>CAKXYN010000018.1:22710000-27510000 GCA_935064755.1 Tragelaphus eurycerus | reverse complement strand
GCAGAGATGCCAACAGGCCATCAAAAGCTTGGGGGTGGTCACAGAGCAGATTTTCTTCCACAGCCCTCAGAAGGGACCAACCTTGCTGGCACCTTGATCTTGGACTTCTCATCTCCAGAACTGCGAAAAAGTACATGTCTGTTCATTAAGCCACTCAGGTTATTATGTTTTGTTACAGTAGCCCTCACAAGCTAATACAATGTTTGGGTAGACACACAGTGTCTGATAAGCCCATGGTCCACAATCTGGATTTGCTCACTCCACAGTGACAGGCTGTCTTCTTGACCCCAGCTCAAACATGCATCACAGAGATGGCATAACTTGGTGTAGAATGAATAGCTCATTACCCTCAACATACGCACAAAAATGGCATTCCAAGTATGGCCCCTACTCTTTCTTACCTTTCAAACTATAACCCTCCAGATAATCAGCACTCTTTTGGCTGATTATCTATTGGCTATTTGGCTGGTTTGGAGGGTTGACTAAACCTAATTCCAGAGGCAAACCTGAGCCCAGCATCTATAATATCTTGTGAAGTGAAAGGCTAAGAGGACTTCAGTCCCCCTCTCCATCCCTTATCTCACCTCTGCACAAGGCTGGACCAGAGAGAAACCCTGGAGGTTGTAGCAGGCAAACTCTACCCCCTGCAGCGATGCCTGGGGCATTTGATACCTATACACAGAGAGAGTTTCCTTTGAACTGTATTTCCAATTGCTCCAATGAATAATAATTTCTAGTCATTTTGCTAGTTAATTTAGTATATTGCTTTTCTTTTTCTTCTAACAGGAAGACACAAATGACTCCAAAGAATAGGAAACTCTAAATTTGGAAATTGGGGAGAAAAAAGCCATTTGGTCTATGCATGGGCAGAATGTCTTGGTACTAATGGGGATGAAATGTGACCCTTATTCTCTGTTTTTTACTCTGTTTTACTCTCTGCCTTTGGGTGATGCAGAAGACACCTTCTAGCATGTTTTTATCTTACACAAAGGCAGTACCATGGGTGGGCTGCCTGGCATTGGTTGTTCTAAATTAGGCAATACTAGCTTATAAGTTTGAAACAGACTGATTGAGAATCCATTAGTCAAAAGAGTAAACACTGGAATCATTTTCTGATCAAATAAGTCCTGGCACTGTATTATTGACCAATACAAAGTCATTCCTCTGAGCCTGTGGCTCACTGTCTAATGCTTCCTAGAACTAGTCCACTATGCGCAAAACATCATCAGAACATTTACATTATAGAACACCCACTTCTGGGTGTGTCATGCAAGTTACCATCACAATACTTAAGGACAAAATAAATAACACCTACAGAATCCCTTCCTATGTGCCAGGCTAAGTGTTCCAAATGCTTTTCATCTATTACTGTGTGCTTATCCTCACAAGCTTGGGTAGTAGAGGCTCTGATTGTTCCCCTTTACAGATGAGGGAACTGAGGCAGAGACAGAAGGGTTAGGGAAATCGCTCAGATTCACACGGCGAGTAAAGGGCAGGTGCAGAATGTGAGGCCAGGCTGGCGGCAGAGCTCACACTCTGCACTGGTAGCCACCATAGTTATTGTATCTGTCTCCTCTCCCTCCTGCCCCCTCCCTCCCATTGGGAACTTTTCAAGGTCAGGGACTATTCCTCTCTAAGCCTTGTTCTCTCATCCCCTGAATCTAATGATCATCCTTAAATGATTCAAACCCATCCATGTCCCTATGCTCTAATAAAGAAACATTCTCTCCCTCCAGAAAGTTCCTCTTAGACCATTTGCCAATTCTTGCTCTGGAGTTGGTAGCTGTTCTTAAACCTCCCTCCTTTCCCCACAGTTCATAGATGTGCAAAATTCATGTCTGAGTCACACCTGAAATTTCCTCAAAGCCCACCATATTCCCTTCCATTTACTAAGGATTCCTCCATAACCATTTATGAAGCAAATGAAAACAGGGTCAGTTCCATGGTTTAATGCAGAATTCTAGGGCCTTCTTGTAAGCCAGCTTGATTTATATCCACTATAACAGAACCTTTGACAGTGCCCCCTAGAGGAAGAGGAGGATGTGGAATTCAGTTTAAAGCAACAGTTTTCAAACTCAAGTATGTTTCAGAACCCCCTGGAGGGCTCACTCAAACACAGACTGCTGGGCCCCACCCCAGAGTTTCCGATACAGGAGGTCTAGGTTGGGGCCAGAGGTCTGTACTCCTAATAAGGTCCCAGGTAAGGCTAAAGTTGCAGGACCGGGGACCACCTTTGAGAAGCACTGCTCTGAGGAGCCTGGCAGGCTACAGTCCTTGGGGTCACAAAGACTCGGACATTACTGAGCACACTTGCTACAGCTACTATGCTACTCTAGATTCCCGTTTTGGAGAGTAGTAAGTATTTTAAGCACGAAAGAAGTAGAAAAAGCAGCAACATCCTAGTAAAATAAGGGTCGGGAGGAATAAAGGAAGCATGCAAGGTCAGACTTGCAGGGGTAATGTGAGCAGCTGGGTAAGGCTGCAGTGTGAGATGTGCATGGTGGGGCTGGGAAGATCAGCAGAAGATAAACAGTTCAGCACCGTCTTCAGATCATAAGGAGATTTGCATAAAGCTTCTCACATGAGGAAGCCCAGCTCTCAGCCCAATACTACCACCACACCCAGGGATCAGGCCTAATGGCCAAACATCTTATTGTTCTACAGCTTTTAAACCATGACAGCTGCTGTGTGCCATTTCTCCATGTAGTTGTTCAGTATCGGGGATCCAGCTGAACAGGCAGTGGGGCTTCAGCTTGGAGCCTGAGAGGTTGTTCCGAGCTGCAGTACAGGAGAGTGTAATTCTTCCTGAGCTGGAGAATATAAAATTCTCTCTCTCATCCTCTCTGCCACCAGAGGAATGTGTGCTAGTAAAACCTCACAGTTTAAAAGATGAAAATAACAAAAACAAACCTCTTTTGCTCCTGGGTTGGCAAAAGATTTCCAGACTGTGGGCTTCTTCCATTAATAGAAAAAAATAGCTGGTCTCACAAGTCCTATTCCCTCAATGCTAAGAAAGCAGTTTTCAAAAGGCAGAAGCAGGGGAGGGACTTTGAGGGCCCTTGGCAAAATCTGAAAGTAACAGTCACTGCTTCAAACCTTTCTAACAAAGAGTGAGACCAAGTGGAGCACTTAGAAGACTCGTGCCATAGCCAGGTGACAAACAGGATCAAGAGGGTGATGTCTGCTCCAGAAGCAGATGTTGCAAAGGAGACAGGAGACTCTGTCCGGGGCCCAGGTTGATGAGGTAAAAGGAGCTTGAGGGACTATACACCCAAATAGGCTAGGGTGGTAACGTAGGAGGTGGTGACCTCTGGTTGGGAGGTGATGGCAGGAAAGGGAAATGAAGAAATCATTAAAATGAAGATGCTATTGCAGGGGTTATTTGGGTCATTACATGGTCAAAGCCAAAGAGGTTAGATGGTGAGATGAGCTCTGGTGCAGACAGAAAACTCAGCAACAGAGATCAGGGAATGCGCAGTGGGATACCCAGGAAGGGACGTGAGAGGCATTAGAGCAGCCCAGACAGAAAAGCTCAGGTGACCTGCTTCTTCTCTTTAACTGTAGCATGTATATTTATGAATGAATGGATTCTTTTCTATTTGATCTGAGGGTTTCTCACTCTCAAGTATACAAAGAAGTACCTTCTTGCATTGATTCAGTTCACAAAAAAATTACTATTTATTTAAGCATACTAAAACAAAGCACATTCTATTTGCCAAGTAGTTTAGTGCTAGACCCATAATAATAAGTAAAAATGACCTTACAATTAAGGTTTCGGTTCATGAGCTGCCAGGATTACAGAATGGGGAGATTTGGAATCTGCCCTAAATTAGGCTAAATAATTTATTTACATAAAGATATTTAATAAGGGCCTGGTGCTGGACTCAGCTAGGGCTTTCCAGGTGGCACTAGTGGTAAAGAACCAACCTGCCTGCCAATGCAGGAGATATAAGAGACAAGGGTTCCATCCCTGGGTTGGGAAGATCTCTTGGAGGAAGGCATGGCAACCCACTCCAGTATTCTTGTCTGGAGAATCCCATGGACAGAGGAGCCTGGCAGACTACTGTCCACAGGGCTGCATAGATTCAGACACAACTGAAGCGACTTAGCACACACACTAGACTCAGCTAACACAGTCCTCAAGTTGTTCTGATGTTCAGTTTTGTAGTCGGCTCAGGGATGGCCTGTAAACATTACATTCATTCAGTACAGCTCCTGACTGCAAGCCAATATAATCTAATCTAATATAATATATTATATTATATATAATACAATACAATACAATTGTATACAATATATACAATGTATACAATATATACAATATAATACAATACAATATAATACAGAGCATATAATCCGTGCTTTATTATAAATGGCAGAGGGGAGAAGAGGTACCGCCAGCAGGAGCAGAGCCATCCATCACTGCAGACAAGAAGTGATGAGTGTCGGAACTGAGACAGTAGAACCAGAGGGACATCATCATCTAAACTAGAGATGACAAATGGGTACATGGCGTCTAACTGAGTGAGGAGAGGGGATCCGCAGGAGAACTCTCAGTTTCTGCTGTCAGGACCTGGGAGACTGTGGTGCCATTTGGTGAGTTGAAAAAAAAAAAAAAACAGGGAAAGGGGAGTAAGCCAGAGAGGATAAAGTGTTCAACCCAGGCCTGGAGAGCTGAAGGTGTTTGGGTCTGAAGTTCATGAGACAGTTCCCACCTGGAGACATACAAGTCATTGGAGTACAGGAGGCAACTGAATACAAGGATTAGATTATATCCTCAAGCAAGATAAACTGAGGTGGTAAGTGTCAGAATTGCACTCTGATATAAGATATATCTACTAGACAATAGTTACAGATCGATCACACATGTCCTTAGGCAAAGGATTGGATTCTAAACATCTATAAGAGTTCTCTGGCTTATAGTTGCTGGTGTGCTCTGGCAGTAGCTGGAGTGATAGGTGATTTCAAGACATCTGCAGCTGCCATCACTTTAAAATCATGATTCTTATGCCGGTGTGACGAATGACATGATAAACCATTCTGAGATGTCAGAGAGGACACGCTCATCTGCACCAGCACCTCCTAACAGGGCTTTAAAAAGAAACACTTCCCTGCTATATTAAGCAGCTGTTACAAAGTTTGAAAGAAAATTTCTGGGGGGCAGCTGCCATCACTCAGGTGGTGACTACAGCCCTGCCTCATATATCAACTCTTTAACCACTACTCTGTGGGGCTCATTTTTATCATTCTCAAGCAATTCAAATGCTGATCATCCAGAAAATTCATTTCTTTTTTCCTTCCTACAGGCATAGAGAACAGAATTGAAATCACTAGCACAACTGAGCCAAAATATATTTAAGAATAAGTTTGTTCTAATGTAAACTCAGTCTCTAAGCTCCTGTGCAGATCTAAGGAATTGATCACATCCAGCAAGAAAGAAAAAAAGAGAATCTTTCTTTTGGAAATGTCAAATTAAGTTCTAGAGCTATTCCCACCTTCTATGACACAGTAAAAGATCATACTGCTACCTCAGTGGTTGAATGCTCTGAATGCGTGTGCCCCTCCCAGAATTCCCATGCAGCCATGAAATTAAAAGACACTTGCTCCTGGGAAGAAAAGCTATGACAAACTAGACAGCATATTAAAAAGCAGAGACATTACTTTGCTGACAAAGGTCCATCTAATCAAAGCTATGGTTTTTCCAGTAGTCATGTATGGATATGAGAGTTGGACCATAAAGAAGGCTGAGTGGCAAAGAACTGATGCTTTTGAACTGGGTGTTGGAGAAGACTCTTGAGAGTCCTTTGGACTGCAAAGAGTGCAAACCAGTCAATCCTAAAGGAAATCAGTCCTGAATATTCATTGGAAGGACTGATGCTGAAGCTCCAATACCTTGGCCACCTGATGCAAAGACCCGACTCATTAGAAAAGACCCTGATGTTGGGAAAGATTGAAGGCAGGAGGAGAAGGGGGTATGAGATGGTTGGATGCCATCATTGATTCAATGGACATGAGTTTGAGTGGACTGTGGGAGATGGTGAAAGACAGGGAAGCCTGTCTTTCAGGTATGCCGCAGTCTATGGTTTTGCAAAGAGTTGGACACAACTGAGTGACTGAAAAACAACAACAATCTATGGAATATTGTTAAGGCAGCCCAAGCTCAGACAGTAGTACTCAAATTGTGTTGTTCTACAAGTTACATTAGGGGTATTTGCTCTCAACACAACATCCGGGAATCCTCTCTGGATCCTGAACCAGTAGATTCAAGGTGGGTCCTATAAACCTGCCTAATTCAACTCTTCCAGGTGATCCCTAAGCAACTGATCCATAGAAAAACTAAGGAACACGTTCTCTTCGTCTCCCCATAGGTCACCACTGGCCCAGCTGCAGTCCACAGCTGACTGAGTTTCTGGAGCTAAAATGGAAACATACATCAGACCCACCAGAAGATCTGTGGTATAACATTAGCGAGCAGTGAGTAATCAACATGGGTAATTTGGTACAAAAACTGATCAAAGACTCCTCGACTCCGCACGTGTCAATCAAGACCAACTGATCAGGGTTTGTTTTTTCATTTGGAAAAAGGTCAAGCAGCTGCCCGTTTGCTTTTTTCTCTCCAGGGCCATTTTAGGAAGTTCATCTGTTCTAAACAGCTGCTCAAAAGTAAAACGGATCCTTGTAGGAAAAAGACTGTGGGACCACACTCCAGAGGTGACTGAAATTAAACTCTTTTCCATTTTTTGCTTTCCTCTAATGGAAAAGAAAATACGAATAGTAGTTTCTTCTTTCAGTAATTCAAAATCGGGGTAAAAAAAGTGTTTTGACATTTTGACAATAAGCAAATTTCTATTTAGTGCTATGATCATATTGATCTCTTGTTCATCAGTGTCATAATGTACATTTTTATACCACTTTCAACATGAATCAAAGAACTCTTTTCCTTTATTTATTCAACATTTTATAAGGTAAAGAATCTGCCTGCCAATGCAGGAGACATCAGAGACGTGGGTTCAGTCCCCGGGCAGGGAAGATCCCCTAGAGAAGGGAATGGCAATCCATTCCAGTATTCTTGGCTGGAGAATCCCTTGGACAGAAGAGTCTGGAGGGTTGCAAAGTGTTGGACACGACTGAAGCGACTTAACACACGAAAAGTGCCTAGCACATAATAAGCACTATGAAAAACTCTGTGAAATGAAATTAAATTCAGTAAGTATTTGAGTGTTGACAACATGTCAGGGCCCGAACAAGGACATGGAGACAAGAGGTGCTGTTCTCAAGGAGCTCCCAGAGTTGTGTTGAGGAGGAGGCAGGTATTTAACAAACTTCAGACAATGTCTTAGTTACCATGAGGGGATACTGGGACTACATTGGGCTGAGGGGGAAGGGGGAATAAAATGAGAGCAGATACCAGAACAGAGTATTAAAGGATAAGCAGAAATCTGCCAGGTAAATTGGATGAATGTGAGAGGGAGAGAGTAGGTTTTCAGGCCAAGGGTACAGTATGTCTGAATGATAATAATAGTGCCATATCTTTAGTGTCTACTATATACAAGGGCTGTGTTAAGTAATTTACCTACTTTTTTATTGAACCCCGACAAGAGCACTTCAAAGTTGGCCTCACCATTATCATTTTAGAAATTATGAACTTGAGACTTCAGACGGCTTGTGGTGTATTTTCCGAGAATTTACAGTGAGTCGCAGAGCCCATCTGTCTTTCCAAGACTGGAGCTGCCCTAGCGGTTTCTCAGGCATGATCAGGGACTTTGTGAAGGAGAGAGTTAAGAAAGGAATTGGAAAGTGATGGCAGGTAAAGAGGACTTTTCATGTGCTGCTGCCGTTGCTGCACTTCTAAATAGGATAGACTTGAGCAGGTTGATAAGCTAAGCCAGAGGAGAATGGGGATGAAAACACCAGAGACCTTGGAGCATGGTGCTGATGCAGCAAAGACACAGAAGGTGACAGGATCCGGGGTGAAAGTTTTCCAGCTCAGAATGGAGGGTGAGCCGACTCTTGTTCTAAATGCGCACTAGAGGTAAGTTCACGTGTGACAAAAGGGTTTAGAAAGCTGAGATTCAGACCAAAACACAGGCCCTTAGGACCTCAGTCAGGAAACCAGGGGAGTCAGTGGAAGAGGCCCCCCACTGCTCCCTCTTCCCACCGCCCCAACAAAGCACCCAGGGTGAGCACCCACCACTCTCCTTTGCCTGCCTCATGCCTCGTATATAGGAACTCGGCAGGTGGTGCTGCTATTTGTTAAAATGTTCACTCCCATTTGTTCTCCTTTGCCTTTGCTACTTGAAGTAGGTCACCTAAGGTAGCGTTTCCTCAACTCAGGGATTTTTCCAGTAAGGAAGACAGCTCTGGTCTATCTGAAGACCAGCACTCTTGGAAAAGAATGGAGTCACTGAGGAGACTATGAAAGGGGCTCTTAAGAACCCCTGCTGCTAAGTCGCTTCAGTTGTGTCTGACTCTGTGCGACCCATAGACGGCAGCCCACCAGGCTCTCCCGTCCCTGGGATTCTCCAGGCAAGAACACTGGAGTGGGCTGCCATTTCCTTCTCCAATGCATGAAAGTGAAAAGTGAAAGTGAAGTCGCTCAGTCGTGTCAGACTGGTAGCAGCCCCATGGACTGCAGCCTACCAGGCTCCTCCGTCCATGGATTTTCCAGGCAAGGGTACTGGAGTGGGGTGCCATTGCCTTCTCCGCTTAAGAACATCTAGGTGGGGGTAAAATTTCTCTTTGGATTAAGAACCTATCCAGGACAGTGCAGAGACAAAGTAGGTGAATGATGGTGGCATGGCTGCCTGGGGAGTGCAACCCAGGCAAAGAAGAGCTCTCGGTAGCAGTCAAGATTCTCACATCCCAGGCATGGCACACACTCCAGGGCAGTGGCTAATAACTGTAAATGCTCTGAGACTCAAAGACCCTGGTAGGACCTGGACTCTACCTGGTAGGAAGGGAATAAGGCCCAATAATTAATTTATCACCAGGGAGAGGAAAAGAAACTCAGATTTAGGTTGATTTCATTGAAGGAAGGGCTTCTTTGGTGGCTCAGTGATAAAGATACCTCCTCCAAGCAGGCGACACAGGTTTGATCCCTGGAATGGGAAGATTCCCTGGAGAAGGAAATGGCAACCCACTCCAGGATTGATTCCATGGACAGACGAGCCTGGCCAGCCATGGGATGGTAAAGAGGTCGGATATGACTTAGTGGCTAAACAACAACAATGACACAATTGAAAGAAAATGAAAACATATTTCTTTTGGCTCTGAGTTCATAGGTTACAAGTCACAGTCAATGCATTGTTCATTTACTGCTCCAGATATAAACCAAGTACTTTCATCTATGTCTTTGCATACACTGCCCACCCCCCATGAAGGCCCCTCTTCTGGAGACTCTGAAGGTCCATAGGCTGCCCATCTGTCATGAAAGGACTCAAATGTCACCTCCAAGGTTGAGCCTTCATCCTTTGGGTGGAGGAAGGAGTGTCCCTTTGTCACCCATCATAGTTTGCCCTGGGCACATGCATACAGTCTATTAACTCACAGGCTCCTACATAGAATCTCATTCATCACTGAGCCTCTCCTCCCACCTGCTAGGGTGATCATGATGCCCATAGTAGGCTCACACTAAATAGAAAATTTTTCGCTGAACTGACTAATAAAATATGAAGATTCACTGCACGATTAGTGAGCTTTTGTTACTTTAAGAATTATAGCTCAGGAACTATGAGTCACATTCTTTAAAATTCTGTTAGAACTTTTCCTCTCCCAAAGCATGATTCCTACAGATGAAGTGCTGTTTACCAATAGACTCAGTTTTGCCTACCTGTTGGGTTGATTAGTCAGCAAAAGATAAAGCACTCACTTTCTTTGTGTCATGTCAGTGACATTTAGGCCCAGTTTTACAGCCTTAAACTGGGAATATGAGTTTCAAGGTTGCAGTAAGCTATGGTGAATGATGGGCTGGGAAGCTCTCTGCAGACATGACAACTTCATACACGTTTTTGGGTGGTACTGAGCCAGACGTCATCTGCCATCCCATAATCATGAGCAAGGTGGGGGGGGGGACCCATTTGTACCCATTAGCATGTCCTAGCTGTATTCCCTTGCTTGCCTTGATCTGAATCTGCACCCCTCTCTTTCAAAGAAGCTGAAAAGATTTTGCAGAGAAACCTAGTGCGAGAGACTGATGCCAGCAACTCTTATCAGATTCACTCGTTATTGGCTCCTTGCGAGCAATGCTGCAGAGCTTTTCAGGGTGTTTACATTTCCAGAATCAGCAAGCAGATGAGGGAGGGCCCAGGGTAGCTGGTGGACAGAATAAGAGAAGGTGACAGCCCAGCTTCAAAGAAGAGGGGTTGCTTTTCCTTTGAAGCTAGTACATTGCAGATAAGCTATAAAAAGGGTCAATAGAAAGGAAGGAAGTGAGTGGAGCCAAGAGACTGCTGGTCCAGGAGACACAAAGCCTGAGAACACACACACTTCACTATTACTAATGTAACTGACCCTGCCTCAGTCACCCAACCATGCTGCTCCTCCACTTCCTTACTGTAACAGGGAGAAATGATTGCCCCATGGACCAATTGCAAAGCTTCTTAAATTTTAAAGGCTAGAGTCTTAGTAAATGCAAATTCTAGCCTACTAGATCTAGATGAGGCATTTCTAATAAGCTCCTGAGTTATGCAGAGCTGCCGGTTTACACACATCATTTCAACGATAGGGCCATATAGGATTGCAGAGGAGACAATGAGGTAAGGGATAGGGAAATGCATTATACATGTAACTAATATATTAAAGAAAGCTATTAGGATTAGCAATAATAGAAACAGATGCTTTTTCTAGGTCTACATTTCTGGTTACAGCATTTCCTAGGGGTGCTGGCATACCTCATCCTACCCTAAAGATGTGAAACTCTCCCCCACCTCTCACTTTGTTCTCAGGACAGCTGGTTCCAGCCCAAGGGCTGACTTCTCCTGCTGACAGAGCAGTGGGATTAGCTTTTTCCAGAAGGCAACGGGCTAATGCAGATTTAGCAATGCAGTGAATCCCCAAAGGTTACTTGCAGGGGCTCTGAGGAACCTTGTTGAAAAACATACAGCTCCTTTAAAAATGAAACTTGATCTGGCTCTCCAGCAGTTTTTCAGAGGTCTCCACCAGACTCACCAACAGGATCAAAAAAAATGCCACCTCTTGCAAACCCATTGCGCTTCTGTCGTTCCTATCAGTAATACGAGGCTCTTGCAACAGCAGAAGAGGTATTCACATTTTCTCCTGGGAAATTATCTGTATTATCCCAAATTTCTAGTATACAAGTGCATTCACGAGCAGGTCAACTTCCAGCCCCAGCTCAGAATTCCAGAGTATTCTTTGTTAACCTGGCAGACTCAGGTATTGGTAGTCTGAAGGAGCTGGTTTTGGTGAGAAGCACTCTAGGTTAGGAAGAAGGTAGGCTGAATAGTCCCAGTACTGTCCTTTTGCACATCTGAGCCCTGAGATCTGTCTGTGATGGTAGCCGCCAGCAGGAAAAATGGGGCCAGAGGATAGAGAGGTACAGTGGCCTCATGAACTCAACATTCTCTTCTGAACAGACTTCACAGCCTCCTTGCTGCTCAGCATACCTGCTGGGCATACTCCTACCTCAGAGCATCTGCACTGGCTGTTCCCTCCACCTGGAATGCTGTTCCTCCAAACGATCAGGTCCTTGCTTGCTCATGGCTTAATCCCTTATCTAGTCCAGATCCTTGCCCAAATATCACCTCTTCAGTGAGGCCTTCCATGACCCACCTAAGTAAAATTCTAAATGAATCCCTCAATGCCTCCTAAAATGCCCTTCTCACCTTCCCAGCTCATTTTTTTTCACGGCACTTATACTATCTGACATATACAAAATGTTTTACTTCTTTGGTTGTTTCTCCCCTATAGCAGTAAACAAATTCCATGAAGTGAGAGAATTTTGTTGATTTTCTTCATGTAGAAGAAGAAACATTTCTGCATTTGCTTATGTAGACCAGTGCTTAGTACACAAGAGGTCTCAGAAATATTAATGGCTGAATAAATAAACCTTTTAATCAAGTAACGAATTAATTAATAATAGTCATTAAAGTCTTTTCAGGCAATGTTGCTCATCACAGCTATGTGAATGTTTCTAACAAAATTGTTTACTTAAAAATTTAGTGTTCTGGACTGGGAGGTTAAAAAAAAGAGTGGGTAAATCTAAATTCTGTTTATAGTCTGCAGCTATATAGGTATATAAATTCACATAGGCTTCTCTCCTAGCCTTAGTCACTACTATAAAATGTAGGAATTATACAAGATTCTTAAGTCTCTTCCAAACAGCAACATGATATAATACTAAAAGTACAAATAGCAAGGCTTCATACACAGCAATGACAACAAAAAATTTACAGAGTATTAACTGTGTATAGGACAGTATTCTTGAGACTTGAAGGCCATAAAGGTGCTAAACATAGATTCTGGCTCTAATATAATTTACTACCAAGAGCAAGAAGAAAAAAGACCAAAATGTAATGAAAATTTAAATATTAATCCAAAAAGATTGATTAGATTCCTACATTAAGCAGGAATGATGAATTCCCATAATCCTGCCAGTTCCATAATTTACCTTTGCTTCAAGATTTGAAAGGGTTAGATACTTGTCAAAGATGATCAAATAGCAACAGAGACTTACTGTTTTTATCATCTTCTCCCAAAAGGTGATGATCACTTCTGTTTTTCAGAGAGAAACCACATAGCCCTGGTGAGAAACCTGAGTTGTCAACAGTCCCTCAGCCTCTCCAAGCACTCATCATATTGTTCTTCTCTTTTTTAAATACTAGTTCCTTTGTCTCTTTTAGAAAAACTCTTTATGCTAATGCTGTTAAGAGAATTATGTGTGATGAGATGCCTTCTCTCATCCTGTCTAAAGATGTGTATGCTAATTTTGTTTTAAGTCCTTAAAAAACTGCCATCACTATTTCCCAAGGAGGACCCATAACATATTTGTAACTTTCAAATGTTTTCTTTCTTCTCATTTCTGGTTCCTAATTCTTCAGTTCAGTTCAGTCACTCAGTCGTGTCCGACTCTTTGCGACCCCATGAATCGCAGCATTCCAGGCCTCCCTGTCCATACCTACCACCAAATACCAGCTGTATCTTTTTCATTTGGATTGAGGTTTTACATCTGTCTGATGAGACATTAGGCAAAACAGCAACCAGGCCATTTGCAAATCTAGCATCTTGTTATACTTCATCTTTATCACAACAAGGAAATCTGTCTGGACCTCTCTGCCCTTTCCTTTTCTACACAATTTGAAATCACAGAAAAGGAGGCAGTTAATGGTGATCATGGCTCTCAGAAAGCAATACTTGCTGAGACACTAATATTACTGCTGGGTATGAAAAATTCCAAGTAATAATGTTCAGTTGTGGTGGGGTATGAGACACCCACTCCTATATATTTATTTCTAGCTCATGAGAGAAGAGCACAATGATCTAGGACATAACAAAAATTTCATAATTTCTAACTGCTAATCATCTATAATCAACAAATCTATTTGTCCTTGGCCACACTGGCAGAAAGCCAGTGATCTAACAGAATAAGTCATCATCTGCAATACTTTGAAAGAGGTACATTTCCCAATTTATTCTGAGCTTGATCTTCCACCCAAGCATTAATTTAATTTGTAGTGACCAATGAAATCCACTGCACATTTGATCATGAAGTCAAGCACTCAGAAGTAGGGCAGAAAGATGGAAAATCTATTCCAGAAGAGTCAATGGCCCTTCCTGCAAATTCTCTCTCCACCACTCTCTCTGAGTTTCCAGTTCCTCACCTGTAGGATGAGGGGCTGGTGAAACAGTTCCCAGGTCTTCTAAGTCAGTCATTTCATTGTACTGAACCATTTTCATCGCAAAGAAATCTCTTTGAATCTCTCTGCCCCAAAGGTAACAACAGAACTTAAAGATAACTTGTGAGATCATTTTATTCAGACATAAGTAGAGATAACATAAAAACCCGATGGTCATCAATTCCTGTCTTAAAAGACAAATTAAGATTCAGCAAGAGTTCCTCCTGCTGAATCCCTGCCCCACCAACACTAACAGGAGCTCTCCTTTCTGTGCTGGAAGGGGAGACTACAGTGCTCTTCACAAAAGCACTTCGAAGCCTGAGGGTGGTAATTAGCACGTTTCCTGAGCTCCCTGTTTTTCAGGTTAAGCAACTTTAATTCCTTAACCTGTCATTAAAGTGCTCATTTCAAACACATGCTCTATCTTACTAGGTTCTTCTAAATTGCAGAGTCCGAAAATGGACACAGTGCTTTAAAAACATCCAACTAATATAGACTATAAACAAAGATCACATTCAGATACCCAGAAAAATTATGCATCTTTAAATAAATTGCATCCACAGTTACTGAAATTTAAGATTTGCTATATTTAATGTGCTCAGATAAAATAAAATTAGAATTTTATTTTGCAATAAAACAAACTTAAATAAAACCCTGTAGTATCATAATAAAAAGATATGTTTCCTCTTTAAACGATTTGTCACTAAAAATTGAGGCGGTGACAAAGCAGTGACTTCTCAGCACATATTTCCTTGTTTTATGAGTGAAAGCCACTTACTATACTGGAGTAGATACATTACTAAAAATGCCACAAAAGAGTCACATTTCTTTGCATATTAGCAATGTACAGTTCTAGCAACTTTGGACACAGCATTGATTATATTAAAAGGCATTCATGGAAAAATACTGTGTGAACAGCAAAAGGGAGATGAGAGAATCTTCAGTATCAAATGACAGTCTACTTGCCGCAATCTTTAAACAGACTTTGGCTGTGACGCGGTGGCAAAAATCTCATCCAGGAGACCACAGTTATAGTCCTGATTTTGTACTTGAGCAAGATACTTCTTTTGTGAAAATAACTTTTTTTTTTTTTTTTTGACATAAGGCATATTGTATTCATTATCTATCAAGTTAGGTAATTGAATTGAGGTTTCTTCTAGCTTTGTAATCACAAACCAATGTGCTATAAGTAATAGTTAAATTCACCTTGAAAATATACACGGAATTAAATGCCTACATTATACAAGTTGGGGCATTTCTTATAGTTAATAGGAGGATATTCATGCTCAAATACAAAAATTAGTCCATGTCACTTCAGGCAAAATTGTGAGAAATTTGAGCACTAGGGTACTACCTTAATTAAAACAAACAATATATCTTACTGGTATTTCTCTACATTGCTTGGGCTTTAGGAGTTTCAAGGATTTCATACTGATTTCCAAAAGATGATTTTTGTTCTTAACCTGTCAAGAGTCTGTGCTGTATTTAAACATGTTAGTAAGTGGGAAAACATTTATAATCTATAAAGCACTTTAAAGATGCTACATTTTTTGACTTCCCTCCTCCTCCTCAGCAAAATTAATCTCTCCTCATCCTGTACTGTTGAAACTTTGTTTCACCTCTCTTATAAATTTTAATCCACACTCTTTTCTACAGTATACCAACTATCCCTTTGATTAGGGATTATCTAACTAATTTGAGCATCTACATGGCTTAGCATAGTGTAAGATTTGTAACAAATACTCAGTGATTTTTTGAAGGAAGAAAGAATTAAAATTACTAGGGAATATATAACAAAATGTGCTTTAGGTGTCATTGACAAAATTTTTCATACAGAATCTTATCTGTTTTTAGTACTTCGCCTCCTCTTTAAATATATACATTCCTTCCAAGGAAAACTGAAAAATTCAGAAGATAAGAGATTCCATTAGGTCGGTTTCAGTGCTTGAAGAATTAAGCCTTGGAGCATTCCTTAAAATAATTCCTTAAAATCACGCATTCCAGATATATTATTTGGGGAAGGGGCAATCAATATAAGGGATGAGAGAGCGAGCACAAACTTCTGGGTATACTGTGCAGCACGGGATTATCCAGGAGGTGCTGTACAACACAGGGAGTACAGCCAATACTTTGTAATAGCTGTAAAAGCAAAGTAACCTTTCAAAACTGCATGAAACTAAAAAAAATAATTTCAATCAAATATATAAAGTATGATTGGCCTAGTGTTAATGAAAAAAATGCATGTTATAAGAAATAAAAGGTACATGGATGTGAAAGAATTTGGAAGCAATATTAGGAGTGATTATCCTTAAGAGGATGCTGCAATTTTCCCTATAATGTTCATATGAAGAACATAAATTTCCATCACGAAAAAATAAACACAAAATCAAACCCATATATATATGTGTTCATAATTGGTAAAACTTCCATTTCAGTACTCTAAACATAATGACACTCTTAAATAAATAAAAATCTCTTATCAGCTATACTAAAAATGAAAAGAAGCATCAGATCAGATCAGATCAGATCAGTCACTCAGTCATGTCCGACTCTTTGCGACCCTATGAATCGCAGCACGCCAGGCCTCCCTGTCCATCACCAACTGCCGGAGGTCACTCAGACTCACATCCATCGAGTCAGTGATGCCATCCAGCCATCTCATCTTCTGTCGTCCCCTTCTCCTCCTGCCCCCAATCCCTCCCAGCATTGTTTTTTTTTTTTTTGAGTGGATGACAGTCTCTATATCATCATTTCTTTAACCACCTCATATTACCATTGACGCAATAGTAGAGTGACTTTGCCAAGGTCATGTCAAGTCAGTGAGTCCTGAGCAGCACCAGGACAGACTCCAGATCACCCGCCTCCTAGCCCAGTGTTGTTTCCTTCCTTCCTGTCCTCTCCGATTTGTTCATCCAGAACTAACTGACCAAGCAGAAACAATTGGGAATAGTCAGACATCTATTAATAACAATTTGCTTTTAAACAGTACCATATAGTTTACAAAGCACTTTGCATACACTTTATCTGCTTGATTCTTTCTCAAAACTCCAGAGAATAGACAACTGACTTCCATTTATAATCAACTCAGGCCTAGACAGGTAAACTGATACACTCAAGGTCATGAGCCAAATTTGAGCCCAGACTTTCTTATGAGAAATTTAAGTCCATGTACGTAAATCCACAGCAACCACTGTTTCAGAAATACAAAGAAAAAAATTATGCTACCATAACCCTAATTTGTATCCTATTAAGCCAAAATTCTAACGGGACTGCCCCAGTAACTTTGTGAAAGGTTCATAAATAGAAAGGCTAATTTTGAAAGAACTTTAACACTAACCAGATGAATAGACTATGCAAAAGTAATAGATAAATTGAGAACAAGAACAGGACAGCACTGAAATGCACAACCAGCTCAATGATTAAGACATCAGTGACAAGAAAGATCTTCACTACATACTTATTTCAGTCCTTACTTTTTAAAAACTATTTTTTAAATTAGCTTTTATTGGAGTCTAGTTGCTTTATAATGTTGTGTTAGTTTCTGCTGTACAGCAAGATGAATCAGTGATATGTATACATATATCCCCTCCTTTTTAGATTTCTTTTCCATTTAGGTCACCACAGAGCACTGAATAGAGCTCCCTGTGCCATACGCTAAGTCCTCATTAGATACCTATGTTATACATAATAGTGTACATATGTCAATCCCAATCTCCCAATTCATTTCCTCCCTTGATGTTCACGCGTTTGTCCTCTGCATCTGTGTCTCTATTTCTGCCTTGTAAATAAGTTCATCTGTACCACTTTTCTAGATTCCATGTATAAACATTAATACACAATATTTGTTTTTCTCTTTCTGACTTACTTCATTCTGTATGACAGTCTCTAGGTCAATCCACATCTCTGCAAATGTTACTACTATGTTCCTTTTTATTCAACCTCTACTTTTGAGCGGAGGAAACGAAAACACCTCTACCACCAACCCCAAAATGTAGAAATCCCAGGGTCTCTTGAAAAATAAAAGATATGATAGGCATGACTCCGGAAATGCCACCCCTTTTGTACTGGCACTCTCAAAAGCTCCTGAGCAAGTACAGTCTGTCCCTCAGAGTCACTGGGGTCAGGAATGTAGTAAAGACAAGAAGCAGAGTGTGAGGCATGCAGAGCAGTCTTCCCAGGAGCAGACAGGAGTGGCACACCCAGGCTCTCATGGGAGCGAAGAGAAAACCGGCAGACTGGGGACAAGGCACAAGTACAGGTGATGATGAAGCACATGCCGCTCCCCATGGGACAGGATGAGAACAATAGAAAAGAGGCTGCTTTGTTGCTCATTTTCAAAAACAGGAGAGAAATTGCTTCCAACAAGAAGGAGGAGGAAGTTTTCACACCTAACCAGATTTCATAGGGAGGAAGATCAATAGTTCTCGTCCATGGACAACAAGAAGTTAAGTCCACAGTGAATATGCTCCACCATTTAGAGAGCTACATTTGAGCTGGGGTGAGATCTGAGTGC
This sequence comes from Tragelaphus eurycerus, assembly GCA_935064755.1. Lineage (NCBI taxonomy): Eukaryota > Metazoa > Chordata > Mammalia > Artiodactyla > Bovidae > Tragelaphus > Tragelaphus eurycerus. Next base: position 27,491,637 of record CAKXYN010000018.1, on the reverse strand, counting down.
TGTTCAAACAAGAAGGGAAGGGAAGTGGAGGCTATGTACTACATGAGTGTCAACCCCAAGTCTTCAGCTACTTTATAGCCAAGGATATAATGGAAAGTGCTATGAAAACCAAACAAGAAAATATCATTATAAAATCAAGCGACTTATATTTTATTCACTCAATGAACTTTCTATTCTTAACAGAAACGACCTTAATATGGCCAAGTCACTGGGATGACAAAGAGAACATAATCTTTGCCTTCAAGATGTTCATACCCTAGAAGACAAGCCTGAGGGGCAACAAAGGAACTATATATACTGCAGTGAAGAAAGAAACACTACCAGGAGTCAGAGGGCCAGAGGAGGGGAAGACTCTTCTCAGCAGAGAACCAAGAAAATCTTTCTTAAGAAAATTACAATCTAATCATTTGTGTATGTAAAAAGTTAATGTACTTGGGAAAGATATATAAGATCTCTTTCAAGTTGTTTTGTTTTGCTTTTAATGAGTAATATAATTATTACTACTGTTACATTACTGATAAATAACGATTGAACAATATGTTTTTTTATAATTCCAGCTTCCCCATAATATACCATTTGCTAATAGTTAATTAAGTCATGAAACCACAAATTTAACAGAACACATTATATTCTTAAATGTTCATTGAAGACAACATTCCGTGCCTCTCCCAAAATGTTTAAATTCTTTGTTTGCAATCTGTTGTGTGCTTTCAAGACAATGAAAACACGGGAAAATATGAAAAATATATTGTAAAATAGTAGAACCAAAGTTGGATCTAGGAAGCTGTCTCCTGAATTTGATGAATGAATTTAAATTCAGTCAATATGAACTTGTGCAAATAAAAAGAGACCTACTGTTCCAGTTTAAGAACTAGCACTGCTTTCAAAATAAATCATGAAAACTTCAAATTATTCTCTTTTCCTGATATTACATGAGAGCTTGGAGTTCTGTTCCCATATTTAAAGCATAGAATAGATCATTCATTTGAATTATTGTTTTTAAAGAAATACTCAGGGCTTTTCAAAATGGGTACTTCCAGATCTCTGAAACTCAGAGCCATTGATTAAAATCTATAATCATATTTATGGATAACTGGGCTTTAAGGTGGGTGCTTAATATGCTTTAATAGATAGAAAACAGTATGGAATTCAGTAAACTGCTTTTCATCCCTTACTTTACGAGTATCGATTTATTTTTTCCCGGGGTCTTGGTTTTTCCAGCTGAAATGAAGAAGTTAAAAATGAATTCTAAAATCCCTTCTGACTATAAAGATGCTATCATAGTGCTGGGAAGTTAGTGACTTTCCTGGTTATAAATTGGCAAGACCATTTTTTTCTGGGAAGTTATTGAACTAAGAGAGCAAAGATGCCTCTCCTGGCAAGAATCTAAAGGTAGACTTAATCTCCCATCCCACAGAACCTCTAGCACTTGCTAATATCTCCGTGATGGCATTTACCATATTGCATTTTAAGCAGTACTGTCAGTCTTCCATGCTAGTGTTGAAGGCTCATAAGGTCAGAACTGTGTCTTACTCAATGTTTTGCCAATGCTCAACAATGCATGACTCAGGTTCAGTGCCCAATGAATGCCCAGGTAGTGGAATAATGAATAAATTAATCTGTCAGAGCAATGCAAAAAAGAAAAAAAAGTCTGGAATGATCTTGGTAGTTCTCTTAACCTTGTAACTCTTAAGGTATTTACGTGGTGTTTACTCAAGGGAAGACCACTTTAATGACCCTGATGTCTGAAACCCTAACTATGCCGGATAAACAGAGGAAATCAGTGAGGCCACTGCTGAAAATCCCACAAAAAGCTATCTCCAGGGCTTCTGAGTTGAGATTATCTTTCCATAAGATTATTTAGCATCTTTTGAAAGTAAAGACTTCCAAGTAAAGATAATAAAGTAGAACATAGGCTTTTACTTTCATTCTACCTAAAACACACCACTGAAAGTGAAAGTAACTCAGTTGTGTCCCACTCTTTGCAACCTGGAATTCTCCAGGCCAGAATACTAGAGTGGGTAGCCTTTTCCTTCTCCAGGGGATCTTCCCAACCCAGGGATCAAACCCAGGTCTCCCACGTTGCAGGCGGATGCTTTACCAGCTGAGCCACAAGAGAAGCCCAAGAATACTGGAGTTGGTAGCCTATCCCTTCTCCAGTGGATCTTCCTGACCCAGGAATTGAACCAGGGTCTCCTTCATTGCAGGCGGATTCTTTACCAACTAGAAGTACAATAAAGGGGTGTGTGTCAACCATCAAATTTGACAAATGAGAAACCATCTGGTGAAGCTATAAAGGATTTAGCAGACCTGAGAAAACTGAATTCTAAGTCAGCAGTGTGGAAAATAATAAATGACCTAACTTGAAATGCAGAATCTTCAAAAGTTTAGACAGTGATAGGATCAACCTTGTTTTACCCTAGAAAAAGGGTAAATTACACAGAATTGGTGGACAGTTTGTTTTTAAGAAATATTACAACCTCAAACACTCTCTTAAACATTGACCATCTAGACAACTGCTGTCCCCAATCCCAGTAGAAGACTCAAGATTTGTTCTTTGTAGAGGAAAGAAGAGAGGCTTTTTGTACAATGGGCAGAGTGGGTATCACATTGAAATTGAGAGATTAAATGAACATTTACATGCTGATTGCTGAGACCCAAGGATGCCTGGCAGCCATGTCCTTTCCATCCAGGCAGGAGAAAGTTTTCTTTGAGAAATTTATAAATAATAAGAAGCAACACCTAAAGATACTGACATCAGGACTTCCAGAGTGAAAAGTCCAAGAAGATGACCATATAACTAAGATCATTATCAATAAGCCCCACCCACATGAACAGAACTTCCAGTCACCTTTCTAGTGTGCTCATAAATATAAACAGACAACAAACATAAAAACATCTATACAAAATCTCTAACATGAAATAACAAAATCAAAACAATAATAATTTTTTAAAAGCCGACTGGAAGTAAAGGCTATGGAAGAAGATAGAAAACTTATTATATCAATATAATATTAATTATATTATTAATATTCTAACAAGGTATTAGAAATATTGTCCCTGTGAAACAAGGCAGCATAATATAAAATCATATATTCAAAGAAAAACAAGAACCTAGAAATTACAAGTCTGATATCAGACTTAAAAACAAGAAAATTAGAAGATAAACTAGCACCTATCACCTAGAAAATAGGGGGGAAATGCAGAAGAGATGAAAATAGGAAAGAAAATGCATTAAAATAAAAACATTAAAATACAGGATATCAATAAGTAACAAGATTTCCAAAAAGTCAGAACTAAACAGCAACAACAACAACAAAACAAAGAACTCACCAAGGGAAGTATTTCAGAAAACTTTTCTAGAGTACAAGTTTCCTCATGAAAGCCACTAAGTACCTTGTATAATACGAGAAAATGAGACCACAAGAAGGCAAATCTCAGTAAATTTTTAGAACTCTTGGAAAGAGTAAGGCATGTGCAAAAAATAAGGAATCAGAACATCACAAGAGCAGAACAACAAAACTTGAAGGGAGATGACATTAGAAGTGGTGCCATTTAAATTCTGAAGGAAAATTATTTTCAACCTAAATTCTATGCCTAGCCAAATTATTGTCCAGATATGAGGAAAGAACAAATGAGTTTTCAGACATGCAAAAACCCAGATAATTTAACTACTAGGTATCTTTTTTTGTTAGGAAATTGCTAGAAAATTGATTCCACCAAAATAAGTTAACTAAGACAAAAGAATGCAGAGGATACAAGAAAATAAGAGATACAAGCAAAGAGACCAGCAGAGGTTTTCCAGAGTGATTGAAAGGAAGATTCCCTGGATGAAAGCAGTACATGGGGCATAAAAGGAAAAGCAGACATACAGAACCAAGCCAGAAGGTTCTGAGAGATTATTCCAAGATGAACTTACCCCCGAAAAGGGGAACTTGATAAATACCTGTGCATCTGAATGCCTGGAGATGAGATTCAGAACACTGGTAGAGATTTGATAGTGAAGAGAACATAGAAAGCTGAACAAATGAAAAACAAGACCACTATCAACCCCAGGGGGTGGGAAATCTTCAGAGAAAGGAAGAGTAATCATAGTTTCACTTGACTTAGTCATGAAAAGTATTTACACAGTCAGAACAATGTAACTACTAAATAGTGATCTAACCAAAATAACAATGAGAGCCCAAGGAAGATGGCAGGATAGAAATAATGCCTGTTGCGATGAGAATGTGATGCTGAGAGAAAGGGAAAGTTCATTTCTACAATGAAACATCAAAACTAGAGCTGAGAAATTGAAAGGCAGTAAGAAAAGACAGAGGGAAATAGCAAAAAGAATTGAGACTGATTATCTCTGGAGAGGGGGAAAAAATGTTGTGGGAGGGGATCAGGATTTGCCGTCTTTGATAATACACTTTCTATTACCAGGACAAAAATGGCAAGTGTAAAAAGAAAAGGAAGAAATCACCTCAAATTTTATTCCTGAGGGAGCTTTGGTGCACCTCTCTTACTGCAGAAGCATTTCTAAAGAAATGAGTAGCACAAGAAGCGGCATCGTGTTCCCCCACACCCTCGCATCTTTACTAAGACATGCATGATTTGATGGTCAGTAGAGATCAAAAGAGGTTGCTCAGAGAAAAGACAAGGCTGTCCTTGCCATCTGTCTAACCATTCCTTATGGCTATGAGAGGAAAATCATCTGCTGACCTTCATTTTCTAAATCTTGTTCATAAATCTTTCATCGGCCAGGCTGAGACTTCTCTATACAAGGCAGTATTCTAGATTTCAACCACTGATTATGACTATGTTCAAACTGATTATGCTCAGTTTGGCAGGAAGTGTCTTCCTGAAACAGTTTTAAGACTTTGATCCAAAAGCAGTATCTTTGTGGGGCTACCATATTTTATAGTTCTATATTGAGTTATCACTAAAGGCTCAGACTGAAAGTATTATGCTTGGAATTCATTTAAACCTTTAAGTAAACCTGAATCCATTAGACTCAGCAAAAGCTATGGCTAAGAGTTTGTACCTAAGGTTATAATGAGGCAGTTTTGAGATATTTAAAGAGATATATTTTGTCGAGTGCTACTATATGTCAGGCAGTGTGGTAAACACTTTCATATACTATCTTATTTACTCCTCAGAACAACTCTATGAATAAATACTGTTATTATCTCCATCGTTTAAAAAAAAATCTAGAATTAGGATGACTAAGAACCTTGCCCAATATCTTCCACAAGGAAATAGACAAAAATCAAAACCAGAATTGGGCTCAAAAACTGCTCTAATTCCTCTATCTTCTATAAAAAGAAATAGCTAAAATATCAAAATATACCACTGAAAGAGGGATGGTAAAGTTGAAAACAAGCATATTTCTTATGCTGAAGTATATGGGTCTTCATAGACTTAAGGAGAATTTGAAGAACTTCACATGGCATAGTTGCAAAATGCAGGCATATTAGTACCTGTATAGAGTTTGTCTTGTCATTTGTAATTCTGAGAGTTGATAATTTATAGATCACTGGAGAGCAATTTTTGAGCCTGACACATTTCAAAAGTATTTTTGGACCTTCCTGCTACAATCCCAATCTATAAGTTTCAATGCAAACATTTCAGGGAATTGAGAGCCAAAAACTGAATAGAAATGAAATTCTCTCTTTCATTAAATAAGAAAAGTGTGTCAGCAATAAAGGCTGGCAAAGGTCACAGAGTAAAGTAGTGGATCACAGCATTTCTTCTGGCCACGGCACTGTGCTTACAGGTATACCTTGCTTTGCTCGATGGATGTTTTTTTTTTTTTGAAAAGTTAGGGAATAACTGAAGCTTTGCCAATGGGATTGTACTCCAAAAGCCCTGGAATTTACTTTTTGAAAGATAATTGATACTAGTTAATAATTTTGAAATGTAAGTTATCATTATCTACATTATATAATTGGTAATAGGCTGCCATAATTTTCTTCTAACTCTTCATTTTATCACCAATATTCTTCATTCATGGTATCCTGTTCCCAAACCTACCTGCTTCATGAGAGCAGGGACTTTGTCTTCTCACTACTATATTCAGCACCTAGAAAAGTGCCCAGCTTATTAAATATTTGTTAGATGAACAAATTATCTAATCATGTAATCTTTCCTACTTATTGCTGCTGCTGCTGCTAAGTCGCTTCAGTCGTGTCTGACTCTGTGGGACCCCAGAAACGGCAGCCCACCAGGCTCCCCCGTCCCTGGGATTCTCCAGGCAAGAACACTGGAGTGGGTTGCCATTTCCTTCTCCAATGCATGAAAGTGAAGTCACTCAGTCATGTCCGACTCTTTGCGACCCCATGGACTGCAGCCTACCAGGCTCCTCCATCCATGGGATTTGCCAGGCAAGAGTGCTGGAGTGGGGTTCCTACTCATTACCTGTGTTGACAATGCTGTACCTTTCTTTATGCTATTGCATCAGCTTGGAATACTGTTCCAATGTTTCAGTTACATCCCTTCTGCATGACCAAGCTCAAATGCCAACTCCTTTCTCTGTATTCCCATGGATTTTATTTCTGTAGCTGGTGTAATAGCAGAAGGGATAAATCTTGTATTATTCATTGGTTCCTGGTCTATAACACCTAGCCAGTGTAAAACACACAGAAGATATGATATTAAAAGTAAATTTAAAACTTAATCTAAATTTTCACATGCATTACCAGCTGTCACTCCTCCTAGGCTTCTGTTGGTGTCTATCTTCAAAACTTAGTCTGTGAGATCTTTGTGAGGTCAGAAACTGTGTTTTGTTTTGGTTTTTTTTTCTCATTTCTAATCTTGATGACAAGCAATGTGACTGGCAAGATAAATCCAAACATATATTATTTTTATACACTATTAATAACATATCTGTGTTAATTAACTAACTGGAATGTGGAATGTAACACCGGGGTGATGCAATCTTATTTATTTTTTTAAGCTATGGAGTTCTTTCATGAGAATGCTACCCCATTATTCCTTGTTCTGGTATTCCTCAATGATCAGCAAAACGTACATTTATTTCTAGATACAAGGAAAAGAGAATCTTAGGCTACATTGTCTACACCAGGGGTTCTCAAAGTGTGATCCCTTAATTAGCACCATCAGCATTTCCTGGGAACCTGTTCGAAAATGTAAGTCTCAGGACCATCTGAGGCCCACTGAATCAGAAATTATAGGAGATTCAGAAATCTGTTGTGTTATAACAAGTCTACAAGTTATTATGATCCATACTTAAGCTTGAAAACCCCTGACTGAAGGCAACTGGGAAAAAAGCTGTTCTCACTATTCTGCCCTGAACAATGGAGTGTTCCCTGGACCTACCCAACAGTGTCAAAATTCCTATCACATCCTTCCTCTTCTAAGGAAACTCAACTTCATTTTAGGCTGGATAATTGGAACAAATAAGTAAAATTTTGATCAAAAAGATCAGGGAATCTCTTTCATTTCTGTCATTACACTTTAATTTTTATAGCATGACTTAAACCAGTAGGTCTTAAAAACGATCATTTTAAACCATATACCACATCTGCGTGGCATTCTGCTGGTTCCAACCAGAGGAGAAACACTGAGGGAATTAGAACTAGGCAGAATGAAGGGGATACTAATAAGGAAGCAAGAGTCAGCAGTCTAAAGAAAATACGAAAGAAATGGACTCTAGGCCGATCACAGCCTGTGTCAAAGTAGGGAGGATGGACAATAATGGGGAAGGGAAGAATGTGTTTGTGAGAATAAGAAAGTGGCAGCAGCCAGCATCAGATAGGAATCTTGTCCTGCATCGGGAATGTTCACATGTGGTAGAGTGAAGGATACTGAAAGTAGTACTTGGTTCTAGGCAAAGGGCTAACATGATAGTGAGGAGTTTAAGGCAAAATACAGCTCCATACAGGAAAAGAGGAAGTAGAAAGCCTAAGAGTCAGAAAATAATCACAACAGCAACAGGTGTTAATACTAAATACTGATGCTATGCTTGGTTTGTTACGTAAAAATAAAATGTATTTATTATATATTACTACACATTAATATATGGGCCTTCCCTGGTGACTCTGCAGTAAAGAGTCTGCTTTGGGTCAGGAAGATCTCCTGGAGAAAGGAATGGCAACGCACTCCAGTATTCTTGCCTGGAGAATCCCATAGACAGAGAAGCCTGGTGGGCTACAGTCCATGTGGTCACAGAGTCACATGCCTTAGTGACTAAACCACCACCACACATTAATATTAATGTATATACTTTAATGTAATACATTAATACACCTTAGTGTATATTATTTGCCTCATTCCTCTTGAAAGATGAATTGTGCAATAAAGAAGCAAAGACACAGATGTACCTTGCCTAAGTCATAGGGACTAACAAGTTGTTAGTTGTGTGTCTGATTTTAAGTCCTGTCATCTTTCTACCATACCACTGAGCTTCCCAGATGAGCAGGACAGCTGTTCCAGGTAAGCGGAGAGAAGGAAGGCACCCCCTGCTTACTTGCTCTGGCATGTGGGCACTGGTGCTCTCTCACAGCCACCTGACAGCAGGCAGGAACTCCTCACGCTTCCCCAAGTTTGCTCTCATTGGCCCAGGGCTTGGGTGAGCCTGAGCCTTCAGAGACCACCCTCCGGAAGGCTAATAAGCTGCACACATGATATTGCATGTATACAGCTGGACTAGTTTTCATGAACAAAGGAAGACTAGGTGACTTACCAGAGCAGAGTATATCTTAGATTTTGAATTGTGGTTAAGCTCACAGACTCTGAAGCCTGTCTGCTCTGTACTAGCTATGCGACTTAGTCAAGTCACTCAGTGTCTCTATGCTGGGGCTTTTACTCCCTAAAATAGGGATAATAATAGCTCCTGCCTCACTGGATGGTTATGAGGATTAAATGAGTCATTATATGTAAAGCACAGTACCCAATACATAGTAAAAGATACATAAGCACAATTTCAAAAGACTGTTATCTCCTCAAATGTCCTTTCAATGTCTCACATGAATAAAACATGAACCATCAAGCATAAAGATTTTTGCTTAGTTCACTCTTAGGTAGACCTGCTTAAAAAGTTTATAACTGAGCCCAAAATCTAGTGTGTTGTTTTTTAGTCACTAAGTCGTGTCTGACTCTTAGCAAGCCCATTGTCTGTAGCTCCCCAGGCTCCTCTGTCCATGGAATTTCCCACAAGAACACTGGGGTGGATTGCCATTTCCTTCTCCAAGGGATCTTTCCAACCCAGGGACTGAACCTGTATCTCTAGTGCCTGCTGCATTGGCAGGTGGAATTCTTTACCACTGAGCCACCTGGGAAGACTATTTTATGCTTTATTGAAAAAAAAAATACTGATGAAAGATTTGAAAAAGGAAAAAGTCCTTACAATCCAATCATCATTACCCAAATGTTACCATTTTTTACATATTACCATCTTTGTCCATGGACATACAAATTTCACATTATTGTAATTGGTACGTATATCTGTATCGCTATTTTTTGTAATTACCATCATATCACAAGTATTTCTGACAATTCATGTTCATAAACATGTTAATGGCTGTTAAATATTTCATTCCATCACTAAATTTTATTCTCTGCACAATCAAGAAATTCAGCTTATTAATCATGAAACTCAAACTTTGGATAACTTTTATCTGGAAGTAAAAGACGTCTTCTTCTATCTAAAATGATCAGTTGCCAATCAAACATCAGAAGAGAGAAAATGAATTTAAATTGTTTGAAGACAATGAAGGACTGAGTGCAATTATTTTTTAATGTCACGAATGATTGAAAACTAAAAAAAAATCAAATATCCTTTCTATAACGTTAGTAAAACACTCAGCATTTTGACTCCTTGGCATTATTTTGTTTGTCTTTGTTTTTTTATGGGAGAAGTACTGGTTACAGTTGGGAGAGCAGAGAAAACCACACCCACCAGATCAACCTCACATAAGACTAATATATAAATAAACTACTCTTATTTGTAAAGACACATGAGATAGGTGAAAAAAATTACAAAAACATAATGTGCAATCTGACGAGCAAAAATGCCACCAAGTTAACTAAAGACATAGTAGAGACCAAGGAAAACAACCATAAATCCTTAAACAAAACATAATCACTGTTGTCCCTACATAAACACTCAAAAATGCTTGTTCTTACAATTCCATAGATAAAGAACCTTGCCTCTGATCCATCCTATTTCACTGAAGAAGAAAGAATGATAGAGAAAGGAAGTGACCCGTTCAAACTCACACAAGAAGTTGGGTCAGGAAGCCAAATTCAAGTCCAAGTTTCCAGACGCAAGCCAAGATCTCTATTGCAACCAGGCATTGGTTCAGACATACCTGGGCCTGTATGTGGTCATTATCATGCAATCTACAAACTCCAGCCAAGTATCCATTTTCCCTCAACCTTTGTGTGCACACGGGCTTCCCTGGTAGCTCAGGTGGTAAAGAATCCATCTGCAATGCGGGAGACCTGGGTTTGATTCCTGGGTTGGGAAGGTCCCCTGAGAAGGGAAAGGCACCCACTCCAGTATTCTAGCCTGGAGAATTCCATGGACTGTATAGTCCATGGGGTCGCAAAGAGTCGGACACAACTGAGGGACTTTCACTTCACTTCACTTGTGTGCATGTGGAACCAAATTAATTACTCTACCTACTTCAGTTGCTCAACCCAGCTGTGGACCCAACAAATTCATACAACTCACAGCCTGAAAACACTAGTTCAAACCTATCAGGGGCTCCTTAAGAATTAATGTGGTAATTATGATCACCCTGTTTTATATTCTATAGACATCAAGTCTAAAAGGGATCAAGCAAAGAAAGAACACAAACAAGCTGAAAAAGCAATTTCTTCATAATAAGAAAGTAGAAATCAATAGGCAAATAAAGTTATATGCATTCTTTAAAAAAAGAAAAAGGTTTAGGATACTGAGGTCCAGAAAGGAGAAAGATTTTTCCTAAAGTTCCTCCATTGAATTAGAGGGAATAAAACCAGAACCCAGGTTTTCTAGCATCTGGTCTAATATTAGTTTTATTTTATCAGAACATGCACCATATTTTCTATGCCTCAGCAAATCACCCTAGCATACAGTTTCATAATCCCACCAGTTTAAAAAGCTTACCCTTATAGAATCTAACACATAGTAGGCACTCAATAAATACTGCTTATTAAATCACTCAATCAATCATTTTGCTTGAAAATTGCCTTGGTTGTCTCCCTTACCTCAGTATCATTGTGGATATTGCTATACTTGTATTATTGGTTTTCTTTTTATGCTGATGCAAAGTCCATGTCATCTTATTCTGAACTATTTGTAGGCTTGCAAATACAGCATGTTTTATATGACAACCTTTTTTCTTGACACATAACAAATATTTCTCTTTTAAATCCCAGAAAAGAAAAAAAAAAAGTAAATCAAATACAATTTTAAGTAGTGCTGGAAATGTTAAAAAATATCTGGAAATGAAAGAAGTGCCTCTGTAAAAAAAAAACAAAAACAACTGCTTAAAAACCTAATTTTAAACTTTCCAGATTTTTAACAATTAGAATGATCATGTAATAAGCCCTGTGAAATTCTCTAATTTGTAGAGCATCTAAACCCAATCTAGCACGTGAATGAGACTAAGGACAAAAACACCTCAACATTTTTTTTGAAATCAGAATCATCTACATTTTTTTGTCTTCAAAAAGTTAAAAAGGAATTTCTAAATTTTATTGCAATGAGGTTTGCTGGACATATTTGGTATTGGTGTTTGAGGAATTGAGAAAAACTCGATTGTTTTACATGGGTGATAGTTGTAGGAAAGAATGGGGACTGAAAGACATGTTATTAGCAGATTAGCATTGCTGTTTCCTGCTTGTTAAGGAAATCTTGATGTGTTATCTTCCCAATGGCCTCTGAAAGCTTCTAGGGTTTTTTCCTGTAGTCTAGTCCCTTTCAACTGCATCTCAGGCTAATTAATGGCCAGTCCACAAATAGTAGGGAAACAAGACTGACCACAGAATAGCAATTTCCCTTTCCTTTTTGCCCAACAATGTTTAAAGCTCACTTTCAATTATCTATACTCTCTGAATCACTGGTGGTGGGATTTGTTTCAGGTAAAAAGCCAGGCAGAGTATATGCTTTTTAAAAAGTAAAAAAGAAAAGCTCTGTTGAGAGGCAACAGGTGTCCCTTGGGACTTCTGCCAATGCACCATCAGTTGCATCACAGCAGCAAAATACCATGGCCTCCCTGGGTGGGAGTCCCACGTTCCCAAAGACAGGGAGATTGAGACTGTTTCAAAAGTAACTGGAGAGAATAGCAAATTAAAATTAGAACTGTAGATATCGATACTAGAACAAAATCCATCGTGTTCTGCATGCAAGGATGCTGATGAGGACGAAGACACTGGGAGAAGTGATATGTGTTCTTGGGCTCAGACACATGCCATCTACTTACATGTCTGTTTTCTAACAGACATGTAGGACATGTCAGGCTTGTAGACAAGCCTGTAGGACAAGAATTGGTTTCTCTCTTCTACACATATGTTCTCTTAACACACAGAGGCTGATAATAAAAATCAAGGTCCTAGCTGTAGGAGTCCTGTAGTATTTCTGACAAGGACACACCTACGTGTTACAATTTTATATTACTCACCTGTAGTTTATCTATTGATTCCTAATTGAGAGTGTACATCCTAATCACATGAGGTGCTTCTTAAATATCTGAGTCCCAGGTACCCCAGGGTGCTGCATGATTCAGATGTGCGCCACTGACTGAAAATCCTGTTACCAGCCAGATTTTACACAATCAGTGTTTTAAATCCAGTCAAGGTATAATAGGTACTTCTGGTGGCTCAGTCGGTAAAGAGTCTGCCTGCAATGTGGGAAACCCGGGTTCAGTTCCTAGGTTGGGAAGATCCCGTGGAGAAGGAAATGGCAACCCACTCCAGTATTCTTGCATGGAGAATTCCATGGACAGAGAAACCTGGTGGGCTACAGTCCATGGGGGTCAAAAATAGTCAGACACGACTGAGTGACTAACACAAGGTATGATATTTGACCCAATGCACTTCCATTCCCAAACCCACAAGATGTTATATAACTGACTTGAAACTATGTCTGAGCAACAAATATAAATTCACATTTCTGAGGAGTTACTGCAAAAAATATATATAGAATAACAACAAAATAAATCCTTTATTGGTAAAGTAAAGCCTTTGCAGAAGTCAATGAAGATAATTTGTAGCAGCAAGTATGCGTGCTGCTAAAACTACTAAAATGACAAAGGATTAATTTTTATCCTCTAGGATGAGATCCTAATGAAAAGAAAACACAATTAATAATAATGAAAGACAACACAGCTAATGATAATGAAAACTCTTATTCTAAACACTAAATGTTTTATTGGTTTGAATTTAATTTCATAATTATGATATTATGGTATGCGGCTTGGGGTAGGCACAATAAGTCTTGTTTTACAGGAAAATAAAGATGCATTGCCCAAGTTACTTAGTTTTGAACCTCAGTTTTGTTATCCACAAAATGAAGTTAATATATCTAGTCACAAGTTTTTAAACGAGATGACATATATTAACAAGCCCTTTGGAAAAAAACATAGAGTGTCTCATGAGTGTTATTTACGGCTGTTAATATGACAAATCAAGAGCCCAATATTAACAAATTCAAAGTAACATAACTATTAGTCATTCAGTAGGCACAAAACACCACACCTAACAGGGTCAGAAGCTTAATGGGATAAAAGGACAAGGATAAGGGAATGACTGGAGATAAAAAACGGGCCACCCCCAGGCTTATTTCTAATGCTACCAAGCCTCATCATTAACACCCAACTCAGACAATAGGTTACTAGCCAGGTAGCTAGTTAGTTGGAACAGCTTTTAAAGTAGTACTCAGTAAGAGTTCAAATATTCTCCCACACAAAAATTCTGTTTAAAGAAACTAAAAGTGAAAAAAAAAAAAAGAAACCGAAAGTGGAACAAAAGGCAGACATTATTGCTGTGGAATATTAAGTGCCTCTGTAGAGGTCATTAATCATTACGACTTTATATTCTAGCCACCTGGGTAACTGACTAGAACTCTGAGAGATGAAGGGAGAAGACACATACAATGTTAGAAATCAATAGCTCTTGACCTGTTCATTTATCCTCAGACTAAAAGCTTCTGGAGGGCAACCCCAATGCACTATTCATTATCTCCCTCCCCTGCATTTAACAGTAAGACTGGAGTAATGCAGAAACTCATTAAATATTTTGAATTAAATGAAATGAACTCCCTCTGATATTTAAGAATCTTTAAGTCTTTGCAGGACATGGAACAGACTGGTTCCAAATAGGAAAAGGAGTACGTCAAGGCTGTATATTGTCACCCTGCTTATTTAACTTACATGTAGAGTACATCATGAGAAACACTGGGCTGGAAGAAGCACGAGCTGGAATCAAGATTGCTGGGAGAAATATCAATGACCTCAGATATGCAGATGACACCACTTTTATGGCAGAAAGTGAAGAGGAGCTAAAAAATCTCTTGATGAAAGTGAAAGAGGAGAGTGAAAAAGTTGGCTTAAAGCTCAACATTCAGAAAACAAAGATCATGGCATCCGGTCCCATCACTTCATGGCAAATAGATGGGGAAACAATGAAAACAGTGTCAGACTTTATTTTGGGGGCTCTAAAATCACTGCAGATGGTGATTGCAGCCATGAAATTAAAAGACGCTTACTCCTTGGAAGGAAAGTTATGACCAACCTAGACAGCATATTCAAAAGCAGAGACATTACTTTGCCAACAAAGGTCTGTCTAGTCAAGGCTATGGTTTTTCTAGTAGTCATGTATGGATGTGAGAGTTGGACTGTGAAGAAAGCTGAGCGCTGAAGAACTGATGCTTTTGAACTGTGGTGTTGGAGAAGACTCTTGAGAGTCCCTTACACTGCAAGGAGATCCAACCAGTCCATCCTAAAGGAGATCAGTCCTGGGTGTTCACTGGAAGGACTGATGCTGAAGCTGAAATTTGGCCACCTCACGCGAAGAGTTGACTCATTGGAAAAGACCCTGATGCTAGGAGGGATTGGGGGCAGGAGGAAAAGGGGACGCCAGAGGATGAGATGGCTGGATGGCATCACTGACTCGATGGACATGGGTTTGGGTAAACTCCGGGAGTTGGTGATGGACAGGGAGGCCTGGTGTGCTGCGATTCACAGGGTCACAAAGAGTCGGACATGACTGAGCGACTGAACTGAACTGAAGACTCAAACAGGAAAAGTGACTTGTCTAAGATTACACCATTAAAGCTGGGATAAGAACAGGGATCTCCAATGTTCAGTGCCTGTTCTGTTTTTTACTGTGTTATATCTTACTCATCCTACAATGGTCTTGGAGCTTTAGTTGTTTGCTTTTTAACCACAAAGCAGCTTTTTAAAAAATCACTTTCTGGCTCTGATAAACGAGTTATTGCCTAGACATTTCCCTCTCCTCTTGCAGAGTGAACCATTCTGGTTTCAGAGAAATGATTATTCTAGGCATGCATGCATGCTAAGTCATTTCAGTCATGTCTGATTCGGCAACCCTATGAACCGTAGCTCGCCTAGGCTCCTCTGTCCATGGAATTCTCCAGATAAGAATACTGGAGGGGGTTGCCATGCCCTTCTCCAGGGAATCTTCCTGACCCAAGGGTTGAACCTGTGTCCTTTGCAGCTCCTGCATTGGCAGGCAGGTTCTTTTACCACTAGCATCACCTGGGAAGCCCACTTCTTTCACCTCTCCCAATTTATAATCTCCTGGATGTGTGAACATGGCATGATAAACTAATGAAGGCTATACAATCTAACATATATAATCTGAATCCCTACTATGTAAATGAAAATGTTTTATCTGATGCAGGCACCTATGCAGCTGCAGGACTCTTAGAATTTCATATTATGCCCACAAAAAAAAGTTAATCTATGAGTGAAGATTTGAGAGTGAGATCTTTAAGATCAGAGACTACATCTAAGTTTTCTTTTACATTCTCAGAACTAAACACTTTGGGAACATAGCAGATGCTCAATAAATGCTTGTTTAAATAAAGAACATAAAAGTTATAATGTTGATTGTAAGAAATGCAGTATTAGAGGGACAAACAGGGACTTAGATCATTTAAAAATACACCAGTAAATATTAATTAGATGCAAGGGAGTTCAGGGAAGGTCTTGTGGAACAAGAGGCACAGCAAATGGATCTTATAAGAATGGAATAGAGGCACATGACAATGGGATGGAGGTAAGCTGTATTCACTCGCAGATGTGCTTTGATTTAAGCAGTCCAATGTCACACTACCACGGGTTAACATCAGGACATTTTAAAGAGTTCAAAAATGAACCTATAGAAAAAGCATTTAAAGATAATTAAGGGTTTGAAATTAAATGGCTAGAGGAAGAACAGAGAAGGTATTTTAAATGAATCCATTTTCTGATAATATTATGAGGCAAGCAATTTGTTTGGTATTTCATTTCCATTCTCTCTCAAAGCAACCAAAAACTTACAACATGATCACATATCAGATGCTTCCATATTGATTAATAAGATGATATCCCATCTTCTATACTCAGATGCCCAGAGTGGTGTCATTCATAGATACAATCAGTCCCCTAAGGTCTAAACCAGTGCTTCTTAAACTTTAATATGCATACAAATGACAAGCAGATTTTGTTGAAATGAACATTTGGCTCAGTAAGTCTGGAGTAGGGCCCAAGATTCTGCATTTCTAACAAATTTTCAGGTGATGTTAATACTGACTGTCTATGGATTACATTTTGACTAGCAAGGTCTTAGACCAATGTTTAACTTTGACTATTAATTTGCAACACTTGAGGAGCTTTTAAAAAATACCTATGCCCAGGTCTACAATAGAATCAATTAAACCAGAATGTCCAAAGGTGTGGCCTAAGCATCTTTATCCTTCAAAACCTTCACAGGTGTTTCTGATAAGCCCAAGCTTGCAAACCTAGCTGGACAAAGAAAATATGTGATACAGGCAAGATGGAAAAAAAATACAGAAGATTGGTGGGGGGCGGGGGTGGGGAGGAAGTGGGGAAGAGAGAGAGAGAACCTCTTTTCTCACAGTAAATCAATGTTTCTCAAACTTTTATGGGCGTGCAAATAATCTGTGAATTTTGTTAAAAATCAGATTCTGATTCAGTAAGCCTAAAGATCAAGATTCTAAATCAAGCCACATTTTGATTATCAAAAGTCTAAATGAGTGATTCTTGAATACTGTTGCATCTGAGATCTTTAAAAAAAAATCTATGCCTCTCTCCTACCTTAAAATTCTGATGCAATTGATGAAGTGTTTGACCAGGCATGAGGAGGTCTAAAAAGCATACCAGACGATTCTAATGTACATCAAAGTTTGTGAACGACCACAAGGCACAAATTCTGTTAAAGTTGTTCAGATTTTGTACCAATCCAAATATCTGAAGCAACATTAATTACCATGATATATAAGGATCGCTGAAATTACACCAGAAATTAGCTGCTGGATCAACTGATTCATTTACCTGTCCTCCTTGTCCTGATAACAAGAACTGATGCAAAACAATAAGTAAGGGAGCAAAAAAATTGATCTTATTTGTAAATAACTGATGCTTAACTTGCTGAAGATTTTGGACGAGTGCTCTAAGAATGGTTTTGAAATGCTGGAGGTAAGGTGAAGGTTGTCAAATGCTGGCAACAAAATTCAAAACTGAGTGGGCCATTAGCTTTTTTTCTAGGATGAAGAACTCTTGAACTCTCAACTGAATCATGTAATAGTACTTTGAGCACTGAAAGAGTATCTAGTAGAAAAAAATAAGTATATATGTTTACATTTGAAAATGTCTTCCTGAAACTAAACTTGAATCTATTAGGGGAAGAAATTTGTACATGGCAGCATAAGGTATCAATACTTAAGGTACAACAATTCAAATGGGATATGGATATACTTCTCTTAATACACATTTTCTTCTATAATAAAATTTCAAGTTAGCTACCATTTTTAGCTGTGCCATTTGCATCAACTCAGAAAGTGAGGTCAACATGTAATTCACCATTCTTTATATGATCACTATCTGGCTAATTCAGTTTTGCAAAAGTCCATGAACCAATGTATATGAGGACTCTCACCATGTCTTTTGCCTGAAGCAATTCTGGTACTTCTGCAAAATGACCACAGTATTGGCTTGGGACAAAATTATTCATTGCCTTGGAGTCAGTGCTGTGATTCACGCCCATACCACTGCTACAGATTTTTTAGAACTTCTAGCATGATTCTTCTCAGATATACTTCTGAGATTTTCCTTTCTGAAATCCCAAGCCTGGCAGAATAACTAGAATGCTATTGTTATCAGTATGAGATATAAACCACCTAGAACTCTGTGTGACATGTAGCATATGTTATGGGCAAAGAGGGGAAATAAAAAATTATTGCTAAGAGATACATTTTCTTTTTATAATGGACCAGGAATTCGTGTATAAATTGAAAGCAAAACGTTACAAAGAACATTTGCCAAATAACCAAGTTTAATATTCAAATAGCAGGTGTTCTCTAAATAAAAAAAAAATGCTTCTTAGTAAAATGATACTCTGTTGTTAATTTCATGTTCTAGAAATACTTAATCTACTGGAATATTACAGACATCTATGAATTTTTGACTTCTAGTTTTAAATTGGATTCTACAGTAAAGTTAATAAATATATGCCTCATGTATATTTATTGACATGGGGTCTCTTCTATATGTACATCATTGTTAGTCAAGGAAAAGCCCATCAGCAAATCATAGGAATAAATTATCCCAATTAAAATTTGTCAGCTTGTCTGAACCTATGTTGATTCAGTTATTTTCACACTGGAAATGCTTACCTAAGTTGAAATACTTAACTCTTATAATTAAATACTTTATTGAACATGTACCTGCTATCACTTGACACTTCAGTTTTACTAATCAGCCCAGAAATAGGTAACCCACCACCACTCCCTGATCCTGAGCACATTACCACAGTGACTGACATTCTTGGTTTAAAAATAAAACCTTGTTTCAAATATAGCTTCTCGAGTTCTGGGTAATGAATATAGTTTCATAAAAGTTGACATCATTTTTTCTGATTTCACCACGATTAAATACATCCAGTATTCCTACTGGATATCTGACCACATCACTCAAGACTCTTGCAAGCTAGTGGGCGTTTTAAAGAGGAGGAGGAGGAGGAGGAGGAAGAGGAAGAGACCTGCATAGATGGAGTTAAACCCAAAGGCTATCCAATCCTTTTAAAATCCAATGACAATTTTAATAAAGTCATTTTGTTTATGTGAGTTAAATATGCTTTCAGAAGTTGATTTTTACAGTTCATTTACCAATTAGTGTGTATACATTATGCAGATTTGCTTATGAGGAAAATATTAATATGTACATATCCAGAACTAGTATATGCATCATGCCTGGAGCCAAGCAGTACTCCGATACACTGTTCTTCTTAGAGGTCAGTTCTAACGCACACTGTTTCAAATAGACCCAATTTCTCTGCCGATATATATTCAAAATGCAGTGGGATGTGGTCATACACACCCAGAAATACCATCTTCGTGGGGTGGGGGTGGAGAAATCCAAATATTTTTTTTCTATAGCAATGCATTATTGGATATCAGATACAAACGTGTCTGTCAGCAATCCTAAGGTAAATGAAATATATTTATGTGAACCCATCCATTCTACAGAAAAGAAATTGCTTTATCAACACATCTCGCCTCCCCCACCATCTAAAGACTCTTCCCACCCCCCTACCTAAAAAAGAAAAGAAAAAAAACCCAAAAAACTCATCACACTTCACTACGCAACTGATGGAGTATTAAACACGGTCTTCCAAGCTGTGGGAGTTAAAAAGAAGTCGCCTTCCTGCCACACTTCCCTGATGCTGCAACGGACATAGCATCTCCTCCTGTCGACCTAGTATGATGCTCGCTCCCCAAGCACTGCAGTCCCCTCGCTGAGGACTGCCCTGGCCACACGCACAAGCCGCGGGAAGTCCCCCGTTGGGGACAGCCAACATACCTTTGCTCTCCATTTCGGTCCCTTTCGAGTGCTGGGAAGTTCAATGGAAGTTGGCCGGAAGATGCGGGCCCGCTTCAGATTCCCAAACCCGGGAAGCCAATCTGATGATTTCGCCCGTACTTCCTTTCTTCCCCTCAGGCTTCCTGAAAGATGGGATTTCTTAAACCTTGAAATTGCAATCAGCCACCAAAGGACACATAGCAGCAGCAGCAGATTGCCTCTACAGGGGATAGGTTGCGACCTGGTATTCATATGCATGCACGGTGCCCGCTCAGTTTGTTTGTTTGCTTTTTTACCTGGGTCTGGAAGCAGCAAGCAGGAGCTGTCCTCGGAACGTGGTGCTGCAGGTGTAGTGACAGATCATCCCACTTTGCTCTCTGGATGTACAGCAGATTTGCATGGGCGCTGGCACGCATGCGCAGGGCGTCCCCCCACCCCTCCCCTCCGTTTCGCCGCCTCCCGCTCCCCCGCCCTTCTTTGCTTCTTTCCCCAGTACGGTCCTTAGTTATCCCCGCGGAAGAGCTGTAGCGTTCGGTCACAGGGAGCGCTGCTAAAAATAAACGCCGGACCGGATTTTCCTTTGCAAACTAGCAAATGGATTGGATTGGGATTGTGTATCAATCCAATACGATTTTCCAAATGGGATTACGGAAGCCTTAGAGGAAACTGGGGTCTCCGAGCTGGGTACGGTTTTATTCAGAAGCAGAAAGGAGAAAAGAGGAGTGTATTTGCGAATCCCGTGTAATGGTCACAATTTGGGGTTCTCTTCCTAGTTGCTGCAGTAACTTTCCAGGTGTACGCCTCCTAACCACTTCCCCCACTGACTTTACGGGTCTGTTTGTATTTCCATATCTGTTTTGTTTTTTCTTCCGGGATAGAGTGGGAGTAGCCCTGGATCTACCAAAGATTAATATTCGCCTGCTGCTTTGCTACTCAGACTGAATTTTCTTGGCTCCCTGATACCCCTTTGGCCTCCAACTGAAAACTGTTCCATGAACAGGCTACAGGGCTTCTAAATTCTCCGAACAAAGCCACTGAGGACATCCTGGGGTGCTTTTTAGCTTCTTTCCAACAGTCTACCAAGATGCAGAGTCCCCAAGGATAATGAGGCCCTTTATTGATAAGAAGTACTTTAAAGCTGTGTACATAATCATTTTTATAAAGATGAAGAAGAAAAAATTTTTTCTTGTATAAGGTACTAGAGAAGGTTTCAAAGCCAAAAATACTTTATAGCACTCTTTTCATAGAATATATTAAAAGCCCACACTATGCTTAGTTTATCTGCAACCTGTGTAATAGGGAAATATTTACTACCTTTTTCTTTTTCAATAGTCCAGATTCTCTTGAGAGATAAGTCTCTCTTTGAGAATAATAGTCTTATTCTCAGACATGAAAATAAACCTAGAAAACTAGTATCTAGAATGGCTAAGGGAGGAGCTGTGCAGGTTAATCCCATACCCCAGGTTACACAAAGATCCCTCCACAGTAAACTTCTAATCCCAATTTTCAAGACATTGAAATACAATAAAATATACTGCCAACAAGAAACCTGAGTTAGACTATAATTCTATCTTCCTCTGGTGATTCAGAGGGCATCCTGAGATTTCTCCAGTGCCTTAGGGCCATGATTACAAATATTAATCGTGATGTCTCACCCACACATGGACATCCTCGTGGAGGAGACCTGTTGATAACTGCCATGGCTCAGCAAAGCCTGCCTCCATTCAGCACTGGGGAATCAAAACACTTGAGTATGGGATTACAGGTTACAACCTAGGATCTACCAAGCTGTAGGCCCTCCTATTGCATGCCCAAGAAAAGATATGGGGGGCGGAGAATCACAAAACTCAGTATTTCTTTACATTTTGATAGATTTTTGAAGTAGGCTATAGTGACAGTAGATCCTTAAGGATAATAGAAAAGTAGATCCTTAAGAATAATAGTGTCTTTGGGATAAATAATTCCTGCTCCTAACACTGCACCATTACATGCTTTTTTCCTCTCAGAACTTTTAGAAAAGGAGATATCTTTAGAGTCCATCTATGCACACCTGTAATATTTATTATGTTACAAATGGAGAGGCAAGGAGGGCACGTGACAAGACTCATGTAGTGGGGCAGAACCAGACTCAAAACCTAAGAGTCCTGGTAGCAACTCCAAGATGATTTCATACATAACCACGTCCCCACTATCTACAGTGAATGCGAATGGGGAGAACTTCTGATTTCATAAATTTTCATTATTTTTACTCATAATTTCAAAAACCCAAATGCTTCAAAATGCAAAATCCATGGTGTGACATTCAAGACCTTTCTGTTATCTGGATCCAAACTATCTTTCAGGCCTTCTCCAAGATTAACTCCTACACAACACTTGCCATTCAGTTCAGGTCAGTTCAGTCGCTCAGTCGTGTCCGACTCTTTGTGACCCCATGAATTACAGCACACCAGGCCTCCCTGTCGATCAACAACTCCCAGAGTTCACCCAAATCCATGTCCATTGAGTCGGTGATGCCATCCAACCATCTCATTCTCTGTCATCCCCTTCTCCTCCTGCCCTCAATCTCTCCCAGCATCAGAGTTTCTTCAAATGAGTCAGCTCTTTGCATCAGGTGGCCAAAGTATTGAAGTTTCAGCTTCAACATCAGTCCTTCCAATGAACACCCAGAACTGATCTCCTTTAGGATGGACTGGTTGGATCTCCTTGCAATCCAAGGGACTCTCAAGAGTCTTCTGCACACCACAGTTCAAAAGCACCAATTCTTGGGCGCTCAGCTTTATTTATAGTCCAACTCTCACATCCATACATGAGTACTGGAAAAACCATCAGATCAGATCAGATCAGTCGCTCAGTCGTGTCCAACTCTTTGCAACCCCATGAAATGCAGCACGCCAGGCCTCCCTGTCCATCACCATAGGAAAAACCATAGCCTTGACTAAACAGACTTTTGTTGGCAAAGTAATGACTCTGCTTTTTAATATGCTATCTAGGTTGGTCATAACTTTCCTTCCAAGGAGTAAGCATCTTTTAATTTCATGGCTGCAGTCACCATCTGCAGTGATTTTGGAGCCCCCCCCCCAAAAAAAGTCTGACACTGTTTCCACTGTTTCCCCATTTATTTGCCATGAAGTGATGGGACCAGATGCCATGATCTTAGTTTTCTGAATGTTGAGCTTTAAGCCAACTTTTTCACTCTCCTCTTTCACTTTCATCAAGAGGCTCTTTAGTTCCTCTTCACTTTCTGCCATGAGGGTGGTATCATCTGCATATCTGAGGTTATTGATATTTCACCCAGCAACCTTGATTCCAGCTTATGCTTCCTCTAGCCCTGCGTTTCTCATGATATACTCTGCATTAAAGTTATTTTGCCATATAAGTTAATTTGCCATTATCCTAAGCAAACCTCAAGATTCTCCTTTTCCATAACTTTACTTACACAGTCATTTTTGGAATAGCTTCACCTCATTACACCACTAACACAAATATCTACATGTTCAAATCTTATATTTTCCTCAAGATTCAGCTAAAATTCTCTCACTCCTACAGTCTTCCCTGATCCTTTATATCTGAAAATATTCTCTAATAGGAAAAGCAATGTTGTTCTACATTTTCCTCTCTTATGTCACTCGTTACTTTCTACCTTGTATTATAATTATGTGCATATCTCATTCCTATTACCCATTCTTACTTAAAAAGTAGGATCCTGATTCATCTTTGTGTAGAGTAACTTGAATATAGGAAACACTAATAAATGTTTGATGAATTAATAATATTTAGTATACATGTTTTGTGTATATGACATTGGCTACTTGCACTGTGACAACAAATAGTGTTGACGATAATATCGAGCTGACACAACTAAGAGCTTACTACGCACCAGGCACTATCACAAGGAATCCAAATGTTGTAGTGAATTTTATCTTCATAAAACTCTGCAAGTTTGGTTCTGTTATCTATATTTTTAAGGTGAGCAATGAGAGGTACATAGAAGCTTAAGTATGAATAAAATACAATCTCTGTCCTAGAGAAACATAAAGTTTATCAAAGGAGAAACATAAATGATTTAAAAATACATGGTAAGGTATAAGATAATTGTCACAGAGTGGGAGAACAAAAGATGAGCGGTTAGCCTTTCAGTTCAGTTCAGTTCAGTCACTCAGCTGTGTCCGACTTTTGTGACCCCATGAACTGCAGCACACCAGGCCTCCCTGTCCATCACCAACTCCCGGAGTTTACCCAAACCCATGTACATCGAGTCAGTGATGCCATCCAGCCATCTCATCCTCTGTCATCCCCTTCTCCTCCTGCCCCCAATCCCTCCCAACATCAGAGTCTTTTCCAATGAGTCAACTTTTCGCATGAGGTGGCTAAAGTTTTGGAGTTTCAGCTTTAGCATCATTCCTTCCAATGAACACCTAGGACTGATCTCCTTTAGGATGGACTGGTTGGATCTCCTTGCAGTCCAAGGGACTCCCAAGAGTCTTCTCCAACACCACAGTTCAAAAGCATTAATTCTTTGGTGCTCAGCTTTCTTCACAGTCCAACTCTCACATGCATACATGACTACTGGAAAAACCATAGACTTGACTAGATGGATCTCCGTTGGCAAAGTAATGTCTCTGCTTTTGAATATGCTATCTAAGTTGGTTATAACTTTCCTTCCAAGGATTAAGCATCTTTTAATTTCATGGCTACAGTCACCATCTGCAGTGATTTTGGAGCCCCCCCCCAAAAAAAGTCTGACACTGTTTCCGCTGTTTCCCCATCTATTTCCCATGAAATGATGGGACCAGATGCCATGATCTTACTTTTCTGAATGTTGAGCTTTAAGCCAACTTTTTCACTCTCCTCTTTCACTTTCATCAAGAGGCTCTTTAGCTCCTCTTCACTTCTGCCATAAGGGTGGTGTCATCTGCGTATCTGAGGTCATTGATATTTCTCTCGGCAATCTTGATTCCAGCTTGTGCTTCTTCCAGCCCAGTGTTTCTCATGATGTACTCTGCATATAAGTGAAATAAACAGGGTGACAATATACAGCCTTGATGTACTCCTTTCCCTATTTGGAACCAGTCTGTTGTTCCATGTCCAGTTCTAACTGTTGCTTCCTCACCTGCACATAGGTTTCTCAAGAGGCAGGTCAGGTGGTCTAGTATTCCCATCTCTTTCAGAATTTTCCACAGTTTATTGTGATCCACACAGTCAAAGGCTTTGGCATAGTCAATAAAGCAGAAATAGATGTTTTTCTGGAACTCTCTTGCTTTTTTGATGATTCAGTAGATGTTGGCAATTTGATCTCCGGTTCCTCTGCCTTTCCTAAAACCAGCTTGAACATCTGGAAGTTCACGGTTCACGTATTGCTGAAGCCTGGCTTGGAGAATTTTGAGCATTTCTTTACTAGCGTGTGAGATGAGTGCAATTGTATGGTAGTTTGAGCATTCTTTGGCATTTAGAGGGTAGAATCCTTCAAGGTCATCCCCATTTATAAAAAAAAGAAAAGGGTCTATCCACCACCACCCTGAATGGGAGAGAATCTTAGGACAGAATTTCTTCATGAAAGTGTTAATAAGAAATTATTTCACTGGTTTTGATGAACTTGCTTGATGATGAATTTGGAAAAGGGAAATTAGACTAGTAGCCTGGTAATTTGCTACTTCAAGATGCCAAGAATTAGATGGGACTAAATCTGTTGTATATGGGGTACCCACTTTCACTATCAAAAACTGCCCTAGTTTGAATGATAAATCATACAAGCATAGAATTTATATTACAAAATTGAATAAGAGTAGCACTATCAACACTGACACTCCAGCTTAATTCTGGTTAACCTATGTAATTGATTGGTAATCTGGGCATATTCACTTTCTTTAGCTTTTCTATTCTCTACTAGAATGTAGAGAATATACAGTATACGCTATTGGGATTAATTGACATCGGTGTATTGAATTATAATTAACAATTTAAAGAGCTCTGCTAATATGTCAAATTAATTACCAGTCTACAAAGATTTTTTTTTCCTGCACATTTACTGTGGTCTTCTAAAAGTGGTGAATATAAACTAGGAGGAATCTGTGACCTTTTCATCTAATTATTTTCTTACTATTCATCTTTTATAACAGATGCTCCGTCTCAAAAATTTAAAAAGGTACAATTGACCATTTAAAACTCTTTTTGCTGATGATACTAAGATCAACTCATGATTGTAAGTGAATCGTCACTGTAAGATGGAACACCTCACAGTCTCTACTGAGGATATCATTCTTCAATAGACAAAAACCATGTCCACATGTTCACTATTATATCTTCAGCGTCTAGAACAATGTGTTGAACTTAGAAGGTTTTATTTAATACCTGATTGAGAAAATGAGAATTTGATGAAATAAAGCTTTCTCCTTCGCCACAAAGCCAGTTCATTTGGCAAACAGGATACACCAGTCAGCAATCCTAATGGCATAAACAGGGTCATAAGTTACCTGCAAGACCAGAAAGATGATCATAGGCAGTTAACAAATGTGCTCAGTGTTTGATCTTGGACAAAGATCATAATTAATAAGAACTAGATTCAAGTAACTCTTAAGCTGGCTAATAGTAGAGCCATATTTTCACATACAGTCTAGGAGGCTGGAAGAATTTAGCTATAGGAATAATAAAGTAAATGAGAAAAATTTCAGAGGGCAGAAAGGTGATAACGTCAATGTGACAAAGCCATATGAGAATGACAATGCTATAGAGATGGGGTACTGTCCCTCAAAGAGCAAACATAACTTGCTTACCTACTGTGCAAACTTTTCATTCTCTTTCTTGGACAAAGGTAAAATTACAGTCTCCCTACTCTCCCTACACTGTTGGTTGGAATGTAAGTTGGTACAGTCCCTATGGAAAACAGTATAGGTTTCCTCAGAAAACTAAAAATAGAATTATCTCATGAGCCAGCAATCCCACTCCTGGGAATATATCCAGATAAAACTATAATTCAAAAAATACATATATTCCTTATGTTCTTTTCCTTCTAGTAGTCATGTATGGATGTGAGAATTGGACCATCATGAAGGCTGAACACCAAAGAAATGATATTTTTGAGCTGTGGTGTTGGAGAAGATTCTTGAGAGTCCCTTGGACTGCAAGGAGATCAAACCAGTCAATCCTAAAGGAAGGCAACCCTGAATATCATTAGAAGTACTGATGTTGAAGCTCCAATACTCTGGCCACCTGATGCGAAGAGCTGACTCATTAGATAAGACCCTGATGCTGGGAAAGATTAAAGGCAGGAGAAGAAGGGGACAATAGAGGATGAGATGGTTGGATGCCATCACTGACTCAATGGACATGAGTTTGAGCGAGTTCCAGGAGATGGTGAAAGACAGGAAAGCCTGGCATCCTGCAGTCCATGGGGTTGCAAAGAGTCAGGCATGACTGAGTGACTGAAGAATAACAAAAATCCTTATGTTCGTAGCAGCACTGTTCACAATAGGCAAAACATGGAAACAACTTAAATGCCCATCAAAAGATGACTAGATAAAGATTGTGGTATATGTATACAATGAAATACTACTCAGCCATAAAAAAGAGTGAAATAATCCCATTTGCAGTAACATGGATGCAATTAGACATTATCATACTAAGTGAACAAGTCGTAAAGAGAAAGACAAATGCCAGATGATGTCACATATATGTGGAATCTAAAATATGATACAAACGAATCTATCTACAGAACAGAAACAGACCTGTGGTTGCCAAGGGGGAGCAGGGGAGGAAGCAGGATGGACTGGGGTCTGCAGTTGACAGATGCAAACTATTACACTTAGAATGGATTAACAAGGTCCTAATGTATAGCACAGGGAACTATATTGAATATCCTGTGATAACCCGTAAAGGAAAAGAATATAAAAAAAGAAAGTATATCTGATGCTGGCAAAGATTAAAGGCAAAAGGAAAGAGGACAGCAGAGGATGAGATGGTTAGATAGTATAACTGACTCAAGGGACATGAGTCTGAGAAAACGCCAGGAGATAGTGAAGGACAGGGAACCCGGGTGTGCTATAGTCCATGGGGTCACAAAGAATTGGACGTGACTCAGCAATTGAATGACA
The DNA here is from genome assembly GCA_935064755.1 of Tragelaphus eurycerus. Taxonomy (NCBI): domain Eukaryota; kingdom Metazoa; phylum Chordata; class Mammalia; order Artiodactyla; family Bovidae; genus Tragelaphus; species Tragelaphus eurycerus. The sequence continues at coordinate 27,463,517 of CAKXYN010000018.1, read as the reverse complement.
ATATATATGTGTATACCTGAGTCACTTTGGTGTATAGCAGAGATGGGCACAACACTGTAAATCAACAATACTATAATTTTTAAAAATTTAAAAATTATAGTCTCCCTAAGAAGAAAGTCGGCGAAGGCAATGGCAACCCACTCCAGTACTTTCACCTGGAAACTCCCATGGACGGAGGAGCCTGGTAGGCTGCAGTCCATGGGGTTGCTAAGAGTCGGACACGACTGAGCGACTTCACTTTCACTTTTCACTTTCATGCATTGGAGAAGGAAATGGCAACCCACTCCAATGTTCTTGCCTGGAGAGTCCCAGGGACAGGGCAGCCTAGTGGGCTGCCGTCTATGGGGTCGCACAGAGTCGGACACGACTGAAGCGACTTAGCAGCAACAGCAGCAGCAAGAAGAAAATGGCAAGTGATAAAGTTTCAACAGAAATGTCTCAGGTTGCAAGTATGCAGTGGAGGTAAGTAAGGAACACTCTGAAAGATAGGAAGTGGCAGAAGAGGATATAGGTCATTTGGGTGAATTTTGTCAAGGAATCACCTGTCCACATGGTTTAACAGTGATTTCTCTAGGAACAATTAAAAGTCTAGAGAGACTCGCAGAGGAGTGAGGCAGAGTAATGATGCACGGGTAAGGCATCTGGAGGCCAAATGACAAACATTTTGACATTTTTTCTTAAGGATTTTGTTCACTTGACAATATTAGAGGTTTATATACAAGTCATCAACTGACCATTTCAAGGCCCATTTGTTATAGTGGCATTGTTGCTGTTTTAGTTGCTAAGTCTTGTCAGATTCTTTAGCGACTCTGTGGACTGCAGCCTGCAAGACTCCTCTGTTCATGGTATTTCCCAGACAAGAATACTGGAGTAGGTTGCCATTTCCTTCTCCAAGGGATCTTCCTGACCCAAGAGATCGAACGAGTCTCCTGCTTAACAGATGGATTCTTTACCACTGAGCCACCTGGGAAGTCCATTATACTGGTATAATTTCCACTTAAAATGGGATGTGTCAATCTCATCAATGTTTATGTCTCAAGTAGACAGAGGTTGAAATTAGTTGAAACATAATGTACTTGGAAATAACACTTTTCAACTGATAGCTCCTTTTCACTTTGGGGATAGGAAATAACATGGCAAAATGACATGTAAAAGTTACTTCTTGAATCAGATTGTGATCATATTGAAGACCAGCACGATGCTTGTGTTCTGGTGACCAGAGTAGACCAAATGTATGTCAAGTTTTAAAGAAGTACCAGAAAATACTGCCTCAAAGAAATGTAGACATTTTCAATAAAGTCGTTTCCTCATCCTGTATACTTTTCCTCAAAATTCCAAATACATGAATTGCCAATCATTTTTCTGCTTAAAAACAGCACTTGAATAAGCATTACTAAAAAGTCAATGGATATAGCCAAAGCCTGTAGTTAATTCATTGAATAAATATTTAGGGAAAGCTTTCTATATGCCAGGTACTCATCTAGGTTTAGGGGTATGTAGTCTGTGGACTCAAAAGTGTTCACATCATAGTTTCACAACTATTAAAAACTTCATAAATCTTATGGTTCAAACATGTATTACATAAAAGTCAAGTGAGTTGAAGACAAGGACCTACTGCATAGCACAAGCAGCTCTGCTCAGTGTTACATGGCAGCCTGGATGGGAAGAGAGTTTGGGTGAGAACAGATACATGCACATGTATGGCTGAGTCCCTCTGCTGTTTACCTGAAACTACCACAACGTTGTCTGTCCATCAGCTATACCATTACACAAAATCAAAAGTTTAAAAGAAATAAAAAATACCAGTGGGAAAACCAATAAATACATAATTTTATGTCTCAATGCTCAAAATAAAAACTGAATAATGCAAATAACAAGTATTAGAAGTATTTTTAAAGATTTATTTATAGATAAAGTTATAATATCATAAGAAAGATTTATGAATAATTAATGATAAGGCATTTTAAAAGTTAAGTGAATAAATATCCTAGAAAACTACTATTTGAAGTTATTCAAATATGACTAGAACCCTGAATATATCAATAGCCATTAAAATTATTGATAAAAATAAAAATAAACAATGATGATTCAACATTTGTGGGGGAAAAAGTGAGTTAAGGGCCAGAGTAGGGGAAAAAACAACTTTTCCCAAGTCAAGTGGTGAGTTACAAACAAGATTAGAAGTCTGCTGATGCCTCACTTCATCATGGTCTTCTCTAAATGATATGCATTCTTTGTGTTAGAGGACTGCCCTTTTGTATTGTACTGCAAACTTTATTCAGAACTCTATTCATTTCACTGAAGAAGTTCTCATTGAAGGGCTGAAGAATGGTAACTATCCCTAACAGGTTACCAGCAATAAACAACCTCCATAATGTATTCTGCATAATGCTTAACGGATGTGGCACAACTGGATCATCTGAGTCAAGAACAACAAAGATTTCTTTCAATACAAGTTCTCTTACTTGATGAACATCTTTCTGGTTTATGTTTATATTCAAATCCCAATTCACTCAGCGGCTACAGCTACCCAGGCAAAGCAAAATGCAGAAATGAAGCAATTAGCCATATTACTATTGCCAAAAACCCACTATGAGAAAGGAAAGAAAAGATTAATGAGTAATTTCAGCCAACTGAAAGTAAATAAGAGCCAAAGAATATAATAGCATAATAGTTTCCACAGGTGTATTAACCCAAGGGCATCATTAACAGGGACTTGGAGATTCATGACCAATTGCTGATAATACTGACACCCTACAATTTACCACAAACAAAAGAGATGAATGGATTTTTATATTTGCTATCTTTCAGAAAAGCACTTTCCAGATTTTTTTCACATTGCCTTTTTTTCCTCTTTAATCATTTTATCCCAGTGAGATGATTCTATTGGACTACATGTTAAGGAAGCACTGATAAGTGTTGTAGACAGAAACAGAACCAAGCCTGTCACTCTGCACAAGGGATTCTCATGCAATTTCAAGGCCTTGCTGTTGCAAGACTATGACTGAGGCTCACTGGCCCTCTGTCAGCCAGTTAATGTCTGCCTCAATTTAAAATATCTATTGCTTTTCATTTATGCCTATATATTATGACTAGCAAAACCCTTCCAAATTCACCCAATAAACATTATTTCGTTCTCTCTGGAGAATTGCAAGCTGTTAATAATTAATATCTGTTATAAAGATTGCCAGGAGAAATATCAGTAACCTCAGATATGCAGATGGCACCACCCTTATGGCAGAAAGTGAAGAGGAACTAAAATGCCGATTGATGAAAGAGAAAGAGGAGAGTGAAAAAGTTGGCTTAAAGTTCAACATTCAGAAAACTAAGGTCATGGAATCTGGTCCCATCACTTCATGGCAAACAGATGGGGAATCAGTGGAAACAGTGTCAGACTTTATTTTGGGGGCTCCAAAATCACTGCAGATGGTGAATGCAGCCATGAAATTAAAAGATGCTTACTCCTTGGAAGGAAAGTTATGACCAACCTAGATAGCATATTCAAAAGCAGAGATATTACTTTGCCAACAAAGGTCCATCTAGTCAAGGCTATGGTTTTTCCAGTAGTCATGTATGGATGTGAGAGTTGGACTGTGAAGAAAGCTGAGTGCCAAAGAATTGATGCTTTTGAACTGTGGTGTTGGAGAAGACTCTTGAGAGTCCCTTGGACTGCAAGGAGATCCAACCAGTCCATTCTGAAGGAGATCAGTCCCGGGTGTTCATTGGAAGGACTGATGCTAAAGCTGAAACTCTAGTACTTTGGCCACCTCATGTGAAGAGCTGACTCATTGGAAAAGACCCTGATGCTGATGCTGGGAGGGATTGGGGGCAGGAGTAAAACGGGACAACAGAGGATAAGATGGCTGGATGGCATCACTGACTCGATGGACATGAGTTTGAGTGAACTCCAGGAGTTGGTGATGGACAGGGAGGCCTGGCGTGCTGTGATTCCTGGGGTCGCAAAGAGTCGGACACAACTGAGCAACTGAACTGAACTGAACTGGTAAAGAGGCTATTGGGGAAGGTTGAGACTTAATTCTGGTATCTTCCTCTGTGAAAGAAAGGACTTGGACAGAACAGTCTGTATGACCCCTAACACTGCATATGGACCACAGTAGCACTCCTCATCAGAGAGTACGCTGGCCCTTGGCTCTCACACAGGATGTCACTGCTCTTGGAGTTAACGTCAGAGCTCATAGGACTGCTAGTGCTCCTCTAGCCCAAGTCATTTAATTTAACTATGAAAGGCCTGAGACCCACAGAGGGCAAGACTCTTGGGTCTGAACTTGAAGTTCCTTGAATCCAAAGTCAGTCATTTTAACCATTAACTTACTGTCTCCTTACCACTTGCCCATTTTTCATGTAAATGAAATACAAAGTACTTTAGTACCAAAATAGATTGAAGAGATGAAAGAATGGTCTCTTTACCACTAATGCCATTTAACTACTAAACAAAGAGTTACAAATCCCATCAAAACTGTCTCCTTCTACACCCGCCTCACTGCCCCTTTCTCCTCTCTTCTTACTTTTCTTTTTCACTGCCCACATCACAACAACCACCCGAGCTGGCAGATGACTCAAGGTTGTAATAACTAAAAGAGAACAAAACTCAGTTTCATAGACCTATGGTCCTAGATAGAGACTCTGCCCTCCCTCTTTCTCAGCCTGGGAAATGTACTTATACTCCAAAATCCAATTAAAATTTTCCTGAGAAAATGTCTCTGAATCGCCATATTATTTCCTATATTTTCATTCATACCTATCATTTACCTATATATCTGTCTCCATAAAGGTTCAGTCTTCCTATAACAGAGCAGTGTCCAGCATATAGCAGGCATAGAGTAATCATATCCTGGACTCATTAATGAGTCCATTAGTGGGAAATTAACAGAGAAGGCAATGGCACCCCACTCCAATACTCTTGCTTGGAAAATCCCATGGATGGAGGAGCCTGGTAGGCTGCAGTCCATGGGGTCGGTAAGAGTCAGACATGACTGAGCGACTTCACTTTCACTTTTCACTTTCATGCATTGGAGAAAGAAATGGCAACCCACTCCAGTGTTCTTGCCTTGAGAATTCCAGGGACGGGGGAGCCTGGTGGGCTGCCGTCTATGGGGTTGCACAGAGTTGGACATGACTGTAGTGACTTAGCAGGAGCTGCCCAGGCAAGAGTACTGGAGTGGGGTGCCATTGCCTTCTCTGAGCAGGAGCAGCAGTGGGCAATTAAATGAATGATGATCCAGATTGTTTCTGGAACTTTCCTTTCAGTTGATTTGTTCATTCATTATAGCTCAGTAACAAATAAAAATAAGCTTTGAATATCAATGTTTATGCTAATTGGACCTTCTACTGGGTGCCATAGTGTTGCTTATCAACCTGCTGTATTCTTGTTCTCTCTGAATCTCCAGAAACAAAGGTCTTCACTTTTGTCTTCTGAGATTTGAACTTTCCTTACTCTTTATTTTGTATCCCTCTGGTCTTGGGGTGTCACACCTCCCTAACTGTCCACATTTCCTTCCACTACCACACACACACACACACAGTCCTCATTAACAGTCTTTGGGCTTGGCTCCATAGACCTCCATGAGCAGAAGCAACATCCTAACTCAGTCAAGAGCAGGAGGCATGATTTGGGCAAAGTAATGCTTGAGTGACAAATATTCCATAGATTTTGATTTTGTTGTTTCAAGTCCTGAATGTAACTGAATGGTACTGTTTGATCTTTTTACCCTCTTCTTTTAGTTTTGTCTCGGGTATTATTTCTTCTTTTAAGCAGGGACCTGAAAGTACCTTGATTCTTGTTTTTCTCCCAGAAGAGAGGGTTTTTCTTTTCCCCTTTAAGTGAGATATTAGCTTCCAAGGCTAAATGAGCAACATGTATCAAGAATCCACCCAGAATACAAAAAGCCACTTTACCCTTCTATTAATAATAATGGATGTGGCATTTTCTCGACTGAATGTACATATGTTTGAGAAGCACATTTAAACTGAATGTACATATGTTTGAGAAGTACATTTAAAAAGATGATGTATTCTTGCAAGTTACATTACAGTGCATTTATAAACACTATTTCCACTTTGATGCACATGCCAAATCATTTGCTACTATTACATTCAGCATTATTTGTTCTGGATAAGAGTGCCAAAAGATTAATGTCTTTTAAGTATAGAAGGCAGACAGAAACTAAGATCAAGGCATCTGGTCCCATCACTTGATGGCAAATAGATGGGGAAACAATGGAAACAGTGGCAGACTTTATTTGGGGGGGCTCCAAAATCACTGCAGGTGGTGACTGCAGCCATGAAATTAAAAGATGCTAGCTCCTTGGAAGAAAAGCTATGACCAACCTGCTGCTGCTGCTGCTAAGACACTTCAGTCGTGTCCGACTCTGTGCAACCCCATAGACGGTAGCCCACCAGGCTCCCCCATATCTGGGATTCTCCAGGCAAGAACACTGGAGTGGGTTGCCATTTCCTTCTCCAATGCATGAAAGTGAGAAGTGAAAGTGAAGTCGCTCACTTGTGTCCAACTCTTAGCGACCCCATGGACTGCAGCCCACCAGGCTCCTCCATCCATGGGATTTTCCAGGCAAGAATACTGAAGTGGGGTGCCATTGCCTTCTCCATGACCAACCTAGACAGCATATTAAAAAGCAGAGACATTACTTTGCCAACAAAGGTCTATCTAGCCAAGGCTATGGTTTTTCCAGTAGTCGTGTATGGATGTGAGAGTTGGACTATAAAGAAAGCTGAACACTGAAGAATTGATGCTTTTGAACTATGGTGCTGGAGAAGACTCTTGAGAGTCCCTTGGACTGCAAGGAGATTAAACCAATCAATCCTAAAGGAAATTAGTCCTGAATATTCATTGAAAGGATTGATGCTGAAGCTGAAACTCCAATACTTTGGCAATCTGTTGCAAAGAACTGACTCATTGAAAAAGACCCTGATGATGGGAAAGATTGAAGGCAGGAGGAGAAGGGGATGACAGAGGATGAGATGGTTGGATGGCATCACCGACTTGATGGACATGAGTTTGAGCAAGCTCTGGTAGTTGATGATGGACAAGGAAGCCTGGCATGCTGTAGTCCATGGGGTCACAAAGATTCGGACAAAACTGAGTGGCTGAACTGAACAGATAGAGATGGGAGAATCACTAATGGAATGGTGCCCTGTTACACTTGAGATTTTTAAAAATATATATATTTTTTCAAGGGTGAAGATCATGTAACAGGTGTCCCTAAGGGTTTAAATGAGGGACAACAGGAGTCTGAAAGCTATTAAGGTGAAAGGAAATGAAGAACAGGAAACAGGAAAATTCTCTTTTAGTCTATTTTAGTCTTTTAGTCTCTTTTACACTTTCTTTGCCAAAGGCCCAGGTTTAATCCCTGTTTGGGGGAACTAAGATCCAAAAAAAGCAATAGTTCATCCATCTTTGTGACACACTGCAAATCAGAATTCAGAAGAAAAATCAATGCAAAAAAAAAAAGATTTATTCCTATGTAGCATCAGAGAATTTTTTTAAAGATAGTATGGTAATGTAGGAAATAAAACAACTTTCTCAGACCCCTAAAAATCCAGTATAAGGTGCTTGACTAGCTTATATTTATATTCATGTATATTGTGAATATCATACATTGAATTTAACATATTAATCAGCCTAACATCATGCTGAGTGCTCTGTTAGTTCAGTTGAGTTGCTCAGTCGTGTACGACTCTTTGAGACTCCAGGAATTGCAGCACGCCAGGCCTCCCTGTCCATCACCAACTCCTGGAGTTTACCCAAACGCATGTCCATCGAGTCAGTGATGCCATCCAGCCATCTCTTCCTCTGTTGTCCCTTTCTCCTCCTGCCCCCAATTCCTCCCAGCATCAGGGTCTTTTCCAATGAGTCAACACTTTGCATGAAGTGGCCAAAATATTGGAGTTTCAGCTTCAGTATCAGTCCTTCCAATGAACAGCTAGGACTGATCTACTTTAGGATGGACTGGTTGGATCTCCTTGTAGTCCAAGGGACTCTCAAGAGTCTTCTCCGACACCACAGTTCAAAAGCATCAGTTCTTCGGTGCTCAGCTTTTTTCACAGTCCAACTCTCATATCCATACATGACCAATGGAAAAACCATAGCCTTGACTAGCTGGACCTTTGTTAGCAAAGTAATGTCTCTATTTTTTAATATGCTGTCTAGGTTGGTCATAACTTTCCTTCCAAGGAGTAAGCATCTTTTAATTTCATGGCTACAGTCACCATCTGCAGTGATTTTGGAGCCCCACCCCCCACCAAAAAGTCTGACACTGCTTCCACTGTTTCCCCATCTATTTCCCATGAAGTGATAGGACCAGATTCCATGATCTTTGTTTTCTGAATGTTGAGCTTTAAGCCAACTTTTTCACTCTCCTCTTTCACCTTCATCAAGAGGCTTTTTAGCTCCTCTTCACTTTCTGCCATAAGGGTGGTGTCATCTGCATATCTGAGGTCATTGATATTTCTCCCAGCAATCTTGAGTCCAGCCTGTGCTTCTTCCAGCCCAGTGTTTCTCATGATGTACTCTGCATATAAGTGAAATAAGCAGGGTGACAATATACAGCCTTGACATACTCCTTTTCCTATTTGGAACCAGTCTGTTGTTCCATGTCCAGTTCTAACTGTTGCTTCCTCACCTGCATACAGGTTTCCTAAGAGGCAGGTCAGGTGGTCTGGTATTCCCATTTCTTTCAGAATTTTCCACAGTTTATTGTGATCCACACAGTTAAAGGCTTTGGCATAGTCAATAAAGTAGATGTTTTTCTGGAATGCTCTTACTTTTTTGATGATCCAGTGGATGTTGGCAATTTGATCTCTGGTTCCTCTGCCTTTTCTAAAACCAGCTTGAACATCTGGAAGTCCACGGTTCACGTATTGCTGAAGCCTGGCTTGGAGAATTTTGAGCATTACTTTATTGGTGTGTGAGATGAGTGCAATTGTGCAGTAGTTTGAGCATTCTTTGGCATTGCCTTTCTTTGGGATTGGAATGAAAACTGACCTTTTCCAGTCCTGTGGCCACTGCTGAGTTTTCCAAATTTGCTGGCATATTGAGTGAAGCACTTTCATAGCATATCTTTCAGGATTTGGAATAGCTCAACTGGAATTCCATCACCTCCACTAGCTTTGTTCATAGTGATGCTTTCTAAGGCCCACTTGACTTCACATTCTATGATGTCTGGCTCTAGGTGAGTGATCACACCACTGTGATTATCTTGGTCATGAAGATCTTTTTTGTACAGTCCTTCTGTGTATTCTTGCCACCTCTTCTTAATATCTTCTGCTGCTGTTAGGTCCATACCATTTCTGTGCTTTGTATACAGTATCTTATTAGATCTGCATATGAACACTAAGAAACTGAGACTCCAAAAAGGCATATTACTTGCTCAAAATACATAGCAAGTTAGCTCTAGACTTAGAAATCCAACCAGTCATTTCCAAAATTTAAATCTTTGGCCTTTGCACATGCCTCACAGACATATTGGAGAAGGCAATGGCACCCCTCTCCGGTACTCTTGCCTGGAAAATCCCACGGATGGAGGAGCCTGGTGGGCTGCAGTCCATGGGGTCCCTGAGGGTCAGACATGACTGGGCGACTTCACTTTCACTTTTCACTTTCATGCATTGGAGAAGGAAATGGCAACCCACTCCAGTGTTCTTGCCTGGAGAATCCCAGGGATGGGGAGCCTGGTGGGCTGCTGTCTATGGGGTCACACAGAGTCGGACATGACTGAAGTGACTTAGCAGCAGGAGCAGCAGCACAGACATATCGGAGAAGGCAATGGCACCCCTCTCTGGTACTCTTGCCTGGAAAATCCCATGGATGGAGGAGCCTGGTGGGCTGCAGTCCATGGGGTCCCTGAGGGTGGGACATGACTGGGCGACTTCACTTTCACTTTTCACTTTCATGCATTGGAGAAGGAAATGGCAACCCACTCCAGTGTTCTTGCCTGGAGAAACCCAGAGACGGCAGAGCCTGGTGGGCTGCCATCTATGGGGTCGCACAGAGTCGGACACGACTGAAGGGACTTAGCAGCAGCACAGACATATACTAGGTAGATAAGACATCTTCCACCACAGAGTTTGGATAAACTAGGGCTATAGGAGTTTAAGAAGACAGCACATTTCTTTACCAGTCAGAGAAGGGGCAAGAAACCTTGAAAGATGAAAAAGCCTTTCCAGTGAAAAAGGGAAAGCCATTTCTAACAGAAGTCTCAGCATTAAACTATAAGTGGAGAGAGAGTATAGGGTAGATTTGAGGTGTAGCAAATAGTGTGATATTCCTGGAGTGGGGAGTGTATGAAGACGAAAAAGGTGCTGAACCGATGAGGGGGCCTTAACACTTCCAAGATTCCCACTAGGGACACAATCATTACCAGTTCTGAGGGGGCGGTTTTAATTTCTGTGCCAATGGCTTTTGCCATTTCAGGTAGTTGTAACAGTGTTGGAAAAGAGGAGCTGCTTGCATGGAAGTGCCTTGTGGTGTAACTTATTTACCTCTACTAAAATCCTAGGCATACTCTCCACTGACTGTTTCCATACTTGTACTGCCAAACTAGCTCTCTGTTTGCAAAGGCTGAATCTTGTACCTGTGTTTTCTTCCAGACGTACCCCTTCTTTTGTGGCTCCTTTGAGGGTCCCACCTTGACTTTCCAAGTTGTTGAGAGTACACAAAAGAAATATGGGCCACATGCAAATTTAGATCTTTTCCCTTTGACCTCATCCACTCAGCAATTTGATCTGGGATTCTCCCTCTCCTTGACCACAACCTTTGTAGCTGACTTGCTTTTACCTCACCTTCCTAATCAGGATGATGCCAAGATCCAACTTCTGACCTTCTAGCTGTGCTTTTCTCTCTCTTCCTTAACTCTGAGCTCTGGTACAATGTTCAGGATAGCAGCCTTTCTATCTCAATGTCTCCCAGGGCATCTGCTCCCACAGAAATCCCAATGACTCTCCCATCTGTCCTCTGGACGGGGGAATGAAGGGAACGCTTGGCACAGAGCCTGAATAGCGATAGTCCAACTTATTAGCCACGCACTCCACGCACTGTATATATTATTTACAGTATATATTATTTCCAGTGATTACAACTCTTCAAGTTTGTGAATGATTATTCCTAAGATTCACAAGTTTATAAGTCAATAAAGCTAGCTAAAGCGGTTAAAGCTCACATGTGGTTGAACTTGGTAATCACTGGTGAACTGGATTTCAACACTTCTTTCCCACTGCTCTTTCTCACTTAAACATTTGCTCCTTTTAGTGTTTAATATGTTACTTCTACAATAAACGTGAGAAATTGTTTTAATTTGAATGCTCATAAAATTGTGCCAAGAAATGAAAAATAATCCTGAATGTCTGTGCTCAGGAGAACTAAAGTAGGATAAATAGTACCAAGTGGTTGAACTCTTATTATTCTCAAGAATATGCTAATATTTGAACTAGTTTATCAAACCACTCTGGTGGATATTTAAATGAACGGTTGTAAAATTTTACGTCGTGGAAGAACATATCATTTCCCTACTTCTGCAGTACTTAATATTATTAATAGGTTTCAGTTAAGCCAGCAGATCTTTTTAATCCTGTTTACATTCATTAAATGGTGTGACGTATTAGAAATAACTTTTTGGTAAAAAGTGAGGCACTCTGCAATACTAATTTTGGCAATCTTTAAAATCTAAAGATATACTTAACATCTATTTTCAATTCTGTCAACAAAAGGTAGTTATTATTAACAGCAGTTTATTTTATGATATATTATTTATGTTTTACTATTATATAATATTATAGTACTATTATTATGATTTATTCTCAGCTTAGCCTAAAAGAACCTTCACCACTACGTTTCCAGCCCACACCCCAGCTCTCCCTGTGCTTATCCTTGTCTCCAGCCGTGTGCCTCCCATCGTTTCCCCAAGCACACTGCACTGTTCCCTGCCTCTATGCATGCATCTGTATTGCCCTTCCTGCCTGTGAAGACTCCAGACTCCCTTTTCTTTCTGGCTCAGCTGGTAAAGAATATGCTGCAATGTGGGAGACCTGAGTTCGATCCCTGGGTTGGGAAGATCCCCTGGGGAAGGGAAAGGCTACCCACTCCAGTATCCTGGCCTGGAGAATTCCATGGACTGTATAGTCCATGGGGTCCCAAAGAGTCAGACACGACTGAGCAACTTTCACTTTCACTCAAAATCCAACACAGGCGTCAGCTCCTCCAGGAAGCTTTCCTCTTATCCTCCAGTGTTATTCGATGCTCGTCACTGGGCTCTCATAGAGCCCCAGACCTGTGTCCTCCATGGCTAACACTGCAGCGTGACCTTAAGTATCCCCTTTCAGAATTTAAGCTTTTCAGAGGGAAAGTACCACAGAATCACACATACAATATCTAGTGCAGTGCATCATCACATCTAACAGACACCAAAAAATATTAGTTGAAGGCAGGAAAGGAAATTTCCTGAAGGAAAATCAAGGCCCATAGCAGGTATGTGATTTGCCCAATACCACAAAACTGGTAAGTGGTATAGTCTCTGTAGAATTTATTCCACCTGCATCCTGGGGTCAGGTCCAATCCACTATTCTACACTGCTCTATCACTAATCTGGGGCTCTGGGTATTTCAGAAAGAGTGGAGGTATAAAAACATTCTCTTATAAGTATTTATTTGATAAACTTAAAGAATTTGAAACAGGAATACTTAAACTAAATATATTACTTCTACAAAAACTAGAAAACCAGGCAAGCATACTGACGGCTGAATCACTGACAACATCGCTCTTATTGTAATCTCTCCAGGTAAGCGAAGAACAAGAAGAAACTACTTCTAAAATGTATACCTACATATTTACCTACGTTTAAACCAAGGAGAAGTGATTCATAGCTAAGCCGGTAAAGAATCTACCTGCAATGCAGGAGACCTGGGTTTGATCCCTGGGTCGGGAAGATCCCCTGCAGAAGGAAATGGCAACCCACTCCAGTATTCTTGCCTGGAGAATCCCATGGACAGAGGAGCCTGGCAGGCTACAGTTCATGGGATTGCAAGAGTCGGACACAACCTAGCGGCTAAACCACCACCACCAAACCAAGGAGAAAGGTGATTCTATAACTCAAATGAATAGTCAAAATAAAGATGAGAATTTTCTTTTTTGTCTCATCCAAGCCAATATATTATTTATCAATAAAACCGAAGATCTGTTATGGTTATTGAATTTCTAGGGCCATTTTGCCAAAAGCAAGCAAAGCATTTGTGGTATTCACACCACATCTCAATCAAAGCAGTGGTTGGAAAAACCATCATGATAGATCTGAGTCTTTATTCATCAAGAATTTCTATATCATTCTTTAATTGAGAAGAAGTCAGATTTCCAGTTGTGCAGAGCCATCTATGGCATATAACAGACTGGATGAATTGTGAAATAGTAATTACACATCAAGGATTTAGGTTGTACATGAGCAATCATTAAATTCTTCCCAGTAGCACTTCCACAGTATTGTGCCTCCAGTTAGGCAGAAGTAAATAAAGCTGGCTGTCAAGGTGATACCAAAGAACCTTTTCCAACTGCACTTGCCTACTCCACTCCACTCTGCTGTGGAGTCCTCCAACAGAACTGCTCTAGGTGCCCAGGAGCAGCTTCTGCTTTCCTGTCCCTAGAATAGTATTCATCTCTGGAATGTGCTCTTCCCACTCAGTCTTTTTGGTAAACAACAAAAAAGATATGCTGTATTGAAGTATAATTGATACACACAAAAAAACTTTACATAATTAATGCTCATGATTTGATGTGTTTGGACATATGCACACACCCTTTAAACCATCACCACAATCAAGGTAATAAACATATCCCTTATCTCCAAAAGTTTCTTTGTGTCCCTTCATTTTTATTGTTGGTGGTAGTGGGTTGTTTTATCTTTGTGCGTGGGTATAGAAATACTGGGCTTCTCTGGTGGCTCAGATGGTAAAGAATTCACCTGCAATGCAGAGACCAGGGTTCAACCCTGGCTGGGGAAGATGTCCAAGACTCAGACACAACTGACTCACTTTCACTTTTTCATGAAGAGAATGCTTAACATAAGTTCTACCCTCTTAACAAATGCTTAACTCCATGACATAATATTATTATAAATAATATACAATTTATGCACTATGTTGTACAGTACATTTGTAGAATTTATTCATCTTTCAGAACTGAAAGTTTATATCAAGTTGAAAAATCTTTTTTTGCCCAAATTCTTATGTTAACCTACAAAGGTATCAGAAATACCACAACTTAGAAATAAAACAAAAGAGAAAAACTTTCCTGGTTCAACCAAATTCTCTTTACTCTCTTTGAAGAGTTATCATTCAGGTAAACAAGTCCTGTCAAGAGCTATGTGTTGAATGAGTGGCTCATTCTAAATATTTTTGTATGTTCCTGATCACCCCATAGTGAGTTTTTGGAAGGAGAGAGTCTTGTCATCTCTGTTTCTTTCTCTAGGTCCTTAACCCCTCAGCAAATGTGTCATATTCACTGTAACAATCATACCATTGGAAATGGTACAAATGATCTATGTCATTTCCGTATTGCTCACTCAGAACCATTGGTAGAAAATGTCTCTGAGCACCTATGAGGCTAAAAATGGGAAACATGCCTCACGCTCCTTTGTAGCATCTTGGGCTGGATGACCACATCTTTGCTGACTCCCTGCTCTCTGAGTCACCTGTACATGAAAGGGGAGCTTTTATCCCAGCAATCTCAAAAATCCTCCACTTGGAAGAAAGAGCCTATTTTCTCTGAAGGATAAAAGTGAAATTGCTACGATGTGAAATGTGTCTCACCCAGGTGTGGGGCTCTGTAGGAGTCAGCTCTGAGACAGACTCACATGTCTCTCAATCAATAGGCAACTTTGAAACTTTCCTCTCCAAAATGTCTGAAACTGAGCTGACCAAAGCAACTCAGAAACCTAAGCCATGTAACTCGGGTCACTCAATGTGCCTTTCAGTCGCTGACATCATCTCTTATTATCGACAAATAAGGCAGAGGCACAATTTGCAGTAGATGAAGACACAGGACTCAAACCAAAGGTGCCTGGCTTCAGTTCCTGAAATGATGATTCTTAACACAGTGTGGCCACTACCTACCCTAATTTCTGAGCTGCACCCTGTCTGTGCATGTGGCATGTACAGTCCCTTTTCTTCCATGGATCTGCAGTTTCTCCTAAAGGAACAGGACCTTAACAATATCAGCAAACCACCATCAAAAATACTGCCTGACACTTAGTAGGCATACAGTAGACATTTGTTGAATTAATGATTGAATAGAAATTGATTGAGGATCGATGGGTCCAGCTTTTAACAGCTCTTGAGCTCAGAGGAAAGGTGCTCTGTAAATTAGGACTCAGGGCTGTTAACACAAGTTGGCTGCTGTTCAACCCCATATTGGGTATGATATAAACATCTAAATACAGTCTGTACACTTAGAGGCTCAAAGGAGCTCTAGAGATTGCATTTATATCGTATGTAAATGACTTCTGAAATAATGATAATGATAACCCCTTTTAGTTGGAGTTCTTTTCAATTCGCGAAGTACTTTCACATCCATTATCACACTGACCCCTCCCAACAACTCTGTGGAACTGATCTCATCATCTTAGGTTGAAGAAATTGGGCTCAGAAAAGGGACATGACTTGTCACACCAGCTGCTGCTGCTGCTGCTGCTAAGTCGCTTCAGTCGCATCCAACTCTGTGCAACCCCATAGACGGCAGCCCATCAGGCTCCACCGTCCCTGGGATTCTCCAGGCAGCAACACTGGAGTGGGTTGCCATTTCCTTCTCCGGTCACACCAGCTAGTAGAAAACAAAACAGGATCTCAACATTAACCCTCCCCAGGCAGTACTTCTGGTACCACATGGCACCTACCTTTGAATTGATTTCTTTTTTTAAAAAACAAGAATAATTCAGCCAAGACAGTTTAGTTTTTGACTGGACAAGTCTCAATGATAACTTTGTATAAAAGTATCCCGCTTCAAAAATAGATTCTTATGAATCTGGTTTCTTAACAATTATGTTGCTTTTAAATTATAGTGAGTTGGGGTTATAAGGCATCTCAGAGCTCATTTATCCCTTCATTCAGATATCTATTATGATTCTACATCACTGTGAAGTAAATACACAGTTCTGGGGAGGGCATAGTACATAGTAATGTGTTTGCCATCAAGGATTCCAGCTGGGCAAGAGCACAGGATATGAAACAAAGTGGAAATTGATAAGCAGCATCTGCAAGTCAAAACAAGTGACTGCTTCCAGTTAGGACATTCAGAACAGCTTCATGGCATCAGAAATACAGAGAATTAATTACACCAGTGAGAACAGATCAAGGAAAGAGGGGCTTAGAGATGCAAAAGCAGAGTCAGATTGCCTTGTGGGCAGGATAGAGAAGTGGGGATTTTTAGAGTACAGTCAGCCACCATACCCACAGGTTCCACATCCAACCAACCACAGAACAAAAATATTTTAAAAGTCCCTAAAGTTCTAAATGGAAAAACTTGAATTTGCCACACTGGCAACTATGTACACAGCATTTACACTGTATTAGTTATTGTAAGTAACCTAGAGGTGATTTAAAATACATGGGAGGATGTTCATAGGTTATCTTCAAATACGGTAGCATTTTATATAAGAGACTTGAGCATAAGCAGATTTTGGTATCACAGGGGGTCCTGGAACTGATCCCCTGCATGTATACCAAAGGATGTCTATATGCAGAGGGGTGGCGCTACAGAAGGCTGGAGCCAGATGGCAGAGGGCCTTGAATGCCGGGTTCATTTGCAGATGAGGAAACCAAGGCCCAGAGAGATCTGGCTCTCCTCTTTTTGTCCTTTTCTCTTATACATTTCTGAAACTGCATCTGCTAATATCTTCTCAGCTGTTAACAAGGAAAACCAATGTCTTGACTAACAAAAGCTAAAACACTTCCTTGGTATTTTCTCCCCAAACATCACACTGTCAAAAGGTAGAAAATGCTACTCAACCTAGGCCCACACACTAGGCTTTGGAAAGTGTTTGGACGTGAGACAGGTCACAAGTGTGTTTTCTCAGGGAATGCTTCAGCGATCTCCACTTGACTGTGGCACCTCCTCCCACGCTAAACTTCCTCACCTCCTTCTACTTCTTCCAGTGTGCTTGGCTTGAGCATTTCATTGGCCCTGTCACACACACAGGTGGCTTCACATTTCCTATAACTATTCTAGTCCCCTCTCTGAACCTGGCATCAGCAACTTTTGCTGTCTAACACAAGGCATAAGTAATTTGTCCACCTACAACTGGCCATAAATAATGCTCTTTTCTTGTGAGCAGAAAGTGTACACGTACTTTCGTGGTGCTGTGGAGAGCAAGACAACCCTGAAACCAGTCGAGGAATGAGGCAGAGTGGAGAGAGTACAGGTGAGGCAGTTAGAGAGTCAGAAAACCTGGTCTAGTCCTTTCTTTATAGACTCTAGTTTGTTCTGTGACCTTGGTCAAGCAACGTCTCTCCTCTCTGAACTTCTTTAGTTAGTTCAGTTCAGTCGCTCAGTTGTGTCCGACCCTTTGCGACCCCATGAATTGCAGCACGCCAGGCCTCCCTATCCATCACCAACTCCCAGAGTTCACTCAAACTCATGTGCATCGAGTTGGTGATGCCATCCAGCCATCTCAACCTCTGTCGTCCTGTTTTCCTCCTGACACCAATCCCTCCCAGCATCAGAGTCTTTTCCAATGAGTCAACTCTTCACATGAGGTGGCCAAAGTACTGGAGTTTCAGCTTTAGCATCATTCCTTCCAAAGAACACCCAGGACTAATTTCCTTTAGAATGGACTGGTTGGATCTCCTTGCAGTCCAAGGGACTCTCAAGAATCTTCTCCAACACCACAGTTCAAAAGCATCAATTCTTCAGTGCTCTGCTTTCTTCACAGTCCAACTCTCACATCCATACATGACCACTGGAAAAACCATAGCCTTGACAGGACAACAATAATATCTAGCTGACCAGCATACAGTACAGGTTTGTCTTAAGTATCTAATGGTTTAATGGATATGAAAGTTGTCTATAAGTAATCCATTGCTAAGCAACCTGGAGTCCTGTTATAATTATCATGATTCATCTTGTCATTTATAGGTTCAGTATTAACCATAAAAGAGACCTCAAAGATCATCAATTCCAAGCCTTTTGTTTTCTAAATAAGGAAGCAAGTCTAGAGAAAGGGGAAATGACACGCTTAAGTCACACTCGAAGTTAATATCAAGTCTGAAACTAGAGGCATGACTCCCAACCCCAAGGTCACTGTACTAAAACCAAAGTCTATACTATCAAGTAACCTTCCAAATAAGGCCTGTATGGGACTTAAAGTATTTTTTCAGTGATATTTTATGTGTTGATCCAGAACAGAGTAAGGGAAGCTATTCACACCATGTACACTTAAATGAGAAAATGAAGCACACAGATCAAGTGATTGGACAAAGTTCCAACAAGAAGAGATGAATAAGAAGGAAATAGCAGAAAGTCAGCTTCTCCCTGTGGGTCAGCCTTCCAGGTCAGACGGCATTGCCAAATTCCTGAAACAGCAACATTCTTTTTGCTGCTTCAAAATCACAAGGGCTCTCTTCCTCAGGAGCCTGCACAATACACATCCATATATTTGAGCTAAACATTTCATTTGAAGAGTCTCATGACCCCACTCACAGTAATTTGAGTCAGGCAGACACAGGATGGCCAATTTTGCTCAACTCAGTCACTTTCTCGCTCATACCCATTCTGATGATTTTGGCAAAAGCTCATTTCCTGGGAACTCTGGGCAGACAATCACCTCTGCTTAATCTTACTCCTCCCTCCAGCCTCCCCATTTATGATATCACATGTCATTTCAGTCCATGAAACAAAAGGTTCTCTTTAGTATAAACTCTAATTTCCTGGTCCAAAAACTTGGAGGCCACATGTGTTTCAAGAACTTATACTTATCTGGGTTTAGAAAGATGGTTCAGGACCTTTTTATTATATACTACACAAATCTCTGCAGGATCTGGGGAAGGATCTCATGATCAAATGCTTTACTATTTCTTCAACAAAATATTTAAATGTTCTTAATAAGTGGGCAAAGGAAGGACTATAAATAGCCTTGCTTTTTGACAAGTCAGCT
This sequence comes from Tragelaphus eurycerus, assembly GCA_935064755.1. Taxonomy (NCBI): domain Eukaryota; kingdom Metazoa; phylum Chordata; class Mammalia; order Artiodactyla; family Bovidae; genus Tragelaphus; species Tragelaphus eurycerus. Next base: position 27,444,351 of record CAKXYN010000018.1, on the reverse strand, counting down.
TTTGCTACTAAATGAACTTGCTGCACACTTACAGAAACACGGTCAGATGTCCAAGCTTTCTGGATTTGGGAATTGCAGATAAGCAATGTGTATCTGTGCAGTTTCTCTGTTTGTACAACCACTCAGTTTAAGTCAACTAACATCGATGCTTTCATTTGTCTAAGAGAATTATCAGTGTTAGTGGTCTTGTACTAGACTGATTTTTCCTGTGGACCTTTGCTTTCTTCATAAGGAAACACCACAGAAAATAAAATATGTGTAAGGTAAGGTGTCATTATTGGTCGATACTTTTGCCCCTGTTTTCAAGAGTGGCATCTTTGATGTTAGCAGAGGGACCAAGTGCCTGCCTTCAGGTAAATTATCAATGTGACCATGGGACAGAAAGAAAGACAGAGACAGGGGTCTACTCCAAAAATGACTCTTCTACAGACCGAGTTATGTCCCTCCAGAACCCATATGTTGAAGCTCTAATCCCCAAAGCAACTATGTGGAGATAAAGTTTGTAAGGAGGTAATTAGGTAAAATGAGTTTATAAGAGGTAGCAACCTAATTCAATGGGATTAATAAATACCCTTGTTAGAACAGACACCAGAGGTTGCTCACTCATGCTCACTCCCTCTCTCCCTTCATCTCCCTCTCTCCCTCCCTCTCTGTCTCCACCATGCCCTCACCTCCAGGCTGTGGTAGGCCACAGCAAGACGGTGGCTGTCCACCTGCAAGCTAGGAAGAAAGTCCTCACAGGAACCAGTTCACTGGCACTTAGATCTTAGAGTTCCCAGCTTCCAGAAATGAGAGGAATACATTTCTATTGTTTAAGCTACTCAGACTGCGGTATTTTGTTATGGCAGCCTAAAGTGACTAATATGATCATTGCTGTAACTCTGCCTCTCATACTGACTATCTTCTCACGCTGTATACAGTCATGAGTTTTACTCCTAGTAATTTGGTTTGGGGTATACCGTACAAGGCCTTACTATTTGTAGAGCATTTGTTGAACACTGAGCTCAGTGTTGGAAGATCTAAATTCTAGATCTGGCTTTCCCACCAGCTAGATGACTCTAGACAGGTCACTTCCGTTCTCTGGGACTCGGAGAGTTACTGACTGGATAATCTCTAAGTTTCCTCCTGCAATGATCCTCTAAGATACTGAGAATTTAACCACACTCAGTTTCCATTTCCCAAAATTGCTTTTTTGGCAGTCAGGAAACAACACAAGAATCATTATGCCATCCCTTCTCCTCACTCCAACACTAGGGCCATTTTGATTGTTCTCACACTTCCCTCTAGTGTGTTAGCAGGATCCATGGAGCTGTTTGTGTTGCTCAAATGGAAAAAACATGTCATGAGTGTCCTTGTAAGCTTGACTGTGGTTATAGCTGCCCCAAGAATTGCTGATGACCTGCATTTCTAAAAAGATGCTGAGATAAATGTAAATTATGGCAGGGTCAATTTGGGGGCAGGAAGTAGTTCTTCCCAAATTCCCCCATCTGGCAAAAGCCTATGAGGTAAGGAGGCAAAGATAAGGGAAATAACCTCTGCATCTATGAACTACCTTCCCGTCAGAGGGCAGGTCTAGAAAGGAGATACAAAGACATGGACATGACTTCTTCCACCAGAAGAGTTTTTGTTCTGCTTTGCTTTCCCCATCTTGTTTCTGGCCAGAGATGCCTAATGCTGTGACTATTGCCCTTACGAGTCAGGCAGGCAAGTGGCCACTTCCTCTGCCCAGCTATCATTTCTTCCTCCTTTCCTAAGTAAGATCTTCCATTCTGGCATTCAGTTCTTCCCCCTTTTCCACCAAACCCTTTATCCCCAGGTCTGACTGCACTGCCTTTTCTCTTCTCCTTATCCTAACACATTAAAGCAACAGCAACCCTATAAGAGGAAAAGCTTAATTTTACCCTCTAATCAGTATTCAAACTGCAATACAGCTGATGTGTTATCACTGACATGAGCCGCACCATCTTTGAGTTATATTGCCATGTCCCTCAAACTTTTACAAAAGTATTTCTTCCAGAGGTTTCCCATTCTGGTTGTGAATCAGAATCACTTGAAAATTTTGTTTGAAATACAGATTTCCAGGCCAAATTGCAGATATCCTGAACCAGAATTTGTAAAGTGTGCCTTAGAATCTGTATTTTAATAAGCTCCCCAGTACTTGCTAAGTAACTAGCCTAATATGAGTCATGTGGAAGTAGTAATGTTGGTTTCTTGGTCACAGGAGCAGAGAACTCATGTCTTTAATTCTGATATTGGTGTTAATTCTCAATCTTTTTTGCATATAACAAAAATTCTAACTAGTTTAACCAAAAAAAAAGGAGGATTTATCATAAGGACACTGGAGTGGATCATGAAACACCAAGAAAAAAATGCAGCTGGGTTCGAGAACAACTAGAAAGTCAGAACTCTGTCTCACATCATGACTGACATCTGAACATCTACTTGGTTTTTCTGTCTCACCTCAGATAGCCTTCTTCCTCTTCTCAGCGACAGAATGTTAACTGCCATCATTTCCAAAGTGCTGCATTTAATAGACCATACACCCAGATAACTCTCTCTCCCTCTCCCCCTCCCCTCTCTCCCTCCCTCTCCCTTTCTCTCTTGCCTATTAAAGGATTTCTGAATCAAGTATTTTTCCATCAGGTGGTTGCTTTGCCTGCTCACTACGGCTGGCATGAGGTTGACATGGAAGCTTTCAGTCACCCTATGGCTCGAGACTGATGGTGGCCACAGTTCTTAGAAAATTGGGAAGTTCCTATAAAGGACAGTTGGAGGGAGCAGTGCTGGGTAAACAAAGCAATGGGTGCACCCTCCAATATCTCTCTCTCAGTGCTCATCATGGTGCTCTGTTCCTAATAAATGCTTAATGAACATTCATTAATCAGAGCACTGTGCCAGAAATAGTCAGAAGATTTGATCCCTGGTGACAGTACCAATACCGACTAGCTGTGTAAACATCAACTCTCTAAATCAGTTTATCTAAACAGTGCAAATAACTGTATGGTTATTTGGTGGACAGAAAAAATTCAAAAATTTATACACACTCCTTTATAAGTATAAGTAAGGTTGCTCAGTCGTGCCTGACTCTTTGCGACCCTGTGGACTGTAGCCCACCAGGCTCCTCTGTCCATGGGATTCTCCAGGCAAGAAAACTGGAGTGGGTTGCCATTTCCTTCTCCAGGGGAACTTCCCAACCCAGGGATCGAACCCAGGTCTCCTGCCTTGCAGGCAGATGCTTTAACATCTGAGCCACCAAGGAAGAGGCCACAAAAAACTCTATAAATATGAAGTACAAGTTTTAACAATCTTTAAAAATATGTGTTTGGATTGATACCTTCCGATTAAGTATTAAAGACTTATGTCCCTGATTTAATGAGGTCACTTTATTTATGGGAATGCAAACAGAAACACAGAGTCTACTTGGTTTGAAAATTTTCCCTTTTATCAAAGTTATCTACAGTTTGAATATCATTCTTCGACAGAGTCTACTTCTAGGAGCAACTCTGAAAACCCACGACATGCTAAACAATACATGCTAAGCTCTTGACCCACAAAGAAGAAGAAGAAGTGAAGTTGCTTAGTCGTGTCCGACTTTTTGCGACCCCATGGACATTAGCCAACCAGGCTCCTCTGTCCATGGAATTTTCCAGGCAAGAATACCGGAGTCGGTTGCCATTTCCTTCTACACTTGACCCACAGGATCTCATTTAATACTGACAACGATCCTTTGGATTAAGTGTGAGTAGTATCTTCAGTTTATACAAAAGGAATCTCAGTCTTAGAAAGGTTTGGATAACTTGCCCAAGGACACCCAGATAATAAGTGGTAGAACCTAGATTCAAACCAATTTCTCAATAAAATCAGTGCACTTAAATTTGTCTTTCTTAAAATGTCATGGAAATTTCTACCCTGAAACACATTACTGCTAATAGTTTCCCTATAAGTCACTTTAAGATATGACTACTAATTAAATAGTATCATTATAGCTAAAATATAGCACATTTCATCCTCAAGACTGAAGCTGTAAGTGTTCTATACTGAATTATTCTCTGAACCTCATTCTGATATATTTTTAATTGAAAAACACTGTTTAGACTAAATGTAAAAAACTAAATGGCAAAATCTGTTTATAAGCCAGATATAAAATGCAAGATGATTCTTAAAAGCCAATAAAGATTCAACTTGTAAATTAGCAACAAATAAATCAATGTTTATCTTAACTTGTGACTCTTTTGGTCCCATGGCCTACCTCTACTCCTCTCTCTAGTCTTTGCTCTTTTAGATGTAGCATTTTAATGCAGATTTTCAAACAAAATCAAAGTCCTCTGACATGATATAAACACTATAATGATTTTATACAGCATAAAATCATTGAACCATAGAATATTAGAGTCAGAGTGAATCTTAGTAATTATCTGATATCAATCAGTTAAAAAAAAAACAAAGTGAGACCAAGAGAGAAAACTTAAATAGCAAGTCTGTTTTCTTCTGTGTGTGTGTGCTTAGTTACTCCGTCGTGTCCCACCCTTTGCAACCCCAGGGACTTCAGCCCACCAGGCTCCTCCGTATTTGGGGATTCTCCAGGCAAGAATACTGGAGTGAATTTCCATGCCCTCCTTCAGGGGATCTTCCCAACCCAGGGACTGAACCCAGGTCTGTGAATAATTCCATAGAGAACACTGATTTAGAAGTTAAAAAACACAGTCACGTTGCTAAGTACTATAAATCAATTCCCCATTCTTATCTCAGTTTATACATCTAAGATAAGCATGCATTAAATGATCTCTAAGAGAACTTCCACCTCTAGGGTATTTTTCCTTAATTTTTCTCACCCATAAAGCAATATGCAACTCTATATGACACATAAACTCACGTCCATATTTCTTCTTATGCCTTGAATATTCATATCCACTATTCCAAATTAACTCAATATCCAGATTTTGAACTGATAAATAGAAAGCTGTTGGTAGACCAGTTTCCATAATTTTCAGCTTCAAACTCATGTCCATCCTGAAGAGACCACAGATCTTATATAGTTTTCTAGAACATGAAATTTCAGTGTAGCTTCATTAGGCACTGTTGATAATCAGAACACAGGGCAATAAAAGCAGCTGTGTGTGTTGGATCCTATTTGGCATAAGTGACAAAATCCCAGCAGTCTGAAGCAAAATGAGAATATACGGGGGGAATACATAAGTGCCTTGTAAAATAACTCAACAGCAAAGCCTCAACTGGCTTCAGGCACACCTGTAATCAGGTACGTGAGACTCCTCAGAATGCCCTCCCCACCCCCTTCACTGCTTCTCTCTAAAAATGGCTTCATTATTCTCTTGCGATAGTTCACCCTTCCCCACATTTGGAAAACATGTCTTCCAACATCAATGACGTTTGACACCCTAAACTTTTAGCCCACAGAGAATCACTGACCCTTCTCTTAGCCTGATGATCAAAAGTCTCAGAGAAGTGACTCAGACTTGGCTTGTGTTATGTATGCTGAGCCAAACAATTGGGGTCAATGGTTAGGGTCATGAATTATTAATGTAGTGATTCTCTTAAAAAGGAAGTTGATGAGAAAAGGGGAGATTACAGAAAAGAGCCCTTGCAACCTCATTGAAAGGTTTCTACTCCAAAAATAAAGTTCTGGGTTCCATGAGTACAACGTTGGTATTTCACATCGAGGGGGAAATTATTTTCTGATGTGTCTAGAATACCTGAAAGATAACAGGGAGCTTGAGATTTGCTGCAGTGGGAAAATTAATGGCTTGAGTGGAAGTTCAACCCAAGCGCCATGTGCATGCATGCTAAGTTGTGTCCAACTCTTTGTGGCCCTATGGACTGTAGCCCATCAGGCTCCTCTGTCCATGGAATTCTCCAGGCAAGAATACTGAGGTCAGTTGTCATTTCCTTCTCCAGGGGATCTTCCTAACCTAGGGATCAAACCAGCATCCCTTATGTCTTTTCCATTGGCAGGTGGGTTCTTTACCACTAGCAACACCTGGGAACCCCAAGCACATTTCTACTCATATTGTACATGCCAATGTGCTATGGAGAGTGCAGTCTATTTAAACTTTTTGAACAAAAAATATTTTTTTGAACAAAAAATAGACTTTTGAACAAGTCTATCAAAAGCCTTAGTTTAGATGGCAATACATTTTAAATTTACAGTGACTGACACTATAAATTAGTGTGAGAAAATATAATTTTTTATATAAATTCATCTTTAACACTTTTGGTTCAAGTGAAGTGGCATATAATTATGTTTATTCACAAAAAACGTCATTACTAGCTATACATTTCATATACTTGGTCACAGTTTACCTAAGATTTCTATTCCTTTTTCAGCTTGTTACCCATCACCCAGCTGGAGTTAAAATAAAAGCCCATGACAACAGGAGGGAATGTTCTGTTTCTAGACCCAGAGTAACCCAAGCTGTCCAATAATGCCTAACCATTTTCTTGAGTTGTGGGGGTTAGAGTAGCTACCAACCAGCACCAGCATGGCCTGAAGAGGAGACAAGGAGACCAACACTATTTCTCTTGTGCCAAGAGTCACATCAATTGTGTTTTCTTAGGAGTTGAGCGTAGAGGAAGGAGGTCTATATAAACAGTTGTTTTGATTTGTTTGACTTTTCTAGAAATGTAATAAATTCGTTATAGATATTCTGGTTATGAGAGTTTTTTCTAAACTTTTTGAATGTAGTTTTGGTTCCCAGTAAAATTAAAAATAAGATACGGAGATATCCATATATTCCCTGCCCCCTCCACACACACATACGTAGCCTCTCCCATTATCAACTTCCTCCACTTCAGTGGTACCTCTGTTACAGTCATTGAATCTACACAAAGTCATCATTTCTACCCAAAATCCATAGACAACAATAGGGTTCACTCTTGGTAGTATACATTCTATAGCTATGAATAAACGTATAACAACACATATCTACCATGACAGTATCTATACTACTATAAAAATCCTCTGTGCTCTATTTATTTATTCCTCCCTCCCCACCAACCACTGGCAACCACTGTCTCCACAGTTTTTACTGTCTCCATGGTTTTGCCTTTTCCAACATGACTTAGGATTATACAGTATATAGCACTTTCAGATTGGCTTGTTTCACTTAGTAAATGCATTTAAGTTTCCTCCATGTCTGTTTATGGCTTAACAGTTCATTTCTTTTAGTACTGAATAATATTCTATTACCTGGATGTACCACAGTTTGTTTATCCAATCACCTATAGAAATACATCTTGGTAGCTTCCAAATTTTGGCCATTATGAATAAAACTACCACAAATATCCATGCACAGGTTTTCTGTGAATATTAGTTTTCAGCTCCTTTGAGTAAATACAATAGTACAAATGCTATACCATATGGTATTTTTATTTTGCAAGAAGCCTCCTAACCATTTTCTAAGATAGCTATGCCATTTTGCCTTCCCACCAGTAGTGAATGAGAATTCCTGTTGCCCCACATCTTTGCCAGTATTTGGTGCTGTCAGTGTTTTGGATCCGGGGCAGTGTAATAGGTGTATAGTGGTATCTTATTGTTGCTTTAATTTGCATCAGACAAAAAGTTCAATGGCACAGAATACAGTGCTTAGGAATAGACCCAAACAGAGAGAGTCAACTGATCTTTGACAAGAGTAAAGGCAATACAAGGGATAAAGATAGCCTTTCAACAAATGATGTTGGAACAACTGAACAACCACTTGCAAAAAAAATGAATCTAGACACAGACGTTACACCCTTCTTATATAACAAATAACTCAAAATGAATCACAGACCTAAATGTTAAAGGCAAAACATAAAAATCCAGATGATAATACAGGAGAAAATCTAGATAGCCTTGAATTTATGATGACTTTTTAAGTATGACCCCAAAAGTACTATCCATGAAAGAATTAATGAGCTGCATTTTGTTAAAATCAAATTTTTCTGCTCTGTGTAAGACACTGTCAAGAGTATGAAGAGAAAAACCACAAACTAGGAGAACATATTTGCGAAAAGTCATATCTGATAAAGGACTCATCCATAATACACAAAGAACTTTAAAGCTCAACAACAAGGAAACAAACCAACCAATTAAAAAGGGACCAAAGACCTTAATAGATACCAACTAAGATATACAAATGACAAATAGCATGTGAAAAGGTGCTCCACATCATATGTGATCAAATCCGAGATTTTTACTAAAAAAAACAAGGAGTATTAGTTTGTTCTGTTTTCAGTGATAGGTTGAGATGACTATTAGATTGAGATGACTATTAGATTTCTTAGTGACAACTGTAACAATATTCTATCTAATGTTTTAAAGTTGATCTGTTAAAGATATTTATTTTACTTATAAGATAACTATTTATTGGGAATAGCATCTAAGTTTTGTTCTTATTCTAAAAATATGCTTTTGGTACTAGTTGAGTTAATTAAGGAAAATTGGTGAGGTCATAGCAGGTTAATTATCACAGTTTTTAGCATGTATAATCTCCCATGATAGTTCATTATTTTAAATAAATACAGTTTTAGATAACATTTTTATCAAATGAACTTAATTATAATAAATATAATCTCAAATGTATAAGCCAACTGCCATTGGAATGATTAAAAATTGTAATGTTGTAAGAAAGTTTCCCTCACCCTTTTAGTAAACTGAGACATAAACTCCATTGTTTTTTTAATAGCTAAACACAGGTAAGTACAGATTTACTCTAATTTTGTGATAAATGAGGATATAGAAACATTTACCAACCTTTTCCTTTGTCTATTTAAACATGAGTCAGTAATTATTCCATCTTCCCTTCTCAAAAGCACTTGTGTCAACAGCTTATCAGGCCCTCAGGTTTCTTGTTTTGAAAAAAAAAAAAAACAACAACTTATAGTTTTAGGCTTCGATTTTCATCTTAATCCAGGATAATTGAAATATATATTTAAGATCTATAATAATGTACTTCCACAACACTATGTAGTTTAATCAGAATCACAGAATAATGGAAATTTTAGAGAATGTCTAGCCCAAATCCCTTAGTTTTATAGACAAAAGAAAAACAATACTGGAGAATGAAAAAAATATGCTAAAAATCAGGACAAATTAGCCCAAAGTTAAACTTGGGATGTTGGACTTGAAAATTCAGTGTTCTTCTGATTCCCAGACCAGTGAGTTCTGACCTGCCCAAACTTCTTTAAAATAATATTTCCTTAGGGACAACAGAGCTAAAAGGGGCAGGAAACTATTGTATTTATTAGAATATACTAGGTTACTTTGTTGCTAGATGTTTAAGAGATACAAGCTTTGCCCTCAAAGAGAATGTAATCTGACAGAAGAGCTCAGGTAGATACATGTGAGAAAATAAAATATAGCTTATTTAATTTAGATTAGTAGAAGGAAACACTAGTGCACTTATTGGAAACAAATATAATCCTGAGAAATATACCTATGTAAGAGCAACTGATGATTTCTATCCCTCCTCAAAAATTAAGAACTCTTCATAAATATTACACACAGAAAAAGGACAGGTATACTGGACACAATTTAGAAGGGGAAAGACATGAGGGACCAGTGGTTCTGTGAACAACAGAGAAAAGACAAAGCTGGCTCACAGATACAGGAAAATATTGTGATATTCCCATAATAAAGGACACTGTGGAAGAGACAACGTGACAGTGTGATACCTTTAGTACATCTCAGATAGGTAACTTGACTCACACTTATAAAAATTATTTTTAAATGCTTTCCTATGTGCATCAGGAGACACAACTTTTGATGTCTTTACTTCCCAGGGCTTGATTGTATTCCTTCTTAGAGAAGAAATAATGCTAAAGGAGATCACAATATTTCAGATCATTTCAGGCTTCATAGATCATCGGCAGCAGTTGAGTGGGACAGATCCTAAGTTGCCTAACTTTTATATACATTGAGGAGTGGTGTGTATTCCTATTGAGAATTCTATCAGGCAAGAATGATGTGTACACGTCAGCAAAGATATTATTTAAAATGTTGGGAGGAAAAAACAGGAAAGAAAATCTGTTATCTAGATCAATTTGGGTGATTAATACTACAGTAAAAAAATCGCAAAAAAACTGGGTGATTAAGCTGTTTATCTTCAGATAACATCAAGTTCTTTGCAATGAAAGGGGATTATAACTCTTGCCTGTTTGCATACTTTATTCTATTTTAATACCACACTGCAATAGTTCTGTTATATCTTAACAGTAATTGTTGCTGCAGTCGAGAATTTCTGCCCTGGAGCCATGTAGAAAGGAAATCCAGTAGGTCTCACAGTCTCAAGCGATGATAAAACATGTATATATCAGATCATGCTGGTCCATGAGGAGAAAGATATTCAAAAAGATTCCTGTCACATGCATCTGGGTAACTTAATAAGCAATATCTAAAACACTAAAATGCAGCAATTTTCTGATCTTTGATGTAAACCAAGTATAAAGAAATAAATCATAAGACCTACCTAAAGACAATTCTCAAGGGGATGAAAAAAAATTCAAGATAATTGTCCCAATTATTCTCAGAGACTTAGATCATGTTTTTGTCCTTTTTTGTGGAGGAGTGGTTGTGCACATCTTGGTACTCAGACTAGGTGATAATATTTGTATGGCACACTAAAGAAAACTGAGTTATTTTGGAGATTCTTTAGAGGTTTTGGTTAAAAAAACTGTTAGATTTTTAAAATATATAAGATAAATAAAATCACATTAGGGGAAATACTAATCATCAGATTTGATAAAATGTACAAATAAAATAATTCAAAATTTGAAAAGAAAGTTGAAATTTGTTAAAGACGAAATTTGTTAAAGACAAAATTTGTCAACAAAATTTTTATTTCAGGTCTTGTTCTTGAAATGGCTGATTCCTGACAAGACTTCTTAATGATGAGCTCTTCAAATTATCCACAGACATCATCGATGAGAAACAATTCACAAAAGTAGATGATAAAAAATTTAAGGCCACTTTTTTACAACCATCTAAATATTTTAAACTGTGGAAATTACATTTTAAAAACAACTCTTCCTTAACTTCCATTAACAGATGTAATGGTGATTTTTTCATGTGACTTGTAAGTGGGGTTTGAATGCAATGAAATTTTTTCATATCAAATATTTCAAAACAGTGATAATGCTTTAACTTGCAGATGGTACATATGTTAGAACAGTCCTCTGGAACTAGTTCTGACTCCACTTGAAGGGTACTTTGGCCACAAAATTGACAAAAGCCTCCCCTATTAAAAAAGACAGATTTGAAAAGTGTTATCACCAGGAGCTTACAGTCAGCCCTGCACCAACCCTAACCCACTGCACCTTGAGCTACATCAGCAATGTTTTCTGATCAACTGGAATAGGAACTTCTGTCTCATTGCATGTCTCTCTTCCAAAATGGTCAGCCCCACACTAGGTACTTGGCAGCTGAGACAGAAATCTAGGTGGGAGAGCACCTCCTGGACACTTGGGGCCTCTTATCAGAACAGAGAATGCCAGCTTTCATTCTTTGAGTTTATGAGTTGCCATGGGGCACACCCTCCAATTCTTCTCCAACCACCCTATCCTCTGAGGAGTCTCTGAGGAGGCTGTTTTGTCCTGAGGAACTGGCCAAAGGGCCTTAGCTGTGGCAGAGCCTCATCATTTATAAGCTGATCCATTTCTCATTGCCCACCCATGAAACTCTTCCCAGTACACTGGTTGGGAAGTTCTGCTTTAGCAAGCATCTAGTATGTCTCCATGACTTTCTTTCACAGGTTTCAATGTTCTCCAATTTTCTTAGGCAGGAGCTAGAGAGCGGCAAATTCAGGACTAGGAACTCTCACAAAATGTATGTTTTCATGTAGTCCAGCTGACTGACTGATGACTTCATCTATCTGTTTATCTGACAACTACTGACCAAGTGCTCATTCTGTCCAGACACTAAAATAATCTAAATAGGTTGCAAGTGGAGTTGAGGAGAAGTTCTAGGAGCCTTCACTTAGGCACTGGGAGTCTGGAATCTTAACTCTACACTAGAGCAATGGCGCCATCCCCTACCCCATGTGTGCCAAGTCACTTCAGTTGTGTCCTACTCTTTGAGACCCAAGGACTGTAGCCCTCCAGGCTTCTCTGTCCATGGGATTCTCTAGGCAAGAATACTGGAGTGGGTTACCATGCCCCCACCCAGGGGATCTTCCCAACCCAGGGATCAAACCCACATCTCTTATGTCTCCTGCATCAGCAGGTGGGTTCTTTTACCACCAGCACTGCCCGGGAAGGCCATCACCCTTACCCCACATCATATCAAATATCAAACCAGCTAACCAGTGACAACCCACACTTGCTCTTCCCAGGATGTGTTTTACCTCTCCACTAGTTGATATTTAAGGCCCATATTTCTCTGGACATGACTTATATATTGGTACTAAGTGAGGGGAAATACCCAACTGTCAAGACATTTTCAAAACCTGGATCCTTTAGTACTTCAGCCCTATAATTTCATGATGTCTAGCCCTCTCAAAGAGAATCTGCAAGGGGAACAATGGACAGAAGATTGAATATCAAGTTGACCTACTTTATCTTCCCTGGTGAAGTCCCTCCTCCTCACCCCTGTGCCCTAGCCTTGAAATGTTGTAGCCAAGGGAGGGCTCATGTGGCTTATTTCTCTTGAGGGTTTTGGGCTTCAACCAAGTAATAAAACCTGCCCAATTTCCTACAAACAAAGTTAGGCTTCATTCTCTTGAGAACCCCAAAGATCTATGAACTAGGGTTTTTGGATCTTATCTTCAGAGTATATTACCAAGGACAATATGCTCTCAAGGGCAGATGCACAGATGGCAAAGTTGACCATCTCGTCTTTCCCACGTCCATAGGATGTTAGGTTACAGCTGAACCTAATAGCTCACCACTGCCCACATGTACAATATATACTTTAACAGCTCCCTACTCTTTTCTTACTACTCATTCTCCAAGACCTGGAAACAAAGTCACCCACATGTGAAGTAAAGCCCTCCTCACCACCCTTCTTCCCCTGTACTCATTGTTCTTGAAATCCTACAGTACTTTGTGTATTTCTTCAAGGCATTCAACACATTGTGCTTTAATTTAATGTGTCTTAGTGCCACACTGAGTGGAGAACTCATTACATCCCTCAAAGACTTGTACATGGGCTGAAAATGTACACATTACCTTCTCTATTTAATGGCTAGAAACCAACCTCCCATTTCTAGCTCAGTTACAGTTCTGCCTCTAGAGCATACTTGTATATATTTTCTTGATCCTGACATCCTGACACTTTTCTACTCTTGTGTTCTGGACCTTCTTCCAGGCTGGATCCCAGGACTCCTCCAGACTCCGCCAGTAACTGCCAAGTAGATGGCAACTGCTACTCTGCTGCCCCCTAGGGGAACATGGCCATCATAGACAGGCTTTGGTCTACTGAAGGTGAACATTAAGTCTAATGAAGTCTAATTTGGTCTACTGAAGGTGAACATCAAGATGAACTTTACCCAAGCTATTGATGGACCTACAAGAAAAAATGTTTGTCTCTGTGAACAACTGCATGTAATAGATACAATACTAACTGCCTCAGGGTTGAAACTGTTTTCCATAATACAGAGCTAATCTCTTAGCCTCTCAGACTCTGGCAATGGTATTGAGATACATCGATGTCAGTTGGGCTTCCTCACTATACGGACATTTTCTTTCCGGTTAATCTTCAATACTTCCAAATAATTTCTCCAAAATGTTTGATCCCAGAAGAAGCATAAATGATAAAACACTAGGATTACTCTTTCAGCCTTCCCTTTAGTTTCATCTTCTACTCCTATTAGCCAATAGAAAAGCAAAATTAAAGTTATGTGGAAAGAATCTTAATTGTTGGGTATCCTTTCTAATTAAACTATCCACCATACCATGCCTATAAAGTGCTCTGAAAGTCATTAGTGAAAGTAACCTCTTGTACAGAAATACAAAATATTTTCTGTGTTAGAGAGGACAAGGAACTTTAAGTAAATGCATTCCAATTACCATCATAGAAAGAACAGAAATGAAAGAACTGAATATAGATGGAGTGGAGGGTGAAGACATTTATACATCACTAGAGATTCACGTGGAGAAGGCAACGGCAACCCACTTCAGTACTCTTGCCTGGAAAATCCCATGGACAGAGGAGCCTGGTAGGCTGCAGTCCATGGGGTTGATACGAGTTGGACACGACTGAGCGACTTCACTTTCACTTTTCACTTTCATGCATTGGAGAAGGAAATGGCAACCCACTCCAGTGTTCTTGCCTGGAGAATCCCAGGGACAGGGGAGCCTAGTGGGCTGCTGTCTATGGGGTCGCACAGAGTCGGACATGACTGAAGCAACTTAGCAGGAGCAACAGCAGAGATTCACAATAAAGCCTGAAAAGAAATTAGAATAGATTCTTGTAATGTTTTAAGTTCTAAACTGGGAAAAATGTTATTCCTAAATTTGACATTATCTAACTGCTGTGGTCCTTTAATGGACCAGAACCTGGTGGTCTGCAGTCGACGATAAGAAAGTCAAAGAGAGAAAGAAGCTAATATTCCCTGGTTTATGCAGAGAACCAATAAAAGCCTTGAACAGGGCTTGCACTGCTCACGAAGGCACAGGGCGCCCTCTCGAGGGGGTCTTGGAAGCCTGGGCAGGAGAATGAGCTCATTGAGTTTTTATGCTCCAGAGAATTAGCCGGAGAGGGAGAGAGAGAGAAAGAAAGACATAGGGACCCAAGCCTCTGATGGAGGAAGGGTGCTTTAATGATCTTTCTGTGAGTATATATAGGCTGTTGTACAAGAAATTTCTTTCAACATTGATAAAGATCAGAAAACCAAATGTACAGCAACTATTACCCAGGGAACAAGGGAATAATAATGGTCACAAGGTCAGGAGACAACCCATATCTCAAGAAAGAGGATCGAGACTAAGCAGGAGAATATTCACTGAAGGAGATTCAAGCCTGTCTCATCCTATGACCTCAGTCCTGGGAGTGGCATGCCGCTCCACTCATTTCTGTTGCCAGAAACTGATAAAGAACAGAGGATTTATGAGAAACAGCACGTAGGAATCCTCCTGTTAAACATTCCCTGACATCTAACTTTGCAATTAGTGTATGTGGCAGTCAGTAAAGAAGCATATCCACGTACAGGAAAAACATATTCTGAGATCACTGGTCAAATCCAAGATTATGGATCTTTTTCTACTACAATGAGAATATCACAAAATCATAAGTCATGACAAACCCATCTCTTGCCTCCCCAAAGGACATCATCCATTAATTAAACTGTATGTCACTGAACTGACAGAAGAGTACACTTGAAAGGTACATAAATAACACAGAAAGAACCAAAACACCTCATACACCTTCTTCACAGCAACACCAAAGCTAAGCAAGGACAATCTAAGACATTTAACAATGAACAGAATTTGGCAGGCTACATCAAAGTGACTGCAACAATCAAACAGGATTTAAGAATGAAAATATTTAACTAATGAAAGTCCATGAAACAACAATCAATGTAAAGAAAACTGTACCCAAATGCACCGATATGAATTCAAAACAATGAAAGAAAAATTTGAAGATATGTCAGAGCGTTTAAACTCCAAAATTTAAAAATCCAGAGTAAAAATAAAAAAGGAACAGTGAGACTGTGAGACAAAAGTGAACTGAAGCTAGCAAAGATTAGAAAAGATAAAATCTTCTCAAAGTAGCATTATATATTACAAGGTGCCCAAAGGATTAAACTAAAAGCCTAAGAAGACAACTGAACAATTACACTTTTAACACAATATCTTTTACAAGAGCATCAAAAAGTCTATTGTCTAGGAATAAATCTAATTAAAATATGTGCAAGCTCTGTAATTAAAACTGTCAAATATGATTGAGAGAAATTAAAGACAACCTTATAGTGCAGAGATAAACCATATTTAAAGACTGAAAGATGCAATATTTTAAATTGCATCTTCTTCCTAAATTACTAAATATTCTTCTCCACAAACTAATTTGTAGATTCAAAACCATCACAATCAATCCCAGCAAGTTTTTTTGTGTGTGTGTGTGTGTGTATAAACTGACAAAAGATTTTCAACTTTACATGGAAATGCATAAAACCTAGAATAGGCTTTGAAGAACAACAAATTTAAAAGTCTTACATCTCCAGCCTTCAGGAAAAGTGGACAAAGCCGGAAAGTTAGCAAGACAGAACAAAACGTCTTCATGAAGAAGCATCTCCTATAATTTTGTCAGGACCCACATGCTGAGTTGGAAGGTAACACAATGGCCCTTCCAGCTCCTCACGGAAAAAGGAAGGGTAGGAGCACAGAGTAAGAACTACTCAGTGACAGGATAACCCAAAAGAAAATTTAGTCACTACAGAATTTAGACCCAGACAATCAGATCATCACCCTCTATAGTAAAAACCATGCAAATTCAAAACTACTTTCTTCATAGACATTTGCAGTGAGGAGATTGGATCCATGCCTGCTGGTTCCCAGAGTGGTCCCCACACACAGAAGGCAGGGAAAGAGGAGGAAGAGGCAGGCCACTCCAGACAGGGTAGCACTTTTAACTTAGGAGGCTTGTCAAGATGAGTCGATCTCCACACCAGCTCACCACAGTCTTAAAAGTCCATGCAGAGGCCTTAACGGAGTTGTGATGTATTCAGTACAGACGATGCCAATACCATAATCCCAAGCCTTGCTTTCTTAAGGCTGTATCCTTGGCAAATGACTGACACTGTGGGAATGGTGGGCCAAATGTATATTTCAAGGGCAAGGGAGGAATTGAGGAGCCTCCAAATGCCTGGGTCAAGCTCACTGGCCAACTAGAGGTTACTTCCTTTTGAGGACCTCCTCCAACTATGCCTTTTAGCCACCTTTCACTAGCTGTGTAGCCTAGGAAAAAAACATTCGCTTTAAGCCTCAGTTTTGTCAATTGTAAAATGAAGGAAATAATCTTTACCCTAACTAATCCCCAGGATGCTCTGAGAATCAAATGAAAAAAATAATTGCCAATTCATTTTATATGTAACAAAAGGATAAACACATGTAAGTTTTATAAGCTCTAAGAAGGTGATTTTTACATATGTGGAGTGAGTGGTGGAAACCAACATGGGGTTTTTTCAAACAATTCAAACTAAAACTATGAATCACTGGCATCAGTAGTATTGCATAACATCCCTTGGGTGTACTGCGTTGGGATAGAGATAAGACTGACAAATGCTGCTCTAAAAGTTATAGTGGGGGTCAGATAGCTAATCAATGACTCATCTGAAGAGTACAGCAGTCAACCTTCCAGAATTCGTTTAAGAAGTGATAACATAGAAAAA
Organism: Tragelaphus eurycerus; assembly: GCA_935064755.1. NCBI lineage: Eukaryota > Metazoa > Chordata > Mammalia > Artiodactyla > Bovidae > Tragelaphus > Tragelaphus eurycerus. Next base: position 27,427,033 of record CAKXYN010000018.1, on the reverse strand, counting down.
ACTTGTCAGAAAAAAACTCAGATTGTTTTGCCAATTTAGCCATTAATATCTGAGTTTATCCAGTTTATTCAGTTATAATAAAATCTGTCAGTTTATTCAGTTAAAATAAATTCTTGAGAAACTAGGAAGCAAAGAACATGTCTTACTTTAATATCTCCAGCACTGCACAATGTCTGGCATATGATGTTTATTAAATGACTGAATTAAGTGGATGGTTTTGTCTCTCTTATGCCCACTAAATCTATTAAAAACTTTAAAAATGCAAATGTAGCCCTCCCACAACATGGCATCAGTCCTGGTTGATTTTAATGGATTTTCTTTAAATATTCAAGGAATAGATCACTGTTAATATTTAAACACTCTAAATGGATTTTTAATGGCAATCTTTCTAATCAATTTCACAGGGCCAGTCTTAACTTGATATTAAATTTTTCTCTATCACTGTAGTCACTATCAACAAACTATATAATGGAATAAGAGTAGAAATCACATTTGCAGGAATGGGATCTCTGAAGAAAATCAGAAAACTTTACTGATGTACTGACAAAATGGAAATAAATTTCATATTTCTAAAAGGGTATAAAATATTAATCAATGTAGCAGACTGCCTCAAAAATAACTGAAAAGGTTGGGACAAATTTTGGGGAAAAAAAAGAAAAAGAAACTTACTACTCCATAAAATAAAACATATATTCAAGATCCAATAATTAAGAGACTGTGGATCTGAAACAGAAATGGAATGACAGATGAGTGGAATAGAACAGTACACTGAGCTCCAGAAGGTCGACTTCAGAATTTAATACCTTTTGTGACATAACAATGAGAAAAAGACAGATATAAACAATGGTAGGAGGTAAACAGACTAACTTTTCATGACTATAGTAAATTAAACATTCAAGACAGCCATATATAAAAACTCCAGTAGAATTACAGAATTAAGCCTTTAAAAAATGTATAAAATGAAACATACAAAGAAAATATATGTGAGCATTCTTACAATAAAATGCCTTTCTAAGAATAACTTTAAAATTAGTAATCACAAATGAAAAGATAAGTAGATTTCAGGTAAAGAAAAATTCAGTACTTTTCTATATGAAAAAACAATAATAGCTAGAGAGCTGTAAAATGACGAGGTAAAGATATCTTCACAAACTTTTTAAAGAAAACAATTGAAAGCAACAATTGAAGTGAGAAAAAAAGTCCTTTTTGAGATGAAACTATGAAACACCGATGCCCCAAGTCACATATTTTTGAAGAATTCCTGCCAGGAATGGTAGAGATTGGACCAAGGAAGGGAGGAAGCAGAGGGAGCATACTCACTACAGAGCTCAAGTGGGAGAAGCTGATTCTAAACTATGAGGGACATGAAAGGGGGCAAAATCAATGAGCTTGAGTGTGGAGATGAGGAAGCAGAATCTGAGAGCCTCTTTAGGAAAGGGAAGATTATGTGTTTAGTCCTGTCCAATTCTTTGTAGCCTGCCACACTCCTCTGCCCATGGAATTTTCTAGGGAAGAATACCTGAGTGGGTTGCCATTTCCTACTTTCGGGGATCTTGCTGCCCCTGGGATCGAAACCGGTCTCCTGCATTGGCAGGTGGACTCTTTACCACGAGCACCCCCTGGGTAGCCTTCAGAGCCTCACTGAATCTCCTTTAATAGCACAGAGAAGCAAAGGAAGTAAGGACAAACGAAGAAAGAGATGGAAGAAAAGAAGCTTCCAATAGGCAACACTTGCTACAGGGTACAGGGTTGGAGAGAATCTGTGATGGGGAAGAAGCTTGCAGTTGCTAATCTTTCTCAGCCAAAACAGCAGGACTCAACTCATACAACAACAAACCCTGTTTCATGCAGGCTTCATTCTGTGACACAGAGAATTCCTGGGTTTTCCACACTCCCCTATTACAAACAACTTGCCCAAGAATTTACCTCATTCAAAAACCAAGGTACTTGCTGTGGGTTGGGACCTCATGATGTAATTTTTATCAAAACTTCCTGAAAAAAAACCACACCCACCCACCATTATAGGACGGGAAAAGACATGGACAATATTTTCAGCAAGATCCCTCCAACAGTATTTGTGACCAAGCCATCAATAGCAGTAGAGCGTGTATGAAATAACTGCTGTGTGGTGGAAGTCAATTACTATACCCTAAAAGATATCAAAACTAAAAAATTATCAACAAGTGCTCACTCATAAGAAGAGAAATACCATCCTGATGAAAAACTAGTCTGGGCTGTTCTGAGAAATAGCAACAAGGATAGACTTTCACAAGGTCAAAGTTCTTGTAACTACTGTAACAACAGCAAGAGTCATATGGATGAAAAAGTGCTAAGGCTCTCTGGGCCCTTGAAAATTTCATCAGAAATAACAACCAAGAATTATTTTCCTGAAAGATAAAGCCCTATCTTGAGAGAAAAATATTATAAACACATCAAATTGAGCAGAGCAAGGACAATGAAAATTAAAAGAGCAAAGTCTCTAAAGAAACAGATCCCAGAAAGCAGTGGGACAGCAAAACAGAGTCTAAAGCTTGACTTTTGGAAATACGCTGTTACTACAAATTTGGTAATATTTCTTCATGAATTGAACCAAAAATAACAGGTCAAAACAGCACTAATACATGAAACTTATTCAATACTAAAGTCATTTCAGTGACAACTAATGTTTGAGTCTCATGTATCTTCAAACTGCTTTATTCACTTCCCATGTTGGCCAAAGATAAAACATAAAATGATATTCTATTTCCACACAAATCTGCAGCAGACATATTCCCTAAGTTCAAACTACAGTTCCAGAAGCATTTTCCAGACCTCTGGCAAAGGAGAAAAGGAAAGAAATACCCATTAGAATGTAGAGTTCCAAGGAATAGCAAGGAGAGATAAAGACTTCCTCAGCAATCAATGCAAAGAAATAGAGGAAAACAATAGAATGGGAAAGACTAGAGATCTCTTCAAGAAAATTAGAGATACCAAGGGAACATTTCTTACGAAGATGGGCACAATAAAGGACAGAAATTGTATGGACCTAACAGAAGCAGAAGATATTAAGAAGAGGTGGCAAGAATACACAGAACTATACAAAAAAGATCTTCATAACCCAGATAATCACGATGGTGTGATCACTCACCTAAAGGGAGACATCCTGGAATGTGAAGTCAAGTGGGCCTTAGGAAACATTACTACGAACAAAGTTAGTGGAGGTGATGGAATTCCAGTTGAGCAATTTCAAATCCTAAAAGATAATGCTGTGAAAGTGCTGCACTCAATATGCCAGCAAATTTGGAAAACTCAGCAGTGGCCACAGGACTGGAAAAGGTCAGTTTTCATTCCAATCCCAAAGAAAGGCAATGCCAAAGAATGCTCAAACTACCGCACAATTGCACTCATCTCACATGCTAGCAAAGTAATGCTCAAAATTCTCCAAGCCAGGCTTCAACAGTATGTGAACCGTGAACTTGCAGACATTCAAACTGGATTTAGACTTTGACTGTGTGGATCACAATGAACTGTGGAAAATTCTTAAAGAGATGGGAATACCAGACTACCTTATCTGTCTCCTGAGAAATATGTATGCAGGTCAAGAAGCAACAGTTAGAACTGGAAATGAAACAACAGACTGGTTCCAACTTGGGAAAGGAGTATGTCGAGGCTGCATATTGTAACCCTGCTTGCTGCTGCTGCTGCTGCTAAGTCGCTTCAGTCGTGTCCGACTCTGTGCGACCCCATAGACAGAAGCTCACCAGGCTCCCCCGTCCCTGGGATTCTCCAGGCAAGAACACTGGAGTGGGTTGCCATTTCCTTCTCCAATGCATGAAAGTGAAAAGTGAAAGTGAAGTTGCTCAGTCGTGTCCGACTTTTAGCAACCCCATGGACTGGAGCCCACCAGGCTCCTCCATCCATGGGATTTTCCAGGCAAGAGTACTGGGGTGGGGTGCCATTGCCTTCCCCGGTAACCCTGCTTATTTAACTTATATGCAGAGTACATCATGCAAAATGCTGGACTGTATGAAGCACAAGCTGGAATCAAGATTGCTGGGAGAAATATCTATTACCTCAGATATGCAGATGACATCACCCTTATGGCACAAAGTGAAGAGAACTAAAGAGCCTCTTAATGAAAGTAAAAGAGGAGTGTGAAAAAGTTGGCTTAAAACTCAACATTCAGGAAACTAAAATCATGGCATCTGGTCCCATCACTTCATGGCAAATAGATGGGGAAACAGTGGAAACAGTGAGAGACTTTATTTTGGGGGGTTCTAAAATTACTGCAGATGGTGACTGCAGCCATGAAAAAAAAAAAAGGCGCTTACTCCTTGGAAGAAAAGCTATGATCAACCTAGACAGCATATTAAAAAGTAGAGACATTACTTTGCCAAAAAAGGTCCGTCTAGTCAAAGCTATGGTTTTTGCAGTTGTCATGTATGCATGTGAGAGTTGGACTATAGAGAAAGTTGAGCATCGAAGAATTGATGCCTTTGAACTGTGGTGTTGGAGAAGACTCTTGAGAGTCCCTTGGACAGCAAGGAGATCCAACCAGTCCATCCTAAAGGAAATCAGTCCTAAATATTCATCAGAAGGACTGATGCTAAAGCTGAAACCCAAATACTGTGGCAACCTCATGCGAAGAACTGACACCAGAGAAGACCCCGATGCTGGGAAAGATTGAAGGCAGGAGAAGGGGATGACAGAGGATGAGATGGCTGGATGGTATCACTGACTTGATGGACATGAGTTTGAGTAAACTCTGGGAGTTGGTGATGGACAGACAGGCCTGGCGTGCTGTGGTTCACAGGGTCGCAGTTGGACACGACAGGGAGACTGAACTGAACTGTGTATGAAAGACTGGAACTACGTTTATTATCTTTTCTTCCCATATGTGACCCCTCCATAACTCCTCATTCTACAACAATTTCCCAACCATCCTCATAATTTTATAAATCTTCTTAATCTTCAAAGCCTTCCCTAAACATTTCAGCCCAAAATTTCTCCCTAAACTCAACTCCTGTAATAACTATTATCTGGTCTTTTATTTGACCCTTTCTGTATACATCTTTTCCTGCTTATTCTATTTCCTCTAACACAACCAGTTTCTTCCTGTATATGACATAAACTTCTTGAGGGAAAAAGTTACATCTTAGAGTGCAATCTGCAGCCACAGTTGGCAATACTTGAAACACTGGGAAATGTTAGCTGATAAACTACTTGAGTAGGTATTTTTTAGTTACAGACATAAAAATAATAAATGAAGGACTGTGGAAAGACTCATCCACACTCTGCTGTTACAAATTTAATTCAACCAACATTTCCTAGACATTTCCTTACTTTTGGCTGGTCATAGGGAGAAACCTGAAATTTCCTCTATTCCCAGAAAATAAAATGTAAGGTAGAATTATTTCCTGCAATGGTTTCCAACTAGAGGCAGTTTTGCCCCCCAGGGATCTCAGTACTATCTGAAGTTTTTGTTTCTGAGAACCAGAAGGAGCAGGATGCTATTGACATAGAGTGAATAGAGCAAAAGGAGGCTGTCAGGCACCCTACAATGCACAGGGCAGCTGTCCACAACAAAGGGTTATCTGACTCGAAATGTCAATAGTACCACGGCTGATAAACTGTAATTTACTGTGCCAATGTTGGACTTAGATATGTGGAAAGAGTTTTCAATATTTTTCATCTTCTAAATTATTAAGTTTTCCCCTGATTTATATTTTATATCTGCAAATCTAGGGTTGATGTTCTTCCCCTCCATTCATTCCCATTTCCCTAAACTAAAAGGTTCATGAAGCTAAAAACTGGTTCTCCTCTTTCTTTGAGGTGCTCAATAATTGTTTGTTGAATGGGTAAGTAAGTACTGAAATATTATCCATTCTTCCTGCACTCCCCCAACACTACTGGTTTAACACTTGCTTTCTATAACAACTGACCTTTCAATAATCTTGATGAAACTTTAGAGACAGTCACATCACATGCTTCTTAATATTCAAGACAGTGGCAACTTTCCTTCAAGTAATTTCTATAGGAAATCCTAATATGTAAGGCAAATAAAAATAAGAGATGCTTCATTGAGTCAATGCAAGGGATCCACAGGCTGACTGTGCCAGTCCATCCCTAAGGTTAACATTGAAAACACCAACCTACTCAAATTACACTCAAGTAAAAAAAACAAGTAAGACAGTAGGTGTTGCAAGAGGGCATCAGAGGGCAGACACACTGAAACCATAATCACAGAAAACTAGTCAATCTAATCACACTAGGACCACAGCCTTGTCTAACTCAATGAAACTAAGCCATGCTTGTGGGGCCACCCAAGATCAGCTGGTCATGGTGGAGAGGTCTGACAGAATGTGGTCCACTGGAGAAGGGAATGGCAAACCACTTCAGTATTCTTGCCTTGAGAACCCCATGAACAGTATGAAAAGGCAAAATGATAGGATACTGAAAGAGGAACTCCCCAGGTCAGTAGGGGCCAAATATGCTACTGGAGATCAGTGGAGAAATAACTCCAGAAAGAATGAAGGGATGGAGACAAAGCAAAAACTATACCCAGTTGTGGAAGTGACTGGTGATAGAAGCAAGGTCTGATGCTGTAAACAGTAATATTGCATAGGAACCTGGAATGTTAGGTCCATGAATCGAGACAAATTGGAAGTGGTCAAACAGGAGATGGCAAGAGTGAACGTTGATATTCTAGGAATCAGTGAACTAAAATGGACTGGAATGAGTGAATTTAACTCAGATGACCATCGTATCTACTACTGCAGGCAGGAATCTGCAGTAAAAGAAATGGAGTAGCCATCATGGTAAACAAAAGAGTCTGAAATGCAGTACTTGGATGCAATCTCAAAAACGACAGAATGATCTCTGTTTCCAAGGCAAAACATTCAGTATCACAGTACTCCAAGTCTATGCCCCAACCAGTAATGCTGAAGAAGCTGAAGTTGAACGGTTCTATGAAGACCTACAAGACCTTTTAGAACACCAAAAAAAGATGTCCTTTTCATTATGGGGGACTGGAATGCAAAAGTAGGAAGTCAAGAAACACCTGGAGTAACAGGCAAACTTGGCCTTGGAATATGGAATGAAGCAGGGCAAAGGCTAATAGAGTTTTGCCAAGAAATTGCACTGCTAAGTTGCTTCAGTCGTGTCCGACTCTGTGTAACCCCATAGACAGAAGCCCACCAGGCTCCCCCGTCCCTGGGATTCTCCAGGCAAGAACACTGGAGTGGGTTGCCATTTCCTTCTCCAATGTATGAAAGTGAAAAGTGAAAGGGAAGTCGCTCAGTTGTGTCTGACTCTTAGCGACCCCATGGACTATAGTCTACCAGGCTCCTCCATCCATGGGATTTTCCAGGCAAGAGTACTGGAGTGGGGTGCCATTGCCTTCTCTGAGAAATTGCACTGGTCATAGCAAACACCCTCTTCCAAAAACACAAGAGAAGACTACACATGGACATCACCAGATGGTGAACACTGAAATCAGATTGATTATATTCTTTGCAGCAAAAGATGGAGAAGCTCTGTACAGTCAACAAAAACAAGACCAGGAGCTGACTATGGCTCAGATCATGAACTCCTTATTGCCAAATTCAGACTTAAATTGAAGAAAGTAGGGAAAACCACTAGACCATTCAGGTATGACCTAAATCAAATCCCTTATGATTATAGAGTGGAAGTGAGACATAGATTTAAGGGACTAGATCTGATAGATAAGAGTGCCTGATGAACTATGGAATGAGGTTCATGACATTGTACAGGAGACAGGGATCAAGACCATCCCCATGGAAAAGAAATGCAGAAAAGCAAAATGGCTGTCTGAGGAGGCCTTACAAATAGCTGTGAAAAGAAGAGAAGCAAAAGCAAAGGAGCAAAAGAAAGATATAAGCATATGAATGCAGAGTTCCAAAGAAAAAAAGAGGTAAGAAAGCCTTCCTCAGCGGTCAATGCAAAGAAATAGAGGAAAACAACAGAATGGGAATGACTAGAGATCTCTTCAAGAAAATTAGAGATACAAAGGAAACATTTCATGCAAAGATGGGCTCGATAAAGGACAGAAATGGTATGGACCTAACCGAAGCAGAAGATATTAAGAGGTGGCAGGAATACACAGAAGAACTGTACAAAAAGATTTTCAAGACTAAGCTAATCACAATGGTGTGATAACTCACCTAGAGCCAGACATCCTGGAATGTGAAGTCAAGGGGGCCTTAGAAAGCATCACTACGAACAAAGCTAGTGGAGGTGATGGAATTCCAGTTGAGCTCTTTCAAATCCTGAAAGATGATGCTGTGAAACTGCTGCACTCAATATGCCAGCAAATTTGGAAAACTCAGCAGTGGCCACAGTTTTCATTCCAATCCCAAAGAAAGGCAATGCCAAAGAATGCTCAAACTACTGCACAATTGCACTCATCTCACATGCTAGTAAGGTAATGCTCAAAATTCTCCAAGCCAGGCTTCAGCAATACATGAACCATGAACTTCCAGATGTTCAAGCTGGTTTTAGAAAAGGCAGAGGAACCAGAGATCAAATTGCCAACATCCGCTGGATCATGGAAACAGCAAGAGAGTTCCAGAAAAACATCTATTTCTGCTTTATTGACTATGCCAAAGCCTTTGACTGTGTGGATCACAATCAACTGTGGAAAATTCTGAAAAAGATGGGAATACCAGACCACCTGACCTGCCTCTTGAGAAACCTATATGCAGGTCAGAAAGCAACAGTTAGAACTGGACATGGAACAATGGATTGGTTCCAAATAGGAAAAGGAGTACGTCAAGGCTGTATATTGTCACCCTGCTTATTTACCTTATATGCAGAATACATCATGAGAAACGCTGGGCTGGAAAAAGCACAAGCTGGAATCAAGATTGCTGGGAGAATATTAATAACCTCAGATATGCAAATGACACCACCCTTATGGCAGAAAGTGAAGAGGAACTAAAAAAGTCTCTTGATGAAAGTGAAAGTGAAGAGTGAAAAAGTTGGCTTAAAGCTCAACATTCAGAAAATGAAGATCATGGCATCTGGTCCCATCACTTCTTGGGAAATAGATGGGGAAACAGTGTCAGACTTTATTTTTGGAGCTCCAAAATCATTGCAGATGGTGACTGCAACCATGAAATTAAAAGACACTTACTCCTTGGAAGAAAAGTGATGACCAACCTAGATAGCATATTAAAAAGCAGAGACATTACTTTGCCAACAAAGGTCCATCTAGTCAAGGCTATGGTTTGTCCAGTGGTCATGTATGGATGTGAGAGTTGGACTGTGAAGAAAGCTCAGCGCTGAAGAATTGATGCTTTTGAACTGTGGTGTTGGAGAAGACTCTTGAGAGTCCCTTGGACTGCAAGGAGATCCAACCAGTCCATTCTGAAGATCAGCACTGGGATTTCTTTGGAAGGAATCATGCTAAAGCCAAAACTCCAGTATTTTGGCATCCTCATGCGAAGAGTTTACTCATTGGCAAAGACTCTGATGCTGGGAGGGATTGGGGGCAGGAGGAGAAGGGGACGACAGAGGATGAGATGGCTGGATGGCATCACTGACTTGATGGACGTGAGTCTGAGTGCACTCCAGGAGTTGGTGATGGACAGGGAGGCCTGGCATGCTGTGATTCATGGGGTTGCAGAGTCAGACACGACTGAGCGACTGAACTGAACTGAACTGAACAAAAAAGAAAACTGAAGCTCAAAGACAAAGTAACTAAAGTCGGAAGGCTAGATAGAAGCAGATTACTAAATGAAGCTGCATTCATTAAGCACCCTAAAAGACAGAGGCTTCCCTGATGGCACAGTGGTATAGAATCTGCCTGCCAATGCAGGAGACACAGGTTCGATCCCTGGGTTGGGAAGATCCCTTGAAGAACGAAATGGCAACCCACTTCAGTATTCTTGCCTAAGAAATCCCAAGGACAGAGGAGCTTGGTGGGCTATAGTCCATGGGGATACGAGTCAGACAAGACTTAGTAACTAAACAACTACTTAATATTTTACTATGCTAATATATTTGTGTGTTTTTATATATGAGAATCTAGGGCTGATGCCCATCCACCACCACATTCATCATCAACATCCATGAGATCCCTCTTCACATGGGAATTCAAAACCTGGACAAAATCTGTGGATTAACTAGCCATAGAGACATTTCTTTATGAATTGTTCTTTCTAGTGAGACAGATACTTGTGTGAGATCAATTTAGACAGGCAAAAAATTTTTTAGGGCTTCCTTGGTGGCTCAGTGGTAAAGAATTTGTCTGCCAATGTAGGAGACATGGGTTCAATCCCCGATCGGTGAAGATCTCACACGCTGCAGAGCAACTAAACCCGTGTGCCGGAACTATGGAGCCCATGTGTTGCAACTTCTGAAGCTCGAGTACCCTAGGAACCATGATCCGCAAGAGAAGCTTGATTATATGACTCCATTTATATGAATTGTCCAGAGAAAACAATTATATAGAGAGAAAGAAGATTTGAGGTTGCCTGTGGCTGGGAGGGTTGGAAGGAAATAGGGATTAACTCTTAAGAGGCAGGGGTTTTCTTTTATGGTGATAAAACTGTTCTAAAACTGATTGTAGAGATGACTGTGAGAGTCAGTAAATATACTAAAAGCCACTGAATTTTACACGTTAAATTAGCAAATTGTACAGTATGTGAATTATAACTCAATAAAACTGTTATTAAAAAAAAAGAGAGAAGCCTGTGAACCACAAGGAAGAGTTGCCCCTGCTCTCCATAACTATAGAAAGGCCTGCATAAAAATGAAGACTCAGCACAGACAAAAATAAATAAATAAAATTAACAACTTGGTTAACTCCTTCACTTGTACTTCTGTGTAAATAAATAATTATTAATGGGGAGAATGTTGTTGCATAATGGAATTCTGAAATTAGGACAATGTGTAGCCTGAAAAAGCATAGTCTGTAAATTTATTTTTAACCTCCCTAATATCTATAATTTTCATAATACGTAGCTCAGAAAGATTGTCAAAATATTTTTGGTCAGCTGGTGAGAATACTTAGAAGTTAGTGATTCTCTAACAAATAATAAGAAAGTAGAAAAGGGATGTCTAAGAGAATCTCACAAGGAGAGGCTGAAGCATGAAGTTTTGTATTTATCAGAATATTACAGGATATGTAAAAGAAGGAGGTAGAACACAGGCAATTTCATGTAATAATGGGGAACCATTCAGCATTCTATGTAGCTGGTGTTAAAAACAATCTAAAAGACTTCTCTGGTGGTCCAGTGGTATAAAAGCTGCTGGCCAGTGCAGGGGACATGTTTTGATCCCTGGTCCGGGAAGATCCTACATGCCCTGGGGCAGCAAAACCCGTGTGCCAAAACTGCTGAAGGTTGAGCACGCCAGAACCTATGTCCCACAAGAGAACCCGGTGCACGGCAGCTCGGGAGTAGCCCCCACTCGCCACAAGAAGAGAAAGGCCACGCACAGCAACGAAGACCTAGCACAGCCAAAAATAAACAAATGGATATTAATAAATGAAATTTTAAAATAAACAAATTAAAAACAATCTAAAGAGAGCTGAGCCTGGGCATAGAATACAGGGAAAATGAAGCAGTCAAGGTCAAAGGTCAGAGATGCAGGCCAGGACCTTTTCTGTGTGGCTAAAGAAACCATTCCCGGGCTCTCTGTCAGACTTTTATTGTAGTGGGAATTCCTAGTAACGTACTTTCACAGCCTTGAGAAATTTCATAGAAATAGCCCCTAGAAAATCAGCGTATGTTAAGAAATTATGTTAATGATTGTCTTTCATGTTTTTCTTAAGAATAAACTCCTTGTTACAAACCCCAAAACCAGACCCAGAAGGGAGTATGACTGCAATCATAAAAGCATGGAATTGGAATGCCAGGTCAGCATCAGGCATGGACACTGCCTAGGCACTTGCTAATCGTTCCCGAGACTAGCCCAGAAGGGAATGGCCTGGGGTAAACAGAAGGAGATCTGGATTACGTCAGTGTAGTCCATAACATTTAGGGGTATGTGATTAACACAGCTTGTGTCTTGAGAAAGATAAGATCTGAGAAAGCCTCATAGTCTGCAATTAGGAATAAAAGCTGGACTCAAGAGTAGACTCTGCACCTCAGCCCAATAGAGGCTACAGGCCCCCTGACCCCATTGCACCAGATTTTGTGTTCTGTCTTCATTCTTGTCGTTCGCTCCCAGACCATTAGGGCAACATTTTATTATGGTTCTTTCCCATATCATCAGCCTAGAAAACCACAAAATGACTGGAAGTTCAGTGTGAAGCTGGACTCACTCTATGATCGTGTTAGAATCACAGGATTATAATGGAAGACACTGTCCCCTAAAGTTTCCACCAGAAGGTGAACACATATACTCAAGAGATCAAATTTAAGCAGATTATATACCCAATCTACCTTCATGTCACACAAACCCCCAAAAGGCTTTCTTACTCTTAGAATTCTTATATAAAAATGCTGAACAAAAACAATGTGTGAGTTAGCCAAGGTCAATGCTATGTTTAACAACTTGAGAGCAAAAAAGGTTTCAGTTTTCCAGTAAGATCTTCTGTAAGCAATAGCTTTGTAAAATGCAGCAAACACAGCTGTGTGGATGGCACAGATTTGTGCCTCAGACCACAGGACTGGTCTTGGGGAACTTTCTGAACAATTCACCATCCCTGGAGTGAAATTTTTAAGAGAAGAGAAGGGAGAGGAAGAAGAATATGAGATAAGTAAAAGCACTGTTTTTGCATTAATCTAGCCTCTTGGAGTACTGCCCCAAATTTCCATCCACCTCAGTTCATCTGCAGCCCTTGCTGGGGTCTACAAATCCCACTTACCAGTCATAAATTGTCATCAATTCATCTTCCCTCCCATCTAGTTCCTATCGTTGTGTTTATTCTCCCTCTCCAACCAATAGCTCTTCATGGAGAAGTCCTCAAGGTCACAAATCTCACTCCTCAATTTATGATAAGAGCAAACAAGACCCAGAAAAGGGAAGAAGACAGTCACTTGGTGAATTTCAGTGAGCATTATGGAAAGTACCTGCCAATCACCATAGAAGATCTGATGTGTTTATTGGAGGAAATTATCAAGAGGGTATAACCTCTAGATGACCCTAGAGTTGGACCCTGTCAGAGGTTCCTCATCCTTCCTCTTGTCCTTGAAATGTATGGTCTACCCACCATTCCCACACTAGGAGCCATTTCAAGGACGAAGCCTTGAGAGTCTAGTGTTGCTGAGACCATCTGGATTCAATATTGACTAAACCCTGTGACGGCCTCTATGGAAACTGAGATTCTCTGGGGGTAGGTATGAAATCTCCTCTTCCTGCAACCACCAAGAGAAATCTAGCCTCAGATATAAGTTCTCTTGCCTGTTAAACCTGCCACCTAGCAACCTGGATTTGTCTGGCCCTTAAGTTGTTCGTTTAGTTTCTGAATTTCCTATGAATTCATAAAGAAAATCTTCAAATTCACTATTAGCAGGAATACGTCACAGGTGATACTGCTACTTCATATGTGGTCCATTCCCCACCCCAACCAGAATTTTTCCCACATGGTCATCTCTCTTCTCCCAGGACTTTTCTGTGACAGAAAATTAACTTTCTCTAAATGATCCATCTACTCTGCTGATGAAAAGCTTCAAAGAAGAGTTTGGTTATTTATGTTTACCTTTGATCCAAATTTAGGTCCTGTGTAAATGTACAGAATAGAATCTGTTCTAAATAATAAGAATAGATACTAATATTAGAGGTAGGGTGGCACCATAATGACAAGTTCTTAATTTTTGAAACAAACGGTTTCAGATGTTGGTTCTGCCCTACTACTTATGCATCTATGGAACTTTGAATGAGTTATCTAATTTCTGAATCTTGGTATCCCTAAATGTTTAGAGTTATTGTGAGATGAAAATAGGTCCATGAGTGAAAGCATCCAGTAAGAAGATGTGCACCAAGTATCCAATAAATGTTTGCTCTGCCCCCATACATGCTGGTGCAATTAATAAGATCTTTTAAATGATATTCTACAGAAAAGAATACTCTGTGTGTAAATAGGCGGTGGATTTATAAATCTGAAATTCAGATTATTTTGGAAACAGCCAATCTTAGATTGTGAAAGCCAGAAAAGAAGGGAACAACCTCAATTCTGCATTTTACAGATAAGGATGTAAAGTCAAAGAAACAAGTTTATGCTTCTACGCACACTTAGCCACCTTAAGCTTCTGTGATAAACTGTTGGAACAGAAGACAACAGAAGAAAAATGTATCAGTGTGCCCACCTTTCCCAAGTCACATTACGAATCGATTCACTCTAAAAAAGAGAGGGAATGTGGGCTAAAATGCAAATATTTTTATCCCACCTGCTATGCCAAATTAAGGCTTAATGTGTCTTTAAAGGTCTCTGAACAATAATTGTTTAATATGGGAGACGAACTGTGGTGTTGGAGAAGACTCTTGAGAGTCCCTTGGACTGCAAGGAGATCCAACCAGTCCATCCTAAAGGAAATCAGGCCTGAATATTCATTGGAAGGACTGATGCTGAAGCTGAAACCCCAATACTTTGGCCACCTCATGTGAAGAGTTGACTCATTGGAAAAGACCCTGATGCTGGGAGGGATTGGGGGCAGGAGGAGAAGGGGATGACAGAGGATGAGATGGCTGGATGGTATCACTGACTCGATGCACATTAGTTTGGGTGAACTCTGGGAGTTGGTGATGGAAAGGGAGGCCTGGCATGCTGTGATTCATGGGGTTGCAAAGAGTCAGACAGGACTGAGTGACTGAATTGAACATACTACCATTTGAGTTTTCTGAAATTTCCTCATTATCCCAAACCACATAGACACCAAAAGTCTCTAGAGTTACAGTCTCTCTAGAGTTTGATGAATGTCAGGACCCAACTGTGGATTCAAAACTAGTGGCTTAGACGCTAAAGAATCTACCTGCAATGCAGGAGACCCGGGTTCTATCCTTTGGTCAGGAAGATCCTCTAGAGAATGAAATGGCAACCAACTCCAGTATTCTTGCCTGAAGAATTCTATGGCCAGAGGAGTCTGGTGGGCTACAGTCCATGGGATTGCAAAGAGTCAGACACAACTGAGCGACTAACACTTTCATTTTCACTTTCAAACTTAGCAAGGGTCATACAACATTAGTATAAAAATTAAGTGCCATATAGCAAAGTTGTAGTTTATTAAACGTGCTACTTTTGAACTCACTGCTAATAGGGTATCATTATAAAATGGGCATACAGAAAGAAACAAAATTAGTTAAATTTTTTACAGCTTGATTTCTTCCATGTATAATGCATGTTTTCTGTAAAAAGTGAAAAAAGATTTTTGCAATTAATTAACAGAAGGTAGAACTTAGGACATGTTGCAACTAGTTTTCCACTGGAGAATATTATTCTAAACAACACTTTTTACCTATTTGAGGAAATTATAGCCTAAGAGGTACATTTCCTAAACTGGCTGTTTTTCTCAGAAAGGACCATTAACTAACTGGATTGAATCAGCTTAAAACTATTAATACATATGTATTTATATGATATTAATAACATAACAGGAAGAGGAAATGATGTCCATCCCCTTCCTTTAGGTAGTAGTCAGAGCTCCATTTAATGGTAAAAAGGTTTACCTGCAGATTAGAACATGGGGAGTCTTTCCTCAACCCCAAATACTGACCAGATGGGAAGTAGAACAGCCACACAAGTAGTCCCTTGGGTGACTCAAAGGAAGAGGTTCTGGAGATTAAGTTTCTCAGATGGAGTTCAGTGCCTTCCCCGAGGACAACCGCCAAGCTCTGGAGCAGCAGCTCTGAAGCCTCCTGACCCAGCAGCTGCTGCCAAGCACAGCCTCCCTTTCCCAGCCAGGCCATCCTGTCCAAGGCTGAACTCCAAGTCAGGAAATTTTTCTCAGCAAGGTAATGATCTGATACTAAATAATCAATACTCACCTGTGCCCAGACAATGGGCTTAATCCTCCCGGTAAGTGTTACAAACACCTTAAAGAAACATCCAGTTCCTTTTGTGCTGGCAAGTGTGTGTGTGGTTTACAAGGCGTTGGTCAGTCACTAGGGGCTCTTCAACTGGCCCCAGAAGCAACTGCACCGGAAAGTAAAATTAGCCACATATACCTGCCTCTCATTTTCCTGGAAATAACTCTGTACAGGAATTTCAGGGATGTTTTTATTTTTAAAATGACTGGTCCTGTTTGGCTCCATCCACTCTGAAACCAATCGTTACTTGCATCTTACTTCCACTTCAGCTAAGAAAGCCATAGAGTCCAAAATAACTTATTCTTCAGATATGTGAAAACAGGTCCCATCAGAGAATTGAAATCTTGTTGAGTTATAGCTCATAAATTCCCACAACCTACAGAGGCAGATGTAAGTAACACTACATTGATAACCTCTGCCTTAAGGCATTTTATACTGTACTTGAAACAGAGATTATTTTAACCAATCTTCAGGGCTTCAGAAGGACAGAAATCAGTGATTTGCTTACGTTTCAGACAAGAAAAGGTACCAGACTACCTCTCGTTTCTACTCACCTTTAAGAATGTCTGACTGAAGAGCCCTAGGTTCATGGCACTGATAGCAAAGCCAAGTGCTTCTTCTTCCACATCCAGGGTGCATGTTGCTGCCCCAGCATCCAAAGCTAGAATCGCAAGCATGTCCCTGAATGGAACAGATGGCACTGTAAGCCCAATCTGTAACTAATGATCTTGATCAGGGAAATGGCTATCTTGATTGGCCTACATCAATCAGGGTGCATGTCCAGAGCTGGGGATGAAGCTATTTCCTGAGAAGGACATAGATTACGTGGAGGATAGGTAAATTGGAGGAAAACTGGAGACAGGGAAGACTGGACATTGGATTTTCACTACATAGAGACATCTGGCCTGAAAGACAACAGCAAGCCCAGGGCTATATCTACTGAAAATTACTATTGGTATTACTAATAATAAAAGTTTCCAGATTACATATTAACAAATAACAACAAAACTCCAAGGCCAGAATGTTTCTTTTATTATTACTTTTGTTTGATTTAAGATGGTTGAATGATTTCATTTTCATTCATAAGCATTACATATAATTCCCATGCAAAAACCAAGACTGCATATGCCTGATTTCAATTGGCCAAAATCTACCCCGTGAGACTGGACATTCAAGATCAAAGTGTTGCTTGACCTTTCCAACAGTAGACAGCACAGTAATCCTTCGAGAGACAGGCAGGCCCCTGACCTCCCAAACACTACAGTGTGAAATGAGTCCATACCAAAACAAGGAGCCGGTGCCTTGCAGCATCTAAACCTGGCAAGTAATTTCATTCTTAAAGACAGGACACTTCTACACCAAGGCTTCCACCCAGTTATTTCCTGGTTCCTGCTCTATGGCAAAACCTGCTTTTGAATTGGCATGGTATCTTCTATTTGGGGATTAATACTCATTTTTCCTTCTAGTTTTTCTCAAAACTCTCAGAAGAACCAAATAGACTCTACAAAAAAGCTTAACCCTATAATGTCAAAAGAAATATGGTTGACCCTTGAATAATGTGGGGGTTAGGAACACTGACCTTGTGAGGTTGAATATCCATATATAACTTTATAGTGGACCTTCTATTCATGGTTCCAAACCCATACATTCAACTAACACATTTAGTGAAAAAAAATCTGCATATAAGTGAATCCACGCAGTTTAAACCTGTGTTGTTCAAGGATCAACTATACATACAAAGACAACTACTTTATCAATCATACATTTTGCCCAGCTTCAGATAAAGTCACTCAGCAGGTATAAAGCTTGAAAAACTTCTCTCAGTAAGACAGGAACCAGGAAATTCAAAGAGGACAAAATAGGAACCCACATAAAGGAGAACTAAACAAACACAAAGAATCATTCTATTAAGAGAAATGAGCTAAATGAAGAAATGATAGCATTTCAACAGTAGATGTCAATTTATACTGAAACACACGCATTCGAACTCCAACAATGGCAAAGATTTCATTAGTGCAAATAACAATTGTAATGGTATGTTCATTAACAGGATTTAAATAAGGCTTCAAATAATTACACACACTAAAACTACCATTTGGAAACCTTAATTCTACTTGGAAAGTTGTCAAAGACACCCTTCCAAACCATCCAAAGTTCTGATTTGAGGACAATTACATTCAATGAAGTTGCTCCAAACATAATTTGTAGCATTATCACTTTCAAAGTCTACATTGTTTGGCAGAGAGGGAGAAATTACCCTGGCCACTGGTCGAAAAATGTATTGACAAATCCAGCTAACGTACCAGGTAGTTTCCAGATTCAGATGATTTTCAAATATCTGTAGTGATGAACACTCATAAAAAAAAATAAAGACAAAAAAAGCAAAATAAAACATAGAATCCTGAAGTATCAGGATGAGAAATTCCCCCATTCCCATTAGCAATTTTGCACAAAGCATGAAACAGAAAGAAGGGAGATATAATTCATGGGCATTTCATCTATGGCTCAAGTTCTCCTTAAAACAAAAAAACAAAAAACAAAAACACCAAACACCAAAACAAAACAATAACTACAAAAAGTAAACAGCAAAGTCAGAGGCAGAATATGAAATAGTAATATACTGTTTCAGAGTCTGCACCATCCTGCAGAACCAGGAAACTTAAGATGTGTTCTTAACAGATCCAATCCAGGCTGGATATGTAAAAAAAAAAAAAAAAAAAACAAACCCTGAAAGACGGCATCACAAACCACACTACATAGTATGAGAGTTTTAGAACCAGAGCAAAAAAAAAAAAGGCAGCAAAAATGCTCAGAAAAATTTGTCGTCAATTCTGAAATGGGGCCTTGTGACATCATCAGGGTTAATGAAGACAGAGATGGACTTCCCCGGATTCTCAGTCACTAGCTGCTGCAGTTTTTTGGCCAGACGGTCATCGGGCTGGTTGGGGTCCCCTCCATCGGACTGTGGGGAGGGGATGCTGGTGGTGCTCCCTCGCCTCTGGAGCTCCAGCGTCAGCCGGTTGGCTGCCTTGACGTGCTCGATGGCTGTGCGCAAGTGCTCTGCTGGGTCTGAGCGGACCGAGGAGAGCTTCCGCGCATGGAGCATGACCGTCTCCTCAGACAGGTGCTCCAGCATGTTGCACTGAGGGATGAAGTAATTGGGACACATCTTGTTGACCAGACAGTGCTGCAGGTCATCGATGAGGCCCAGCAAAAAGTGGGCTGCATAGTCTTCTTGAGCCAAGTAGTTGGCCGGAAGTCTGTCGCAGGCCCAGAGCATCATGCTCCGCAGGTGGTAGGGGCTGATAGCCTTGGGCCGGGACAGGAGTTTAATGATGATGGCTTTGCAGGCCTGGTAGGCCTGCATGAGGCTGCTGGAGATACACTTCTTCAACTGCACCTCACTCCTGGCAAAGGACAGCCGCCACTCATTGTCTTTCTTTCCCTTGTAGGAGCAAGCTGGCACCAGGTAAAACCCACTGATGACTTCTTCCTCAGTGATCTTCCCATCCCAAAAGTGGTTCTCCATGAGCCAGCTCTGGGCCACTGCCGGCCAACCTTTGAAGGAGACCACTGGGACAATATCATACAACATGCGACTGCTCCCCACACCCAGAATGATGGAGATGATGGTCCCATTCTTTTCCACTTTTTCCACCTTTGGCATCCCTCTCTGGGGTTTCTTCTGTATCTCTGAGAGGACAATGCTGATGGAGTCATAGAACCAGTCAGCCACTTTGGTTGGAGAGAAAAAGTAGTTGGTGGCACCGTTGATGTGATCTACGATGGTGCAGCAGTCTTTCCATTTACTGATCGTCCCCTCGTCGAAGAGCCGAAGGCTCAGCCAAGAGTGACACAATGCTGAGTGGCGCATATCCAGTGTCACAGGCTGATTACGGTCATGCAGCTTAAGGGCTGGCACCAGGAGAGTGAAGTCCATATCATAGTCGGTCCCTCGGGCATAGACATTAAGCTCGTCTAAGTCCAGGTCTACCACACCTTCTCGGACTCCTCCAGAAAGCAGCAGGTACTCATTGGCCACTGGCAGTTTTTGGTCCAGCTTTTGCACCATTCCTAGAAACAGAAAGAGAAAACAGGCTTATAGGGAGCACAGACACAAGAGTCTTATTCATCAACACAGAATATGCTGGGCTTCCTAGAGCCATCATTTGTTATCAATACAAAACCACATCTTAGGCTGCTACACGGGGCCAGCGAAGAGTACTTTGTTCATTTTTATTGGTGCTAGAACCCATCCTTTTCCAAAAGATGGGAGACTTATGCAGATTCTTCTCTCATAGTGAAAGCAATATCATTTTCCATCATAAACAGGGGCTCCTCTTCTCTAGTCATCACTTTGGTTACTGGCATTGCCATCCCATTCAGTCGCTCAGGCTGAAAACCTCAGTAAACTTCAACTCTTACTTGCCTTTCTACTGCCAAATCTTATCTGTATAACCTCTGCAACATGTCTCATTCCCTCCCTGTTCTCCATCTCTGCTGTCATCACATAAAGCCTGGCTCTTTCATTTCCTGCCAAAGCAGTCACCCTTCCCCAGGCCTTCCTGCTGAAACATTCCTCTATACAAGAGGAGCTGCGGACACTGAAAGTGGGATACTTCCAGGGGGCAGTGAGGTCATGACTCTTCAAAATAATACCAGTACGTTATTGACCTTTTTCAATGTGTTGACACTTGAGCTGACACTTGATGGTACAAAGGAAAAGGAGGGCAAAATGGCTGGTGCCTTAGCATTAGTAGAGACAGTGGTACAAACTGTATCAACAGTCACTGGATTCTTTATTGTTGGCATGCACTAGCATTAAAAAATTAATAAGCCAATTTCACTTAAAATCCTTAATAGAAAAGGAAATTGGATTCATTTTCTTTGGTCCCAAATTTCAAATAACCTTTCTGTATGATGAAATTGCAAACACTCCTGTCTCATACTAAATATCGATACAAAAGTGCTTCAAGAAAAGCCCTCATGTTTGAGTTGGAGGTTAAATTAGCTGCTTTATTAATGGAACATCACATTTAAAGAACTACAGATAAACTATGGGTATTTAGACTTTAGTACGCTTACTCCTTGGAAGAAAAGTTATGACCAACCTAGATAGCATATTAAAAAGCAGAGACATTACTTTGCCAACAAAGGTCCGTCTAGTCAAGGCTATGGTTTTTCCAGTGGTATGTATGGATGAGAGAGTTGGACTGTGAAGAAGGCTGAGTGCTGAAGAATTGATGCTTTTGAACTTTGGTGTTGGAGAAGACTCTTGAGAGTCCCTTGGACTGCAAGGAGATCCGACCAGTCCATTTTGAAGATCAGCCCTGGGATTTCTTTGGAAGGAACGATGCTGAAGCTGGGCCACCTCATGCGAAGAGTTGACTCATTGGAGAAGACTCTGATGCTGGGAGGTATTAGGGGCAGGAGGAGAAGGGGACGACAGAGGATGAGATGGCTGGATGGCATCACTGACTTGATGGACGTCAGTCTGAATGAACTCCGGGAGCTGGTGATGGACAGGGAGGCCTGGCGTGCTGCGATTCATGGGGTCGCAAAGAGTCGGACATGACTGAGCGACTGAACTGAACTGATATGATAGACATTTTCTCAAAAACTGAGCAAATTGAGGCTTTCTTCACAAAAACAACTGAAATATTTATTGCCAATGAAAACACTGGGACTTTTAAGAAAAAATTAATTTAAAAACTTATCTCCTGCACCATGAATTTAATATCTTCCCAAATTGTATATTTTTCTAATGAGATAGGCAGTGAAACAACAAATGTGATTTTAGGGGATGATATTATGAGTTCTTTGAGAGTAAGAACCATGTCTCAAATATGTATTAAGCAGGAATAGAGGTCTGCACTCAGTGGGCATACAACTAAAGCTGTGACTGAATGACAAAGGAGAAAATTGAGGAAATTAGTAGGCTTAGATATGAAGTACTTATCCAAAAGCAAGACAGAAATGACTGTTCTACGAATAACATATTAATAGAAATTTACTTTACCTGACTCCTGTCTTTTTATTATGTATTTACCTGTGCTTTATTATCTGACAAACTATCAGCATCACTCCATGACTTATTTAATATCTTTTCCTGAAAGATCAAAAAGAATGACTTCCCACTATCATTCCATTAGTCATTGCACTTACTTTTAATTGGCAGTTTTTTATTCATAAGGCAATCCCAACGCAAATAAACTATGTATATGTGTCTGTTATCACTGTATTTCAGAATTTGACATTTGTTTATAAAACTGTGCTCTTTTCATCTTTAAAATCCTATTTTCCAAACAACAAGTAGTAAAGGATCACTTTCTTTTTAAAGCAGTCAATAAATTATCCAACATTAAAGAGGCAACAATTCATCAGAGAGACTTCAGTGTACCTGACTTTTTTAGACTGTGCACACTCTCTGTGCTGTGATATGGCAACAGGATCCCTCTTCAATAAAGGATTTCTTGTCTCAGGTACTGGGGCTGTCAGTGCAGTCCCTTAAGTCAGTGCAATCTTACTGCAAAGAGCCACCTCAACCAAGATCACATCTTGTGGTTGGGGTTAGGGTGACAGGTACACATACTGTAAGCAATCAGTAAGGAAGTGACCCAGTACAGGACACTCAGACAAGTTACTGGAATCCAGAGTTCCCAGTGGGATCAATTGAGGCTGTCACTGTATCAGCAAGGACACCTGACTTCACCCTCCACCTGATCCTGCTTCTTTCCCCTCCCTTCCACAGGTGCAGGTCCCTAGGGTGCTTTTTAATAAATATTCTATCTAACTCCATCTCAGGGGCTACTTCGTGAGGAACCCAATCTAAAACACTACATACTAACCCAAGCAGCCTTCACTACAAATCAGCACTGAACAATTTCTTTTCCTTTTAAAAGTGGTTTTTAAAAGTCAGACAGCCATCAGAGTTGAAAGTTATCATAAACACCAAGACAAAGATGTTTATCTCACTTATCATATTTTAGTATTAATCTCACCTTGACAAAGTAATAACTACTACCACCCCAAGTTTTAGCAGTAGCTCTAAAAAGATAGGATTGAACTTTCAGAATTCCAGGTAGGTGCTGAAAATCATTTTTACTATTTTACAGACTCACATGGAGGTACGGATACTTTCAAAAAGAAACATTTCAACACTGTAAAGCAATTATCCTCCAATTTAAAAAAAAATTAAAAAGGAACATTTGATACTGAAATAATTTACTCAGTATTTCATATATTGTTTCACTCTAGCCCTTGGAGTGCCACAAATACACAGGGGAAAACCTTGACATGCTGAGTTGTGATGTTAATGCAAGCTCATGTGCCTGAAGCACAGTGAAGCCAAAGAAACTGAAATGTCAGAGTCTGGAGGAGAAAAAGGTTTACTTCAGGGCCCTGCAAAGAGACAAGGTGGTCTATGCCATTAGAAGCCAGAAGCTCCCTGAAAGTTTTCAGCAAAGCATGTTTATAAGCCAGGTGAAGGACAGGGGCTGGGGGGTTGGAGGGGGTGTCACAGGATATGTGATCAGCTTTGCTCACGATTCTCTGACTGGCTGATGATGCGGGAACAAGGTGGTGTTACAGGGGTTGATTTTATCAGTCCTTCGGTTCCAAAAGGCCTTGGGGCTTGTGTGTTCCTGGTGATTAAGTGGTTAACACTTTCCATTTATTGGAGGGGGAGAGATTTTATATATTTGCAAATGTATATCAAGTACTATTATCTAGGTACTTTAGAAAGGAGATAAAGGTGAGGATATGGAGGAAGGCCCCATGGGGTCCTGCTTGGTTACAGCAATTAGTAAGAAGATCTGAATTGATTAGTAGCACTGTTATATGGACATAAAATTACATGTTATATGGCATAAAATTCTATACATCCTTTTGTCCTAGGCAGGATCCAGCTGGCTCTGAGCGCACTGGTCAGGATCTGTCTACACAACCAGAATAACATGTGCAGTAATGGGCTGGGGATAATTTGTTTACAAACGCATCACTGAACTTTACTTGGACTGCCACAATTTTGTTCCAATAGTTACAGGTGAGGAAAACAAGCTAAAATCCCCTTCTGCCCTCTGCAGGATTAAAGAAGTTTTAACACATTTTCACTTATTAGTGGTGGTGGAGTTCAGTTGCTCAGTTGTCTCCAACTCTTGGCGACCCCATGGACTGCAGCATGCCAGGCTTCCCTGCCCTTCACCATCTCCTGGAGTTTACTCAAACTCAGGTCCATTGAGTTTATGATGCCATCCAATCCTCTCATCCACTATCATCTGTCTTCAATCTTTCCAAGCATCAGGCTCTTTTTCAATGAGTTGGCTTTTCACATCAGGTGGCCAAAGTATTGGAGCTTCAGCTTCAGCACCAGTCCTTCCAATGAATATTCAGGGTCGATTTCCTTTAGGATTGACTGGTTTGATCTCCTTGCTGTCCAAGGTACTCTCAAGAGTCTTCTCTAGCAGCACAGTTCAAAAGCATCAGTTTTTTGGTGCTCAGCCATTTTTATTGTTCAGCCCTCACACCCATATATGACTACTGGAGAAACCATAGCTTTGACAATACAGGCCTTTGTACGCAAAGTACTGTCTCTGCTTTTTAATACGCTGTCTAGGTTTGTCATTTCTGTTCTTCCAAGAAGCAAGCATCTTTTAATTTCATGGCTACAGTCACCGTCCACCAAGTCACCAGTGATATTGGAACTCAAGACAATAAAGTCTGTCCCTGTTTCCACTGTTTCCCCATCTATTTGCCATGAAGTGATGGGACCGGATGCCATGATCTTCATTTTTTGAATGTTGAGTTTTAAGCCAGCTTGCTAGTATGTACACTAGAATATTCCTTTTTCCTCCCAATTGTTGATTATGTACCTAAAATGTTGACCCTTCTTTCAGAATAGCCATATAATGTATTTGCCTAAATTTGGATAGGAGTTAGAATAATGTTGAACATTTCTTATTTCTTTAAAAAGGAAAGTGAGAACTTGAGCAGTAGCGAGAATATAGCTCAAACTCATTTGCTAAGCTCTTAGGAGTTAGAAACAAAGTCCCAAAGGCCACACTGTTCCGGAAGCTGATCCCCTGAGACCTCCACATTTACATTTCGCCTGCCTGAGCCCATTAGTCTGCACTTGTACAAATTATTTGGTAGCACAAATTGGAGCCTTCCCCAGCACAATACAAACTCAAATGCCCTCCTTGAAAACTTTCCTGGGCTAAGTATAAGTGAAAATCAGCTGACATCAGCTATCATCCCAGATGGGTTGCCAGGCAACGAAAACACAGCCAGGGGCTGAGAGGGAAAAAAAAAAAATTCTACTGTACACTTTGGCTGTAGGCATTAGTTTCAACAAATGCCGTCTCTGAACTGATCCAAGGATTTTTGTATAATTACAGGATATTTTTGTGATATCAAGTGTCTCTGACTGTGTAGCTATTAGTAAATTATCCAAAACCGTGAGTGAGAACAAAAGACAGATTGAACACATACCACTGAGCTCGTTAGCAGCAGAGAAAAAGAGGGATGGAGAAAGAGCTTATTCCCTGGGTGGGTCTCTTCCTTTCAGGGAAGCACTGGCATATGTTTGCTCTTAAAAACAAAGTAAAACTGCCTCCCAGCCTCCCTTTCCGTAATTGATTTCAACTTCTTTCATAGTTTCTAGTTAAGAGGACCTTAATATTACCGTTTTAGGTACTGGGTCCCAAAGTTTAAGGACTGAGGTCCTGTCATCCTGTTAAGCTCTTTGCTTTACAACATCAAGTGAAAAATGGAACTCTGCCTCAGACTCCCTTATATTCCAGCGAATAAAACTTTTCCACATTCTGTTGAATTCAAATTATTAACATCTATCACAAACATATAATACTGGATGGTTGACACCAGAACACAAGAACTAAGTGTCATTTACCTTCTTCCACCTTCACTGGTGTGCATATATGAGAGCCCAACTAGAAAGCAGATGCACGAAATTAGTACTTGTATGTGAAAGTCAAAGTGACATCACTCAGTCGTGTCTGACTCTTTGCGACCCCATGGACTGTAGCCTATCAGGTTCCTCTGTCCGTGAGATTTTCCAGGCAAGAGTACTGGAGTGGGCTGTCATTTCCTTCTCCAGGGGATCTTCCCGATACAGGGATCAAACCCAGGTCTCCTGCATTGCAGACGATGCTTTACCGTCTGAGCCACCAGGGAAGCCCGGTACTTGTATAGATTCCTTTAAAAAAAAAAAAGAATTCCTAACTATGGTGAGGGGATAAAGATCTATCAAAGAGGTAAAACTTTTATGTCTTACAATTAAAGCTACAGAATACCTTTTACTTCTCTCTATATCTTTGATTATGTATATAAAAAAGATTTCTATGTAGATAAAAAAGACCTGAATATCTCAATAATATTCATTGTTTCATAAAAAAAACTATTACCTTTTCACCTCAACTTATGTGAAATATCAATAACAGTGCTTTTATGGCACTGATCCTTAGTAGTAGCAAGGGTACAGAATGGGATAAATTTGACAAAGTCCTTTTATGACTCTGATACATTCTCTAGGGGAGCAGTCTCCTTAGCTGTTAATAAACAATATAAAACCTTCTTGTAAGAACATAATAATTTATGCTTGAAATATTTTTGTCCAGCTTGATTGTCTGAGCTGGATTCTGAGAAGTGGGCATGGCCACCCTCTTAAAAAGTCACCAATCTTTGGGATTTTTAATGACTTCAATTTGAGGAAAGTTTTTGCATTTTCTTTATTCACAGATAGAAATGATCTATATCATGTCCCTCACTTGATATGTGAAACACTTAAGTTCAGAGAGGAGAAATCATTCAAGGTCATAGAGCCAGAGGGACAGGATAACAGGACTGTCTTATTCCCACAGTGGTTGTGAAGGTCAGAGTGGCACATGCACACCATTCTCCCTATGACAAGACCTGACTTGACATGAATGCAAACTGGCTGGGAAGGGAAGCAGCAGAGGTCTCAAGGCAAAATGCCAGCTTTGCACTTCTTGCTCAAAGCTTTAGTGTGACCTTGACAGGCAGCAGATCATGCCTGATCATCCGCATTTATCAGAAGGAAGAATGCACCTGATTTGTCTTACGAGAAGCTACTCATTTTCCCCAAATAAATACCCTATGAAACACAGAAAATACAGAAGTGAGACACCAAGAGGGCTTCCCAGTTGTCAACAATCTGCTGAGTGATCACTAATAGTAACAACTACATGTTTTATTAATATAAGTCAGAGAGTCTGTTTTATTTAGCATAACTCTGAGACAACTGCATACAATTTTTATTTTTTGTTTTTAGCCATGCCATGTAGCTACAAATGTGGGATCTTGGTTCCCTGACCAGGAATTGAACTCGCACCCCCTATATTGGAAGTGCAGAGTCTTAACCACTGACAGCCAGCAAAGTCCCCAACTACATGTGATTTTCTTTAGACCTTTTAGAGAACTGATTAAATCATGGATGGTAATAACCTATTGACTAAATATCTATAGTAATAGGACTGATTTGAAAGATGCCTCCTCAAAGAAGTCTTCCTTCATCTTTTCCCACATTAAGACTAATAATGTCTGCAAAAACACTGGAATTAGAGCAATATAGGCTTGAGTTTGAATCCTGGGTTTGTCATTTACTACTTAAGTAAGGCTGACAAATTATTTAAATTCTCCGAGTTTCCAATTCCTCATCTATTCAAAATGAAACAAAGAAACTGCCCTTCTAGGGTTGATATGGGAGAAGGCAATGCACTTCTCTTGCCTGGAAAATCCCATGGATGGAGGGCCTGGTGGGCTGCGTCCATGGGGTCGCTAAGATGAACTGAGAATTACTTTCACTTTTTCGCTTTCATCATTGGAGAAGGAAATGGCACCCCCCCAGTCTGCCTGGAGAATCCCGGGGCAGGAGAGCATGGTGGGCTGACGTCTATGGGGTCACGTGGTTAAGAGACCAGCCAGGTGGCGCTGTTAAGCCCACCTGTCAATGTGGGAGACATAAGAGACATAGGTTCGATCCCTGGATCCAGAAGATCCCCTGGAGGAAGTCGTGGCAACCTATTCCATTATTCTTGCCTGGAGAATCCCATGGACAGAGGAGCCTGGTGGGCTACAGTCCCTAGGGTCGTAAAGAGTCAGGCATGACCAAAGCAACTTAGCATACATGCAAGCACAGAGTATTTAGTTCATTCTCCCCATAAATTCTTCCCTTTCTCCACTACCTATAAAACTGGATTAGCCAAACAACTCCTGTCCCACAGAACTGATAATCTATCTCAAGGCTCTGAGCACTGAAGGCCTGCAAAGCATGTTAGATGAAAGGACGTGAGTGGAGCATCCTTTCCTCCCTGCACCTAGACTGAAGCTGGTCCACGGATGCCTCCTCTGGCGGATGCCATGGGGCAGCAGTACGGCGCACAGACTGGTGTGTGAGGGTGAGCGGGATTCCAGCCCTTTCTTGTTTCGTCAGAACAGACGCCCTGTAAAATGAACAATCTACACACCCCTATTGGACCTTGATTTGAATTCTTACCTTAGCACTTTCTATGCCTATAATCATAGTGGCTGCATTCATGACTTACTGTCCCTCCTTAACAAGGCAACAACATAATGCATTTGGCACAGTAATTGGCAAAGAGGGTCAGTAAATGAAAGATGTTCTCCCACTCACTCGTCTATGAGCTCCTGCTGTCAAGGTTTTATTACTGCAGGGGCTAATCCAGACTTTGGGATGGGTGGGCAACTCCGTATTGGGTGTACTGTTTGGTTCAGTCAACTTGACTATTTCATCAACCACAACTTGAGAATCATGGTATTTGCCATATAATGTACTAGGAAATATTATCAGCACATCTCTATAAAATCAAAGATTAGGTTGGGAAAAAAAGTAAAAGCCTCTCTAATCTTTCTTAAAAATTAAAATTCAAGTTCTAAAAGTTGGTGGATTTTGGCAAAGTTTACTAAGCTATTCTGAATAGAATGAACATGAGTTAGACTTGGTTCAAGTACTAGTCATTGAAGACCAACCTAATCAAATGCTCTGGGCCTCAGTTCCCTTCTGTGAAGTGTGGAGAACAACCACCAAAAGCTTGTTTGGTGGCCAGGCAGGATAAAACAAGAAAATACACACCAAATTACTTAGTCTGTGGTCTGGTTCTTACGTGGCAATCAATAAACAGAGGCTTCTGGAGATGTGCCCATATTATCAATATATTTTTCCCATCTAATAAGTCTTGCCCTTTTCCTCCTTTTAACTTCTTGGGATAGTTAAAAAACCTCATAGTTTCTAACAAGCAAGACTTACTGGCAAGACTCAAAGGACAGCATCTCAATAGCGCCACCTAGCAGCCTCCCACAGCTACAACAGGGCAGGAAAGCTAGGTTTTAATTTACAAAGGAGTGATCATTTAAGGAGGCTCATTCTTGAAAGGTAAAAACAGTAGCAAGTGAAAAGCAAGAGTGGTGCCAATATGGTATCATAAAGCTACACAAGGATACAGAAATATATCAGCAATGACCAGACTGCCTCTCTCCTGATCTTCAGAAGAAGCAAGAAACTTCTAATGGAGATGTTCAGGATTAAGTTAAACGTATCCTCCCTCATAGACTGAAGGCAGGAGGAGAAGGCAACGACAGCGATGGTTGGATGGCATCACCGACTCAATGGAAATGAGTTTCAGCAAGATCCAGGAGATGGTGAAAGACAGGGAAGCCTGGCGTGCTGCAGTCCATGGGGTCACAAAGGGTCGGACACAACTCAGCAACTGAGCAATGACGACAACAACAAATCCTCTTTTGTCTCCTCCTGTGACAGCTGAGTCTAGCCTGTATTCCTTCCTCATTTGGGGATGTATATGCAAACTACTTTGTGACCCTGAAACTGGAAAGCTGGGTTTGATAGGAAGGAGTAAAGTCTCTTATTTTAGAGGAGGAATAATGAAGGAAGTCAAGTCCAGTAAATCGCAAGGATGGAAGTAGGATTTAAAACTCAGATTTGATTTATTCATGCATGTGAACCATAGGCATTGGGGCCTCCTCTGGGCTAGTACTCTGTCAGATACTGAAAACTCAAGAGAAACCCACAGTCCCCACTGCATGATCCTTATCATGGAGTGAGAAAGCCAGATAAAATTGCTTGGATCAGGAGAGATGAGTTACGATGAACCTAAAACTCAGATGTCAAACCGCAAAGTCTTATTTTTCATTCATGCCACGTGACCAGCAGGGCTTGCTGGCTGGGACTCTTCTTTCCTTCATCCAGGATCCAGATGGACAGAGTAACCCTCATCTAGAACTTCACAGACTCTTTACTGGAGGAAAAGGAAGCCCTGGAAGACCTCTATCCGGCAGCCACATGCTCTGGCCTGGGAATGACATCTATCACTTTCATTCACACATTGCTGGCCAAAACTAGTCCCACCCAACCCCAGGGAAGAAACTGCAGTTCTACCTCATTCAAGGAAAGCAGAGAGACAGAAATATCTGATAAGCAGCACAAACAACTCCCACACTAATCAAATAATCACACACTCTAATGAACATATAATTACAAGCTGAGATAATAACTTTGAAAGAAGCGAATAAAGGTCCTAGCCAAAACACAGTGGGGGAGGAGAAGGGCAAATTGCTTACCCTGGAGAATGGAAAATTCAAGAAGACCATGAGATGTACATTTAAATATGTGATGAGTTGTCCTGGTAAAGGAGAAATGAACTTTATCTTTATAATTCCACTAAGCAGAAGGAGTATATACGGGGTAAAAATCAGTCTAATCTATAAATGGAAAACTCATCTATCTGGTAGAATTTTCTAACAAAGCTGCCTACAGCGAGAGTGAACTTCCTGTTCCAAGAAATAACCAATCAGCATCTTCAGCAGGGGTGAAGACTAAAAATACTAACATGTGATAGAGCCTGAGTACAGATGTCTGCGAGGTGGCTGCCCCACCAAAGTCTACTGCTGAAGGCAGACAACTGGAACACAGACTCGTGTAGCCACATATGACCGTCCAATGTGGGCTCCATAATAAGCAGAAGAAGAGATCCAGGTGAATCCTGTGTTCTAACACAGGAGGCTCCTCTCTCTCACCTGTTTTACTCTGTCATTTCTAATCTGCAGCCCAGCTGCTGTCCCACCCTCCAACCAACGTGCCAGTTTTAAAAAGAGATCTCCATACTAGCAATAACACATCACAGCAAAAAGGACTGACTTCACAAAGCACATTCTCAAAGTATGTACATCTCATGTAGAGGGGCTCTCTGAGAAGGGCACAAACACTGGTTGGCTCTGCTACACATTAAGGCACAGATTGAACATCTCACCTGTGTCATTTTCTTCTGTCTTCTTGGAACTTTCAAGTAGGTCATCTTGTCCCCATTTTACAGATGAGGAAATCAAGATAATAACACTTGAATGAATTGCCATAAAAACTGAGCCAGGAGGAAAATTCAGGCTATTATCATACTCTTTTCACTATCCCATGATGCTTTCCAATTAAATGGGCTCTCTTGAGAGAATAAATATTTGATGTCTATGGACCTTTAAAACATTACAAGAAACAGTTAGTGGAAGCTTCTTTCTCTCTCCAAAAATAAATTCTATTTTTGAGGAAATGATTTTTAAAGCAGATTAAAAGCTTATTTTAGCCACCCCTGGGGAATGAAGTATTATGAGCAAAATGGGTCAAGGATTATAGGAAAGACATGATTACAAATGACTTTTTTAAGTGAACATCCAGTGCTGTGACACACAGCAATGTGAGCAAGCACTTGTGTGCCGCAGACCTAACTCTTTGACAATTCTAAACGAGCATGCCACAAGTGTTTTAATTCCCAAGGTATCCTTGAGATTCTTTCAGCCCCTCAAGACAATCTCTGAAAATGTTCCTATAGATTCAAGTGCAAAGCCTAATTTGCTTACTTTAAACAAATAGCAAAGCCTGAATTTTAAAGTCATATCCCCCAAGTTTTTACTACCAGATTAAAGAGACAGAGAGTGGTCAAGAGCATTATTACCAAAGGACATACTAATCACAAAGCCAGAAGTTCTTACTGAGTTCTGAAGCAAGATAGTTTTTTTTCCCCGCTTTGTGGACATAATAGTATCTACCACCATTACTTTCTTCCTCCATGCAGAATTCAGCTCAGATATGCTGAACCATGGGGAAATAAGCATGAAGAATTCTGTGCCTTTTCATTGGGGGGAAAAAAATCAAAACAACCCAAGTGTTATCCTTGAGTCTGTAGCAAGAGATATTCCCCTTTGACCCAGCAGCCAATGTGTCACTGTTGATTAAAAAGAGGCTCTGCTAGTGCCTTAGATGGTAAAGAATCTGTCTGCAGTGCACAAGACCCGGGTTCATTCCCTGGGCTGGGAAGATCCCCTAGAGAAGGGAATGGCAACTCACTCTGGTATTCTTGCTTGGGAAATCCCATTGAGGAGCCTAGTGCGCTACAATCCATGGGGTCACAAAGAGTTGGAAACAACTAAGGGACTAACACCTTCACCTTCTACTAGCTAGGGTCTACACTACACACTTAGAATTGCTACGTTAGCTCAAAAACGACTGCAATTTATACAAACAAGATGCAGCAAAAGGATTTAAAATCTGTCATTGGCTAGCATAACTCCTGTCCTAAATTTTATTTACTTTGGAAATTTTCAAACATAGCGAATTGTAGAGACAATAGTATAATGAATCGCCATGGTCCCACTACTCAGTTTCAACAATTACTTTTGCCATTCTTTGTTTCATTTATCCCTACATTTTTTGGCTGTAATTCTTTAAAGTAAAGCAGAGATATATTCATTTCATTCATAAACACTTCAAGATATTTGTCTGACAAAATCTTAGAACTATAACCATTTTCACATCTAAAGAAGATTTAAAATAACTACTACTACTTATTATTATTGACTTCACCGATTTTACCCTTTTTCCTAATATGTGTGAATATCCGAGTGTGTGTGTATGTGTGTGTGTGTAGGAGAGCTTGTTGATGCCATCCCTACCCTGCAGCCATGGTAGGTGATTTCCTACAAGATGGCAGCTGCCCGCCTCAAGGTCAGTGATTCTGCTCCTCGGCCAGAAGGTCATCTCTGCTCGGCACCACTGAGAGGCACAGGGGAGTTCACGCAGACACCAGCAGCAGGCAGGAATCAGCAGACAAATGCCCCAGACTGTGGTGGGACAATTCTAAGATGAGCGCTACACAACTTCCCAGAGGGTCCCAAGAGATGAATCTGCTCACCAACAGCCCCTTCATTAGCTTTTATCCCTTTGTCTCAACTGCTCTCCTTGCTCCCTTATGCTTCTTACTATCATCTCACAAGTAAGCCACTACATTGCGAGTTTACTGGAATCCTTCAGGGTGAAAATTTTCAGATTGATATACTTGGAGGGGCTTCCCAGGTGGCGACAGTTGTGAAGGAGAACCCGCCTGACAATGCAGGAGACATAAGAGACGTGGGTTTGATCCCTGGGTTGAGAAGATCCCCTGGAGAAGGAGATGGCAACCCACTCCAGTATTCTTGCCTGGGAAACCCATGGACAGAGAAGCCTGGTGGGCTACAGTACACAGAGCTGCAAAGAGTCAGACATGACTGAAGCAATTTAGCACATATACTTGGATAGAAATGTCAATCTGACATGAAGAGAGACTCCAGAGCTACTATATGTGCAACCAAGGGGCTCCTATTACATACTCTAAAGAGAAGAAAGTGAGAAACTAGGAGCCTGTGAATAAGCTGACCATAAACTATATGGCAACCTAAAGGCATCTCCTCTTGTTCTCTGAGAATAATTTAACTCTAGGACACTCTCCAAAGCACCAATTTTCAGCTAATGATCTTAGTCGAAGACCAAAAGAAAAGCTAAAAGAAATCAAGTGTGACCTAAGATCATAATTTAACACCTGATTTTTTTTAAAAAAGATTATAACAGTGCATCTTTCCTTTGATGCCCAAGAACAGACCAGGTAAATAAATGGAGTCTCTTACAAAGCAATTTCCAACAACTGCCAGGAGATGGCACCAACACTCTGTTCATGTGCTAAGAGTTTCTGGAACCAAAGTCCCTGGTGGCCCAGATAGTAAAGAATCTGCCTCCAAACTGGGAGACCCCGGTTCAGGCCCTGGGTCAGGAAGATCCCCTGGAGAAGGGAATGGCAATCTACTCCAGAATTCTTTCCTGGAGAATCCCATGGACAGAGGAGCCTGGCGGGCTACAGTCCATGGGGTTGCAAAGAGTCAGACACGGCTGAGCTACTAACACACACAGTCATAAACTCCTCAGTGAAAGCTCTGGGGAGACAGAGGTTTAAGCAAGGGACTAAGACTTGATATGAGTTTCCCTGGTGGCTCAGTGATAAAGAATCTGCCTGCCAATGCAGGAGACTCGGATTCGATCCCTGAGTCAGGAAGATCCCCTGAAGAAGGAAACAGCAACCCACTCCAGTATTCCGGCCTGGGAAATCCCATGGGCAGAGAAGGAGTTTGGCAGGCCACATTCCATGGGGTCACAGAGTCAGACACGACTAAACAACAAGACTTGATAAGACTATAATAATGCACCAGCCTGAGACCTATGTGCCCTCAGCCACTCAAAACTTCTGTCTTTCGGCCTCCCAAAGGAAATCTGGTTATTCAGGAGCTGACAGTCTCCACCTAGGAGGAGTCCAGGCTGAAAGATGCTTTGTCTGGGCAGGCAATATGGCTGTCAACTGATTCTTAAGAGTACACTGAAGACCTTGTTGCAAAGTACAGTTTCAGCTCTCACTGGTTGCAGCTGAGATGAAAGAAAGAAAGAAACCATGTATAAAGCTTCAGGGGCTAGGAATAAGGGAGACAGAAGGCAGAGGGAAGTTTTTGACATTATGACATTTAAGGCACTGCTCTTCATGTAAAACTGTTCCATTCTGACTACAAACAAACAAACACACTCAAAAATTTCAGGACCCCAATATGGAACTGATTTTTCTAAACCTGGCTTCAGTCTATTTGTGTGCTCAGTTGCATCTGACTCTTTGCGACCCCATGGACTGTAGCCCACCAGGCTCCTCTGTTCATGGGATTTTTCAGGCAAGAATACCAGAGTGACTGCCACTGCCTTCTCCAAGAAATCTTCAAGACCCAGGGATCAAGCCTGTGTCTCCTGCATTGGCAAGCAATGATTCTTTACCACTGAGCCACCTAATCCAAATAAATGCTGTCTTATATTTACAGTGCTTGGCAGTTCCTAGAGAATGGTCACAATTCTTTTCTCATTTGTTCTCAGCAGTAATTCTGCGAAGAACACTTAAGTTCTCATTGTACAGGTATGGAAGCAGGTGCATGGTGGCTAAATGACCAGTCAAAATAAGTATGCAAAATATCCACAGAGTTCTTTGGCCAAAACAAGAATAAAAATTAGTCTGACCACATATAATTATTTGAAAGATAGAAGGGTATGTTATTTGGGTTCTTTACCAAGTTATCAATTTGCTTGTTGCAGAGTGAGCAGAGGTCATGTATGGATGTGAGAGTTGGACTGTGAAGAAGGCTGAGCGCCAAAGAATTGATGCTTTTGAACTGTGGTACTGGAGAAGACTCTTGAGAGTTCCTTGGACTGCAAGGAAATCCAACCAGTCCATCCTAAAGGAGCCCAGTCCTGGGTGTTCATTGGAAGGAATGATGCTTAAGCTGAAACTCCAATACTTTGGCCACCTCATGCGAAGAGTTGACTCACTGGAAAAGACTCTAATGCTGGGAGGGATTGGGGTCAGGAGGAAAAGGGGATGAAGAGGATGAGATGGCTGGATGGCATCACCGACTCGATGGACGTGAGAATAAAACGTCTGAGTGAACTCCGGGAGTTGGTGATGGACAGGGAGGCCTGGCGTACTGCAATTCATGGGGTCACAAAGAATCGGACATGGCTGAGCGACTGAACTGAACTGAACTGAGTGAGCAGAAAGGGAAAGAAAGGGCTGAAAATGTAATGTTTGCTTTGCCAGAGGCAATCTACGGATGGTAAATCTAGAAGGCCAAGTTACGCCTAGACTGACTGGGTTACCGACAAAATGTCCATCTTTCCAGGTATAAACAAAAACACATTCATTATAGAAAATAACTTGTCTTTATGTTTCAAATAATGAGATACCTAAAATTACTATTTAATTTTTTTATACTGTTATAACGCCTATTATTAGTGATGATCCCTTATCTATATTGTCTTTATCTTCATTTAACTTCGGAAAAAAAAGTTATTTCATTGAACTAATACCCTCAATAAAGTTTCTAAACAACAAAGTACTTAACATTCTAAAAATGTGCCACTTCAAAAAAATAACATCTCAATTAACAAGTCTTAAATTTTCTCCACTGTACAAAGCTGGAACATTCCATACAAAAGTTCGGATTAGTACAACTACACCCATATCTGTGCTTCCCTGTGGCTCAGACCCTAAAGAATCTGCCTGCAATGCCAAAGACCCACATTCGATCCCGGTGTCAGGAAGATCCCCTGGAGAAGGGCATGGCCACAAACTCCAGTATTCTTGCCTGGAGAATTCCATGGACAGAGGAGCCTGGTAGGCTACAGTCCCCAGTCCATGCGGTCACAAAAAGTCAGACACAACTGAGCGACTAACGCTTTCACATCCTTACCTACAATTTAAGGAAGGACTAGGGAATTGGTAGAGAACCCTCCTGCGAATGCAGGATTTTTGAGAGATGCAGGTTCAATTCCTGGGTTGGGAAGATCCCGTGGAGTAGGAAATGGCAACCCACTTCAGTATTCTTGCCTGGAGAATTCCATGGACAGAGGAGCCTGATTACAGTCTACAGGATTACTTAGAGTCGGACGCAGCTAAGGTGATTTAGTCGGATGCACACACACAGGGAATCAAATAAATGTTTCCAAGGAAAACAGATGTGGAAAAGAGTCCTGACTGCCTAATAAAGAGCAGAATCTGAGCCACAATTTTCTCCCTGATAATACTTCCAGTGTTGAGATAAAAACATACTTTATTGTTTGAGCTTGAAAATGTTCACATCAAGAGAAGTTACACTTGAAAAACATCTAGCCAAAAAGCCCTGTGCAGAGGTGGAAATTTGCAGTTTAAAAGCATGAGTAGCTCATTTAAAAGAAGGTCAAATTGTTGTGGTGTTTTAAAGTCCAGGGCGGCAAAAAAAAAAAAAAAAAGAGTTAAAAACAGTCAAAAAGAGAGTCTCTTCATGCTGACAAGTCAAAGTGATACTTTGAAAGATGACTTCTTTTTCCTACTTTTCCTCCAACCATCAAAAAGCATCAAGAGTCAGTGGTATGAGGATGAAAAGGGAAATTCAATATTCTAGCCTCAGAGATTGTAAACTATAATGGTGGCTAAGAGACATATAAAAGGGCTTGGTTTGTGTTTTCTTTAAAAAAAAACTTTACACTGTTGAAGGATGTTCTTTGAACCAGATGCCTACTTGGTAACTCGCAGACTCCAGGGGATGAAGTTGAAATTGTATGTGTGCCGTGCACAAAGAGCGAGAATGAATCACAGATTATTGAGCTCAGAACTTATCCAAGGTTCCGCAGCGCGACTGTCATGGGACACAGCACGTGGCTGAGGCCCTGGGCAAGGGTGACGCAGCACAGCAGCCGACAGAGGTGCCAGCTGAGCCCTCGGTCCTGACCCTCAGCCCAGGGCCCTCTCCACGCCATGCCAGGACCACTAGCCCTGCATGGGAAAATCCTGGTCCCCATGCCCCACCCCAGAAGAACTGAAACATACTAAGGAGATGTGTGTGTTTTAAACCAGCAATTTTAAAAAATGCTTTAAAAAAAAAAATGGAGACTGTCTGCTCCCTCCCTCAATTTCAAAGCAGAAAGTTTAATTACATGGACTCAAGAAAGGCAGAGCTGGCAGGTTAGAGGAAAGGATTCACTGGACCTGTGATTCTCTCAAACCTTGAAGAGCTTAAGATCAGCCATCCTTCAAATCAGGAAAGATTTAACTTTGGTGGGACTTTTAGAAACAGGACAGTAATTGAGGTCAGGACATGTCTCACGCCTCACAACTGGGGGACTCATTTACATCTCCATCCTCCAAGTTATTCAATTTGCTCTGAATGAAAAGGATACTTTTGCTAGATTCCTGCCAACTATTTTCAATGCCCTGTATCTCTCTCTACCCATCAGACAGTGGCTGGTAGAATACTGTCTTCTATTTAATCTTAAACTTGAGGAACCCAATTGTGTAATCAGCATAAATCCTTAAAGTGCTCTGTACACACTCACCCTCACTCGGGAGCCCGTATGTGGGTCTGTGAGCATCCACTGCAGGGCTGACTGGCAGCTGAGCAACACACCTGTGGCGATGGGCACAATGACAGCTCAGTCCATGAAATCAAAATCACGCCATTTAGACAGAAGTGTACAGTTTCCAAAGCTATCAACTTACTGCCCAGGAGGTGAATTCAGGTGTGATGAGATTTGATACAGATACCCATATTCATACTGTGTCCCTTCCAAAAATTCAGTGAAACCAGGTTTCAATAAAGTGGGGAAAAGACTAAATGACAAGCATTCTTTTAAAAGATGATGCCAGCTTGAGAAAGGTCCTTAAAGAGGTCATTAAAACCCAAGTGTGATGTGACCGTGAGATGCAGAAATTTCATTTTAAGGTCTTTACAAAAAGGACACGTGTGCACTGATCCAAGTCTTGTCACGAGACGTTCACCTTTCAGATGAATAACTCCATAATTTCATTTTACAAGGGGAAGAGGCGGTTTGGGGAGAAACCCTCCAGCAAAACCAGAGGACATTCTCCATGTTTCCACTAGAGGGCACATCTTCCTAATTTTTCTGTAAGGTTGTTGGCCAGGCTTCAAGGCGAAGGACAGATAGGAGAAAGCCCTGAAGGTTGGATATACATTTTAAAAATTCATTCCTGGTTGTACTGATATGCTTCCAGAGTGAGTCCCAGATGGATCTGGGTTTCAGAAACAGTGTTCCTTACTGATGACTCCCCAGTGTCCACGTGCTGTTTGCGGCAATTCTTTTGAAATGGTGGAATGTCATACAACCACTGATAAATTTCCATAGCTTTAAGATCAACAGGGTATATGGAAGAGAAAGATACCTTAAGAGACAGGGTGGATGATGTGATGGAGAGATGACGACTTTAGGATATAGAAAAACTTGAATGTGAACCCTAGCTTTGTGACATGTGGATAAAAGTATGGAACTTCTCAAGATTTTAGTTTCCTCATTAAAAAAAAAAAAAATGAAGATAATATCGCCTCTTTCACAAGGTTATTATAAGACTTGCCTGCAATAGTTACATAAAGCTCCCAATACAGGTTCTGGAACTTTGCAGATGATGAGAAATTGCAATTTTCTTTTTAAATTCTGTTCACACTTCTCTGGGTCAATTAACATTACTGACTTTTAACTTGCTATTTTGGCATGTGATTTTTTTTTTTTTTAGGAAATGTTCCAGTATTTGCCTATTTATTCAACCATCTCCCTCCCTCTATCTCTTTTTTTATTTTTGTTTCCCCATGTTTGTCATGTAATGTGGGTTGAATGAATCAAAGCTCGTAACAACTCTGCCAACTTTTAAGGGACAGAAAAGCATTTTTAATGAAAAGTTAGTGCAATGTACCTGGTTGACAGGAGTGACAGATGGAGGGAAATGAGAGAAACAGAGAAAGACAGGTGTACTGATGGCTCCATGGGTAAAGAATCCACCTGTAGTGCGGGAGACACAGGAAATGTGGGTTTGATCTCTGGGTCGGGAAGATACCCTAGAGGAGAAAACGGCAACCCAGTCTAGTACTCTTGGCTGAAAAATCCCATGGACAGAGGGAGCCTAGTGTGCTACAGTCCAAAGAGTTGCAAAGAGTCAGACACAACTGAGCCACTAAGCACACACCCACTGATTTTTATGGTCCGTTTCCTTTAATACTGTCTTTTTTGTTCTCTGTGAAGTTGGTATATGAACAAAATGCAGTGAAATCCGTGATCCTGAATAGATTCTGTCTTATAACCACAGTGGTCCTCTAATGACCACGCAGAAAAATTATCTGGAGAAATTTACTGAAACAGACTGTTGGGCCTCGGCCACCATGGTTTCTGAGTCAGTGGTGCTGGTGGGGACCCCAGAAGGTGCATTTCTAACCATTCCCAGGTGATGCTGATGCTGCTGGTCCCGGATCACACTTTCAGACCTGGTTTAGCAGAGCCACAAAATGTACAGTCCAACTGTGAGAAAGAACATGGAATCAGTTTAAGAAACCGAGGCACTAGTCCTGATCTTCCCTTAACTCACTGTGTGGGGAAGAAGGTTCAGTACCTGTCGCGTCCAGTTTGCTTACCTGGAAAGAGGAACCATGTCTCTCTACCAAAGAGATCAAATGAAGGTCAAAAGAAGAAATGAGTAAATGCAAACTTTGAAAAATTGGAAACCACTCTGGAAGAACAAGATCATGGATCAACAATTCAAAGAGCCTATGAGTTCATCTGAGATGACAACCTGACTTCCTAGGTGGCTCTAGTGGTAAAGAGCCCACCTGCCAACACAGGAGACATAAGAAGCATGGGTTCAATCCCCAGGAAGACCCCCTGGAGGAGGAAACGGCAACTCACTCCAGTTTTCTTGTCTGAAAAACCCCATGGGCAGAGGAACCTGGTAGGCTACAGTCCCTGTGGTTGCAAAAGAGTGGAACATGATGTAGCACACAGGCACACCAACCTTACTGCATCAGGGAATGCCCAGATTAGGGGGTCTGCAAGGTATTTCCCGGAAGAGATCAGCATTTGAACTGGTAGTCTCAGTAAAGTAGATGGCCCTCCCCAGTGTGGGTGGGCACCATCCAATCTGTTCAGGGCCTGAATAGAACAAAAAGGTGAAGGAAGGAAGAAGTCAGCCCCTTTACCTGCCTCACTTCTTGAGCCAGGATATGTTGTCTTGCCTTCCCCCATCCTCAGGCTGAAATTTACTCCACTGGCTCTCCCCTAGTTCCAGGCCTTCAGACTCAGACTGAGTTACAGCTCCAGCTTTCCTGGTCTCCAGCTTGCAGTCAGCAGACAGAGAGAATTCTCAGCCTCCATAATTACAGGAGCCAATTCCTAATAATAAATCTGGTTTTATATCCTGCTGGTTCTGTTTCTTGGATAACTCTAATACACAGCCATTACTTTACAGATTTCTTTAAAAGATTGGAAAGTGAGAGTCCTGGGTTTTAGTTTGGATTCTGCCTCTGACTTACCCTGGACACACACTTGACCTTTTTGGGTCATAGTTTACCATCCAACAAAAGGTATAGAGATAAGATGATTTCTAAGGTCTTTTTGAATGTAAAAATGCTATGGTCCTGGATGAGAACTTGAGCAGAGACTGGGGCTGGGAGCAGGTAGGTAGGTCTCAGTCTAGGGAACAGCATCTCCCCTCCCAGAGCTGAGGGCAAGCTCTTTTATTCCGTCTGCACGGATCTACCTAGCAGTAACCTGAGGGCCACATATAAGCATCGCCCACAATTCAGTATAGATTGGTCCCAGAACCTAAGGGTGCCACAGCCCTGCTAGCTCTCAGCATGAGCTCTCAAACATTCCAAAACCAAGCTCCGTATTGGCCGTCATTATTGCAAACAGTACGTTTGTCATTAGACCACCAGGGCCCTATGCCGTCCATTCGGTTGACAAATGCTTAAGATTCTGGCTCTAAAATGTCTGCTGTATCATGCTCTCCCCATACATCCCATGAGAGCCTAAGCTCTCATGTCTCTCACAAGGACAACGGTAACACCTCTTAATTGGACTCCACTCCTCTCCGTCATCTCTCAGCATATGCAGCCAAAAGGAGCTCCTTCCAGGATAGCTCTGACCACTCACATACTCAAAACCCTCGAGGGTGACCACCATCCCTGCAGCCAAGGTCCTCCACATTCTGAGGCCAACCTCCATTTCAACCTGCATCCTACTTCTCTCTTATGCTCAGTGGCTCCAGCCCCAAAGTGGATCCCTCAAACTCTACTGGTC
Source organism: Tragelaphus eurycerus (assembly GCA_935064755.1). Taxonomy (NCBI): domain Eukaryota; kingdom Metazoa; phylum Chordata; class Mammalia; order Artiodactyla; family Bovidae; genus Tragelaphus; species Tragelaphus eurycerus. Next base: position 27,385,053 of record CAKXYN010000018.1, on the reverse strand, counting down.
CCCTAAATATGTCCTTGTTTTCCAGCTCCCAAACATTTATTCATTCTCTCTTTAGGGCCTGCCATCCTTGCCTTGGATCCATACAGTCAAAGCTATGGTTTTTCCAGTAGTCATATAGGCATGTGATATTTGGACCATAAAGAAGGCTGAGTACCGAAGAGTTGATGCTTTCAAACTGTGTGCTGGAGAAGACTTGAGAGTCCCTTGGAAAGCAAGGCAATCAAACCAGTCAATCTTAATGGAAATCAACCCCAAATATTCATTGGAAGGACTGATGCTGAAGCTCCAATACTTTGGCCACCTGATGCAAAGAGCTGACTCACTGGAAAAGACCCTAATACTGGGCAGGAGGACAAAGGAGCAACAGAGGATGAGACAGTTGGATGGCATCACCAATGGACATGAGTTTGAGCAAACTCCAAGAGATAGTGAAGGACAGGGAAACCTGGTGTGCTGCAGTCCACGGGGTCGCAGAGTTGAACACGACTTAGCAACTCAACGACAACATCCTTGCCTATAGAAACTTCACCAACTCCATCTAAAAGTTTTTGCCTCCTAACCTTCACAGTCACACATATGATTTCCTTTCTTTCTTTGTACAATCTTTTGATTACTCTGTTTTATGAGATTTATGTGGTGCCTCGTACCACAGTCATTATTTCCAAATTTCACACAAGACCATAAGTTTTTTGAGGACTCACTCATGTCCACCTGAGTCCTGTGTTTAGGCTACTGACATCTAGAAATAGTCCAGCCTGATACAGAATGTCTCACTGTGATATAAAACAGCTCATACACAACTGGCAAATAGTGAAATTGTGTCAGCACAATAAAGTTAGTGTTAGTTCACATGCAATTTTCCAAGAACATTAATATTTTGCAGAACCAAGGAACAGCCAAACAAAACATGCTAAAACACAGCAGACTGCATCAATCCACGGAGCTAATGGCGCTCAAATTCTTCTGAACTCAAACTGACATGTGATCTGTCATGGAAATACTTTTCTTTTTATTGTTTTCTATGATGTTAGTGCATTTGATCTTTGTCTACAAAATTCAACGTTTATCCTTTTTTCTAAAACTCTTTTCATAAAGCCACCTTCAACTTTTTTCCAAAGGTTAAACTCCTATACTAGAGTGTGTTTTTTTTTTTTTCTTTTTTACTATTGCTAGAGCTTTCGTTAACTTCTTGGTTACAAGGTCAAATAGGTTTGGGGTGATCTGCTCCTAAGCTTGTTTTTCCTATAAACCCTGCTGTTTTCAGAATGCAACTTCAGAGAACATGAGGATTTCACGGACTGTGTACACTATACGGTTACATAAATGCCTAGAGTATTACTCAACCAGGGACAGAAGTTCAGTCGGCTGGTTGGAAGACAGGAATGTTTTACCAAGTCCCTCAATACAAGTCCCTTGGGTGTCAATGGTTCAGGCCAGCTGCGGACGACCTGCTAATCAGAGAGGTGGGGGTGGCACTCTTCTGCTGGAACCTGGGCATGAAGATACTCTTGGGGACAACAGAGCTGACCTGCACTGACACTAGAACACGAGTGACTCACGCTTTTCCTGGAGAGCTGAGCATGTCTGAAGACGCCTGGTGCCAGAGATCCCCAGGTTTCTGAATAGAGAGAGGACACCTTAAGGCAAAGGCATAGAAAGTGGGAAGAGAAAAGGAGATAAAAAGAGAGGTGGGACTCAATGTTGAGGAGGGTCTGCTATAAACCAGACATATGTACTTCTACACAAAATCTTTCAGTCTGACATTCTGCCCTCAAATCGCAAACAGAAAGTCAGGTTCGGAGCTTAACGGTGTGCTGTAGTGACTAACACAAAGCCCACGTACAGGCTTTTCACGGCAACGGTGGCTTCCAAACGGCTGCTCAGAGCGAGTGGAGGGTGGGGACGTGCGTTAAGGAGACACTGCATGTGCCAGGGACGGGCAGTCCCTGGGTTTCCCAGCCCCACTTGAACCACTTTTACGTGTTTTACATACTGGGCTTCCTCTGACGCTTCTATGTGAAGTAAGAGTCCTACAGTTTCAAAAGGGAGAAACAAAAAGCATTGAAAATCATTGCATCCTATCAAGCTGGCTATTTCCCAATTCTGCTGGAGGCGGGCCTTCAGCAGGCAAGTGAATCAGTTGCTTACAAAAGATCTTGTCTACACAGAATGCTGTTGCGGGGTGGGGGCAGCGGGGTCCCTCAAATTCCCTAATCAATCCAAAGCTCCAGAAAGACTTCACTTTATGCCAACTTTGCTCGCTCATTTGACTCTCGCTCCCCATTTCCAGGTGTTTCCAGGCAGGCTGGGGGCTGGCAGTAGGGCAGGAGCCTGGAACATGGGTGTTCACATCAGCACCCTGGGGAGAAGCTGGGATCTGAAGCCCTGGGGCCCAGTCTGAGGGAGTCCGAGCAGGACATCCAGGCCCAGCCCTGGTGCTCCCTAAGAGTGGCCAATTCACAGCCCCCAGGAGAGCTGGCCAGACAGGCTGTTCTTTAATATTCTTTCTGAATAAAAGGAGTGATTGTGTCTGAGCGGAGGGAAAGGAGGAGGAGAGGTTTTAAGAGTAAGTTTGTAGCAAATGGACACAATGGATGGAAGGCTAATGGGTGCCGCTGGGTATACAGCGCAGGCCCCGAGGACGTGCGCAGAGGCAAATGCAGACCTTTGGGATGGGCTGTTTCTCTAAAACTCATGAATACTAAGGAACAGATGGGAAAAAAGAAAGAGAAGACGTGATGAGAACTGATGTGACTGAAGCAGAATGGAACAGAACACATCTATCTTTAATTCCCCCCAAGACAATAATGCCTAAAACATAGAAGTTTGTTTCCTATCTTTTCAAGGACCTCTCCAAGTCCAGTGGGTTCTTCTGGCGGCTCAGTGGTAAATAGTCCACCTGCCAGTGCAGGAGACTCAGGTTTGATTCCTAGGTCGAGAAGATCCCCCTCCAGTATTCTTGCCTGGAGAATCCCATGGACAGAGGGGCCTGGTGGGCTGCAGCCCATGGCATTGCAGAGAGACTTGGTGATGAAGCAGCAACACAACTCCAAGTCCAGAGGTGAAGCTCCGAGTTTCAGGGAAAGGATGTGCAGGGAAGTTTCTTTCAAGTGGTCAGAAAGAAAAGAACGGGTGCTGGATTTACAGCCAGTCTCTGGGCAATGACTGATTTGTCACCTTCTCCTGATATTGATTCTCGCCTCAGACAGATGGCAAGTGACTGCAGATGAAAGCATGCAGGCCTTGGTGACTGCTCAACCGGGCTCTGAGCTTCCCCAGCATCCTGCCCTCCTGCCTGCAAAGGCCCATCCTCTTCCCCTGTGGGGCCACTCAGCTGGCCTCAACCGCTCACGCCTGCAGGTACCACCCCCCGGGGTACCTATGCTGCAGCCTTGCCACCTGTTTTCCATTACCAGAAATCTACTTAAAACACACACACACTGAGGAGTGTGCCATGATGCCCCCTTCAAATAACAATGTCCCTGTCACTGACGCAAAAACTCTCCTTGACGCTGCTGTCTTCCAGATATTGCTAATGCTGCATCCAACCACTCCTGGCCTTTTAATAACAGAGCTCATTTAGTGAGCATCTACTTTGAGCCAAGGATTTTTAATGTATTACCGTTCATCTTTATGCTGCCACTGAGTGGTTATGAAGAAATGGAAACTTGTGAGGCTAAATAATTGCCTAAGGTCACATGGTCTGTGGGTCTGATCTTTGAACCCCGGTGTCTGATTCAGAAGAGAGCTGACCTGGGAATTCTCTGGCAGTCCAGCGGTTAGAACTCTGTGCTTCCACTGAGGCACGGGGCATAGGTTCATTCCTTGTCAGGGGGCATGGGATCCCTATATGCTGAGTGGTGCCACCAAATTCATATATATAATAAATATTTTGTAAAAAGAGGAAGACAGCTGACTTACAAACATCTCACACAGATCAGTGGGAACGACTAACCACATCCCATTTCCCCCTTTTCTTAAGCTCCTTCTCACAACTCCAGGGATATGACAAGGGAACTAAAGCTTTCAAACACGAGGGGGTGCAGAAATGAAAGAAGCTGGGAAGTCCAGGGGCAGCCCGGGAGAACTGAACCTAGAGACAGATATTCAGGCCTGGATTTTCTCTTTTCCCTCTCCTCTTGCCTGAAATTCTACCCATTAGGTTCATTTTCACAATTAAAAAGAGAACATGGAAATTGCTTCTTGGACATTAAAGTGCTAATTACCATTTCCTCCTTAGTATTTAAAAGTGTTCAATAGAAGTGAGACATTCCCAGGCAGTGGAGACCACCTGCCTGGCTGGAACGGGAATTCTGAATCAGAGTATACTGTGGTTTGTGCTGAAAGGCCCTGTGGACAGGCATCAGAGACAGGGAGGCCTCCCAAGGCCAGGTCGAGGAAATGATGCACCAGTTTCAAAACTGCTCCTTTTCCTTCCTCCTACACGAACTCCTACCCACGGCTCAGGCGAAGGAAGATGAGTTCTAGGGCTCAGTTGATGACTGAGTTAAAAAGGCACCGGTCAACCAAAGCATTGTTTGTTTTTTTTTTCCACAAGGAAATATGTGACCTGATTGCAAACAAACAAACATATTCATCATATTCCTAAATGTGAGGCTACCAAGAGACATTATTCCCAGCAAGTTATATAGAAGCCAATTACATGAACACAAACAAGCTTAATAGAATCAACCCAAAGGAAAATGGAGAGTGAGGGAATCTGCTTAGATTCTTCACTCCTACAGAAGTTGTTTCTGAATGTGGTTCAAAAGGAGAGCCTGTGAACCCTGGAGAGTGACTCTTACTGTTTCACTTTAATTATCCGTTTCTCCTCAAAATAAGATGCAATAAAAAAAGTAATATTAGTTCATTTCAGACCCCAATTTTTATAGGCATGGTGAGATAGAATTCATTATTAAAACTAGATCTTGCCAACTAACTTTATTACTTTTGTGCATTTTAAACATCTACCTAGAAGTTATTCAACAGACACAAGCGCAAATGTAAATCACTGGTTTTGTGAAGTGTCAAGTCCAATATCAAGTAACCAGGAGGGAGCATGAGATCCAAAAGGATGACGAGGACCAGAAAAGGAAAGAGCCTGACCTATTCTCAATGAGCTGGTGATGCTCCCTGCAGCCACTGGCAGACCATCTTATCTTTCATGGTTTTGCTTCTCTGTATGCAAACGAGAAGGAAGCATTCATCACTCACATTCATTCATTACAAAAGTTCCAGGGTCCTTAAAGCATCTAGTCTCACCACTTCATTTTCCAGATGACAACACTTAGAGATGAGAAAGCCAAAGCTATGCTGCCTATGGTTAAAATCCACAAAGCTAGTGAGTGTTAGCGCTTTGACCAGATCAAAGTCTCCTATTTCTTAGACCAGCACTGACATGCTGGTGTAACAAGCCTAAATCCTTTACAGGACAGCCTGATCATTACACTAATACCAATAATCAGTTAGCATGCAGTTTCTCTAGTTTCTCCTAAACAGATATGACAGAAGGTTACAATATGATAAAAGTCACTTCTGATACTTAGAAGCCACTCTAGTATTCAAAAGTTAAACTGGCATTTTTAAAATATTACTTTCACACTGAATATCCTGAGTTCTCTATTTATAGGCAGATGTAACCAGACACATTCAATTTTTTTTTTTTTAAAAATCAAGATTACCTGCAAATAAATTGTTTAGAAAAGGTTTAATTTTAATTAATGCCATACAAAAATGAATCCAATCTGCTTTAAAAACATTGAGTCTGATAATAAATGTCTGATAATCTCTAAAATGACTTGTAGCTGGAGGATTCCTAAGTGAGTATAATCACAGCTTAACAAAATGCATCTCTCCAAGATAAAGAGTACTCTTATGGCTGAGAGTTGAAGGGACAGAAAAAGGTTACCCATGGCTGGTTTGGACTTCAAGATTCACATATCTGTACATAAAAGGTTAATTTCAAAAGTTCAATACTTTTGCGAACCCATTTTATTCACATCCATTTCTGCTTTTAAAGGAAAGTAACATTAAAAGGTGCTCAGTTGCATCTGACTCTCTGCAGCCTCATGGACTATAGCCTGCCAGGCTCCTCTGTCCATAGGATTATGCCAGTAAGAATAGTGGAGTGGGTGGTCATGCCCTCCTCCAAGGGATCTTCCTGACCCAGGTATCAAACCTGGGTCTCCTGCATTGGTAGGTGGATTCTTAATCACTAAACCACCTGGGAAACCAGAACTTAAAAGGTTGAGAAAGTTTAACAGTCACGGAAGTAATCACTGACTCCTATGTTAAAGCATAACAAAAATATTTCTACTAGAAGGACATCTCGCAGATAGCCTAATGACCTTTAGGGCAGAAAGCCCTGGGAGGTACACAGAGGAAAGTCCATCCAAACAGTCTTCTTCCCAATCTTCACCTTGTTTCAAGGAGCAACTTAAAATATTACATCCTCTGAGCAGCCTTCCTTGATTCCCTCTAGTTAATACCATGTGCTGCCCCAAGCTTATCCCTGAATACACTCTGCTTACTTATCTAGCTCCCAATTAGAATGTCAGCTCCTGAGGGTAGGGGGGCTGGTGGTGTTCTGGCCCATTCCCTTCTTTATTTCTAGTGCCCAGCACAGTAACTGGCCAGAGCGAACATCCAACTGCCTATTGAATGAATGGAAACAATGAATGGGGGGAACAGAGGCTTGGATGAATGTGTGTGGGGGGAATGCAATTCATTTTAGACAAATTCTCTTGCCAGGCAAGTAAAAACACAGAGCGTAGAAGAGACCTCAGAGATCATCTGGCCCAACCCCCTCATTTTCCAGAAGCCAAGTAATCCTGCCATAATACTGCATGAAATACAAGTGAATACTTCAGAAAACATGTGAAAGAATATTAGGAGAAGCAAATAATCTAATAAACCAAGATACCAGCCCACACAATCTGCAAGCAAAATTTAAATAATCAAAATGTTCACAGCACTAATTTTATTTGGCTTCTCATCAGCGCCTTCAAAAGTGTCCACTTATTACCTGGCAGTGTCAAGTCTCCCTCATTCAGGCTCAATTACTTAGTATGTAGATCAGGCCAGATTCTCCCTTCCTGTCCTGCCTGTGTTTCTCCAGCTTTTCAATGCTCATTAGCACCTCCAACAGAAGGCTGAGGAAATGAAACTCCAATTTATCAATGTCAACTGTTGAACCAGCAAATTGCTGGTTCCCGCCCCCACATGGAAGTGTTTGGACAATTCTGAATCAACAAGATGTTGGCAGCTGTGCTCCTATGGTTCAGTAATTGCATTGTTTCCTACTGTGCTTTACGGGTTGTGAAATGAATTTATTAAATAATCTACACAAAGGGGACATGGTGTGGGCTAGTGGAAACAGCTCTGAGCTGGTGTTAGGAGACTTACACTTTGACCACTAGCCTTGACGTCAGTTTTTCTAGTCCTCAGGCTCCTAACTACCTAAGAGGATAATTCTGCCCTAAGCCACAGATAAATCTCTGGCACCTAAACCATTGTCTTATGGTGCTTGACAGAATGCACTAGAATCTGTAATCAACCACTTCATACTGGAAGACAATGGTTATGAAAGGAAAATTCAGTCCACGCACATGAAGATTATAATGGAAGGGATTTAAACATACCTAGGGTCGCAAGAGTCGGACACGACTGAGTGACTTTGACTACCACTTGACTACTACTATAGAAACCAAGACTATTGTCTTTGGTAAGCTTGCCAGTTGGTGTTTTACTAGCTGTCTCGGGCTATTAAAACCAGTTGGTGTTTTGTCAATCTGGCTGTGTGACAGAATGAGATGTTTAAGTGAAGATGAAAAACACTTGGCATATTATTACAACTGTAAAAGAGGAAAAACAAGTAAAGTTTAATAAAATCAACCCTAAGCCTCGTTGACCTTATTTCCATTAGTGTTAAACCAGACTCTCAAATCTCAGAAGGCAAAAGGATTTGGGAACATCCCCAAAGAGCCGCCCTGCTGAGGGGTAGAAGGAAGAGTCTTCTCACTCGGCTGTGTCCGACTCTTTGTGACCCCATGGACTGTAGACTGCTGGGTCCCTGTGTCCATGGGATTTCCCGGGCAAGGATACTGAAGTGGGGTGCCATTTCCTACCCCGGGGGATCTTTCTGACTCAGGGGTTGAACCCACGTCTCTTGCATTTCCTGCACTGACAGGCAGATTCTTTACCACTGTGCTACCTGGGAAGCCCAGGAAGGAGAGTCTCACTCCGCCCTAAACAGTTCAGAGTCTTTTCGGTTGTTGGTATATTTTTTCTTTTTTTTCCTGGATAATAATGATGATAAGTGATGATAAGACTGGGAAAAAATATCTTCCCTCCAACTGGGAGTTTGGCACTGATTCAGGGCCCATTGTTTCCAGTCGTTTCCCATCCCTTCTTAAAAAGGAAAAAAGTTCAAGTAAGGCGGCTTTCTCTCAAATTAAGAAGCAAAATTCCACTCCCTTCCAAATGCTGCAATCAATTATTTTATAAATAGGACTGGATTCAGGCCCACAATAGTTTACTGAAGTCTACACACAGCCCAGTGGTTATGGCCAGGCTGACACATCATTACTCCAGGTTTGATCATTTCCACAACGGGTGTCATGATTGTTAATGTGTGTCACACACAAACCCATGGCTGCCACAGTGAAGTCTATCACAGCTGGCCTAGGTACTTTAGTTCCCAATCTCCTATCTATACTGTACAGAAATCCTGAGAGGTAGGTACTAGGATCACTGTTTTGTAGACAGAGAAGTAGTAACTCAAGGGCATGAAGTTAGGAAGAGAATTGGGAACTCAAACCAGGACTGGCTCACTCCAAATCTCACCAGCTTTCTACAACAAGATGTTGGTGTGAATCTCTGGGCTGATTTGTTCTTTCTAGACTGGACGACAAAGTCCTGCAAAGCACCCTTTCAAATAAATTAATGGTCCTACACTGAGGCTTTTCTTCCCAACAGTCAATGGAATATGTACATAGAAGTTCATCATTGGAGCTTTCTGTGCTTTGGTTTTGGCAAAATGCTAATTTACTCTCTAATGAGGAGTACTCCAGCCAAACTGCAGGTCAACAGTCTGCTGAGCAGCACAGTAGAGTGTGAGTTTTAAAAAGCCACCCATGGAGCTGTCTTCAGAGTTGAGGATCGACATTTAGTTCTCCCTGGAATGCACCCTGGACTGAGACAGGAGGCCAGGGTTCCAGCTTATTTTTGCCTCAGGACTGGGTCTGAGAAACCTGTATTGCCAACTTGCAACCACTATAGCAATTCATTCCCTCATCTAGGGCCTGCTTCCCCATCTGGAAAATGGGGGCTTCGGACCAGCTGATGTATTTTTTAAAGTCCTGTCTACTGAGGTAAGACTTTATATACAATCAAATCCACCCCTTTGAACGATACAGTTTGATGAGCCTGACAGAAGTACAGTTTTATAACTAGAGCCACAATTAAGACACAGAAAGATTTCCATCATCCCCCAAAATGTCCTCATGTCCTTTTGCAGTCAGTTCCCTTCCCAAGCCCCAGGCAATCTCTGATCTGCTTTCTATCCCTATAGTTTTATCATTTCCTGAAAAGCACACAGGTGAAAAAGTATGTAGCCTTCTATGGCTAGGTTCTTTCACTTATTAATAGCATGGAATATTCATTCATGCTGTTGAACTCATCAAATCAATAGCTGACTTCTTATTGTTGAGCAGTATTTCCCTGTATGGATGTGATACACTTTGTCCATCTACTCACCAGTTTGATGCTCAGTTTGGGTGTGTCTACTTTTTTGCTACTGTGAATAAAACTGTAGGCCTTTGTGTGAAAATAAATTCCATTTCTCTTAGATAAATACCTGCTTAATGGGAATATGATAGCTGAGCCATTTGTTAAGTGTGGGGCGTGTGTGTTTAACTTTCTAATAATGTGTCTGTTTTCCCAGTGGCTGTGCTATTCTGCATTTGCACCAGCCATATATGGACTGGTTCTATTTAATGGGTAGCCTCAGATAATGACTGTGATGCCTATCAATGTCCCATGAATGCATTGACTCTTTTGGAGCAGAGGTCCCATGAAATGCATCTCGGTTGCCTGCATAGCACCAAAGACAGTTGCAAAGTAAGTGCATGGACTCGATGCTGGGAGCCCTTTCCAGCTTTGGCAGTGCTAGCATTCTCTTCTCCCTTCTCTAGACGTCTTGTTCTGTGACAGTGAATACTGAACACTTGCTTTAAGCTGAAATCAGTCTAGAAAGGCCTGCAAAACTGCAAAACACACCTGCGGGCTGTGTAAGGTAAAGGCTTTCACCTCCCACGGGCTTGACTTCCTCTTCTGCAAACTGGAGGTGATCATTACCTTCCATGAAGGTTGTTGGAAGATTAAGTGATGTTGTGATATGTGCTCAACACACAGTGTCAGTAAATAGCAATTTTTATCTTTGAAAAGTTATAAACTGGCATGGCTGATAAGAAATGGGAGGTGATAAATTGCACCTCTTTCCAAAGGTCCCCAACAACAATTAGAAATGTGAAAATGAAGTGTTCTGTTTTTCACTGCAGAGACCTCATCATGTTTTCCGGATAAGATTTAAAAGGGTCATAGAGTTCCCTCTCTACGTATTAGGTTGCTGCATTCATACGTCTCCTTATTTATACTGTATATACATGTGTGTTAAACACATACATAGAGAGCCACATACATACATAGTGAGAAATGAACAAAGGAAACACAGGTCCTCTCTTGTTGAGCTTACAGTCTAACACATTCCTCTTAACTGATATGTAGGAAGACACAGGACAAAAGTCTTGCCATGGGCAAAGAGGCAGAGCTTTCCAGATCTCAGCCAAGCAGCTTAAAGTGTGGCAGCACTGATGGGACTGCTTCAACTCTAATTTTCATTTTATTCAGGGAAATATACTGTAGGGTCTAGAGTTTTTCTGAATGCTAATGTGTGTGTTTTAAAGAGGGAGGGAGAAGAGAGGCAAGCAGGGAGGATGGGGAATCCACTGATGGACATCTGAGCTCTGAATAATGCATTGACACGTTTCATTTTAAGCACTGTTTGTGTTCCATCCCACCCCCACCCGACCCCCCATGCCTTGCAAACTAATTATCTGGATGTTTTGAGTGCCCAGCAAGCTGCCTGCCTAATGATGCCTGGGCCCTTAACAGCCTCATGCCTCTCTTTCCTTTAACTAATGTAGTGAAGGGCTGGTTTCCCTAGTCCCTTCCCCAAAACCATTAGTCTCTCAGCCAAAATAAGAGGAAGGGCAAGTCCCTTTGAGAGAGAGAGGAGGTGTGGTTGCTGAGCAGCCCTGTAGGAGGCCTGCGGGGGCTCAGTTCACTTTCCTACTAAGAAAGTCCTTCATGAACCAGGAGCCTAAGGCATCATGGGAGCTCGTTAGAAGGCACTCTCTGGCTGGACACCAGGCCTTCTGAGTCAGGGGACCCCAGGAGTGTGCAGGCACATTAAAATTTCAGAAGTGCTAGAGTGGGATATAAATCCCAGAGTTTTCATTTCATTTTAAGAATCTGACCACAATATATGAGATGGTCAAGCAAATTGGGACAAAATTACATTGGAAAGGCAGTGTGGTGTGAATGAAACAGCCAGCTCTGATGATCTTCCCCTTCTGATATTCATACCCTGTGTAGTTCCTGCCCACACTGAATCAGGGTCGGTCTACAGCAAATCGAATGTGTAGAAGTGACAGCATGAGGCTTATAGGGTGAGGTCATAATAGGCACTGTAGCACTTTCCTGGCTTGGTCCTTCGCATCACTTGCTTGTGACGGGGGTGGGGGGCATCACTGTGCTGGGGACTCTTTCAAGAGCTTGCGGAGAGGCCCACATGGAGATACACTGGGGCCTCCCAGCACCATCTGCCAGTCATGTGAGCAAGTCAGCTCATACGTGTAACCTCCAAGCTCAGCCAAGCTTTCAGGTGACTACAGATCCAGTCAACACCTTACACGCTACTTCATGAAAGACCGCGAGCCAGAACCACCCAGTTAAGCCACTCCCAAACACCTGATTCCAAGAAACTTTGTGAGCAAATCAACGTTTAACGCTATTTTAACCCACTGAGGGCTTCCCAGGTGGTACAATGGTAAAGAATCCACCTGCCAATGCAGGAAACAGGGTTCAATCCCTGAGTGGGGAAGATCCCCTGGAGAAGGAAATGGCAACTCAATCCAGTATTCTTGCCTGGAAAATCCCATGGCCAGAGGAGCCTAACAGGCTACAGTCCATGGGGTCACAAAGAGTCAGACACGACTGAGCATGCAACTGATATGAACCCACTGAGTTTTGGGGTACTGATTATTCAGTAACAAATGACTAGAATGAGGACAGAGGGCTGGAGAGGGCTGAGTCTGAGACTAGGCTCCCCCAACTGGGAGTGGTTTTCCATCACCTCTTCACCTTCTTCATGCCTCTGAGGCCTCGTCTATGAAAGGAACAAACAGTTCATCCAATCTTCAACCCCTTTGAATATACAGATGCACCATTACCATTATAAATCACTAAGAAAAGGGTATCATAAAATTCATGCATCACTGGTTCTCAGATGCCTACAAACTTTAGAGACTAAAATTGTAGGAAGATGTGCATCTTAAAGTCAATGGAATACAGGATGATGTTTGTTCTGCTCACCGCATGGAGATGGCAGAAGAATCAACAGTACAACAGACACAGAGGGAACTGATGGCAGCATTCTGAAGCACCCTTGCTTGAGAAAGGGAAATGATGCTATGGTTCCAGACCAGCTAATTAAATGGGCTCTGCTGGGCTTCATCAGTTCATTTTTAATGCTCTTGCCTCAGGCTTCTATCACAATTTATGTTCAAAATGACTTCTACAAAGCCCAAGTGAGAGGAAAAAACAGTCAAGGAAAACCATCTATGGCAGTGCTCCCTAAACTTGCTGGAGCATAAGAAACGACTTATTGCATTTGTTAAATATACACCCAGGCCCTTTGCTAGAGACTTTGATTTAATAAATCTGGGGTGGGCATTGGAATCTATATTTTAGCAAGGGCCCCAGGCAGTTCTTATGAACACACAAGATTTAAAACACTGATCAAAACGAGATAATATCCATCCACTTGCCAGTATTTTTTCTTGCACCAAAGTATAACAGGAAAGTACCAGTCTGGAATGCCTGAACTATGTCCCCTTGCAAAAAAAAAAAAAAATGCCTTCGACTTAGCATAAGGGTTTATTGAAGGTCAAAAAAAAAAGAAAAGAAAAACTATCTTACCAAGGAGTTTGCCATTGTTGGAATACTTACTGAAGTCATGGAAATGTATAGTGTAAAAATTTGCATAATATTAGAGGAAATATATTAAAGAATGTATCTCCTGACAGGCTGACTGGTTTCTTTTTTTTTTTTTAAACTGAGGTATAGTTGATGTATAATATTATGTAAGTTTCAGATGTATAACTGCCGCTGCTAAGTCGCTTCAGTCGTGTCCGACTCTGTGCGACCCCATAGACAGCAGCTCACCAGGCTCCCCCGTCCCTGGGATTCTCCAGGCAAGAACACTGGAGTGGCTTGCCATTTCCTTCTCCAATGCATGAAAGTGAAAAGTGAAAGTGAAGTCAATCAGGTTGTCTACTTGAAAGTTACACAGTCGTGTCCAACTCCTAGCGACCCCATGGACTGCAGTCTACCAGGCTCCTCTGTCCATGGGATTTTCCAGGCAAGAGTACTGGAGTGGGGTGCCATTGCCTTCTCCCAGATGTATAACAGTGATTCACAATTTTTATAGGTTATACTCCATTTATGTGCACACAGTGGGTGCTAAGTTGCTTCAGTTGTTTACAACTCTTTGCAATCCTCCTAGGTCCATGGGATTCTCCAAGCAAAAATAATGGAGTGGGTTGCCTCCTCCATCTTACTGATGCAGGGATAGAACCAGCGGCTCCTGCACCGCAAGCAGATTCTTCACTGCTGAGCCACGGGGGAAACCCTATATTCCACTTATACTATTATAAAATATTATCTATATTCCCTGCACTGTACAATACATCCTTGTAGCTTATTTTATACATAGTAGTTCGTGACCTGTTTCCTTTCTTTTTTTTTTTTCAATTACTCAGCAAAATTACTAAGCAACCATATTTTCCTTTTTTGCTTAGACTATCAGGAATCTTTCACCTAAAATTCATGCCCCCAAATGAAAACAATATTAACAATAATTAATATTTTTGGTAGTTGCTGCTGTACAAAGCTTGTGAGGTTTTGGCTTTGTTGTGTATTTTAATGGTCATGTTATAGTCAAGTGCATTTTCTTAAGATTTTCAAATCTTTTCGGAAGAAAGCAAGAAACAGATTTTAAAATCAATACTATTTGTTTTTGTTTTGTTCTGTCTCTAATCATGTTAAGATTAAACAACCATCAACCAGTTTCCAGAAACTCTTTGCCAAGTTACGTGGGTTGTCTCCTCTCATGCCAATCCCTTGGCCAGCTTTTAAAATATAGGAATGCTAAACACATCTTGGCGAGGAAAGTAGATTTCTGTTCAAGCCAAATAATTATGAGAATAAACAGAAAATAATTTTAGAGCAGCTTCTCAAAAGCTTCTTCTTGTCTCTCTCTGGTGCGTAACTTCATTTTCGGACAATCTGACACAACTATGGCAGCTGAGTCAGGTCATTCAAATCTTTCCCTGTAAGAACCAAAAAACACCACCTTCCACTTCACTTTTCAACATCTTACTCATGTGTTTTCAGTTCTGCAACAGAATTTCATCCTTGACCTGAACTTCTAAATATCTCACAAACAATAATTAAGTCACTAGAACCCTACTGTGTAAAGGTCATTTTCTGACAGATGGGATACTGACGTAGAACACGGAAATTGTTTCTCCTCTTCCCCAGGCTTACAGAGCAGGACAACTCAGGGCAAGGATTTTCATAATCAACATGGAATTGGTACACAGCAAGTGCTTGGTCAGTTTGTATGAGTGAAAGAATTTAGCTCAGGAACTCTGTGGTCCCTCAGATTCTCTGATTGAAATTCAGTCATTATGCAAGTAACAACATCAAGCCCAAAGAACTGATCTTTCCCAAAGCTACTCCAAAAAGGGAAGCAAGACAGACAAAAATCCAAATTCTCTCTTTCCCCACCCACTGATTCTCCTTGACTTGACCTCTTACACAACCTCTGACTTCTCTGTCAGATCCTCGTCTTATGTTAACACTTCTTGGACTTTCCAATTTAGTTAATCATCTCCCTTGTTTCTCAACTCAGAATCAAGTTCTCTGGGAGAAACCTTCCAGCCTGGGGCAGGCTCCTTCATTACCTGCTCCCACACCTCCTTGATTCATATTCCTTGTAGAGAATGTATCCCAGCTTGTAACTGCATTTTCAAAAATGAAACTATTTCATGAAGGTCCAGGTTTCTCGCTAAACTCCCTGAGAGTAGAAACATATACATGTTGCTGTCATTCACTTCTATACTCCTAGTGTAGGAAGCCTCACTCAACTGATTATTTGTTGAATGAATACATTATTTGAAAACTCTCCAAAAATAAGGAGTGGGTCAGTGGTACAAATATTCTGTCTCATGAATAGCAGAGATACAATAAAAACAGCAAATCACTCCTATATAATATTTAAAGATATCTCTATTTTTGCATTGGGATAATTCACTCTATAAATAACATGTAATGTTTCAGATGGCCCTGTTTCAGACTCTGGGAAAAATTGGGGCAGACTTCCTCTTTCAATGGGTTCAACAAGGAAATATTTATTATTTTAGCATAAGACTAAGACAAACTGGGCGGAGAAGGTGATGGCACCCCACTCCAGTACTCTCGCCTGGAAAACCCCATGGACGGAGGAGCCTGGTAGGCTGCAGTCCATGGGGTCACTAAGAGTCCAACACGACTGAGCGACTTCACTTTCACTTTTATGCATTGGAGAAGGAAATGGCAACCCACTCCAGTGTTCTTGCTTGGAGAATCCCAGGGACGGGGGAGCCTGGTGGGCTGCCGTCTCTGGGATCGCACAGAGTCAGACATGACTGAAGTGACTTAGCAGCAGCAAGACAAACTGTGACCACTATGTGCTGCTCAGAATTTCACAGCATAGCCTGAAATTTCTGAATCATGTGGGCAACTGTTTTCTGCAACTGTTACGTAGATAACTGTTTTCAGGTAGAGGATACTTGAGAGGATTATTCTTACTCAATTTGCCTCTGTATCTTTAAAAAGTTTCATAAAAGCATGTAGCAATATTTACAAATTTTATTCCACTTAATCCAGAGAAAGGGCCAGGTCACTTCTCTGATCCACAATTCACTTACAGATTCCAAAAAGAAAAGACGACAATTTGATGTCATTGCTTAGAACATTTTAACAATCTCCTGGGTCTAAAACTGTTCAATTTGGTATCAAAGATCGTTTCCAATTCTAACTCTGAAATTAAACCTAAAAAGCAAATGGCTCACTACTGTTTCTCTCTCCTTTCCACCTGTTTAAATATAACAGAACTTTCGTCAGTCTGAGGGTTTACTAGCCTTGGTCCTACAACTCATGGTGAGAAACCTGCACTTCTTTGGAAGACCAAGAACAAAGTGTTAAGAAAAGCCCTCCCTTGGACAAAAAGCTTTTGATTACAGGATGTCACTATTTGGGGAATGTTCTTAGCACATTGCCTGTGAAGCACCATTATATTTTCTCCTTCTTGGAGCTTGAAAAAGTGTCCTACCACTCCTAAGTCGGGGTATCTCAAAGGTGTTAGAGTGAGGCAACAGTGATGTCAGAGAATATGCTTAGATGCTGTGATTTGGCTTTGAGTAGATAGAACTGGGTTATAAATCAAGAGAACCAATTATAAACATAGCACCATCCTTCCCTGGATCTCAGCCTCTATTATTAAATAAGGGGCATTACTCAAAGGTCTCATTCATCACTAGCATCCGTTAACTATGACTCTACTAAGACACAGAGAAAATCTCAGAGCTTGTTTCTGGGAAAGCAGAGAAAGGATCAGATATCTTGAGGGAGTTTACTGTCTGTTCTGCTTCTGCTATAGCAGCCCATGGGTGCCCTGCACCCCCTGCCCTCAGGCCATTGCTTCACAGTGGACTTCTAACACCCAAAGGTAATGTGGATACTTGTTATGGGCTGAAGTGTGTGCCCCTCAAATTGACAGTTTGAAGCTCTAACCCCCAGTATCTCCAATGTGACTGTATTTGAAAACAGGGCTTTTAAAGTAGTGATTAGGGTGGGTTCTAATCCCATTAGACTGGTATCCTCAGGAGAACATTGGACACACAGAGACTCAGAAGAAAGCCCATGTGAGGACACATGAGAAGGTTTCAGGAGAAACCAAATCTGCTGACATCTTGGACTTGCAGCCTCCAGAACTGTGAGAAAATAAATGTCTGTGGTTGAAGCTACTCAGTCTGTAGTATTTTGTTACAGCAGCTCCAGTCAACTCATACAATGCTCAACTGATTCACCTGTTTAGATGAGAACTTGAATCTTCTTGTATTTTTTTCGCCAATGAAAAACGAGTTCTAAAGCAGCAAAGTTAACATTCCCAAGGTCACACAAGTATTTAGTGCCAGAAGGGACACTAGAGCAGAGCTTATGAAGGGAAATGGGTAAGATCAACAACCTGGACTTCTTTCCTTAAAAACAATACATATCCTAACAATAAAACATTGAAACTTGGCACAGGCATCAAAGAACGCATACTCAGGGTACACTCATAATAAGCTTGAATAACTAATTATAAATTAAGATTACGATATTTCACTGAATGAAACCCCATGTTTAAAACATGCCCTGTTTGTATCCAGAGGAGATATTAGGGCTTCCTCCCCTCCAGAAAGCCAAGAACTTTCCTCCAGGGTGTGCTCACCACAGCTACTGGTTCTCCCCTCTGCTCTATTCTTTCCCAAAGGGGCCTGCTGAGACACACTCAAACATAAGCCTGCCTGTTTTTCAGGCTAAAAGCAGGCATGGGACTCAACATGTGCATTGGAGCCTGTCTTCATTGTCCTCTCCTGGTCACACACAGTCCCCTGACCCCTGGGTTCCCTGCTGAGCCTGAGATGGGGCTCAGAGAGGGATCTCGCTGCATGCTCCCTACCACAGATGTGAGGCCCTGAAAGAGACCTCAAATGAAAGTATCCACACCACACCTTAATGATCAAAACTGGCTTAAGGAAAGAGAATGGTTCTATTAATAATTCACTGGTTCCTAAATAGACATGTTTAGGCGGTCGGCATCTGAATCATCTCAAAAGGTTTTTTTTTTTTTTTTAAAATTCAAACTTCAAAACCACATCCTTACGATGTTCTATTTCACAAGTGGGACCTTGGACTGTGACTTTTAAGGTGATCCCCAAGTGAGTATGGGCTTCCCAGGTAGCTCAGTGGTAGGGAATCCACCTGCCAATGCAGGAGACGCAGAAGTAAGTTTGATCCCTGGGTTGGAAGATCCCATGGAGGGGGTTGTGGCAACCCACTTCAGTATTCTTGCCTAGGAAATCCCATGGACAGAGGAGTCTGGTGGGCTACAGTCCATGGAGTTACAAAAGAGGCAGATACAGCTTAGTTATGAAACAACAGCAGGTGAGTACATAGTTTGGAAACACTCAAAACTGCTGCACTTCTTTTCAGAGTTTAAAGAAAACAACTGAGAAGTAGCTGGTGTCTCCAAATCATCATTCCTGTCATTGAGGCACCAGCCATCCAGTTTTGTATTAACTTTATTCCCAGCTGGTGAATAAAGAACACACCTGCCAGTGCAGGAGATGTACAAGTTCGATCCCTGGGTCAGGAAGATTCCCCTGGAGGAGGGCATGACAACTCACTCCAGTATTCTTGCCCGGAGAATCCCCATGGACAGAGGGGCCTGTTGGGCTACAGTCCTTAAGAGTCGTGAAGAGTCGGGCATGACTGAAGCGATGAGCATGCACTGTGAGACAACAGAATATCCCCAAACTCAGTGGCATTTCTTATCTCTCAATTTCTGTAAGTTGGGAATTCAGGTGTGGTGGGGTTGAGTATTTCTGGCTCAAGGTTGTTTTTTGTTTTGTTTTGTTTTGTTTTTACCAGGCTGCAGTTAAGACACTGGCTGGGGCTGCAGTCATCTGAAGGCTTGACAGAGGCTGAATAAGCCACTTCCAAATTGTTGACCAGAGGCCTCCATTTCTCACTGACTGTTGGCAAAGACCTTAGTTCCTCTCCACCTAGGCTTCTACATAGGACATCCTACGGGTATCTCTTCCCATGGAGCAAGTAACCCAACAGAGACGTAAAGGAGGAAGCGATAGTGCCTTTCATGATGCAGTTCCTGAAGTTACACATTATCACTTTCACTTTTCTTTATTCATTAGAAATACATCAGTAAGTCGAAGCCACATTCAAGGAGAACAGAACAGGCCTCTTCTTTTAAAGGGAGAGTTGAAGAATTTTAAGCCACTGCAATTTGCATTACCTGTCATACTCTGAGAATGGAACGGAAACTAACAACACTAAAGTATCTGGTCTTGAGCCTGCCCTCAAGGAATTCTGAGAGCAGGGGTAGAAGAAAAGACCAGAGTATCCAATTATTATTCTTCTTTAATGAAGTCAAGCTAGGGAACAGCCAGTTAGGTGAGGGGCAGAGGCACATAAATGTTAGATTAGAAGTCAAAAATGCTTCGTTGTGAGACCCAACTTCCTCAGTTTTGGCTGTGAACCTCACTTAGCCACTGAGCTACTACCCTCTTTATAAAAAGAAAAAGAAAGGAAGAAAATATTTACTACTGGTGGGGAGGGGATGGAGCTGGAGGCAAAAATTCTACAAATTTACAAAGAAGATAAACTCCACGACAGAGCTGGACAAATAGCAAAGTGCTAGGCAGTGGCACCCCACTCCAGTACTCTTGCCTGGAAAATCCCATGGACAGAGGAGCCTGGTGGGCTGCAGTCCATGGGGTCGCTAAGAGTCGGACACGACTGAGCGACTTCACTTTCACTTTTCCCTTTCATGCATTGGAGAAGGAAATGGCAACCCACTCCAGTGTTCTTGCCTGGAGAATCCCAGGGACGGGGGAGCCTGGTGGGCTGCTGTCTATGGGGTCGCACAGAGTCGGACATGACTGAAGCGACTTAGCAGCAGCAGCAGCAGCAGACATAATTGTAGTTATGATTACTAGCATGTCTTGCCTGGAAAATCCCACGGACAGAGGAGCCTGGTGGGCTGCAGTCCATGGGGTCACTAAGAGTCAGACATGACTGAGCGACTTCACTTTCTCTTTTCACTTTCATGCACTGGAGAAGGAAATGGCAACCCACTCTAGTGTTCTTGCCTGGAGAATCCCAAGGACGGTGGAGCCTGGTGGGCTGCCGTCTATGGGGTCACACAGAGTTGGACACGACTGAAGTGACTTAGCATAGCATAGCATGCAGAGTAGAAGGTGACGAGTCCAGTCTATTCAGGTCACCTCAACTCCTTTTGCATGTGTCCTCTCTGGATTTGTATACTTTCCTTCTAGAAACAAACTAGCCCCTTAGAACTCTGTACGGAAATTCCACCCCCAGGACATTCATGTCACTGCTCTAAACTCCGTTTTCTTTCTGGTGGACATGTTGTACCTGTACTGTTTATAGAAACTGTGTCTACACAGACCCTGCAAAATGTATCTAAACGCTTAGTGCTGCCTGATCAGGTAACTCATCTTGAGGACTTAACAGTTATGCCCCTGAATTTGTAAATGTTCACTCATACTGAAGGCAGGAACAGGAAGAACTGCAAATAAGTATGGACATCCTGGAAATATTTTGTGCCTATGGGGATGTCTATATACACATATTTAAGTATTATTTATCTAGACCTGATATATGCAAATAGTGACTGCAGCCATGAAATTAAAAGACGCTTACTCCTTGGAAGGAAAGTTATGACCAACCTAGATAGCATATTCAAAAGCAGAGACATTACTTTGCCAACAAAGGTTCGTCTAGTCAAGGCTATGGTTTTTCCTGTGGTCATGTATGGATTTGAGAGTTGGACTGTGAAGAAGGCTGAGCGCCGATGAATTGATGCTTCTGAACTGTGGTGTTGGAGAAGACTCTTGAGAGTCCCTTAGACTGCAAGGAGATCCAACCAGTCCATTCTGAAGGAGATCAGCCCTGGGATTTCTTTGGAAGGAATGATGCTAAAGCTGAAACTCCAGTACTTTGGCCACCTCATGCGAAGAGTTGACTCATTGGAAAAGACTCTGATGCTGGGAGGGATTGTGGGCAAGAGGAGAAGGGGACCACAGAGGATGAGATGGCTGGATGGCATCACTGACTCGATGGACATGAGTCTGAGTGAACTCTGGGAGTTGGTGATGGACAGGGAGGCCTGGCATGCTGCGATTCGTGGGGCGCAGAGTCAGACACGACTGAGTGACTGATCTGATCTGATACATGCAAAAATAAAAACAAAACAATACAACAGAATTCTGCTGTGATTGGAATTGGAACTTCCTTGGAGCTCTGAAAAATCTGATTCAGAGTACAGCTGCCAAAGAAAATGTCAGTCTACACAGCAAACAACCTTATGACCACTGAGGAGTATGCAGGCATCTGAGGAAGCTCATTCCCAATTCTTTTTCAAATTCCTTTCTCCTCCTCCCCAGGGTTTTCAGACACTTTAAAGACATCCGAGAAATTCCACAGTTTGAGGGAAACTCATTGTGGTGAGGCATGTAATATTAAACGATCCCATGGTCAAGACAAGGAAAAAAAAAAAAAAAAATGAAATGCATACCCATGCAGAGATGCAGAGGCAAGAAAAGAGCCTGAAAAACAATACTCAAAACTTTTCCAAGCATTGAGGCGTGGAGGACATACCTAAATCAAAAGTATTTTTTTCAGTATATCTTTCATTAATAAGTCAAAAATTCAAGGAGTATTACAAGAATAGGTGAAAAGATCTCCTGCAGACATAAAAGATTCTCATGAGAGGGAACACAAAAACTGGAGGTGTTCAAGTCTTCGAAAGCCACCTGCCATGCTCCCTTTTTGCAGAGAATAAAGAGAGAAGGGCTGAAATTAGAAACACTTATACTCACCCCACATTTTCAAAGTCAACTAAGGGGGACAGAGTTTGTTCAAAATGAAAAAGAAAATCAAAGCTCTTTTAATTCAACTACTGTAACTTTATATTTGAGGGTACAGCGAGGACTTTTGCTTTTTTGTTCTTTTCTCCCCTCCCCCCAACCACCCCCACCACCTGACCTTTCCTGTGAGGCTAAGTCAGAATATCTGGGGCAACTGACCAGGAGTTATTCCCATTTAATATATTACAGCCCAATTCCAACAAACCTAGAAAATCCAGAGTCTATTCTCAAGAGCCTTCCCTGGATATGAGCCTTCCCTGTTTGAAACAGATGAGCGAGGTTTTATGGTCCGAAGTTTCTTATGGGAGGTGAGAGGCTGCATCCCCCAAACGACCAACCAAGAAACACCCTGCAGAAAGAAGGCACTAGTTTGGGACCTCTTAAGCAGCCTTGTCCAGTAGAACAGCCAGATATCAGAGGCTTTGATGAAGCAACTGTTGAATAAATGAAGGCCTAGAAGTTGAGACTTTAGTTGATTAGCTCAACCTCTTAGAAACTTTCACAGACGATTTGGGATTGTTAGATACACATATGTTTTGCAGTCACTGGGCACTACCAAGTGGCTCTTCTTCATTTCCACCAAAGCTAAGCAGGTTGTAGAAAATATTTTTACAGAAAACAAAAATCAGGAAACCATGTATATAATGGAAAGAACATACTTTTTAGGTCAGAAAGACCTAGGGCTGAATTCACAAGCTCTGTTCTATGGCAGCTGATTGATTTAGGTACCTAAACCCGCTCTGCCTTAGTTTTTTGCATTCTTTTTTTTTTTAAAGCCCAACAGGTTGTTGTGAAGATAAAATAAATGTCTCCATGAAAATCACTTTGAATGAAGTAATCCGAGTGAGACCAGCTTCTGATCCACTGGATGAAAAAAGACAACAGAAATACAGTAACCAGACTCCAGGTGGCTCCTGATGACCTCACCTTCTGGCAGCCACATGGCCTAGTGGTCATTTCTCACAATGCACCATGCTTGGCCAGTGTGACCAACAAAAATGACGGTTTTCACTTCCAAGATTAGGAAACAAAATGCATTTCAGTTGCCATCTAAACTGATATTTGTCTTTTTGTCTCTCCTTCTCTCCCTCTCTCTGATCATTCAATTTGGAAAAGCCAACTGTCATCATCACCCAGCCCTCTGGAAAGGCCCAAGTGGAGAAGAACTCAGGTGTCTGGCCAAAAGCATCATAAATGAGCTTAGAAATAGATCCTCCACCCTCAATCAAGCCTTCAAATGACTACAACCCTGGTGGAGACATCCTGAGTCAGAACCACCTGCCTACGCCATTCCCGGATGCTCAACCTTCTGAAATTGTGGGAGATAATAGATATCTGTTGTTTTAAATTGTGGAGAAATCTGTTACACTGCAATAAATAACTACTACATTAGGTTACACATAGAGTTGCAAGGTTTAGAGGAGGAAAAAATCCTTGAAGGTTGAAAGCCATTTGTCAAAGAATTAAGTTTGGATGGAAGGATGAGTTTGACAGGTGAGAGAGTAGTACTAGGTTATGGACATGAGTGAACCCAGGCAGAGGGGCAGGAAATCACCAGACAGGTTCAACGGGCAGTGATGAGAGGGAGAGAATGCCAGCCACCACGTCTGCAAGTTCCAATCCAGGACACGAAGGGTAAGTTGGACCATGAAGAAGGCTGAGCACTGAAGAATTGATGCTTTCAAACTGTGGTGTTAGACAAGACTCTTGAAAGTTCCTTGGACTGCAAGGAGTTCAAACCAGTCAGTCAATCCCAAAGGAAATCAACCCTGAAAACTCATTGGAAGGACACTGCTGAAGCTAAAGCTCCAATACTTTGGCCACCTGATGTAAACAGCCAACTCACTGGAAAAAGACCCTGATGCTGGGAAAGACTGAGGGTTAAAGGAAAAGGGGGCAATGGAGGATGAGATGGTTGGATGGCATCAGTGACTCAATGGATGGACATGAGTTTGAGCAAACTCAGGGAGACAGTGAAAGACAAGAAAGCCTGGCGTGCTACAGCTGATGTGGCTGCAAAGAGTCGGACACGACTGAGCAACCAAACCACAACAGTGGATCCTTGAGATACCCAGGCAGTAGCTAGGACTGAGAGTTCCCACTGGTGGGCATGTAGAAGATGGATTAGCTACACAAAACTACAGCCAAGAAAGTCAAGCAGGAGCCTTTTGTAATGACCCAGGGGAGGAAATAAGGAGCTGAGCCAGAGTGCAGCTGAATAAGAGCGGGGAAAAGATAAATGATAAACACGTCGTGAACATGGTCCACCATGCAGAGTGTGGCCGCCTACCAGAGCCTGAGCTGTCTGAGCCTCACGTGGTCATGTAATCCGTGTGCAGAGTCTGTCACATGCCTGCGGACATAACCACCACGGGACACATACTTCAGTCAAAGCCTCACCATCCGTGCATATCATGTGCTGCTCTGGCATTCGATACGCTGCACTACGAAATTGAGGCCATAAATATTGGAGGTGCTTTAGACACAAAGTTAGAGTGAAATGTGTAAGCTTTGTTTCCTCTTAAATCACCTCAAATGCAAGAACGGACTCCAAATGGCACTGTTATCCCTAATAAAGTCAAATACTAATAAAAGAGGACACTGTGGAGGTGACACAAAGAAAATTCAAAAGCCATCCTTCATGCCAGAGACAGGTCTGAGGAGGAAAGCCCTGAGAAACAATATTAGTATTATCAATCTCTCCCAGTCATCTATGCTACAGGGGAAAAATCACCAAAATGCCAATGGAGATTCAAACAACCCTGACACTGTGGGATCACTGGGGTTCTCTGAGAGGTGACACTGCTCCATTACTCAGAGGCTGCTGAAGGCGCTGCACACACTGGGAGCAACGAGGGCCATTCTGGTGAAACTAGAGCAAGGTGGCTGACAAAGGGGCCCCACCCACTGGCCAACTGTCTCTGACTCAGACTCTCCAGGGACCAGGGGAGAGAGAGGACATGCTGTTAAGAGTGGGAGGAGCACACACGGCCATCCCTCCCCACACCTACGAGGCTAGCGCCCATCTGGCTTACGACGTGCCGGAGGCCATCGGGCCCACACCCATCTGACAGCCAGGGAAACAGGCTCAGAGACACAAAGCTACTAGCCCATCACATGGGCTGGAGAGTCAATCGGCAAGACATCTTGGTTTCTCTAACCCCTGGCCCAGCAGTCTTCTCATATCCTTCCACCCCAGGGTGGAGAAGAGTAAGAAGATGAAGGAAGAGTCTTCCCAAGAGCCTCCAGGGAATGCACTGTGCTCTGACACTCACTTCCACCCAGAAACAAAACTTGAGGCCTTCAATTTTGCACACTGGAGCAGCTCCGTGACGCCCGGCACACTGCCAGGACCTGTGAAGTAGAGAGGAGTACGTGAGCGAATGGAAGCAGGGATTGGGGCAGTTGAATGCAGACAGAAAATGGTCAGAGCTGACTTACCAAAGGCCGACCATGAGGGGGGAGTGGGGAGCAGACTTACAAGAGAAGGAAATGTTCCAAGGATGGTCAGAGTCCTGACAGGGGAGGTGGTGGCAGATGCCACTCAGAAAGCCTGGGAGGCCAGGATGCAGGCTGGCTCTAGGGAGGCCTGCGAGTGAAATTACCAAAAGGCCAGGTGCACAGGCAGGCTTAGCCAACATGGCAGAGGCTTGGAATTCTTAGAGACATGTGAACTTTATTTCACAGACAACGGGAAGACACAGATGCTTTTACTAAGGGAGTAACTCAACTCAACCCCAGACAGGGAGAGGCTCCATCAGCGCTGTCTGTAGCTTGCTAAAGGATCATCTGTCACTACGGCCGCCCTTGCAGGGGAGCTTCAAAAGACAAGGACTGAAAGCAAGCTCCTTCCTGCCTTCACCATGTACCAGCAGAATGCCCATTAGCCTTCCAGGGAGCCAAGGTGCTAAAAACCCAGCTTCAGTGAGCTGTGCTTCTCCGACTGCTGTGATGACACAGAACTGTCATCACTGCTCAGGGGCCAGCCCTGCTAACACCGTTGCTGCCTGGGACTAAAGAGATGCCAAGCGTCCTCCCTGTCTCAAAACCAAAAGAGGTAAGGATGCTTGCTCACGAAAACTGAAGTTGATAGAGTCACAGAAATAGAAACAGCTCTCTGTTTGGGAAACAGCAAAATCTGTCAAAGAGCATGTGTTCAGTACATACATATAAACAACTTGAGCTGGGGCAAGGAAGAAAGAGCTCTGGACATTGGAAGGGAATGCCTGTATTCCTACTGCGGCTCTGCCACTGACCTGTTGCCCAGCCTGCAGGTGATTTCACTTTTCTGAGCCTTGGTTTCCTCATTCTTACACAGAAATAAATACCCTCTACTTTGCCCACTTGTCAAGAAGCCTGGAGGGTGGGGTGGAGGAGGGCTTATAGCAAAGATGTGGGCAGCCAGGGCCACCCTCCAAACAGAGTCAGACCAGGAGTCTCCTGGATGTAACGCCCCCTCTGCAGATAGGGTCCCAAATGGCCAGATCTGGGCCAGGACTCCTGTCCCACCCCCCGCAGCTCTGAAGTCACTGCTCTCCTTTGACACTTTTGCTTACTTCTGCTGCTGCTGCTGAAATACGTTCTTGCGTCATCCGGGTTATGATTTCTGCTATTTTGTTCCTTCCAACTCTGCCTCCCTTGGGCAGAAACCTACTCTGAAACCACCTGGATGGGGTCCTCCTCAGGGTGGCTGCGAAGGTCAGACCCTCTTGCTTAACTCATCCCAGCCTCTGCGATGAGGGGGCCTGGATGCCCATCAACATTCAAGTTTGTTTTTATTTCATCTATGGAGGGAATGAGTGTAGACCATTTCTGTCACCCCTGAAGGCTAGTCAGTGCTCATATGAACTCTCCCTGTATGTCGCTAGTTGGATCCCTCACTTGTGTGGTTACTTCAGGTGCATGAGCATCCTTTTCCTAAAACCTTTGGCAGTCTCCATGTACTCTCCCCTCCAACCACCCCGCACCTGCCCCCCTACTCACCTTGCTCCTTCCTGCCCTTTCAAAGACTGATAGCAAATCAGCAGATACCATGATGCCAAGTGTCAATACAATCTGGAAACACAGGGACGGGAGGCAAACCTACTTCTGTTCCCCAGAGACCTCTTTCCTGTCATCTCTCCCCTCTGGAAAGCGGAGCCAGCAAGACCCCTGAGGGAGACAGGGTGGAGGATTAAGTGCTTATATCACCAAGTTCTCGTGTTCTGACAGGCTGGGGATCCAGCGGGAGATGCAGTGAATGCTTCAACCCCCCTTCCCTGCAGTAACCCCCAGGGCCCCATTCCAGCCTCTTCCTTCACAAGGACCCCATTCACACATGCCCATGTTTTGCCTAAAAAAGAGAAGTCTGAATAAGCAAAGAGCCCCACTTTGATCTGCCAGGGAAAGTCCACTTTCAGGCCTCCCATCCCTCAGCCATGAGGTTGGCAGCCTCCTTCCTCATTTCCTCCAAAGGGGAGGCCAGCAAGAATAACGCTCTGGCCCTTTGTTCCCATTTGGAACTTTATCAATGGGTGATTAACTGCTGCTTAAATAAGGGTGATCCTCTACTCACCGAAGATTTGCTGCTAAGTAAATCAGATTCAAAACTAAAAGAAACACATGTATTCATCATCCCACTTCCTTGGGAAGCTCAGAAGTTACAGACTAAGTGATGAGAAACCTATAGAGCTTTAAGAGAAGGATTATAGGGTGATGGGCAAGTATTCTTCAAATGCCACAATTTACCAATAAGTTTTTTTCCACCATGTAATTAAAAGCCAGGGAAACAGCAACTCCAACCACTTCATCAGTTACTAGTCTTGGGAAGAACATTACAGCATCCCTAATGCCTTAGCTCTCATGTCCTAGGAGAGTCAATGGTGACCTTTGTGGTGGAGACCACCTTATACCTATAGCCACAACTGCCAACAGAGATGTTTCCTCTCCTGACTTCTGAGCACCCTCATTCATGCTCCAATCATAAATCCCCACACCTGACAGAAGGGTTGCGGAGGTGAGGGATGTTTAGGCCTCCTTAGGCCATAATTTGCATCTCAGCAGTCAATTTCTGCACCGTGACAGGCTGATAACCTCTGCTCCATCCCCACCAAAGCACTCTGAAGGGAAGGCCAGGACAGAGTCTCACATGTCAAATTCCACTCCAGCCCACTCCCTCTCCCCTCCACCAGAGTCTTGGAACAAGCAGCACACACCAGACTCACTTTATTGTCTAAAATAATGCCTTTAGCCAAACCGTCATAAAATTCTGACTGGATATGCAGCTTTCTTACCTGTCTGGTTTAGACTCCAGTCAGACCCTAATTCTAAGAGTGATAACTGTTGTAAAATTCATATGGCATACCTTAGTAATGCATAAGCCTTTCTACCTTTGCATTTGATATACATATGACAGTAATACAAGCAAAAGGAATGATATAAAAAAACAATATTTACTGAGCACTAGATGCTAGGGCTTCCCTGGTGGTTCAGACAGTAAAGAATTCATCTGCAACGTGGGAGACCTGTGTTTGATCCCTGGGTTGGGAGGATCCCCTGGAGGAGGACATGGCAACCCATTCCAGTATTTCTACCTAGAGAGTCCCCATGGACAGAGGAGCCTGGAGAGCTGCAGTGCAAACAGTTGCAAAGAGTCAGACACAACTGAGTGACCAAGCACATGCATACGCAGATGCCAGGCTCAGAATACTTCATATACATTACTTCAGTAAATCTTCGTAACGATCCTGTGATGTCAGCTGTTTTACTACCTTGTTTGTTTTATTTTTATATCTAATTACCTGGTCTCCTGATCCTTTTTCCTCCCACCATGCCACACACCACACACTTGGATCAATGTGCTCAAGTGCACAGACACAAATCCACACCATGGGTCAATGACAATACTGGTGCTACTGCTAATGTTACTCATCCCACTCGTAGCATCACCTCTTATGGAACAGGGAGACTGGAGATCTCAGACAAACCACCTCCTGTTGGAAACATATCCAAAATATTCTGAACAAGAAAGCTGTGTGGTTTCGCTTAAAGTCAGACAAACAGCTATTGTTTGGCTAAGCTGTGTTCAGAACATGGGGAGGAAAGAGCTTCCTAGAATAACGAAGCCAGGACCACCTATCATTTCTGCTCTGCTTTACCCACTTTGTATCTGTATCAAGATGCGAGAGTGAGTACGATACAGGCAGCTGTGTGCATGGGACCTTAATTTCTGCAACCAGTTTTGCTAAATGCCAATTAATTTAAGCTCTCCCAGGTGACCTGATTTCAGGGTTTGCTGAACCCCTTTATTTGGGAGATAGCAACCAGAGCCCAGCTGTGGGGAAAATGACCCACGTGAAGGCAGATCTCTGGGAATACCCTGGGAGGAGCCACTCCTGAGTCTTCATGGTCTCGGGGTCACAGAGCTGGAAGGAACCTAAGGCTTGATTAGTCCCCAAGATAAACGCACAGTCACTTGTCAAAACAAGATCCAGATGATTGAATGTCAGAGACCCAATATTATTACTTTGCTGATTAAGGGTTGAAAATAAACTCATCATTAGGTAAAGGTATGGGTTCTCCATTTAATAATTATCCAGAAATTAAGAAACACTAGATGTGTCAGACTCAGTCTTTTGGGACATGCTTGACATTCATCAGATTGCTCGCTCCCTAAAATCAAATAAAGACAGTAAAAAGAACAGAGGCTTTTGAGTAGGTTAGAATTGGTTCCAGGAGGATTTCCCTCAAGTCCAGTGGTTGAGAATCTGCCTGCCAATGCAGGGGACATGGGCTCCATCCTCAGTCAGGGAAGACTGCATATACACAGGCTAGCTAAGCTCAGGTGCCACAACTATTGAGTTCGTGCACCCTACAGCCCGCACTCTGCAACAAGAGAAGTCGCTGCTCGCTGCAACTAGAGAAAGCCTGTGTGCAACAATGAAGATCCAGAGCAGCCAAAGAAAGAAAAAGAACTGGTTCCAAATCCTGGCTCTGCCATGAGCAGTTAGGCATCATGGGAATGGCGCCTCTCAAAGGGTTATTTTACTTATTATGAAGCAGAAATAATAATAACTTGCATGAAGAGCAATGAGCTCTAGAATTCAATGAGCTAACACATGAAAAGATGTTTCCTGAAACACAGTAGGTACTTCATCCTCCTTCACTCCCAGGTTATATGACAATGGAGCACCATAACACCCCAAATCAGAGTTCTTGCAGGACACACAATTCCCAATTCAACACAGCACTAGATCAGTTGCTCAGACTGTTTACAAACTCAATAACCACACCAACCTAGTCGACAACTTACTTTTCACTGAACTACAACATTCTAAAGCTGTTTGCAGAGCACATTCCTCCGGGGACCTAGAGAAGGAAATGATTTGGAAACTATCTGAAAAATGTGAACAGTTGCATCCATTTTACATGGGGCGAAAATATTCTAGCTGAATAAGAGCAGGCAAAATTGACAAACAAATGAAAATTCCATCAACCAGATACAAATAGAAACTCCACTGACAAACAAATGAAAATTCCATCAACCAGATACAAATAGAAACTCCATTTGGGCTTAACTTCAAAGTACTGTACACTCTTAAAAATAAAATATAAGCAACCAAAATATATTTATGTCTACAGCTGTGACATTAACATTAGTGGCAGCTTGTTTACACGCCTCAGCCAAGAAATGCTTGTCCATCTGGTCACACAACCGGCATTATACACATACTTTAAAGTTATTCAAATATTTCCTATGGGTTGGTTCATGTAGGCAAATTTGGAATAAGTCAAGGGAAAATACACTGCAAAGAACCTGCTGAACCCACAGAAACCGACATTTTCCTTCCCATCTGCCAGTTAAATGCCTGTTCTGCTTCCTCATTCATTTACCCACCTCTATAAACATTTGCATTGACATTTTGCCAAAGAGTTATCCTACAAATCCCTAACAGGGAGAAGAGAAGGGAATACAGCAATTACACATGAATTTCAAACACTGGTTGTGTCTTCAAAAAAATTCTGGCCCAGAGAAGTCCTAACATCAAGTCAGATTTTTAAGTGACATCACTACTTTAATATTGTACATTTATGTCATAGGAGGCTGTCCATTTATAGAGGAGATAATGTGACTTGTCTGACCCACTTCCCTCTTAAAACAAAGTTGAGATTGTGTGACAGACCTACTAGTCAGCAGACTGAAGGTACACTTCTGAGGTCATATTTCTAATCTGAAGAAAATCCTGTGACATGGGATTTGTTGTTGAGTCACTAAGTTGTGTCTGACTCTTTGTGACCTCATGAATTGTAGCCCACCAGGTTCCTCTGTCCATCGGATTTTGCAGGCAAGAACACTGAATGGGTTGCTATTTCCTACTCCAGGGGGTCTTCCTAACCCAGGGATCAGACTCGTGCATTGGCAGGGAGATTCTTTACTGCTGAGCCACCCAGGAAGCCCTGTGAAATGGGATTAAACAACTTCTAACAGATTAATATACTAGTATCCAGGAGCTTCATAATGTATGCATATTTCTTAAAGTATACAATTACTGTATACAAACGACTCTATACAAATTGCTAAATTCTGCTAGAACAAAATCCAAAGCCTGTCCACGTACAGCCAGCAGCAAGAAAATCCATCCCCGTGACCATGGCACTGGATAAGCTTCTGCTATCAGATCAGATCAGATCAGTCACTCAGTCATGTCTGGCTCTTTGCGACCCCATGAATCGCAGCACGCCAGGCCTCCCTGTTCATCACCAACTCCCAGAGTTCACTCAGACCCACATCCATCGAGTCAGTGATGCCATCCAGCCATCTCATCCTCTGTCGTCCCCTTCTCCTCTTGCCCCCAATCCGTCCCAGCATCAGAGTCGTCTCCAATGAGTCAACTCTTTGCATGAGGTGGCCAAAATACTGGAGTTTCAGCTTTAGCATCATTTCTTCCAAAGAAATCCCAGGGCTGATCTCCTTCAGAATGGACTGGTTGGATCTCCTTGCAGTCCAAGGGACTCTCAAGAGTCTTCTCCAACACCACAGTTCAAAAGCATCAATTCTTCGGCGCTCAGCCTTCTTCACAGTCCAGCTCTCACATCCATACATGACCACTGGAAAAACCATAGCTTTGACTAGATGAACCTTTGTTGGCAAAGTAATGTCTCTGCTTTTGAATATGCTATCTAGGTTGATCATAACTTTCCTTCCAAGGAGTAAGCGTCTTTTAATTTCATGGCTGCAGTCACCATCTGCAGTGATTCTGGAGCCCAGAAAAATAAAGTCTGACACTGTTTCCACTGTTTACCCATCTATTTCCCATGAAGTGATGGGACCAGATGCCATAATCTTCGTTTTCTGAATGTTGAGCTTTAAGCCAACTTTCTCACTCTCCACTTTCACTTTCATCAAGAGACTTTTTAGTTCCTTTTCACTTTCTGCCATAAGGGTGGTGTCATCTGCATATCTGAGGTTATTGATATTTCTCCCAGCAATCTTGATTCCAGCTTGTGTTTCTTCCAGTCCAGCGTTTCTCATGATGTACTCTGCATAGAAGTTAAATAAACAGGGTGACAATATACAGCCTTGACGTACTCCTTTTCCTATTTGGAACCAGTCTGCTGTTCCACATCCAGTTCTAACTGTTGCTTCCTGACCTGCATACAGGTTTCTCAAGAGGCAGGTCAAGTGGTCTGGTATTCCCATCTCTTTCATAATTTTCCACAGTTTATTGTGATCCACACAGTCAAAGGCTTTGGCATAGTCAAGAAAGCAGAAATAGATCTTTTTCTGCAACTCTCTTGCTTTTTCCATGATCCAGCGGATGTTGGCAATTTGATCTCTGGTTCCTCTGCCTTTTCGAAAACCAGCTTGAACATCTGGAAGTTCATGGTTCACATATTGCTGAAGCCTGGCTTGGAGAATTTTGAGCATTACTTTACTAGCATGTGAGATGAGTGCAATTGTACGGTAGTTTGAGCATTCTTTGACATTGCCTTTCTTTGAGATTGGAATGAAAACTGACCTTTTCCAGTCCTGTGGCCACTGCTGAGTTTTCCAAATTTGCTGGCATATTGAGTGCAGCACTTTCACAGCATCATCTTTCAGTATTTGGAATAGTTCAACTGGAATTCCATCACCTCCACTAGCTTTGTTCGTAGTGATGCTTTCTAAGGCCCACTTGACTTCACATTCCAGGATGTCTGGCTCTAGGTCCATGATCACACCATCGTGATTCTCTGGGACGTGAAAATCTTTTTTGTACAGTTCTTCTGTGTATTCTTGCCATCTCTTCTTAATATAGCTTCTGCTATAGAAAGTGTTATTTCCCCTTGAAGCTCTCACTGGCCACAGACAAGGAAAAGCAAATATATTCAGAGGGCTCCTGGGAGCTTAACAGAAAACTCCAGAATTTCCCAAGTTCTGGATCCACCAAAGGCATGATCTTTTTATTTCTTGAGTAGTTAATCTGCCTACACAAAAAAGTATACTTCATATATTACAGATGTGATATCATCACAAGATTCTCAATGATCTACCCAGAGAGATCATTTTAAAGCACGTGTGCAAATACATCTCCCTTGTTCTGTCCTAAAAGGCCATCCTCCCACTGACCAGGGGGTGACAAGCCTCGCTTTCCCACCACTTTCCTCTGCTGTATTCACACCAGCTACACGTGCCTCATTGCTGTTCCTTAAACACCCTGAGAATTCTGCCCTGACTGTAAAATTCTTCCACAGTGTTCTCACAGTTCTCTCTGCATCTGCAAGTTTGTGCTTTAACATCACAATCTTAATCTGTTTAAAATTTCAACCTCTTCCCATTGCTAAGTGGCGCTAGTGGTGAAGAACCCACCTGACAAAGCAGGAGACATAAGAGACGCAGGTTCGATCCCTGGGTTGGGATGATCCCCTGGAGAAAGACATGGCAACCCACTCCAATATTGTGGCCTGGAGAATCCCCATGGACAGAGGAGCCTGGTGGGCTACAGTCCATGGGGTCACAAAGAGTTGAAGATGACTGAAGCAACTTAGCATGCACACCCATTGCCTTTCACCCTGCTTTACTTTTTTTCATGACATATACTGTAGCAAGTAAAAAACACAGTGATAATTCATTATCATGTCAGTTATTTAGTGCCTGTTTTCGTTTTCACCTGTTGGAATGCTTAAGTTCCAAGAGAGTGGGGGTCCTTCTCCATTGTGTTCAGTAGTGTGTGTCTCACATGCCTGCAACACTTCCTGAGGCCTAGTAGGGCCCATCACATATGTGTTGAATGAATAACTGAATCGCCAGAGACCAAAGTGCTTTATCACAGAACAACTCCCTAGGGCTCTGCTAAGTCAGAGGTTCCTTAGGTCAATGGGACCCCTGGGAAGGACCCCAGGCAGATGCTGGACAAAAACTCAAGAAGAGTAACAGAAATATGGAGAGATACTGGACAAGATATACACTCCCCCCAAAACTATGTATCTCATCACTGCAGGGTTCAACACCTTCCAAGACACCCTACTGGATGGCCTCTTCAATGTGAGGTTCAAGGCTCTTCCATCTAGCACCCAGCCTTGGTATCTCATTCACTGCATCACTCATCACATGTGCAGTGAGCCGGGCACCACCCTTAGTCCTGCATGTACTCCTCTACATGTCAGCAGAAAAGTGCTACTTGCCACCAAGTCTGGGCCCGCCCCAGCCCCACCCGCGTGCACAGACTGTCCGCAACCCTCAGGTTCAGCCCTGCCCACCGTCTTGAGTCAGCCAAGACCAAACCTGGCAGTGAACCAGGAGTCTACATAGCCTTGATCACTTTTTCTGACCTAAATCTATTGTGCACCATAATCAAATCTGCACATAAGAACAACTCCGAGTACATCACACATAGTATCAGCCAGCCCCAAACCACAAGCCATCCCCGACACTGAGCTACCAACCCACACAGCAGTTTATTTAAGACTTTTGTAACCTTCTTCCATGTTTATAATCACTTTTAAATGTTTTATGTCCTTTGACTTGTAACAGAGGTGAGGGTTAAAAGCACAGACTGTAGTTAAACCAAGTCTTCTCTGCCAATGACTAGCTGTGCCAATTACAAGGTTTAAAATGGTGATTATAAATGTACCTACCGTAGGTTTGGTTAAGCGTGAGGACAAATGGATTGAAGAAGGTAAAGCTCATGAACAATGAATATAGAAACACCCCCAAGCAAATACTCAAGACATTACTCCCATAAATAAAATGGAATATATATCTATACAATGGAATATTATTTGGCTATAAAAAGGAATGAAGTTCTGATACATGCTACAAAATGGATGAATCTTGAAAACCTGCTAAATGAAAGAATACAGAAACAAAAGGCCACATATTATATGATTCTACTTATAGGTGATGTCTAGAATAGGCAAACCTATATTCAGAAAGTAGATTGGTGGTTGCCAGAGGTTGCTGTGGAAGAGGGGAAGGAAAATGACTGCCCCTGGCTATGGACTTTCTTTTGGGGTGATGAAAATGCTCTAGAATTAGACAGTGGTGATCACTGCACAACTCTCTAAGCAGACTAAAACCACTAAATTGCATACTTAAAAAGGGAGGTATCATCCCACCCCACCCTCCCCTGTGAGCCTCCAGAACTATGTCCAAGTCTTATTACTGTGTCCCTCAAAGTCCCCTATAAAAAGCAAGACAAACTAAACACCAAATAAACTAAGTAACCAATGACAAACATGGAGCCAAAGTTTTCTAGGAAAATCAACAAAGGCTAGAACAACTGAGCAGCTGCAAGGAATGACTGGCCAACTTGGGCCAAGTTTGGTCCCCCCAGCAGCTGGAGCAACGCCAGCGTACACCCGCTCACTGTGGCTGAGGGTCAAAGGGAGGTTCTGCCAACAGGGGAAATGATCAAACAGCAGAACTTGGCCACATCAGTTCAGGATTTAAAAAAAGAGTGGGATAAGGGGGTCTATCACATTCTTTCAGTTGGGTTCATAATCGGAGTCCTCAATCAGTATGCCCAGCATCAATTTCCAACATGCAGACCTATTTATACTGCCTCCTTTTAATCGATGTAATGGCTACAAAAATAAATGAACTGGAAAGGAGAGTTGTAAGGAGAGAGAATGCCATAGGAAACAAATAGGCACATATTTCAAAGTAACTGTTTCTTTCCTGGAACTGGCAGGCAGAAAAGAATTCTTGAATATATTCTAGCACTCAGCTGAACCATCCTTGCCACCAGCTTCACATATTAATACATGTTCTAGAGATCATTTTCCCTGCAGAAATTTTTTAAGGAGGGGAAACTCAGAGGAAGGGAAAATGAACTATAGACTCAAATAAGAAAAGGAAATTAGTGTTTTCATTTTATGATGAAGAAAAAAAAAAATGTTCTCTCTTATAGCTCCCAGAATACAAAAGCTCTTGATATAGGTCACTTAAAACAATTAGAACAAAGATAATGTGTCAGTACGGCTGACATAATTGGAAGCTGGATAAAGAAACAGGTGAAGCCCAGTCACAGTGAATCCTCAGGATGTGCCTTAGAACTTTCAGAATTAACTCC
This sequence comes from Tragelaphus eurycerus, assembly GCA_935064755.1. NCBI lineage: Eukaryota > Metazoa > Chordata > Mammalia > Artiodactyla > Bovidae > Tragelaphus > Tragelaphus eurycerus. Next base: position 27,348,404 of record CAKXYN010000018.1, on the reverse strand, counting down.
CCACCTCAGACTCTCAGGACAGTCTTTCCAGGTCACTTTAATCAAGATACCCATTTTCTCTGTCTGCAGCAATCTTAGCCCATTTCCAAATTACTCTGGGCTTGCCTGTTTCTATTTTCAAGAGCACTCAGAAATCCAGATTCTTAAAAGTGCTTTTAAACCACCTCATCATCTCTGATTTCTTTCAGCTCTTTTTTCCCATTATCACTCTGAATCCTGCCCTCCCCGCCTTCCCCACTCTCTTCCATTTAATGGATAGAAAATGGAGCTTTGGAGAAGTTGTAAAGCAAGACAAAGATGTCAGAGATTACACTCGGAATAAAGGAAATGAGGAGAGCCTCTGATTGCCCCTAGAGGGGCTGCCCCCAGGAGGGGCTGCCAGAGGGTCTTATAAGAGGGCAGGTTCAAGTGGGTCAGACAGAGGATATCTTTCTTTAGCACAAGCCCTGGAGTCTCCGCACTTGGCTTTAACACTCAGCTCCCATACCTCCCCAGTGCCTCAGTGGTAAAGAATCCACCTGCAGTGCAGGCAACATGGGTTCGATCCCTGAGTGGGGAAGATCCCCTTGAGGAAGGCATGGCTACCCACTCCAGTACTCTTGCTGAGAAAATCCCATGGATGGAGAAGCCTGGGGGGCCCCAGTCCATAGGGTCTCAAAGAGTCTGAAAGGACAGAGCACCCATACTGTTTAACTGTGTGAGCTAGAGCAGATCACTTGAGTACTCTGCATCTCAGTTACATCACGGGTTCAACAAGAATCCCAATGCCTATCTCACAGGAGAAATAAGGAAACACGGTGGAATCCAGACTCTAAGCACCATGAAGGAAGAGACTCAGTTTACCTTTTTCACAGCTCTACCCCTGCCCCAGCATTGCACTTGGCACAAAGTCTAGATCTCGGTTTCCTAGACGTTTCTCTCGTCCACTAATAACTTGCTCCCTATTTTGAATCTAAATGGGGGAACTGATTAAAGAAGAAAAAAATAATGATGGCATCATCATCATTATTACCACCACCCTAACACACAAGGAAAAAACATTAAATAAATATAAATTAAAAAATAATATCCTACAGAAGGCAGACAGGAAAAAGAAGTATTTGCATTTCATTACAGCTACCATGACTGCACACTCTTCACAATAGAAGAGATAAAAAGGAAGAAAAGGGAAAGGCAAAAAGAAATATGAATAAATAAAGAAATCTAACTGATATCCTAAATATGTAATCAAAAAGAACAGGCCTTGGAATATATTATAAATTGAAAGATCTGTTCAGAGAGAAGCAATTGAAAGCCCAAATTGAACAGTCTCAGCAATTTGTGGGAGAAGAAATATTCTGAAATGGCATAACGTAGGAGCAAAGAACAAAGCATTTTTATCTGGCTCCCAAACAATGAAATGAACCTGCCAATTCCATGTGGAAGATGGGCTTTAAAGAACTGCAGCCGAGCCAAGGGAGCATTCAAAGTGAGTTGGAATTCATTAGATGCCAGAGGAGAAGCAGCTACAGATTTCTTAACAGGCATCTCCAGCTCAGGCCAGAAGGAGCCCGAGGCAGCCCAGAACTGGCTGAAGACTCAAAGGAAAACCGCTCTTTGATTAACCCATCTAGCCTGCACATCTTGCCCAGTTTCTGGGCTTCTTTCCTCCCACAGGCATTGCTAGTCCAAATGGTGATAATCTCTGAGAAAACACAGAAAGGAGGCTAAGGAGGAAAAAGTCCTGGCTGCAGTTAGGAGGGCATGAGATCAGTTCTTACTCTGCCCCTCATGCAGTGAGGACGGAAATTCCTCCCTCTGAGACAGTTTCCTCACCAGTGACATGGGAAAAGGTGGGAATGGGTCACATCAGGATGTCAGTTCCTAAGTCAATAGGCAAATATCAAATATGCTCAAAAGAACCCTGCATGTATGCAGATAAACCTATAATCCAAAAAGATACGTGCACCCCTATGTTCATAGCAGCACTATTCACAATAGCCACGGGCTAAATGTCCATCAACAGATGAATGGGTAAAGATGTGTGTGTGTATATATATATATATATATATATATATATATATATATATATATATATATAGTGGAATACTACTCAGCTGTGAAAAAGAGAGAGAGAGAATGAAACTCCATTTCCAGCAACAAGAATGCAACCAGAGATTATCACAATAAGTTACGTCAGAAAGAGAAAGACAAATATATGATATCACTATGTGTGGAATCTAAAATATGACACAAATGAGCCTCTCTATGAAACAGGAACAGAGTCACAGACATAGAGAAGAGACTGGTGGCTACCAGGGGGAGGGGGCTGGAGGAGAGAGAGAGTGGGAGGCTGGGGTTTACAGATGTCAGCTTTTATATCTAGAATGGATAAACAATAAAGTCCTACTGTATAGCACACAGAACTATATCAATATCCTATGATAAGTCAAAGGTGCTCAGTCACGTCCAACTCTGTAACCCCATGGACTACAGAGCCCATAGAATTCTTCAGGCCAGGATACTGGGATGGGTAGCCTTTCCCTTCTCCAGGGGATCTTCCAAATTCAGGGACTGAACCCAGGTCTCCTGCACTGCAGGCAGATTTCTTTACCAGCTGGAGTGGGTAGCCTATCCCTTCTCTAGCAGATCTTCCTGACCCAGGAATCAAACTGGGCTCTTCTGCTTTGCAGGCAGACTCTTTAACAACTGCACTATCAGGGCTTATCAAAGAAAAGAATATTTTAAAAAGAATGTGTGTGAGTGTGTGTATATATATAGATATATGTATAACTGAATCATTTTGCTGTACAGCAGAAATTAACACAACATTGTAAACCAACTATTAGATCAGATCAGATCAGATAAGTCGCTCAGTCATGTCCGACTCTTCGCAACCCCATGAACCGTAGCACGCCAGGCCTCCCTGTCCATCACCAACTCCCAGAGTTCACTCAGACCCACGTCCATCGAGTCAGTGATGCCATCCAGCCATCTCATCCTCTGTCGTCCCCTTCTCCTCCTGCCCCCAATCCCTCCCAGCATCAGAGTCTTCTCCAATGAGTCAACTCTTCGCATGAGGTGGCCAAAATACTGGAGTTTCAGCTTTAGCATCATTCCTTCCAAAGAAATCCCAGGGCTGATCTCCTTCACAATGGACTGGTTGGATCTCCTTGCAGTCCAAGGGACTCTGAAGAGTCTTCTCCAACACCACAGTTCAAAAGCATCAATTCTTCGGGGCTCAGCCTTCCTCACAGTCCAGCTCTCACATCCATACATGACCACAGGAAAGACCATAGCCTTGACTAGGCGAACCTTTGTTGGCAAAGTGATGTCTCTGCTTTTGAATATGCTATCTAGGTTGGTCATAACTTTCCTTCCAAGGAGTAAGCATCTTCTAATTTCATGGCTGCAGTCACCATCTGCAGTGATCTTGGAGCCCAGAAAAATAAAGTCTGACACTGTTTCCACTGTTTCTCCATCTATTTCCCATGTAGTGATGGGACCAGATGCCATGATCTTCGTTTTCTGAATGTTGAGCTTTAAGCCAACCTTTTCACTCTCCACTTTCACTTTCATCAAGAGGCTTTTGAGTTCCTCTTCACTTTCTGTCATAAGGGTGGTGTCATCTGCATATCTGAGGTTATTGATATTTCTCCCGGCAATCTTGATTGTGTTTCTTCCAGTCCAGCATTTCTCATGATGTACTCTGCATAGAAGTTAAATAAACATGGTGACAATATACAGCCTTGACGTACTCCTTTTCCTATTTGGAACCAGTCTGTTGTTCCATGACCAGTTCTAACTGTTGCTTCCTGACCTGCATACAGATTTCTCAAGAGGCAGATCAGGTGGTCTGGTATTCCCATCTCTTTCAGAATTTTCCACAGTTATTGTGATCTACACAGTCAAAGGCTTTGGCATAGTCAATAAAGCAGAAATAGATGTTTTTCTGGAACTCTCTTGCTTTTTCCATGATCCAGCAGATGTTGGCAATTTGATCTCTGGTTCCTCTGCCTTTTCTAAAACCAGCTTGAACATCAGGAAGTCCACGGTTCACATATTGCTGAAGCCTGGCTTGGAGAATTTTGAGCATTACTTTACTAGCGTGTGAGATGAGTGCAATTGTGCAGTAGTTTGAGCATTCTTTGGCATTGCCTTTCTTTGGGATTGGGATGAAAACTGACCTTTTCCAATCTTGTGGCCACTGCTGAGTTTTCCAAATACTTCAATTAAAAAATATTAAAACTGGAAAAAAAAAGCAGCTTTGGATATTCCTACACTCACCTGAACAGTGGGGTCCACATGTTTTAATGCATATACCATGATACACTTGGGACCTGAGACCAAAGGCTAGAGCAGACTTGTGTCTCCATCAGCCATCTCCTGCCCCTAAGGACGCTATTTCCTGGTAGGACTCCAAACTCCAAGTTACCAGCACCATTTAAATTGCTCACTCTTTTCCTTTTTCCCAAGTCATATTATTACACTTTTATAATTTAAAGGGCACAAAATATAATGTAAGTCCTACCTCAATCATTGTTTTGTTTAGTTGCTAAGTCATGTCTGACTCTTGCAACTCCATGGACTGCAGCCCCCCAGGCTTCTCTGTTTATGGGATTTTCCAGGCAAGAATACTAGACTGGGTTTCCATTTGCTTCTCCAGGGGATCTTCCAGATCCTAGGATCGAACCTACATCTCCTGCATTGGCAGGGGGATTCTTTACTCCTGAGCCACCTGGGAAGTCCCACCTCAATCACAGGGATATCTAAAAATCGAGAGGGTAAAGTATATGTGAAAGCACTGCAAAAACAACCAAGTGCTTTACAATTATATTATTCATCTGCTATGTTGCGAACTTCTGGAGGATTCATGAAAAAGTATTTCCAAGATCTAACACAGAGTCTTAACAGACTTTCCAGGAACTCAATAAATAATGGAGATCAATGGATGAGGCTATAAATCAGCTAACCCTCAATTTACCATCATCTCCTTCAGGGCTTCCCTAATAGCTCAGTTGGGAAAGGATACTCCTGCAATGCAGGAGACCCTGGTTCCATTCCTGGGTCAGGAAGATCCGCTGGAGAATGGATAGGCTACCCACTCCAGTATTCTTGGGCTTCCCTTGTGGCTTGGCTGGTAAAGAATCTGCCCACAATGAGGAACACCTGGGTTGGGAAGATCCCCTGGAGAAGGGGAAAGGCTACCCACTCCAGTAAAGAGTTGGACATGACTGAGTGACTTTCACTCACCTGTAGGTTCTACAGGGCACAGGATGGGTCCCTGGACCTGTCTGTAAGTATTCACAATCTAGTTGGAGAAGACACACTCCCAGGATACACAGTGCCAAAGATGATACACCTGCTGGTGCTCTTACAGCACACAGACCACAGTACAGGCAGGGGAGCAATCTGTGAGCTGGACTCCTCAGCACAGCACTCTGTACAGGAGGTCACTTGACCCAGGATTTCACAACACAAAACAGAGGGACTTTGGAGCCAGGAGAGCTCTTAAAGAGTCAATTATTCAACCCCCTTACTGTAAGGGTGAGAAAACAAAGTCTTTGGAAGGGGCTGTTGGGTGGTGGGCTCACACGGCAGGACCACCACCAAAGGCCATGGACCAGAGGGGTCCCTGATCCCCTGCTGAACAACAATGCACAGGAGAATAGGTCTTGCCTCACCTCGCTGGGAACAGCAATAAAACAAGCCTGTTCCCCAATCTTCACTCCAAAGTCACTTATTAAGCAACATGAGACAAGATGCTAGACAGTGTGGTAAGTGTGTACATACACAGACATGTGCATACACATGCTCTCTCGTGTATCTTTGTTTCTCCCTCCTCCTCCCACTGCCAGAATGGTTCCTGCTGCAATGGAGCAAAGAGGGTGACTGAAGAAGGTCAGAGAAGAAGGCAGTGTTTCCAACTTCAGATCCCTACTCAAGTATCACCCTCCCAGAGAGGCCTCCCTCCTGGACCATTTGATTAAACAATAACCCCTTCCCTGCTCCATCTGACACCCTATGCATACACTTTTTCTCTTTCTCCCCTGAGTAGGATGGAAGGACCACGGGCAGTGATCTTTGTCTGTTTTCCTCAGTGCTTCATCCACAGCACCAATCATGTGGTACGTACTCCAAGAAATGTTTATTGAAAACAATGAAATCAGAGGCTTCATAAAGAAAATATGATTTGACCTCATCCTGAAATGATGAATGGTACTCAGGAAAAAAAAAAAAAGAAATGATGCTGATGTGAGTAGGGGCTAGAGTAGACAACATGGGTGCAGGAAGCAGAATCCTACCAGTTCCTTGTTGTAAATGAAAGCTAAATAAAGGAAACTAAAGCAGAGATAATGTGCGAAGAAATCCAAAATGTCTAGGAAAGTGTTAACACATAATTCTGTACAAGCAGAGCTGGAAGGCTACCATCAAATTTCAGAAGGCCACTTTGGTAGCCCCAAACTCACACATGACATGACATTAGTTGCTAGGTCATGTCTGACTCTTTGTGACCCCATGGACTGTAAACCACCAGCCTCCTCTGCCCATGGGATTTTTCAGGCAAGAATACTGGAGTGGGTTGCCATTTCCTTCTCCAGGGAATTGTCCCAACCGAGGGATCAAACCTGGGTCTCCAGCATTGCAGGCAGATTCTTTACCATCTCAGTTACCAGGGAAGCCACACAGGCGCTGTTAGAAAGCAATTCAGCTAGGGAGACGGGGAGGGCAGCAGGGGAGAATGATGCCTGAAACCAGTGAATGCAGCACGGGCCTTCAAGCTGTTGTTCACAAGGCCCCGTGCTTCCCTGAGCCCAAACCCCGCCTCACTCTTCACTCTGCCTTGGCAAGCCCAGAAAGGCCCACCAGGGGCTCTCCTGAGTGTTTTCCACCCCCATTCAGACCCTTGCCACAAACTCCAGGCAGAAACTCATGGTGATATTGAGGGCTTTTTTTTTCTTTTTTGGCTTCTTTTTCCCTGGTTATTTATTTTTTAACGTTGTGAAGACTGATTTGGAAAACAAGTATATTTGAATGAGAGAAAAGTCATTAGCATGCATATAAAATAAAGGCAGTAGAATACTGATTGTGGCAATTTAGGAAAGCTGGCACAATGCACCTCTCCAATTCACAGGAAGCTGAGAGAAAATACAATCCACATTGCATATTAAATGGAGAGAACATGGCTTCGGGTTGCGGGCCGCTGCGGAGTGGGCTGTTGTCCTGCCCTGTCTGTCTGTCCTCCCCAGGGCCAGTGCTGCCAGCACCACCCAGGACAAACAGGCGACACAACCAAGGTTCGTCTTCACTTACATCCCTGACTCAGAGGGTAGCCATTTCCACAAAAGAGCTAGCCCCATCTGGAATAAATCCACAGACACGACAGAGAGGGTACAATCAATGTTCTGGTGAGGAAGGTTTTAAATACCAATTTTATTTCTCTTTCTTTATTCTGTACACAGAAGCAGATTGGTAAACAAATAATGGAAGCTGATGAGTTCTGAAGTGCTGGGGTAGTTTAGAGGAACGTTCCTTAAATTAAAAACTGAAAGGCTATAAACTTTGTTCCTGCTTTGGGGGCAGCACACACTAAGTGACCCTGGGCAAATCATCCAACTTCCGTGGGCCTCAGCTTCCCTTCCTGGCCGCATCCATGTATGAATTAAATGGATACTACTAGCTCGCTGAATTGTAACAACCACTCTAGGATTCTTGCCTGGAAAATCCCATGGACAGAGGAGCCTGGTGGGCCGCAGTCCATGGAGTCGCGAAGAGTTGGACACAACTGAGCGACTTCACTTTCACTTTGCACTTCATGGAGAAGGAAATGGCAACCCACTCCAGTGTTCTTGCCTGGAGAATCCCAGGGACGGGGAGCCTGGTGGGCTGCCGTCTATGGGGTGGCACAGAGTCAGACACGACTGAAGTGACTTAGCAGCAGCAACAAATTAATTTTGCCTAATTCACAAGTAAGACGAAAAAGGAGGCCTCATCGGACATTTGGTTCTGTCCAGAACATCCATAAGCCATCAGGTCCACACCAAAAGATCCTTGAAAGTTGGTCCTATGCGAAACGTCCACAGCACCTTAGCTCCATGCCAAATGGTTTTGGACAGGATCAAATATCAGAACATTTTGGGTGCTGCACAATTGTCTCCATCTAGGGACATTTTGGATAGTACCAAAAATGACCAAATATCAAAAAACCTTTCGGCATGGACTAAATGTCTTATGAACACTTTGCTGCTGCTGCTAAGTCACTTCAGTCATGTCCAACTCTGTGTGACCCCTAAGACGGCAGCCCACCAGGCTCCCCCGTCGCTGGGATTCTCCAGGCAAGAACACTGGAGTGGGTTGCCATTTCCTTCTCCAATGCATCAAAGTGAAAAGTGAAAGTGAAGTCACTCAGTCGTGTCCGACCCTCAGCGACCCCATGGACTGCAGCCTACCAGGCTCCTCCGAACACTGTGGATATGATCAAATGTCTGCTAACTGAACCAAGAGTGTGAAATCTGTCTCATTTCCAGTCTCACATTCTTAATCCAAACTCTAAACTTAGGTTATTACCTCCAAGCCCTTTCTGGTTCTGACCATCTAAGCCCTCATTTATTTATCTGTGTAAATTTGTTCAAACAGAAAGCATTGGGGCCACCAGAGTGACTTACCTCCTAATAGCACCCAAGTATGGCAGGAACCGTCCCACCTAATGGTACAAAATGTGTTTTCCACCTCAGTAGCAAATCTGAGAAGCAGTAGAAAACCCTTAAGGCCCCAAATCATATCTGGGTCCTATTCTGATCTGTCTGGGGACACATAAGCAGTAGCATGACCTCTAACAAAAGACCCTTTTCTAGTGACAGTCCCTCCTACTACCCTCCCCCATCACAGTCCATCACCAGCCAATGTACAATCACAGCTCTGTGATTCAGCTGTTTCCACAGGCTGGGGCCACAGGCCAAGAGCAACAGAGAAAAGTATAATCACACCAGGGCCAGACCCTGCTCTAGGGGCCAAAATACTAAATGAGAAGAACAGAGTTTAGCAGCATCATATGCAACCAAGAATAAATTAAATGTTTCAAGAGTGTGTGTTGTCCACTAAAATTATGTGAAGTTGCATCAGTAGAAGTGGATTCCCTGGAAACAGATGTGTCTGCTTTGATTTGTGACTATATGACCCCTGGAAGTCTCATTTCATTTCGCCCAAAACACCGATAAACAGGAAGTTCCATTAGTGTGGAGGAAGTTTGGTAATGAAAATAAACCTGGAGGAAGACTTGAAGAAACTGGGAGGGCATCGTGGAGGCCGGGAAAATCATCTTCAATGCCTGAAAGCTCTCCCTCCACCCCTCAGAGGAGGAAGCATATTATTCCACATACACCTTGATTGTTGAATAATAAAGATGGCAGGAAGTACAGTGGGGCCCAATTAAAGAAAAAGTTCCCCCAAAAGCTGCCTCCCAAAGACAGAAACTGTGCCTGTGAGCAAGGAACTCCCCAGTGTTAGAGGCACTGAAGCAGGGACTGAAAAACCATCCGGAAGAGAGGCTGAGGAGTTAAGGAATTAAGCTTCCATGAACAAGCGGAGGGGCAAATAAGTCCCTGCACCACAGTTACTGAAGCCTGTGTGCCCTGGGCCCCCTGCTCCACAAGGAGAGAAGCCACTGCAATGAGAAGTCCCTGCACCACAACGAGGAGTAGCCCCTGCTCATCACAACTAGAGAAAAAAGCCTGCACAAAGTAACGAAGACCAAGCCCAGCCAAAGGAAAAAAAAAAAAAAAAAAATCCAAGATTAAAGGGATCAAAGTGTAATTTGCATTGAACGGTGTCTTGCCAAAAAAAAAAAAAAAATCAAGTCCTAACTCCCCAACTCCCTTACCTGTCTGTGAATGTGCCCTTTTTTGGACTAGGATAGGCTCATTGTGAGGCAGGATATAGATGGGCTCCAGCCTAGGCATTTAAAAAGGCCTCATGTTCACATTTCTTAGGGCAAAAAAAATGGGTTTCAAGCTGACACTTCACAATTAGCCTCCTGTTTGCATCTCCTGAGATAAGAGATACCAAACCACCTGACCTGCCTCTTGAGAAACCTATATGCAAGTCAGGAAACAACAGTTAGAACTGGACATAGAACAACAAACTGGTTCCAAATAAGAAAAGGAGTGCGGCAAGGCTGCATATTGTCACCCTGCTTATTTAACTTATATGCAGAGTGCATCATGAGAAACCCTGGGCTGGAAGAAGCACAAGCTGGAATCAAGATTGCTGGGAGAAATATCAATAACCTCAGATATGCAGATGACACTACCCTTATGGCAGAAAGTGAAGAGGAACTCAAAAGCCTCTTGATGAAAGTGAAAGAGGAGAGTGAAAAAGTTGGCTTAAAGCTCAACATTCAGAAAACGAAGATCATCTACGGCCATACCACCTTGAACACGCCTGATCTCATCAGAAAACGAAGATCATGGCATCTGGTCCCATCACTACATGGGAAATAGATGGGGAAACTGTGGAAATAGTGTCAGACTTTATTTTAGGGGACTCCAAAATCACTGCAGACGGTGATTGCAGCCATGACATTAAAAGACGCTTACTCCTTGGAAGGAAAGTTATGTCCAACCTAGATAGCATATTCAAAAGCAGAGACATTACTTTGCCAACAAAGGTTCATCTAGTCAAGGCTATGGTTTTTCCTGTGGTCATGTATGGATGTGAGTTGGACTGTGAAGAAAGCTGAGCACCAAAGAATTGACGCTTTTGAACTGTGGTGCTGGAGAAGACTCTTGAGAGTCCCTTGGACTGCAAGAAGATCCAACCAGTCCATCCTAAAGGAGATCAGTCCTGGGTGTTCATTGGAAGGACTGATGCTAAAGCTGAAACTCCAATACTTTGGCCACCTCATGCGAAGAGTTGACTCACTGGAAAAGACTCTGATGCTGGGAGGGATTGGGGGCAGGAGGAGAAGGGGACGACAGAGGATGAGATGGCTGGATGGCATCACCGATTTGATGGACATGAGTTTGAGTGAACTCCGGGAGTTGGTGATGGACAGGGAGGCCTGGCGTGCTGCGATTCATGCGGTTGCCAAGAGTCAGACACAACTGAGAGACTGAACTGAACTGAGATAAGAGATAGGTGTGTTCCAGGTTAGATATTTACCACCAGCCTCCTGTTTGCACTTCAAAATAGAAATAATAACAGAAACAAGATAAATAGCCAGGCTTTGTCCCCTAAATACACTTTAAGATAACAGTCTGAGCAGAAACAGAGAGGGGATTAACCCTGTTTGAGTAAAAGATCAAGAGGTCATATATTTCCCTTCCTTGGGGCAAGGGAGCAGAAAGGCTCCTTGAGGTCACAAGGAGGGGGGCAACACCCCATAATATGAGATGCCAAGGCGCCTCTTAGGCCTCTGGGCTGGAATCCATCTCAGAAAAAGGTGCATAATGGCACCCCACCCCAGTACTTTTGCCTGGAAAATCCCATGGACGGAGGAGCCTGGTAGGCTCCAGTCCATGGGGTCGCTAAGAGTCGGACACGACTGAGCGACTTCACTTTCGCTTTCCACTTTCATACGGTGGAGAAGGAAATGGCAACCCACTCCAGTGTTCTTGCCTGGAGAATCCCAGGGACAGGGGAGCCTGGTGGGCTTCTGTCTGTGGGGTGGCACAGAGTCGGACACGACTGAAGCGACTTAGCAGCTTAGCAGCAAATTGGGGAGAGTCCTAGGGTAGGTCAGGTGTGAAGAAAGAAGCCAGATAATTCATATGGGGCTTCCCAGGTGGTGCTAGTGTTAAAGAACTTGCCTGCTAATGCAAGGCATATAAGAGACTCAGGTTCAATCCCTGGGTCTGGAAGATCCCCTGGAGGGTGGCAAGACAACCCACTCCAGTATTCTTGCCTCGAGAATCCCATGGATAGAGGAGCCTGGTAGGCTACAGTCCATAGGGTCACAAAGAATCAGACACGACTAAAGCAACTTAGCATGCACTCACACATTCATGGATATACAACATTTTAGGGCTTCCCAGGTGGCTCAGACAATAAAGAATCTGCCTGCAATGTAGGAAACTCAGGTTCCCACCCTGGGTCAGGAAGCTCCCATGGAGAAGGGAATGGTTACCCACTCTAGTATTCCTGATGGAGAATTCCATGGACAGAGGAGCCTGGCAGGCTATAGGCCACGGGTCTGTAAAGAGTTAGGCACAGCTGAGCGACTAATACAACTCAAAGAAAGACATGGGAAAACTGCCCTATATAAATGATTTAACCACTCTTTACTACGCTAGTCCTCATTAGGAAAGATGCCCACACCCTTTCTCTTAGGGTGTGCATCTCCACCTTGCTTCTGTCTTTAAACGGTCTCTCCCACTTGTGCTGTGTCTCTAATAAGAAACTTTGTATCTCTTTTTACAGTTTTTGCCTCCTTGAGAAATGCATTTTTCAATGAGAGCTAAAAAACAGGGAAAATTTGCTTCTAGTCTTTAGCCCTTGCTGGCCTGGTGGTGAGGATTCCTGGTTTTCATCCCGGCTACACATGTTCAGTTCCTGGGCAAGGGAACTAAGATCTCGCTTCACACCACTGCTCACTGCTGCTTCTCTGAGATCAACTGCAGATGTAATCAAGTGAAGATGAGGTCTTACTACATTAGAATGGGCCATAGAGCCAAGTACCGGTGTCCTTTAAAGACGATGGAAAGCTGGACACCTAGACACAGACACACAGAAGAGAGCCATATTAAGATGGAAGCAGACACTGAAGTCATACAGCTATGCGACAGGGGCACCAAGGATGGCCGGCAACCACCAGAAGCTAGAAAGAGGCTAGGACAAGATATTTCCTTAGGGCCTTCATGGGAAGCATGGCCTTGCCAACTCAATGATGTCAGAATTCTAGCCCCCAGAGCTGTGAGGGAACATATCTGTGTGAAGCCACATGATTTGCAACTATCTGTTACTGCCATGCTAGGGAACTGATAAACCGAACAATCCCCGACCTAGGGACATTCTATCCATGCCTTAGGAACTTAAGAGTTGTTTTCCAAGTGAAAGTTTTGATGGCATAATAGTAATTTTTGAATCAAACTGAATGGCAAAAAACTGGATTAGCTTACCCCTCTCCCCCAACTCATTCATGGAGTGCTTAATACATGACAAAAATTCTGCAAAATCCTAAGGACACAAGGATGAAGGAGACATGATTCCCACCCTGGGGGAGGTCACTATCCACCTCCTATCATAACCTGACAGATCCCTTTACATCAGTCACGGCAGCTAACAAGACATGTACAAATATGGAGGTAAGGAAAGGAGGAGAATGGTCATCCATGGCTGTGGGTGGCAGGGAAGACTTTTTTTTTTTTTTTGCAAAGGTTACATCTGCACTAGATCTTTAAAAAGTAGGTGTTTTCCAGGTAAACCAGATAAGGAAGCTTTCTAGACATGACAGGCCTTGGAATAACTCCTTCAGATATGGGTAGATTAGGGCATGTGCGTGCGTGTTAGTCACTTAGTCTTGTCCGACTCTCTGTGACCTCCATGAACTGTAGCTGCTAGGGTCCTGTCTATGGAATTCTCCAGGCAACAATACTGGAGTACGTTGCCACTCCCTTCTCCAAGAGATCATCCCAAACCAGGGACTGAAGCCAGGTCTCCTGCATAGCAGGCAGATTCTTTACTGTCTGAGCAACCTGAGAAGGGATAAAAAAATTCAAGAGTGATAAAGAAGCAACTTAATCTGTATAGGAAATTGTCCAGGAAACCTCACAAGTGCTTGGACAACCGTGACTCCAATTTTTGACAATCCTATTCCATTACTCCCCCCATACCCAGAGCACTACATCATTTTCATTGTTTCACTTTAGAGTAACTAGAATGCCAGATTCCTTCCACCTCCCCGGTTATAGACCATCTTGCAGTTCCTTAGGGGATATCAACACTTAAAATACTCATGGGTGAAAAGACAGACAGAAGATGTATCAGATGGTTTCCCCCACCCCAACAGATTTTTAATCCATTCACTTCTCCCTACTCTGGCATATGGAGACGGGAGAGACAGAAATGAAGCTAAACTAACAGCTGCTTCCCAACAGTGGAAGAGCATAAGAGGATGTCAGTGTGTCACACATGACAGCTGTGAGCGTTCTCAGAACTAATTATATAACCTCTGGGATAGAGAGCGTTCCTCCTTTCACAACATTCTCTTTTATTCTGATAAAAATCATGGAAGCCCAGAAGCATCTATGAGGTTAGGAGGTGGCCCAGGGGTTAGGCAAACTGCAAGTTAAAGCTGCCCCAAGGTTAGACCTCAGTCTCCTGACCCCAGGGTGCTCCTGTCTTCATCGCTTTGTGTATCTGTCTTTTGAAGCATGTAAAAGGACGCTGAGGATGGTAAAATGGTTCTGTGGAAGTAAATGGAAACCACTCAACTTACAGGAAGAGTCTACTGGAAGGGCAAAAAGACCAAGTTCTGCTTTCCTTTGTCCTGTAAGTATGTGACAGAGATTTCATACATGCTATCAAAGCAACCACATCTCCACATTCTGAATGCAAGCGTCTTAAGAAATGAGTTGAGGATCAAATAGCAATGAACACATGGGATGTATGTAGCTTCGGTGCAGCTCACGGAGCAGATCTGGTCCAGCAAACCCTCCAACTCCTCCCTGACCTCTCACCATTCTTCTGTGTTCAATATATGATTTCTGTGTCCACTATATAACAATATCTGCCCCCTTTAAAAAGCAAGGAAGTTGCTGATACCAGTGGTAATGATGGAATCAACTCATCAGAAACTGAGAACACAGTCATTGACCCTTGTGCCCATGGACTGGTCCTTAAATATCGTTACATTAAACTAATTGTTCATCTTCAGGGCTCAGAACTTCTCCCACATGCTCAAGTTAAGAAAGCCAACTGCTAATTTTAAATATAGACTAAAGCTGCAACATACAAGTATAAGCTGGAATCACATTTTTCCTGAAAGAACTAAAAATACTACCAGCACTGTCCCTCTATGAGGATTAAAAAACAAAAAGAACATCGATTAGATAGCATCTTCTGGTTATAAGATGTCTCTCTGATTAAAAACGGAATTGATTCAAGGAAACAAATGAAGTTTACATTTAATTAATCTCCTCATCTCATCCTACCCCAGTCCAGTATGTGTATTTCAGGGATTTTGCCTGATCTATAACATTAAAGACACAGTGCATCTCAGCACACATGCAAAAAGCACACACACACACACGCTCATGATTCTGAACTGCAATTCTTTTCCAGATGCCCCAGGTTGTCAATGAATTCTAAACTAACTTAATTGTCTTGCATTTCCATGAAGGCAGCACCTGCTTTTGAGGCACTTGGGTGATCACATGAAATATAAAGATATAAAAAACAATCTGTCCTCCTAACAGGTATAAGATGACTCAGAAGGAGAGAAGAAAGTTCTTGTCTTGAGAGGAGTCCACTGGTTTCTTGGGAAATTACAGAAACACTAAGCATGCTTTCTGTCTCTCTCCTCTGGACCCACATGCCTAGAAATAGGTGTCTCACCCCGTGTGCAGAAAGGCTGTAAATTTCCCCTGCTCCCAGAAGAGAAGGGGGTGCTAGGAGGGATTGGAGAAAGTCTTTCCCTTCCCTCTCATCTCCTCTCCTGAGCACATGCACACCAGAGGACATGAAGCCAGGGGTTAAAGAGAGATAATAAGCCCCAAAAATACTGAAAATGAGGTTATGAAATGACTGACTTTAAAATAGGAATATGTCAGTGGCTCACTAATTAGTGGGAGGAACACTGGGATGGGGCTTCCCTGATGGCTCAGTGATAAAGGATCCACCTGCTAATGCAGGAGATGCAGTTTTGATCCCTGGGTTGGAAACATCCCCTGGAGAAGGAAATGGCAACCCACTCCAGTATTCTTGCCTGGGAAGTTCCATGGACAGAGGAGCCTGGCAGGCTACAGTCTATGGGGTCACAAAAAGAGTCGGTCATGACTTAGCAGCTAAACAGAACACTGGGGTAAAGAGAAGAAAAGGCAGTTCAGATAAGCCAAGCTGTGGAACCCTCAGTCCTTTCCATGCAACCCTTTTGGGGAAGAAAAATGCAACAAGCAGAGGAGTCCTTGGCAGCACAATTCAAATGGGCTCATGGGCTCACGCTCCTGCTCTTGGCTGAGGACAGAGTCCCAGCAGTGCCATGTGGCCTAAGGCTGGTGCACATTGTCTCCAAGCCTGATGAGCAGTACTTTGTCAGCATCTTATTTGCAGAGAGGAAACCCCTTGTCCTGGCTTCCCTTGCTCCGGGCCTCCTGGCTCGTGGATACAGAACACAAGAAGAGGCTGCAAAAGGTTGTGAGGGCAGGCATTCTGGCTGGAGAGTGCGTGGACATAAGCCTGGTTGTTTGTTTCCATGCTATTTCTGAAAGGAGGGCTCTTGAGAAATGAAGTCAGCCATTGCTTCTTTAGGGGCCTCAGGTGTTTTACCTGTGAATGGAAGAGACTCCTCTCCTCTGGAATCTGGGTGGACTCTGTGACCACCTGATCATGGGAGGATGCTTTGTGGGTTTTCAGGCCCAGGCCTTAGGGATCTGTCAGCTTCCACTTCCAGTCTCTTGGCACATTCACTTTAGAAGCCTTCACCTTTCACATAAGAAGTCTGACTTACACGGAGGCTGCCATGCTATAACACTGGCCAAGCTAGTCAAAAGAGAGGCTAAAGGTGGTCAGGAAAGATTGGAGAAGTGAGGGAAAGAAGTTTCTGGTCAGCTCACAACTGAGATACAGAAACCAGTGGGCAAAGGTGGGCTTCCTTGGTAGCTCAGCTGGTAAAGAATGCGCCTGCAATGCAAGAAATCCAGGTTCGATTCCTGGGTTGGGAAGATCCCCTGGGTAAGGATAGGCTACCCACTCCAGTATTCTTGGGCTTCCTTGGTGGCTCAGCTGGTAAAGAATCCACCTGCAATGCAGGAAACCCCGGTTTGATTCCTGGGTTGGGAAGAAGCCCTGGAGAAAGGAATGGCTACCCACTCCAGTATTCTGGCCTGGAGAATTCCATGGACTATATGTAGTTGCAAAAAGTTGGACATGACTGAGCGACTTTCACTTTTTCTCTATACACTGAATTCCTGACTCATAGGGTCATGAAATATAATAAATTGTTATTTTAAGCTATTCGATTTTAGGGTAGTTTTTAATGCAGTGATCAGTACCAGAAACGGGGACCTATATAAGCCCTGCTAGCTCAAACAACTCTGATTCTGTGAACTTCATGCATCTCGGTGGTCCTCCACTTCTTACTCCATCCTCACTAGGGCAGGCAAATCCAGAAGTCAAAAGGGTTGAGTGGATCTTTGTGTTCACTGTCTCTGTCCATACTCCACATTGCCCAGAAACAAGGTTTTCATTTGAGGAATCACTTCCTCCCCACTCTGAGTCCACATAAACAGAAGAGATTCACCTCCCATTGCACTAGGGGCAATCCCTCCCCTATCTTTGCCCACTGGCCTGATCACCTCTCCTGGTCACAGTGGTTGCTTCAAGGGTAGGCAACTTATTTACTCAGAGCCAATGAGACATAAAGAGACTCTTGCCACGTATGATGGAGAAGAGGCCAAGATTTTACCTAATGAACCAGAAATAGAGAAGAGGCAGGTAGACCAAATCTACCCTTGGACTTGTCAGTGATGCAAGTCAATAAATACATATTTTGATAAACACGCTGATGTTAAGTTTTCTGATACTTTGTTGCTGCTGAAATTCCTAACTGCCAGTTAATACAGAAATAGGTATCACTGGCCCTTGCTTTCTTAGCCAGTCAGGCATCAGCAGCAAAAAAGATAATCATCTTGAGGGTGGATAAAGTGCAGGGAGACATACAGGCAACACTTTAAAACACATCAGGGTTTCACTTTCTGGTCTTTCAAATGATAAGACTGGACTGAACTACATCGAGGGAAGGAAGAACTCTTTCTTTCTTAGAAGAAGATAATCCAAAAAGGTAATCCTAGGAAGAACATCCCTAGGAGTCTGTAAGGGCAACATTTCCATGCTATCTGCCACCACATACAGTCATGGAAGGGCTTCCCAGGTGGCACTAGTGGTAAAGAATCCATCTGCCAATGCAGGAGATGCAAGAGGCTTGGGTTAGGGAAGATTCCCTGGAATAGGAAACAGCAACCCACTCCAGTATTTGTGCCCGGAAAATCTCACGGACAGTGAAGCCTGGCAGGCTACAGGCCTTGGGGTCTCAAAGAGTCAGAAATGACTGAGTGCTACTACCACATAATCATGAAAAACTGAAGGTATCCCAGCAGATAGGTGTTTGTGGCTAGCTAAGCAAACTACCATAGAGAACATAGTGGGAAATGACAGAGCCAACAAAACAGAAAGTTTGGGGACTATGCTAATAACTGAAAATGCATCCATCTAATAAAACACTATACTGATTAAGCAGGCCAGACTAGCTATTCAAATAAATGTACCATATTTAGTTATGAAACAAGAGGAGGAAGAATAATGTGGCAGGACTGGGTGGGGAAAGAGACAGATGCAGTGAATGAAATGATCCAGCCTCTGAAAGTTGGCCCTAGCTGAGGTCTGATGCTCGAATCCTATTTCCCATACCACTAAAATAAACCTCAAGCACAACATCGTACACAGCTGGCACCACCCAGCCTCTAATCACAGTGGCTGTGCCAAAGGAGAGAGAAGGCTGCCAATTATCCAGATAAGACTCTTTACTCTGCAAACCCCACCCTAAGAGCCCTTGACCTCAGCTTATACTTGGGGTGATGGCAAGTTCCACAGAAAGAGAGAGTAGCTGCTCCTGCCACCATCAATGAGTCTATTCCAGCCTGCACAGGCCAAAGCAGCAACCTGCCTCTAACATCATGAATAACGGAAAACACCGCTGCTCTCTGGGCAGCTACCAGCACGGTCTACAGTCTGCCGAACTGAGAAAGGAAAGGGGATTGAACGGCAGGAAACGGGGCGGCTGCAGCACTCACATTCAATTAGAGGCGTGAGAAGCCATTCCCAGAGGAAAATAAACTGCACTGCAATAGTACTTTATGGATGATGCTTGAGTGGAACAAGGACCTGAGATTTGTCAGAACGACTTGCTGAAGGAGGCCAGTAACAATCATCATGAAATACATTATACAACCAAATACTGATGATCTTGGCCCAGAACTGCTGAGGCATACAATGATCCCCAAACCACGCAGTCACTCTCAGTGCCCGGAGAGGATTTCCCCAACACGAGTCAGGAAGTCCGGATCTGAACCTCAACTCCTTTCCCCAGATGAGTTGCTCTCGGAAATGACATCCTCTGACTCAACTTCTTATCTGTAAAATGGGTAAACCAGAACATCTACAGCACAGTGAGGGCAATGAGAGAAGGCACTGGATCAGCAGGGTGTTCTGACCACACTACCCTTGTATTTACACAAAACCACATCGAAACAGGCAGGTCCAAATATAGCTTCTCATCACATGCCTTGTTTAGGTTAAAATATATTACTTCCAAACTGAGAATGGTCTCTTTCTATGTAACTCCACACAGCTGTCTTCTAATCGATGTGGCGTAATTGGTCATCTTCATCCCCAGAGCAAATATCCAGTGCAACTTCTCAATCAGACACTATTCAGTTACCAGGAACAACTCTTAGCTGTGAGATGTGGATAAATAACTTGAAGAGGTTATTATGGGCACATCAATGGAGATTATACAAAAAAGAATTTCCAATTATAATGCTTTAATTCCTATGAAAGGTGAGCATGTTCATGAAGGTAAGGCTGAGTCATTCACCTCTACACACAATCCACCTTCTGCCCACCCCACCCATCGTGACAGTCCCCTGGCATGAAAAGTCACAACTATTTGTAGACTGAAGGTGTCCAGGTTCTCTGGAAAAAGGATAGTAACTTGTCAAAAATCATGGTTATCAAGGAGTTGATGGGACTTATTAAATATGGATTAATAATGTCAGAAAAACCAGACTACTACAAAACACATACTTCTTTTTTCTCAACAAATCTTTCCAGAGCATGTGCTGTTTGCCAGGCACCATGCAGGAAGTTTGGGATACAATGGTGCCAAGAACAACACAGAACCTGTCCTCATGGGGAGTATCTTCTAAGGAGAAGGTACAGGTAGAGATGTAGGAACAGAACAGAAAAAATGTAGCCTCATCTATGGGCCCACTGAAAGACCTGAAGAACAGGGGAGGGAGAGGGCAGAGAACACGTTCCAAGGTCTGAAGTCAAGAGAAAGTGAGTCCAGTTAAAGGACCTTGAAAGAACTCAGAGTAGAGAACATCAAGAGAGTGGAGGCATGACATGACATTGGGGGAGTGGGCAGAGGCCAGGAGGTCCCTAAAGACACATTGAAGGGATGACTCTTAGAATTTTGAGAGAGTGGAAGGCGCGGAAGGCTTCAAGCAGAGGAGTGACGTGATGGGGGCAAAGCTTTATGGGGAAAGCAAGAGTAATTAGACTCTACTGGATGCTTCAAAAGGCATTTTATTAACTAGAAATACTTATGGGTACTAAATAGAGACATACAGTACTGAGTTCTAAAGAAAAACAAAGACCTGAACTAATCTAGTGACACAGCCTAGACATTTCATGTTTTTTTTTATAATCATGATCCAAGTTTGCGACTCATACTACTGAAGTGTGGAAGCAATTCTTGCCTTGCTATTTGGCTGTTTAGATTTAGATAAACATTTATTCATTTACTGCTCAACCCATCATCTGTTTCCAAAAAGGATTTGAGCAATAATAAAGGTAAAAAGACCTTATTAAAAGGTTTAAAAAAAAAAAAAATGGATCCCAAGGGAAAGAGAAGCTCACTGCTGACCTTCTGCACCACTCTGGAGGCCCCTGGATCAAAAGAATAAAGCTCTAACTTTAGGGCCAAACATTTCAACACAGAGAAGAGAACCAAGGGTCAAAGAATGGTGAAAACTAAGGCAAAGAATCAGTTTCCAGGTTCTTTTCAGCCTCGTGTATGGACAAGCCCCTCTCCCTCCATCAGATGAGCCAAACAGAATAAAACAATGGAAAAACCAATAACTTGATAGCATTAAAGACTCCACACTATGTCTTTGAAAACAAAGGCCATGGCCAAGGTTTTACACTGTCAGAAACTTCAAGATGCACTCGTGTACACACATGTGCGTAGTTATTAAACATGCCCTTGGATTTGATCTCTATTGCCTTTTCCTTATGAGGCTCAGCCTAAGTGATTAGCTCCCCAAGCCCAACAGATTCCCAAATTGGCAGTGCTCAGCAAGGTACTAAACATGAAATTTACCAGTTTAGAAGATACCTACCCCAAGGAAGCACCCACCACTCCTGCCCTATGGGTGAGTGCTTATGTGCTTCATTCCCCAGTCTCCCCAAAAGGAAGCCCATTCCCCTGGCTCCATCTGCCTCCCCGCACCTTGACAATAGACACGCCACTGTACAAGAAGTTACTACTGATATGATTACATTAGAGTTGAGTAATGGTTACCAGCACTCAAGGGTATAGCTTCAGAGACTTCAGGGAAAATTTCTAGAGTGACAGTACTTGATAATTGGAAGGGGCCCTGGACACTTCCTCACTTCACCATGTCATAGCACATAAAAGAGTGAGTATGACATTGGGGTGAAGGGGAAGAGGCTTCCAGGGACAGAAGTCACCAGTCCCAGGAGGCCTCCCTGCCCATTCCCCCTCCCCCATTCATGGCCC
The DNA here is from genome assembly GCA_935064755.1 of Tragelaphus eurycerus. NCBI lineage: Eukaryota > Metazoa > Chordata > Mammalia > Artiodactyla > Bovidae > Tragelaphus > Tragelaphus eurycerus. Next base: position 27,326,689 of record CAKXYN010000018.1, on the reverse strand, counting down.
CAAACTGAAAAGCTTTGCCTGAAGGAACCACTGAATTCAGCCTAGTCTTCCCTCCTTTCTCCTCCCATCCCCCCACACCCAACACTCAGCCAACTGCACAGCTACAGAAACCAAGCAACCTCTAAGGTGTTTCTCCCGTTATCCCTCCCTTACCACTCTCTGGTCTGCTGTCCTGCTCTGTGAGCTTCACTCGATGGAGGCAGGCCACTCCCCTAGAACATTCCCTCCCTTCTCTTCAACACTAGACACAACACTGGAAGATGTTTATAAAATGTTTACTCTGAAAACGCCGCCTATGGCCCCTCCAGGCAAACATGTGCTTCATGGTCCCCAGCCCCAGAGAACTCCTCCATCCTGGTGGTTTCCTACCTATTGACCACACTTTTGTAAACTTCCCTTTAGGAAATACTCCTCCATTCTCCCTAATTTGTGTGTGCCACCTCTTTCCTCCTGAGACCCTGATGGATATGTTGAACAATAAGAAAGTAGTTACATAACATCTACAACATGATAACAGGCTACACCATTTTAATAATGCAATTGCAAGGTTCTTCTTCTATTAGGTTTACTTACCTATTAATATGTTACCCAGCAACCATTCCCCTATTCTCCAAGTGCTAGCTTCATGAGGACTGACATTGCTGTATCCCCTAATACCATGCACAGGACCCCACATTTACAAGGTACACAGATGTATGTCAAAGGGATGGATGGATGAATGAATAAAGGAATGAAAAATATTTGATGGAATAAAAAATTTAGAAAGCTGAATATGAATTAAGATTACCATATGGATGCAGAAAGAAAAGAAAAGAACATAAAGCTTGATTTTTGTTGTTGTTATTATGGAAAAGCTGTGGGTGGATGTTAATTTTTAATTTTTCATTAAATTCTCAATGTTTATACAGCAATAATACTTTAAAAAGAAAATATTTTTGTGTCACTGAAATCTGGAATGAAAAGCGAAGTGTAAAAAAAAAATGCATTTATATATTTAATGGGTACACAAAGAGAAGACCAAAATAAACTTTCTCAAGAGACAACCAAATGATTAAACATTAAAGTTGACTTTCCCTCTGCACACAGCTATTAAAGAGTAATTAAGACTTTCCACTGTGTTAAGCAACCACTTGCCTAACAAAGTTGCCATAATCATGTTAAGACAAGGCAGATGGAATCAAATGAGATGCAAATGGGGCATAGTCCCCACATGGATTTATGACCCACATTTTTCCTGCCAGCAGTTCTTCCCAAGCAGAGGGCAACAGGCTACATACATTTATTCACTTCTATACCTTTTTCAGATTCTACAGCTAGAGTGGAAACACTTCCAGACTGATGCTGGAGACTTAGATACGAGGCCCAGATCAATCGGTAATTAGCTGTGTGACCCCAGCAAGTTGTTCTACCTCTCTAGACTCCACTTTCCTCATGAGGAAAATCAAAGGCTACGTGCCAAACTTGGGAGACCCTGCAGTTCTGACATTCTGCACTCACTACTACCTGCAGTGTTTCTACACTCACTCTGCGATGTTAGGACACTGGATGGCCAAGTGGAATGTCAACACAATTTCTAGAATGGTCCCAAGGCACTATCAAACTCAACAGGACCAACGCTGAGCTCTCTCTCTCACCCTAAACCTTTACTGTCCTCCACTGTGAATGCCTCGACTGTGTTCTGTGCCCAAGAGAGCAACATGACCATCATCTTAGATTTCTGCTCTCTCCTTTACCACCCACATCCAGCCCCCTCAACTGATGAGTTTCACCTTCCAGCTGTCTCTTGATCCTTTCCAGGTTTCACCATAATTGCTGCTGCTCCAGCTCAGGTTCCTGCCATTGCTCCTGGCCCACTGTAACACATAGCTAACCGGTCTCCTTCAGTTAGTCTATTCAATCTGTTAGCAACGTGGTAACCACAGTGGTCTTTCTAAAGTATAAGTCATGCCCCTGCTTAAAACCCTTTTATTGCCCTATATCTTGAGGATAATGACCTATATTTTGAGGTCAGTTCACAGGAGGTTGATTATCCACTCCTATTGATTTTCAACCTCGCTTCTGGCCATTTCCTCCTTTCCCTCTATTGTCAGTCATACTAAGCTCTTTGGGCTCCACCAGGGGCCATGTTTTCATTGGGCTCACGGCCTCTAAACATAATACACCCTCTGGTTAGAATGTTCTTCCTTTCCCCATTTTCCTACTTGTTGGTCTGGCTACTTTCTACTCTACTTTCTAGTCTTGGTCCCTCTGGCTCCACCTTCTTCATAAACTTCCTTAGGGCTCCAAATCTGGGATAGGTGCTCTTCCTATGTTGCTCTTGTAGCACCTGATGCTTTATTCAGAATTAGGATAGTCCATTTTTGGAGTGAAACTTGAGGGGAGATGCTTGGTCATCACTTCTTTCCAGAATCAAGAACTATGTCTGCTCGTAGTAATTAATACATGTTTATGGATGGATGCATAAAAGAGACAGAGGGAGAAGAAAGAAGTGAGGGGATAAAAAGCAACTGATTTTTAGGCAACTCCAAGGCCCTGTACTCTAAGGCCCTGTACCACACAGGATTCATGTTAGCCAGGACCCACAGATTCCATAAAGGCTTTGGCTGCACATTCGTATTTTCTTAGAGTTCTAACTTAGGAGATGGAGTGAATTCTTAGAGATTACCACATCTCTTATTTTGTGTTACAAGCTCATCAGCTTCCAGTGATGGGCTTGGAATCAGTTTAGATGATTCCAAGCCCATCTTTAAAGTAATACCCATAACTATCTAAGTCCCAATTTTTTTTTTTAATCTGAAATTAGGTTTTCAAAGTAAAGAAGTCTGATAGTTATTCTGAGTGTTCAGAACCATTTCGAACTATTTAACCTCCACCAACCACATCATCGGAGAAGGCAATGGCACCCCACTCCAGTACTCTTACCTGGAAAATCCCACGGATGGAGGAGGCTGGTAGGCTGCAGTCCATGGGGTCGCCAAGAGTCGGACATGACTGAGCCACTTCACTTTCTCTTTTCACTTTCATGCATTGGAGAAGGAAATGGCAACCCACTCCAGTGTTCTTGCCTGGAGAATCCCAGGGACGGGGAGGCTTGGTGCGCTGCCATCTATGGGGTCGCGCAGAGTCGGACACGACTGAAGTGACTTAGCATAGCACAGCATAGCAACCACATCATGTGTACGTGAACCTTTCTTCTTCAAGGCCATTCCCAGTTTTCTACTCTGAGCTCTGTCCATCTTAAACACAAACTCATCTGCAAAGGCCTCCTCAGCCATCCATGTCAGTGACAAAGGTAGAGTTTACCCCACTGTCATCCCATAATCAGAGAAGGCAGTGGCACCACCCACCCACCCCCACCCCACCAGTACTCTTGCCTGGCAAATCCCATGGATGGAGGAACCTGGTAGGCTGCAGTCCATGGGGCTGCTAGGAGTTGGACATGACTGAGCAACTTCACTTTCACTTTTCACTTTCATGCATTAGAGAAGGAAATGGCAACGACTCCAGTGTTCTTCGGAGAAGGCAATGGCACCCTACTCCAGTACTCTTGCCTGGAAAATCCCATGGATGGAGGAGCCTGGTGAGCTGCAGCCCATGGGGTTGCTAAGAGTCGGACATGACTGAGCGACTTCACTTTCTCTTTTCACTTTCATACATTGGAGAAGGAGATGGCAACCCACTCCAGTGTTCTTGCCTGGAGAATCCCAGGGACGGGGGAGCCTGGTGGGCTGCCGTCTATGGGGTCACACAGAGTCGGACACGACTGAAGTGACTTAGCATAGCATAGCATAGCCAGTGTTCTTGCCTGGAGAATCCCAGGGACAGGGGAGCTGGTGGGCTGCTATCTCCGGGGTCGCACAGAGTTGGACACAACTGAAGCGACTTAGCAGCAGCAGCATCCCATAATGCTTCATATAGAGATTTTCTCATGGTCCACACTGTTCATCTGTAATTACTCAAATATATATTGTCTATTTGTAGTTACATATTGTACATACATATTTTACAACATTTATTGGTAGTTATTCAAATGTTTGGTCATGCAATCTAGCTAACCTACTCAATGCATCTTTACTAACAAGAATAAGTGACAGCTGAGTGAGACCAGGCTACTCATATGCAAGTAAACATTACAGACTGATGCACAGATTTCACAATCTCTCTCTCGAGAGGTTTCCATATTTAAATTCTGATGAGCATTTTTATTGTAAAAACTTGCAAGGACCAAAAATATCAGTTGTTGAGAATTCGAGGTTCCCGTATAAATCATAACATTCCTTTCACACAAACCTACTATTGAAAAGGAAAAAAAAAAAAAACCCAACTACTGAAAGGTAGTATGATGCTGGAGAAAAAACATGGAATTAGGTAGGCACTGTCCCCAACCAAATGTTTACCATCCCCTTTTTCCCATCTCTCAGCATCCAAAATGGAGAACATGAACCAAAAGACTTTAAAAGCTCTTTTGACTCTATGCTGCATTATCTACTTATAAGTTCTCTTCCCCCAGGCAAATTCAGTGGCAGGTCTAAGTTATTAAAAAGGTGGACACAGATGAGTGCCTTTATAGACCTTTCTCCCCCTACAGAGAAAACTGGATGAGAAATAAAAAGCTTAACAACTTCTTTGATACCAGGTCCTTGCTTATTACCTTCTCTAGAATAAAGACTTATTCAGCAGCATCTTCTGGTCTAAGCCGCCCTTTCATGAAAAACTAACTTTTTTATGGCCTTAAAAAGCACCCATTAAGCTAGTGAGGTTTTTGAATGTCTGCATTTATATGAACTATGCCTTGCAGACCTTACTGTGAGAATCCCAATTCCACTCTTCAGCCCAAGCTACATGTATGCTGATCATGTGGTGGGCATTTTGTGACAAAGAACAGGATCACTTTGTCAGCAAAATTCTAAAGGACACCCCCCTGCTCTGGAAAAAAAGAGAGAGAGAGAGAAAGAATAGTTACTAAAGAAGCAATGACCAAACTGTCAGCAAGCATTCCTCATCTCCCCGAAATTCATAGATTCCAAAATGCACACAGCAGTTGCTAGCTAAGGCTGAAGGTTAAAAGCACCAAAATAAACTGCATCTTGGGGGTTAGGAAGGGAGAGATTCAGAATGATTCTCTGTCCCCGATAGTACTTAAAAAAGAAAAAGGAGAGGCTCCAAAGGATCACAGAGACATGTGGCTCTTTTTAAGCCAGACATCACCAGCACAAGGGCTGGCAGCACTAACAGCCCTGAGATGAAATTCTCCAACGGGACCTGGAGAAGATGGAGGGGTGGGGCCCATGGACGCTCCCAAAGTTAACCAAGACGACAAAGCATCTGAGCAAAGGCAATGATGGGAACAAACCCTCAAAAGCCTGAGAAGCATTCACTGCTTCCTCCATCTCCCGTCTCTGTATTCCTTTCCAGTTGATTAAGTGAGACTATAATTTCTGCAGGAAATTAAAGAATGATTAGAGAGATTATGCAAATAAGAAACCTGAAGACAGGAAACCAATCATTGTGCAGCAGGTTGGAAGAAAGGGGCGAGCCAAAGAAAGGGGTGTCTGCTGGAGAGAAACAAAAAGAATAACAACAACGTTTCTTAATCAACTCTTAGGCAGAAGCTTTCAACCATTCTAGAGAAATTCCTCCCAAACCAGATGAATCTTTAACTGAATAATGTCATCAGCAATTAAAATAGAAAATATTGCAGAGAATATCTCAGAGCAAGAAAGCCTCTAAGTTAGCTCTTAAACCCACAGAGAAGGGAGCTTGCCTTACGCCAACGTCTTCAAATAACCAAACCTCAGGGGAGGGGTGGAGAGGGTGAGCTCCCTCTAGGAGGAGCCATGGATGTGGAGATCCTGAGCTCCAGAGGATTCCACTGGCTCCAGGAGGGGCTGCAGTGGTCATTCTTGCTGCGTCACTGGATACTACAATGACCATATTAACAGCTACAAGCTGTTCTCCATAAGAGGAAACTGAGACAGAGTTTGGGGTTCAAGATGTTTATCAGGGCTCAACCTTTACAAGTGTGGGGGCTTCTCAGGTGGTATGAGTGATAAAGAACCTGCCTGCCAATGAAGGAGATGCAAGAGGCACAGATTTCATCCCTAGATAGTGAAGATGGAGTATGAAGTGGCAACCCACTCCAGTATTCTTGCCTGGAAAGTTCCATGGATAGAGGAGCCTGGTGGCTACAGTCCATGGGGTCGCAAAGGGCTGGATTCAACTGAGCACAACAACCTGTAAGGGGAGGAAGAGGAGCCAGGATTGGGCAGAAGACGAGGTGGCAAAGCAACCTCTCAGTGGACACTCTAGAGTCCAGGGAGCCTTCATACTCCATGTTGTCTGATATCACCAGATTCATCGCCCCTGTGCAGGTGCCCAGGAAGGGCATGTCCTAGGGTGAGCAGCTCTCTGTGCAGGCCAGCCCAAGGAGACTGTCACAGAGCTGACAGCTGGCACGAGGCCCTCTGCAGACCACGCTCTGTGCAGCCGTCATCCAGCCCGTCCCTCAAAGGGGACCTGAGTGGCTCATCTCTGCAGTTAGCACTGTCACCTCATCAAAGACAAGCTGCCTTGACACTGATCATTAAATTTAAGAATATTAAAAATATAATTTATATTACTGGGCATATATTAATAGGAGTAAAATACAAACCAATAGGAGAATATTTCCATTTGTACTTAAAATAAGTTAATAATAATTTTTCAGATTAAAGGAAAATTAATTGCAAGAAAAAGGTACTCTTCCCATTTACTAAAAATTATGGAGTTATATATATATATCTGTATCTGTATACTAGTGAGTGAGTGATAGCTGTTCAGTCATGCTCAACTCTTTGCAACCCCATGGACTGTAGCCTGCCAGGCTCCTCTGTCCATGGAATTCTCCAGGCAAGAACACTAGAGTGTGTTGCCATTTCCTTCTCCAGGGATCTGTATACTAAGATAGACAAAACTGTATATAATTATATAAAGGATTGCCTGGATATTATAATTCTCTCTGGGTGCTGGGATTTCAGAGGCTTTTTGTTTTCTTCTTAACATCTTTCAGTATGAAATGAATTTTCTGGGACAAACATCTGTCTTTGTAAAACAATATGCAAACTCAAAACAAAAGCCTCATTTCTGGACTTCTGTATTCCACCCATGAATCCAAGTGAACATCACCATAACCGAGGAAGGAACCTAAGACTAAAAAAAAGTCTCAGATCTAGAAGTGACTCACCAGGGGAACAAGGGCTAATTTCTGGCTGATCTGTACCTTGGTTTCCCCACCTGTAAGCTAGGGTGCCGGGGAAGGCAATGGCACCCCACCCCAGTACTTTTGCCTGGAAAATCCCATAGACGGAGGAGCCTGATAGGCTCCAGTCCATGGGGTCGCTAAGAGTTGGACACAACTGAGCGACTTCACTTTCACTTTTCACTTTCATGCATTGGAGAAGGAAATGGCAACCCACTCCAGTATTCTTGCCTGGAGAATCCCAGGGACAGGGGAGCCTGGTGAGCTTCGGTCTCTGGGGTCGCACAGAGTCGGACACGACTGAAGCGACTCAGCAGCAGCAGCAGCAAGCTAGGGTGCAGGGAGCTGGAAGATCTCTGTAGAGGTCCTTGCAGGCCAGTGTTTTATGGTGAGAAGACAAATGTCAGCCACTCTTCCACTCCACTATTCTTTGAAATGAGAAATTAAAGTGCCAACCCTTCTCATGCACTCCCCCAATACCCTAAATAAATATTTTTCTTTGTTGTAAGAAATCTGTACTGACAGCCATGGGGTTTGTGTTATCAGTTACCAAAACCCTGCTGGGAAAAAGCAAGCTCTCCAGCAGGTTCAACTGGGGAAAAGCAGATGTGTACCTGTGGAAGCAAAGAGGGAGGCTTCTGGAAAAACCTGGCAGGTCAGGCCAGTGGGAGTCCTCCAAGTCAGATGACAAAATCTTGATCTTGTAAAACTTTATCACTCGAAAGGCATAAATGCAATATGAACAGACAGAATGTTGTCTGCTCTTGTCCCCAAAAGTACTGGGCTCCGGTTGTCATTCTCTGTGATGTTTGCCCTTTATCCTAGTCTTATAAGAACTGAGACCCAAAGGCAGTAGAGACCAAAAAAGATCATTCCCATTGCTACTGATTTCTGAAAAGAACTCCCTGCCTCCCTTTGAGGATGTTATTGGAGTAGCCTCTGAGGTTTCTGAGAGCAAGGATCATCTGTCTCACTGAGTTATCAATACACATCTCTAAGGCCTACCCTACCATCTCAGCACAAAACTGGCATTCAATAATTATTAAATAAATGAACAAATGAATGAATGCATATACTCCTAGGCTAAGTGTAACCACACTGAATATTCACAAACAGTATGCCATGCTTAGAAGTAATGCAAAAGGAGGGCAGTATATTCTTTCAACCCCACACTGGAGTATACCCAACAGGCACACTCAAGGATTATTTGATTTCTCTACTGAGCTATAACTGTGTTTGATTTGCTGTGTCTGATTTGGGTTCAGGCTTTGTGAAGTTACACATTACTTGTAGATTTTTATCATTATAGATGCATATGATTTCTGATTGGTAGAAAAGAGTCCCAAATGTTACCGTTTTATTGCCTGATAGGATGTAAACCAGTTTTGCATCTAGCCTAGTTAATATTCTTCAGTGCCTACAACTACACAGTTGCTCTTTGTTCCAGCTTTAGCTTCAGACTGGTTCCCTCATTTATGAGTTAAATACTTCTTTGACATGCTCATTTTATATTTGTATGAGATATCTGCTTAAAACTTTAAAAAATATAGACAGTGACAAAAGAAAACGCAAGAAAGAAGATCTAGTTTCTAACCTAGTAAAAAGTAAAATGTGACATGAACATTTCTGTTTTAGGATAGAATGGGTACTAGCACAAGTAGGTTAAAAGAGATCACAAGTACATGGAATTAAAGAGGTTGCTTCTAGCCTAGGTCACAGATAGGTTTAGTAGTTATGTCAAAGATATATACCCTTGGCATTCCTAAAAGAAGGGGGCAAAGGAAGCAATCCATTAGAAGACACGTAAGAACACTACAGAGCAATGCACCTCTGTTACACTGGGAAGGGTCAGAAGACTAAAAGTTCAGTCTCAGGGATATCACTGTAATATCAGGAAAGCCACTGCTCTCTGAATGCCAGTTTCTAGCTCCAAAGCTATATGATTATTAAATAGTTCCCTGATTTGAAAGTGAATTCACCTCTGTTTCAGCTATCTTCATTCCCCTTTAGGACCATCTCACTGTGGGAGACACAGACAGGAGGGGCTTTCATCAACAATCAAATTTGGATGAAATCCCATGATCCTCTCAGGCTTGGTCTATTTGTATGGGTGTCTTTGGACATCTGAGACTCCTTATCACAGCAAAGGAGCTTGACATTAGTCAAAACCATGGAGATGCATGAGGACACGGGTTCATACACATGAGAAACCAGGTCCAAAGCTCTTAGCATAGGAATATCATCAGACACACCAGATGAGACACTCCCTTACCTTTCAAAGTTAGGGTCCGGTGTCTACACAATGATGTTAACATAAACTGGTACTGCAATTCCTCAGTCGCTGTTGTATACATCCTAAATGAACTATTCCTTAACTTCAAACACCACTGAAACACAGAAGTAAATCATTCCGTGATTTTGCACTAACCCTCTGGCCTTTATCTGCAACTGAAAAAGTGAACTAGAGTGTGCTGGGGGTTGAAGTGAGTAGAGGTACAAGAATGTGTTTCAAAACCAGCCATTGTTCCATCCTGACTGATGTAGAACAAGCATTCTGAGGTTGCACTGAGAATCTTTTTTTCTCAGCACATATGTGTATGTGTCCATTTCCCCTCTTCCCATAACTATCTCCCCCACAGCATCTACCAGAGCATTCTGGAAAGAAGAAGAACTCAAAAAAATACCTGATGAATATCTAAATGAGAAGACAAATCCATGAATTACTTAGTGATGGAAAAGGACAGAATATCATTCTGACTCCAAAGAGGTAAAATCTGATATAGAAAGACTGAGTGACATTCGAGAGCCAGGAAGCAATGCAATTCTTTTGCTACAACTGGCATGATTCAGACCCTTACAAGATAATTATATATGTCTCTGGAAGATTAGAGATATTTGAGAGTTGAGATAAGAGCAATAAATACGATTAAGAGGATAAAAATCATTTCTGTGAGGGAAATAAAATCATAGCAGCAGAGGTTACATTAGATCAGAGAGAGGCCTCCCGGCTGTCATCAGGTACCAATGTGCCTACAGTTGTGAGTTCCATTTAATTACTAACAATAAAACATCCACAACGAAGGAATCTTGACGCTAGACAACCTGCAGAAATAGCACATTTCTGAAACTCTTGGCAAGACATAGTCTATCATTTTTGTCAATGTGGCTTAATTAACAACATGTCTGTTCCCACCCCTAGCAAACATATTTTGGTTTAAAAGCCCACGTCCTCCTCGTTGCCAGAAAGAACATCCACAGCCATCAGTTTCAGCGCTATACTCTGCTCATGAATAAATATCAAGTCTGTGACCTTTATCACATCCTCTGGGCAAGGATTATTATAATGAGACCAGAGATCAGTGGTCTCCACTCATACAACAGGAAAACCCGGACGTGAGGAAGGCCATTCCAAAGAGAAAGGTGATTAAACATGAAACAGTCCGCTGAGAAGCCCCTTACTCAGTGATCTTTAAAAGCACCATCTGTCTCGGAGGACTCGGCAGTAGCGCTGTCTGGGGCTGAGACAGCAACAGATGAAAGTTAAGCTCAATGTGCAGGCTCTGGGAATATAAGATGCTTTCAAGGCCACAACAGAGTTGGGACTCTGCCACCTCAGAGCTTCCTCAGAAGCAGCAGAGCTATAAATTCCAATAACATCAGAAATGGCTCTGGCTGACTCTTAACAACTCTTCAAAAAGTCACCAGAATCTATGTAGATAAGGTTGGCAGGGTACAGAAGACCAGCTGAAATTTGGGACAATCCCACACACTTCACAATTGGTTCCTTTGGATTTTTTTTTCTTGAAGTCTTGAACCCCCTCAGTTACATTATTTGCCTAATTTTTTTACACAGCATTCAAATTTTTGTGATAAGCTGGGGGCATCAATAAATCACACTAACATTTTCTGAGTATTCAAGTTTACAAAACATGTGTGCATAAATTGATCAGTTTTTAAAAAGTCTTTCTTGTACAATATTTCCAAACATACATAATAGAGATAATACTATGAACACTCATGTATCCCACAAGCAAATCTTAAAATGTTGCCTTATTTCCTTTAGATAATAGATACAATGATTCCATTGTACTTAAAGTGCTGATTTCTACCCTGAAATGTGCAAGTGTCTCTCTCAAGCATGTGTTCATACTTTTACTTCATGTGTAGTCATAAACAATGAACAGTATTGGGGGGGGGGCATTTTTTGTTTAACATTAAATAGTGTTGTTATACAAACCATCCTGCAATGTTCTTTTCTAAACTTTATGCTTTTGACATTGACTCATGTTGAAAATGGGCTTCCCAGCTGGCACAGTGGTACAGAATCCACCTGCAAATGCAGGAGACTCACGAAACTTGGGTTCAATCTCTAGGTCGGAAAAATCCCCTGGAGTAGGAAACAGCAACCTGCTCCAGTATTCTTGGCTGGAAAATTCCATGGACAGAGGAGCCTAGCAGGCTACAGTTCATGGGGTTACAAAGAGTTGGACACAGCTGAGCATGCTCTCACACATGTTGAAAATATAACTAGTTCATCCATTCTAACTGCTATACAGTATTCAAATTTGGGCTTCCCTGGTGGCTCAGATCGTAAAGAATCCTCTTGTAATGCGGGAGACATGGGTTTGACCCCTGGGTTGGGAAGATCCCTTGAAGGAGGGCATGGCAACCCACTCCAGTACTCTTGCCTAGAGAATCCCCATGGACAGAGGAGCCTGGTGGGCTACAGTCCATGGGGTCGCAAAGAGTCAGACACAACTGAGCAACTAAGCATACATAGCACATTCAAATTTAATTTAATTTTCAGAGTAATCTTGTGCCTGAAATGATGAAAGGATAAATATTTTACCCAATTCTATGAAGCAATGATTAACTCTGACTTAATTCTTCTTAGTCAAAAGTTCCATGCTTTTATTTTTTTTACCGCAAAATTCTTGATATCTGAAAGTAGAATGCGATTGGCAATTACACAGTTTTCACACAAAAGCCTTCTTGGCTACAGTTTAGTTAAGGAAAACAGCTCCATTCTCATTATTGTCTCTAGATTCTTCCCTGAACACACTCTGCCACCAGCTTCACGTAGAGAAGATGCCAAACTGAATGCCTTGGTTTCCTTAAGCTCAACTACACTCTGGGAAATCTGAACAGCATTGGGGTATTTGATGCTATTAATTCTAACATTAGATTAATTAACATTGCTCTTAATTCTAATTAACATTAGAATTCTAGAATTAACTTTAACATCTTTTGAGGTGTGATGGTACTGGTGGTTATGTTAAAAAAGAAAAACATGTTGTTTAATATTTGCAAAGTTTGTTTTGCAAGATGAAAAGTTCTTGAGATTGGCTGCAGAGAAACATGAATGTGGCACATGACACCATTGAATTGTGAATGGTTAAGTTGGTACATTTTATTTTTTTATATATTTTGCCATTAATTTTGAAAAAGGAAAAGCAAGCTTTAGGGGAAAATTATATGTCTGGGATTTGTTTTAAAATAATTCAAGGTGGGGTGGGGAGTTACTGATGAAAAACATCAGCTGAGTTGATAACAATTAAAGTGAGGTGGTAGGTAAATAGGGATTCATTTTACTAGTCTTCCTGCTTTTATAAGTTTGCAGTCCTCCAAAATATAAAAACAAGACGTGTAACAGAGGTTTAGCCCACCCCCACCCCACCCTCTCAAGTTTTCTTAACCAGTTGTTTAGTTTTTAAGTAGAAATAAAAAGCAGTGTACTTTTTGAAATGCTAATGGTTCTGAGACCTATTTCACCTGTTGTAGTTCTAGAACGGACAGTGCTTCTCAAAGTTGAATGCATGTGTATACGCTTCACCTTGGGACCTTGCTAAAATGTGGTTTCTGTTCAGCAGGACTAAGGTAGGGTCTGAAATTCTGCATTTCTCACATGTTCCCATGTGATGCTACTGGTCCCAGGGTCAAGCCTTTGCAAGAGAAGTCAGGAAAGCTTTATTTAGATTGCTTCTTTGGGGACTAGAAGAACGCCAATACTGCAGCCATGATCTGAAGAAAGCTCTCCCCACCCTTTGCACCCCAGGGCCAAGTACCACTACGCACTCAGGGGTAACCACCAAAACGGACCATAGGACAAAAACAGAAGAATCCCAGGACTCAAGTTTGTTTTTTCAGGGCCAGTCTTGTATACTCAAACTCATTAACTAACAATGAAAAAAATCTCACCTTGATAGATTTCTGCTTTTAAATCTATTGAGTAATGACTAAACCAAGAAACGTGTCTAGAAGTCAAAGCTCAGAGGCCAAGGCAAGACTTGGAAATCATTAACAAGCTGTGAGGTTAAAAGAGCAAAATATCTTGGAAACTAGTAATTCCATTTGATTAAAGAAACAAAATCCACATAAGTATGCAATTACATAACAACCATCAAATCTCTGAGGAACCAAAAAAAAAAAAAAAAGCAATTTCTACCTGTAAAAAATCCTATCACAAAATCCAATTAGTTCAGCTAATGTTTTATGGTCATCAGGTAGACAAAGTCTTTGGTCCTCAGAGACTACTCTATTATCTGTTAGACTAGGCATGCCCAGAGGGCAGGGATTATAATTTATAATCGAGGATTCCCTCCTTTAGCCAGTATGATATGTGATTAAGCTCACAGTTCCCTGAGAGCTTGCTAAATGCTAGGCAGGCACTAAGCAGTTTATATGAATTATTGTCCTCACTCATTGTCTTTTGCAATCTAATTACAACCTTCTAAATCCCTCCCCTCTTGGCAAATATTCTTCCCAAAAGGTTCATTCTTGCTTCTCTTAGCAGGGAGTGATGTTGCACAGAAGGCACTAGCCCTCTGCCCTTTCAAGTCCAGATTCAAGCTATACCCAAAGTGTAGAGGAATGACTCAGAACACACCCCTCCCTTACTATTCTCACAGGCCAGGCCAGGCAGGGACAGCCATGGGAGGGGTATGAAAGAAACCACACCGGCCCTGCCTCAACAAACAGACCAGGGGAAAGTCACCAGCAGAAAAATTAAAATATATTTATTCATCACCACCACCCTGACACACACATCCTATAATTCTGTTTAGAGCAGGCAGAGGGAATCCTTCTGACAAAAGGATTAAGGCAGTCTCCATTGAGATGGTTTTCAGGCTGGATCTTGAAAAACAGGTATACGTATAATATATGAAAGAGGAAAAATATGAACGGAGGCATGCGAGAATCTGAAGCAGGGAGTAGCTTGGAATGGCTGGCATGCAGAAACCCAGACAGATGGAGCTCCCTGGGGAAGAGAATTAATGAACTGGTTATTCCGAGACATTCCTTGGCCCTGAATCTATACTTCTGTACTTAAGCCTTAATTTTTACTTAATATGTGTTATTCTTTGTAAGACGTCTCACTGTGCCTAGTCCCAGAAATATTTCCATGAGACTAGAGCCTGGAGGGAAAGGACAAGACACCTGCCCAGGCACCACCTGTTCTGCCCCAAGAGTGCATCATAGGATGTTAAAGAAACAGGTCCAAAACTAGTTTTAGACACTTGTTCCAGGGTGGCTCGAGCCCAAGCCAAAACTGACACCCAAAATAAGTCACAGAGAAGCAAAGCACCGTGAATCAAGAATACAAAGACTTAAAAAGTGTTTTATGAGTTGTCTGCAAAATGTGCTATAGCAAAACATGATGGTAAGTAAAAATTTCCATTCACAATGAGAAATAATTTTACCAGTTTGTAAATCGAGTCCAAAACCTTTCTTAGAAAGGCTTCAGGTCCTGAACACCTATATGCAGAGAGTGCACACTCAGTGTAACAAAACAATAAAAAGTGTGGCTTAGTCAAAATACTCAAAAGAATTCAAAGTTCAGAAGTGTATTCTCTGTAAAGGATAGGTTTCAAGAAATAAATTATCTAATGTTATTTCTGAAGCATCACATAGTCATGAAAACAAATCTTTTTACTTTTTTTTATTTTTAGAATATATGGAAACCAGAGCAATCTTTTTCTTGTCATACTTTAGTGGTCCTGAAAAAACACCTCCTTAGAATAAGTAACTAACTGAGAATGTTCCTGCCTCAGTTATAGGAGAATGGTTTAGTTGCTAAATTAGGTCAGATTCTTGAGACCCCATGGTCTATAGCCCTCCAGGCTCCACTGTCCATGGAGTTTTTCAGGCAGTGGAGTGGGTGACCATTTCCTTCTCCAGAGGATCTTCCCAACCCAGGGATCGAAGCCAGGTCTCCTATACTGCAGGCGGATTCATTACCAACTGAGCCACCAGGAATTCTTCTGTATGAAGACCAAATGCATCAAAGTTGTCTGTTAATGGTAAAGTATGTGCAGACAAACAAAAAGCCTCATTATTGTATTAGCTAGTCTATTTTCACAGACCACAGCTGCCAGGGGAAATCCCCATCAGAAATGCAAGGACTACGAAAATTTTTCCTACTGTTTTCAACCCTACTGGAAAATCATAATTTAACTGAATCTTAAAAATTCAGGATACCAGATAGACAGAGTTTCTATTTGTCCTTTAAAGAAAGCCTGGGTTTCAGAGGGTTGCAGGCTTAGCTTTTAAATGCCTGATGGGGCACTGTGACAAAAGGTAAACCTGAGCTTCCTACAAGGTAATTCTCTAGGTATTGAAAAAGTCTGTTTTATACGAAATGATTGAAGAAAAGACCTTACCTATAATGTTAACAGTTGGCAAACCACGCCTCTTCCTGACTGCACAGGTACAAACTCCATAAATTCTGAAAGCCATGGAGCCAAGTGATTGTGCTATCTTGTAAAAATCTCTGAAATAACTGAATTTCAGCAAAAACGATATATGGCATGAGAAATGGCATGAAGTCATAATGACCGCTCTCACGTCTCCCCTGGAAGGTGGTTATGTTACAGAATCTACAGATCTCTCACAGAGGCGTCTATCAGATCCAAGCAGACCAATGGGGAGAGGGACAAAGAATGGTGATTTTAACATATTAATGATATAAAATCAAAGACTGTCTTCAGGGGAGAAAAAATGATGGTGACATACTCAAAGTTGTTATATTTTTAGAGGTCATTTTCTCATCATTTTTTAACAGCTTATCTCAAAGGAAAAGAACACCATCCATGGGAAGATGAAACCAAAGATTTATTTAGAATACAAAACACACATCATCTTCAGACTCCTAGAAAGTTCCACTAGAAGCTTTCTGCTCAAATTAATTGGCTGAGCCATTTTATTTCAAATAGGTAATTAAGGTCCTACCTTTGATGTTTCTAAACTTTCTGTCTTTTTGGGGAGGGGGACTTTAAGTCCCTCTCCCCAAAAAAGGCAACTCAATCTTGGACATAAGAAGTCCACATCTCTTCCCCCTCCCCTTCCCCCTGTCCTCTCCCACCACACTCCCACACCAGGAGATGTCAGCACCAGCTCCACCCTCCCATCCTCAATGGCTGGTACCTTTGACCAACTATTCTATTTCTCCAGGCTTCTATTTCTTTTCCATAATAAGGATGGTGGCCATTTGTCTTAGGTACCAACTGCACACCAGGCATTGGGCTAAGAATGTTTTACATTTAATTCAACCTCACAAACACCCAATGAATTGCCATGAGGGTCAAGGAAGTTAAGACTCATGCCAATATTTTAGATAGGAAAAGGCAAAATGGATTTAAACCAAGGAGCTACCCAACTCCCAAGTCCTTGCTCTTTGATCTTTCCATATCTCTTTCATAAAAAGAAAAGTGTCGGCATGCTGATTGCTAAAGGTCCTTCAGATCTGACATCTGATTTCCAATAGCTTTCATCTCCAAGTCCAGAATGTCATCATATGAACTCATCTTGCCCATGCCTAATTATTTGCCTGCAGCATGCTCTGGACAGGAGAAGACAGGGATCTGAGCATCAGGGCAACTCTGGCACTAGTACTGAATTTGCTTCTCTCCACCTGATGTCTCCCACGCAGCTGGGCCTCTGTGCTTCCTGTCACCTGCCTGCCTGCATATGTGCCAGCCCTCAGCTCCCTTCATCCAAGATCTCAGGTCACTTCCCAGCCAGTATGCAGGAGAAAGGTTTAAAAAGCAGCCTACACTAAAAACCTTAAGATAATACATGCTGACACTCTGCTTGATGCTTCATGCCTCAGTAACATTATGCATTAATTCAGTAACGTCTCAAAAGTCACCATGTTTATTTATTCATTCACTTGTCCAGCGAAATATTGAGCGCCTTCTCTTTGCTAGGCACAGGGTGGCAGTGAGATAACATTAGCCACATTTAATACATGTGTGGACATGTCAAGCCAAGCACAAAGTGGCAGAGAGCAATCAATAACGGGATAATGCTCTCAAAACATCTCCAATAACTTATTGGCTCCATACCCAACAATACAAAAAGTGCTTTCCCATACATTATTTCATTTAATTCACCAAGTCTACTATTTATTTTTAAAGAAAATAGTGTCCTTATATTTCCAAATGCAGGGCAGTACAATCAGGTAAATTTCATCGGGAGTAGCTCAGAGTGCACTGTGCTTGGTTACTCAGCCCTACCTGACTCTTTGTGACCCTTTGGACTGTAGTCCACCAGTCTCCTCTGTCCATGTGATTTTTAAGACAAAAATACTGGAGTGGGTTGTCATTTCCTCCTCCAGAGAATCTTTCCAACCCAAGGTTTGAACTGACATCGCCTGTGTCTCCAGCACTGTAGGTGGATTCTTAACCCACTGAGCCACATCACCTTTTAAAATTTTTGATGATCCACAGACCTTCAAGGAGAAGGACAGAGTCCTACCTTATCTTCCCACCTGTGCAAAAAGTACCAGGAGCACAGTCACATCACAAACAGCAAATGTCCTTTATCCAAACTAGGGCCATTTCTTAAGCCACGCACTTTAATTCAATTCAACATCAGATCAGATCAGATCAGTCGCTCATTCGTGTCCGACTCTTTGCGACCCCATGAATCGCAGCACACCAGGCCTCCCTGTCCATCACCAACTCCCGGAGGTCACTCAGACTCACATCCATCGAGTCAGTGATGCCATCCAGCCATCTCATCTTCTGTAGTCCCCTTCTCATCTTGCCGCCAATCCCTCCCAGCATCAGTCTTTTCTAATGAGTCAACTCTTCACATGAGGTGGCCAAAATACTGGAGTTTCAGCTTTAGCATCATTCCTTCCAAAGAAATCCCAGGGCTGATCTCCTTCAGAATGGACTGGTTGGATCTCCTTGCAGTCCAAGGGACTCTCAAGAGTCTTCTCCAACACCACAGTTCAAAAGCATCAATTCTTCGGCGCTCAGCCTTCTTCACAGTCCAGCTCTCACATCCATACATGACCACAGGAAAGACCATAGCCTTGACTAGGCGAACCTTTGTTGGCAAAGTAATGTCTCTGCTTTTGAATATGCTGTCTAGGTTAGTCATAACTTTCCTTCCAAGGAGTAAGCGTCTTTTAATTTCATGGCTGCAGTCACCATCTGTAGTGATCCTGGAGCCCAGAAAAATAAAGTCTGACACTGTTTTCACTGTTTCCCCATCTATTTCCCATGAAGTGATGGGACCGGATGCCATGATCTTTGTTTTCTGAATGTTGAGCTTTAAGCCAACTTTTTCACTCTCCACTTTCACTTTCAAGAGGCTTTTTAGTTCCTCTTCACTTTCTGCCATAAGGGTAGTGTCATCTGCATATCTGAGGTTATTGATATTTCTCCCAGCAATCTTGATTCCAGCTTGTGTTTCTTCCAGTCCAGTGTTTCTCATGATGTACTCTGCGTATAAGTACTCAATTTCATCTTTATGCCAGAATTTACTTATTTTTTTTATCCTACACAAAGTATATACTCCTAGGGATCTCAGTCTGGTCGTTAGGTGAGGGACAGAGAAGCCCGTGGACAGAGGAGCCTGGTGGGCTGCTGTCCATGGGTCGCACAGAGTCGGACAGGACTGAAGCAACACAGCAGCAGCAGCAGCAAACAAAGGCGACAGGGAGGAAAAAAACGAAGATCATTTCCAGGTTATAGATAGTAGCTTGATGCTGATGTGTGGATAACCATACCCTATATTGCCACAGTTTTACATGAGAAATAATAAATCTATATTTTGTTTAGTCATCTTAGGGCTTCCCTGGGGGCTCAATGGTAGAGAATCCCCTGCAGATGCAGGATATGCGAGTTCAATCCCTGGGTTGGGAAGATCCCCAGGAGGAAGAAATGGCAACCTACTCCAGTATTCTTGCCTGGAAAATCCCATGGACAGAGGAGCCTCGAGGGCTATAGTCCATGGGGTCGCAAAAGAGTCAGACACAACTTAGTAACTGAACAACAACAACAGTGACCTTAAGTTTTCGTTGTTGTCATCTAATTCAAATGTGTGTTTGTCCCTAATATAATCAGAGCCAAACACAATAGGTCTCCAAGCAAAATTCAGGCTGCAGACAGCTGACATGTACCACCTGGATTAGAATAACAAATGTAACAGGAGAGTTGGAAAAGCTTCACGCAAGAGGCACTGACTTTTCCTGTTTCCAAATCAGTAAGAGAAAAAGCAAAAGAGGGATTTTGAAGGAAAAAAAAAAAATCAACTGTGAGAGAGCGGCAGTGAGCGGTGTTAACAAGAAAAGTTAATGTCTTTGGTAGAAGTACTAGTAATAGTACAGAAAAAGCCTGAACTGGTCTTCCGCATGAGTTGTGTAACCGCTGCCAAGCTAGTTAATCTCTGTGTCTCATTTTCCCCATCTAGAAACTGTGCTAGCAAAGACCAAGCCTCAAAAAAATGTCAGCTGTTCTTATTGTTATAGAGGTGATGGGAGGCCCTCCCAAAAGTAAAAATGTGCTACATGAGAAAAGGAAAGCTCCAAAAGCTGCAAACACAAGGCAAAAATTTTAGCAAATACTTTCCAATTGCTTAATCTGATTGTAGGCATATTACTTAACTGGCTGAGCCACCAAGGAAGCATTATTTAACCCATCCACACCTTAACTCCTTGTTTGGCAGGAGCGGAAAAAACAAAACTACTTACCTCACAAAATTTGGGGATAGAAGCACTTTGTACACTATTGTGTGTTAAATATTCCAATTATTAGCCCAAATATTAAATACAAAATCTCTGTTTCACAAAATACATGCATAAGACCACCCAGAAGCACATGAGAAAGTGGTTCCCTGTTGCTCAGACAACCCCTTGCTTATTATCATGAGCTTCCAAAGTACCTTCATCCCCAACAAGCTCCCTGGTCCTCACATCCCCAAGGGGGTGGGAGTTCAGATACTTTTGTCCCCATTTTACAGATGAAGATTTAGAAACTGGGTCTCTGAACTCCTAACCTAAACACATCCCCATATCTAATCCTAGGGAGAAAGGTCTACAAAATCTTAATGTAGGAGTCTGCCGAATTCTTTTAATTTTCAGTCATTGCTTATTAATACAGCCAGTACAGGCAGACTTGGGGCTAATATTACAGAAATTGAAAAGCAAAAAGTAACTATAATTACCCTAATGCTTCTAATAGAGCTACACAATGGACACAGAATTATGTACAAAGGGGAGAAAATTGTATTCGACACCTCTAAACCTTTGAAATTATATTACTTAGAACCTTGGCAAGTGAGTAGGAAGCATTTAAAGACGATTAAGATGAATTTCCCATTTGGTATGCTACTTAATTTGCAGGAAAATATTTGGCCGTCACCTTCAGTGTAAATGGCCTTCAAAGGGCCTTCCGCAGTGAAGGCACGGTCTGCTCGGGACAAAGCCCTGAGCCTGTGCACCACTGCCAGCAGCAGGGGCCAGGTGACCAAACCCTGACAGGGACCAAACTCCCCTGGAATCTCTGAGTCACTCTTCTGAGAGCCACAGGAGATCTGAGCTTCTCCGTGTGTCTTGTGACATAATACCAGGACTCCCTCAAATGAGAACAGAAACCACTCTCCAGACACTCCCTTGAAAACTAAATAACTGTCCCCAAACCAGCCACTGCAGCAGGTCTCCATGTCTATCCCAGAAACTTTAAACATAGAGCTTTCTGACAGAAATTTTGATATCAGTTAAGAGAGGGATGATTCCACTTAAGGAATTCTAGCATCATATACTGCTGCTGCTGCTGCTGCTAAGTCGCTTCAGTTGTGTCAGACTCTGTGCAACCCCATAGATGGCAGCCCACTAGGCTTCCCTGTCCCTGGGATTCTCCAGGCAAGAACACTGGAGTGGGTTGCCATTTCCTTCTCCAATGCATGAAAGTGAAAAGTGAAAGTGAAGTCACTCAGTCGTGTCTGACTTCTAGCAACCCCATGGACTGCAGCCTACCAGGCTCCTCCATCCATGGGATTTTCCAGGCAAGAGTACTGGAGTGGGGTGCCATTGCCTTCTCCGGCATCATATACTGCTGCTGCTGCTGCTGCTAAGTCACTTCAGTCGTGTCCGACTCTGTGCGACCCACAGACGGCAGCCCACCAGGCTCCCCCGTCCCTGGGATTCTCCAGGCAAGAACACTGGAGTGGGTTGCCATTTCCTTCTCCAACATATAATAGGGTATCCCAATTTCTTCATTTGACAGCTGGAGAAAGTTTGGGCTGGAGAGAGGAAATGACTTGATGAAGATGAAGACACATAGTGAGTAATGGAATGAGGTAGCCAATGCCCGTGATACAAAATGATATTCCTTTTCCTGGAACTCCTGAGGATCATCCTAAACAATCTGAGCCTTGTTGAGACAGGCTTTGCTGGCCATCTCTCAGAGCCAGCCCAGGGATCTCCCACACCCAGGCTCTACATTCCTCAACTGGTTTTGGAGTCCAGCATACTGTCACCCAGCTTTCTGATCAGCCCTCTATCTGGTTCCCCTGAAGACAAATAACAGAGCCTTTTCTGTCTTGGAGATCTCAACTTCTCATCACAAGCTGCTGGACTCTTAAGAGGCTCCCCAAGAGACACAGCAATAAAGAATCTGCCTGAGAATGCAGGAGATGCAAGATGCAAGAGATGTGGGTTAGACTCCTGGGTCGGGAAGATCCCCTGGAGTAGGAAATGGCAACCCACTCCAGTATTCTTGCCTGAGAAATTCCATGGACAGAGGAGCCTTGTGGGCTACAATCCATGGGGTCACAGAAAGTTGGATACAGCTGAGCCAGTGAGCACAGACACACACACACACACAGGAATCTTACAAACTTGCTGCCCGTGATCCACGACATACAGACTAATTTTTTTCCTGAGAAAAATTCCTCATACAGGAGATGAAGCTCCATCCCTGCATTCACACTCCTTCCTCCCACACTCCATCCCTCCACCTCCCACCTGAGCAGCAGGAACAAGCATCTGACTAGAGAGGCCCCATGCCATCTCTCAAGGGGAAGGCTCCTTTAGGCTTCTTCTCATCTAATCACAACACAAAAACGGTAAGATTGAGAAGAAAGATAAGGATTGGCCAAAAAAAAAAGCTCTTTATCTGCCATCTTGGAGCATATTCTCAAACCCTTTTTAGCCTCTTCAAGATTCTTCTTGGCATCCAATTCATCAACTCCAAGTTGATCATCAATCCTCTCCACACAGAGGATTGTGTGGAGCCAGTCACAGGGATTTCCTACAGAGGCAAGAAATGAAGAGAAGTGGAAGGAGTGGGATGACCTGCTAGGAAATCTCTCCCTGGCCCCTACATCTCAAAGGACGAGTAGAAGTGAAAGTCTTTTCCTAATACTTTTACTTCCGGTTCAGTGCCCACCTTCTTCACTTCACCAGCAGGTGCCCAATCTCCAGTACCACTCTGAATTCTCAAAAGGATTAGTGTAACCTTAAACTCCATATGCAGACTTTTAAGAGAATGTTCCATATTCTGCTATACCTGAATACATACCGCAACTATCTCCAAGTCAGGTGTCCCCAAAACTATTTCCCTAAATGAAAACTATTAGTATAAGCATCAGATTTAAAACTTCAGCTTTATTTTAGTTACTTTAATCCAGCCGAGCCAAGAGGTTTCTGATCCATGTAGCCTATCATTATTGGGGAGCTTGCTCTGTTCCCCTTCTGAAGGCCACTTGGGCTGGGTTCACAGACTGATGAATTAAGAATCATGCTGATTGGTCCTACACTTTTGAAAATTCCTGAGAAACAAATAAAGGCAGAAGAAATTTCTTTTAGTTTCCTGGAAAACCTAGCCTTTTATTTATAAAAGTTAAAAAAAAAAAATCAATAGGAGTCCCACTGTACCTACTCAAGAAAATGTTCAACCAAAATGTTTGTCGAAAGAATCACACTAGACCTGCATTCAGGCAACTTATGTTATGATTCTCTGTTCACAGGCTGACCTATTAATCCCATTTAGAGGAAGTAAAAAAGGATTTTCAGCCAAACACTAGAAGAAAAAGGCGGTTCCATGTACTGAGTTCCTCATTTTAACATATTAAACATGCACTAATTTGATCCTTAAAAAAAAAACCTATGAAGTTGGTATTCTCTTCAAAAGCTTTAAAAATTAAAAGAGTATCAAATTAAAAGATGAAATATTCTTTTATTCATGCTTTATGAACAAGGGATCAGAAAAGATAGTCGGCTCAAAGTCACACAAGACACAGTCAAGGTCACATGACCATCCAGTAACTGATTCAGATCTGCCTGAATCCAAAGTCTACATTTCTGTTGTCCAGTGTCCATCTTGGTGCTTGCAATCTCAGAGACTGACCTCCTGTTTATTCCCTCTTCTGTGCCATCCATGCCTATCCTCCCTTCCAGATCCAGAATGACAAAAATAACTGATACGGTTCTTCTCAAACACAATAAAAGTTGTTTGATCCACAAGTCTGGATACAAAGATATTGCTGCTAAAAACTAAATCCTGGTATCCTGTTAGCATTTCATAAATGTGAGCAATGCTATGGCTGGCTAGTTACTGAGCATCTCCACAGGCAATCAGGCAGCTCCAAGCATTTGATATTAGGAGTTCAACTTTGGGGTTTCTTGGGTGTCACTGCAGGAGCTTGCCTATGGCTATGGGACTTCCAACAGGAGCAGAGGACATGAGAAGAAAGGATTAAAGCTGCCTCCAGACGTGACGTGGGTAAGAAGGGGTCCAGGAAATCAATAGCTCTTCTCATATTTCTACACTAAACATCAAGGTATAACAATAAATGATCAGATCAGATCAGATCAGTCGCTCAGTCGTGTCTGACTCTTTGCAACCCCATGAACTGCAGCACGCCAGGCCTCCCTATCCATCACCAGCTCTCGGAGGTCACTCAGACTCACATTCATCGAGTCAGTGATGACATCCAGCCATCTCATCCTCTGTCGTCCCCTTCTCCTCCTGCCCTCAATCCCTCCCAGCATCAGAGTCTTCTCCAATGAGTCAACTCTTCGCATGAGGTGGCCAAAATACTGGAGTTTCAGCTTGAGCATCATTCCTTCCAAAGAAATCCCAGGGCTGATCTCCTTCAGAATGGACTGCTTGGATCTCCTTGCAGTCCCAGGGACTCTCAAGAGTCTTCTCCAACACCACAGTTCAAAAGCATCAATTCTTCAGGGCTCAGCCTTCTTCACAGTCCAGCTCTCACATCCATACATGACCACAGGAAAGACCATAGCCTTGATTAGGCAAACCTTTGTTGGCAAAGTGATGTCTCTGCTTTTGAATATGCTATCTAGGTTGGTCATAACTTTCCTTCCAAGGAGTAAGCGTCTTTTAATTTCATGGCTGCAGTCACCATCCGCAGTGATTTTGGAGCCCAGAAAAATAAAGTCTGACACTGTTTCCACTGTTTCTCCATCTATTTCCCATGTAGTGATGGGACCAGATGCCATGATCTTCGTTTTCTGAACGTTGAGCTTTAAGCCAACCTTTTCACTCTCCACTTTCACTTCCATCAAGAGGCTTTTGAGTTCCTCTTCACTTTCTGCCATAAGGGTGATATCATCTGCATATCTGAGGTTATTGATATTTCTCCCGGCAATCTTGATTCCAGCTTGTGTTTCCTCCAGTCCAGCATTTCTCATGATGTACTCTGCATATAAGTTAAATAAACATGGTGACAATATACAGCCTTGACGTACTCCTTTTCCTATTTGGAACCAGTCTGTTGTTCCTCCATAACAGAGAAAGAGAAACAAGACACGGAAAGAGAAGACAGGGGAGATAATAACAAACATGTTCCATAGACTAAACAATCTTCCTTCTGAAGATTCAACAACTCTGTGAGGCTTCCGAGGTATTTACTCTAAAAATGACAAATGACAAAACTCAAGTTTAGAGAAGTTATCCAGTTTGTTCAAGGTCACTAGCTAGTCAGTTAACAGTGAGGAGCCAAGGATACAGGTTTCCTGACTCTGGACCCAGGGCTCTTTCGGCTCACAAGCCACTATAGAGCTGGGGTGGCTTCACTCACATATTTTTAAAATCACTGGGTTTCTTGTTTCCATTCTACTGGGAACTTGCTACGCGGCAACACAGACTGAGAACTGTGACAAACCGGAAGAAGTGGGGCACTTCTAAAGGACACAGCCACTGCTCAGTACCAGGTGACTATGAACAGGAAATAAAGTATAATCCTCATTTTTCACATTGGAAATCTAGTTTTGTGAAAACCTGCCAACTTTTAAATGTTTGTTCTATTTAAAAATACCATGTTGGTCGAATCAAATACATATAGGAGAAACCAAGCCCATAGGAAACCAGTTCTAAATCTGATGCAAATTTGCACAGTAAAAGGCCAGACCATGTGGTTGGTTCCTGACTAAAGGGCCACGAAGGCATGGGGTTATTGGTGCCATAAATCCATGTGCTCACCAAGCACTCTCTCTCAAGCATACATACTACTATTTTTCAAGTATACATAGATGCTATTATGGAAAAAACTCAAAGTAATTTACATGGTGAGCTAAATTCATAGGAGCTTTCTATAACGACTCATTTTTCTCCAATAAACTATAAAAATATAACCACTACCATTTGAAAACTCATCAGTTTTTAATTAAAGAATAAAGACCCTCGTGTTTAGAAAAGGTTGGAAAATATTGAACTAGATAATATCTAAAGCATACACGTTTTAATTCCATGGCTGTAAGCTGCAAAGAGGTGGGAATCTAAGAAGACAGATTCCTTGAACACACCAAGGTATATATCCTTAAAATTTAGCACACATAAGGTCATCTCAATGGCTATTGTGACCTGTATTCTACCTAACTGCTCAAGTTCAAGAACAAAAGTGAAGTAGCCATTCATACTAACAATGTTTATTGAACAATTACATTTCAGGCAAATAGAAAAATAAAAATAATAATAGGCCCAAGACAAGCTATCATTGAGCTTTAGCGACAATGGGAAATGTC
This sequence comes from Tragelaphus eurycerus, assembly GCA_935064755.1. Classification (NCBI taxonomy): domain Eukaryota; kingdom Metazoa; phylum Chordata; class Mammalia; order Artiodactyla; family Bovidae; genus Tragelaphus; species Tragelaphus eurycerus. The sequence continues at coordinate 27,300,173 of CAKXYN010000018.1, read as the reverse complement.
AGACACCAATAATACAAACTCATAATGCTTTGCTATGCTAAGTCACTTCAGTCGTGTCCGACTCTGTGTGACCCCACAGACGGCAGCCCACCAGGCTCCCCTGTCCCTGGGATTCTCCAGGCAAGAACACTGGAGTGGGTTGCCATTTCCTTCTCCAATGCATGAAAGTGAAAAGAGAAAGTGAAGTCGCTCAGTCATGTCCGACTCTTAGCGACCCCATGGACTGCAGCCTACCAGGCTCCTCCGTCCGTGGGATTTTCCAGGCAAGAGTACTGGATCAGTGCAATTAAGACACCTGTGAAGCTAAGGTACAGGTTCAGGAGAATATGACCTGTCCTGGGCTAGCCTGAAGGGCCTCCTGGAGAAGTAATATTTGATTAAACTGAAATCATCTAGGGAAGCAGAAGTGACAGCGTTGGCTGCATGGGCAAGTGGAGGAGGGATGGGGCATTTCAGGGAGGGCCATAGTGGTGGGGATGTGGTATTTCTAAAGAACTAAAAGGCCAGAGGGACTGAAACCAAGAGTGTGCGGGCATCTGAGGTCTGAGGTGGGTCTTAAAAAGGCCCACAGACACAGAGGCAGACAGACACAGAGACAGACACAGAGGCCTTCTACTCCTGTTCAGAATGTTTAGGTTTTTACTTTAAGAGAGACTGCATGTCAGTACCTTACATGGCACCCCTCTCTCAAAGCAGGTGTACAGAAATATACAGTGAAACTGAAGGGGTGGCAGGAGGGGACACCAGAGATGTAAGCAGGAGCTAGGTCCCTAACCCGCTGTAAAATACGCTAAGGAGTCTGAACTTTACATGAAGAATGATGGGTTGTCCCAGGGCTTAGGCCTATTTAAAAGGTGACTTAGTGTGGAGAATGAATTTAAGGGATGTGAGACTCAAAGCAGAAAACCCAGGGAGATTCCTGCAGTAACCCAGGAAACAGACAGTAATGGCCTGAACTAAGGTGGTGACCGTGGGAATGGAAAGAAGAAAACAGAGTCTAATGGAGGAGGCAGAATGGACAGACCTCAGTTCCTTTTCAGCTTTGGGGTAGGAGCATGAGAGAGGGGCTCAGGATGACTTTCAAATTCGTCTTATGACTCTGGTGAAAGATGGTGTGGTTGATTGAGGAGGAGCATAGATTCACGTTGGACACTCAGTTCATGGCACCTTTGGGTTAACTGAGTGGAAATGTCCAAAAGTCAGTCAAATCCAGGCTGGGGCACAGGCTCGGGAGGCAGCAAGACAAATGGGAAATGACTCAACAAGAGGATCAGAGAAAGTATGAGCAGAGAAGGGGCAGAAGCATCATCAAGGGCTGGACAAAGAAATACAAGTCCATCCCTCACATGGAGATGGAGGAAAAAGGAGAAAACCAGCAAGAAAACGTTGCCATGGAAGCCAAGGGAGGAGAGTTTAGGAGAGACTGATTGACAAGGTCAAGATGGAGAAGGAAAGACAAACCACAGCACCATGTTGTTCCCTTTTGGTTGGTATTTCCTTCAGGGCATTAATCTACCTTATTTTTTCACTGTCCATCTCCTTCTAAGACTTGTAACCCAATAACATGAAGATTTGTTCTTCACTGTATTCCTGCTGCCCACAGAGGACTTGCTGCACAGAAATTCTCTAAGATCTCTTTTGAAGGAATGTATGGAGAATGCCTGGGTGCATGTTTAGGAAAGAACTGGTAACGAAGGAGCAACTGCAGATGAAATGAGCAGAAATCATCCCCCAGGAAGAGGGCTGGGCTGGCAGAGAGGATGGGACCCAGGAGACAGAAACAGAAGTAGGCTGGTCTTAAATGATACTCAGAAAGATCATTTCCCATCCATCCTCTTCCCCAAGAACCAGAGATTATAAAATTCTCTCCCATGACTTTCTACACGGCCATTCCCCTGAGATTTTATTCCAGGAAAATCATGAGTAAGTAGTTAGGGGATAAGGCTTCCAGTTCTAATCCTGTGCATTGTGAGCATGAGATTTTCAAGAAGTGACCTCATCCCAGTGACTGATTTTTTTATAGCATGATGCTAGTGTGCTTCAGTGGTTTAAGTCGAGACAGTGTATAAACATCTGCCCTGACAGAGCAGGGAAACAGGACACGGTTTTTATTAAAGAATCATTCCCTTTTCAAAAGTAGTCACTTACCACACTAAAGAGAAAGGTCCCTCAGTTCACTTAAAACCCAGTTCAGTTTATAAATTTTGATTTCTTAGTAAATGTCCTAAGAGTACTTTTGACATCTGCCTTTCACTGAAAAAAAGATCAGCTTCCCATTCTCCCCTCCCAGTGATAACCTTAACTATGTCCTAATTAAATGTTCTAAATCTGGAATGACATGGAGGAAAAGGGGGGTTGCAGAGCCTGTGCCTTCATAAGATTTGCCCTAATTTACTTAGCATCAAGGGCCCAGTTGACCTTTATACAGCCTTAAATTAATCAGTTAGCTGAGACACACCTTCTTTCTTTCAAAATGAGGAGACCACATGGATAAGATGATATTTCACACAAATCACTTTGAATAAACATAAACCACAAGCACTAGAAAAATGTTTGCCCTGAGGCTGCCAAGAAAAGCCAAATGATAGAATAAAAAGGCTCTGGACCAGAAGCCGGAAGAATCATATTAGCAACTGGCTTGCACTGGAAAATCACACCAACCTCTTCTTCACTCTGCCCACCATTCCCTGCCTGCCATCATATCCATCAACAATTAACACCACCTTATGTTTTATGCCAGAGCTTCCTAGATGATGCAGTGGTAAATAATCCATCTGCCAATCAGGTTTGATACCTGGATGAGGAAAATCCCCTGCAGAAGAGAATGGCAACCCACTCCAGTAATCCTGCCTATAAAATCCCATGGACAGAGGTGCCTGGCTGGCTACAATCCATGGGGTCGCAAAGGATCAGATATGACTGAGGAACTGAGCACAATAACACAACACGTTTTACACCAGCAACCAGCACAGAACCTAGCACGGTGATGGCGCTCATGTTATGGAAAGGCATAAGGGGTTAAAATCGCGACTGCTTAGGTTTGAATCTAGCCTCTCACCAGCTTGAGCAGGTGACTTAACTAATTTATCAAGAAAGTGAGGATGGTAGCAGCAGCACCATTACAGAGTTGTTGTTGGGATTAAATGTGTTAATGATTACAAAGCACTTGCAACAATGCTCAATAAACAGCAGGGAAGAGTTTCCCAATTTAATCATTATCGCTGTCGTGGCCAGTGTGACCTTGAGCCAGTCACTGTCCACCACAGGGTTAAATTTCCCCACCAGGAGCGTGATGAGGTGGATGAACTAATCTCAGGAAGATCCCCACTAGCTTAACTCCTCTGTAATTCTCTGAATCCTATTACAACTCTCTAAATCCTCCTAAGGTTCTGAGCTCTCAGACCAGCAGCCGAGAAGATCACCAGGAGTCTGACCAGCCCACAGAGCTGGACCCAGTATCTCACAGTCTACTCAGCCAGCCCCCTTCCTTACTGTAGATAACAGACTGTTTAGAGATGAAAATATTCACTGTGATACTCAAACTGAATAGACAGCAGAGATGTGAGAAAAGGACACGCATCCTCAGGACGGGGGTGGGGGAGATGGTGGCGGGCAAAGAGACTAGGAACAAAAACAAAAAGCGAACATGACACCCCAGAAACGCACTGCACCCACCAGGTTATTTCTTTAGCATTCTTCATCTGATAGCAACTAAAAACCTTCAAACTACAAGGCAGCTGTGTAGCAGGGAAACATTCCCTACCTAGAAGTATAGCTTCTCAAAGTGACTTTAATCCCAGGCAGGTGCTCCCCAGGGAGCAGACACTGCTGAGGCGAGTCTTAGGTGCAAACACCTTTCTCAGGAAGCAGCCACTTGCTGGACATTTTACCTCACCTGCACTCTGCCCCAAAGCAAAATCAGAGTCAAGAAGATCAAGGTCCCTTTCCATTCTGGGTCTCAGTTTCCATGTCTGTAAAATGGAGGAGGGAGGAACTCAGGCCACCTAATTTCCAAGTTTCCTAACAGCACTGAAATTGTATTCCATCAACGATTTCCACTTTACAGGAGAAGTTTTTCTTAATGAGGTTAAAAAAGAAGATCCAAAGTTACTTGCTAGTTTTCTGCCTGAAACTAGATTTCCTGGGTTCACACCCCCAGTCTACCACTAGCTCTATGACTTTGGGCAAATCACTTAACCTCTCTGTGTTTTGGATAGCTCATCAGTAAAGAAGAAATAATAACACCTCCCTCATAGGGTGTTGTTGGCATTAATTTAGGTAATAGACATAAAGTATAAAGCACTTTGAACTATTCATATTGGAGTGTGGCTATTATTTTCAATTATAGTTTTCTGATTCAAAGGGAAAATTTACTTGGAAACGGTATCCTAGAAGTAACACACACACACACACACACACACACACACACACACACACACACACACACACGAGCAGGTAGACGAGAATCCTGGGTTCTAACCATGATTCTGCCCCCAGACTAGCTGTATGTAATGCATGAACGCTGGTCCTTCTCTAGGCCACAGATTACAAATCAGAGGTGATAAACTGGCAGCCATGGTATTCTGTCTGACCTACAAGGGAGGTGAGAGGTGATCTCCTTCACCAGTGCAGCCCCCTACTCCCCAGCACCCCTGACTCTGAAATCAAGAACCACCTGGCACTCACCACACTGCCCACCACTTTCCTTACCACCCAGTCCCTGATGGGCCTTTGGCTCCCCAGCTGGGATTCAGAGAGACAACCTTCTCCAGGGGCTAGGAGCCCCTGGATGACCATATGCCACTGGGACTGTGTTGTTTCAGATCAGAAACACAGTCTGCATGAAAGCAGGCTGCACACTCCTAGGGCACAGTTGAAAGAACAAACTGTTGATTTTCTTTATTAATCACATCACCATTCCCATAAGCAGCTGTTATTATGAACAGCTGCAGCTGCTAAAAGGCTGATCTTGAAGCAGGCTAGAAAAGTGCTTTAAGTTGCATACCAACAATGGGCAAGTACAGACCTGCAGTCTATTGGCTTGGTTCTTCCTACAGTCCTCAGTGCCTCTCTCTGGACCCAAATCCTTCTTCCATATCCTGGCGTGATAAACTGGCAGCCATGGTGTTCTGTCTGACCTACAAGGGAGGTGAGAGGTGATCTCCTTCACCAGTGCAGCCCCCTACTCCCCAGCATCCTCACCACACTGCCCACCACTTTCCTTACCGCCCAGTCCCTGATGGGCCTTTGGCTCCCCAGCTAGGATTCAGAGAGACAACCCTTTCTCCAGGGGCTCCTAGCCCCTGGGATAAGGGAGGTTTCTAGAATCAGCTTAATACAAATAATTTGAGGTGAACGTCAAAGGACTTCAATTTGATTCTACCTCAACTATTTAGTGACCCTGAGTGCGTTACTTCTCTTGATTATCAGTCTCTTCCTATGCTAAAATATAGACAATAATAATACCTACCTTTGGGGGTTGTAAGGAGTCAAAACTAGATTATGCCTATGAAAGTATTTTGTAGACTGTGAAAGTCCAGGTGAAAAAATAAAAGCTTATTATCTTCCCATGAAAACTGCAGTTTGACCCATAAATCATCTAATAGAGAATTCACTGTTGCTGACTTAGAGCTATCAGAGGTGAAATTAGAGAATCACATGGCTATAAAGGGCCTTTTGAAGACCTGTAACGCAACTTTGACTGTGTGGATCACAATAAACTGTGGAAAATTCTTTAAGAGACAGGAATACCAGACCACCTGAACTGTCTCTTGAGAAACCTATATGCAGGTCAGGAAGCAACAGTTAGAACTGGACATGGAACAACAGACTGGTTCCAAATAGGAAAAGGAGTACGTCAAGGCTGTATATTATCACCCTGTTTATTTAACTTATATGCAGAGTACATCATGAGAAACATTGGACTGGAAGAAGTACAAGCTGGAATCAAGATTACCAGGAGAAATATCAATAATCTCAGATATGCAGATGACACCACCCTTATGGCAGAAAGTGAAGAGGAACTAAAGAGCCTCTTGATGAAAGTGAAAAAGATGGCTTAAAGCTCAACATTCAGAAAACGAAGATCATGGCATCTGGTCCCATCACTTCATGGGAAATAGATGGGGAACAGTGGAAACAGTGTCAGACTTTATTTTGGGGGGCTCCAAAATCACTGCAGATGGTGACTGCAGCCATGACATTAAAAGACACTTACTCCTTGGAAGGAAAGTTATGACCAACCTAGATAGCATATTCAAAAGCAGAGACATTACTTTGCCAACAAAGGTCCATCTAGTCAAGGCTATGATTTTTCCAGTGGTCATGTATGGATGCGAAAGTTGGACTGTGAAGAAAGCTGAGCGCTGAAGAACTGATGTTTTTGAACTGTGGTGTTGGGGAAGACTCTTGAGAGTTCCTTGGACTGCAAGGAGATCCAACCAGTCCATCCTAAAGGAGATCAGCCCTGGGTGTTCATTGGAAGGAATGATGCTAAAGCTGAAACTCCAATACTTTGGCCACCTCATGCGAAGAGTTGACTCATTGGAAAAGACTCTGATGCTGGGAAGGATTGGGGTCAGGAGGAAAAGGGGATGAAGAGGATGAGATGGCTGGATGGCATCACTGACTCGATGGACGTGAGAATAAAACGTCTGAGTGAACTCCGGGAGTTGGTGATGGACAGGGAGGCCTGGCGTGCTGTGTTTCATGGGGTCGCAAAGAGTTGGACACGACTGAGCGACTAAACTGAACTAAACGCAAATTTTCTACACTGTCTCCCCTCTCCTCCAGACCCGGAATGCTACCAGTAAGAGTCTAGACAGAAGATGACCCCATTTGGGAAACCTCCACTTGCAGGAAACTTGCTCCATTCCAAGGTTCATTCCATCTACCATGGGCTTAATCTAAACACAGACCACTTTACCTTGTAGAGGCCAAGCCAGACTTGCTGTAATTTAAACACCCTTGAAAGTTCTCAAATGTACCCACCCCAGGGCCTTTGCACATGTTGTTCCATCTACCTGAATACTCTTTCATCTGTCCTCAAAAGACCAGGTCCTTCTTATCCTTTCAGTTCAAATCTGTCTACTCCAGAGAAACCTTCTCTACGACTCTTCACTCCATCCTACCCAGTTACCATCCATCATGATAATCTGTGGTTTTTGTTTTTATTTTTTTGCACGCATCCCTACTTGTGTGTTTATATCTTGCTGAATTCCCCAGAGAACCTAAGTCCCATGAAGACTTATGAGAGACTTGCTTCTCTCATTCACCACTTTGCACTCTTATGAGACAATTGTTGCACCATAGTAATCACATTAGTTCACGACAGGCACTCAAACATATGCTGAGTGAATTTATGAATTAATGAATGAATGCTTAATTCTATGCACATTGTAGATATTTAAATACTCAGAACAGAAACCTAAATAAGATTTATACCAACTCTCACTACTGACAACTCACAAGTAGTAATCATGTCTTCTTGTGTTGAGAAAAAATATATAAAAAATAAACAAATTGAGTAACAGCTCCCCAAGCCAGCTTTATTCATAGCAGCACTGTCCCTAGTAATCTGTCTCTTTATCTCATGCAAAGGGAATTCATGAAAAGGCATTTAAGTGCACGAAAAATAGATAGCTGTTTCCTGGAGACAGGGCCTGACATAATGGCATAATTATGAACTGTCCTTAAAGAGATCACTCAGCTGGCAAGTAGTCAACCAGGTCCATTGTAAATGCTGTCACAGACCCTCAGAACCAGATGAGGGAGGCTAACAACCAGACATGAAGAATGCACATCTACAGGGTATGTACTGAGCCAGGGTACCCTCACCCACTATGTACCCCTGGGCTAGTAGAGAGCAGAAAAGCCTGAGGAGGTATGAAAGTTGCTACCCTTGCCTGGTCTGGGGACACAGACTCACCTCAGCAACCATGAAAGATGTCTGGAGAGAAAAGCCACAGGTTCTTGGCAGGCTGTGTGCTGGAGCAGAAAACACTGGAGATCTGGGTGGAGTCCTATTCTACAGCTTCCAATTGAGTCATATCACCTTCCAGCATCTCAGTATTCCCATCTGTAAATGGAGGTTACTAGTTCCTACAGTCTTTCTCAGAGGCTGGTCCAAAGAATAAAGCCACACCATACCAGATGCTAACGCATGTTGTAATCCACAAAAATGTACTGTGATTTACAAAGCACTGCACAAAGATAAATTACTGATGGCAAATTATAGTAGTTTATAATCATAAATAATTGCTACAATTACGATTCCAGAATAGGCATCCAAACACCTGGAGGCTGACTGATAAGCACAAGGAACACCTTCATGGGAAAGATGACTTATGCTTTCTGTGCATCCTTTAAAGCCCCAAGCATGGGCATGCAGGAGGTTCACAAGTACCCCAGATGCCCAGGGAAGAAAAATCTGGATCTACAAGAAAGGGCACGTTCCCACAAGTCACCATTTGCTGCTCTCAGACAACAAGCTACAGCAATTACTTGAGACATCTCTTAAAGTGCTTTAAGTCTCAAGGATAAATTATTAAAATCTACGAAGAAACTTTCCTACCATAAACGGAGACCAGATCAAGATTTCCATCCTTGACTCCAGAGAAGATGTCACAGTATGGTTTAATGAGAGGTGGCAATTATAAAGAGACAATGTCAGAAAGCGCCCGTGCCTTAAATTGCTGTTTAGTAGTTGTGTCTGACTCTTTTGTGACCCCATGGACTGCAGCCTGCCAGGCTCCTCTGTCCATGAGATTTTCCAGGCAAGAATCCTGGAGTGGGTTGCCTGAAATAAGAAGCTTTGCACAGAAGGGCTCTTTTAAATGCATCAAGTCACTAAACTCTGTTAGTACCTACTGTTTACATAACTCCACTCAGTGCTGCAAAGATAAGTGAGCAGGTATTATTCAGCCTATAGCATGGGGCATAGTGCACCAAGGGCTATAAAAGGGGACCAAGTGTTAGAAGAACACAGAGGAAAAGGAAATTTTTTTCCTCCTGGGAGAAATACAGGAAAGCTTCATGAGTCAAGTGGCATTTGAGCTGGGAGAAGAAAACAAAACAGAAATAAGATTTCTTTAGAAGCTGAGATTCTTAACTGCATCTGTGAACAGGCTTTTAGGAAGCTCTGCAAAAAGAAAAAAAAAAGTATATTTAAATGAACGATAAAAATCACACAGGACTTCAAATAATTGGTATTAAAATACAAAACTTACTTTAAAAAAAAGACAAATATGTGATAGAGTACCATATGTGATTCTTTATTAATGCAGTCAATAAAATCTAGCAGCAAGTCTAACATCTACCTTAATTTCAAAGCAGCGATGAATGTTTTTTGAGACATCTGTAACATCTGTATGAAATGACAATGTCTGTGATTTCTTTTGGCAACAAAAGCAAAATACATAGATACTGCCAATACTACTATGGTCTGTTATCTGCTTTTATAATGAAAGGAAATGCAATACTGCAGTTGCTGTTCAGTCGCTCAGTCATGTCCAACTCTTTGCAACCCCATAGACTGTAGCATGCCAGGCTTCCCTGTTCTTCATCATCTCCCAGAACTTGCTCAAACTCATGTCCACTGAGTCAGTGACGCCATTCAACCATCTCATCCTCTGTTGTCCCCTTCTCTTGCCTTCAATCTTTCCCAGCATCAGGGTCTCTTCTAATGAGTCAGTTCTTTCCATCAGGTGGCCAAAGTATTGGAGCTTTAGCATCAGTCCTTCCAATGAATATTGAGGTTTGATTTCCTTTAGGATTGACTGATTTGATTGCACTCCAAGGGACTCGCAAGAGTCTTCTCCAACACCACAGTTCAAAAGCATCAATTCTTCAGCACTCAGCTTTCCTTATGGTCCAATTCTTACATCTAGCCACGACTACTGGAAAAACCATAGCTTTGACTATATGGACCATTGTTGGAAAAGTGATGTCTCTGTTTTTTAATATGCTGTCTAGGTTTGGCATAGCTTTTCTTCCAAGAAGCAAGCATCTTTTAGCAGTCAATAAAAATAAAGGTGTAATTTTTCCCTTTTCAAGTTCAGAGATTCAAAGTTATTGTTTCCAAGGACCCAAGTTAACAAATTCGGATAGAAAAAATGGCCCAAACAAAAGAGATATTTAGGTAAGGCAGGCCAAATCCTCAAATCTCACCAACAAGAAGGTTCTTCATCCCTTGATCGTTATATTACAAAGTGTCCTGTAATTTCCAAAACAGTATCTTTTTTAAATAAAAAATGAGTGAATGAGGCTAGAAAACATCTTTCCACAGGTTATATATAGTTTCTTTCTAAAAGTGGAGTAGATGACAGCATGTTGGTAAGTTTATTAAGAAATATATATATATGTAATAGGATTATGTATGTAAAACTGTATGCAAGTATGAGTGACTGTAAGCATGTTTTATAAACATAGATGCCCAGAAAAAATTGTGCATCAAATATTAATAACAATTAGAATTCAGAGGTGATTTTACTTTTATCTTTGTATTTTCTGTAATTGGAAAATAGGCCAAAAAATACCCCCAAATATTAGGTGACTTAGGGTAGCACACATTCCATACAGTATAAAACAGAGCTGGTACTAGAACTCAGAAACATCCTTCTTTTGTATCTTTCAGCTTTAGCACTGAATGCACCTGAACACAGGAGGTAGGCATAATTATTTGCCCCAACTTAACTATTTAGAAACTGAGACTCAGAGTCTGTTATGTGACTTGCCCAAAGTCACAGAGAAAGTAACTGGAGAAGCTGAGACTAGAGTCCAGTTCTCCTGTCCCTTGAGAAGGCAGAACAGGATCACTGTTGAAAGCAAGGGCTTTGCAACAGCCTGTTTGGTTAAGTCCCAGCTATGTCACTTACTTGCTGGTAAACTTGGACAAATTCCTGAATTCTTCCAATTCTAGAGTTCCCCATACTTCTTTACTTTAAAGGGTGATGCTGTTGATGGAAACTATCCAATAATGTGAAGCCCTATGACAACCTCTGATATAAAGAACATTCTCATCTCAATCACTATGCCTCCCTGTCTCTGTCCCGGGGGGAAGGATTCCAGCATTATCTTCCAGAAGCAGCAGATGTAGCTGCTCGCTAGGCTCAGCAGCCCAGTTCTAGTCTCAAAAGTCAACTAGGATCAGCTCACTGTGTATGTGCAGCTCTACTGAACCAGAAATGCACAGTATCAGGCTGAACTGAACATGGCACAGGATGTTGGAGTGCTGAGCAGCCAGTCTGGGGATCTCTAGGGATTCAGATTCAATAGGTCTGAAAGGGGATCGGAGATTCCAAACTGTTAAAAAGCTCCAGGAGAGTCTAAAGAGCTAACATTCAATGACAAGTTCCTGGTTTGACAAGAGACTCCACTATTTCTGTGAATACAAAAGGGGCCCAGTCTAATCACAAGCCACGCATCATCCAATGGCTGGCACGACAAGGCCTCATGGAAAGACCAGGGCTCTTCTGTCATGAAGGGCAGTGACTGCCCAGAACAGTGGAGGGAGAATGGAAACCAACTCAAACTAGAAGCAAAAATAAATGTAGAGGGACTTCCCTGACCCAGGTGCATAATGTTTTCAGAGCTGGAACAGACTTCAAAGATGACTTTGTCTGTTATACAGATACCACCGCACATCAGTGACTAGAACGCAAAGGAAGTTACCAAGACTTAGCAACGATTCACAATAAATCCCCTCAGTAAAGATGGCTGAATTCATTAAGGAAAAGTAACACTCAAACACCCGAAGGACAAGGCTTCAAAATGGCCTACTCTGTAGACACAAAAAGTGCCTAAAAATATGGTAGATCTGACAGCACTCAGAAACACCATGGGTCTGATAGGCAAGCAGAAGAGGGAGAGGTCTCCCACATGAATTAAAGTTTTTGCTCACTATTTTATTCTTATGACCCTGCATACTGTTTGGCAAACAGTATAACATTGGGTAATTACTTGTTGAACGCATGAATGTAAGAAAGACCTGTACATGTATGGCTGAGTCCCTTTGCTGTTCACCTGAAACTACCACAACATCGTTAATCGGCTATACCCCAATACAAAATAGAAAGCTTTGAAAAAAGAAAAGAGACAGGACAAAAGAGACCATCTCTGCTCCTGCAGGCTAAGCAGGGTACTGAGGGGTACAGCATTCCCCCAGGAGTGGGGCCTCTTTGGTCGTCTGGTCCATACGTGATAGAAACAGACTGCCCATACAGTGGAAGGAACATGAGCTTTTGAGTCAGACACCCTTTTATAGGTTCAAATGCAACCTCTGTATGGTCTTGGCATAAGTACTTGACCTCTTTGAGCCTCAATGTTTCACCTTTAAAAGGGGATAATACCATTTACTTCACCTCTAAAAGAGGCATGATGATACTTATCCTTATAAAGTCTCTGGGAAAAAAATTACATGAATAGATTTATACAAAGTAGCTATAGCACAAGGGCCAGCATACAGTATGAACTTAACAAATGGTAATGTGAGTTGGAATTAATCATGCCCTCTACAGCCAGAGCCTTTCTTCTCCTAAGTCACTTCTAAATATACTCTGTAGTCTTTCTGATAGGAAGCTGCAGAGATCATTCTAGTGTAAGTTCACTAGATTTTCTAAAAATGCCCATTTCTTAAAAATAAATAATAAAAACCTGTATACCTTCCTTTTTGGTTTACAAAGTTACTTCATATGCACCCATAACAATTCTGAAACCATGCATTACTATATCCATGTTTAATAGATGAAAATATTACTATCCATGTTTAATAGACAAAATTATTATTATTTGTGTTTAACAGACGAAAAAACTAAGACCACTTAGCAAGAGGCAAACTAAGACAGGAACTATAGGTTTTAACATTTATTATAAGGACCATCACTTTCTCAACCTGAAATTCAAAACAAATGATCCTTTTATGGAATAAAATATTCAAATTCAGATTGCTCCAGGACTCACCTCAGATGCTGCCTGGATTACCCTAATACTTACAGCTGAAATCAGAAACAAATTTCTGAAAGAAGAGGGAATACTTTGTTTTTAAACAAAGTCCCTCCTTTGGATTTAATGTGTCAAATCTTAATTTAAAAAAAAAAAAGACCTAGAATCAGGCCAATGTGAGATTTAGCAACCTCTTCCACTTATTAGCCATGGAACCCTGGATGATTCTTAATCCTAGTAAATTTCAATATCTTTATACAGGTAACAGGAAAGCAATATCTACTCCTAAAGTTATGTGAGATTCCAGGCACCAAGAAGGCAGTCAGTAAGTGATGACTCCTCTAATGACCACACCATGGTACTGACCATTTGTACTGAAGGGGAAGTATATGGACTGCTTGTTTCTTCCTGGTTCTTCTAGCTTCTGCGTAACCCCTGTTCTGCATCTGTTCAATAGGAATATAACCAGTCTTCATCCAACTTCAGCAGGGGAATGAAGATAACAAAAGAGCTAGCAGAAATATTATGCAAACACCAAATATTATTAAAACATTAATGAACTCTGGCAATTTCCCTGAATTTTGATAAATGGCATTTATTATGCACTGCCTCTCCCACAATCTGGGCTCTCAAATATTAACTAGATAATAATAGCAATCATTCTCCAAAAAGACCAAGGTGTAGAGAAATAAAAAGCGAATCTAGATGACTCCCACAAACACCTGCTTCCAAAGGAATCAGAATCTCTGGACAGAGAACGTTAGGACAGACCACAAAGCCACTGTGTGACCAGTAGTGGGCTCAGACCTACTCCACAGCATATGCAGACCTCCACTTTGGTAGGACAGTGGAGTTTCCTGGTGCTGACAGGTCACTGTTTATGACAACAGTCTATATCACCACTTTGCTCTTCTGCATAAAGTTACCTCCAATCTAGATAAAACAAAAAGGATCTTGGAAGCTGGGGGGCTTATTCCAGGCTAAAAGTCTCAAACAGAGAGTGGCTGCTCCTGCAACAGCCTAAAAAGAGAGGTAGTATTATCCACAGTTCCATTAAAGAGGTTTGCACCAAATTCCCCTGTCATTTCATTCTGTGTGAGGGGATAATGTTTTTAAGCTGCTGACAATCCTCAGGTGCTGCTCCAACAGAGGCAGAACAAAGCCAGGAGGACTCAACCCCGTTACATCTCCCCTCACCCCAACTCACAGAAATAAGGGCCTGGTCCCACCCCTGTAACACCTTAACAAGCTGAGGGTTATTAAGACACCTCATTTGCATATTCATTAAAGACTCGGAGCTGTGGCAAGTGAAACAAAGTGCACAAAAAGAGATTTTGGTTTTTTAAGCCCAGCGAAAATCCGCTTTAGAAAAAGTAAATCCACACAGGGACCCTTGCTGTCGCCAAACCTTCACTTGTCTAGAGCAGCCAGCACCTCATTAAAGGAAAGCAAGCAGCACACAAATGAACGCAGCAGCGCACACAGGCAGGCTCATTTCGCCATCTGCCTTCTAGTGTCCAGAGGGGTAAGAGGCTTAAATGATATTCTCATGAATTTTTCTCTCCTGCAGGTGGAAACATCAGACTCCCAGGGGGCATAAAAGACCAAGGGGGCTCTTGCAAGATCAAGTGGGTAAAAAGGAATAAAAGGGAATTTCATTTACCTGTCAACACACTCATGACATTCAACACAAAATGAATTAAGCAATAATTCATTCGCCATTCATATCTGGGTAAAGGCTTTGTGAAATCAGTGTATCAGCTGTGGGGTTAACACAGAAGTTCCTAATGAGCTGGGCGTTTAAACTTAACCCCTTCCCATAGCCTCCCCTTTTCTGCTCTTTGAGTATCCCTCTGCCTGATGGTGACCAAGCACCTTTTCCTAGTGAAGGACCTAGAGCAGGAGACATCGGAATTGATTTGGGGGCTGTAAAAACACAACGGGCAATTTCCATTAGACACGCTGAAGAGAGAGGCAATGATTAAACAACTTAAATAACTGCCCTGAGCATTCTCTGTGTATCCTCACCCTTCTGACAAGCACCGTGCTGGTTTTCAGATGTGAAAGCTTTTGTAAGCTTGTCAAGTTTCCCTTTGGAATCCCATCCCACCACAAGATTAGGGAGTAATTTAAACACACGCACACACATATACACACCCCACATTTATCTAAATACTAGCTGAATCGTCGAATATCTCAGCAGAGTGCTTTCCAACCTCATACACAATCTAGGAACACTTGGGGAGAATGGAGCAAAAGGTAAAATCCAGCCCCAAGTTTTAATGTGCTTCATACAACTTCCCAAAACGTTACTACCCTCCGCGGCCACACGTTCAACTTGTATTACCCACTTCTTGGGCTGTGGGGAGGACGCAAACGGAGACGGAAGGTACACTCTGATAGAACTAGCAACGAGAGGAGGCAGCCGGATGAAATCCAGTAGATGGCAGGACGAAGGGAAAAATTCAAGTCTTCCTCTGCAGTCAAAGACCTTTTCAATGAAATTTTCACTACCTGGTAAATTGCCCAAGAATGTGTTTGTCGAGCTCACAGAGACACGAGGGAGGCAGCGCTACACTCGAGTCCCAGTTCGGTGGAGTGTTAACCCCCAGGCCACATACTGCATGGCAGCCAGAGTTGCCTCGGTGGAGCCACAAGCTACGTGGGAGGCTCCCACCAGCGGACTCTCACAGCAATACCCCGAACTACAGGATACTAGGGGATTATTCGATCGCCCTGCCCGGCTCAATTATTTTCCTATACACAACATTCAACAATCTGTTAAGGACTTCTAGGTGCCAGGCTGGGGGATGGGAGAGGCGGCTTTATTCTAATCCAAACGTCGCCGAGGTTCGAAACCCAGGACACCTCTCTCGGCCAGCGAACAGACAGAACACAAAGAGCAAGGGGCTGGCGATCCTGGGGGTCAGAGGTCTGAGCAGTGTTATTTTCAAGCTGGGAATTAGGAATTCCGAGCTCAGCAAGAACCCTGGAGAAGCACCGGAAATGCTTCCAACCGCTTCAATGGGAAATCTATTGGGAAATCTATTTGCAAATCAAAGTTGCAGGAACTCCGGGCGCCCAGCCTACTCGAGCGGGTTACTAGGGAACACCCAACAAGTTTGGCCACCCGGGGCTCGGCGTGACAGCGCCGCGCCGCAAGACTGCTCGCAACTTGTCGCTCGGGAGCCGAGCCAGAGCCCCAAACTGTCTCCGCTCCCCGAGCTCCAGAAGAGGACCTGAGACTCGGCGCAGGGAAGGAGCACGTCCGCGCCTCCGGAGACAAATCCCTTCATTGAAGGAGCCGCGGGTTCTCATCTGGACCGCGCGGCTTCCAGGGGCTTCCCCTCAACAGTGAGCCGTTTCACCACCAACGCTTCACCTGCCTACCATCCCCAGTCGGCGAGAAATTAACAAAAGAGTCAGTAATCGGGGGCGGTGCGGAAAAGGGACCCGGGGCAAAGTATAGTTAGGAGGGAAGGGAAGGCAGCTCAGGTTGCGGCGGAGAAAGAATGGAAAAGGCGGAACTGAGATGGGTTATACCCCAGGCACCTGGCTCCGGGAAGAAAATAAGGAAAGAGCGCACGAGAAGGGGGAATGGGTTCTTTACCCTGTTTCCCATCACTCTCTCTCTCACACACCCCTCTCTTTTTCCTCCTTACCCAGCATGGAAAAGATGAAATCCTTAGCTGTGTGAATCTCCAGTGCTCTCTGGTCGTCATATTCCCGCTGGTCGTGCTTCGTAAATTCTTGGATGAGTTTGTTCAATTCCTCCACCCGAGCTCCAGACCTGAAATCCAGCTCCGGGAACGCAGGCTTGTTGTTACAGCCCAGGGAGGCTGCCTTGCTGGCGGTGGGAGCCGCCATCTTCATACAAAATGCGCCGAGTAGCAGCTCCGCGGTGGCGGCAGCACCCACCCCCGCCCCCCCACCCAGCCCCCCTGGGCCTCCTCCCCTCGTCGGCTCCTTGGCTGTGACCCCGGCCCGTGGGCGGGCTGGCGGGCCGGCGTCTAGGCGGGCGGTCCCGGCTGGGTGCGCTCCGGGCTTACGGGCTTCAGGAGGATCTGGACTGCAGCGAGAGTGCGTGTGTGGCCCCGACACCCTTTCCTGCGGCCCCAAGCCGGCCCAGATGCAGTAGGTCTCTGCCCTCCCCTAGCCCTCGCTGGCCCCGACTATAGATAGCGTTTGTAGAGCCAACCAAAGCCTCCCCCGGGCGAGGAAAGTGAAGTGGAAACAATGTGAAATTCACCAGCTCTGAAATCAACAAGCTGCCGGCTCCGGTGTTACGGAGCCAGCACCAGCGTCCCCCATTTAAAGGGACAGCGCACCCAGTGGAAAGAAAAATAAATAAATGACAGAGGTCTGCGCTCCATACCACTTGCCAATCTGTACTCGGGCAGACGTGAGAGATGTAGATGTATTCTTTCTCTGCCTCCACTCCCTTAGGGGGCAGGGATTGCCAAGCGCCTTCAAGGAGAAAGAAGTCTTCCTCTGTCTGATTTTAAGGGCGGTGTCCTGGGCGAGGGCATCCCTATGCTTCCGTCTCAAGAATTCCAGCGCCTTTAGATGGTGAAGGAGCCCGCCTTAAGGAATGTAAAACCAACCTTCTGCCCTCTTCTACACAAACTGCCAAAAATATTAGGATTAAACGTATAAAAAAGAGTGTCCTCCCTGTCCCGTACAGACATTCCCATTAGCCACTATAGTATTCCTACTTTAGCCCTAGGTAATCATATTTTCCTGGATAACAGCTTATTAAACTTAATAGTGCCTTAATGATGTTCAGCCCGTTCCAATATTAAGATAGGAAAACCAAAGGGTAGGCGTGAGGAAGGGGAACATAATTAATTGCCCCACATTCCAGTGAATGTTCAATGACGTGGTGAAAATTCTCATTCAAACAGATAAAATTTGAGCTTCTACTATTTGCCAGGCAGAGTGCTAGAATCTCTGTGGACAGTGATAAGACAAAAGACAAGGTTCCTGAGATGGAGTCATGCTCAACAAGGCAGATTCTACCTAAGTCCAAGGTCCTTCAGATGTTTTTACTGTTTATGAGGTTTTTGACTCAGACACTTAGAGGAGGCCTCCTACTCGTTGTTGTTGTTCAGTTGCTAAGTGGTGTCCGACTCTGCGATCTTAGAGAAGGTTTATCTTCCTCCCTAATTCTCCAAAATCCAACTTGTCTCTATCCCATAGGCTGGATATAAGAGCTTTTTCTTACCTTGGTTCTCATAGCCAAGAATACAGACTCTTCTGTTAGTTCAGGCTCTGTCTTTTCCTATAAAGTAGAGGTGATAATTCCTATCTCATAGGTTGTTTTGAAGATTACATGAAATAAAGTGGGCCAAGCACTTAGTGAAATACCTGACGCAATAAGTGCTTAATTAAATGTTAGCTACTACAATCTCTGGGTCTGGAAGATCCCCTGGAGAAGGAAATGGCAACCCACTCCAGTATTTTTGTCTGGGAAACCCCATGGACAGAGGAGCCTGGCCAGGGCTACAGTCCATGGAGTTGCAAAAGAGTTCGTCACAACTTTTAGCAACTAAAACAAGGACAACAACAAACCATGGAGGAGAAGGGTAAAAAAGTTTTTGTTAAGTGAATTAGTAATCTCTTTTTTCTTTACAAATTAAATGATTGAGTCAATTCCTTCTATGCTTTTTTCTGCAAGCTTTCCCTAAAACCTTCCCCCAAGCTGGTGGCAACGTCTTTCTCCTTAGAACCTCCACTGCACCCTTTCAGAAACTTTCCTATGCCACTGATGAATTTTGACTTACTTTTATCATTGTTAATGCAAATCTCAAACTATGAACTTCCCTAGGATGACTGCATCTTACTCATGTTCAGATTGGTCCCTGCACAAAGGTCCTCAGTGTTTATTGCATCAGGTATTGCCTGGAAAATCCCATGGATGGAGGAGCCTGGTGGGCTGCAGTCCATGGGGTCGCTAAGAGTCGGACACGACTGAGCGACTTCACTTTCACTTTTTCGCTTTCATGCATTGGAGAAGGAAATGGCAACCCACTCCAGTTTTCTTGCCTGGAGAATCCCAGAGGCAGGAGAGCCTGATGAGCTGACGTCTATGGGGTCACGCAGAGTCGGACACGACTGAAGTGACTTAGCAGCAGCAGCAGCAGCATTGAATGAAGAACTTTGACATAACCAGTTAATTTCTTTTTGGGTTTTCTTCTCTTTGAAACAAGCTTTCTCACCCAGTTAATATTAAAGAGGGACTATACATGCCCAGCTGAATGCTGGTGTGCTGATGAGGGAGTTACTTAAAACTCTGGCTTTTGCAGGTCTGCTGTGCTGCCCTGATTTCTCACCTGTGAGAGTATTACCATTACTTGTGCAGTGGAATAAACTCTGTAAGCAGTTGGAACCACGATACAAATCGATCCACTCCCATCTGTCAGTTCTTCTCTCAGGATCAATGATAGCCATCAGTAAGACTGCTGGTTGAGGCACAATCATTTCATGGGTCAGAATGATACTAGTTCACCCATTCAAGCAACAACCTCCAACCTAATAGAGTTTGAAAGAATTCAGGTAAAAATTCAAGACACTCTTTCTTTGTTAATTTCCCAAAGTGTGGATGATCCAGTCCTCCTCCTTGTGATACTTATAATCATAGGGATAAAACAGGTAGTAGGAATTATGCCTTGTGCCTCAGCCATGAGTCTTGGATGTTTTGAATAAGAAAGTCAACAAATGGTCTCTCTGTTCTTCAACACTATCTGCTCACTTTCCATCAGCCAGATCAGAATTCTATGAGTTATTGACCTTCAGTGAGTCTGTGTATTTGAATAATGTCCTGAACAGTAAACTAAATACCTTTTAAATGCTCTTATACAGCTACAATAAGATGATACAAATATCCTTTGTCTAACTGGCAAAAGAGGGAAAGAGGATTCAGACCATAATTTCTTGAACTGGTCTTTTGGGAGACTTAAACCTCTGAGTTCCTATAGACTGAGCTCCTCAAGGTAAGTGCTGTCTCTTTACCTTCCTAAACAACACATTTAATACATTTCTTGGCTCACCTTATGACCTTAATTAATGTGTTTAATGAATGAACAAATTAATATCATCTCTCAAAGACCAGGAAGTCAATAGTTGTGTGCTGCTGCTGTTGCTGCTAAGTCACTTCAGTCGTGTCCGACTCTGTGCGACCCCATAGACGGCAGCCCACCAGGCCCTGCCGTCCCTGGGATTGTCCAGGCAAGAACACTGGAGTGGGTTGCCATTTCCTCCTCCAGTGCATGAAAGTGAAAAGTGAAAGTGAAGTCATGTCCAACTCTTCGCAACCCCATGGACTGCAGCCTACCAGGCTCCTCCATCCATGGGATTTTCCAGGCAAGAGGACTGGAGTGGGGTGCTATCGCCTTCTCTGACTTAGAGGCAGAAGCTAGCCTGTTACTTTCCCACTACAAAAGTACATTAGTTTGTGAAAGAAGCTTTCTACTTACTTCTCTGGGGCTTGTTTGTTTTTAAATACAACTCTCAAGTTCTGTGGCAAACTCACTGGGCTGTATTAAAAACAGAAAGTTCCACATCTACATGATGAATTAACAAGATATAATTTTAAACTAAGACTCTCTGATCTGGCAGAGTTTAAAGAGCAGCCCAAGCCACATGGTCTGGCCTTCTCAGGCAGTTGAAAATTTAATAAAAGTCTAACCAAGGAAGGTAGCCAGAGTTTCTTATGATTTGTAAACGTAGGCAGGAAAAAGAGGCAAACACCATACACATGTGGAATGTTGATGGCAGAAGGTACTTGAGAGATAAATTCCATCCACCACCTTCACTTTGAGATAGAACTGGGACTCAGTAAAGGAAAGGATGCTTGCCTACGTAGCAGAGACAGTGCTGTTCTATTTCTCATACTAACTTCAAATTTTAGTAAATATTTCTTGTTTCCAGACCACCAGAGAGGATGTGGAAAATGCTAGGAAACTGGATTAGAATCATAATAAAAACAAGAGTTGAGTGGCCCTTGGGCAAAATGGACTCATTGATCTTGAAAGTTTAAATCTTGATAAACCAGGGATTGCTGACATTTTGAGTTACTTAGCTACAGTTTGTATTTTTTGTCCTGCCAATAGGTAGCGGTCAGGGCTAGAGCTGAACTTAGAGGTGCACGTGACTTCATCTGGGGCAAGTTGGTAATTTTACCTCTGGCAAGATTAGGCCACTGAATTGTTAGTGAGGTCCCCAGAGCTGGGTGGATAAGTCATGACAGTCTATTCGGTTCTAACAAGATGACCCCAGGGTGAAGCCCCACCCACCTCTGACACAGTTTCATGGGGGCTCCTTTCAGTCTCTCCTTGAATCCTATGCCCTAAGAGCCCCCGGGGACCTGGGTGGTCTAACTTCTTTTGCAGAAACTGAAATGATACAAATCACCCAACAATGTCCTTTTATTCTCTGCTCCTGCTAAGCTCCAGAAAGCCAAATCTTTACTGTGGAAAGAAGAAAATGGACTCTAGGATGGGGAATAACAATATCCAATAATAATTATTAATCATTGTCTTCCTTATAATGATGGAGCACTTTCTGGTTCAAAGAACTTTGCACATAAAGCTGTTTATCAGATCCTCACAACCTCCTACATAATAAAGCGGATTGATCAGGATTGTTATTATTATTCCAGTAATAGCAAGTGCTGCTCAGAGAGATGGCAATGTTTGTGAGGTCATCTGACTATCAGTCATCCATCAGCTCTCTATTTACATATCATCTCCTGCAAAGGGCTTTTCCTGAACCTCCTCTGCTCCCTCCCCATCCACCTAAAACCCATATAGGTCATGAAGACTCCTTATAGACTCACAACTTTGAGCCCTAGCACTGCTGTTTCTCGCACTTCACTGTAGCTGCCTCATAACTTGTCTGTCTCCCTCACAAAAATGTATGTTCTGTGTGGACAGAGACCTTGTCTCTCTTGACTACCAACATGTCTGGCACTTAGTAAATATTCAATACAAGTCTGATAAATGAAAAAGTAAATGAATGAACCAGGTGGCTGGCTCAGGCCCCAAACTCAGGTCTTTAATTTATGGCCCAGGTTCTTTCCATCAGACCTCCCTAACTCTGTTGTTAGCAACTACTGAGTCTTCAGAAAAACACTGACAATCACTTGTTTTTGAGAGCTTTACACCTTACCTAGCATTTCATATGCAAAATCTGCTCCCAAAGCTTGAGCTGAGTTCCATCATGACAAACAAAACCTTTCCTTTCTCTTCTCTGTCTTTAAGTGCAATTCAATAAATTTTATGACAAAATAACTTACAAAACATTAAGTCTAAATATTCAATATGTCCTTTTTAAAAACATTTTCTTATTTATTTATTGGTTGCCCTGTGTCTTCGTTGCTGCGGGTGGGCTTTCTCTAGTTGTGGTGTGCAGGCTTCTTGTCGCAATGGCTTCCCTTATTGTGGAGCACAAACTCTAGGGCACACAGGCTTCAGTAGCAGGGGCACACAGGCTTAGTTGCCCTGTGGATGTGCAATCTTCCCAGACCAGGGACTGAACCAGTGTCCCCAGCATTGCAAGGCAGATGCTCAACCACTGGTCCACCAGGCAAGCCCAGTATGTCTTTTTTAGGGAAAACTCAGTTTACTTCACCTCTACACATCAGGTAGAAAAAGCAAATTTCTACCCTAGAAATCTTTTTATTTACGAATGCCTTAACCTGATTGACTGTTCTGGGGAAATCATGGGGCCCCTCTTACCAATCCCTGGACACTGCAGCATCTCCATCTAGCCCTTGAACTTGCCACAAGACCAGGCTCTGGGTCCTCTGCACTAATCCATATCCTGTCTCATATGTACCTTGGGTGCTGGGTCAAGTAGTAAGGAGGTGTGCGTGGGGGGAGGGGTAGGGGGTGGGGGTGGTGGTGCACAATACCTTATCAGTAAACACTGGAGATGTTCTGTTTGGTTTGCTGTGAGCAGTTAAATGAATTGCATCACAGGGGAAATTATATTATTTCTGGGTGGCTAGAGAGGATGGTGCTGGGAGAGATGAGATGGGTGGCAGGAATGCAGGCTTCAGCTCAGGGTACAGAAGCATTTTCTATCCACAGGAGCCTCTCTGCACAGAATATGCTGCCTTCTGAGGTAGTAAACTCTCCCCATCACAGTGGTGTTCAGAGCCCTGTTACCCTCTGTCAGAGGTACACCAAAAGAGGTTCCACAGAAGTTGATAAGGAGCAGAGGCTTTGACCCCCGAGGTGCCTTTCAGTCCTGCACAAGCTAAGTCTGTGATTCTTTTTCAGTTACTATAATAACTGAGAACTAGTTTCCTGTAAGAGACCTCCTCAAAACCGAACTATATTTGCACTCTGAACACAAGGTGTTTTATATCCATTTTCACATAAGTTCCCAGGATCAAGGACTATGTCTTTCTTTCTCTTAACTTAAAATACCTATGGATTTCATTGTTTCTGGCTTGCTTACTGTCCAGTCTAGCAGGCAATTTCATTCCACCGCCTACAAAGAAATTCTGTTGGTATAGACACCTGCCACACACATCACACACAAATTCTACATCCAAATTCACATTCAGAGAAGCTCTCGGGAGCAAGAAAAGGAAAGGATTTCCTCAAACATATTTATTTACACATTTATCTTATAATGATAGAAGCTGGCTATCTCTCTGAGCAGGCCTATACAGTTGAGCAGGGAATGGTAGTGATGCCTGTTTTGTTTTCTAAAGCTTGTCAAAAAATTATTTGCTCAGCCCTGTACTGTAACAAGTTTATTTGAAAACCTTGGCTTTTCCCCCCACAACTTTGCCCGGTACTGTACATGAATAGACGGAGTTGTTTCCCCGATCCGAAACCTGGTGCGTTGCGTTGTGGTCCAAAGCTCATTTTAAATTCCAAGCTGTGAACTGCAGAGAGGGCATTTGAGAAAAATGCTGACACTCCTTCAGTTCTGACAACATTATCACCCACAATCATAAATATACTCCTCCATGTCTTCTCAGTCTACTTTTCCTTTTAGTAGTTTCTAAGTAGGAAAAAAAGACCCCCATATATAAATAATTCTCTGTGCTTCTACACTGTCTAGTGGAAAAACAAAAGAGAAAAAAAGGGAAATACAGAAAAGAAAGGAGGATAGAAAAAACTTCCAGAGCCCACTTACTCTAATTTCCCGTGATTCATGTCTATTTAAACTACCAATGGCACCCCACCCCAGTACTTTTGCCTGGAAAATCCCATGGACGGAGGAGCCTGGTAGGCTCCAGTCCATGGGGTCGCTAAGAGTCGGACACGACTGAGCGGCTTCACTTTCACTTTTCGCTTTCATGCATTGGAGAAGGAAATGGCAACCCACTCCAGTGTTCTTGCCTGGAGAATCCCAGGGACAGGGGAGCCTGGTGAGCTTCCGTCTATGGGGTCACACAGAGTCGGACACGACTGAAGCGACTTAGCAGCAGGACTGAGTTATGGGCATCTTATTGTGCCTCCGGATTTTTGTTAGGGAGAGGTAGGGGCATATAGATACACATTGTGGATAAATAAATTCAGTTAAAAGCAAAGGATCAGAGGCAGGAGATGGACTTGTATCTGGATTTTGCCATTATTTAGTTCCATGTGCATGCATGCTCAGTCATGTCCAACTCTTTGTAACCACATGGGCTGTAGACCACGAGGCTCCTCTGTCTATGAAATTTTCCAAGTAAGAATACTGAAGTGGGTTGCCATTTCCTACTCGAGGGGATCCTCCAAACTGAGGGACTGAAGCCACATCTGTGTCTCTTGCAGTGGCAGGCCAATTCTTTTACCACTGAGCCACCTGGGAAGCCCAAAGGAAAATCTTCCTCTTCTCTGAAACTCCTTTTCCTCAAATGTAAATGAACAGAATTAAAGTGCCATCCAGGTGTGATGTTCTGAGACCGTGAGTCTGACAGGAAAAGGCAAAGCAGTCTTGAACTGGGTACAGTTTCTATCACATTGCGTTTATTAGTTTATTTTTCCCCAGTCTTCCTGCACAGTTGAATACTCCATAGTTGAACATGCTAAGAAATTTTTTTAGGTTCTTAGCTTTAAAAGAATTAGCCTGAAATCAGGAGAGGAGAATCTGTAAGTGCATTAAGACCCCCTCCTTGGTGCATCTTGGCTAATAGCCTTTTACTCTCCGCTGGCAGGGGATGGAGAAAATCTGCTGTGGAAACTCATTCAGCAGCTTGGCCCTGGGGCATGGATGGATGGCCTCTGTGCTCATAGGGAGCAGCCAGGGCTCAGCAGGTATATTCAGACTCCAGAAATTTTCCCCTCAGGAAGAGAGGGAACAAAGGTACCCAAAGAAATTACCCCAGCAAGTATTTACAAGAGGCTGCAAAACAGTGATAAAATAATTTTCTGGCCCTAAAATTAGAAGCAAAGGTTTGATGTTCTGAAGCCCAGGTGCAGAATGAATGTATATATGGGCCCTTATAGCCGGTTTATAAAACACAAGGAATTGTGGTTTTGACCAAAATGTCTTAAGGA
This sequence comes from Tragelaphus eurycerus, assembly GCA_935064755.1. Lineage (NCBI taxonomy): Eukaryota > Metazoa > Chordata > Mammalia > Artiodactyla > Bovidae > Tragelaphus > Tragelaphus eurycerus. The sequence continues at coordinate 27,274,731 of CAKXYN010000018.1, read as the reverse complement.
GTCTTTTTATTTCTTTACAACAAAGTTATAAAAGGAGTCTGGTCCCAGAAATCTGAGGCTGAAGTTTTCTTTAAGTACTCTGGAGAAGAGCAAATTTCTAAATCTCAGGTAGTAACTGATGATAGCATGAAGAACCATGGAAGGAATAACAATCACCACACAATAAATAATATTCGAATGTATAGGATGACAAAACTGGATGCAAAATTAAGGATATTATGGCCAGGCAGGCAAATCACAGATACTGAGAAAGGGTAGGAGGGAGTTTAGATTTCTGCCAGATCAAAAACTAATCATTTGGATAAAAAAGATGAAGCACAAAGAATGCATGTGACTTGCCTACGGGAACATAATGAAGGCAGGTCTGGAATTTTTTCCTGCTATATATATCAGTACAAGAGCCAAAGTACATAAGGGCAAGTTTAAGCCTGCTACATAGCCCAAAGTGGTATTTTCTCTAAAACTGTATTTTTTATTCATTCATTCTTTCAGCAAATATTTCTCGAACGTTTATTATGTGTCAGGCATTGTTCTAGGCACCAGAAATAAAGCAGTGAAGAAAGCCAAAATTTGTGTCCCCTTGGAGCTTATAGTTCATGTAAGTCTCTTCCATTTTTTTCCCAGGTGAGTAGAAAATTTTGTTTGGAGAATAATTGTCTATACAGATATTGATGAAATTCTTGTTCTAAGTCACTTAATTTAAATGATAAACTGTATATATTATGCTACAAGAAACCTCTCCATCTATATCAGCCAGGGCTTTCTAGAGAAACAGAACCAATATGTACATAAGAGATTTATTTCAATGAATTGGCTTATATGATTGTGAGGGCTGACAAACCCCAAATCTGTAGAGCAGGCAAGTCTTAAGTCTATAGGGCAGGCTGGAAGCTCAAGCAAAAGTTGATCCTGCAGTCTTGAGGCAAAATTTCTTCTAGAAAATTTCATTTTTGTTCTTTAGACCTTTCAGCTAATTCAAGAAAGCCCACCCATATTATTGAATGTAATCTCCTTTATTTAAATTCAGTTGATTATAAACATTAACCACTTTTACAAAACACTTTCTGAGCAATAGCTACAAGTGTCTGATGAAAGAACTAGGTACTATGGCCCAGCCAACTTGACACATAACACTAACCATCACAAACCTTCTCTATAAATTTATTAAGTGCTTATTACATGCCAAGTTCTGAGGTAAATCATGTACAACCCCTGCTCTCTGAAGGAAAGGTATAAGTCATTTACTTCAAAAAATACATAAAAATATGAAGCTCTGTAAATCCATAATAGAGAGGTAAAGAGCAAGAGAGGCAAAAAACAAGCAAATATTAACCCCAGCCTTCCCAAAGGAAAAAGAAACAGTGCTTTTAAGTAAAGAAATCAGGAAAAGCTGAAAACACAAATGACAGTTGACCTTGTCCTTGGAGAATGGGTAAAATTAGCACAAGGAAAACGGGAGGGTTACTTCCTACTAGAAGAAATGCTGAAAGTGTAGAGTCAGGAAAACGTGTGATGTATATAGAAACATCAAGTGGCTCAGGCGGGCTGGAAATATAGAGCATTCATCAAAACCTCTTTTATTTTGCTAGTGATTACTCAGTGCTTGTTCAAGTACTCGTTCCAAAGATATTAAAACATTTGCAGATGAAACAGAGAGGTCAAGAGATTTCTCCAAAGTCACACAGAAAAAACATTTATATACAAGTCAATCCCATTTTCTTTCAGAAGCTACTGTTGACTCTTCAAAAATGAATTTTACCATCCCTGAGAAAGGACACTATGTTTTATCTTTGTTATTTCAATTTAGCTATCTTTGGAAAAGTCGTGTCATTCTTTGACAAATAAAAAAATTTACTTGGTCCTAGTTTTCATGGATGGAGGAGCTGGAAGGCTGCAGTCCATGGGGCTGCTAAGAGTTGGAAACGACTGAGCGACTTCACTTTCACTTTTCATTTTCAGGCATTGGGGAAGGAAATGACAACCCACTCCAGTGTGTTTTTGCCTGGAGAATCCCAGGGACGGGGCAGCATGGTGGGCTGCCGTCTATGGGATTGCACAGAGTCGGAACGACTGAAGCGACTTAGCAGCAGCAGCAGTTTTCAGTTGGAAACCCACTCTAGTATTCTTGCCTGGAGAATTCCATGGACAGAGAATGCCATGGTCCATGGGGTCCCAAAGAATTGTACACATCTGAGTGACTGAGCACACACACATAGCTTTCAATGAGCATACAGGTATCGATGCCCCAAACAAGATGTTTAGGGATTTATATATCATAAAATTAAAACCTATTACTTTTGCCACTCAACTGGGAACATTTCTTGGTTTGGTACTATAAATAAATTGCCATGGTCAGGGGACTGGTACACAGAAAAAAGGTATATATAGGAGCTACAGTGTTCACAAGAGAGTCAAGTTCACCCAGGACTCCTGTTATTTCACAGTTGTGTGCTTTGTGTGTTCCACTTACTATAGTTCCTATTAGCCATCATGTTTCCAGGCCCCAAGTCCCTCTCTCATTTCAAGGAATAGGTGTTGGTCTAGAGAGTCACTATGAAACAACATGACCTGTGCCTTACTCTACTGACAGCCTCCCCTATCCCTGCATTACAGTCCATCATCCTTTTGCTTACCTAGGAACTCATGTTTTCTACTAATGACCTAACCAGCCATGGGTTTGTTCCCCAAACTGATTATTTTATGGCACTCAAAACAATACACCTGGTTTTGAGGCTAATGTAACATTTAAAAAAAATTAAGATAATTATTGGAATAAGAGGATTCAAGACACTCGCTGAGTAAGTCTTTGCTCAACTCATACCCTGGGTGATTGAGCAAAAACCAAGTAGACCTGTCTTCTGCCTCTACGTCTCCTACCTTCCACTTTTTAAAAGGGAAGCTGAGGACCCCAACCAGGAAGTGATATCATCAAATGTCTGGTTTCATATCTCCATAAAGTACATTACTTTAATTAAATCTACCAAAGAGGCTAGTAAAAGGGAGGCTGCGGAGAAATGAAGTTATTGATCAAAGGAATTAAATAAATGGACATCACCAAGAAGTGGATATTCACAGATGTGTAGACCACTCAAGGGCAATCAAAGTTCAACTTTCTCAGTGGATAGCTGGACATGTGCCCCATGATGATGTTCTGTTATTTCCAAAGGTGGGGAGAATTACAAGTGTCTAAAGGTTTAGAATCGTATTATTTTAAATTTGCATAATACTTCAGACTTATTGTGTAAAACCTCATCTTATGGCCAATAGCCACAACAATCCTATAGGACAGGCAAACTGTAGACTCACAGAGTGTTGGGTTACATTTTGGAGGGCAGAGTTCAACCCTTCACAGTGGGGAAATAACTTGGGTAGCTGTGAGTCTAGGAAGCTGTCTGTGTTTATTTCAGAAGGGCAAGTGTGGAGTGATAGACATGGAGCCCCTTGGTGAAGATAAATGGTAATCACATCGACTAATGATCTTTATTAAATAAAATTTCTCCTTCAAGAGTGGGTATTAATCTATTATGCCCTATTTAAACCTATTATAATAAGGTTTAAGGTATTGTTTTTCATTCTGTCCTCACATTCCTTCAGATAAGGTCTGAATGTGGAAAGGTCACATTCCTTCAGAGAGCAAGCAGAGTCTCCCCTAAAAACAGTAGAATCCTCTGGACTCCCCTGGTGGCTCAGTGGTTAAGACTCCGTATTTCCACTGCAGGGAGCATGGGTTCAATCCTTGATTGTGGAATGGAGATCTAGCATGCTGCTTGGCACTGAAAAAAAAAAGTGAACATCCTCAGAAACAATCATTAGGGTAGAGACAGGACTCGGAAAAGTACAAACGGCAGGTCTGAGGCAGGTAGAAAGAAGAGGCCTCACTTGCTTGCAGTTGGAACTAGAAGAGCTTGAAAAGTCAAAAGTCACTTCCAGGTGGGTCAGGCTCCCATCGGCAGAGTGGGTAGAGGGTATAGCAGTAGTGGAGAAGCATCTGTTTCTTTCAGGGCTTGAGTGCACACAAAGATGAGTGGGAAAAGCTGCCGATGAGGCTGATCATTAAATGAGAGAGTGCTGTCTTGTGTGGAGAGTGCACAAGTGCTTTAGCAAGAAATTCCCTTGGGAACAGGAAGTTTCAGGTGGCATGGCCTTGATGGGGACCCAGCCACTTCACTGTGGACTGTAATCCTGCCTTTGCCCTCCTTGAAGGACTTTACTCTGAGTTTGTTCAGACAGATTCCCTTGCATATTCTTTGAAGACTAATATTTCAATGATAAATTCATGTAAAGAGGAGGTGAACACCAGAAATTTCTTCTTGAGGTTCTCCAAAGAGGGAGCATTTCCCACAGTAGCCGTCCCTCTCGGTGTATTACAGTCACAATATCTAGTCTATTTCATCTAGTGTTAGTCACTCAGTTGTGCCCAACTCTTTGTGACCCCATGGACTGTAGCCCGCCAGGCTCCTCTGTCCATAGAATTCTCCAGGCAAGAATACTGGTGTGGGTAGCTATTCCCTTCCTCAGGGGATCTTCCTGACCCAGAAATCAAACCCAGGTCTCCTGCATTGCAGGCAGACTCTTTACTATCTATCACAACTGGTTTATTTCATCTAATTGGAGATCAAATTACAGTTTTCAGGCCCGTGGTAACCATTCTGTATACCTGCCTGACTCTTCATTGCCCCAGCAACTTTTAGTAGCTGGAGATTTCCAAGCTTACATCGAGTCTGAGACAGCATGTCATTCATGCCTTAGTTCAGCTCAGTTCAGCCGTTCAGTTGTGTCTGACTCTTTGGGACTCCATGGATGGCAGCACGCCAGGCTTCCTTGTCCATCGCCAACTCCTGGAGCTTGCACAGATTCATGTCCATCGAGTCGATAATGCCATCTAACCATCTCAATCTTGCCTTCAATCTTTCCCAGCATCAGAGTCTTTTCCAATGAGTCAGTTCTTCGCATCAGGTGGCCAAAGTATTGGAGTTTCAGCTTCAAAGCTGAATTCAAGCCTCACAATCTCCACAAAATGTTGTGGGATTATTCCCATTTTTCAAAGTGGAAAACTGAGATTTGAACTGATGGTATAACTTGTCCACGTGGTAGTCGGAAGCATACCTAGACTTTTACCTGTGTCTACTTCAGTCTAGCTCTAGGGTTTTGAGCACCACACTGGCTACCTTCCTGGTTGCCTCCCAAAACACATGGTGATTCATTGGGCAGGGTACTGGGTGGGAAGTGATATAGCTGCCACAGTAGGCCTGATACCTTGGGTCTGTTGATTACCAGCTCTGTGACCTATAGGACCTCTGAGCCTCAGTTTTCTCCTCTGCAAAATAGGTACTATTCTTCCATCCTAGTTACAGTGTTTTTATGGAGGACATGTATAAAGATGGAATGTGAATAAAACCTCTGAAAATACTTAAAAATTTGAGGAACTGTTATACCTTAACTTTATACTTTTCTAGTATTTTTCAAGAATTAATGTGATTTGAGTTTGTGGGAGGAAGAAGAACCTGATGGAAGGAGGATATCAGTTATTCATTCAACAAATACTATACACCATGATGCATTAGGAATAATGAAGAACAGGTATTTAATAGCTTCAGGATAGCTGATCTGTGAAGAACTTGATTTCTTTTTTCACACTTAAAAGAGAAGACCACTTATATCAGTTACTGGGAAACCCTCTCTGAATTGCTGTCTGAGGTATAACTCTGTTAAAAATGAAACAAAGAAAAAGGTCACCCTAACACTAACTTCCAAGAAAGCTTTGGCCAATTCAGCACCTTTATCAAGCTGTACATTTCCTACCCAAATTGTCTACTTAGAAAATTATCTCCCTCTCAGAAGAAAAAAAAAAGTATAGACTGTTCAAAATTTTAAATTCTGCTTCCCAAATAAATATCACTATTGAAAAGTAGATCAACAAATTTTTGCTGAGTGTTTTATGGGTTCTGTACCACATTAAGAATTGAAAGTGCTGCAAGTGGTAAGGGTATGTATGGTGAGGCTGACTACCATTGTCTGTGAGACATGGTCCCTGATGTCAAAGCAATAATAATTTCCATGGAAGCTGTGCTATCAAGTGGAATTTTAGGGCTTGACACAGATTAAGACATCTGACTAAAACAAGATGTCAGTGAGAGAAAGATGCTTGGGTATTCTAAGGTTTATGTTCTTGGATTAGGAAGGTGAACTTTTTTTGTGCAAGATTCTGCAAATGAAGCAGAGGAGACTTAATTTGGCCTTGTGGGCAATTAATGAGCCCATTAAAGGTTTTAGAATAGTAAAATGATGAAAAGATATGAAAAATCCAAACCAAGTGTCATAGTTAGGAGACTTTTAATTTTGAAAGTTTTATTATCAGAAATAAATCAACTAAGCCAGGTGAAAAAACGTGTAAGTAGAGAAATGTACTGGTCACATAACTAGAACATTCAAGTAGTGGACTTCAGTCATGTCTGTCCGGGCATTCAAATAATGTCATCAGCTCTTGATTGGCTTTATTCTTAGTCTCCATGTAATATTAAAATGGCTCTCTATGAAGACCTAGAGGGGCAGGATGGGGTTGGGGTAGGGAGGCTCACAAGGGAGGGGATATATGATACTTAGAGCTGATTCCTATTGTTGTACAGCAGGAACCAACACAATGTTGTAAAACAATTGTCCTTCAATTAAAAAAAACATTCTATGATAAACCATAATGGAAAAGAATATTTAAAAAAAAAGAATGTATATATATATATATATATGTTTGTGTATGGGGAGTGTGTGTGTAAAGAAATGGCTCTCAGGCTTACATGGTTTTAGAGATTATGGCCTAGAGAAAGAGCCTCTGGAGAAGGTACCAGAGTGCACTCTGATTGGTCCAACTTAGGTCATGGGCTCATTTTTTGAAAATTCACTGTGCCCAGAAGAATGAAGTTGCTTAATTGGATGGGACTGGTTCACACTCAAGCTCTGAGGTAGGGGAAGTGACTCTGGTCAGGCCTTCTTCCCACTGCTTTAAGTGCAATAAATGAGTAAGATATTTACACAATGGGGGTGGAGTCACTTCTCAAAGGAAGAGATAATTGGTGTATGTGCGTGTACGCGCACGCACACACACACACGTATGGCCCAAGCTTGACTTTAACACATTTGTAATCTGAAATAGAGCACCTCTGTTTTCTATAAACTGTAGTTTGTTTCTTTAAAAATTACTTTTATTCATTTTATAGGCACTCAGTGCTGTGAGTCATAGCTCTTGCTTTTGAGTACCTACCACAAAAGTTTCCTATTTCTCCACACGCAGATAGATTGAGTTCTGAAAGTTAGTTGTAAATCCTTTTGCCCAAAACTGAATCAGAGAATTAGCAAAGCTGGATAATTGACCCTCAAAGACTCCTTCCTAGTGAAGGATTGTCGTTAGGAAGGGATGCCCAGCCAGGAATTATATTTCCTGCTTTTTCTCCTGTGCATCTGGAGTGGGAGGCATCTGGTTAGTTCTTATCAATGAGAAGTGTGAGAAAGGCATGTCTCTAATGGGAGGGATGGTTAAGAGGTGGGCATGCCTTCTCTAGAACCTCTTCCTCTATCTGTAAGGTGAATGGACAAGCTTGTCTCTAGGATCTAAAGGAGAGCTTTGTCATGAGACACAGAGTTCCTGGCTCTCTGCCAGGATGTCATCTGACAAGCATTACCTACATTGAATTTGTACATGAATAAATATACATTTATTTGTTAAGTCATCTGACCTTAATAAGTACAGAAGGGTTTAATCTTATCATCCACAACCTCATTTCCACCACATACAATCATGATAGTGATCTTCAAAATTTAAAAACAAGTATTCGCTTCTTCTTACAGATATACTTTTCCTCCAACATTGTTCCCCAAAATAACCAATTTATTTCACATGCTGGAAATCTGTGATCAGGCCAGTCAGTTCAGTCACTCAGTTGTTTCTGACTCTTTGCAACTCCATGAACTGCAGCACGCCAGGCCTCCCTGTCCATCACCAACTCCCAGAGCTTGCTCAGACTCATGTCCATTGAATCAGATGCCATCCAACCATTTCATCCTCTGTCAACCCCTTCTCCTCCTGCCTTCACTCTTTCCCAGCATCAGGGTTTTTTCAAATGAGTCAGTTCTTTGCACCAGGTGGCCAAAGTATTGGAGTTTCAGCTTCAGCATCAGTCCTTCCAATGAATATTTAGAACTGATCTCCTTTAGGATGGACAGGTTGGATCTCCTTGCTGTCCAAGGGACTCTCAAGAGTCTTCTCCAACACCACAGTTGAAAAGCATCTGGTTCTCAGCTTTCTTTGTAGTCCAACTCTCATATCCATACATGACTACTGAAAAAACAATAGCCTTGACTAGACGGACCTTTATTGGCAAAGTAATGTCTCTGCTTTTTAATATGCTGTCTAGGTTGGACATAACTTTTCTTCCAAGAAGCAAATGGCTTTTAATTTCATGGCTGCAGTCACCATCTGCAGTGATTTTAGATCCCCCCAAATAAAGTCTGTCACTGTTTCCACTGTTTCTCCACCTATTTGCCATGAAGTGATGGAACCAGATACTATGATCTTAGTTTTCTGAATGTTGAGTTTTAAACCAACTTTTTCACTCTCCTCTTTCACTGTCATCAAGAGGCTCTTTAGTTCTTCTCCACTTTCTACCATAAGGGTGGTGTCATCTGTTTATCTGAGGTTATTGATATTTCTCTCGGCAATCTTGATTCCAGCTTGTGCTTGCTTCATCCACTCCAGCCTTTCTCATGATGTACTCTGCATACAAGTTAAATAAGCAGAGTGGCAATATACAGCCTTGATGTACTCCTTTCCTGATTTGGAACCAGTCTGTAGTTCCATGTCCAGTTCTAACTGTTGCTTCTTGACCTGCATACAGATTTCTCAGGAGGCAGGTCAGGTAGTCTGGTATTCCCATCTCTTGAAGAATTTTCCATAGTTTGTTGTGATCCACACAGTCAAAGGCTTTCGCATAGTCAATAAAGCAAAAATAGATACTTTTCTGGAATTTTCTTGCTTTTTCCATGATCCAATGGATGTTGGCAATTTGATCTCTGGTTCCTCTGCCTTTTCTAAATTCAGCTTAAACATCTGGAAGTTCATGGTTCACATATTGCTGAAGCCTGGCTTGGAGAATTTTGAGCATTACTTTACTAGCATGTGAGATGAGTGCAATCGTGCGATAGTTTGGGCATTCTTTGGGATTGCCTTTCTTTGGGATTGGAATGAAAACTGACCTTTTCCAGTCCTGTGGCCACTGCTGAGTAGTCCAAATTTGTTGACATACTGAGTGCAGCACTTTCACAACATCATCTTTTAGGATTTGAAATAGTTCAACTGGAATTCCATCACCTCCACTAGCTTTGTTCGTAGTGATGCTTTCTAAGGCCCACTTGATTTCACATTCCAGGATATCTGGCTCTAGGTGAGTGATCACACCATCGTGATTATCTGGGTCATGAAGATCTTTTTGTATAGTTCCTCTGTGTATTCTTGCCACCTCTTCTTAATATCTTCTGCTTCTGTTAGGTCCATACCATTTCTGTCCTTTGTTGAGCTCATAAAAAGTTCCCTTTGTATCTCTAATTTTCTTGAAGAGATCTCTAGTCTTTCCCATTATATTGTTTTCCTCTATTTCTTTGCATTGATCACTGAGGAAGGCTTTCTTATCTCTCCTTGCTATTCTTTGGAACTCTGCATTCAAATGGGTATATCTTTCCTTATCTCCTTTGCCTTTGGCTTCTCTTCTTTTCATAGCTATTTGTAAGGCCTCCTCAGACAACCATTTTGCCTTTTTTTTTCTTGAGGATGGTCTTGATCACCACCTCCTGTACAATGTCATGAACCTGTCCATACTTCTTCAGATCTAATCTGATAGACAGAGTCAGGCCACCTCCCTCCTTATCCATTCCTCTAAGTATGGGGAATCTTTTAGCAGTGGCTGTGCCTACACTTCTCTTCATACACTATTCACAGCCTGTGACAGATCTCACTAGCAGGGTTACCCTGCTTCCCCTTTAAATTCTTTAACAAACTCATGGACTTCTCTGTTCTGAATGAACACATGCTACTAAAGCTAAGTCATACACTCAGGTGGTATTTTGGTTCCTCAGTCACTTTTTGTTGCTCTTAATGATTCTTGCTGATTGCCCAGGTAGAGAGAGATCCTTGCACCTGCTTTGTGAATAGCTCTTTGTTTTGAGAAAATTTCCTGCAGTCCTGTGAATTATGCCACTTAAAAATTTTAAATATACCATGCCTCATTTACATAATTATCACATACCTCTTCTCATTAGCACTTGCAATACTTTCCTTGCTCTTGCATTTATTAAATATCATGGATTAATAATCTTTGCCAAACAACTTGAAACCTAAACACATAAGGCAAATATGCAATAGAATATAAAAAAGAATGTACTGACCCCACCCCAAAGATATAAACTGATGTCCTCTGTAAATGGTGAGCCCAACTGATGTATTTTGACATTGTTTTAGCCCTACTACCAGTTGTAAATGCTCTTAAATTGTACAATCTTGGAATGTCATTATCTCATTTAGTTAAAAACTTACATTTTACACATGGAAAAGAAGTAAGAGGTTGCAGGGAGTAATGGATTATGATCATGTGACTAAAACTTTAATGCTAATAACAAGCAGAATTTAATAGTATGTGAAGATTTTCTAGAGGCCCTCCAGCCTGCCCCACCAACTTTTGATAATGACATTTTATTTTCTCCAGCACAGTTGCTCCTCCAAGTCCTCTAAGAAAATTCTATGTTTGCCTCATTCACAGGAAAAAGTGTAGAGAGCGATTCACCTGGAGACACATTGGATGTGATGTGCGTTTATCAATGTTTCATCAATTCTTAAGCTCTAGGTAATGGGGAAAAAGAGAGAAGCTGAACAGGTCCATATGAACCAGATCCCTGAAAAAGAAAAGAAGAAAATGTTGGCATAGGGTTAGAGATGGAAGGACAATAAAGAAGCTCATGCTTTTCAGAGAATTCAGAAAGTGAAAGCTATTATCAGTACTTCCTGTTTGCTCTCAGAATCCAATGCTGATTCATTTGACAGATAGCCATGTCTGAGTTAGCACCAATTTTTCCCACCATTACTGAATATTCAAAAAATCACTGAATAGATTACACTGTGAAAAATGCTGCATTTCAAACTTTTATATGAAATATTCCTAATGTCAATGGAGAGAGAAGTATTATTCCTGGGCATGAGGATAAAGCCCAATGAAAAAAAATTTCTGTTACTTTTAAAATGTGTGAGATTAAACCATATGCAGTTGCTATTTTTATAGGCCTAAATGGTTGAATATTGGCAATTGCATAAAGTTAAATATAAAAATTTCACTTTCTATTCACAACATACATGTGTTTATTTCAGTATAAGGATAGAATTTTTAATTTCTTACCATTGAGTAGAATTTGTGGACCAGGAAGGTAAACCATGTTTGGCCAGTAATTTGAGTATCCTCTGGCACTTTGAAGGTGGAAGAAAAGCAACAAACATCTCAGAGATGCCAAGCTAGGCAGGGTAAGAACCACGAGAGAGGGACTGGACTGGCTGGATTCAAAGTCAACTTGGTGATGGGGTTTGCAGAATAGTTAGAGATCTAGGTATAAGAATGAGCAGAATAAACTCCCTCCAGATAATCTGATCCCCAAGTTATTTTAGTCTTGTCACCTCCACAGTGCTGAGTACACCCTGTGTCAACCATTTCTAGGAAAATTTAGAGACTCTCCATCTGGAGTTTTCAGAGACAGAAGGTATATTCATAACAGGCAGGAACATCTATTTTGTCTTGACTCCTTTGTATGTGTGTGTGTGTGTGTGGGTGGGTGGGTGGGTGGCTGTGTGGGTGTGGGGGTGTGTGTGTGTGCTAGGGGAATTTCCTGGGGTGGAAATTGGATTGTGATTTACTGGAAATAGTGAAAGCAGAGGATAGAAAGCAAAAGGTTAGAAACCAGCACTAACTCTGGACAGTTGCTCTACGTATTTTGTAAGATGCCAGAAACTTTCCATTTTCCGCATTTAGTTTCTGTTCACTAATATCCGTTCCCTAGTCTCCTTAGTTGTAAAACATTTAAAATTAGAGCTCTGCTGTCTTGTCCAAGGGATAGACTAGGAAGCGGTGGAAACTTTTAGACAGAGAGAAACAGTAGGTTAAGTTCTGTGAGGTCTAAGGCAATGAAGGTGAAAGAGGAGAGTGAAAAAGTTGGCTTAAAATTCAACATTCAGAAAACTAAGATCATGGCATCCAGTCCTATCACTTCTTGGCAAATAGGTGGGGAAACAATGGAAACAGTGACAGACTTTATTTTGGGGGGCTCCAAAATCACTGCAGATGGTGACTGCAGCCATGAAATTAAAAGACGCTTACTCCTTGGAAGGAAAGTTATGTCCAACCTAGACAGAATAAAGCAGAGCATTACTTTGCTGACAAAGGTCTGTCTAGTCAAAGTTACAGTTTTTCCAGTAGTCATGTATAGACGTGAGAGTTGGACTATAAAGAAAGCTGAGTGCTGAAGAATTGATACTTTTGAACTGTGGTGTTGGAGAAGACTCTTGAGAGTAGTCCCTTGGACAGCAAGGAGATCCAACTTGTCCATCCTAAAGGAAATCAGTTCTAAATATTCATTGGAAGGACTAATGCTGAAGCTGAAACTCCAGTACTTTGGCCACCTGATGCAAAGAACTGACTCATTTGAAAAGACCCTGATGTTGGGAAAGACTGAAGGTGGGAGGAGAAGGGGACAACAGAGGATGAGATGGTTTGATGGCATCACCGACTCAATGGACATGAGTTTGAGCAAGCTTCAGGAGTTGGTGATGGACAGGGAAGCCTGGTGTACTGTAGCCCATGGAGTCACAGAGAGTCAGACACAACTGAGCGACTGAACTGAAGTGAAGGCAATGAGGATAAAAAAGATCCTGGGTCTGAGGACTTACTGTTAGAAAGATACATGTAGCAGGAGGGATGGAAGTGAAGTTGCTCAGTTGTGTCCGACTCTTTGTGATCCCATGAACTGTAGCCTACCAGGCTCCATCCATGAGATTTTCCAGGCAAGAATACTGGAGTGGGTTGCCATTTCCTTCTCCAGAGGATCTTCCCAACCCAGGGATCGAATCCGGATCTCCCACATTGCAGGCAGACATTTTACCGTCTGAGCCACCAGGGAAGCCCGAGGAGCAGGAGGGTTCCTCAAAAGCCCTATAAGGGTATGGATGCTTCGACCAGACACTCTGGTCATAAAAGTGAAAGTTCACCAATCTTTTCAGGTTCCACATAAATGCATCACTATATAATAATTGTTTTCTCTTTCTGACTTACTTCACTCTGTATAACGGTCTCTAGGTCCATCTACACCTCTACAAAAAGCCCAGTTTCTTTCCTTTTTATGGCTAAGTAATATTTCATTGTATTTATATACCACATCTTCTTTATCCATTCTTCTAGAGGCATAGACATAGAGAATAAACATATGGACAGCAAGGGAGAATGAGGAGGGGTTATGATGTGGGAGATTGGGGTTGACATATATACACTCCTATATATAAAATAGATAACTAATGAGAACATATTGTATAGCACAGGGAACCCTACTCAGTGCTCTGTGGTGACCTAAATGGAAAGGAAATACAAACAAGAGGTGATATATATATATACACACATACCTATATATGTGTGTGTGTATATATATATATATATATATATATATATATGATTTACAGGTCCTGTAGAACAGGAAAAACCACAGTATACTGAGGAGGAATTAAAAAGATATGAGAAACGAGGAGCAAAAATTACTGATAAGGGATAGTTACAGTCCGAAGATGGACAATTAATAATTCCTAAAAATGCTCAGTGGAAAATTCTTAAGGGTCTGCATCAGAGTTTTCATTTGGGTGCAGAGAGTACTTAGCAAATGGCTTCTCGTTTGTTTGAAGGTAAAAATGTAATGAAAACTTTAAAGAATATTATCAAAAGGTGTGAGATTTGTCAAAAAATAACCCAAAGACTGAAAAGCTAGCAAAATCTGGATTACAACGAAGTGGGAAGTATCCTGGAGAGGATTGGGAAATTGATTTTACTCATATGCCAAAAGCTAATAGATATTCTTGCTTACAAGTTTGGGTAGATACTTTTACTGGATGGATTGAGGCTTTTCCCTGTCGTAGTGAAAATCCCATGGATGGAGGAGCCTGGTAGGCTCCAGTCCATGGGGTCGCTAAGAGTCGGACACGACTGAGCAGCTTCACTTTCACTTTTCGCTCTCATGCATTGGAGAAGGAAATGGCAACCCACTCCAGTGTTCTTGCCTGGAGAATCCCAGGGACGGGGGAGCCTGGTGGGCTGCTGTCTATGGGGTCGCACCGAGTCGGACACGACTGAAGCGACGCAGCAGCAGCAGCATGATTTACTTTGCTGTACAGTAGAAACTAACACAATATTGTAAAGCAACTATACTCCAATAAAAATTAAAACAAACAAAAAGATCAAATGGAAAGAAAAGTGAAAGTACATAGGCATGTGAATATTGCCAGCTGTGTGGGTAAGAGCCTGGGGCCAATGAGTCAAATCTTTACAGAAAAGAGCAGAGCATGCTTACACAGACTCTTGGCTCCTACAACCACATGCGTTGATGCCAATAGAAGAGAAGCAAAGGGCAGCCTCATGAAAGGAGAAAAAAATCATTTGAAACCCAGCTAGGAAGAGAAGAAATCAGTCTGATTTCCTTTTAAGATCCAAATTAATTCAGAATGTGGTTTTTCCATTTCTCAGAGTCATCTCTCAATTTTTCTCCTCTCAAATCTTAAAGAAAGGGACCACATCAAGAAAATATTTGATCTACTCCATAATCAGACCAAACATTAAGTATTCAAGTCCTTATTTTATTTCAAAATGAGTGTTTCTTGATACCTGGGAAAAATCCGATACTTTTCCTTTAATACATTTTCTTGGTCACTACCAGGACTTTAGAAAGAGCTCTCATTTGATTTTTAAAAGATAATTAGCAAACTGGATATCTATACAAAAGTAATTTTGTACCTCAGCAAAACAGTGTAGTCAGCAGATAATTCACTCCTGTGGCTTTTCATTAGCCAACTCTCCCTTGGGGCAATTTAGAGGTTAAGGCCCTTCTCATCTACTCTCTCAGCAGCTGTTGGAATTACAGCTGCATTTCACCAGGCAAGGGGAAAAAAGGATAACTCTCACCAGAACTAACCTTTATAATTAAGGTAGATGTCATTTATTACGTGTCTCATATGTTATTCATTTTAGGTCTATTATTTAATCCTCTCAACAACCCTATGAGTCAGAGCTCATTTCTATGTTAAAGGGGGTGGGGGAACAGGTTTGAGGATATTAAGTAGTTTCCCCGACTCACACAGTTAATAAATGGCAGACTGGTTATGGTCTTTGTGACTCCAAAGTCTACTACCTTTCTGCTCTGGCCTTATAGCATCCCTCTCCTTTAATTCCATACACAGGATTAAAAAAAATGTCAGCCATCATCAAGGCTCCTGGGAATAAGAGTATCTAAGAGGAGAAGGCAATGGCACCCCACTCCAGTACTCTTGCCTGGAAAATCCCATGGATGGAGGAGCCTAATGGGCTGCAGTCCATGGGGTCGCTAAGAGTCAGATACATCTGAGCGATTTCACTTTCACTTTTTACTTTCATGCATTGGAGAAGGAAACGGCAACCCACTCCAGTGTTCTTGCCTGAAGAATCCCTGGGACGGGGGAGCCTGGTGGGCTGCCGTCTATGGGGTTGCACGGAGTCGGACATGACTGAAGTGGGTTAGCAAGAGGAAATGCAAGTACTTCATCTCCCAAAGGTGATACATAACCCCACTGCTATAGTGGTTTTCATAATTTTTTAAATGCAAAAAACTTACCCAGAACCTACTTGGAAAGTAGAAACACACTTTATTCATGTATATTTACATGGTAAGATCAAATGTGCTACATTTGCTTATTATAAAGAAGTAAGCTGTTTTTATAAATATGAAAATCTGAAATTAGGAGTAAAATTAGCATTTTAATTTTTATCAGCTTGACTATCAATCAAATACAGAATATTTACACAACCCCCTAAAGCAGCTTCTGAAAATTATTACTGTAGAATCTTTCCTTCATCTCTTCAAAATGTACCATCTCCTAAGAACCAGAAATGGAGGGAATAAGGAAGAGTTCCTGCTCTTAAGAGCTCATGTTTTAATCAAAAGAGAAATAGCATGATGACAAATAATGTAAAGATGAAATGTGAACTGAAGTACAAAATAATATGGGGGTTTGGAGCAGGATGCTGACTAGGTGTGAGGTGGGGATGTTGGTTGGAAAAGAGGTAGCTTTTCAAGAGTGATGGGAATAATCCATCTTGTGATCAATAAAACAGCTTTCAGATGGAGAGGAAGGCATGATGATGAGGAAAAGGGTAGATGACAGAGCTAAAAGACAATCTGTGTTGTGTGTGGGGGAGAGTTGTGATGTTATGACTAGACAGGAGAGTTGGCATCAGGTGGTAAAGTCTGTGAATGCCCTCCTGAAGAAGTGCAGCTCCTGAGCTATAGGTAAAGGAAACCATCAGAAAGATTTTGAACAAGGAAATGGAGATAACTTAACCGTCCTTTCCATGAGGTTTGTCTGACAGCAAGCTCTAGTGAAACATGGAGAGAAGAAGGGACAGGCTATTATGAAGGAGAACAGTGAATATGATTATCATGACTCCAGTGAGTGGGGTCATTCCAAAGAAGGATTCTTCATGAGGAAGCCAGGAGACAAGTCCAAAACTATGGGATGGGAGGAGTAAGGATACAGAGATGTCCTGGGATGCTGGGTTTAATAGTGCTTCTCTAAGTCACACCCACATGGAAACCATAAATGTAACCTTATTTGGAATAAGGTCTTTGCAGATATAATCAAGTTATAATGAGGTCATACTGGATTAGGTGGGGCCCTAAATCCAATGACTGCTGCCCTTACAAGGACAAGAGAGATTTGGAGACATGAAAAGACAGACCCATAGGGGAGAAGGCCATGTAATGATGGACACAGAAGTTAAGATGATATTGTTGCATGCCAAAGAACACTGAGGCCTGCTAGCAACCATTAGTAGCTAGGAGGAGGCAAGGAAGGAGCCTTCGCTAAACCTTTTAGAGGACAGTGCTCTGTGAACACCTTGATTTTGGACTTCTAGCCTCTAGCCCATGAGAGAATAAATTTCTATTGTTTTAAGCCAACAAGTGTGTGGCAATTTGTCACAGCAGCTCCCAGAAACTATCCACCTGGTAAAACTTAGAAAAATAGAGATCACCTCAGGGTCAAGGAAAGATTTATAAACAGAGCTTCCTGATAGTTCAGTTAGTAAAGAATCGTCCTGCAATGAGGAGACCCTGGTTCAATTCCTGGGTGGGGAAGATCCTCTGGAGAAGAGAAAGTCTACCCACTTCAGTATTCTGGCCTGGAGAATTCAATGGACTGTATAGTCCATGGGGTTGCAAAGAGTCGGACATGACTGAGTGACTTTCACTTTTAATATACTAACAAGAAGAGAGCACCTTTCTATGAAAAATTCCACAATGGGCCTTTGTTGGGGGCACAGAGGTAAACAAGGCATTGCATCTAACTCAAGAATCTTACATACTAATTCATAAAGATCATGATAATCAATAAAGGGACTGCAGCAGATGAAAAAGTTGACCCTCAGTAGAGAGAAAAGACGAACTAAAATCCACAGGGCTATCAAGTGGCAGAACTGGATTTGAACCCATCTTTCCTGCCTCCTAATTGAGCTCTAAAGAAAGATTTTCACAGGATAGAAAAGTGAAAAGGAGGAGCATGGCAGGGTGGACGAAGAGGCTTATAAAAAGAAGCCTGGAGCTCTTCAAGAATCAGCCCCTGTTTTCTTTTCTAAAAATCTGTACCTAGATGGAAGTGTGATCATCTGCTTGCAGATTCCCAGTCCCCAGGTTCTGACTCCCCTAATGTCTGAGAGTGCCGTCCTATTTCTTTTAAATCTTCAAAAAATGACAACAATGACTTCATTGCTTTGACCATTTTAATCTCAGCTGCTACGATAATGAAACTTGGAATAGGTAGGTCACCACGAGTTCAGAACAAATGTTTCAAGTGTTTCAGAAGCTGTGGGCTTAGAGAAAAACTAGATGTGCCCGCCAATAGAGATAACCACTGCCTTGAGAAAGGCATTTGATGTGTGTTTTCATCACACATTAATATTACAAATTGTTTGGATTTGAGGGGAAAAAAAAAATCACCATGCTGGTTGTTGAAGTTATTCTCTCTTTCTTTTAGGAAGAACTCAAATATGAACCAGCCAGAACGAAGAGATTTGGTTGACCAAGACATGTCTTAGAGTTTGGTCAAGGGCCCTGCTCACAGGTTTCTACACTTGTACAAATGCTGAAGATGGAAAAGCCTTTCCTTATTTGTTTGGAGAATTGAAATGGAACTTTGGTAGGTACTGTCTCACTTAATTCTTAGAACAACCTTAGAGATCTCAGTCAACCTTTTCGTGTGAGAGATGTTAAGGCTGATCCCCAGAGAGGGGAAATGACTTGCTAAAAGTAAATTAACACAAGAGGAAATGACAGGACAAATACTTGCAGAGATGGTTGGCTTTTTTAGTCACTGGAAAAATAGAAAACAAAGCAAACTCATGACACTACTTTACATCCATTGAGTCAACAAAAATTCAGTATTTTATACATAATTTTATTTTATCTCAATTAATGATGAGGCAAGGAAAGAGACACATTCATCCATGGAAGATATAGTAATTGCATTAACCTGGTAAGTTTCTTTTCAAAGGGAATCTGCTGATTTAAACCACGAGTCATAAAAACAGTCCTACCCTGTGACTCAGTAGTCTAATCCTTACATCCTCAGGATTTGTAGATCTGTTCAAAGACTTTTAGAAGGGTGTGATTCAGAATTTGAGACCTTTAAGATCTTATCGCCTGAGCTTTTTCAAAAGCATATGAACAAATGGAGAGCCACAGAGAAATGATTTTCCAAGTTTCTGAGCCAGGGTTGGAATCTAAGATTCCTGCCCAAGCATAAGATTCCTGCTCTGAAGTAGTTTAGTGAAAAGATAAATACAACCCAGATCTCCTCAAATCAAAGAGCTAGTTTAGCATATTGTTAAGAGCCTGGCTTCTTGGGATCAAACTGTGGCTCTACTAGTTCCTGGCTGAGTGGTTTACAGCAGGTACTTAATTTTTGTGTTCTATCAGCCAAACCAGTGTGCTAAGAGAATCTTTTGTATATTTCCACCATTGTTGCCACACCCAGTTTACGTGGGCTCTGACTGACTCTGTGACCTTGTGCAGGCAAACTACAGGGTATTCGCCTCTAGCCCTGACGCCTGCCTCTTGTCACCGACCCTGAGGCTTCCCTGCTGATACTCAGGTGTAATAGCTGCCAAGTCCGAAGTGTGTGGGAGTAAAAGATCTCATGGAGCAGATGGGAACTTGTGGATAAACAGTTCCTCTTTTCTCCCCTTGTATAACTATTTGAGACGAGTTTTTACAGCTTTCTTGCAGGATGGTCTCCAGAGGGGATAGTCTCATGAGATGGAGCAATTGATCACATTTGATGGTAACCAGCTGGATAACGCTGGGGAAGGCAATGGCACCCCACCCCAGTACTTTTGCCTGGAAAATCCTATGGACGGAGGATCCTGGTAGGCTCCAGTCCATGGGGTCGCTAGGAGTCAGACACGACTGAGCGACTTCCCTTTCACTTTTCACTTTCATGCATTGGAGAAGGAAATGGCAACCCACTCCAGTATTCTTGCCTGGAGAATCCCAGGGATGGGGGAGCCTGGTGAGCTTCCGTCTATGGGGTCGCACAGAGTCGGACAGACTGGAGTGACTTAGCAGCAGCAGCTGGATAACGCACCTTCAAATGGACTCTCCCCACTTCCCTGCCTCGTTTTACTATTCTCTGCTTCCTTGAGATTGAACCCTGAATAAAGCAATTCATGGTACTCTTGGCTTCGGACTCCACTTATTTTTTTAAATTTTTAATTTGTTTTTGGCTGAGCTGGTCTTCATTGCTGCGCAAGGTCTTTCTCTAGTTGCAGTGAGTAGGGGCTACTAGTTGTGGTGCGTGGGCTTCTCATTGTGGTGGATGCTCTTGTTGCAGAGCACAGGCTGTAGGGTGCAAGGGCTTCAGTAATTTTGACACATGGGCTCAGCAGTCGTGGCCCCCAGGCTCTAGACCACAGGCTCAGTGATTGTGGTGCACGGGCTTAGCTGCCCTCAATGTATGTGATCTTAGTTCCTGGACCAGGGATTAAACCCATGTCTCCTGCATTGGTAGGTGGATCCCTAATCACTGGACAACCAGGGAGGTCCCTCTACTTTCTTTCCTCTGAAGCCAAACAAAGACAGATGGTACCTAGCTATATATGGTTATAGGGAAGAAACATTTAATAAGTAAAAACAGATAATGTGCTCAGAACTGTGTCTGACATATAGTAATTATTTTGTAAGCATGCTATTTTTATCTACCATAACACTATGTATCACTTTGTACTGAAAATGGAAAATATTTAGACGCTACATGGAGAAATGTATGTGAAATAATAGTAACCAAAAACAGCACTAAGAAACAGGCATCACATAGACTATAACTCCATAAAAGTTATATATACCCCCTAGTGGCTGAGGGATGCTATGGAGCTGGAATTGTGACTATAATGGGGAAGAGGTGCTATGCTTATGTTTCCCAAAAGGTGGTTATTTATCCAAAGTGGAATTTAAATAAATGGATTGGATACAGTCTCTTGGAGACTCTGCACACAGTTCTGCTGAGAAATTCAATCCAGTGCTCCTCCTAGATGGAAAAGCCTTCCAAGCGGAACTTCTATTTTTTGTATTATAGTTTTAAGCCACTTTCCTATAATTCACTGTTTATAAAGACTGGAAACCAAGAGGCAGTAGTTGTGATGAAACAATTTGCTTTACCTGTGCACAGGGATCTCTGTTTCTACTTCTGTGGGGCTGTGACATGGCAGACACCTCTCCCCGACTTGGGGACCAATCTCCTTTTCAGTGAGTCCTCAGCAAGTCACCAATTCAATAAGGCAATGTTCTCCTCTAAGGCCTTTTGGAGTGCAGGCTAGGAAAAGGTGATATGAAAATTACAAGGACCCAAACCTTGAACTTGACTTCTTTAGAATCCCATGTACATCACTCTTGTCAGAGAATGGGTTAAAGTGAACAGGAAGCTTCTTTCTTTGGAGATGGGATTGGGAAAACTCATTCTACCCTCTCTCCTCATTTATTTATCTGGGAGCCCTGGTCTGTCTTTGGTCACATGACCCATGTTGGTTTAAACTCTCTAATGGCTTCCCTAGGCTGCTGCTGCTGCTGCTACTGCTAAGTCGCTTCAGTCGTGTCCGACTCTATGCGACCCCATAGACGGAAGGTCATCAGGCTCCCCCGTCCCTGGGATTCTCCAGGCAAGAACACTGGAGTGGGTTGCCATTTCCTTCTCTAATGCATGAGAGTGAAAAGTGAAAGTGAAGTCGCTCAGTCGTGTCCGACTCTTAGCGACCCCATGGACTGGAGCCTACCAGGATCCTCCATCCACGGGATTTTCCAGGCAAAAGTACTGGGGTGGGGTGCCATTGCCTTCCCCGAATGGCTTCCGTAGGCACTTAGAGTTAAATCCAACTTCTCATCTCCATTACAAAACTTCTTCAACCTGCTCCTGTTATCTCTCAGTCCTTATTTTATACTGCTCTCCCTGGCTCACTCTTTTCTAGCTATATCAGTTTTTTGCTGTTGTTGTTGTTTCTTAAATGTGTGAGGCTTGGTTTCACCTAAGGCTCTTCATACTAACAGCCCAGAACGCTCATTCCCTTGACGTTCACTCATCCAATTTCTTGTCGTCACCCAGATCCCTTCAGAGAATCTTTCCCTAGCCATGTGGGCTAAGATCCCTGAGTCACTGTATTGCATATTACCCAATTGCAGTTCTCTGGAGGATAGCCACCCAGTGTTGTTTCTGTGTTTACCTGTTATTTGTTCACCACGAGGCATAAACCTCACAGGGGAAAGAACCATGTGTATTCTATTCTCCTGTTCTTCCTCAGAGCCTATAATGGGGGCTTCTCTGGTGGCTCAGTGGTAAAGAATCCACCTATCAATGCAGAAGACTCATGTTCGATCCCTGATCCGGGAAGATCCCCCATGCTGCAGAGCAACTAAGCCCATGTACCACAACTTATTGAGCCTGTGCTCCAGGGTCTGGGAACTGAAGCTGCTGAGCCCATGTGCCCTGGAGCCCACGCTCCACATGAGAAGCCACTGCGAGGAGAAGCCTGTGCACCACAACTCGAGTGTAGCACCTGCTCCCTGCAACTAACGTCTATGTCCAGCAACGAAGACCCAGCACAGCCAAAAGAAATAAATAAAAATGAAAAAAAACTATATGGCATGAATGTCTACTATACATCAATAATAAGTACGTGTAGCAGGAATTTCCAGGTGGCTCAGGCAGAGAAAATGATGGCAAATGATAGCTTTTCTTCTCTCTCTTGAACTAGAAAGTAGATCAGTTACATTGCTTTCCTACCCCTTTGTACACCAAAAAATATGTTATTAACATCTTCCAAGCAGCAAAGGAAAAAGAGGGCATGGAGGCTGATCTACCTGTGCCTTGTAGCTTGTTGGCTCAGAATAGGAACTGGTTGAAGAATCATACACAGCTCCAGATTTCAAGATTTACTGTAAAACTGTAGTCATCGAGACACTGTGGTACATACTGGTGACAGGACAGGCACATTGATCAGTGGAACAGACCAGAGAGCCCAGAGACACCCATACAAATATGGTCGGTTGATTTTAGCAAAGTTCCTAAGGCAATTCAGTGGAGAAAGAATGGTCTTTTCAACAAATGATGTTGACATGATTGGATATCCATGAACCAAAACATGAATTTTTACCTAAATCTCATACCTTCCATGAAAGAAAATTCAAAATGAGTCATAGAGCTAAATGTAAAACATAGAACAATAAAACCTTTAGGAGAAGTCATAGATACATATATGTTTTTGACCTAGAGTTAGTAGAGTCTTTTTTTGTGTTCTTGAAAATAACACAAATTTGTTATCTTAATGTTTTTGGAGATCAGAAACCTGGGTTTTGTTGGGCTAAAATCAAGGTGTTGGTAGGGCTGCAATCCTTCTGGAAGTTCTAGGGGAGAAAGTATTTCCATGCCTTGTTCAGCTTCCAGAAGATTCCTTGGATCAGGACCCTTTGCTCCAATCTTCAAAGCCAATGGCACCCCTTGTAGTACTCCTGCCTGGAAAATCCCATGGACGGAGGAGCCTGGTAGGCTGCAGTCCATGGGGTCCCTGAAAGTCGGACACGACTGGGCGACTTCACTTTCACTTTTCACTTTTCACTTTCTTGCATTGGAGAAGGAAATGGCAACCCACTTCAGTGCTCTTGCCTGGAGAATCCCAGGGACAGAGGAGCCTGGAAGGCTGCAGTCCATGGGGTCACTGAGAATCGGACACGACTGGGCGACTTCACTTTCACTTTTCACTTTCATGCATTGGAGAAGGAAATGGCAACCCACTCCAGTGCTCTTGCCTGGAGAAGCCCAGGGACGGGGTGGCCTGGTAGGCTGCCATCTATGGGGTCGCACAGAGTTGGACACAACTGAAGCAACTTAGCAGCAGCAGCAAAGCCAATACTAGCATCTTCTTGTGTCTCTCTCTTTCTCTCTTACCCTGTGCCTCAGTCAGAGAGCTCTTCAACATGACACCAAACACCTGATCCATAAAAAATTGATATATTAAGTAAATTGGACTTCATCAAAATTAAAAGCTCATACTTGGTGAAAGACACTATTTAGATAATGAAAAACAAATGAATAAATGAAAATATTTGTAAGTCCCATTTGATTGAATAAGAATATTTGTAATTCTTATTCCTCACAAAATACTCTTATTTCTACTATGTAAACTCAATTTTAAGAAAAAAAAAACAATTTAATTTTGAAAATGGGCAAAAATATTGACCCAATTTGCTAGAGAGGAAATAAGAGTGACAAATAAGCACATAAAGGGATACAATAGGAAAATGAAAATGAAACCACCATGAGTTACCATCGTACACCTATGAGAATGGCTAATATTTTAAAAATTTAGAAAATCAACAACTAACCTTACCAAGTCTTGATGAGTTTGTGGAAAAACCAAAACTCTCTTGTACTTTTGCAGAGAAGGCAAAAATTATACAGCCATTTTGGAAAATAGTTTGGCAGTTTCTTATAATATTAAGCAAACATTTGCCATATGACTCAACAATCCACTCCTAGGTGTTTACTCTGAGAAGATGAAAACTTATGTTCACGTGAAAACCTGTACGTAAATGTTTATAGCAACTCTATTCATAACCACCTCCAACTGAAAACAATCCAAATTACTTTCAACAGATGAATGGATAAACAAATGCAGTGCATCCATATGATGGAAAACGATTCAGCAGTAAAAAGGAACAGAAAGGGAAACATGGATAAAATTCAAAGGCATTATACTGAGAGATGCCTCTTTGAAAGGTTCTATGTTGCCAGATTTCATTTACATCACATTCTCAAAAAGACAAGACTATAGTGCCAGAGACCAGGTCAGGAAGTGCACAGGTGAGGTGGGTGAGGGGTGAAGGTGTGGCTGCGAACATGAGGGAGTTTTTCAGGGCAATGGAACTGTTCTGTATACCTGTTATAGTAGTGGTGACACGAATGTATTCATATGTTAGAATTCATGGAACTGTACACCAAGGCCAGTTTTGTTACATGTAATTTAAAAAATAAAATTAAGAAAAATCTGACCGATACCGAGACCTTGAATCCAGATTCCATTGTTTTCTGGGCATGCCATATTGGACCAGGTACTTTCTTTACATACCAGTTTTCTTATAACCTCAAACACATATGAGTATCCATGTTTCAGTGGGATATTTGGTTAACTGAATGGGGCAATGTATGTAAAGTTGTATGTGCAGTGGTGTATAGTAAGCACACAATAAACATTAGCTGTCAATAACAGGGTCTCAATTTTCAGGAAAAAAAAATCTTCAGTGGAGGCTGTATAGCATGGTAAAAAGAACATAAGCTTTGTGGACAGTCAGACTTAGCTTTGAAGTACTTATCATCTTGAACAAGTTAATCACCCTCTTGGAATTCAGTTTCCTAATCCTAAAAACATGTATAATCATAGTCACTTTATAATATTGTGGTGAGCATAGAAATTACATATGGAATACCTGGCACTTAGTTGGTGCTCAATAAATGATAGTTGTAATTATGATTTAGAGTGTTTCAATAAATAAAACATAATTTCTCCTGACAGTGAAAAATTATGCTTACAAATGGATAATCCCCAATGATTAATTACACAGCTAAAGAAAGGGCTGATGTTATGCAAATGTTTTAGTTTGTACTGGACTGGCCATTCACACATATTTTCCTATTCATAGCCAAAATATTAATTGGTTGAAATGAGTGCTGTTGCATTCTAATGAGCCCTTAAAGGGACAAAAGGATTTTTCTAGCACAATGCAGAATAGATTTTCTATGATAGTGTGTGTTTTTCCGTTTTGCTATTTTGTTTTGTAAATCTAGTCCACAGTTCTATAAGGTGACCTTCATTTTATAATACTTTCTATCTCTCATCTCAAGGGTATGTTTCAGAGTAAATTAAAGTCTGCGCCAAAGGAACCTTGAGTCAGCCAGAGAGGCCTAGTTATCTCTATGGACTAGATGTTCAGAGAGAAGCTGAAGCTCTTCTGGATTGATGGTTTTCTGGGTTACTCTTATAGTCATTATCACTGCCGGCATCACTGTCATATCCTCATCATCGTCTTCATCCACCAGGCTCAGGTTATTAAAAAAGCACTCTTTGCTTCTACAGCACCTCTGATCTTCCTGAATATTATTTGTCTTTCTTTTTTTTTTTAACCTGCTCTGTTCATTGATCCACAAAAAGGGTAACAGTTGTGTTAAGATGGTAATGCCTGTACATTTAAAGAAATGATGTCACTCTTTCAGCCAGGTATATAAAAACACACCTTCAGCCAAAGACATTTCTTATAAGTTAGGTTATTCTTCAGTGTTAGTAAAAATGTTCTGAAATGGGTGATGTGATTTTATTGTTGCTTATGATATTACAGAGATTATTGATTGGAAAGGAAGAACAGAGTACTTGAAGCACAAAGCTGGAAAAGAATTTAGAAATCTAAGATCCTAGATCTAGAAATTCTAAGGTTCTAGGAGATCTAGAGAAGAGCATCCTGGACAAGTGTGACGTGCAAGTGAGAGGCCGAGTCAGGCTGTGAGCCCAGCTGTCCTGCCCACAGGATAGGCTCGTGCTTGTGCTCAGTTGTGTCTGGCGCTTTGGAGCCACATGGACTGTAGTCCACCAGCTTCCTCTGTCCATTTAATTATCCCTGCAGGAATACTGGAGTGGGTTGCCATGCCCTCCTCCAGGGAGTTTTCCTGACCCAGGGATGGAAACTGCATCTTCTGCATTGGCAGGTGGATTCTTTACCACTGAGCCACCTGGAAAGCCTGACCATGGCCTGGTAGTCCAGAGCATTAGCTACATTTTACTTATCTATTCCCCCAGTGGCTAAGACGGTGAAGAATCTGCCTGCAATGTGGGAGATCTGGGTCAGGAAGATCCTCTGGAAAAGCAAATGGCAGCCCACTGCAGTATTCTTGCATGGAGAATCCCACAGACAGAAGAGCCTGGGGTCACAAAGAATTGGACATGGCAGAACGACTAACACCTCTGTGGATACTAGGTAACATATTTTGATACTGCAAACAATGCAACAGTTAACATTGTTTCATGTATCCCCTGATGAACTCATGGGAGAAATTCTCTGAGTACACCCATTAGTGGGATTGTTGCATCGTGGGATACACTGATCTTAATTTGACTCAGCATTACCAGATTCCTTTCCACAAGGTTGTATGTTTTACACTAAAACCAGCAGTGCCTGATTGTTCCCATCTCCTCAAACCTTTGCCAGCGTTTGGTATTATCTTCCTCTTTTATTTTGCCCTTTTGGTATGTGTAGTGGAACTGCCTTGCTATAGCTTGCATTCTTCTGATTATTAACATCTCTTCCTTTCATTCTTAAATGACCTACTTTCTTACCAATTAGCTTTTCACACCCTTTGAATAGTTTTCTATTTGTTTTTCTGTTTCTTTTTTGTTGATTTTGTAAGAGTTCTTACATAGTCTACATATTCATCTCTTGACTGTTACAGATGTCACACATACATTTTTTCATTTTGTCCTCTCCTATTGTGTCTTTCCGGGGAAGACAGTGGCACCCCACCCCAGTACTTTTGCCTGGAAAATCCCATGGACGGAGGAGCCTGGTAGGCTGCAGTCTATGGGGTCGCTAAGAGTCGGACACGACTGAGCGACTTCACTTTCACTTTTCACTTCCATGCATTGGAGAAGGAAATGGCAACCCACTCCAGTGTTCTTGCCTGGAGAATCCCAGGGACAGGGGAGCCTGATGGGCTTCCGTCTATGGGGTCGCACAGAGTCGGACATGACTGAAGCGACTTAGCAGCAGCAGCAGCATTGTGTCTTTTACTGAGCAGGAATCCTTAACTTTGATGGTGTCAAATCCATCAGCTTTTAACTTTATGGTTTGTACTTTGGGGTGTCCCTTTGGAAGATTTTCTTTATCTTTCACAAATATATCTTATATACTCTTTTAATAACTGTATAGTTGTATTGTTAGCATTTAGATCCTTAATCTATCTGGAGCCAGGTTTGAATACGGTATAAGGTTGGCCAACAGCTTTATATTTCCTCACTCATACTAGTATTGCACCTTCCCTAGTACCATCTAAGCCATCTACCCTTTCACCTCGATTCCATTCCAGTCTCATTTGAAATGCTTTAGGATCTAAATATTTTCCACTAAATCCAGTAAGATTTCCTGGATCATAGATACATCTGCTAAATCATGAGAAGAACAGTGCTGGTTGGATAGCTTATTGGCAACTGAAGCCAAGACCAGGATGCATGAGTTAGGATGCAGGGTTTAAAATCTTTAGAGCCTATTCGCAGCATTGTAAGACTCAGCTTACTGCAATAATGAAGCCTGTAATTCAACAG
The DNA here is from genome assembly GCA_935064755.1 of Tragelaphus eurycerus. Lineage (NCBI taxonomy): Eukaryota > Metazoa > Chordata > Mammalia > Artiodactyla > Bovidae > Tragelaphus > Tragelaphus eurycerus. The sequence continues at coordinate 27,246,523 of CAKXYN010000018.1, read as the reverse complement.
GAAAACACAACCTTTCCTGTTGTGTCAAGATAAGAAGACTAGACCTAATGAACTCCATGAACTGGTTTGGACTTGCAGGGCAGTCTAATCCTCTCTGGGCATCAACTGTTTCAATTAGGAAATGACTTTCATTTGATGTAGCAGACTACAATTAAATTTTTATGTGAGGAGTTTTTGAAGCTAAAGAACATTTTAGAAAAACCACTGGTGTAGATGGTCTCCCAATTTTCTCTAAATTTTCCTGTTAAGAGTTCCACTTTTTCATTGAATTTTAGTTAAAAGCCTCTTGATGAAAGTGAAAGTGTAGAGTGAAAAAGTTGGCTTAAAGCTCAACATTCAGAAAATGAAGATCATGGCATCTGGTCCCATCACTTCATGGGAAATAGATGGGGAAACAGTGGAAACAGTGGCAGACTTTATTTTTCTGGGCTCTAAAATCACTGCAGATGGTGACTGCAGCCATGAAATTAAAAGACACTTACTCCTTGGATAGAAAGTTATGACCAACCTAGATTGCATATTCAAAAGCAGAGACATTACTTTGCCAATAAACGTTTGCCTAGTCAAGGCTATGGTTTTTCTAGTGGTCATGTATGGCTGTGAGAGTTGGACTGTGAAGAAGGCTGAGCGCTGAAGAATTGATGCTTTTGAACTGTGGTGTTGGAGAAGACTCTTGAGAGTCCCTTAGACTGCAAGGAGATCCAACCAGTCCATTCTGAAGGAGATCAGCCCTGGGATTTCTTTGGAAAGAATGATGCTCAAGCTGAAACTCCAGTATTTTGGCCACCTCATGCGAAGAGTTGACTCATTGGAAAAGACTCTGATGCTGGGAGGGATTGGGGGCAGGAGGAGAAGGGGATGACAGAGGATGAGATGGCTGGATGGCATCACTGACTCGATGGACGTGAGTCTGAGTGACCTCCGGGAGTTGGTGATGGACAGGGAGACCTGGCGTGCTGCAATTCATGGGGTCACAAAGAGTTGGACATGACTGAGCAACTGATCTGATCTGATTATTAATATGAATTCATCTTTAATTTTTATCTCTAAGTTGGCTATTCAGAACAATGAGTAAGAACTACTATAGTATCTTTGATCTGCACAATGAGGGTCAATAAATATTTGATGAGCAAAAGGAGGTTGGTGATACCAGGTGAATGGAAAGGGTCATTTTCATTTTTTATGTCAATAAACCATGGAGGAGAAGGGAAAAACATTTTTAAGTGAATTGGTAATTTGTCTTTTTTCTTTACAAATTAAATAAGACTGAGATACTTTCTGAGAATGTTTCATTAAATGAAGTCAATTTTATGAATGTTAATAATAGAAATGTTTTCCATGGTTATCCAAAGATGCATGTGGTACCCGCCTTCTTTAATTTACTTACAAGTGTCACTTGGGTCAGGCCTGGATGCAGCTTTTTTTGGAACAGATGATGGTGTGTGTAAGTGTGTGTGTGTTCTTTGGAGGAAAGGAGCTCTATTTAGCAGTCATATGGTCATGGGAAGTTGGAAAGAAATGTAACTTCAACCAGAGCAGGGGCAGCAAAATCTCCTAGAGGGAAATGAGGGAGGTTGTTGAGAAAACATAGTTTGAGTTCATGAAAAACCTGACGCAAACTCTCCAATTCCTGGCAACAAGCCAAGCTTTATTCTTTAGCAAAATACCTTGGGATCTTGAGAATACTCAGTAGCTGTCAGAGGCCAGATTTGAATCCAGATCTGTCTGGCTCCCAAACCCTTGTTCACTTCTCAGTATGACTCTTCACTTGAACAAATCTGTAATTTGTTCAGGTCAGTATCTGTTTCAAAAAAAATACCTTGGGATCTTGAATCTTCATCAAATTCTTAATGAAATCTTTAGCCAACAGGGTAGCTCAGTAGAAGAGCCTGGTTCTGTCCTCCGACATCTGTGGTGTGAAGCCATCAAAGGCAGGAAAAAGTGTTTAATTCTTGGGATAAAATTGTTGCAAAAGGAAGGCCTGTGGAGGAAGGGCTTCTTTAGAGACTTTCTCAAGTCCAATTCTTGGACATACTGTGTCTCCAGTCACTGAGGACTATTTCCCTTGAAAGAGTTTTGCAAATGTTTGGCATCTCAGTTACTATGGCAGATGGAGAAATGGAACCCACCAGAAGGCACTGAATGGGCCAAGAACCGTTCAGAGCCTGTAGTGAAGGCTCCTTACAGAGATCTGAAACCAGTGCAGGGGAGGGCAGGTTAAATATTTCCTATCTGGTGATTTGTATGAGGTATGGAAAGAAGGGCTTCAGTTTCACCATCCCAGAGCCATTAGATCTAGAAGAGTTAAGGCTTCTTCTGAAGCGATCTTGACCAGATGTAGAAGCCAAGTCAGGCATGATTCCTCTGCTTCCCATTCCTTACTCAAATCCAACAAATATTTTCTACCTAAAGCACTGCCTCATTGTGCTTAATTGTTCATTCATTTATTCAATGTGTATTGAATACCTGCTATGTGTCAGGTACTGTGACAGGAGCTGGACAATCATTGGAGATATAGGCTGTGTCCTCAAGAGACTCACGTGGGTTAGAGAGGCAGATAAGAAAACTTGTCATTCACAGACATAGAGAACAAACTTATGGACTCGGTGATTACGGTGAGGGGAAGGAGTGTGTGGGACGAATGGAGAGAGTAGCATGGAAACACATATACTACTACATATAAAATAGATAGCCAGTGGGAACTTGCTGTATGACTCAGGGAACTCAAATCAGAGCTCTGCGACAACCTGGAGGGGTGGGATGGGGTAGGAAGTGGGAGGCAGGTTCGAGAGGAGACATATGTATACCTATGGCTGATTTATATTGATGTATGGCAGAAACCAACACAATATTTAAAGAAATTATTTGTCTATTAAAAATAAATAAGAAAAAAGGAAAATGTCACTGAAAGATTTCTATGCAACAGGGGAATAAGTGACAAAGCAGGTTGGGAGGTGGTTTCATATACTGTTCACTTGCATGAAACTGGCAGCCTCAGTTCAAATCTTAGCTCTGCCACTTTTTGCTGTGTAATTTGGAGCAAGTTAATTTGACCTGTTGCATCAGTCTCCTCATCTGTCAAATGAGGGTAATGCCAACTTCATAGATTTGTGTATGAATTTAATTAGTTGACACATGTGAAGTATTTAGAACCCAGCACCTAGCATGCATTATGTGCTCAACCACGGTTAGTAATATTGTGATTTAGGTATTAAGAGAGCACAGAAGAGGAGCAGTAAGTCATCTTGGGAGCAGGTGGTACCCTACGTTTCTTAACAAATTTGAGATATATAGAAACAGCTTCTCTTGCAGGTGATATCTTTCTTGCAGATACTCCAAGCTCTTTACCAGACCGCAGTATGTTCTTTCCTGAGGATTATCAGGAGCAGCCCTCAGAGAGTTGAAAAGCCAAGGATTGTTTTTGTTTTTTCCAGCTGAACCTCAGACCATTGCTCTCTGTCTTCAGTTCTCAGCTGAGTCCAGCAGTTTCTGTGCAGAATGAGGAAGAAACAGTGACTGTCATTTCCCCACCAAACCAAAGGGAAATGAATGATTCACCCCAGCATCATGGAATCTGAAAGAGGATTTCTCTTTTCATCTGAAAAAAATTTGGTCAGGAAAATAGGCTAAAAGTATTTCCCAATCTAGGCAGTTCTTGTCAAATAATTTACTCATTTCATATTTCTACATACTTTATTAAACACTTACTGCATGCGGGAAACTGTGGGTTATGGGATAAGAGCCTATGTTTATTAATTGCTCCTCTATGTGCCAAGCACTATAGTAAGCACCTTATAAATGAGCTAGGTTTATTTTCATTTACAGGAAGAAACTGCAATCTAAGGAGGTTATCTAATAGCATATCCACATTTATAAAGCAAGACGAGAAAGGGTGGAGAAGCGATTTGAATTTAGGCAGCATGAGCTGAGCACCCAAATGCCTAACTGTTATATTTCTCTGTCTTAACAAGATGTAATCACAGTCCATGAGGAGCTCTCACTTTTGTGAAGGAGACAGAAAAGCGAACAGATAATTAATATACAGTGTAATCTCTGCTCCATAAAGGTGTGAACAGAGCACTGTAAGAACTCAGAAGAAGGAGTGAATTACTCTGCCTGCAAGAATCAGTTTCAGCTGTAATCATAAAGTACTTAAGACTGTACAGAAGTTCCAAAATATGTGCAAACCTGGAATGATGAAAATCCGTCACAGTGAAAGAAAAGCTCGAATTCTAAGATGACTTAAGATTAAAACAGACTAGATACTCAGCCTCTAAATGAGCAAGAGTCAAACTTAAATTTTTGTCTGTGATGTCAGGTATTGTATGCTCACTACTGTTTTGCTATGCCACGCTTGACCTTGCCAACTGTAAAAAGCATGCACTGTAAGGCCCAGCTCAAATTCTATCTTTTGGAGGATAGTGGCCACGATTTATCTTTATTTATAATTTAGCATCCCCTGTCCCATCCACTCCAGGGGTCTAGGTCACTGATTGGCTTAAGATAGGAGCTCAAAAATGTTCATGTTGAGTCTTTTAGACATTGATTATTCTACTTGTGGTTAGACCAAAGCTTATTGCTTTTTCTTTTATTTTTCTCCTTTCTCATTTCACACCTCATTTATATTTCTCAGATGTTGCAAAGGAAGAAAACTCTAAAATTCATCCCTTTTAACATTTGGGAAAGAGTGTATCAAAATGAAAGTCTGAGATAAATTCTGGTGGTAACTTTTGGGTTTTCTGTTCGGAGAGGTGGTCTCTTTTATCCGTTATCATAGATATATCTTCATCAATTATCAGAGATAACTAAAAATTATCTTATACATGGTAGGAAAAAAACTGGTTCTATATTGCTTAAGACCTGTCCTGACCCCCAACTCGAGTTCTGATTTTGTGAACAGTGGGTACCAACTGGAACATATCCTTCTTCCATCCTTGGCATCAAAACTCTGTTGAGGGGCTTCCCTGGTGGTCCAGTGACTAAGACTCTGCTCCCAGTGCAGGGGATCTGGCTTTGATCCCTGGTCAGGGATCCATCATGCCACAACCAAAAGAGAAGAAGAAGAAGAATAAAAATATTCCGCCTGCTCAACTAATGAACCAGCACTCCTCAACAAAGAGCTAAGATCCCACGAGCCACAACAAAACCTGGCATGAATGAATGAATGAAAGAATATTTTAAAAATCTGTTGAACTAGAGAGAGAAGAAGGAGAAAGGTGAAGAATAAAGTGGAAGGGATTGAAAAAATGAAAAAGATTCTTTTGGTCTAAGCTCAAAAATAAAGGGGAGGCTAGGAGGTTCTGCCGAATGCAGCTGATCATGTTATATCACCACTTCTGATGCAGCCAAGCACATGGCATCCTCACAAAGAGTCAGTGAGGTATTGAGGAAAAATATCAATCTTCAGTGAATTTCACTCTGTTGAGTTCAAGTCAGTGGGTATCATTATGTTTGATCAATCACCAGCCTAGGTGTAGCTGTTGCACAGAGTCGAACACAACTGAAGTGATTTAGCAACAGCAGCAGCAGCTACTGCCTATCACCCTGTAAGCAACAGGTATATTGGTTACTCTACTCAGGGGCCTAGTCATTGCAGAGCTGCTACCAGTAACACAGACTTTGACTTTGATATATTTCAGACACACTTCCAGGACATCCAAAAGGCCTCTATTAATTTAGATTTCTCATCATGCTCATAGCAGTTCTCTGCTACCCAAATGTGGCCCTGCACCATCTGTTGTCATAGATTCTTCTGAGTTTTTCATAGTTTTGTAATAATTTATGTCTTCCAGTTAAAGTAAGGTCTCAGTTTATCTCAGTATTTCATAATAAGTTGCCAGCTTATTTTTAAACATTTTCACAGCATTTATTAAGAAGAAAAGAAACTATTTAACCTGCAATTTCAAAAATCCAAATTAACATACTTTTATTTTTGTTTGAAAATATTTCTTACAGTTCTATAATGCTGGAATTTTCATTTCCAACAGCTCAGATCATGCATCAACTAACAAGCAATTTTGTTTAAAGAGAAACATTCTTTTTTGTTTTGAATGTTAGTTTTTTTAAACCAGTGATTAAATAGGGACTCATAAAAATGTAATTGAGAATTGAGAGTGAGGGTCCCAGATATTTTTCAATTAAGATGAAATTCATATAATATAAAATTAACTTTATCTTATATATATTAAAATTATTTAATATAAATAACTTTATATTAATTATATTAAAAGGAACAGTTTATTGGCATTTAGTACATTCATACTGTTGTCCAACCATCACCCCAGAATGAAACTGTGTCCGCATTAAGAACTTATTACCCATTCTCTCCTCATTCCAGCTCCTGGCAACCACCAATATGTTTCTTGTCTCTGTGGTTTTACCTACTCAGTATATTTCATATAAATAGAATCACACATGTAACAGTTTGGGTCTGCCTTCTTTCACTTTGTGTAGTGTTTTTTAGGTTCATTCACATTGTACCATGTACCAGTGTGTTTCATTTCTTTTTATGACTGAATAATAGTCCATTGTGCTTATATACCACAATCTATTTATCTATTTGTCTCTTGATAGACATCTGGGTTGTTTATACCTTTTGGCTATTGTAAACAGTGTGTCTTCCCTGGTGGCTTAGCAGTAAAGAGTCTTCCTGCAATGCAGGAGCTGCAGAAGATGCCAGTTCAGGCTCTGAGTCGGGAAGGTCCCCTGGAGGAGGTCACGGCAAATCACTCCAGTATTTTGGCCTGGAGGTTCCCACAGAGAAGACAGTCCATAGGGTTGCAAAGAGTTGGACACGACTAAAGTGACTTAGCATCCACCCACATTGTAAATAGTAATGTTGTGAATATGCATGTACATGTATTTGTCTGAGCATCTGTTTCCAGTCCTTTTGGATATATACCTAGGAGTGAAATTGCTGTATCACCAAGGCTGTTCTATGTTTACTTTTTGAGGCACTATCAAACTGCTATTGCAGCTGAACCATTTTATACTCCCACTAGCAGTGTATTCGGGGAAGGCAATGGCACCCCACCCCAGTACTCTTGCCTGGAAAATCCCATGGATGGAGGAGCCTGGTAGGCTGCAGTCCATGGGGTCGCTAAGAGTCGGACACGACTGAGCGACTTCACTGTCATTTTTCACTTTCATGCATTGGAGAAGGAAATGGCAACCCACTCCAGTATTCTTGCCTGGAGAATCCCAGAAACAGAGGAGCCTAGTGGGCTGCCGTCTATGGGGTCGCATAGAGTCAGACACGACTGAAGCGACGCAGCAGCAGCAGCAGCAGTGTATGAGGGTCCTGCCAGCAGCGTGTGAGGGCTCTGATTTCTTGGCATCTTTGCCAATACTTGTTACTTTCTGTTGTTGTTTTCGTACATTATAGTCCTCTTAGTGGTTATGAAATGGTATCTCATTGTGGTTTTGATTTGCAATTTGCTTGACTAGCAACGTTAGAAATCTTTTCATGAGCCTGTTGGCTGTTTGTATATCTTCTTTTGAGAAATGTCTTTTAAATCCTTTACCTTTTTTTTTTTTTTGCTGGGTTGTCTTATGTTGTTGAGTTGTGAGAGTTCCTTATATATTCTGAATAGTGTACTCATATCAGATATATGATTTGTGAATATCTTTAATGTCCTTTGATGCAAAAAAGTTTTTTAAGAACTAAAATTTATAAAATTGTTTTTTTTAGCTGCTTTTGATGTCATATCTAAGAATTCATTGCCAAATCCAAGATTATGAAGATCTACTATGTTTTCCCCTAAGAGAGTTTTATGGATTTAGCTCTTCTATGTAGGTTGTTGAACCATCTTTAGTTAATTTTTGTAGGCGGTGTTAGTTAGGGGTCCAACTTTATTCTTTTGTATGTGGATATCTCACCACAGGGGTTTGATTTTGTGTACACATAACTGTTTGGGAGAATTTTAAATGAGGAATTAATGAGCTTTATGGGGATAGATGGAGACTGAGCAGATCAAAACCACAGTCTGCTTCTCACTGATATAATAGGCCTTCCCTTGCTCTTCTCCCACTCCCTACCAGCTGCTGATTGAACACTTAAGAAGGAACAAGTCTGTTCTGAGAGGATGGTTACATCAGCTTGATAAGAGGTAAACAGTTAAAAGTAAGATCAATGGGTTATAGAGATGATCAACCTACTGCTTTGAGCATGTATCCCAGAACTTTGGAAACTAGTAAACAAAACAATAGCTTCCCCGGTAGCTCAGAGGCTAAAAGGGTTTGCCTGCAATGCGGAAGATCTGGGTTCAATCCCTGGGTTGGAAAGATCACCTGGAGAAGGAAATGGCAACCCCCTCCAATATTCTTGCCTGGAAAATTCCATGGATGGAGGAGCCTGGTAGGCTACAGTCCATGGGACCTCAAAGAGTCAGACACGACTAAGCAACGTCACTTCAAACAAAACAATAAACAACGCATTAAATCCTGGGCATAGAGTGATCAGACCCTTGGGGAGCTTACTGCCTAGTGGAGGAGTATTACATAAATCAGCACAGATACAGTGGACTATAAGGTAAGAGGAAGAGAAAGGGAAGGGAAACGAGATCAAATAATAAGGAACTTCATCTGGTTTGAGGTGAGGGGTTGCAAAGCTCGAAAAGCCTTCTCTAAGGAAGTGTCATTTGAGGTAAGATTTGAATGTTTGTAAAGGTAAAAATTTTATTTTTTTTTATTTTTAAGGAGGGGAATATGTTCTAAGTAGAGAAAATGCTTGAAGAAATCAAGAAACTGGAAGAAGGCCAGTCTATCTAAGACAGGGAAGTGAGGGAAAGAAGATAAGAAATGAAATTAGAGAGGTGGAGGGGAGCCAGATCATGCCTGGGATGGTAAGCCACATAAGGATTCTGGCCTTCATTCCAAGAATGGTGTGAAATTATTTGACTGTTAAAGGAGGAGAAACAGAGTTAGAAATAATTTTGTTCCTTTCTCTCCATTTTTCTGTTTAGTCTTTCTTTAAATTAATAAAATTAGTCTTTTGTATTTTATGTGTTTTGCTAATATTTTTCTTTTGTTATTTGTTTCTGACCTTCTTAATACCATTTTTTTCCAAACCCAGAAATTTTAATTTTTATGTACTTATATTTGTCACTCTTTTATGATTCTGGGATTTGTTTTCTGCTTAAAAAGAACGTTTCCATCTCAAAATTATCTTTTCTGTCAGTTCGCTGTGTTTTTTCCCAGTACCTATATAAGGATAAGGAGCTTGAAACACAATGAAATATAAATTTTCCCCTCTAGAAAAGGCAAAGATTGGGCTTCCCTGGTGGCTCAATGGTGAAGATTGCACCTACCAATGCAGAAGACCCAATTTTGATTTCTGATCCAGGAAGATCCCACATGCCTTAGAGCAGCTAAGTCCGTGCACCACAGCTACTGAGCCCAGGAACTGCAGCTACTGAGCCATGTACCGCCACTACTGAAGCATGCATTTCTTAGAGCTTATGCTCAGCTACAAGAGAAGCCACGGCAATAAAAAGCCTGTGCACTGCAACTGAAGAGTAGCCCCACTTGCCGTAACTAGAGAAAAGCTCACACAGAAAGGAAGACCCAGCACAGCCATAAATCAATAATTTTTTTAAAACAGGAAAAGGCAAAGATCAAAAAATATGATAATACATTGCGTTAATGGATGGTGGAAGGGAGTAGACATTCCCATATTCTTGGTGGGTTCATAAATTAAATTGTTAGCACTTGGTAGATTGGCTCTAGGGGTGAGGGCAGGGCTTTATGGTGTCCCAGTTGGCCTCCTCTTGGCCTGCATCTGGTCTTTAGCTACTCCCATGGGTAATTTCTTTTTATTCTATTTTACCTTTTCATTGAACTATAGTTGATCTATAATGTTGTGTTAATTTCTGCTGTACAGCAAAGTGACCCAGTTACACATACACACACACACATATATATTCTTTTTAATATTCTTTTCCATTACAGTTTATCCCAGGATACTGGATATAGTTCCCTGTGTTATACAGTGAGACCTTGCTCTTTATCCACCCTATATATCATAATTTGCATCTACTAACACCCAACTCCCAGTCCATTCCTCCTCCTCCTCCCCCTTGGCAACCACAAATCTGTTCTCTGTGTCTGTGAGTCTCTTTCTGTTTTATAGATTCGTTCATTTGTGCTGTAATTTCTTCTTCAATCCATTCACACCAGAGCCATTTCACTCAGGGTGACTGACTGTTGAACAAACACACAAGAAATTCCATTCAGATTCTTCTTTTGTTAATGATTCCACATGATAATTTATTAATGAATTCATAGGTTCTATTAATTTATTAATAACATTAGAGGTTCTCTTGATTGTTTTGGATACTTACAGGCAGTGGCAAAAAGAAGAAAGGCTCTCCTTCCCGACCTCATTTCTTCCTAATTGGGGTGCAAGGCCCCCTCCATCCAGCCAGGAGCGTACCCCACCCTGTGGACCAGCACCTCACATCTCAAGCTCAGCACATGTTGGGGTTTCAGAGCAGATTTGAGCCTCAGTAGTTGATCCTGCATAGGGCCTGTGATGGGAGTTATATAGAGCATTCTACAAGATGCTTCCATGAATTTTCCTAGAACTAACATCTCACTCCCTTAGTTTGCTTCTTCCAAATCAGAAGGCGTTTGTGGCTTCGCATCCATTCTCAATCTTTTCTGGTTTGTGGGAATAGGACAGTGAGAAGCTATACCATTCTCTGCCAGAAACTTGCTTCTTCCATGGTTGTCATTTCCTGAATTAATGGCCTGAAGTTAGTTTCCCTCCCTTGTTTCATGACTGCTACTGCTAAGTCACTTCATTCATGTCCGACTCTGTGCGACCCCATAGATGGAAGCTCACCAGGCTCCCCTGTCCCTGGGATTCTCCAGGCAAGAATACTGGAGTGGGTTGCCATTTCCTTCTCTAATACATGAAAGTGAAAAGTGAAAGTGAAGTCACTCAGTCGTGTCCGACTCTTAGCGACCCCGTGGACTGGAGCCTACCAGGATCCTCCATCCATGGGATTTTCCAGGCAAAATTACTGGGGTGGGGTGCCATTGCCTTCCCCGTGTTTCATGACTGATTATGAACAATTTTCTGATAATAAAAAAAATGATTAAAAAGTGATTGGGTAAGAGAACATTTGTTAGTTGGCTTCATTCAGCCACCTTTATAGGCAAGTTTGTTCCTCATATGTAAAATAAAGATGTACCACATACATCAGAGACTAAATAAATACTCTTTTTTCCCATCTCTTTTTTTCCTTTTAGTCTTCTTATATTTCATATATTAGACATGCTTTAGATAAAATTAGCTGTTTTATATTATGGCTTCCCTGGTGGCTTAGCCGGTAAAGAGTCTGCAATGAAGGAGTCCTGGGTTCGCTTCCTGGGTGGGGAAGATCCCCTGGAGAAGGAAATGGCAACATACTCCAGTATTTTTGCCTGGGAAATCTCATGGATTAAGGAGCCTGGCGGGCTACAGTCCCAACAGGGTTGCAAAGAGTCAGACACGACTGAAGTGATTAAGTACACATATATTAGAAAACAACATATCCCTACATTTAAAGTATTAAATGCATTTTATATGGTAATCTATTGTATATGTGGAGGATTTTTTTTCAAGAGTCTAATTAACAAAGTGGGTTATTTATTAGATTGAGAGACGTGGTTTACCAAATTTTATAATGAAGTTTTAATGCAATGTTGGAAAAATATACATTGGCTACATCTGGAGTTTTATAAATCAAAAGTACAGAGAATCCAATAAAAATAAAAAGAAATACCATCTGATGATAATTGAAAGATTGAAATGTAATGAAGTTGAAAAGAAAAACAGAAAAGGCAGAGAAATCCCATTAGAACATAAACTGCATCCCATTTTCTATCCTAGAGCAAAGGTCAGAGAGGCTCTGTTAGGACTGGTAAGGGACCTCTCTGGGGAAGACAATTCTCCAGGTTCTTCCCTCTGAAGCTGTTAGCCCTGATCTTCATTTCCCTTCACACACTGCGGAGATGTATTTTAACAATCTTTAAATGTAAGTGATAGTAAAAGCCCTATAAGCAACGTAAGTGTTGGTACTGTCTTTAGCAATTCCACAACTTTCTCCGGTCTATCCTGCTTCTTCCAGGGACTGAAAACGTCTATTCCTTCTCTGTTCCTGTCTACACCGATCCTGCCTCTGGTCTGGCCCTTGACCACTGGAGGAGGGAAAGAGTAATTCTCCCAGAGTCAGATGACTGTCCTTTTGCTATCTTGAGTTTCATGGAAGCTATTCGTGCTTCCATTCTTACATAGATTATGTGATAAGGGCATAAAAATCGAATTGTAACTATGTCTTTTAAACTCTAGCCATATATGGGAAACTCAGTTAATCAACCTGGTTCATTTTCCTTTAAGGTCTGTGGTTGAGAAAGCATTTCTCAGTGAAAGCCAAGGAAGTTCATTCAGAGTAATATAAAATAAGATTTCTATAAAATTATTTGAGGGCATAGTTTATAATATACTGAATGATTGGTTTTTTAAAACATTAAAAGGTAGAGATTCTTAAGTTCTTTAATCTTATTACATTAATAGGCAAGATGTAGTATTCAAAATATTCTATTAGATAGGTATAAAATATACCTTACAGTTCTTGGAAAAACTTAACTTTATACTTCCCTGAAGGCTTAAATCTAAGCAATTTACTTGGAAAAAACAGTCAGTTGAATTTAATGAGTATTATTGCCTGAATAATATCCTGCTGACTGCTGTAATCATAGGTCTTTTTCCTTTTAATTTTTTTTAGTAGAGAGAAGACAGTTATGCTACTTGTAAAACAAGCCAAGAAGTCTGTAAACCCATAAAAAAATGTGACCTGTTAAAACAATAAGTATGGTGATTATTGTGATGCATCACAATTGGAGGGAAGAAAGACATGGACCTTCTGGAAAAAGCTCTGGCTTTTGACTTGTAAGACCCAAGTTATAGGACAGATCCTAACAATGTAATGGCTATGTGAACTTGTATGTGAATTTTTATGAATAGTTTTCACATCTTTAAAATAATGCCCATACTGCCTTCTAAATTCTGACATAGTAAGAAATTAGATTAAGAATTATAGGTAATAAAATATATGAAAGCATTTTGCATACTGTAAAGTACTATATGAGGCTTCTCAGGTGACTCAGTGGTAAAGAACCAGCTGGAGATGTGGATTTGATCCCTGGGTCAGGAAGATCCCCTGCAAGGAAATGGCAACCCACTCCAGTATTCTTGCCTGGGAAATCCCATGGACAGAGAAGCCGGGCAGGCTACAGTCCATGGGGTCACATAAGAGGCAGACACGACTTAGCAACTTAACAACAATAACAACAATGTTGGAGGATTTGAATCAGTTTTTAATTTACAGAAAATAAATGTTTTCTCAACTTTAATTCAATTAAGATAAGACATAAAATCAGAGTTCTAATTTGTTGTACAAGGTGGAAAGATGATTGGTTGATATAATGGTGATGAAAGTGTCTTGCAAACTACAACATCCCTTGAAAACTATAAGGATTTCCCATCTCTGAATTGTTTTAATCTAAAAAAAAAAATTCTCAGTAAATAGAGTTATTCATACTAGCATTCTCTGCAATGTCTCATTATTTGCAAAATGAGAAATTCAAATAGAAAACCTGGCTGTAAAACTCCATAATTCTTAGATACCTAATCCTTGGTGAGATATATGTCAATACACAATTATAAAGGAATTTAGATATGCTGATTTGTAAGTCATCTTTCTGAAAAACAACTTTTTAATCAATTTGTGTATTTTCCAGGGATAATATTTGCATTTACTTATTTTTTCCAAAGCATCTATGATTATGGAGGTAATTTACAAACATTGTTTCCTCTACAATTCTCACTGACTGTATGAAGCATTATCCTCATTCTTCCAAAGGAGGAAACTGGGGCTCAGAAAAGTGAGATTACTTTCCAAGTTCATATAGCTAGAAAGTGGCAGAGGCAAGACTTAACACTGGATCTGTTTCTAAACCAGTGCTTCCTCCCTGCTCCCACAGTATCAGTACTGCCTCTACCCAGTATATTACCAAGCCCCATCCTTACTGTCCAAAGCCCCAGGAAAAATGTGAAGGCATCTAGCAGGAAGATGTACAGTACCTGATGTGGTCTGACTTAGCAAAGAAGGAAGATGTATTTTTGAGAATTGAGAGATTCTCAATTTGTGCATATCATCTGACTCCCACAAGAGAACACAAGTTCCACCAATGATCTTAGTCTGCTCCATTCACAATGTATCCCAAGGACCTGGGTGTTCTCGATTTCAAACATCTCGTGGACGTGAACCAATAATTAGTGAGTACAGCCTTGGGTCCAGTACCTTGCAAGGTACTGTGCTGATCCTCACAACACCCCAGTTAGGTGGAAGTTATTCTCCCCATTTTATAGATAGGAAAACATGACTTAAAAGTATGCTAATTGTTCAGAATAGGTGGCAGATCCAGTTGTTATTCAATTAGTCATTCAAAATACTTACTGAGTACTCCAGGTCCTTGGGATACATTGTAAATGGAGCAGACAAAGATGGTTGGTGGAACTTGCCTTCTGGTGTGGGAGTCTTTCCCAGCATCAGGGTCTTTTCAAATGAGTCAGTTCTTCACATCAGGTGGCCAAAGTATTTGAGTTTCAGCCTCAGCATCAGTCCTTCCAATGAATATTCAGGACTGATTTCCTTTAGGATGGACTGGTTGGATCTCCTTGCAGTCCAAGGGATTCTCAAGAGTCTTATTCAACACCACAGTTCAAAAGCATCAATTCATCAGCACTTAGCTTTCTTTATAGTCCAACTCTCATATCCATACATGATTACTGGAAAAACCTTAGCTTTGACTAAACAGACCTTTGTTGGCAAAGTAATGTCTCTGCTTATTAATAAGCTGTCCAGGTTGGTCATAACTTTTCTTCCAAGGAGAAAGTGTCTTTTAATTTCATGGCTACAGTCATCATCTGTAGTGATTTTGGAGCCCCCAAAACAAAGTCTGTCACTGTTTCCACTGTTTCCCTATCTATTTGCCATGAATTGATGGGACCAGATGCCATGATCTTAGTTTTCTGAATGTTGAACTTTAAGCCAACTTTTTCACTCTCCTCTTTCACTTTCATTAAGAGGCTCTTTAGTTCTTTGCTCTCTGCCATAGTGTGGTGTCATCTGCGTATCTGAGGTTATTGATAGAATTTCCCAACCAGGGGTTGAACCTGTGTTCCCTGCGTTGGAAAGGCAGATTCTTAGTGAGTGGTCCACCTGGGAAGTCCTTGGATTTTTAAATAGAATGGTTTTATGACAATATCCAGAGGTTGAGAAATTGATTCATCAAGAAATAATCTAAATTATGTTACAGGATCAGCAAAGTTAAGGTCTTCCTCAACTTTATAGTAACAGCTAGTGATGCGTGCTCAGTCATGTTCAGCTCTTTGTTGACCCTTTGGACTGTAGCCTGTCAGGCTCCTCCGTCCATGGGATTTTTCAAGCAAGAATATGGGAGAGGGTAGTAACAGATAGTTGACTGGCAGGATTGAAGAGTCTTTTTCATAAGCAGGCATAAATTCCCTTACAAGCATGGGAATTTTGAGGAACTAGAGACACCATTCTCATACCCAGCTTCATCATTACTAACTACCACACTGATCTTGAAGATTGCCTGGAATTTCTTCTTTGATTCAACAAACAACAATGTGAGAGGCCATCTGATGAACAACTGGAGTGAACATTTGCCTTGAAGCTGGGGAACCTGGAGTCTAATCCAAAGGGACTCATTAATGAAAATTTGACCTTGAAAAATTTCTTTCTTCACTCGATTGAGTTTCCTGTCTGACAAATGAAAGTGTTGGCACCTAAGGGCAGCTCTGGGTCTAAGACTTGTGGCTATAAATTTCTGCTGAAAAATTTCTCAATGCCTTAGTTTAAAATCTTAATTTTGTTTTAATAGAGAGATTGAGGCACAGTGAGACACATCTTTTCATATTTCCTGATGAAATATCAGCATCAAACTTTTCTTTTAAAACCACCCAGAAATGTTGACCTGCACGCATGAAGATCCTGCCTTGTTTTGGGAGCACATGCTTTGCTGTGGATTGGGCAGCCTAATAGCACTGCTGGTTCATTTTCAAGGGTAGCTCAAGGTGTTGGAATGTCTCTGCAAAGCCCCATATGGCTTGGGACCTGGTTACCTTAGCAATCACTTCCCTCCCCATGCAGAGTCAATTAATAGGCAATTAAAACTCTCAACTGCTCCAGCTAATGCATCCCAGATCGGAGCGCCAGAAAATGAGAAGCAGGAGGTTTTCATTCCTTTTACCTCCTATCTTTCTTTGGTTATATTTTAAAATTTCTAATATACCCTTGCCTCTGGAAACAGTCTCATTTAAGTCTTCTAGGATGGATATGGGAGAAGGCAATGGCACCCTACTCCAGTACTCTTGCCTGGAAAATCCCTTGGACGGAGGAGCCTGGTAGGCTTCAGTCCATGGGGTCGCTAAGAGTCAGACACGACTGAGTGACTTGACTTTCACTTTTCACTTTCATGCATTGGAGGAGGAAATGGCAACCCACTCCAGGGACGGCGGGGCCTGGTGTGCTGCCATTTATGGGGTCGCACAGAGTCGGACACAACTGAAGTGACTTAGCAGCAGCAGCAGCAGCAGGATATATATACTTGGTTAAATATATGGATGGATATATACTTGGTTACTTTTGCTTGTTATTTGGTTTGTATATTACTTATTCGAGGGAGGCAATGGCACCCCACCCCAGTACTTTTGCCTGGAAAATCCCATGGACGGAGGATCCTGGTAGGCTCCAGTCCATGGGGTCGCTAAGAGTTGGACACGACTGAGCAACTTCACTTTCACTTTTCACTTTCATGCATTGGAGAAGGAAATGGCAGCCCACTCCAGTATTCTTGCCTGGAGAATCCCAGGGACGGGGGGCCTGGTGAGCTTCCGTCTATGGGGTCGCACAGAGTCGGACACGACTGAAGCGACTTAGCAGCAGCAGCATATTACTTATTGACTACCCTCCCCCCCACCCCCCAAAGCCTTTAATGGCATCCAGTCATTCAAGGAAACATACAAAATTTTCTGCCTAGCTTCCTCTAAACCCTCCTTAATATAGTTCAACTCTTACTATCCAAACACATTTTCCACACATCCTTTCAAACATTCATTATTTGCTTTCCTTCTACCCCTTTCCCCCTCAATCAAAAGCTTCCCATTCTGTAAATTTCAGCTTAAAGTCAGTATCATGATCACTCCAGTTCTCAATTATGATTCTGAATGTTAGGTCTAACTAGACTTAGAATAATTTTATTTTTCATTTATTCATGCTAGTTATCCTTCTCAGTTTTTCTCTCCACACATAGATCACAACACCTGGAGGGCAGGGCCCATGTTTTATATTTCTTTTCATATCTTCAGACCCTACCTAGTACAGTGATAGTCATCACTGAGGGCCCCTTAGGAGGAGTTTAGAAATTGTTGCTATTATACACAGTTTGACATAATTTGGCATTTGGATATTTTGAATAATATGCTTAGTCATACAATTGTAGAACTTTAAAGAATTAGAGACATTAAAGATTAATATACCAAAATTTAAATTTTACAGATGAAGAAAACCAAGATTTACATGGAAGGGCTGAGCTGCCCAAAGTTTAACTGTAAGTACATGTAAAATTTGTCTAATCTCAAGTGTTGTGTCTTAAAGTCTATGCTCCTTCCCCTCCCCCAGTAATCTGAAATCTTCTCCCCACTATGACATGTTTAATAGATGATGTTCATCTGAATTAGGCTCTCCCGTGGGCATAGCCAGGGGAGAGGGCTATGTCTACAGAGCTAGAGAGAGCAATCAGCAACATCTATCTCTACGGCTCCACAATGATGTCATAATGCAAGTGAGAGTCACATTCATTTATCATCTTGCCTCCTCTTTGATTTTTGAAAAGTTGCAAATGTCAGTACTTTAAATACTGCTAGTATCAAGCCACCAGGGAAGATGGCTTCCCTGGTGGCTCAGCTGGTAAAGAGTTTGCCTACAATGAAGGAGACCTGGGTTCGATTCCTGGGTGGGGCAAGTCCCCTGGAGAAGGGAGTGGCAACCCATTTAAGTATTCTTGCCTGGGAAATATGGATTGAGGAGCCTGGTGGGCTACAGTCCATGGGGTTACAAAGAGTCAGACATGACTGAAGCGACTAACACACACACACAGTATTAAGAGACTCCTATAAAACTGTCACTCTGCACACCTTGCTGTCTAAAACTGCTGTCTTTTGACCATCATTCAATAGTACATTTACGAATCCACATTGATAAAATTCTACTTGATGCTGCCAGATAAGTTGGAAAGGTTTAGATCAGGTCAAACCTGGTGCTTACAGTTCTTTCATATAACACTTTCAAAGCACAGAAGCAATGTAGAGAAGTAGAATGGCTGGGACAGGGAGGTGGAGAGAGGGAATTTGTGGTAGCAGGAAAGGGGAGCCCTGGGGATCAATTACAGAGCTGTGGTGGCAGATCCAGCAGCAGTGGGGTGGTCACAGCCTGAGTAGATAAATGGACTCTGAAAGTAGTTGGGGGTGGGGAGAGGTGAAGAGGAGAGTAGAATCTCGTGATACAGGTACATAGACAGTTTGGGAGGCGGGCAGAACAAGCAATCGCTTTTGTGTAGGAAATGGTTAGCAACGAAGGAAAAAACATCACTGCAAAAATGGTGGGATTGAGGACTTCCCTGGTGGCACTGTGGATAGGAGATCTGCCTGCCAATGCAGGGGACATGGGTTCGATCCCTGGTCTGAGAAGATTCCACATGCCATGGGGCAACTAACCCCGTGCGCCACAACTACTGAGCCCAGGACACTAGTGTCTGGCTCTGAACAAGAGAAGCCACCGCAATGAGAAGCCAGCCCACCACAATGAAGAGTAGCCTCCATTCTCCACAACTAGAGAAAGCCCGGGTGCAGCGAGGAAGACCCATTGCAACTCCCCCCAAAAAAGTGGTGGGGTTGAAAGGCTGAGTGTGAGAAGAGGAGGGAGGAAAGGAAAGAGGGATGGGGGTTATTTTTTAGTGTAAAATGAGCTGGTTTCTGGTAGGTACTTTCACATACTTTCTTTTATTCCAGAGAGGGAGAAAATGCAGTTGCTGAGGGACATAAAGGACAAGAAGAAGCTCCCCACTGGCTGCTCCACTGTGTTTGTGACTGTGACAAACAGTCTCATTGCCCCACCATCTCTGCTGGATGACTACAGTTGTTCTAAAAGTAGGAAATGTAACTGACAACCTAAGTGTACCTGGAATGAAATTTCAAAGACTGCTTATAAATTACTCAGCAAAGCATAAGTAAAAAATTCCAAGTGTTTTGAGAATAAAATAAATCTTAAATATTTTGAAGTGACTCTGTACCTCAGTTTCACCATCTGTAAAAGAGGATAATAATATCCCTTTTATTTTAGTATAAGGTTAATACACTTATATGATTGGGGATGATATTAGAGGATAATAGTAGTACCTGCATAATATTGTTATGAGGAATAAGTATGTTACCATTTGCAAAGTGCCTGGCATATTGTCCTAAATAATGTTTGTTGAATAAATAAAAATGAAACAGTAGTAGACTCACACATTGTTAGCACTGGAAGAGAACACAGGACGAGGGGCCAAGGCATTCCTCTTAAAAATTTTTTTAAAATTGGTGAATAATTGCTTTACAATGTTGTGTTTGTTCCTGCCACACAACAGTGCGCATCAGCTATAAGTATACCTATGTCTCCTGCCTTGTGAACTCCCTCCCAACCCCTCACTCCTTCCCACGCCTCTAGGTTGTCATAGAGCACTGGGTTGAGCTCCCTGCAAGATACAGCAACTGCCCACTAGCTATCTATGTCACATATAGTATCGTATGTTTCAATGCTACTCTCTCAATCCAGCCCACCCTCTCCTTACCCTGCTGTGTCTGCAGGTCTTTTCTCTATGTCTGGGTTTCTATTCCTGCCCTGCAAATAGCTCCGTCAATACCATTTTTCTAGTTTCCATATATATGTGCTAATAAATAATATTTGTTTTTCTCTTTCTGACTTACTTCATTCTGTATAACAGGCTCTAGGTTCATCCACCTCACTAGAACTGACTCAGATGTATTCTTTTTTTATGGTTGAGTAATATTTCATTGCACATAGGCACCATAACTTCTTTATCCATTCATCTGTTGATGAAGATCAAGGTTGATTCTATTGTCTGGCTATTGTGAATAGTGCAAAGCATTCTTTTTAAAAGATACAGTTGGGTTTCAAAAAGGGGAAGTGACTTGCCTGTAGTTTTCATAGGTAAATCAATGGCAGAGAGAGTAGGAATGAAGCCTTCTGATTTCCATTTAAGTGTCCTTTTTAGTAAGAACTGCATGATAAGCAGCAATATAGTGCAGATTTGGTAAACACTAACTCTAATATTTAACCAGACTATTAGCTCCTGCAGGGCTCTGTCTTGTCTAGCTCTGCATTCACAGTGATAGTCTGGACCACCCGTATGTGGTAGAATTCTATAAATGTTCACTAAACTTAGCTATTCCAAGGGATTCTTTCACATTTGAGTCACCACTCATCAAGTCTTAGAACTGATAAAATAGAAATAATTATAATTATATAATATAATGCGAATGAAGCAGAAACTTTTCGGGTATGGCAATTTTTCTAGCCCTTTTCAAATGTTGTATGTAAAAATACATAGCCCAGCACAACACAGCAACTCAATACATGTTAGCTATTATTTTTAGGCACTTGCTTACAAGGCCAAGATATGATGGTATAACTTGGCCACCAGAACAGACACCCTGCCAAGTCTGCTTCTCTTTCCTTTACAGGTGTTGGCAGAAAGCCGTTGCTGGTGGGGGGTGAGGGGGATGTCTAACATGGCAGAAAGAGGTGCAAGGAGGGAATAAACTGTTGCCCAAATGTTGGTCACTGTTCCATTTAACAGTAATTGAGTACTTTGATAGCAATGAAAGGTAATCAGTCCTCTAGATTTCTCAATCCAAATCGTCCTCTACCCCCTTTGAGGTTTTAAGATGTTTGCTTCCTGTCAGCACTATTTTTACTTAATGGGATCCTGTAGGGGATTTTCATGTACTTTTCCTGTTTACGTTTCTTCCTGTTTCTCAAAAACAGGAATTAAAAGATAAAGATGAACAATCATAAAGCACTTTGTAATGACCTTTACAAATTCTTATAAAATCTTTCAAGGTTTCCAGCCTTGCCAAGCCCTCATCACACAATACAGAGTGGACAAATGAGAGGAAACCAGAAGGGGCTCTGTGACACTTGGGCTGCTACAAAAATTTGCTCTTGTGTGGTTTGAATCCTTCAGCACTATTATTTGCTTCACAGGAGGCATTTTTGTCTTGATTCTGGCATCCAACTCTTTGACATCTGTCTTATCTTACCTCTTGGGTAAAAAACGATTCCATTTTTCTAGCTATTTTTTGATCTGAGACAATGTCTCTCAGCCTCTCTGAGCCTCAGCTTCCTGTGATAAATGTAGGATGTGTTCTGTGATGAGGAAATTAGGAGACAAGGGGTAATGGGAGAGAAAATGAAGGCCAGAAGGCAGAGAAGATATTAGCATTAATGGCTCCACCAGGAGGTTTTGAAGATCGCCAAGTCCTTGCAATCAGACTGGCTCGTCCACTCACCAGATCTAAGGTGAATTACTTCACTTATGCCTATTCCTAATCATAATTCTTGATTTCAATATCTCATATACATTTCGCTCTCTGATTTAACCTACCCTGGGGACTACTCTGAAACTCCTCTGCCCTCATTTCTTCTCTGTTGATATTCACTTTCAAGGTGATATCATTCAGTTTCAGGGCTTTAAGCACCGCCTATGAACTCGATAAAGGACAGAAATGGTATGGACCTAACAGAAGCAGAAGATATTAAGAAGAGGTGGCAAGAATACACAGAAGAACTGCACAAAAAGATCTTCACGACCCAGATAATCATGATGGCGTGATCACTGACCTAGAGCCAGACATCCTGGAATGTGAAGTCAAGTGGGCCTTAGAAAGCATCACTACGAACAAAGCTAGTGGAGGTGATGGAATTCCAGTGGAGCTATTCCAAATCCTGAAAGATGATGCTGTGAAAGTGCTACACTCAATATGCCAGCAAATTTGGAAAACTCAGCAGTGGCCACAGGACTGGAAAAGGTCCGTTTTCATCCCAATCCCAAAGAAAGGCAATGCCAAAGAATGCTCAAACTACTGCACAATTGCACTCATCTCACACGCTAGTAAAGTAATGCTCAAAATTCTCCAAGCCAGGCTTCAGCAATATGTGAACCGTGAACTTCCTGATGTTCAAGCTGGTTTTAGAAAAGGCAGAGGAACCAGAGATCAAATTGCCAACATCCGCTGGATCATGGAAAAAGCAAGAGAGTTCCAGAAAAACATCTATTTCTGCTTTATTGACTATGCCAAAGCCTTTGACTGTGTAGATCACAATAAACTGTGGAAAATTCTGAAAGAGATGGGAATACCAGACCACCTGATCTGCCTCTTGAGAAATCTGTATGCAGGTCAGGAAGCAACAGTTAGAACTGGTCATGGAACAACAGACTGGTTCCAAATAGGAAAAGGAGTACGTCAAGGCTGTATATTGTCACCATGTTTATTTAACTTATATGCAGAGTACATCATGAGAAATGCTGGACTGGAAGAAACACAAGTTGGAATCAAGATTGCTGAGAGAAATATCAATAACCTCAGATATGCAGATGACACCACCCTTATGGCAGAAAGTGAAGAGGAACTCAAAAGCCTCTTGATGGAAGTGAAAGTGGAGAGTGAAAAAGTTGGCTTAAAGCTCAACATTCAGAAAACGAAGATCATGGCATCTGGTCCCATCACTTCATGGGAAATAGATGGGTAAACAGTGGAAACAGTGTCAGACTTTATTTTGGGGGGCTCCAAAATCACTACAGATGGTGACTGCAGCCATGAAATTAAAAGACGCTTGCTCCTTGGAAGGAAAGTTATGACCAACCTAGATAGCATATTCAAAAGCAGAGACATCACTTTGCCAACAAAGGTTCGCCTAGTCAAGGCTATGGTCTTTCCTGTGGTCATGTATGGATGTGAGAGCTGGACTGTGAAGAAGGCTGAGTACCGAAGAATTGATGCTTTTGAACTGTGGTGTTGGAGAAGACTCTTGAGAGTCCCTTGGACTGCAAGGAGATCCAACAAGTCCATTCTGAAGGAGATCAGGCCTGGCATTTCTTTGGAAGGAATGCTCAAGCTGAAACTCCAGTATTTTGGCCACCTCATGCAAAGAGTTGACTCATTGGAGAAGACTCTGATGCTGGGAGGGATTGGGGGCAGTAGGAGAAGAGGACGGCAGAGGATGAGATGGCTGGATGGCATCACTGACTCGATGGATATGAGTCTGAGTGACCTCTGGGAGTTGGTGATGGACAGGGAGGCCTGGTGCGCTGCGATTCATGGGGTTGCAAAAAGTTGGACACGACTGAGCGACTGATCTGATCTGATGAACCGACAATTCCAAAATCTCTATCTCCAGCAGAGTCTTCCATATGAACTCAATGTTCATTTAGCCAACTGCCCTCTCAGTGTCCACTTGTGCTGGGGATCAGCCCCAGCTGATCCAGGGAGTTTGAAGGGGGGACAGCCAGCGAGGGATCAGGATACAATAGTTTTAATTAGAGATATAAAGAATAATAGAACGAGGATAGCTCAGTAGGAAAACTCAGTGGAGAAAAGAGGCTGAGTAGCTTGGTTTACGCAGTAGACCAATAAAACTTCATGACAAGAAGTTTGCACCACTTACATAGGCCGCAGGCGTCTTTCCGTTCTCCTGAAGGAGAGGAGACACTGAGGCCTCCCCGGTCGGATCTTAGAAGCCCAGGCACAATTAGTAAGCATGGTGGGTTCCGCGTTGCTGATGGAGACTCAACCAGAATTTGAGAGAGAGAGCGACATGGGGAGACCAGTCTTTCGAGGAACTGATCCCAATTCTTTATTTTCCATGGTCTACTTTTATACACTGAGATGTTATACAAAAGTCACACGGGGTCAGCAGTCCTGACTTTTATCAAAGTCAGGTGCTTCATAAAAATGTGTACAGAGGTCTTAGGGGTGTTACATCATCTTCTGGCCAGGGGTTCTGATGACAATTTATGTCCCTCTCCTTGTGACAGCGATCAATTCAACCAGGACACTCATTTCTCCAGGGGTGATTATTCTCAAAACAGACTCCACCAGATAAATTTACATTCCTATAGGGTGAGGGTGTAGTGGGTTTTAATTAAAGAAAGAACTTACTTCGCCTAAGGTCTAACGTGATTAATATCAAAGGTTAATACCTATTTTTTCTACATATTCATTAATGTGTGTAAGGGCAGGTGATGTGGAGACTTAGCAGCAAACATTGGCTCAACAAATGAAAAACCCTTCACTAATACAATTTCTAATCAGCCCACTAATAGTTTTCTAACTTCTCTGAAGAACCTGTTTTTAGAAGCACAAGTGGCCGGACAAGCCTGTCAGGTGGGCTAGAGAACCTTCAGAGGAGTTTATAGGTTAAAACACTCCTGTCATGCCCAGGAATTTTTATTAACTGGAGCTCTAAGTTAATTCCTTTTCTGAGAGAGGTAGTGGGGGACAGCCCCCCGTAAAGTCAGAGGTGTAGGTGAGAGCACAAAGCAGAAAGTAGGTAGACTCTGGTTATGGGGGTAGATGCTCGAGAATTTCCAGGGGGCTCCTGAGGCTAGATCCTGCCCTTGCGTATTGCCGAGCCCCCTTCCTCATGACCTTTGTCATGGGTGGAGTGCTGATCCAAGCCAGCTCCCGACACACTTGAATGTCTAAAGAGCATCTCAGGCTTACCCTGTCCTCAACTGGACTCTTGGTCCCCTTCACCTCACGGACCTGCCTCTCTTCTAGTCTTGCCCATTGTAGTACATGCCAACTCTGCCTTTCTAGTTGCTCGTCATTAAGTCCCCTCTCTTTCTCATCCCTCATATCCAATCATTTGGCACAACTTGTCAGTTCTTTTTTCAAAATAAATCCAAAATTTGACTGCCTGCTCACTACCACTCTGCTTTCCTAGCACCTTCTCAACACAATAGACAGGCATGAGGTTATGTTACTTCTAGTCTTTAAACCTTTGAATGGATTTCCATTTGACTCAGGTGTGTTACTCACTCAGTCATGCTGACTCTTCACGACCCCACAGACTGTAGTCTGCCAGGCTCCGCTGTCCATGAGATTTTCCAGGCAAGAATACTGGAGTGGGTTGCCACTTCCTTCTCCAGGGGATCTTCTTGACCCAGGGGTCAAATCTGGGTCTCCCACATTGCAGGCAGATTCTTTACCATCTGAGTCACCAGGGAAGCCCATTTCACTCAGAGTAAAAGCCAAAGTCCTCAAAGTGCCCAAGGCCATGCATCATCTGACTTCTCTCACCTCAGGGACATCATCCCTTGACACTCTTTCTCTTATTCTCTGATAGAGTTATTTCAACCTCTTGGCTATTTCTCAAACACTCAAGGCACATCTCAGCCTGAGGGATTTTTTTTCCTTCAGTGTTTTTTTTTTTTTTTTTTTGCACTTGCTGTATTTCTGCCAGGAATACTCTTACCTCATAGCCTCATGACTTGCTCTATTTCTCCAAAATTCAACTCAAATATTCTCTTCTACATGAGGCCTTCCCCATCAATGCTTCATAAAATTGTATGTATGTGCACATATACTCACCGCCATCCTTGTTCCTAACTGTTTTATTTTTCCCATGGCACTTTCCCCTATCTGATGCACAGTATATTTCCTTGTTTATACCTTTTTCTGCCTTTTTTGCTTATTTTGCTCACTGCTATATCCCTATTATCTGAGACAGGAGGTAGAAAGCAGCAGTGTTCAATAAATATTTAATGAATAAATGAATGAATGGGGCTGCTGTGAATGTTAAATTAATTCCTGTGTATGTTCTGGAATCAATAATATTTTACCTAAGCATGTCTCAGATTTTCCTGGAGTGCCCTCTGCATCCCGATAGTTACTCTGGGAGCAGCTGTGTTGTACAGTGTGGTTCTGAGCCCGTGGCTTCTGTTGATGGTCGAAGGATGGATATTCTGGGCTGACTGTTTCTTCCTTAGGAATTTGGTACGGGGACCAAGGGATCAGGGCCATTTACTGACTCTGTAACATAACTTTCCACAGCTGTTGCAGATCTTGTTTTCAGCTGAGAGGACCAGATGCAGAGGTGTCTATTGAAAAGAATAAAACAATGATGAGAGGGAAACAGAGGTGGCAGATGGCGAGACAAGCTCTTCTGTGCACTAGTCCCCATCACCAGGTGTTCCTCAGGCCCAAACAGATCCCTAAACTTCCTGCTACATTAGGGAAAACACCATCTCAATGTCTACCCGTGTAATAGGTGGTTAATAAATACAAACCGAATCTGAATCTTGAGTGGGAGCAATCATAAGTACATCTGTTTTACCTTTAAACCTTCACAACAAGTCAAATCAAGCTAAGGTGTAAAAGTAAATATGGACTTCCCTGGTGGTTCAGAGGTTAAGAATCATCCTGACAATGCAGGGGACATGGGTTTGGTCCCTGGTCTGAGAAGATTCCACACGCTGCGGGGCGTGAAACCTGCAAGCCCCAACTGCTGAAGCCTGTGCATATTAGAGCCCGTGCCCAGCAACAAGAGAAGCCACTGCAATGCAAAGCCTGCACTCCGCAACTAGAGAGTAGCCCTTCCTCCCTTGCTCCAATTAGAGAAAACCCACGTGCAGCAACAAAGACCCAGCACAGCCAAAAATAAATAAGTAAATAAAAACGTTTTATGAACATTTGTCATTGCTTCTAATCTGACAGAGAAGGGACTCTGTTCTTTGTCTTGGAAGGCAGCCTGAATCACTGGAAAGATAATTGGTCCCCAAACAGGAAACCTGAGTTCTGATCCAGCTGTGAACTTGGGCTGGTTACTGTCCCACTCTACAGCCTTGCTTTCTCATCTGGAGAACAAAAGGGGCTGCATGAGGTGGGATGCAGTCTGTTTTTCAGACCTAGGTTTTACAAATAGGAGTTGGAGTCCTAAATGATTTCAGGCTCTCTATGGAGACATGTTCTTTTCCTACTGATACATACTTCAGATGTTTCAACTACTTATTTGTTTGTGTGTGACTGCAACATATCTGAACCCCTGCAACTGTGGGAGAGTTTTTCAGTTCACAAATCTTGAGAGAGGGAACATGTCTTCTACTACAGACATTGAAAAATCCAAATATTCACTTTCCCATTTCTCCTGGGCCTAGAACTAGGTTACTGATAGAAGCATGACCATTTACCCCATCTACAGAGACCAAATTGGGAGCTTGTGACTCCCTTGGTTCAGATCCAGCCATGAGTCTGTTCCAGAGGCAGGTGATGGCAGCAGCTGCTGAAGCTTCCAGGTTGACCAGTGTAATCTCCTGCGTCAGGGCTGAAGAGAACGGTGGTGCCCGCTTGGCAGCCAGTAGTCACAGAGGCATTGTGGGGACCCCAGAGCATCAGATAGGTAACTTGATGGCTGAGGTTCTGGCTGGTCCCAGGCCACACATTTCCTCTTGCTTCTTCAGGCTTTCTCTGATTCTGTGAGGTACTCACTAGCCTGTGCATGAGCTCCTTTTTAACTTAAATTTGTCACAGGTGGTGCCCCACCCCCAATTCTGCCAATAAGAACCTTGACTGGAAAAACTAGACTACACGAAATCAGGAGAGTCCTAAGTCCTAACTTCTCAGTGAGGTCAAGGTGATTAAACTAATGCAGTCAAGGGCTCTCTCTGACTTCTGCTCTGTGATTTTCACAGGAAGAATTTAAGTTTCATTTCTGGAACAGCAGAACCACAGAGGAACTGAGAGATTATTTCATCCAAGTTTCTCATTTTTTCCCCCAGAAGATCAAACCCAGTTATAATGGGAAAGAACTTGTACAGAATCACACAATGAGGTCCAGAGGTGGAACCCGTCTTTCTCTGACAGTCTTCAAGATTTTTCTTACCACCCAAATTGCCTCTTGTTGGTTAACACATCCTTTTGTTTACATTTTTTTCCCATTTGAATCTGTCTTTTGCACCTATGAATCTAGGGTTCTTACTTACCTCCTATCCCACCGCCAATATTCCTCTCTCTGTAGGTGGCACTTGTTTAGGAAAGGCATTTTGCCTTTAGGTTTCATGAAAAAGTCAGTTTCCTCCAGCAAGCTTCAAGGATTCAAGGCGTGAGTGAGGCCCCCTCTTCTCAGTAACACTGAGGCTCCTCCTCATGGATTCGTGATTACTTTGGCCTCAGTACTGTCATTATTTTTGTTTTTTAATTTCAACATTTTAAAATTCAAATATTTATTTATTTATTAAAGTATCATTGGTTTACAATGTTGTGTTAGTTTCAGGTGTAGGTATACAGAAATAGATGCAAAGACATAGAAAACAAAGTTATGGTTACCAAAGGGGAAAGGGAGAGGGAGGGATAAATTAGGAGTTAGGGATTAACAGATACACACTACTGTATGTAAACTAGATAAGCAACAAGGACCTACTGTACAGCACAGAGAACTCTACTGAATATCTTGTACTAACCTACAAGGGAAGAGAATGTATACACACACACACACACATATGTAACTGAATACTGTCATTATTTAAATGCAGAGAAGATCCTAAAACTGTGAGCCCTTCGAGGAAAAACACAGAGTCATCAAAATTCTCTAGCTGTGCCTAGAGTTATGCTCCTTGGCTGCTCCTTCAGAAATGCCAACCCCGTCTGCTCTTCTGAGGGGAAGGGAAAGAACATCCTTAATAAGACAGCAGTGAAATTATTACCTGTGAAGCCACGAGGGGAAAGAGCTCAAAGTTAGATTCAGACATACGCAGGCAGGCAAGATACAATTCCTTGCAGTAATTTAGACTCTGCGCCTACTCGAGGAAAGCTGTCCTCATCTGTCTGGCCCAATTTCATCTGTGTTCATTACCTAATCAGCATTGTACTCTGAGATGTATTGTACTGGAAATAATAAAAACATCAATACCTTTCTATTTCTGAGTCGGTAGTGTTTCTATGTCATTTTTTTTTAAGAGTTCTGTAAAACAGGCAGGGTAGGAATTATCCTCCTTTTAATGTTCCATTCATCAATTCAACAAATAGATTTTGAGTTCTTAGGACCTGCACGTACTCTTCTTGGCACAGGAGTACAGAAAAATATGATAATGTTCCTGCCCTCAAAAAGTTTATATGCTGTTAAAAATGGTAACTTTTATATTGTATATATTTTACCATAAAAAGTTTGATCTAATATTCATGTACTTTTAAAAAAATTTATATGCTGTAGGAAGTAGACAGTAGGTAAGCAATAAAAAATGATAATTACAGATTGTGATGAACTTTCAGGAAAGGAAAAGTGAAGGTATGTAATAGTATTTGGAGCTGCAACAGGATGGAATGGGGAAGTGACTTTATCTATGAGGATCTACGAAGGCTTCTCTGAGGAGGTGACCTGAAATGAAAGAAGGGGTCAGTTATGTGAAACGTAAACTATCTAAGACAGAGGAAACTATAGGTTCAAAAGCACTGAGGCAGGAATGAACTCGGTTCGTATTATTTAGTTTCCAAATACTTGGAGAATTTCCAGAATTTTATGTTATTGATTTTTAATTTAGTTACAATATAGACAACACACTTCCTATGATTAAACTATAATT
This sequence comes from Tragelaphus eurycerus, assembly GCA_935064755.1. Classification (NCBI taxonomy): domain Eukaryota; kingdom Metazoa; phylum Chordata; class Mammalia; order Artiodactyla; family Bovidae; genus Tragelaphus; species Tragelaphus eurycerus. The sequence continues at coordinate 27,216,751 of CAKXYN010000018.1, read as the reverse complement.
ATGGGTATGTCTATTTCTTTTGGTAGTTCTATCAGTTTTTCAGCTCTGCCATAGGTTGGTCCCTTTATTATTGTGAAATGATCTTTTTTATCCCTGGTAATATTCTTTGCTTCGAAATCTTCCTGGTCTCCTGTTAATCAATCCACACCATCTTTTTTTCCCTCCGTTTAATGTTAATGTTGTCATGGTTTATCTTTTCCATGCTTTTACTTTCAATGTATTTATGTTTCCATTTTGTTCCTTGTGTGCAACAAATGTTTGGGTCTTGCTTTTTAAATCCAAGATCACAATTTCTGACTTCTAGTTGGGCTGTTTAGATCATTTACATTTAATATGATATTGACATGTTTGGATTTAAATCTACCTTGCTATTTCACATCTATTTGTCCTGTCTGTTCTTTGTTTCCGTTTTCCTCTTTTTCTGTCTTCTTTTGGGTTACATGAATATTTTTTTAAGATTCCATTTTATTATATGATTTCTTGCCAAATTAGTTATAACTTGTCATTTTATTTAATGGCTTGTTTAGGGTTTATATTATTTATCTTAAACTTTCTCTGGCTTGTCTTCAAATGGTATTATACTCTTTCTTAGCAGGTATCAAACTATAAAAGTATATCTCCATTTCTCCCCTCTTGGCCTGTGTGCTACTGTTGTCATGCATTTAATTTCTGCATATGTCATAGGTCCCACAGTTTGTTATTATTTTTGTTTTAAAATGTGAATTATCTTTACAGAGATTTAAACAACAATATAAATGTTTTTATATTTACTCCTGGTGTTATCATTTATCCTGTTCAGAACCTTCTCTTCTCACCACCTCCTTAAAGCAGTCTTAGAAGGAGTGGAATTTATAAACCATGGTTAGAACCCTCTCTTTTTGCTGTAGCCAAAGCTGACTTATCAGTGAAACTGATAAGTCATCCCTCATCAGTTTCACTGCCTTGTCAGTGAAACTTGGGGGCAGCTGACTATTCAAAGCACACTGGGAATTGTTAATAACTTGGTATTGTAGAAGCAATAAAAGGACATCATCCCTCCTGATAATTACTGAGCTCTTCATAATTTGCTGAATCATTTTGTGTCCCTTCTCTCTGTTGAAATACATGGTTTATAAAATACAATGCACCTGGAAAAGCTTTCAGCTTTCCTTCAGCACCAGAGTGTTGGAAACTCCAAGAGGAGGTGAGGAGATACTCTGGCCATTCATTACCCCCTCAGCTCTTGGCATTGTTATTATACCCTGGGAGTTCTAAGATCTTGGCAACCTCTGTATTTTGTTGTCTGAGTTGCAGGTGTTGTAGACAGCCCAACAGATGACCATTATGAACCTGGCAGCCACAGACCAGCTTCTGGAGAGGAGAGAAGATATAGTCACTCTGACTCTCATCATAGGCCTTGATACAAAATGTGAAGCTGGCACAGAAGGTTGATTTAAGTGGGCCATGCACCTGGTACCATCTTTTCTACATTTGCCAGCTGTTTTTTCTTGGCTGGCATCATCAGAAAAGCTTGCTCTGATCCCATCATACACACAGAGCTATACAGACATGGTGAGACTCTGGCACAAGGAACCCACCTCAGCTGGCATGGGCATAGGTCAGGGTGCCCTTTCCCAGTCTTACATGCACAATGAAAGTCATCAGGATTCTGGCTGATAATTCTAATACCATAGTTTCCAAAGAGGATGCCTATAGCCATGTAGACACTGACTAATGCGGAGCGTAGTTGAAGCTGAAAGAGAAGTTACACCAAACCCAGTTAACGTTGCAAGTCATCATGCCAGGAGCTAAGAGTAGATCAAAGAAATATGATCCATACGCTCATCCTCAAGGTATTCAATCTGATTGGTGAGATAGGACATAAAGATCAAAAGATGATCAAGGGATAAATGATAACATTGAAAGTAATGACTTAATGATGCAACACAATCTTTGTCAGTGAAAATTTAGATGGGTGAGTTTATGGAGATCAGAGCAAATACAGACTAGCTCTATCTTGGTGGTTTTTAGAAGGCAGAGAGAGGTTTATTTTTAAATTGAATTAAGTCTTCAGAAATGGTCAGTGCATTCAGAAACAGTGAACCAAATTGATGGAGATGAAATTATGTACATAGGATGAGAAAACAAGTGTTTGAGGCAGAGGAGGACAAGAAGGAAGCTGAGGGTGGCCATACTGGTTTTGGTACCTGAGACATTATTGGGATACCATAGGTGTGAAAAGCTTGAGTTCTGAAGCTCTGTCCCTGACTGGCTGATGTAACCTTGGCCAAGTTATTTCACTCTTTAAATCCAAGTTTCTATAAAATATCTGTAAAATAGGGTGAATAATAGTACTAAATTCTTTCAAAGTGTTAAGTGAATTTATCCACAGTGTATGAGTACAGAGTGTCTGAAAGAGTAAATACTTTGCAAATATTGGCTAATAATGGTGGCTGTGTCAATGGTAGTAAAATTTGTTGGGACCATACCTTAAAATGAAGGTTGTGAACTGCAAGGTCTTAGCAATATCTTCTTCTTTTAAAAAAAAAAAAATTGGGCTGTAATTGTTTTACAACATTGTGTTAGTTTCTGCTGTATAAGAAGTGAATCAGCTACACAAATACACCACATTTCCTTTTCACGTCAGGCATTTGAAGCTGAAAGATTAGAGAACTAGTTAGTGACAGTGCACGTGGGCCAACTGAGGGGCTCTGATCCCCCATCTTATGCCTCCTCCCCACCGCACTGCATTGCGGCCTGTACTTAAAGAGACAGGCATGGTTATTGTGGCCAGTTAGCAGCTGGAAGGGGCAGATTTGAACTCAATTTCACCTTCATTTGTTATCAATCTTTTGATTCTGGGTAAACTGTGATATTCATTCAGGGTTCTTTATGCAGTTGCCAGCGTCTGATAACCAGCTGGAGGGGCAGCACTGAAAGTCCGGCATTTGACAGTGAAAATCTCCTGGTACATCCCACAAGGTTCTGGCAGGCAGCCCACACCTCGGCCAGGGCCAAGCACTCCCTGGCCATGCGTCAGGTCAGCAGAAAGTGATTCATTTTTGTTATGTATTTGAAGAGAGCCAGAGAATCACAGAGCTTTGATGAACATATTTAATTGGGGCTTTCTCTCAGGAGGAGAGAACATGTCCTCCTGATGTCTGTTGTATGAGGAGGGAAGATGAGAGTCCTAATGACCCGAGCACAGCAGGGCTCCGTTTTCACCACAGAAGACAGAGCTGTGGGCCAGTGCCAGGCTGTCAGGAGGAGACCCTTCCAAGAGAAAGGTTGCCTGAGGAAGAAGGGCCCTATCCTTCCAGGAAGCTGGAGCTGCTGCTGCTGCTGCTAAGTCGCTTCAGTTGTGTCTGACTTTGTGCGACCCCAGACATGGCAGCCCACCAGGCTCCCCCATCCCTGGGATTCTCCAGGCAAGAACACTGGAGTGGGTTGCCATTTCCTTCTCTAATGCATGAAAGTGAAAAGTAAAAGTGAAGTCGCTCAGTCGTGTCCGACTCTTAGTGATGCTGGAGAGAGAAGCACAATTCGGACAGCTTTTCTTGGAGCCAAGATGTATGTGTTACTTACGTATGAGCCAGGTTGCATTACTTGAGTATGATGTATGTTTTCCAAGTGACCAAAAAGATCTCTTTTTTGTTCTTTGGATCCCATTGTGTTCTCAGCTTGGGTTGGTATGCCTGGGTCAAGGGGAAATGGCAAATCTAATACATTCAATTCCAGGAAAGTTCACTGGGTACATACTACACAAAAGGCTAGGAAGGTGTTTGAAAATACTGGATAAAGGTGAAATTGACAGTCCTTGGGTAATACAAACTCACAATCTGCTTAAAAAGCCACATAGTGGAAAGTAATATGAGCTTCTGGGGACAGCTGTTCTGCTCACAGTGGTTCTAGATTCTTTATTTAGAGCCCCTCATGCCCAGGGAAAGAGGTCTCAAGTGGAGTTACACAAAGCAGGTAACCTTTCATCTCTCACAAATTGGTCCATGGGTGGACACTGGACCCAAGCTGGGCCCATCTATTCTCTCTCTGTCTGTATGTCTCTCAGTCTCATTTAAAGCTAAGGACAATAAAGATAGAGACTGGCCATCATTGCAATCATATTGCATTAGTAGCAGTACTCTAGACAGACTGTCCATGAACCCCAGAAATTTCTGTACTTTCCAAAGTCAACACTTCCTTAAGTTCTGAAAGTCTTTTGCCAGTCTTCCTAATAATTTTCATTTACCTTAATTAGTTTGAATGGGTTTTCTTTTGCCTGCATTCAAAGAGGCTCAATTCATTTAAGTTCTAGACATCCTCACAGAGCAGAGTTCAGAAATGGCAAAGATGTTGCTCCTTTATGTACTTCTCTGTAACTAAGGAATCCTAACTTGGGGGTCAGAAATAATTTTTTTTGGTTCTAGTCCTAATAAAAATCTAGATTACCTTGGTCATATTATTCTCTTTAAGTCTTAGCTTCAATATACATAAGTTATAGAGAAGAGACTTAATCTTCAAGACCTTTTCAACTCTATAACCATTGACTGGTAGAAGTCATAGCTTATGATATCCATGTGCACAAACAATAGTGAAATAGGCCAAGTGTCCCAAAGAATGTAGAAGAGCACTATGTTATACACAAGAGTTCAGGAGCCAGACTAAAATAGAGTCCCTGCCAACAACTGGAGGTTTTCTATTGTTAACTCTCCCAACAGATGATTTCTGTCCATCTCCTTTTAGAGGATATGCCTGATAGTTTTTCAGTCAGAGAGAATTGGCAGAAATAATCATTGATGGTAATATTAATAATAACTAAATACTTTGAGATCTTAATGTCACCATTGAACTGAGTGTATGATTTTATGATACCATTTAATTTTCTCAACACTGTAAGGTAGTAGCTATTCTTTACACATTTTATGGGTGAAGAAATTGAGGCTTACAGAACAATTTAACCCAGGTTACACTTCACCTCAGATCTCAACATCCGTGATCTTAATATGCTCTAGTGAACTACTTCAGGCTGATACTTATGTCAGATTTAATATTTATATTAATATTATTATTAATATACTTGCATGCTAAGTCACTTCAGTCATGTCCGATCCTTTGCAACCCTATGAACTGCAGCCCACCAGGTTCATGGGATTCTCTAGGCAAGAATACTGGAGTGGGTTGCCATTTCTTTCTCCAGGGGATCTTCCTGAGGATGAAACCTGGATCTCTTGTAGCTCCTGCATTGCAGGTGGATTCTTTACCACTGAGCTACCTGGGAAGCTCCATTAATATACTTAGTATTTATCAAGTATTCACATTGTGTGATGAGGTAGGTTAAGAGTTTATAACTTAAGGTAAACTTTTGGAACCTAGGTAGGGACACAAATTTTGGACTCGGGCTTCTTAAGAACTTTCTGACTTTTGAAGCCATCCAAAAACCAAAAGCTATTGACTGAAGAGTCATGAGTTCCCTGCTACTTAAATATATTCTCCTTAGTTGGATGATGCTTAGAGAAGTTTTAAGAAAATGTGAAAAATTGTGCTGGGGAAAGAGAATCAATGTGGGTAACCATTGAATATATCTTGAATTCCTAAATTCTGGTGAAAAGGCTGAGGTTGGCTATAACAGATATGGCCTGGGAGGGAAAAATTTCTCCTAAGTCTATCAGAAGCCTGTCAATGAACATGGAATATCACTAGGATTTTCCATTCAACCCCATGGCTGTTATCTTGCCCAGACTGTAAATCAATGAAATTAATGCAATGAATTTGAGCCTAACTTCTCACCAAAAGAAGGGGTGCAATTTATCACATATATAGATGTGCCTTGGATAGACCTCCTGCAGCTCAAATCAAGGATTAGTTTTTGCTACTTTGTAATGCAACCCTAGCTCTATTATTCCTTTTGCAACATGAGTTTCCCTGAGTGTCAGATAAACCCCAGCGCTTCAGTGTATTTCTTCAGCCAAGGAAAGATCATGGCTTATAAGAAATAGTTCCTTGGCTACTGAATTTCTACCCCAAGTTTGATATTCCACCAGCAACAACAAATGTCGCTCCTGAATTAGTTGGTTCTCAGCCTTGACTTTGTCTTAGTGGTGTAGGTGAACATGCAGCAAGCCATTTTCTTTTCTTAAATGGATATGCACAGGACTTCTGACATTAGTATTTTAAGGTTTGTATCATTTTAAATGGGCTCAAACATTGAATACATGAATGAGCATGAGATTATCTGTTCTGTCCAATTGATCAAATGAGATGAAACTAGAGCCAGATAATTGTTGTTGTTGTTGTTGTTTTTCAGTCCCTCAGTCATGTCCAACTCTTTGCGACCCCATGAACTGCAGCACGCCAGGCTTCCCAGTCCATCACCACCTCCTGGAGGTTGCTCAAACTCATGTCCATTGAGTTGGTGATCCATCCAACCATCTCACCCTTTGTCGCCCCCTTCTCCTCCTGCCTTCTGTCTTTCCCAGTATCAGGATCTTTCTAATGAGTCGACTGTTTGTATCAGGTGGCCAAAGGATTGGAGCTTCAGCTTCAGCATCAGTCCTTCCAATGAATATTCAGGACTGATTTCCTTTAGGATTGACTGGTTGGATTTCCTTGCAGTCCAAGGGACTCTCAAGAGTCTTCTCCAGCACCACAGTTCAGAAGCATCAATTCTTTGGCACTCAGTCTTCTTTATGGTTCAACTCTCACATCCATAGCTTTGAATATATGGACCTTTGTTGGCAAAGTAATGTCTCTGCTTGTTAATATGCTGTCTAGGTTTGTCACAGCTTTTCTTTCAAGGAGCAAGTGTCTTTTCATATCATGGCTGCAGTCGCCATCTGCAGTGATTTTGGAGCCTAGGAAAATAGAGTCTGTCACTGTTTCCATTGTTTCCCCATCTATATGCCATGAAGTGATGGGACTGGACACCATGATCTTAGCTTCCTAAATGTTGAGTTTTAAGCCAGCTTTTTCACTCTCCTCTTTCACTTTCATCAAGAGTCTCTTTAGTTCTTTGCTTTCTGCCATAAGGGTGGTATTGTCTGCATATCTGAGGTTATTGATAACCCAATATTATTCTCCCAATAATGTTAATTCCAGCTTATGCTTTATCCAGCCCAGCATTTCACATGATGTACTCTGCATATAAAGTAAATAAACCAGGTAACAATATACAGCCTTGATGCACCCCTTTCACAATTTTGAATCAGTTTGTTGTTCCATGTTCTTGACCTGTATACAGGTTTCTCAGGAAGCAGGTAAGGTGCCAAAAAATTAATATTTAGTACTTCTATTGGATAAACTGTCATTTATTCTTACTGCTGCTGTGTCACTTCAGTCGTGTCCAACTCTGTGCGACCCCAGAGACGGCAGCCCACCAGGCTCCCCCGTCCCTGGGATTCTCCAGGCAAGAACACTGGAGTGGGTTGCCATTTCCTTCTCCAATGCAGAAAAGTTAAAAGTCAAAGTGAAGTAGCTCAGTTGTGTCCAACTCTTAGCGACCTCAAGGACTGCAGCCTACTGGGCTCCTCCGTCCATGGGATTTTTCAGGCAAGAGTATTGGAGTGGGATGCCATTGCATTCTTACTATGTCTACATGATTACCAAGTTCAACAAACTTATACACAGATAGGAACACTGAGGAACAAGTGAAGGGAGTTATTTATTTTTCCAGCACAACTGGAACAGGAGTGAGGGACCATGGAGTTCACAGACAAGCAGGTCTCTTTCAATACTCTCACACTTCTTCATCAAGTCTAACTCCATGTAGCAGAGCCAGAACTGTGGATGCAGCAGGATGACTTGCCTACATGAACACTGAGAGGGGACTCGAAAGAGTAATAGTCTCAGTCTCTAGGCTCAGAGTCCTTTGGGATGACTTCTCAGTGGATTTTGAGGCTTTATGCTGATCCCCAGGTGCTGCAGTGGTAAAGAATCTGCCTGCCAATGCAAGAGACTCTGGTTTGATCTCTGGGTCAGGAGGATCCCCTGCAGGAGGAAATGGCAAACCACTCCAATATTTTTGCCTGGAAAATCCCATGGACAGAGGAGTCTGGTGGGCTACAGTCCATGGCCCATGAAGGAGTCGTACATGACGGAGCAAGAAAGTGCTGCTTCTTTAGCCAGTCACTGTGGGATGAGGCAGGACCTAAAACAACTAACGGCTGATGTAGGGAGAGGTTCTGTTTAAGAGCTTTTGGGCATAGCTGAGGTAAGAGCATGTTCTCCAAGCATGACTTTTCTTAAGGGATTATTCTTTCTTCTGAAAGAGAATGAAGAAGTGGTCTGCACATGCATCTAGCATGTGGGATGAGGAGAAATGTTAGGACTCCACATAGAAACAGACGGAACTATTTTTCTGAAGTTCTTCAGGAGACCAATGCATGAGACCTTTTTTGAACTCGAGTAATGTGGTGTGGCAACTGAGCGAATTCTCTTTCACTTTTCACTTTCATGCATTGGAGAGGGAAATGGCAACCCACTCCAGTGTTCTTGCCTGGAGAATCCCAGGGATGGGGGAGCCTGGTGGGCTGCCGTCTCTGGGGTCACACAGAGTCGGACACGACTGAAGTGACTTAGCAGCGGCAGCAGCAAGGTGGTGTGGAGAAATGAGGCAGATTCCTTAGCATCTATGAGGACCTGTTATCTCTCTCTTTTTAAACATTAAAAAAATTATTCACTTATATTTGGCTGCACTGCTTGGTATGTGGGATCTTAGTTCCCCAAAGAGGGATGGAATCTGTGCCCCCTGCACTGGGACCGCAGAGTCTTAACCACTGGACTGCCAGGGAACACCCCTGTTGTCTCTTTATGCATCTGGTAGCTTGAAAATGCAGCTTTGGGAGCCTGAAGAGAAAGAGCTTAGGGGCCTTGGTGGAGGACTGAAGCAGTTATGGCAGAGAAGAGGTACCATATATCACTCAAGGAGCTTTGGGGCCAGTGGACTACATTGATAGGGATGTTCATTGCTCTGTTGTGTTTGACTCTGTGATCCTGTGGACTGAAGCCCACCAGGCACGTCCATGGAGTTTTCCAGCAAGAGTACTGGAGTGGTTTGCCATTTCCTACTCCAGGGAATCTTCTCAACCCACGGGTCGAACCCACGTGTCTTGGATCTCCTGCATTGGCAGGTGGCTTCTTTTACCACTTCACCATCTGGAAAGCCCCCAGAATGTTTATGAGTTCACCTGAGATGCCCGTTTGGGAATGATGATGGGAGGGGAGGACTTTGTAAGGACGTGGGTTTCTGTATCTGTGTGTAGATGCAAAAGCCTGAAAAATATGGGTTATTCAGGTTAAGAAATAGTGAAAAACATGATATAACATGGAGGCACTGCCCCTCCCTCTTTCTGCCTTTCTCAACAGTACAAGGCTGCTCTTTAGAAATTTATCCTTTTCAGGACTGTCCTTGATGTCCATTGATTTTTAAATATGTAATTAAATGGCTATGGAGAAGATAAGTACATGACATAATTTGCCATCAACTCTAAGCCTTTTGCTTTACAATCTGCTTGCTTTTAAACATTTTCAAATTGCATTTCCTATCTACAAATTTCAGATCTCTATAATAGATGCTGCAAAACACACAACCGTGAATAAGATAAGGATCCTGGGCTGCAGAAACTAACACCAGATATGGGAGAGAAGACATATTCACAGTTGCCACCACAGAAGACTCCAAATGGCTTGAATGATACAAAGGATGCATTTTAGGAACTGAGGCAGGAGAAAGCATGTAGGAATCATATCTTGCTGGTGACAGCAAGGAAGACTTGATGGGTGAGCTGATATATTTCTTAGACTTAAAAGCCATCCAGGCAGTGAAATTTATTTTCATTGCAATAAAACTATTTTAATTACATTAAGTGCATCAGATCAGATCAGTCGCTCAGTCGTGTCCAACTCTTTGCGACCCCATGAACTGCAGCACGCCAGGCCTCCCTATCCATCACCAGCTCCCAGAGGTCACTCAGACTCACATCCATCAAGTCAGTGATGCCATCCAGCCATCTCATCCTCTGTCGTCCCCTTCTCCTCCTGCCTCCAATCCCTCCCAGCATCAGAGTCTTCTCCAATGAGTCAACTCTTTGCATGGGGTGGCCAAAATACTGGAGTTTCAGCTTTAGCATCATTCCTTCCAAAGAAATTCCAGGATTGATCTCCTTCAGAATGGACTGGTTGGATCTTCTTGCAGTCCAAGGGACTCTCAAGAGTCTTCTCCAACACCACAGTTCAAAAGCATCAATTCTTCGGCGCTCAGCCTTCTTCACAGTCCAGCTCTCACATCCATACATGACCACAGGAAAGACCATAGCCTTGACTAGGTGAACCTTTGTTGGTAAAGTAATGTCTCTGCTTTTGAACATGCTATCTAGGTTGGTCATAACTTTCCTTCCAAGGAGTAAGCATCTTCTAATTTCATGGCTGCAGTCACCATCTGCAGTGATTTTGGAGCCCAGAAAAACAAAGTCTGACACTGTTTCCACTGTTTCTCCATCTATTTCCCATGTAGTGATGGGACCAGATGCCATGATCTTCGTTTTCTGAATGTTGAGCTTTAAGCCAACCTTTTCACTCTCCACTTTCACTGTCATCAAGAGGCTTTTTAGCCCCTCTTCACTTTCTGCCATAAGGGTCGTGTCATCTGCATATCTGAGGTTATTGATATTTCTCCCAGCAATCTTGATTCCAACTCCTGTTTCTTCCAGTCCAGCATTTCTCATGATGTACTCTGCATATAAGTTAAATAAACATGGTGACAATATGCAGCCTTGACGTACTCCTTTTCCTGTTTGGAACCAGTCTGTTGTTCCATGACCAGTTCTAACTGTTGCTTCCTGACCTGCATACAGATTTCTCAAGAGGCAGATCAGGTGGTCTGGTATTCCCATCTCTTTCAGAATTTTCCATAGTTTATTGTGATCCACACAGTCAAAGGCTTTGGCATAGTCAATAAAGCAGAAATAAATGTTTTTCTGGAACTCTCTTGCTTTTTCCATGATCCAGCGGATGTTGGCAATTTGATCTCTGGTTCCTCTGCCTTTTCTAAAACCAGCTTGAACATCAGGAAGTTCACGGTTCACATATTGCTGAAGCCTGGCTTGGAGAATTTTGAGCATTACTTTACTAGCGTGTGAGATGAGTGCAATTGTGCAGTAGTTTGAGCATTCTTTGGCATTGCCTTTCTTTGGGATTGGGATGAAAACTGACCTTTTCCAATCTTGTGGCCACTGCTGAGTTTTCTAAATTTGCTGGCATATTGAGTGTAGCGCCCCGCCGGCTGCGCCCGCGCACTAAGAGCGTGACCGAGAGGAGCTACCCCACGACAGGAAGGACGAGTGAGGGCCAGCGCACCAAGCACGGCCAAGAAGAGCTACCCCACGACCGAGGTCAGGAAGGGCTGCGGTGAGGAGAGATCCCCTCGTCCAAGGTAAGGTGTGATGGCTGTGCTTCGCTGGAGCAGCCGAGACGAGATACCCCACGCCCAAGGTAAGAGAAACCCAAGTAAGACAGTAGGTCTTGAAAGAGGGCATCAGAGGGCAAATACACTGAAACATTAAGTGCATACAAATTTCTAATAACAGAATGTTTATTTCTGTAGTGACATTTGTTCAATAAACCCAAAAACATATGCTGATTGTCTTCTGAATTGAACACTTTTTGGTAGAGGGTGACAAGCAGTTATGACCCTACAAAGTCCCAAGAAAATTCTGCCTCAGTTTACTATTAAGTCCTTATACCTTCAAGTCTTCACTTAATGAGTAGTTATAAAGAGGGGCATCATCTCTCAGGATGTAATGGGGAGGGAAGTGGGTCTTTATTTTTATTTAATTAATTTTGGGGCTGCTTGCAGGCTTTCTGTAGTTGTGGTGAGAGGGGGTTGCTCTCTAGTTGTGTGTCCAGGCCTCTCATTGCAGTGGCTTCTCTTGTTAAAGAGCTCAGGCTCTAGAGTGCGGGGGCTTTAGTAGTTGCTGCTTGCAGGCGTAGTTGTGACATGTTACTTGCAACATGTGGGTTCCTCTCAGACCAGGGATTGAATTTTTGTCTCCTGCCCCAGCAGATGGATTCCAAGGAATCTGGGACCACTAGGGAATTCCCAAAAGTGGATCTTTAGAGTCAGTTATTTCCTTAGGATATATGACTAGTCCATCAATTTACCCCCAAACTGTTAGATTCTCTTTCTATCTGGTGTATATGTCATTCCAGCTTCTGATCAGTCCTTCCTGTTCCGGTGGAATTCCTACTTATTCAAGAACTTTATGACTTACTCTAAATTCCTTAGATCCATCCCTTCTTACTTCTATAGCTAGAGAGAAATATACATCTATTCTTGTTATGTAGAATACCTGCAAACATTTAATCCTCAAAATCCATACCTTACAGATAGATATATGCTTATTAAGTGAAACTAAACATGCTCATGTGCTAACAAAATATACTAATGTGTTGTAATGGATAAATTTTTGTCCCCACCACCCCCAATTAATATGCTAAAATCCTAACCCCTCATGTGATGGTATTAGGAGGTGGAGGTGCTTGAGAGGTGGTTAGGTCATGAGAGTAGAGTCTTCATGAATGTGGTCAGTGCCTTTATAAACAAGACCCCAGGGAGCTTGCTAGTCCTCTTTCCTCCATGTGAGGATACAATGAAAATTTGGCAGTCTACATCTGGAAAGATGTGCTACCACAGAAACTGACCTTGCTGGCAGTCTGATTTTAGACTTTCAGTCTCCAGAACCGTGAGAAATAAATGTTTGATGTTTCTAAGCCACCTATTCTATGGACAGGCTGAGCTGACTGGGACACAGTTAATGTCTCTATCAGGTATGCAGTCTAGTCTAGTTTAGTCCAGTTTAACAGGAAACCGGAGCTCAGCCTCAACCAGCTGTTCTTCAAGTTCTCTGGTCCTTGTTCCACTCTTCTATAAAATAAGGGAGGGTTCTTGTTGTTGTTTAGTCGCTAAGTCATGCCCGACTTTTTGTGACCCCATGGACTGTAGCCTGCCAGGCTCCTCTGTCCACGGAATTTCCCAGGCAAGAATACTGGAATGGGTTGCCATTTCCTTCTCCAGGGGATCTTCCTGACCCAGGATTCGAACCCACATCTCTTGTTTTGAAGGTGGATTCTTTACCACTGTGCCACCTGGGAAGCCCTAGAAATAAGGGAGTAGCATTTATTTATTTTTGAAGCCAGTGGGTAGGACTTACTGGGTTGAGTATTATTTAAAATATTAAAATTACATATTTTATATATATATATATATATATATATATATATATATATAGTAAAAATCAAGCCATGTTTAAGTAGAATGAAAAGTTTGATTCCCCACTCATCTCCTCTTCTCCACCCTACATGTAATTTTATGTGGTAAAGTCTTTATGAATTTGATTACATATGTATTTATCTTTGTACAAGACCACTAAATTTCTCATAAATTATGTCATATTATATGTAATTCTATACTTGACTTCTTCTTACTAGAAAGTATAGTACTGTGATCTTCTCATTTCACAACACTAGAGCTCTCCATCAATTTGTGTCAGAGACTTTATACTATAGAAGTACTGCAGCTTGAAAAGCACTCCTTTGTTTTTGTGAATACTTAAGATGTTCTCAATTTTTGCTATCACAATGTTATAATACATATCTTGGCACACACCTCTTTGTACATATATGTCAGTATTTCCTAGAGAAGTGGAATTTTTGCCCTACAGATATAAACATTTAAATCTAGATAGAGAACTGAATGGATGGGGTTTCATCAGAGGTGAATGGAACTCATCCTCTGCTTTATGATCCATATTCATGAAAACCACCTCTTGACATTTACACTTGGGTGTTCTACAGATATTACAATGTCTAACATTATTCCTATTTCTCTCCCCATCTCTTTCTTTCCCAGGTTTCCCCATTTCATAACTTGGTGCCATCGTCATTTCTGTTTTCAAGTCTCCAAACCAAAAGTCATTCTTTTGCCTCTTTTGCCCTTTTGTCTTTCATGACCACTCCTTCTGTGAGTGTTGATTCTGTCTTCAAATTAGTGTTAGAATCCATTTACTTTATTCATCCTCCACCATAATCACCTTGGTCCAAGGCACCATTCTCTCTTACCTGGTCTATGGTGATAACTTCCTAGTAGATCTTCCTTCTCCTATTTTCCCTCCCCTGCCCCAAATTTAAATGCTTTCTCTTTACTGAAGCCAGAGTAATATTTTTAAAATATAAATTTGATAACATTATTCCTATGGTTTGAATTCTTTAATGACTTCCAATCTCACTAAAAATAAAACAAACTCCTCTGCATGGCCTTTTAGATGCTACATGAGCTTATGTAATCTTACCTCTTGGACCTCACTTGGGATCCCTTATTATACTTTGGCCATTTTTGTTTCAATTCAATCACCTAAATTTACCAGTTCGGCTCCCACCACAGAGTCACCACATTTTCTCTGCTTGTACCTGGGAAGCTCTATTCTTGTTCTTTGCATGGCAGTCTCCTTTTAATTCATCCATTCTCTGTTTAAAGTCATCTTTTCAGAAGTGCCTTCCCTGAGGCCCTGCCTTTCTGCCCCAGCTACTCTCTATCACATTGCTCTGTTGATTTCCTTGACAGCTCTTATCAGAATCCAAAATTATTTTGTTTAATTATTTGTTTATTATCTGTTTACTCCACTTACAATTAAGCGCTATCAAGGAGTGGACATGGTCTTTTTCTGTGCTTTGGGCAGATAGCAGACACTCAACAAAAGGATGCTGAGGGAGTGAGGAAGCCTTTCCAGCAGAGATAGTACCTGCTCTGGGAGAAGCATGGAGAAGGGGGAGCCCTGGGTGAGCTCTGGACCACAGAGAATCTAGGGTAATTGAGTGAGGAGAGCTGGACAGGAGAGAACAAGAAAAGTCTGGAAGAAAAGTCCCTGCCAGGTTGTAGAAGATCTCCAGTGACAGAGTTGATCCTCTGGTACTCTGAGCTTGGCTTCCCATCACATCACATTATATTGCTGTCAGCAAGAGACTCAGGTACTAAAGGCCGCCCATGTATCCTAGCATTTGAAATTTGGTCCAGCATTTCATTTTTTGAAAGTAGCTCTTGGCACAACTACTTTATATTTCACTTCCAGGAAGACTCAGTACCTCTTTAAATTCACAACTTGTTTTTCTAGATTTGTGATGATTTGACTTCATTTGATCAGTTTGAGTTAGAAGAACATAATAAAGTGGTTTCCAATAACCTAGTGGGCCATTACCCATTTTCTTTAGTCAGCAAAGGTACAGATTTCCCTAACAATTAAAAAAAAAAGTCCACAGTGATTCGAGAACCATTAAGGTATGTGATGATCTCATTAAATTTCTTAGTATAATTAGCTACTTCTTTTTCCTTAAGGGATATTCAGATGTGCTTCAATTAAAAGATATTTTTAGGCTTTCTGAAGTATGTGATTTCTTTTGTAAAAAGAAAAAGCTCTGTTTCCTTTTGTTGTTTGAATAAAACTCACTTATCCCTTTAAATGATTTTAGATATATGTTTCTTATATACTCAAAACCATACACTAGGACATTTAAAGACCAAAGGCTGATTTATTGACAGCACTTACAGAGAAAATGCTGAACTTTCTAAGTCTCAGTATCTGTCTATGGTCAAGAACAGGGGATCCTTACTTTGGGGTCTAGGTGCAGACTGAGGCCTGAGCCTGTTGCCAGTCCTCGGGGAAATATCTGATGGCCCCACTTCTCACTGGCAAGAACTGCTAGAGAAACATAGTTTATTGCTAACATGGACATCGAAACAAAAAATGTGATTTGCTTTATAGGTAATTTCTCAAGAGGACTACAAGAGAGGTGTCTATCTTTACTGAATATATGAGTAATTAGTATAGGCATTCTCTCCATATTTTTTATATGAACAGATTTTTTGCAAAACATATTTTAAATATCAACCTATTATCACCTTTATAAATATATGAATATTCTAAGCTCTATGATTTAAGCTGGATTTTCTATTCTCATCCCCAAAGTTTGTTCTTTGTTATTACCATTAGATTAAAAAAACTAAAGTGATGGCAATTGAGATGCGATTTGGTTCTTATTTTAGCCCAAAGTTAGCATATTAGTAAAGCAGCATATGAGTGTCCTGTTGTATAAACTATAACTAAATTCTCAGAATGGGCTTGTAACAACTGAGACTAACTTTTTTCTACCATTTACGACCTTCGTTATTGTTTTCTTCTTTCTGTTGTTTGGAATAATCTTGAAATGACTTTTTCTAGATGTAATCTTGGGAAAGGAGAGAAAAAGAAGAGGAAGTATGACAACAGAGGGGAAAGAAGGAAAATAAAGAGGAAGGACAGAGAAATAGAGTAAAGGAATAAAAAGAACCAAAGTAAGCTTTATTTTTCTTTTCAAGGTCCTACACTGTCTTCTAGAATCATAGTAATATTAGAATTATGAGATTTCTTTTGTAACAACCTAGTTTGGTTTCTTATTTCATTTAAAAAAAAACAAAAACTTTTCATTTTGAGATAATTATGGATTAACCAGAAGATGCAATGACAGTATCAAGAGGTCCAGTGCATTCTTCATCAGTTTCCTTTATTGGTTCCATCTTAACTAGAGTACACGTCAAAACCAGGACATCGATGTTGGTACCACGTTAGTGATGCCATTTTATCACATAGGAGATAGGTATATAACTTCTGCAATTGAGATACAGAACTAATCCATCACCACAATGATCTCTGTCTTTCTACATGCTCTTGGCCCATCCTTAATCCCTGGAAACCACTAATCTGTTGTCTATTTCTATAATTTTGTCATTTCAAGAATGTTATATAAATGGCATCTCATGGTATAGAATATACTGAGACTGACTTTCCACTCCACATAATTTCCTTGTGATCTATCCTTCTGTGTGTTTATCATTAGTTGTGACCTTTTTGTTGCTACACGTGATTTTAAGAATTGTGTTTAAATCACTTGATGAGTGCTAAAATGCTCTCTATTCAAGAAGGTATTGTTTAGATAATTCTATGCTAATTCTGAGAAAATCAGAGTTATATGATATAGTCAGTTTCTACTGGGTTCTGATCCTTTGCACGAGCCACATCATCTCCTAGAAGTGCCCTTCTCACCTTGGTCCCAGTTCAAATCTTCCCTTCTCAAAATCCCTTGCTCAATCTCACAGTGATCTGATTCCTGTTTCCCCTGTCTTGTCAAATAATGACACATTTTCCTTCCTCAATCTTCTCACTGCATGTTCTTTCCTTTAATGACCATGTGTTACTATGTTTTTCTCCTTCAGGACATGGAGTACCTACTGAAGGTAGGGAGTGGCTCTCTGCAGCTCCTGATAATAAATGGTCTGTACTCAATAACTGCTGGTCATAACTGATTCTAAGTGAATTAGGTTAGGAGTTCTTGTTTTGTTAGTGTATGGAAGTCACATGGAGAAATTTTTGTAAAAAAATCTGGTCCCTGGGTCTCACTTTCAGAGATTTTAGCTTAATGGATCCAATGAGCAGCTAGGGCATTAGGGTTTTAAAACCTCCTTAGTTGGTTCAAGGCTTCCCAAATGGCTCAGTGGTGAAGAATCCGCCTGTCAATGCAAGAGACACCGATTTGATTGCTGGGTCTCCTACAGAAGGAAATGGCAACCCACTCCAGTATTCTTATCTAGGAGATCCCATGGACAGAGGGGCCTGACGGGCTACAGTCTATGTGGTCATGAAAAAGTTGGATGTGATTTAGAAGCTAAACAACAGTAACAAGTTAGTGCTAATGTGCCATCAAAATCTAGAATCACTACAAGAACTGATTATTAGAGGGGATTTAATCTCTAAAGGAGATACTGTCGAAGTCTGTTTTTCTTTTTAACCTATCCCCAATACTTTTTTGTTAAAAATAAACATTAACTCACATTTTGATGTTTAGATACCTCCTGTGCATGTGTGCGTGCTAAGTTGATTCAGTTGTGTCCGACTCTTTGTGACCCTATAGACTGTAGCCCGCCAGGCTCCTCTGCCCATGGAATTCTCCAGGCAAGAATACTAAAGTGGTTTGCTGCACTCTTCTCAGGTGAGATACCTCCTATAGGTTTACAAAAAAGTTTGTGTGTAAATCAAAATATGATTTTGTGAATTTTGCCTGTCATGTTGGTTTTAAGGAATACGTTTTGCAAACAGGAAAAGTATGTTCTCTGTTCTCCATAAAATTTAAATCAATTCACATTTCTGAGGCTTCTAAAGAAGTCATTAGCCAGAGTCACTCAACCTTGGCTGCACATTAGAGTCAGCTGGGAAGTTTTAAAAATCCCAGTGCCTGGGCTGCGCAACACACCCATTAAATGAGAATCTCAGGGGATGAGACCCAGGCATCAGCACTTTGTAAAGCTTCCTCGGTGATTCCCGTGTGCAGTCAAGATTGAAGAGCCATTGCCATAAATTGATAGAGTTCCTGATTTATCTTTGTAAACATATATGTTAATTCCTTTGGTTTGCATGAGTTAACTTTTACACTAATTGGGTGAAAAGTACAAAGTATCACTTATTCTATGCTCATGCTTTCAAAAAACCTTAGGTATCATTAGCTATCACTGATGTATGCATAGCATTTACTGTTGACAAAGTGCTTTCGTGTCTACTTGTTCAGCTGTTTCTTATGAAACAAAGCAAAACAAAGAAAGTGATATAGAAAAGAGTATTGTTAACTTTACACTCCAGTTTTGCAGAAGAGAAAACCAAAGCATAGATAAAGTGTTGTAGGTCCCATAGGTAGATAAAGTGTTCCAGGGCCTGTGATGAGGCAAACAAGGGGCCTAGAGTTTGAAGGAGGCCCTCATTCTTAGGGTTGTGTAAGCACTGGTTGGCACCTGTGTGTGGACACTATCTAATGTGCTTCCCAGGGGCCTCATCTCATCCTCCTCCCAGCTCTGAAAGTGAGGTACCATCAAGCACACAAGCAGTGGGAGGACAGATGCTAAGATCAAAATCTAGGGTACTTGTGATTTCCTCACTCCAACATCCTTATACACACATATTAGGAAGTGCAGAATTGCCTCTGCTTTAATTTAGTATAGTTGGCTGAATAATACCCCTCACCCGCCACCCCAAAGAAGTCTATATCCTAATTCTCGAAACTTGTGAGTATATTGTTTTACATTTGCAAATGTACATGTAAGGGACTTTGCAAATATGATTAAGTGAAGCACTTTGAGATGAGGAGACTCATCTAGATTGTTCCAGCTGAGCCTAACGTGATCAAAAAGTCCTCAAAAGAGGGAGGCTGGGCAGACCAGAGTCAAAGAAGGAGATGCAATGACAGACATGGAGACCAAGGTGGAGGCTGAAATGACACCATTGTTGAAAGGAGGCCATGAGCCAAGGAGTGCAGACTGCCTCCAGAAGCTGGAAAAAACAAGGGATGATTCTCCCCTAGAACCTCCAGAATGAATGAAGTCCTGCTGACACACTGATTTTAGTTCATAAGACCCACATTCAAACTCCTAAATCTCCAGAACTATGAGATTATAAATTTGTGTTAAGCACAGAGTTGGACACAACTGAAACGACTTAGCAGCAGCAGCAGCATTATGCTTATGGTAATTTGTTATAGCAGCAATAGAAAACAAATGCACTTAGTTTAAAATTATTTTTTGCCTCCTGAGTATTAGTAGTTTACCAGAGGAAAAAGTTGGCTCATGTTTAGAAGCTATATTATATTAAAAAAAGTCATTTTAAATAATTAAAGCCCGTTCACTGTGCTAAGTTGTCTCTGCTGTGGGAGACACCTGGGAACTGAGCCAACATTGAAAATAGATTCTCAGATTATCTTGGGGTGTGCACTCACTGGGGCAAATGGCAGACAAAATCACTGACTATTTAGGACAGTAAATTCTTTGTGCTCTTCTCGCTATTCGGGTTTGCTCACTCTGTCTCCTCTGTCTCCCTGTCACTGTCTCTGTTCTGCCTCTCTCACTCTGTGTCTCTCTCGTCTGTCTCTCTTTCTGATAAGCACATGCAAATAAATTTGAAAAAAATTTAAAATTCAGTATGAGCATGATGCTGCTCCTTCATAAAATTAATTTTCCTTCTGGACCAGCACGGCACTAGAGATATTTGCTGTTTGTGCTTTCACTGGTGGCAGGCAGAGCCTATAGCAGCGGTCCCCAACCTTTTTGGTACCAGAGACTGATTTTATAGAAGACAACTTTTCTGTGGATGAGGGGTGGGGTGGGGGGGATAATTTCAAGATGATTCAAGCGCATTACATTTATTGTGTACTTTATTTATAATCTAACGCTGCCGCTGATCTGACAGGAGGTACCAGTTTGCAGCCCAGAGGTTGAGGACCCCTGGCCTAGAGAGATGAAGTGCTGGGAAGATGATGTGTGTGTGTGTTAATTGCTCAGACATGTCTGACTCTTTGTGACCCCATGGACTGTAGCCCGCCAGGCTCCTCTGTCCATGGAATTATCCAGGCAAGAATATTGGAGTGGATTGCGATGCCCATCTCCAGGGGATCCTCTTGACCCAGGGATTGAACTCAGGTCTCCTTCACTGCAGGCAGATTCTTTACTGGCTGAGCCACCAGAGAAGATGATGATTGAGACATATTCTGTGAGCCAGACTTAGACCCAGGACCAGGAGGTGGGAATTGAAGACGTGTATAATATCACAATGTGTAACAACTTTCTAATATTTCAAGTATTTCAGAAAAATAGAATAGAGATGATGATCTCCTCAGAACCCCTAAGTATTCAAGCAGAGTTCAACCAGCTACAATGTGGGGAAGAGATTAAAGCTCTGAACAGAAGATATGAAGGGTGTTAGATGCCTTTAATCCTGAAATTCTCCATCACAAGATTTACACTGTACCATTTCTCTTTGAGATTTCAAAGAGATAGAGTACCCACAAGTAAATTACATGTTAATTCTTTACATCTTATTCTCCTGATAATATTCCTTGCTCACCTTAGACATTCCAAAATGCTGTCGCACAGGCTTCTTCTCACATAAGATATGATGCCTTGTTAAGTAATAGTTTTCCTATATAATAAAGTTTAGTACTAAATGTTTCTTTGTTGGCCCATCCAACAAAATCCTTTTGTTTTGAAGTCTAAATTCTAATAAGTAAGAAGTGAAGGAAAGTGTTCTGGTATGACTTTTGAAGTAGTTCCTATTTTTATTTTCCTGTAATGCGAGTGCCACAGCATTTTCCAAACATTGGCTTTTGTGTTTAAGAGACCGTGAAGGAGGAACCTTCTCCAGACCCTTCTGGGGCTGGCTGTGGTCCATGTCTCTCAGGGTCCTGCTGTGTGTAAATCATGTACTCAGATACATCCAGAGAAAGCCATCCATCACAGGCTGGCAGTGACACGGGCCGTGCTGTCTGTAAATCTGGTGAAAATAATGTATTTGTGCTGTGTGATGACATCCCATAATGAGATTGTGATATTCTATAGCATGTGATTTGCTATTTGTGACAAAGATGAATTTCACAGGAGTACAGCTGCGGAGAGGCTGCTGGGCTGGGCGGATGCGTGTAGTGGAAAGGCCCATCTCAGCCCATCCAGTCATAGTTCTTCTCTACTGGAAATAATTTCTTGGGGCTGCCAGGAGTGAGTTGCCAAACTGAAATTTCTCTAAAGGGTTGCTGAGTATTTAGGCAAAGCAAAATCTCTAACAGGAAAAAAATGTATGGGAGATGTTCATCAATATTCTGTTTATTGTATTAATAGCTTATGGTAACAGAAGCCAATAGTCCACAACTGAGGTTATGTGTCCGACTTGTGCCTTCAACACTTGCAATTTGTGCAAAGTCAACACTGCCTTTCTGTTCAAAACAGAATAAATAACCTAAGATGTTCAGATACTAATTACCAGAGTCATGTGTGGAAGTATTTTAAACATGCATTACTTTTAAGGATCCTAAATTATTTTAAAGTATGGTTCCCAGACCAGCAGTACTGGTATTACTTGGGAGCTTATTAGAGCTACAGACTCTTGGGTCCCTTCCCAGACCTACTGAATTAGAATCTGCATTTTAACAAGCTTTTCAAGTGATTCTTAGACAATTGAAATGTGCTGCTCAGTATCCCTAATAAAGATGATTTGTTGTGGTTCAGTTTTCAGTTGTGTCTAACTCTTTGTGACCACATGGACTATAACAAGCCAGGTTTCCCTGTTCTTCACCATCTCCCAGAGCTTGCTCAAACTCTTGTCCCTTGAGTCGGTGATGCCATCCAACCATTTTATCCCCTGTCATCCCCTTCTCCTGCCTTCAATCTTTCCCACCATCAGGATCTTTTCCAGTGAGTTGGCTCTTCATGTCTGGTGGCCAAACTATTGGGGCTTCATTTTCAGCATCAGTCCCTTCAGTGAATATTCAGGATTGATTTCCTTTAGGATTGACTGATTTGATCTCTTTGCTATCCAAGGGACTCTCAAGAGTCTCCTCTGAAACCACAGTTCAAAAGCATCAATTCTTTGGTGCTCAGCCTTCTTTATGGTCCAACTCTCATATGCATACATGATTACTGGAAAAACTGTATCTTTGACCCTAATGGACATTTGTTAGCAAAATGATGTCTCTGCTTTTTAATATGCTGTCTAGGTTGGTCATAGCTTTCCTTACAAGGAGTAAGAATTTTTTTAATTTCATGGCTACAGTCACTGTCTGCAGTGATTTTGGAGCCCAAGAAAATAAAATCTTTCACTGTTTCCATTGTTTCTCTATCTATTTCCTATGAAGTGATGAAACTGGATGACATGATCTTCGTTTTTTGAATGTTGAGTTTTAAGCCAGCTTTTTCACTCTCTTCTTTTACTTTCATCAAGAGGCTCCTCAGTTCTTCTTTGCTTTCTGCCATAAGAGTGGTGTTATCTGCATATCTGAGGTTACTGATATTTCTCCTGGCAATTTTGATTCCAGCTTGTTCTTCATTCACCCTGGAACTTTGCATGATGTACTCTATGCTATGCTATGTTAAGTCACTTCAGTCGTGTCTGACTCTGTGTGACCCCATAGACGGCAGCCTACCAGGCTCCCCCGTCCCAGGGATTCTCCAGGCAAGAACACTGGAGTGGGTTGCCATTTCCTTCTCCAATGCATGAAAGTGAAAAGTGAAAGTGAAGTCGCTTGGTTGTGTCCGACTCTTAGCGACCCCATGGACTGCAGCCTACCAGGCTCCACCGTCCGTGGATTTTTCCAGGCAAAAGTACTGGAGTGGGGTGCCATTGCCTTCTCCGGATGTACTCTATGCTTAAGTTAAATAAGCAGGGTGACAATATACAGCCTTGACGTACTCCTTTCCTAATTTAGAGCCAGTCCATTGTTCCATTTCCAGTTCTAACTGTTGCTTCTTGACCTACATACAGGTTTCTCAGGAGGCAGGTAAGGTGGTCAGGTATTCCTATCTCTTTAAGAATTTTCCACAGTTTGTTGTGATCTATATAAAGGCCTTAGCATAGTCATGAAGCAGAAGTAGATGTTTTTCTGGAATTCTCTTGCTTTTTCCATGCTTGAACGTATATTGACAATTTGCTCTCTGGTTCCTCTGCCTTTTCGAAATCCAGCTTGTACATCTGGAAGTTCTCAGTTTAAATACTGTTGAAACCTAGCTTGGAAGATTTTGAGCATTACCTAGTCCCACTATAGAGCCTCTGAGCAAGTGACCCACAAACTAGAGAACAGTTATACCAAAGAAGTTCTTGCACTGTTGCAAAAGTTCTCAGGCTCGTAATAGTTTTCCTAACTTAGGAATTCAGCAAAGGCACTGAGAAACCCCAGGGAATTTGACTTTAAACAGCCAGTGATATTTGATTACAGAACTTCCACAGGACTGGAGAAACAGAGACTCTTTGAGGGCACAAAGAAAACCTTGTGTGCACCAGGACCCAGGAGAAAGGAGCAATAACCTCACGAGAGACTGAGCCAGACTTATATGAGTGTTTGGGAGTCTCCAGTGGAGGTGTGAGTTGATAGTGCCCTGCTGTGGGGTCAGAGACACTGACTGCAGCAGTCCTACAACTTATGCTGGCTTAAGTTGCCATTATCCCTACAGTAGTTTGGCCTCAGGTCAAACTACAGGGAGGGAACACAGCCCCACCCATCAGCAGAAAATTGGGTTAAAGACTTACTAAGCATGGCCTTGCCCACCAGAGCAAAACTCAGTTTTCCCCACAGCCAGTCGCTCCCATCAGGAAGCTTCCACAAGTCTCTTAACCTTATGCATCAGAGGGCAGACAGATTGAAAACCACAATCACAGAAAACTAACCAAACCGATCACATGGATCACAACTTTGTCTAACTCAGTGAAATTATGAGCCACTCCATGTAGGGCCACCCAAGACAGACGTGTCATGGTGGAGAGTTCTGGCAAAATGTAGTCCATTGAAGAAGGGAATGGCAAAGGTCTTCAGCATTCTTGCCTTGAGAACCTCATGAACAGCATGAAATAAAGATGATAATAAGACACAAATAATTCCAAATAAGTGTACATAATTTTTTGCAGCTGATAAGAACCATTTTCACAGTGATTGTCAAGCTTGAGCTTTCCAACAACCTTGTTTAGTACGAAGTTCATCTTACAGTTAAAGCAATTGAAGTTCATTGTAATTAATAGTTCTACCCATGATATATACAGGTCAATAGGAAGCCTAAACTCAAGCTCATGTCTTCCCTCAAAGCCCAGTTATTCCTTTCTTACTACTGGTAGAACACATGCTATGAGTTTGTTTGCTTCTGTCTTCAGAAGTGAGGGGAGACTCCATGAAGCCGTTCATACACTCTTGGTTATCCCCATTGTGAGCAAGAAGAGGTAACTGTAAATGACTGCCTGGACCTAGTGTAACTGTGCATAGGTGAGTCTGTGCAGAAGTTTTCCAATTCCAACAGGATCAGACTTGACCTTTATCGTATTAGTTCTGGATTTGAACAGGTCCAGCATCAGCCACTCTGCTTTATGGCTGGACTCAGGATTGGTCACAGCAATCAGCTTGGTGATACATAGACCTGTGACAATCTATTACCTCTACAAGTCTTTTGAGAACCCTACTGCTCCAGAATAATTTCCCAAGCCAGCCACTGAACTACAGACCGTGTAGCTGCTGCTGCTGCTAAGTCGCTTCAGTCGTGTCCGACTCCGTGCGACCCCAGAGACGGCAGCCCACCAGGCTCCCCCGTCCCTGGGATTCTCCAGGCAAGAACACTGGAGTGGGTTGCCATTTCCTTCTCTAATGCATGAAAGTGAAAAGTGAAAGTGAAGTCGCTCAGTCGTGTCCGACCCTCAGCCACCCCATGGACTGCAGCCTACCAGGCTCCTCCGTCCATGGGATTTTCCAGGCAGGAGTGGCAAGCACTCTGTATCACACACCACCTTCTGCAAGAGTCGCTCAAAAGTGCTTTTGATGATGATGGCATGACTGATTAGCCACTAAGTGTAATGTATAATGTAACTGTTGCTCTGGAGGACTTTCATGCTTTGACCCTGGCATTCTCACAAAGGAACTTATGATAGGATGAAGCCAGGAGTCAAGAATGCTAATGAGACTAGGGCTGAAAGATTTCTCCAGCCTCTCTTGGAACCCGGTACTCTCTGAGGAGCCTGAGGCTATTGGAGGCCCTCCTAGGCTTCTGATCCCAGAGGCAGTGGAGAAAAGAGGAAAAGTTTCAGGACAGGGATGCAAAGATAGATAGACTAAGTGTATTAGACACAGACTTTTTGTTGCTCTAGTGCATAATATGTTATTTTTTAATAAGAACTTGATATGAAAATCTTAACAAAGGTTTAGTGTCAAAAAGAACAACCTGGTTTATGTATTTGAGGGATTTTGAGAAAGAAAAGTAAACTCATTCAGTTCTTCATTTAATACTCTCCATTAACATCTTTGAAAGTTAATCAACTGTATATTAATATATAACAGGTTGGAGGGACCCTTAAGGGGATTTTAAACTTAAAAAGAAGTTGTGGAGAACACTGAATTTTTTCCTGAATCTAGAAGTGGATGTTTCAGAATATATAAGAGCTGTAATGGGAAAAATAAACTACGATGCTAACTGAGAACTTAACCTGTGTTCATATAAATCAGTGAATCTCCCATTTAGATTGTGGAAGATTCAATTCCAACATGCATAATTCATGGAAGGAACTTTCTTAATTGTATACAATCTGTATGGGTTTTTCTAAACATAAAGAATTCCCTTGGGAAATTGAACAGTTATTTTTATGCTCCACTGGCTCACCATTTCTTTCCTGTAATTCTGAGATGATAAAAATCAAATTCTGACTGCATTTCTATCGCCTTCCATTTTCATTCTCCCAAAGCCTAATCATGCAAAAACTCAAAGGCACAGCCTTTCTGGTTTATGGGATCACATTTTGTAATGATGTTATTTATGCTTGCATTCTTGTTAAAATATTAAACATGGTGACTGACTTCTGTCTCACCTACAGCCATGTTGGGGGAGGTCTGCCCTCATTTCTGAGAATGATTTTTTTTTTTTCTTTGAGAACTGATTTGCCTTATGAATTCTCATTTATCCTTTCCACCATTTCTTTCACAGAGGAGAGAAAGGGCTTGATCTATAACAAATCAGAGAGAAATGAAATGCTGTGGAAGCTTCTTTACAGTGTTTCCCGTGGCCAGTCTCCTGCATTAGAGAAACAGCCCTGCTCAATGCAGTGTTTGCATGCTCAGTGCAGATTTTAAACCACACCTTGTTCACTGCCATTCCACCACATAGCATCTGAAGGAAAGAGGTCTTCAAAGTATTACTAATATTAAAGACAATGATGATTTCCAAGATAGAAAATTGGAAAATATCGGATTTTCATATGGAGGGAAAAAGTATCCAAAATTTCAAAGTAGACTAGAAAAAATTAGAATACCCTAAAAGAGGAATCCCCCAAAAGACATCAGATCAGATCAGTCGCTCAGTCGTGTCCGACTCTTTGCAACCCCATGAACTGCAGCACGCCAGGCCTCCCTATCCATCACCAGCTCTCGGAGGTCACCCAGACTCACATCCATTGAGTCAGTGATGCCATCCAGCCATCTCATCCTCTGTCGTCCCCTTCTCCTCCTGCCCTCAATCCCTCCCAGCATCAGAGTCTTCTCCAATGAGTCAACTCTTCGCATGAGGTGGCCAAAATACTGGAGTTTCAGCTTGAGCATCATTCCTTCCAAAGAAATCCCAGGGCTGATCTCCTTCAGAATGGACCGGTTGGATCTTCTTGCAGTCCAAGGGACTCTCAAGAGTCTTCTCCAACACCACAGTTCAAAAGCATCAATTCTTCGGCGCTCAGCCTTCTTCACAGTCCAGCTCTCACATCCATACATGACCACAGGAAAGACCATAGCCTTGACTAGGCGAACCTTTGTTGGCAAAGTGATGTCTCTGCTTTTGAATATGCTATCTAGGTTGGTCATAACCTTCCTTCCAAGGAGTAAGCGTCTTTTAATTTCATGGCTGCAGTCACCATCTGCAGTGATTTTGGAGCCCAGAAAAATAAAGTCTGACACTGTTTCCACTGTTTCTCCATCTATTTCCCATGTAGTGATGGGACCAGATGCCATGATCTTCGTTTTCTGAATGTTGAGCTTTAAGCCAACCTTTTCACTCTCCACTTTCACTTTCATCAAGTGAAAGACATGCTGTGCTCCAAATTTTCCTCTCCTTTATTGTTTTTCCAGTTAGGATGTTACCATAGATCAGGGACTTTTATTGGTCCAGTTTAAGAGATGAGAAAACCTAAGCTCAGTGGGGTTGAGTACCTTGCCCATGGTTACACAGCTAGCTAGTGGCAGAGCTGGGATCCAAATCCAGAACGGATGTTTTTAAATTTTTTTCTAATTTTTTTATTGACATATAGTTGATTTACAATGTTGGGTTAATTTCTGCTATGCAGCAAAATGACTCCATTATACATACATATACATTCATTTTATATTCTTTTCCACTATGGTTACAGAAAGATATTATAAGATTTTGAATATAGCAGATCTGAAGTTTTTCTAGATTAGAGTGCCACTCATACGAGACACTGGGTGAAATGTGCTTTGTAAACTATCAATTTGCACAGTATGAGTAGGGAACTGGGAAAACTTCAGGCTCCTTCGTGTGTATACTCCCACACCTTTCCTCAGGGCTTTTCTTCCATTCTGAAATGGTTTGCCACTTGTCTCCACCTGTTGAAAACCTCCTCTTCTTTCAAACAGCTGTTCTAAGAAATTACTCTCCTCCATTTCCACCCCCCTTTTTTTTTCCCATTGGTATTAAACTTCTTGTAAGTGACACATGAATATACATTGCTAAAAAAATTCTAAGAATACTGAAAAAATCTGAATCCCTTCCTATGCCTAATCCCAGTCTCTTTCCCTGAGGTAACCACATCAATTTTTGCTAGGCATTTAACTTGCATTCATGTCCATAGAAATGCGTGTTTTTTTAAAACATGGATATTTTGATTTTATTCTACAGCTTCCTATTTTCTTTAGTTCTTTGTGATGACCTAGATGGGTGGGATAGGAGGGAGGCTCAAGAGGGAGGGGATATATGTATACATAGAGCTGATTCACTTTGTTGTACAGCAGAAAATAGCAGAGTAATTTGTAAACCAATTATATAAAAAAATTACTATTAAAAAAGTCTTAAACATCTTCATATGTTGGTGTTCATGGAACTAACTGCTTCATTCTTCTAAATGTCATCAGAACTTCTCGTTGACATTGAATTTTCCCTCCCACAAATACCGATTCTCTCTCTATTTGTTCAGGTCTTTTTAAAATGCATTTTAATACATCACATAGTGCTCACGTTTCTAACAATTTTATAGTTTTTATTGCTATTGTAATTTTTATTTCATATTTTCTAATTGGTTCTGCTAATGCTTAGGAAAGCTACTGATACTACATATAACCACATTGCTGAACTTTCATAATCTTCATAATTTAAACATTGATTCTCATGAATTTTCTGGATAGATGATCATATTATCTGCAAATAAGGAGACCTTTTTTTGACTTCTTTTTCCATAGTTAATGCATTGACTTGTTCCTTTATTTTGTTTTGTGCCTTTGGGAAAGATCTCTATAGGGTGCTGAATAAGAGTGGGCTGGGGTGTGCATCTGTAACTTCTTTTGTATTTAATTGGGAATGTTTCTAATGTTACTATAACACTTATTTTTGGTTCCTGGCATATGGCTTTTTTCTAGGTTGGGAAGTTTTTCTGGGGTATTTTCTGATAACTTTTAATCAGGAATAGCTGTTGAATTTTATTAGTCTTTTCCCTCTGAACTATGTTCCTACCTGTTCAGATTCTTATGCTTTAACTTTTTTTCTCTGTTAACATAATGAATTACCTGTACATTGTCTCTGCTTGGATCATTTTGCAATCCTTCTATAAACTTCTCAGTTTTACCCTTTTTAATGTTATTTTTTTGCATCCTGGCCACACTCCTCTTCCCCTCAAACAACCTGAAGGGTCCTTGAAAATCATATCACGTTCTCATTGTGGATTCTCAGTTAATGTTGAATTATAGAAAAATCACCTTTACCATCATCTTCATGTTAATAACATAATAAATCGTCATATAAAATCAATCTCATCTATTTTGCCACCTGAGTGAGGAACACTGGAGCCAGTGCAGTTAGATGTTATTCTTAAATTTTAAATATGTGTAAACTGAAGCTTAGTTTCAAGAACTCAAACCAAGTTAAGACCAAAGCTATGTCTCAAATTGGAGCTCTGTCACTCTAGGGCAAATGTTCTTTTTGCTCACCTGTGGATGACAATTGCCCTTGCTTGGTGACACGGATCATCAGAGGCAGCACACATATTTCCTATATTTGTCGGAAAATCTGGGCAGTTTAGAAATGGAGTTTCCACTACCTGAATGGTGCTTCCTAACTGGATGGGGAAGGGATTGATCTGATGGTCAAGTCTTCATGTTCAGTCCCAGTATTGACCAAAGATAAGTCAACCAACTTAATTCAGGTGCTGATATAAATATTCCAGCAAGAAGGATTGCGTGGAAAAGACTTGCTGCTCCTTGCAGGGGCCTGATACTAAAACCAGGCCAAGTACCAGAACCTGACCCCTCCCAGAATCACAGAAGTTCAAAGCAGGGACCTCAGAGATAGTCTATACCATCTCCTTTTTGTACAGATGGACAAAATAAAATTCAGGAGAAAGAAATGACTTTCAAAAGTCAACCTGTGCATTAGCAAGTGTCTCAGGTCTCAGTAAACCTCTTTCCATATGGTTTACTTATTTGTTTAGTTTCATAATCAAGAGAAACACATGGCTAGATAAATCATTGGTCCTTATTTAACAATAGCAGGTCACTTAAATTGGATCTTGGGCAAAAAGCAGATTTATTTATTTTTTTGGCTGTGGCATGTGGGATCTAGTTCCCTGACCAGTGGTTGAACCTGGGCCACCTGAATTGGGAATGCAGAATCTTAGCCACAAGACCACTAAGGAAGTCCCCAGATACATTTTAAAACAAGTTTGGAAATGAAAACAATGGCAATAGTAACTATAAACTCCATGGGTTAGAAACATTTTATAGACTTGGATATTTCCTAGAATCGAACCATGAATGAGGTCTATGTTTTTCCCTAATGAAACCAAATCTAACATACTGTCAACTTTAGATGCATAGGCACAAGACTATATGCTTCATGCCACTTGGTAAATAATTCCTAAAATTAAAAATGTCTTTCATTGTCTCCATGTTTGATTAAAAAAAAAAGCATCAAGCAGATTATACTTCATAGTCAGTTTGGGTTTCCTTACAGCACCAGCAATGTTGTACTATCATCATTGTTAAGATGAAAAGCAAAACTAAGGGTGGGGAACACTGGTTATCTAAGTGGAGTACTGGAAAGACACTTTTTTTTGAAAAAGATATTCTTTGGTTTAACATATATTAAATGTCTACAGTATCATCAAAGTTACTTGCCACAAAGCTATTTTATTTTACTAGACATATGATAGAGACACTTAGACAGATCTTCTCTGTTTTCTGAAGCCCTAGTTCTTCAATGTATCCATACAATTGTCTTATATCATCATTAGAAACAATGAGAAATAATATATTTTAACAACATCAAAGGGCTTCCCTGGTGGCTCAGTGGTAAGGAAGCTGTCTGCCAATGCAAGATATGTGGGTTTGATCCCTGGGTCAGGAAGATCTCCTAGAGGAGGAAATAGCAATCTACTCCAGTGTTCTTGCCTGGAGAATCCCAGGGACGGGAGAGCCTGGTGGGCTACTGTCTATGGGGTTGCACAGAGTTGGACACGACTGAAGCGACTCAGCAGCAGCAGCCAGTATTCTTGACTGTCCCATGGACAGAGGAGCCTGGAAGGCTACAGTCCAAGAGTTTGCAAAGAGTCAGACATGACTGAACAATTAAGCAAGAACATCAAATGAAAATATAATTCTAAAAATATACTCCATATGTATTAATAGAAAATTTGGGGGAATAGTGGTGTGCAGGGTACATGGGGTTTGTTTGGAGTGTATGTGGTGTGGGATAGGTTGAGACCCATCACAAATAAATTTTGCTTTGAAATCACACATAGACCATGTTTATTCCAGAAGCCTAATCACCTTTCTCACAGAACTAAACAACAAAGACCTTCACGACCCAGATAATCATGATGGTGTGATCACTCACCCAGAGCCAGACATCCTGGAATGCGAAGTCAGGTGGACCTTAGGAAGCATCACTATGAACAAAGCTAGTGAAGGTGATGGAATTCCAGTTGAGCTATTTCAAATCCTGAAAGATGATGCTGTGAAAGTGCTGCACTCAATATGCCAGCAAATTTGGAAAATTCAGCAGAGGCCACAGGACTGGAAAAGATCGGTTTTCATTCCAATCCCAAAGAAAGGCAATGCCAAAGAATGCTCTAACTACTGCACAATTGCACTCATCTCACATGCTAGTAAAGTAATGCTCAAAATTTTCCAAGCCAGGCTTCAGCAGGATGTGAACCATGAACTTCCACATGTTCAAGGTGGATTTAGATAAGGCAGAGAAACCAGAGATCAAATTGCCAACATCTGTTGGATTATCAAGAAAGCAAGAGAGTTCCAGAAAAAACATCTATTTCTGCTTTATTGACTATGCCAATGCCTTTGACTGTGTGGATCACCACAAATTGTGGAAAATTCTTCTTCAAGAGATGGGAATACCAGACCACTTGACCTGCCTCTTGAGAAATCTATATGCAGATCAGGAAGCAACAGTTAGAACTGGACATGGAACAACAGACTGGTTCCAAATAGGGAAAGAAGGGCGTTAAGGCTGTATATTGTCACCCTGCTTATTTAATTTATATGCAGAATACATCATGAGAAATGCAGGGCTGGAAGAAGCACAAACTTGAATCAAGATTGCCGGGAGAAATATCAATAACCTCAGATATGCAGATGACACCCTTATGGCAGAAAGCGAAGAAGAACTAAAGAGCTTCTTGATGAAAGTAAAAAAGGAGTGCAAAAAAGTTGGCTTAAAGTTCAACATTCAGAAAACTAAGATCATGGCATCTGGTCCCACCACTTCATGGCAAATAGTTAGGGAAACAGTGGAAACAGTGTCAGACTATTTTTTTCCTCTCCAAAATCATGAAATTAAAAGACACTTACGGGGGAGGAGCTAAGATGGCGGACGAGTAAGACGGGGAGAATACTTTCTCCTCCACAAATCCATTAAAAGAACATTTGAATGCTGAATAAACTCGATAAAACAACTTCTGAATGCCGGCAGAGGACATCAGGCACTTAGAAAGACAGCTCATTGTCTTCAAAACGAGAAAACGAGCCCTGCGGTAACTCCTTTTGCGGAGAAGTGGCGCAGACACCAGCATTTGCTATTGGCAAATGGGGGCTGGGCTAGGAGGAGCGGTGAGGCCTGCATTGCTTTGAGAAAGGATTTGGCCTGGCTATCTCAGGCGCTATCTGAGGGAAATAACCAGACTGTCGGTTATCTACTACATCAAAAGCCAGCCCTAACTTAAGACACCACCAGGACTACCTACGGAACAAAGGGCTGCACAGAGTTGGCCGGCTGCAGGCCGTCCCACTCCAGTGACAGGCAGCCAGGGCCAGAGGCGGGCAATTATAGCCCTAGAGAGACACTGTCTAATGGAACTGTGAGTAGGTTTCTGTGCTGACTCACGCTTCTTGGGGCTCTGGATGGTCAACATCTGCCTGAGAAAGTGCGCTGTTTGTATACCCAGAAAACTGAGCCGTGGAGAGGCGATAAGTTGCAGCACCTGCGCTCGCTGAACATTTCATCACCTGCGCTACTCGGATCTGGGAAGGGCATAAAACGCAGACTCAACCAAGTCTGTGCTTCTGAGGATTATCTGAGTGCCGGAACCTGGCCGGTTTAGATTTGGGTGTTCATCTCCGCCCCCTCTGTAACAAGGCAGAGATCAGATATTGAAAAGACCTGTAAACCGCCTCAATAAAGAGAATTCAACAAACTACCAGAATATAGTAAGGACACTCTAAATTTGGCAATTTTAACAAAATGAAGAGACAAAAGAATACCCAGCAGCTAAAGGAACAGGATAGATGCCCACCAAACCAAACCAAAGAGGAAGAGATAGGGAATCTACCTGATAAAGAATTCCGAATAATGATAGCGAAATTAATTCAAAATCTCGAAATCAAAATAGAATCACAGTTAAAGAGTCTGGAGACAAGGATTGAGAAGATCCAAGAAAGGTTTAACAAGGACCTAGAAGAAATAAAAAAGAGTCAACACATAATGAATAATGCAATAAATGAGATCCAAAACACCCTGGAGGCAACAAATAGTAGAATAACAGAGGCAGAAGATAGGATTAGTGAATTAGAAGATAGAATCCTAGAAATAAATGAATCAGATGAGAAAAAAGAAAAACGTATCAAAAGAAATGAGGACAATTTCAGAAACCTCCAGGATAACATCAAATGCTATAACATTCGAATCATAGGAGTTCCAGAAGAAGAAGATAAAAAGAAAGATCATGAGGAAATACTTGAGGAGATAATAGTTGAAAACTTCCCTAAAATGGAGAAGGAAATAACCACTCAAGTTCAAGAAATCCAGAGAGTCCCTAACAGGATAAACCCAAGGCAAAACACCCCAAGACACATATTAATCAAATTAACAAAGATTAAATATAAAGAACAAATATTAAAAGCAGCAAGGGAAAA
The DNA here is from genome assembly GCA_935064755.1 of Tragelaphus eurycerus. Taxonomy (NCBI): domain Eukaryota; kingdom Metazoa; phylum Chordata; class Mammalia; order Artiodactyla; family Bovidae; genus Tragelaphus; species Tragelaphus eurycerus. Next base: position 27,182,566 of record CAKXYN010000018.1, on the reverse strand, counting down.
ACATCAAATAACTCACAAGGGAATTCCCATAAGGATAACAGCTGATCTTTCAATAGAAACTCTCCAAGCCAGGAGGGAATGGCAAGACGTAATTAAAGTGATGAAGGAAAATAACTTACAGCCTAGATTATTGTATCCAGCAAGGATCTCATTCAAATATGAAGGAGAAATCAAAAGCTTCACAGATAAGCAAAAGTTGAGAGAATTTTGCACCACTAAACCATTTCTCCAACAAAAACTAAAGGACATTCTCTAGAGCAATACAATAATAGTGGGAGACTTCAATACCCCACTCATATAATCTCGCTGTAATAGACAAAGTAAAGAGGAAAACATATTTACTTATGAGCCTCAAAAAATTCAGTTCACTCAGGAGAGTTTAAAAAAAAAAAAAGACTTATTTGTTTACTCTGTGGAGGTTTATTGACTATTTTGTGGGTTTGGTACCACTTTGGGTAGTAGGGAGGAAGAGGTGACAAATGTGATCCTGTCCTAAATAATATATTGTGGTAAAGATAGACTTACCAATACAAAATACCAAGATGTGCCTAAAGATGAGGACACCCAAACTGGACTTTTTGTTTCCTGAACTTTTCATTTCGAGAACAAACCTCCTAATGTAAGATGAATTCACCATGATTTTTTTTAAGTGTTCTTTGTGATTAAAAACAGAAAGCCATTGGTTAAGAAATTATATATACTCCTCCCCACCATCACTCCCCTTCTTTCTTCCCATTTTCCTCCCACCCTCATTGATCCTTTCCTTTGTCCATTTTCCCCTGCAAAAAAAAAAAAAATAATAATAATAAAATAAAATAAAATAAAAGACACTTACTCCTTGGAAGAAAAGTTATGACCAACCTAGACGGCATATTAAAAAGCAGAGACATTATGTTGTCAACAAAGGTCAGTCTAATCAAGGCCATGGCTTTTCCAGTGGTCATGTATGGATATGAGAGTTGGACTATACAGATAGCTGAGCACTGAAGAATTGATGCTTTTGAATTGTGGTGTTGGAGAAGACTCTTGAGAGTCCCTTGGACTGCAAAGAGATCCAACCAGTCCATCCTAAAGGAAATCAGTCCTGAATATTCATTGGAAGGACTGATGTTGAAGCTGAAGCTCTAAAACTTTGGCCACCTGATGCGAAGAGCTGACTCATTTGAAAAGACCCTGATGCTGGGAAAGATTGAAGGTGGGAGGAGAAGGGGACAACAGAGAATGAGATGGTTGGATCGCATCACTGACTCAATGGACATGAGCTTGAGCAATCTCAGGGAGCTGGTGATGGACAGGGAGGCCTGGTGTGCTGCAGTCCATAGGGTTGCAAACAATCAGACACGACTGAGCAACTGAACTGAACTGACCATCACCTTTCTCACTTTGACCATTTCTATATTTGCAAGGCCCCTAGTATTCAGCCAGTAGCATCTTTGTTCATGTTGCTATGAGATCTTGAAGGATATGGCCATTTTTGAAACCTTCTGCAGGTCTTTTCTGCAGCCAGAAAGTGTTCCGTTGACACATGTGAGTGTGTTGGTGTGGCTTAAATCGTAGGAAATAAGAAAAACAAACAAAAGCGTTAATCAGTTCCATAAACCCAAAGCAGAAGTCTATGCTTCAAGCACCATGCAGCAATGATGGTGTTCAAAAGAGTACAAACAAATGTGAGGCTTGTGAAGTTTTATCCCTTGCAGGATGGGGCCAGAGAATAAATCAGATCAGATCAGTCGCTCAGTCGTGTCCGACTCTTTGAGACCCCATGAACCGCAGCACGCCAGGCCTCCCTGTCCATCACCAGCTCCCGGAGGTCACCCAGACTCACACCCATCAAGTCAGTGATGCCATCCAGCCATCTCATCCTCTGTCGTCCCCTTCTCCTCCTGCCCTCAATCCCTCCCAGCATCAGAGTCTTCTCCAATGAGTCAACTCTTCGCATGAGGTGGCCAAAATACTGGAGTTTCAGCTTTAGCATCATTCCTTCCAAAGAAATTCCAGGATTGATCTCCTTCAGAATGGACTGGTTGGATCTTCTTGCAGTCCAAGGGACTCTCAAGAGTCTTCTCCAACACCACAGTTCAAAAGCATCAATTCTTTGGCGCTCAGCCTTCTTCACAGTCCAGCTCTCACATCCATACATGACCACAGGAAAGACCATAGCCTTGACTAGGCGAACCTTTGTTGGTAAAGTAATGTCTCTGCTTTTGAATATGCTATCTAGGTTGTGAACCGTGAACTTCCTGATGTTCAAGCTGGTTTTAGAAAAGGCAGAGGAACCAGAGATCAAATTGCCAACATCCGCTGGATCATGGAAAAAGCAAGAGAGTTCCAGAAAAACATCTATTTCTGCTTTATTGACTATGCCAAAGCCTTTGACTGTGTGGATCACAATAAACTATGGAAAATTCTGAAAGAGATGGGAATACCAGACCACCTGATCTGCCTCTTAAGAAATCTGTATGCAGGTCAGGAAGCAACAGTTAGAACTGGTCATGGAACAACAGACTGGTTCCAAATAGGAAAAGGAGTACGTCAAGGCTGCATATTGTCACCATGTTTATTTAACTTATATGCAGAGTACATCATGAGAAATGCTGGACTGGAAGAAACACAAGTTGGAATCAAGATTGCCGGGAGAAATATCAATAACCTCAGATATGCAGATGACACGACTCTTATGGCAGAAAGTGAAGAGGGGCTAAAAAGCCTCTTGATGAAAGTGAAAGTGGAGAGTGAAAGGGTTGGCTTAAAGCTCAACATTCAGAAAACGAAGATCATGGCATCTGGTCCCATCACTGCATGGGAAATAGATGGGGAAACAGTGGAAACAGTGTCAGACTTTGTTTTTCTGGGCTCCAAAATCACTGCAGATGGTGACTGCAGCCATGAAATTAAAAGACGCTTACTCCTTGGAAGGAAAGTTATGACCAACCTAGATAGCATATTCAAAAGCAGAGACATCACTTTGCCAACAAAGGTTCACCTAGTCAAGGCTATGATCTTTCCTGTGGTCATGTATGGATGTGAGAGCTGGACTGTGAGGAAGGCTGAACGCCGAAGAATTGATGCTTTTGAACTGTGGTGTTGGAGAAGACTCCTGAGAGTCCCTTGGACTGCAAGAAGATCCAACCAGTCCATTCTGAAGGAAATCAATCCTGGAATTTCTTTAGAAGGTATGATGCTGAAGCTGAAACTCCAGTATTTTGGCCACCTCATGCGAAGAGTTGACTCATTGGAGAAGACTCTGATGCTGGGAGGGATTGAGGGCAGGAGGAGAAGGGGACGACAGAGGATGAGATGGCTGGATGGCATCACTGACTCGATGGATGCGAGTCTGGGTGACCTCCGGGAGCTGGTGATGGACAGGGAGGCCTGGCGTGCTGCGGTTCATGGGGTCTCAAAGAGTCGGACACGACTGAGAGACTGATCTGATCTGATCTGATCTAGGTTGGTCATAACTTTCCTTCCAAGGAGTAAGCATCTTCTAATTTCATGGCTGCAGTCACCATCTGCAGTGATTTTGGAGCCCAGAAAAACAAAGTCTGACACTGTTTCCACTGTTTCCCCATCTATTTCCCATGCAGTGATGGGACCAGATGCCATGATCTTCGTTTTCTGAATGTTGAGCTTTAAGCCAACCCTTTCACTCTCCACTTTCACTTTCATCAAGAGGCTTTTTAGCCCCTCTTCACTTTCTGCCATAAGAGTCGTGTCATCTGCATATCTGAGGTTATTGATATTTCTCCCGGCAATCTTGATTCCAACTTGTGTTTCTTCCAGTCCAGCATTTCTCATGATGTACTCTGCATATAAGTTAAATAAACATGGTGACAATATGTAGCCTTGACGTACTCCTTTTCCTATTTGGAACCAGTCTGTTGTTCCATGACCAGTTCTAACTGTTGCTTCCTGACCTGCATACAGATTTCTTAAGAGGCAGATCAGGTGGTCTGGTATTCCCATCTCTTTCAGAATTTTCCATAGTTTATTGTGATCCACACAGTCAAAAGCTTTGGCATAGTCAATAAAGCAGAAATAGATGTTTTTCTGGAACTCTCTTGCTTTTTCCATGATCCAGCGAATGTTGGCAATTTGATCTCTGGTTCCTCTGCCTTTTCTAAAACCAGCTTGAACATCAGGAAGTTCACGGTTCACATATTGCTGAAGCCTGGCTTGGACAATTTTGAGCATTACTTTACTAGCGTGTGAGATGAGTGCAATTGTGCGGTAGTTTGAGCACTCCTTGGCATTGCCTTTCTTTGGGATTGGGATGAAAACTGACCTTTTCCAATCTTGTGGCCACTGCTGAGTTTTCCAAATTTGCTGGCATATTGAGTGCAGCACTTTCACAGCATCATCTTTCAGGACTTGGAATAGCTCCACTGGAATTCCATCACCTCCACTAGCTTTGTTCGTAGTGATGCTTTCTAAGGCCCATTTGACTTCACATTCCAAGATGTCTGGCTCTAGGTCAGTGATTACATCATCATGATTGTCTAGGTCTTGAAGCTCTTTTTTGTACAGTTCTTCTGTGTATTCTTGCCACCTCTTCTTAATATCTTCTGCTTCTGTTAGGTCCACACCATCTCTGTCCTTTATCGTGCCCATCTTTGCATGAAATGTTCCTTTGGTATCTCTGATTTTCTTGAAGAGATCCCTAGTCTTTCCCATTCTGTTGTTTTCCTCTATTTCTTTGCATTGATCGCTGAAGAAGGCTTTCTTATCTCTTCTTGCTATTCTTTGGAACTCTGCATTTACATGTTTATATCTTTCCTTTTCTCCTTTGCTTTTCCCTTCTCTTCTTTTCACAGCTATTTGTAAGGCCTCCCCAGACAGCCATTTTGCTTTTTTGCATTTCTTTTCCATGGGGATGGTCTTGATCCCTGTCTCCTGTACAATGTCACGAACCTCATTCCATAGTTCATCAGGCACTCTATCTATCAGATCTAGGCCCTTAAATCTATTTCTCACTTCCACTGTATAATCATAAGGGATTTGAATACTTTCTCTTTATTGAGTATTTAAGAATTTTCTTCTTTTAACTTTTCTATGTATTCAGTTCAGTTCAGTAGTCCCCCTATAATCTAAAAGAAACCAAAATAAGACAAAAAAGAAGAATCAAATTCATAGGTCTTCCTATGAGATTTCCAAGGTTGCCTGAAGAAGTCTTAAAAAAAACTTAACCCCTAGGGTTAAAAGAGAGAATATGCCTAGCAAACAACATGCTGCCACCTTCTGGTAAAAGAGTAGTTTCCACTAAAAGAACAAAGAATTATTACAATAAAAGTTGCATTAGCTTTTTAGTTAATACTTTCACATGCACTATTGCCTATAATGCTTGCAAGATCTTTTTAGATGTAGGTATATTTGCCCATATTAGAGAAAAAATGGAGATTCAGAGAAGGTATGTAACTTTCAGAAAATCACACAGCATTTGGCAGACACCAGCCTTCAGCCTTATAAAGATGCATTATTCATTAACAGAAGTAAAGAGGGAACTGTTATTTCATGCCTTGACAAACATTAGTCATAGCTGCCGGAGAAGGCAATGGCACCCCACTCCAGTACTCTTGCCTGGAAAAACCCATGGACAGAGGAGCCTGGTAGGCTGCGGTCCATGGGGTTGCTAAGAGTCGGACATGACTGAGTGCCTTCACTTTCACTTTTCCCTTCCATGCATTGGAGGAGGAAATGGCAACCCACTCCAGTCTTCTTGTCTGGAGAATCCCAGGGACAGGGGAGCCTGGTGGGCTGCGGTCTATGGAGTCATACAGAGTCGGACAAGACTTAGCAGCAGTCATAGCTGCGAAGCATTCAGCAGAAATGTGTAGATTCTTTTGGCTAAGCATTTCATGTCACAGTCTTATATGATGGACACATGCTCTCACTTTCTGGCTCTACACAGTACAACAGTGTCCTCTTGAACTGAGTGCTGCAAATGGCAGAATTCCATTCTTTTTAGTGGTTGAATAATATGCACATACATGGAGAAGGAAATAGCAACCCACTCCAGTACTCTTGCCTGGAAAATCCCATGGACGCAGGAGCCTGGTAGGCTGCAGTCTATGGGGTCGCTAAGGGTCAGACACAACTGAAGAGACTTCACTTTCACTTTTTACTTTCATGCATTGGAGAAGGAAATGGCAAGCCACTCCAGCGTTCTTGCCTGGAGAATCCCAGCCTGGTGGGCTGCCGTCTCTGGGGTTGCACAGAGTTGGACACGACTGAAGCAACTTGGCAGCAGCAATATGCACATACATATACACCGTCTACTTAATCCAGTCATCTGAGGATGAACACTTGGGTTGCTTCCATGTCTTGGCTATGGTAAATAACCCTGCTATGAACACTGGGATACATGTATCTTTTTGAAATGTTGTTTTCATTTTTTTCTGGATATATGCTCAGGAGTGGGATTGCTGGATCACAAGATACCTCTGTTTTTGATTTTTTGAGGAATCTCCATACTGTTTTCCAGTGACTGCTCCAGTTTACATTACTACCCTCAGGATATGAGGGTTTGTTTTTGTCCACACTTTCTCCAACATTTGTTATTTTGTACTTTTTGGTGATAGCTAACTTGACCAGTGTGAATGTTTGTTTTGATTTGCATTTCTCTAAAAATTAGTGATGTTGAATAACTGATGCTCTGAGCTCTTTAATGCTTATTCAGTACTTTCCCAGCCACCAGTGAGCTGATTTCCTTCAGTTTTTATGATAACTTATTGTTTTCCTTCCTGCTATTCTGTCTCACTAGTTTGTCCACCTAGAGGGCAGGAACTCATCCTTATTAGTTTCTGTAACTTCCAACAAAACTTTGCATACATTAGGTGCTTAGTAATATTTACTTTAATTGAATTATCACAACTCCATAAAACCTCAGGAAGCACCATCCTGATTATAGAGCCAAGATAAATATTTTCAGAATATGGGAGATAAAGGGAGACAGATACCCAGGTCACTTCTTATGAAATCAAGGAAGACATGACCAGAGACAGGTACCCCACCTCCACTGCTATATTTGCTGTTCTCTGTGCAGAAGCAATACTGTTTAGAAACATTTTTCTTGTCAAACATCATTTCACGCCCATCCCTACTTTTGTACAAGTTGTCAAATGCCTGCTAACAGAAAGTGTTTATGTTAGGGTCCCTGTTTGACTAACGTGTTTGCAATCAGCATATTGATCTGCAATAAGGCTTGTCTGGTTTTGTGTCTAAATAATACTGGTTGCAGAATAATATTCATATAAATATTCTAGAGCTATTCTAGCCTTGTTCTGTGCTCTCTCCACACTCTCTCTCTCCTTTTTTTTAACTTTTTCTTAAAAAAAATAACTTTTAGCACAAAAAAGTAAAAATAGTACAAAGAATCCCCATAGTATAAATCCCATTAATTTATACTACAGTATTTTGGAGGGTATTTTGCATCTAAAAAATGATTTGCCAAAATGCAAATATATCAGAAGATGTCTAAATATGACTTCAATACTACAAGTTAGAGAATTTACAATGATATAAAAATGATGAATCTGTAGCCATTAAAAATCAAAGTCCTTAAGAATATTTAAAGGAAAAACACAGTATATTAGATTACTAGGGCTGCCATACAAAATACTATAGACTAGGTGGTTTAAACAACAGATTTTTTCTCATGGTTCTGGCCTTGGCTTGCATATGGCTGCCTTCCCCTGTGTCCTCATGTGGCCTTTTCTCTGTGGGCACATTCCTGGTATCTCTTTCTCTTTTTATAAAAGACACTGGTCATCCCTGGATTAGGGCTCCATCTTTAGGCCCTCATTTAACCTTAATTACCTCTTTAAAGGTTCTTTCTCCCTAATCACATTGTGGATTAGGGCTTCAATATAGGATTTTGAGGGAACATATTTCAGTCCATAATACTCAAATATCTTAAGTAAAAAAAGTACATCCATAAAAGCAGGTTTATAATATGGCTTCAATATTTGCAGGGAAAAAATGTGAAAGTTTACATGTCAAAATTTTAACAGGTAATATTTCTGATTTGTGAAATGAGAATTGCATTATATTATAGCTTTGCAATTTTCCATAATAAACTACCATTACTTTTATAATTAGAAAAATCTATTAGAAGTAACACACAAAACTTGAATAGCTTATAGGTTCTCTCATGTAGATTAATATATTTGAGCTTTGCAACTATACTTGAGGCAGGAACAGGAATTATGTTTTTCAATTTATAAATGTCAAAATTGAAGCTCAGAGGGGTTAAGTCAAAATACTCAGCCTAATAATCTGAAATGGATCTTTTGAGTATTAATTCAACAGTTGCTCCATTATACTACAATTCTCCAAAATACTTCCTGTAGTTAAAGAAGAGTCTAACGATACTCTATGATTATTCCGAACAATTTATTAATGATACTTATAAAGGCAGAGAGAATAATAGTAACAACAGCAGCAGTGGCAGCAGCAATATCAGAGAGCAGGTATATCACAGGAATCATTTGAGCTGTTTTAGTCTCCTGGGGAAAGACTTGGGTTGTAAATATATGTAAATAAACAGTTATGGGTTGGAAATTGTCACTACTTGCTTTTTTCTACACCCTATTCTTAGGATTGTTGTACATTTAGGAAAATAAAGTGTCATTGTAGGAACAGAGACTCCACCAACTGTTTCAACAGAGACTGTTAACTGTGAGAATGCACACCTGTACACATCCTCCTGGTCAGAGGCTTCTGATCTGTGAGATACTTGGAGGAGGTGGACGGGGAATTGAGGAGGCTGAGGGTTATGACACAGATTCCAGAGACCTGGGAGTATATAAAGGTCTTGCTATTGCAGGAATGTTAAGCATGACCACAGCTCTAGGTGGAGAGGTTTCTGAATATGAGGTATCCTTTAACTAAAAAAATTTAAAAAAAGTGAATTATTGTTCTAAGTCAATAATATTAAAAAAAATCCATTTGATATATATTATCTTTCATTCAAGTCTCCAGTCCTATGATAAAGTCAATGATCACAATAATCATGTAAATTTATGTTTTCTGAAATTAATTCTTTGTTAGATTTCTGAGTATGTCAAAATCCATTAAGACATTGAACAACTTGAACCCACAAGATGTAGAACAACTGACTGTACTGGGCATCCTCTTGGAAGTTGGGAGGTGGGGAAGGAGGCGCGCTATTGGAGCTTCTTCTTCAAGAAGTGATGTCTTTCATGCACCTAACAGGGATCCAGAATTTTATATGGTGAACTTTTTTTGCATGTATCCTGTGGACAGATGTGAGCACTTGGTTTAGTGGACAGTGCCTCCTTGCTCTGGGCCAAATGAACTTCATCTATTGTGGAACTCTGTAGATTTGTGGAACAAAAGGCAACCAGAATAAAAAGGATGACAAAATGTATTTTAAGATGTTCAAAGGTTCCATTACTTGGACCTGATTGTCTGGAGACAAGCATCTGGGCATTACCATTCAAGGAGGCTCCTGAATAGCTGTCAGGTCTAATCGGTGTGAAAGATGAAAGAGTGACCCAGGGTTAAAGGCTCCAGGTCTGCTGCAAATCCCCTGAGTTATCTAAGCTGTCCAGTGGCACAGACTTTCTGCAAAGGAAGCATTATTTTATAGCTGACCCTTTAACAAAGGGGAAATAGCAACTGTTAGAAAATGCAGTAAGTAGTTGTTCTGGGATCATGCTGCCTGGATTAATCCTTACAGAGGTTTTTTTCCTTTGATTTTGGAAGGATAGACAAACATCTGGAAAGCTCACACAAACTATGCACTAAGAAGCATTGCACTGTAGTGTGGATTACTGCCTGGGTTCCGAAGGGGACACACATACACACAGAAGGATACCACAAGCCTCAGGTTCTACACATTGGTCAGCTGCCTCTAGCCAGAGTTCTGCCTGGGAGAATTAGAGTCTCTGCCACACTTGTAGTATTATGGTAAATCTTTCTCTGGGCTTCAGTGTTCTCATCTGTTAAACAAAACAAACTGTCAAAAGATGTAGTTTGGACTGGTTGGTAAATCCTTGGCAGGCCATCATTTCCCCTTCTTGTACCGATAACATACGTCATGGCATTTCCACTGGTCCTTGAACAGCCTTAGAATTCTCAACAGCAATTGGTCTGAATTAGCAGATGAGAGGAAGGCCATTTGACCTACTTGAAATTTAGTGATGCCTCTGGTTCTGAAAAGGACCAGCAGTCAAAGCTTTGTGGCATTGACTCAGGGTGGCATTTCTGGCACAACATGGTTTCATTGCCATCAGCAGGACAGAGTGGGAATAATAATGCCATGACAGTTTTTGGAGGAAGCCTGGGGTTTCAGAGAGGACCTGCGTGTCACTCCAGGGAAGAGGAGTGCACATCAGAGCCAGAACCTGAAAGCAGAAAATACAGCAACTGAAATGGGGTGTTCGTGAGTATATGCCTCAGTCAACCCAAAATATACCAGGAAAGAGGGTGATGGAGTCTTGGCAATAGTAGGAGGAGGGAGAGTTAGAGAAAAATCTTTATAGTGATACCCTCCCACAACATCCCCTTTAAAATCTAGGCTGCTACTTTCTGACAAGACTTCATTTATATGACTATCTGTATTATTACTACATAAGAATCAACAAACAAAATTCTGAAGTGAAATTCCAAATGCTGAAGCAGACCACAGAGATCACCTCACCCATTGATTCCCGAATGCTTTTCCTGCACCAGGACCAGATTGGTTTCATTAGATCCTTTGAGAGTTTTTTAAAAATAGTATTCCTGGGCCCAGTTCTCAAATATTCCAATTTAGGAGGTTGGCCTGGTTTTAACAAGTTACTAGTGGTAAAAAACTTGCCTGCCAGTGCAAGAGATATAAAAGACACGGGCCTGATCCCTGGGAGGGGAATATCCCATGGAGGAGGAGATGGCAACCCTCTCCGGTATTCTTGCCTGGGAAATCCCATGATCAGAGGGACCTGGTGGGCTGTAGTCCATAGGATTGCAGGGTCAGACTCCACTGAAGTGACTGAGCACAGGTGATTGCCATGATCATCGGTAGTCTTTCTTTGTCACTTACTATGCCTGAAGCTTGTCATTGATGACCCATCTCACTTGTAGGCTGTGATTTTTAAAGAGACAAGGAGACAGCTTGACCTCATCCTGCTGGTATTCTGTACACAGTTGTCTTAGGATGGGTTCCCCAGAAGGAGACCCTGAGACATGGAGTGTGTGTAAGTGAGTCATTGAGACAGTGGTCCTAGGAGAACCTAACAAGGTAGCGAGGGAAACCAGATGTGGAAGGGGAAGAAGCCAAGCAATTTCTGGCCACGTCCAACCCCAGCCTGACTTCACAGGCACACTGGAGTGTAACACACATCAGACTGTCTTGCTGGAGGCAAGACACCTGTCTTTCATACTTCTTCTCCAGTCTGGCATTGACCAAGGGCCATCCCAGTGGGATGTAAACTCTAGATAGCCAGCTTTCTGCATGAGTAAACAGTGCATCTAAACAGGGTCACAGGTAGGACCCTTTAGAAGCCAAAGCATGATGGGATTGGGGGAAAAGTGTGCTGAGACAGTAAAAGGAATCCGAGGGAATCTGCCAGAGGAACAACAGTGTCTAGCATGGCGGGTCTAGGATTTATAGAAAAAGAAAAAGGGGTTTGTACCTTTTGTTGTTTGGTTGCTAAGTCCTGTCCAACTCTTTTAACCCCATGGACTGTAGCCTGCTAGGCTCCTCTGTCATTGGGATTTTCAAGGCAAGAATACTGGAGTGGGTAGCCACTTCCTCCTCCAGGGGATCTTCCCGACCCAGGGATCTAACCTGGGTCTCCTGCATTGGCACAGGGTTTTTCTTTACCACTGAGGCACCAGGAAAGCCCCTTTGTATATTTTTGTTCAGTCTCGCCAGTTGTGTCCGACTCTTTGTGACCCCATGGATTGCAGCCAGGCTTCCTTGTCCTTCACTATGTCCTGGAGTTTGCTCAAACTCATGTGCATTAAGTCGGTGATGCTATCTAACCATCTCATCCTCTGCTGCCCTCTTCTCCTTTTGCCTTCAATCTTTCCCAGCATTAGGTTTTTTTCCAATGAGTTGTCTGTTCACAACAGGTGGCCAAAGTATTGGAGCTTCAGCTTCAGCATCCGTCCTTCCAGTGAATATTCAGGGTTGATTTTCCTTAGCATTGACTGGTTTGATCTCCTTACACTCCAAGGGACTCTCAAGAGTCTTCTCCAACACCACAGTTTGAAAGCATCAGTTCTTTGGCACTCAGCCTTCTTTATGGTTCAACTCTCTTTGAGTCCCTAACATGACTCCAGGAAAAACCATAGCTTTGACTATATGGGCCTTTGTAGGCAAAGTGATGTCTTCATTTTTTAATTTGTTGTCTAGGTTTGTACACTGTAGGACATCTTAAATCACTATGAGGATCTGTGGCAAGTATCAGACTAATACCTCAAAAAATGCAAATACTTATACCAGCAGGGATCCATAGGTCTCCAAACCCATGAGGCCTGTGTTAAAAATAGCAGTTTTAGTGTATCTGGGAGGCTTTGGTGAGGTTGTCCTAACTAACTTCCTAGGCCTCCCTTCCCACAATTCTGGTCTCCAAAGAAATGCCATAGGCTGAGCTACATTAATCTCATGTTACTTCATTAGTATTAGAAGAGGGAGGTGTTTTTCCAACCTTCCTGGTTCAAAGATGGAAAGCACTGCCACATGACCTCAGGAAAGCCTCAGTCCTATTAGCTAAAATGACATGAGGATAATGAATAATAGCCTCCGTTATCCGAGAAGGCTCCTTCGGGAGAGAAGGCGTGTAGGCTCGAGAACCAGAGAATACGGATCACAGCTCTCCTTGGAAAGTGAAGGTAAACTCAGGAAATCAACACCCAGCCTGCAGGGCCTGCTGCAGGGTCTGGCACATATGTGGCAGCTTTTCACGGTCGCCTCTTTGCAGTTCACTTATGAACTCCCTGGGCACCACATCTATTTAATTAACAACACAGGCAACTTCTCCTGCCTTCCTCATTGTGAAGACATTCCCAGAGCCTTGTCTTGACAGGTCAGACTCAAAATGACAGATGGGGCTAGAGTCTCACTCCCCTTCCTCCACGCCATCAGAATTCCTCTGTTGCCCTCTCTCCAGGCGTTGGAGGACACAGCCTTGTTACTAGCCTGCTGCTTTTAGGAGTTGTGGGCTCCACCTGATTGGAATCTCAATGGCAATTAAAGGAAAAGACTCTACCTCATCATCTGTGTTTAAACTTCTAGGATTATTTGTATCTAAATTATTATTTTACCTTTATTGTTTGAAAATTTTATGAGCTTATATTGTTTTACTATTGTAAAAAAAAAAAACTACAAAAACTACTGATCTTAGAAATAAAAGAATATATATAAAACATAATGCAGAATATGGTTCCATTCATGGAGAAATATGTTTTTAAGTATCCTTATATATGGGGCTTCCCAGATGGTTCCGTGGTAAAGAATCTGCCTGTAGTGTAGGAAACACAGGTTTGATTCTGGGTCGGGAAGACCTCCTGGAGAAGGGAATGGCAACCCACTCCAGTATTCTTACCTGGGAAGTCCCATAATCAGAGGCGCCTGCTGGGCTACAGTCCATAGGGTCACAAGATAGTCTTATATGACTTAGCAACTCAACAATACCAGCAATGCTTATATACGCGTTAAACTCTGAATGTATTCCCGTAGTTAGCTAAAAGTGATTACCCCTCTGGGGGATGAGAGTATACAGGGATTTTTACATTCTCTGCATAGTTTGGGTTTTTAGCAACAATGAGGAAAAAAAAAGTAAATAATATTGTCATTAGAAATATAATTTATTATTGTCAGTTTCATAAATAATTCTATCTTTATTCTTTTTGCTGAACTATTTTCATTATTTCTTGGCCTATTTTAAATCTTTCCATGTGTAACCACTATAGTAATTATAGAGTGCATAGAATAATTTTTGATTTTTCCACTTAATGTTATTCCATTTATACTTTTCTAAGAACATAGTCTGCATATTTTTATTAATGGGTGCTTAATTATCCATTGATTCAATATCTATTTTTATGGCATAATTCCCTTTGGAAATTACACAGTACCTTTTTGGCAATGATATGAGAAAAGAGTAGCTGATGGAAGAAAAAGTCTCAAATCTCAAGCAAGACCCCTGAATTGTCACAACCATAAAAAGAGGTGATAGATCATTTAGAAAATGCCCTTAGCTTGTTTCAAGCATGTCTTTCTTGATCTCCAGTAGATATTTGCTGGCCACCTACTACAGAGCAGTGTTGTGCTTCACCTATATGTATTGGCTTTTCTAGTCATTATTCTAGTCCTCTCCTAGAAATCTGATGGATGGAGTTCATCCGAGTCCATGCAGCCGATCAATCAGCTCTAAGAACTAACCTGAATTCAAAGACTACCATGTAAACCATGTAAGTGAAAGAAAAGGCAAGAATATAGTTCCCTGAAGAGTGGGGACAAGATGACTATGACAAGCACTAACCTCTCATGGCTCTGGGTAGGTTCTTCCCAGAATCTGGCCTTTCTTTGGGCTTGTTGAAGAGTTCCATCCTCTCTCAGCTTTACAAAGTCCACTGTACCCTCTCTTTGCAATAGAAGTTCAGGAATGTATAAGAGATCTCTCCTATCACCCCTGAATTGCTTCTCCGTTTGGCAACCAATCCTCTCAGAATCTGAATATAGAGCCAGAGCATGCAGTTTTATGTTGGTCTTATGGACCATTCCCTTCAGTTTATAGGTGAGGACATGGAATATAATTTACTCAAGGACACACAGCATCTGCCAGTGCTGTGTATGGTGGAAGCCTGGGGAACCTTCTAAAACATGTGGTTGTGTGGTGGTATCCATGCTTGCCTGTCAATATGTACCTCCATTTTTACATTTTTATCAGGCTATATCTGGCCAGTATTACAAAGATTCTCTGATCTCCCTAGCTGAAAGTTAATTCCTTAACAAACCATCTCTTCTGTAACTTCTTTTGTGATACTTACTACTTTTTGCTGGGTTGTGATTACTTTTGCATCTGTGTAGTCTCTACCTCTAGATCCCAAGTTCCTTGAAGAAAGGATCTGTGTCTTACATATGCATGCCCTAGAGAGCCTAATAAAATAACTTATTTATTTAACATTGATTGAAGGTAACTGCATAGCTTTTCTTCTTGAAGGACTCACAATTTGTGTGTGTGTGTGTGTGTGTGTGTGTGTGTATGGAACAAATGATATAAAGACAGGAAACTGCTCTATCACGTTACATTCATTAAACATTTGAATCTCAAACACCCATATTGGAATGACTTTTCCAGAGTCATATTTAGATGTCATAGTTAGACAAATTTAGATGTCATATTATCTTAGGCAAGCTACTTAACTCTACCTTCAATGACCTTATCTGAACATTAGCAGAAGTGACACCTACTTCACTAGAGTTACCAATGTTTTAGATGAAGGGATATATGTAAAACAATTAGCATGGCTGTTTCATATGCTGCTGGGCTGCTCAATCACTCAGTCAAGTCCTATTCTTTGTGACCCCATGGTCTGTAGCCTGCCAGGATTCTCTGACGGTGAGATTTTCCAGGCAAGAATACTGGAGTGGGTTGCAATTTCCTTCTCAGGGGATCTTGCTGATGATCAAAACTGCATCACCTGCATCTCCTGCATGGCATACAGATTCTTTACCACTGAGATATCAGAGAAGATTTGTTGCATATGATATGCACCTACTGAAATTTATTATTATTAATTACTATTAGGGTATGGTAGTGTTAATGACATGGTTTTCTAGACTTTGGGTCTAGCACTGGACTCAAAGGTTTAAAATAGAGAAAAGAATAAAAGAAAGCAAGTGAGTCCTTCTAACTTAACTGCAGTCACTTGCTCTGGCCAATCCCTTTGATTCCAATTCTACTCTAGAAGTTAACACCTAAATGCCGACCATAGATATTAAAGCAGTAGTAGCAGATGACACCCGGAGAAGGCGATGGCACCCCACTCCAGTACTCTTGCCTGGAAAATCCAATGGACGGAGGAGCCTGGTAGGCTGACTGAGCGACTTCTCTTTCACTTTTTACTTTCATGTATTGGAGAAGGAAGTGGAACCCACTCCAGTGTTTTTGCCTGGAGAATCCCAGGGACGGGGGAGCCTGGTGGGCTGCCATCTATGGGATCGCACAGAGTCGGACACGACTGAAGCTACTTAGCAGCAGCAGCAGCAGATGACACCACCCTTATGGCAGAAAGTGAAGAGGAACTAAAAAGCCTCTTGATAAAAGTGAAAGAGGAGAGTGAAAAAGTTGGCTTAAAGCTCAACATTCAGAAAACTAAGATCATGGCATCTGGTCCCATCACTTCAGGGCAAATAGATGGGGAAACAGTGGAAACAGTGTCAGACTTTATATTTTGGGCTCCAAAATCACTGCAGACGGTGATTGCAGCCATGACATTAAAAGACGTTTACTCCTTGGAAGGAAAGTTATGACCAACGTGGATAGCATATTGAAAAGCAGAGACATTACTTTGCCAACAAAGGTCTGTCTAGTCAAGGCTATGGTTTTTCCAGTAGTCATGTATGGATGCAAGAGTTGGACTGAGAAGAAGGCTGAGCGCCGAAGAATTGATGCTTTTGAACTGTGGTGTTGGAGAAGACTCTTGAGGGTCCCTTGGACTGCAAGGAGATCCAACTAGTCCATTCTGAAGGAGATCAGCCCTGGGATTTCTTTGGAAGGAATGATGCTAAAGCTGAAACTCCAGTACTTTGGCCATCTCATGCGAAGAGTTGACTCATTGGAGAAGACTCTGATGCTGGGAGGGATTGAGGGCAAGAGGAGAAGGGGACGACAGAGGATGAGATGGCTGGATGGCATCACTGACTCGATGGACATGAGTTTGAGTGAACTCCGGGAGTTGGTGATGAACAGGGAGGCCTGGCGTGCTGTGATTCATAGGGTTGCAAAGAGTCAGACACAGTAAACTGAATTGAACTGAAAACCAAGAACTAGATTGGTCACTTGACAAGAGAAATAAGTATCTTTCTTTTTTACTCTTTATTCTGACACTTAAAAGGTGTTCAGCCTAGAGTGTGGTACGATGGACAGAAATGAAATGGTCCCTGGCAGTTGGTCCAAAATGCTAGAAAACTTCTTATAAGAAGTGAAACTGGACAGCAGGATCTTTTTCTTTGCTTTCCTTTTCTTCTCTCTCTATTTTATAGCATTAGAAGACAGACTGCCTGATTAATGATAAATGAGCATGCCCCTCCTCACTCCAGTGTGAAAGAAGCATACAATTAATCCTAATACAGGCAAATTACCAGAGAAAATGTATTCCCTGGAGGAATAGAGATAAGAATGCTGATGCTTACTGAAGTACTGTTGCTTGTTGAATTTGTAAGTTTGATGGAATACTGATGCTTACATTAAAAAGAACTTGCAATTGTATTGGAAACAAATGCTTACCCTTGCGTTACTGGAATGAAGACATATGCAGTAAAAATATTTTGCTTGGGAATATACAGATGCATAACAATTATTATCATTGTGAGAATTTAACTGCATGATTACAAAATTCCAAGTTTCAATAGACAATGAGAGTAGGAAGCATTGTCATTATTTAAATTGCAATAAGCAATAACATTAGATATTAAAACATGAGATTAAAAAAGACTTTAATTTAGTTAGCATAAAATGCTACATAAGCTTCCATTGTGTAATACATTTTAAAAAATACTGCTATTTATAAACAAAATTTAAAATTATTCGGACCTCCTACAGCTCTTGCTCTCATTTTCTCCATTTTCTCTGAAGAGGTTCCTTGCTGCTGCTGCTAAGTTGATTCAGTCATGTCCAACTCTGTGCGACCCCATAGACAGCAGCCCAGCAGGCTCCCCTGTTCCTGGGATTCTCCAGGCAAGAACACTGGAGTGGGTAGCCATTTCCTTCTCCAGTGCATGAAAGTGAAAAGTGAAAGTGAAGTCGCTCCGTTGTGTCTGACTCCTAGTGACCCCATGGACTGCAGCCTACCAGGCTCCTCCGCCCATGGGATTTTCCAGGCAAGAGTACTGGAGTGGGGTGCCATTGCCTTAGGCAGCTGCATGTGCGTGTGCACTCCGTTGAGTCTGACTCTTTGCGACCCCGTGAACTGTAGCCCTCTAGGCAACTCTGTCCATAGGATTTCCCCGGCAAGAACACTGGAGTGGGTTACCATGCCCTCCTCAAGGGGATCTTTGTGACCTAGGGATCAAATCCACGTCTCCTCCATGTTCTGCACTGCAGGCAGATTCTTTACCACTGAAGCCCTGTGGAAATCCCAGGTGTCTGCAGGCAGAGGTCAAAGTTACCTGCTTTATTACCAGGACTGTTTTATTCCAAACCTCAGTGTAATTCCTGGTGATTTTGTTTACTCAAACTTGAAGTAGAATGAAATTATGTCTTTTTCACATTAACATTAGTAAGTTTTTATGGGAATGCTGACATAGCATTCCATAAATATCTTTTCAATAAGGTAGTTCAGTTCAGTTCAGTCACTCAGTCTTGTCCAACTCTTTGAGACCCCATGGACTGCTGCACACCAAGCATCCCTGTCCATCACCAACTCCCGGAGCTTACTCAAACTCATGTCCATTGAGTCAGTGATGCCATCCAACCATTTCATCCTCTGTCATTCCCTTCTCCTCCCGCCTTCAATCTTTCCCAGCATCAGGGTGTGTTCTAGTGAGTCAGTTCTTTGCATCAGGTGGCCAAAGTATTGGAATTTCAGCCTCAGCATCAGTCTTTCCAATAAATATTCAGGACTGATTTCCTTTAGGATGGACTGGTTGAATCTCCTTGTAGTTCAAGGGACTCTCAAGAGTCTTCTCCAATACCACAGTTCAAAACCATATATTCTTCAGCGCTCAGCTTTATTTATAGCCCAACTCTCACATCCATACATGGTTACTGGAAAAACCAAAGCTTTGACTAGATGGACCTTTGTTGGCAAAGTAATGTCTCTGCTTTTTAATATGCTGTTTAGATTGGTCATAACTTTTCTTCCAAGGAGCAAGCATCTTTTAATTTCATGGCTGCAGTCACCATCTGCAGTGATTTTGGAGCCCCCCAAAATAAAGTCTGTCTCTGTTTCCATTGTTTCCTCATCTCTTTGCTGTGAAGTCAATAAGATAAATAATACATAAACTATAATAACTAAAAATTACTAATTATTGGTTCATATTCATATCAGTATAATGGACAGCATAGTTTTCTATCCTTAGCCAAAGTATCAGTGCATGGATGCCTGGCTTTATGATAAACATACCTTGAACTGCTTGTCACATTTCACGTCTACTTGATTTGTATTCTTAATTATTTTACAAAATGAAAATAGAAAATTCTAATTTACAATTATATGTCATCAGAAATGGGAGCAAGTTTTTGATGAGTCTGTCAGATAATTTATGGATATTGGGGTCAGTGAAGAGTCCAGCAAGAGACATATTTCACTGAAGCCTAGTTTTAACATTCTGTCATGTACTAACTTGGAATATCATGTCCCAAACTGGAAGGCTGGATGTTTTAACTTGGGAGATGGCAGAAAGTAAATGAATGATTCACTCTCCAGGTGCTTTAATTGTTTGTATTTCTTACAGTTTTATTGAAATGTAATTGATATGCAGCACTGTATAAGCTTCAAGTATACAGCATATTGATTTGATTTACATACATCATGAAGCATCTACCATAATAAGTTTAGTGAATATCTATCATCTCATATAAATATGACATTATAAAAATAAAAATAATTTTTCCCTTTATGATGAGCACTCTTAGATTTACTCTCTTAAGAACTTTCATATATAATATACAGTGGTGTTAATTATTATTTATTTTAATTATTAATGTAATTATAGTCTTCTGCTGTGGCATTTGGATGTGTTTTTAAAACATGCTCACTATACATTATTAATTTTTTGCTGGGAGGAAAAAAAAATAAATTCTGGGAAAGACCCAAATCCCTGATGGCAAAGCTGGCTTCATCTTAATTCAGTCTTTTTCATAAATGTGATATATTTTCCTAAATGTTAAAAATTATATTTTATCTCTAGAATAATAGATTCAAGGTACTAGGCTATTGTATATAATGTTTTGAGCAAGTCATTTAAAATTACAGAGATAGTCTTCATTGATTTTAAAATCGCCATAAAAAAAAAATGTTTCATACCTCATTCAACCACTTATTGTAAGCACCTATTCCTCAAAAATCAGCAGACATATTCATGGAGAGAGTCTCATTCTTGCTGCTATTTCTTTAAATAGCAGATTGAAGACATGTATACTCAAGGCCTATAGTTGAATCACAGCCACAGGTTTCACTATTTCTTTCAACAAGAAATCAAGATCAGGAGGTGTATTTGTTGACAGCCACTTGTTCTCTGTGAACAAACAAATGTACGAACTGGCACCTCAGAGCAGTTTCTTTTATCCTTATGGTAAGGCCCTTCTTTGCTGCCACATAGCTGATGTCTCTTCAATTCTGACCCTAATGTGTCATTTCCAGTCTACGCCTGGCTCCCACATCAGGTATTATCTCAATGAGAAATCTGTCTTCTGTACAATGTTTTTATGGATAATCAGAATAAAAAGCTATTGGGGACTACTCCTTATTTAAAGTACATTTACCAAAAAGCTGATCTACATTCTACTCAAAAAAAAGTTTTCATCTCACTGTAAAGCATGGGATCACCTAGCACACCCCTGGGGTACCGACTGCTCAATCACATCATATGCCATTGACTATATGGAATGTCTAAAAGTTTCCATAAGTTTGCCTAGAACTCATTCTGCTTTCTCCCTGAATAAAATAATGTTAATGACTTTGTCTCTGGTTCTACATACTTCTTGGAAATAGAATGACATATCTATTTTTTGCTGTTGGTAGTGAAAATTACTTATTTTGATGCCTGAGTAGTTTAGATGCTTGAGTAATATTGTCTCATATCCAACTCTGATAATGAAATCGATCGATGGGCTAGCTATTCCAAACCATTATTTTGTGTTCATTCTTGGAAAATGTTTGATTGGTATACTAGAAAGGCTGCTATTCCATTTTAGAATAATGTGAAATCTCATTGCTTCATGCCACTGAAGGACAGTTACGTAGACAGCAAAACTGGAGACAGGGAGCAAATGGATCACTTGTCTAATAATATCTGATTTTAAAATATTCACTCTTTACTTCCCACCTGGATTTTCCTTTTTCTGGAAGCTTGTGTAAAATCATCACATCTTCACAGTCACTACAGTTGCATTTACATTCTTTTTCAAATGAGTGATTTAATGCTTCAATGACCACTTTTGAGCTATTTTAAAGAATGTAATGCAACATTTAATTAACAGTATTAATTTTATTGAAACATGAAATGACATGCAAATGAAGGAAAAATATTTTCTTTAAACAAACTGCTCACTGTTGATTGAGATGAACAACGAAATTTGCCATTAAAGCACATTGTGCAGAGGTTAACAATGGAATTTGAAGTCTATAGCATGATTCCTTGTAAAACTAATAATTTCAAATATATGAAAAGTATATTTCTTCATCTATTTTTTCCTTTGAAACTGTCAGCTTGATAGATCTAAAGAACCAGAGACCACCAGTGGTTGGAGGATTACATTTAGTGCTGCTTTATGTCTACTCTGCTTACCGTTCCTCCATGAGGAAGAAAAGTAAAAAAAAAAACAAGTCAAGGAAGAGGATTTCTCTCTAAGTTCCAGAGCAGGGTTGGGCTCAGGGAATAGTCAGTCTGCCCCTTCCAGTTCAGTAGTAGTATTTGATTACAGGCATTGTTTAGAATTGCTGGTGTATGGTAATAAACAAATTGAAGTTGTTCTTATTATTGCTTTTAAATTCACTGCAGATGATTCATATCCTTATTGTCTGGATCTGGAGTAGCCCATGCTCACCTCCAGCCCTTGGTAAGCTACTTGCTGCGGCTGCTGCTAAGTCGCTTCAGTCGTGTCCGACTCTATGCGACCCCATAGACGGAAGCCCACCAGGCTCCCCTGTCCCCGGGATTCTCCAGGCAAGAACACTGGAGTGGGTTGCCATTTCCTTCTCCAATGCATGAAAGTGAAAAGTGAAAGGGAAGTTGCTCAGTCGTGTCCAACTCTTAGCAACCCCACGGACTGCAGCCTACCAGGATCCTCCATCCGTGGGATTTTCCAGGCAAGAGTACTGGAGTGGGGTGCCATCGCCTTCTCCCGGTAAGCTACTTAGGCAGACCTAATAGAAGCACTGCAGGCTCATTAGGACAGGAAGGACTGAAATGGAAGTAATTCCAGGTCTATCTCACTTTGGTAGCCTAGAAAATGAAGAAACAGAGAGACTACCAAGAGGAAGAACATATACACACAGGAGAAAGATAAAGTCCTAATAAGCATAGGAACTGACAGATAAACTTGATCTGAATCATTTCTACACCATTTCTCCTTTTTGACAGTGGAGTGGGACATCGAGAACTGAAGGATTGGGACTTCCCTGGTGGTACAGTGGCTAGGACTCCATGCTCTCAATGCAGAGGGCCTGGGTTCGATCCCTGGTCAGGGAACTAGATCCCACATGCTGCAATGAAGATGAAAGACCCAGGGTGCCACAACTAAGACCTGGTGCAGATAAATAAATATTAAACAAAACAAACAACCGAAAAAACCCCCAAACTGCCAGGGTCCAGCCCTGGCTGATTCAGGGAGTTCGAGGTGTAGATGCCGTCGGTGAGGGTCAGGAAACAATTGCTTAAATAAATATTAATTAAAGATATAAAGAATAATAGAATGAGGATAGCTCAGTAGGAAAATTCAGTGAAGAAAAGAGGCTGAAATAAGGATAGCTCAGTGAGAAAATTTAGTGGAGAAAAGAGGCTGAATAATTCAGCCAGAAGGTAAGAGAAAGAACGACATGGGGAGACCAAGTTTCGGTGAACAAGGCCCGCACTTTATTTTCCAAAGTAGTTTTTATATCTTAAGTTATGCATAGAGGATAATAGGGAAGGGGTGGAGTCATGCAAGGACAGCAGTCCCTGAGCCAGGCTTTCAAACTTATCATATGCAAAAGTTTAGGTGATTTACATCATCTTCTGGCCTGGAGGCCTGCCAATATCTTAAGACCCTTTCAAACATCTCAACATCTTAAGACCCTGCCAAACTTAAGACCATTAAGTTTAAAAAGAAAACTTATCCTTCTCCAAGGGTGATTAGTCAGGGACCACCCTCCAAAAGCATTAGATAAAGTTGCATTCCTATATGGCAAAGGTGTGGTGAGCTATAAAGAAAAAGAATTAACTCAAGAGTCCAAGGTTACGAACATTAAGGCTACTACTTACATTTCTATACACCAATTATATCAATCAATACACTGCCAAGGACACAGTAGGTAAGGGACATGGAAACTTAGCAGCAAACATTGGCCCAACAAGTGAAAAACTCTTCACCAATACAATTTCTAATCAATCTTTTAACTGCTCAAAGGAATCTGTATTTGGACCGTTTAGAACATCTCATGCCTCTCACAGCTGGGAGGCTCTAAACACTCACATGTGGCCGGAAAAGCCTATTCAGGCAGGCTAGAGGATTTCCAAAAGAGTTTGTAGGTTGAAACACTGTCACACCCAGGAATTATTAACTGGAGCTGTAAAGCTAATTCTTTTTTCAGAGAGAGGTAGTGGGGGACAGTCCCCCGTAAAGTCAGAGGTGTAGGTGAGAGCACAAAGCAGAAAGTAGGCAGACTCTGGTTTTGGGGGTAGATGCTCGAGAATTTCCAGGGGGCTCCTGAGGCTAGATCTTACCTTTGCGTATGCCGAGCCTCCTCCCTCATGACCTTTGCCATGGGCGGAGGTCCTCTCGCTGGCTCCCAGCACCAAACCCTGAAGAGTCCAGAAGAAGACAGGGAGCAAAGAAAAACTTGGACATTTTTGGAAAGACAGCAGGAGGAAGTTCCGTGTACTCTGAGTTCAATATGATTCCCAAATAAAGCATAAGGACTGATATATTTTACATATGATTTCAGAGAGGAAATGCCAACTTCACTAAAGTTTATGGTGGTAAGTATGGGCTTAGTCAAGACAGTGTGTCATAATCCTGAGCTTAGAGGACACAGGGAAGTCAGAGCACTGCAGCTAACACGAAGCAGGGGCCAGACTTTGTGTCCAGGAAAGAAGCCATAGTATACATGGGTTCACATAGGCACTGCCCCTGTCTTATCAAGCTGTTCCTCCCAGCTAACACAATGGACATGGCCAGGACAATTGATGGACAACTCAAAATCCACCAGAAATCCAACCCAGGAAATTCCTATTTTAAAAAATCTTTTCTATCTCATCATTTTCACATCAGGTTTTCCTAAAGTGAAGTTCACTCATACGCTCACAGCATCCACCAGCAAGTGAAGCTATTAATAAAGTCACTTGTACTTTTTGTATTTTCTTGGGGAAAACTGATGACCTGGGGAATTACTCAGTGATTAATGGCTAGGTGTTTTACCTCTTCTGTGGAAGTGCTTCAACCCTGTGGTGAGCAGACATTAAATCAGAGCTTCTGAACACCAAGTATCATCTCCCCATCAGCACTCTGTTTCTAGTTAAGGAAATTCAACTAATTCAATAAATATTCACCAAGCATCTAATAAGCCAGACCCTAGGCCAAGAACTGGAGTTATTAAAATGTATTTCACAGTCTCTGCAACAGATATACACAATTAAATATATTAGGAGGCAGAAATCTACCAGTGCAATAAGAAAGATATAAACGAAAGCTACTAGATGAAGGGCTGTGTGGGAGGGACTGTATCATTTTCTAACTTGACCTCTCTGTGAATGCCTTTATAAATAATGCTGGTGAGTTTAATGACTTCTATGAAGCTTACCTAAGATAAGAGTGCTTGGAAGTCACAGGTTCTTTATTTCTTCATTTTAGCCTGTGCCGGGTCTTCGCTGCTGCGTGCAGGCTTTCTCTAGCTGCAGTGTGTGGGCTTCTCATTTCTGTGGCTTCTCTTGGGGCACGTGGGCTCAAGTGTGCCCCAGCATGCAGGTGTAGTTGCTCTGCAGCATGTGGATTTTCCTGGAGCAGGGATCAAACCCATATCCCTGGCATTGGCAGGTGGATGCTTAACCTCTGGACCACCAGGGAAATCCTACAGGTTCTTTAAGAATTGTGTTCCCTCCTTGTTCCCCTATCCCTTCCTTCCTCGATATAAACATATTGCCGGCAAGGACTGAGTCTTGCTGTCACATTGTCCTGTGCTTTGCCTTAATTATGTTAAGTATGGATGGGATAGTTCGCTTATTTTATGAGAAAAAGACCAAAAATTACCAAAAAGGGGAAAAAAATAGGAATAAAAAAGAGTTGACCTAAGCCTTTTGTGAAAAGCAAAGGAGAAAAGGAAAGATATAAACATCTGAATGCAGAGTTCCAAAGAATAGCAAGAAGAGATAAGAAAGCCTTCCTCAGCGATCAATGCAAAGAAATAGAGGAAAACAACAGAATGGGAAAGACTAGGGATCTATTCAAGAAAATCAGAGATACCAAAGGAACATTTCATGCAAAAATGGGCTTGATAAAGGACAGAAATGGTATGGACCTAATGGAAGCAGAAGATATTAAGAAGAGGTGGCAAGAATACACAGAAGAACTGTACAAAAAAGATCTTCACGACCCAGATAATCATGATGGTGTGATCACTGACCTAGAGCCAGACATCCTGGAATGTGAAGTCAAGTGGGCCTTAGAAAGCTTCACTACGAACAAAGCTAGTGGAGGTGATGGAATTCCAGTTGAGCTATTCCAAATCCTGAAAGATGATGCTGTGAAAGTGCTGCACTCAATATGCCAGCAAATTTGGAAAACTCAGCAGTGGCCACAAGATTGGAAAAGGTCAGTTTTCATCCCAATCCCAAAGAAAGGCAATGCCAAAGAATGCTCAAACTACTGCACAATTGCACTCATCTCACACGCTAGTAAAGTAATGCTCAAAATTCTCCAGGCCAGGCTTCAGCAATATGTGAACCGTGAACTTCCTGATGTTCAAGCTGGTTTTAGAAAAGGCAGAGGAACCAGAGATCAAATTGCCAACATCCACTGGATCATGGAAAAAGCAAGAGAGTTCCAGAAAAACATCTATTTCTGCTTTATTGACTATGCCAAAGCCTTTGACTGTGTAGATCACAATAAACTGTGGAAAATTCTGAAAGAGATGGGAATACCAGACCACCTGATCTGCCTCTTGAGAAATCTGTATGCAGGTCAGGAAGCAACAGTTAGAACTGGTCATGGAACAACAGACTGGTTCCAAATAGGAAAAGGAGTACGTCAAGGCTGTATATTGTCACCATGTTTATTTAACTTATATGCAGAGTACATCATGAGAAATGCTGGACTGGAAGAAACACAAGCTGGAATCAAGATTGCCAGGAGAAATATCAATAACCTCAGATATGCAGATGACACCACCCTTATGGCAGAAAGTGAAGAGGAACTCAAAAGCCTCTTGATGAAAGTGAAAGTGGAGAGTGAAAAGGTTGGCTTAAAGCTCAACATTCAGAAAACGAAGACCATGGCATCTGGTCCCATCACTACATGGGAAATGGATGGAGAAACAGTGGAAACAGTGTCAGACTTTCTTTTTCTGGGCTCCAAAATCACTGCAGATGGTGACTGCAGCCATGAAATTAAAAGATGCTTACTCCTTAGAAGGAAAGTTATGACCAACCTAGATAGCATATTCAAAAGCAGAGACATTACTTTGACAACAAATGTTCGCCTAGTCAAGGCTATGGTCTTTCCTGTGGTCATGTATGGATGTGAGAGCTGGACTGTGAAGAAGGCTGAGTGCCGAAGAATTGATGCTTTTGAACTGTGGTATTGGAGAAGACTCTTGAGAGTCCCTTGGACTGCAAAGAGATCCAACCGGTCCATTCTGAAGGAGATCAGCCCTGGGATTTCTTTGGAAGGAATGATGCTAAAGCTGAAACTCCAGTATTTTGGCCACCTCATGCGAAGAGTTGACTCATTGGAGAAGACTCTGATGCTGGGAGGGATTGGGGGCAGGAGGAGAAGGGGACGTCAGAGGATGAGATGGCTGGATGGCATCACTGACTCGATGAATGTGAGGCTGAGTGACCTCTGAGAGCTGGTGATGGATAGGGAGGCCTGGCATGCTGCAGTTCATGGGGTCGCAAAGAGTCGGACACGACTGAACAACTGATCTGATCTGAAGCCTTTTGGGCCAAAGACAAACACTCAAGTACATAGGCCCAAGGGAGGCATATAAGCAGATGGAAAAAGATAGATTCAACAAAAGTACAAGACAATTATAAGTTATCACTGTGAGATAATACTGTCCACTTTTCTCCTGTCTGTGTTTGGCCAGGTGGTGCTACCAAAAGCACCCTAATAATTTATATTCAGAAATGACTTTTTACAGTAGCTCTGAAATTGAAAGCATACACTCTATCGTATTTATCAGTGACACTTAGTACTTCTTGTAATTCCCATCTCCTTCCCCTGAGATATGAAATGTCTCATTCATTTAATGTGAGATTCCCTAATGTCACCAGATTATACAAATAGAAAAATCTGCCAACGTTGAAAAGGAAATTTTGAGTCTGACAGTTATTGTTTGTTTTTTATTGATGATAGCAAACAGTAAATCTGACTGACTTTACCTCTAGAGTAAACTCAAGTAATAGAACAAGCGAGTTTGTCAGTGTTGTGACAACCGGGTTTAAGAGGATGATTATCTCTTAGCAAATACTGCAGCCATCACCAAGCCCACACCTGCCTGGATTACCCACACCAATCCTGAGGAAAAACAAGTCAGAACAGCTCCAAACAGAAAAGGCAGACTAAAATTCATCTTTATGCCTAGTATTCTAATTCTTTTTGAGGCCAACGCTTATGGCCAATGCAACACTTTCAAGTTGCATTGTTATGAAATGGAGCAGACACAAAAAAATCTTAGCAGGACTTCCCTGGTGGTCCAGTGATTAAGAATCCACCTTCCAGTACTGAGGAAGGGGATTCTATCCCTGATCGGAGAACAAAGATCCCACATGACTTGGGGCATCTAAGCCCATATGCTGCAATTGTAGAGCCCGTGGGCCACAACTAGAGAGAAGCCCACCACAGTGAAGATCCTGAATTCTTCAACAAAGACCCTATGCTGCCAAAAATAAGCACATAAATATTTTTAAAAAAAGAAAAAATTCTTGCTGACAATACCAGAGCCTGACTCTAGGACCATGGGGTTCAGGATCCATTTGGTCTGGAATCCTGTCCCAAAACTGGGTAGACCCTCTAACACCCATCAGGTCTAGAGCAGCACACTCGCTTCCTCCCTCCCCATCCAAACTTGAGTTTGTTCAGTGTCCTTGGTGGCAGTTCTGACCCCAAGTCTGCTGTTCCATTGGTGGCCATTTAGCACATCCCTTGCCCAGCTGCCTTGAATAATTTATGGATTTGTATTTCTGACCAGACTGTAAGTTCTTTGGAAGGCAGAGACCACATCTCACTCACCTATATATTTCCCAATTGTCTTTGGCACAGAAGATTTGAAATAAGCATTTGCTAAACAACTATTCAGTAAAATAGGCAAATTATTTATCATGAACATTCTAATTACAGAACACAGGATTCATTATCAACTATCTTGCTATTCAAAAATTAATCCTAATTCGAGTTGGTATTATAATTTGAAAGACACTCAGAATAAAAATTAATGTGATAATATATATTAAGAAGAGGTGGCAAGAATACACAGAAGAACTGTACAAAAAAGAGCTTCATGACCCAGATAATCATGATGGTGTGATCACTGACCTAGAGCCAGACATCCTGGAATGTGAAGTCAAGTGGGCCTTAGAAAGCTTCACTACGAACAAAGCTAGTGGAGGTGATGGAATTCCAGTTGAACTATTCCAAATCCTGAAAGATGATGCTGTGAAAGTGCTGCACTCAATATGCCAGCAAATTTGGAAAACTCAGCAGTGGCCACAGGACAAGAAAAGGTCAGTTTTCATTCCAATCCCAAAGAAAGGCAATGCCAAAGAATGTTCAAACTACCGCACAATTGCACTCATCTCACATGCTAGTAAAGTAATGCTCAAAATTCTCCAGCCCAGACTTCAGCAATATGTGAACCGTCAGCTTCCTGATGTTCAAGCTGGTTTTAGGAAAGGCAGAGGAACCAGAGATCAAATTGCCAACATCTGCTGGATCATGGAAAAAGCAAGAGAGTTCCAAAAAAACATCTATTTCTGCTTTCTTGACTATGCCAAAGCCTTTGACCATGTGGATCACAATATACTGTGGAAAATTCTGAAAGAGATGGGAATACCAGACCACCTGATCTGCCTCTTGAGAAATCTGTATGCAGGTCAGGAAGCAACAGTTGGAACTGGACATGGAACAACAGACTGGTTCCAAATAGGAAAAGGAGTACGTCAAGGCTGTATATTGTCACCACGTTTATTTAACTTATATGCAGAGTACATCATGAGAAATGCTGGACTGGAAGAAACACAAGCTGGAATCAAGATTGTCAGGAGAAATATCAATAACCTCAGATATGCAGATGATACCGCCCTTATGGCAGAAAGTGAAGAGGAACTCAAAAGCCTCTTGATGAAAGTGAAAGTGGAGAGTGAAAAAGTTGGCTTAAAGCTCAACATTCAGAAAACGAAGATCATGGCATCTGGTCCCATCACTACATAGGAAATAGATGGGGAAACAGTGTCAGGCTTTATTTTCTGGGCTCCAAAATCACTGCAGATGGTGACTGCAGCCATGAAATTAAAAGACGCTTACTCCTTGGAAGGAAAGTTATGACCAACCTAGATAGCATATTGAAAAGCAGAGACATTACTTTGCCAACAATGGTTCGTCTAGTCAAGGCTATGGTTTTTCCTGTGGTCATGTATGGATGTGAGAGCTGGACTGTGAAGAAGGCTGAGCGCCAAAGAATTGATGCTTTTGAACTGTGGTGTTGGAGAAGACTCTTGAGAGTCCCTTAGACTGCAAGGAGATCCAACCAGTCCATTCTGAAGGAGATCAGCCCTGGGATTTCTTTGGAAGGAATGATGCTAAAGCTGAAACTCCAGTACTTTGGCCACCTCATGCAAAGAGTTGACTCATTGGAGAAGACTCTGATGCTGGGAGGGATTGACAGAGGATGAGATGTCTGGATGGCATCACTGACTTGATGGATGTGAGTCTGAGTGACCTCTGGGAGCTGGTGATGGACAGGGAGGCCTGGCGTGCTGGGATTCATGGGGTCGCAAAGAGTCGGACACGACTGAGCGACTGATCTGATCTGATATATAGGTGTATATATATATATATATATATATATATAATTGTTGAATGGGGCTTTTCCTGGTTCAGTGCTCATGTGTTCAAGTTGATGTTAAAAGAAAAGATATTTGAAAAGAATTTAGTATTTGCAATATGTATTAAGATGGTAACAGTAAACTGCTGCGAGCAAATTTTATTAGACAGGAGTAAATCCTTAATTAGCTTAAAACTGCAACATGTTAAACAAATTATGATATTTATATTTCCAGATAACATCATACTGAAGAAAATTACCCACATTAGTCAGATAAAAGCACAACGTATATTACTCAACTGCAGGGATTTGAGATATGAGACTGAAAATACCCTTTAGCATTAAACTAGTACAGGAAACAGAAGATCAAATGCCTATCCCAGCCAGGCAGGAAGCCTAAAAACTTCTAAGTAGGTCAGCAGAATATGATGGGGAGGAGTGAGCATGTTTAGCTGATGGCAGGTCTAGGTTATGATTGCTACGGGGAGATAAAGGCCTATATTGTCCTGAATATTTGTTGGAGAGACTGATGCTGAGACTGAAACTCCAATCCTTTGGCCACCTGATATGAAGAGTCAACTCATTGGAAAAGACCCTGGCGATGGGAAAGACTGAAGGCAGGAAGAGAAGGGGACGACAGAGGACGAGATGGTTGGATGGCATCACCACCTCAATGGACCTGAGTTTGAGCAAGTTCTGGGAGATGGTGACGGACCCGGAAGCCTGGGGTGCTGCACTCCATGGGGTCGAAAGAGTCGGACACGACTGAGCAACGGAACAACAACTACAGATGGACATCGATGAAAAGAAGATCAAGTTTAGACATTTGTGTGGAAAATATTTTTAATTTTAAATGGCTTCAGATTTCATTTTGGCAGGGAGGGGTGAAAAACAAATATAGATCAAAGAAAACCTATCAGTAAGTGAGATTTAATGCTATAGGTCTCAACTCCTAGAGAAACGAGAGATTTTGATCCTGTTGCCTAGTATATAATTTAGTTAACAAGAATTTTTCTGTATTTTCTGCCAGATGTTAACTCCCTTATTAAAATTATTAAGTTTTTGTGTAAACAATAAATTTTAAGCTTTTATGAAGGAGAAGGAGGAGGAGAACCAGCAGGAGGAGAAAATATTCCAGAGCGAACAAGTGATGGGCTTAATCAACCATGTAAAAAACCCTGCCAAATCGCAAGCACCTCCATGGGGTCATTCATAAATTTTTATCTCAGCATTTCGTGTCTTTTCTGGGCTAAATCCATTCATTGTGAATGTTAAGCAGCATTTTGAAGAGAAGGAAAAAAAAAAAAAAAACAAACAACTTGGAATGGTATCCTTTACATTATTTAGGCCTCACGTTTTCTTGGGCTCTTTGTCAAAGATGTCATAGCTATAAACACACACCAGGAGAAGGCCTGTGGGTTTGACATAAGAATCATTAATTTGTTGGGACTCAGACACATTCACTTCTATGCTTATATTGACAACACTATATCTGAAAGCAGATGTTAATGACTGATTAATGTCTTTAAATGCAATTACATTCTAAAGACACATAACATCTTACCACTTTTATAACCATTAATTTTTAGATATTATGTAAAATAATAGCAAGTATTTGTACCTCTGAATCCCCTTCACCTCTAATGTTTGGCATATGAAATAGACCCATATACAATCTATTAAAATATTGAATCACTATGTTGTATGCTGCTGCTGCTACTGCTAAGTCGCTTCAGTCGTGTCCGACTCTGTGTGACCCCAGAGATTTGTATACCTGATACTAAAATAATGTTTTAAGTCAACTCTACTTTAGTAGGACTTCCCAGGTAGCAAAGTGGTAAAGAATCCACCACCTCTAATGCAGGAGATGCAGAAGACTCGGGTTTGATCCTTGGGTCAGGAAAATCCCCTGGAGAAGGAAACAGCAGCCCACTCCAGTATTCTTGCCTGGGAAATCCCATGGACAGAGGAGCCCAGGGGGCAACAGGGTCACAAAGAGTTGGACATGAGTGAGAGACTGAGCAGACACACATAAACACATCAGATCAGATCAGTCACTCAGTCGTGTCCGACTCTTTGCGACCCCATGAATCCCAGCACGCCAGGCCTCCCTGTCCATCACCAACTCCCAGAGGTCACTCAGACTCACACCCATCAAGTCAGTGATGCCATCCAGCCATCTCATCCTCTGTCGTCCCCTTCTCCTCCTGCCCTCAATCCCTCCCAGCATCAGAGTCTTCTCCAATGAGTCAACTCTTCGCATGAGGTGGCCAAAATACTGGAGTTTCAGCTTTAGCATCATTCCTTCCAAAGAAATCCCAGGGCTGATCTCCTTCAGAATGGACCGGTTGGATCTCCTTGCAGTCCAAGGGACTCTCGAGAGTCTTCTCCAACACCACAGTTCAAAAGCATCAATTCTTTGGCGCTCAGCCTTCTTCACAGTCCAGCTCTCACATCCATACATGACCACAGGAAAGACCATAGCCTTGACTAGGCGAACCTTTGTTGGCAAAGAAATGTCTCTGCTTTTGAATATGCTATCTAGGTTGGTCATAACTTTCCTTCCAAGGAGTAGTGTCTTTTAATTTCATGGCTGCAGTCACCATCTGCAGTGATTTTGGAGCCCAGAAAAAGAAAGTCTGACACTGTTTCCACTGTTTCTCCATCTATTTCCCGTGAAGTGATGGGACCAGATGCCATGATCTTCGTTTTCTGAATGTTGAGCTTTAAGCCAACTTTTTCACTCTCCACTTTCACTTTCATCAAGAGGCTTTTGAGTTCCTCTTCACTTTCT
This sequence comes from Tragelaphus eurycerus, assembly GCA_935064755.1. NCBI lineage: Eukaryota > Metazoa > Chordata > Mammalia > Artiodactyla > Bovidae > Tragelaphus > Tragelaphus eurycerus. Next base: position 27,149,421 of record CAKXYN010000018.1, on the reverse strand, counting down.
GCCATAAGGGTGGTGTCATCTGCATATCTGAGGTTATTGATATTTCTCCTGGCAATCTTGATTCCAGCTTGTGTTTCTTCCAGTCCAGTGTTTCTCATGATGTACTCTGCATATAAGTTAAATAAACAGGGTGACAATATACATAATACAATATACATAAACACATACTTCAGTGAAAAAGTAAAATAAAATTTAAAAAAAAGTACAGAAAGAAAAACATAGCAAGTTTGGGTTTTTTTTTGATATCTTGGGAAGCTAGAGTTCACTAAAGAAACCCTGAGACTAGATCTGATAACATGAGTTAGTCTAAGTGTTATGAATGACTTGACTAGTCAAGATATTTTGGAAAATAGCTAGATGTCAAAACTGTCTTCAGTATTTCTTCAAATTATTCAAATCATGCTTCCTGACATCTCTCCAACAATGCAGCAGCCTCTCATAGCATATCTATGCTTTCCATACCTTTCCATTACATCGATGTAATCCAGTCATTAAGTAATTCAGCATTCTTTTAGCAAACAGTCTTCAGATATTTACTTATGAAAAGCTCTACACTCGGCGCTGAGGAGAATGAGACACTTGTCTTCAAGCATCCTAGAGTGACAGGAGATTCCTGGAATGGAATGCAAGGCCCTTGATGGCCTGCACATTTCTTCATTCAAGAGGCCTGCCGTGGACCCTGATGCAGGAGACAGCACGGTCTTTCCTTGTAAGACATAAAATGTCCGATAAAACTAAACATACAAAAAATTCTAATATATATAAAATTAAATAACAAAGTTGTTTTCAGTTCTATAAAGGACTACAGGAAATGCTTCATCTCTTGTCATTACCTCCTTACATTTTATGTTCTGTCAAATTAGGACTGCTTATAGGTCTTTGAGCACAACCCATTGTTTCATGCTTTAATTTCTTTCCAGGTGTTCATCTCTCTATTTGGAGTCTCCCAACCTGCCACAACTTGCATGACAGGGTAGTGTCTAGTCAGTTTACCTCCTATTCATCTCTTCAAAGCCATCTGTATCAGCATCTCCTCTGCCTGACTTCAAAATCTCTTGGCCTCACCAGTCTCCCATGTCAGTTGCTGCAGTGGTTCTGTGCAGGCTTTTACCAGCTTCCTGTAGAGCCAAGCTGACAGTGCCTTGCCCCAGGTCCTTGCCTGTGGCTCAGGTCCTCACTTTGCAAGCTTATTGCCCACATTGGCAGAATCTAAAGGTGCAGGAATTAATGACCTGAGGAGCAAATCCTGGACGATCCTGAGACAGTTTATACAGCTCCTAGGGGATCTTCTGAGGAAAAAATAAAGAAAATGAATGAGAGGAAAGAAGGGAGTTAGGAGGAAAAAAGGGAGGGAGAGGGAAAGAAAGGGGGGTAGGAAGGAAGAAAAGATATGCACACAAATAAGAAAGTTGAGATGCCATAAAAAAGTTTCCAACACAGGATGTATACTGAGCATTTAGAAAAAAATTAAAGAGTGAATCCAATGTGATAACAGATGTTAATCAAACATAACAGTAAAATAAAAGTGATAAATAGTAATTAGTAAATGTTATTGACTGATTAGAAATTCTAGGTCTGAGAGAAAGCTATCATTCCATGGTGTGAATACTTTGAACCTGGCCTAGAGATCAAGCAGGGATAGACAAGAAAGCATCTGTTCTCAGGATTTGCATGAAGTGGAGAAATCCTGCATTCTGCCTCCTAGGGTGCTATTTCAAAGATGGTGCAGTGGTGGAAGGTATGAGCCAGTGACAGGTGTGTGGGGACTGGCCAAGGTGACTTAAGACTTTATCTCAAGTGGTATCATAATGCTATAAAGTGGGGTTAAATTTTCACAATACAAGTGCTTTTAGTATACTGGGAAAAGGTGTGATTCTTTTTGCATTTTTTTCAGATTTTGGTTTTTGTTAACATTAACAAACAAACTTGACTGTTTTAGTTCTGAGCATTTACAAGTGAAAAAGCTGTGAATTTTTAAAGTGATAAATGTCCAGTACATGGAGAAGCCTCTGGCAGTGATTCTCAAAATTATTGACAATATGAATGCCAAGGAGTTTGTTAAAATGCATATTTTTGAGCCCTAGATTAGACCTTCTGAGTCGGAATTTCTGGGTGTATGAGCCATGAATCTGTATTGTTAATATATGCTGCATGTTATTATGATGCAATCTAAATCCTTGGAATTTTGAAAAACATTGGCTTGAAATAAGCAAGCAAAATTACTGTTAACCTAAAGTACATTTGTGTATGAGTTTGCATGAATTAGTCTGCTACAGGTAAATATGTGTAAGGTCAACAGCTAATAACTTTTACTATTCAGGCAATGGCACCCCACTCCAGTACTCTTGCCTGGAAAATCCCACGGACAGAGGAGCCTGGTAGGCTGCAGTCCATGGGGTCGCTAAGAGTCGGACATGACTGAGCGACTTCACTTTCTCTTTTCCCTTTCATGCATTGGAGAAGGAAATGGCAACCCACTCCAGTGTTCTTGCCTGGAGAATCCCAGGGACGGGGAAGCCTGGTGGGCTGCCGTCTGTGGGGTCACACAGAGTCGGACATGACTGAAGTGACTTAGCATAGCATAGCATAGCATTCATCATGGTAATGGTAGTGTGTTAGCAGCTCAGTGGTGTCTGACTTTTTGAGACCCCATTGACTGTAGCCCGCCAGGCTCCTCTGTCCATGAAATTCTCTAGGCAAGAATACTGGAGTGGGTAGCCATTCTCTTCTTCAAGGGATCTTCTTGACCCAGGGATCAAACCCACGTCTCCTGCATTGTAGGCAGATTCTTTACCATCTGAGCCATTATGGAAGCCCAAACAATAAAGAGCTTATGAGCAATGCAGCTCAAAATTGGTCAAAGAATGAACCATCTGTAATTCCAGAGAGAGAAAAAAAAGTATCTTCTTTGGCTCAAACATTAAAGAGCAACTATTTGTTTTAAAATATTAGTCTAATCAGAATGTAAATCTGAAAAAAAATTAAAAATAAAAATAGATACTTGTGTTGCAAAAGAAAAAAAGCTGAAACAATAAAACCTCCCCAAAGCATCATTAAAAAAATGAAAAACATGGAGTAATTTTTTGGTTTATTTTTACTCTGTACTTTGTGGTTTAACTGTGAAAGCTTTTCTGTTACTTTCTTTAAATATACGACAATTCTCCATCTGGCAGCTCCCCAAATCATTCTATCAAGGGTCTCTGTTATCTTTATCTGTAGGGAATCCATAATAACAAACCTATCCATCCCATGAAATTCTAGAACACCCCAGGGAACGTTTAGGTGTTCCTACTCCAACCAGGTTGCTTCCATCACCCCAGTTTTTACTTTGAAATGTTGCTTCCTGCAGTCCTGAGAAATCTTTGCTCAGCTGTCCAGGTGATTACTATCCCAGCATCACTTCAACCAGACCATGGACCCATACTTCACGAGGTGAGAGCTGAAACCCCACTAGAACAACTAGAGGACTTCACTAAAGGCTTGTCAGTCATTGGAGGAAATTATAGCACAGATAACTTAAACATGGATATGGTGCTCTGAGATAGGGACCTTCATCACTGACTCTATGCTATGCAACTGCTTGTCTTGCTGTCTGTGGTCTCGTTGTTTTAAAGTTCAGCCAGGCTATGTAATCTCTGAATTGCAGCTGTGATGCAGTGCAGACTGCTCTCTCCCCACAGAGTCCCTCTAATCATGCTCTCTTCTCCGGAATCCTAGCTCCATTTCCTTGAATTCCAGAAAGCAAATAGTGATCCCCTTCCCTGAGTCGAAGTCCCACCTCCTATAATCATTAATATCTTGTCCAGTATGACTGTCAATGGGAATGTCACTTCTCTTGAGAGGGAATTTCAACTTTATACACAGTGATATGATCTTAGCCCTTTGGACCCAAAATAGAACAGATCATAGGATTTCTTAAAATTTTCATCAATCTATTCTCACATGTGCTTATTCAGTATCAGTGTAATCCTCAACATCTAAGTTATTCAATCTTGAATGATCCCATCTCTAAGACTTCAGTCATTTCAATAAAGTTCAGCAATAATACAGAGCCTTGGACTGCAAGGAGATCCAACCAGTCCATCCTAAAGGATATCAGTCCTGAGTATTCATTGGAAGGACTGATGCTGAAGCTGAAACTCCAGTACTTTGGCCACCTGATGTGAAGAACTAACTCATTTGAAAAGACCTTGATGTTAGGAAAGATTGAAGGCTGGAGGAGAAGGGGACAACAGAGGGTGAGATGATTGGATGGCATTACCGACTCAATGGACACAAGTTTGAGTAGGCTCTGGGAGTTGGTGATGGACAAGGAGGCCTGGTGTGCTGCAGTCTATGGGGTAGCAAAGAGTTGGACACGACTGAGTGACTGAACTGAACATTTTCATGTCAAGACTATTTTCCAGTATATGGTTATGACCAGGCCAATGTACAAGTCTTATAGAGATTTATCCTGATCTCTTGTGAGCAACAGTTTGAATAACAACATTCAGATCTGTCAGGATCCATAAATAATATATAAGCATTAAGCAAACTAGCATAATCTGAAATGACAAAGATCTGCAAAAAAATTAATCCTGTTTATATACTAAGCAGAATCTTAATTTCTCAATCTGAAGCATCTGTACTTAGGTTACTATATTGCATACAAAAAGTGTTCCCAGTAATGATGCATGGATGTTTGTCCTGTCTAGTGGCAGATTCTCCAGGTACCCTCTCTCCACAACTAAGGAGACCAGATCTCCCTGGAAGTTCAAGCCTCAATTCCTTGGAAAATGAAAATAGTCTGCATCTTATGAATAACATTTTTTCCAGTATCTCTCTGTTGAGTGTTAAAAAAAGATCTGTAAAGTCTTAATAAGATGAGCTATTTTGTTTGTTTATTTACTTCACTGATTGGTTGACTTGATGGTTTGATTTAGTTTTTGCCCAGGAAGTACATTCAAGAGTGGGATAATTATCCATGCAAATTTCTACTTTAAACTACTGCTACTAATTCTTCTCTCCAGATTAATCTTTCTTTGTCTCCATTTTCCCACTTGTTAATAGAGAACAAGATAATACTTGCCAAGTAAGGATTAATCTATGTAAAGCACTAGTCAAGTCCTAAGTAGTTTTGCTCTTGCTACTTATTGTCAATCAGAAATTATCTTAATGCTGTATAGGTGACAGTAATTTATTAAAGTCTAATGAGAATTAGCATAGTAACACATGAAATTGACATTAGCAATAGTAAAACAGCAGGAATCATTACTTACAGACTGCATATTTGGATTGAGCATATGTTGGAACTCTCTGATAGTATGCTGAGAATAGTTTGACACCTAATTAATGTGCTAATTAATTGGCTAATAAAGAGGTTTCTTGAAAGTTTGGTAAATTTCCATTCTTGGTGGATAATGGGTAGAAATTTGAAATATGCTTCTTTTAAGCTTCAGTTCATATCTCTCTTTACTCTAGCTAGCTATCTATCATCTATCTATTTTTAGCGTAGTACCCTGGTGGTGCAGACACAGGCAATACTAATGTAAAATAAGGCCCTGGACTCCAAAAATCTGTGCTCATCTAAGCACAGCTACCTTATTTCCAATTTTTCTCTTGTTTTATGATAGCTACATGAAGTGAGTGTATTAAAGACTTCCTTCCCTATTTTAGTCTGAAGTTATTTTGTAGCCTCCCTTTTTAGTCTATATGGCATTCAATAAAATATAATTAAAGAGTAAATATACAGTTTTGAAACCAAACATGGAGCAGCTGCTCAGAGGCTAACGTGCTATCAGAGCATCTGGAATTCTTACTAAGTTGGGGAGCACTGAAGACTTACCTCCTCAAGTTTGTGTCTCCTTAAAAATGTGTATGCCACAGCTCTTACTCCAAATGTGATGGTAATGGAAAACGGAGACTTTGAGAGGTAATTCAGGTTAGATTAAGTCAGAAGAGCAGGGCACTCATGATGGAATTAGTGGTCTCATAAAAAGAGGAAGAGAGAGGAAGAAATCTTTCTGTGTGATGTATTGAGGAAAGGCCATGTGAGGTTGCAGAAGGAAGGTAGGTATCTTGTAAGTCAAGAAGAAAGCCCTCACTTCAACCCAACCATGCTGGTATCCTAATGTCAGATGTCCAGCCTCCACACAGTGAGAAAATAAAATTCTGTTGTTTAAGCCACCTGGTCTATGGTATTTTTTTATGGCAGCCTGAGCTGACTAAGACAGAAAGAGAAAAATTGGAGTTAAGGGTCTGCCAAGTAGAAGGAAAACGGGAATATACATAAGAATTTTGATTAAGATGACAGAAGGGTATGTCTTCGGTATAAATACAAACCAAGAATAGATAACAATCAAGAAGCCTGAAACAACCAGAAAATATCTCAAACCCCAATTGAATCGTCGTGATTTACTGGTTTTCACTGTATCTGTTCACCACAGAATAAAATTAAGCCTTCTCTGGAGAAAGACAGCATCATTAAAAATGTAAAGATTTTGTATTTTTCAAACATATATAATATCCAGAACTCACTTAAAATAAAAAATTATAAAGTAGGCATACAAGAATGTGAGACCATAAAACACAAAACTCAAAATCAAGTTTCAGGGTCAGGGCAGGAAGAGAATCAGCAGACCTATAGGTTATCCATATGTTGGAGATGACACAAAGACCTCATTATTATGCAGAAGTAAATAGAGGGGGAAACAGATAAAGTGACTGAAGAGATGAATAATTTCTTTGTTTGAAACATGGGATAAGGAGGAAGAATGGAAAATAGTGAAAAGAATGTAAGCAAAATCTGAGACACAATCAAAAGATAGAATGCACACGTAATTGCTGTGCCAGGAAGAAAGGAGAGAGAATGAAGCAAGATAATATTGGAAGGCATACTAGATAGATCAAAAATTTTTCTAAGTTGATGAAAGACATTAACCCACAGACTGAAGACAGTCTACAGAGTCCAAACAGGATGAAAAAATTAGGCAAGAAACCCCACATCTATACATATCATAGTATAACCACTGGAAAAAAATTTTTTAAATATTTTAAAGAATGACAGAAAAGGAATAACAAAATGGAAGAAATAATAGAAATGAAGGAATAACAAAAATGTTGGCAACTGACCTCTTAACAGAAATAATGACATCTAGAAGACAATAGTAGGATAGCTTAAAAGTACCCAAAGACAGTAATGGGAACCTGTATTGTGTTTGTATTCAGCAAAATTTTTCTTCAAAAGTGAAGGATAAATATATTTAAGAGAAAAATAGACAATTTGCCACCAGCAGTCTCCACTAAAACAAATAATATGAGAGTACAGAAATACAGAGCAAAAACAAAAAAAGAATAATGAAAAGAGAAGTTGTGTGGACAAATAAATATTAACTTTACAAAAGACAGTAGTGTTCTGTAGGGTTAAAAATACATATCCAAGATTAGAATTTATATAAAAAGTAATCCAAAAGGCAAGAGCAGAAGGAATGAGTTAACATGCTATAAGGTTCTAAAAATACTGGAGAAGTAGTTAAAGGTGATAAATTATAATTGATTATGATAACTTAATGGTATACGCAATAATCTCTACTAAAAAAATAAAGTAAGAAATATATAGTGAACCACTTATTGGGGGAATGATGGAATAATAAAACATTTTGATTAATTAAAAAATAGCAAGAAAAATAAAAAGGAACATAAGTGAGTCAAATGGAAAACAGAGAGTAACTGTGGAATTAAATTTAACTACATTTAGTATTTAATTTCATTAAACATACTAATTAAAAACATTAGTTACATTAAATGTAAATGGACTGAATACTCCAATTAAAGGATAGTATTGTTAGAATGATTTAAAAAACCTCAACAGTATACTACTGACAAGATGTATATTATAATACAAGTACATAGACTGACTCAAAGTAAAACAATGAAAAAATATATACCATCTATACAGTAACTAAAAAATACAGTGTTAAAACACTAATATCAGATGAAAGTTTTATGGACAAAAGCATTGCTAGAGACAATGACAGTTTACAATGATAAAGAGGTAAATTCACCAATATGTTACAATAATTCAAAATTTTAAGCACCTAATACGTGTAACTTCAAAATATGCAAAACAATAATGAACAGAATTCAAATGAGATAAATTTATAATCACAAAGAGAGACTTCAACACCTTTCTCTTAACACATGATAAAAGAAGCAAACAAAGATAAACTCAGTAAAGGTACAGAAGATTTGAAAATAGTTACAAACCTGACAGAAAGGACACACAGAAAACACATAGAGAGCATTGTACTTAACAATGACAGCTTAGTCACTCTAAAATACAATAAATTTTAGTAAATACTTAGCATTTACTAAAATTGATTATATTCTAGATTATATTCTATGTTATAAGGTAAACTTTAAGAAATTTCAAAGATTTAAAATCATTCAAAATAGTTTCTCTGGTCACAACTGAATTAATACCTAAGTCAACCATAAAAAAGACAACATGAAACCCTGTATGCTGCTAAGTCGCGTCAGTCATGTCCAACTCTGTGCAACCCCGTAGACGGCAGCCCACCAGGCTTCCCCGTCCCTGGGATTCTCCAGGCAAGAACACTGGAGTGGGTTGCCATTTCCCTCTGCAATGCATGAAAGCGAAAAGTGAAAGTGAGGTCGCTCAGTCGTGTCCGACTCTTCACTACCCCATGGACTGTAGCCCACCAGGCTCCTCTGTCCATGGGATTTTCTAGGCAGAAGTACTGGAGTGGGGTGCCATTGCCTTCACGTGAGACAGCAAAAGAGACACAGATGTATAGAACAGTCTTTTGGACTCTGTGGGAGAGGGAGGGGGGATGATTTGGGAGAATGGCATTAAAACATGTATAATATCATATAAGAAACGAATCGCCAGTCCAGGTTCGATGCAGGATACAGGAAGCTTGGGGCTGGTGCACTGGGATGACCCAGAGGGATGGTATGAGGAGGGAGGTGGGAGGGGGTTTCAGGATGGGGAACATGTGTACACCCGTGGCAGATGCATGTTGATGTATCGCAAAACCAATACACTATTGTAAAGTAAAAAAATAAAAAAAAAAAAAAGGAATCTCTAACAACTTGGAAATTACACAGCACATTTTATTTTTTTATTTTATTTTATTTTTTCCTTCTGCTTTATTTTTTAAAATTTATATTTATTATTAATTTTTTTTAACTTTTTTCCCCCCTTTCCCCCCCCCCCCCCCCCCCCCCCCCCCCCCTCCTCCCATCTCCCTGGGTCCCCCCCGGTCCAGCCCCCAGCTTCCTGTATCCTGCATCGATCTTGGACTGGCAATTCGTTTCTTATATGATATTATACATGTTTTAATGCCATTCTCCCAAATCATTCCCCCCTTTCTCTCCCACAGAGTCCAAAAGACTGTTCTATACATCTGTGTCTCTTTTGCTGTCTCACATACAGGGTTGTCATTACCATCTTTCTAAATTTCATATATATGCGTTAGTATACTGTATTGGTATTTTTCTTTCTGGCTTACTTCACTCTGTATAATAGGCTCCAGTTTCAACCACCTCATTAGAACTGATTCACATGTATTCTTTTTAATGGCTGAGTAATACTCCATTGTGTATATGTACCACAGCTTTCTTATCCATTCATCTGCTATGGACATCTAGGTTGCTTTCATGTCCTGGCTATTATAAATAGTGCTGCAATGAACATTGGGGTATACGTGTCTCTTTCAATTCTGGTTTCCTCAGTGTGTATGCCCAGCAGTGGGATTGCTGGGTTGTATGGCAGTTCTATTTCCAGCTTTTTAAGGAATCTCCACACTGTTCGCCATAGTGGCTGTACTAGTTTGCATTCCCACCAACAGTGTAAGAGGGTTCCCTTTTCTCCACACCCTCTCCAGCACTTATTGCTTGTAGACTTTTGGATCGCAGCCATTCTGACTGGTGTGAAATGGTACCTCATTGTGGTTTTGATTTGCATTTCTCTGATAATGAGTGATGTTGAGCATCTTTTCACGTGTTTGTTAGCCATCTGTATGTCTTCTTTGGAGAAATGTCTATTTAGTTCTTTGGCCCATTTTTTGATTGGGTCATTTATTTTTCTGGAATTGAGCTGCAGGAGTTGCTTGTATATTTTTGAGATTAGTTGTTTGTCGGTTGCTTCATTTGCTATTATATTCTCCCATTCTGAAGGCTGTCTTTTCACCTTGCTTAGAGTTTCCTTTGTTGTGCGGAAGCTTTTAATTTTAATTAGATCCCATTTGTTTATTTTTGCTTTTATTTCCAATATTCTTGGAGGTGGGTCATAGAGGATCCTGCTGTGATGTATGTCAGAGAGTGTTTTGCCTATGTTCTCATCTAAGATTTTTTAGTTTCTTGTCTTATGTTTAGATCTTTAATACATTTTGAGCTTATTTTTGTGTATGGTGTTAGAAAATGTTCTAGTTCCATTCTTTTACAAGTGGTTGACCAGTTTTCCCAGCACCACTTACTAAAGAGATTGTCTTTAATCCATTGTATATTCTTGCCTCCTTTGTCAAAGATAAGGTGTCCATAGGTGCGTGGGTTTATCTCTGGGCTTTCTATTTTGTTCCATTGATCTATACTTCTGTCTTAGTGCCAATACCTTACTGTCTTGATGACTGTGGTTTTGTACTAGAGCCTGAAGTCAGGCAGGTTGATTCCTCCAGTTCCATTCTTCTTTCTCAAGATTGCTTTGGCTACTCGAGGTTTTTTGTATTTCCATACAAATTGTGAAATTATTTGTTCTAGCTCTGTGAAAAATACCGTTGGTAGCTTGCTAGGGATTGCATTGAATCTATAGATTGCTTTGGGTAGTATACTCATTTTCACTATGTTGATTCTTCAGATCCATGAACATGGTATATTTCTCCATCTATTAGTGTCCTCTTTGATTTCTTTCACCAGTGTTTTATAGTTTTCTCTATATAGGTCTTTAGTTTCTTTAGGTAGATACATTCCTAAGTATTTTATTCTTTTCGTTGCAATGGTGAATGGAATTGTTTCCTTAATTTCTCTCTCTATTTTCTCATTATTAGTGTATAGGAATGCAAGGGATTTATGTGTGTTGATTTTATACCCTGCAACTTTACTATATTTATTGATTAGCTCTAGTAATTTTCTGGTGGAGTCTTTAGGGTTTTCTATGTAGAGTATCATGTCATCTGCAAACAGTCAGAGTTTTACTTCTTCTTTTCCAATTTGGATTTCTTTTATTTCTTTTTCTACTCTGATTGCTGTGGCCAAAACTTCCAAAACTATGTTGAATAGTTGTGATGAGAGTGGGCACCCTTATCTTGTTCCTGACTTTAGAGGAAATGCTTTCAATTTTTTACCATTGAGGATAATGTTTGCTGTGGGTTTGTCATATGTAGCTTTTATTATGTTGAGGTATTGGCAACCCGCTCCAGTGTTCTTGCCTGGATAATCCCAGGGATGGGGGAGCCTGGTGGGCTGCCATCTATGGGGTCACACAGAGTCAGACACGACTGAAGTGACTTAGCAGCAGCAGCAGCATGTTCCTTCTATTCTTGCTTTCTGGAGAGTTTTTGTCATAAATGGATGTTGAATTTTATCAAAGGCTTTCTCTGCATCTATTGAGATAATCGTATGGCTTTTATATTTCAATTTGTTAATGTGGTGTACTACATTGATTGATTTGCAGATATTGAAGAATCCTTGCATCCCTGGGATGAAGCCCACTTGGTCATGGTGTATGATCTTTTTAATGTGTTGTTGGATTCTGATAGCTAGAATTTTATTAAGGTTTTGCATCTATGCTCATCAGTGATATTGGCCTGTAGTTTTCTTTTTTTTGTGGCATCTTTGTCAGGTTTTGGTATTAGGGTGATGGTGGCCTCATACAATGAGTTTGGAAGTTTACCTTCCTCTGCAATTTTCTGGAAAAGTTTGAGTAGGATGGGTGTTAGCTCTTCTCTACATTTTTGGTAGAATTCAGCTGTGAAGCCCTCTGGACCTGGGCTTTTATTTGCTGGAAGATTTCTGATTACAGTTTCAATTTCCGTGTTTGTGATGGGTCTGTTAAGATTTTCTATTTCTTCCTGGTTCAGTTTTGGAAAGTTGTACTTTTTAAGAATTTGTCCATTTCTTCCACGTTGTCCATTTTATTGGCATATAATTGCTGATAGTAGTCTCTTATGACCCTTTGTATTTCTGTGTTGTCTGTTGTGATCTCTCCATTTTCATTTCTAATTTTATTGATTTGATTCTTCTCCCTTTGTTTCTTGATGAGTCTGGCTAATGGTTTGTCAATTTTATTTATCCTTTCAAAGAACTAGCTTTTGGCTTTGTTGATTTTTGCTATGATCTCTTTTGTTTCTTTTGCATTTATTTCTGCCCTAATTTTTAAGATTTCTTTCCTTCTATTAACCCTGGGGTTCTTCACTTCTTCCTTTTCTAGTTGCTTTAGGTGTAGAGTTAGGTTATTTATTTGACTTTTTTCTTGTTTCTTGAGGTATGCCTGTATTGCTATGAACTTTCCCCTTAGCACTGCCTTTACAGTGTCCCATAGGTTTTGGGTTGTTGTGTTTTCATTTTTATTCATTTCTATATTTTGATTTCTTTTTTAATTTCTTCTGTGACTTGTTGGTTATTCGGCAGCATGTTGTTTAGCCTCCATATGTTGGAATTTTTAATAGTTTTTCTTCTATAATTGAGATCTAATCTTACTGCATTGTGGTCAGAAAAGATGTTTGGAATGATTTCATTTTTTTTTTTTTTTATCAAGAATCTCTTTTATTGATTATCAGAAACATTACAAACATCTAATATGAACAAATTGTAACATGACAGTATTTAGTTTGAACAATTAATACATTTCAGATATAATATTATACATATTTCAATGTTATTCTCCCCAATCATCCCACCCTCTCCTGGTCCCAGAGTCCAAAAGTCTGGTCTATACATCAGTGTCTCTTTTGCTGTCTTGTAAATAGGGTTATTTTTACCATCTTTCTAAATTCCACATATATGCTTTAGTATACTGTATTTGTGTTTTTGTTTCTGGCTTACTTCACTCTGTATAATAGGCTCCAGTTCCATCCACCTCCTTAGAACTGATTCAAATGTATTCTTTTTAATGGCTGAGTAATACTCCACTGTGTATATGTACCACAGCTTGCTTATCCATTCATCTGTGGATGGACATCTAGGTTGCTTCCACGTTCTGGCTATTGCAAACAGTGCTGCTATGAACATTGGGGTACACGTGTCTCTTTCAATTCTGGTTTTCTCAGTGTATATGCCCAGCAGTGGGATTGCTGGATCATAAGGCAGTTCTATTCCCAGTTTTTTGAGGAATCTCCAGACTGTTCTCCATAGTGGCTGTACCAGTTTGCATTCCCACCAACAGTGCAAGAGGGTTCCCTTCTCTCCGCACCCTCTCCAGCATTTATTGCTTGTGGACTTTTGGATAGCAGCCATTCTGATTGGCGTGAAATGGTACCTCATAGTGGTTTTGATTTGCATTTCTCTGATAATGAGTGATGTTGAGCATCTTTTCATGTGTTTGTTAGCCATCTGTATGTCTTCTTTGGAGAAATGTCTATTTAGTTCTTTGGCCCATTTTTTGATTGGGTCATTTATTTTTCTGGAATTGAGCTGTAGAAGTTGCTTGTATATTTTTGAGATTAGTTGTTTGTCAGTTGCTTCATTTGCTATTATTTTCTCCCATTCTGAAGGCTGTCTTTTCACCTTGCTTATAGTTTCCTTTGTTGTGCAGAAGCTTTTAAGTTTGATTAGGTCCCATTTGTTCATTTTTTATTTTATTTCCAATATTCTGGGAGGTGGGTCATGTAGGATCCTGCTGTGATGTAAGTCAGAGAGTGTTTTGCCTATGTTTTCCTCTAGGAGTTTTATGGTTTCTGGTCTTACATTTAGCTCTTTAATCCATTTTGAGTTTATTTTTGTGTATGGTGTTAGAAAGTGTTCTAGTTTCATTCTTTTACAAGTGGTTGACCAGTTTTCCCAGCACCACTTGTTAAAGAGATTGTCTTTAATCCATTGTACATTCTTGCCTCCTTTGTCAAAGGTAAGGTGACCATATGTGCGTGGATTTATCTCTGGGCTTTCTATTTTGTTCCATTGATCTATACTTCTGTCTTTGTGCCAATACCTTACTGTCTTGATGACTGTGGTTTTGTACTAGAGCCTGAAGTCAGGCAGGTTGATTCCTCCAGTTCCATTCTTCTTTCTCAAGATTGCTTTGGCTATCTTCTTTCTCAAGATTGCTTTTGCTTTTTTTTTTTTTTTTTTAATTTACCAAGGCTAGATTTATGGTCCAGGATGTGATCTATCCTGGAGAAGGTTCCGTGTGCACTTGAGAAAAAGGTGAAATTCATTGTTTTGGGGGGATATGTCCTATAGATATCAGTTAGGTCTAACTGGTCTATTGTATCATTTAAAGTTTGTGTTTCCTTGTTAATTTTCTGTTTAGTTGATCTATCCATAGGTGTGAGTGGGGTATTAAAGTCTCCCACTATTATTGTGTTATTGTTAATTTCCCCTTTCATACTTGTTAGCATTTGTCTTACATATTGTGGTGCTCCTATGTTGGGTGCATATATATTTATAATTGTTATATCTTCTTCTTGGATTGATCCTTTGATCATTATGTAGTGTCCTTCTTTGTCTCTTTTTACCGCCTTTGTTTTAAAGTCTATTTTATCTGATATGAGTATTGCTACTCCTGCTTTCTTTTGGTCCCCATTTGCATGGAAAATCTTTTTCCAGCCCTTCACTTTCAGTCTGTATGTGTTCCCTGTTTTGAGGTGGGTCTCTTGTAGACAACATATATAGGGATCTTGTTTTTGTATCCATTCAGCCAGTCTTTGTCTTTTGGTTGGGGCATTCAACCCATTTATGTTTAAGGTAACTATTGATAAGTATAATCCCGTTGCCATTTACTTTATTGTTTTGGGTTCAAGTTTATACATCTTTTTTGTGTCTCCTGTCTAGAGAATATCATTTAGCATTTTTGGAGAGCTGGTTTGGTGGTGCTGAATTCTCTCAGCTTTTGCTTGTCTGCAAAGCTTTTTATTTCTCCTTCATATTTGAATGAGATCCTTGCTGGGTACGGTAATCTGGGCTGTAGGTTATTTTCTTTCATCACTCTAAGTATGTCTTGCCATTCCCTCCTGACCTGAAGAGTTTCTATTGAAAGATCATCTGTTATCCTTAAGGGACACAGTACATTTTAAAATACTTTAAGGAATAAAGAAGAAATAAAAATGAAGTAAAAAGGTATTTTTTAAGTGAAAAATAACAAATAAATGTTATATAAAATTCTGTAAAATACATCTAAAGCAGTGCTAATAGGAATAAGGCTGCTGATAGGGTTAAATGGATATATGTGATAGAAATTTAGGCTCAAAATTAATGTTGTACATTTCTATTTTAGGATCCTTGAAAACAAAACAACACATTTAATACAAGGGAAATGGAAGAAAAAAGTAATAAAGATAAGAGCAGAAATCAATAAAGTAGAAACCATATACAGAGTAAAGAAAATTGTTTCATCCAAACCTTGATTCTTTGCAGAAATTAATACCATTAATAACCCACTAAGAAAACTGATCAATAAAAATAAGAGAACTTACAAAATTATTGATAGAAGTACAAAAGAGGATATCATTTTAGATACTCAGATATCTTAAAAGATGGCAAAAGACTATTATAAACAATTTTATGCCAAAATTCGACAGTTAGATGAAATAGATTTCTTGATAAATGCAACTTGTCAAATCTGACCAAGGAAAAAGTACTATTCTTAAAAACTCCTATATCTACTAAATAAATTAAATCAATTTTTAAAATCCTACCCCAAAAGAAAACTCAAAGATTCAGATGTCTTCATTGCTTAATTTTTCCAAGTATTTAAAAAAATAAAAATAACCTCACAAAACTCTTTTAGTGATTTAAAAACTGGTGCATTGTTCTTAATTCTTGATGGGCCAGCATAATGTTGTTTCAAGAACCTGACAAATATATTACCAAGAAGAAAAAAATGCAGATCATAGACAAAAATTCTGAGAACAAAATACAGAATATAGACAGAAGGTCCTAAAGAAAATATTAGCAAATGAAAATTAATAACTTTATAAAAAGGTACACATCATTATAGAGTTTATTCTAGGTATTGAGGGTGATATGACATTAAAAATCAATTAATATAATTTATCATAGCAATAAAAAAAACAAAATTATGTAATCTTATGATATAAAGAAATTTGCTTGATAAAGTTTATCTTCCAGTCATGATGTTAAAAAAAAATACCTTAGCCAACTGAGACTAGAAAGGAATTTGAGTACGGAAATTTGAAAAAAACTGAAAAAGAGTACATTATAAAATACTTATACAAACATCAAATTTAATAGTGAAATATTAAAAACTTTTCCCTTGAGTTATTATGGACCAAGACAGGGATGCTTCTCTTGCCACTTTCAGTTACCATTGTACTGAAAGTTTCACCTAAAGAAATTTAAGAAAAAAGCAAAAATTTGTATTTACCTATAAAACAACTTCAAAATATAAAAAATAAAATTGATACAGTTGGTGCTTTTAACATTTTTTAGTACCTAATGGAAAAAAGCAGATTTTTTAAAATAATGATAGTTAGAAAAGAAAAGATTTGAACAACATAGTTATTTAATTTGACAAAATTGCTGTTTGTAGAAACTACACCCATAAACTAAAGAATACATAGTATTTTCCCAGCAAAACATGAAACTTTTACTCAAAAGGGACCATGTGTTGACCCAAAAAGCAAGTCTTATGTTGACCCATAAGCAAGTCTTAACAAATTTCAAAGAATTAAAATTAAGTAGAGTATGCTTTTAGACAATTAAAGCTGTATTTGTTGTTGTTCAGTCGCTCAGTTGTGTCTGACTCTTTGAGACCCCATGGACTGCAGCAAACCAGGCTTCCCTGTTCTTCACCATCTCCGCGAGATTGCTCAAACTCATGTCCATCGAGTCGGTGATGCCATCAACCATCTCATCCTCTGTCATCCCCTTCTCCTCCTGCCTTCGATCTTTCCCAGAAAGAGGATCTTTTCTAATGAGTCAACTCTTCACATTAGGTGGCAAAGGTATTGGAGCTTTTGTTTCAGCATCAGTCCTTCCAATGAATATTCAGAACTGATTTCCGTTAGAATTGAGTGGTTTGATCTCCTTGTAGTCCAAGGGACTTCTTCAACACCACAGCTCAAAAGCATCAATATTTTGGCGTTCATCCTTCTTATGGTCCAACTCTCACATCCATACATGACTACCAGAAAAACTATAGCTTTGACTATGCAGACCTTTGTCAGCAAAGTGATGTCTCTGCTTTTTAATATGCTGTCTAGGTGTGTCATAGTTTTTCTTCCAAAGCGCAAGCATCTTTTAATTTCATGGCTGCAGTCACCATCTGCAGTGATTTTGGAGTCCAAGAAAATAAAACCTGTCACCGTACCCATCTATTTTCCATGAAGTGATGGGACTGGATTCCTTGATCTTCGTTTTTTGAATGTTGAGTTATAAGCCAGCTTTTTCACTCTCCTCTTTCACCTTCCTCAAGAGACTCTTTAGTTCCTTTTCGCTTTCTGCCATAAGTGTGGTGTCATCTGCATATCTGAGAGCATTGATATTTCTCCCAGCAATCTTGTTTTCAGATTGTGCTTCATTCAGCCCAGGTTTTGCATGATATACTGTTCATATAAGTAAATAAGCAGGGTGTCAATATACAGCCTTGACATACTCCTTTCCCAATTTGGAACCAGTCTGTTATTCCATGTCTGGTTCTAACTATTGCTTCTTGATCTACATACAGGTTTTTCAGGAAGCAAGTCAGGTGGTCTGGTATTCCCATCTCTTTCTGAATTTTCCACAGTTTGTTGTAATCCACACAGTCAAAGAATTTAGTGTAGTCAACAAAACAGAAGTAGATGTTTTTCTTGAATTCTCTTGCTCTTTCTACGATCCAACAATGGCAATTGAACTCTGGTTCTTCTGCTTTTCCTAAATCCAGCTTGAACAGCTGGAAGTTCCTGGTTCATGTACTGTTGAATCCTAGTTTGGAGAATTTTGAGCATTACTCTGCTAGTATGTGAAATGAATGCAATTGTGTGGTAGTCTGAACATTCTTTGGCATTGCCCTTCTTTGGGATGTCATGTAGTCACGTATGGATGTGAGAGTTGGACTATAAAGAAAGCTGAGCACTGAAGAATTGATGCTTTTGAACTGTGGTGCTAGAGAAGATGTTTGAGAGTCCCTTGGACTGCAAGGAGATCCAACCAGGCAATCCAAAGAAAATCAGTCTTGAATATTCATTGGAAGTACTGATGCTGAAGCTGAAACTCCAATACTTTGGTCACCTGATGTGAAAAACTGACTCATTTGAAAAGACCCTGATGCTAGGAAAGATTGAAGGGAGGAAGAGAAGGGGATAACAGAGGATGAGATGGTTGGATGGCATCACCAACTCAAGGGACTTGAGTTTGAGTAAGCTCTGAGAGTTGGTGATGGCCTGGCATTTTGCCATCAACAGGCGCAGAACGACCTAGAGGAGCTATCCCACGTTGAAGGTCAGGAAGGGCGGTGGTTAGGAGAGACCTCTCGTCCAAGGTAAGGAGCAATGGCTGTGCTTTGCTGGAGCAGCTGTGAAGAGATACCCCATGCACAAGGAAAGAGAACCCAAGTAAGATGGTAGGTGTTGCAAGAGGGCATCAGAGGGCAAACACACTGAAACCATACTCACAGAAAACTAGTCAATCTAAACACACTAGGACCACAGCCTGGTCTAATTCAATGAAACTAAGCCATGCCCGTGGGGCAACCCAAGATGCGTGGGTCATGATGGAGAGATCTGACAGGATGTGGTCCACTGGAGAAGCGAATGGCAAACCACTTCAGTATTCTTGCCTTGAGAACCCCATGAACAGTATGAAAAGGCAAAATGATACGATAGTGAAAGAGAAACTCCCCAGGTCAGTAGGGGCCCAATATGCTACTGGAGATCAGTGGAGAAATAACTCCAGAAAGAATGAAGGGATGGAGCCAAAGCAAAAAGAATACCCAGCTGTGGATGTGTCTGGTGATAGAAGCAAGGTCCTATGCTGTAAAGAGCAATATTGCATAGGAACCTGGAATGTCAGGTCCATGAATCAAGGCAAATTGGAAGTGGTCAAACAAGAGATGGCAAGAGTGAATGTCGACATTCTAGGAATCAGCGAACTGAAATGCCCTGGAATGGGTGAATTTAACTCAGATGACCATTATACCTACTACTGTGGACAGGAATCCCTCAGAAGAAATGGAGTGGCCATCATGGTCAACAAAAGAGTCTGAAATGCAGTACTTGGATGCAATCTCAAAAACAACAGAATGATCTCTGCTTGTTTCCAAGGCAAACCATTCAATGTCACAGTAATCCAAGTCTATGCCCCAACCAGTAATGCTGAAGAAGCTGAAGTTGAACGGTTCTATGAAGACCTACAAGACCTTTTAGAACTAACACCCAAAAAAGATGTCCTTTTCATTACAGGGGACTGGAATGCAAAAGTAGGAAGTCAAGAAACACCTGGAGTAACAGGCAAATTTGGCCTTGGAATATAGAATGAAGCAGGGCAAAGACCAATGGAGTTTTGCCAAGAAAATTCACTAGTCATAACAAACACCCTCTTCCAACAATACAAAAGAAGACTCTATACATGGACATCACCAGATGGTCAACACCGAAATCAGATAGATTATATTCTTTGCAGCCAAGATGGAGAAGCTCTATACAATCAGCAAAAACAAGACCAGGAGCTGACTGTGGCTCAGATCATGAACTCCTTATTGCCAAATTCAGACTTAAATTGAAGAAAGTAGGGAAAACCACTAGACCATTCAGGTATGACCTAAATCAAATCCTTTATGATTATACAGTGGAAGTGAGAAATAGATTTAAGGGCCTAGATCTGATAGATAGAGTGCCTGATGAGCTATGGAATGAAGTTCGTGACATTGTACGGGAGACAGGGATCAAGACCATCCTCATGGAAAAGAAATGCAAAAAAGCAAAATGGCTGTCTGGGGAGGCCTTACAAATAGCTGTGAAAAGAAGAGAAGCGAAAAGCAAAGGAGAAAAGGAAAGATATAAACATCTGAATGCAGAGTTCCAAAGAATAGCAAGAAGAGATAAGAAAGCCTTCCTCAGCGATCAATGCAAAGAAATAGAGGAAAACAACAGAATGGGAAAGACTAGGGATCTCTTCAAGAAAATCAGAGATACCAAAGGAACATTTCATGCAAAGATGGGCTCGATAAAGGACAGAAATGGTAGGGACCTAACAGAAGCAGAAGATATTAAGAAGAGGTGGCAAGAATACACAGAAGAACTGTACAAAAAAGATCTTCACGACCCAGATAATCATGATGGTGTGATCACTGACCTAGAGCCAGACATCCTGGAATGTGAAGTCAAGTGGGCCTTAGAAAGCATCACTACGAACAAAGCTAGTGGAGGTGATGGAATTCCAGTTGAGCTCTTTCAAACCCTGAAAGATGATGCTGTGAAAGTGCTGCACTCAATATGCCAGCAAATTTGGAAAGCTCAGCAGTGGTCACAGGACTAGAAAAGGTCAGTTTTCATTCCAATCCCAAAGAGAGGCAATACCAAAGAATGCTCAAACTACTGCACAATTGCACTCATCTCACATGATAGTAAAGTAATGCTCAAGATTCTCCAAGCCAGGCTTCAGCAATATGTGAACTGTGAACTTCCTGATGTTCAAGCTGGTTTTAGAAAAGGCAGAGGAACCAGAGATCAAATTGCCAACATCCGCTGGCGCATGGAAAAAGCAAGAGAGTTCCAGAAAAACATCTATTTCTGCTTTATTGACTATGCTAAAGCCTTTGACTGTATGGATCACAATAAACTCTGCAATATTCTGAAAGAGATGGGAATACCAGACCACCTGATCTGTCTCTTGAGAAATTTGTATGCAGGTCAGGAATTTGTATGCAACAGTTAGAACTGGACATGGAACAACAGACTGGTTCCAAATAGGAAAAGGAGTACGTCAAGGCTGTATATTGTCACCATGTTTATTTAACTCATATGCAGAGTACATCATGAGAAACGATGGGCTGGAAGAAGCACAAGTTTGAATCAAGATTGCTGCGAGAAATATCAATAACCTCAGATATGTAGATGACACCACCCTTATGGCAGAAAGTGAAGAGGAACTAAAAAGCCTCTTGATGAAAGTGAAAGTGGAGAGTGGAAAAGTTGGCTTAAAGCTCAACATTCAGAAAACGAAGATCATTGCATCTGGTCCCATCACTTCATGGGAAATAGATAGTGAAACAGTGGAAACAGTGTCAGACTTTATTTTTCTGGGCTCCAAAATCACTGCAGATGGTGACTGCAGCCATGACATTAAAAGATGCTTACTCCTTGGAAGGAAAGTTATGACCAACCTAGATAGCATATTCAAAAGCAGAGACATTACTTTGCCAACAAAGGTTCGTCTAGTCAAGGCTATGGTTTTTCCTGTGGTCATGTATGGATGTGAGAGCTGGACTGTGAAGAAGGCTGAGTGCCGAGGAATTTATGCTTTTGAACTGAGGTGTTGGAGAAGACTCTTGAGAGTCCCTTGGACTGCAAGGAGGTCCAACCAGTCCATTCTGAAGGAGATCAGCCCTGGGATTTCTTTGGAAGGAATGATGCTAAAGCTGAAACTCCAGTATTTTGGCCACCTCATGCGAAGAGATGACTCATTGCAGAAGACTCTGATGCTGGGAGGGATTGGGGGCAAGAAGAGAAGGGGACGACAGAGGATGAGATGGCTGGGTGGCATCACTGACTCGATGGATGTGAATCTGGGTGAACTCCGGGAGTTGATGATGGATAAGGAGGCCTGGTGTGCTGCAGTTCATGGAGTCGCAAAGAGTTGGACACGACTGAGCGACTGATCTGATCTGATCTGATCTGGCGTGTTACAGTCCATGGTGTCACAAAGAATGAGACATGACTGAGCGACGAAATGAATTTCCTGAATTCTTTGGGATTGGAATGAAAATTGACCTTTTCCAGTCCTGTACCACTGCTGAGTTTCCAAATTTGCTGGCATATTTAGTGCAGCGCTTTCACAGCATTGTCTTTTAGGATTTGAAATAGGTCAACTGGAATTCCATCGCCTCCACTAACTTTGTTCGTTTTGATGCTTCCTAAGGTCCACTTGACTTCACACTCCAAGATGTCTGACTCTAGGTGAGTGATCACACCATCATGGTTATCTGGGTCATGAAGATCTTTTTTGTATAGTTCTTCTGTGTATTCTTGTCCCCTCTTCTTAATATCTTCTTCTTCTGTTAGGTCCATACCATTTCTGTCCTTTATTATGTCTACCTTTTCATGAAATGTTCCCTTGGTCTCTCTAATTTTATTGAAGAGATCTCTAGTCTTTCCCATTTTTACTGTTTTCCTCTATTCTTATCTCTCCTTGTATTCTTTGGAACTCTGTATTCATATGGGTATATCTTTCCTTATCTCCTTTGCCTTTTGCTTCTCTTCTTTTCTCAGGTATTTGTAAGGCTCCTCAGACAGTCATTTTACCTTTTTGAATTTCCTTTTCTTGCAGATGATTTTGATCACTGCCTCCTGTACTATGTCATGAACTATGTCCATAATTCTTCAGGCACTCTGTCTATCAGTTCTAATCCCTTGAATCTATTTGTCACTTCCACTGTATAATTGTAAGGAATTTGATTTAGGTCATACCTTGTTGAGACTGGCTTGACAAACAGGGTTTCCGAAAGCATGATGCAATGAGAGAATGAGAAACAAGACACACGAATTCAGTGAAAAGCGAGGATCAGGGTACCCACACCACTCCAAGGTGAAGGTGCCGGAACTGAATCCAAGCCAGCTTTATTATAGTTTCAACCATGAAGGAAAGAATATGTGGGAGTTAAACTATAACTCATGTGGCCTTCAGGGCCAAAGAACAAAATGATCATTAACCATCAACGAATTAAGAAACAGTAATCCAGTCCATGGGGTCGCTAAGAGTCGGACACGACTGAGCGACTTCACTTTCACTTTCACTTTCATGCATTGGAGAAGGAAATGGCAACCCACTCCAGTATTCTTGCCTGGAGAATCCCAGGGACAGCTGTCTATGGGATCGCACAGAGTCGGACACGACTGAAGTGACTTAGCAGCAGCAGCAGCAATCAATAACAAATCAGTAATTAAGACTAATATTCTTATCTATAGATTTTCCACCAGATACGTAAAGCATGTGACTCTCTGAGATGCCAGTTGAGAAACAGTCTGGGGTCAGTTTTCCAACCCCATGATCATATCTTGTTTTCAGATTATGAACTGTTCCTTCTGGACTTGTTCCAAGAGTCTCATGGCTTATAGCATCCAGTTTATCAATAATTATAAATTTCTTTTGCAGCCCTTTCTGGGCCTGCTTTTCTTTTATTCTTCCTGTCTCCCACAATACCTGAATGGCCTAGTCATTTTCCCTACTTTCTTCAACGTAAGTCTGAATTTGGCAAGAAGGAGTTCATGATCTGAGCCACAGTCATCGCCTAGTCTTGTTTTTGCTGATTGTATAGAGCTTCTCCATCTTTGGCTGCAAATATAATCAATCTGATTTCAGTGTTGACCATCTGGTGATGTCCATGTGCGGAGTCTTCTCTTGTGTTGTTGGAAGAGGGTGTTTGCTATGACCAGCGCGTTCTCTTGACAAAACTCTGTTAGCCTTTGCCCTGTTTCAGTTTGTACTCCAAAGCCAAACTTGCCTGTTACTCCAGGTATCTCTTGACTTCTTACTTTTGCATTTCAGTCCCCGATGAAAAGGACTCTTTTTTTTGGTGTTAGTTCTAGAAAGTCTTGTAGGTATCCACAGAACCATTCAACTTCTGCTTCTTTAACATTAGTGGTTGGGGCATAAACTTGGATTACTGAAATACTGAATGATTTGCCTTGGAAACGAACAGAGATCATTCTGTCATTTTTCAGATTGCACCAAAGTACTGCATTTCAGACCCTTTTGTTTACTTTGAGGGCTACTCCATTTCTTCTAAGGGATTCTTACCCACAGTAGTAGATATAATGATTATCTGAATTATATTCACCCATTTTGGCCCATTTTAACTCAGTTCAGTTCAGTTGTTCAGTCGTGTCCGACTCTTTGCAACCCCATGAATCGCAGCACGCCAGGCCTCCCTGTCCACCACCAACTCCCAGAGTTCACTTAGACTCACGTCCATCGAGTCAGTGATGCCATCCAGCCATCTCATCCTCTGTCATCCCCTTCTCCTCCTGCCCCTAATCCCTCCCAGCATCGGAGTCTTCTCCAATGAGTCAACTCTTCGCATGAGGTGGCCAAAGTATTGGGGTTTCAGCTTTAGCATCATTCTTTCCAAAGAAATCCCAGGGCTGATCTCCTTCAGAATGCACTGGTTGGATCTCCTTACAGTCCAAGGGACTCTCAAGAGTCTTCTCCAACACCACAGTTCAAAAGCATCAATTCTTCGGGGCTCAGCCTTCTTCACAGACCAGCTCTCACATCCATACATGACCACAGGGAAGACCATAGCCTTGACTAGGCGAACCTTTGTTGGCAAAGTAATGTCTCTGCTTTTGAATATGCTATCTAGGTTGGTCATAACTTTCCTTCCAAGGAGTAAGCGTCTTTTAATGTCATGGCTGCAGTCACCATCTGCAGTGATTTTGGAGCCCAGAAAAAGAAAGTCTGACACTGTTTCCACTGTTTCTCCATCTATTTCCCATGTAGTGATGGGACCAGATGCCATGATCTTCGTTTTCTGAATGTTGAGCTTTAAGCCAACCTTTTCACTCTCCACTTTCACTTTCATCAAGAGGCTTTTTAGTTCCTCTTCACTTTCTGCCATAAGGGTGGTGTCATCTGCATATCTGAGGTTATTGATATTTCTCCTGGCAATCTTGATTCCAGCTTGTGTTTCTTCCAGTCCAGCGTTTCTCATGATGTACTCTGCATATAAGTTAAATAAGCAGGGTGACAATATACAGCCTTGATGTACTCCTTTTCCTATTTGGAACCAGTCTGTTGTTCCATGTCCAGTTCTAACTATTGCTTCCTGACCTGCATACAGATTTCTCAAGAGGCAGATCAGGTGGTCTGGTATTCCCATCTCTTTCACAATTTTCCACAGTTGATTGTGATCCACACAGTCAAAGGCTTTGCCATAGTCAATGAAGCAGAAATAGATGTTTTTCTGGAACTCTCTTGCTTTTTCCATGATCCAGTGGATGTTGGCAATTTAACTCACTGATTCCTAAAATGTCGATGTTCACTCTTGCCATCTCCCGTTGGATCACTTCCAATTTGCCTTAATTCATGGACCTAACATTCCAGGTTCCTATGCAATATTGTTCTTTACAGCATTGGACTTTGCTTTTACCACCAGACACATGCACAACTGGGCATTTTTCTGCTTTGGCTCAGCCTCTTCATTACTTCTGGAGCTATTTCTCCACTGATCTCCAGTAGCATATTGGGCACCTTCTGACCTGGGAAGTTCATCTTTCAGTGTCATATCTTGTTGCCTTTTCGTACTGTTCATGGGGTTCTCGAGGAAAGAATGGTGAAGTTGTTTGCCATTCTTCTCTCCAGTGGACCATGTTTTGTCAGAACTCTCTACCATGACCCATCCGCCTTGGGTGGCCCTACATGGCATGGCTCATAGTTTCACTAAGTTAGACAAGGTTGTGATCCATGTGATCAGTCTGGTTAGTTTTCTGTGATTGTAAAGCTGTATATCAATAACAAAAAAATATTTCCCAAATACTTGGAAATTATTCATATACTTTAAAATAACTCATGTCTTAAAGAGAAAATGAATTTTCTAATTTAATAAGCTAAAAAAACAATTGCAAATCATACCTAAAAAAAATAAGAAAGAAAATAATAAAGATAACAGTATTAATCAATGAAGTACAGAAAAAAGCCAAAAGTTCTTTAAAAAATTAATGCAAATAATAAACTCTTAGCAAGAGTGATCAAGAAAAAGAAAATTCTGGTTAAAATAGTGTTCTCTGAATGGTTCAGTGGTAAATAATCCACTTGCAATGCAGGAGACACTGGTGACTCGGGTTCCATCCCTGGGTTGGAAAGGTCTCCTGGAGGAGGGCATGGCAATTCAATCCAGTAGTCTTTCCTGGAGAATCTCATGGACAGAGGAGCCTGGCAGACTACAGTCCATGGGGTCGCAAAGAGTCGAACACAACTGAAGTGACTAAGCATTGATGTACCATGTCAATGCCTGGGGAACCTCTTCAGAGAGAGTGGGGAAGACGGGGGTGAGAATGTAGGAGGTCAGAATAATTTTAAGCTTTGTTTATAAATAGCAGACTACTGAAGTGACTAAGCACATATTAGGAATAAAAGTGATGACATGACTATAAATTATACAGATATTAAAAGATAGCAAAATTATTATGAACAACTTAATGCCAATTTGATAATTTCATTGAAAGATGAAACTTATCAAACTTGACTCAAGAAGAAAGAGACATTTGAGTTCTTATGCCTATTAAGAAAACTGGAGAGTGAGAGGTGGAAAAGAGGCTCAAGAAGGAGGGGACATGTATACACTTACGACTAATTCCCGCTGTTGTATGTCAGAAACCAACACAACTTTGTAAAGCAATTATCATCCAATTAATAATAAAACCAGAGAAAAATAAAGAAAGAAAATGGAATCTATTTTCCAAAACCTTCCCACAGAGAAAACTACTGGCCCTAATGGTTTCTCTGATAAATCTTCCAAGCATTTATAGAAAAAATAAATAACAATCTTACTAAATATCTTCCAGAGAACTGAAAAGAGTGGGACATTTCCCCATTCATTTTATTGCATGGGTATTAGAATAAAGGAAATATACAGGGTAATCTTTCTTAAAAACATTGAAACAAAATAATCTTAAGTCACTAGAAAATTGATTTTTTAAAAAATTATGACCTACCAGGATTTATTTCAAGAATGCAAGGGAGTTTAACAATAGAAAATCAATCAAAGGCTTCACTGGTAGCTGAGTGGTAAGGAATCTGCCTCCAATGTAGAGTACGATCCATGGTGAGGGACGATTCCACATGCTCTGAAGCAACTAAGCCTGTGCACTCCAACTACCGCCTGTGCTCTAGAGCCTGCGAACTGCAAATACTGAGCCCATGTTCCACAATAAGAGAAGCCACTGCAATGAGAAGTTTGCTCACCGCAGTTAGAGTGTAGCCCAGGGTCACTGCAACTAGAGAAAAGCCTGGGTAGCAATGAAGACCCAGAACAGCCAAAAATAAATAAATTAAAAAATTATTTAAAAAAAAAAGAAAATCAATGCAATTTACTACATTAATATAATCACAGAGGGAGATTTTAAAACATTTTCAGAAGTTGACAGTTCATGGAAATAATAGTAGTAATATGAATAATGCATTTAATTAGCTTAATTCAGCACTTATATAGCATTTAGCATCCGACAAAGAACCTAAATTATTTTCAAGCTTACGCAAAAGACATTCTCTCAAATTGACCTTCTATGATGGCACTGTGGGATTCCCAACAGAGTCCAAAGAATTGATATCATACAGAGTATATTCAATCACCAAAAGCAATGAAGCATTGAAACATTTTAAACAATACATTTATTTGAAAGCAAGGTAACATTTAACAACTCATAAGTTAAAGAGGTAATCTTGATATTTAGTTTTAGTTGTAGTTTAGTGAAATATTTAGTTTTGAACAAAACAAAGGAATTAAACATAAAAATTGTGTGATGCTGCATTCATTTAAAAAGCATAATGAAAATACATGGGATAAGATTTCAAGGAGCTAGAAAAGAAAAAAAATCAAAGCAAACAGAAAGAATACAGGAAAAGGTTAAAAACCATAAGTAAAGAAAAAAGAAAGAAATGATCAAATGCAAAAACTGATTATTTGTACAATAAAACAAACATATCTGACAAAATTAATTGAGAAAGGGAAAGAAATAACAAGTACATATCAAAAGAAATATGAAAGAGAAAATACTACAAATACAGTTGAATTTTTAAGATTCAATAAAGGAATACCATAAAAACTTTGACAATAAGTTTCAAAATTTAAACATGGTAATAAATACAAATTTAAAAGCTGAGAAATGAAAATGTTTAAACCAACAGATTTAAAAAAGATTGAAAGCTTTAAAACTGGATTAATAGTGAAAAGTCTAATCAGCTTAAGACAATCATATAACTAAATTTCTCCAAAACTAAAAGTAATAAATAATTCCTTTAGTATACAAACTGTTTCAGAGAATAGAAAAGGAGCTCAGTAATCTAAATCATTTTTAAAGGCTATAATTATACTCTAATATTATTAATGAACGTAAATGTGCAACTCATAAATAATATCATACAAACAGAATGTAACACACAACTACACAAATATATATGTATATACAAATATGTGCGTGCTCAAGTCAGTCAGTCGTATCCAGCTCTTTGCAACCCCATGAACAGTAGCTGGCCAGGCTCCTCTGTCTACTGGATTTTTCAGGCAAGATTACTGGAGTGGGTTGCCATTTCCTCCTCCAGAAGATCTTCCCAACCCAGGATAGAACTCGTGTGTCCTGCGTCTCCTGCATTGGTGGGAGTGTTCTTTACCACTGAACCACATGGGAAGCCCCATGTATGTACAAATAAATCTAAGTAAATAAGATTTATACCAAGGAATAGGAATTCAGCATTAAGACTCTACTAATGTAATTCATCAGATAACAGGTAACAGGACTGTGGGGAAATGGGGGTAAAAAGGGGAATTCAACTTAAAAAGCAGTATTTAATTTATTTTATATTTTAAAAAGATCTCGCCAGGCCAGGTTCGATGCCTGATACCGGATGCCTGGGGCTGGTGCCCTGGGACGACCCAGAGGGATGATATGGGGAGGGAGGAGGGTTCAGGATGGGGAACACATATATACCTGTGGCGAATTCATTTTGATGTATGGCAAAACCAATACAATACTGTAAAGTTAAGTAAAATAAAATTAAAAAAAAAAGATCTGAAACAGTTTTGATAAAATCGTATTCAGTCTGGGTGATTCATATATGTGCATTTATTACATTGTTCTCTGTACTTAGTTTTGACTTTTGAAATTTTTCACCCAATTCTCTACTAGGTTATAGCCAAGGTTTTCTGTATTAGCAATAAAGCTATTTTTTACTGTAGAAATCCAGTAAAAATCAACCTCTTACTCCCTTGATTCATTCAATTATAGTGAGGCTTTTTACCTTTGCTTATTTAAAAAAAAGGCCATCTGTATTGCTGTGAATAAGAAAATCAGATAAACCTCGAAGGTCATGAGTGACTTTCTCTGAGCTTTCTTTGTTCTTAACTCAGTTCAGGGATCTGAAATGATGCCTTTCTCTGAAAAGGAAGAGCTCATTTTCCTTTGGGAAAGTGCTGCTTTCTGTGTGTGAGAAAATAGCAGATCACAGTACCTCAGGCAGGTTGTGAGGTAAGGTGCCAGGCTTCATCATGTGGCAACTCCCCAATGCCTTCTCTTTTAATCTAAGTATTTGATTCCATTCTAGGCCACCGGCCTTGTATAAGGCCGCCTCTGAGCCAGTGTCACAGATATTCATCTCCACATGATCTTCTTTCTCCCGACACACCATCTGTCTCTTTCCTTAGAGAGACACAGAAGAGAAGCAAAGATGGAATTTAATCACTGTGGTCTCTAGGCTACTCAACTCCCAACTTCTGAGCATCAGCTAAACTCTCAAATCTCTTTCCTGTGGGAAGGGAAAAAGGAGTCATTTCTGCACTTAACTCAAACTCCACTTATTTTTTAAAATGATTGATTCTCCTCTCTGTCATTATCATCATCAAATTCAACTAAAATGATTGTGATGATGATGACGCCAGTTTCAGGAAACAGAAGACTTTTCCCAAGTCTCCATACTCACTGATTTTGTTTGCACGTCTTCAGCTTCTACTCTGGACTGGAGATGGCCTGAGAGGATTGAAGAAGATGTATGTAAAAATGTATGTAATGTATGTAAAAAACTTAGCCCAGTGCCTCACTCAACATAGGTATTCCACAGATGCTTGCCCATTATCTGTACCCTCAATCCCATTCGAATCCTCTTTGATCGGGAGCATTAGAGGACTGGTTCCAGGGTCATTAGGGATTCCAGAGGAAGCAAGCAGACTTTGAATTGGCTCCCTAGCATTTTAGAAGTATCTGGGTTATCCTTGGGTAGCACTGTCCTTACATCAGAGTAGGAGGAAACTCTTCCCTGGACCTCAGAATTGGGGTAGGCAAAACTTTCCCATAAACTGCCAGAGTGTAAATATTTCAGGCTTTGCAGGCTATTTAGGGTCTCTGTCACATATTCTTCTCTTTCTCTCTCTCTTTTTTACAACTCTTTTAAAAAAAAAAAAAAAGTAAAAGCTATTCTAAGCTTATAAGCCATACATAGGCTGTGGGCTGGATTTGGCCCACACATGGGCCATAGCTCACTGATCCTGGCCAACCACTTGTGTGAGATTTCCTAGGCTCAAGGAGTGGCCAGGGAATGTTGCTTGAGGGGAGAGGGATGGGTAGAGCTTGTTATGATGGTTGGCTGTCCATACACATGTACAGGAAGCCCCTTATAGTAGAGGATGGAGGAAGAGATAGAGGGCTGTGCAGGGTCTTGCAGCTAGGTCTTGTATACATGGTGTTTTGTTCTGGTCTGAAACTCCACGGTGTCTGAGAATTTTAATTTTCTTTCTTTTTTTTTTTTGGCCATGCAGGTGCAGCTTATGGGATCTTAGTTCCTCAACTAGGGACTGAATCTAGGCCCTTGGCAGTGAAAGCGTGGAGTCCTAACTACTGGACTGCCAGGAAATTCCCTGCCCCACTTCTCTTTTTTTTTTTTTTTTTTTGCAAATTTTCAATGTAAAACTGGCCCTCAGGTAATATGTGTACATTTCTCATTGGAATATAGATTCTTATTTTGTTGAATAGTCTGTTAACTTAAGTTTGAAACTTCTGAAAATGTAGCTGTGGGTACACGGGCCTGTGTCAGCATTCTTCCTTCGGACCCCACAATGTTGAGAGCAGTCCTGTGTTAGGATTGGTGCTCTCCAGTGCTCGCTCTCTGAAACAAACCCACCAAGTCCTAAGTCAGTTTCAGGATATCTTTAGTGAATCTGATGCTGACATGTATTGCCAACGGTTGTGCTTTGCATAAATTATGCCCAACCAGAGATTTTAAGAACTGAGCCAGTCTCTAAGCTGTCTCAGATGTTCTACTACCTTGATAGACATAATCTAGGAGTCAGTATTCTCCGATCCCCTAACTCAGTGTCACAAACCCAAACGCTTACAAGGGTGTGGGTATTTAAAATGAAAGAAGCAGATCAGGTATCAGAAAAAAATATACACACTGAAGAGGAAGGCACATTCTAAATGGGGCAACCGCCACTCATCCCCAGTGACTGCAGTTGTAGACGACTACTGGCCTAGTGCTGCCGAAGTTCCCATTTCCTAAAAATAGACCAGGGGACTTCCCTGGTGGTCCGGTGGTTAAGACACTGTACTTCCAGTGCAAGGGCTGTGGGTTCCATCCCTCACTGAGGAAATAAAATCCTGCATGCTGTAAGGCAAAAAAAAAAAAAAAAAAGGAACTAAAAAAGTGGGAAATATAAATTTATATATGAAATCTCAGTATTTAAAAAATTTAATGAGCAAACATGTTAAACAATCCATGTTGGTCGAGCAAACTTGTCTATGGACTAGATTTAGTCTGTGAATGAAGGTATGCCATTTCTACCTAATTTTTTTCTAATTGAATAAAAGGTATCCTCAGAGGGGCAATCCCTCTGTGTGCTTACTAATCCAATGTGTAACCTTCTCGTATGCACTCTAGGAACTACAGTTATATATATAGTATATATATATATATACTATATTCCCATATACATGAGAAGAGTGCATGACTATGAGTCAGGAGTCCTGAATAGCCTTCACCACCCTTTGAGAATGGAGCAAGCTACTTATCAAAGTCTTTTGTTTTCTCAACTAGGGAGATTGACTAGATGATATTTTAGTGCCCTATTAATTTCTACATTTTAGATTTTTAAAAAATTTATAGTCAGAGATGTGACCTAAGTCACATTTAGACACTCTCAGCTTTGTTTCATAGCATTGTACCACTGAGAAAGTGATTATAAATCTAAGCTACATTTATCACATTTTTTCAGATCTGTATATGGTAATAGGGATTTATTGAAATTGAGTTTTCAAGTCACTTGCAAGACAGTACTATTTATATCAACTGTCAATAGAAAATATCACCTTTATACTGTCATTTCACACATACGTAATAATTGTTAATATAAACAGTCTCTAATATCCAGAAAGCATATCATTATCTTTTTTCCAGTGGAGAAAATGCTACCAGGATACAGAACAGATAAAAGTCCTGACAGCACATATTTACGTTGTGTTTCCTGTATTTTGTCCTTGAGACAAAGCCCAGCATAATACCTCCTGGTTTCTCTGCTCCTAGGATAGATTGTCTAGACTCAAACAATCTTGCAAGTGTAATGGGTTGATTAAATTTATAAAAATGTGATAATCTGCCAGAGGGAATGGTGTCACACTTTCTATCAACAAAGGATGAGACAAAGAGCATGTTTTTAAAAATCCTGAACTAAGTGCCAGGGGACAGCATAGAGCAGGTTTGGGGACAGGAGATTTTGGCAGATGCATGCAAGGCATGTCTCTATCAGTGATGAGAAATGTCAGGAGCTTTTCTTTTTCCCCCCAATTTTTTTTTTTTTCCGCTTTAAAAGCAATTTATTGACAAATAACTTATAGAGTATAAAATCCTCCAGTTTTTACATATACATTAAAATCTAATTTTAGAAAATTTCTAGCAGCCTAAGAAAAAACCTCATGCCCATTTACAATTCCTCCCCGTTTCCACC
This sequence comes from Tragelaphus eurycerus, assembly GCA_935064755.1. NCBI lineage: Eukaryota > Metazoa > Chordata > Mammalia > Artiodactyla > Bovidae > Tragelaphus > Tragelaphus eurycerus. Next base: position 27,116,405 of record CAKXYN010000018.1, on the reverse strand, counting down.
TCCAGTTCCAGGGTGACTGCTTATCTACTTTTTGTGTCTAATTCATCTTTGCTTGACATTTTATATGAAGAAATCATAGAATATATGTGCTTTTGTGTCTGGCTTCTTTCAATTAGCCTAATGTTTTTGAGCTTCATCCATTTATGGTACTTTCTTCCTTTTAATTGTTGAGTAGTAGTCACGGATATGGGCTTCCCATGTAGCACTAGTGGTAAATAATCTGCCTGAAATTCAGGAGACATGATGAGACACAGGTTTGATCCAAGGATCAGAGAGATCCCCTGGAGGAGGGCCTGGCAACCCACTCCAGTATTCTTGCCTGGAGAATCCCATGGACAGAAAAGTCTGGTGAACTATAGTCCGTAGTGTTGAAAGTCAGACATGACTGAAGCGACTTAGCGCACACACACACATACACACACTCACACATTCACGGATATACCACACTTTGTTTATTCATTCATCAGTTGATGGACATTCGGGTTGTTTCCTCTTGTTGGCTATGGAGAATAATGGTGCTATGAACTTATACGTACAGATCTTTTTGTGATAGGAGTTATTCATGACTTAATAATTAAATAATGAAGGTTTGTGGCTACAGCTGTCTTTTTTGTTGTATAAAAAAATTTGCTGTATAATAAATCAATGCATATCCATATAACATCACTGTAACTTGTATCTTCTTTTGTAGGAGTGAATTTTCAGAAATCATACTGGCAAGTTGGAATAGCCTTGGGGCAGTCACAGGAATTTATCAGCATGTGAACATCATTTCAGAAAGTGAAGAGGGGCTAAAAAGCCTCTTGATGAAAATGAAAGTGGAGAGTGAAAAGGTTGGCTTAAAGCTCAACATTCAGAAAACGAAGATCATGGCATCTGGTCCCATCACTACATGGGAAATAGATGGGGAAACAGTGGAAACAGTGTCAGACTTTGTTTTCTGGGCTCCAAAATCACTGCAGATGGTGACTGCAGCCATGAAATTAAAAGACGCTTACTCCTTGGAAGGAAAGTTATGACCAACCTAGATAGCATATTCAAAAGCAGAGACATTACTTTACCAACAAAGGTTTGCCTAGTCAAGGCTATGGTCTTTCCTGTGGTCATGTATGGATGTGAGAGCTGGACTGTGAAGAAGGCTGAGCGCCGAAGAATTGATGCTTTTAAACTGTGGTGTTGGAGAAGACTCTTGAGAGTCCCTTGGACTGCAAGAAGATCCAACCAGTCCATTCTGAAGGAGATCAATCCTGGAATTTCTTTAGAAGGAATGATGCTAAAGCTGAAACTCCAGTATTTTGGCCACCTCATGCGAAGAGTTGACTCATTGGAGAAGACTCTGATGCTGGGAGGGATTGAGGGCAGGAGGAGAAGGGGACGACAGAGGATGAGATGGCTGGATGGCATCACTGACTCGATGGATGCGAGTCTGAGTGACCTCCGGGAGCTGGTGATGGACAGGGAGGCCTGGCGTGCTGCGGTTCATGGGGTCGCAAAGAGTCGGACACGACTGAGCGACTGATCTGATCTGACACATCATTTGTCAAGTGTGTTGCAGAAGAAAAAGGTTGAGAGTAGTTCTATTCAGTCACTCACTTGGCTGCCCTCATTTCTGCAGGGTTTGTCTCTAAGTGGATAAGAGAATTTTTCAATGGACCTACAAGGGGACTGCCTTGGGTTAAGTCTTACAGGCTGCTTCTTTGTTTCATTCAAGGCCAGATCTCTTTACAAGTTACATTTTCTTTTTCTACAGGAGCTGGCATTTTGTTGTCTTTTTTTCACAAGTACTACTTGAAGATTTCTCTCTCAACCCTCTACCCACCCTAATCCAGAGATGGTATTGGAGCAGTACACAGTTTCACCATCTTGCCTCCCTTACCTTTACTTAAGGGTTTTATTATTAACCTCAGTGAGTAAATAGAATGTAAACAAAGCAGTATGGGGCAGTGGCAAAATTTTCTCATAGCATGACCTCAGGGCATCATTAGTATGTAAAGTCAGAGATTTCTTGGCTCAAATGGATTATTAGGACTAGGGTGAACTCCATTCCTCTGGTTTCCTTGACTCCCCTGCCCATCTCTGCTTACTGTCTAATAAATGTGGGGGAAATCAAAGAAAGTCATTCTCTAACCGTAGTCCAAACATCTTTGCCCATCTAACTGTCAGCCTATATTTTGAACATTCAGCCTATATTTTGAACATCACTAACAGTTACGATGGGCTTCCCCACTGGGTCAACAGGTAAAGAATCTGCCTACAATGCAGGAGACACAGGAGATGTGGGTTCAATCCCTGGATGGGGAAGATACCCTGGAGGGAGAAATGGTAACCCACTCCAGTACTCTTGCCTGAAATATCTCATGGACAGAGGACCCTGGAAGCTATAGTCCAAAGGATCGAAAAGAGTTGGACATGACTGAGCACACCAGTTACAATAATTTTTTTTTTCTACAGTGATTAAAAGTCCTTTATTAAGAAGGCTTTGGACAGATACCAATTACAGCCCTGATGATATTCCATACTTGGGGTCATTATCTGTTTTTTCTTTGCTGTAGTTCACCATCATTTTAAACGCAATAGGCAAATCAGAAATTTGTCTTTATTTTTCAAGAGTAGCATCCTGCAAATTTTCTAGAATATAATGACTTTATTAATGTCAAAGACAGAGAAATCAGTAAGCTAAGAATGTTTGACATGACAGATACGTTTTTTTAAATTTAAACCCAAACAGTGAGAGAGATCACAGTGATAGTATCAAGATACATAGACATCAGGAGGGGGTTTTATGATCACTTCTCTCTTTCGTATTCATTGAATTAGAGTTCTTTTGGTTCTTTAGTTAGTCAGATCTGAGTTTGAGTCTTGATTCTGCTTAGCTGCTACATCATCTCTAAGATTCATCAATAAATAGAGTGGCCAACGCTCCTAACATGAACAAAGGGGTTTCCTGGGGACATGTGACTTTTTGTGCTGAAAGTGGGAGTCCCAGGTAAACTGGGTGAGTTGGTCACCCTAAGAACAACATGAGAATTAAACAGCCACCTGAAGACTGCTGTGAGGATTCTGAGCTAGCAGAAAGCCTAATTAAAATAAATTTTAAATAAATGAAAAACCTTTTTATTCAACTCATTTCAATAGTCTTCTGACTTGGTTTTATCTCCATCAACATCTACTTCAGTTGTTGAATCAAGCCTCCCAGAAAAATCAGAATCAAATTGGTATGGACTAGCACTTCTTTTTTTAAAGTGAAGATTGTTTTTTGTTATGATAAAATACACATAACATGAAGTATATCATCACAACCATTTTAAGTGTACAGTTCAGTAGTGTTAAGTACACTTACATTGTTGTGCAACCAATTTCTGTAACTCTTTTTATTTTGCAAAATAGAAACTCTGCACCCTTTAAATCACAATTCTCCATGGCCCTCCCTCTGGCCGTGGCAACCACTGTTCTATTTTTTATCTCTATGAATTTGACTCTACTTATATAAATTATACAGTATTTGTCTTTTTGTGACTTGCTTATTTTACTTAGCATAATGTCTTCCAGTTTCATCTAAATTATGGCATGTGTCAAAATTTCCCTCCTTTTAAAGACTGAATAATATTCATTGTATGTATAGATCACCTTTTGTTTATACATTCAACTGCCAATGGATATTTGGGTTGTTTCTACCTTTTGGCTATTGTGAATAATGCTGCTATGAACATGGGCATACCATATCTCTTTGAGATCTTGCTTTTAAATCTTTTCAGTGTACATCCACAATTGGATTGGATGGATCCAAACTTTAATGTGCATACAGATAACTTCAACATTTGTTGAGGTACAGATCATTTTCAGTTGGTCAATAGAGCTTAACAAGCTCCCAGGTTGTGGCAATGCTGCTGGTGGGTTGACCACACTTTGAAGTTCAAGGGCATAGAAAAACAAAATAGCTTAGAAGTGAAGATACCTGAATTATGTACAATTCTGGCTCTGCCACTAACTGGAAGTATGACTGTGGGTAAGTCATCTAAGCATGGCCTCTCAGGTGCCTCAGTGGTAAGGAATCTGCCTGCCAGTGCAAGAGACACAGGAGATGCAAGTTCAATCCCTTGCAGAAGGAAATGGCAACCCACTCCAGTATTCTTGCCTGAAAAATCCCATGGACAGAGGAGCCTGGTGGGTTAGAGTACATGGGGTCACAAAGAGTTGGACATGACTGACCAACTGAGCATGCACGCATGCAAGTCACCTAAGCTGTCCACGGCCATTTGGTCATTTATAAAATGAGAGACTTGGGTTGGACAAGTTCTAAAGCTGTTTCCTGCTCTAATATTCTGTGCTAAATATTCTGTGCTATAATGTCTGCTTTGGATAAGTTTTATTTTCTTCTACATACTTGCAATGAAATACATGGAAAACAATGACTCCTGTGGTAGAGTACTGGAATAATTGCCATCAGGTTTTGAGAGCCATGAAAATTAGATCAGTAGATCTAACAGATCAATAGATCTGTAAATTATTAGACCAGTGAGAAGATGAGAGTTAAATAGACTTGTATAGAACGTGAGATATTTTCCTCCACTCTGTCAGTTCATATTTATGAATATATTTATCAAATTCATCCTGGGCAGCCATTTCTATTTAAAAGAAGAGGAAGCTGAGAAATTTCATGGTGAACCATGGGAAAAAAAAACTTTCATCAGACACAGTATTAAAAGGAGAGTTGAATATAGTTTAGTTGCATATAATTTTATGATTCAAGGTGAAAGGGAAATCACCTAAAGATTCTCAACAAAATTCCAAAGCTATTTGAATGTGCAATAAAGTTTCAGCTTTACTCTACCCTGTAATTCCACTTTGGGGTATTATACTGAAATCAGGGAGAAAATTGTGGCTTTTACTATTTACTCACGTGTAAATGCTCCTACATGACCATTTTGAATCTACCAGTGTGACATCAAATGGCTAGCAAAACTTGTGAAATTTTAACAATCAGCTTTCATGAGTCACTAGAAACCAACTCTAGCACATCACTGAAAGGTAAGTTTCCTATCATTATGTTATTGGAATTAGATAGGAGAAACCATTCTAATAACCTGCTTTCTCCCTCCATTGCAGTGGTTCTCAACTCTGGCTGAGTATTAACATCATCAGGGCAACATTTAAAAAGCAATAATAGTCAGTCAACCAATTGGGTTGGTTCATCCCAACCCAATTAAATCAGAAATTCTTGGGATACTGAGGCACTGACAAAAATCTCCCTCAGGTTTTAATGTGCTCCCAAGAAAAAAGCAACAGCATTCCTGCCATTAATGCCATGACACCAAACTATCTGGTTATATTCAATATTTCAGTTCCTTCCTCCTGCCAAGAGAGCACTAAAAGAACCAAAGAGTAAAATTTGTAGAAGTGAATGAAGATTTCCCAACCTATCAGATAATTTTGTGTGGACTACAGGGATTTCAAACCCACTGTGAGATGCTGGTGTCTTGACTAGGTCACAACTGATCTAATGTGCTTGATCAGACTGTAGGACTTATCCTAAGGCTGAGTAACTAAAAGGAACCAATAGTTTAAAAAGGAAAATAAAAACTGATGAGGCTGGTGGCAGTTATGTCTTTTGAATGACAGTCTTGCTATTCTGAATGCTACTCTTCATAACTCATCCTGGCAGAACTATATGGAGAGCATGGAAATTGGGATTGAAGAGTGAAGAGGTGGAAAGACATGAAGTTGTAATAAAAAAAGGTGAAACTAAGTGTAGGCTGCCGGAGAAGAGAGTGACAGATCAGTGGAGTTATGGGGCCATCCAAGGGCAGAAGATCTTAAGGAACAAATGATGCATACGATGAGAAGTCACCCCTTAATGATGGCAAAGGGTTGGTGGAGGAAAGAGGGTGAGAAAGAGAACAGTAATACAACTTGTGATATTTACTGAGCATCTATCATGTGCTAGGTATGTCAGGAGGTATTTTGTATGCATTTTCACACTGAAATCTCAAGTCAGTTTTATGAGGTAGTGACTGTTATTATCACTTCTATTTTATTAATGAGAAATCAGGGCTTAAAGAGGCTATGTATATTTCCCCAACAGAGATTGTGTGTTGTAGCTGTATCTAGTTTTCAAAGGCAAGATCCTGACTCCAGAATCCACTCTTTCAACCTCTGCACTTCTGCCATTTGTTAAATACCTATCATGTCCTTGCCATTGTGCAAGATGAGTTATCTCCTTCAATTCTTACAAAAACTCTGAAATTTTGTTGTCCTAATTTTTACATACAGACTACTAAGGCAGCAGTTAAATGATTTCTCATGGTTGAGTAGGTAGAAACAGTAGGGCCAAAATTCAAATTTGATCATAGCACCAATGAATAATTGAATCCAAAAGTCCTGGTGACAGTGTTTTTGAGGATTTGGGGGAAATGTCATGAAGGCTGGTAGGTAACTTGGCTAGAAATGGGAAAAATCAGATAACTGGATAGTATGATTTTCAAATAGAGGGAACAGGACATCTATTTTTGGCTGTGGCAAGAAAACAGGCACCAGATTTACCATTTTGCTGCAAACAGTTATACAACTGCCAAAAAAAAAAAAAAAAGAGAGAACTGTTTGCAGGCATCTGACCCCTGAAAATAGAATAACACAAGAAAAGAGTCCTTATACAAACTCTTTCAGAAACTAGAGGAGAAAATGCTTACCAATTTATAAGTTGTGAAGGAAAAAAAAAAAAGGAAGAAGAATTGAGGTGGGTAGGGAGGCAGAGAGGAAGAAAGGAAGGAAAGAAATTAGACTTATCAAAATTAAAAATTTATCATGATCTGTGATGGCCTAGAGGAGTGGGATGGGGGTGGGGTGGGAGGGAGGCTCAAGAGGAGGGGAATATATGTATATTTATGCTTGATTCATGTTTTGTTCATCAGAAACCAACATTAACATTACAAAGCAATTATCCTCCAATTAAAAGTAAACTTTTAAAAATGTATGATGAAAAAAGATTATTAAGAAAGTGAAAAGGCAAACCATAGGCTGGGAGAAACTATTTGCAATACACATGTCTCACAAGGACATATGTATATGCAAAATATATAGAAGATTCAACATAAAAAGACAAGCAACCCAATAAAAATGGTTTAAAGACAAACACTTTATAAAAGAAGATAAACAAGTGGCCAAAAACACATGGAAAAGACATTAATTACAATGGAAAAAGTACATTAAAATTAGCATGACATACCTTTTTATACATTGGAGAAGGAAATGGCAACCCACCTCAGTTCAGTTCAGTCACTCTGTTGTGTCTGATTCTTTGTGACCCCATGGACTGCAGCACACCAGGCCTCCCTGTCCATCACCAACTCCCAAAGCCTACCCAAATTCATGTCCATTGAGGCAGTGATGCCATCCAACCACCTCATCCTTTGTCGTCCCCTTCTCCTCCCACCTTCAATCTTTCCCAGCATCAGGGTCTTTTCAAATGAGTCAGTTTTTCACATCAGGTGGCCAAAGTATTGGAGTTTCAACTTCAGCATCAGTCTTTCCAATGAACACTCAGGACCGACCTCCTTTAGGATGGACTGGTTGGATCTCCTTGCAGTCCAAGGGACTCTTCAAGAGTCTTCTCCAACACCACAGTTCAAAAGCATCAATTCTTTGGCACTCAGCTTTCTTCACAGTTCAACTCTCACATTCATACATGACCACCGGAAAAACCATAGCCTTGACTAGATGGACCTTTGTTGGCAAAGTAATGTCTCTGCTTTTTAATATGCTGTCTAGGTTGGTCATATCTTTCCTTCCAAGGAGTAAGCGTCTTTTAATTTCATGGCTGCCGTCACCATCTGCAGTGATTTCAGAGCCCAAAAAACTGAAGTCTCTCACTGTTTCCATTGTTTCCCCAACTATTTGCCATGAAATGATGGGACCAGATGCCATGATCTTAGTTTTCTGAATGTTGAGCTTTAGGACAACTGTTTCTCTCTCCTCTTTCACTTTCATAAAGAGGGTCTTTAGTTCTTCTTTGCTTTCTGCCATAAGGGTGGTATCATCTGCATACCTGAGGTTATTGATATTTCTCCCTGCAATCTTGATTCCAGCTTGTGCTTCATCCAGCCCAGCATTTCTCATGATGTATTCTGCATAGAAGTTAAATAAGCAGGGTGACAATATGCAGCCTTGATGTACTCCTTTGTCTAAAATAAAATAATTGCTACTTCAAGTATTCGGGATAAAAATGCAAAATTATACAGTTGCTTGGAAAACAATCCAATTTCTTTAAAAGTTATGCATATACCTTTCATATGATCTAGTAATTCCATTTATGTCCATAGAGATACCTATGCATTTGATATATAGCACTCTTTCCGGGCTTCCCTGGTGGCTCAGATATACCTCCTTCATATGGATCTAGTAATTCCATTTATGTCCATAGATATCTAGAATCTGTCCATTTGATATATAGCACTCTTTCCGTAATAAGCAAACCATGGAACAACTCAAATGTTCATTAAGATGTGAGTGAATAAATAAATGTTGGTATGGTTATGGGGCTTCCCAGGTGGCACTAGTGGTAAAGAACCTACCTGCTAATACAGGAGACAAGACATGGGTTTGATCTTTGGGTCAGAAAGATTCCCTGGAGGAGGGCATGGCAATCCACTCCAGTATTCTTGCCTGGAGAATCCCATGGACAGAAGAGCCTGGTGGGCTACAGTCCATGGGTTGACAAAGAGTTGGACACAACTGCAGTGACTTAGCATGCAAGCACATGCATGCATACAATAGAGTATTGTGTGTGTGCTTCGTTGTTCAGTCATGTCCGACTCTTTGCTAGGGATAGACCCCAGGGATCGAATTGGGATCTCCTGCATTAGCAGGCAGATTCTTTATCAGCTGAGCTAACAGGGAAGCCCACAATAGAGTACTATTCAGCAATAAAAATGAATTAATCACTGACAAACTCCCCAGCACAGAAAAATCTCAGAAACATTATATTGAAACAAAATAAGCCTAGGACAAAAGAATATATACTGCATGATTCTAGTGATAAATGCTGACATATAGACATAGATGTATGAAGATTCCCAGGACACGCTCTGAAAGTCTCTAAGTTTTGTTTCTCTATAGCTCTCTCCTCTCTAGTCCTGCCTTAGGGAATCCAGCAGGTTTAGCCCCTTTAAAAGCCCAGCTCAGGAGTCATGGGCTCCACTCAGATTCCCCCACCGGTGCCCCAGCCTGGAAACTCTCTCTAGGAGGTAAGAAGGGACCATCACAGGGCTCATTTAATTTGTTTTCCATGCTCAAGTATCACTGTCCTTGGTTGCTTGATGGCCAATGACTTGACCATTGCTTCATATGTTCTGTCTCTTTATTTCCCAGGAGGGAGAATGAACTGGTCCTCATTATTTTATCTTGGCTGGAAGCAAATATCTCTTCAATACGCCCTGGATCAAAATTCGATCTTCTCTAACTCTCTACCAGAATCTCAGTTAAGCAACCATATGATAGAATTTTTATCTGTGGGACTCCTTGAAATCTTCCTGTTTGGTTGAAAGTCATTTTGTTATACAAGCTCCCTGTTTCAGTTAAAGTATATATTGTTTGTGAAGCCATCAACATCTAGACTCTCTGTGTTTTGGCTCCTTACATGTTGCCTATAAAACCTCATGCTTTCTGCTTTTAATTCAGTATACCTCCATGTGGCAGCATGGTCACCTGAGTGCATATTCACAGGAGCCAGTTCCAACTCTGCCTTTAATAAACAGTCTGACCTTGGGCACTTTCCTTTACCTCCCTCTGCCTCAAATTTCCCTTTTATGAAGTGGTTTGGGAATGGGTGGAGTAAATAATTATTTCCTTTCCAGAGTTAATATCCTTTACTTCTAACTTGTGTCACGTCATAATCATTTTGACATAGCTCTGGTCCCCTCAGCACTTTCATCTGCTGTGAACCAAGGCTGAGACATTTTGAAGGACGCAGGAGGATTTAATCCATCCTTGTTTCCTCCCCTCTCTTCTACTGTCTGCAAGGAACAGTGGTTTATGGCAGCTTTTCCCTTCATCGTCCTCCAGGAACAGAAACAAGAGGCTGGAGTTAGCAGGAGGGATCTCTTTAGTGACCTCCTTCATTCAGAGTGACTGGCTCTCCATTTGTCTTCGTTGAAGAGCCAATCAGCAGACTTGGGAGCCTGGGTTCTTTCGCATTCTTCCTCGGCTGATCAGTGATTCATAGAGTCCATTAAAATGCCTGGATAACCAAAAGCTCAGTTTTCCCAGACGGAGGCTGCTTGGCAATGAAGAGCTTATTTCTCCCTCTTAGCAACCACTGAAGAGTCAGCATTTGTAGCCTTGGAGGAAGTACATCTAAGGACACTTTGTTAATCTCTCTGGCACTGCCTGGTGGCCCTGGTCCAGCTGCTCCCTAGTCAGTGTTAGGGTTTCTGATGGCTCAGGCATTGATGAGCAATTGTGCTGACGACGTAGGGGGAGGGAGCTTATTGCTTCTAGGCTCTCTAGGAGAACCTGTCAGAGCTATTTATGGGGAGTCCTTTTCCTACAGTTTGGAAGTCTGGGCAATTACATGCTTTCTTTTTCTAATGTGTAGTTCAAAATATAGTGAAGTGATTTTTAAAACATGAAGGTTACAAATTTATATATCAGTGGGGGTGTTTAAGTTTTTCTACTTTCTAAACAGTGAGATCAAAGGCTATTGATGATGGGTCTGTTTCACCATGAACACATTGCTACAAATGTGCTCTGTATCCTGTAAAATTCCTATGTGAGAGGTTTGTGTTGTTACTGCAGAATTCCCTGATTTACTGTATTCTCTATTTTCTGATTCTGCTAAAGAAGAATTTTCTTTTCAGTGTCTTTCTCAGTTGCCTGGTGCCATGTCCAGCTCCATTCTTGATATTGATTTGATTCTTCTTCTTACTCCTACTCTCCTACTCTCTACTTCTTACTTATTTCAGGGATTGTATCCCAGCCTCTCCTTTCTTCATCCTCCTTGCCCCCACTTTGACAGCTCCATCCACCGGTAAAGGGCTGGCTTCTCAGAGCTCTGCTCTCGAGTGTCCTCTGTTGCCCTCAGCTGCCCTGGGTACTGGATTGAGATCCAGTCACTGCTAACTTGTTACAGCTCGTTCCAGCCACATCCTAACAACAACAGCAACTGTCATTGCTCCTGTCACTGTGGACCAGATCTCTGTGAACATTCCCTCTAGACCTTTCAACAACACTACGAGGTAGTTATTGTTAGCATAAACCAGGAAACGAAAACTTAGAGAAGTTAAGCAACTTTCCTCAGTATATGCCTTAGTAAGCAACAGAACCAGAATTGCAACCAGAGTCCACTGGCTCACAGAGCTTACTGGGTTTCAAAAACACTGAAATGTTTCTCTTGTAGTAGACATTTTGTATTTCACAGATCACTAATCAATAAACATTTTGGTGTAGACCAGGGAGAAGGAATTATAATGAAAAATTTTCTTCATAATGAAGTAAACCTATTTCTTAAGTACAGATAAGCACACCCAATCCAGGGGTAGTTTCCGGTCTGGTGGGTGAATGTAGACTGAAATTGGCTTCACTTATTTTCAGTGTTGTTCTGACCTATGTAAACAGTAGGGCTTCTCAAGTGGTGCTAGTAGTGAAGAACCCGCCTGCCAATTCAGGAGGCATAAGAGGCACAGGTTCCGTGCCTGGGTTTGGGAAGATCTCCTGGAGGAGGGCATGGAAACCCACTCCGATATTCTTGCCTAGAGAATCCCATGGACAGAGGAGCCTGGTGGACTACAGTCCATTGGGTCGCACAGAGTTGGACACAACTGAAGTGACTTAGCGTTCTAGGCACTGTAGGTAGAAACTTTCACATACAAGGCAGCATATAACACATGTACACGATAGGATTAAAAGACTGGTGTATATGGGACACACGGTATCACTCAATAAGGACCAATTTCAATCATGCTTCAGTCAAAGGCAAAGAAAGATTTGGATTAAAAATAAACAAATATGGACATATTTTCATATTTAAATAAATCAGTAAGTGGCTTGGTCAAGACATTTAAACACTGTGACCTTAGGATGGCAAGCTGTTTTCTATTCAATAATTCAACCAGACTTTAACCTCCTGTCTAGATTTTGTGTACATGAAGCATCTCAGAAATATGCTATTAATAGATAGAGCAAGGGCAATGATAATGAAATCTACATAACTGTATTTTTATGACACTTTTCAGAAAGGCACTTTGTTTTCTTAGAGGAGTGATTATTCAGACTATTTTGGGATAGGTCACACTCTCTTGACAAAAGGACTTTCAGAGGTGAGCTCTTCAGTGGGAAAGTTTCTGACAAAACTGTGAGTTTCTTTTTGACATTAACTTAACACTATGTTATAACCTTGATTCTGAACTCCACAGGACAAAAGTTGCTGGGGAAGGTAAAAGGTTTAGAGCCTAACATAAGGATGTTTACTTATTTAATGTAAAGTATCTAATAACATAAAGGATTTGCTTGTTCCACTTTATTATCCAACAGACATTTTTTAAAAAGTGGACAATAATATTCAAAGAGCCCCTTTCTGCTATTCTCTGTGCATGCAAAATAAATGTTTTGAGTTTTATTACCTAAAGTATTGCTTCATCCTTGGATACAGGGAATAAACAAGCACATTATTGTTTAATTCCTAACCTACTAGCCTGTTAATTAATCATGTATAATGTGGTGGTGGTGGTTTAGTCTCTAAGTTATGTCCAACTCTTTGTGACCCCATGGACTATATATAGCCTACCAGGCTCCTCTGTCCATGGGATTCTCCAGGCAAGAATACTGGAGTAGGTTGCCATTTCCTTCTCCAGGGCATCTTCCCAACCCAGGGATCAAACCCAGGCCTCCTGCATTGCAGGCAGATTCTTTACCAACTGAGCTATGAGGGAAGCCCAATCATGTATAATGGTAGTATCCAAATCAGATATTTTAGAAAAGTTTAGTCATTCTATAAAAATCACCACCATCTTCCTCAAAGCCATCCCAACTGGATTTATAATTCTGGCAAAATAGTGTGTTTGCTATACAAATTCAGTATCAAGACTAACAGACCATTTTTTTATTATGTAAATTCTGGAACTGCGACCAGTCATCTTAGAGGCATTTAAGCTTTTCAAAAGATTAAAACATCAATTTAGTAAAAAAAAAATGTACTCTTTATTAATAATCAGTGTCTAGACATGGTAGCAGTGAGAGTAGTCTATAATTAAAAACTAAAATATCCAAAGTAATAAGGCAAAGCTTCAAATTCTTCTCATATCCACCTTACCCTGTCACTCAAAGCTGTCCACAGCCAATCCATCTAGTTTCCTTGCAATATCAACCACGTGATCAAACATTCCACACTCCAGTCATAATAAACTCATACCTCCTGACCTCTCAGCTTTTGCCACTTCTATTCCTTCTACTTGTAATGTCACTTAGTGCCCACTCTCCATCAGTTATTGTTGAACTCTTACCAGTTTTAAGGCTCAGTTCCAAATCTCTGCTAAAAACTACCTAACCCTTTAACTCCCTGTATCCCAACTCCCACCTCAGTCAGCTTAAATTAGATACTTCCTTCCTTGGATTTTCAGGGTCATTCCTATTCCTTGTTTGCAACTTATTAAATTAATTTCCTTGGGACTGAGATTAATATAATTTATTTCATAGCATTTCTATCTCTATCATTAGATAACAAGCTCACTGAGGTGAAGAAGACCACACTGAGCATCTCCTTTTCCCTCTGGGCTCATATCGGCTGGTTAAACAGAGTTAGATTGATGATACAACTTTTAGTGTAATCAAATTCCATAAAAAGCATTCTTGAATAATAGCACAAACGTATTATATAAGAGTTTGGCAGATTACCCTTGGTTTGTTAACCACTTTTCTTTATGTAAATCACAAAATCTGTAAAGTAAGTTTCCATTTCATTTGAAAATTCCACAGTAAATATAATTAGCTAATGCAAAGTGTCCTATCATTGAAAAGGTCACTTCCAAAAAAGGAAACCCTTATCATAATTAGCCCTAATGAGACTTTATTTTTAAGGTCATTACCTTCTTCTGACTTGCTCTTTAATTTGTAACACTGTTTAATTATTAAAAATACTTACAATTTTAGCTCTACCAATCTTAGTAGATGAAAACCATTCATTGACAACACTATGCCTTCTTCTAGAGAGAGCTAAGTGGTATTTCCATATTTTAGCATCCTTTTACTAGGTGGTAAGTTGCTTTAGTCTTGTCCTACTCCTTGAGACCCTATGGAAAGTAGCTTGCCAGACTCCTCTCTCCATGGGATTTTTCAGGCAAGAATACTGGAGTAGGTTGCCATGTTCTCCTCCAGGGGATCTTCCCAACCAACCGTTCAATGATTGAACCGTCATGTTTTATGTCTACCTGCATTGGCAGGCAGATTCTTTACCACTAGTGCCACCTGGGAAGCCCCTTTTACTAGGCAGGGCTGTAGTTTCTTGGAGGTTAAGTAACTGATTCTCAGAAATGTTTATTTTCCTTTCTCTGCATGATATTTAAAAAAAAATTTAATCATCACTCTCAGCGATTATTCCTTAATTCTCCTGGGTCTTTTCTCTAATTCAGTGGTTCCCAACAGAGATAATCTTGCCTGGGTTTTGCCATCTCTGAGATTCTGCTCCAGCCTCTCTTTCCTTCCTCTTCCCTGCATCCATTTTAGCAACTCCATCCACCTACCCACTAGGTGGGTGGTTTCTACGAGTTTTCCACTCTGAGAATATTCTTAGGCACTATTTGGAAGCCATTTTGATGGTCCTGATGAGGGGATATCACTATTGGCATCACATGGATAAAGTCTAGAGATGCTACTAAGCATCCTATAATGCACAGTACAGTCCTCCATAACAAAAAATAATTCAGTTCCAAATGTTGATAATCATGCTTTAGTTGATCTTCAGTGATAATAAGAACCAATCAGTCATTTTCTATATACTTTCTTTATAATAACTATCTTAGGTGACCATTAGTGTCTGTCTTTCTGTTCACCTGTTTAACGTTCTCATTGAAATCACTAAATAAAGATGACAGACTCCTCTAATAATTCCCACCTGGAAGTTAAGGCCTTTGCTCTGTTCTTAGTATTTGTATTGTTTTCTTTTCACAAATGTTAAATTTCCCTCCCATCAGGTTCTTTAATTGTAGAAGTAATCATTCCAACTATGTTTATGTACCATTACACTTAGGAATTAACAGTAATTGCTACCTAAAGGAATTGCCAGTCAATCCTAAAGGAAATCAATCCTGAATATTCATTGGAAGGAATGATGCTGAAGCTGAAGCTCTAATACTCTGGTCACCTGATGCAAAGAGTGGACTCTTTGGGAAAGACTCTGATGATGGGAAAGGTTAAGGACAAGAGAAGAAGGGGACAACAGAGGATGAGATGATTGGATGACATCACTGACTCAATGGACATGAATTTGAGCACACTCCAGGAGACAGTGAAGGACAGGGAAGCCTGGCGTGCTGCAGTCCATGGGGTCACAAACAGTCATTCATGCCTTAGCGACTGAACAACAACATAAAGGAAATTGGTTTTAGCAAGAAAACCATACGCATAAGCTAATAGGTTCTTGCTGCTGTTCTTTGGACTCAGGGGACTTCCAAAGTAATCCCTCTTTGGCTACATTTGGGATACTATGGCTAGACCTGTTGTAAGTTCTTCTGAAGATGCAATAGGAAACATGTAAGTATAGCAGGAAAAGAATTTCCATGTGTGTTAGGAGGTATACTTCCATACTGGAGCTGCCTTTTCCTAGCCAGAGTAGAAAAAAGTCTTCATGTGTTGTTCTACAGATTTAAGTGCTAAGGTGATTCCCCTTCCTCCCAAAGGGAGAGTCAGGTCTCTGAGCTCTGCTTCCCCCAGCAGATTTCACATTCTCCACTGGTTACATTGTTCACTGAACTTACAGGAAACCTAGGAATGTATAGTTAACATCTGACACAAATACAATCTTAAACCCTTAAGTCTGGGTCATCATATTTTAGATTTTAGGACCCACACCAAGCTTTGTGTTCTGTCCTAGATCAGTTCTCTACATGGACAACTTGGGCTCTGCACCTAATCTCCAGAGCACAGCCAAAAAGAACTCCATATTTATAGCATTTTTATTCAGGGACTAAAACTACTTTGTATGAATCCATTTTTACAAATTTTTCAGATCTAGCAGTTGACACTCCAAAGGGTTCTAGGATTCTTTCTGAACCCTACTTGTATAATATTAGAAACAGAATTAATTTGTTTCATTGCTGTTGTTTAGTCACTAAGTTGTGTCCATCTCTTCTGTGACTCCGTGGATTCTAGTCTACCAGGCTCCCCTGTTCATGGGATTAACCAGGCAAGAATACTGGAGTGGGTTGACTTTTCCTTCTCCAGGGGATACTCCCAACCCAGGCATCGAATCCCACTCTTCTCTAGTGCAGGCAGATTCTTTACCGCTGGGCCTAATAATGAGAAAGGGGAGTCCTTTCTCGTTATTAAGACTCACTTAATAGGATGAAGGCAAAATGAAGATGGCTCCTGGGATTCATGAGGGGAAATGCCAACCATGTGTGTTATCTGTGTTGGTGTCAATTCTTGTGCAGAAGGATTTGAGTTAATGTGTCTGCTCTTCTTAGGATTACAATGTATAATTAAAAATTTCTCCCAAATCCCCTTAATTAGGGCTTCTCACCCTCCTGTGCCTCATTCATAATACTCAGCTACCAGAGAACTACAACAAAATATTCAGACTGTTTTCCTTGATCCAATTATCTATTATTCTTGATGAGTGTGAAGTGGACTTTTGCAAAGTTCTAACTTTCAGGATAAATCCTTTATGATTAAAACCTGATGACCCAATAAACTAGATGCTTGTTCCAAGATCTTATTTATTAATTTTGTTTTCATCTTAGGATATATCTGTGATTGAGCTAGAGGATTTTGCTTTTATTTTAGAAAAAAAGCAATGACTCACTTCAGAGGAATTTCAGAGGAAGAAGCATAACTAAGATTGCTCTAAGTTCAACTTAGTCCTTGGTTTCTATGTTGCCCCACTTCCCTGCCAAGTTCACATAACCCACAGACACTGCTGCTGCTGCTAAGTCACTTAGCTTCAGTCATGTCTGACTCTGCGCGATCCCATAGACTGCAGCCTACCAGGCTCCCGCGTCCCTGGGATTCTCCAGGCAAGAACACTGGAGTGGGTTGCCATCTCCTTCTCCAATGCATGAAAGTGTAAAGTGAAAGTGAACTCACTCAGTCGTGTCCGACTCCTCGCGACCCCATGGACTGCAGCCTACCAGGCTCCACCACCCATGGGATTTTCCAGGCAAGAGTACTGGAGTGGGGTGCCATTGCCTTCTCCGACAGACACACTAACCGTACTTAAAATTCTGTAAGACTAACCTTGTTTTAAGCTTCCTATGAACAGAATCACATAGCATGTATTATTTGTTCCTAGCTTCTCTGACTCAGAAATCAACAGGGAGTTATTCAGTTGTTGTTGCACATAGCTATAGTTCATTAATTTTTATTGAGTATAATATTTCATGAAATGAATTTATCACAGTGTATATATTCACTCATTCATAAATGGGCCTTTGGTTTGCTTCTAGTTTTTGTTTCCAGCTATTACACATGAAGCTACTATGGCAACAGGAGAGGAAGCTAGAAGACATTATGTTAAGTGCAATCAGTCAATCACAGAGAGGAAATGCTGGATGATTCTTTATGTGAGGCATTTAAACAGTCAAAAGTGTAGAAGTAGAGAATAGAATCATGGTTACCAAGGGGTGGGTTGGGGAGTTATGGGGACCTGTTGTTCAATGCATATAAATTTAAAGAAGAAAAGGTGAAGATTTATATGATATGAAGAGAAAAAAATCAGTAAGTATGTGAGGCAATAGATTTGCTAATTAGCTTGCTTGTAGCTATTACCCCTGGAGAAGGCAATGGCACCCCACTCCAGTACTCTTGCCTGGCAAATCCCACAGACGGAGGAGCCTGGTAGGCTGCAGTCCATGGGGTCGTGAAGAGTCAGACACGACTGAACGACTTCCCTTTCACTTTTCACTTTCATGCACTGGAGAAGGAAATGGCAACCCACTCCAGTGTTCTTGCCTGGAGAATCCCAGGGACGGGGGAGCCTGGTGGGCTGCTGTCTATGGGGTCACACAGAGTCGGACATGACTGAAGCCACTTAGCAGCAGCAGCAGCAGCTATTACCCTACAAAGAATACATAAATCAAAACATCAAGTCACATACATTAGGTACACATATAATTCCTATTTGTCAACTACCTCAAGAAAGCTGAAAAAACAAGTATTTAAAGGCTAAAAATGTAAATTGTTTTTTAAAAATTGCTATGAACATTACCATAATATCTTTTGAGGTCCATATACTCACTTTTTTATTGAATACACACTTAAAGGTAGACTTTCTGAATTAAATGGCATGTGTGTTTTCAAATTTCTTCTTACTTTCAACTTTAAAGAATGGTGCCAAATGGTCTTTTATGGTAGTTGTACAAATTTTCTTTTAAACTAATATTATCTGAGGGCTCTTATTGCTCCAGTCTTTCCCATGGTTGGGAGAAGCACTCTTTAGTTTTAGTCACTCAGCTGGGTGTTTAGTGGTATCCTATTGTGTTTTTCTTTTTCTTTTGGAAAGCTTTAGATTCATAGAAAAGTTTCAAAGATAAGATGGAGAGCTGTATATGCTCTTCATTGGCATTGTATCTTCATAATCACTACATGGGTTTACCTGGTGGTTCAGGCAGTAAAGAATCTGCCTGCAGTGCAAGAAACACAAGAGATGTGGGTGTGATCCTTGGGTTGGGAAGGTCCCCTGGAAAAGAGAACGGCTAGCCACTTTAGTATTCTTACTTGGAGAATTCCATGGACAGAAGAGTCTAGTGGGCTACAGTCCATGGGATCACAAATTGAGAAATTAATATGGATACATTACTATGAGCTAAACTCTAGTAAAATTTTTACAAATGCAGTTCATCTGCTCTAAAATCCAATCTATGATATGATATTGCATATGATTATCATAGTCCCTTTGTCTCTTCCGGTCTGTGATATATAGTTTCTTGGTTTTCCTAGTTTTTAATGTCCTTGGCAGTTTTGAAGAGTACTGGTTAGATATTTTATAAAATGCCCCTTAATTGGGGGTTGTTCGATTTTTTTTTTTCATAATCACTGGGATTATGAATTTTTATGGAGAAAATCAAAGAGGTGAAGTGCCTCTCTTAACATCATAATAATGCAGTACAACATATCAAGACTAGTGACATTGTTTTCGAGTCCAAGCTCTTACTCTTTGCCACATGACAGGCCAATAAATCGAGAGACAGACGAGTGGTTAAGGCAAAGAATAATGACTGTATTTGGAAAACTAACAGCCCAAGAAGGTGGTGGTCTAGGTCCCAAAGAGCCATCTTGCCTGGGTTTGGATGCTAACTTCTTTTACAGAACAAAGAAAGGGAGGTGAGGAGGTAAAGTAAAAAGGTGGTAAGTTGTTGTGTTGCAAATATTTCTTGTTTGGGCCAGACTCTAGAGCGGACATATTAATTTCTTCTTGGCTCCAACCATTCTCAGGTGGCCTGATCAGGATGTTTCCTGTGAGCTAAACATGGGTATTTTAGCTTAAGCTCGGGCATGGGAGGCAGGATTCCTGGACATGTGCCATTGTGTATCCTTTCAGCTATAAGTGAAGTCACTCAGTCCTGTCCGACTCTTTGTGACCCCATGGACTGTCTGTCACCTACCAATCTCTTTCATCCACGGGATTTTCCAGGCAACAGTACTGGAGTGGGCTGCCATTTCATTCTCCAAGGGATCTTTGCAACCCAGGGATCAAACCCAGGTCTCCTATGTTGCATGCAGATGCTTTACTTTTACCATCTGAGCCACCAGGGAAGCCCTTTCAGCTATAGGCAAAATCCTTTCAGGGATTGCTATGTTAAGTCGCTTCAGTCGTGTCCGACTCTGTGCGACCCCATAGACAGCAGCCCACCAGGCTCCCCAGTCCCTGGGATTCTCCAGGCAAGAACACTGGAGTGGGTTGCCATTTCCTTCTCCAGTGCATGAAAGTGAAAAGTGAAAGTGAAGTCGCTCAGTCGTGTCTGACTCCTAGCGACCCCATGGACTGCAGCCTACCAGACTCCTCCGTCCATGAGATTTTTCAGGCAAGAGTACTGGAGTGGGGTGCCATTGCCTTCTCCATTTCAGGGATTAATTTGCAGCAAAAGCAGAATACAAAGGTTAAAGTAAAAGACAGAGATCTAATATGGAGTCAGAGTTGTCCTTCCTTGTTACAAAGCTAACATTGGGCACTTGGTTAAGGCTGAGTTTGCCTAGTGTCTTCACTCTAAAGTTCCAAGTTTTTTGGCTTCTATCATTCCTATTGAGAAGTCCAATATAGTTGTTTTGTAAACCCCTTGAAGGCGATGGTTCCCTTTTTCTCTGAGTATTTTGGGGTATCCCTTTAATTTTCAGTTTTACTTTACTGTATGCATACATGATTAACTTGTATTATATTTACCCTGGTTGGGTTTCTTAGTGTTTTTTAATCTAAGGCTTGATTTTTTTAAATGAATTTGAAAAATTCTCATTCACTGTCTCTTTAGTTTCTTTATTTTTGCTCTATTTTCTTCTGAGACTCTAAAATCATATATATTAGATTTTTTTGAAAAACAAATGATGCATCATATATTTCTCATATTTATTTCTCCATTTTCCTTTTTTTTTTTTACTCTGAATAGAATGAATAAAAATTTTATTCTAATCTATTAACAATTCATTGAATCTTCAGATCTTTTTAGTTTGTTATTCAATTTTTCAGTTTTAGAGTGTTCAAATTTTTAGAAATTTATTTATTCTTAATTGAAGGACAATTGCTTTACAGTATACTGTTAATTTCTGCTGTATATTAAGATGAGCCAACCATAGGTATATGTATGTTCTCTCCGTCTTAAACCTCCCTCCTGCTTCCCAATGCATCCCACTCCTCTAGGTTGCCACAGAGCACTGGATCTGAGCTCTGTGCATGGTACAGAAAATTTCCACTGGCTATCTAATTTTACATATGGTTAATGTATATGTTTCAGTGCTACTCCCTCAATTTGTTAAAGTTTTAGTTCTCTGCTGAATTTTTCAATCTTTTTTCATTTACCTGAACATATTATTCAAATAAAGTTTCTGTCTGATAAATCCAGTCTCTGGATCCTCTGTGGCTGTTGCTATTGATCATTGACTCTTGAGTTTAAATAACACTGTCTTATCTCCTTTAGGTCTGCTTATCACTGATTGAGTGCCAGATGTTGCATATACTTAAACTCCAGTTCCAGTTCAGTCGCTCAGTCGTGTCGGACTCTTTGTGACCCCATGAATCACAGCACGCCAGGCCTCCCTGTCCATCACCAACTCCCAGAGTTCACTGAGACTCACGTCCATCGAGCCGGTGATGCCATCCAGCCTTCTCATCCTCTGTTGTCCCCTTCTCCTCCTGCCTCCAATCACTCCCAACATCAGGATCTTTTCCAATGAGTCAACTCTTAGCATGAGGTGGCCAAAGTACTGGAGTTTCAGCTTTAGCATCATTCCTTCCAAAGAACACCCAGGACTGATCTCCTTCAGAATGGACTGATTGGATCTCCTTGCAGTCCAAGGGACTCTCAAGAGTCTTCTCCAACACCACAGTTCAAAACCATCAATTCTTCGGCACTCAGCTTTCTTCACAGTCCAACTCTTGCATCCCTACATGACCACTGGAAAAACCATAGCCTTGACTAGATGGACCTTTGTTGGCAAAGTAATGTCTCTACTTTTGAATATGCTATCTAGGTTGATCATAACTTCCTTCCAAGGAGTAAGTGTTTTTTAATTTCATGGCTGCAATCACAATCTGCAGTGATTTTGGAGCCCCAAAAAATAAAGTCTGACACTGTTTCCACTGTTTCCCCATCTATGTCCCATGAAGTAATGGGACCAAATGCCATGATCTTAGTTTTCTGAATGTTGAGCTTTAAGCCAGCTTTTTCACTCTTCTCTTTTTCAAGAGGCTTTTAGCTCCTCTTCACTTTCTGCCATAAGGGTGGTGTCATCTGCATATCTGAGGTTATTGAGATTTCTCCCGGCAATCTTGATTTAAGCCTATGCTTCTTCCAGTCCAGCGTTTCTCATGATGTACTCTGCATATAAGTTAAATAAGGAGGGTGATAATATACAGCCTTGACGTATTCCTTTTCCTATTTGGAACCAGTCTCTAGTTCCATAACCAGTTCTAACTGTTGCTTCCTGATCTGCATACAGATTTTTCAAGAGGCAGTTCAGGTGGTCTGGTATTTCCATCTCTTTCAGAATTTTTCACAGTTTATTGTGATCCACACAGTCAAAGGCTTTGGCATAGTCAGTAAAGCAGAACTAGATGTTTTTCTGGAACTCCCTTGGTTTTTCAATGATCCAGCAGAAGTTGGCAATTTGATCTCTGGTTCCTCTGCTTTTTCTAAATCCACCTTGAACATCTGGAAGTTCATGGTTCGTGTATTGCTGAAGCCTGGCTTGGAGAATTTTAAGCATTACTTTACTAGCGTGTAAGATGAGTGCAACTGTTCAGTAGTTAGAGCATTCTTTGGCACTGCCTTTCTTTGAGATTGGAATGAAAACTGACCTTTTCCAGTCCTGTGGCCACTGCTGAGTTTTCCAAATTGTCTGGCATATTGAGTGCAGCAGTTTCACAGAGTCATCTTTCAGGATTTGAAATACCTCAACTGGAATTCCATCACCTCTACTAGCTTTGTTCATAGTGATGCTTCCTAAGGTCCACTTGACTTCACATTCCAGGATGTCTGGCCTAGGTGAGTGATCACACCATTGTCATTATCTTGGCCATGCAGATCTTTTTTGTACAGTTCTTCTGTGTATTCTTGCCACCTCTTCTTAATTAATATCTTCTGCTTCTGTTAGGTCCTTACCATTTCTGTCCTTCATTGTGCCCATTTTTGCATGAAATGTTCCCTTGGTGTCTCTAATTTTCTTGAAGAGATCTCTAGGCTTTCCCATTCTATTGTTTTCCTCTATTTCTTTGCATTGATTGCTGAGGAAGGCTTTCTTATATCTCCTTGCTATTCTTGGAATTCTGCATTCAAAAGGGTATGTCTTTCCTTTTCTCCTTTACTTTTTGCTTCCCGTCTTTTCACAGCTATTTGTAAGGCCTCTTCAGACAGCCATTTTACTTTTTTGCATTTCTTTTCTTGATTCCTGTCTCCTGTACAATGTCATGAACCTCCATCCATAGTTCATCAGGCACTCTATCAGATCCAGTCCAATAAATCTATTTCGCACTTCCACTATATAGTCATAAGGGATTTGATTTAGGTCAGTCATACCTGAATGGTCTAGTGGTTTTCTCCACTTTCTTCAATTTAGGTCTGAATTTGGCAATAAGGAGTTCATGATCTGAGTCACAGTCAGCTCCTGGTGTTGTTTTTGCTGACTGTATACAGTTTCTCCATCTTTGGCTGCAAAGAATATAATCAATCTGATTTTGGTGTCGATCATCTGGTGATGTCCATGTGTAGAGTCTTCTCCTGTGTTGTTGGAACACGCTGTTTGCTATGACCAGTGAGTTCTCTTGGCAGAACTCTATTAACCTTTGCCCTGCTTCATTCTGTACTTGAAGGCCAAATTTATAGCAGACATTATATAGATGTATTACTAGAATTTGGTTTTCTATCTCTTAAAGTGACCCTTTTTCTGGAGTATTGGTCTGCTCTTGCCAAGAGATTGTAAAAGATTTTTTAAAATTTTTTGCCTACATAGCAAAGATTTTGTATCTTACCAGAATAACTGCTATGCTCTATATTGACCTTATTATGTCCTTGAATATTTAAGAAAAAAATTCTCACATATGAATGGGTTAAAATTTTTTCATCATGTTACCTCCTAGGTTTACTTTTTAGAATATTTTATTGTCACTTAGTTTAATAGGCAACTAAGTGTTGTCTTAGTCACCCTTGATCCAATCTCTCTCTTTTTTAACTTCTGAATTCTTAAATTTTACTGTGGTAAGACCCATGATCCTATCATAATCAGCTCAAATATGCCGACAGTTTTAATAAAATTTGCTTTCCCAAGACTGAATTCTAACTAATGCCTTTTGTACCTAAAATTGTCTTTGAGATTTTACAGAAGTTCCCTGGAAAATCACAGAGGATTTTCTCTTTGATGTCTTAAAAAGACAGATGCTGGAAATAATTAGGCTTATTTGATATGTTACTATTGATGAATAACATGAGAAGAATTGTCAAATTGAGAGGTATTTAGCCTTCTCTAGGTTAAGTTTGTTGGAGGAAATGTTATTAATATGGATATTAATATAGATATTAATACAAATTAATACAATTTGTATTCTGTTTGGGAAATTGTATTCTGTTTGGGAAGTTTCTAGAGATTTGTCAATGCCCTCACTGTACATGGTATGTTTCCCTTTATTAGAATCTTGATGCTGCTTTTCCTGATGTCAGACAAAACAATATAATATCAGTCATAATTTTAGTTGTTTTCTAAAGTATTAACTCGATCTCAATTTTATTTTTTTAATTTGAATCTGGCCTCTTCCAGCCCATTGGTTTTAAACTGGAGATTCACATACTTACCTATGGAGTTTTATTAATGAAGTTTAGGATGGTTCATGGGGTTGCACAGAGTGGGACATGACTGAGCGGCTGAACTGAACTGAATTGAGGACTCACTCTAAATTTACAGCATCTCTGTACTTGATATTTTTAATATATTCTCAGTATATTCAAAATACAGGCATGATATATCCACTTGGTATATCCATTGTACAGCATGTCTCAGGATTATTATATGTTATATCTGAACATGTTTTTCTTTGTTAAAGAGTGTATTCATCCACTTAAAAAGTAGATGTAACATTCATTCTTGTGAAAATAGAGTTATCATTATGTTTAGAGACATTTTACCTCAAAGTTTTGATTGATCTTATTATTTTACTTTCGTGCTGCAGAAACAATAAACTTTCCTGGTCAGTTGTGTTATTCTTAAAATGAACACTCATCAGATTTTTTTACTTTTGGAAATTGCAGTAAGAAATTAACCACAGCCATTTAAAGCCTCTTAATATCTTCAGACAGTATTTTGTTTTACTCTAATGCTTCCCTAAGATAAATCAAAACTTTGGAGTAAAATATCTCTAAACATAATGATAACTCTATTTTCACAAGAGTGAATGTTACATCTATTTTGTGAATGTTACATCTATTTTATAAAAGTGGATGAATATACTCTTTTGTGAAGAAAAATGTGTTCAAATGTAACATATCGTAATCCTGCTGCTACTGCTGCTAAGTCGCTTCAGTCGTGTCTGACTCTATGAGACCCCATAGACACCCCTGGGATTTTCCAGGCAAGAACACTGGAGTGGGTTGCCTTTTTTTTCTCCAATGTATGAAAGTGAAAAGTGAAAGTGAAGTTGCTCAGTCGTGTCTGACTCTTAGCGATCCCATGGACTGCAGCCTACCAGGCTCCTCCGTCCATGAGATTTTCCAGGCAAAAGTACTGGAGTGGGTTGCCATTACCTTCTCTGATAATAATCCTGAGACATATAATAATCCTGAGACATACTCTACAATGGATATACCAAGTGGATATATCAAGCCAGAACTGTGTTTGAGTGTCTCCTGTGGAGGTATGGGTCAGCAGTGGACTGCTTCAGGGCACGGGCTCTGGGTGCAGTAGACCCAGGGTATGGTATAAGCCCTCTTGGAGGAGGTTCCCATTAACCCCACCATAGAGCTGCCAGAACTTACACAGGACTGGGGAAACAGACTCTTTGAGGACACAAACAAAACCTTGTGCACACTAGAACACAGGAGAAGAGCAGTGACCCCACAAGAGACAGACCAGACTTTCCTGTGAGTGTTTAGGAGTCTCTGGTCGAGGTGTGGGTCAGTGATGGCCTGCTGCAGGGTTGGGGGCATTGAGTGAGGCAGTGCCTGCACAGGACCTTTTGAAGGAAGTCGTCATTATCTTCATTACCTCCACCATAGTTTGGCCTCAGGTCAAACAACAGGGAGAGAAAACAGCCCAGCTCATCAACAGAAAATTGGATTAAAGATTTACTGAGCAGGGCCCCACCCATCAGAATAAGAGTCAGCTTCCCTGTCTCTCCCATCAGAAAGCTTCCATAAGCCTCTTATTCTTCTTCATCAGAGGGCAGACAGACTGAAAACCACAATCACAGGAAACTAACCAATCTGATCACATGAACCACAGCCTTGTCTAACTGAATGAACTATGAGTCATGCCCTGTAGGGCCACGCAAGATAGACAGGTCATGGTGGAGAGTTCTGACAAAATGTGGTCCACTGGAGAAGGGAATGGCAAACCACTTCAAGTATTCTTGCCTTGAGAGCTCCATGAATAGTATGAAAAGGCAAAAAGATAGGACACTGAACAATGAACTCCCCAAGATGGTAGGTGTCCAATATGCTACTGGAGATCAGTGAAGAAATAACTCCAAAAAGAATGAAGAGATGGAGCCAAAGCAAGAACAATACCCAGTTATGGATGGAAGTAAAATCCAATGCTGTAAAGAGCAATATTGCATAGGAACCTGGAATGTTAGGTCCATGAATCAAGGCAAATTGGAAGTGGTCAAACAGGAGATTGCAAGAGTGAACATGAATATTTTATGAATCAGCAAACTAAAATGAATTGGAATGGGTGAATTTAACTCAGATGACCATTATACCTACTACTGTGGGCAAGAATCCCTTAGAAGAAATGGAGTAGCCATCATGGTCAACAAAAGAGTCCAAAATGTGGTACTTGGGTGCAATCTCAAAAATAACAGAATGATCTGTTTGTTTCCAAGGCAAACCATTCAATATCACAGTAATCCGAGTCTATGCCCTGACCAGTAATGCTGAAGAAGCTGAGTTGAACAGTTCTATGAAGACCTATAAGACCTTCTAAAACTAACACCCAAAAGACATGTCCTTTTCATTATAGAGGACTGGAATGCAAAAGTAGGAAGTCAAGAAACACCTGGAGAAACAGGCAAATTTGGCTTTGGAGTACAAAACAAAGCAGAGCAAAGACTAAGAGTTTTGCCAAGAGAACACACTGGTCATAGTAAATGCCCTTTTCCAACAACACAAGAGAATACTCTACACATGAACATCACCAGATGGTCAAAACCGAAATCAGATTGATTATATTCTCTGCAGCCAAAGTTGGAGAAGCTCTATACAGTCAGCAAAAACAAGACTGGCAGCTGACTGTGGCTCAGATCAAGAACTCCTAATTGCCAAACTTAAATTGAAGAAAGTAAGGAAAACCACTAGACCATTCAGGTATGACCTAAATCAAATCCTTTATGATTATACAGTGGAAGTGACAGATAGATTCAAGGGATTAGATCTGATAGACAAAGTGCCTGAAGGACTATGGATGGAGGTTCCTGACATTGTACAGGAGGCAGGGATCGAGTCCATCCCTAAGGAAAAGAAATGCAAAAACACAAAATGGTTGTCTGAGGAGGCCTTACAGATAGCTATGAAAAGAAAAGATGTGAAAGGTAAAGGAGAAAAGGAAAGATATACTCATTTGAATGCAGAGTTCCAAACAATAGCAAGGAGAAATAAGAAAGCCTTCCTCAGTGATCAGTGCAAAGAAATAGAGGAAAACAATAGAATGAGAAAGACTAGAGATCTCTTCAAGAAAATTACAGATACCAAGGGAACAGATGGGCACAATAAAGGACATAAATGATATGGACCTAACAGAAGTGGAAGATATTAAGAAGAGGTGGCAAGAATACACAGAAGAACAGTACAAAAATGATCTTCATGACCTGGATAACCACGATGGTGTGATCACTCACCTAGAGCCAGACATCCTGGAATGTGAAGTCAAGTGGGCCTTAGAAGCATCAGGACAAACAAAACTAGAGGAGGTGATAGAATTCCAGTTGAGCTATTTCAAATCCTGAAAGATGACACTGTGAAACTGCTGCACTCAATATGCCAGACAATTTGGAAAACTCAGCAGTGGCCACAGGACTGGAAAAGTTCAGTTTTCATTCCAATCCTAAAGAAAGGCAATGCCAAAGAATGTTCAAACTATCACTCAATTGCACTCACCTCACATGCTAACAAAGTAATGCCCCAAATTATCCAAGCCAGGCTTCAACTGTACGTGAACTATGAACTTCCAGATGGTCAAGGTGGATATAGAAAAGGCAGAGGAACCAGAGATCAAACTGCCAACATCCGCTAGATCACTGAAAAAGCAAGAGAGTTCCAGAAAAACATCTACTTCTGCTTTACTGACTATGCCAAAGCCTTTGATTTGTTGTGTGGATCACAACAAACTGTGGAAAATTCTGAAAGAGGTGGGAATACCAGACCACCTGACCTGCCTCCTGAGAAATCTCTATGCAGGTCAAAAAACAACAGTTAGAACTGGACATGGAACAACAGACTGGTTTCAAATCAGGAAAGGAGTACGTCAAGGTTATATATTGTCGTCACCTTGCTTATTTAACTAATATGCGGAATACATCATGAGAAATGCTGGGCTAGAGGAAGCACAAGCTGGAATCAAGATTGCTGGGAGAAATATCAACAACATCAGATATGCAGATGACATCACCCTTATGACAGAAAGTGAAGAAGAACTAAAGAGCCTCTTGATAAAAGTGAAAGAGGAGAGTGAATAAGTTGGCTTAAAGCACAACATTCAGAAAACTAAGATCATGACATCCAGTCCCTTCACCTTATGCAAATAGATGGGGAAACAATGGAAACAATGACAGACTTTAATTTTTGGCTCCAAAATCATTGCAGATGATGACTGCAGCCATAAAATTACAAGACGCTTGCTCCTTGGAAGGAAAGTTATGACCATGGAGTTTGTGACCACGGAGTCACAAAATATCGGGCAACCACTGAGCGACTTTGACTGACTCACTCACCCAATCAGAAGGTTTCTGATTGCCTCTGACTTGTTTGGAAGGGGACTACTGACAATGTTGAGCTTTACCTGAGCCTGCTGCTCTAAGAAAACAGTGACAAGAAATCGCCCTCCTAAACCTTTTATACACAAAGAGAAAGGCTCATCCTAGCCGTCTAACTACAGAAGACTACTAGGTGCTGGCGTTATAGCCCACTTCCCCCTTTCCTCAGTGACTCGTTAAGACCAGGTTCCATCCTTCCCATGACCCCCAGAAGACTCAGGAACAAACCCCTAGTTTGTGTACTTCTGTAAATTCCCAAACGCCTTTCTTTCTTTTCTCTCTCTTTTTTTTTTTTTTTGAGATGTTCCCCATTAATGAATGTTCTCCCTATAACAATAGCCTGAATAAAATCTGCTTCTTAATTGTCTGGAACACTTGTCTGATTTTAAATTCTATCTTTGTTTCTGAATGCTGAAAATTATGCTTTCTTTTTTTCAAGTTGAGCTAGAAATTTTAGAAGTTAACCCAGTCCTCCTTGTGATAGGAAACCAATGCCACCTCTGTTTTCTTTCTGTTTTTTTTCTTAGTGGATATATTTTGTACTCAACTCCTTTAGGGCTTTGCCTTTTGAGTTACAAAAAACCTCTTTTCCCTTTAAAACGTAAAGTTTAAAATTTTGGCTTTCATAATTATTGCCTCTGAAGTGGGCATAGAGAACATTTCTTGGATCTCAAAATCTGAGCACCAACTCTCTTTGCATTTCAATTACAGTTATATCAATCATTCCTCTCACCCTCCCCCACCAATGGATGTCTCTGGATTAAAAGAAAAAAAGAAGAAGATTTTGTATGTGGAAATGAAAAATAAAAAGCACTTTGTTCACTTAAAAGTATCTCAATAGTCTCAATCATTTATCCCTGTAATGTAGCAGAAAATTCTCCTTGAAGCTGTTGTGCTTACTTTCTAATTCTGTAAAAGAAACTGCAAAACAGGGGCTCTCTGTTACACACACTCACTCCCAAGTTCCAACCCCCTTTTTTTGACCCTCACTTCAGAATGTTTCTCCTAAGAACTTACTTTGCTAATTCCATTAAGCCTTTTCTTTTTCTTTAGATTTGACTCACTCTGTTGCCTCATGTGTTACGATTTTGACATCTCCCTAATGTTACCCATCTTAGAAAACCCAAATAAGACCAGTATTTGTTGACCCACTCTTGCACAAAACTCCAAACATTCCCATCAAATTCACCTAATAGGATCTAGACACCTGGGTCCCCCTCAAAAATGTTTAATTAGATCCTTTGTAAGGAACAGATTTTGATTGACAGATGGGAAATGCAAGCTAGGGAGATGGAATATCATCTCTGAGATGGAAATAGTGGACTACCAGCAGGAGGGAAAAAGAATCCCATGGGAGAAGAAGCCACATGTTAGCAATTTATAAAGAAAACTTACTACATAAAAAGAATGTGAACAGTGGAGAAAAATTAGGAAGGACAAAGAAGAAAATATTTCTCAGAGATAACCAAAGTTAATATGAAGGTTTTTTAAATTTAATTTTTATTTTATATTGGGGTATAGTTGATTTACAATGTTGTGTTAGTCTCATGTGTACAGCAGAGTGGTTCAGTTTTTTGCATATGTACACATGAAGACTCTGAAAAAGAATGGAAATATATATGCCCATTCTTTTTCAAATTCTTTTCCCGTACAGGTCATTGCAGAATACTGAGTAGAGTTACCTCTGCTATACAGTAAGTCCTTGTTGATTATCTATAGATGAAGATTTTATTTTCTTGGATATCATCTTAAATTCTGATAATATATCCAAGCATATGTATGCATACATAATTTGAAGAAATCCTTATATTGAACATTTGGTTGAACATTTTTGGTTGTTATTAGCCTGGTATCGGAGAAGGCAATGGCACCCCACTCCAGTACTCTTGCCTGGAAAATCCCATGGACGGAGGAGCCTGGTAGGCTGCAGTCCATGGGGTCGCTAAGAGTCAGACATGACTGAGCGACTTCACTTTCTCTTTTCACTTTCATGCATTGGAGAAGGAAATGGCAACCCTCTCCAGTGTTCTTGCCTGGAGAATCCCAGGGACGGTGGAGCCTGGTGGGCTGCCGTCTATGGGGTCACACAGAGTCGGACACGACTGAAGTGACTTAGCATAGCATAGCATGGCATAGCCTGGTATGCTGCGATTCATGGGGTCCCAAAGAGTTGGACACGACTGAGCGACTGAACTGAACTGATAAACAAATGATCATGATTATTCCTGTAGCCAGTTTTTGTATGTTCATTTTGATCCTTTAGTTACATGCTCCTGTATTTACCCTATGTAAATATAAAGCAGTTTTGTAGTCATTGCTGCTGCTGCTAAGTCACTTCAGTCGTGTCCGACTCTGTGCGACCCCATAGACGGAAGCCCACCAGGCTCCCCCGTCCCTGGGATTCTCCAGGCAAGAACACTGGAGTGGGTTGCCATTTCTTTCTCCAATGCATGAAAGTGAAAAGTGAAAGTGAAGTCGCTCAGTAGTGTCCTACTCCAAGCGACGCCATGGACTGCAGCCCACCAGGCCCTCCATCCATGGGATTTTCCAAGCAAGACTAGTCATAAATAAATAATTGATAACATTTTTGAGTACTTACTGGGGGCTAGGCAATGTTCTCAGAGAAGGCAATGGCAACCCACTCCAATACTCTTGCCTGGAAAATCCCAGGGACAGGGGAGCCTGGTGGGCTGCCGTCTATGGGGTCGCACAGAGTCGGACACGACTGAAGTGACTTAGCAGCAGCAGCAGCAGGCAATGTTCTAAATGCTTTGCACAGATTTCTTGAACAATTAATCCTTCACACTAATTCCACAGGACAAGTAAAGGTATTACCACTATTTTATAGATGAGAAAACTGAAACTTCATAAGGTTAAGACAGTTGTCTAAGGTCATACAACTAGTAAGTGGCAGAACCAAATTAAACTATCTCCTGAGTTCAGAAACTATATGTGTATGTGTAAATGAACATACACACATATACAAAATGTGCTGGATTAAATGGCAAAGATTGGCATTCATCTTTTTCTTTTAAAAGCCAAATTTTAACTATGCCAACATTTTGCCTAGAAGGAATGAACTCTGATTAGTATTTAACATTTCACATAATTTTTTGACTTTTAAAATAGTTACATAAAGCAAGCAAAAATATAATTGGGACTAGAACTGAAGATCTTTAAAAAATCATTACATTCACAAAGATTAATGTATTCATTCACTCCCCCATCCTCAGGTGGCCTTCAATGTGAAAAAAAAGTCTAAAAGTTATATATACAAGTTCTATATAAGATTTCTAAGAAATTCTGAATTTTTTCATAATTACATTGATGTTTCTCTATGAAATCAAATATTTAAATTTTCATTTCTCTCTCTTTCTCCCTATTGGTGTTTTGGAGGATATGAAGGCATTCTTCCATTGCTATTGGCTCATGTACATGAGGTACTTGTCTGTGCATAAGATAATCCAACATCAGCCACAATTACTGCTATTGTTAATTTGGAGACTATCAGAAACTGGGAAAGATACACACCCTAACTAGAGATGCTCACCTGGCAATAGCTGGGGCAGGAAGCCTATGGCGCTTTCAGCTTTCCTGTCCAGTGCTGCTCAAAATATGCTCTACAGACCAATGCCAGCAGGCAAGTATCTGTTCCTAGTCCTCAGTGTGTAGGTACAGAAACTGAGAATACACATTTTGAAACGTCAATAGCAATTTGATATTGCTCAACACCCAGGTATGGGATTGTTTGACTCAGCTCAATAAAGACAGAACAGACCAGTTGTCCCACCCAGTGGAGGATCATGTGGTTGTTAGATGCTTCTGTTCATATGTTGTAGTTTCATGGTTACAGGTATCATTTCATGATGGTCTGGGGCTAGGAATGAAGTGATCATACAAAATATAGGAAGCCCAGTTAAGTGTGAATTATAGACAACAATGGATAATATTTTAATAGAACTAGGTCCCAAGGATTGGATGAGACATATTTCTACTAAAAATTATTTTAGGTTTATCTAAAATTCAAGTTTAATTTGGTGTCTTGTATTTTTACTTGCTGAATCTGAAAACCGTAGGTAAGGGTGTGACTTGGTCCTCCACCACAGCTAATGAGAGAAGCCTGCTCCAGTCTCCTTAAGAACTCTGGGCTCAGAAAGGCTCTAACTCATGGTGGATACAGGCTCAGACGACATCTTTGGTGTCTTCCTTTGTTTCACTCATTTGTTCTACCACCAATGTGAGTTAAAACCATCCATGCTCTATTTTGCTAATCTGCCTAATTATTTTTCAAAACTAGATATTCACAGCAATGCTATTTATTTTTCTTGGCCTTCAGGGGTCTTAAAAGAGTAGGTGTTTCTGAATAAAATTTCTGTACTACTTTGAGGATTAATAAGTTAATGCCTCAAAGCACTTTAAGAGATGCATAAATGCTTTTTTCCACAGTTCACTAAACAATAAAATGGTTTCCAGTATACCTTATTGTAATTGTCACCTAAGCTGTTTCGCTGTGTTTTCTTCCATTATTCAAATCCATCTTGAAAATTCTCTATTTAAAGATTTATGACAAAATACCTACTGTGCCATGTCCAGTAATTTGAAAACAGGCAAAACCAATATGTTCTACTTCAAAGAATATTTGAGGAGCTCAGAAGGGTGATCTCAATTTTCTTCTTTTTAAAAGTGTGTTGTGCTAGGTGGTCTCTGGGGTTCCTCAGCATCTCAAGTGTTCTGTGATTTTAAAAAGGCAGCAGGGAAAGGCAAAGTCCAGAAATCGGGAAAAACCTCCTCATTTAAAAATGTTGAAAACTAAGTAAAAATGTATTTAGTTACTGTGCGGGCCAACAAAATATATCTGTGGAATATATTTGGCCTATGAACTACCATTTTAGAGTATCTTGTTTAGAGAGAAGGAGTTCTAATGAAGAAACAAAAAATTATTTCAGTAGAGTCAAGCCTTTTCTGAGTTGACCTAGTTCGTGTTTGCTATAAGAATCTTAGATTACTTCAAATTTTCAGTACAAATTTGATATACACAATACCTTGAATTTGTGATGATTAAGTGAAGAGGAACTAAAAAGCCTCTTGATGAAAGTGAAAGAGGAGAGTGAAAAACTTGGCTTAAAGCTCAACATTCAGAAAACGAAGATCATGGTGTCTGGCCCCATCACTTCATGGGAAATAGATGGGGAAACAGTGGAAACAGTGTCAGACTTTATTTTTTGGGCTCCAAAATCACTGCAGATGGTGACTGCAGCCATGAAATTAAAAGACGTAAAAGAGTAATTTCCTTACTCCTTGGAAGGAAAGTTATGACCAACCTAGATAGCATATTCAAAAGCAGAGACATTACTTTGCCAACAAAGGTCCGTCTAGTCAAGGCTATGGTTTTTCCAGTGGTCGTGTATGGATGTGAGAGTTGGACTGTGAAGAAAGCTGAGCACTGAAGAATTGATGCTTTTGAACTGTGGTGTTGGAGAAGACTCTTGAGAGTCCCTTGGACTGCAAGGAGATCCAACCAGTCCATTCTGAAGGAGATCAGCCCTGGGATTTCTTTGGAAGGAATGATGCTAAAGCGGAAACTCCAGTACTTTGGCCACCTTATGGGAAGAGTTGACTCATTGGAAAAGACTCTGATGCTGAGAGGGACTGGGGACAGGAGGAAAAGGGGACGGTGGAGGATGAGATGGCTGGATGGCATCACTGACTCAATAGACGTGAGTCTGGATGAACCCCAGGAGCTGGTGATGGACAGGGAGGCCTGGCGTGCTGCAGTTCATGGGGTCACAAAGAGTTGGACACGACTGAGCAACGGAACTGAAGTGACTGAAGGGAATGAAAGAAGGGTGCTACCTAGCCAGGGCAAAAAGATGTGAAAAGGGATTGGCAATTGCAGGAGTGAGATAAAACTGAGAATGAAGAATTCAGCAGAAAAAATTGGAAGAGGTGAAAAAGAGAAAACATCCCAAGAACACTGAGAGAAACATAAAACCCTCTTGACAGCAAGAATATGGTGTGATGTCTTGGTTTTTCAGAGCAAATAGAATGGGGGTTGAGAATTTTAGGTTTGATGTAAAAAGAGAGTAACATCAGAAAGCTGGAGAACTTAGAGAAATCCAGGAGCAGATACTTAATTTACAAAGAGAATAAAATGATATTAAACCCCTCAAAGAGTCATGTCCTACACATATAATGCCTGTTGCTAGAATGTTCTGAGGGTGCAGTATACTGGAAATGAAAGGAAATAAGGTTTGCTTCTGAGCAGGGCTGAGATGGTAGGAGGAACTTTGGTAACACTCCTTCCCCCAAAGCTGGCTGTCAGAGTAGAGAGAAAAGGGAGAAAGAGACCTACCCCAGTGGAACAAAGAAAGATGCTGAGTCATTCCAGAATTGCATGTCCACAATAGCTCTGAGAATTAAGGAAAACTTTCAGTGACCAGCAGTGACGTGTGACCAACCTAGAAAGGAAGAACTGTGGAGAAGATAAGGAGCCAGATGATGGCTATGGCACCCCACTCCAGTACTCTTACCTGGAAAATCCCATGGATGGAAGAGCCTGGTACGCTGCAGTCCATGGCGTTGCGAAGAGTCGGACACAACTGAGTGACTTCCCTTTCCCTTTCAGATGAAGTCAGGATCTCTGTGGTTTCAAGGCAAACCACGGATAAGAGATTTATATACGGAGTTAATGCACAAGTTCATGACCTTCTGGAGAAGTGAATACAGGGAGTATATGAATATAATGAAAATTTCTTTCTTAAGGACATATTTCAAGTATTATTTTGAAACTCAGAAGGCAGCTGGTCCTTCTCTTTGCTCTCTACCCTTCTGGGAATTGCACAGACCATGGAATTGTAATTAATTGCAAAAATAAAAAAAAAAAAGAGATGAATTTAAAGTAGCAAGGGTGATCTTACCCTCTTCTGGAAGAGCCATGGGAGTGCTAGGAAGCAGGTTAGGTGAGAAAGACGAGGGAAACCAATTTCAGAGAAAAGATTTTTGAAAGTGAAGGTGGAGGAATAGTTAGCTGAAAATAATAGAGGAAAATAAGTACTGTCTTTCTTTAACATACAGAAATGAGCCAATTAAGGGACTATATCTGTCTTCTCTCCTTGGTGTCTCTGAGGATCCTGAAGTCTGAATGGAAACTAGCAATATTCTTGGGGGAATGGGGAAAAGCACAAACTATACTTTTGTTTCACCTGGAATACTTTTGTACAGATGGAATAAGGTTAAAGGGAACGGTAAGACTAAAGGAGTCAGAAGGAGTGGCAGACCTAAGAAATAGGAGACCACTGGACTGTGAGAGCCTTAAAACCCCAGACTGTGATACTGAGATACCCAATACTTCACAGAAGGCTCGGTCCATTATGCAGACACTCCATGAATGAGTGAGTAATTAATCCCATGAAATTTGCCTTAGAGAGGGTGAGGGAAAGGGAAATTTTGACTATCGTTATATTATGAGTGATGTATGAATGAGCTAGAGGCTTACAAGCTGGAAGCACTATTTCATCTTAGCCACATACCTTCCAGGATTACCATCCTCCAGTTGGCAATATGGGGTGGGAGGCTAAGGTGGAGAGAGCAGTGGAGCAAGGCCTGTGGCATGATGATCATGACAATTCCTCATCCCCTAGACTTTGGTATGCACTGGTTGTTTTCCTAAAGCAATCTGTCAAGCAAATTAGACTTCAGGAGAAATTCAATAATGCTAAAGATTCAGTAGTTATTTCACTAGAGTGTTTGCCTTAAGTCTGAGTCAAGGCCCTCAGACATTTAAATTCTTCTGTGTTTAGTTGCTCAGTTGTGTCAGACTCTTTCTAGATGGACTGAAATAGTCATAGGACTTCCCAGAGTAAGTGGAGCTCCAGATCAGTCCTAGGGAACTCATCTAAGATACTCACAGAAGTTTAACAGTCACCTGTTTCCCTCCTTTGTGTGTTTACTTCCAGCTCTACTTCAGTAGATGGAGAAAGAAGCCTAGACTTGGACCCTGAAGATTGGAATCTCATTGCTTATTTGTTGGTTATCTTTTGGCAAATCTGCAGACATCTCCAAGTTTTCTGATTTGTAAAATAAACATAAAACCTACATGACTTATTACTGTGGGAAACAAAATACCTTAAAATCCAGCAAAGTTATCACAGCAATTAGAATATAATCCTGGCACAGAAGCCTAAAAGCCTCCTTTTGATCATGTCCCTGCCTATCTGGTCAATATTCTATTTCTTTCCCTTTATTCCTTAAGTTGCAATGTGGACCTTCTCTTTATTGCTCAATATCAAATATCAGATCTCTCCCACCCCAGGGCTACAGTAATCTCCTTGACATTTCCTTCTTATGCTATACCACCTAGGTGTCAGCTCATATGACATCTTTTCAAAGATACTTCCTTCATCCATTCTATCAAATATTTCACATCTATGCATTCCCCCACCATCAACCCATTGGTCATGGCCTATTTCATTCTTCTCTTCCGTTTTCTTGTTAGCAATGGTCACCATTTGCATTTATTTTGCTGATTTGTTTCTTAACGTGTTTATTAGTTGCCTCTCTCCAATCAATAATATAAACACAAGAAGAGCAGGGACATTGTATTGCTTGTATTTGGAATCATATCTAGTGAACACATAGTAGATGATAATAAATATTTTAGTTAAAGTTGTAGAGTCAATGGCTTTCCAGGTGGCTCAGTGGTAAAGAATCCTCTTGTCAATGCAAGATACACAGGAAACTCTGGTTTGATCCCTTGGTCAGGAAGATCCCCCTGGAGTAGGATATGGCAACCTACCCCAGTACTTTTGCCTGGAAAATTCCATGGACAGAGAAGCCTGGAAGACTATGGTCCATGGGATCCCCAAGAGTCAGACATGACAGCATGCACACACAGTA
Organism: Tragelaphus eurycerus; assembly: GCA_935064755.1. NCBI lineage: Eukaryota > Metazoa > Chordata > Mammalia > Artiodactyla > Bovidae > Tragelaphus > Tragelaphus eurycerus. The sequence continues at coordinate 27,078,430 of CAKXYN010000018.1, read as the reverse complement.
GAGTTAATAAATGTTTGAGCCAAAATATTTTAATGAAAGGGATTCATAAACCATGAAGCATGATGCACACATAAAGAAGCATTTACTTCGGTCGAGAGGGTACTAGAGGAGAAACAGCAGAAGATGAGGAATACTAGATTTTCATCTTGCCTTGACTGCTTTTCAGTTGTCTGGAGGAGGGCAAGTCACTCCTTTGACTCTCAGTACATTGGTTTCCTCATTTGTAAAAGAAGGGAAGTGGGGACATTCTTGGTGGTCCACTTGTTAAGAATTCCGCTTGCAAAGCAGGGGACGCAGGTTCAATCCCTGTTTGGAGACCTAAAACCCCACGTCTCAGAGCAGCTAAGCCGAAGCACCACAACTACTAAGCCCATATGCTCCGGAGCCCATGCACCACAACTGAAAAGCCCAGGAATTGCAACAAAAGGTCCCACGTGCTGCAGTTAAGACCCTAGGCAGCCAAGTAAATAAATAAATATTTTAAAAAATTCAAAGGACATATTCATGTTGATGTATAAAGTGAAGAGGAACTAAAAAGCCTCTTGATGAAAGTGAAAGTGGAGAGTGAAAAGATTGGCTTAAAGCTCAACATTCAGAAAACAAAGATCATGGCATCTGGTCCCATCACTACATGGGAAATAGATGGAGAAACAGTGGAAACAGTGTCAGACTTTTTTTTTCTGGGCTCCAAAATCACGGCAGATGGTGACTGCAGCCATGAAATTAAAAGACGCTTACTCCTTGGAAGGAAAGTTATGACCAACCTAGATAGCATATTCAAAAGCAGAGACATTACTTTGCCAACAAAGGTCCATCTAGTCAAGGCTATGGTCTTTCCTGTGGTCATGTATGGATGTGAGAGCTGGACTGTGAAGAAGGCTGAGCACCAAAGAATTGATGCTTTTGAACTGTGGTGTTGGAGAAGACTCTTGAGAGTCCCTTGGACTGCAAGGAGATCCAACCAGTGCATTCTGAAGGAGATCAGCCCTGGGATTTCTTTGGAAGGAATGATGCTAAAGCTGAAACGCCAGTACTTTGGCCACCTCATGTGAAGAGTTGACTCATTGGAGAAGACTCTGATGCTGGGAGGGATTGGGGGCAGGAGGAGAAGGGGACGACAGAGGATGAGATGGCTGGATGGCATCACTGACTCGATGGATGTGAGTCTGAGTGACCTCCGGGAGTTGGTGATGGACAGGGAGGCCTGGCGTGCTGTGATTCATGGGGTCGCAAAGAGTCGGACACGACTGAGCGACTGATCTGATCTGTATGGGAAAAAACCACCACAATATTGTGAAGTAATTAGACTCCAATTAAAATAAATAAAGTAATTTTTAAAATTTTTTTAAATGAAAGGAGGAAAGTGGTACATGCCTCATAGGTTGTTTTGAGACTTAAATGCAATGTTGACACAAATGTCAGTCATATAAGTTTTTGTCATTCTCCAACATGTGATTCTAAACTAGAAGTATTAGGAATGTCTTAACATCTTTTTTTTTTTTTCAAAGAAGCAAGACATTTGGATACTATTAGTGCAAAATCATAGAGGGAGTTTATTTTATCCGAATTCTTCCCTAAATCATCAAAATTCTGCCATCCATGCCTTTATTTGCATAAGTATATTTGCATATCCTAATTAGAACCTTTGGCAAGAATCCGAAGAAAGGAATTTAGGATTTTGCCCTGAAGGAAGAAGATAACTCTTTCCAAAACAGCTACTCTATTTTCACACTGCAGAAGAGAGGTGGTGAAGGCATCAGTGTTACATATAGGAACGAGACTGAGCAATCAGATTAACATCAATTTACCAATGGAGCAGGACAACCCATTTCAAGTAAAGCACATAATAGTTTATTTAGCAACAACTCCTTGCTTCTTCTACCTCTGTTAATGACAGCTGTTCTAATGTTTTCACAAGGAGGACTGTAAAGAAAGAAGATCAGTGTGTTTACATTTGATCCAAGTCTGTCCACTGCGCTTCTCTGCTGAAGTCCAGAGGTTCTTTGGGAATGGCACGAGTCCAGCCCAAACCTTTAGGTCCACTCTTTGACTCTAGAAGAAACTTTGAGCTTGACAGATTCCCAACCTCCCAGCCCAGGACTTAGAAAGTCTGGGTTCAGGGAGTCTGCCATTTACAATTCATGGGTTAACCTTGGGCTAACCATTTCACATCTTAGGCTTTAATTCCTCTGCAACAAAATGAACATAAAACTGATATCTGCCTCATGGAATTGGTGGGGAGATTAAATAAGACTCTACATGGAGAAAACCCTTTGTAAAGGACTAAGTGATATATAAACATCCCACATTTTAAATTCCATCCTCATCTGTTCTGACACAAGGAATTATAGCTATACTCCTCTTGGTAGAGAGCTTTGTAACAGTCAAGGTCCCAAGTGCTCACAGGGAAGGTACATACTTGGTACAGGTGCAGCTTTTTTCCTTCCTGTGCCCTCACTGGCATTGCTAATATATCACAACACTTTTTCCTAGTGAGTCTGGACCTAGTCTCAAAGCCCCATCTTAACACTCTAGCAGTTATCATTGATGGAGTTGGCATGGGAAATAAAGACTCCTATGAAACCTCTAAAGCCTGTGGCCAAAATATCTCACTCTCCTCTCTGTTGTCCAGACTGGGGATACACATGGGGTGCCAGACATGTGCATAGCAATGACATCCCAGAGCAACAGAGCTTCAGTCACTACACACATACACAGCACAATGCTGGCTCAAGCATGTGTTTGTTATGTCTGAGTTAACTTCATAGTGGAAAATAAAACAAATGTTCAGGGAAATGTTGGCAACTGTACAATTTATGATAAATCAAATTGCCTGAAGAGATGTGTAAAAAGGTTTTGGAGAAAACAAAGGCTCTGGAACTGAGCAGCAAATGTCAAGTTAGCTATGTAACTGGTGGGAGTGTAGACATCATGTCACTGGATCTATCCCTTAATTGCTCTATGTTTTCCTATCAACTAGGATAATTAGAAAACATTTTGATTCTCCTTTTGGTTCTGGAAGGAACTGAGCATTTTGTGAAAGTGATCAGACATCCTTCTTTGACAATCCAGATGTCAGATGCTGTCCTGAAAGAACAGAAGTTGATCTGCAGCTGTCAGATGTCCTCACTTGCAAACAGGAAACTCTTTTACTCAGTCCTGACACCAGTTTGCCTGACATGAGGTGATCTACTCTGTTACTTTCTACCAAGGTCAAGCAATGGCACATTTTATGGGAAACTGCACTTGCTGGTTACTCAAGCCAGAAGAAGAGAACAGCTCCCTGCTTTGTGTCACTAGGGATATGACCAAAGAAAGACTTACATGTAAACAGGTTTTCTTAATTAAAATAATAAATGTGTTTTATATGCATACATAGCCAAAGTCTAATTTTCAAAGAGGTAATTTATAATTTTATATTAGTAAATATTTCTTTAAGTCTAAGAAGCTCATAATAATGACAAGAACAAATGTGGCAATTTTTTTTTTCTTCTGAGCCTAGAGATTGTTACTTCTATTTGCCTCAAAGGTCTGCATTAGGGCCCAATTCAAGAAATATGTCTGCAACAAATGTATCTTTAACTTGGGCAAGGTATATTGTAGTTCCTCTTATTCCCTGTTGACCCCCTTTTTAAGCCATTTTTTAATCTTAAGTGTTAAATAGTTCACAATTTACTTAGAGTTTATAAAGCACTTTTTCAGGCTATGTATCTCTGGTCCTCATATTACAGTTTTAGCAATATTAATACCAACTTTCAGAGGAAATGTGGAGACTCAAGGGGGTTAAACCATTTGGTCAAGATCACATTGCTGGAAAATGCAAAAACATAGAACTTGAATCCATATAAGCTGATTCCTAGAATGGTCTTCTTTACTACCACACGCCCACCTGAAGAGTGACTTAAGACAGGATTATGTTTCCTGTGAAACTAAAATACGGAATTTGTGTTTTTTTTTAACCTAATAGCCTTTCACTGTGTGGATCACAATAAACTGTGGAAAATTCTGAAAGAGATGGAAATACCAGACCACCTGACCTGCCTCTTGAGAAATCTGTATGCAGGTCAGGAAGCAACAGTTAGACCTGGACATGGGACAACAGACTGGTTCCAAATAGGAAAAGGAGTACGTCAAGGCTGTATATTGTCACCACGTTTATTTAACTTATATGCAGAGTACATCATGAGAAATGCTGGGCTGGAAGAAGCACAAGCTGGAATCAAGACTGCCAGGAGAAATATCAATAACCTCAGATATGCAGATGACACCACTCTTATGGCAGAAAGTGAAGAGGAACTCAAAAGCCTCTTGATGAAGGAGAGTGAAAAAGTTGGCTTAAAGCTCAACATTCAGAAAACTAAGATCATGGCATCTGGGCCCATCACTTCATGGGAAATAGTTTGGGAAACAATGGAAACAGTGAGAGACTTCAGTTTTTGAGGCTCCGAAATCACTGCAGATGGTGACTGCAGCCATGAAATTAAAAGACGCTTACTCCTTGGAAGGAAAGATATGACCAACCTAGATAGCATATTCAAAAGCAGAGACATTACTTTGCCAGCAAAGGTTCGTCTAGTCAAGGCTATGGTTTTTCCTGTGGTCATGTATGGATGTGAGAGCTGGACTGTAAAGAAGGCTGAGCGCCCAAGAATTGATGCTTTTGAACTGTGGTGTTGGAGAAGACTCTTGAGAGTCCCTTGGACTGCAAGGAGATCCAGCCAGTCTATTCTGAAGGAGATCAGCCCTGGGATTTCTTTGGAAGAAATGATGCTGAAGCTGAAACTCCAGTACTTTGGCCACCTCATGCGAAGAGTTGACTCATTGGAAAAGACTCTGATGCTGGGAAGGACTGGGGGCAGGAGGAGAAGGGGATGGTGGAGGATGAGATGGCTGGATGGCACCACTGACTTGATGGATGTGAATCTGAGTGAACTCTGGGAGTTGGTGATGGACAGGGAGGCCTGGCGTGCTGTGATTCATGGGGTTGCAAAGAGTCCGACATGACTGAGCAACTGAACTGAACTGAATAGAAATTCCTGGGGTCAGGAAAGTGAACCAAGATGGAGTCAACCTCTTAGTTCTGTGAGCGATCTCAGAATTAGATAAGTATTAAAGAGAACAAATCATCATCAACAACAACAAAAAAGAACAAATCCAAAGGAGCCAGAGATAACCAAGTTTGGGGTGGGTGGAGGTCACACCAAATAAAAGTAGTTGTGAATAAACCAGACTAGTGGTCCCCAACCTTTTCAGTACCAGGGTCCAGTTTTGTGGGCAATAGTTTTTCCATACACTTGGGAGTGGGGGGGTGATTTCAGAACATTGCATTTATTGTGCACTTTATTTCTAATCTGACGCTGCCATTGATCTGACAGGAGGTGTCAGTTCGAAGTCTGAAGTTTGGGACCCCTGAACCAGACAACTGACTTGAAGTGTACATTGGAAACTAGAAATTTTGTGATGCCAGATTCAGTGATTGATTCAACAGGGCAATTTGTAGCTTTCCATGTGGGTGGAGAGAAAGTGAAGTACCTGAAGTCTATCTGAGTTGGCCTTCTACTGGTTCTCTGGCTTAGCTGCCCTGAGCTGAGTGATATTTGGGAGAAACTAAACAGATCACTTCATGGGAAATAGATGGGGAAACAGTGGAAACAGTGTCAAACTTTATTTTGAGGGGCTCCAAAATCACTGCAGATTGTGATTGCTGCCACGAAATTAAAAGACGCTTACTCCTTGGAAAGAAAGTTATGACCAATCTAGATAGCATATTCAAAAGCAGAGACATTACTTTACCAACAAAGGTCCATCTAGTCAAGGCTATGGTTTTTCCAGTGGTCATGTATGGATGTGAGAGTTGGACTGTGAAGAAAGCTGAGTGCCAAAGAATTGATGCTTTTGAAGTGTGGTGTTGGAGAAGACTCTTGAGAGTCCCTTGGACTGCAAGGAGATCCAACCAATCCATTCTAAAGGAGATCGGTCCTGGGTGTTCATTGGAAGGACTGCTGCTAAAGCTGAAACTCCAAAACTTTGGCCACCTCATGCGAAGAGTTGACTCATTGGAAAAGACCCTGATGCTGGGAGGGATTGGGGGCAGTAGGAAAAGGGGACGACAGAGGATGAGATGGCTGGATGGCATCACTGACTCGATGGACATGGGTTTGAGTAAACTCCGGGAGTTGGTGATGGACAGGGAAGCCTGGTGTGCTGTGATTCATAGGGTCACAAAGAGTTGGACATGACTGAGCGACTAAACTGAACTGAACTGAAAGAGATCAACGGTTCCCACTAAGACAGAGTGGCAGTGAGTCACATTTTAATTTGTTGTTTCCAAGAATGCAGACTGTTACAATGTAAGTTGTAGTTGGTGTGGGAATGAAAACTGACCATCCAGGACTGGGCATGTATAAGAACGAAGGGAGCACGTGTACCAGCAATGGAAAATTGAACCAACTAGTAAAAGGAAATCAAGGTCAAAGCAAAACCAAAAAAATCCATAGCTGACTCATAGAGAGAGCCAGGGACCAGCCCAGTAGAAGGTGCTACAGAACCAGACCCATGCTTGAGCCTGTCCATTAATAGTGATTGCTGTAATTTAGCATATACTTATGAGTATGGCATGTGTACAATAACTTATAAATATTCTTTCATTAATATTAAAAATACAGTGAATTGATTATTTTTAAAAATGATGTTTGCAGATAAGAAAGCTCTGGTTCAGAGAGATTCATTGACTTATTCAAGGCCAGACAGCTAGTAGGAGGCATGCCAGGATTGCGACAGAAACCTGGCTCCAAAGCCTGTGTGGCTTAGCCAGGACGCTCAACATTTTTCCCATTACATGGAGGGATTGGACAGTAAATTGATGGTGGTGAACCATATTTAATAACATTACTCTAAGTATTTTTTAAGTCATGTCAACAACATACAGTGGACTTTGCCAAGTGTTTTCTTTATGTTTATTTATCGCTCTACTGATTTTTAGCATCATTGGCAGCCAAGGCTCTTCTCCTTTCTTCCTGAGCCTCAAGAACCTCATTTAGTAGCTGATAACTCTCTGGGTACCAGTGTCTGACTAGCTTGTATAAACTTAGAAAATTTTATTGACCTCGTAGTGCCCACTGAGCATCATGGGAGCAAGCAGTTCAGCATCTCAAGCACAGCTCTAAAGAGAAACTTTCACAGAGATTTATAGAGGCCACTGTCCATACTGTAACATCCTTCATAGGCCTTTTCCATTTATTCCACTCTCTCCACCAGGACAGTGTACAGCTCATGACAAACAGCTACGGACACAGGCAAGGTAAAAGCATAAGCCTGCAGCTGTAACCTTAATGGACAGCTGGTTTGAAGATGGCTATTTTGGGGAATCTCATTTTGATCTGTGAGTCATTCTGCGGACATTTGGCATCACACTGTGGATGAATCTGCCTGCTTTCTCCACATGGGAGCCAAAGATATTTTGCTTCGTTAGTGCCCAGTGAGCTTCAGGATCAGAAAATTGCTAGGGCACTTTTAAATATTCCCGCTAAATGAAGGCAGTTGTTGTTGTTCAGTCACTTAGTCGTGTCTGACTCTTTGCGACCCCCTAGACCGCAGGACACCAGGCTTCCCTGTCCACAGTCTCCTGGAGCTTGCTTAAATTCATCTACTGAGTTGGTGATGCCATCCAACCATCTCTTCCTCTGACAACCGTTTCCCCTCCTGCCTTCAATCTTTCCCAGCATGGAGGCAGTAATATATTCTAAAACAAAGGGAATTTGAACATCATAAGAAGTAGAGGGCTTTACACTGAAGAGCAAAGAGAAAAGGACTATAGGCCCACATGTCCAACACTCCCTAAACTGAGCTTCTAGTGTAGCTCACTCCAGTTCATTTTGATAACCTCAAATCTTCCCAAATAATAACATACTTCTGATTTAAAGAGTTGTTACTTGAACATAGGCAGAGTTTTAGTATTAGTGTTTTCAGTTTTAATCAAGAGAAACTGAATTTGTCTGATTTCAACAGAAAAGTAATTCACAAAAATATATATATTAGGGAACTCTTGGGAAGGACGAGAAACAGAGTCAGAATAAAATGAAAAACCAATTTGGTGAGGAATCTGTTGCTATTATGGCCACAGATGACACTAGAACTCATCTTTACTATTGTCACTGGATCCTTGGTGCAGCACCTGGCCAGCCTGCCCTTGATGCCAATGAGATGGATTCACTCCAGGCCTTTCTTATTTGCAACACTGATTCCTGATTCAGATTCCCATATGGGTGGGCATGATTAGCCAGCCTAGATTAGGTGTTCATGTTCTAGTTGTAAAGAAGGCTGAGGCTGAACAACACGCTGCTGAATAACCAACAAATCACAGAAGAAATCAAAAAAGAAATAAAAATGTGCATAGAAATGAATGAAAATGAAAACACAACAACCCAAAACCTGTGGGACACTGTAAAAGCAGTGCTAAGGGGAAAGTTGATAGCAATACAGGCATACCTCAAGAAACAAGAAAAAAGTCAAATAAATAACCTAACTCTACACCTAAAGCAACTAGAAAAGGAAGAAATGGAGAACCCCAGGGTTAGCAGAAGGAAAGAAATCTTAAAAATTAGGGCAGAAATAAATGCAAAAGAAACAAAAGAGACCATAACAAAAATCAACAAAGCCAAAAGCTAGCTCTTTGAAAGGATAAATAAAATTGACAAACCATTAGCCAGACTCATCAAGAAACAAAGGGAGAAGAATCAAATCAATAAAATTAGAAGTGAAAATGGAGAGATCAAAACAGACAACACAAAAATACAAAGGATCATAAGAAACTACTATCAGCAATTATATGCCAATAAAATGGACAACGTGGAAGAAATGGACAAATTCTTAGAAAAGTACAACTTTCCAAAACTGAACCAGGAAGAAATAGAAAATCTTAACAGACCCATCACAAGCACGGAAATTGAAACTGTAATCAGAAATCTTCCAGTAAGCAAAAGCCCAGGTCCAGACGGCTTCACAGCTGAATTGTACCAAAAATTTAGAGAAAAGCTAACACCTATCTTACTCAAACTCTTCCAGAAAATTGCAGAGGAAGGTAAACTTCCAAACTCATTCTATGAGGCCACCATCACCCTAATACCAAAACCTGACAAAGATGGCACACAAAAAAGAAAACTACAGGCCAATATTACTGATGAACATAGATGCAAAAATCCTTAACAAAATTCTAGCAATCAGAATCCAACAACACATTAAAAAGATCATACACCATGACCAAGTGGGCTTTATCCCAGGGATGCAAGGATTCTTCAATATCTGCAAATCAATCAATGTAGTATACCACATTAACAAATTGAAATATAAAAGCCATATGAGAGATGCAGAGAAAGCCTTTGACAAAATTCAACATCCATCTATGATAAAAACTCTCCGGAAAGCAGGAATAGAAGGAACATACTTGAACATAATAAAAGCTACATATGACAAACCCACAGCAAACATTATTCTAAATGGTGAAAAATTGAAAACATTTCCCCTAAAGTCAGGAACAAAACAAGGGTGCCCACTTTCACTACTACTATTCAACATAGTTTTAGAAGTTTTGGCCACAGTAATCAGAGCAGAAAAAGAAATAAATGGAATCCAAATTGGAAAAGAAGAAGTAAAACTCTCACTGTTTGCAGATGACATGATCCTCTACATAGAAAACCCTAAAGACTCCACCAGAAAATTACTAGAGCTAATCAATGAATATAGTAAAGTTGCAGGGTATAAAATCAACACACAGAAATCCCTTGCATTCCTATACACTAATAATGAGAAAATAGAAAGAGAAATTAAGGAAACAATTCCATTCACCATTGCAACGAAAAGAATAAAATACTTAGGAATGTATCTACCTAAAGAAACTAAAGACCTATATAGAGAAAACTATAAAACACTGGTGAAAGAAATCAAAGAGGACACTAATAGATGGAGAAATATACCATGTTCATGGATCGGAAGAATCAACATAGTGAAAATGAGTATACTACCCAAAGCAATCTATAGATTCAATGCAATCCCTAGCAAGCTACCAACGGTATTTTTCACAGAGCTAGAACAAATAATTTCACAATTTGTATGGAAATACAAAAAACCTCGAGTAGCCAAAGCAATCTTGAGAAAGAAGAATGGAACTGGAGGAATCAACCTGCCTGACTTCAGGCTCTACTACAAAACCACGATCATCAAGACAGTATGGTACTGGCACAAAGACAGAAATATAGATCAATGGAACAAAATAGAAAACACAGAGATAAATCTACACACCTACGGACACCTTATCTTTGACAAAGGAGGCAAGAATATACAATGGATTAAAGACAATCTCTTTAACAAGTGGTGCTGGGAAAACTGGTCAACCACTTGCAAAAGAATGAAACTAGAACACTTTCTAACACCATATACCAAAATAAACTCAAAATGTATTAAAGATCTAAACTTAAGACTAGAAACTATAAAACTCCTAGAGGAGAATATAGGCAAAACACTTTCTGACATACATCACAGCAGGATCCTCTATGACCCACCTCCCAGAATATTGGAAATAAAATCAAAAATAAACAAATGGGACCTAATTAAATTTAAAAGCTTCTGCACAACAAAGGAAACTATAAGCAAGGTGAAAAGACAGCCTTCAGAATGGGAGAAAATAATAGCAAATGAAGCAACTGACAAACAACTAATCTCAAAAATATACAAGCAACTCTTGCAGCTCAATTCCAGAAAAATAAATGACCCAATCAAAAAAATGGGCCAAAGAACTAAATAGACATTTCTCCAAAGAAGACATACAGATGACTAACAAACACATGAAAAGATGTTCAACATCACTCATTATCAGAGAAATGCAAATCATAACCACAATGAGGTACTATTTCACGCCAGTCAGAATGGCTGCAATCCAAAAGTCTACAAGCAATAAATGTTGGAGAGGGTGTGGAGAAAGGGGAACCCTCTTACACTGTTGGTGAGAATGCAAACTAGTACAGCCACTATGGAGAACAGTGTGGAGATTCCTTAAAAAACTGAAAATAGAACTGCCTTATGACCCAGCAATCCCACTGCTGGGCATACACACTGAGAAAACCAGAATTGAAAGAGGCACGTGTACCCCAATGTTCATTGCAGCACTGTTTATAATAGCCAGGACATGGAAGCAACCTAGATGTCCACCAGCAGAGGAATGGATAAGAAAGCTGTGGTACATATACACAGTGGAGTATTACTCAGCCGTTAAAAAGAATACAGGTGAATTAGTTCTAATGAAGTGGATGAAACTGGAGTCTATTATACAGAGTGAAGTAAGCCAGAAAGAAAAACACCAATACAGTATAGTAACACATATATATACAATTTAGAAAGATGGTAATGATAAATGTGTATATGAGACAGCAAAAGAGACACAGATGTATAGAACAGTCTTTTGGACTCTGTGGGAGAAGGAAAGGGTGGGAAGATTTGGGAGAATGGCATTGAAACATGTATAATATCATACATGAGACAAATCGCCAGTCCAAGTTCTATGCATGATACTAGTTACTTGGGGCTGGTGCACTGGGACGACCCAGAGAGATGGTACGGGGAGGGAGGAGGGAGGGGAATTGGGATGGGGAACACGTGTATACCTGTGGCGGATTCATGCTGATGTATGGCAAAACCAATACAATATTGTAATTAGCTTCCAATTAAAATAAATAAATTTATATTAAAACTTTCTAAAAAAATTCTTTTAAAAAGTTTCTGATATTCAAAATTATTCTTATGCCACTCTTAAAATCTGTTCAAAAGTACTTTCTGGTGATCAGCATCTTCCTAAAACTACGTAAGTCAAATTCCCAACCCAATACAATTTATTTTTGCTTCTGGGTCATTTCTATTTAGCTCAATCAGTCAGGAAAAAAAAATCTGTGATTGCTAAAAATAAATTAAAAATTAAAAAGTAAGCAAGCAGATGAAACTGATGGATACCAAATACTTAATAAATGTCTATTACGTAGATATCTCTTTGTTTTGAATTGCAGCTGTCTTGCAATAAATAGTACAAATAGAAACAAATTCAATAGAAATTCCAGAGTCTTAGAATAGCAGATATTTTATGCTCTTAACTTCCCAAAAAGTCATTCAGAATATGTCACTCTTTGCTCAGCCACATGGAATCTATTTAGAATCAAACTAATGATTAAATCTCTAAAAGAGGGCCTGCTTCCTTGTCCAAAATGACCTACATTTTAATATAGAAATTCTTTTTGTGTGTGTGTGGAGTTAAAATATAACTATGTATATAGGTATATAGGTAATTTTTTTTCACCTGAGAGATGGTTATCATGTTTCAATATTGCCCATGTAATAAAGGACAGAAATGGTATGGACCAAACAGAAGCAGAGATATTAAGAAGAGATGGCAAGAATACACAGAAGAACTGTACAAAAACAATCTTCACGACCCAGATAATCATGATGGTGTGATCACTCACACTCATCTAGAATCAGACATCCTGGAATGTGAAGTCAAGTGGGCCTTAGGAAGCATCACTACAAAAAAAGCTAGTGGAGGTGATGGAATTCCAGTTGAGCTATTTCAAATCCTGAGAGATGATGCTATGAAAGTGCTGCACTCAATATGCCAGCAAATTTGGAAAACAGTAGTGGCCACAGGACTGGAAAAGGTCAGTTTTCATTCCAATCCCAAAGAAAGGCAATGCCAAAGAATGTTCAAACTAGGACACAATTGCACTCATCTCACATGCTAGCAAAGTAAGGCTCAAAATTCTCCAAGCCAGGCTTCAGCAATACATGAACCATGAACTTCCTGATGTTCAAGCTGGTTTTAGGAAAGGCAGAGGAACCCGAGATCAAATTGCCAACACCCGCTGGATCATCAAAAAAGCAAGAGAGTTCCAGAAAAACGTCTACTTCTGCTTTATTGACTATGCCAAAGCCTTGGACTGTGTGGATCACAATCAACTGTGGAAAATTCTGAAAGAGATGGGCATACCAGACCACCTGATCTGCCTCTTGAGAAACCTGTATGTAGGTCAGGAAGCAACAGTTAGAACTGGACATGGAACAACAGACTGGTTCCAAATAGGAAAAGGAGTACGTCAAGGCTGTATATTGTCACCCTGCTTATTTAACTTATGTGCAGAATACATCATGAGAAACACTGGGCTGGATGAAGCACAAGCTGGAATCAAGATTGCTGGGAGAAATATCAATAACCTCAGATATGCAGATGACACCACTCTTATGGCAGAAAGTGAAGAACTAAAGAAACTCTTGATGAATGTGAAATAGCAGAGTGAAACAATTGGCTTAAAGCTCAACAATCAGAAAACTAAGATCATGGCTTTCGGTCCCATCACTTCACAGCAAAAAGATGGGGAAACAGTGGAAACAGTGGCTGACTTTATTTTTTTGAGCTCCAAAATCACTGCAGATGGTTACTGCAGCCATGAAATTAAAAGATGCTTACTCCTTGGAAGGAAAGTTATGACCAACCTAGATAGCATACTAAAAAGCAGAGACATTACTTTGTCAACAAAGGTCCGTCTAGTCAAGGCTATGGTTTTTCCAGTGGTCATGTATGGATGTGAGAGTTAGACTGTGAAGAAAGCTGAGCACCGAAGAATTGATGCTTTTGAACTGTGGTGTTGGAGAAGACTCTTGAGAGTCCCTTGGACTGCAAGGAGATCCAACCAGTCCATCCTAAAGGAGATCAGTCCTGAGTGTTCATTGGAAGGACTGATATTGAAGCTGAAACTCCAATACTTGGGCCACCTCATGATGCAAAGAGCTAACTCATTGGAAAAGACCCTGATGCTGGGAAAGGTTGAGGATAGGAGGAGAAGGGGATGACAGAGAATGAGATGGTTGAATGGCATCACTGACTCAATGGACATGGGTTTGGGTAGACTCCAGGAGTTGGTGATGGACAGGGAGGCCTGGCATGCTGCGGTTCATGGAGTCACAAAGAGTTGGACACGACTGAGCGACTGAACTGACTGACTGATGTAGTATTTCCCAATTTCCCATATCTATAACCAACAAATGACTGAGTTAAAATCTAGTTGGTGAAAGTCATTCATCAAACACTATTAGTGAACTGAACACACTCAACTATTTCTACTGTTTCCTGACCTAACCTAAAGAAGAGAGAAAAGGAAAACAAAGTATAATTTAAAAGACAGAATTGGAAAGGAGGTAATCATAGATGAAACTGGGGAACCTAGAAGGCACATGAATGAGTCTTTGACTCTAAGCTGAAAATTGAATCATCAGGAGTGAGTAAATAAGCAAGAAGCTGATATCTTTGCTTTGCAGAACTCTAAGATAAAGTTCAAGAAAGGGAGGTAATAGGATTCTTTGAAGACAGATGGGCAAATTTGGGTTAACAAAAGAGGATTGGTTACAAGTCTTTAGAAACAACATTTACAACTCCAAACATCCTTATCCTTCCTTGGAAGAAGCCTGAAAGTTTACCTTCTGGTAATGATGAAAGATACAAACTCTGAGTATCAGTGCTAAGGGACACCAGGTACAACAAATGACAAGAATAAGGAGCTTACATTGAAATAAAGGCATTAAAAGGGAAAGTGGGCACAGAGACTGGGAACATCCATTTCCTACCATGATTTGGCTCTTAGATGTCGGATAGGTAATTCTACATATGAAAAATATTTAGCAATCAGTAAGTACCTCACCCTTATGGCAGAAAGTGAAGAGGGGCTAAAAAGCCTCTTGATGAAAGTGAAAGTGGAGAGTGAAAGGGTTGGCTTAAAGCTCAACATTCAGAAAACGAAGATCATGGCATCTGGTCCCATCACTGCATGGGAAATGGATGGGGAAACAGTGGAAACAGTGTCAGACTTTATTTTTCTGGGCTCCAAAATCACTGCAGATGGTGACTGCAGCCATGAAATTAAAAGACGCTTACTCCTTGGAAGGAAAGTTATGACCAACCTAGATAGCATATTCAAAAGCAGAGATATTACTTTACCAACAAAGGTTCGCCTAGTCAAGGCTATGGTCTTTCCTGTGGTCATGTATGGATGTGAGAGCTGGACTGTGAAGAAGGCTGAACGCCGAAGAATTGATGCTTTTGAACTGTGGTGTTGGAGAAGACTCTTGAGAGTCCCTTGGACTGCAAGAAGATCCAACCAGTCCATTCTGAAGGAGATCAATCCTGGAATTTCTTTGGAAGGAATGATGCTAAAGCTGAAACTCCAGTATTTTGGCCACCTCATGCGAAGAGTTGACTCATTGGAGAAGACTCTGATGCTGGGAGGGATTGAGGGCAGGAGGAGAAGGGGACGACAGAGAATGAGATGGCTGGATGGCATCACTGACTCGATGGATGCGAGTCTGAGTGACCTCCGGGAGCTGGTGATGGACAGGGAGGCCTGGCGTGCTGCAGTTCATGGGGTCGCAAAGAGTCGGACACGACTGAGCGACTGATCTGATCTGATCTGAAGTACCTCACAGTCATTGACGCTGGCAGTAGGGTCCTGGTGGATTTAGCTGCTGTTGTTGAGTTGCTCAGTTGTGTCTGACTCTTTGCAACCCCATGGACTGCAGCACACCAGGCTTCCCTGTCCTTCACCATCTCCTAGAGTTTGCTCAAATTCAGATCCATTGAGTCAGTGATGCCATCTAACCATCTCATTTCTCTGTTTTCCCCTTCTCCTCTTGCCTTCAGTCTTACCCAGCATCAGAGTCTTTCTCAGTCAGCTCTCTGCTGACTAAAGTCAGATGGCCAAAGTATTGGAGCTTCAGCTTCAGTCTCAGTCTTTCCAATGAATATTCAGGGTTGATTACCTTTAAGATTGACCAGTTTGATCTCCTTGCTGTCCAAGGGACTCTGGGTTTAGTGGACCCCAGCCATACTTGCAATTGCTAGGTCTTGGTGAAATAGGGAGTCTAGGGTTTATGGTATGTATGTCATGTTTAAAAAATTGCTGATACATGCTAAATAGCAATCCTGTTCATATCCCCAAGTAACAACAACAAAGAGGAAAAAAAAAAAGAAAACTTATTTTGTGGGTTAATGGACTAGCCTAACAGAAAAGAACACTGATACTGACATTTAGGATCCTGAACAAAATAGCTAGAAACTGCTTAATCACCCTACAGTGAAGCCTTCTATACAGTAAGCTCCTCCCATATGCATTGTTCTCCATCTATGCTTTAGATTCTTATTATATGAACCACCAGGTACTAGATCCTAGATAATAGTATATCTCAGTTCAGTTCAATCGGTCAGTAGTGTCCAACTCTTTGCGACCCCATGAATCACAGCACGCCAGACCTCCCTGTCCATCACCAACTCCCAGAGTTCACTGAGACTCACGTCCATCGAGTCGGTGATGCCATCCAGCCATCTCATCCTCTGTCGTCCCCTTCTCCTCCTGCCCCCAATCCCTCCCAACATCAGAGTCTTTTCCAATGAGTCAACTCTTCACATGAGGTGGCCAAAATACTGGAGTTTCAGCTTTAGCATCATTCCTTCCAATAGTATATCTGCTGCTGCTGCTGCTGCTAAGTCGCTTCAGTCGTGTCCGACTCTGTGCGACCCCATAGACAGCTATTCTTTGCTCTCCTTGCTATTCTTTGGAACTCTGCATTCAAGTGGGTATATCTTTCCTTTTCTCCTTTGCTTTTCGCTTCTCTTCTTTTCACAGCTATTTGTAAGGCCTCCCCAGACAGCCATTTTGCTTGTTTGCATTTCTTTTCCATGGGGATGGTCTTGATCCCTGTCTCCTGTACAATGTCACGAACCTCATTCCATAGTTCACCAAGCACTCTATCTATCAGATCTAATCCCTTAAATCTATTTCTCACTTCCACTGTATAATCATAAGGGATTTGATTTAGGTCATACCTGAATGGTCTAGTGGTTTTCCCTACTTTCTTCAACTTAAGTCTGAATTTGGCAATAAGGAGCTCATGGTCTGAGCCACAGTCAGCTCCTGGTCTTGTTTTGCTGATTGTATAGAGCTTCTCCATCTTTGGCTGCAAAGAATATAATCGATCTGATTTCGGTGTTGACCATCTGGTGATGTCCATGTATAGAGTCTTCTCTTGTGTTGTTGGAAGAGGGTATTTGCTATGACCAGTGCATTTTCTTGGCAAAACTCTATTAGTCTTTGCCCTGCTTCATTCCATATTCTAAGGCCAAATTTTCCTGTTACTCCAGGTGTTTCTTGACTTCCTACTTTTGCATTCCATTCCCCTATAATGAAAAGGACATCTTTTTTGAGTGTTAAAATTATATTATATAATATATATATATACTAGAACCATATAATGTAATAATGATAACATTGAAGAAAATACAGAAAGGGAATGTAGTAGAGAGTGATGGAGCTAATAGTGGTCCCCATGAAGGGCTGTTTTATATAATGTATCACAAAAGACTAAAGTCAACCTCATATAAATGGTATTTAAAGCTATGGAAGTAAATAAGTTCACGTTAGGAGAGGAGGTGTCTACAGAAGAGAAAAGAGGGCTGGTTTCTCTTTCAAATAGTCAATTACAATGTTTAGACAAAGCAAACTGTTAAATGCTCTTAAGAGTGAAAATGTTGAGACTGAAAAGAGAAGCAAAGGAGATTGAGAAGGAGAGCTGCCTCAGGATAAGAAAAGGGGCCTGGGTGAAAAAGTACACAGAGCATACATGTTCTATTAAGAAGGCTTTAGGAAATTAAAACTGATAGCAGAAAAACAATTCAATCAAGGACTGAGAGATAAAGTTGAAGAAATCTGTCAGAGAATAAAACAAAGAAAGAAATAGGACACAGGAGAGGAAAGATCAGAAATCTAGAAAAATCAATAAATCAACTATACTTGAATTTAAAAAAAAGGGAATATGAAGTGACTAGCAGGAAAAATAAACAAATCTTGAAAATCAGATCAGTGGTATCATTGTCCAAATGATAGGAGTTCCAGAAAAGGAGAATGTAAAAAGGAGCAGAGGAAATGAATAAAGACATGAGGCAATGAAATTTCCCGGAAGTGAAGGACACAAGTTTGCAGACTGGAGGGATCTGCTGAATTCCCAGAACAATAGATATTGTGTATATTCAATATATATGCTGTCTGGGGAGAGTTTCACCAAGCTTTTAGGAATCAGAATGGTATTAGACATCTCAGTAACAAAATGGGGAGTGAAAGAAAATGGAGCAATGCCTTCAAAATTCTGAGGGAAATAAAAGTGTGTGCACAATAAACCACCCAAGAGTGAGAAGAATAAAGATGTCTTCAGACATGTAAGACCTCAAAAATATCACCTCTTCCACAACACTACTGGAAGATTCATGGAATGCCTGATATACTTGAACAGAGTGAGATTTACAATTCTGTAAGGGTTTGGGAATGTTAGCAATAGGTAAATAAAAACAACCAAAAGAAAGTAAGTAAATTCTAAAGAGAAGGAAATGATTTAAAATTATAAAAGAACATGTAATCTTGACTAATACATGACTCCACTCTGAATACTATTTAGTCTTAAAATATAAACACTGACAGAGTGCCTGATGAACTATGGATGGAGGTTCATGACACTTTACAGGAAACAGGAATCAAGACCATCCCCAAGAAAAAGAATTGCAAAAAAGCAAAATGGCTGTCTGAGAAGGCCTTACAAATAGCTGTGAAAAGAAGGGAAGCAAAAAGCAAAGGAGAAAAGGAAAGATATACCCATTTGAATGCAGAGTTCCAAAGAATACCAAGGAGAGATAAGAAAGCTTTCCACAGTGATCAATGCAAAGAAATAGAGAAAAAAAATAGAATGGGAAAGACTAGAGATCTCTTCAAGAAAATTAGAGATACCAAAGGAACATGTTATGCAACTGCTGCTGCTGCTAAGTCGCTTCAGTCGTGTCCGACTCTGTGCAATCCCATAGACAGCAGCCCACCAGGCTCCTCCGTCCTCGGGATTCTCCAGGCAAGAATACTGGAGTGGGTGGCCATTTTCTTCTCCAATGCATGAAAATGAAAAGTAAAA
Source organism: Tragelaphus eurycerus (assembly GCA_935064755.1). Classification (NCBI taxonomy): domain Eukaryota; kingdom Metazoa; phylum Chordata; class Mammalia; order Artiodactyla; family Bovidae; genus Tragelaphus; species Tragelaphus eurycerus. The sequence continues at coordinate 27,059,401 of CAKXYN010000018.1, read as the reverse complement.
GTGAAGTCGCTCAGTCGTGTCCAACTCTTAGAGATCCCATGGACTGGGGCCTACCAGGCTCCTCCATCCATGGGATTTTCCAGGCAAGAGTACTGGGGTGGGGTGCCATTGCCTTCCCCAATGTTATGCAAAGATGGGCTCAATAAAGGACAGAAATGGGAGGGACCTATCAGAAGCAGAAGATATTAAGAAGAGGTGGCAAGAATACACAGAAGAACTGTACAAAAAAGATCTTCACAATCCAGATAATCACAATGATGTGATCACCAATCTAGAGCCAGACATGTTGGAATGTGAAGTCAAGTGGGCCTTAGAAAGCATCACTATGAACAAAGCTAGTGGAGGTGATGGAATTCCAGTTGAGCTATTCCAAATCCTGAAAGATGATGCTGTGAAAGTGCTGCACTCAATATGCCAGCAAATTTGGAAAACTCAGCAGTGGCTACAGGACTGGAAAAGGTCAGTTTTCATCCTAATCCCAAAGAAAGGCAATGTCAAAGAATGCTCAAACTACCGCACAATTGCACTCATCTCACATGCTAGAAAAGTAATGCTCAAAATTCCCCAAGCCAGGCTTCAGCAATATGTGAACCGTGAACTTCCTGATGTTCAAGCTGGTTTTAGAAAAGGCAGAGGAACCAGACATCAAATTGCCAACATCTTCTGGTTCATCAAAAAAGCAAGAGAGTTTCAGAAAAACATCTACTTCTGCTTTATTGACTATGCCAAAGCCTTTGACTGTGTAGATCACAATAAACTGTGGAAAATTCTGAAAGAGATGGGAATACCAGACCACCTGATCTGCCTCTTGAGAAATCTGTATGCAGGTCAGGAAGCAACAGTTAGAACTGGACATGGAACAACAGACTGGTTCCAAATAGGAAAAGGAGTACGTCAAGGCTGTATATTGTCACCCTGTTTATTTAACTTATGTGCAGAATACATCATGAGAAACACTGGGCTGGATGAAGCACAAGCTGGAATCAAGATTGCCAGAAGAAATATCAATAACCTCAGATATGCAGATGACGCCACCGTTATGGCAGAACGTGAAGAAGAACTAAAGAGCCTCTTGATGAATGTGAAAGAGGAGAGTGAAAAAGTTGTCTTAAAGCTCAGCATTCAGAAAACTAAGATCATGGCATCCGGTCCCATCACATCATGGCAAATAAATAGGGAAACAATAGAAACAGTGGCTGACTTTATTTTTTTGGGCGCCAAGATCACTGCAGAAGGTGATTACAGCTATGAAATTAAAAGACGCTTATTCCTTGGAAGGAAAGTTATGACCAACCTAGACAGCATATTAAAAAGCAGAGACATTACTTTGTCAACAAAGGTCCATCTAGTCAAGGCTATGGTTTTTCCAGTAGTCATTTATGGATGTGAGAGTTGAGCTATAAAGAAAGCTGAGCGCCTAAGAATTGATGCTTTTGAACTGTGGTGTTGGAGAAGACTCCTGAGAGTCCCTTGGACTGCAAGAAGATCCAACCAGTCCAACCTAAAGGAGATCAGTCCTGGGTGTTCATTGGAAGGACTGATGTTGAAGCTGAAACTCCAGTACTTTGGCCACCTGATGTGAAGAGCTGACTCATTTGAAAAGACCTTAATTCTGCGAAAGATTGAGGGCAGGAGGAGAAGTGGATGACAGAGGATGAGATGTTTGGATGGCATCACTGACTCAATGGACATGGATTTACGTGGACTCTGGGAGTTGGTGATGGAGAAGGAGGCCTGGAGTGCTGCAGTCCATGGGGTTTCAAAGAATCAGACACTACTGAACGACTGAACTGAACTCATGAAGAGTGAGAGTCAGTGTGTGGAAGGTATCAGGAAACCAATGCCTTTCACTGTAAACTTTGTAATACTATTTGATTTCTGAAGCTAGGAATGTTGAAAAATTAAGCAGCAGAAAAGATATTCACAGTGTGTTGCAATTGTTCAATGTATTTTGAGAGCAATATAATGTAATTGCTAGTCAGAAAATAGCATGTATTAAAATTCAATTATATCTATATCTATATTTATATAGAGAAATACAGAAGGTTATATAAAAAATGTTAGCAGTTATTAACTCCAAGTTATGAAATTTCCAGTGATATTTGCTCTCTTCTTTAGAGGTTTATTAATATTATGAACAACACTTGAATTATATTTATAAATAAAATGTGTGATAAAGCTACTTCAAATTTAAACATTTCTCAGATAGATCAGATTTTCATAACCTGACAAAGTTATTATAAAATATATATTTAACAGTATTTGTGAGCTAAAATATACTTTAAAACAAAAGCATTGTCTGTGATGCTAACACAAAAGAGGCTACTTTGTACTAGTTTTTTTTTTTTTTTTTATTGCACGTGTTTTGTCTTCCCAGTGATGATGTAAGTTACCTTGGAGGCAATAATTCTTTCTTAGACAATTTTCTATCCTTCATAGCTCATTCATGGCACCTTGAAAATTACAGCTGTTTTCTCTCTTTTTAGAAAGAGAGAATTAATCTATTACTACTATTAAGTATAAATATAAAATATATAAATATATTCACATTAATTAAATATAAATATATAAAAAGGTATTCAATATACGTGTGTATATATACTGAGAAAACATAGACAAAGGCCATGCTAAAGGCTAGACATAACTTGTCCTGTTGAAGAGCTATCAGTGACATGGAGTTATGTGTGAAAGGAATGCTGAAATCCTAAATATCTGTGATGATTAATTTTACATGTTGACTTCAGTGGTCCATGGAATATCCAAACATTTGGTCAAAATTCTGTGCATGCTGGTGAGGGTATTTCTTTTTTTAAAAAAAAAAATTATGTTCTTTTCATGTCAGGTCTTAGTTGCTGATTTCTTCTGCATCACTTGGGATGTTTCAATGTGGTGCATGTACTCTCTACGTGTGAAACGTGGGCTTAAGTAGTTGTGGCACACAGGTTCTAGAGCACACAGGCTCAGTGGTTGCAGCTCTGAGGCATGTGGGATCATAGTTTCCTGACCAGAGATTTAGCCGATGTTCCCTGTATTGCAACTAGGATTTTTAACCACTGGACTGCCAGGAAGGGTGGGCTCTTTAAGTGGCACTAGTGGTGAAAAACAAACAAACAAAACCACAAACCTACCTGCCAATATGGGTAGACGTATGAGATGCAGGTTCAGTCCTTGTGTCAGGGAGATCCCCTGGAGGAGGTCATGGCAACCCACTCAAGTGTTTTGCCTGGAGAATTCCATGGACAAAAGAGACGTAATCCATAGTGATGCACACGGTCGGAGACAACTTAAAGTGGCCTAGTGTGCACATGCCTAAGTGAATATTTCTTAATGAGAATGGTAGACGAGTAAAGCAGATTGCTCTCCTGATTGTGCCTGAAGAACTATGGATGGAGGTTCATAACATTGTACAGGAGGCAGTGATCAAAATCATCCTCAAGAAAAAGAAATGCAAAAAGGCAAAATGGTTGTCTGAGGAGGTCTTACAAATAGCTGAGAAAAGAAGAGAAGCGAAAGGCAAGTGAGAAAAGGAAAGATATACCCACCTAAACCTAGAGTTCCAAAGAATAGCAAGGAGAGATGAGAAAGCCCTTCTCAGTGATCAATGCGTAGAAGTAGAGGAAAACAGTAGAATGGGAAAGACTAGAGTTCTCTTCAAGAAATTAGAGATACCAAGGGAACATTTCATGCAAAGATGGGCACAATAAAGGACAGAAATGATATGGATCTAACAGAGGCAGGAGATATTAGGAAGAGGTGGCAAGAATACACAGAAGAACTATACAAAAAAGATCTTCATGACCCAGATAACCACAATGGTGTGATCACTCACCTAGAGCCAGACATCCTGGAATTCAAAGTCAAGAGGGGCTTAGGAAGCATCACTATGAATAAAGGTAGTGGAGGTTATAGAATTCCAGTTGAGCTATTGATGAGCATCATCATAAAAGATGATGCTGTGAAACTGCTGCACTCAATATGCCAGCAAATTTGGAAAACTCAGCAGTTGCCACAGAACTGAAAAAGATCAGTTTTCATTCCAATCCCAAAGAAAGGCAATGCCAAAAATATTCAAAACACGACACAATTGCACTCATCTCACATGCTAGGAAAGTAATGCTCAAACTTCTCCAAGCCAGGCTTCAATAGTACATGTACCATGAACTTCCAGATGTTGAAGCTGGATTTAGAAAAGGCAGAGAAACAAGAGATCAAATTGCTAACATCTGCTGGATCATCGAAAAAGCAAAAGAATTAAAGAAAAACATCTACTTCTGCTTTATTGACTACGCCAAAGCCTTTGACTGTGTGGATTACAACAAACTGTAGAAAATTATTCAAGAGATAGGAATACCAGACCACCTGACCTGCCTCTTGAGAAATCTGTATGCAGGTCAAGAAGCAACAGTTAGAACTGGACATGGAACAACAGACTGGTTTCAAATATGGAAAGGAGTATGTCAAGGTTGTGTATTGTCACCTTGCTTATTTAACTTATATGCAGAGTACATCATGTGAAATGCTGTCTGGATGAAGCACAAGCTAGAATCAAGATTGCCAGGAGAAATATCAATAACCTCAGATACGCATATGACGCTACCCTTATGGTAGAAATTGAAGAAGAACTAAAGAGCCTCTTGATGAAAGTGAAAGAGGAAAGTGAAAAATTTGGCTTACAGCTCAGCATTCATAAAACTAAGATCATGGCATCTAGTCCCATCGCTTCATGGCAAATAGATGGGGAAGCAATGAAAACAGTGACAGACTTTACTTTGGGGGGCTCCAAAATCACTGTGTACGGTGACTGCAACCATGAAATTAAAAGACACTTGTTCCTTGGAAGAAAATCTATGACCAACCTAGACAGCATATTAAAAAGCAGAGACATTTACTGTGTCAATAAAAATCCATCTAGTCAAAGCTATGATTTTTCCAGTAGTCATGTAAGAATCTGAAAGTTAGACTATAAGGAAAGTTGAGTGCCAAAGAATTGATGCTTTTGAACTGTGGTGTTGGAGAAGACTCTTGAGAGTCCCTTGGACTTCAAGGAGATCCAACCAGCCAATCCTAAAGGAAATCAGTTCTGAATATTCATTGGAAGGACTGATGCTGAGGCTGAAACTCCAATACTTTGGCCCCCTGATGCAAAGAACTGACTCACTGGAGCAGACCCTGATACTGGGAAAGATTGAAGGCAGGAGAAGAAGGGGACGACAGAAGATGAGATGGTTGGATGACATCACTGACTCAATGGACATTAGTTTCATCAACTCTGGGAGATAGTGAAGGACAGGGAAACCTGGCGTGCTGCAGTCCATGTGTTTGCAAAGAGACGGACAGGACTGAGTGACCAAACAGTAACAACAACTTGTCTGATTTCTTGAGGTGAACATAGGTGTTTCTCTTGCCTTTGTACTTAAAGTAATACTTTAGTTTTCTTTCTTTTCTTGGATCTCAATCTCGGCAGCTTTGGGACTAGCACTTACAGCATTGTCTCTCTGATCCTGAAGCCTTCAGATGCAGGCTGGGAATCAACTTTCTGTGTCTCCAGCATTCTTACTGCAATCTTTGAGCTTCTCAGCCTCCTTAATCATGTTAGTTGATTCCTTGTAACAAATCTATTTCTCTCTCTCACTCCACCCTGTTGGTTTCATTTCTCTAGAGAACCTTGAGTAATTCTGGATCTATGAAGCTAAGGTCAATATTTATCAATCTTTTGTAAATGTAGTACTTGGATGCAAACTCAAAAACGACAGAATGATCTCTGTTTGTTTCCAAGGCAAACCATTCAATATCACAGTAATCAAAGTCTATGCCCTGACCAGTAACACTGAAGAAGCTGAAGTTGAACAGTTCTATGAAGACCTACAAGACCCAAATAAGATGTCCTTTTCATTATAGGGGACTGGAAGGCAAAAGTAGCAAGTCAAGAAACACCTGGAGTAACAGGCAAATTTGCCCTTGGAGTACAGAATAAAGCAGGGCAAAGGCTAATAGAGTTCTGCCAAGAGAATGCACTGGTCATAGCAAACACCCTCTTCCAACAACACATGAGAAGACTCTACACATGGACATAACCAGATGGTCAACACCAAAATCAGATTGCTTATATTCTTTGCAGCCAAAGATGGAGAAGCCCTATCAGAGATCAGTCGCTCAGTCGTGTCCGACTCTTTGCGACCCCATGAACCGCAGCACGCCAGGCCTCCCTGTCCATCACCAGCTCCCGGAGGTCACTCAGACTCGCATCCATCGAGTCAGTGATGCCATCCAGCCATCTCATCCTCTGTCGTCCCCTTCTCCTCCTGCCCTCAATCCCTCCCAGCATCAGAGTCTTCTCCAATGAGTCAGCTCTTCGCATGAGGTGGCCAAAATACTGGAGTTTGAGCTTTAGCATCATTCCTTCTAAAGAAATTCCAGGATTGATCTCCTTCAGAATGGACTGGTTGGATCTTCTTGCAGTCCAAGGGACTCTCAAGCCCTATACAGTTAGCAAAAATAAGACCAAGAGCTGACTGTGGCTCAGATCATGAACTCCTTATTGCCAAACTCAGACTGAAATTGAATAAAATGGAGAAAACCACTAGACCATTCAGGTATGACCTAAATCAAATCCCTTATGACTATACAGTGGAAGTGAGAAATACATTTATGGGACTAGATCTGATAGACAGAGTGCCTGATGAAATATGGATGGAGGTTCATGACACTGTACAGGAGACAGGAATCAAGACCATCCCCAAGAAAAAGAAATGCAAAAAAGCAAAATAGCTCTGAGGAGGCCTTACAAATAGCTGTGACAAGAAGGGAAGCAAAAAGCAAAGGAGAAAAGGAAAGATATACCCATTTGAATGCAGAGTTCCAAAGAATAGCAAGGAGAGATAAGAAAGTCTCCCTCAGCGATCAATGCAAAGAAATAGAGGAAAACAATAGAATGGGAAAGACTAGAGATCTGTTCAAGAAAATTAGAGATACCAAGGGAACATGTTATGCAAAGATGGGCTCAATAAAGAACAGAAATGGTAGGGACCTATAGGAAGCAGAAGATACTAAGAAGGGGTGGCAAGAATACACAGAAGAACTGTACAAAAAGATCTTCACAACCCAGATAATCACGATGGTGTGATCACTGACCTAGAGCCAGACATCCTGGAATGTGAAGTCAAGTGGGCCTTAGAAAGCATCACTATGAACAAAGCTAGTGAAGGTGATGGAATTCCAGTTGAGCTCTTTCAAATCCTGAAAGATGATGCTGTGAAAGTGCTGCACTCAATATGCCAGCAAATTTGGAAAACTCAGCAGTGGTCACAGGACTGGAAAAAGTCCATTTTCATTCCAATCCCAAAGAATGCTCTAACTACCACACAATTGCACTCATCTCACAGGCTAGTAAAGTAGTGCTCAAAATTCTCCAAGTCAGGCTTTAGCAGTATGGAAACTGTGAACTTGCAGATGTTGAAGCTGGTTTTAGAAAAGGCAGAGGAACCAGAGATCAAATTGTCAACATCTGCTGTATCATGGAAAAAGCAAGAGAGTTCCAGAAAAACATCTATTTCTGCTTCATTGACTATGCCAAAGCCTTTGACAGTGTGGATCACAATCAACGGTGGAAAATTCTAAAAGAGATAGAAATACTATACCACCTGACCTGCCTCTTGAGAAACCTGTATGAAAGTCAAGAAGCAACAGTTAGAACTGGACATGGAACAACAGACTGGTTCCAAATAGGAAAAGGTGTACATCAAGGCTGTATATTGTCACCCTGCTTATTTAACTTATATGCAGAGTACAGCATGAGAAATGCTGGGCTGGAGGAAGCCCAAGCTTGAATCAAGATTGCCTGGAGAAATATCAATAACCTGAGATATGCAGATGACACCACCCTTATGGCAGAAAATGAATAAGAACTAAGGAGCCTCTTGATGAAAGTGAAAGAGGAGAGTGAAAAAGTTGGCTTGAAGCTCAACATTCAGAAAACTAAGATTATGGCATCTGGTCCCATCACTTCATGGCAGATAGATGGGGAAACTGTGGAAACAGTAGCTAACTTTATTCTTCTGGGCTCCAAAATCACTGCAGATGGTGATTGCCGCCATGAAATTAAAAGGCGTCCTTGGAAGGCAAGTTATGACCAACCTAGAAAGCATCTTGAAAAGCAGAGACATTTCTTTGCCAACAAAGGTTCGTCTAGTCAAGGCTATGGGTTTTCCAGTGGTCATGTATGGATGTGAGAGTTGGACCATAAAGAAAACTGAGCACTGAAGAATTGATGCTTTTGAATGGTGGTGTTGGAGAAGACTCTTGAGAGTCCCTTAGACTGCAAGGAGATCCAACCAGCCCATGCTAAAGGAGATCAGTCCTGGGTGTTCATTGGACAGACTGATGTTGAAGCTGAAACTCCAATACTTTGGCCACCTAATGTGAAGAGCTGACTCATTTGAAAAGACCCTGATGCTGGGAAAGATTGAGGGCGTGAGGAAAGGGGATAACAGAGGATGAGATGGTTGGATGGCATCACCGACTCGATGGCCATGGGTTTGGGTGGAGTCCTGGAGTTGGTGATGGACAGGAAGGCCTGGCGTGCATGGGGCTGCAAAGAGTCAGACACTACTGAGTGACTAAACTGAACTGTGACCCATGGCCATTCATGTGTCCTAGGCTACTGCCTACTTATCACTGTTATTCTAAACATAGATTATTTGAAATATGACAACAAATTCCAACCCCTTGTATCAAGGGTAAGAGTTTGAAAGCAACTTTATGTGAATAAATGTCTCTCATAAGCAGATGTTACCCTTACCCAAGTCTATCTAGAGAGAATCATAAATACTGGCAGGATGGAGAGTGTTAGTTTATGGATTCTATATATTATGATAAATAAAAATATAATCATTGCAGTACGTGAAAGAGGAGAGTGAAAAAGTTGGCTTAAAACTCAACATTCAGAAAACGAAGATCATGGCATCCGGTCCCATCACTTCATGGGAAATAGATGGGGAAACAGTGGAAACGGTGTCAGACTTTATTTTTCTGTGCTCCAAAATCACTGCAGATGGTGATTGCAGCCATGCATGAAATTAAAAGGTGCTTACTCCTTGGAAGAAAAGTTATGACCAACCTAGATAGCATATTCAAAAGCAGAGACATTACTTTGCCAACAAAGGTCCGTCTAGTCGAGGCTATGGTTTTTCCTGTGGTCATGTATGGATGTGAGAGTTGGACTGTGAAGAAAGCTGAGCATCAAAAAACTGATGCTTTTGAACTGTGATGTTGGAGAAGACTCTTGAGAGTCCCTTGGACTGCAAGGAGATCCAACAAGTCCATTCTGAAGGAGATCAGCCCTGGGATTTCTTTGGAAGGAATAATGCTGAAGCTGAAACTCCGGTACTTTGGCCACCTCATGTGAAGAGTTGACTCATTGGAAAAGACTGATGCTGGGAAGGATTGGGGGCAGTAGGAGAAGGGGACGGCAGCGGATGAGATGGATGGATGGCATCACTGACTCGATGGACATGAGTCTCAGTGAACTCCGGGAGTTGGTGAGGGACAGGGAGGCTTGGTATGCTGCGATTCATGGGGTCGCAAAGAGTCAGACACGACTGAGTGACTGAACTGAACTTAACTGAATCATAAATCACCTTCTATGTGCAAAGCATTATGCTAGGTTCTGTGGGCAGTACTGATATGAATAACATGTGTATGTCTATGACTCACCAATGCTGAGAATAGATAATCCAACATTATGATGAGTTATAATGCATTTTTTAATATGCAATCCATGGATACAATATAATTTATCTCTTAATGGATATAATTGAGGCATGATTCATGGATGCTTTTTTTATCTGAAAAGGAATAAGTCTTGTTGTGAAAAGACAAAAAGCTACAAGAATTAGTTTCAGGGTTAAAATTTAATTATCATGATCTTGTGGCTGTAATGGATTTTTATGCCCTTGAAAATGTTGTTTGAGTTCCTCCAATAGCCATATCATAGTTATGAGTAATCAAAGAAAAAATTTTTCCCTCAACTACAATAATTTCTGACACACACAAAAATGGAAACCTTGATTTTACAATTTAGTGAGTTAGCATCAGTCATGGGAACTATTGGGAAGTTCACAATCATTTGTCCAGATGACTAAAATCCACCCCAGATATACAGGTAATAGGTTCACTTTCAAGCCATGGCATATTTTGGAATTTCTTAGGTTTCTAGTCCTAGGAAACAAAGTAAGGCCGACATAACTTTATCTTTTTCTTGGGAACTGAGAATAGTATTTTTGAACAGCATTTTGTTCAAATATATGAGACTAAAGACATGTGAATCAGATCAGATGTGTGAATAAGTATATTTAAAATAAATGAATAAACAAACAGAAACAGCAAGCACATATAAAGAAAAATATAAATACATAAATATAAAGAAACAAGCTGAATTCTGTTCTTAATTACTTTTTATTTGGTTTCTGCTGATTTTCATTTGAAGTTAAACCATAAATGGGTTTCTTTACCCCAAGGGGGAATATAACTAGTGCAGCCAGAGCTCCAACTTCAGGCAACACTGGCAAGTCACTCCAGTCTAGTGATAGAATAAAAGGGAAAAAATGAGTTAGGCTGGGGAATTTCTATTTCTATCAGTTATGTTATCTTGGCATCAATCTTCCTTTCTCAACCAAATGGTAGACCTTTACCTCCCAAATATAAACATGACAATAAATATTTTTTGTTCTGTGAATGTTCAGTTTTAATGTGCATTGTATGTACTGGATGAAAATCAACAGAAAGAGACATCCCTGGCAATAGTTATCAGGGATATTGAAAAATGAATAGCTGTTTTCTACATTTTTAGCAAATAGAATTTGTTTGTTTAATAAAGAATATGGGTATAACTCCTGAAAGTGCGTGATTTTCATTGAATCAATTCCATTAGCATGAATTTCTCTGTGAAGTACATCCCATGCACAAAGCACCTCAATTTTTAATAGAGTTAAACACAGGCACCATTCATTATATATAATTCTGTAAGTAGGTGTTCTGCCTACCTTAAAATTAAATTAAGCCCATATGCTTGCATGCTCAGTTGTGTTCAACTCTGTGACCCCATGGATTATAGCCCACCAGGCTCCTCTGTCCATGGGATTTTCCAGGTGAGAATACTGGACTGGATAGCCATTTTCTCCTCCAGATGATCTTCCTGACACAGGGATCAAACCCATGTCTTTTGCATATGTCTCTTGAATTGCAGGCAGATTCTTTACCACCATTGTGGTTCAGCTGGTAAAGAATCTGCCTGCAATGCATGAGACCTGGGTTCAATCCCTGGGTTGGGAAGATCCCCTGGAGAAGGGAAAGGCTACCTACTCCAGTATTCTGGCCTGGAGAATTCCATGGACTCACAGAGTCAGACACGACTGAGTGACTTTCACTTCACTTCACTTCTTTACCATCAGAGAAGCTAAATATATATATTAGATCAGATCAGATCAGTCACTCAGTCGTGTCCGACTCTTTGCAACCCCATGAATCACAGCATGCCAGGCCTCCCTGTCCATCACCAACTCCCGGAGTTCACTGAGACTCACATCCATCGAGTCAGTGATGCCACCCAGCCATCTCATCTTCTGTCGTCTCCTTCTCCTCTTGCCCCCAATCCCTCCCAGCATCAGAGTCTTCTCCAATGAGTCAACTCTTCACATGAGGTGGCCAAAGTACTGGAGTTTCAGCTTTAGCATCATTCCTTCCAAAGAAATCCCAGGGCTGATCTCCTTCAGAATGGACTGGTTGGATCTCCTTGCAGTCCAAGGGACTCTCCAGAGTCTTCTCCAACACCACAGTTCAAAAGCATCAATTCTTCGGCACTCAGCCTTCTTCACAGTCCAGCTCTCACATCCATACATGACCACAGGAAAAACCATAGCCTTGACTAGACGAACCTTTGTTGGCAAAGTAATGCCTCTGCTTTTGAATATGCTATCTAGGTTGGTCTTAACTTTCCTTCCAAGGAGTAAGCACCTTTTAATTTCATGGCTGCAGTCACCATCTGCAGTGATTTTGGAGCGCAGAAAAATAAAGTCTGACACTGTTTCCACTGTTTCCCCATCTATTTCCCATGAAGTGATGGGACCAGATGCCATGATCTTGGTTTTCTGAATGTTGAGCTTTAAGCCAACTTTTTCACTCTCCACTTTCACTTTCATCAGGAGGCTTTTTAGTTCCTCTTCACTTTCTCCCATAAGGGTGGTGTCATCTGCATATCTGAGGTTATTGATATTTCTCCCAGCAATCTTGATTCCAACTTGTGTTTCTTCCAGCCCAGCGTTTCTCATGATGTACTCTGCATATAAGTTAAATATATATATATACATATATATATGTATGTATTAGAGAGAGTAAGAGAATAAAAACATACCTGATCTGATATAGATTCCTAAAGCCTTGAGATTTTTATTCATATTTTTATGAGGGATAAACAGTGTTAGCAGAAATTAATGACAAGATTTTTTCAATCCTGGTTTGTCATTTTTGAAATTAGCTTTATGCCACAGTATTGGTTATCTCTTCTGATGCCCTCTTCTAATATCACAAATATGCAGTTCTTTGGTTAATCATGCATGTGTTATTATCAGTCTATATATAGTGCAAAATTGCAATCAAAATACTGTGTGACTCTAAAAAAACCCTTGGCATTTCTATTTCTCCTTTTCTTTACTTATGAGTCACAGATGATAACTCTTAATTCTCAGGATTGTTATGAGACTTGAATAATTCCATAAGAGTGATTTGTATATCTCAAACAAGTTCTAATACAGCCAGAAGTATTCTATTAATTTTCACAGTGGTAAGTCATCTTGATCTATTTATGACCAATAATAATATCATTTTGTAGGTTAGATATTTTTAGCTTAAGTATGAGTCCAACTGGTGTAGAAAACAAACCCGTTGGATTCTTACCTTTTTTTGCTATTTGGGACAATTAGAGAATGTAGTCTAGCTGTGAAGCGTCTGATTTAGAATCATCAAATTCTAGAGCAGGAAGGATTTGCGAGATCATTGTGTCTTTCACATTTTGCTAAGTATCTTTGGATCTACAATGGTGGGCAGATGATTTTGAGGGGTGCATACATATAAGGTTGATCTGTACCTAAAATTCAGTTGGTGAGTTTTGAGTCATTATTATAATATGGGTGCAGAGTCACTGTAGAAATGTGATCATGATTTTTTTTCTTCTCTTAGTTGAAAACAATGTTCTAAGCAAATTGCTTCAGGTTCTTTGGTTTCCACTTAACCTTCCTGACAGTTCTTCTACACACTCCCTGCCTCTCCCACTGTATTTTGTTGTTGTTGTTAAGTAGTGTCTAACTCTTTTGTGACCATGGACTGTAGTCTACCAGGATCCACTGTTCATGGCATACCTTCTCCAGGGGATCTTCCTAACCCAGGGATCGGGCCTGTGTCTCCTGTGTTGTTGGCAGGTGGATTCTTTACCAGAGAATCAGAGCCACCAGAGAAGTCTCTCATGCTGTATAGGATGGGTTATGTGTTTCTTTACCAATAAGAGAACACTGGCATCGATTCAAATTATAAGCAGCTGGTTGCTGAATCTCATGTAACATTTCAAGATTTCATGATCATGTGGAATTTTTATTTGGAATGTCTTGGGTGAGAAAAATTCATTTCTGATGAAAAATTAAGTTTAAAGTTGCAATGAGAAAAATATTCTTTCATACACTAGCTACAAAGTTGTGCTACTGAAATATTAAAGACCATATTTTATCCATCATAAAAAATACCAGAGTGTACTGAAACTTGGGTACCTTGGGTTCAAATCATGATTCTACCAATTCTTAGCTTTGTGACTACCGTCAGTTTCCTAGTACATAACTAAGTTGCTGTGAGGATTAAATAGGTTAAAACAAGTAAAGTACTCAGAACATTATCATAATAAATGCTAGTTACTTATCATCTCATCAACATCTTCCTCCTCTTTTTCAGAAAGAAATCTTTTTAAATCCCCCAATTACAGACTTATAATCTTATTGGACATTTGACCAGCTTTTTTCCTTCACAAACTGAAGGTTGAATTTCAACCAAATAATCTTATATCAAAGAAGCCATCTCAAGGGCAGAAACATGCCTACTGAGCGGTTGCACTGTGTTCCAGCACATTGAGGAAGCAAAGTACTACTGGTCTTGGCTCATTAATCTAGGCAATGTTTAAAAACTTCAAAGCAACACACTAACTTGTCTTCAACTAACAAAAACATTTATTTAAAAGACTCAGGTGAGGCATACGGCTTGGCAAATGAAAACTGGAGTATCAGGCATACTAAGAAGTAAGATCCTAGGCAGATTCCTTGTCCTATAAGAAAGTCAACCATAGAAATCATAAGAAAAGTGTTTGCATGCTAAGTCGCTTCAGTCCTGCCCAACTCTTTGTGACTCTATGGACTGTAGCAATCTAGATTCCTCTGTCCATGGGATTCTCCAGGCAAGAATACTGGAGTGAATTACCATGCCCTCCTCCAGGGGATCTTCCTGATCCAGGGATCAAACCCACATCTCTTAAGTCTTCTGCATTGGCAGGCGGGTTCTTTACCACTAGGGCCACTTGGGAAGCCCATAAGAAGAGTAGAAAAGCCCATAAGAAGAGTTGAAATGGATAAAAAGCATGGTGTCAGGGGTCATTCCTGGGGTCCCAGGATTTGGGGTCAGTCCATGAGGCCCTGGGATTTGAGTCCGCCACATCCAGGCAAATACGTCACGCAGACCTCTCCATTTTCTCTCCAGACCTGGTGTCCTAACTGCTCCTATGCAGAAGTGGTCTGCAAAATATTACTTGGTGTATATGTGTCAAAAAACACTGAAAGATTTTAGTGGCAGAAATACACTAAATACAGATTTTTGGCTAAATAATAAAGACAATATAGAGTCAAATCCAAGACTGAGGCAGAATATAACACTGCTCATTCCCTTGTGTCCTAGACTTTCTTGATTTAATCAAGTCATGTGTCCAGGAACACCCTCAGTTGCAGGCAAATCAGGATATGCTGGTCACTCTTTTCTTCAAATAAGGAATATCTTGAGAATAAGAAAATTGGAAGTGTCATAAAATTTTTAATTGTTCAAATTTTCAGCAGTCAAAATGTAGGAGTTTGACCTATTGTGGGGACAAAATTTCTCAACACTGTCAATTTTTGGACCACATGTATGGTCAGTGAACTGCACTTTCGAGCTGTGAGCAGATCTTTACTTCCAACTGAAATAAGTGAAAGAGAAGGATATTTAGGGCTAACTCTGCTGGTACAGGCAACTGCTGTAACACGTGGTAACCAAGATGTCCAATTTTCTATATTTTCTGATAGTGATGATGGAGGTGAAGATTTCATTCCTTTCAACTCCCTGTGCTTGATAATTTAGTCAGTGATAATGATGCAATGTCACTGAAGCAAGCTCACAAACTAAGTGTTTCTCTAACTATTGGAAAAAGATTTCATTATTTTTCAGTATAAAATGAATGTGTTGTTCACAATCAACATAATTATTGCAGCATTTCACTCTGAATTCATAAATATACATTTATACTTCAACTGATAGGATCTCAAAGACTAAAACATATGAGGAAACTATAGTCCTACATCTAAAATGCTTACCCATATTTGAAACTGAAAATTCTAACAATATAAAACAATATATCTAAGTGACATGTCCTATTTCTATTACACAGATATTGACACATGAGGGTAACTTAGTCAATCTCATGATCATTGAGATCACACATATTATCAGAGATGCCAGGAATGATGCTACAGTTGGGTGTTCAGCAATTTGGTTTCTTAAAAGCTGAGGCTGAAGCCAAAGTTGAAGAGGAAATACTGGCTAATTTGGAGGTCAAAGTTCTATGTTCGGTTCAGTTCAGTTTAGTTCAGTGGCTCGGCTGTGTCCGACTCTTTGCTACCCCATGAATTGCAACACGCCAGGCCTCCCTGTCCATCACCAGTTCCCAGAGTCTACCCAAACTCATGTCCATCGAGTCGGTGATGCTATCCAAACATCTCATCCTCTGTTGTCCCCTTCTCCTCGTGCCCTCAATCCCTCCCAGCATCAGGGTCTTTTCCAGTGAGTCAACTCTCTGCATGAGGTGGCCAAAGTAATGGAGTTTCAGCTTCATCAGTCCTTCCAATGAATACCCAGGACTGATCTCCTTTAGAATGCACTGGTTGGATCTCCTTGCAGTCCAAGGGACCCTCAAGAGTCTTCTCCAACACCACAGTTCAAAAGCATCAATTCTTCGGCACTCAGCTTTCTTTAGAGTCCAACTCTCATATCCAGACATGACCACTGGAAAACCCGTAGCCTTGACTAGATGGACCTTTGTTGGCAAAGTAATGTCTCTGCTTTTGAATATGCTATCTAGGTGGTCATAACTTTCCTTCCAAGGAGTAAGGGTCTTTTAATTTCATGGCTACAATCACCATCTGCAGTGATTTTGGAGCCCCCCCCCAAAAGTCTGACACTGTTTCCCCATCTATTTCCCATGAAGTGATGGGACCAGATGCCATGATCTTAGTTTTCTGAATGTTGAGCTTTAAGCCAACTTTTTCACTCTCCTCTTTCACTTTCATCAAGAGGCTCCTTAGTTCTTATTCACTTTCTGCCATAAGGGTGGTGTCATCTGCATATCTCAGGTTATTGATATTTCTCCTGGCAATCTTGATTCCAGATTGTGTTTCTTCCAGTCCAGCGTTTCTCATTATGTACTCTGCATATAAGTTAAATAAGCAGGGTGACAGTATACAGCCTTGATGTACACCTTTTCCTATTTGGAACCAGTCTGTTGTTCCATGTCCAGTTCTGACTGTTGCTTCCTGACCTGCATACAGATTTCTCAAGAGGCAGATCAGGTGGTCTGGTATTCCCATCTCTTTAAGAATTTTCCACAGTTTATTGTGATCCACACAGTCAAAGGCTTTGGCATAGTCAATAAAGCAGCAATAGATGTTTTTCTGGAACTCTCTTGCTGTTTCCATGATCCAGAAGATGTTGGCAATTTGATCTCTGGTTCCTCTGCCTTTTCTAAAACCAACTCAAACATCTGGAAGTTCACAGTTCAGGTATTGCTGAAGCCTGGCTTGGAGAATTTTGAGCATTACTCTACTAGCCTGTGAGATGAGTGCAATTGTGCGGTAGTTAGAGCATGCTTTGGCATTGCCTTTCTTTGGGATTGAAATGAAAACCAATCTTTTCCAGTCCTGTGGCCACTGCTGAGTTTTCCAAATTTGCTGGCATATTGAGTGCAGCACTTTCACAGCATCATCTTTCAGGATTTGAAATAGCTCAACTGGAATTCCATCACCTCCACTAGCTTTGTTCATAGTGATGCTTCCTAAGGCCTACTTGACCTCACATTCCAGGATGTCTGGCTCTAGATAAGTGATCACACCATCATGATTATCTGGGTCATGAAGATCTTTTTTGTACAGTTCTTCTGTGTATTCTTGCCATCTCTTCTTAATATTTTATGCTTCTGTTAGGTCCATATCATTTCCTTTATCGAGCCCATCTTTGCATGAAATGTTCCCTTGGTATCTCTGATTTTCTTGAAGAGATCTCTAGTCTTTCCCATTCTATTGTTTTCCTCTATTTCTTTGCATTGATCACTAAGGAAGTCTTTCTTATCTCTCCTTGCTCTTCTTTGGAACTCTGCATTCAGATGCTTATATCTTTCCTTTCTCCTTTGCTTTTCGCTTCTCTTCTTTTCACAGCTGTTTGTAAGGCCTCCTCAGACAGCCATTTTGCTTTTTTGTATTTCTTTTCCATGGGGATGGTCTTAATCCCTGTCTCCCATAGAATGTCATGAATCTCCGTCCATAGTTCATCAGGCACTCTATCTATCAGATCTAGTTCCTTAAATCTATTTCTCACTTCCACTGTATAATCATAAGGGATTTGATTTAGGTCATACCTGAATGGTCTAGTAGTTTTCCATACTTACTTCAATTTAAGTCTGAATTTGGCAATAAGGAGTTCATGATCTGATCCACGGTCAGCTCCTGGTCTTGTTTTTGCTGACTGAATAGAGCTTCTCCATCTTTAGCTGCAAAGAATATAATCAATCTGATTTCGGTGTTAACCAGAGACCACTGAACACAAGCTTAAAGAGGCTCTGGAGTCAAATCCTCTGAGCTTCCATCAGCCCTGGCATTTCTTGATTGCTTCTAGCACTGTTTCTCCTGTTGACCTGCCCACTTACTCACCCACGTGAGGTGGGTTGTATTTCTATATTTTGAATCTGTGGGCATTCAAAAGGGCATCCCTGATAACAAGGCTGACTTCCCAGGTGGCACAGTTGATAAAGAATCTGCCTGCAATGCAGGAGACCTGGATTTGATCCCTGGGTTGGGAAGATACCCTGGAGTAGGAAATGGCAACCCACTCCAGTATTTTGCTTGGGAAATCCCATGGACAGAGGAGCTTGGTGGATTATAGTCCATGGGGTTGCTAAGGGTTAGACACAACTGAGCATACACGCACACATGGATGACAAGGCTAAATGAGACAAGGATATAGTGAGTGCAAATTTCCATGGCTCAGTAAGATGGGATTATACAAGCATTCAAGGAGCAACACACGTGTAATGCCTGTGTGTATGGGGTAAGGAGGTTAGGAGATACATGAACAGATCAGACAGGATTCCCTAATCAATGCAAGAACTGTAGAATATTTGTGGAACCCATTCACCTATTTCTGGCCTCTTGATCTGATGTTTATGAAGAATTGAACCCTCTAACTTTCCTCTAACTATCCTCTCTTACCCTCCACAGCTAGATTCAAAATGACCTCCATCTCTTTATCTCAAGCATGATCCTTTTCCTTAGTAGATAGGATATCTGTCACCCACTCCTCCTACACCCACCCAGTCCCAATTCTTATCTTTCTTTTTTCTCTTTACATTTTTCTTATTGTGTTAACATTTACATAGCAAAATTTACCATTTTAATCATTTATAAATATATGGTTTAGTGGCATTCAGTACAGTCACACTGCTGTGCAACCATCATCACCATCCATCTCCAGGACATTTTCATTTTCCCCAGCTGAAACTTTGTGTCCATTAAGAGGCCAAATAGCTTAACACCTGATATATATAAGTGAATTCCATTGCTGTACACCTGAAACCAACACAATATTATAAATGAACTATGTGTGCATGCTAAGTCGCTTCAGTCATGTCTGACTCTTTGCAACCCCGTGGACTGTAGCCATCCAGACTCCTCTGTCCATGGGATTCTCCAGGCAAGAATACTGGAGTGAATTGCCATGCCCTCATCCAGAGAGTCTTCCCCAACCAGGGATCAAAATTGCTGCTCCTGGCTCCTGCATTACAAGCAGATTCTTTACAGCCAAGAGACCAGGAATGCCCACATGAACTATACTTGAGTGTAAGTAAAATAGAAATTATTCAAGGAAAAAAAAAAAGAAATTACTCAAAGTTTCAAAAGCCAAGGTCATCAGAAGCCAGGGAGCCAGATGAGTGAGTGAAGATTTGAAACAGATAATCCAAAACTATTATTAAGTAAAGGTTTTAGGGGTCTGTTTTTCTTGGGTGCTGCCCGTGAGACCGAGCCTTGGTCCTGCATCTAAGGGTAGGACCTTGCTTCCGAATCTTATTTCTGCTGTTGAGGATAGGATAATGTTACTACTGTGAATGCAAGGAACTCCAGAATAACAACTACTCTCAGCTTGATTCCAAAACTCCCACCACTACTTGACAGTAGTCTTCCTTTAGTCCAAGAGTGGATTGGAATAGTTGACCCATTAGCATAATTCAATGACAAGAAAGGAACTTGGAGTTTATCTCATTCACAATTATGTTACCTCTGTAGTCTGGACACTTTAAAACAAAAAAAATTAGTTTCAAAATTATTCCAGACCAATAATACCCTGTGTATCTTGCAGAAACAAATACAGAACTTCAATCTGGGCTACGCAGGATTCCCACAGCCAACAGGTGATATTCACTGAAATAATGGCTTGAGAGATTTTAGGAACTGATGGAAACATTTCACATTCACAAAAAGCAATGATATCTTCTGTTGCTAGATGTTCCACCTATGACACCCACAAACCAATATAATCACAAGACGAAAGTCACCACGCACAAGTTCAAACCAGTGGTTTTAGTATTCTTTTTGTTTCAGTTTTGGGATTCTCTGGTGGCTCAGAAGGTAAAGAGTCTGCCTGCAATCCAAGAAATCCATGTTTGATCTATGGGTCAGGAAGATTCCCTGAAGAAGGGAATTGCTACCTACTCCAGTAGTCTTGTCTGGAGAATACCGTCAACAGAGGAGCCTGGTGGGCTACAGTGCATGGGGTTACAAAGAGTCAGACGTGAGTGAATGACTCACACTTCCACTTTTCACTTGTTTCAGCTACCAACAAGTTAAGACAAACTTCTTGCTCAATTATAGTTATTAGTTTGTATCAGGTAATAGTAACATCTATTAATTCTGCTCACTACTTCTTCTCTCACATATATTATGCAATTTTTCATGCAGTAAACTGCTTTTGGAAGGAGGCAGGGTGGAGACCATGAAGGGAGGAGGATGTCATTGTAGGATCAATAATCCTGTCCCCTGTTTAAGGGCTTTGTGACTCTGACACTAGGATCTGGGACTTCAGTCTGGGTCTCAGGGAACCTCTCAAGGTGTAGTCACTACCAGAGACCCTCTCTGTCATACTCTACTGTCTGTTATCACCTAACTCAATACTGCTTCTTCACTTTAGTTCTTCAAATCAATTGTTCAGTTGGACTTCCTGTACAGGTTTTGGTATTGTAAAGATGATCTTTTGCATATAATTCTGGGATCCATGAGTCAATACCTCTTGCCTCAGCTCAAAATACTAATTTCCAGGTGTTTATCAAGAAGGAGAGAAATGACAAAATGAATAGATTTATTACTTTCTTTTTACATCTTAAAATTCAACATATTTGCAAAGTCACCCTTGTGATTATTAGGATCAGTTGCAGTTAGAATGGCATCATGAACTCACATTTATGACTGGAGCTATAGATGAACACAATAGATCATCTCATTGTATAAGAAAGAGCACCCCATTCAACTGTGGTTTTCTACATACAGAAATCCTCCTTGGAAAGGAGCAGCCACTACAGGGGAATCCCATTAATGCTCAGCCAAGTGAGAAGAATCTATATCATGGGGAGGGAAGTAGCTATAGAACACCAGATGTTTGCTAATTATTTTCAAATGAAATGGACTAGATTGAATTTTAAACAAAAATAATCTGGGAGGGTAAAATAATATAGATTCTTCCCTTGACTTTTATAAGGAAGGGTAATAAATCCATCTAAGTACTCATCACTACTTCTATTCCAGTCTTATCTCCAGTTATCAAGCCCTTCTTTTTTGCCATAGGAATCGTATTCAGCATCTATTTATAAGCTTTTCCTCAGCTCCATCTTCTTGTTTTGCTCTGCTTGAATTCAGTGTAACATGACTGAGGACTTCCCACCTCAAGACTAACTGTCAGATCAGATGATGCCTCTAGGAATCTCAGAATTATCTGAAGCTGAAGGACCCTAAAGTTTGGGGCAAGAATCCAGCAGTTTTGACAGAAAGCACCATCTACTCTTTTGGGGATATAAATTAATTCTGCAAAAGCATAGACCTTCTTCTCTGTGGAGGAATAATCAGTAAAAACACAGAATCTGGGCAAAATTAAAACTGCAATTTAAAGGAAATGGACTTACAGAAAAGTGAGAATTGCTCTTTACCTAAAACAGATGGATTGGAGGAAGCAAATACATTAAAAACTGTTTTACCCAAGCTCTCAACACAATTCAAAATGGTGCTCTGTCTGTAAAACTAATATGAGCTGGATACTACATCCTCTTCAGAACAGTTTATCGGACAGCCTACCTCCTGGGCCCACAACAGATTTCCCGACCTGCTGCTGCTGCTCAGTCACTTCAGTCGTGTCCTACTCTGTGTGACCCCATAGACGGCAGACCACCAGGCTTACCCATCCCTGGGATTCCCAACCTGGGATCCAGCAAAAGGACTGAGAACCCCTAGGGAATTTGACTTCAAAGTTCAGTGGGATTTGATTACAGAACTTCCACAGGACTGCAGAAACAGACTCTTGGAGGGAACGACAAAATTTTGTGTACACCAAGACCCAGGAGAAAGGAGCAATGACCTCACAAGAGACTGAGCCAGACTTGCCTGGGAGTGTCCAGGAGTCTCCTGCAGAGGCGTGGGTTGATGGTGGCCTGCTGCAGAGTCGGGGCACTGGCTACAGCAGTCCTGGTAAGTTGGTATTTGTCCTTATGAAGGAAATCGCCATTGCCACCATTACCCCTACCATAGTTTGGTCTCAGGCCAAACTACAGGGAGAGAACACAGCCCCACCCATCAACAGAAAATTGGATTAAAGATTTACTGAGCATGGCCTGGCCCACAGAGCAAGACCCAGTTTCCCCTAAACCCAGTCCCTCCCATTAGGAAGCTTGAACAAGTTTCTTATCCTCATCCATCAGAGGACAGACAGAATGAAAACCACAATTATAGAAACCTAACCAAACTGATCATATGGATCGCAATCTTGTCTAACTTAATGAAACTATGAGCCATGCCATCTAGGGCCACCCAAGGCGGATGGTCATGGTGGAAAGTTCTGACAAAACATGGTCCACTGGAGAAGGGAATGGCAAAGCACTTTAGCATTCTTGCCTTGAGAACCCCATGAACAGTATGAAAAATTTCCTTTGACTCTATGCTAAATACATCCTATATCTGGGGTTTACCCTTACACCACACTTCCCCTTGTAGTTACGAATCAGAAAGAATGCTGCAGAGGCATCAGACTGCCAAACTCAATTACTGGTTTTGATGCCCATCTATGACTGTCTTTGAAACAATGCAAGAGGAAGAAATGAATATCCTAACACCTTTGCTTCTCATCACTGACCCCTGAATGCAAGTCCTCATCTTATATAAGCCCCTAGACTCCTTATGGAATGGGGGTACAATTCTTGATACACGAGCCTGCTGTGTTCCCCTCTCTGCCAGCTGAGAATTAAAGCCACTTTTCTATTTCCTCCAAACTTTGTGTCCATATTTTTCATTCAGCTTCAGTGGGCAGAGAAGGCCAAGATTTTGGCCAGCAAAAAATTGACATTTAAATAGTGTCAAATAGTTACAATATGATGTAATTCTGAGGGAAAAAACTCAAATCTGACTCTGTCAGGATTGCTTTGCCTTATAAAATCCTGCAAATCCTTTAAAGACAGCTCAAATCCTGCTTCCCCCAAGAATCTCTAAGTGCTCTGGTCAACCAAAATAAACCTCTCTTTCAGCTCTCTCCTCCTCATTAACATGTATTAACTAATGTTTGTATCATTCTTCCAATTGCTTTTATATTCTTAAAGGACAGAAGCTTCACATTAGCTATCTTTGTATTCTCCAATTTGGCCAGCATAGTCATTTTTACATAGTAAACACTGAATGTTTGTTGGGCTGAAATAAACTATATTACATTAATCAGATTCACTCTCGTGAAATTTGCAAATACATGGTTCCTCTGATTCAGAATAGAAAGGGCAACAAGTTCAACGTATTTCTAGTCAAGAGTCTTAATTCTGATGAGACATTATTTGCCTGGATTCTAAAAAAGGGTATTTGAGGGGTTTAATTATAATATTTTAATAAGTATATTCTGCACAGAAGTTGAATCAAATTATTCTATAATGGTACTAACAATATTTCTACCAATTAATTATTATTGATTGTATTTGGGAAAATTTTACATAGGGATTACAGTGGAGGAAAGCAGAAGTGTCAGAGATAGGTGTTGAGATTATGGGAAATGAAGTTGGGGAAAAGGGGGTGAGAGACTTCAGAGAGCCATGAATGACAGGAAAAACTTAGCACTTCACGGGGCCATTGTTAACTTCTTCCTGTAAAGATTAACCAACTGTGATGATGGTCCTTTAATCTTACTTTTCTGGGCCTTCCTTGAAAATAAGGTTTAGCCTGAGACAGTTCCATGAAGGAATCTGAAAACTTTTTTTTTTTTTTTTGGTTAATCTAAATTAACCATTTGAAAAATAGGATGGTAAAAGTATGATTGGGGAAAACAAAAGAGCTATAAAATGTATTAGAACGAAGAGATCTTGGAGACAGGAAATTCCTAATAGAGCAGCTGGTTTTTGTTTTTTTTTTTCAGTAAAAGGAGGGGAAAGCAGAGATTGGAGTGGAAGGAAGGAGAAGGGACAGGATGTGAGAATCACAGGAAACGAAGTTGCTCCATTTGCCAATATGTCTAGTTACTTCTGAAAGCCTTTGCATTTACCAATGATTCACTCTGTTTTGAGTTTTCTTTGGACTTCATTTTTTGTTTGTTACTACTGATTACAATAATAAAGCACTGCATTAGCACTCTCACCATATGTTAAGGTCTTGAAAACAAATGTAAAGGACAAAGATGTTTCTTCTTCGAAAAATTCTTTGTGATTTTAATTTTTCAAGCACTCAGGAAGTAAATCTGAAAGGATTGGTGATTGAGATCATTTAGTAGTATTGTTTTCTGCCATGCTTCCTTGGCTATTGAGTATATTTGGACAGGGTGTGTGTTATTCAGAGTACTGAGGTGTAAAAGATTTCTTCAGTACTTTGCAATAGTTTCCCCATAATGGTGAAAAACATGTTCCCTTGGGCCCAAGCCAAAGGCTTTTAATCTATTGCCCAGAAAAGCAACCTTGTCATATAAAATAGTAGCTGAGGAACTGGCTCTTACCGTCTAATGAAAGCAAGGCAACGGGGACTGATACTATATTTCTTATAGTATTTTGTAAGTTTCACTTTTTAGTAACAAATGGAGTTAACTTGCAAGAAATGTAGAAGTGTCTATAGTTTATTTGAGGTAACATTTTAGGGTTTACTATATTTTATTCCCTTCCTTAATTTTCAGAAAACAGAAGATACTGGAATACACAAATAAAATAAAAATATTCAAGACAAAAATAAAAACCAACCAGCTGCATTAATTTTGGAATTAGGGTTTTCAAAAAGACAAGCAGTTAAATTCCAGTTGCTCTTCTAGATATGATCTCGAGTGGCCTCGGCCAGCAACGGCTTGGAACAGGACTTGGATTCTCAGCCGGGGATTGAGGCTGGGTCTTGGCAGTGAAAACGGCTCATTCTAACCACTAGACAAGTGGTCAGTGACAAGTGTCCTGGCCTTTGGCTCTGCAGAAAAGAATTTCCAAAAAGATGGAAAGTAATGAAGCAAGTAAAGCATTCATTAAGAAGAAAAAACAGTACAGTATGTGTGGATGGACAAGCAGAGAGTCGTTGAGAGTAGCGCCCTTGTGGTAGCCTTGTTGGGGGTATGTGCAATTTCCTTGTTTCTCTCTCACAGCAAATATTTCGAATGGGCAGACCAGTGTTACAGCTCAGTTACAACTCGGTTTTGTTCAGGAAACAAAGGATATTACACCCTCGAGGTGTGAGGGCGGGCTGATCCAAAAAGAGAGGCCTCAATCTGTCTTGGCTTCCTTCTTTTTCATATTTGTCTCCTCCCTTCCTTGAGTCTACTCGATGCAAATCAGGCTAGCCAAGAAGGGGTTGTGTTTGTTTCATCTGAAGTTCTCACTCCAGTCCACCGATTACCTTTTGTTCCATTTCCACGGGCTTTTCTCTATCTTTGTCTTTTAGCCACCACCATTTTGGACTCCTTTTTCCTGTTCTAACTACCTAACAGTCTGAATTACTTTTATGGAGTATTTTTTCTGGTTTTCCTTTGGTAAATCATTTGATTTGTTTGTTTCACAGTCCATATTTGGTGTATCTCAGTATCCTCCCATGTGTGTGCACACATCTCTTAGCCAAGATGGATTTTACCGAGAAGGCATCTAGGTAGAACATCATTTGACATAACTCACCTTTGACCTCCAAGGAGCCTATCCCTGCATGTGTGGGCAAAGAGGTCTCTCTTTGACAATAAGAGATATGTGGTCTGAGGAGGGCCCAGCCTCCTCCCTTAATTATCCTGCTATTTTTGTTTTGGAATTTTGGTTAACAGAGAATGTCTCCAATTGCTTTACCCAGGGGGAGGAGAGTGTCTATCTGCCTCCTGCCTCATTATAATATGTTGAGAAATGGAGTTTCTGGTTATTAAATCCAGAACTGAAGTTACTTTCAAATAATTACTGTTTCACTCTTCACAGGCCGATGAAAACAGGCTTGAAAACCAACATTTCCTGAATATGATGCTGGAAGCTCAGCTTCTCATGCACTAGCACCAAATGGAACCTCAGGGACAGAGTTTTGGGTGAAGTAGAAAAGAATAGTTTTATTGCTTTGCCAGGCAAAGGGGGGCACAGCAGGCCCCTGACTCAAAAAGATTATGAGTTTTCATAAGGAGTTTTACAGCAATAGTCCAAGGGTGGGGTGCTGACAAGCTTTGGTTGTATGCAAGGTTTGCAGGCACAACCTTAATCTCATCTTAGATCAGATCAGTCGCTAAATCGTGTCCGACTCTTTGCGACCCCATGAACAGCAGCACGCCAGGCCTCCCTGTCCATCACCAGCTCCCGGAGGTCACTCAGACTCACACCCATCAAGTCAGTGATGCCATCCAGCCATCTCATCCTCTGTCGTCCCCTTCTCCTCCTGCCCTCAATCCCTCCCAGCATCAGAGTCTTCTCCAATGAGTCAACTCTTCGCATGAGGTGGCCAAAATACTGGAGTTTCAGCTTCAGCATCATTCCTTCCAAAGAAATCCCAGGATTGATCTCCTTCAGAATGGACTGGTTGGATCTTCTTGCAGTCCAAGGGACTCTCAAGAGTCTTCTCCAACACCACAGTTCAAAAGCATCAATTCTTTGGCGGTCAGCCTTCTTCACAGTCTAGCTCTCCCATCCATACATGACCACAGGAAAGACCATAGCCTTGATTAGGCGAACCTTTGTTGGTAAAGTAATGTCTCTGCTTTTCAATATGCTATCTAGGTTGGTCATAACTTTCCTTCCAAGGAGTAAGCGTCTTTTAATTTCATGGCTGCAGTCACCATCTGCAGTGATTTTGGAGCCCAGAAAAAAAAAGTCTGACACTGTTTCCACTGTTTCTCCATCTATTTCCCATGAAGTGATGGGACCAGATGCCATGATCTTCGTTTTCTGAATGTTGAGCTTTAAGCCAAACTTTTCACTCTCCACCTTCACTTTCATCAAGAGGCTTTTTAGCCTCTCTTCACTTTCTGCCATAAGAGTGGTGTCATCTGCATATCTGAGGTTATTGATATTTCTCCCGGCAATCTTGATTCCAACTTGTGTTTCTTCCAGTCCAGTGTTTCTCATGATGTACTCTGCATATAAGTTAAATAAACATGGTGACAATATGCAGCCTTGACATACTCCTTTTCCTATTTGGAACCAGTCTGTTGTTCCATGATCAGTTCTAACTGTTGCTTCCTGACCTGCATACAGATTTCTCAAGAGGCAGATCAGGTGGTCTGGTATTCCCATCTCTTTCAGAATTTTCCATAGTTTATTGTGATCTACACAGTCAAAGGCTTTGGCATAGTCAATAAAGCAGAAATAGATGTTTTTCTGGAACTCTCTTGCTTTTTCGATGATCCAGCGGATGTTGGCAATTTGATCTCTGGTTCCTCTGCCTTTTCTAAAACCAGCTTGAACATCAGGAAGTTCACGGTTCACATATTGCTGAAGCCTGGCTTGAAGAATTTTGAGCATTACTTTACTAGCGTGTGAGATGAGTGCAATTGTGCGGTAGTTTGAGCATTCTTTGGCATTGCCTTTCTTTGGGATTGGGATGAAAACTGACCTTTTCCAATCTTGTGGCCACTGCTGAGTTTTCCAAATTTGCTGGCATATTGAGTGCAGCACTTTCACAGCATCATCTTTCAGGATTTGGAATAGCTCCACTGGAATTCCATCACCTCCACTAGCTTTGTTCGTAGTGATGCTTTCTGAGGCCCATTTGACTTCACATTTCAAGATGTCTGGCTCTAGGTCAGTGATCACATCATCATGATTATCTGGGTCTTGAAGCTCTTTTTTGTACAGTTCTTCTGTGTATTCTTGCCACCTCTTCTTAATATCTTCTGCTTCCGTTAGGTCCATACCATTTCTGTCCTTTATCGAGCCCATCTCTGCATGAAATGTTCCTTTGGTAGCTCTGATTTTCTTGAAGAGATCCCTAGTCTTTCCCATTCTGTTGTTTTCCTCTATTTCTTTGCATTGATCACTGAAGAAGGCTTTCTTATCTCTTCTTGCTATTCTTTGGAACTCAGCATTTAGATGTTTATATCTTTCCTTTTCTCCTTTGCTTTTCGCTTCTCTTCTTTTCACAGCTATTTGTAAGGCCTCCCCAGACAGCCATTTTGCTTTTTTGCATTTTTTTTCCATGGGGATGGTCTTGATCCATGCCTCCTGTACAATGTCACGAACCTCATTCCATAGTTCATCAGGCACTCTATCTATCAGATCTAGGCCCTTAAATCTATTTCTCACTTCCACTGTATAATCATAAGGGATTTGATTTAGGTCATACCTGAATGGTCTAGTAGTTTTCCCTACTTTCTTCAATTTCAGTCTGAATTTGGCAATAAGGAGTTCATGGTCTGAGCCACAGTCAGCTCCTGGTCTTGTTTTTGCTGATTGTATAGAGCTTCTCCATCTTTGGCTGCAAAGAATATAATCGATCTGATTTCAGTGTTGACCATCTGGTGATGTCCATGTAGAGTCTTCTCTTGTGTTGTTGGAAGAGGGTATTTGCTATGACCAGTGCATTTTCTTGGCAAAACTCTGTTAGTCTTTGCCCTGCTTCATTCCGTGTTACAAGGCCAAATTTTCCTGTTACTCCAGGTGTTTCTTGACTTCCTACTTTTGCATTCCAGTCCCCTTTAATGAAAAGGACATCTTTTTGGGGTGTTAGTTCTAAAAGGTCTTGTAGGTCTTCATAGAACTGTTCAACTTCAGCTTCTTCAGCGTTACTGGTTGGGGCATAGATTTGGATTACTGTGACATTGAATGGTTTGCCTTGGAAACAAACAGAGATCATTCTGTCATTTTTGAGATTGCATCCAAGTACTGCATTTCGGACTCTTTTGTTGACCATGATGGCCACTCCGTTTCTTCTGAGGGATTCCTGCCCACAGTAGTAGATATAATGGTCATTTGAGTTCTCATCTTAGGTGGTCTCCTAATCTTGATGAGCTTCTAAATTTAGTTCAGTTCAGTCACTCAGTCATGTCAGACTCTTTGTGACCCAGTGGACTGCAGCATGCCAGGCTTCCCTGTCCATCCCTAACTCCTGGAGCTTGCTCAAACTCATGTCCATTGAGTCAGTGATGCCATCCAACCATCTCATCCTCTGTCATCCCCTTCTTCTGCCCTCAATCTTTCCCAGCATCAGGGTTTTTTTTTTTTTTCCTAAGGAATCAGTTCTTTGAATCAGGTGGCCAAAGTATTTGAGTTTCAGCTTTAGCATCAGTCCTTCCAATGAATATTCAGGACTTATTTCCTTTAGGATTGACTCTCTTGATATCCTTGCAGTCCAAAGGACTCTCAAGAATCCTCTCCAACACCACAGTTCAAAAGCATCAATTTCTGATGAACTTCTCAGGTCCTTTTAATCTTGCCTCAGGTGGTTTATCAGCTGCTCTTCCCTTGATTAGCAACTGTTCTAATCTATCATTTGAAATGCATGAAAGATTACCTAAGCTAGATTCTTGCCTACAAGAAATGGGGACAAATATGTTTCCATGCCCAGGAGCCTTACAGGGTCTTGCCTGGTCTCAAGTGAAGAAGGTAAAATGATAACATTCAATAAAACATGACTTTGAGAAGTATCTAAACAGAAGACATTTGTTTGCAATTACGAATTTCTTATCCTACAATGATACTAAGCAGGACCCTTCTGGGATTCCTGGGCACAAAAGCCTTTTTGTGTTTCTGTTTTCTTGTTAGCAGGCGATAGGCTTCATTTGGCTTCCATGCATAGGTTATCCCTACTAAATACTGACTGATCATGCACACAGCCTTTACAACCTTTTCTGCATTGTAATAATTAGGTTCAAGCAGATGCTAATTAGGGAAGGGAGGGGATGCAGTGTCAAGGGTTGTTGTTGGTCAGTCATTCAGTCATGTCTGACTCTTTGCCATCCCATGGACTGTAGCATGCCAGGCTTCCCTGTCCTTGACTATCTCCTGGAGTTTGCTCAAACTCATGTCCATTGAGTTGATGGATACCATGCACCCATCTCATCCTCTGTTGTCCCCTTCTCTTCCTGCCCTCAATCTTTCCCAGCATCAAGGTCTTTTCTATTGGGTAGGCTTTTCACATTAGGTGGGCAAAGTACTGGAGCCTCAGTTTCAGCATCAGTCCTTCCAATGAATATTCAGGGTTGATTTCCTTTAGGACTGACTAGTTTGATCTCCTTGTAGTCCAAGGGACTCTCAAGAGTCTTTGCCAACATCACATTTTCTCTAAAATGTCTATTTTATTTTATTTCATTTTGATGTCTTTGTGAAACCCATTATGTTCTTTAGGAACCCAAGAAACAGAAATTTTAGCATCTTAAATTTCAGTTACTACAGTCCAAAGGACTAAGGTGAACTTTATTTCTATACCTCAATTTGATCTCACTTTGTGTTGCACGGCTGATTGATTGTCAATTCAAGTTTCTTCTCTCTTCTCCACCTCCTTCAGGGATAGTGTTTGGACTCAAGGAGACGTGTATTGCAGGGATGGGCAGGAGGATTGAAGGTCAGCTTGTGGTCCTTGACAACACTAGTATGGCTTCTGCCACTAACACATTTGGAACGTCTTCTTGGCTTTGCCTGATGACTGCTGTGCAAGAAAAGAAAGTGGTGCTTTTCTTGACTCTGTGCCAGGAATGATACATAAAAGATTTCAGTCAGTGACTGAAATATCACACCCTTTCAATTGTAAGTTTCCTCTTTTCTTTTACGGAAATTTTGGCAGGTAATGGCTCTCACTTTCAGTAAATTTCCATATTCTATTTAAGGGCATGATATTTTGGATCTTTTTTCTCACCATTTGTGAGTTAACAACAACAAAAAAATCCAAGAGTATTTATCCCTGTGTCACTTGCCCATTATTTTTAATCCCCAATTATTTAAACACCTAACCCAACTCTCTGCTACCAGGGATTTATTTTTATAAACAAGGTGAGGAAAAGTGAGAAAAAATATTGATTCAGATGGGTGGTAACTACTTTCAAATTCTCCACCTTACACATACATCCTTGACTTTTCCATAAAACCCTCGCTCCCAAATATGATGTCTTTGCCTGTTGGTCTTGACAACTTTTTCTCAACCTTCAAAGGGACCCATATGCTTCAGGGTTCAAAGAAGAAGGATCATGGAGGAGAAACACATGCTGATTAGTATAATCAAAATTTACACTCTGGCCCAAGTTCATGTTTATGGTGGAACACGATAAGATTATTGATGGAGGCCCTGGTGGTAACAAAAGAGTGTCAAAAGATTTGGCTAAATGTCTAAGAAGGTAGGTGCTTCTCTAGATGGATAATGAGTTTTGGCTGCACTTGAGTCTAATTAGGAGAAAATGAGTGTTAATTTTTAAAGCTCAATTGTGTCTCATAGTTTAAAATGTTAACACAGTGGAGGTTGTTGATCACAGACTAAGATGTCATTTGGCACAGACTGTCAGAGCAGACTCTACTGACGGAATGGCAGGATATTTGCATAAGAGGACATTGTAAATTCACTTGGTACTAATAATGAGAGAAAACTCCTTTCAGAAGAGATATTGTGCACAAAGAGCCAAGAGGGAAGAGATGGCAATGGAAACATCCATCAAGTAAAGAAAGAGTGTTTAGAAAATCACTCTTTCTTCTCCATCCATCATGCTTTCAGAGACTGCTGTGTTAATCCATTTACCACCCCGGAGCATGAGTCCAAAGACAAAGTACAGAAGTACTCCTTGGGGAGAGCTCTCAAGGAAAATTCTGTAGAGCCTAATATAGATAATGGGGATTTCCCCAATGTCACATCCAAAAATATTGAGAGCAATTTACATACAGCAACATGCAGCAGCAGGTAGTTTTTCAAATATGAGTCATTTCTTAATTATTTGGCCTAGGGAGGTTTTTTCTTTTCTTTCCTCACAGCACAAATTCTGAGTTGTGAACACATGCTATAGATTCATCCCCACCACTTCATGGCATGTGAATTTGCTAATTTCTTAAGGGCTAAAAACAAAATAAGCTCTTATTTCTCTGAATGCTACTGGAGTTTGTTGTGTACTCAGTTACAGGAATTTATTAGGTCACCAGATAAAAAGAAAGGATGTTAGAAATGTTGCAATAATTACAGAAAATCTTCAAAATATTACTTTCTTAGCGTTTATAATTTCACCAAAAAAGAAAAGCAAATGCCAAGTGCTTATTTGACAATTCAGATCAGATCAGATCACATCAGTCGCTCAGTCGTGTCCAACTCCTTGCAACCCCATGAATCGCAGCACGCCAGACCTCCCTGTTCATCACCAACTCCTGGAGTTCACCAAGACTCATGTCCATCAAGTCAGTGATGCCATCCAGCCATCTCATCCTCTGTCATCCCCTTTTCCTCTTGCCCCCAATCCCTCCCAGCATCAGAGTCTTTTCCAATGAGTCAACTCTTCACATGAGGTGGCCAAAGTACTGGAGTTTCAGCTTTAGCATCATTCCTTCCAAAGAAATCCCAGGGCTGATCTCCTTCAGAATGGACTGGTTGGATCTCCTTGCAGTCCAAGGGACTCTCAAGAGTCTTCTCCAACACCACAGTTCAAAAGCATCAATTCTTCGGCACTCAGTCTTCCTCACAGTCCACCTCTCACATCCATACATGACCACAGGAAAAACCATAGCTCTGACTAGATGGACCTTTGTTGGCAAAGTAATGTCTCTGCTTTTGAATATGCTATCTAGGTTGGTCATAACTTTCCTTCCAAGGAGTAAGCGTCTTTTAATTTCATGGCTGCAGTCACCATCTGTAGTGATTTTGGAGCCCAGAAAAACAAAGTCTGACACTGTTTCCACTGTTTCCCCATCTATTTCCCATGAAGTGATGGGACCAGATGCCATGATCTTGGTTTTCTGAATGTTGAGCTTTAAGCCAACTTTTTCACTCTCCACTTTCACTTTCATCAGGAGGCTTTTTAGTTCCTCTTCACTTTCTGCCATAAGGGTGGTGTCATTTGCATATCTCAGGTTATTGATATTTCTCCTGGCAATCTTGATTCTAGCTTCTGTTTCTTCCAGGCCAGCGTTTCTCATGATGTACTCTGCATATAAATTAAATAAACACGGTGACAATATACAGCCTTGACGTACACCTTTTCCTATTTGGAACCAGTTTGTTCTTCCAAGTCCAGTTCTAACTGTTGCTTCCTGACCTGCATATAGGTTTCTCAAGAGGCAGGTCAGGTGGTCTGGTATTCCCATCTCTTGAAGAATTTTCCACAGTTTATTGTGATCCACACGGTCAAAGGCTTTGGCATAGTCAATAAAGCAGAAATAGATGTTTTTCTGGAACTCTCTTGGTTTTTCCATAATCCAGAGGATGTTGGCAATTTGATCTCTGGTTCCTCTGCCTTTTCTAAAACCAGCTTGAATATCTGGAAGTTCACGGTTCACATATTGCTGAAGCCTGGCTTGGAGAATTTTGAGCATTACTTTCCTAGCGTGTGAGATGAGTGCAATTGTGCAGTAGTTTGAGCATTCTTTGGCATTGCCTTTCTTTGGGATTGGAATGAAAACTGACCTTTTCTAGTCCTGTGGCCACTGCTGAGTATTCCAAATTTGCTGGCATATTGAGTGCAGCACTTTCACAGCATCATCTTTCAGGATTTGGAATAGCTCCACTGGAATTCCATCACCTCCACTAGCTTTGTTCGTAGTGATGCTTTCTAAGGCCCACTTGACTTCACATTCCAGGATGTCTGGCTCTAGGTCAGTGATCACACCATCGTGATTATCTGGGTCCTGAAGATCTTTTTTGTACAGTTCTTCTGTGTATTCTTGCCACGTCTTCTTAATATCTTCTGGTTCTGTTAGGTCCCTACCATTTCTGTCCTTTATCGAGCCCATCTTTGCATGAAATGTTCCTTTGGTATCTCTGATTTTCTTGAAGAGATCCCTAGTCTTTCCCATTCTGTTGTTTTCCTCTATTTCTTTGCATTGATTGCTGAAGAAGGCTTTCTTATCTCTCCTTCCTATTCTTTGGAACTTGGCATTCAGATGTTTATATCTTTCCTTTTGTCCTTTGCTTTTCACTTCTCTTCTTTTCACAACTATTTGTAAGGCCTCCCTAGACAGCCATTTTGCTTTTTTGCATTTCTTTTCCATGGGGATGGTCTTGATCCCTGTCTCCTGTACAATGTCACGAACCTCATTCCATAGTTCATCAGGCACTCTATCTATCAGATCTAGGCCCTTAAATCTATTTCTCACTTCCACTGCATAATCATAAGGGAATTGATTTAGGTCATACCTGAATGGTCTAGTGGTTTTCCCTATTTTCTTCAATTTAAGTCTGAATTTGGCAATAAGGAGCATGTTATCAATTTCAACATTATACCTTGGTAATGAAAACAGTTCCTTTAATTTTCAGAGTGCTTTTTTTTTTTTTTTTTTTTATAGTGTTTTTGTAATTTTTGGGAGCTTCTCTGGTGGCTCAGTGGTAAAAAATATAACCACAATACACGAGATATGGGTTCGATCCCTGGGTCTATAAGAGCCCCTGGGGAAGGGAATGGCTACCCTCTCCAGTATTGTTGCCTGGAAAATTCTATGTACAGAGGAGCCTGGCAGGCTATAGTCTATGGGATTGCAAAGAGTCAGATATGACTGAGTGACTAATACTTTGTAACCTTTATCACATTTGATTCATTGATACAAATGTTTTGAAAGTAAAGCATTTCCTTATTTGATCAACTAACAATTCTTTCAAATAACTGAATAAATCTTTCTTTGTGCGTAGAAAAAACATATGAAATTACACACTGGAAACAGTTTTGGGCATATTATATTCTAAGCAACAAAATAAAAACTTAGTTCTCATCAAAATTAGAAACTTCTGTGAATTAAAAGACACAATCAAGAAAGTGAAAGAATAACTCATGGAATGAAAGAAAATATTTGAAAATCATATATGTATAAGGATTTAGTATCCAGATTATATAAAGAAATAATATAACAACAATAAAAGACAAACAACCCAGCTTAAAAAATGGGCAAAGCACTGAAATAGACATTTTCTCAAAGAAGACAGGCTACTACGCACATGAAAAAATGCTCAATATCATTAGTTATTAAGGAAATGCAAATAAAAATCACAATGAGATACCATTTCTTGACCAGTAGGAAGGCTATTTTTTAAAAAGTGAAAAGAAACAAGTCTTGGTAAAGATATAGAGAGGTTGGAGCCCTCCTATACTTCTAGGGGTGATGTAAAATGATTAGCCTCTGTGGGAAACAACCTGGGAATTTTTAAAAACTTAAACATAGAGTTACCATTTGATCTAACAATTGCCTTCCTATGTATATACCCAAGAGAATTGAAAACATATGTCCAAACAAAATCTTGTATATTAACGTTCATAGCAATCAAAACCATAATAGCTACAAAGTAGAAACAACCCCATAGACAGAGCTTCCCTGGTGGCTCAGAGGTTAAAACGTCTGCCAGCAATGTGGGGGACCTGGGTTCGATCCCTGGGTCAGGAAGATCCCCTGGAGAAGGAAAAGGCACCCCACTGTAGTATTCTTGCCTGGAGAAGCCCATGGATGGAGGAGCCTGGTGGGCTATAGTCCATGGAGTCGCAAAGAGTCGGACATGACTGAGCAACTTCACTTTCTTTCACCTTTCAGAAAAAACCCAAGGGCCTATCAATTGACAAATCTCTAAACCAGATGTGATCAATCCATACAATAGAATATTTTTTGGCATAGATAAGGACTGAAATATTGATACATGATACAAAATGGTTTAATTTTGAAGATGTAATGCTAACTGAAACAGTCAGACAAAATAGGCCATACATTATATGATTCCATTTATGTGAAATGCCCAGGAGAGTCAAATCAGTAGAGGAAGAAAGTAAATTAATGATTGCAAGGGTCTAGGGGAGACAGATCATTCTGTCATTTTTGAGATTGCATCCAAGTAGTGCATTTCAGACTCTTTTGTTGACCATGATGGCTACTCCATTTCTTCTAAGGGATTCCTGCCCACAGTAGTAATCCAAGTCTATGCCCCAACCAGTAACAGTGAAGAAACTGAAGTTGAATGGTTCTATATCTGGGGAGGCCTTACAAATAGCTGTGAAAAGAAGAGAAGCGAAAAGCAAAGGAGAAAAGGAAAGATATAAACATCTAAATGCAGAGTTCCAAAGAATAGCAAGAAGAGATAAGAAAGCCTTCTTCAGTGATCAATGCAAAGAAATAGAGGAAAACAACAGAATGGGAAAGACTAGGGATCTCTTCAAGAAAATCAGAGATACCAAAGGAACATTTCATGCAAAGATGGGCACGATAAAGGACAGAGATGGTGTGGACCTAACAGAAGCAGAAGATATTAAGAAGAGGTGGCAAGAATACACAGAAGAACTGTACAAAAAAGAGCTTCAAGACCTAGATAATCATGATGATGTGATCACTGACCTAGAGCCAGACATCTTGGAATGTGAAGTCAAATGGGCCTTAGAAAGCATCACTAGGAACAAAGCTAGTGGAGGTGATGGAATTCCAGTGGAGCTATTCCAAGTCCTGAATGATGATGCTGTGAAAGTGCTACACTCAATATGCCAGCAAATTTGGAAAACTCAGCAGTGGCCACAAGATTGGAAAAGGTCAGTTTTCATCCCAATCCCAAAGAAAGGCAATGCCAAGGAGTGCTCAAACTACCGCACAATTGCACTCATCTCACACGCTAGTAAAGTAATGCTCAAAATTCTCCAAGCCAGGCTTCAGCAATATGTGAACCGTGAACTTCCTGATGTTCAAGCTGGTTTTAGAAAAGGCAGAGGAGCCAGAGATCAAATTGCCAACATCCGCTGGATCATCAAAAAAGCAAGAGAGTTCCAGAAAAACATCTATTTCTGCTTTATTGACTATGCCAAAGCATTTGACTGTGTGGATCACATTAAACTATGGAAAATTCTGAAAGAGATGGGACTACCAGACCACCTGATCTGCCTCTTAAGAAATCTGTATGCAGGTCAGGAAGCAACAGTTAGAACTGGTCTTGGAACAACAGACTGGTTCCAAATAGGAAAAGGAGTACGTCAAGGCTGCATATTGTCACCATGTTTATTTAACTTCTATGCAGAGTACATCATGAGAAATGCTGGACTGGAAGAAACACAAGTTGGAATCAAGATTGCCAGAAGAAATATCAATAACCTCAGATATGCAGATGACACCACTCTTATGGCAGAAAGTGAAGAGGGGCTAAAAAGCCTCTTGATGAAAGTGAAAGTGGAGAGTGAAAAGGTTGGCTTAAAGCTCAACATTCAGAAAACGAAGATCATGGCATCTGGTCCCATCACTGCATGGGAAATGGATGGGGAAACAGTGGAAACAGTGTCAGACTTTATTTTTCTGGGCTCCAAAATCACTGCAGATGGTGACTGTAGCCATGAAATTAAAAGACGCTTGCTCCTTGGAAGGAAAGTTATGATCAACCTAGATAGCATATTCAAAAGCAGAGACATTACTTTACCAACAAAGGTTCGCCTAGTCAAGGCTATGGTCTTTCCTGTGGTCATGTATGGATGTGAGAGCTGGACTGTGAGGAAGGCTGAACGCCGAAGAATTGATGCTTTTGAACTGTGGTGTTGGAGAAGGCTCTTGAGAGTCCCTTGGACTGCAAGAAGATCCAACCAGTCCATTCTGAAGGAGATCAATCCTGGAATTTCTTTAGAAGGAATGATGCTAAAGCTGAAACTCCAGTATTTTGGCCACCTCATGCGAAGAGTTGACTCATTGGAGAAGACTCTGATGCTGGGAGGGATTGAGGGCAGGAGGAGAAGGGGACGACAGAGGATGAGATGGCTGGATGGCATCACTGACTCGATGGATGCGAGTCTGAGTGACCTCCGGGAGCTGATGATGGACAGGGAGGCCTGGCGTGCTGCAGTTCATGGGGTTGCAAAGAGTCGGACACGACTGAGCGACTGATCTGATCTGATGAAGACCTATAAGATCTTTTGAAACTGACACCCAAAAAAGACATCCTTCTCATTATAGGGGACTGGAACGCAAAAGTAGGAAGTCAAGAAGCACCTGGAGTAACAGGTAAATTTGGCCTTGGAGTATGGAATGAAGCAGGGCAAACGCTATTCAAGAGAATGCACTGGTCATAGCAAATACCCTCTTCCAACAACACAAGAGAAGACTACATATGGACATCACCAGATGGTTAAAACTGAAATCAGATTGATTATATTCTTTGCAGCCAAAGATGGAGAAGCTCTATACACTCAGCAAAAACAAGACTGGGTGCTGACTGTGGCTCAGATCATGAACTCCTTATTGCCAAATTCAGACATTAATTAAAGAAAGTGCAGGAAACCACTAGACCAATCAGGTATAACCAAAATCAAATTCCTTATGATTATACAGCAGAAGTGAGAAATTGATTTAAGGGACTAGATCTGATAGATAGAGTGCTTGATGAACTATGGACGGAGGTTCATGACACTGTACAGGAGACACGGATCAAGACTATCCTCATGGAAAAGAAATGCAAAAAAGCAAAATGGCTGTCTAGGGAGGCCTTACAAATAGCTGTGAAAAGAAGAGAAGTGAAAAGCAAAGGAGAAAAGGAAAGATATAAGCATCGGAATTCAGAGTTCCAAAGAATAGCAAGGAGAGATAAGAAAGACTTCCTCAGGGATCAATGCAAAGAAATAGAGGAAAACAACAGAATGGGAAAGACTAGAGATCTCTTCAAGAAAATTAGAGATACCAAGGGAACATTTCATGCAAAGATGGGCTCGATAAAGGACAGAAATGGTAGGGACCTAACAGAACCAGAAGATATTAAGAAGACATGGCAAGAATACACAGAAGAACTGTACAAAAAAGATTTTCAGGACCCAGATAATCACGATGGTGTGATCACTGACCTAGAGCCAGACATCCTGGAATGTGAAGTCAAGTGGGCCTTAGAAAGCATCACTAGGAACAAAGCTAGTGGAGGTGATGGAACTCCAGTTGAGTATTCCAAATCCTGAAAGATGATGCTGTGAAAGTGCTGCACTCAATATGCCAGCAAATTTGGAAAACTCAGCAGTGGTCACAGGACTGGAAAAGATTGGTTTTCATCCCAATCCCAAAGAAAAGCAATGCCAAAAATGCTCAAACTACTGCACAATTGCACTCATCTCACATGCTAGGAAAGTAATGCTCAAAATTCTCCAAGCCAGGCTTCATTAGTACATGAACTGTGAACTTCCAGATGTTCAAGCCAGTTTTAGAAAAGGCAGAGGAACCAGAGATCAAATTGCCAACATCTGCTGGATCATCAAAAAACCAAGAGAGTTCCAGAAAAACATCTATTTCTGCTTTATTGACTATGCCAAAGCCTTTGACTGTGTGGATCACAATAAACTGTGGAAAATTCTTCAAGAGATGGGAATACCAGACCACCTGACCTGCCTCTTGAGAAACCTGTATGCAAGTCAGGAAGCAACAGTTAGAACTGGACATGGAACAACAGACTGGTTCCAAAATGGAAAAGGGGTATGTCAAGGCTGTATACTGTCACCCTGCTTATTTAACATATATGCAGAGTACATCATGAGAAACACTGGGCTGGAAGAAGTACAAGCTGGAATCAAGATTGCCAGGAGAAATATCAATAACCTCAGATATGCAAATGACACCACTCTTATGGCAGAAAGTGAAGAGGAACTAAAGAGCTTCTTGATGAAAGTGAAAGAGGAGAGTGAAAAAGTTGGCTTAAAGCTCAACATTCAGAAAACGAAGATCATGGCATCTGGTCCCATCACTTCATGGGAAATAGATGGGGAAACAGTGGAAACAGTGTCAGACTTTGTTTTTCTGGGCTCCAAAATCACTACAGATGGTGACTGCAGCCATGAAATTAAAAGATGCTTACTCCTTGGAAGGAAAGTTATGACCAACCTAGATAGCATATTCAAAAGCAGAGACATTACTTTGCCAGCAAAGGTTCGTCTAGTCAAGGCTATGGTCTTTCCTGTGGTCATGTATGGATGTGAGAGCTGGACTGTGAAGAAAGCTGAGTGCCGAAGAATTGATGCTTTTGAACTGTGGTGTTGGAGAAGACTCTTGAGAGTCCCTTGGACTGCAAGGAGATCCAACCAGTCCATTCTGAAGGCGATCAGTCCTGAGTGTTCTTTGGAAGGAATGATGCTGAAGTGAAAACTCCAATATTTTGGGCACCTCATGGGAAGAGTTGACTCATTGGAAAAATCTCTGATGCTGGGAGGGATTGGGGGCAGGAGGAGAAGGGGACGACAGCAGATGAGATGGCTGCATGGCATCACCGACTCGATGGATGTGAGTTTGAATGAACTCCTGGTGCTGGCGTGCTGTGATTCATCGGGTCCCAAAGAGTCGGACACGACTGAGCGACTGAACTGAATTGAGGGGAGAGAGAAAAGGGAAGTGAATGCTCACAGGTATGGGATCTCTTCTTGAGGTCATGAAAAGTTTTTTAACTTTAATACATGGCACGTGTGCTTAGTCGCTCAGTCATGTCCAAGTCTTTGCGACCCCATGGACTATAGCCCTCCAGAATCCTCTATCCATGGGGATTCCACAGGCAAGAATACTGGAGTGGGCTGCCATGTCATCCTCCACATATATGGCATAGCAGATTTTTTTGTAAACAAAGAAAAATCAGTAAACTGAAAGATAGAAAAAATTACTCAAAATGCTTATCAGAGAGGAAAAGTAACTGAAAGTGAGAATAAGTGATATGGAAGGGAGTGAGAAGTCTTGGCAAACTTCTAACTAAACTACAAAAGAAGAGCAGAGAGGCAATAGAAGGGAGTCAACATGTATTTTAAAAAAGAAGGGAGACTCAAATATGTTTTAAAATAAAAAAGTTGTCCTCATTTAGGAAAACAAAAAATTCTGAAGAGTATGTATAAGAAAAAATCCAGAAGGAGACTCAGCACAGCAACACATGAGAAGGGAGAAGACAGATAACCTATTGATATGGAGAGAAAAGATAGATTTCCCAAGGGAAATAAATATTAAAATGGCAGTTAGCTTCTCAAGGAAAAAAAAAAGGAAAAAGCACGCCATAAAAGAATGGCATAACACCTTCAAGGTATTGAGAGAAAATAACTAACATTCTAGAATTGTACACATCATAAAAGTATCTCCCAATAATGAGAGCAAAATAAAACCTTTTC
Source organism: Tragelaphus eurycerus (assembly GCA_935064755.1). Classification (NCBI taxonomy): domain Eukaryota; kingdom Metazoa; phylum Chordata; class Mammalia; order Artiodactyla; family Bovidae; genus Tragelaphus; species Tragelaphus eurycerus. The sequence continues at coordinate 27,017,917 of CAKXYN010000018.1, read as the reverse complement.
AGGAAAAAAACTGAGAGAATGGGACAATGCTGCTGCTGCTGTCACTTCAGTTGTATCCAACTCTGTGCGACCCCACAGACGGCAGCCTACCAGGCTCCCCCGTCCCTGAGGTTCTCCATGCAAGAACACTGGAGTGGGTTGCCATTTCCTTCTCCAATTCATGAAAGTGAAAAGTGAAAGTGAAGTCTCTCAGTCGTGTCCGACTCCTAGCGACCCCATGGACTGCCGCCCACCAGGCTCCTCCATCCATGGGATTTTCCAGGCAAGAGTACTGGAGTGGGGGTGCCAGTGCCTTCTCCAGAATGGGACAATCAGATCCGATCAGTCGCTCAGTCGTGTCCGACTCTTTGCGACCCCATGAATCGCAGCACGCCAGGCCTCCCTGTCCATCACCAACTCCTGGAGGTCACTCAGACACATCCATCGAGTCAGTGATGCCATCCAGCCATCTCATCCTCTGTTGTTCCCTTCTCCTCCTGCCCCCAATCCCTCCCAGCATCAGAGTCTTCTCCAATGAGTCAGCTCTTCACATGAGGTGGCCAAAATACTGGAGTTTCAGCTTTAGCATCATTCCTTCCAAAGAAATCCCAGGGCTGATCTCCTTCAGAATGGACTGGTTGGATCTCCTTGCAGTCCAAGGGACTCTCAAGAGTCTTCTCCAACACCACAGTTCAAAAGCATCAATTCTTTGGTGGTCAGCCTTCTTCACAGTCCAGCTCTCACATCCATACATGACCACAGGAAAGACCATAGCCTTGACTAGGCGAACCTTTGTTGGCAAAGTAATGTCTCTGCTTTTGAATATGCTGTCTAGGTTGGTCATAACTTTCCTTCCAAGGAGTAAGCATCTTTTAATTTCATGGCTGCAGTCACCATCTGCAGTGATTATGGAGCCCCCAAAATAAAGTCTGACACTGTTTCCACTGTTTCCCCATCTATTTCCCATGTAGTGATGGGACCAGATGCCATGATCTTCGTTTCCTGAATGTTGAGCTTTAAGCCAACCTTTTCACTCTCCACTTTCACTTCCATCAAGAGGCTTTTGAGTTCCTCTTCACTTTCTGCCATAAGGTGGTGTCATCTGCACATCTGAGGTTATTGATATTTCTTCTGGCAATCTTGGTTCCAACTTGTGTTTCTTCCAGTCCAGCGTTTCTCATGATGTACTCTGCATAGAAGTTAAATAAACAGGGTGACAATATACAGCCTTGACGTACTCCTTTTCCTATTTGGAATCAGTCTGTTGTTCAGACTGAAATTGAAGAAAGTAGGGAAAACCACTAGACCATTCAGGTATGCCATGCTATGCTATGCTAAGTCACTTCAGTCGTGTCCGACTCTGTGTGACCCCAGAGACAGCAGCCCACCAGGCTTCCCCGTCCCTGGGATTCTCCAGGCAAGAACACTGGAGTGGGTTGCCATTTCCCTCTCCAATGCATGAAAGTGAAAAGAGAAATTGAAGTTGCTCAGTCATGTCCGACTCTTAGCGACCCCATGGACTGCAGCCTACCAGGCTCCTCCATCCGTGGGATTTTCCAGACAAGAGTACTGGAGTGGGTTGCCATTCAAATCCCTTATGATTATACAGTGGAAGTGAGAAATAGATTTAAGGGCCTAGATCTGATAGATAGAGTGCCTGATGAACTATGGAATGAGGTTCGTGACATTGTACAGGAGACAGGGATCAAGACCATCCCCATGGAAAAGAAATGCAAAAAAGCAAAATGGCTGTCTGGGGAGGCCTTACAAATAGCTGTGAAAAGAAGAGAAGTGAAAAGCAAAGGAGAAAAGGAAAGATATAAACATCTGAATGCAGAGTTCCAAAGAATAGCAAGAAGAGATAAGAAAGCCTTCTTCAGTGATCAATGCAAAGAAATAGAGGAAAACAACAGAATGGGAAAGCCTAGGGATCTCTTCAAGAAAATCAGAGATACCAAAGGAACATTTCATGCAAAGATGGGCTCGATAAAGGACAGAAATGGTATGGACCTAACGGAAGCAGAAGATATTAAGAAGAGGTGGCAAGAATACACAGAAAAACTGTACAAAAAAGAGCTTCACGACCCAGATAATCACGATGGTGTGATCACTGACCTAGAGCCAGACATCCTGGAATGTGAAGTCAAGTGGGCCTCAGAAAGCATCACTACGAACAAAGCTAGTGGAGGTGATGGAACTCCAGTTGAGTATTCCAAATCCTAAAAGATGATGGTGTGAAAGTGCTGCACTCAATATGCCAGCAAATTTGGAAAACTCAGCAGTGGCCACAGGATTGGAAAAGGTCAGTTTTCATCCCAATCCCAAAGAAAGGCAATGCCAAAGAATGCTCAAACTACTGCACAATTGCACTCATCTCACACGCTAGTAAAGTAATGCTCAAAATTCTCCAAGCCAGGCTTCAGCAATATGTGAACCGTGAACTTCCTGATGTTCAAGCTGGTTTTAGAAAAGGCAGAGGAACCAGAGATCAAATTGCCAACATCCTCTGGATCATGGAAAAAGCAAGAGAGTTCCAGAAAAACATCTATTTCTGCTTTCTTGACTATGCCAAAGCCTTTGACTGTATAGATCACAATAAACTGTGGAAAATTCTGAAAGAGATGGGAATACCAGACCACCTGATCTGCCTCTTGAGAAATTTGTATGCAGTTCAGGAAGCAACAGTTAGAACTGGACGTGGAACAACAGAATGGGACAGTAGCAAACTCTAAATAAGAGCTATTAAAAAAGGTGGGAAGTTTGATAATGGGCAAAGACATATGACAAATATAAATATGATGAACATAAATATAAATCTAAACAAAAAATCAACAGTATAATAATTAATAGTAATAACATCTAACTTATAGAGTTAAATAAATAAAGTGAGTCAAAATGTTGTACAATAATAGTATATCACTTGGGAAGAAGCTGATTAGAGTTACAGTCATCTGAGGTTCTTGCATTGTTTATGAGGACGGAAATTATAATGATTAAACTTTGCATATTAAAATTTTTATACTGAGCATTAACAGAGTAAAAAAAGGCAGTAAAATTTTGAATTGCTAAAGGGAAAAATAAAATGAGAGGAAAATACCAAACCAAACTAAAGCTTCTATATTCACTGTGTAACAAACTAGCCTAAAACGTAGTGCCTCAAGACAGCAATCAATTGTTACTGCTCATGAGCCTGTGAATTACTCAGACAGTTCCTCTAAACTGGGCTAGTTTAGTTGTTCTTGAATGGAGTCACTTATGCCATGTTATCAGATGCTTTGTCCCTGGGAGCTGGCTAGTCTAAACTAGTCTTACCTAGGACGATTCATCTCTGCTCTATGTGGTTTCTCATCCTCCAGCAGACTGGCCTGCTCTTATCACTTGGCAACTAGTCAAGTTCCAATAGAATGAGTGAAAGCCTGGTCCACAGATTGGCAAACTTTTTCTGTAAAGATCCATACATTGAAAATTTCAGACTTTGTGCACTAGACCACCCAACTCTGCCATTTTGTCAAGAAAGCATCCATAGCCAATATGTAAGTGGATAAGCTTGGCTGTGTTCCTATAAATCTTTACTCACAAAAATAGGCTGCAGGCTAGATTTGGCCAGTGGGCTGTAGTTTATTGACTCCTGGCCTTGGCTTAGAACTGGCACTAGATTCTCTTTCACCTCTTAATAGAAGGAATTGCAGTCTTATTGCCAAAGGGATTTGCTTATGGGGAAAGACCTAATTGTATCATATTTTGAATGAAAAACCCGTTATAATTTCAGTAAATCAAAAAGAAGTCAAGAAAAGATGGGGGAAGGTCCATAGAAAAAGCAAAAATAAGATAATAAAGCAATATAAATAAACTCGAACAGGCTGTTATTCATAAATTCATAGTAAATGTGAAGGGAATCTTCTCTCAATTTAAGGCTATAAAGCCAAAATTGCTAGAACTACAGAGAGGAATTTTAAAATTCATCCTCACTGTGGGAGATTTTAGCTCATTTCTCTCAGTAATTCATTAAGCAAATGACATTATAGAGTGCAGCTGAAGACGTGCTTCACAGCCCTGCAATGCTAGTCCCTGATACATATTTGGAAGTTATTCATATATGTATGCACCAAGTCTCATGTACAAGATGGTTCACAGAAGTCAGCACGTATAAAGCAAAAGACTGAAACCAATCAAATGTCAGTCAAAAGGAGAATGAACAAAGAAAATGTGCATGAGGTCCATAGTAGAATCCTACACAATAGAAAGAAATAAAAAGACTCCAGTTACATAGATGAATCTTAGGAATTGAGAGGGTGTGTACAAAACACACTGCAGAAAAGCATGTACAATCTGACTTCATTCACCCAATGCACAAAACATACAAATTTAAGCAATGTATTTTTAGAAATATACAAATGGTAAAACTATTAAAAAGGAGCTTACCTTTGTAGGTGACCTTTGTAGGATGGAAGTGGGATTGATTTCGGACGTGTGATGCAGTAAGTGGCAGCTTGCAACAAGCAGCAGTGAGCCGTAGCTGGAAGGAGGGTCTTAGTTTTCTGGATGGGGAGTTCTAACCCCTGGACCACAGGGCCAGCAGTTAGGGCTAGAGTCCCCAGTTCTTGCCTGCCTAGTCAAGAATGAATTCAGGTGAGAAGGCAGAAAGTAAGGCGTAAAGGAAAAATTTTATTGAAAAGAAAATTACTGAAGAAAGGCACATGGGCAAACAGAGTCGAGTTTTGGGGAAGTTTAAATCCTTTAAAAGGGGGCAGTTTTCTGGGTCTTTGTCTTCCCTCAGGCAAATCATCTTGCTTTGTCTTCCCTTCGTTAATTTGTTTCAGGACCCTCCCCTGGGGTGTGCACGTACCCTTCAGCCAAGATTGATCTCGAAGTGAGGCTTTCTGGGAGGAGCAAGACATTATGGCCTGGAATTATCCCCTGGTTTTTGACCCCAAGGAGCCTTTCTGTGCACTTATAGTGTCTCCCTTTGGTTGGTAAAGAATCTGCCTGCAATGCAGGAGACCTGGGTTTGATCCCTGAGTTGGGAAGATCCCCTGGAGAAGGAAATGGCAACCCACTCCAGTATTCTTGCCTGGAGAATTGCATGGACAGAGGAGTTGGGCAGGCTACAGTCATTGGGATTGCAAAGAGTTGGACATGACTGTGTTACTAACTTTCAGAGATACCTTAATCCTTTACTCAAACAGGGTTTGCCTCCCTTTGTCCTTGCTATAATGGTCATCTGAGTTAAATTCGCTCATTCTGGTCCATTTTAGTTGGCTAATTCCTAAAATGTAGATGTTCACTCTTGCTATCTCTGGTTTGATCGCTTCTAATTTACCTTGATTCATGGACCTAATATTCCAGGTTCCTATGCAGTATCGCTCTTTACAGCATTGGATTTTACTTCCATCACCAGTCACATCCACAACTGGGTGTTGTTTTTGCCTTGGCTCTGTCTCTTCATTCTTTCTGGTGTTATCTTTCCACTCTTCTCCAGTAGAATACTGGGCACCTACTGACCTGGGAAGTTCATTTTTTATTATATTTACTACTGTGCAAGAATCACTTAGAAGAAATGGATTAGCCATCATAGTCAACAAAAAAGTCCAAAATGCAGTACTGGGGTGCAATCTCAAAAATGACAGAATGATCTCTGTTTGTTTCCAAGGCAAACCATTCAATATTAGAGTAATCCAAGTCTATGCCCCAACCAGTAATGCTGAAGAATCTGAAGTTGAATAGCTCTATGAAGACCTACAAGACCTTCTAGAACTAACACCCAAAGAAGATGTCCTTTTCATTATAGGGGACTGGAATGCAAAGTAGGAAGTGAAGAGATACCAGGAGTAAGAGGCAAATTTGGCTTTGGAGTACAGAATGAAACAGGGCAAAGGCTAACAGAATTTTTCCAAGAGAACGCACTGGTAACATCAGACACACTCTTCCAACAAAACAAGAGAAGACTCTACACATGGACATCATCAGATGGTCAATACTGAAATTAGATTGATTATATTCTTTGCAGCCAAATATGGAGAGCTCTATACAATCAGCAAAAACAAGACCAGAAGTTGACCGGAAGCTCAACTCATAAACATCTTATAGTCAAATTCAGACTTAAATTGAAGAAAGTAGGGAAAACTACAGGATCATTCAGTATGACATAAATGAACGCCATTACGATTATACAGTAGAAGTAACAAATAGATTCAAGGGATTCAGTTCTGTTCAGTTGCTCGGTCGTGTCCGACTCTTTGCCACCCCATGAACTGCAGCACACGAGGCCTCCCTGTCCATCACCAACTCCCAGAGTTTACCCAAACTCATGTCTATTGAGTTGGTGATGCCATCCAACCATTTCATCCTCTATTGCCCCCTTCTCCTGCCCTCAATCTTTCCCAGCATCAGTCTTTTCAAATGAGTCAGCATCAGGTGGCCAAAGTATTGGAGCTTCAACATCAGCCCTTCCAGTGAACATCCAGGACTGATCTCCTTTAGGATGCACTGGTTGGATCTCCTTGCAGTCCAAGGGACTCTCAACAGTTTTCTCCAACACCACAGTTCAAAAGCATTAATGCTTCGGCACCTAGCTTTCTTTATAGTCCGGCTCTCACAACCACGCATGACTACTGAAAAACCATACCTTGACTAGACGGACCTTTGTTGACAAAGTAATGTCTCTGCTTTCTAATATGCTGTCTAGGTTGGTCATAACTTTCCTTCCAAGGAGTAAACATCTTTTAATTTCATGGCTGCAGTCACCATCTGCAGTGATCTTGGCACCCCAAAAATAAAGTCAGCCACTGTTTCCACTGTTTTGAATCTATTTCACATGAAGTGATGGGACCGGATGTCATGATCTTTCTGAATGTTAAGCTTTAAGCCAATTTTTTCACTCTCCTCTTTCACTTTCATCAAGAGGCTCTTCAGTTCTTCTTCATTTTCTGCCATAAGGGTGGTGTCATCTGTGTATCTAAGGTTATTGATATTTCTCCCAGCAATTTTGATTCCAGCTTGTGCTTCTTCCAGCCCAGTGTTTCTCATGATGTACTCTGCATGTAAGTTAAATAAGCAGGGTGACAATATACAGCCTTGATGTATTCCTTTACCTATTTGGAACCACTCTGTTTTTCCATGTCTAGTTCTAACTGTTGCTTCCTGACCTGCATACAGGTTTTTCAAGAGGCAGGTCAGGTGGTCTGGTATTCCCATCTCTTGAAGAATTTTCCACAGATTATTGTGATCCACACAGTCAAAGGCTTTGGCATAGTCAATAAAGCAGAAGTAGATGTTTTTCTGGAACTCTCTTGCTTTTTCGATGAACCAGCGGATGTTGGCAATTTGATCTTTGGTTCCTCTGCCTTTTCTAAAACCAGCTTGAACATCCGGGAGTTCACAGTTCACGTATTGCTGAAGCCTGGCTTGGAGAATTTTGAGCATTACTTTCCTAGCATGTGAGATGAGTGCAATTGTGCGGTAGTTTGAGCATTCTTTGACATTGCCTTTCTTTGGGACTGGAATGTAAACTGACCTTTTCCAGTCCTGTGGCCACTGCTGAGTATTCCAAATTTGCTGGCATATTGAGTGCAGCACTTTCACAGCATCATCTTTCAGGATTTGAAATAGCTCAACTGGAATTCTATCACCTCCACTAGCTTTGTTCGTAGTGATGCTTTCTAAGGCCCACTTGACTTCACATTCCAGGATGTCTGGTTCTAGGTGAGTGATCACACCATTGTGATTATCTGGGTCCTGAAGATCTTTTTTGTACAGTTCTTCTGTGTATTCTTGCCATCTCTTCTTAATATCTTCTGCTTTTGTTAGGTCCATACCATTTCTGTCCTTTATCGAGCCCATCTTTGCGTGAAATGTTCCCTTGATATCTCTAATTTTCTTGAAGAGATCTCTAGTCTTTCCCATTCTGTTGTTTTCCTCTATTTCTTTTCACTGATTGCTGAGGAAGGCTTTCTTATTTCTTCTTGCTATTCTTTGGAACTCTGCATTCAGATGCTTATATCTTTCCTTTTCTCCTTTGATTTTTTGCTTCTCTTCTTTTCACAGCTATTTGTAAAGCCTCCTCAGACAGCCATTTTGCTTTTATTGCATTTCTTTTTCTTGGGGTTGGTCTTGAGCCTTGTCTCCTGTACGATGTCACAAACCTCTGTCCATAGTTCATCAGGCACTCTGTCTATCAGATCTAGTCCCGTAAATCTATTTCTCACTGTATAATCATAAGGGATTTGGTTTAGGTCATACCTGAATGGTCTAGTGGTTTTCCACACTTTCTTCAATTTAAGTCTGAATTTGGCAATAAGGAGTTCATGATCTGAGCCACAGTCAGCTCTTGGTCTTGTTTTTGCTGACTATATAGTGCTTCTCCATCTTTGGCTGCAAAGAATATAATCAATCTGATTTTGGTGTTGACCATCTGGTGATGTCCATGTGTAGAGTCTTCTCTTGTGTTGTTGGAAGAGGGTGTTTGCTATGACCAGTGCATTTTCTTGGCAAAACCCTATTAGCCTTTACCCTACTTCATACCATACTCCAAGGCCAAATGTGCTTGTTGCTCCAGGTGTTTCTTGGCTTCCTACTTTTGCATTCCAGTCCCCTATAATGAAAAGGACATCTTTTTTGGGTGTTAGTTCTAAAAGGTCTTGTAGATCTTCATGGAATCATTTAACTTCAGCTTCTTCAGTGTTACTGGTCTGGGCATAGACTTGGATTACTGTGATATTGAATGGTTTGCCTTGGAAACAAACATAGATCATTCTGTCGTTTTGGAGATTGTATCCAAATACTGCATTTCAGACTCTTTTGTTGACTATGATGGCTACTGCATTTCTTCTAAGGGATTCCTGCTCACAGTAGTAGATATAATAGTCATCTGAGTTAAATTCTCCCATTCCAGTCCATTTTAGTTCACTGATTCCTAGAATGTCGATGTTCACTCTTGTCATCTTCTGTTTGACTACTTCCAATTTGCCTTGAGAGTGATACCCCACACCCAAGGTAAGAGAAACCCAAGTAAGACGGTAGGTGTTGCAAGAGGGCATCAGAGGGCAAACACACTGAAACCATACTCACAGAAAACTAGTCAATCTAATCACACTAGGATCACAGCCTTGTCTAACTCAATGAAACTAAGCCATGCCCGTGGGGCAACCCAGGATGGGCAGGTCATGGTGGAGAGATCTGACAGGGTGTGGTCCGCTGGAGAAGGGAATGGCAAACCACTTCAGTATTCTTGCCTTGAGAACCCCATGAACAGTATGAAAAGGCAAATTGATAGGATACTGAAAGAGAAACTCCACAGGTCAGTAGGGGCCCAATATGCTACTGGAGATCAGTGGAGAAATAACTCCAGAAAGAATGAAGGGATGGAGCCAAAGCAAAAAGAATACTGTGGATGTGTCTGGTGATAGAAGCAAAGTCCGATGCTGTAAAGAGCAATATTGCATAGGAACCTGGAATGTCAGGTCCATGAATCAAGGCAAATTGGAAGTGGTCAAACAAGAGATGGCAAGAGTGAATGTAGAGATTCTAGGAACCAGAGAACTAAAATGGCCTGGAATGGGTGAATTTAACTCAGAGGACCATTATATCTACTACTGCAGGCAGGAATTCCTCAGAAGAAATGGAGTGGCCATCATGGTCAACAAAAGAGTCCGAAATGCAGTACTTGGATGCAATCTCAAAAACGACAGAATGATCTCTGTTCGTTTCCAAGGCAAACCATTCAATGTCACAGTAATCCAAGTCTATGCCCCAACCTTTTCGTACTGTTCATGGGGTTCTCAAGGCAAGAATACTGAAGTGGTTTGCCATTCCCTTCTCCAGCGGACCACACCCTGTCAGACCTCTCCACCATGACCCGCCCATCCTGGGTTGCCCCACGGGCACGGCTTAATTTCATTGAGTTAGACAAGGCCGTGGTCCTGGTGTGATTAGATTGACTAGTTTTCTGTGAGTATGGTTTCAGTGTATTTGCCCTCTGATGCCCTCTTGCAAGACCTACCGTCTTACTTGGGTTTCTCTTACCTTGGGCGTGGGGTATCTCTTCCTGGCTGCTCCAGCAAAGCACAGCCATCCACCTTACCTTGGATGAGGGGTCTCTCCTCACTGCCGCCCTTCCTGACCTCGGTCGTGGGGTAGCTCCTCTCCGCCGTGCTTAGTGCGCAGGTCCTCACCGCTGTCCTTCCTCGGTCGTTGGGTAGCTCCTCTCGGGCGTGCTCTCCTGCGAGGGGCTCTCAGTGCCCCGCGCAGCCGGCGAGGGGCTCTCAGTGCGCCGCGCAGCCGGCGAGGGGCTCTCAGTGCGCCGCTCGCGGGTAGGCCGGGCGCTCTCAGTGCGCCGCTCATGTGAACCGTGAACTTCCTGATTTTCAAGCTGGATTTAGAAAAGGCAGAGGAACCAGAGATCAAATTGCCAACATCTGCTGGATCATCGAAAAAGCAAGAGAGTTCCAGAAAAACATCTATTTCTGCTTTATTGACTATGCCAAAGCCTTTGACTGTGTAGATCACAATTAACTGTGGAAAATTCTGAAAGGGATGGGAATACCAGACCACCTGATCTGCCTCTTGAGAAATCTGTATGCAGGTCAGGAAGCAACAGTTAGAACTGGTCATGGAACAACAGACTGGTTCCAAATAGGAAAAGGAGTACGTCAAGGCTGTATATTGTCACCATGTTTATTTAACTTATATGCAGAGTACATCATGAGAAACGCTGGACTGGAAGAAACACAGCTGGAATCAAGATTGCCGGGACAAATATCAATAACCTCAGATATGCAGATGATACCACCCTTATGGCAGAAAGTGAAGAGGAACTCAAAAGCCTCTTGATGAAAGTGAAAGTGGAGAGTGAAAAGGTTGGCTTAAAGCTCAACATTCAGAAAATGAAGATCATGGCATCTGGTCCCATCACTACATGGGAAATAGATGGAGAAACAGTGGAAACAGTGTCGGACTTTATTTTTCTGGGCTCCAAAATCACTGCAGATGGTGACTGCAACCATGAAATTAAAAGACGCTTACTCCTTGGAAGGAAAGTTATGATCAACCTAGATAGCATATTCAAAAGCAGAGACATCACTTTGCCAACAAAGGTTCGCCTAGTCAAGGCTATGGTCTTTCCTGTGGTCATGTATGGATGTGAGAGCTGGACTGTGAAGAAGGCTGAGCGCCGAAGAATTGATGCTTTTGAACTGTGGTGTTGGAGAAGACTCTTGAGAGTCCCTTGGACTGCAAGGAGATCCAACCGGTCCATTCTGAAGGAGATCAGCCCTGGGATTTCTTTGGAGGGAATGATGCTCAAGCTGAAACTCCAGTATTTTGGCCACCTCATGCGAAGAGTTGACTCATTGGAGAAGACTCTGATGCTGGGAGGGATTGAGGGCAGGAGGAGAAGGGGACGACAGAGGATGAGATGGCTGGATGGTATCACTGACTTGATGGATGTGAGTCTGAGTGACCTCCGAGAGCTGGTGATGGATAGGGAGGCCTGGCATGCTGCAGTTCATGGGGTCGCAAAGAGTTGGACACGACTGAGTGACTGATCTGATCTGATCTGATGCCCCAACCAGTACCTCTGAAGAAGCTGAAGTTGAACGGTTCTATGAAGACCTACAAGACCTTTTAGAACTAACACCCAAAAAAAGATGTCCTTTTCATTATAGGGGACTGGAATGCAAAAGTAGGAAGTCAAGAAACACCTGGAGTAACAGGAAAATTTGGCCTTAGAATACGAAATGAAGCAGGGCAAAGACTAATAGAGTTTTGCCAAGAAAATGCACTGGTCATAGCAAATACCCTCTTCGAATGACACAAGAGAAGACTCTACACATGGACATCACCAGATGGTCAACACCGAAATCAGATCGATTATATTCTTTGCAGCCAAAGATGGAGAAGCTCTATCAGATCAGATCAGATCAGATCAGTCGCTCAGTCGTGTCCGACTCTTTGCGACCCCATGAACTGCAGCACGCCAAGCCTCCCTATCCATCACCAGCTCTCGGAGGTCACTCAGACTCACATTCATCGAGTCAGTGATGCCATCCAGCCATCTCATCCTCTGTCGTCCCCTTCTCCTCCTGCCCTCAATCCCTCCCAGCATCAGAGTCTTCTCCAATGAGTCAACTCTTCACATGAGGTGGCCAAAATACTGGAGTTTCAGCTTGAGCATCATTCCCTCCAAAGAAATCCCAGGGCTGATCTCCTTCAGAATGGACCGGTTGGATCTCCTTGCAGTCCAAGGGACTCTCAAGAGTCTTCTCCAACACCACAGTTCAAAAGCATCAATTCTTCGGCGCTCAGCCTTCTTCACAGTCCAGCTCTCACATCCATACATGACCACAGGAAAGACCATAGCCTTGACTAGGCGAACCTTTGTTGGCAAAGTGATGTCTCTGCTTTTGAATATGCTATCAAGGTTGGTCATAACCTTCCTTCCAAGGAGTAAGCGTCTTTTAATTTCATGGCTGCAGTCACCATCTGTAGTGATTTTGTAGCCCAGAAAAATAAAGTCTGACACTGTTTCCACTGTTTCTCCATCTATTTCCCATGTAGTGATGGGACCAGATGCCATGATCTTCATTTTCTGAATGTTGAGCTTTAAGCCAACCTTTTCACTCTCCACTTTCACTTTCATCAAGAGGCTTTTGAGTTCCTCTTCACTTTCTGCCATAAGGGTGGTATCATCTGCATATCTGAGGTTATTGATATTTCTCCCGGCAATCTTGATTCCAGCTTGTGTTTCCTCCAGTCCAGCATTTCTCATGATGTACTCTGCATATAAGTTAAATAAACATGGTGACAATATACAGCCTTGACGTACTCCTTTTCCTATTTGGAACCAGTCTGTTGTTCCATGACCAGTTCTAACTGTTGCTTCCTGACCTGCATACAGATTTCTCAAGAGGCAGATCAGGTGGTCTGGTATTCCCATCTCTCTCAGAATTTTCCACAGTTTATTGTGATCTACACAGTCAAAGGCTTTGGCATAGTCAATAAAGCAGAAATAGATGTTTTTCTGGAACTCTCTTGCTTTTTCGATGATCCAGCGGATGTTGGCAATTTGATCTCTGGTTCCTCTGCCTTTTCTAAATCCAGCTTGAACATCAGGAAGTTCACGGTTCACATATTGCTGAAGCCTGGCTTGGAGAATTTTGAGCATTACTTTCCTAGCATGTGAGATGAGTGCAATTGTGCGGTAGTTTGAGCATTCTTTGGCATTGCCTTTCTTTGGGATTGGGATGAATACTGACCTTTTCCAATCTTGTGGCCACTGCTGAGTTTTCCAAATTTGCTGGCATATTGAGTGTAGCACTTTCACAGCATCATCTTTCAGGATTTGGAATAGCTCCACTGGAATTCCATCACCTCCACTAGCTTTGTTCGTAGTGATGCTTTCTAAGGCCCACTTGACTTCACATTCCAGGATGTCTGGCTCTAGGTCAGTGATCACACCATCATGATTATCTAGGTCGTGAAGCTCTTTTTTGTATAGTTCTTCTGTGTATTCTTGCCACCTCTTCTTAGTATCTTCTGCTTCCGTTAGGTCCATACCATTTCTGTCCTTTATCAAGCCCATCTTTGCATGAAATGTTCCTTTGGTATCTCTGATTTTCTTGACTAGATCCTTAGTCTTTCCCATTCTGTTGTTTTCCTCTATTTCTTTGCATTGATCGCTGAAGAAGGCTTTCTTATCTCTTCTTGCTATTCTTTGGAACTCTGCATTCAGATGTTTATATCTTTCCTTTTCTCCTTTGCTTTTCACTTCTCTTCTTTTCACAGCTATTTGTAAGGCCTCCCCAGACAGCCATTTTGCTTTTTTGCATTTCTTTTCCATGGGGATGGTCTTGATCCCTGTCTCCTGTACAATGTCACGAACCTCATTCCATAGTTCCTCAGGCACTCTATCTATCAGATCTAGGCCCTTAAATCTATTTCTCACTTCCACTGTATAATCATAAGGGATTTGATTTAGGTCATACCTGAATGGTCTAGTGGTTTTCCCTACTTTCTTCAATTTCAGTCTGAATTTGGCAATAAGGAGTTCATGGTCCGAGCCACAGTCAGCTCCTGGTCTTGTTTTTGCTGATTGTATAGAGCTTCTCCATCTTTGGCTGCAAAGAATATAATCGATCTGATTTCGGTGTTGACCATCTGGTGATGTCCATGTATAAAGTCTTCTCTTGTGTTGTTGGAAGAGGGTATTTGCTATGACCAGTGCATTTTCTTGGCAAAACTCTGTTAGTCTTTGCCCTGCTTCATTCCGTATTCCAAGGCCAAATTTTCCTGTTACTCCAGGTGTTTCTTGACTTCCTACTTTTGCATTCCAGTCCCCTATAATGAAAAGGACATCTTTTTGGGGTGTTAGTTCTAAAAGGTCTTGTAGTTCTTCATAGAACCGTTCAGGAGAAGCTCTATACAATCAGCAAAACAAGAGCAGGAGCTGACTGTGGCTCAGACCATGAACTCCTTATTGCCAAATTCACACTTAAATTGAAGAAAGTAGGGAAAACCACTAGACCATTCAGGTATGACCTAAATCAAATCCCTTATGATTATACAGTGGAAGTGAGAAATAGATTTAAGGGCCTAGATCTGATAGAGTGCCTGATGAACTATGGAATGAGGTTCGTGACATTGTACAGGAGACAGGGATCAACACCATCCCCATGGAAAAGAAATGCAAAAAAGCAAAATGGCTGTCTGGGGAGGCCTTACAAATAGCTGTGAAAAGAAGAGAAGTAAAAAGCAAAGGAGAAAAGGAAAGACATAAACATCTGAATGCAGAGTTCCAAAGAATAGCAAGGAGAGATAAGAAAGCCCTCTTCAGTGATCAATGCAAAGAAATAGAGGAAAACAACAGAATGGGAAAGCCTAGGGATCTCTTCAAGAAAATCAGAGCTACCAAAGGAACATTTCATGCAAAGGTTCACATATTGGTGAAGCCTGGCTTGAAGAATTTTGAGCATTACTTTACTAGCGTGTGAGATGAGTGCAATTGTGCGGTAGTTTGAGCATTCTTTGGCATTGCCTTTCTTTGTGATTGGGATGAAAACTGACCTTTTCCAATCCTGTGGCCACTGCTGAGTATTCCAAATTTGCTGGCATATTGAGTATGACACTTTCACAGCATCATCTTTCAGGATTTGTAATAGCTCAACTGGAATTCCATCAAATCCACTAGCTTTGTTCGTAGTGATGCTTTCTAAGGCCCACTTGACTTCACATTCCAGGATGTCTGGCTCTAGGTCAGTGATCACACCATCATGATTATCTAGGTCATGAAGATCTTTTTTGTACAGTTCTTCTGTGTATTCTTGCCATCTCTTCTTAATATCTTCTGCTTCTGTTAGGTCCATACCATTTCTGTCCTTTATTGAGCCAAGAGGAGAAGGGGAGGACAGAGGATGAGATGGCTGGATGGCATCACTGACTCGATGGATGTGAGTCTGAGTGACCTCTGGGAGTTGGTGATGGACAGGGAGGCCTGGCGTGCTGCGATTCATGGGGTTGCAAAGAATCGGACATGACTGAGCGACTGATCTGATCTGATTTTGCCTTGATTCATGGACCTAACATTCCAGGTTCCTATGCAATATTGCTCTTTACAGCATCAGACCTTGCTTCTATCACCGGTCCCATCCACAACTCGGTATTGTTTTTGCTTTGGCTCCATCCTTTCATTCTTTCTGGAATTATTTCTCCACTCATCTCCAGTAGCATATTGGGCACCTACCGACCTGGGGAGTTCATCTTTCAGTGTCTTATCTTTTTGCCTTTTCATACTGTTCATGGGGTTCTCAAGACAAGAATACTGAAGTGGTTTGCCATTTCCTTCTTCAGTGGACCACATTTTGTCAGAACTGTCCACCATGACCCGACTGTCTTGGGTGGCATAGCTTAGTTTCATTGAGTTAGACAAGGCTTTGGTTCATGTGATCAGAGTGGCTAATTTTCTGTGATTGTGATTTCAGTCTGTTTGCCCTCTGATGTCCTCTCTTAGTGCCCTCTCTTACTTGGGTTTCTCTTACCTTGGACATTGGGTATCTCTTCACGGCTGCTCCAGCAAAGCACAGCCACCACTCCTTACTTTGGACATGGGATTAGATCTGATAAACAGAATCCCTAAAGAACTATGGACAGAGGTTCCTGACATTGTACAGGAGGTAGAGATCGAGGCCATCCCCAAGAAAAAGAACTGCAAAAAGACAAAATGGTTGTCTGAAGAGGCCTTTACAAATAGGTGAGAAGAGAATCTAAAGGCAAAGGAGAAAAGGAAAGATATACCCATTTGAATGCAGAGGTCCAAAGAATAGCAAAGAGAGATAAGAAAGCCTTCCTCAGTGATAAATGCAAAGAAATAGAGGAAAACAATAGAATGGGAAGGAGTAGAGATCTCTTTAAGAAATTTAGAGATGCCAAGGAAACAATTCATGCAAGGATGGATGCAATAAAGCATAGAAATGGTATGGATCTAACAGAAGCAACAGATATTAAGAAGAGGTGGCAAGAAAACACAGAAGAACTATACAAAAAAGATCCTCATGACCCAGATAACCATAATGGTGTGATCACCCACCTAGAGCCAGACATCCTTGAATGTGAGGTCAAGTGGGCCTTAGGAAGCATCACTACGAACAAAGCTAGTGGAGGTGATGGAATTCCAGTGGAGCTATTCCAAATCCTGAAAGATGATGCTGTGAAAGTGCTGCACTCAATATGCCAGCAAATTTGGAAAACTCAGCAGTGGCCACAGGACTGGAAAAGGTCAGTTTACATTCCAATCCCAAAGAAAGGCAATGCCAAAGAATGTTCAAACTATCACACAATTGCACTCATCTCACACACTAGCAAAGTAGTGCTCAAAATTCCAATCTAGACTTCAACAGTATGTGAACCGTGAACTACCAGGTGTTCAAGGTGGATTTAGAAAAGGCAGAGGAACCAGAGACCAAACTACCAACATTAGTTGGATCATCGAAAAAGCAAGAGAGTTCCAGAAAACCATCTACTTTGCTTTATTGACTACACCAAGCCTTTGACTGTGTGGATCACAACACACTATGAAAAATTCTTCAAGAGATGGGAACCTGCCTTTTGAGAAATCTGTATGCAGATCAGAAAACAACGGTTAGAATTGGACATGGAACAACAGACTGGTTCCAAATAGGGAAAGGAGTACACCAAGGCTGTAGACTGTCACCCTGCTTCTTTAACTTATATGTAGAGCACATCTGGAGAAGGCAATGACACTCCACTCCAGTACTCTTGCCTGGAAAATCCCATGGATGGAGAAGCCTGGTAGGCTGCAGTCTATGGGGTCATTAAGAGTGGGACATGACTGAGTGACTTTACTTTCACTTTTCACTTTCATGCATTGGAGAAGGAAATGGCAACTCACTCCAGTGTTCTTGCCTGGAGAATCCCAGGGACGGGGAAGCCTGGTGGGCTGCCAGCTATGGAGTCGCATAGACTTGCAACAACTGAAGAGACTTAGCAGCAGCAGCAGCAGAATACACCAAGAGAAATGCTGAGCTGGATTAAGCACAAGCTGGAATCAAAGTTGCCAGGACAAATATCAATAACTGCAGATATGCAGATGACACCACTCTTATGGCAGAAAGTGAAGAACTAAAGAGCCTCTTGATGCAAGTGAAAGAGGAGAGTGAAAAAGTTGGTTTAAAGCTCAACATTCAGAAAACTAAGATCATGGCATCTGGTCCCATCATTTCATGGCAAATAGTTGGGGAAACAATGGAAACAGTGAGAGACTTCAGTTTTTTGGGCCCCAAAATCACTGCAGATGGTGACTGCAGCCATGAAATTAAAAGACTTTTGATCCTTGGAAGAAAAGCTATGTCCAACCTAGATGGCATATCAAAAAACAGAGACGTTACTTTGCCAACAAAGATCAATCTAGACAAAGCTATGGTTTTCCAGTAGTCATGTATGAATTTGAGAGTTGGACTATAAAGTAAGGTGAGCATTGAAGCATTGATGCTTTTGAACTGTGGTGTTGGAAAAGACTCTTGAGAGTCCCTTGGACTGCAAGAGATCAAACCAGTCACTCCTAAAGGAAATCGGTCCTGAGTATTCATTGGAAGGACTGATGCTGAAGCTGAAACTCCAATCCTTCAGCCACCTGATGCAAAGAACTGACTCACTAGAAAAGACCTTGATGCTGGGAAAGATTGTAGGCAGAAGGAGAAGAGGATGACAGAGGATAAGACGGTTGGATGGTATCAGTGACTCGATGGACATGATTTTGGGTAAACTCTGGGAGTTGGTGATGGACAGGGAGGCCTGGCGAGCTGCGATTCATGGGTCTGCAAAGAGTCAGACATGACTGAGTGACTGAACTGAACTGAACTGTCCTTGCCGCAATTATTACCTTGACTATTGTCATGACTATTATCTTAAGGTGTTTACAAGAGACAAAGACTGGGCATTTACCCCGTTTCTGTTGTTACTTCCACTTTGGAGGGCAAACAGGAGGCCGATTGTAAATTCCTCAACTGGAGCCCGCCTATCTCTTGTCTCAAGGAGGGCAAATAGGAATCTAGCTGTAAGTATCCAGCCTGAAGCCCACTTTGTGCCCCATGAAATGCAACCTGGAGGTCAGCTGTAAATGTCAAATTTGGAGCCCATCTATCTCCTACCTCAGGATTGGAAAGGGCATACTGGGGTCTTCGAAGATATTTTTTGAGGAAGGAGTCTATTTTATATAATCTTTTTCCAATATAAATCAAGAAAGATGTTCTGAGTTTCCTCTTCTACCATTCCTTACTTCATATGCATAATATATACCCTGTGAGGCCCAACACATCTTAGTGGAGGAGAGAGAGAGGTTATGTGGCCATGGCATATGAGGCTCTGGGTTCTCATATATAAAAAATTTCCTTGCAATTACATTGTCCAGAAAGTGGAAATTGTATCTAATTCTACTAAATAGAAAGAGTTTGCCTTTTCCCCAATTTTTATAAATGGTATTTATGCTCAGGAGAGTATCATTTGATTTTTTTTTCTTCATTGATTCTGGTCTTTATATATGATTTTAATAAATGTGCATTTAGGAATTTTTGTATCACTTAAAAGACTCAAGCTAAAATCTACAAGTCATGTGTAAGTGTTTAATATACCAAGTAAAATGCGTTATTGCAAAATTTACTCTGAGCATGGGATTGTTTAATCCACCAAGTAAAGCATGTTAAGTATTGCAAATTTTACTCTGGTGTGGGTGTTTTCTCTAACCTGATGCCATTAAACCAGGTGTGCCACCTATAAACCTTGCATTGCATTGGTGCGTGCATGCTCAGTCGTGTTCAACTCTTTGTGACCCCATGAACTGTAGCCCACCAGTCTCTTCTGTCTATGGAATTTCCCAGGCAAGAATACTAGAATCTGTTGCCATCTACTCCTCCAGGGGATCTTGCTGACGCAGGGATCAAATCTGCATTTCCTCTGTCTCCTGCATTGCAGGCAGTTCTTTACCCCTTAAGCCATCGGGGATGCCTGTAAACCTTGCATCCTTTAGTAAATGAAATTGAGTCTTGGGTATTCTAGCCATCTTCCTATTACTTCTCTGGAAACCTCTTGCTCACTCAGTCACTCTTGATTGGATGAAATAGGAAGGAGAGAGGGAATATTTTCTCATCAACCAAGGGCTCCCCTGCAGATGAGACCCCTAGAGGATTAAGAACCTCCTTTGAGAATCAGGGACTTCCCTGATGGCTCAGATGGTAAAGAATCCACCTTCAATGCAGGAGACCCAGGTTCGACCCCTGGATCAGGAAGATACCTAGAGAAGGAAATGACAATCCACTTCAGTATTCTTGCCTAGAGAATTCCATGGACAGAGGAATCTGGGAGGCTACAGTCCATTGGGTCACAAGGATTCGGACATGACTGAGTGACTAACACTTTTCGCTTTTGAGAACCAGAAAGGCTGGGAGCACAATGTTGAGAGATGACTGATCTCTTAGACGGAATGTGGCAGAAGCATAAACTTTACTCACTCTTTCCCTCGCTTTGTCTCTAGAGCCCAGGCAGCTTTGGGCTTTGTGACCTTGACCCTCATCCTGATTCGTGTTCGCCTGTGGGACTTTCTGGCAGAAGTGAATTTCCATGGCTTGCTGCTTAGCACTCCCTAGCCCCGGGTTTTCACCCTTCCTCTATCTCTGCCTGCCCAGTGATATTTCAGTGACCCATCCCCTAATCCAGATCCAACAGCCAGTGGAGCTATTATTATTCCTTGTAAGTGAGGTTCACATAGCATGAAGGCCAAATCTTTATTGATTTCTTCACATATATTAAATTACCACTGATGCTTAAGAATATTGTCTGTAGCATGGGTGAGACTGCTTGGGTTCTAATCCCAGCTCCATCACTTACAAGCTGTGTGCGTGTGTGCTTAGGTGGTATCCTGTTCTTCACAACTCTATGGACTGTAGCCTGCCAAACCCCTCGGTCCATGAGATTTTTCTGGGCAAGGATACTGGAGTGGGTTGCCATTTCCTCCTCTAGGAGATCTTCCTGACCTGGGGATCAAACCTGTGTCTATTGCAACTAGCTGTGTGGCCTGGAACAAATGTTCAAGGCTTTGTTCCTGAATTTCCTGTTTGTAAAATAATGTCCCATAAAGCCCAACATGATCTATTTCCTATTTCTTTCCTCACTTCCTTCAGGTCTCAGTTCAAATCTCAATCATCTCAATAGAAAGACTTTTCACAACTAGTTTCTGTAAGATAGCAACCTCCCCTTCCTCATCTGCTGCCAACCTCGTTCTCTACACCTTGTAACCTGTTTTAGTTGGTTCCAAGTGCTTATAAACATCCAATATGTTTCATGTGTTGTTCAGTTGTTAAGTTTGTTCTGACTCTTTGCGACCCCATGGACTGTAGCATGCCAGTCTTCCCTGTCCTTCACTATATTTGTTCAGTTGTTCTCTCCCTCATAGTAATGTAAAATCTGTGCACAGGAATTTCATCTTCTCTATTCGTTACTGTATTCTGTGTGCCAAGAACAGAACTCATACTTAGCAGTTCCTCAAATGTTCTTGCTGGTCACTTAAACTCTATGAAACTTGATTTCTTCTTTTGAACAAAGGGAGAAAAATCAAACTGTCTTGCAGTCATGTGGCAGAATCAGAATGAAAGAGAATTCATTTCCCTGACCTCCAAGTCTGGGTCAGAGATGACTCCTAAAATTCTCCTCCAGCACCCACAGATTATAACTATGGTGATACTTGTTATAAAGAACTTGCTTACTTTGCTCTAATTGAGGTCTATGTGATACCTGTGTTGCTTAACTACATGGTAGATGCTCAGAGTTTTGTAAGTGAATAAATAACATAAAAAACAAGGTTTTAAAAAGTAATACGTCGTTCTATGCATATTTAGGCTACTGTCTGAGGAAGGAGGGCTGCTGCTGCTACTGCTAAGTCACTTCAGTCGTGTCCGACTCTGTGCGATCCCACAGATGGCAGCCCACCAGGCTCCCCCGTCCCTGGGATTCTCCAGGCAAGAACACTGGAGTGGGGTGCCATTTCCTTCTCCAATGCATGAAAGTGAAAAGTGAAAGCGAAGTCGCTCAGTTGTGTCCAACTCTTAGCGATCCCATGGACTGCAGCCTACCAGGCTCCTGAGGAAGGAGAGCTAGCTTCCTCTTTAAAGAATACTCAAGCTGGGGAAAGGAGAGGGTAAACAGAGAGCCTGAATGGTGACAGCAGTCACATTTCATTTGATGGAAATGGGTAGAAAATGAAGGAAAATAAACACCGATTAGCTCCAAACTATTTCTGATTCCAGTTATGTAGCTGACAATCACCACTACACAATGCATAGCAAGCGTTTCTTTCAGTAACACGTCATATTATGGTTCTTTCCATTTTTATTTATTATAAATAAACTCTTGCAAATTGAATCCCACAGTGGAATGTCCTGCTCTAAGCAATATGTAGTCTTTCCTAATGGACTGATCTGGGTGAGAAGACTTTCCCATCCAACCTGTGCAAACTGATTCTGTGAGCAAAGTCTAGATGGATCGAATGTCATCTATACTGTTTTATTGAGATGAGATAATATAATTTCCTTAGTCAACAGTTTCTAGTCTATGAAACTATAGATCCATTTCAGGAAAACATCTGTCAGGTTGCTTTTATTCCTATGAAAGAGTTATGTTGTTGTTGTTGTTGTCATGGAAAACTACTAATCTAGGAGAGAATATTCTTGTCTGGACTTTGCAACTCATTAGCTATGTGATCTTGGCACAATTAAATAACCTCTATGAACTATGATTTATTCATCCAAAAACTGGGATAATTGTAAGAGATGACCCCAAGGGCCTCTAATTCACCAATCACTTTCCCCAGCATCTAGTTTAGTTAAGTTCAGTCATTCAGCCATGTCTGACTTTGCAACCCTTGGACTGCAGCACACCAGGCCTCCCTCTACATCACCAACTCCCAGAGCTTGCTCAAACTCATGTCTGTTGAGTTGGTGATACCCTTCAACCATCTCCTCCTCTGTTGTCCCCTTCTCCTCCCACCTTCAATCTTTCTCAGTATCAGGGTCTTTTCCAATGAATCAGTCCTTCGAGTCAGGTGGCCAAAGTATTGGAGTTTCCGCATCAGTCCTTCCAGTGAATATTCAGGACTGATTTCTTTTAGGATTGACTGGTTTGATTTCCTTGCTGCCCAAGGGACTCTCAAGAGTCTTTTCCAACACCACAGTTCAAAAGTGTCAGTTCTTCAGCACTCAGCTTTCTTTACAGTCTGACTCTCACATCCATACTTGACTACTGGAAAAACTATAGCTTTGACTACACAGACATTTGTCAGCAAAGTAATCTAGCAGCATCTAGAAAAGTGTGTTAGACATAAAAGATGCTTGATAACTGTTCAAAGAATTCTGATATGTGATACTGAGAAACTATGATTGGTCTTTTGCATTTTTATAGCAGATCAACTCCTACCACATAAGTAGAGTTCTGTACATATTTATTAAAAAGGAGATGATTTCCTTTTACTAGTAATAAAGAGTTTCAGATATTGCAATTTGAATTGTGGGTAATCTAGAGTTAATAATTTTGAAACTGTATTATTTAAAATGAATAAATAGATACAAGAAAATCAATCCCTGTGACTTGTGCTTCCCCAATCTTCCCTGGAGAGCTCAGTCATGTAGTTGCTGATTCATTGCCTTCATAAAAGGACTGTGTCCACATAGAGGAGCATCCCATGTGAATCTGAATCTGAAGATCTCAGGGCATGGTTTTTGACATGGAAACTGGGAAGAAAATGAGGTCTCGGGTGGCTCATTGTTTTCAGAGTCAATAACACAAATGTCAGATCATGAAGGAAGCTCTCACTCTAGCAATGTAAGGAAGAGACAGAATTTATGATGAACTCTTTTCCTCCAGGAGAAGAGGAACTCCTGTGGCACTGGTGAATGTCACCAACTGCCCAACCCAACAAGAAAACCTTAGAGCCCTCTTGGTGGACACAACATAACCTAGAGAGTTGTGAATGGAATCAATGATTTGTAGGCTTCTATGGACACATGATTTTCTCTATCTTGATTTTTTGACATTATGTATGAAGGAATTGTTGATGTCAGTCTGTTACACAAACATGGTTTTCCTAATGGTGAGTTCTTTACTTGCAGATATAAATCACATAAAATCTATGAAGACCTCAGTACAGAACCATTAATCTTGCTGAGAAATGAATACCCTGTGAATACTCTGGAGAATGGAGCATATCATCTTCTGTGAGATTAGCACATTTTGGATGAAGCTCTGTTTCTGTGTATCCAACTGAAAGTGAGTTGTCTTCCTTCTTAGAACTTGGTTTCTCTCTTGAGGTCCAGAGAATTTCTTCCTTCTATTACAGTCATTTGGATGTGTGTTTCATTTTTTTTTCTTCTTCCAGTCTTATATGAGATATAATTGACATATAACATCATATTTGTTTAAGGCATATGACATAATGACTTGATATATGTATATATTTTGAAATGATTGCCATGATAATTCTAGTTAATACTCATCACCTCACAAAGTTATAAAAAATTTTTTGTGATGAGAGCTTTTAAGATATTCCCTCTTAGCAAGTTTCAAATATGCAATATAAAATTATTAATTATAGTCACTATGTTGTACACATTCTCAGGGTTTATTTATTTTATAACTGGAAGTTTTGACCACCTTCACCCATTTTGCCCATCCCCAACTCAAACTTCTGACAACCAATCTGTTCTCTGTATCAATGAGCTCAGTTTTTTTTAGATTCCACATGTAAGTGAGATTCAGTATGGGCTTTCATTCCCTCACTAGACCAACGAGCTGGTGTTGATTTCATAATCATTGCCTCCTGAGCTCAGCCAATTACTTGCCAAAGTGATGTTCCACGTGCGTGTGGCGTGTTCAGTCGCTCAGTTGTGTCTGACTCTGCAATCCCCTGGACTGTCCCTCAACCAGGCTCCTCTGTCATGGGATTTCCCAGGCAAGAATACTGGAGTGGGTTGCTGTTTCCTTCTCTAGGGGATCTTCCTGACCCAGGGATCAAACCAGTGTCTCCTACATTGACAGGCAGATTCTTTACCAGTGAGCCACCTGGGCAACATACTCTAGTAAATAGTTAAAAAAAAAAAAAAAAGGAATGATTTAGGCATTAGTCTACTATTTCAGAATTAATTATTATCATCTTCTCTTTTAAATTAAAAGACGCTTACTCCTTGGAAGGAAAGTTATGACCAACCTAGATAGCATATTCAAAAGCAGAGACATCACTTTGCCAACAAAGGTTCGCCTAGTCAAGGCTATGGTCTTTCCTGTGGTCATGAATGGATGTGAGAGATGGACTGTGAAGAAGGCTGAACGCCCAAGAATTGATGCTTTTGAACTGTGGTGTTGGAGAAGACTCTTGAGAGTCCCTTGGACTGCAAGGAGATCCAACCAGTCCATTCTGAAGGAGATCAGCCCTGGGATTTCTTTGGAAGGAATGATACTAAAGCTGAAACTCCAGTATTTTGGCCACCTCATGCGAAGAGTTGACTCATTGGAGAAGACTCTGATGCTGGGAGGGATTGGAGGCAGGAGGAGAAGGGGATGACAGAGGATATGATGGCTGGATGGCATCACTGACTCGATGAATATGAGTCTGAGTGACCTCCGAGGGCTGGTGATGGATAGGGAGGCCTGGCGTGCTGCAGTTCATGGGGTCGCAAAGAGTCGGACACGACTGAGCGACTGATCTGATCTGATCTCTTTTAAATAAACTCCACTTGGTTCAGCTTTAGAAACTAATTTATGCAGAAGCCCTCTGGCTTAGTAGATGGACTTAGCTTGGAAGTCAGGAGAAGTTTTTTACTGTTCATTTTTAAAGGACCCTTGGGGGAAAAGAACTTACTTAGCATTTCTTTCCTGGAATAGCAGAACTGAAAGGACTCGTAAAGGTCGTTCGTATATTTCCTCAGACACACAGAGGAAAAGGGACCTGTATGGATTGGCACTATACATTAGTGGTCAAGTTGAAGGCTGTGTCCTGACCCTAATCTGTGTGACACGAGACAAGATAGTGCTGACTTTGGTGGTGAACTGGCTTCAAAGCGGTAGGAGGACATTCTATTAAGTAATAGAAATATTCTCTATCCAAATCTGGATGATGATTGCTGGCATGTGTAAACATGTAAAAATCCTGCACTTCTACACTTAAATTTATATGTTTTATTGAGTATAACATTATATTTAATAAAAAAGAAAAAAATGGTATATTTTAATGAAACTACCTAGTTCCTCATCCATTATTTTATTATTTCATATACGTCTGCCATTTTTCTGATTACAAAATAATGCATACTTAGTAAAAATTCTGACATATCAGATATGTAAAAAGTTAGATAATGAATAACTTTCAAAATGCCATTATCAAGAGAAGAAATATTGTTAAAATTTTATTATTCCCAGGGTATATGTTCATTTTAAAAACCAGGTCCTTTGAGAATATGGAAGTACTAAGTGTTGCCTTCACCCCAACCACCCCCGGCCCCGGCTCATAATCTCTAGGAAATATTTACAGTGGAGAAGTAGTGACAGGCAGCTATCCGAGGCCACTCTGTCCCCTGCTTCTCAAGCTTGTTAAGCCCAAGTCCCCTTTTGGTTCTAGACAGGTCTTAGTTTTCTCCATCGCTGGTTCTTCTCTAGACTCCAGTGTTTGAGGCTTGTTTACCTTTACAGTGACTCCTTCATTCTACCTTCCTACAATTGACATTAGGAAAGTATTACTGTGTCACTAGTTCTTCCACTATTAAGGATCTTAAAATGGGTTTATGTTACTGCTCTGTTTCAAAGATATGTTGCTAAACATCACAGAAGAATGAATGAGAGGTGTGATGTGAGTAACCAGCCAAGGAACTGACAGTCTCAGGGAGCTGTGAACACAGTTCTCCTTTGTAAGATACAGGTAGCAAGGTTTTAAATTTCCTCACACTCCTGTTCCTATTAGCAGGGGATTAGCAGTCAATTTTGTCTCCTTTTAAATTCCACATATTGGATAGGAGCTAATGAGAATAGAAATTAGCTTGTCTGTCTGAGTCTGGAACTTGCCAGCTCATCTTCTTCCTTTCTCTTCCTTTCTGATCAACTCGATCCTGAATAAAAACTGGTGGGTCCAAGTAGGTTAGATGTCAGGACTTAGAACATCTGGTTGTGCTAGAAAGTTAAGGAAGTGCTCAAAAAATGATGGAGACACATTAAAAGGACACAGAGCATCAAGATAAGCAATGATAGTAAAGAATTATAAGCCATATTACATACATGTTGATTATGAGTCAGTAAATGAATCAACTGAAAGTGTGGAGAAGAAGAGAATATTTACATAGTTTCAAAGTACCTCAAAATGCTTGTTATTACAAACGGGAAAATAGTAACTTTATAGTGGATTGGCAGACTCTAATCGACTGATCAAAGTGCACATCATCAGTAATGGAACAAACTGAAGATCAGACAAATAGAGTCAAGGGACTAGATCTGTTAGACAGAGTGCCTGATGAACTATGGACAGAGGTTTGTGACATTGCACAGGAGACAGGGATCAAGATCATCCCCAAGAAGAAATACAAAAAAGCAAAATGGCAGTCTGAGAAGGTCTTACAAATAGCTATAAAGAAGAGAAGCGAAAGGAAAAGGAAAGACATACCCATTTGAATGCAGAGTTCCAAAGAATAGCAAAGAGAGAAAAGAAAGACTTCCTCAGTGATCAATGCAAAGAAATAGAGGAAAACAATAGATTGGGAAAGACTAGAGGTCTCTTCAAGAAAATCAGAGATAACAAGAGAATATTTCATGCAAAGATGGGTACAACAAAGGACAGAAATGCTATGGACCTAACAGAAGCAGAAGGTATTAAGAAGAGGTGGCAAGAATACATAGAAGAACTGTACAAAAAAGATCTTCAGGACCCAGATAATCATGATGGTGTGATCACTCACCTAGAGCCAGACATCCTGGAATGAGAAGTCAAGTAGGCCTTAGGAAGAATCAGTACGAGTAAAGCTAGTGGAGGTGATGGAATTCCAGTTGAGCTATTTCAAATCCTAAAAGATGGTGCTGTGAAAGTGCTACACTCAATATACCAGCAAATTTGGAAAACTCAGCAGTGGCCACAGGCCTGGAAAAGATCGGTTTTAATTCCAATCCCAAAGAAAGGCAATGCCAAAGAATGCTCAAACTACCGCACAATTGCACTCATCTCGCACACTAAGAAAGTAGTAATGCTCAAAATTCTCCAAGCCAGGCTTCGGCAATATGTGAACTGTGAACTCCCAGATGTTGAAGCTGGTTTTAGAAAAGGCAGAGGAACCAGAGATCAAATTGTCAACATCCACTGGATCATCGAAAAAGCAAGAGAGTTTCAGAAAAACGTCTACTTCTGCTTTATTGACTATGCCAAACCTTTGACTGTGTGGATCACAATCAACTGTGGAAAATTCTGAAAGAGATGGGAATACCAGACCACTTGACCTGCCTCTTGAGAAATCTGTATGCAGGTCAGGAAGTAACAGTTAGAATTGGACATGGAACAATAGACTGGTTCCAAATAGGAAAAGGTGTATGTCAAGGCTGTATATTGTCACCCTGCTTATTCAACTTACATGCAGAGTACATCATGAGAAACACTGGGCTGGAAGAAGCACAAGCTTGAATAAGATTGCTGGGAGAAATATCAATAACCTCAAATACCCAGATGACACCACCCTTATGGCAGAAAACGAAGAAGAACTAAAGAGCCTCTTGATGAAAGTGAAAGAGGAGAGTGAAAAAGTTGGCTTGCTACTGCTACTGCTAAGTCGCCTCAGTCATGTCCGACTCTGTGCGACCCCACAGACAGAAGCCCACCAGGCTCCCCTGTCCCTGGGATTCTCCAGGCAAGAACACTGGAGTGGATTGCCATTTCCTTCTCCAACGTATGAAGTGAAAAGCGAAAGTAAAGTCACTCAGTCGTGTTTGACTCTTAGCGACCCTATGGACTGGAGCCTACCAGGCTCCTCCGTCCATGGGATTTTCCAGGCAAAAGTACTGGGGTGGGGTGCCATTGCCTTCCCCGAAAAGTTGGCTTAAAGATCAACATTCAGAAAACTAAGATCATGGCATCTTGTCCCATCACTTCATGGGAAATAGATGGGGAAACAGTGGAAACAGTGCTGACTTTATTTTGGGGGGGGCTCCAAAATCACTACAGATGGTGACTGCAACCATTAAATTAGAAGACGCTTACTCCTTGGAAGAAAAGTTATGACTAACCTAGATGGCATATTAAAAGGCAGAGACATTACTTTGTCAACAAAGTTCCATCTAGTCAAGGCTATGGTTTTTCCATTGGTCATGTATGGATGTGAGAGTTAGACTGTGAAGAAAGGTGAGTGCCAAAGAATTGATGCTTTTGAACTGTGGTGTTGGAGAGACTCTTGAGAGTCCCTTGGACTACAAGGAGATCCAACCAGTCCATCCTAAAGGAAATGAGTGCTGAATATTCATTGGAAGGACTGATGCCGAAGCTGAAACTCCAATACTTTGGCCACTTGATGCAAAGAGTTGACTCATTTTAAAAGACCGTGATGCTGGGAAAGATTGAAGGCAGGAGAAGGCTCCTCTGTCCGTGGGATTTTCCAGGCAAGAGTACTGGAGTGGGGTGCCATTGCCTTCTCAAGTCTATAAGGATAGAAAGGCACTAAAAGATTTAAGTGAAGTAAATTTTTAAATCATTTCAAAATATTAATAGAGTTCTATATAAATAGAACTTATTTATTAGAGTTTTTAATTTATTTATTATTTATTAGAGTAAATTTTTAAATCATTTCAAAGTTTAATAGAGTTATATATAAATAGAACTCTATTAAATTTACCAGATTTTCTATAAAATCATTCTTAGAATCTATGCATGGGAACATTTTCCCTGGTGAAGACAATTAAAAATAGGTCCATATAATACAGATTAACGGAGAAGGCAATGGCACCCCACTCCAGTACTCTTGCCTGGAAAATCCCATGGACAGAGGAGCCTGGTAGGCTGCAGTCCATGGGGTCGCTAAGAGTCGGACATGACTGAGCGACTTCACTTTCTCTTTTCACTTTCATGCATTGGAGAAGGAAATGGCAACCCACTCCAGTGTTATTGCCTGGAGAATCCCAGGGACGGAGAGGCCTAGTGGGCTGCCGTCTATGGGGTCACACAGAGTCGGACACGACTGAAGTGACTTAGCATAGCATAGCAATACAGATTAAAGCCCTGGAGATAAACTCAGTCCTTTAATGAAGTTTGCTGTAGAGCAAAGCGAGTAAGAACACTATTCCAATTGAGTATTTAATGCATAATTAAATATATGCATTCCTTGGAAGGAAAGTTATGACCAACCTAGATAGCATATTCAAAAGCAGAGACATTACTTTGCCAACAAACGTTTGCCAACAAACGTTCGTCTAGTCAAGGCTATGGTTTTTCCTGTGGTCATGTATGGATGTGAGAGCTGGACTGTGAAGAAGGCTGAGCGCCCAAGAATTGATGCCTTTTGAACTATGGTGTTGGAGAAGACTCTTGAGAGTCCCTTGGACTGCAAGGAGATCCAATCAGTCCATTCTGAAGGAGATCAGCCCTGGGATTTCTTTGGAGGGAATGATGCTAAAGCTGAAACGCCAGTACTTTGGCCACCTCGTGAGAAGAGTTGACTCATTGGAGAAGACTCTGATGCTGGGAGGGATTGGGGACAGGAGGAGAAGGGGACGACAGAGGATGAGATGGCTGGATGGCATCACTGACTCGATAGATGTGAGTCTGAGTGAACTCTGGGAGTTGGTGATGGACAGGGAGGCCTGGCGTGCTGCAGTTCATGGAGTCGCAAAGAGTCGAACATGACTGAGCGACTGAACTGAACTGAACTGATGAAAGTAACAAGCAAAGTATTCAGGCAGTGGGATAAGTTGTGGGGGAGGGAGCAGTGGAAATAATCCCTATGGAGAATTTTAAAAACATTAAAACCAACCAAAAGACCATCTGCTTTTTATTATTACCATGTGTTAGTGATTGTAGATCACTGTCAGTGTTCATATACCACCCCTTTCAGGATGAACCGTAGTTCTGCCCAGTCCTTCTACCTCGTCCTTGTTATATCCATGTATCATAGTGTTTAGGAATAGAAGGAGAACTTCAGTCCTGCAAGGACAATCTACAGGCTACAGAACACAACTCCTCTTCACACATACATCCACACACACACTCTCACCCCTCAATCGTCAGTACATTTTTTACCTTTTTTATCCAAGACTTAAAAGGTCTTACAAGATTTTTGACAGAAGTTTGTCAACTAAAGTTGGAGTTCTGCTATGCTGACAGGCGGGAGAATGTGGAAAGATCAAATCTGGGGAGGCCAACATCTTCTGGAATGTGAAGAACTGGCTGTGATTAAAGATGAAATTTTATGAAACTTCTTTTATATGGTGGACTATCTTTATCAACGAGTTGCTCTTGCTTCATATTTTAGTTTTGAAATATTTTCTTTCATTGCTTCGCACTAAGAAACTATTCTATTTGGCTCCCCATAGTTAGCCAGCTAATGAATCATTTATAACTTTCCATTAACATCCAAGTTTTAATTTTTATATCTGGATATAATTTCTATGTCTTTTTCAGACACAGTTATAGGATTTTTTAAAACTTCTGTGAAGGTTCTTTAAAATCCTCAGAATCTACAAAATTCAAGTATAGAATAAAACTGAAAACTTTACTATAGAACATGCTTAATAGCTAGATTACTTTAAAAGTCTTTGTTAAAAGGAATATTATGTACTTGCAAGCTTATTGGGAGTTCTCAGTTTGTTTCTATTTATTCACTTATTATGTCTACCTTCCATGAAATCTATAAGCCTAAACAGAGGAGCTGTTTTAAGCATCCGTCTGCTAATTTCAACCCCTCAGTCATCTCTGGGTCTGTTGCTATTGACTACCACATACTTCCCCCTGTTATGGGTGACAGACACCTTTTTGGCTTTTAAAGATAGCTATCTAATTTTTTAATTATATGCCAGACATTGGCAAGGCTCCATTTTTAAGAGTCTGGTTGCTTTTCTTCCAAGAAAGAGTGTTGAATTTTTTTATGGCAGGAATAATTGACTGCCAGATCAGCAAATTGCCTTGGAGGCTTGTTTTTAGGCTTTGTTAGATGGGGTCTAGGGCTTCCCTGGTGGTTCAGTGGTGAAGTATCTGCAACACAGGAGCTCTGAGTTCGATCCCTAGATGGGGAAGATCTGCTGGAGAAGGAAATGGCAACCCACTTCAGTATTCTTGCCTGGAGAATCCCATGGACAGAGAAGCCTGGTGGGCTACAGTCGGTGGGATCACAAAGAGTCGGACACTATTTAGTGACTAAATCATCTTCATTATCGTCAAATGGGGTCCAATGCAGTCCTTAGTGGAGAGCCTGATCTCTCTGGTTCCCAGAGAGAAGTCTGTAGTTTTCAATGGTCTCTTCAATTGAGATCAAGCTCTATGGGAAGTCCAAAACCTCCTGAAATCTCACAGAACTCCTGTAGCTATTTTCTGCCAGTTTCACTGAGCTGCCTTGTAAGAACCATATTTAGGTGAAGATAAGAGACCAATAGGTGGGTTTCTCGAACTCCTTCTCTGTGTGACTCCTTTTTCCCGGTACCCTGGCCCACAAGTCCCAGCTCCTTCAGCATCCCTGCTCTGATCTCTGCTCTCCTGTCAAATCAGGGAAACTGCTCTGCTGGGGCTTCCCCTCCCCCACCCAGAGAGTGACTCAGACTAAAGCCCATCCATCCATCAAGGGCTCACTTAATGCATATTTCTTTTCTTAGGAGTCAAATTCTTGAGCTGCCCATTATCCAATGTCTGAAAACACTGTCTTCATGTTTTATGCCCACTTTCGTATTTGTTTAAAGTACAAGTCTAGACCTGTCAGTACCAGAAGCAAAGACTAATTTGTTGGCCTTTACTTCTCTGTTTTCAATGTATTCAAAAAATTTTAAATACTTATTGATCCCTTAAAAAGTATTATCTGTGGCATAATTTTCCAAAGTGTGTTCCATGAAAAATTAAAAAGACTCTGTGTTAAAATAGCTTAGAAAATGCATTTATCTTGACAGCAGGACACCTCAGAGCCATAAAAAGCTAATATGGATTATACATTTTCAAGGGACTACATTATTTGCATTTTTCAAATTCATTTTACCACAGAAACCATTTTTTTAAACAAATTGTCTTATGGTAGTACTAAACAATAGACCACTTTTGGGGCAGTGATGCTCTGTGGCTGCTATTTATTAATTTTATTAAAAATTTATGCACCTAATTAAAAAGGAAGTATGGTTATAACTATCTTCTA
This sequence comes from Tragelaphus eurycerus, assembly GCA_935064755.1. NCBI lineage: Eukaryota > Metazoa > Chordata > Mammalia > Artiodactyla > Bovidae > Tragelaphus > Tragelaphus eurycerus. The sequence continues at coordinate 26,985,047 of CAKXYN010000018.1, read as the reverse complement.
AAATTAATTTTTAGATGGAAAGTAAGCTCAGTTTCTTCTTCCTTTCCTTAGCACACTTCCAGCCAAAATTATTCCAGGAAGTCTTCAAGACATCTAGGGAAATACATATGTACATATACATAGATTCCCAATGGTTAAGTTTGCAGCTGGGCCCTTTTAATATTTTATGTATCATGAAAAAAGGATAGTTTTAAAGAGATAAGTATAATTTTATATTATGGAAACATGTATTTCATTCTGACATCTTTTTCTTAAAAGAAAAAGGCATTTTTTGATACTGTAAGATTAAGTCAGTATTTTTCATTCTCTGAAGTTATCGTCTTATGGTGCTATTTGATAAACGAGGTGTCACTAAAACATGAGAATGATGAGCCTTCAGGAGAAGCAACAGCAGCTGTGAGATTTCTTCTTTACCATTAATAATTAAACTATTTTAAGTGTTTCTTACAGAGCTGTCCTCCTCCAGCACACACAAAGATCTGGATACAGCTGGTCTGGTTGAGAGCAGTTCCTAGCTGCCACAAGTCTAGGAATTATATGAAAACAGCAGGAGTGGAGAAGATCCCCTGGAGAAAGAAATGGCAACCCAGTACAATATTCTTGAAATCCTGTGGACAGAGAAGCTTGGCAGGCTGCAGTCCCGGGATAGCAAAGAGTCAGACGCAATGTAGAGACTAAACAACAGCAGTAGAGGTGACAGACAGGAAGACAACCGACTGAGGGACATTCAAGACCCAGGGTATAATCTGATTATTTTGCTTATGTCTGCCAAGCAGTGTCACTCTCTGGACCTTGGTTTCCCCAACAGACAACGAGCTCCTTGGACTAGGGAATTTCAGAATTTGCTTCTAACTCTTACATTCTCTGGATCTTGTTGAATAATACTGTGCTCACATGCTCATTCATGTCTGACTCTTTGTCAACACATGAACTGTAGTCTTCTAGGCTCCTCTATCAGGAATACTGGGGTGGGTTGCAATTTCCTATACCAGAGGATCTTCCTGACCCAGGCATCAAACAGGTTTCTCCTGAATCAGTAAGCAGATTCCTTACTACTAGCGCCACCTGGGAAGACTTGAATAATACTGTGATTGTGTTAGTCGCTCAGTTGGGTCCCGCTCTTTGCAATCCCAGACCATAACCCACCAGGCTCCTCTCTCTATGGAATTCTCCAGGCAAGAATACAAGAGTGGATAGCCATTCCCTTCTCCAGGGGATATTCTTGACTCAGGGATGGAATCCAGGTCTCCTGCATTGTAAGCAATAAGAATGTGTCAACTACAAATTGGCACTTACCAAGAGCATTGCCAATGACTGAACAAGGCATTTGCCACCTGCCTCTATGGAGATTGTCAAAATTGCCAACATCCGCTGGATCATGGAAAAAGCAAGAGAGTTCCAGAAAAACATCTATTTCTGCTTTATTGACTATGCCAAAGCCTTTGACTGTGTGGATCACAATAAACTATGGAAAATTCTGAAAGAGATGGGAATACCAGACCACCTGATCTGCCTCTTAAGAAATCTGTATGCAGGTCAGGAAGCAACAGTTAGAACTGGTCATGGAGCAACAGACTGGTTCCAAATAGGAAAAGGAGTACGTCAAGGCTGTATATTGTCACCATGTTTATTTAACTTATATGCAGAGTACATCATGAGAAATGCTGGACTGGAAGAAACACAAGTTGGAATCAAGATTGCCGGGAGAAATATCAATAACCTCAGATATGCAGATGACACCACCCTTATGGCAGAAAGTGAAGAGGGGCTAAAAAGCCTCTTGATGAAAGTGAAAGTGGAGAGTGAAAAGGTTGGCTTAAAGCTCAACATTCAGAAAACGAAGATCATGGCATCTGGTCCCATCACTGCATGGGAAATAGATGGGGAAACAGTGGAAACAGTGTCAGACTTTGTTTTTCTGGGCTCCAAGATCACTGCAGATGGTGACTGCAGCCATGAAATTAAAAGACGCTTACTCCTTGGAAGGAAAGTTATGACCAACCTAGATAGCATATTCAAAAGCAGAGACATTACTTTACCAACAAAGGTTCGCCTAGTCAAGGCTATGGTCTTTCCTGTGGTCATGTATGGATGTGAGAGCTGGACTGTGAAGAAGGCTGAGCGCCGAAGAATTGATGCTTTTGAACTGTGGTGTTGGAGAAGACTCTTGAGAGTCCCTTGGACTGCAAGAAGATCCAACCAGTCCATTCTGAAGGAGATCAATCCTGGAATTTCTTTAGAAGGAATGATGCTAAAGCTGAAACTCCAGTATTTTGGCCACCTCATGCGAAGAGTTGACTCATTGGAGAAGACTCTGATGCTGGGAGGGATTGAGGGCAGGAGGAGAAGGGGACGACAGAGGATGAGATGGCTGGATGGCATCACTGACTCGATGGATGCGAGTCTGAGTGACCTCCGGGAGCTGGTGATGGACAGGGAGGCCTGGCGTGCTGCGGTTCATGGGGTCGCAAAGAGTCGGACACGACTGAGCGACTGATCTGATCTGATCTGATCTATGGAGATTGAATCCTGTGCTGCTATCAGATCAGATCAGATAAGATCAGATCAGTCGCTCAGTCATGTCCGACTCTTTTCGACCCCATGAATCGCAGCACGCCAGGCCTCCCTGTCCATCGCCAGCTCCCGGAGTTCACTCAGACTCACACCCATCGAGTCAGTGATGCCATCCAGCCATCTCATCCTCTGTCGTCCCCTTCTCCTCTTGCCCCCAATCCCTCCCAGCAGCAAAGTCTTCTCCAATGAGTCAATTCTTCGCATGAGGTGGCCAAAGTACTGGAGTTTCAGCTTTAGCATCATTCCTTCCAAAGAAATCCCAGGGCTGATCTTCAGAATGGACCGGTTGGATCTCCCTGCAGTCCAAGGGACTCTCAAGAGTCTTCTCCAACACTACAGTTCAAAAGCATCAATTCTTGGGCGCTCAGCCTTCTTCACAGTCCAGCTCTCACATCCATACATGACCACAGGAAAAACCATAGCCTTGACTAGGCGAACCTTTGTTGGCAAAGTAATGTCTCTTCTTTTCAATATGCTATCTAGGTTGGGCATAACTTTCCTTCCAAGGAGTAAGCGTCTTTTAATTTCATGGCTGCAGTCACCATCTGCGGTGATTTTGGAGCCCAGAAATATAAAGTCTGACACTGTTTCCACTGTTTCCCCATCTATTTCCCATGAAGTGATGGAACCAGATGCCATGATCTTAGTTTTCTGAATGTTGAGCTTTAAACCAACTTTTTCACTCTCCACTTTCACTTTCATCAAGAGGCTTTTTAGTTCCTCTTCACTTTCTGCATAAGGGTGGTGTCATCTGCATACCTGAGGTTATTGATATTCCTCCCAGCAATCTTGATTCCAACTTGTGCTTCTTCCAGTCCAGCGTTTCTCATGATGTACTCTGCTGCTGCTGCTACTGCTGCTAAGTCGCTTCAGTCGTGTCCGACTCTGTGCGACCCCATAGACAGAAGCTCACCAGGCTCCCTTGTCCCTGGGATTCTCCAGGCAAGAACACTGGAGTGGGTTGTCATTGCCTTCTCCAATGCATGAAAGTGAAAAGTGAAAGTGAAGTCGCTCAGTCGTGTCCGACTCCTAGCGACCCCGTGGACTGGAGCCCACCAGGCTCCTCCATCCATGGGATTTTCCAGGCAAAAGTACTGGGGTGGGGTGCTATTGCCTTCCCTGATGTACTCTGCATATAAGTTAAATAAACAGGGTGACAATATACAGCCTTGACGTACTCCTTTTCCTATTTGGAACCAGTCTGTTGTTCCATGACCAGTTCTAACTGTTGCTTCCTGACCTGCATACAGATTTCTCAAGAAGCAGATCGGGTGGTCTGGTATTCCCATCTCTTTCAGAATTTTCCACAGTTTATTGTGATCCACACAGTCAAAGGTTTTGGCATAGTCAATAAAGCAGAAATAGATGTTTCTCTGAAACTCTCTTGCTTTTTCGATGATCCAGCGGATGTTGGCAATTTGATCTCTGGTTCCTCTGCCTTTTCTAAAACCAGCTTGTACATCAGGAAGTTCACGGTTCACATATTGCTGAAGCCTGGCTTGGAGAATTTTGAGCATTACTTTACTAGCGTGTGAGATGAGTGCAATTGTGCGGTAGTTTGAACATTCTTTGGCATTGCCTTTCTTTGGGATTGGAAGGAAAACTGACCTTTTCCAGTCCTGTGGCCACTGCTGAGTTTTCTAGATTTGCTGGCATATTGAGTATGACACTTTCACAGCATCATCTTTCAGGATTTGGAATAGCTCCACTGGAATTCCATCACCTCCACTAGCTTTGTTTGTAGTGATGCTTTCTAAGGCCCATTTGACTTCACATTCCAGGATGTCTGGCTCTAGGTCAGTGATCACACCATCATGATTATCTGGGTCCTGAAGATCTTTTTTGTACAGTTCTTCTGTGTATTCTTGCCACCTCTTCTTAATACCTTCTGCTTCTGTTAGGTCCCTACCATTTCTGTCCTTTATCGAGCCCATCTTTGCATGAAATGTTTCTTTGGTAGCTCTGATTTTCTTGAAGAGATCCCTAGTCTTTCCCATTCTGTTGTTTTCCTCTATTTCTTTGCATTGATTGCTGAGAAAGGCTTTCTTATCTCTTCTTGCTATTCTTTGGAACTCTGCATTCAGATGTTTATATCTTTCCTTTTCTCCTTTGCTTTTGGCTTTTCTTCTTTTCACAGCTATCTGTAAGGCCTCCCCAGACAGCCATTTTGCTTTTTTGCATTTCTTTTCCATGGGGATGGTCTTGATCCCTGTCTCCTGTACAATGTCACGAACCTCATTCCATAGCTTATCAGGCACTCTATCTATCATATCTAGGCCCTTAAATCTATTTCTCACTTCTACTGTATAATCATAAGGGATTTGATTTAGGTCATACCTGAATGGTCTAGTGGTTTTCTACCTCCTGCGGATGCAGAAGGGCCTAGAGGAGCTATCCCATGTTGAAGGTCAGGAAGGGCGGCGGTGAGGAGAGAACCCTCGTCCAAGGTAAGGAACAATGGCTGTGCTTTGCTGGAGCAGCCGTGAAGAGATACCCCACGCGCAAGGTAAGAGAAACCCAAGTAAGATGGTAGGTGTTGCAAGAGGGTATCAGAGGACAAACACACTGAAACCATACTCACAGAAAACTAGTCAATCTAATCACAGTAGGACCACAACTTTGTCTAACTCAGTGAAACTAAGCCAGACCGGGGGGCAACCCAAGATGGGTGGGTCATGGTGGAGAGATCTGACAGGATGTGGTCCACTGGAGAAGGGAATGGCAAACCACTTCAGTATTCTTGCCTTGAGAATCCCATGAACAGTATGAAAAGACAAATTGATAGGATACTGAAAGAGAAACTCCCCAGGTCAGTAGGTGCCCAATATGCTACTGGAGATCAGTGGAGAAATAACTCCAGAAAGAATGAAGGGATGGAGCCAAAGCAAAAAGAATACCCAGCTGTGGATGCGACTGGTGATAGAAGCAAGGTCCGATGCTGTAAAGAGCAATATTGCATAGGAACCTGGAATGTCAGGTCCATGAATCAAGGCAAATTGGAAGTGGTCAAACAAGAGATGGCAAGAGTGAATGTTGTTGACATTCTAGGAATCAGCAAACTGAAATAAACTGGAATGTGTGAACTTAACTCAGATGACCATTATATCTACTACTGCAGGCAGGAATCCCTCAGAAGAAATGGAATGGCCATCATGGTCAACAAAAGAGTCTGAAATGCAGTACTTGGATGCAATCTCAAAAACGACAGAATGATCTCTGTTCGTTTCCAAGGCAAACCATTCAATGTCACAGGAATCCAAGTCTATGCCCCAACCAGTAACGCTGAAGAAGCTGAATGGTTCTATGAAGACCTATAAGACCTTTTAGAACTAACACCCAAAAAAGATGTCCTTTTCATTATAGGGGACTGGAATGCAAAAGTAGGTAGTCAAGAAACACCTGGAGTAACAGGCAAATTTGGCCTTGGAATACAGAATGAAGCAGGGCAAAGACTAATAGAGTTTTGCCAAGAAAATGCACTAATCATAACAAACACCCTCTTCCAACAACACAAGAGAAGACTCTATACATGGACATCACCAGATGGTCAACACTGAAATCAGATAGATTATATTCTTTGTAGCCAAAGATGGAGAAGCTCTATACAGTCAGCAAAAACAAGACCAGGAGCTGACTGTGGCTCAGACCATGAACTTGTTATTGTGCTGCTATAGCTGTTGACTTTCAACAACCCCTGGGGGAGTTCAGGGTGGAGTGAGGCACTCTGTGCTCCAGGGAATCTGATGGGACAGGTCTTTAGATAGTTGGATGTTTTTAGGAACAGATTTGATGATCTCAATCCTTGCATCTCCTCATATCTAGAGAAACACTAAATCCCTTCATGGTGACATCAGATCCTCATGACTAACAAAAAACCTTTGTTAGTACTCAACCTAAATTGAGTGCTTCATGGTATTGAACTCCGCCTTCACCAAAACCTTACATATTGACTTTCTCCCACTGCTGCTTTGGAGCAGTCTCTCAGAGCTATCTGAGATGCTACATCCCAGGCTGCAGTCCTCATTTTGCCCCAAATAAAACTTAACTCACAACTCTCAAGTTGTACATCTTTTTTAATCAACAAATGTCACTTCTAGATAGCAGTCCTTCTGCCTGGAGTACAAGAGATGTGTTCTGGAAAACACTGGACAATATGGCTGTCAAGCAACTTGTGGGTTCATTTTAGCTTTATGCCTGTAAACTGAAAAATTCTTACCCCTCATATTTGACCTTCATGACTTAAATAATTCTCCTCAATCACTATCAATTTGTTATCTGTCAAAACCTCTCATTTCACTTCTTGTCAAGTGACAGATGGCCTTTCTCCTGGAACATTATTCCATGTTCCTTCCTACCAATAACAAAAGATTATAAAGCAGGAGAGAGGCTTTTCCAGCAAAAATACAATGGGATTTCGCAGAGAACTAGAACAAAAGGGTTTTAAATCCCTAAATGAAGTCAGGAGGAAAAAAATAAGTCATTCTGGTTTTAGTTGCTAACAAAGGCAGAGAAAGAAAAAAAATCAGTTGCTATATTACTTCTCCATTAGCCAAGCTCAGCACAAAGTGAAAAAGGATTTCCTGATACAACTGTATATTACCTTCAATTGCATTATTGGTTTAGATTATAGCAGAGGGGAAAAATCAAAGATTTCGCCTTTGTTTTCCCTGGAGCCTCAGATGCATCTGATAATGAATCTATCTCTAGGAGCATTATATACAGATACCATGGGATGCTCTGTGTTGTTTTCCTAACTAAGGACAGGTAAACCTGCAGAGTTGCAGGTCCTAAGGCTGCACTCCCTGAGGCAATGCACTTCCCCAGAGAGCTGGAGCACCTTAGCTAAGGGTGGTGCAGACTGGAGACTACCCATAAGTAGAAATGCAGGAAGGCTAGCCCTGAGGGGCAAGGCAAGTCCATGAAGTGGGGGAGGGGGCAGTGAAGAGATTTGAGGTCTAATGCAAGGAAGACGGCCCCTCACTGGGCCATTGATTCAGCTTTCTCATTTTGGAATCCCACAGGGCATAGTGGCTAAGTACAGGCTATGACAAAGTCAGCTACTTACTAACGATAAGAACTGAGGTGAGTTACTGAAATCTGAACTTTAGTTTCCTCATCTGTAAGATGAAGATGATAAATTTAAAACAAATAAAAGGGTGAGGATAATAAACTTAGCCATAAGATGATGAGAAGTATATTGAATGAATGAAGGCAAGTAAAGCACTTAGTACCTGACTTGCCAAAGTTCAATGTTAGAAATACTACAGTCACATCCTTCTACCCTCTAGCTTTGCCTGCTTCCAGCTATTACTAGTAGCTACTATAATGTAAGCTCCAAGAGGGCTCAGATTGTATCCTTAAGGTTCATGGTTGTATCTTCAGCTTAGTAGAGTACCTGGCACATGGTAGGCACTTCATGAATAATTGCTGAATAAATAAGTTAATAAATGAAAGAATTTCTGACTAGCACTCTTGGACAGCCTGCCTCTATCTCTGTGAGGGTGGGTCATGCAGCCACCAAACACTGGGCCATCCCAAGTTGACAGGCTTTGACCTGTGCCTGATCATTCATATTATTGACATATGGCTCTGATGATGTAGGCAAATGTATTTGCTTTTAAAAGAAAATGGCAACCCACTCCAGTATTCTTGCCTGGGAAATTCCATTGACAGAGGAGCCTGATGGGCTATAGTCCATGGGGTCACAGAGAATTGGACATGACTGAGTGACTAACACTAACTAACTCCAGTTTCCAGCACTTTGGTCCAGGTCTTTCTTGTATGTGGGAGGGACTGTAATGTTATCTGTTTTTGTTACACATAAACATTTTAAAATTCATGGTGCTGGGCCAATAGATTAGTAATATCACTTTGTCCTATCTCTCATAGAATTTCCCAAAGGAAGCAATTATAGCAGGCACTTCATTTCATCTGGTCTTCTACAGTAGAGTATATCTGTATACAGACAACTCATTATCCTGATACAAATTTTCCACACTGAGACTCAGCCACTCAAAATCTTCTTTAAAGCCCTGTCCATGGAATGACTATCACATTTTAATAATCTCTTGTGGAATCTCATTTCATAGGCAAGGAAAAGAGAGAGAAAAGATGGGTGAACAGAAGAAGGCATGTCAGTAGTGGTGCACACAGCAGGCTTAGGAGTTGACAACTGAACTGGTGGAGGATGACACAGAAGATCAGAGAGGAATCAGAGAAATGAAGGAGGTAGGCAGGAAGGCAGCTAGTCACTAACAGGCTCCCACCGCGTGCTGTTCCTACTTCTTATTATAGCATGGACCACATTCTATGCTATTTTTCTTTTTCTAAAAGTTGTTCCCTACCACTATATTGTATATTTGATGATGTAGACCCTGTTTTAGTCTCATAGTCTAGCCTGCCCCTGTCATATAGTAATTCTTAATAATTTTGAATGGGTTAGTGAATTAGTAGATGGAAGGATGGATGAATGGCCAGAATATAAAGAGAAAGGAGAAAAATAGAGACTATTTAATAAGAGTGATCCAAGTTACTAGGACCCAGAGCAATTCTCAAGGTTGACCACAGGTGCAGCGTCTCTTTGGGTTTGGACTGAGGGAGCTTCTCTCCTGAGAAGGAGAGGATGGGAAAAGGCATAATTTTCAGTCGGGAAGCTGAGTTCAGTATGATAGAGAAAAATCTAAACATATTACCACATGAGAACAAGAATCAGCATCTAGTTTTGAAAGTAGAGGCAGTAGCTTGAAAAAAAAAGTGGACAACATTCTAGGATACTTACTGGAAACAGATATTGCTATCTAATTAGATTTGATGTGTCTTCTTAGGAAAGCTTATGTGTGAATGGCCAGTTCAAGTGTAGCAACCAATATTTCCCTGCCAAACCATTGATTATTAAAAACATAAACTTGGATTTGAAGGGTTGAGGATGGAGTCTGAATACTACACAGAAATCTTTCCTACAGAAAAGCTAGGTCATTGGGAGAATGAGTTCATTGTATTTGAAAGGTACAGGGGATGGAGACTTCAGCATGGCTTCAGGAGTCAATATGAGTATGGTTAGACCTCAGAGTATAACTCTTCTTGGAGGAAAAGAAGCTCACAGTGGTTAGTTTTGCTCTTATACTTGGGGTACCAGATAGCACTATGTTGCCAAGCTGAAGATATAAAGCTCAGAGACAAGAGCTGACACATTAGCATAAGGGGAATGAAGCCATTCAACCTGCAAAAGGAATGCTGGGGATTTTAAGTTCCAGAATATGAGATGATTTTCCAGGAATAAAACTTCTACCAAAGAAAAAGACTAGGAGTACCCTATTTAACGATGTTTTAAGGGTTCCTAGATTTGTTTTAATCATATATGCTGAGACACATAGACATGGACGTGATTGTCACAAGGGAAGAAATTTGTTGTATTCACAGATTCCCTATAATCAGCTGGGCCACATGGAGTAGCACCAGGGTCAATTAGGAGTCAGATAGAGAGAAGTAAGAGGCTTTGTTGTGTTTTTTTTGTAAGACAGAATGGGTGAATCAGGGGGCTTCCTGGTGGCTCAGGGTTAAAGAATCCACCTACCCAGCAGAAGACAAGTGTTTGATCTCTTGGGTCAGGAAGATTCCCTGGAGAAGGAAATGGCAACCAACTCTAGTGTTCTTGCTTGGGAAATCCCATGGACACAGAAGCCTGGTGGGCTCCAGTCCATGGAATCACAAAAGAATCAGATATGACTTATATTAAAACAACAACAACAACAACAAAGGGTAAACAGGCTTAAAATTGGCTGGTTTGAATAATTTCAGCAGGCTCCAAGATTTAGGGGCTTGTTATCTACTATTGAGAGTCCCTTGGACTGCAAGGAGATCCAACCAGTCCATTCTGAAGGAGATCAGCCCTGGGTGTTCTTTGGAAGGAATGATGCTAAAGCTGAAACTCCAGTCCTTTGGCCACCTTATGTGAAGAGTTGACTCATTGGAGAAGACTCTGATGCTGGGAGGGATTGGGGGCAAGAGGAGAAGGGGACAACAGAGGATGAGATGGCTGGATGGCATCACTGACTCGATGGACGTGAGTCTGAGTAAACTCTAGGAGTTGGTGATGGACAGGGAGGCCTGGCGTGCTGTGATTCATGGGGTCCCAAAGAGTCGGACATGACTGAGTGACTGATCTGATCTGATCTGATCTATCTACTATTTGGCTCTGATAGTTTTAGGTTTGACTTGGCTGAGCCACGGTACCTAGATATTCAGTCAAACATTATTCTGATGTTTCTGTGACAGTGTTGTGTTTTTTTTTTTTTTAGATGAGATTAACATTTACATCCATGGACTTTGAGTAAAGCAGATTGATGTCCATAATGTGGGTGGGCTTTATCAAATCAACTGAAGGCCTGACCAGAACAAAGACTGATCTCCCCTGAGCAAGAAGTATTTCTGCCAGAAGTCTGCCTTTGTACTCACATTACAACTCTTCCCTGAGTTTCCAGCCTACCAACCTGCCTGTAGATTTTGGATTTACCACATCTCTACGACCGCAAGAGTCAATTCCTTAAAATAAACTGTCTCCCTCTCTTTCTCCACAACACACACAAACACACACACATCCCATTGTTTCTGGCTCAGCAGAAGCCTGACTAATTGACTGGATGGGGGGTGATTAGAACAGATGGATAGCAGCCAGGAGTTTGAGTGTAAAGGAAGTGGCTGGGGATGTCCGCCCTGGATTGGTTGGTTTGCATTCAAAAAGGACCTTCCCAGGAGAGAGGTTACTACCTCTAGGAACTGGGTAGGCCTGGGACAGCAGTCCCTTCAGTGTCATCAAGGTCACTTGTGTCAAAACGTCAACATTTGGAAAATAAAAAGATACGGTTATTGCAAGTAAGAAAGAGGAAAGCTATGGGAAACTGATGGAATAGATTGAGGGTCATTCATATCTCCAAATAAAAATGCTTCAGTAGCTGTTACTGAGAAGTTTCTATGATGCGTGGAGACCAGCAAGGCCCCTGCTCTCAATACTCTTACTTTTAGCATTGAATAAATGCCTAGAGAGAAGCAGTGGGAATCCTCAAGCTTACTAAAAGGCTAGCAAAAATATAACATATCTGACTCTAGGCTGAGGCTGGTGATTGAAGCGGACAGAGGCTTGGCCAGGGAAATCTAAGCTCTTGGAAACTCAGAGCTCAGACCATTTAGAATAGATCCATTTAGAACATGTTGGGGCAAGGGCAATTGTGGGTGACTCTCTCAGCACTGAGTTCATCCAGACTGAGACTGATTTCTAAATGATCCAGAGAATCTCAGCACAGCAGAGACAGCTGCAATAGTCCTACCTGTGGTGTTGCCATGTCATGAACGGTAGAGGTAGAATGGTAGAGGTAGAATGAACCAGGTGGATGGGGAGGCTATACAAGCAATGAAAAAGGTGACCACTGTTTTTTTTTTTTTTTTTTTTAATTGAAGTATAATTGCTTTACGATGTTGCACTAGTTTCTGCTGTACAATGAAGTAAATCAGCTATATGTGCATATATATATCCCCTCCCTCTTGGACCTCCCTCTCCCCACCCCCTTAAGACAGCTCACCTCAGTGCTCTGTGGTGACCTAAAAAGTGAGCACTTTTAAAAGGCACTGCCTTTTTCCAATTTATCTATAGGTTCCTATAATCTGTCTTTCATATTTATTGGTCTAATGTCTTATAATAGAGGTGGCTAGCTGTTTACCAAATTAATTTTCTCTGGCGATTAATGTTTGTGGACAGAGTTTGACCACATTTCCAGCCTCTTTTACTCATAGGGGTGGTCATATGACTCAGTCAGTGGAATGTGAACACAAGTGATGGGTATGGTTTCTAAGTTAAGGCTTTTAGGAAACAAAAGTGCCGCCTCCATGCTCTTTCCCCTTTATGGCTAACTGGGATGGCAACCCCCAGGCCGATCTTATAAATCACAAGTTAAAGACGGCAGATTCATTGCCAGCATGGGTCCCTGAATGACTTTACGGTCCGAACTGCAGACTAGGAACATCTACCTTGGACTATTAATGTGAACAAAAACCAGATTTTTGGAGCCATTGTTTATGTTACATCAATTCAATATCATGACCCTACTGTAAGGATAAATGAACATTATTTTCTCTATGTTCAAAGGGCAAAGAGACCATTTCCCCTTCTCCTCTTAGTATTTTTTTGTATTTTGAGATGCACTGAATCTGAGGTTTTGCTCTAACCTTTGGAATAAAGACAAATCTCCATTAAGCCCAGGCTACAGTTTTTATAATATAGAGATATCTCCAAAGCCATGAGCCACATTACCTTAGCTTAGGGGCCTCTCATGAGATGAACTGAGACTGTCACAAGCTTCAGCCCTTTTGTCTCTCAAGAAAGTTTTGATTGCTTTTTTCCTACCATTTTGCTGTATAAATTTGACTGAAACTCTGCTCATACTTTGCAGTCACTTTTTTACCTTTTGTGCATATAAATATTTTAATGTTCACTCAATAGTAGATTGTGTTCTCTCTCTCCTATATAGAAGGATTGAATTATTGTTGGCAGGATTGGATTATTGGATTATCTCTCCAACACCAATCAGAAACTGATCCCATGAGTGGGACTTTGCTATAACAAAACCCTAAAATATTTAGATTTGACTTAGTGGTCAAGCATCTTTTGGGGAGGAAACAGATATATCATGTGATACAGTGGCAAAATGACGGTAATATTTTCACCTTCATTGACCTGGAAGCTAGAACAAGTGTCTTCTACATTTTTAGTTCTAGGGCAATAGGTTAGAAAAAGCAGGAATGTTTTCACATCCACTGTGTATTTTAGTGCATTTAGTGAGGTATTATAAAGAAGAAGTGAAGCTGTACAAGAATTGGCTGGTTTGAAAGTAGAAATAAAAGTTGATAGAGATGTAGAAATTTAGGTCTGAAAAGTTCACTGCTTCTGGATTCCAAACTGAAAGAAACATAAAGGCTTTGAACCTTTGAGAAAGTCTGTAACTGCTACTGCTAAGTCGCTTCAGTCGTGTCCGACTCTGTGCGACCTCATAGACGGAAGCCCACCAGGCTCCCCCGTCCCTAGGATTCTCCAGGCAAGAACACTGGAGTGGGTTGCCATTTCCTTCCCCAATGCATGAAAGTGAAAAGTAAAAGTGAAGTCGCTCAGTCATGTCCGACTCTTAGCGACCCCATGGACTGGAGCCTACCAGGATCCTCCATCCATGGGATTTTCCAGGCAAAAGTACTGGGGTGGGGTGCCATTGCCTTCCCCGGAGAAAGTCTGTAAAAACTTACCAATTTAATGAAGAAACTCAGTCCTATAGCACAGACCAGATTAAGAATGCTATTAGTTTGAGAGAATTCAGCATAGGTGAAAAAATAAAGATATACAGCCAGCTGGAGCACAAAGTCCAGGAAAGAACTCTGGGTATGGTCATTGGTCACTGATGGAATTGACAGGGAAAACCCAGATCAGAAGCCTAGCTCTTTTCAAGGAAGTGAAAGTTGCTCAGTTGTGACCGACTCTTCGCGACCCGTGGACTATTCAGTTCTTGGAATTCTCCAGGCCAGAATACTGGAGTGGATAGCCGTTCCCTTCTCCAGGGGATCTTCCCAACCCAGGGATCGAACCCAGGTCTCCCATATTGCAGACGGATTCTTCACCAGCTGAGCCACAAGGGAAGCCCTTTTGGAGGAAACACATTGCTAAAAACAAAACAAAACAAAACAAAATCTATAGGGTAAGCTTGGCCTTAAAAATTCTTGACTGCAAAAATCTTTGAGCCTTCATCTTCCCAGAAGATAGAGATATGGACCATAGAAAACTATAGACTGGGGAGTTCATCCAAGAAGCAAGATCCAAGGTTTATTAAGAATTTTCTCCTCTATAGAATAAATGTTCTTCATAAGACCCATCCCTCAGTACCCCTTCCTTGCCATGAACCACTGCCTCCTAGTTAGCCTTACTTCCTTAGCCAGAAAAGAAACTTTCATTTGGTTGCTTTGTCCAGGACTGCCCTTGGGTGGTTGGCTAAGTGTCCAGTGGCAGAAGCTTCTTGTCTATATTCCCAAACTCAAGATGCCATAAACAGAAAAAAGAGAAAGAAACACATATCTCCAAGGGATTCTGGCCTTAGAGGTGGTAAGATGGGACTTTGGGCTGTCTCATTTTGGGAGGAAGGCTAGTGAAGCTTTGGGGAACAGATGGATAAAGAAGATTTTAGGAAGTTATGCTCTATATTTACTCATTCAATTTTTCTTTTTCTCTTCCTCAAATCTTTAGCAAACCTTGAATGTTTTTCAAAACTTTCAGAGATGGATTTGCTTTTTATTTAATGTTTTCTCCTAGACAGAGAGAGGTTTTCAGGCAGAGCAAATGGTTGAGATATGACCATGTTATACACACATCACATTTATTTGGCTAAATAAGCACAGCATAGTGAAGATACCACTAGTTCATCAGTCTTTTAAAACAAGCATTATGCTTTCATCTTACAATTAAAAATTGCCCCTAAGTCCTGATAGTAGCTTGTTTTACCCATTTTCTGTTTCTATGAAGGAGCCCAGCTTACTCAGTATATACATAGGTTATTATTACTTCTTTTTAACTCTAGGGTATTTCTGTCTTGAGCTGCAGAGCCAAAGAAAGAGACAGTGTTCTCATAGAAAATGCATGCTTTTCTTCCTCCACTGTGGGGATGGGGTGGCCCACAGTTGCACTGGCTTAATCATGCCTGCACCTGGCAATCAATCACTCTTCTGGAGACTGCATCCCATTAGGCATCAGCACAAAAAGGACTCTTGCCAAGCAGAAGCAGGGGCAGAAAATGCAATTCCAGTCTCTGACAGTGATTGAACATAGATTATGCCAAATCTTTGCCTGTTGTCCCTGGATATGAAACAGGCACAGAAAAGTTGCCAACTGAGTAGCTCGGCTCATGCTTCCTTTAGAAGAAAACACCATGTTTTTTCATTACACAATTTATCCACAAGGGACACAAAACTAAAACTATTACGTTTTTCCTAGAAGAGGAATTATAATATGATACGATATGCGAGGTATACTCCAAGTAGAAAATTCAGTGGCAAAGAACTGACTCTTAATATTTCCAACCATGTGCAAGAATTTTGTGAATATTCTTTGCAGATTTAACCCTTTCCTTTTCTACCTAATCCCTCAACTGCCTACCTCATTTTGTTCCCTCCCTCAAACAGTTCATTTAAACCCTGGTCCAACCTAAATAGATCCTTCTTGAAAATCACAAGATCACAGAATGTTGAGACAGGAAAATTTCATGAGCGATTTTTGCTTCATCCCCTTGTTTTGAATACTGAGAAATTAAGCCCAAGAATGATGAAGTGATTTAACCAGTTTCAAATAGCTAGAGAAATGTCAGGCTCAGGATTGGTTCAGAGCTTTCCTCTTATTTCTAAGTATTTTTCTATTTACAGTGAGGTTCCTGAATGTTGATAGACATTTTGTCAGCTGAATCCAGTAGGTCTTCAACTACAATTCTAAATTTTAAATCTGCAGAAAAGACACTGAAGAGGCAAGTTCAGTGCTCTATTTGAGGAGAAAAAATAGTGCTCTTTGGGTTCTTTTATGAATTGCTTCCTTTGTACTCATAGATCTTCCTCAAACAAAGATTTGCTGCCTAAGAGTCTGGAGTGAGAAATATTGGCCTGTCCAAAAAAGGCATTTATCCTAGACAGATGAAAGTTATCAATTGTAGACCTGCATATAAACAATAGTTATGCAAAGATGGTTAAAGTTTATAATCAAGTATTCAATTAGTTTCATTTCATATGTAAATATTTAGTGCCTGTGATGTAGGCAAGATACTGTGCTAAGGTTGTTCATGAAGAACCCAAAGGTGAGTAAGTCCAAGTCTGCCCTGAATGAGCTAATTTCTGGCGGGCGCCCGCATCATCATTGGAGAAATCGCAAGAAACACGAACAACTAAGAAACACTAAGAAATGGATTTTCAGCAGAGTCTTTTGATTCTGTAGGAGTGGAGAGAAGCAAGATGTTTCTGGAGGAAAAGGTTATCTAACACCATTTCTCTATAAAAGTAGCTTTTATTGAGGTATGATTGACATACAATAAACCTCATATATTTAAAGGGAACAATTTAATATGTTTCACAAATGTAAACATCCATGAAAATCAAGTCAAAGTGATAACATATCCACAACACTGTAGTTTGCTAGTGCCCTCCGTAATCCCCTCATCTCACTCATTCTTAACATCATAACCCAGCCCCCAAGAAAACAAGGAGTGCTCTCTGTCATTGTAAATTAGGTACAGTCTCTATAATTTATGTAAATAGGATCATCAAACTCTCTTTTGTTTAGCTTTTGTCACAGCATAATTATCTTGAGATCCATCTACACTGTTGTGTGTATCAACAGTTTGTTTCTTTTTATTGCTAAGTAATATTCCACTGAATATATATAAATATATATATAATATAGTAAATGTGTACATGTGTGTGTGTGCTAAGTCATTTCAGTCGTGTCCTACTCTTTGTGACCCTATGGACTGATCCTGCCAAGCTCCTTTGTTCATGGGATTCTCCAGGCAAGAATACTGGAGTGGGTTGCCATGGCCTCCTCCAGGGATCTTCCCAAGCCAGGGATTGAACCTGAGTAAGTATATAAATATATAAAAAAAAATATAGTACAAATACTTATATAATATATATAGATAGTATAAATATTATCTATAAATATAATATATTTATAATATAAATAAATATTATATGTATGTGTAAATATTTTATTCAGTGAATATATATATGTATATATCACAATTTGTTTATCCATTTATCTGTCATTGGAAGTTTGGGTTGCTTCCAATTTCTGTTACAAATAAAGCTATAAATATTCATGTGCAAATCTTTATTTATGCAGACATATGCTTTTATTTACCTTGAGTAAATAGCAGGGAATGGAACAGCAGCATCACGTGATCTATGAATGCTTAACTTTTGAAGAAGCTGCCAAAGAGTCTTCCACAGTGGTTGTACCATTTTGCATTCTTACCAGCAATATATGAGAGTTCTAGTTGCTCCATGTCCTGACAATATTTGGTATAGTAAATCTTTTTAATTTCAGTCATTCCAAAAGTATGTTTCTATATCCACATATACACTGATTTACAGAGAGGCTGGTAGCCTCTTTGGAAAAAACCTTGAACTATACCTATCATTTCCATTCAGACTTATATATGGAATAAGACAAAATGCACCCCTGGAAAAAAATGTATCATAAAGGAAAAAAGAGTGTGTCAGCAGGAACCAGACTCAGGAATGGAGCCAGAGAAGACTATCAGTCCTGGAGACAGTGTGGTGGTGAGGAAGCTCATCTTGAGCCACTTTGCTGGCCTTACACAACACACACACGCATGCATGCACGACAGTTGTTCCTTCCCTGAAATCTGAAGTACTCAAAGTGTGGGAGCCACCTGGCTAAGGGGCTCTTTTTCACCCACATATCACACAGAAGGTGTGCCGTCCTTTTCACTTTACAAGGGTGATGGTAGGGATCTCTTAGGTCCAATTGTTCCCTATCCATCAACAATGGACATGGTAGCTTCCCAGCCCCACTAGGTCTCCTGTGATGGCAGTGGTATTGGTGGGGGCAGAGTTTCAAATCCAAGTAACACCTCTGAGGAACAGTGGGACTCAGGCTAACTGAGGGGATGATTTCTAATCAGAACTTGATTAAAGAAACATGACAATAGCCTTGAGGATAATTGAGAAGAAACTGTGATTTACTGTTGCATTTCTAAAATAATCAAGCAGAGGATCAGAGTCACTGATTTGATCAATAGATTACATCAGAATAGAATAGATGGTAGAATAGATGGAACTATGCTTACCAATTGCAGAAGCCTGAGACTCTCAGGTAACACACTCATGTAGCCATTAAGTCAGAGAAAATTGAAAAGAGACATAGTAGATGGGTGAGGGCCTCCCTGGTGGCTCAGCAGTAAAGAATCTACCTGCTAATGCAGGAGACGTGGGTTCGATCCCTAGGTTGGGAAGAGCCCCTGGAGAAGGAAATGGCAACTCACTCCAGTTAGTTGCCTGGGAAATCCTATGGACAGAGAAACCTGGTGGGCTACACTCCATGGGATCACAAAGAGTCAAACACAACTGAGCAACTAAACAACAACAAGAAATGGATAATGACAGTGGATATTTATTGAGAACTTAATGATGTATCAGGTAGTATTCAGAGTGCTTTAAATGGATAAACTCATTAAATCTTGTAGCACAAGGCTTTCCTGTTGTAGGCTGCAAAGCCAATAAACAGAAGTCAGAGCATCTTCATAGAAAACGTGTGGGTTTTTTCTTAAGCTATAGGGATGTAGTAACATAGATTCATTTGCTTTATCATAACTGTACCTAGAGATGCTGTCAAAAATATGATTCCCATTTTAGAGGTGAGGAAACTAAGCCCCAATGACCTTAAAATAATTGCCCAAGGTTATATAGCTCATAAGTGCAGAATCAAGATTAGAACCGAGGCAGTCTGGCTCCACAGTCCATGTTTTTAATCATTCTACTGTGTTGTAGAGAGAGATGCAAAATGTTCCTGATTTCCAAGAAATGTAGCATTAGCTTTTACTGAGGAAATTCGAGGAGCTTCATGCACAATAGAGTATTTAAAACTATATCTTTGCATAATTATGAAAGTAGAGAATGGGAGGTTTATTACCATTAGGTCAGGATGGAGAGCTTTTCCGCCTGATATCAAATTATGCCAAAGATTTTGGATACATTTTTTTCACTCTAAAATTGAGTGGAGTCAGCTTATATCAAATATAGCTGGACTGATTTATTAAGGATACATACATATTTTATTAACTTTTATATAATGTAACACATATTTGAATATTATCTTCATGTCTTCTGACTACTTGGAGTCTTTTTTTTAATATTTAGGAGAAAAACAAATTAAATAAGTAAAAGCAAAGTACATTCTGTAGATCATAGTAAATACAAAATATAAAATAATTCAATGTACTGCTGCTGCTGCTGCTGCTAAGTCACTTCAGTCGTGTCCGACTCTGTGTGACCCCAGAGACGACAGCCCACCAGGCTTCCCCGTCCCTGGGATTCTCCAGGCAAGAACACTGGAGTGGGTTGCCATTTCCTTCTCCATCACTGACACGGTGAACATGAGTTTGAGTAGGCTCCAGAAGTTGGTGATGGAGAGGGAGGCCTGGCATGCTCCAGTCCATGGGGTCGCAAAGAGTTGGACACAACTGAGTGACTGAATTGAACTGAACTGAATTGAATGTGATGGGGGAGAGCATGTGCTAGGAAGTGGAACTACCCGTGCTGGTCCAGTTCCTGGCTCTACAACTTTTTAGCAGAGTGGCCTTAGATAAGTTGTCAACCTCTTATCACAATTGTAAGGAGTTTGAGATGTTTCCCTACTTGCCATCCAACAAGTCAGCTCTGTCACAGTTTCATGGATACTGGAAGAAGATATGAGACTTTTGAGTCAGAGACAAAGAACTGGAGTACTCATGGCAACAGCAGTGGCTAAAGTGCCAGCATCTGTGCCAGTCCCTTCAGCCCCAGTTCTTATAGGATGATAGGAAAAGAGCAAGAGATGCCTACACATGCCATGGATTGTGTCCACAAGAGAGGACCCTCAAGTGTAGGGAACCTGAATCTTTTATAGTGGGCAGTAAGCCTGCCTGAACTTTGTCCTGAAAGATTTATCTGTATTACACAGGACAATTAACAAACTTGCCCTTTGCACCTGAGGGAGATGTTATCTCTATTTTCCCAGCCTATTTGCTATACAAACATTTCTGAATAGATAGTCTGGGAAAAAACCCACCAGTGCCTCTGTTCACAAGTTGTACAAAAACATGAGAGACTCATGGAGGATTGTCTCCCAAACTTTTGTACGTGCACAGTTTATTCATTTAAGAAAGAGGCTTAATAATACATCTTCACAGAATTGCTGTGATGCTGTATTTGAAAAGAACTTAGAAGATTATATCCACATTTTAAACAGTGTTAGTTGTTGTAGTTCTTGTTGTTGCTGTTCTTGTTGTTGCTATTATTAATTATTATTATTCCCTACATCCTTCCAAAAAGAAAAAAAAAACTTGTGTACAATCTCAATTAACATCAAAAAATCCTGCAAATGATTACTGGAGTTTGCATATTATCCATTATTCTAAACTCCTGGTCCTGGTACAGTTCTCTAATTTTTAATGTCTGTTTTTCAGATTCTCCAGTTCTCTCTGATTCGTTCTTAAAATGTGACCATAGTCTCATCTCCTTTACCCTGCCACAAGAACAAATAGAACATTCTTCCATTTCCATTGAAGTTTCCACTGAAGTAAACCTTACTCACTGGAAAACCATTAAAGTTTAGAAAAATGCAACATCCTCTCTTCTTGACAACTGAATGCTTTCCTGTTCACCTCCTCGTAAAAGATGCCAATATTTATAAAATAGAAGCATTTATTTTGGCACATTAAGATCGTTTGACTTTCTTCATATGTATTTTCACACTACCTTCTCTTTTGAATATTGAGATGAATAAATTTAATTTTTCCTACTTTTCAAAAGCAATCAAAACAAAACTTTTTATATCTGCACTTCAATGAGCTTTGCTTTAATCATTAATTTAATGTGAAGTTAGTCAACACTTAATCATTAAAAAAATAGAAAATAATTATTCAAATACCTGAGTTGGGGTTCAGTGGTAGTTAAGTACAGCAAAATCATGTTTCAACTTTTTTAATAAGAACTTTTGGGATTCCGCAGTTGCTCAGCAGTAAAGAATCTGTCTGCAATACAGGAGACAATGCAAGTGATACAGGTTTGATCCCTGAGTCAGGAAACTCCCCTGGAAGAGGGCATGGCAACCCACTCTGGAATTCTTACCCAGAGAATCCCATGGACAGAGGAGCCTGGTGGGCTATAGTCCATAGAGTCGCAGAGAGTCAGATATGACAGAAGCAACTTAGCATACGTGCACCACAGGAACTTTCTTTCTTTTTTTTTTTTTTTGCAGGGGAAAATGGACAAAGGAAAGGATCAATGAGGGTGGGAGGGAAATGGGAAGAAAGAAGGGGAGTGATGGTGGGGAGGAGTATATGTAATTTCTTAATCAATGGCTTTCTGTTTTTAATCACAAAGAACACTTAAAAAAAAATCACGTTGAATTCATCCTATATTAGGAGGTTTGTTCTCGAAATGAAAAGTTCAGGAAACAAAAAGTCCAGTTTGGGTGTCCTCATCTTAGGCACATCTTGGTATTTTGTATTGGTAGGTCTATCTTTACCACAATATATTATTTAGGACAGGATCACATTTGTCACCTCTTCCTCCCTACTACCCAAAGTGGTACCAAACCCATAAAATAGTCAATAAACCTTTACAGAGTGAACAAATAAGTTTTTTTTTTTTAAACTCTCCTGAGTAAACTGAATTTTTTGAGGCTCATAAGTGAATATGTTTTGCTCTTTACTTTGTCTATTACAGCCAGATTATATGTGTGGGGTATTAAAGTCTCCCACTATTATTGTATTGCTGCATATTTCTTCTATCATATTAATTAATGTTTGTCTTAGATATATCAATGCTCCAATGTTGGGTGCATATATATTTATAATTGTTATAACTTCTTTTTGGATTGTTCCTTTAAGTCGTTATGTGTAACCTTCATTGTCTCCTTTTCAGGATCTTTAAAGTCCATTTTATCTGATATAAGTATTGCTACTCCTGTTTTCTTATGGTCCATATTTGCATAGAAAATCTTTTTCCAGCCCTTCATTTTCAGTCAGTATATATCCCGTATTTTAAGGTGGTTCTCTTGTAGACAACATATATAGGGGTCTAGTTTTTGTATCCATTTGACCCATGTTAGTCTTTTGGTTGTCTCTTGTGGACAAGGTATGTAGGGGTCTTGTTTTTGTATCGATTCGGCCAGTCTTTGTCTGTTGATTAGGGCATTCAGCCCATAAACGTTTAAAGCAATTATTGATAAATAAGATTTACTTTATTGTTTTGGGTTCGAGTTTATACACCCTTTTAGTGATTCCTATCTAGAGAATGTCCTTTAGTTTTTGTTGGAGAAATGGTTTAATGGTGCAAAATTCTCTCAGCTTTTGCTTATCTGTGAAGCTTTTGATTTCTCCTTCATATTTGAATGAGATCCTTGCTGGATACAATAATCTAGGCTGTAAGTTATTTTCTTTCATCACTTTAATTACGTCTTGCCATTCCTTCCTGGCTTGGAGAGTTTCTATTGAAAGATCAGCTGTCATCCTTATGGGAATTCCCTTGTGACTTATTCGATGTTTTTCCCTAGATGCTTTTAATATTTGTTCTTTATATTTAATCTTTGTTAATTTGATTAATATGTGTCTTGGGGCGTTTCACCTTGGGTTTATCCTGGTAGGGACTCTCTGGATTTCTTGAACTTGAGTGGTAATTTCCTTCTCCATTTTAGGGAAGTTTTCAACTATTATCTCCTCAAGTATTTCCTCATGATCTTTCTTTTTATCTTCTTCTTCTGGAACTCCTATGATTCGAATGTTGATGTTATCCTGGAGGTTTCTGAAATTGTCCTCATTTCTTTTGATGCGTTTTTCTTTTTTCTCCTCTAATTCATTTATTTCTAGGATTCTATCTTCTAATTCACTAATCCTATCTTCTGCCTCTGTTATTCTACTATTTGTTGCCTCCAGGGTGTTTTGGATCTCATTTATTGCATTATTCATTATGTGTTGACTCTTTTTTATTTCTTCTAGGTCCTTGTTAAACCTTTCTTGCATCTTCTCAATCCTTGTCTCCAGACTCTTTAACTGTGATTCCATTTTGATTTCGAGATTTTGAAGTAATTTCGCTATCATTATTTGGAATTCTTTATCAGGTAGATTCCCTATCTCTTCCTCTTTGGTTTGGTTTGGTGGGCATCTATCCTGTTCCTTTAGCTGCTGGGTATTCTTTTGTCTCTTCATCTTGTTAAAATTGCCAAGTTTAGAGTGTCCTTACTATATTCTGGTAGTTTGTTGAATTCTCTTTATTGAGGCGGTTTACAGGTCTTTTCAATATCTGATCTCTGCCCTGTTACAGAGGGGGTAGAGATAAACACCCAAATCTAAACCGGCCAGGTTCAGGCACTCGGATAATCCTCAGAAGCACAGACTTGGTTGGGTCTGCGTTTTATGCCCTTTCCAGAACCGAGTAGCGCAGGTGATGAAATGTTCAGCGAGCGCAGGTGCTGCGACTTATAGCCTCTCCGCCACTCAGTTTTCTGGGTATAGAAACAGCGCACTTTCTCAGGCAGATGTTGACCATCCAGAGCCCCAAGAAGCGTGAGTCAGCACAGAAACCTACTCACAGTTCCATTAGACAGTGTCTCTCTAGGGCTGTAATTGCCCGCCTCCGGCCCTGGCTGCCTGTCACTGGAGTGGGACGGCCTGCAGCCGGCCAACTCCGTGCAGCCCTTTGTTCCGTAGGTAGTCCTGGTGGTGTCTTAAATTAGGGCTGGCTTTTGATGTAGTAGATAACCGACAGTCTGGTTATTTCGCCCAGATAGTGCCCGAGATAGCCAGGCCAAATCCTTTCTCAAAGCAATGCAGGCCTCACCACTCCTCCTAGCCCAGCCCCCGCTTGCCAATAGCAAATGCTGGTGTCCGCGCCACTTCTCCGCAAAAGGAGTTACCGCAGGGCTCGTTTTCTCGTTTTGAAGACAATGAGTTGTCTTTCTAAGTGCCTGATGTCCTCTGCCGGCATTCAGATGTTGTTTTATCGAATTTATTCAGCATTCAAATGTTCTTTTAATGGTTTTGTGGAGAAGAAAGTATTCTCCCCGTCTTACTCGTCCACCATCTTAGCTCCTCCTCCACCCACAGGAACTTTCAATTAAGGTTTCATTTTGTTTTGGAGAATCAGAAGAGCGAAGGAGGGAGTTTTGATCAAATAAGACAGAGCAAAGTAGTTTTGCTCCACAGTGTGGAACAATTTAAGATAAATTCAGGTAAAACACAGAAGAGACCAAGCAGAAGAGGGGCACAGAAGAGAAGTTCAGCACCCTGGCGGTGGAGGTGGTAACGATGGTGGTTCTTGTGATGATGGGAGCTGTTAGTTTTTGGTTATTTTCTTACTATGGCTACTCATCTTGCTAAGCTTTTTACTTGCTGAAGTACATTCATTAGGCTCTAAGACTCTTGCATTCAAGTCAAAGGGTGGAAATGTAATTAGACAAAAGGTGAATATAATTTAAGAATTTAAAAACAGAATTGGAATTTGTGGAAAGAAACAATGTTTGCCCTTAGGACCAGTTTTAGGAGTTTTACTTTTTAAAAATATAATTTTCACAATTGTCACTGGGGTCACTGGGGTCATTGGACACAAGAAGTTGGTCTCCTCAGAGCACTTTCAATGGATACGTTTCACAATGTGCTGAAATGCCTTGGGTTTTATACATTTCGTGATTTATCCTGCTGCTGCTGCTGCTAGGTCGCTTCAGTCGTGTCTGACTCTGTGCGACCCCATAGACAGCAGCCCACCAGGCTCCCCTGTCCCTGGGATTCTCCAGGCAAGAACACTGGAGTGGGTTGCCATTTCCTTCTCCAATTCATGAAAGTGAAAAGTGAAAGTCAAGTCGCTCAGTCGTGTCCGACTCTTAGCAACCCCATGGACTACAGCCTACCAGGCTCCTCCATCCATGAGATTTTCCAGGCAAGAGTAATGGAGTGGGGTGCTATTGCCTTCTCCAGTGATTTATCCTAGACCCTGGCAAATTCCAGCTGGACTTTTTGGCCTGCAGTAATCAATTCACACAACCAGGCTCAATGTGGGTGATTTAGAAGATTTATCACAATAGTATAGAAAATATATTTGATTTACAGTCTAAGGAAGGACAAACCTCCCACTGTGTACCTGTCTTCTAGAGCACTGAAGAGGAAAGATGATTCCTCTCTGTTGGATTCAAATCCAATATCTCTTGGCGGGTTTATTTTAATTAGAGCTAGGAAAAGAAGTGAACCTACAGATTTCATTTTAATCAATAAATTCAGTTTTTTTCTACCTAAAACATCTTTTTTTCCAAATTTTATTAAAAACCAAGCAAAGGGAATGGAATTAATTATACAATTTCTTTGCATAGTTGGAGTGTTGGAGTGTTACGTCTCTGAAACAGAGACAAACCTAGAAAGTTTCCAAGTAATCCATAACAGTTAGGATTACTTCTGATTTTGTATGAAAGGAAAACCAACATAACAGGAAGCATTCAGGGTTTAGTCTTCTAATAGAAAAGGAAGTAGAATAGGCTCTTCAGTATTGACATGAATAATCAGAAAGTCAGACTCCTTCTTTCTCTCTGCCTTTGGCTTTCAACTTGAAGGCATGCATGGTCCAACACAACTACTGGAGAGCTCGCCATGTCTGTAGCTCAGGCAACAGCAACGAAGAAGCGGGATGAAAGAAGGGTGCACCTCCTAGCTGTGTTAACTCCCCTTTATGGAAAAACCACAAAATTACTCCATAGTAATGCTTCCATTACCCTCTCCCTGCTCAGATCATCGTTATACATGCATTAGAGAAGTCTGATAATTATAAGTTGTTCATGGGCATATTGCCAGTTCATATAAAAGTGGGGTTCTTTATTGAACAAGAAGTAGAGAAATTTTTGGATAGGCAAGTAGCCATTGGACAGCAATCTAAAAAAATAAGCATCCAGGTGTTTACTTTCACCTCAATTTATTGAAGTTGACTGTACAGAGAAACCATACAGAGTAAATGAACACCTGACACTTCTACCCAAATAACTCTCAATAATCCTCATGGAAATTCTAGTTGCTAGTGGACCTCACACAGACCAGGACCTGACTGAGAGTTAAGCATCCAGGCTATAGAATGGGTTTGAATCCTTGCACTACACTCTCTGAGTATATGACTTCATTTTCTTCATAAAATAGGACTGTCAGGGAACTCTGCCTCGAAGGACTGTGGGTTAAGAGAATGCAGGACAAGCCCAGAGGACTGTGCCTGGTACACACTGATCACACTATTAGCTACTCTCCCCACAGAATTCTATTAGCTATTCTGTTAGCAATTCTCTACAGCAACTTTCCTTATCACTTATCACACGTGACTTTTCATGACTCTAATCAAAATAGATTTACAGTCCTATTCTAAGTAGAATAAGACTTTATGTCCTATCCTATGTCTAATGGCACAGAACTACCTCATTACTCAAGGAATAGCATCGGAAATGTCTGCACAGATTAGCCAGTTACCTCTCTGATGGGTGCACAGGTATTTTTACGATGTGGCATTTCTTTGGTCTCTAGTCTCCTGTGGCTAAACTGAGTCTGCACATGTGGTCTTACATATAAATGGTGCTGTGGTGACAACTGGCTAATGTACTTTGAATGGAGACCGCCTAGCAAAGGTCCTGGGTTATGGTGGTAGAGGTTGGTCTTTTACCTGGATCACAGAATACATCTCAGGCATTGTATTTATTTATTTTTAGTTATATGTTTTAAGGTTTTTTAATTTAACACAATGTTAAAAGTATACCAGATGGCTAATTATAGCTTCCAGAAACAAAAGACCACACCTAAGTTTATTGCAGTTGCCTCATAAGGAGTACTATGATGAAATCATGGTTCTATAAAATTGACAACAAAACAGTGAATAAACTTTAAATTCAAATTTTGGTTCATTTAAAGTCTCATGCCGCTTTGCTTCCCAGTAAACAACACAAAATGCTTGCTTTGCGATCACTGAAAAACACAGAATTATCTAACAGCTACTCTTCATCTCCAGGTTTCTTTCACAATTCATTACTCATTATTTTACATGTTTTTCCCCTAAATTTGAATATCTATAACCACATTCTTCAACCAAAAAATCATATATTACTTGCTACAATAGTGAAAAATCATAAAGGTCTAAATTTTCAACAATGGAATGTTGCTTAAAAATTATGAACAGCTAAATAAAGGATCTCTGTACAGTCATTAAAAAAATCATGTTCCTACACCTAATATATCATCCAGTCATTCCACTCCTAGTTATTTACCCAAGAAAAAAGACAGCATACACGAAGACTTGTACCTGAATGTTCACAGAAGCTTTATTTGTAATAGCCCCAAACTGGAAACAACCCAAACATCCATCAACAGGTGGATGGATAAAGAAATTGTTGGCTATCTTATCAGGCATTGTATTCAGTTTGACCTTTTTGTAGAGATTCCTATATTTTAGACATTGTACTTAATTTGATTTTCCTAAAGAACACCAGTGTGGAAAACCAGACCACCAGGGCTAAAGTGTAAATAATACTGTATTACTACCCACTATTTCCCTGATGCGGAAGACTTGGTAGCTCAGCTGTTAAGAACCTACCTTCAATGCACCAGACTGCCTGCAATGAAAGAGACTTGGCTTTGATCCCTGGGTGGGGAAGATCCCCTGGAGAAGAAAATGGCAACTCACTCCAGTATTCTTGCTTAGGAAATCCCACTGACAGAGCAGACTGGTGGGCGACAGTCTGTGGAGTTGCAAGGGTCAAACACGAATGACTTGGTGACTAAATCACCATAACCACCACCACCATCCGTCTGATGAGTTTCACTTCAGTTCATTTAAGTTGCTCAGTCGTGTCTGACTCTTTGAGACCTCATGAATCACAGCACACCCGGCACGCCGGACCTCCCTGACCATCACCAACTCCTGGAGTTCACCCAAACTCCATGTGCAATGAGTTGCTGGTTAGATGATTAGATTAGTCAGTGATTAGATTTCTCATTCTCTGTCCTCCCCTTCTCTTCCTGCCCTCAATCTCTCCCAGTATCAGGGTCTTTTCCAATTAGTCAACTCTTCACACGAGGTGGCCAAAGTATTGGAGTTTCGGCCTCAGCATCAGTCCTTCCAATGAACACCCAAGACTTATATCCTTTAGGATGCACTGGTTGGATCTCCTTGCAGTCCAAGGGACTTGCAAGAACCTTCTCCAGCACCACAGTTCAAAAGCATCAATTCTTTGGCACTCAGCTTTCTTGACAGTCCAACTCTCACATCCATACATGACCACTGGAAAAACCATAGCCTTGACTAGATGGATCTTTGTTGGCAAAGTAATATCTCTGCTTTTTAATATGCTATCTGATGAGTTTACTATTTTGTAAAAGGATTTCTAATTCTTTACATTCTCTAAATTTCATAAGAGTCCAGCAAGGTCAGTAGGAACGGGGAAAGGATCCTTTTCTTGTTTTGAACACAAGGAAACAGAGACACAACTCTCAGTGTCCTACATGAAGTCATATGCATTTCAAGCTGCAGAGCCAAGACCAGAATTCAGGCCTTCTGACTACAAGCTGGTCCCTTTTCAGCTCTGCCAGAAAGCAAATCAGCAGGGAGGATGCTGAACAGCTTCTAGTTGTCAGAAAACCGAGTTTGCAAGCAGTTTCTGGAATGGTAGTGATGACAGCAGGTGAGACAGGGCAGCTGTTTTTATCGGGTTATAATTCTGTGTTAGTAGCTTCTGCAGAACATCCTTCATTTACCCTGGAGGAGTTAGTGAGAGTCCCCTTACTTTCATTGGCATCTGAGGTTTTGCTGCAGTGTGGTATCGGAGCAATGGGAACTGGCACTTGTGATTAGCAAAATGAATCCCTGGGGAGAAGTGCCAAATGGTGGTAGGGAGACAGAACATAAAACAAAGACAAGCTCCTTCATATTTTCATCCCACTAAAATTAACTTAACCACTATTCATACATCTGCAGTCCTGAGTTAGGTATTAGGAACAAAATATGAATAATAAATTACAAAACTATCAATAGTTTTGATTCTGAGGTGTTCACAATCAACTGGAAAGGGATCAAAGCACCTCTGACAAGTACTGTCTTAGAAAGTTATACAGAAATTGTAAGAAGAGAGACAGGCTGCTTTGTTTTTTTGTGTAGTAATATTTAAACTACCCCTTGAGATATGAGGAGCTTTTATCACTGAAACAGAAGTCTGAAGGGCATAATGGATGAGGAGACAAGATGACATGTGTCATGGTCAGGGAATTCTAAATGGTTCATTGTGGCTAAAACATATGGTGTAGGGACTGGGGCTGGAAGGGTGGCAGAGAGAAGTAGAGGTGAGAGATGAAGTCTGAAAGGTATAATGGAATCTGACATCAAGACAGAAGTGAAGGGCTGAAGAATTTACACTTTATCTCACAGGTGGAAGAGAAAGGTTTAATCAGGAGAGTGATATAATCAGACCTGCCTTAGAAACAATTCTGGTTCACCATGAAGGTTAAACCCAGAAAAGTGATGCTAGGTGGGCATGAAAAGGTAACCCAGTAAAGCAATGGGTGTTTCCTGGATAGAGCTGTTTTTATATGCTTTTCCCCTCAAATTTGCTTCTACTCTTTTATGTATTTGTTTCCCCAGTAGTTTACAGGCATTCTGGAGACATTAGTGCTGTTTCCAACTAGTTTAGGAGTCATAGCCAATGGTCAACATGAATATTCATGACAGACCACACTACCATTTAACATGAGTAATTAACGATGTGTTTAAACAGTCCTGAGGTCCAGGAGTCTCTGGCGGAGGCATGGGTTAGTGGTGGCCTGCTGCTGGGCTGAGGGCACTGAGTGTAGCGGTGTATATATGGGACCTTTTGAAGGAGGTCACCATAATATTCATTACCTTCACCATAGTTTAGTTGAGTTCAGTCGCTTAGTCATGTCCGACTCTTTGCAACCCCATGAACCGCAGCATGCCAGGCCTCCCTGTCCATCACCAACTCCTGGAGTTCACCCAGACTCACCTCCATCGAGTCAGTGATGCCATCCAGCCATCTCATCCTCTGTTGTCCCCTTCTCCTCCTGCCCCAAATCTTTCCCAGCATCAGACTCTTTTCCAATGAGTCAACTCTTTGCATGAGGTGGCCAAAGTATTGGAGTTTCACCTTTGCATCAATCCTTCCAATGAACACTCAGGACTGATCTCCTTTAGAATGGACTGGTTGGATCTCCTTGCAGGCCAAGAGACTCTCAAGAATCTTCTCCAACACCACAGTTCAAGAGCATCAATTATTCAGCACTCAGCTTTCTTCACAGTCCAACTCTCATATCTATACATGACCACTGGAAAAACCATAGCCTTGACTAGACGAACATTTGTTGATAAAGTAATGTCTCTACTTATTAATATGCTATCCAGGTTGGTCATAATTTTCCTTCCAAGGAGTAAGCATCTTTTAATTTCATGGCTTCAGACACCATCTGCAGTGATTTTGGAGCCCAGAAAAATAAAGTCTGACACTGTTTCCACTGTTTCCCATCTATTTCCCATGTAGTGATGGGACCAGATGCCATGATCTTCGTTTTCTGAATGTTGAGCTTTAAGCCAACTTTTTCACTCTCCTCTTTCACTTTCACCAAGAGGCTTTTTAGTTCCTCTTCACTTTCTGCCATAAGGGTGGTGTCATCTGCGTATCTGAGGTTATTGATATTTCTCCCGGCAATCTTGATTCCAGATTATACTTCTTCCAGCCCAGCGTTTCTCATGATGTACTCTGCATATAAGTTAAATAAACAGGGTGACAATATACAGCCTTGACGTACTCCTTTTCCTATTTGGAACCAGTCTGTTGTTCCATGTCCAGTTCTAACTGTGCTTCCTGACCTGCATATAGGTTTCTCAAGAGACAGGTCAGGTGGTCTGGTATTCCCATCTCTTTCAGAATTTTCCACAGTTTATTGTGATCCACACAGTCAAAGGCTTTGGCATAGTCAATAAAGCAGAAATAGGTATTTTTCTGGGTAAATAAGAGGGAGGGAACACAGCCCCACCTATCAACAGAAAATTGGATTAAAGATTTACTGAACATGGCCCCGCCCATCAGAACAGGAGCCAATTTTCCCCTCAGTCAGTCTCTCCCATTAGGAAGCTTCCATAAGCCTCTTACCCTTCTCCATCAGAGGGCAGACAGACTGAAAGCCACAATCACAGAAAACTAACCAATCTGATCACATGGACCACAGCCTTGTCTAACTCAATGAAACTATAAGCCATGCAGTGTAGGGCCACCCAAGACGGATGGGTCATGGTGGAGAGTTCTGACAAAATGTGGTCCACTAGAGAAGAGAATGGCAAACCACTTCAGAATTCTTGCCTTGAGAACCCCATGAACAGTATGAAAAGGCAAAAGATAGGACGCTGAAAGACGAACTCCCCAGGTCAGTAGGTGCCCAATATGTTACTGGAGATCAGTGGAGAAATAACTCCAGAAAGAAAGAAGCTGCTGCTGCTGCTAAGTCGCTTCAGTCGTGTCTGACTCTGTGCGACCCCAGAGACGGAAGCTCACCAGGCTCCCCTGTCCCTGGGATTCTCCAGGCAAGAACACTGGAGTGGGTTGCCATTTCCTTCTCCAATGCATGAAAGTGAAAAGTGAAAGTGAAGTTGCTCAGTCGTGTCCGACTCCTAGCGACCCCATGGACTGGAGCCCACCAGGATCTTCCGTCCATGGGATTTTCCAGGCAAAAGTACTGGGGTGGGGTGCCATTGCCTTCCCCGAAAGAAGAGATGGAGCCAAAGCAAAAACAATACCCAATTGTTGATGTCACTGGTGATGGAAGTAAAATTAGATGCTTTAAAGAGCAATACTACATAGGAACCTGGAATGTTAGGTCCATGAATCAAGGCAAATTGGAAGTGATCAAACAGGAGATGGCAAGAGTGAACATCGACATTTTAGTAATCAGTGAACTAAAATGGCTTGGAATGGGTATCTGTGTATTTAACACAGATGACCAAAATGTCTACTACCGTGGGCAAGAATCACTTAAAAGAAATGCAGTAGGAGAAGGCAATGGCACCCCACTCCAGTACTCTTGCCTGGAAAATCCCATGGACGGAGGAGCCTGGTAGGCTGCAGTCCATGGGGTCGCTAAGAGTCGGACACGACTGAGCGACTTCACTTTCATTTTTCACTCTCATGCATTGGAGAAGGAAATGGCAACCCACTCCAGTGTTCTTGCCTGGAGAATCCCAGGGACGGGGCAGTCTAGTGGGCTGCCATCTATGGGGTCGCACAGAGTCGGACACGACTGAAGCAACAGCAGCAGCCATCATAGTCAACAAAAGAGTCCAAAATGCAGTACTTGGATGGAACTTCAAAAACAACAGAATGATCTCTGTTCGTTTCCAAGGCAAATCACTCAATATCATGGTAATCCAAGTCTATGCCCAGACCAGTAATGCTGAAGAAGCTGAAGTTGAACAGTTTTATGAAGACCTACAAGACCTTCTAGAAATAACACCCCCAAAAGATGTCCTTTTCATTATAGGGGACTGGAATGCAAAAGTAGGGAGTCAAGAAATACCTGGAATAACAGGCAAATTTGCCTTGGAGTACAGAATGAAGCAGGGCAAAGGCTAATAGAGTTTTGCCAAGAGAATGCACTGGTCATAGCAAACACCCTCTTCCAACAACACAAGAAAAGACTGTACACATTGACATCACCAGATGGTCAATACAAAAAACAGATTATATTCTTTGCAGCCAAAGATGGAGAAGTTCTATACAGTCAGTAAAAACAAGACTGGGAGCTGACTGTGGCACAGACCATGAATTCCTTATTGCCAAACTCAGACTTCAATTGAAGAAAGTGGGGAAAACCACTAGACCATTCAGGTATGACCTAAAACAAATCCCTTACGATTATACAGTGGAAGTGACAAATAGATTGAAGGAATTAGATCTGATAGACAGAGTGCCTGAAGAACTATGAAATGAGGTTTGTGATATTGTACATGCGGCAGGGTTCAGGACCATCCCCAAGGAAAAGAAATGCAAAAAAGGAATATGTTTGTCTGAGGAGGGCTTACAAATAGCTGTGAACAGAAGAGAATTGAAAGGCAAAGGAGAAAAGGAAAGATAAACCCCTTTGAATGCAGAGTTCCAAAGAATAGTCAGAAGAGATAAGAGCCCTCCTCAGTGATCAGTGCAAAGAAATAAAGGAAAACAATAGAATGGGAAAGTCTAGAGATCTCTTCCAGAGAAGGCAATGGCAAGCCACTCCAGTACTCTTGCTAGAAAATCCCATGGATGGAGGAGCCTGGTGGGCTGTGGTCCATGGGGTCGCGAAGAGTTGGACACAACTGAGTGACTTCACTTTCACTTTTCACTTTCACACACTGGAGAAGGAAACGGCAACCCACTCCAGTGTTCTTGCCTGGAGAATCCCAGGGACAGGGAAACCTGGTGGGCTGATATCTACGGGGTCGCACAGAGTCGGACACGACTGAAGCGACTTAGCAGCAGCAGCAGCAGCAGCAGCAGAGATCTCTTCAAGAAAATTAGAGATGCCAAAGGAACATTTCATGCAAAGATGGGCACAATAAAGGACAGAAATGGTATTGACCTAACAGAAGCAGAAGATATTAAGAAGAGGGGGCGAGAATACACAACAGAACAGTACAAAAAAGATCTTCATGACCCAGATAATCACAATGATGTGATCACCAATCTAGAGCCAGGCATTTTGGAATGCGAAGTCAAATGGGCCTTAGGACGCACTACAAATAAAGCTAGTGGAGGTGATGGAATTCCAGTGGAGCTATTTCAAATCCTGAAAGATGATGCTATGAAAGCGCCACACTCAATATGCCAGCAAATCTGGAAAACTCAGCAGTGGCCATGGGACTGGAAAAGGTCAGTTTTCATTCCAATCCCAAAAAAAGGCAATGCCAAAGAATGCTCAAACTACCACACAATTGCACTCATCTCACACGCTAGCAAAGTAATGCTCAAAATTCTCCAAGCCAGGCTTCAACTGTGAACTTCCAGATGTTCAAACTGGATTTAGAAAAGGCAGAGGAACCAGATATCACATTGCCAACATCCGTTGGATCATCAAAAAAGCAAGAGCGTTCCAGAAAACCATTTATTTCTGTTTTACTGACTATGCCAAAGCCTTTGACTGTGTGGACCACAACATACTGGGGAAAATTCTGAAAGAGATGGGTATACCAGACCACCTGACCTGCCTCT
The DNA here is from genome assembly GCA_935064755.1 of Tragelaphus eurycerus. NCBI lineage: Eukaryota > Metazoa > Chordata > Mammalia > Artiodactyla > Bovidae > Tragelaphus > Tragelaphus eurycerus. The sequence continues at coordinate 26,950,429 of CAKXYN010000018.1, read as the reverse complement.
TGAGAAATCTGTATGCAGGTCAGGAAGCAACAGTTAGAACTGGACATGGAACAACACTGGTTCCAAATAGGAAAAGGAGTACATCAAGACTATATATTGTCACCCTGCTTATTTAACTAATATGCAGAGTACATCATGCAAAATGCTGGGCTAGATAAAGCACAAGCTGGAATCAAAATTGCCAGGAGAAATATCAATAACCTCAGATACGCAGATGACACCACCCTTATGGCAGAGAAAGCAGAGAAGAACTATAGAGCCTCTTCATGAAAGTGAAAGAGGAGAGTGAAAATTTGGCTTATAACTCAACATTCAAAAAATAAAGATCATGGCATCCAGTCCCATCACTTCTTGGCAAATAGATGGGAAAACAATGGAAACAGTGAGAGACATCATTTTGGGGGGGGCTCCAAAATCACTGCAGATGGTGACTGCAGCCATGAAAATAAAAGATGCTTGTTCCTTAGAAGAAAAATTATGACCAACCTAGACAGCATATTAAAAATCAGAGACATTACTTTGCCAACAAAGGTCCATCTAGTCAAAGTTACGGTTTTTCCATTAGTCACGTATGGAAGTGAGAGTTGGACTATAAAGAAAGCGGAGTGCAGAAGAATTGATGCCCTTGAACTGTGGTGTTGGATAAGACTCTTGTGTGTCCCGTGGCCTGCGAGGAGGTCCAACCAGTCCATCTTAAAGGAAATCAGTCCTGAATATTCATTGGAAGGACTGATGCTGAAGCCGAAACTGCAATACTTTGGCCACCTGATGCAAAGAACTGACTCACTGGAACAGACCCTGATGCTGGGAAAGATTGAAGGCAGGAGGAAAAGGGGACAACAGAGGATAAGATGGCTGGATGGCATCACTGACTCAATGGACATGAGTTTGAGTAAACTCCTGGAGTTGGGGATAGACAAGGAGGCCTGGTGTGCTGCAGTCCATGGGGTCACAAAGAGTCAGGCATGAATGAGTAACTGAACTGAACTGAACTGAACTGAGGTACCTACTGCAAAGACCTGCAGGCAGACACGGGGGGACTCCTTTGCAGCAGCCCCATCAGGAAACATCCACCGCGTTTACATGTCTGTGCCCTTCTGCCCATTGCAGGTCATTTTGCTTCAGATATAACAGCTCTGTAGTTTATGTGCAAAATCTCAGGTTCTGGCCTCTAAAAGGACAGCCTTAGCAGGATAAGACAGATACTGAGAATCAGTAGTCCGAGGATTCTTGTCATTTCCTGTAGCAATAAGCCACAGAGAATCACTATTCAAAGTTTAACATTAAAAAGCAGAGCTTCAGGCTGCCCTGGGCAGAGTTAAGATTAGTAATCTGTTAAATAAAAAAAAAAAGTGGAGAGGGAAGCTGTTACAGGCAGCCCAGAAGATACCTTCCTGTTCAGCTGGTTTTGTGGTCCTAATGCAATCAATCAGACAAGTGTGGACAGAGAAGAAAAAAAAGAAAAGGGTCACCTGAGCCAAAGACTTGATTTCAACAATTTCATTTCCTGAGTTGAATGACTGGTTTCTGGATAAATTTTCCAGGTAATTGAGTGACTTGAAGTCACTGTTTTATGTCTAATTTTACATATACACATGAATATGCATAATTTTCCAGGCAGTCAAGTTTTATGAATAGTCCCAGCTAGAGATATATGGACATCTGTGATCCATTTTACATAAGGTAATGTCTTTTGTAAGTAAGACATATGGAAGTAAATATCATGCTATAATTTCTTTTGCAATTCTTTTTTTATTTGGAAACAAAATATTTATGTTTTCCTTGTGTCCTTAAATCTACTTAGTCAAAAAATCCTCCTCCATTATATCCTTCCAAGTGTCTACTCACTGACCACATGTCTACTTTGGGTAGGGACAATGGCAATAATAGCTAACATTTACATAGCATTTGCCAGGTACTATTCTAAGGAAATTAAAAGACGCTTCCTCCTTGGAAGGAAAGTTATGACCAACCTAGATAGCATATTGAAAAGCAGAGACATCACTTTGCCAACAAAGGTTCGCCTAGTCAAGGCTATGGTCTTTCCTGTGGTCATGTATGGATGTGAGAGCTGGACTGTGAAGAAGGCTGAGTGCCGAAGAATTGATGCTTTTGAACTGTGGTGTTGGAGAAGACTCTTGAGAGTCCCTTGGACTGCAAGAAGATCCAACCAGTCCATTCTGAAGGAGATCAATCCTGGGATTTCTTTGGAAGGAATGATGCTAAAGCTGAAACTCCAGTATTTTGGCCACCTCATGCGAAGAGTTGACTCATTGGAGAAGACTCTGATGCTGGGAGGGATTGGGGGCAGGAGGAGAAGGGGATGACAGAGGATGAGATGGCTGGATGGCATCACTGACTCGATGGATGTGAGTCTGAGTGACCTCCGGGAGTTGGTGATGGACAGGGAGGCCTGGCGTGCTGCGGTTCATGGGGTCGCAAAGAGTCGGACACGACTGAGCGACTGATCTGATCTGATTCTAAGTATTGAAGAGGGCATGGCAACCCACTCAAGTATTCTTGCCTGGAAAACCCCATGGACAGAGGAGTCTGGTAGTTTACAGTCATAGGGTCGCATAGAGTCAGACATGACTGAAGCAACTTAGCAAACAGCACTTTTTCTAAATATTTACTATTTATTAATTTGTTTAATCCTCACATTAATCTAAAAAGATAGGTCTTCATAAAAGTTGGGAAAATTAGGAGCAGAGAGATTTAGTAATCTGTCACAACCACAATGCTACACATGGCAGAGGTGGAGCCCACCTCCAGGCAATCTGTCCTTCTTACCTGCAGCCTGGCCAGAGGCTCATACACAGCAAGCACTAGAATTTGATGGAAATCAAGTTAACTCAAGGGCAAAGTGTTCACCTTTAATATCTAGTATCTTTTTCTTTTCTTTGTTGATTATTCCACAAAAAGAACTGAAAGCCATTTTCTAATAGACTGGAGAACATGCCAATTGGATAAAATGTACCATATGTGAACCAGGGGGCAACAGGCCTGGGTGCTTATCCCAGATACCACATTTGACAAAAGATTTAACAGCTAGTGCTCATTTTTTATTAATTTTATTTTACTGGTTTCCCATCCATGCTTTGTTGAAGAAGAGATCCGAGTGGCTAGGCATTCAAATATCACATAGCTCAAAATGCCTGTGTCACATGTCATCATAACTATCATTACAGAACATAAAACAAAAAACAAAACAACAACAAAAAACCCTCTGCTTACTCTTTAAATGGCTGCAAGAGAAAACAGTGGGGTTACGCAGTGTCTTATGATCGTATTATACAGGACTTACTCGAAAGTCCGGGAGTGTTAGCATCTGTAATCTTCAGGTCCACATTTTCAGACCTGATTCTAGGGCTCTGAGATTCAGAGCCATTATTTTCTTTTGTGCCAGAGAAACTAGATGCATGGGACGCAAAGTGCTTGAGATGAAAAGGTAAGAAGGCTTTCCTTGCTTCCTCTCTCCCTCCCCACTTGGTGTTCTGTACAGATTGCTTTCTCATCTATTGCCCTACATATGAGACCTGAATTATGTCTTCACTCTCTAGTTGATACATTACACCACTGATTGCTCATAAAAGACGTGAAGAGGAGAGCTTATCTGGCATCAGAACCTGAATCTTTTCCAGATGCCCTTGGAACTTGAAGGACACTGTCCTGGGTTATAGTATCAACCTGCCAAGAACCACGTTTTGGTAAATTATTTAAAGAGAGAGAGATATGTCCAAATGTTACATCAAAACCTGGTCTTATTCTTTTGCAAATCATGTATAAGTATGTGATATCAAGAAGGAAAATATGGCTTCTGGCTTTTGTCCTTACTCCCCAACTCCCACCAATGACACAGCAGACCTTTTCTGAGCTCTTCTGGTCTTGTCCCCTTGGCCATTTTCCTTTATTTAACAATTCAGTTCTCTCCCTTGTTAAACCCTTCTACCAACCTTCTCTAACAGAATTACATGTGTAATTTTTTCCACATAATTATATGAAAATATTTTCATTTAATGAAACTGCAATTAAATTGGAAAGAAAAGTCATATAGATGGCTACATTTTCAAGATGTGAAGGGTGGAAGAAACCGGCATTACAGGGTGAAAGCGCTTACTGAGTGCTTCTGGTTTACTAAGTCTTATGGTTTACTATGTCTCTAATCAGCTGTGGGATATAACTGGAGTATGTGAAGCACATAATTTTATCAGCATGGTGGTTTCATTAGTCATATGAGTCTCACCTGCCTGTGTCCTTCTTTAAAAGCCTAGAAAAGCCAAATACTCACTTTCCAAGCCTCTTTGTCAAATAGAAGTAACCCCTGACCAAGTTCTAGTCAATAAAATATGAAGGAAAATCTGCTGTAAAATTCTAGAAGAATCTTCTCCCTGTTCTCTCCCTGTTACGAGAGCAATGCAGGAGGAAAAGGCTCTCTCCCCACTGCTTCTTACTTGTATACGTGGTTATGTGAGGACATGATGGTGGGACTGCTGTAGCCATCTTGCAACAAGAAGGCCCAGAGAATTTCAGAGACACTGACAGAGGGGTTGATATCATTCAGGTGCTGAAGTATTCACTCAAAAACTGTTGAAAGCTTATTATGCACCAGGCACTGTACTATGATAGGGGGTTCATATGTACAAAATAAACAATGTCCCTGCTTACAGGAGGAAAGACAACCAATAATAAATATACATCAACTAGAGTTAAGAATTATGGTGAAGAATTATGAAGGATAAGGGGTCTGGGAAGTGATGAAGTGATATTATATATAGGTGGATAAAGTGACACTTGAGAGAGCTAAAGGAAGTGAGGGAATAAGTCAGGCAGATATTGAGGGTGGGAGTGAGGAGTGCTCCAGGAAAAGGGAATAGCATATGCAAAGGCCTCATTGCCTCCCTAGAAGCAAAAACAAAGGAGAAGACGTAAGTAAGATTTACTTACTGAGATTTTGCCATGGAGAATCACATGGTGAAAAAGAAACTGGACCAAGATAGGAAAGTATGGTTGAAAGGATTTCTTTTTCAAGGAAACAATCAGTGCTTCTAATCTCCTTATTCTGATGAAACATATGGCAAGTCAGTTCTGAGACTGAGTGAGGCTGGAAATGACCAAAAATAGACCTCTTTGGAAGGCTCTGGATAGTTTCATTAGAGCATTTAGTAAGTATATTAAAAAAGTAAAAACAAGTCAAATTAAGGTCATATTTTACTTAACTGAATATATTCAGATATTACCATTTTGACATGTGACACAAGCCACATTTCAAGCATCCAGGAGCCACTAATATGGCTGGAATATAGAACAACATATCTTCAGAGAACCAAACATGAAAAGAAATGTTTTTATTAGAAAAGTTCTGTAAGTTTGTGTTTTTAAAACTCATTAATAATTTTATCTGTTTTAATGTATGGGCTTCCCTGGTGGCTCAAATAGTAAAGAATCTCTGCAATGCAGGAGACCCAGGTTTGATCCCTGGGTTTGGAAGATCCCCTGGAGAAGGGAATGGCAACCCACTCCAATAATCTTGTCTACAGAATTTCATGGAGAGAGAAGCCTGGTAGGCTACAGTTCATGGGGTCATTCCATTTTATGGAGTCAGACAACTGAGTGACTAACATTTTCATAACCAAAATACAGATCATTTTTAAATCAATAAAACCTAGAACAATATTTGAAAAAAAAATCCAGGTCTTGCAAATTCAAGGGAAAATGGAGATAATAATATCCACTAAGTTGATATACGTACTAAATGAGATGATATGTGGGTAAAAAAAAAAAATAGAGCACTGTAAGAATACGCCTCTATGGATATGAATAGTATTGTTTTCTTGTTTTATTAGAATCTTGGTTCCTGGTCCCTGGTTAAATAAACACTTCAGAAATCTGTAGATAATTCTTTCTTTTCAATATTATTATGTTCATTGCCTTTAAAGCCTTTATACACACTAACCAGGAACACAATTTAAGTCCTCGGAATAATCATTTTGATAAAAACTGTGACCTTTCCCAACATTCGAGAAATATCTGAGTATGACCACATGGAAAATTTAGATAGGTTCTAAAGTAGCTACAAATATGTGGGGAGAGGGAAATTCTGATGGTTTCTCAAGACTTTTCTGAATTAAAATCTGATTTAATTTCCTGTATTCTGAGAGATATAAGTAAATGTAAATATGTAAACATCTTTTTTATTGGTAATGACTGAGATTTCTGAATTTCTCTGTAATTACGTTTAGCAGGGGGCTGTGCTGAGCCGCTCCCCGGAATCTGTCAGCTTTTCACTACATAGTAACCCACCGATCACTGCCTCAGGCCTTCAGTAAATACATAGGCCATGTGCCTGCACTTACAGAACTTCACAGGTTTCCATGGATACCGGGATTTTAGTGCTAAGGCACATTTACTACCATTTTTCTTGTCACCGAGAGTCCTGTAAACACTTGTGTTTTAAGATTTTGTTCAGAAATTTACCATTTTATAGAGGACTGAGTCAGAATTGCCTTTTCCCAAATGCTTTGTATGATTTCCCCTTAGGGCAAAGTCCCTGAAATCATTTACATTTGTGGCCTCTTTTTAGTGATGAGCTTTTCTTTATTAGACTAATAAAAGACAATAAAGGCTTAACTGCATTGTCAGTATCACTTTTAAGGGACAGATATTTATAGTATATAAATGTTACAATTAATAAATAAGACAGTTTGATCTACATTTAAAACAGAAAAAAGCAAATAGGAAAGCAAGAACAGGAATATTATGTAGATATTTAGCCATTTCTCTTCCTGAGTAGGGTGAAATGTAAGTGTCAGTTTCAAGGACACCCCTGTGTCACATCTATTGACCAATCATTGTTTGAATGCACTCTTTCTTATATTCAGGTGTGGTTTTTTTGTATAATTAAAAGATCTTTTTATAAATCTGTGAACATGGAAGGCTATGTCATTTCTTTTCTCATTTCCTATGTGTATAACTGAGGCTCAGGTTTAAGGAACATACCCTTGTGTCACAGCTAGCAAGTGGAAGAACTGGGATTAGAACTGCTGCTGCTGCTGCTAAGTCGCTTCAGTCGTGTCTGACTCTGTGCGACCCCAGAGACGGCAGCCCATCAGGCTCCCCCGTCCCTGGGATTCTCCAGGCAAGAACACTGGAGTGGGTTGCCATTTCCTTCTCCAATGCATGAGAGTGAAAATGAAAGTGAAGTCGCTCAGTCGTGTCCGACTCCTAGCGACCCCATGGACTGCAGCCTAGCAGGCTCCTCCATCCATGGGATTTTCCAGGCAAGAGTACTGGAATGGGGTGCCATTGCCTTCTCCAGGATTAGAACTAAAGACTCCTAACTCACTGTCCAGGGCTTTTCCACTGTCCTTTTCCTGGGCAGAATACAGGCAACTTCCTCTAGAGAAGGCATGCCCCTGTTCTTCCTTCCTTGCCACATGCTGATAGGTTTCTGTGCCTCTGACCTGGGCTCCATTAAATCTTCTTTTTTTCCACTTGTTTTCCGATCATTCAGTCCCCTTAACTGCCTCAGACACTTGGCTCAGCTTAACACACCAAGCTGAGTAATTTCACATGCACATAACCATTGGGAAGCAGAGTTGCAGAGACATCACATAGCCTGGATATGTACTGCATAAGGACTCTGTGGACGTGAACGTGAAGTTTCTCGGTCGTGTAGGACTCTGCAACCCCATGGACTGTAGCCTACCAGGCTCCTCTGTCCATGGGATTTTCCAGGCAATAGTACTGGAGTGGATTGCCATTTCCTTCTCCAAGGGATCTTTCCAACCCAGGGATCAAACCCAGGTCTCCCACATTGTAGACAGACGCTTTACCGTCTGAGCCACCAGGGAAGGGAAACAGATATCTAGTTCCAACCATATTGACCAAGAATGTACAAAACCCTTTGAATGAGAGGCTCAAGAACTCCATACCAAAATGCAATCTGAGCAGACATGTTGCCTGGATAGTCAAGTAGAGAAAAAAGCTTTATTTTTTGCAGCATTGACTTTGGGGGCAGCATTGGAAGTATATGCTTGTCTCCACTCTCACCTGTTATGCTCTTGTAGCTAAAAACCTCTGTGTCATTTTAGCAAGTATCTCAGTTGAGGTCGTGAGATCATCACATCATTTTTGCATGAAGTCTCATTCACCGTGTATTTGTATAGGCCTTTTGTTTTTGCAGTTTTTTCATCTAAAAGGAAGACATTGCTTTTAATATCTAACAAAAGAGGGAGTCTGGGTAGAGGATGAGCTCTTTTAAAATTTATTATTAATTGGAGGATAATTGCTTTACAGTATTTTATTGGTTTCTGCTGTATAACAATGTGAATCAGCCATAAGTATACATATATCCCCTCCCTTGGGAATCTTCATCCCACTGCCCCCCATCCCACCTCCCTAAGTTGTCACAGAGCACGTCGTTGAGCTCCTTGTGTTATACAGCAACTTCCCAGCAGCTGTCTGTTTTGCATATGGTAATGTATATGTCTCAGTGCTACTCTCTCAACCCATCCCATTCTCTCCTCTTGCTATGCCCACAGGTCTGTTCTCTAGGTCTGCATCTCTATTCCTGACCTACAAACAGGTTCTTGAGTACCATATTTTTGGATTCCATGTATATATGTTAATATATGGTATTTGTTTTCTCTTTCTGACTTCCTTCACTTCATATAACAGGCTGTAGGTTCATCTACCTCAGTTCAACTGACTCAAATTCATTCCTTTTTATGGCCGAGTAATATTTCATTGCATATATGTACCACAACTTCTTTATCCATTCATCTGTCAGTGGACATCTAGGCTGTGAGGAAGAGCTCTTGACTAAGAGACCTGATCTGGACCCTTCCCAGGGGGAGGCCCTGAGTGAGGAACTCCGTGGCTCAGGCCTCAGAGTCACTGCCAGAACCTGAGGAATCATGGGTTTGTTGTCAGGCTCAAAGGAGAGAAAGAACAGGAAAGTGATTTGCTACTTGTAAAATATGCATTAAAAAAATAGAGTTCTTCCAGATAAACAACAAGGTCCCAATGTATAGCACAGGAAACTATATTCAAGATCCTGTGATAAACCATAATGGAAAAGGATATAAAAAAAGAATGTCTACATGTGTACAACTGAGTTACCTTGCTGTGCAGCAGAGATTAGCACAACATTGTAAATCAGCTCTTCTTCTATTAAAAAACAAACAAAACCAATACTTTTTTTGAGGAGTAACGTCACACATTACCAATTGATTTTAGAGTCCATATATTAAAAAGGCAAATAATGATTCTTGTTAACACTGGGCTTTTGCTGGACTTTATTCATTTTATAACAAACACGACAAAAGTATCTCCATTATGGTTATTTCAATATGTTTCAACCCTTTCAGCCTAACTAGGCAGCAACTTAAAGTGTCATCCATGTGGTGCTTCACTTAATATAGCCAAAATAATGGGAATTAGTTATTTGGTTGTAATCTCACACCTGGTCCCATTACATATCATGTACAGCCCTTGACATCCCAGAACTACAACTCTGGATTCAGGCAAACTACCCTATGCTAATTCCTCATTCTTTCTGGATGGAAATTTTAATTCTGTACTGTTCATCCATACAGTACCACTGAGGAGTGATTAAGTATCTCTCTAATTTGTAGAAAGGAAGAGAGAACTCTGAGTTCTTCTGAACAACAGGAGAGCTTTCTCTGTTTCTCCTACAAATTCCATTCAGGCATCAAATTGAATTTACTCTTAACCGAATGCATTTTATCTATATCTGGCAGGGGATCTAGAAGTAAAATTACAAGATTTATTTCATTTTAATTATATCATGATGCATTTAATCACAAATACCCCCCAAAAATGAAAAGATAATTTATCATTTTGTTCTGACTGAGCAACCCTCCTTGGTTCACATTCATGAATCTATAATGCAGGGAGGAGAGCGGATGATTAAGTGTCCGATTAGAGAAAACAGATTAACCTGGCAAATATAATAAATTTAGCTCATAAGCAGGATGGCTTTATAAATGCTCACAATAACTCTCCTGCATAAAATCATGAACCACAGCCTTCAGTGATGACTCAATTGAAATAGTTGGGGAACATAAAGCAAATGCATGTTTATGGATCTCTTTTTGACATATTAAAAGAACACTGAAAGGTGTATCTAATTCAGTTTATAACTCTAAAAATACATTAAACAGGGGACAGGTAGGAAAAATACTAACTCATAAAAATAAAGCTACACTCTCAAGTGTTTGAGTTTCTACTTTATCAATAAATATATCTAGATTCCACGTGTTTTCAATGTCTACTGATTAATTTCCAAAGATGTCAAAGCCAGACCTCAATTTCAAAACCTGCAGATTTACCCTTAACCTTCACCACAGAACCTGGTTCCTTTATAAAGGCAGCTGCATGTTTAGGTGGTTGTTATTCCATTGGGACAAAACAACATAAAATTAGAGAGCTAGCTCAGCCTTTGAATCAGTAGGGAAAAAATTCTTTCTTTTAGCCGAGAGTCCACTTATATCAGAGTAAAAATCTAGGTTAGGACGACTTGTTTGAAGGCAAGTCCTTGTGCTGTGCTCCAGAAGGTTCACTTAGCAGTCTGTGGGCCTTCCTTACTTAGCTGGTTTGTTTTCCTGGCCTCCCTTTTTTAGCAAGGAGAAAATGGATACCCTTCATGCCCAGCTTTATTTTTAAACTCTCATGGCTTTATTCCTGGAGGCCTCTGTTGGCCTATGGCCTGAAAGAGAGTCAGATAGGTGCTGCCCAGTCACATGCACCCAGGTCACACTGAATAAAAGACCTGCTCTGCTCCTCTAAATAGAAGCAGACCCTTGTCAGGGGCAGGGCAGGGGATGTGGGGGAGGGGAGTTGGCTGCCTCGGAGAGCCTCATCTTTAAGGAAGGCCGCATCCGGAGCCAGGTAAATTTCCCACTGGAAGAAACGGGGACCTGTGCACCCTTCCTCCGTTCCCCACTCCGCCCACTTCTGAAGTTGATCCTGGGCTGCAGGGTGGCGACAGGGAGGAGGCCAAAGTGGGTGGGGGGCCCACGCGTGTCCCCACAGTCTTGGGAGCAGGATCGGGCTCACAGAATACACCATGTTATGTAGGTATGTGTGGTGGGAAGGAGGAAGGTTTTTTAGTTTTTTAAGGTCACTGCTTCTTTCCCCTCCCCTTTCCCCATTACCCTCCCCCCACCCTCTAGTTTAGACTGAGGTGCTTTCTTGGGGCACGGGGACCAGGACCCTTTCTACTGACTCCAAGGGTCTGTATAGAGCTAGGAGGGGGCGCACTTCGAGCGGAGCAGTGTGTATTCATGCTTACAACATTTCTGGGCTCAACAAGACAAGTTAACTGTACAACCTCCAAGCCTTGACCAGCCAGGACGTCCCAGTGGCGGGACGCCGGTCCTTGGTTAGTTCCCGCGCTGGGGCTGCGCCTCGGCTGTAGGGTTTGTGTGTGTGCCTGTGCGGGCGGAGGGCAGGTGTTCTGTGGGGGCTCCCAGGAGTGCGGAGTCGGGGGCGATAGAGACGTGTGCGGAGTCAGGGGCGAGCGAGCGGAGGGGTACTCCGGCGGCGACGCGGGGTCGGCCGCCTGGCCGGGCGGCAGGAGCGCCGAGCGTGCGTGCGCGGCAGCGTCGGGGCGCCGGGAAGTCTCCGCGCGGCAGGGTGGAGTTGGCTCTGGAGGCCGCCGTGGCTACCGGTAGACGGCCACTGCCGCCTTTACCTCCACCCAGGTGGAGTGGAGCTTCGGCCGTTAGCAGGAGGGCCAGCAGCAGTGAGGCCGGCGCGACCCCAGGACCCTCGCCGCTGCCACTGGAGGGGACACCAAGCCGCCGTCAGAGTGAGGTGTCCTAGGGATGGGGAGGGAACCCTGCTAGGCCCCCAGACAGCCTTGCTGAGCCTACTGTCAGACGAGAGCCCCAAGAACCAGTGGAGAGCATGTAATTTCACCCACAACTTTTTTTTTTTTTTTTAAGAGGCCACGGGGAAAGAGACTCGCTTTCCCAAATCCCACAGCTATCAAATAGCAGAACAGGAACTGGATACCAAGGCCTCTATCCCTTGTGTGTGTGTGAGGTGGGGGTGGTGGGGGGTGGTAAGTCGCTTCAGTTGTATCCGACTCTTTGCGACACTATGGACTGTAGCCTGCCAGGCTCCTTCTGTCCAAGAGATTCTCCAGGCAAGAACACTGGAATGGGTTGCCATGCTCTCCTTCAGGGGATCTTCCCGACCCAGGGATGGAACCCGCATCACTTTATGTCTCCTGCATTGGCAGGCGAGTTCTTTATCAATTTTTCGGCTGTTCAGTCGCTCAGACTCTTTGCAGCCCCATGTATGCCAGGCTTGCCTGTCCCTCACCATCTCCCAGAGCTTGCTTAAACTCATGTCCATTGAATTGGTGATGCCATCAGACCATCTCATCCTCTCTTGTCCCCTTGTCCTCCTGCCTTCAGTCTTTTCCAGCATCAGATCCTCATGGAAATGAGTTATAATATAAACCTTTATTATTATACTCTGTTAGGCTTTGGAACAACCAATGGTGATATCACTTTGGCATTCAGGACTGTTAACATAATTTTATGTGCTGGAAAATCCCAGCCATTCTCTTCTCCCTGAGCTTGGGATCCTCATTCCTTCATTTATTAAACATTCTGGGCAGTTATTTGTGCCAGATAAGCTCTGCAGCAAACTGAAGGTGTAGAGATGAACAGGAACTGGCCCTCTCCATGGAGCAGAAAATTCCCTAGACATGAATAAGTGATGCAGGTGCAGGAAACATAATGGGTGTTAGAGAAAGGAGCAGTGGTAATTTGGAAGCACACAGTCAGTTCTGGCTGAGTGGAGGAAGACCCTGGGGAGGAGGTAGTATCTGATCTGGACCTTTAAGAGTGGGTCATTTGGAAATGATCAGCAAATACCAAGTAGAAATTTCGTTATTAGCAATGTAACTCCAAGTGAGAGTGAGGAATAACGGTCTGGTTTGCTTAGAACATAGGGATGAATAATGAGTCCAAGATTATAGATGGGGTGCGATGCAGACTCAACATGAGGATCCATGGAGGGGTTCCAGGCAAGGAATGACTGGGCAGTGGCTGAGGAAGGTTCATCAGACTGGGAGGTGGAACCCTCAGCTGTAGGGAGAGGATGTTGGACCAAGGATCCTTGCAGTTCTGAGAGTTTGTGAAGTAGCCAATCTGGGAACAGGGAGATTTGTGGAACCATCTCAATGTGGCAGGGCTATGGATGAAATGTGCTGCTGGAGTGGGAAAGGGTCCAAATTGAATTGGGAGACTTTTGGACTATAAGGATAGCCCGTGATCATGTTTCAGACTGCCGATAGCGTCCTTGGGAGTAGTTTGTGAAAAAGTGCTGTTAGTGTTCTTGTAACACAGGTGGCTCCATGGACATGAGCAGCAGTTAATCAGCCTGTCCCTCTCTGTGCAGGGGGCTGTTATTTCTTTTGATGTATCCCCGGGGACCTACGGAGACCTATAAACAGGGCAGCTTGTTTTGGCAGTTGAAAAAGGAAATTTCTTGCATAAAGATTACAGACTTACTTTCTTGTCACTCTTTATTATAAACTAGTCAATGAACTGTTAAAGTGAAGTATTTTTACCTTAAAGGTGACACACACAGCTTTCAGCAGAGGACTTAAAAATGTATCTTTAATTGGTTCTGAATTATTGTCTTTCAGAAGCATGACATGACATACTTGAGCTTGAATGAAATGGGTGGATGGCCATGAAAATAAAATTATTCAAGCAGACAGGTTTTAGACACTTCTCTAAGATATGAGTCTGGGAACCTTCTAAATGCATCTAGAACCTTCTCATCTTGACACCTCCACTGCAGAAGAGCAGGGGTTCCCTAAGGCTCCACTTCCGATGACTCACTGGTTCCATGTATGAATGTTTAAAACCTTCCTATGTTGTTTTATGAAATACACATTCTGTATGCTTTTGCAGCTTCTTTATCTGATGGATATTTGAGGAGAGGGGAAAGATGAAATTTTGTTTTGTAGCAGTTCCTTTGGTTACTGATGTTAATCAGTGATGTAAGGAAGGAGCATGCAGTCTGGAAAATGAAGAGACTTGGGACTGAATTATAGTTCTGTCACTATCTGTGTGACTTTAGTTCTGATACTTAAATCATATGAGTCTCTTGTTTCCTCATCTGTAAAAAAGGTGATGGTAATCATCAGGTCACAAACATCACGCGTCTCAAAGGTCAGTAAGGGACGAGATCCAGCACACATGGGGAAAAGCAGTTAAGCATGAAGAAGAGCCTGACCTAGGCGTAGGCTAATCTAAGTCCATGGGTTCTGCCCTTTCCCACTGTGTGACTGTATGAGTCCCTGAACTGTGCTAAATGTCAGGTTCCTCATCTTTAAAACGGGGGAAATAATTATATCTACTTTGTGTGGTTGGTTTGAGGATTGCACAGTTACTGGGAAATAGAATGAGATGAACACTGGAGATCAAAGAGAACTTGGAAGGCCCCCTTACCCTACCACCATCTTCCCCACCTCCCATGGAAATCTTCTTTTTATTGACTGTGACTGTATTTAAAGATCTTCAGTGACAGGGACTGCTATCTGTGCAAAGTCCTCCATTTCATTGTTAGATCACCTTCAATGTAAGAAGAATTTTCCTCATACACAGCTAAAAGCTGTCTCAGTATAATTTCCACATATTGATCCTCTTCTCAGTGGGAAAAAATACAGTGAATTTTCTTTTTCTGTTAAAGATTTTTATTTTGAGGTAACTGTAGATTCACATGCAGTTGTAAGAAATAATACAGAGAGATCCCTTGGCCCATTGTCTGCTTTTTCCCAGTGGCAACTTCTTGCAAAACCACACTGCAGTGTCACAAACAGGTTATTGACATGGACCACATGGAGAGGCAGAGTATTCCACCAGCTCTAACATCTCTCATATGTTGCCTTTTTATAGCCACATCCACTTCCTTTTTACCACTTGGTTAACCCCTGGCAACCACTGTTCATTCTCTATTTTTATAATTTGGTCATGTCAAGGATGTTGTATATAGATGGAATTATATACGTAACGTGTTGTGTCATTGGCTTTTTTCACTCAGCATGGTTCTCTGGAGATTCATCCTGGTTATGCTGTTGCATTTATCAGCAGTTTGTTCCTTTTTATTCCTTAGTAATGTTCCATGCTGTGGATGTGCCACAAATTGTTTATTGTTCACCCATGAAAGATCATCTGGGATGTTACCAGTTTGGGGCTATTATAATAGGTTTTTGTATAGGTTTTATACAGGTTTTTGAGTAAATACAAGTCTAATGTCTTCAATCTCTGGAATAAATATGTAGGACTACAAGTGCTGGATCATATGGTAGTTATAAGGGCTTCCTTGGTGACTCAGTGGTAAAGAATCTGCCTGCAATGCAGGAGACACGGGTCTCATCCCTGGGTTGGGAAGATCCCCTGGGGGAGGACTTGGCAACCCACTCTAGTATTCTTGCCTGGAGAATCCCATGGACAGAGGAGCCTGGCAGGCTACAGTCCATGGGGTTGCAAAGAGTCGGACATGACTGAAGCAACTTATACACGCACACATGGTAGTTATGAGTTACATTTTTAAAGGAATTTCTAGACTGCTTTGAGTGACTGCAACATTTTATATTTTCACCAGCACTGAGTGAATGATTCAGTAACTCTACATCCCTGCCAGAATTTTCTCTGGTCACAGTTTTTTTATTTTAGTTATTATGATAGGTAAGTAGTGCTATCATGGTTTTAATCCAAATTTCCCTAGTTGCTAGTGATGTAACATGGCTTGCTTGACATCTGTGTCTCTTCTTTGACAAAATGCGTCATTGTGTCTTTTGCTCAGATTCTAATTGTAGTCTTTTCTTTTTAATTGTTAAGTTTTGAGTGTTCTTTTTATGTTCTTGATACTGGTCCTTTCTTGGATATGTGGTTTTCAAAAATATTCTTCTGCTCCATAGCTTATCTTTTTTGTCATTTTAGCAGGATCTTTTGTGTTGCAAAAGTTTGACATTTTGAGGACACCAAATTTGTCAGTTTTCCCTTTTATGGATAGTACTTTTGGTATCCGTTTCCCAGGTAGAGCAGTGCTAAAGAATCCACCTGCCAATGCAGGAGATACAAGAGACGCTGACTCATTCTCTGGGTTGAGAAGATTCTCTGGAGAAGGAAATGGCAGCGCTCCCCAGTGTTCCTGCCTGGGAAATCCCATGGACAGAGGAGCCTGGCGGGCTGCAGTCCATGGAGTCGCAAAGAGTTGGACATGACTGAGCACACATATGCACACTTCTGGTATCAAGTCAAAGAAATCTTTGTTTACCCTGGAGCCTGAGGATTTCCTCCTGTCTGTTTTTCTTCTTTATGTTTTATAGTTTTATATTTTGCATATAAGTCCCAAAGTGACGGAAGTAGCATGGAGAAGACCTGAAACAAGAAATTATATCTCTCACACATAGGCCAGTTATTTTTTCCCTCCATGTTTTATAATTCAAGGATTTCAGTGAGTATTTTTCAGAAATTGGCATTTGCTACTATCATTTTAGCTGTAAAATGGGATAATAACATAAGAAACTCAAATCATGGTAGAATTTTTTAGAAAATTAATTAGGGTTAATTGAGATAGTGCACTTGAAAAAAAAACATGTTATACTACAAAGTACTTTCTGTTCAAATGCTGGTTATTATTGTATGCTTGGCTAGATCTCTGAATGCTAACAGGCAGCTGTGTGTGCTTGCTGCTTCCTATTCATGGGAAATTTGTTTGTTTATATCATAGTATAGTATCTATTTTTCCTTTTAGTGCCCATGTGGCCAAATTTTGAACTGCCATTTTAATAAGACTCAAACATATTTGAGAGGGTGGTTAGACTTAACGGTTTCCATAAAGTTGTTTTAATAGTTGTTTTTCAACAGATGGACAGCTTGCATTTGGCCTCATTTCTGTGACAGGGTGATGATTGAACTTTTCAACAGATGGTATACAAATACTTGAGAAAACACCCTCCCAATATTAATTGTTGTAAAAAAGACCTTTAGCGTGCCAGGAAATAATAGTCTATATTCCCAAGTCCTTTGCCTATGCTATTATAATTATAATTTAGATGATTTGGAAGTTTCCCTTTCTGGCACTGGGGTTTATTTTGTAAATGAGTATCTACATTAGAGTGAGAGATGCCGAGGAATACTCTGTTGTCAATTAGCTGTTCAACATGGATATAGCATGAAATCCCTTTTTGATTATCAATGAATGCACATAACTTCCTTTTACTGAGTCATTCTGCTTCAATGCTATACATAGGAAATGTAATGTTCCATAAAAATCACCCATCAGAGACTTATATGTTCTTTCTTAAAAATACTGTCTTCAAAGGAAAAAAAATCACCAAACTGAGAATTTTCAGACATACACATTAATATGATGAACCCCCCAAACTTCAAAATTGTCTCCTTTCTGCCTCAACTACTTTGCGTTGTTTTGGGATTCAAAAATGAAGAATCAGACAGTAAGCAGGGCAGTTGAGGAGTGGTGGAAACCTGGAGGGTGTTTGTGGTTGTCACAGTAACAAGGAGCATTTGCTGATATTTAGTGGGTATGTTTGGAGAAGGCAATGGCAACCCACTCCAGTACTCTTGCCTGGAAAATCCCATGGACGAAGGAGCCTGGTGGGCTGTGGTCCATGGGGTCGCTCAGAGTTGGACACGACTGAGCAACTTCCCTTTCACTTTTCACTTTCATGCATTGGAGAAGGAAATGGCAACCCACTCCAGTGTTCTTGCCTGGAGAATCCCAGGGACAGCGGTGCCTGGTGGGCTGCTGTCTATGGGGTTGTGCAGAGTTGGACATGACTGAAGCGACTTAGCAGCAGTGAGTATGTTGCTGAACCTGGATTTGGGTCTTCTTGCTTGACATACAGCAAAGTCAATCTTCTGAGACTGGGTTGTGGTGAAGGAAAGTATAGCATTCATTGCATGGTGCCAAGCAAGAAGAATGGGCAGTTCATGGTGAAAAGATCTGAACTCCCCACTGGCTTTCAGAGAAGGTTGTTTAAAGGCAAGGTGAGGGAGCGGGCCACAGGCTGTGTGATCAGCTTATACTCAGTTCTTATATTGGATGGTATCCATGTGAAGTTTCAAAGATGATTAATCTTGTGATTTCAACCATTTGGGGGTCTATATGCTTGAGGTCAGTAGTTTTCACCTATAAAAACAATTTAGGAATGTGAGATCTTTATCTTTCAGGGAACTAGGAGTTTGGTGACTCTAGCATGTGGCTGATTGATAGTCTAAATTGTTACCAGTTTCCCCACTCAACAGCTATTCCTTTTTTCTACCTTTTCACATTTCCTAATCATTAACTCTTCTTTTAAATTCATTAACTCTTTTTTTTTTTTTTTGAGTAGAAATTACAACAAAAAAGTATTTGTGGGTAACATCCCCCAAATTAGCTGTTTAATTGAGACAGTTGAGACATATATACTACTTGTTATGTGCCAACTACCTCTTTACTTATTTTAAATTTAGTTTTAGTTGGAAGATAGTTGCCTTACAGTGTTGTGTTGGTTTATGCCGTGAAAAGTGAAAGTGAAGTCACTCAGTCGTGTCCGACTCTTCGTGACCCCATAGACGGAGGAGCCTGTAGGCTACAGGCTCCTCTGACCATGGGATTTTACAGGCAAGAACACTGGAGTGGGTTGTCATTTCCTTCTCCAGGAGATCTTCCTGACCCATGAATTGAACCTGGGTCTCCCGCATTGTAGGCAGACACTTTACCATATGAGCCACCAGGGAAGTGCTTGGTTTATGCCGTACACCTAATCATTAACTCTTGAGCCAGCCTCTTAAGACTCAGGGGAGGTCTGGGAGATTCAGATAAAGCAAAAGACTTTTACTTCAAAGGACAGTGACACAGGGAATTGTATATCGTTTCAGGCGGAGGCAAGTGTGCCTAAGTCTACACAGCACAGTTCAGCACAAAGAAGAAAGGTCCTGTGTCTTACAGTATGCCTGGATATCAGACTGGACACTCATCTGAACCTGGAACTTGTGTCTGCTTAAAACACAGAGTAAGTTTTGCAATTCAAGGTTTTTGCCTTTTTTTTTTTTTTTGCACAGAATGTTAGTGTCTACCCAAACCTCTTCTTTTTGATTTTACTATGTTGCTGTATGAAAGGCTGAAAGACTCTGATCTTCTACTTCTAAACCCTGACTTATGTTTATTATAAGTGCTTTATTATATTTTTGGGTATTTGTGAACTGAGCATTTACACAGTAAAACAAGTATTATTACAAATTTACTTCCCCTTTCTATTCCAAATAGGGCATCATATTAATTTTTGAAATCTTGTGTATAGGTAAATTACATTATCCATGAATTTCTGGATTTAAAGAGAGAATTATGAAATGCTTATTATAACAAAGGAGCCCTGGAGTTAATCAGTATGAGAAGCATTGCTGTAGAAAATTAAGCAATAGCAGACAAATTCTTTCTCCACTTGCCTGTATGTGCACACATAATTCTGTGTTGGAATCATTCAAAGGACAGTGGTGTGAGTCTAAATATTTAATAAGGGATGCAATCCCAATAATGTCTGTATTGTTATGTTTCTATAGAAGCCTTGAACTGATTTTCTTTTGGCAAGTCATATCAGCTAGATCTTGGTGTCTGTCATTGCAGATGGCATTTAATGATTGCTTTAGTTTGAGCTATCCTGGCAATCCTCAGCCAGGGGATTTGATTGAAGTGTTTCGTCCTTGTTATCAACATTGGGCACTGTACTTGGGTGATGGGTATGTTATCAACATAGCACCTCTAGGTAAGTTTTGCTTTCTGAAGTTCCTGGGAGTGTTTTAGCTTTCTTGCTACAAAGAGTAATCATGAACAAAATTATAAAATAAAACAAACCAGAAATACAATGTAGAACCTAGGTAAATCCAGTTGATCTAGGTTTTTGGAAGGATATTCTAAGATCCTGGAGTGTGAAGTCAAGTAGGCCTTAGGAAGCATTACTACGAACAAAGCTAGTGGAGGTGATAGAATTCCAGCTGAGCTTTTTCAAATCCTAAAAGATGATGCTGTGAAAGTGCTGTACTCAGTATGCCAGCAAATTTGGAAAGCTCAGCAATGGCCACAGGACTGGAAAAATTAAGTTTTCATTCCAATCCCAAAGAAGGGCAATGCCCAAGAGTGTTGAAACTACCATCAGATCAGATCAGTCGCTCAGTCGTGTCCGACTCTTTGCGACCCCATGAACAGCAGCACGCCAGGCCTCCCTGTCCATCACCAGCTCCCGGAGGTCACCCAGACTCGCATCCATCGAGTCAGTGATGCCATCCAGCCATCTCATCCTCTGTCGTCCCCTTCTCCTCCTGCCCTCAATCCCTCCCAGCATCAGAGTCTTCTCCAATGAGTCAACTCTTCGCATGAGGTGGCCAAAATACTGGAGTTTCAGCTTTAGCATCATTCCTTCTAAAGAAATTCCAGGATTGATCTCCTTCAGAATGGACTGGTTGGATCTCCTTGCAGTCCAAGGGACTCTCAAGAGTCTTCTCCAACACCACAGTTCAAAAGCATCAATTCTTCAGCGCTCAGCCTTCTTCACAGTCCAGCTCTCACATCCATACATGACCACAGGAAAGACCATAGCCTTGACTAGGCGAACCTTTGTTGGTAAAGTAATGTCTCTGCTTTTGAATATGCTATCTAGGTTGGTCATAACTTTCCTTCCAAGGAGCAAGCGTCTTTTAATTTCATGACTGCAGTCACAATCTGCAGTGATTTTGGAGCCCAGAAAAACAAAGTCTGACACTGTTTCCACTGTTTCCCCATCTATTTCCCATGCAGTGATGGGACCAGATGCCATGATCTTCGTTTTCTGAATGTTGAGCTTTAAGCCAACCTTTTCACTCTCCACTTTCACTTTCATCAAGAGGCTTTTTAGCCCCTCTTCACTTTCTGCCATAAGAGTGGTGTCATCTGCATATCTGAGGTTATTGATATTTCTCCCGGCAATCTTGATTCCAACTTGTGTTTCTTCCAGTCCAGCATTTCTCATGATGTACTCTGCATATAAGTTAAATAAACATGGTGACAATATGCAGCCTTGACGTACTCCTTTTCCTATTTGGAACCAGTCTGTTGTTCCATGACCAGTTCTAACTGTTGCTTCCTGACCTGCATACATTTCACATGCTAGCAAGATTATGCTCAAAATCCTTCAAGCTAGGCTTCAGCAGTAAGTGAACCAAGAACTTACAGATGTACAGATGCCAACATCCATTGGATCATAGAGAAAGCAAGGGAATTCCAGAAAAACATCTACTTCTGCTTCACTGACTATACTAGAGCCTTTGACTGTGTGGACCACAACAAACTGTGGAAAATTCTTAAAGAAATGGTAATACTAGACCACCTTACCTGTCGCCTGAGAAGCCTGTATGCTGTATAAATCAAGAAGCAGTAGTCCGAACTGGACATGGAACAATGGACTGATTCAGAATTGGGAAAGGAGTACATCAAGGTTGTATATTGTCACCCTGCTTATTTAACTTATATGTAGAGTACATCATGTGAAATGCTGGAAGATAGTGAAGGACAGGGAAGGCTGGTGTGCTGTAGTCGATGGGGTCCCAAAAGTTGGACACAAGTTAGTGACTAGACAGCAATGAACAATTCTAAGGCCAAAGTGGCATTGAAGAAATCACAAAAGCCAAGTAACATTAGGAGTTTAAACTTATGGATTAAAAAAAAAAAAAAAGTAAATGAACAACAGACTGGTTCCAAATAGGAAAAGGAGTACATAAAGGCTGTGTATTGTCACCCTGCTTATATGCAGAGTACATCATGAGACATGCTGGGCTAGAGGAAGCACAAACTGGAGTCAAGATTGCCAGAAGAAATATCAATAACCTCAGATATGTAGATGACACCACCCTTATGGCAGAAAGTGAAGAAGAACTAAAGAGCCTCTTGATGAAAGTGAAAGAGGAAAGTGAAAAAGTTGGCTTACAGCTCAGCGTTCATAAAACTAAGATCATGGCATCTGGTGTCATCACTTCATGGCAAATAGATGTGGAAACAGTGGCTGACTTTATTTTTGGGGGCTCCAAAATCACTGCAGATGGTGATTGCAGCCATGAAATTAAAGGACGCTTACTCCTTAGAAGGAAAGTTATGACCAACCTAGACAACATATTAAAAAGCAGAGATGTTACTTTGTGAACAAAGGTCTGTCTAGTCAAGGCTATGGTTTTTCCAGTAGTCACATATGGATGTGAGAGTTGGACTATAAAGAAAGCTGAGCGCCAAAGAATTGATGCTTTTGAACTGTGGTGTTGGAGAAGACTCTTGAGAGTCCCTTGGACTGCAAGGAGATCCAACCAGTGCATCCTAAAGGAGATCAGTCCTGGGTGTTCATTGGAAGGACTGATGTTGAAGCTGAAACTCCAATACTTTGGCCACCTGATGCAAAGAACTGACTCATTTAAAAAGACCCTGATGCTGGGAAAGATTGAAGGCAGGAGGAGAACAGGACAACAGAGGATGAGATAGTTGGATGGCATCATTGACTCTATGGACATATGTTTGGGTGAACTCCAGGAGTTAGGGATGGGCAGGGAGGCCTGGCGTGCTACAGTTCATGGGGTCGCAAAGAGTTGGACATGACTGAGCGACTGAACTGAACTGAATCAACTGGGGAAGATATTTGCCACACATGTGACAAGAATCAGTGTCTTTATATATAATACAAATAGATTATTTCAATCACTTAATATCTATTTATAGATTTTTCTTGTATGTGCCAAATTATTATTCAAATGCTAGCAATACATAAGCCAATTCCTCCACAGTAGAACTTACATTCTAGTGGACAGAGGGGGGTGGGGGGTGGGGGGGGAGAGAGAGAGAGAGAGAGGGCGGGGAGAGAGAGAGAGAGAGAGAGGAGACAGAGAGCCTGAGAGAGGGAGTATGAACAGAATACAGAAAGCAATGTTAGATTAGAGATAAGTGATACGGAGAAAATAAATCATAGAAGCAGGATAGAAAGTGCTGGGGAGTTGTAGTTGCTACAGTTTGAAATTAGCTAGTTGGGAAAATCTCATGAGAAAGTAACATTTGAGAAAACTCGAAAGAGGTGAGGAAACCCAGCACATGATATTTGGGGCAAGAGTTTCTTCATCTTAGGGAACAGCAAATACTCAAATCCCAACAAACAAATGGATAAAAGATTGTGAACAATTTGTAGAAGATGAAATTCTCCAATACCCATTTTTAAAGCATTCAGCTTTTCAGTCATCTAGGAATTATAAAATGATAGATTTTATGCCTCTCACATTAGCAGAATTTTAAAAAATGGAAATCAGTGTTGATAAAGGTATAATGAAATGAACACAGGATATTGTTGATAGAAATACAAGTTGATAAAATCATTTCCCAAAACAATTTAGCAAGATGTGTTAAGAGTCTTGAGCTTCTGTGGTGGCTGGGTGGTAAAGAATCCGCCTACAATGCAGGAACTGCAGGAGACATGGGTTTGATCCCTGGGTCGGGAATATCCCATGGAGAAGAGCATGGCCACCCACTCCAGTCTTCTTGCCTGGAGAACTCCATGGACAGAGGAGCCTGGTGGGCTACAGTCCACGGGATCACAAGGAGTTGGACATGACTGAAGTGACTTGGCATGCACATATGTTAAGAGTCTTAAAAGAGTTTCCATGCTCTGATTCTGTAATTTTACCTCTATGAATCTATTCTTGGAAAATATTTTTAGAGAACTTATTTAGGATTTGTGTATTAGAGTGTTCACTGTTATCTCATTTATAATGGTCTAAAAAAAGGACAATGGGAAAAAAGTAACTATTGATTTTTTATGGTGGGTAAAAAAATTAGACAATGGATTAATAAGATTAAAAAGATAATGGTTAAATGAATTATGATTTAGCCACC
Organism: Tragelaphus eurycerus; assembly: GCA_935064755.1. Classification (NCBI taxonomy): domain Eukaryota; kingdom Metazoa; phylum Chordata; class Mammalia; order Artiodactyla; family Bovidae; genus Tragelaphus; species Tragelaphus eurycerus. The sequence goes on along the minus strand of CAKXYN010000018.1, from coordinate 26,926,477 downwards.
GATATTAGGATTTTGTGTTTGGTAGAACTTTTTAGTTGCAAGTAACGTAAATCAAATTAGTTTAGACAAAAGGCAAATTCATTGCTTCACTGAAGGAAACTACAGGAAGGGTAGAGATGAGGCTGGTCTCAGGGATACCTGGATCTAGAAGTTTAAACACTATCAAAACTCTTTGTCCCACATCTGCATTCTTTTTGTGTGTATTTTATTTATTTTCCCAGGCTATGTCTAAGAAGCTGAACTGATGACCCTAGGCATCCTTAGGCTCACATCCTTGTAGGCTGGTGACCCACAGGAGAGAGATACTCCTTGTCTGCCAAAGTTAGAAAAATCATGGAGAATGACTCTTGATTGTCTGGTGTGGGTCCCCTCTCCATTACTGAAACATCACTATGTCCAGGAATGGAACAGTATGACTGGCTTAGACAGAGTCTTTTCTAGAAAGAAAGAAGTAGTGGTAGGATGAGGTGCTGCTGCTGTTGCTGCTAAGTCGCTTCAGTTGTGTCCAACTCTGTGCGACCCCACAGATGGCAGCCCACCAGGCTCCCCATCCCTGGGATTCTCCAGGCAAAAACAGTGGAGTGGGTTGCCATTTCCTTCTCCAGGATGAGGTGCTAAGCAGACTAAAACAGTGGCCACTTTAACAGCTGAAAGTCATTTCTAGATATCTTTAATTGCATGAAAGATGATCTTGTATGATAACTATTGGCAAATTACAGATTAAAAATGCAATGTGTAATATGGTACCAAGTTTGCAAAGAAATCATATATACACACATACATGTTAATGTAAACACATACATGTATATTTGCAGGTGATAAAGACAGTATAAATACATTAAAATAATAATGATAGTTATTTCTGGCAGGGTAGCAGGTAATTTATGTTTAGTGTTTATGCTGTATTTTTCTGTATTTTCTACATGTTTAGAAATGAGTACAAGCTATTAAGAAAAATGTATGCAAATAACAAAGAGCCTAGAATATTTTTTCCTTCAAGATACCTTTAAAAAGAAATGTTTACAGGAGGAAGTTTTACTATCTTGAGAGCTTCTGAGAACTTTTAATGAAGTGATTTTTGTGAGATTTTGAGCTATTTGCCACTGTTCTAGAATACTGGAAATGGAAATGGCAAATAAAATGACATTTACGATACAGAGCTATTCATTCTGTAGAGTCTAGTGATTAATACTAAGGAATTCTTCATGTTATCTCTGCAGCTTTCACATTTAGAAAACAATATGAGGCTTTTGTGCTATTTCCTTTTTTTCATGTCTTAAGCTCCATACTAATATGGTTCAAGCACTGAACTTTGACTGAAATTAAATTCCTGTTTCTTTTAACTACTTGTGTGATGTTCCACAAGCCAGTTTCTCTCTCCAAGCTTTGATTTTGTCATCAATAAATTGATTGCTTCAAACTAGTTGATGAGTAATTCTAACTAGGATATACGTGTTCTGTGAACTTGTACTGTGTTAAGAATTTGGAATATGTAAGGTATTGAAAATGCTACTCCAATGAAAAGGAGTTCAAAGGAGTGGAAAAAAGAGGAGTAGGAAAAAAGTTTGCTTTTAGTCATTACTGAAAGGAAAAGCTGTTATATAGCAGCCCTTCATCTCATGGTTTACTTCTACAATGGCCAAGCATAGCAATCTTGGGCAGATAGAGAGGGCCTAGGGCCTGGCTTTAAAACTGAACACTAAGGAATCACTTTTCCAGTCTCAGATGACAACCATGGCAAGTCAGGATACAGAGATTTGGGGCTGTTCATGTATGATGTGAGAGTTGGACTGTGAAGAAGGCTGAGTGCTGAAGAATTGATGTTTTTGAACTGTGGTGTTGGAGAAGACTCTGAGAGTCCCTTGGACTGCAAGGAGATCCAACCAGTCCATTCTGAAGGAGATCAGCCCTGGGATTTCTTTGGAGGGAATGATACTAAAGCTGAAACGCCAGTACTTTGGCCACCTCATGTGAAGAGTTGACTCATTGGAAAAGACTCTGATTCTGGGAGGGATTGGGGGCAGGAGGAGAAGGGGATGACAGAGGATGAGATGGCTGGATGGTATCACTGACTTGTTGGATGTGAGTCTGAGTGAACTCCGGGAGTCGGTGATGGATAGGGAGGCCTGGCATGCTGCGATTCATGGAGTCTCAAAGAGTCGGATGTGACTGAGTGACTGAACTGAACTGAACTGAAGGCAAATGCTTACCAATAGAGGCTGTAAGATGGAGTGGTGGGGCACAGAGCATTGTAACAGGTGGGTGGAGCGCAGCAAAGGACCACATAGAGTGGATAGTGCCTACTGCATTAGGCTTAGTTTTAGGACTTAGTTTCTTGGCTAAAGGAACTAGTAAAACAAAGGCCAGCAAAACTGGCCCTCGCTGACCCCAACTGACCCTGTTAAATGTGTAGGGTCCCCAGCAGATTTCAAAGTAAAGTCTGATTAAAAGAACAAGTGTAAAAGCAGAGAGGTGGCTGTAAGAAGTGCAGCTTAGTTGTAAGAGGAGAGCATCAGTCTTAACACTCTGCTGCTAAGCCCAAGCACACTAATTTAGAAGGGTTCTAATGCCAAAAAACAGGGGCTTTATAGAAAAAGGGGGCAATGATCTCCTCTGTACTATGTTAGAAACATATGCCAATATCCCTAATAATAATACTAATTGATAGAGAACTTATACCTCAAGAATGAGTAGATTTTTCACACCCAGTTTTTTCTATATGTTGTTGTTTAGTCACTCAGTCATGTCTGACTCTTCTGCAACCCCATAGCGCACCAGGCTCCTCTGTCCATGGGATTTCCCAGGCAAGAATACTGGAGTGGGTTGCCATGCCCTGCTCCAGGGGATCTTCCCAACCCTGGGATCGAGCCCTCATCTCTTATGTCTCCTGCACTGACAGGTAGATTCTTTACTGCTGAGCCACCAGGGAAGCCCAATGGGGAGATAGAAATTTTCAAAAAGTTTTCTTATATTCTCACTCTTAGAGTATTGAATAAGTGTATTTGGTAAATTAGAGAATGAGTGTTGACGGTTAGTAAGATTAGGTGGTTTCTGGTTTGAGGATAAGATAGGATGGCATTGGAGTTCACTGGGCTGGATTGTTGTGTTTTGCTAACCAGAATTCTCCTTATAGAGGATGGCATTTCCATGTCGTTTACAAGTGCCAAGTCTGTATTCAGCAGAAAGGCCCTGGTGAAGATGCAGCTTTTGAAGGATGTTGTTGGAAAAGACACATACAGAATAAACAATAAATATGATGATACATACCCCCCTCTCCCTGTTGAAGAAGTTATCCGACGGTCAGAGTTTGTTATTGGGCAAGAGGTGGAATATGACATACTTGTCAACAACTGTGAGCATTTTGTGACTTTGCTTCGATATGGAGAAGGAGTTTCAGACCAGGTGAGTTTTCTTTAGGAGAAATAAAAATTTTTTACATTGGGAAGATAATAACTACCCAGTCTTGATCAAGTTTTCAGGCCTCAAACAAATGGAAAAGAACAAGAATATATGAGAACACTGAAGGACAAAGAAGGGAATTGAGTTACCCAAGGTCACTCAGAAAGTTCATGAGCAAACAGATGAGAACATTTTGTGTCATGAATCTGGGGCTAGAAGGGACTTGAAGCAGAGTCAAGACCATGTCTTTCTGTCTGTCTTAATGCCCCCTGTCCTTCAGTGTTTTTTTTTTTTTTTTTCATTACCATACCATACAGCAGTTAAATCAGTAACTATATATATTGAAAAGAATGTTGACTTTTTTGAGTTGGAGTTCCTTTGCCAAAAACATAGATGGTAGTACTGAGGTTCTTTTCCATTAACTGAAAGAGGCTAACCGATACCATGGATTTGTGGATGTCTTCAATTTCCTTGCAACACTAATTTCAAAGAAATGTGCTTTTAAGTGGATCCAACGCTAAAGCGTCTGCTTACAATGAAGGAGACCCAGGTTCAATCCCTGGGTTGGGAAGATCCCCTGGAGAAGGAAATGGCAACCCACTCCAGTAGTCTTGCCTGGAAAATCCCATGGACAGAGGAGCCTGGTAGGCTCCAGTCCATGGGGTCGCAAAAAGTCGGACACGACTGAATGACTTCACTTTCACTTTTGATTCATTGAGCTTTTGGATGATTTTTTAGTGGATTAATTGACTTTATTTTAAAAGTAGCTTATAGTTTTGTTATTTACCACCACTGTTCGGTACTGTAGCAGCTTCCTCACTGAAAGCAAGCTTGATTCAATTACCCTTTCCCTACTTACCTTCCCAGCAATTCAATTGCATCATTGATATTTTAACCCAAAGATTTATTAAAATTAATATATGAAGGCTCCTAGTATCTTGAAATGGTGGATCTGTTGTATAAATGTCTATTCTAAGGACTGAAATTATAACTCTGCTCACAAAAGCTTGGAAGAATGGAAAATAGAACATAATGAAAGGATACATTTTTTTTATTAAGAAATAATTTAATTGAAAAATCATTTTTACTAGGAAATACATTATTATAATGAACTATACACATGTAGCAATAAATTGTTTCTGAGCCAAAACACAGAGGATACAGACATAAATATCTGCTCATTTTTGCATTGAAAAGTAGTAGTATAGCTAGGAAATAAAGTTTGTTAATGATAAAATTATCCACAGTGCTCAATCAGCAATTTTTAAAAATGTGGCTAAATCAAAAGATATTACAGGTCTCTTTTTGCTCTGACTCTTACTTGTACTCTATTGTCTTTTCACCTTTCATACCCAGATCAAGATCCATGAAAAAGTAACTATTTTTCAAGAACTAGTAGAACTCTTCTCTAGCAGGTTCTGATGGGAATAGTAACAGCCTTAAAGACGCATCTGAGCTTTGGAATTTAGCTGATCTGAGCTAGAACCCCATCTTCACCACTTCTAACCTGGATAACTTTGGACACGTTTATCAATTTCGTAATCTATCAAACAAAGTTGTTTCATAGATTGTAAGAGATGTTTAAAGTCTCTTAGCATGTTCTATTAAATATTATTCATCCCAATAAAAGGTATACTTCCATCGATATTACTTTTTATTTTAGCAATTTTATAGGTCTTTGTTGATACTCTTCAGTAATATTCTGGTGATCTAACAGAAACTGCAGCATTTGAATTATTGTTTTTATTACTATCAATAATAGTATTAGTACTAATAATAGCTAATGTTAGATTTGTTTCTGGGGTCCCTTTAAGGCTCAAGGATCTTGAGCATAGAACAGTTTCCTTGGGAAATGGCTGTGTATTTCCAGTTCAGTTCAGTTCAGTTGCTCAGTCGTGTCCGACTCTTTGCGACCCCATGAACTGCAGCACGCTAGGCCTCCCTGTCCATCACCAACTCCTGGAGTTCACCCAAACCCGAGTCTATTGAGTTGGCGATGCCATCCAACCATTTCATCCTCTGTTGTCCCCTTCTCCTCCTGCCCTCAATCTTTCCCAGCATCAGGGTCTTTTCAAATGAGTCAGTTTTTTTGCATCAGGTGGCCAAAGTACTGGAATTTCAGCTTTAGCATCATTCCTTCCAAAGAAATCCCAGGGCTGATCTCCTTCAGAATGGACTGGTTGGATCTCCTTGCAGTCCAAGGGACTCTCAAGAGTCTTCTCCAACACCACAGTTCAAAAGCATCAATTCTTCAGTGCTCAGCTCTCTTTATAGTCCAACTCTCACATCCATACATGATCACTGGAAAAACCATAGCCTGACTAGATGGACCTTTGTTGGCAAAGTAATGTCTCTGCTTTTTAATATGCTATCTAGGTTGGTCATAACTTTCTTTCCAAGGAGTAAGCGTCTTTTAATTTAATGGCTGCAATCACCATCTGCAGTGATTTTGGAGCCCCCAAAATAAAATCTGACACTGTTTCCACTGTTTCCCCATCTATTTCCCAGTTAAACAAAAAATGGTAAATGATAAAAAGATTAGAAAGGTGGAAGGATTATGGGTCCTATCCTTTTCTTCTTTGTACTTTTCTGTATTTTTTGAAAAAATTAATGGACTTTGCTTTTTAGAGTTTTAAGTTCATAGCAACATTGAGCTGGAAGTATATACAGAATTGCCACATATTCTCTACCCTCCACCCTGACACACACACACATATCCTTCCCCACTGTGAGCATCCCATAGCAGTGTGGATAATGTGTTATAAAAGATGAGACAACATTGATACATCATTATCAACCAGAGTTCATACTGAGGAAACCAGAGCATACCACCCCAAATATGTTACTTTGGCATAAGGATTATTTTGAGCGATTGAGAAGCAATTGAGTAGGAGCAGAAGGAAATAAAGCTCGCTGCCCTCCCCCTATTTTTCTAAAAGTAGGACAGAAATTTTCAAAGGTGTCCCCCCTCCTCACTCTACCAGGAAGGAAAAAGGTAATCACCCAGGACAACCTGTGTTTAATGTAAGACCCTTAGCAGCCTGGAGAGGGCACTAGAAAAATCTACTTAACAAACTACTAATGGCTGTCTGGGAAGGCCTTACAAATAGCTGTGAAAAGAAGAGAAGCAAAAAGCAAAGGAGAAAAGGAAAGATATAAACATCTGAATGCAGAGTTCCAAAGAATAGCAAGAAGAGATAAGAAAACCTTCAGCGATCAATGCAAAGAAATAGAGGAAAACAACAGAATGGGAAAGACTAGGGATCTCTTCAAGAAAATCAGAGATACCAAAGGAACATTTCATGCAAAGATGGGCTTGATAAAGGACGGAAATGGTATGGACCTAACAGAAGCAGGAGATATTAAGAAGAGATGACAAGAATACACAGAAGAACTGTACAAAAAAGATCTTCACGACCCAGATAATCACGATGGTGTGATCACTCACCTAGAGCCAGACATCCTGGAATGTGAAGTCAAGTGGGCCTTAGAAAGCATCACTACGAACAAAGCTACTGGAGTTGATGCAATTCCAGTTGAGCTATTACAAATCCTGAAAGATGATGCTGTGAAAGTGGTGCACTCAATATGCCAACAAATTTGGAAAACTCAGCAGTGGCCACAGGACTGGAAAAGGTCAGTTTTCATTCCAATCCCAAAGAAAGGCAATGCCAAAGAATGCTCAAACTACTGCACAATTGCACTCATCTCACAGGCTAGTAAAGTAATGCTCAAAATTCTCCAAGCTAGGCTTCAGCAATATGTGAACCGTGAACTTCCTGATGTGCAAGCTGGTTTTAGAAAAGGCAGAGGAACCAGAGATCAAATTGCCAACATCCGCTGGATCATGGAAAAAGCAAGAGAGTTCCAGAAAAACATCTATTTCTGCTTTATTGACTATGCCAAAGCCTTTGACTGTGTGGATCACAATCAACTGTGGGAAATTCTGAACGAGATGGGAATACCAGACCACCTGATCTGCCTCTTGAGAAATCTGTATGCAGGTTAGGAAGCAACAGTTAGAACTGGACATGGAACAACAGACTGGTTCCAAATAGGAAAAGGAATACATCAAGGCTGTATATTGTCACCCTGTTTATTTAACTTCTATGCAGAGTACATCATGAAAAACGCTGGACTGGAAGAAACACAAACTGGAATCAGGATTGCCGGGAGAAATATCCATAACCTCAGATATGCAGATGACACCACCCTTATGGCAGAAAGTGAAGAGGAACTCAAAAGCCTCCTGATGAAAATGAAAGTGGAGAGTGAAAAAATTGGCTTAAAGCTCAACATTCAGAAAACTAAGATCATGGCATCCGGTCCCACCACTTCATGGGAAACAGATGGGGAAACAGTGGAAACAGTGTCAGACTTTATTTGTTTTGTCTCCAAAATCACTACAGATGGTGACTGCAGCCATGAAATTAAAAGATGCTTACTCCTTGGAAGGAAAGTTATGACCAACCTAGATAGCATATTGAAAAGCAGAGACATTACTTTGCCAACAAAGGTTCATCTAGTCAAGGCTATGTTTTTTCCTGTGGTCATGTACGGATGTGAGAGTCGGACTGTGAAGAAGGCTGAGCGCCAAAAAATTGATGCTTTTGAACTGTGATGTTGGAGAAGACTCCACACCACACTCCACAAGGGACTTGAGAGTCCCTTGGACTGCAAGGAGATTCAACCAGTCCATTCTGAAGGAGATCAGCCCTGGGATTTCTTTGGAAGGAATGATGCTGAAGCTGAAACTCTGGTACTTTGGCCACCTCATGCAAAGAGTTGACTCATTGGAAAAGACTCTGATGCTGGGAGGGATTGGGGGCAAGAGGAGAAGGTGACAGCAGAGGATGAGATGGCTGGATGGCATCACTGACTCAATGGATGTGAGTCTCAGTAAACTCCGGGAGCTGGTGATGGACAGGAAGGCCTGGCGTGATGCAATTCATGGGTTGCAAAGAGTCGGACACGACTGAGTGACTGATCTGATCTGATATACCATTAGTTTCCTACCTTCCCACAGGTTGTTGCCCTTGGAAGACGTACCACTTTTCCCTCACTTGTCTACAAATTTATTTTTCTTTGGTGAAGATGCTCTATAAGTCTGAATTGTAAGCCACCTCTTTGAGTTACTTCTTCCCTGAATTTCTCCCATAAGTGTACAAGACATGCATGCTAATCAACTGCTGTTCATTTTCCTCTTGTTAATTTGTCTTTTATTACAGAGCCTCAGCTGAGAACTTAAGATGGGTAAAGAAAATAATTTTCCTCTCCTCGAATAGTTAACATTAGGGTTCACTCTGTGTTGTACCTTCTGTGGGTTTTGACAAATATGTAATGACATGTATCCGTCATTACAGTGTCATACAGGATAGTTTCCCAGCCCTGAAAATCTCTCTACTCTGCCTATCATTCATTCCTCCCTCTCCATAAACCTCTGATAATCACTAATATTTTTTTTAACTGCCGTGTGTTTTATCTTTCCCAGAATGTCATATAGTTGAAATCATACAAAGCAAAATGCACTTAAAATTCTTCCATGTCTTTTCATTAGATGGTTTGATTGCTCATTTCTGTTTATCACTGAATAAATAATATTCCATTTTCTGGACACACTACAGTTTATTTATCCACTAACCTGAAGGATATCTTGATTGCTTCCAAGTTGTGGTGATTATGAATAAAGTTGCTAGAAACATTTGTGTGCAGCTTTTTTGTGGATGTAAATTTTTGACTCATTTGGATAAACACCAAGGATTATGATCGCCAGATCATATGGTAAGAGTATGTTTAGTTTTGTTTAAAAAAAAGAAAAAACAACTGCCAAGCTAGCTTCCAAAGTGGCTGTACTATTTCGAATTCCCGGTAATGAATGAATGAGAGTTCCTGTTGCTCCACATCTTCTTTAGCATTTGGCATTGTCAGTGTTTTGGAGGTCAGCCATTCTGATAGGTACATAGTGATATTACCATTGCTATATTTGCAATTCCTTAAATATGTATGATGTTGACCATCTTTTCATATATTATTTGCTATTTGCATATCATATTTGGTGATGTGTCTCAAACTCTTTTGCCCATTTTTAATTGGGTTGCTTACTTGTTTTCATGGTTTTGAGTTTTAAGAGTTAGCATATTTTGGAAAACAGTCCTTCATCAAATATGACTTTTGCAAATGTTTTCTTTCAGCCTGTGGCTTGTCTTTATTTATATAAATTCCTAAAATCAACATTTCTCACTGTTAGAGTCTAAACAAGTTACTAAAATACGCCTGTCTTTGTGAACTATGGCAGTACTCTTGAGTGTGCCTCTGCGAGCTGACACACAGTACACCTGACTGTGCTTCATTGCAGCACTGTAGCCTTAGAGTCTTGGGGGAAGAGAGATTTTTGATAAGCACTGTAGTTGTCTGTGACCCAGCTTCACTGATACCTGGACCCAGCTGCTTCAGCTGTAGCTAACATTTCACTGGGCATGTATAGATCCTCAGAATGAGGTCTTTATCATGCCTGCCCCCCATCCCACACACACACCTGAAAGCCCTGTATAGGACAAAGTGTGCAGGATAGGATTTGGTGATCTGATAATTCTAAATCAGTCACAAAAAGTTCTTGTTCATGCTGGCTCACCACAGACATCCTGGGATTTTTTAATCTTGCAGATCGATCCTGTTACACATAACTCTAAGGGATTGTCCAAGTTACGTGGGATTTTTCCATTTAGAATGCAACTTGAAATAAATAAATGTTTGGAATTTGGGGAACTGCACACTGGAAGTGGTTTATTATAATTTTATCTTGCCTGTGCAGTCTCAGGGAATTTTGATTTAGGATTGAGTTGTCTGTCCTCTCCCCAGGTCTCTTAGATGTAGAGATTTCTCATGTGTTCTGTTTCTAGTGGCTGAAAGATATCCAGTGAATTAGGACTGCATCTAGCTGTCCCCCTCCCCCCACAGGATCCTGCAGGTTTTCCCAGGGCTGTCCCCTGCTGCCATTTGACACCTCTGTTTACAGACACCAATTACACCTTCCAATTTTTCACTGCCTGCCACTTTTCCTGTGTCAGACCTCCTTGGGATCTCAGCATCTGCCTCGAATTGCATGAGGTTTGGGCTTGGTTTGCAATCCTTGATCCCTGTCTGATTATTGATTCTGCCCCTTTTTGGAATTTTGCCAGGTATCTTGTATCTCCCGCCCCATTTTTGCTCCCTGTGTGCTATGTGGGTAGTTCTCTGCTATAGTGAATTCTGCTTGGAAACACTTTAGGTAGCAACTAATTAAGAATTACAAATAAAAGAAATAGCCAACCAACCAAATACATAAAATTAAGAGTTGTAAACTAAAATAGGATTTTTCAATTGTTTGCCAATGTCATTCTCCCTGGCAACTAGGTGTGGTGGCAGAGCAGAGTTACAATTATAATAGGCCATGTCCCTACAGACCACAGGGTGGTGTAATGAAGTGAATACTCTTACCTTTGTGCTGCTTTCCTGCCCAGAGCCCTTGCTGCCTGTTCCCCACAGGGAAGCCTCAGTTAGAGAGGGAGCATTATGTTGCATATGGGGGTGGCAGGCTCAGTGGTGGAGGGCTATGGGTTAGACAGAGGGCATGCTCCAGTGTTAGCTGGGTCAGGTTTTTCAGCATTTGGGCTGGTCCCCAGAGTCATTCAGGAAAAATGTTTAACTTTATTTGAAAGCCTGACTCTTAACTCTTAGAAAACAACTCTTGTTTTCCAAATACCTGATGACACTGAAGTATCTGAATGTGACCTTTGGGTCATAAAATTGCACTCAAACCCTTGCAGATGGAAGGTAATATTAGTTGAGTGCCATGCAATCATGAATATTCATCAGTTCCCTCATCATGATGATGATTAATACCCTTAAAGCTATAAATGTCTGAACTCCTTTATGGACAATTGAACTTGAGAGTGATTTATTTTTGTTTGTCTACATGAGAAATTAATTTTTGCCATAATAGTTAACATTAGTATTGACTTATCTTGAAGTTTGTCTATTGGAATAGAAAGTGTATCTACCAAGTAAGAGTGCATGGTATTTAGCTCAGATCACATTCCTGAATTATTTTCCTAACAGCTTTAAGTCAGGGAACATACACACACATGCACACACACATGTCCATCCAAATGCTGTCATCTTTTTAATAGACTTCTTGAGTGAGTACTCCTGCCTTCTTGTCTACACTCCCTGGACCAATGCACACATATACACGCACACACTATTCACCTTGGTATAGACCCAGCCAAATGAGTATGTGCTTAGGAGCGGGGGATGTATAGGGGGAGGGCACATGATTCAGGACTAAACTATATCTAAATGCCCTGGTGCTACTACCTCCCTTGGGCAAATCACTTTTAACTTCTCAAATAGTATAAAACAGTAATGCTATACTGTCCGGGTGTACCATGATGATTATTAGGAATTGTGGCATAATAAGTTTATAAACTGTCAGAGGCTATAAAAATAGGACTATATACCTATGTGTATTTATATCTTTGTCATAATTATAATAATTATAAATTTATTTCATCTTCATACAAACTTTTAATTTTGCATTCAGCTTTAAGTTCATCCATTGTACATTGAAATGAGTCTCTGATTTAGGAAACAAGCTAAAGCTGCGGTTTAGGATACTAAGATGCTTTTAGAATAAGATGTGTTTTTGATTCCTTTTTCCTTATAGGCCAGCCGAGCGATAAGTACCATTGGGTTTGTGACAGCTGCTGCTGGTGCCTTCTCCTTCCTGAGCTTGTTTCCAAAAAGACTAAGACCAAAATTCTATTAATTTGCTGAGGAGATATTGGAGCTGAAGGAATTTGTGAGGAGGAAAAGTAACCTGGGATGAATACTTATTTTCAATGCATCATTATTGTTCCAAATTTCCAGTGATGGATGGCAGACTCTTTAATAAATTGCTTACTGGCATTATCTCATCATTGAGCCATGGAAATTTTTCTCCCTTAGTAGTATAGATTCATGTGGTAGCTTAAACAAGAAGCAGTGGCCTTTTGAATGAACCAGCGGCAGATCTTAATATCACATCATCATTTATCCTTTTTCTTCTATAAATATTGTTTTTCTTTCCCCTGAGGGTAACTATTTTGCCAGAGGGATGAAGAACCTTTTATATGTGACCGAAAAAAATGTTAAAAACCCTTAATTGTTTGGATTGGTATCAAAATTCATATTCCTTTTCTGGTGAGAGAAGAAATTTGAAATAAAGCATTTGGTTAGGTAGCTTAAAAATCTTTTATTAATAAACTATCTAAGAGTAGATACTCATCTCCTTGACCCTGTGTAGGTGTGAGCAGGAGGTGAATGGAAGACAGAGCTCTTGGTTCCAGTGTCTCGGATCCAATGATTTCCCTGGCAGCAACTCCTTTGTCAGGAGTATGTGACAAGCAGGAATGGGCTGTTGCTTCTGCTGAGTTCCATTGTTCCCTTTGGATTTTGAAGTATTTGAAGAGTTTGGGCCTTTAAATCTGAGTTCAGTTCAGTTCAGTCACTCAGTCATGTCCGATTCTTTGTGATCCCATGAATTACAGCACGCCAGGCCTCCCTGTCCATCACCAACTCCCGGAGTTCACTCAAACTCATGTCCATCGAGTCAGTGATGCCATCCAGCCATCTCATCCTCTGTCATCCCCTTCTCCTGCCCCGAATCCCTCCCAGCATCAGAGTCTTTTCCAATGAGTCAACTCTTTGCATGAGGTGGCCAAAGTACTGGAATTTCAGCTCTAGCATCATTCCTTCGAAAGAACACCCAGGACTGATCTCCTTTAGAATGGACTGGTTGGATCTCCTTGCAGTCCAAGGGACTCTCAAGAGTCTTCTCCAACACCACACTTCAAAAGCATCAATTCTTCAGCTCTCAGCTTTCTTCACAGTCCAACTCTCACATCCATACATGACCACTGGAAAAACCATAGCCTTGACTAGATGGACCTTTGTTGGCAAAGTGATGTCTCTGCTTTTGAATATGCTATCTAGGTTGGTCATAACTTTCCTTCCAAGGAGTAAGCGTCTTTTAATTTCACAGCTGCAGTCACCATCTGCAGTGATTTTGGAGCCCCCAAAATAAGTCTGACATATTTCCACTGTTTCCCCATCTATTTCCCATGAAGTAATGGGTCATGACATCATTAAACATGTGTTTAAGGTGCCATATTTAGAAAACAATATCCTATATTACTTTTTATGGCTTTTACTAGAAGTCAAGGAGTGTGACTCAGATTGTAAAGCAGTTTCCTGCAATACAGGAAAGTTGGGTTCGAGCCCTGGGTTGGGAAGATCCCCTGGAGAACGGAATGGCTACCTACTTCAGTATTTTTGCCTGGAGAATTCCATGGATGGAGGAACCTGGTGGGCTATATAGTCCATGGGGTCCCAAAGAGTTGTACATGACTGAGTGACTTAACACTTTTACTTTTTCAATCAGGCAGAGACTCATGATTTTATTCTTGCATTTTATTGATTATGTGTTGGATGAAGCAAACTACTTTTTAATACCTTTTCAATGGAATTCTTGTTTGGTAGCAGATGGGAAAAAATGGATGACAGTCTCTCTATCCTGGGATTATATCAGATATTATAACATTACCCTCCAAACCACATTGCTAGTCTGTGACATCTTTATTGTATCATGGCCAAAAGCATGACATTAAATAAAGGAAAAGTTTAAGTAAATATGGGGGGTTGTGGTGCAGGGAGGAAACAAAAATATAGTAGATAAAGGTAGCGAAACAGCTCCCTAAAAGTCTTTGACATAGTAAACTGATTTGATTTTACTCCTAAGCCAGAAAGTCTATACAATCTAATTGTAGGATTAAGAACAATGATAACAAGAAAGGGTCATGTGCTTCCATCGGGGCCCATAGAGACCCTATCTTTCTTCCTGTTCCCTGACTAATCCCTTCCCTTATGGCACCAATTCTGTTTCCAGATAAATCCCAAAACTCTGTCTTCCTCCCCTGTTGCTCTGGGAATAGTGTCTTCTATCTGACAGCATGGTCCAAAATTATCCTTTCATTTTTATTCTAAATTCAATTTCTTATTCCTAGTATGTCCTACTCTTAAGTAACAGTAACATTAAAAAAGAAAAAAACCCAGGCTCTTTCCTAGTATTGTCAAGTCTGGGCAGAACTGGCAGCAGCTTTATGTGTTACGTACCCCAGGATATGCTTACTTTTTAGTAAAGTTGACTGCAGAGGACAAATCTTAGCCTTGAACAGGAGACCTGGGTGTGGTGGAATTACCACACTGCCTGTGACAGAGGGAATGGAATTGGCAACACAGAGGATATTTTGAGGATCCTTAAATCAAATTTCTTGTGGATAGCTGGACACGCCCACTCCAGAAGACAGGCTTAGCAATACTGAGTAATTGTTACAAATGCACTTTTAAATTAAATTCATGGATCCATTTTTTTCACAAATAGTGTTCAGGGCTCTAGTAATGTTCAGCCTTAAGGGTAAGCACACAAAGTTAGTCATCAGTGTCCCCCCAAAATGGCCACTCTTGGTGACGAGCAGCTTCAGCCTGTCCATTTATACGTGGGCAGGTTCACTGTGCTTCAATCAAACACCTTTTTCCAAGACTAGTAAACATTTCTCTGAGTGTATTTTTAGTGTATTAGACTAGATTAAATCAAAGTCTAGTGTAGAGACCAAATTTATCCTGTCCCATCCCCACCTTCAAAAAGATGTGTGAAATAAAGATGTCACCTATCAGATACCTAATAGATTGTTGAAGAAACTGAGAGAAGCTAAACACTTATTGAAAAAAGATTAAAAAATATTTTTATGCTATCTAGATATACTACAGTATCAACTGAATCCTCTCATTCTAAAAGTCAAATTACTAAATAGAGATATGTCAGCTCAAGGAACCTGAGCCGCTCTATGTTTTAGGTTGACATATTTCTTAATCTTTAGCTAAAAATATTTTTGATATTTTGTTCTTTTATTGGTATCCACTAAATTAGACATATTTAAAAATTATCACTCTCCAAGAGCTGTGCATCCAAGAAAAGGTTAAAAAGCAAATAAAAAATTAATATAAAATGCTTATTTTCATAGGAATTTGCGTTTATGCTGCTGGCTTGTGTAACAAAGTGTATGGTATTATTTACAGCAATGAATGGCTAAAATGTTGAGACATTTTTTTCAATCCTAAAGATCTCATAATTGTAAAGACATGATTGAATCCATATATCACAGCATTAGGCATGTAATTGACACTCATGGAATGGGACTGGTTAGCTAATTGCCTATGACCCATTAAAGATCCATTTAATTAGCAAAATTAGATTTATGGTTACAAAGAAAATGTAGTAGGTAGTTTAAAATGTTCACTAGGAATAAATATCCTCTCAAGGTCACAGTGAGGTTGATACATGTTAAAGGTAATAATGTGCAGAGTGTATTTGTAAAGGATGTACCCTTTCTTGTGATCCTTAATGTGCATCTAATAATTGATTTAGATTATGAAAAGATGAAATGGAACTTAAGGTTGTTTAATAGTCTGAGAATTGTCATGCCGTAGATAAAAACATTATGGCTTCCTTCCCTGGGGTTGAATTTTTTCAGATGAGCAATGATAACTCTGGGCCAACTTTTAGAGTTAGAACTTGAGATTTTTCTTTGTCAGTAATAAAAAGCAAATAAAGGTACCATACTTCTTAAGAGTGAAAAGTACATTTTAATAGTTTTATTATTTTTGTGATCTAATCTGGAACCTCTAGCTCACTAGCCCCAAAGCAATATACTTGGGAGATGCCAATTTCAGTAGAGTTTGCTTAGCTGTGCCCAAGCCAAGGTAAGCAATTATCAGACACCTCCATCTTTCTCTACTTCCACATTTAACAACAGGGGTGAATTTTCTGAAGTAAATTTCAATTCTTTAATTAAAATTCAATTAATGTTTCTCTATTAAAACCATATAAAGAACCAAAAAGAAGAATTCTGTGACCCGGAGAAAAGATATATGCATAGATGTTCTTTGCAGGTGAATATAAGATTAAGTAAATGTGTGACAAATTATTGAGAGAAGCTTTTTAAATATATAGATTCTTTTATTTCAGTAGATGAAAATAAAAATACATTGGTGAAACTTTCAAAATTAAATTCTCCTTTAATTTTTCTTTCTTCTATTGATGTTTATACTATTAATTTTACTACCATAAAGAGCTGTGCATTTGAAGCAAGTCAATGCTATGCATTGTGAAAAAAGTTTGTTAGAAAAAAAATGATACTTTAGAAAATGCATTATTTTTCTTAACGATAAGAGGATGAGGTCAAAATAA
Organism: Tragelaphus eurycerus; assembly: GCA_935064755.1. Lineage (NCBI taxonomy): Eukaryota > Metazoa > Chordata > Mammalia > Artiodactyla > Bovidae > Tragelaphus > Tragelaphus eurycerus. The sequence continues at coordinate 26,909,754 of CAKXYN010000018.1, read as the reverse complement.
ACATATGTAAAGTCCTTTGTTGCAAGGTTCAATGCACTGAAAAATGCACTTTGAATCTTCAGATGGAGGAAGAAAATGAAAGGGTAGGCTGTTATCACCTCTCTACAATGTTTTAGATTCTGGTAAAAGAAGGATGCTATTTAACAATTCTGATTACAATCTGGTCCAGAAATGTTGTTCTGTGGTTTGGCCTCCCAAATTAAGTTTTTCTTTTGGAATCTGTTCAGAGCTTTCAAAGCCTTGGTTGATGTAGAATCCATTTCTGCCATCGCCTGAATAATCTGTCCTGTTTGTAGGAGGCCAGGTTGGATCTTTTGCCAGTTTTCTTTGCCAGATCCTATACTGACTTTTAGAGTAGATTCCAAATTCTTTCTTGATCAATAGCCAGAGTGCTCGATTTTGAAGGATGGCATCCTGGAAAATCAGGTGGAAAAGACAATGAAACCATCACCTATTTTCCCTGGCAGCCAGGTTGCTCGTTGCTACCGTGTTCCCCCAGGCCTCCTCTAAATGTGCTTATTATTTATGCTCAGTGGCCACTTCTTGCAGCCCCATGAAGCCTAGCCGCTTCCTGGGTTCATTTCCTTGAGAACTGAGTGAGCTTGTGTTCATAGAAATCTGCCAAAAGCTTCCAGTCTTTCATTTCCACAGATTTCCCAGTTCAATTCTGGCAGGAGAATCACTTAGAATTATTCTACTGCCAGAATGAAATAGCAAAATAATGTACTCAAAAATCAAGAAAAGAAAAAAAAAATCACTGTTACTTGCTCCCTGATACCAAGAAGGCATCAAGTAATGGTTTGTTGAATGAATGAATGAACTCTAAAAATCAAATGGGTTTTGCTTTCCATTTTTTGTTGTTGCTTAGTCACTAAGTTCTGTCTGACTGTTCTGCGATCCCATGGACTGTAGGCTCTGCCAGTCTCCTCTGTCCATGGAATTTCCCAGGCAAGAATACTGGAGTGGGTTGTTATTTCCTACTCCAGGGGATCTTCCCAACCTAGGGGTCAAACCCACGTCTTCTACACTGGCAGGCAGATTCTTTACCACTGAGTCACCAGGGAGGCCCTTTGCTTTCCATTTTGGGGGTTCTCTTTTTTCTACAATAACAAGCACACACAATTTTATGCATTTATAGTAATAGAAGTGATCAAATATTGCATTCCACTTTCTCTGTCATATACAGTTTGTAGCTGCCATCTTCTCAATAATCATTTTTAATGATTGTATAACATTTACTCAAATTTCTATATTACTATTTAATAGCACCTCTACTTTTGAAACAAAGGACAGAGATGGTGTGGACCTAACAGAAGCAGAAGATATTAAGAAGAGGTGGCACGAATACACAGAAGAACTGTACAAAAAAGAGCTTCAAGACCCAGATAATCATGATGATGTGATCACTGACCTAGAGCCAGACATCTTGGAATGTGAAGTCAAATGGGCCTTAGAAAGCATCACTACGAACAAAGCTAGTGGAGGTGATGGAATTCCAGTGGAGCTATTCCAAGTCCTGAATGATGATGCTGTGAAAGTGCTACACTCAATATGCCAGCAAATTTGGAAAACTCAGCAGTGGCCACAAGATTGGAAAAGGTCAGTTTTCATCCCAATCCCAAAGAAAGGCAATGCCAAGGAGTGCTCAAACTACCGAACAATTGCACTCATCTCACACGCTTGTAAAGTAATGCTCAAAATTCTCCAAGCCAGGCTTCAGCAATATGTGAACCGTGAACTTCCTGATGTTCAAGCTGGTTTTAGAAAAGGCAGAGGAACCAGAGATCAAATTGCCAACATCCGCTGGATCATGGAAAAAGCAAGAGAGTTCCAGAAAAACATCTATTTCTGCTTTATTGACTATGCCAAAGCCTTTGACTGTGTGGATCACAATAAACTATGGAAAATTCTGAAAGAGATGGGAATACCAGACCACCTGATCTGCCTCTTAAGAAATCTGTATGCGGGTCAGGAAGCAACAGTTAGAACTGGTCATGGAACAACAGACTGGTTCCAAATAGGAAAAGGAGTACGTCAAGGCTGCATATTGTCACCATGTTTATTTAACTTATATGCAGAGTACATCATGAGAAATGCTGGACTGGAAGAAACACAAGTTGGAATCAAGATTGCCTGGAGAAATATCAATAACCTCAGATATGCAGATGACACCACTCTTATGGCAGAAAGTGAAGAGGGGCTAAAAAGCCTCTTGATGAAAGTGAAAGTGGAGAGTGAAAAGGTTGGCTTAAAGCTCAACATTCAGAAAACGAAGATCATGGCATCTGGTCCCATCACTGCATGGGAAATAGATGGGGAAACAGTGGAAACAGTGTCAGACTTTGTTTTTCTGGGCTCCAAAATCACTGCAGATGGTGACTGCAGCCATGAAATTAAAAGACGCTTACTCCTTGGAAGGAAAGTTATGACCAACCTAGATAGCATATTCAAAAGCAGAGACATTACTTTACCAACAAAGGTTCGCCTAGTCAAGGCTATGGTCTTTCCTGTGGTCATGTATGGATGTGAGAGCTGGACTGTGAAGAAGGCTGAGTGCCAAAGAGTTGATGCTTTTGAACTGTGGTGTTGGAGAAGACTCTTGAGAGTCCCTTGGACTGCAAGGAGATCCAACCAGTCCATTCTGAAGGAGATCAGCCCTGGGATTTCTTTGGAAGGACTGATGCTAAAGCTGAAACTCCAGTACTTTGGCCACCTCATGCGAAGAGTTGACTCATTGGAGAAGACTCTGATGCTGGGAGGGATTGAGGGCAGGAGGAGAAGGGGACGACAGAGGATGAGATGGCTGGATGGCATCACTGACTCGATGAATGTGAGTCTGAGTGACCTCCGAGAGCTGGTGATGGACAGGGAGGCCTGGCGTGCTGCGGTTCATGGGGTCGCAAAGAGTCGGACACGACTGAGCGACTGATCTGATCTGATCTGACTTTTGAAACACTTATTCTAATGTTTTATCACTAGATAATACTGTGATGAAAATCTTCATACATGTAAAATTTTCTGTCTTTTTAAGTTATTTTTTAAATGAAATCTCAGAAATGGAATTTCTTAAGAGTATGAGAAATTTTACATGCATTGTATACCATGGAATATTTGTATATACACATATTTTTTCTTAATTTGGCTGATACCTTTTCTCAAGGAACTTCATGAATATTTTCTTTTAAACTGTCCCTTAAAAAATAGTACCTGAGTTTTTCACTGAGAAGGTAAATTCATTTAGTGACACTGAGTAGAAGAGAAATGCTATAGAAGACCTTCAAGGATAAGAATTGACTAGAATGAGCAATGGCTTCCCTTCTCTCTTAATTAAGGAAGCCCTCCTCGACAGTTCTTCACACTAAAAGGTCTCACTGAATTTTAGAGCTGGAAGGTCATTTGATCTAGTCTCTACCAGATTATTAAGACTTCTAGGAAAGTACAATATAAGGCCTTCATGTGAGACAAAATTAGCTAATTTGATGTTTTGCTTCCTACACTGCAGATACCGAGAGCATTTCTATGCAGCCTTCAAAGGATTTTAAATCATTCTCATTTCCCCCAAAGAGAACTCTTAACAAACACTTAATAATTATTACTTTGGGGAGATAAAAGTGGTTGCTGTAAACAATGAGCATCTGTTGAGAGTCAGCCCTTTATTTATCCTTCCCCCCAGATAGTGAGCCATACAGAAACTTCTTTACCTCTACAAAGAAGGCCACACAGAACTGGGTGAGAGCTGCCACCAAAACGGAAACCCTCCATGATGTTACAGTCGGGACAAACTGTTGAAAAAGAAATACTTCCTTTATACTTTGCATACGTCATACTTGACACACATTTTCTTATTTATATATATTTGTAACAACTCTCTGGGCTTAGAGGGTAGACGTTCCTCTCTCAGCTTTACAGATGAGAAGGTCAATACCTTGCCCTAGGACTCAATACAAGAAATAAATGGCAGAGTCAGAATTCAGATAAAGTCTGACTGCCTCTCGCCCAGTGCTCCCTCCACTGCCTGATGATAAACAGGGAGTCAGCGTGCCCTGGATCAAAGACAGGACAGGACACTTTGGAGCCTGTGTTCTCTCTTTCCATTTTTATCTTCTCAAATACAAGAAAGATTAAATCATGCATCTAATGATATTATTCCTTCTAATGCTCCCAAAGCAAAATCTACTTGGAGCTCATTCGTTCAGTAACATTGACATATGAGTAAAAGAAATAAAAGGTAGACAGAGGTTCAAGTTTATTTTGATAGACACTTGGTGAATAATTTTTGAATACTCTCATCCCTAAATCTAATGCCTTGATGAAAGCTGAACTGGCTCAGTCTATCTCTTTTTAAGGATTAAAGAGTACCCTTGACCACCAAATACACTTATTGAATAGGTGTGAGGTCTACAACTTCCTATAGATACATCCATAGCAAAAGATGAATTATGAAATCCCTTTTTTGACCCTAAAAGGTAGGATGACTGTGTAGAGGCTGAGCTCCATTTAGGACTAAAACCACAGACCCTCCATAATGTTTAAATGCTCACCTTTGATTCTTATTCCTGTTCTCATAGGTTATTTAAAGTAACAAACATATTTTTCCTCCTAAGAGGAAACAGCCTTTCTCTAGGATGTGAAATAGGCTTGCTAGGTAGCAGGTGGTCTGGAGAGGGCTGTGAGATCCGGCAGTGGGTCAGATGGCAGTGGAGCACTTGGCCCTTTCCCGCATCCTGCTACCACCCTGATCTGGGAGGTCACTTCTCCATGCCTTGGCCTGGAAGGCACTTGTCACCTCACTTTGGAATTATCTTCTGTGATGCTCTCCCCTCCTAGCTTCTGAGCTATTTGAGAGCAGTGACCACATCTTCCTCGTTTTTGTAACCCCAGTGCCAAGCCCACTCTGAAGCTTCACAATGCTTTGTAAGTGACTGAATGGTCTGGGTTTCATGTCCTAACTGCCTCTCTCTCCACAGCCTGTCTTCTCTAACACGCAGCCTTCCTGCTGTCATCTAACGAATCTGTCTTTAGTGCTCCACTGAAAAACCTGCTCTGATGTCTTCAATGACTCCCATTGCTCTCGGCAGAGTGTTGAACCATCATTGTCTGCCTTCCTCCATCCATGTCTACTCCACAACTTACTGGCTCAATCTTAGCTAACCTTCTAGGTGGTCTGTGAAACAAATCTTGCTTTGGATTTTTCTCTCGGCCATTCCACATTCTTTTGCATTTCCAAAACGAAAGAGATTTGGCCAGCCCTCTCTGCGTGTGCTTAGGCTGCTCTCCTAGTTGGGAATATCCCTACCTCTTACTTAGCAAAGTCGAACGTATCCTTCCAGACCAGATCAAGTTGCATCTCCTGCATGAAGCCTCCCATGGAAGTCACAGGCCCCAGGGAGAGCTCCTCCTTCCTATGTCCCTCCCAATTCTCTCTGTTTTACACTCTCTTTAAGCATGGACGGCCTCAGGTGGCCATGCCATCACTTCACTGGGTGTGGCTCATCTTTGGAACTAAACTATAGATAGAGGGCCAGAGCCAATCTTTGTCTATTTTTCCTACAACGCTAGGTCCAAAAATAGGCTTAATAACTTATTAATAAATTTAATTTTAACCCTTGAAATAAGACCCCCCCCCCCTTGTCAGTGTCTTACAGACAGAACATGACTGGCTTACAGTCAACATTTTCTTAATCTTCACAACTACATTATAAAGGACTCATACTATATGATTAAAAAATTAAAGTTGGAGGATTAATTATTGTATTAATGCATTAATTTCATCATATTAGTATAACATAGAAGAATAAAATATCCAAACACAGTGTTCCAGGTATAAACAGAATACATGACCCAACTGATGATACTAATAATATGAAAACACTCAGGCTAGCATGTGTGAGATAGATATGTTATTTGCTCTTCTAGTAAATGAAAATAGCCTCACAATATTCAGTGACCAGAGAGAATATGGGTGTAACTGACTTGTAAATTACCAATACAATGCAAATACAGCCCCACTGCACATAGGAGTCACGGATTCCACATACCTCCATTCCACGGTATATATCTTGAAAATCAGAAAACTGAAGGAAAATTGTGAGGCCCAAGGCAGACGCCAGCAAAAATGAGAATATATCTGAAGAAACAGCAAACATTATTTTTAGATGCTGAGGGAATGTTTCCTGTAATTTGGCACACATGTTTCAATATCAATTATCTTTGTTGGGCAAATACTGGATACATCTTTAGATGTTTTGATATATCCTCATATGTTTTAAAATGTGTTCTAATGCTTACAAGACAAAGGTGATATCTTAAAAACCTTTTCTTAAAAGGCTGAGTGTAGAGAGTTGGTAATTAAATATATTCTAGTAAACTCCATGAGGAAGTTACCTCAACTGAGGAGTCCTTGGGGCTGGGAAACCCTGCAGTGACCAGCTCATGTAAATGGTCACCAGAGAGTTCCTGATGCTTTATCACCTCGTGAGTCATTCATGAATAAATTATTTACATAGTCAGTCTTCTTAGTGGCGCCTCACTCTTCATTGCTTAGAGAAGAGAGTACAAGGGTCTTGAATGATTGATGTTCAAGGCCTTCCACAGTCTGGTTCCAATCAGCCCTTCTACACTGATCTCTGGTTGCTCTTCCTTAAGTTCCGGGAAAGTTAAACCATAAACCTGCTACTCACAGAGACCCAGTGCCTTCTAGCTTTCGTGCCTTGGTTCACAAAATACCCTGTGTAGATGGTAGTCTTCCAGTCTTGGCAAGTTCCCGATGTTTCTTAAAAAGCCCAGTTCCAATACCACTTTCTTTTAAAGACTCTCCAATTCTCCCTTACCAAGTTTTATTTCATATGGTGTTTATCACTCTGCTTTGCGTGGTCTTCATATATATATATATATATTCAGTATGTTATAACCACCTGAAAGGGATTTTGATCTGCTTCTCTGGGACTCCAATTGGAAGTGGAAGTAAAAAACTAGCATACATATCTGCTGGCTTCTTTCTCTTCAACCTGCCCAGATGGCTTTACTTTGGGATGCTCAATTTCTCAGGATGCACAGTGCCAACATCCCTGTCCTTAATTTCCCCACCCCCATCCCCTCTTGTGGCCATCAGCTTCTAGGCACTTTGTAGACAGTGCTTTATATATGCTGAATTTTCAATGGGATTAGCACCTTCAGGTCCAAACAGCAGCATTTAATCAGTGTTGCTGTGATATGATACTTACGGTCTTCAAAATTTAAAAATAAGCTAGATTTTCTCTTGTGTGCTCTCTACCTCATTTCCTTCAGTGTTGATGGTTTATGGGTCCCCAACTCTGCATAGATCTACATTAAACAGAAATCAGAGGAACTGTCCCGCTACAGCAGGCCCTATATTTTGAAGCCACAAGAGCTCTGTTTTAATCCTCACCACCTACACTCACCTTCATATTCATCCATGCCTCACTCTACATATACAACTAGATATAACACCTCTTAGAAGAATACCCATGCTTGCTTGAGAGGAATGTGAAGCAAAGAAAAGAAAGGAGGGAGCTGCATCCCCTAAAATAAAGCAATCTGATCAGATTGGTGATGAGAAGGCCCTAGGAGGTGGCTGTGTGGATTTTTAATTTCCCTCAGTGTTTCCAAGTCCCAAGGACCCAGATCTTGGGAAGAAGATGATGCCCCAAATGTCCATCCTGGTGAAGTACTCAATGAAACTGGGCTGAGCACTGTGCACGTCACACTGCTCTCAGACTAGGGGTCTAAAAGCAGACCAGGCTGCGGCACAAATAGGCAGAATGGAAACAAAATGATGAGGCTCTCTTCTTTAATTCAGCTTTGATTGGACAACTTCATAAAGAACTGAAGTGAATGTTGCCCGCCTATAATTAATTACTAATGATGAAACTGGAACGAATGGGGTTCTGTTTGCACAGGTGATTTGGGAAGACAAGCCCTGGGCAAGCCATTATAGACTATTCTCAGATAAGAAGAGGCTTAATAAATATTCACACCTGTTTCCATAAAAATTAAATCTGTACTTGTTCTATAGCTCATCATCATAAAGTTGATCTGTCAAAGACTGTTAAAAAAGGTAAAGACTTTTCTGTTACATTAAAATAGAATTGTGTATTTTAATAGCCATTCTGAGAACTTTTGACTTGTAACCTTGAGAGTATATGATTTACTATAAGATTATGTTTGTTAGAATATGTTTATAAAAATCTTTTTTCATTTAAAATTACCAATTATGTTTGACATAAGGATTTGAATTTACCCACAAAATTTAAGTCCCTATGATGTAACTAGTTCAGCTCTAATTAACTCATTATATTTAGAATGACTTTGCAGCTATTATTAAAATTAAAGTACTATCCAATGTAATATATTCTCCTTGTAAAATATATTTACAATAAAATAGTAACCTGCAAAAATAGAATCTTGATTTGTTTTGCCAGGAGCCAGGGACATTATCAGATACTATATCAAAATTAAGAAAAATTTGAACAAAAATAAGAAATTCAGGAAAAAATTTGTAAAAACTATAATTAAAACAAGATTTTATCATGCTCTCAAAACCTCTGACAAAACAGCTATACAAAAGAAAATGGTGGGGGAGGGGATGAAAACAGAAAGCATGTAAATAATACAATTGCTAAAACTGGTTTTATATGATAAATTAATTTTTAATTTAGGAATAAGAATGAGACTTACTTCTCTAATATCTATGACTCTTTTTGAAAATTAGAAATTAGAGTTTATGACATGTGATATACAAAACTGTAGTAAAATTTCCAGATCAGAAATATTACAGGCTAGATTTTCTTTGATCATGACAATAAAACTAGAAATTAGTAACTAAATTTAAAGGAAAAATCTCCCCACATACAAATCAAAATTGTAAAGATCTGTTGAGTCAAAAAGGAAACTAAGTCCATTTGGAAGCTATTAAGAAAAAGAGTAGTAAGAGAATGAAAACAAAATCCTTTTCCAGTTGAAAATTGAAAACCACTATTCTTGTAACTAGTGGGTCAAAGAGGAAATTAAGTCATAATAAGAGACATATGAAAATGTAAATAATGTAATCCAAATTATAATTATTGGTCTTGATGTTTTTTATAATTTTATAAGAATAAAAGAAAATATATGGATTATAAAATCAACTCAAACATTAAAGAATTTTCCAAGGAAAGTAAGAAGAGGGGGAAAATGGGAAAAGCAAAAATGAATAAATTAGAAAATAGAAAACATACAGAATAATTAAATTTGAGAGCTGCTTATTTAAAGAAAACCAGTAAAAGTACATTTCTGGTAAGAATAAATGAACACAGTGCACATAAACATAATTAATATGAGAAGATATGAAAAGTTGTAGATGGCATTAAAATTATAACAATATCATTCAAAACCCTATCCTAAAACAAAATAATCTCAATAAATTGAATTATGGGTAAATTTTTTTAAGATTTTAAAAAACAGTTTAAAAAGAGGATACCTAAATAAATTCTCAAGAAATTAATTCTTTTAATGAAAATATTTGGAACCAGATGATTTTACTGGGCTCTCATAAACAGTGAAGGAATAGACTATTTCTAACCATAAAATATTTTTCAAAGAAAAGAAAAAGTCCAAGAATTTTGAAGTCTTAATATCAACACCTAAAAAATCTCTAACACAAAATACATCAGACCAATCCCAGACAAAATATAGATATTAAAAGCAATATTAAAAAACAGTAGGATTCATTTTACTAAAAGTGAAATCCATCACAAATAAGTAGAATTTGTTCAAGAATATGGAAATATTTAATAAGTTTATTAATGTAACATGATCTAGCAATAGGTCAAAATAGAAAACAAGTATAATCATCCTAGTAGGAAGGATGAAGGGCAAGATGTAAGGATGAGACAGTTGATGAAATACATCTTCCATTTTATAATTTTAAAACATACTCTTGATTTACTGGAAATAGGCATTTTTCTTCACATGATGTGGCCCACCTTGAACCAATATTCAAAACCATATTTACAAGTGAAAAATTACTAGATGTATTTTTATGAAGGAGTAGAACTATCTGCTGCTTCCACTAGTACTTAACATTGTCCTGGAAATTCTGGATTGTACACTAAAACTGAAAATATAAATAAGCATTATAGCTATTGGAAAGGAAGAAAGAACATTATTTTCTTTATTGGTGATGCCGTGCGGCTTGTGGGATCCTAGTTCCCCAACCAGGGATTGAGCCCCTGTAATGGAAGAGCAGAGTCCTAACCACTGGACTATCAAGAAATTCCCTGTGGAACATTATTAATTGCAGATGATAATAATTACCTTTCTAGGACACTCAAATAGCAAAGACTAACAGCAAAATTCAGAAAGGATTCTGAGTAGAAAATAAACATTATAAACAGCACTATATCATTCACATATATTTGTGATCACTGATTAGAAAATATCATGGGAGAAAGTCAATCACTATATAAAAAAATACAAAAAGCAGAAGATTCGTTTTTAAAATAAATGCATAGGATCTATAATGGAGAAAGCCACAAATATTTACTAAGAGACATAAAAGAAAGTATGAATAAGTTAATAATACTCAAATTAGGACATGACTCATGACTAATCAATGCAGCACACGCTTATCTGCACATAAACACGTTTCTGCCCTTGGGCTTTTTACCACCTGTGACAATTACGGTTCAGTACTCAATTTTAGAATATTGCAATTGTTTCCTTCTCAGCCAATCACTTCACCAGTAAGTTGCAATTCTGGGGATAGTGGGAGGGTAGAAAAACATATTTGAAAAGAAAAATTTCACACTTACAGTTTGTGTAGATAGGTTTTCAAAATGGCTTGCCCTTAGAAAAGATAAATGCTGTAGTGATACAGTTGATGGTGGTGATGGGCCACAGTGTGGTACTTTCAAAGCTTAAAACTGAACCAGGAACCAGTGCTCCATCTCCAGTCCAGTTTCTGGACAAACTCACATTTGTTGAGAAATTACTCTGGCTGTCCAGAAAGCACTTACTGGAAAAGAATAACCAGCATTTATGGAACTTTCATTGTACTTTTATCCCTCCAGTAAGAAAAAATTAACTAATCATGACCCAGGGACCTCACCTGCAAGCTGTTCCGGCAAATAACTACCAGGATATATTTTGTTCACCTCTTGCAGTGGCAAAGCAGAAATAAACTACAGAGGGAGTCAAGATTGTTCTTTGTCCAGAAGCCCATCTAGAACAAATGATCTGTCTTGAAAGGGCTTGGATGACAATTTCCTGTGAAATTCCTTTCAATTCAGAGTATATGAACTCTCTGTCTTTGTATGCGTGCGTGGTGTGTTTCCTTTTGTGGACTGATATAAATCTCTTAACATGGGTCCTGAGTTGGAATCTGCCTATTCTGACCCACTCTCCTCACATAACCAAAACCTCTCCATGAGGATTTGAACAATCTCTTGCTTATGAGTATCTGTGTTTCTGTTTTGCTAACAAATTAAACTCAAACTTCTCAGGCAGGCCCAGAAGACTTTCAAACTCTGGTTTCAGTCAACCTTTCCAGCCTTATCTTTTGCCAGACTTCCCATGCTTCTTATACTCCAATCATAGGAGAATATTCCTTTTCCCCTTTTGCACACCTCTGAGTCCAGACATCCTATTTCTCTCTGAAACTCTTTACATTCAGTGGTGAGCATAACTAGTGCCCTTCAGTCTTCTCTCTAGTGATGCATTTAGCTCATTGTTTTGCAATTATTCCTTCACATATTTTTATTTTCCATTCTTGGGATGAGAGTTCTTTGAATGTGAAATTTTACTTCTGGTTTTATTTCCCTTTGCTTGTTTGTTTTACTCAAATATGTAGCAAACTCTTAGCACCTAGCACAGTGATGCCACATATTTTCTCAGAAAAATATTTAAGATATGGACTTTCCCAGTGTTGACTGATCCATTTGCAATCTTCATTTTTTCAGTAATCAAACCCACAAAGAAATTTGTTTTCATCAACTTTCTTGTTTAGTTTCAAACTTTTTGCTCCTATTACAATTGTTTATAGATAAAATTCATTTTTCAATTGTGAATTCAGATGCAAGGCATAAGTCTTATCCTAGACTTCCTAGGCTCCCAAATGCGCTTTGCATATAGTAGATATTCAGTTGGTGCCTGCAGAATACATTAATGAAGCAAGCAATCAACAGTCACAGAGCTTTCTAGCCCAAAGGGAATAGATAGACTAGAGGGCCTGAATTACAGAGTTTAACACCAAAATATATCTAATCTAATAAACTTGCATTGTAGGTAAGACAGTTGAGTAGTTAATGACAAAGGCAGGACAACCCATCCATCAGCATTTTGGTTACCCCAAGTTGCTTCCTAGATTCATTCAGAAGACTACTTTTCTGAATATATGTGCTCCAATTTGTGGAAAAATCTGGTTTTGAAATAAAAATGAACTCTATACTCTAATACTTGAATTGCTGAATTTGGGTTCTAAATGACAATCTTAGACATCATTCTATAGTTTCCCATCTCTCCACTAATCCCTGGGGCTCTAATGCCTTCAGGATGACAGAGGAGTGAAGGGGAATTTGTACAAGCCCTGCTCCAAAAAGAACAGCTCTTTCTGCCCTTCTCTTTTGGAGATTGGGCAAGCAAGCTTTGTCAGAAAAAACAGTTTGAGTGTCTAAGTTCACCTCATCTTACCCTTTATTTATAGTTAAGGAAATTAAAGCCCTGGGAGGTGAAGAGACTTGCCCTGAGTCTACAGTAAAATCAAAACACTGATACCATCATCAAATATTTTAACATTCATTTGAAAAACTGAAACTAATATAAACAAATCTATTTTGTATAGCAGGGGCCTGTTGACTTAAGCCCATCAGCCAAATCTGACTTGACGCCTGGTTTTGTCAATAAAGTTTTACTGGAACACTGTCACACTGACTTGTTTATGTGTTATCTCTGGCTGCTATTTTCACTGCAACTCAAGAGTTGAGTAGTTGCAGCAGAGACCACAGAGCCCATGAGGCCCAAAATTTTTACTACCTGGCCCTCTACTAGAGATGTTTGCCAACTTCTGGTTTATCTGACATCCAAACCACCAAATAGTGAATATGTTCATCCAGTCAAGTAACTATTACATCTATATATCAAGAGTCAATGTGGAGATCTTTTCCCACCCACTCCACATAGCTCAGCCCAGGACTCCACCATTGACTCTGTCCTGTGTTCTATCCCATCACTGAGGTTCTGTAGTACAGAAACAACTTTGGTTAATTAAAATTTTTGAATATATTTCAAACTAATTTGAACAGAGTCATTATTCATTGTACCACCTTCAGAAAGGAAAACTAAGGAACCAAACTTTACCTGTATCTGTGGACCTCACAATACCAGGGCTGCTGCTTCAACAAGAGAAATGCACAGACCAGCACAATGCAGTTGAAGCAGGTGTTCAAAACAACTGACAGCAGCAAAGGCGGGGAGAGAAGCTGTCCTGATGGTCTGTATGGAGCCAGTTTCGGGTACGCGTGCGTTGCGCTCACTGAAAGACAAATGTATTTTTCCTAGGTCCAATTTCATTAGTGAGAATGAAAGATTGAGATGTATGTTATTCTGAGTCTCGCATCAGGGTTCAGATACAGTAAACACGCACTGAGGGTTTACATCTAGGTAAGTTCACTGCCCAGCTGCACACCAGTGCTACCCACCTTGGCCTTTTCCATGCTTCGGTTTCATCTTCAGAAATGAAAAGTGATGGATTCAAAAGTTCTGTAATTAATACATGTACCATATTGCATAGTGCAGATATTTTCTTTACCACCAGATTGGTCAGGAATGGTGTATAAAAGATGGCCTCCCACCTGAATAAAAATACTGTTATCTCTCAAGGACGATGGGGAAGTGGAAAATTAAGCTGGAGAGAGCAAGGAGGCATCCAGTTGGACTAATGTTCATATGCTGGGAGATTTTTAAAAAAGCAAAAAACATTCACTCTATTATTCATTCAGCCAACATTCTTTGAGCACTTCACTGTACCAGGACAGATGCTACAGGTGTGTACTGCTATCTCCTGAAGAAGTGTGCAAATGAAGGACTGCTAGAGTGCATTAGACTTAGGAAAAGGAACTTAAAATATTGCCTTTAGATGGGAGTGTTAAAATATATTTTGGTCCTAGTATTTGTTTTTTAATATTTGGGGTTGGCAATGGGCAGTCACCCGTGGCTCAGCAAGAAAGCATCCACCTGCAATGGGTCGGGAAGATCCCCTGGAGGAGGAAATGGCAACCCACTTCAGTATCATTGCCAGGAAAACTGCATGGACAGAGGAGCATGGCAAGCTATAATCCATAGGGTCACAAACAGTTGGACATAACTGAGTGACTACACACACACTGCACACCAAAAAAAAAAAAAAAGACAATTACATCTGTCTTAGAACTCTCATATTCTAGCAAACTGATGAAAATGGAATGTACTTTACTTCTCAGGGCAGAGCAGGAAAGAAGCTTGGAGAGGTCAGGATTTTTCAGTTCTTTACATCTGTCACTTCTCTCATTTTCATATCTTATGACTGCTTTCTTTGACGTAAGAAAGAGGGGTATATATCCTTAGGGCTGTGTTCATTCCTGTGGGGACAGGGCACCGGGGAATGAGTGTCCAGTGTTGGATAATAAAAGTTTACAGTGGGTCTTTAGTTTGCTCAGTGCATGTTCTGGGGTAATCACAGACAGTCTTTGGTCTTTCATTTTCTCATGCATGCATACTAAGTCGTGTTAGTCATGTCCAACTCTTTACAACCCTATATAGACAGTAGTCCACCAGGCTCCTCTGTCCATGGGATTCTCCAGGCAAGAATACTGGAGTGGGTTGCCATGGTCTCCTCCAGGGGATCTTCCCAACCCAGGTACTGAACCCATGTCTCTTTTGTCTCTTGCCCTGATAGGGAGATTCTTTACCACAGGTGCCACCTGGGAAGCCCCTTTGGAGCTTCCAGATGTGTGGGAATGTCTCAATGGTCTCCAAAGGCTCTTGCAGCTCATTTAGCTAAAGCTCTCTGGCTGTCTAAAGCTTTAACTTTACTAATTTAATCAATTTTTCCAGAAGGATGTAGAGCTAGAGGCTACGAGGTATACAAAGGTAAGAAGGACATCTCATCTGCTTCCAAAGAGCTTGAGTCCCATTGGGAAATACATGGGGTGTGTAATAAAGAAAGTGACTAGTCTTCATCTCAGATTCCTGGGAGGTCACTTCTGGACTCTAGGAGTGAGGAGTTTGACTGGACTTTGTTTTCACTTCCTGGAATATATCCTCTAAATTCTTGGAATTTCCTAATTGATAGGAGTATCTTTTCTGTTCACAGTAGGCCTGAAGAGAGTTTGTGCTAATGAGATGAATCAGAATGTGTGAGTTGGCCATGCCCAAAATACCAACTGTGTGATTAAAAGGCTAGGGGCTTTGAGCCACTTGCTATCAACTCAACCTTCAGGGGGAAAGAGGAGAGCTGGACTCTGTGTTCAACCTTATGGCCAATGGTTCAGTCAATCATATTTATTTAATGAAACCTCAGTAAAAATTCCCTACACTAAAGCTCAGGTGAGTGTCTCTCTCTTTTTTTTCAATATTCTGAATATGGTCACACATCACTGTGCAGGAGAGTAAGGCAAACTGACTCCTGAGGGAGAGGCCAATGGAAATGTCATGTTTGAGATCCTCCCAGACCTTGCCCTTATGTCTTTGCCTTTGGTTGGCTCTATTTTGTACCCTTTTGCTATAATAAAGCTGTAATAAGCTTAAATAGCCCTTTCCTGAGTTCTGTGAGTTGTTGCTGTGCATGACTGAATTCTGAGGGACTAGTAAGAACCCCTACATTAATAACCAGCAGATCAGAGGTGTTCACAGCATGGGGACTCTCAAACTTACAGCTGATATCTAAAGTGAAGGCAGTCTTATGAAGGCTGTGAGGTTTGGCCCAACTCCAGGTAATTGGTGTCAGAAGTTATTGCATGGGCACAGGCAGACAAGGTGGACTGTGGTCAGTGCTGAGAAGGGGTGCAAGGAGACTGGGGCTGCAGGAGGCAGAGGCCACCGTGCTTGGAATTCTCTCTGTCGTCCAATATCCAAAGTAGAATGTGACCACAGAGTTCATGGACAGGCTGTGGGTACTGGAGAGACATGTAATTGCATCTCTGTGCATCTGCCTCTGTGCATCTGCATTTACCTATTTGGTTTTTCTTTTTTGGATGCTCATTGTAATTTCTGCCTTTTCTTTTACACAGGAACTGTGAGAGACTGAATTATTGGTCTCATCTCATTGTGAAAGAGTGTACTTTATCTCCCCTTAATGTTATTTTTTACTGTGTGATTTTCTCTGGCCAAAGAGATGTTAGGAAGGTTATTATTTTTATTTTTAATTGGAGGATAATGACTTCACAATATCATGATGGTTTTGGCCACACATCAACATGAATCAGCCACAGGCATACCCAGGTCTCCTTTCAGGAGCCTCCCTCCCCATCCCACCCCTCTAGGTGGTCACAGAGCACTGGCTTTGGTTCCCTGCATCACACAGCAAATTCCCACTGGCTATCTATTTTACATATGGTGATGTATATGTTAGCAGAGTTTCGGGGCATGCTTGCGTGGCTTGGCTTGCTCTCTGGCTCTGCTCTCTTTGATCTATACTGATAACATGCCCAGGTCTGTCTATTCAGCCTGGCCTCAGAAAGAAAATTGTGAAACAAACCTCAGTTAAACCCAGAACCTGGATCAAGACTGTCTAATCTACATCCTAAGCAGAGTGGCTCAGACGAGCCCACCTAGACCAACTGAATGATAGTCAACGCACAGAAGCATAAGTGGGTGTTGCAAGCCACTGAGTTTTGAGGGTGGTTTATTATACAGCATTACTGTGACAATAGCTGATTGATACAGATTATTACATAAAGATTATTTTAACTTTTTCTGTTTTAAAGATGTTTAATACTTTCTGATAGGAAAATATACTTGTATACTTGACTATTAATAAAAATAATGACAACCATTTTAGCGTCCCTACTAGGCCATGGAATTCTCCAGGCAAGAATACTGGAGTGGATAGCCATTCCCTTCTCCAGGTGGTCTTCCTGATCCAGGCATTGAACCCAGGTCTCTTGGCTTTGCAGCCAGATTCTTTATTGTCAGAGCCACCAGGGAATCCCTTTCACTAGGTCCAGAGGCTGTGCTGAGTGTTTTATAAATATTATCATTATTCCTTTAAGAAACAATGCGAAATATGTATTTATCTCCTACTTTACAGGTGAAGAAACTGATGTTTGGAGAAGTAGAATCCTTGCTTTAGTGAGGGATATGGTGGTGATGTAAGTCTGTCTGATTGTAAAGCTTCATGTTGGGTCAAATGGTAAAGTATACATGTACCTAGCTGACTGTGAGCTTCCTGAGGAAAGAAACCCTGTCTTGCTCAGTCTGTCCTTTACTGAACCTAGCACAGAGCCTGCTGTATGGGAAGACTTAGCAGCTTCAAAGTCTATTCTCAAAATATAGTTTTTAATTGCTCATCATCATCTGGATATTATGTATGTATGTTTCTCCTAAATAGTTGGCTTACTTTTTATTATTGACATTTCAAGTCATGTAAGTCAAATTTTAGGAGGCTAATGAACCCACCCAAAGTTAATGCAAAATTTTGAGCATGTGTCAGGAAATTTCTAAGGAGAAAAAAAAAATCTTTATCTTTCATTAGCTACTGCAAGAGGCCCAAGACCCAGACAGGACTCACTGAAGCACAGATGAAACTTAAGAGATGTTATTTATGTGATGGATAAATCCTCCCTACAGCCTCCTCCTCTGTACACTGCCTTCTCCCATGTGCTGGAGTGATTGCCCAAATGGAGCTGAATTACTGACTCTTCCCTCATTCATAAAAGTGACTGACCTAGAGTGGGCAACTTACCCAAGTGAAGGTGATCAGTTTTCTTTCTAAACAATTTGCAAATGACACTGAGAGGTTGAGCTAATTGGCTGTTAGGAGGACAAGCAGAAAGGTTATGGAGACCCCAAAATAGTTACCATTTGGGGTTATTTGCAAAGTGAATGAGTAGAAGTCAGTTGAAAACAGGAAGGTTAGAAAGAAGAAGAAAGACAGAAGATGGTCTCTTGGAAATAAGGAAAGAAAATTCTAGCCCTCCTAAGGCCCAGGTGCTTCCAAGTTTCTGTTCTCAGATTATTTTTTGTATGTGACAATTGTAGTCTTAAACATGCTCCTTCTTCAGTTTTCTTGTTCTAATTTGAATGGGTCTTACTGAAGAGAACAGAGGCATAGCTAAACAAGTTCCTTTCAAGATTGCTTCTATACTTAAGAGGGTCAAATGGGACTTCAAGAGATGCATTTTCTTTTTCTTTCTTTCTTCTTTTTTGGCACTGGTGTAACTTGCAAAATCTTAATCCCCCAACCAGGGACTGAGCCTGGGTCCCTGGCTGTGAAAGCATCAGGTCCTAACCACCAAGGAATTCCCAAGACACACATTTTCTTAACTGACTATTCTGACTTCATCTTACTTTTGCCCTAGATTTTTCCTTCATATATTATATCTTACTGGTGGTGGTAAAAGTCACTCAGTCGTGTCTGACTCTTTGTAACCCCATGGACTATACAGTCCATGGAATTCTCCAGGCCAGAATACTGGAGTGGGTAGCCTTTACCTTCTCTAGGGGATCTTCCCAACCCAAGGATCAAACCCAGGTCTCCTGCATTGCAGGCAGATTCTTTACCATCTGAGTCATGAGGGAAGACCAAGACTACTGGTGTGAGTAGCCTATCCCTTCTACAGGGGATCGTCCCAACCCAGGAATTGAACTGGGGTCTGCTGCATTGCAGGCAGATTCTTTACCAGCTGAGCTATCAGGGGAGTCCATTTTGTCTTATTAGAAGCCTTTGTATGTTGCCTTAAAATCTTGTGGGGACCTGTGGGGTGTGGATAGATAGGCAAGTAAATAAATAAATAAATATGATAGTATTATCTTTTTAAAACATTCTTCAAGAGAATATACTGGTAGATTTATTTTATTATGGTTTTTATATTAATTTTGTCAATTTTTATACAATTTTTAAGTGTTACAATCCATTCCATTTGCAGTTATTACAAAATATTGGGTAAATTCCCTGTGTTGTACAATTTATCCTTGTAGCCTATCTTACATTCAGTAGTTTGTACCTCCTACACCCCCACCCCTATACTGTACCTTACACCCCACCCCGGGTAGCCACTAGTTTCTTCTCTATATCTGTGAGTCTGCTTTTTTTTTTTGTTATATTCACTAGATTATATTCTAGTGAATATATATTACTCACTAGTGAATATGTGTATTATATTCTAGTGAATATATATTATTCCAGGTATAAGCAACAGTATTTTGTCTTTCTGTCTTATTTCACTTAGCATATTGTGATGGCATTATCTTTGTCCCTTACTAATTCAGGCTTGAAAGTCAAACCCCTAACCTGGGAACTTGGAAATGTAGATGGGTTGATGAGAGTGATTTCACATTGATCGTCCATGACTTAATGTCGGCAGATAAATGTTCACAGTTCTCAGCCTAGTAGTCAAGATTCTGTGATCTGACCCAACCTACTTTTTCAAATTTTATCTCCTGCTGTTCTTTCCACATACCCTACAGTGTGGTCAAATTGAAAAACTCATGCCCTATACTTATCAGCTCTCTCTTGCTCATGCTGCTTCCTTCTACTTGAAATGCCCTTCTTTTGGTAAAAGATATTTGAAATCTATTCAGTCTTCTTATTTTGGTGCAAATGCTACTTCTTCCATGAAGCCAACCCCAGCATCTCTCTTTTCTCCATTGCTGTCTCGTCCCTAACTACAAATCATCAAAAACAAACTCCCCTTTTCCAAAACTCCCAGAGCATCTGTTGTTTCCTGGTACTCACTATTTTTGACTTGTATTTCATCCATTCATGTATGTGAATTCTCCACTAAACTCTGTATGTCAGTGATCAACATTTTAATGCCCAGGTACTTATGTGCCAAACACACAGTAGGAGACGGACACTTTTCTGAGGTGAGGTTGAATGAGGAGTCTCCTCTTGTCTGGGGAATTTTGCTGAGCCTCATATTTGAGGACAATGAAAAGAAAAAATAAGTGAAAATGAAAGTGTTAGTTGCTCAGTCATGTCCAATTCTTTGCAACCTTATGGACTATAGACTGCCAGGCTCCTCTGTCCCTGGAATTCTCCAGACAAGAATACTGGAGTGGGTAGCCAATACTTTCTCCAAGGGATCTTCCCAAACCAGGGATTGAACCCAGTTCTCCTACATTACAGGCAGATTCTTTACCATCTGAGCCACCAGGGAAGGACAATGGAAGCTAAGTGCCAATTTAATGTCAAGAGAGATGACTGCCATGTTGCTATTGTGCCTACTAAGAGGGATTCGTACTGGTCCTTCAGGGGCAGACAGGCCGTCCTCCATCCCCCAGGTACCTACATACAGACTGTACAAGAGAAAACCATGGAGATGATGAAGAGATTCCTTAATAGGAATTGTTAGGAGCAGTAAGAGCTGTGGTTTTAGTCTCAGCATCACAGCACAAATGAGAGCAAATCATAAGAACCGCTGTAGGAAAAGTCCTGAAGTGGTGAGGGTGGAGATTAGCGCTCATTGTCCTGCTTGTAATATCAAAGGGAAGAGAGAGGGGGCAGCAGTGAGAACACGTGCCACATCTGTCTAGTAGGTTGAGCAGAAGCTCTGTAAATTAGCCAGGCAATGGCACCCCACCCCAGTACTTTTGCCTGGAAAATCCCATGGACGGAGGATCCTGGTAGGCTCCAGTCCATGGGGTCGCTAAGAGTCGGACACGACTGAGCGACTTCACTTTCACTTTTCACTTTCATGCATTGGAGAAGGAAATGGCAACCCACTCCAGTGTTCTTGCCTGGAGAATCCCAGGGACGGGGGAGCCTGGTGGGCTGCCGTCTATGGGGTTGCACAGAGTCGGACACAACTGAAGAGACTTAGCAGCAGCAGCAGCAGAGCAGTCTCAGAAGGAATTTGCCCAGTGGGGCAGTCAGCTGAGGTTAGAGAGACCAGCAGAAGGAAAAAGCTGTGTGATATGCACTACCAGAAGGCAGTTAATGAAAGGAATCCTGAGAGGTCAGAGGAGAGAGCACCACCTACGTAAGGAAGTGGTCTGGTTCAGACAATCCACAGGGAATCTCTAAAGAACTCAGGAACTCACTAGTGAGCCCCATGCAAAGGACCTGAGTTTAGATGCCTACCTTGTTAGAATACACTCGACAGGTGATAAGTACAATACCCCCATTTAAGTAGAAAGTCCTGGGCTCTTGCTACTTGCCTTCACCGAAGCAGGGTTGAAAGTAGCTGACACAAGGAAAACAGAGTTCATGGCCTTCTCTAACACCACCTACTCTAAGCCATGGGTCAAGCTTCACTTGGGGAAGAGAACTTTGAATTGGATGAGAATATGGAATGTTAATTTATAATACCTGGACTTTTCACATCTAAAGATGAGATCATTTCAGTACCTGGAAATGACCAGGAAATGATCTGCCTATAGTATGGCTGAACTCACAGGGATGGGAAAGTGATAGTGTTCAAATGCAGAAAGTAAAAAGAGACCAAAAAAAAGGTATTTCCACACTGTGTTTCTCACCTTCATCAGTCTAGCTCATTTAGTAAGCCAGCTACACGTTTGTTGCATACTAATTGAATGAAGTGCTCTCGTTTGGAAAGAACACTATGCTTCTGAACTATCACCCTTCTTTTTACTCCCATGGGAACAGTGGCCCTGCTCTGAGTCATCCCAACTCTCCCGCTCAGCCTGCTCTGAGATGAGAGGCTGTTTCACAGGGTGAGCAACTGGTATCAGAGTCCATAGGCTCTTGCCATGGGAAAGAGTAAAGTATACTCATCACCTTGAGAGTCAAATTCATGACCCAAATGAAAATAAAGTGTGCAAAAGCTCAAAACAGCTTGCTTGAGGTCATCTGGCAATTCTGAGGCAAAGCATCCACTCATATTTTTGAATTTCTAATCCAACAGTCTACTTGTACACAGTCTTAAGATTTTTTAAGTGCTCAACAAGTTAGTCAATCATCTCAAAAAAAACAAGGAGGGGTGGGGGTAGTACAGTATTGTTCATCTTGTAGTGAGTGCTTATAGGGTGCCATGCACTATGCTATACACTACGTGCACTGTGTTCTCTAATCCTCACCACCCTGTGAGGACCTTCCACATGAATCAGTTTTATGTGTGCATGCGTGCTCAGTCACTCAGTTGTGTCCGATGCTTTGTGGCCCCATGGACTATAGCCTGCCAGGGTCCTCTGTCCATAGAATTTGATGGGCAAGAATACTGGAGTTGGTTGCATTCCCTTTTGGGGGATGTTCCAGACCCAGGGACTGAACCCACATCTCCTGTGTTTCCTGCAATAGTAGCCAGATTCTCAGTGAGTCACCTGGGAAGCCCCAATGAATCAATTATTTATTTAGTAAGTAACTTGCCAAAGGTCACAGAGATAGGAGATGATGGAGGATGGCCATACCCTTCACTTTCATGCTTTTGCCTGCTAGCTTAGCTCTTGAAACCTCCTAGTACTCTTTTCTTTTTTATATCATTGTCCATGTTCACAGGAAAATCATGCAAATTGCTTAAAATATAGCCAACATTGTAGAAGCAAATATACCCATCCATTTATCTGATTCAAAATTATCCAGTCATATGAATATTAATAACACTTAGTATTTTAATGGGCTATGAATAGATATTTCATTCCTAAGAATCAAAATTGATATACTTAAATCTCTGACACGGGTAAATTTTGTCACTGAGATGATGTAATAAATGACTTCAATATCAGTTTCATGTTTTATGATGCTACATGAAATTCTCAAGGTTATTAATATTCTGCATTGCTGGATGTTTTATCTGTTATTTTTCATAACATTTCTATTGTTGAACAAGGAAAAAGAGATGAGTGTGTCATTCTTTTTCTTTGCTTCCTGTTAAAGCAGGCACCTTTCTCACTTATTAAGAGTTAGTATCAAGCTTTGAGTTCCTTGATAGGAAATACTTTATCAGTGTCATCTCAAAAGAAGGAAATGAGCAATAGTTGCTGTGAGCCACACCTTGCTTTTGAGAGAATTCCACCAGAATAAAATGCTAGCATTTGTTCTCAGACATCAAAGGCCTTAGCAAAAATCTGGTTTCATGTCAATGAGAAGTATAGCTGAATAATGGAAAATGACCTTTGGGTTTTAAAGATTTCCCTTCCTGGATTTCCTGTACGTTTTTCTGTGTATAAGACACAAACCTACAAAGAACTCAGAATATGTTGACAATTTTATAAAATTAAGACCTATTTTCTATCAGAATATATTAATGTCAAGTCTGAGGACTTCAAGCCTTACCTTACTACCAACACCACTTTCAAAAAATTGATAGGTAATGAGGTCTGGCAGGCTTCCCAGGTGATGCTACTGGTAAAGAATCCGTCTGCCAATGCAGGAGACACAAGAGACTCGGGGTTCAATCCCTGGGTTGGGAATATCCCCTGGAGGAGGGCATGGCAACCCACTCCAGTATTCCTGCCTGGAGAACCCCATGAACAGAGGACCCTGGCGGGCTTCGGTCCATGGGTTCACAAAGAATCAGACAACTGAAGCGAATGAGCACGCACGCACACAGTGAGATCTGGGAGTTAAAGTGTCATTCTCAGAAGCTCTTATTTGTATGAGTATTTCTAGAATTTTATGGATCAATACAAACAATATGGTTTACTTTGCTAAAGATCTTACTTGTTAAACAGACCATCAACGTAATGGCAACATCTTGCATGAGATACTGGTAATTCCCAAACAGTTGTAGTTGCTGAAAATGAAGAAAAGTAAAGATAAGTGAGGATTCTGACATCAAAACATCTTCACCATCCCCAACACTCTTCTTGAAATCAGTAAGGAAGCAAGTGTTATTTTCCTCCCCATTTTAGGAGGAAAGTGATTTACCTAAGCTCTTTAGCATCTCATTGGATAGAATAAAACCAAATCACTCTTTTTCCAACGTTTAACTTAATTCCATATTATTAATTGCAATGAGAATCACTCAGTTGAGAAACACTCTCTTATTGGTCACAGTGATTTTGGCAGCTGCAGACTCAGCCTGGGTAGTTGAACTCTCAACAGAAGGTATTAAAACATGAAAATTTTGCTAGGAACTTTACACTTAAAATTTGAAATCAAGGCTTCAAATCATTGAACAGAGTTTCTCTCTGTCTTTATCTATCGGTTGAGTTCACATGATTCTCTTGAAACCCATTTACTTTCACAAACTGAACAAGTTCCCTACCCTAAGTAAGCCCACTGCAGACTTCATTCTGGTACACCTGCCTCTCAAGGTTTGTGTAGACATAGAACGCCCTTTCAGTTTATACTGGAAGTATTTAAATAAATGAGTCAGCTAAGTACTCTGCAAGAACTTGCCTTGCAATACCTTTTGCAGACAGGTCAGTTTTTCTTCATAGCTGTTGACTGAGCACTAAGTCATAATCTGGCTCTATGCATATTACCAGATCACACTGATGCCAATGAAAATATTTCTGTCCCCTTAGAAAGTGAACTCAAGGCCAAGATGTTTCCAGGCAAAGGTTCTTGGAGAACACTCTTAACTTAGATCTAGACCATCAGAGTGAATGACTTGGAGTAGACTGATTTCAATCAACTGTATCCATGGAGACTTTGGAACTGAAATTCTGATTTCTTAACTTTCAGAGAATGCAAATGGTTTCTGAGTTCTTCTCATCCTGCAATTCTTTCTCTGTCTTTTTTACATTTCCTTCTCATATTCTTTTCCCCTCAGAATGGTAACATTATACATGCAGGGTGAGATGGAATAGGGAGAACTTTTCAAAGGCAGCTTTACTTTTTATTTTGGGAGTTTTCAGAGAACTATGGAGGGCTTTAGAAATCAGTCAGCCTGACTTCCCGGAGGTGGATAAAAGCTCAGCCAAGGGCAAGAATGAATTTGTTCTTAGGGACAGAAGTAGAACTTGAATCCAGGTTTCCTGGCTTCCAAGCAATTTCTTCTCTCTATCCACCTGGTTGCCCCTTAGCCTCTATGTGCTTCTCACAATCATTAGCCCACCCGAGGCTGGAGTCCAGTGTTCCTTGCTTTCATCACTATGTCTCAGGAAGGCAGTAAATTAATTCCCCTTGCCCACAGTGTTCCCTGAGCCTGATGGATTATTTTACTGTAGACCAAGCTATGACTGACCTGATGCAGATTACTTTCAACCTATACATATTTCTTCCATATAGCTAGTTAATTTTTAGATGATTATTTTTATCATTTCATTTCAAAAGTCTTTTCCAAACATTTTTTACAGAACTGCTAATCCTTTACTAATGACATGTAGAGGTTCTGGGCAGGTTCAGAACTAAAGCTCTGGTATGGGAATCTTTCCAGTTTTTAGTCCTTCAAAGTCAAATTCAACAACTTCTCTCTCTTTTTAATCTCTTCTTAGTCTGCCAAAAATATTCCACAGTTGGAGACTGATGCATTGCCTGCTGAGTTATATTTAGGCTGCTCTGAAGCTCTCTCCATACTCTAAGTGAAGAAGTAGAGGCTTGAGGAGGTCAAGTGTCTCAGGTTATCTCAAGAAAAACAACCCTCTCAGAACCTGAGCCACATCTACTCATTTCTAGCTCTGTGTCTCATGCACAGTTATACCAAGTTCGCAAGTTTGCGGACATCTATTTTGAAAAAAGTAATTTATTTATAAAACATTAAATCCTGTGTAGGAGCTGCACCCCCACCCAAAATAAACAGGAAATGTAAATGCAATTAGAACTGGGAAGAAATTATTTTGGTTCATACCCAATAGAGCAGTGATGTGCCAATAAACTGGATTATGCCGTACATGGTCAAGTATTTAAATACCCCGAAGGATGAAACAAGAGCAGCTCGGCATTCTCTGTTTAAGAAAAAATAAAAATAATCGGTTTTAATGATACATATCTCCCAGTCTCTTTTGTATTTTCAAAGGAGCTCATTTTAATGCCCTGTTGATATATACTTGGACTTCCCTGATGGCTCAGATGGTAAAGCGTCTGCCTACAATGCGGGAGACCTGGGTTCAATCCCTGGGTCAGGAAGATCTCCTGGAGAAGGAAATGGCAACCCACTCCAGTATTCTTGCCTGGAATATCCCTGGACAGAGGAACCTGGTAGGCTACAGTCCATGGGGTCGCAAAGAGTGGGACACGACTGAACAACTTCACTTTCTTTCTTTGATATATACATTCACTTAATCACTGATTCATCCTCTCAATGATTCATTTAACTATTCATTCACTCATTCTTTCCTTCAACCATCATCTCACCCATTGACTCTTAAGCTCGCTTTTACTTAAGGCTTATAAGATAGCAGCATTATGCTCAGAGTCACAGAGGATATAAATTAATCAGGCACAGTCCTTATTTTCAACAAGCTTCCAATGAATTAAGAAGATTATAAACACAATACACTGTGACAAGGTGCAACATGTCAAGCATTGACTGGCTTGTGCTTCATTTCATCCTGGCAACACTTGCTCCTTGTGTATGTTTTAGAGTTCCTTAGAGTCATGATGCTAAGGACTGGGTGCTCTCATATTATAGGAAAAAGTAGATGTGATGCCAGTATTTGAGATGAAATGGGCTTTGTTGGCTTCAGTACACCAGGAAGAACCCAGGGTAATAATGGGAGCTGGTTTGGGAACACAAAGAGAAAAAGACAATTGTAAAAATCACTGCATCAAAAGTAAATAGCCCCTAGTCAATAATATTGTAATAATTTTTTAATGTGTCAGATGGTTACCAGACTTATCATGGTGATCAGTTCATAATATACATATATGTTGAATCACTATGTTGTACATCTGAAATTAATATAATGTATGTCAACTATACTTCAGTAAAAAAGGGAAAAGGTAAATATTCTTTAAAAAATTCTGTTTGAACAATTAGTCTTCTAATTGGGTCTAGTTAGTAATGGATTATGTCAGGCCAAAGTAGCACATGTCGGGGGAGGGAGGAACTTGGCCAGCAAGCACTCCTGCACTCCTCTTGTCCAGGTAGAAGCGAATCCATATGGGAGGCAGCCCATATGCTCTTGATTTCCAGTCCCCAGTGACATGGACACCTGTGCTGCTCAAAGTTTTTCTACAGACCAGGGACGTGAGAAGGAAAACCCAGAGAGCCAAAAACCACACTGGGTCTCGGGCAAGATGAGAAGGGTCTGGTGGGAGATAGGCCAGGATACCTCAGATCAGTGCTTTCCACCAGACTGTGAGACACTACCTTTCTATTTTCAGCACAGAGGGGGAGAGAGAAAACCAGTTGAGAAGGGGAAACCATGTGAAACCTAGATTGTTTTCTGACATAAACTTTGTGATTTCATACTTTATTCTGCCGTTGTGTACATTTCCCAGAGAACAGACACCCAGATCAAAAAAAAAAAAAAGTGCAAAAATCCAAAGTGGTAAAGCATAAAGAATGTTTGCAAGGCCTCCACAGTGACTGCTCTTCCTAATGGATGTGAATTTTAAGTGGTTCATTCATTTACTTAATGCATTCCACAAATGTTCATCCAAGGCTCTGATGTGTCATGGGAGGCACAACGACATAGAAATTAATAAGGCATAGTCCTTGCCCTAAAGGACTTGAACTATAACAAGCCAATCATGTTTCAAAGAATAATAATGGAAACCTGTAGACCCATGTACCTAAAACTGCACATTATCACTCCTCTAAAGGATATTTTCTCAGGACTAGGCAGGCATCAAGAATAGCAAGGGTAAATTCAGCATAACAGAGCTGAACTCTGTATTTTTATGAATTTGTGAAGTATAAAAGAAGAGGGTTTCTATCATGAACACTTACTAAGCCATCTGCCACTAGAGAAAATTTTGCATCCTGACTTGTATTTTAAAACAACATATTGCAATCATAAATGCATCACACAACTTGCATGGGAAAGAGCATCTGAAGTTCAAGTGCTACTGCCTTTTGGATGAATCAAGTATGCACTTGGTGCAACCGTCCAGGAGTTTGAATCCCCTATGTGAGGCCTCCGCACCTGGTGTTCCAGCCTCACCTCCACAGCTCCTCTCTGAGAAATCTTCCAGCTCAGTTTAGCAATCAGGTGCCTGCACTCTCCAATGAAAGCCCCATTTCTAAACATGGCTCTCCATTTCCTTTATCTGGAATTCCCTCCCACCTCCTTAGTGTTTCCATACATTCCATTTATCCTTCAAATTGCAACCTACCTCTGAAACCGTCCCTTCTAGCTTGAGTTATCATTCTAAACTACTGGCATGATGACTGTATTGTTTGGACATTCATTTATGGAAAGCTAATTTATTGAGCACCTCTCATTCCTTAGGCAGAAGATTCTGTGTTAGGCGACTGTATCTGCATGTATCTTTCTATACCCCTCACTGGAATGTGAGTCCTCCAGGGCAAAGTTCTGTCTCATTTTTAATATATCACATTTTCAAGAACAGTATTTAAAAAGAGCCACATGAGTAAGGTGAGTGTCCTCGGCACTCTTGTTTTGTAGTCACCATGACACAAAGCGGGTTAAGACAATAATGATAGTAAAGGAAGGCGCAGTCGTTTTGGATATCCACTAATCCGTATTTTGGAGACATACTACTACTAGGAGAAGGCTGTTGGTAGAGGATTCCTCTTCTGCTTCTTCTCCATCCCCAACTCCTGAGAGAAAAGTTCCAGTAAGCACCCAAGATAAAAAACTAAAGGAGAGGAGAAGTGAGATATACAGTTGGCTTTAAAATATCAACACTAGCGTTCATAGCCATGTATTCTTTAAAACTCAGCAAAAGTCACCTTTTTGTTGATTTTACCAGCATTCTTAGGCAGCACTCACAGCCCCCTCCCCTTAATGGGTTCTCAACAGCACTTCAGCCAAGTTTCTCCTGTGACATTTGTCACTTACAGTTAGAGTTGAATTCTACCTGGAGCCAAACAGTGAGCCAGACGGTCAGAGGATAGAAGGGGAAGAGGTAGCTTACTTGATGAGATGAGGCACACACTCGATGTTGGTTGTTTTTGAGGTGAAAGGGGAGGCCACAGATGCCTCCTGCTCTGACAGCGAAATGCCCGCATGAGCCATTTTCAAAGCCTAGAATGATAAATCCATGTTATACCCATGACTCCTCAGACCAGGCTCTAACTGTTCAAACACCTCAAGGCTAGTTTTCACATTATAGAGTTGATAGTATTGTACACTTCCACTGCTGGAGCTCTGTTTAGGCTGCCCCTCCACCTGGATGCATGAAGTTATCAATTAAAGAGGCACCAACAATGACTCAGTGGTAGAGGAAGGGGTGTGTGTGTGTGTGTGTGTGTTGGTTGAGGGGATGTAGACAGGCTAAGAAAGTGGAAGGACTCATCTGAGAAGTCTATTAAAAAGATGACAGCATTTGGATGGACCTTTGTAGAGGCCTTTACCATCACAGTTTTATACTTAACAGGTCATCTTCATGAACTACAGGAAAAACTATCTAATGCCCACCTTCTCCCAGGCTGCCTGATCCAACCAACCAGCTAACTGCTGGGATGAAATTTGGGACATAGAGCACCTTCACTGGAAGCAGGGACCAGATTACACTCATCAGAGAATCATTCCAAGGTATATGATGTCTCACTGAAACAAATCTTTTCTCATCAAGACTGAAAACTGCTCAGAGAGTGCCCCAAGCAGACAACAGCCAGTGAGCGGGCCAGCCAGCCCCTAATCCTACAAGAAGTGTATGAACATAAAATGAGATTTTGTATTTCTGTACTGCTACAGAACTTGCAAAGTTCCTGGTAACCATGGCCACTATACACTAAGTTCATGTTCAATGAATATGAGAATATTTCCTTCTTCCTCATTTTTCTCTTAGTACTTTGTACCTCTACCATGTAATTTAGGACCATCTGCTTTATATGTTAGGATTAGTTTTATGCATGATTGTTTCCCCACCAGGTAATGAACTTTTCAGAGGCAGAGACTATGTCCTGTATAACATCTGATTTGTTTGTTTTGTTTTAAATTCCACATAATTAGTGAGAATGTGTACTCAATGTAGATTTGAAGAACAGACTGACAGCTAGCTCCTTCTCACAAAGTATGAGGCAGAAAAATTCATAACCGCTGTCTAAGTATGAGCTTAGTTTATCACAGAACTTTGAATAAAATATTTAAGAAAGAAATAAAACAAATACCCAGACCTTAGGTATACAAAT
This sequence comes from Tragelaphus eurycerus, assembly GCA_935064755.1. NCBI lineage: Eukaryota > Metazoa > Chordata > Mammalia > Artiodactyla > Bovidae > Tragelaphus > Tragelaphus eurycerus. The sequence goes on along the minus strand of CAKXYN010000018.1, from coordinate 26,879,452 downwards.
ATACTTGGGAAATACAAACCAATTCTCTTCATTACTTCTCCCACAAATTGGGTCCCAAAATATTTTCTGACATACATAAATCTTCAAGGTAAGCTACTATTTCAACTGTATCTTTGAAACTCAGATTATAAAACATGTACTGCCTTCTATTGTATCAGACAAGTAATCTGCTGAGAATCTTGTAATTTCAGTTTGCTATTGTATGTAATAACCAAATAATTTGGTTTATGATTTTTCTGAGTGTGAAAATTTGGGAGTAAATCCAGATTGTATAAAGTAACCCTGGTGGAGAATTTGGCAGGAATAAATATGATTTACACATAATTCAAACCTTTATCATCAGTTTCAAATTTTTCCTTCACTAATCCTTTACCAGCTGTATGACTTTAGGCAAAAAAAGGCAAAAAAAAAAAAAAAAAAAAAATTTACCTCCATGAGGCTCATTTCCTTATTTATAACAGGAGAGATTTAAACCACCTAGTCTTGTAAAGTCCCTTTTGGGTCTGAAATATGGGAGCCTCATATGGTAGCCTTTCTTTGTCTTTATTATTCTAAAAGTTGCTAGAAAACAGCTGAAGTGACTCATCTCACTTTACTCTTCACCACATCCAACCCATACTCTGGTAGAAATGAATATAAACATCAAAATGACTAAGTGATGTGGTTGTTGGCAGAAGGGTGAAGAGTCAGACCACAGGGGACATGGGGTCCTCAGGAGGGATATCAAGGCACCCCCTGCGTTAGAAGAAGGAATTTCTACTCACCCCACAGTCATTAGCTCCATCTCCACACATGCCTACATAATAACTGTGAGGGAAAGGATAAGAAACATTAATAGCTTAATGCCTCACTTGAGTAATTTCCATCACCACTAACATGCACAATGTGTGTGTGTGTGTATGTGTCTCCTGAGCACGTGTAGAATCAAGCTGAAGGAAAATAACTTGGAGAGAAATATTCCCAGAGGAATAAAGCCCTGGTATATTGTTTCAATCAATCACATGGAAATGATGGCAATACTGCCAAGGACATCCACAAAGATGATCACACACTTCAGAAGAAGTCCTGTTGGATTCTATCCACCAAGGCCAAGTTGAGGTGAGTACTGTCATAATCAGTGTTTCTCACACCCTAATGCACAGATCATAACCTAGTCCATCTGTGTTTTGGTTGCTCACTGCTGCTGAAAGTTTAGCATGTAGACACTAGGAGAAGAAACATTTGGGAAATGGTTTAACAGATAACAACTAGAGATGTATGTACATATTCTAGATGCATCTTGGAGTGAAAATAAGATTACACGCTTCCCATCTATACCAGTTTGATGTGCAGGCACAACTGTATAAAGAGAAGAGTAAATTTTAAAGCTGTTCCTAAAGGAGTTTCTGATGCGAGACACACTGTGTATTCTGAGTAAATAATACATTGGAAGTATTGATTAATGGCAATATTATTAAAGGCTCAGTGGTAACTTGCCCAAAACACATGAAATAATACAATATAGGAGAAAATGACAGGGAAGGCAATGGCACCCCACTCCAGTACTTTTGCCTAGAAAATCCCATGGACGGAGGAGCCTGGTAGGCTGCAGTCCGTGGGGTCACTAGGAGTCGGACACGACTGAGCAACTTCACTTTCACTTTTCACTTTCATGCAATGGAGAAGGAAATGGCAACCCACTCCGGTGTTCTTGCCTGGAGAATCCCAGGGACAGAGGAGCCTAGTGGGCTGCTTTCTATGGGGTCGCACAGAGTCGGATACGACTGAAGTGACTTAGCAGCAGCAGCAGCAGCAGGAGAAAATGAAATTCTCAGAGAATTTCTTTATTATTAGTGGACATAAAAAACGTCCATCTTTATAGGTCAAATATGGCCAAATGTAAACAAGTTTGTAGGTTCAATCTACTCTTTGGTAAGTATATATGAAAATCACACGGTAAACATTTGTTTGTGCTGATGTATGCATCAAGACTATACATTTGCTGAAAATGGCTTCCTTTCTTCAGGCATAAAGTACATATTTAGTCTTTATATCACAGGAGGAATCTTACATCTTCTAGTGTTGTCTGAATAAAGAAGAAATTCTGAATGAAGAGCAAGATCTGGAAATTGAGAGGATAACTTATTCTGAGATAGCATATATCATCCTGAATTGATTTTTCTTCAGGGGAATACAGCTTTTCAAAAGTAAGCATTTAAGTTGGCAACATTTCTCAAGTATTTGAGAAGGGCAAAATTACTTTCTTCAGCCAATATCATATAATGACCATGTAAGTAAAATAGTCATTTTAGACACTGGTTACTAATCCAGCCTCAAGGCATTATGGGAGTTAATAGGCAGTTTTGGAAACGTCCCTAAGAATGCTTAGGCAACAAAAAATAATAGTCAAAAGCAGTCTCTTGAGTTTACCTACTGCTTATCTGCAATTATCTAAAGTTTTACTACTCTTCATTCCTTACTTAACTTTCTAGACATCTGAGTCCAGAAGCTGTAACCTTCCCAGCAATTAATAGGTAGGTCTGGTCTCAAGAAGAACCATTTCACTCTCATGTGACTTGGTCATCTGTATTTTTGAAGGAGATAAGAAAGAACTTTTTCCTTTTTAAAATTTTTGTCTCTATACCTAAAACAGTAAAAATATAATTTCTTCTCTTTCCTGGAAGATCTGAAATTATTTACATATCTTCTAATGGACCAATCTCAAATAATTCCAGGTGATAACTCACATGCTTTCTCATTTTTCTCCCCCATTCTGAGCTGTACAGAATGCTGTTGTTTCTAGTCTCTGCATCCAAGCAGGGGGATCTTCCTTTATGATACGCCCTACCAGCCACAGAAGGAATGTTCTTTGGGGCAGACAGCTTCTAAAATGGCCCACCTTCTGGAATTCATGAGGTTATCTAATGCCTTCCTTTGAATGTGGACCAACCGAGTGATTTGGTTCTAATGAAAGGAGTAAAGTGACAGGATAGGATGTCATTTCTGAGATGAAGATATAAAAAAATAGTCATCTCTCTTCTCTCTCTGACTCCTCTTGCTTGCTAACTCTCACTGGGGCTAGCTGATACTCTGTGAGCATCCCTATGAAATCACCTCATGGCAAGGAAATAAGTGTGGCTTGTGCCCAACAATGAGTGAAAAATTAAGACTCTTAGCCCAACTTTCCACAAGGAACTGAACCTTGCCAACAACACCTGGAGTGAGGCTGGTGGCAGATCCTTCCCCACCAAGTGCTGAGATGACTGCAGGACCGGTCAACACCTGATGACACCTTGAAGGGGAACTGGAGCCAGAAGACTCAGCTAAGCACACCTGAATTCCTGACCCACAGTAACGTAAAAAAAAAATAAATGGTGTTATTCTAAGCCACTGTGTTTTGGGTATAATTTGTTACACAGCTATTGATAACAAATACACCCTCCTTTCATGCACTAAAACCTACTTTAATTTCTGAAATTCTTCAACAAGGCTAGATTTCTGCCCAGGGGACATTCTTGCAAAAATTGTTCCATTCACCAGAATCTAAAGAGAAAAATAACAATTGCAATAAGATTAGAACAAAGAACACTTTTAAAATAAGAGTAACTGAAAAGCAGAGGAGTATATAAGATTAAAATGCTTAGGCAACTACAGTTCTTTTCATTAAGCACCATCTCCCCAATTGCAGAGGAAGGAGCAATAGATTGGGAGTTGAGAATCAAGGTTCTATTACAGCTCTGTCCCAGACTGTGAAGGCCTTAGGCAAATTGAGTCTCAGCTTTCCCATCTCTTTAATGAGGAACTGCACTAATAGCTTTCTAGACACTGTCGGGGTCTAGACTCTATGGTCCTCGACTGGAAAGGTGACAGGACTTTCAAGACACTGTTTCCTTCCCACCAATGGCACCACTCTGCACGGCACTATTTTACAATAGACACACAGCAACAAGATAACAAATGACTTTGAAAATAAACCATAAAGCCTTTGTTTCCTCCTGCTGTAATTTAAGAATCCAGACAGGAATGGGAATAGAGCTCGGCCTGACATGAGTTAGTGGCTTTCAGAGAAAAGCAAATTCCAAAAAACAGGCTGCGTGTTTGGAACTATCTGTAGGTTCCCTCTGCTGGGGAGGCAGGGAGCAGGCAAAGTGGGATTGGACTGGCCACGGGGGGGCGAGGCGAGGGGCAACACCAGCCTCAGGCTCTGAATAGGAGGCCTTGGACATGTGGATGTGTGATGAATGATGTAAGAGGAGTGATGAAGGGAGACCTCTTGAAGAAACAGTGCCCCCTATGAGGGTGTTTATTTCCTAATTCTGAGATAACCTTGCTAATCACCGCCTTCACTGTTCTCTTACCCTTTTTTATCTCACTCATTTGAGGAGCAAAATGAAACATGTACATTTCTCCAGTACTTACTTTTGGAAGCAAGCTGTTGAAATGCTGCAGTATCACTTGGTATGATTTCCCACTCATTGCAAAATGGTAACAGCTCCCTTTTTCTTCAACAGGCACTGAACTGTTTCCAATGTTGATGTAGGTTTCCTAAAATCAAAGGTTCATTATTTCTACCTTGACTCTTAAGGATGTTGCTGTTTTCCTACATTTTACGGAAGGAAGTGTATTCATGTTACGCAACAGTGTGAGAACCAGCAAATACATAATGTTGAATTTGCCCACAGAACTTAGACTCATATAAAGAAGACACTCAAAATGTTTCCCCCCAAATTAAATGAACAGAGATTACTTTTGCAATATGAGGCTCTGGATCCTAGTCTGGGAGATAATATGTGTGATGTCAGGCTACTGAGGAAATCATTCCAAGGTTCCAGTTTGTGACTCCAGGGAAGAAGAGGAAACATTCTTCCCTTCTCTTCCTTCTCCTCATGCAACCTTTGTTTCCTAAGATCTCTTACCATTCATTCAGAAATCATGCCCGGATTTTTTCCCTGTAAAATAGGTAGACCCTTTCTTCAGAGCCTAACCTGACCTCTGCCCAACACTTCCCTCAAGGTGCCCAGATCCCCTTCCACCTTGTGTCCTGCACCTTATTATTATTATTTTGGATGCACTATGCATGGCAGTTGGAATCTTAGTTCCCCAACCAGGGATTGAACCCATGTCCCCTGCACTGGGAGCACAGAGTCTTAACCACTGGCCTGCCAGGGAAGTGTTTGGACTCTTTATTAAAAATTAATGAAAATCTGTATCCTGTAATAAATTACAATGGAAAAAATATGAAAAAAGAGTATATATGTATAACTGAATCACTTTGCTATATAGCAGAAACTAACAACACTGTAAATCAACTATACCTCATTAAAATACATTTTAAAAAATATACCATCCTTATTTAAAAATCTGTATATGTACATGCAAACTACTTTTTATTGAAATATGTTAGGCACTTTTAAAAAATTAGTGAGGATCTGAGTTTTGTCACACAGTGCAGTTGAGGCAATACATGTAGTTGCTGGGGCAAGTGAGTTTAGAAGGAAATCAGCACCAGAAATCCACTGAAAGTAGAGAGCAAGCTGTCATCTTTCACAACCCACACAATGGATTTGAGCCAAGTTAACACACCTCTTCACAGGGTAGGGGCAGGGCCACTCCATACAGCTGTGTAGCTTGTGTGCTGCACAAAGAAATACTCGACATTGAACAATCTGAAGGGCTGGTCAGCCTGAAGGAAGGGAGCTTTTTGTAATTTATCACCCTGAGGACCATCTCTTTGAATTCACACAAAGGCAGAGGTGACCCATTTAGTAATGAAACGTCAGGCTGGCTACAGCCCATTCTCTTCACAAGAAAGAGCCGTCCTGGGGGAAGTCCACAGGAAACTTGCCACCTAGAGAAGTCTGACATCTGTTCACGTCAGTCCACAAGTCCAGTACAATCTAAATGACCATGAATTAGGGGAGCGGGGATCAAACAGACCGAACTTGATTCCCTGCTCTGCAGCTCACCAGTATGTGTCGTGGCAAGCTTACCTCTCTAGGCCTCAGTTGTCTCATTTGTAAAATGAATACTTTGCTCAACTGTGTAGGGTAACTGAGGATCAGATGAGAACTATGGATGTAAATCAGTGAGTCTCAGCCACATCTGTACACTGGAATCACTAGGTGAAGGACTCAGTTCCCAGCCCAGAGATTCTCACTGAATCTCTAGTTTTAATCTTGGAAGCTTGAAAACGCTTCTGGGTAATTTCTACATGAAGCCAAGACTGAGGAGTGTCAGTGGAAATGCTAAAAGCTTTGCAAACTGTAAAACTCTGGGCAGATGGGAGGGATTACTACTCTGATGACTTCTAATGCCGAGAGAGGGCTGCCCAGGGTCAGGACTGTTTTGCATCAGCCCCGGTCCATGGAGGGGCTTTCTGACATTCACTCACATTCTTTCCAGGCCCATTCTCCTGATTCTCCACCAGCTGCCAGGTCACAGAAGCAGGGGCGAACTCTCCAGGTTCGTTGGCTTCCACAAGGATCACTTGGCTCCCTCGAGGAATCATTTCAGAATTCTTTGCGACGGTAATGGCTGTTTGAAGGTTGTCACCTAGATGACAAAGAAAGTGGACTTGATTTGTGTAGAAACCTCTCAGCATCCAGGACTGAACACTCCCTCCTCTGAGTGACCATACTGTGTCGTTGGTGTTCTTTGGGGGCATTTAACACTTTCTGCATTTTTTCATAATGTTTTATCAAGCCTGTCTGTTCCTAGGGGTCAAACATTATGTCTACCTCTCCCTTTCATCCTAGCATCAAGTCCATGAACATCACATATTTCCAAAATATGCACTAATGAGTAAATAAATGTTCAAGTGCTTTACAGCTCATCCTCAGGAGACTGACAATTTTCAGTGGTGAAGGTATAGGCTTGGTCTGATAACATAAACCTATTCTTGGGATCTGGATTCCAATTAAGTTAAAGAAAAAAAAGCACTTAGGATCAGCCATGTTGAATTTAATCATCACAAACCATGCCTACCACACCTCCCTGAAGGACGGTCTCACTGGGGTTCTTCATGAGAACCCCGTTCTCATCTTTCGATATCTGCTGTGAGCCTATTGGCCCTGAACAAACCCTGGGTGGGAACAGAGGGCCTTAGGCAAAGAGAATGAGACATGGCCCTTGCCTCCAAAGCTCACAGTCATTGAGGAGAGCTCCCCAAGTTCCCAGGTAACTGGAGCAGAGGGTAACAATCTCGACAGCAAAGCATTGTTCCTCCTGCCTCAGCCACAGGGACTCACTCAGCTCACAGGGTCTTTTGCTTATGCCTAGGATGGGTTTAATTTGTTAGGCTTCCAGAAACGCATACCAGTGATCATCACAGTCCTGATGCGGGCCTCACTCAGCTCCTTCAAGACTGGTTTGGTTTCCTTTTTCAAGCGATTCTCCATTATGAGAAGTCCCAGAAATGTTAACTCTGACTCCACATATTCTCTTTGAGTTTGGGAGAAAGTCAATATTAAAGCATATTCATGTAGTCTCAACAGTTGGATTTATTTCTTTTTAAAATTTCTAAGTTTTATCAATGTCATACATGCACAGGTTTAACAAATCAGAAAGAATCCAAAAGTTCATAATAAAGAAAACCTATAGCCCCTGTCTTCACAGCACCTTCCCCCTTCTCCTTCCCAGATGTGACCATTTCTACATCCTTTAGCTGCTGTTTCCAGGTTTTTCAACTCCATTCTTTTAAAACAGTGTATTCATCTTCCAATATTTCTGTTGGTTTTTAAAATTTTTTGTTAGTCATATATATTTTAAATTTGTAAGCATATAAGCAGTTTAAAATTTGTAAGCATATAATCTGACATGTAAGCATGTATTTTTAAATTTGTAAGCATTTTAGTTTAGTAGACATGTATTAAGTACATACTGAATACCAGATATTATAGTACTAGTTGAATATGGAATCATTTATTTCAGCCTCCATCTGTTGCCTCCAGTAAATACATGAATGACATCAGTCAAGAATTTAGTTTTCAGAATTTGAAACAAGTCTTGGAGTCTAACTGTGTTCCATTAGTTATGTGAGACTTCTCCTAGAAAATAAATCTCAGGTGTTTGTTAGAAAGTAAATTTGGGGGCCAAGAGCTCTTTCTTGATCCTCTATTGTTCCTTTTTCTGGCCAGAGTGGAGTTACAATTGCAGGGAGAGGGAGGGAGAGGAGAGGGAGACCTAGGGAACTGATCTCTGTGCCTGCTCTCAGCTCATCCCCCATGTTCAGGGTCCACCTTCCAGGTGCTGTGCTTTGCTTAGTTGATCAGTTGTATCAAACTCTTGTGACCCCATGGGCTGTAGCCCACCAGGCTCCTCTGTCCATAGGGATTCTCCAGACAAGAATACTGGAGTGAGTTGCCACTCCCTTTTCCAGGGGATCTTCCAAACCCAGGGATCGAACCTAAGTCTCCTGCATTGCAGGCGGATTCTTCACCATCTGAGCCGCCAGGGAAGCCCAAGAATACTGGAGTGAGTAGCTTAACTCTTCTCCAGGGGAATCTTCCCAACCCAGGGATTGAACTAGTGTCTCTGCATTGCAGGTGGATTCCTTACCAGCTGAGCTACCAGGGGAGCCCCTACTTTCCATAGTACATGACATATCAGAGGCTCATCCTCTCAGGTTCTACAGGGTGAACCAACTTTCCTCTTGGAATCTCTCTCTCTCTCTGGCATGATGTAGGCTGGTTTCTTCTATCCTGCTGATTCAGCTACTACTCTTCCAGTTACTTTACATGTTATAGAAATTTGTAGAAATCTCTCATCTACACGTATTGCTTCTCCAGTTTTCTTTGACACTATTTCTTTTCTATTATGTTACTAGGACTTGGGAGGAAAATGATCACATGGTCAGTAAACTTCTTTAAGAGAAAGAATAGAGTTGAATCTGTTGATGAGAAATAATTCACCCTTGGATAAGAATACATTGAAGAAACATCTCTCTGGAGTACAGAGTGAGTAGCTACATCCTCCATTCAAAAGTCCAGTCACTAAATCACTACTTTAGATCTTACATTAGGCACATTGGTGAACACTCAGATAATCAAATATGAATTCTGCCATCATGATCTCAGAGAATATTATAATTCCCATCATTTAGCTTCATGACTTTCTATTAAAAATTGGATTAATGTTCTTATTAATTAGAACGGAAAGAAAGATCCCAAAATCTTCTCATCAATTTATTCTATTTTGGATCTCTGTTTTATGACTTCCCTTGTTCACTGCTTCAGGTACTTGGGCCTCTCAGGATTCTACAACATTCCAGCAAAATCCTGCATCAAGGCCTTTGCATTATCCACTGTTCCTATTGTCTGCAGTGCTTTGCCCTGGATATCTGTATGCCTTACTCCCTTACTTTTACTCAGATCTCTGTTCAAATGTTACCTCCTTGGAGGACTTCCCTGATCACCCCTTGTGAAATACCACCCTCCTGTCATTTAAAAAATCCTTTTAACCTGCCTTATTTTTTCCTGCAGGGCATTTATCACTGCCTGGCCATATGTTATAGATTAACTTTATTATTTGTTTCCCCCAAGTAGGATATAAGCCTTGAGAAGGCAAGGATTTGATTTTATTCACTTCTGAATCCTCAGTGCCTTGAGGGACATCTAATAATAGCCAAGCTCAATAGAAATGGGCTAAACTCATGAAAGGGTGAGTCTTATTAAGGAATTTTCTTCTGTTTTTATTTTGTCTTTTTTTCCCTAAGCCATCCTAAGAAACTCTTCTACTTCCCCATTATGATGCCAGCTTTTTAAACATTTTTAATTTTCCTAATTAGAAACCTTTCCTAAATATAATTTGACTCTAAAAAAAATAAAAATCCTATTCTTTTACCCTGTTTGAAAATAATAACCATATTCTAGGAAGCATGATAAATAAGCTCCTGATATTCTTTGGGAAAACCTGAGATGGTTGGAAATCTAGCACATTTATCCTCATTTTTTGTTTTATTTATAGTAATGTCTATCTCACTGGTAGTTTTCAAATGAGAATATCACAGTCGCATCCATATATATAGCAGCTGGGTAGTGGTTACATTTCACTTCAAGCAAAATACATCTTGTCTTCACATATGACCTTAACTTTCATTATTAAAATTTGTATCTTGAAAAATTACAAAATCCTGTGTTATGAGTCTTTATGTTTGCTCAAGAATAGCTAACACCTTGAGTACTAAACCTGAGAGTGCCATTCATATATTTCAAAATGAGCTTTGTGATTCTATTTAGAAGATTGAAATGTCATGACTGAAAGACTCATTAGAGATCATCTAATCCCACATTTTATAGTTGGGGGAAATAGACACAGTGTATATTAGAGTAGATGGACTTAGGTTGTAAATAGTAACACATTACATCTATGCAGATGGGCAGATAATTTTAAAAAATTGTATTGAGGACCTCTCTGTCAGCAAAACAAAATCAAAGATGAGTAATGTACACGATCTCTTGTTCAATTTGCCACAGTATTTCTTTACTCTTTTGTCATAAATTCAAAATTTATAATTAACAATTCAAAAACAACTTTTAAAAACTGAAAAACTTATAAAGAAAAAATAATTTACAGATTACCCTCTGCAGAGGACAATTTACCCCTTGAATGTAATAAAGAACACTGAATTCTATTTCATATCAGGAACTCAATTTGTACTCACTCCTCCAGTTTTGAGGGGGTATACTACTGATTTCTGAAAGAAATCAAGTCTAAAAATTTCTGGAGGTCATTCAAAGTGACAACTGTATTCTCTGAACCCCATTTTTCTAGGGGACCCCTAATCTGTCAGCCACATGATGCTCCAAAGTTGAAGGGAGGTTGGTTGTTTTGGGTGGGATGTTGGGACATTGGGCAGAGATAACTCAGTGACATCTGAGAGTCAGGAAATCTCAACTGCCATCCTTGTTCATCACCAGCCAGCACTGTGGCTTGAGCAAGTCCTCCCCAATGTGGCTTAGAGTTGCCCCTCTCTAAAGCAAGACATTAGATGAGTGATTCTCCATCTCTAAGAGGTTTCCTGGTGAGGTGGCTTCCATCCATTCATCTCCAGGGCTCATTCTCTTCATGCACACAGAGCCTGCCCTGGTGCCAATTCTGAGCTCCCTACCTGGTTAAACTTTCCACTTCTGAAAGCTTTTCCATCTTCAAGACTTTGTGGGCAAGGGCAATAACACGGAAGCCTTGCACTGTATAATTTCTTAGCTCCTTTGGGAAATTCTTAGGCACTGCCAAGAGAGAAAAGAGAGGTAAGCGTAGGTCCCACTAAAGGTGGCTCAACTCCTAAACAAAATTCTGGGTGCAGTCACTGTGCTTTGTTTTACACTCCCTCCATAAAAATGCTTTAATGGAAACACTACGGGGATTTTTCTGGTGGTCCAATGGTTAAAACTTCACCTTCCAATGTTTGGGGCAGAGGGTGTGGATTCAATCCCTGGCCAGGGAGCTAAGATCCTATATGCCGCTCAGCCAAAAAATCGAAATATGAAACAGATGCACTATTGTAACAAATTCAACAAAGACTTTAAAAATGGTTCACATTAAAAAAATATTTAAAAAAATAGAAACACTATAACTTCAGTTAAAGGCCACAAACAACTTCATCAGTATGTTATTCTTATAATCTAACAGAAATAAATGCCAAAGATGTACTGGTCATCAACTGGGTGTCACATACATTAGCTGAGTTCAGTAAAGACAGACCTCAGGACCATCTACCCAGATGAAATGAGGTACTGCAGGCCAAATCTATCCCATTCTTATTTTTGTATTTAAGGTTTTATTGGAACACAGCCATGCCCATTTGTTTGTTACCTTTGGCCGCTTTCAGGTTACAATGGCAGGGTTGAGCAGTTGAGTCAGAGATGGTGTAGCTTGCAAGGCCTAAAATATTTATTACTTGGCTCTTTGCAGAAACGTTTGCCAATTTAGATAATGGATGACACAGTGCCAACCTTTGTGTGTTTTGATGTAATAATCATAACTACGGTTAATATGTCTATAAAATTTGTATGGTTTATGTATGTATGGTTATATAAAGATATTAGGGAAAAGAATAGCATAAGTGTAGTAGCTTAGGTTCTAGTCCCCACTGTGCTACCAGCTAGCTTCCTGACCTTGGGCATTTTAAGTCCCTCTTCTGCATCTCAATGTTCCCATCCATAAAATGAAGAGGTTATAGATGTCTATGCTCCCACTCAGCACAGACCTTCTATAATTCTAAAATATCAATAATTCTGGAGGTGAGGATCTATTTCAAGGAAGCTGCTAACGCTCTATTTCTTAAACACAAGATGAAAAAAGAGATCACTGAATATGATATCATATGTCAAGGATCAGAAGTTAGGACAATAAGAAGAATTAGACTGACCAGACAAATAAGCAGTGGCAAATGACACCTAAAAAAAGTAACAGCCAACTATAGACCAACAGTCCATAAAGGATGGAGTTAATGGGAGCTATGAGGAAGATCAATGTCAGAAAAATAGAAGGAATTCTTTTAAAAAATGACTACAAGTAGAGAAAGAAGTGAAAGCAATCATTCGCCAATTCTTAAAATTCTATGCACAAGCTGATGGCTATCAGCAATTGTAAGGAGAATATAGATGAAAATCAGGAGGAAAAAAGGCCAATTTTATCCAAATGAACTCATTTGAATGCAGCAATATTCTTACAAATCTGGACTGCATCTTAGAGAGTACATGTTTATAAGATGAAGAAACAATACAAATCAGCTTAAAATCTGGCCCAGAAAGATGAAATTGCTGTGAAAATGATCAGTTACCTTGCTCTAATACCACCTAATTTACTCTAATCACTTTTTTTTTTCCTAAAAGATTTATTGTTTTTATATTCTCCTCCCTCTGATCTAAGACACCATAAGTGGTTCCAGCTCCCAGGAGGTGGGTGTCAGAGCATCCCTGTTTGGAGAATGAGTCTGGTGTTCAGATCTGTCTCTTTGGTTCCTTCTGAACACTATTCATTCTCACCGTCCCTGGTCCTCTGACCCCGGTGTAGTTTCCTGATTTGTCCTGATGCTTGTTTCACATCTCCTTCTCTAATGCCGCAGTGTGGTTTTCTGGCAAGACCAACAGTCTGATATTTACTCTCTGTTTCTCTGCTTTGAAATGAGCACCTCTGCCTTAGCAGATCTGCTGGGCCCACTTTCCACCTACCTAGAAAACAACCACCTCCATGTTCATTGATTTAGGCTGGTTTTCTCTGTCTGAGTTTTTAAGTATTTTCACCTCCTGAAAGAGGGACATGCCAGTTAGTACCTGTTTCAGGTCTGCAGAACCGAGCCAGCATCTCCGGGGCTCCCTTCATGTAGACGTGGAAGTGATCTTCCCCCGCCAGCTGAGCAACCACAGACATCCTCTGCAGGCTGGAGGAAAATGGAAACTGACGCAGGACGATGATGGCTTCCATTGGACTCTAAATGCACAAAGAGAGAGGAGCTTAAGAAGCTATTAAGGAAGATTTAGCAGATGTACACCAACAAATAATCTTTACTCTGCAGTGAGCCCGGGGACGTGAGGTGGTATATTGTCACAACATTGATATTTTTCTAGCTGCATCTTATCAAGTTGTCTGGTCTACAAAGCCCTTTCCCTTGGGGGCCTGAGAAATCCTAATCATCTTCCAGGCCAAGCTCATAGGTCACCTTCTCTGCAGTACTTCTCTCTCAGCAACACTACTCACTCCCACCTCTGGACTCCTGCTGCTCTTTCTTCAGCCTTTATTCTAGCACTTGGCACATTGTATTGCATTTTTTTGCACTGGTATTGATTTTTCTATCAGTCCATGTATTCCTCCAGCACAGAACACAACATGTCTAGTTTTGAAATCACTTTATCTCTTAGCACCTAGCACAGAGCTTGAGTATACATAGGTATTTTGTGAGTGTTTGTTGAATAAACTAACGGACAAATTTAGGAATGAAGGAATGAGCAAACCAACTGTACATACAGTTAGAGTAAGACAAAATAATAGGAATATAAAAACATATAAAAGGCAGGGGAATTTCACCAGTTTTAAGGGGAAAGATTTATATAATTTAAAGAAGCAAACTATACCTGACTGGCTTTTGGTCCTGGCTTTATTATTACATTTGAATCTGATATCCCAAGTTCACAGTAGTCTGCCTTGCAATCTTCGATTATCTGCTTTCAAATGAAAACATTCATAAGATTCCTTATAGAAAAATAATAAGAAAGAAATACCTCTCATTTGCATAGCACTTTAATCTTTTAAAAACCCTTTTTTACATTTTTTCTCTTCTAAGCCAATTATTTTAGTACCATAATTATCAAATTTCTGTTGTTTTGATTTATATTAAGGATCTTATTGTAAAATGTCAAAGAGAAGAATTATTGTGATTACATTTTAAGTAGTAACTGATTGTGTGTGTGTGTGTGCGTGCTCAGTTGTGTCCAACTCTTTGAAGCCCTATGGACTGTTCCCCTCCCAGCCTCCTCTATTCATGAGATTCCCCAGGCAAGAATACTGGAGTGGGTTGCCATTTCCTTTCCCAGGGCATCTTCCTGATCCAGGGATTGAACCCGTGTCTCCTGCATCTCCTGCTTTGGCAGGCAGATTCTTACCTCTGAGCCACCTGGGAAGCCAGCAATAATTGATGGAGGAAGCATTAACCACAGCCCACTGGCTCTTCCTAAAAGGTATGTCTTGTAAATGGACGAGGGTAGAGACCTATTCTCCATTACACCTGAGCACATTAGCTCCCAGATGACAGAGGATTGAATCTTGAACTACTTTTTATGCTACTTCTATGCTACTAGCCTAACTACTTAACTAGTTAGCTAGAGTTAGCTGCTAGCAAATTAGAAAGCATATTTGAAATTAGTTTGTATTCTTTGGATGTTACAGCACTATAAGTTATGCCATCTGAAGAACCAATATTTAGCTAAAATATGGGAAAGGCAGAGAGATAAAAATAAATAGTAGAAGTCAGAAAATAATAGACAACATCTGGTTTCTCCTCTACCACTTACTTGTTCAACCTTGGGGACATCACTTTGTTTCTCCAAATCTCAATTTCTTTGGAAAAATATTCTGACATTTTTTATAGTTGCTAATATTCTTAGAATCTATAAGAACATTTTCACTCCCCCTTATGCTTAGTGAAAGTTTCTTAATACCCAAAAGATATTTAACTAGAGACTTATCCAGCTTTAAACTCAGTGAACGATCTTGCACTGTTATGCTCTGTTTGGAGTGGATACAACTGGTCTTAAAAACAGTTCTTACAGAGCTAATACTAAAGATTTATGTCCCCACATAAGACCCCAACTCGTAGGTCACTTGTACATAGAGAGGAAGCCTTCTCTTTTGGAGAAAGGGGAGCAGTGTTAGAACCAGGATCAAAGTCATAAAGAGTAATAATGACCATGTGGAACTCCTCACTGCGTCAGCACCAGCGATGCTGGTAAGGACGTGGGTGCTGCTTGCGTATAATAATTACACTGATTCCTCTTCATTAAAATCCAGGAAAGTGATTTCTGTCTTGCCTTTATATTGCAAATAAAAAACACTGTCTTCCATATCAGCAAACAAAGAATGTTGCAGCCATCAAGCCATCACAGTACAGCCATCTGGATGGTGAAACCTGAGGGAGCTCAGGATGGAAACTCTGGCTGCCACGGCAGCCACTTCCTACAGTGCACCTTTAGGAGGAAAGTCAGGATGCCTGATGGCTCGGTGGTAAAAAAAAATCTTCCTGTAATGCAGGGGATGCAGGAGATGTGGATTCAATCCCTGAGTCGGGAAGATTCCCTGGAGGAGGAATATCCTGTGGGCATAGGAGCCTCACAGCTACCTCCAACAGTGCACCCTGAGGAGAATCAGAATGTGAAAACACAAGACACTAGCCCCAGACAGCTGAGATGCATATCAAAGAAAAGACTTCAGTGAGCCCAGACTCATGCATCTTCCTATACAAATAAAAGCACTACATTCCTTAACTTGAAATATGTGGTTTTCTTTAAGTAACAGTAATTTTTTTAATTTCAACTACCTTGTCTTTGCTGCAAAAATCTTATACATGTATCCTAGCTACATACCCCTTCTTCCCTCTTCGGAGCAGTCTCTTAGAATTATCTGAGATGCTTAAGTCTTGGGCTCAAGTCCTCAGTTTTGTCTGTCAAATAAAACATAACTCAACTTTTAGGCTGTGATTGTTTTTGTTTTTGTTTTTTTTCCAGTCGGCGGAATCAAGCATTTCTCCACAGCAAATGCTCTAATTTTACTTACTGATATCAGAAATTTCCCTGTTTACCAGGTTTCCCCTTTTATTACTTTGGCCTCTATAAATCCGCAATTTTCCTACAATAAATCTTTAAATTAGCCTCTTTGTGACTGTCCTTCAGGCTTCCCGGGTGGCGAGTGGTAAAGAATCTGCCTGCTGATGCAGAAGACTCAGGAGACATGGGTTGGATCCCTGAGTTAGGAAGATCCCCTGGAGTAGGAAATGGCAGGCCACTCCAGTATTCTTGGTGGAAAATTCCATGGACAGAGGATCCTGGTGGGCTCTAGTCCCTGTGGTCACAAAGGGTCAGAGAACATGACTGAGCACACACTGTCGAGGGGTTCTGCAGGTCCCTACAGTTGTTTGTTTTCACTTCTTTACAGCTCTGTTTAAATACTGTTCTGCATTTTATGTAAGTAGTTTTAGAAAAAAAAAACAATTTTTTTTGAAGGGAAGAACAATGTGGTTAATTAACTAACTAATGAATGAATGAATGAATGCCCTCCACTCTTTGGACACTTTACAATGCCTGGCCCCTTCAGGCTCACAGTTTCAAAGCTCCAGAAGTGAGTCATTGCTATCCAAATACACGTAAGAGGTAATGATTCAGAATCTTTGTTCTGGAATTGAGGTCAGAAAGCTAGAGAGTGGTGGAGTCAAGTACTTTCCCCATCCTGTCCTGACCATTGCCAGTAGGACCTTATATCCTTCCGCTGTCATTCACACTCAGCTGAGGAAATTGAACCCCCTGGATTGAGGGGCCTCCATTCTGGTGTCAAACCCTTTTGCTGTGTTGGGAGGTCCCCTGGAGAAGGAAATGGCAACCTGCTCCAGTATTCTTGCCTGGAGAATTCCTTGGACAGAGGAGCCTGGGGGGCTACAATCTGTGGGGTTGCAAAGAGTGGGACATGACTAAGCCGACTAACACTTTTAAGACCTATTCTGTCTACTAATAATATAGCAGCTACCAACCAATTGTGGCTATTTCAATTATTTACAATTTAAAAATCAGTTCCTAATTTGTATACCCACTGTTGATATGCTCAATAGCCAGTGTGGCTAGTGGCTACTGTGTTTACAGCACTGCTTTGGATGAATGTTTCTCCAAGGGTGTTTTTGCAATGGTTTGGCCTGTCGAGGTTTTTGTGGTGAAACAGGTTTAGTAAACGCTGCATATTATATCCTTCTTGAATATTCACAATACACCACTACACATTAACATTAAAGAAATTCTATAGTCAAGAAATCAAATTATCTTTGTTTAAATATCAGTTCCTAAATTTATTTGGTGGTAGACCCCCTATATCATGTTGCAAAGGTTTGTAGAATTTTGGAGCAGAGATTGGGAGATTCAGGTAGGATCAGACCTTCATTCATTCATATACTGCTATGATTCTCTGGGTTTCAACCAAAGTTAGGAAAGCCTAGGCACTCCCGGTGAGTACTGGATATTTCTTCACATTTTCCTCATTCAGCTGAACCAAGAAACAATCACCTTACCCAAGCGGTGCCCTCAAACATTTTGAGGTCCAGTGGATCTCCCTGGATGGTCCCATCGAGGAGGATCAGAGAGTGGCAACTGGCCATGGCCGCACACTGTGGTCCCCAGGGCAGAGGCTTGCCTGAGGTAAAGCTGTGGACTTCCTGGAAACTGGTAGAGAAAATAATTCGCAAGTTAAGGTCTTCAACAAAATCATTTTGCACACTCTGCCCGTCAATTTTACTGAGATAAAATTTACTGATACCTCACCTCTATGCTCAAAACCTTCACTAGCTCCCCTTCCCCCCATACCTTATATGATAAATTTTGAGTGTTTGGGTATAATGACAGGGCATCATTGACCTGACGGACATGAGTTTCAGCAAACACCAGGAGATAGTGGAGGACAGGTAAGCTTGGCATGCGGCAGTTTATGGAGTGGCAAAGAGTTGGACACAACTTAGTGATCGAACAACAACAAACAGAGCCCTCTGTCAGGCTGCCTGCTGCCAGCCCACAGGGTGGCAGTGCTGTGGGAAGGCAGACTGTGGGAAGGCTCGGAGCTGATATCTGCAAATTGCAGAGCTGTCTCTAGAAAAGGACCAGGCAAGAAGTCTCCAGGCCAACGGGGTAGCAGGGATGGAAAGGAAGCCTGCCTGCTGGCTCCATTCTTCTTCAAGTAAAAGCAGGCATGGATGGGGAATTTCCTTAGCAGTCTGGTGGTTAAGATTCCACCCTTACAACTCAGAGGGTATGGGTTCAATTTCTGGTCCTGGAACTAAGATACCATATGCTGTGCTATGCTGTGCTTAGTCGCTTAGTCATATCCAGCTCTTTGAGACCCCATGGACTGTAGCCTGCCAGGCTCCTCTGTCCATGGGATTGTCCAGGCAAGAATACTGGAGTGGGTTGCCGTGCCCTTCTCCAGGGGATTTTCTCCACCCAAGGATCAAACCCAGGTCTCCCACATTGCAGGAGGATTCTTTACCATCTGAGCCACCAGGGAAGCCCATGCTGTGTAGCATGGCCCCAAAATTTAATGATTAAGTACAATAAAGAAAAAAAAAAGCAGGCACGAATTCAAATAGTTCTCACAAGTCGGCCCTTTGGCTTTCATCCCTATTTCTTAAAACTCCTGGCATGGATATCTAGCATCAAAAACTCATTTCCCTATTTGACAGTAGACGTTCTTTCCTCCCATCTTACAGCTGAATAAAAACTGTATCCAGGGTTTCTACTTCTCTCAAAGTCTCAGAGTACCAGGGGAAAAGGAGAGAAAGAAGGAACGGAAACTGCAAATATCCATTTCCCCTTTCATTGCTCTGGTCAGTAGAGGTCTGCCTGTCTGGACCAAAACCTGATCTGTGCATCGAAGAACCCAGAAGCAGAGGCACATTAACAGGAGCCCAGGGAGTTCACTGACACATAGCCCAGGAATCCTTTGCAACGTCACACTGCCTGACTACTGTTCCCTTGTGCCAGGGCTGTACCCAGGACCCTGTCACCAACCTGGAGAGTCCCTGCATGACTCCTTCAGTGACAGCAGCCTCAATCACTGTTTGGAGCCCAGGTGGTATACCCAGAGCTCAAGAGCAGAAGCGTCTCCATTCTGACTGAGAAGAGTGACTCCCAGCCCTTCAGGGAAGGGAGTGCAGGGGGCATTCTCTGAGGATGGGCACTCCCTCTTGTCTCTAGCTCTGTTTGGGGGGTAGTATTTATGTGATTGCCCTCTCCATTCCCTGTTGTTGTTGTTGAGTTGCTAAGTCATATTTGATTCTTCGCGACCCCATGAACTACGGCACATCAGGCTTCCCTGTCCTTCAGTATCTCTCAGAGTTTGCTCAAAATCATGTCCATTGAGTCAGTGATGCTATCCAACCATCTCATCCTCTGTCACCCGCTTCTCCTCCTGCCTTCACTCTTCCCCAGCATCAAGGTCTTTTCCAATGAGTCGGCTCTTCACGTCAAGTGGCCAAAATATTGGAGCTTTGGCTTCAGCTTCGCTCCCTAGTGCCAGCTTTTAAACCTTGTCTGTAAAATGTGTAGCCATACTCCCTTCAAAACCCATCTCATTTGTTATCTCCTCCAGATGGTATTCCTTGGTCTATTCATTTTCAAAATGAATTTCTACCTTTTATCCACTATGTTGTTGAAAAAATCAGGACTGTCTTTTATCAAGCAGTCATTATTATGTCTTCTTCTCTGTTGTGATATCTGTGCCTTAATTCTTTTCCCAGCCCATGTGGTACATTGCAGACGGGTCCATTTGCACCTTCCATCTCACTAGAGTGCAAACTCCATGAGAGGGGAGATGGAGGTCTTCCTTTCTGGATTTCCCACCTCACAAGCCACCCAGGAAGCCTATGCAGTTTTAAATTAAGCACTGTCCTGATTTCACTCTTTGCTTTTTGTTTTATTCACTCAACTCCCTAATCATCCACCTTATTCTATTCCATTTTTCTTTTTCTTTTTTCTTTTTTTTTTTTTTTCAAAGCAGCAAGCGAATAGGATTTATTAAAGAGAAAAAAGTACAAACTCTCAACATAGACACTGAGAAGGGGTAAAGAGTCCCATCTCTATTCCATTTTTCATGTGGAGTTTGAAGATCTACTTTCCCCCTCTGATTCTGAATTTAGAACTCATTTTATTTAACAAGTTAGATTAATGGGGAGCCAGTACCAGCCAATTATTATGTATATTTTATGTGAGATTCATCCCTCAACACTGGAAGGATGGACTGGAGTGTCACAAGGCGACCCCACCAATCACACACTCTTGTCTTCATTACAGTGCCTACCAGTTGTCAACAGTAGGGACAGTCCCCCAGAGGTCCAGTCCATCTTCTGTAAGAGTACCAGTCTGCAAAAAAAAATTAGAATGGGTTTTAGCAGAAGATTTAGAGCTTTTAATTACAATTTACACAAAACCCAAGCTTCTAAAAAACCAAAGTGTGCTTAGCTGACCCAAGCCCTTTCTTTTTACATTGGATGTTTATTAAAAATTTTTTTCATTATTGTTTATATTTGTAGTAAGTGTGATACTCAGCTATCCATTAGTTTTCTTTTTTTCCTTCTAAGAACAGACTTTTTAAGTTTTTATTTTCCATTTGTTCAATGATTCTTTTAAAAATTTAATTTGTGTTTTATATTTTATTAATGTATATGCTAAGTCACTTCAGTCGTGTCCGACTCTGTGTGACCCCATGGACGGCAGCCCACCAGGCTCCCTCGTCCCTGGGATTCTCCAGGCAAGAACACTGGAGTGAGTTTCCATTTCCTTCTCCGATGCATGAAAGTGAAAAGTGAAAGGAAAGTCGCTCAGTCGTGTTCGACCCTCAGCGACCCCATGGACTGCAGCCTTGCAGGCTCCTCTGTCCATGGGATTTTCCAGGCAAGAGTACTGGAGCAGGGTGCCATTGCCTTCTCCTATTAACGTATAGTTGATGTAAAATATTCTACAAGTTATAGGTGTACTATATAGTGATTCACAATTTTTAAAGGTTATACCCCATTTATTGGCCAAGCCCTTACTGGCAAGTATCAAATTTTAAATCAGAGAAGAGCACCTGAAGGAAAGATTCAGCCCGTGACAAATGATTCCCAAAAGACCATGTTGAAAATTAAGTTGAGTCTAGTCACTAATTATTACTAAATGCAAGTGTTTCATTTTGTTTGTTTCTTTTCATGACCACTGCTGTTGCTGAATGAGAAAGGTTCAGGGAATAGAAATACAACAAGAACCAGCTCAAGTCTGACTTCTCAGTTGGCACCTGTTGTCTTTCCAAAGCAGAGGTCAGAATTTTTTTCTTTCTTTGCAAGACTATTTAGTTCCTAGTCTGCTATATGGTTCACAGCTATTTCCTAAAAATATGTGTGACATGGTGACTGTCCAGATTGATAGCGAAATGTTGAGACCACAGAGAGAAGTGAAGTGCTTATAATAAATATTAATTAATGCCCAGGAATGGGTTTGACTGTTAGATCAAGAGGAAAATGGTGGGGAGGGTTGATTTGCTGCATCAGGGCAAATGTTGTCAGATAACATAGGAGAGAAAGCAAAATGGGGCTGAGAGCTATCACAGCACTTTTAATTTGCTCATTGCTTCACAGTCGATTATTAATTACAAACCCCAGTGTCTTTATGCAATAGGCCAATGGCATTTGGCCTGGTCTACACCCAGTCAGAATAAGGAGGATTGCTACCACTGGCTCAGCTTTAACTGTCAGTAATGCATTGTGAAGTGATAGGGAATGTCCTTTTCAACACTGACACCTTTGTTTATGACACTTTTTTCCTTGAAAATCATTACCAAATAAGACACTGAAGTTTTCAGCTTCCATCAAATGATATCTTTTATCATCATAGCACATTTGCATTAGCACCATGCTTTACAGTGAAGTGCTTGCAGTGCTTTCTCTTCTTACAACTAGTGTACAGACAGTCTCAGTATAAAGGTGAAATGAGCAGCCCAAGGGTCTATTGGCACATAGATTGAAGAGAAAGAACCAGAATCCAGCCTGTTTGGAGACTTCCACCAGAAGACAAATGTTAAGTGAATTGTGAAAAGCATGTGGAGAGACAACGTCTGTACTGAGCTTCTGGATTAAAGAAACAAGGAAAGTTTGTTTTATTAGCTAATTTGGACTTCAAGGAGAGCTAACATGCTTCATGTAGGTTATTCCTTCAAGAACAACAATAGCAAAAGAAAAAAGCAAAACACTACTTGTTTAATGTACCTCCTACATTTTATAAGGACTCCAATCCATGTGACTAGATTCCAAAGGCTCTTGAGTTGCTCCATTTCAGCAAGAGTTAGCAACTTAATTCAAACTGAAATGTTTTCCTGATGATTAGATATGTTTTAAAACATCAATATCTTGAACATGAAAACAGAGATGATACCGTAGCAAAAATAGATAAGGGACAAAGTTATTTCTCTACATGAAAATAACCCTTATACAATAAAACTAGCCATAAATGGAAAAAGCACTAAATTACAGTTGCTGTTCTAAAGTGAATAAGATAGAAAAATAAAACTTCTTAGTATAAATACTAGTCCAGGCTTAGACTGAATTGAATAGAAAAGAGAGAGAACTTGTTTTAAAGAACTTGTAAGAAGCCAGTGTAAAACTAGAAATATATGGGAATAAATATACTCAGAAGCCCAGTGGTGAATATCTTCTAAATTGAAATAACACTAGATGGAAATTCAATTAATTGTGGAGGGCTTTATTCTAACATCATGGTGGTAGAGTTTTATAATATGAGAGAAATAGAGAATTGTACTTCAACTATCTTAAAAAGTCACACAGAAACTTAGTGTCAGATTCATGATTAGATTTCCCATTTTGCTGATTCCCAATCATGAGTCTTTGCATAATAAGATGCCACCAAGACATATGGAGTCTGGCCAAGTCTGCCTTCGAGCATCCTTAAGACAGTCTAGCAAAGGAGCACGAGGATGTGGAGGGAAATGCTTTCTACAGGAAGGAAAGGGAACACTTCTGGAAAAATTAGTTTTAGAAACAGATATGTAATGAATACATTTTGTAAATCTCCCTCCTATATTCTACACACTGGTGAGGCTGCTGGGTCAGTAATAGGAACTGCTGTCAAGAGTTGTTCTCTGGCCCTGAATCTAAAAGGTAGCTACTGTTAAGTTAACCTTACAGGTTTCTTTGTCAAAGGAAACTAGAAAAGAATAGAACTGAAACGATGTAAGAGCTATGCCACTTCTACCTGGGGACCAGAACTTGTCAGGTCTGCTCATGGTGTCTCTCCAGCTTGGCCTGTGCTCTCTGTTCCTCTTTGTCTAGGACAAGGAGCCATCTTTTCAGAGCACATGAAGCCCTGAGCAACTGGGCTCATCGGTTCCAGCTGCATCCTGACCACGTAGCCACATTCTCACCACCCAGAGTCTGACTCCCCCGCCTGTGGCAGCCCTGCTATCTGTGCTGCTGGGCTGCTCACCGCAGAGCCTGGGGCCCATTCTGCCTAACAGCCAAAGCCACAGCTCAGAAGTGACTCCCACCTGAGGCAGGTAACCACACCCCAGTGCTTGGCTCATACTTACTTAGCATGCATTTCACTGTCTTTTCATCATCTATGTTTCCCTGTTACCTTCTTCCTCAACTAGCTCGTGAGCTTCTCAAGAGCCTGGAACATCTCGTTAATGGGGCTCTCTGCCAACATCAGTTATCTAAAAAGCAGCACAGCCTTCATCATTTATTTTCATGAAGACAAAGTGAAGACATGGAGGGAACAGACCAGACCCTTGCCTTAGAGCTGGTAAACTGGGTACTCGGGTGAGGTGATTGATACTGCAGCCCTGCCTGGTCCCCCAAAGGAGCCACAGAGAGGGGTCCTGGGACCTGTCCCAGAACCGCTGTCCCCTCCTCTGAACATACTTCCCTTCTGCCACCTTTCCAGGCCCTAAGCACAGACAATCTGCCCCAGTCCTGAGGCTCGACACTCTGGGAAGCAAAGGGGAAAAGAGGGACCAGAGTGTGTAAACCCAGGTCACAGCCCCTGCTTTCCAGTTCCTGAAAAGAAGCAGCGGAGGAGAAATGAATATGCTCCCTTAAGCTCTGGACAAAGCACCAAGGGAACAGAAATGTTCCTCATATTTTTTTTTTTGCCTGGAAAAAGCCAGTCATTCATAAAAGCGATTACAGTAAGAGATTGTTTTGAAACCCGAAACAGGCATGGAAATATTAAATTTGACAGGAAAGAAATGCTTGATATGATGGCTAAACCACTTCCTCAGGACTCGGGAGAGGGGGCTTCTGAACATGCTCTCACACCAGCTCCATGTGTGACCTTCGTGGCCTCCATGTTCCCATCTGTCCCAGGAGAGTGCTGGGCTAACTAGTCTCTGAGGCCCTTCCTGGCTCAGCTATGTCCCAAAATCATTAACCTCCAACCTGGGGAGTTGAGCTCATACTTTGTCAAAGCACACAAGGTTGATTTGCCCACACATATTGATCCGCTGTGGGGAGATGCAGAAGATTCTCCTTTTCTTCAGCCTCCTCTGTGCGTACACGATGCCTGTTGTCAGGGCAGCCGGCAGCACAGGAGGGACCGCCACGGTGAGGAGGAGCAGGGCCATGGCCATGGTGTCTGGTAGAGAGGCCTAGGGAGGGAGGGACACACAGGTTAGCCTGGCAGAAAGCACACACACCCTTCCTGGCTCCATCTCCTGTTGCACCAATGGAGTTCTGGAAGCTCAGAATAGTCATCATGAGCCAGCTGTCTTGGTTGGACTGAGTATTCTCCAGGCTGAGTCTGAGAAATCAACAAATTGTCACCCACTGCAGAGGAAATGACACCTTGGACCCCCACTCCACACCCTACTGCCCTTCCTGACCCAGCTTCTCTCCACTCAGCCTTCTGTCCACCCAGAGGGCCACCCCTTGTTTGCCCTTCAGGCATTTGCACACCCTCTGGACCCCTGGTCACTGGAACTAGACCTGAGTTGTAATAGTTCACACATGGCCTGACTGTTTCTTTCTCAACAGTTCTACAAACTCCTCCGGCACAGCAGCTGTGCCTCGTTCATCTTTGAAGTCACCTTGGAATTCATCTTACTCGTCACCAGATGCAGAGCCTAGCACCTTCTGACACAGAGAAGGTGCTCAGCACATGCGTGGAGTGCCTGGAAACCTGATGAAAACTAGGACCAGGATTCTGCCAAGATCTCAGCATATATTCACTGCTCTGGGTAAGCCAATAATAAAACTAGCTTGTTCTCACTGGATATACACCCTGGAACAAGCACTGTGTATACATACGGTTTATTTACTCCTCACAACCACCTTGCAATGTGAATACTGTTATTTCCTCCATTTAACAGAAGAGGAAACTGAGACTTAAAAAAGTAAACAACTTCCCCAAGGCCACATGCTGGTTAAATGGTGAGGATATAATCCCTAATCTGCTCATCTAGAGGGAGGGCACAAATGTGTGACTGATATGTCATATTACCAAGCCAAGTCTCACAGAATCAGGATTCCAGGCAATCTACCGAGGATCACAGGACTAATAAAGGCAGGGCCGAGATCAAATTATAGGCTACATAATTTTCCCATGCTCTGTTAACGAATGGCTTTCCCTCTACAACCTTGCCTAGGTTTTTATGAAATTACTTTTTTATTTTAGACATAAAGTTCTCTTTTCAGTATTGGAAATACAGATTCAAGTTTAGTAACAATGGCTACTTGGCACATCTTTGGGCCAATTCTAGTTTATCATGAAATCCATCATTTCCTGATTTTTCCAACCCCAGCCACAGAGGAGCTTTAATCCGGAAGACTCAGCCCTGCCTAATGCTGAGCCAGTGCAGATAGAAGCAGCCAAAAGGTCCACAGGTCCAGACCTACAAGAAGATGGGGTGTGCAATGAGAATGCTGCTTTGGTATGTATTGGACATTGAGGCTTGCCCAAGAAACTATCATATGCTATCACCACCGGGGCTTCCTGGCCCATAGGAGAGGGCTTTTGCTTGTTTTCCTGCTCAATGCTCATGTTCCCCAGATGAAACTGGCACACTGCCTCAAATTCCAGCCCCACTGGTTTTGACTTTCTACCTCACTCTTTCCAGACTCTATTCTACTGGTGCCCATGTGCCCTGGCCTCCTCTAACCTCCTTCCTCCTAGAAATGCTCTCTGAGAGTTTATTTCAGATTGCAATGACTATGCAGAGCTCAGGTTTGAACATGACATTGCCTAAAAATTCTCATGACTGCCTTTGCCTCTCCCACACTCAACACACACACTTCTCTATGCCATCACCAATGCCATAAGTTTGGGCATTTTAGAGTCCACTCATGCCCAGTTTCATACCTGTGTTTGGATTCTTCTATTCACAATGCTTTATTCTCCCCTATAAGCCCACACTGCTAAGATCCCAGCATGTTTTATAGAAGAGACTGCAAAGTTCATAACAGAATCAGATTCTTAGGACCAGAAGGGACCTCATGGGTTATTTGTGACAATTCTTTCCTGTACAGCCATCACAACTATTCAGAGACATCCAAACAAAACCAGACATCATGAAGCTTATAAAGGGAAGTGGGGATCCATACAGTACACAACTCTGTACAACCAGACATTCAATTTCATCTCAGAACCTAACAAGAACACAGGGCAACTCATTGACTGCATGGCGTGTTGAGTATTCCCTTGACAATGTACACACTCAAATACATCAACACTTTCAAATAGTCCAAACGTCTAGGCATGGCATTCAATATTCCCTTTAATCTGATCTAATCCTGCCTTATTAGATTTATCTCATAACTGCTTGCTAGTTCCAGAATTCCTTTGTGTTTTTCTTCCTTTGCATTTTTGTCATTCAAATGTGTATATCCTTACTGCTTTCTAATCTTAAGACCAAATCTTCCCTATCCTATAATGTTTGAGAAGCATGTATTTCCTCTGAGGGAACATGTATTCCTCTGGGCTTGAATATAACAAATGCCACACATGAAGTAACTTTTTACTCCCATCCAGGTGGTGAAAGGAGCTGTGAACTTTACAACTTTTAATAGCTACACCTTCCAATATAATTTCAACTAATCACATGTGGCTATTTTAATTTTTAAAAATTGAAAATTTATTTCCTTTATTACACCAACACATTTCAAGTGCTCAGTGAACACATAGTTAATGGCTAGCAAGTTGACCAGTGTAGAGATATAGAATATTTTCATCATTCTAGAAAGCTCTATTGGATGACATTGATTCCAACCCTTTAGTTAGGTTAAGTTCCTTGAGAAAGTTATCCTATTAAAAAGCCCTACACCCAAGTACTTACTCCATGGTACATATATACACCAAGTGCATAGAAAAAACCCATGATTCCAAGGAAGGCCAGGGACACTATGAACTTGAAGGCATCATTATACAGTTTGAAGTTCAGAGGCCGGGGGTAGAGGATGGATCTCACCAAGTCCCCTTTGGCTGTATTGTAACCTACATGAAGATAATCACAAGTGGTGTAAGGTCCTTTAATACATTTTCCCCTAAAACCAAAAAGAAAAAAATGGTTTGCATTGAATTAAGAATTGGTTAATAGAGTCATTTGAATATGGAATTAAAACAGCATTGTTGTGACCTAACAGTTTTACATTTATTATTCTTCCAAATTGCCAGGAATAATAAATGGTGTTTACTTAGCCCTTCTCAATTTCTCTTGCTCTGGGGGTCAGTGCTTCAATGGCTCAAACAATGTAACCCCTACTTCACATATGGGACTGAGAAAAAGACCAAGGAGCTGATGAAGGCAATGACCAGAGAACAAGAGACGCTGAGAGAAGAAGACTTAAAGAAAAATATGTGTTGAAAGCAATGGAAAATTAAGAGAAAAGTAAAGCACAAGGCAAGTAGTTTTATATGCCTCTGGTCCTGTTATTCTCAAAGTCAAAAACCTTCCAGACCACACACATTTTAGAATAAAGTTCAAATTTGTAGGCGTGGCATTCGAGGTCTCCTGCCTAACCAGGCTTATCCCTAGTCCCTGCTGCCTGGTCCCAGAGACTGCCATGTATTCCTTCTTTCATGTTTCTTAGACACAAATTAGCCTATTTTTCCAGCTCTCTGATGTGATTGGTTAAATCCTTCCCTTTTATCAGGTTTGGCTCAAAATACCATCTCTTCAAATAAGTATTTCCAGAATTCTACTCCCATATTTCATAATCAAAGTAAGTTCTCCCTCTTGTCTGTAATTTAGAGCTGGTATTTGCCAGTTTTAAGAAAGGATAAAAACCAACTTGGTTGTATGACATCCCTCTATGCACTGTGTTTTGTTAGCTATAAATCCATCTGTCTCTTGTATCAGATCATAATCTTCTTTGAGGGCAAAGAGTATCTCACATTTGCTTTTCTTTAGCCCTCTACGCATAGCACTTAGTAGATCTCATTCACCTCTAAAGTACTGGCAAAAAGATTGACTACTATATATTCCAGACATGAATCAGTGTTGTAAGTATCAGATCAGATCAGACGCTCAGTCGTGTCCGACTCTTTGCGACCCCATGAACCGCAGCACGCCAGGCCTCCCTATCCATCACCAGCTCTCGGAGGTCACTCAGACTCACATTCATCGAGTCAGTGATGCCATCCAGCCATCTCATCCTCTGTCGTCCCCTTCTCCTCCTGCCCTCAATCCCTCCCAGCATCAGAGTCTTCTCCAATGAGTCAACTCTTTGCATGAGGTGGCCAAAATACTGGAGTTTCAGCTTGAGCATCATTCCCTCCAAAGAAATCCCAGGTCTGATCTCCTTCAGAATGGACCGGTTGGATCTCCTTGCAGTCCAAGGGACTCTCAAGAGTCTTCTCCAACACCACAGTTCAAAAGCATCAATTCTTCGGGGCTCAGCCTTCTTCACAGTCCAGCTCTCACATCCATACATGACCACAGGAAAGACCATAGCCTTGACTAGGCGAACCTTTGTTGGCAAAGTGATGTCTCTGCTTTTGAATATGCTATCTAGGTTGGTCATAACCTTCCTTCCACGGAGTAAGCGTCTTTTAATTTCATGGCTGCAGTCACCATCTGCAGTGATTTTGGAGCCCAGAAAAATAAAGTCTGACACTGTTTACACTGTATAGTGAAAGTGAAATCGCTCAGTTGTGTCTGACTCTTTACGACCCCATGGACTGTAGCCTACGAGACTCCTCCATCCATGGAATTTTTCAGGCAAGAGAACTGGAGTGGGTTGCCAATTCCAAGCATGCTTTAATCCCACTTCTTGATGAACATCTGCTCTCCTCAAACATGGCTTTGTAGACTTTGAAGGAAAACAGCCGAATTTTCTCTAACCTGTTGCTTTAGCATTTTACAAGCTCAGATCAGGAGTTTTCATGATCTCCACCCATTAGCTTTTTCTTAGGCAGCAGCTTGAGGGATATTCTCATGTTCACTGACTACTTTGAGCATAAAAACCCCTCAAACCTTGATATTTTTATTAAAAAACTAGGTAGAACAGTTGAATCATGGACTAAACTGAAGTATAGAAATATTAAAATGCAAGAAATATTTTGGGTCTATGAATATGTGGCGGGGCAGGGAGGGCGGCGTGCAGAAACACAGGTCATGGGTAAATATGAGAGCTGAGACCAGATCATGGAAGGTATTGATCATGTAATGTCATGTGAAAAAGTGGGACTAATATGGGTCATCTTGAAACATTCTTGAGCATGGTATTTATGAATTGCTCCAAACTGTGTTTTAGAAGTGTGACTTGGTGACAGATTGAGGAATAGGTTAGAGAAAAATTGAGCAAGGCATAAAAAAACCAATATTTAATGTGAAAGTTAAAGGGATACTTTCAAATAAATATTTCTTCTGTAATAATTTAGACATGAGATGATAGTTTAGGTAACACCAACTATGAGGGTGAAGAGAAGAGAGGGAGACAGGATGCAGGAGGTATTTGCAGAATCTGTAGGATGTGGTGCCCTATTTGGTAGGAGAGAAAATGAGGAGTAAAGACAATATGAAGAAACTTGCTAGATGGTGATGATGTCTACAGAAAGAGGTACTAGAGGAAGATGAGTCCCCTTGTAGACGCCTTGACTTTGAAGCATCTTTGGACCTGTTAAAGGCATCCAGTAAAAACCTTGAGATAACAGCCTGACATATGACTCTTTGAAAAGAAAAATTTCTCAAGTGATCATGGTTGAAACTATTTTCTTGGTTATCACTTAAGGAAGTACAGAGTGAAAAGAGAAGAAGTCTATGGACACATAGTAAAACCAAGAACACAGTTTTGCCTTTGAGGAAGTGTACTTCATCCCCGTATGCATTTCATCACAAACAACAATATTCACAATGATGGCAGCAACCTGGAATAATAAGCATTTCATTGGAAACCAGAATGTGACAAACTCCATGATTGTAAACAAGATTTCCCTAATCTACCTCCCCCACCTCTAATCATGGACCATGTTTACAAAAATGAAATCTACTGACCTGTTTGCAGAACGACTGCTCTTACTGACCCCTGCCCAGAGGGCTTGACCTGAATAACTTCTGTTCCACAGAAAAGGACATGTTTCCGATAATCTTCCAAGCTGTGGGATTTCCAGGCCGTGGTGTTCTCTGCATGGGGCAGGGGTGTCTTTGTAACAGGTATACTTTCTCCTAAAGAAGATGGTATTTTGTTGATTTTGTGTGAACTTGGATAGTAATTTAGAGCTGGTATTCACCAGTTTCAAGAAAGGATAGAAACCACAGTTAATCTGTTTGTTCATTCCCATCTCAAAAGTCAGATGACTATTCATTCTTAAGGATATTAGAGATGCAAGCAGTGGTATACTTGATTATATTTCAAATATTTGTTTAAGAGTTGCCTATCTTTCCCATACCTGGCCAGTATGGTTTACTGTTTTTTATTTAAAAAGCATCCCATTTTAGAGAAAGGAGTTGCCGCTTAGTCATTTTCCTAAGTTTTCTTTAAGCCCAGCACTATTCTAGGCATAAAGAAGCTACAAAGCATGTTATTATTAGTTATTATTACTTGCCTCTTATTTACTTGTTTATCTGTCCATTCATCCATTGATTTGGCAAATGTGTCTAACTGCTTATCCCATACCAGGCATTGCTCTAGATGCTGGCAACGTAATAATGAATAAGACAGAAATTCTGACCTGAAAGAGATGGGAATACCAGACCACCTGATCTGCCACTTGTATGCAGGTCAGGAAGCAACAGTTAGAACTGGACATGGAACAACAGACTGGTTCCAAATAGGAAAAGGAGTACGTCAAGGCTGTACATTGTCACCCTGTTTATTTAACTTATATGCAGAGTACATCATGAGAAACGCTGGACTGGAAGAAACACAAGCTGGAATCAAGATTGCCGAGAGAAATATCAATAACCTATGATATGTAGATGACACCACCCTTATGGCAGAAAGTGAAGAGGAACTAAAAAGCCTCTTGATGAAAGTGAAAGAGGAGAGTGAAAAAGTTGGCTTAAAGCTCAACATTTAGAAAACAAAGATCATGCCATCCAGTCCCATCACTACATGGGAAATAGATGGGGAAACAGTGGAAACAGTGTCAGACTTTATTTTTCTGGGCTCCAAAATCACTGCAGATGGTGAGTGCAGCCATGAAATTAAAAGACGCTTACTCCTTGGAAGGAAAGTTATGACCAACCTAGATAGCATATTCGAAAGCAGAGACATTGCTTTGCCAACAAAGGTCCATCTAGTCAAGGCTATGGTTTTTCCTGTGGTCATGTATGGATGTGAGAGTTGGACTATGAAGAAGGCTGAGCACCGAAGAATTGATGCTTTTGAACTGTGGTGTTGGAGAAGACTCTTGAGAGTCCCTTGGACTGCAAAGAGATCCAACCAGTCCATTCTGAAGGAGATCAGGCCTGGGATTTCTTTGGATGGACTGATGCTAAAGCTGAAACTCCAGTACTTTGGCCACCTCATGCAAAGAGTTGACTCATTAGAAAAGATTCTGATGCTGGGAGGGATTGGGGGCAAGAGGAGAAGGGGATGATAGAGGATGAGATGGCTGGATGGCATCACTGACTCAATGGACGTGAGTCTCAGTGAACTCCGGGAGTTGGTGGTGGACAGGGAGGCCTGGCGTGCTGCGATTCATGGGGTCACAAAGAGTCGGACACGACTGAGTGATGGATCTGATCTGATCTGAAAGCTCAGGGAGCCAGGCCCATAAATATCAGTAAATAATTAATTAAAACACAGTGTGGTAAATATTTTGGTAGCAGAACCAGGTGATCTGATGATCCAACCCAAAAGGAAGATCAGGAAAGATTTTGTGTGCAAGTAATAGGTGACAATTGAAAGGCAATAAGCTCAGTCAGCTTAAGGAGGAGGAGAGAGTGTTCTTAGGAGATCTAAGAGAAAGAGCATGGTGTGCTCTGTGTATTAATGGCAATTGACGCTGTTTGGAATGTTGAGTTTGGGGTAGAGGAAAGCAGCCCTGGAAGTACAGAGATGGGTGAGAAATGATGCCTGCAGGAAATCTGTACAATATTCTCAGTACTCTTCATGCTAGCATGGAAGGAGAGGGAAACAGATGAAGACTGTCAAAAGGTACCAACTTCTCAGTAAGATAAATAAGTAGTAGGGATGTAATGTAAACATGATAAATATGATTAACACTGAATATGACCACTACTGTCACATGCTATATATGAAATTTATTGTGAGAATAAATCCTAAGGGTTCTCATCATAAGAAATTTTTAAAATTTCTTTCATTTTTTATTTATTTGTTTTTTTGTGAGATGATGGATGCTCACTGAATTTGTAATCATTTCATGATGTAAGTCAAGTCACACTATACACCTTACATTTATACAGTGCTGTATGTTAATTACATCTCAAATCTTGAAGAAAAAAAATATTCCTCATGATCTTTTTTTGGAGCTTGCAGTGAAAGAGAAATTAATGTAACAAGATAGGACCTCTGTTTCCTCTTCCTCTTTCTGGATGGCCTCAGCTGTACTTCCATTAATTAGCATGTCTAAAAAGATACACCAGTAATGCCAACTCCATCTTTCCTCTCTCCTGGGATGTGTTTGGTGCTTCTCAGTTGTTGGCTGTTCATCCAACCTGGATATTCTACTAGCCTCTGGAACTCAACATTTCTAAAATCTGTATCAATATCTTTAGCCCTAAATTTCCTCTTTAAACTTCTGTTTCTCTTATGGGCTTACCTTGTTGCTGAGTCACAGATTTACAGTCTCAGAACCATTTTGATTCCTCCTCTTTCCATAATCTGCCTTTTCACAGAATGATTTTCCAAGTCCTAACATACCTTCCTTTGAGTGTCATTCTTGAACACTTGCATCTAGGTCTCAGTGGCTTAAATGGCAATCATTGTTTGGTTCTTGGTGGTTGCATTAACAATGGATTAGCTGTGATTTGTTTAGCTCTCTGAAGTGCAAACATGTCCTCTGGGTAATTTGAGGCTACAATGGAACTAATCAAACTTTTTTATAAATAAACATCTCAACTTTGAAGTCCTGAATTTGGAAAATCCCCAGTCCTTCCTTATGTGTTTTGTCTTTAGTCTCACACCCTACTGTACTCACAAAGCTTTTGACACCAGATGTGTAGGGGTTTTTCCTCCACAACATGCAATTCTGTGACATCAACCGACTGTTCTATGCTATGCTATGCTATGCTAAGTCACTTCAGTCGTGTCCGACTCTGTGTGACCCCATAGACGGCAGCCCACCAGGCTCCTCCGTCCCTGGGATTCTCCAGGCAAGAACACTGGAGTGGGTTGCCATTTCCTTCTCCAATGCATAAAAGTGAAAAGTGAAAGTAGAGTCATTCAGTCGTGTCCGACTCTTAGTGACCCCATGGACTGCAGCCTACCAGGCTGCTCCGTCCATGGGATTTTCCAGGCAAGAGGACTGGAGTGGGGTGCCATTGCCTTCTCTTACTGTCCTATAATTTAACTCAATTAAATTCAATTTTGATACCATCCATCTGGAGATAGTGTCACATTCCATAGGTTAAGGGCTCAGTCCTATAAGACTGTTTCCACCCTATTCAGATGTCAGTTGCAAATCCAGTTTGTCATCTGTGCTTCTAAAACATGACCCATAAATCTGAGGTTCCCATGATCCCTTCCTTGGATTCAGTTAATTTTATAAAGCGGCTCACAGAATTCAGGGAAATGCCTACTTATATTTAGCTTTTTAATAAAGAGTATTATAAAGGACACAGATGGACAGCCAGGTGAAGGGATACCTGGGGCATGGTCTGGGGGAGTTCTGAGTACAGGAACTTCTGTCCCCCTGGAGCTGGGATGCATCACATTCCTGGTATGTGGGTGTGCTCATTCACCTAGAAGCTCTTTGAACCCCATACTATTAGGATTTTATGGAAGCTTCCTCATGTAGATATGATTAATTATCAACTCCATTTCCAGTCTTTCTTCCCTCTATAGAGAATGGGGGTTGAGGTTGAAAATTCCAAGTTTCTAATCATGGTTTGGTCTTTCTGGGGACCAGCCCCCATCCAAGAGCCATCCAGGTATCCACCAACAGTGGCCTCATTAGAACAAGAGACGCTCCTAGTGCTTTTATCAAGTAGGAATTTACAAGTGTTTCAAGAACCCTGTGCCAAGAACTGGGTCAGAGACTAATGTATCTATTTTCTCTTATTTCCCATTCTCTTAACTATTCCTCCCCTCCAGTCCCCCCTTTCAGTCTTCCCAAACCATTTCCAGATGAATCCTAATAGAGGCTTCTTTTATTATCTCATTCTTTTCTCAAAAATCCTTCAACCTTTTCAGTTGCCATTGCTAATAAGCCTCAAACTCTCCTGCTAGGTTGTCAGAGCCACCACCATCTGAGCATCCATGGCTGTTATCACTCTACACAGACTTCAGCTAAACTAGGCCATGGATGTATTCTATTACTGACTCCCATTCTTTGCCAGTATTCTTCCTCTACTTTCCCTAATGGATGTACAACCAGATATTTCAGATACAAAGAAAATCAGCTCAGAGTTCAAAAAGAATAAGCTTCAGAGACAAAATAAAAATGCCAATAACACTTCTGGGCTCATAGATTTAAAAAGCATGAGAATCGGTTGAAACTGTCATCAGATTTTTGCTATTCAATTAGCAAGATAATGTTATATTTCCTATTTGGAAATACAGTTATACTGATTATACAAGTTTAGGTTATTTCTCGTGATCTAGGTAATATCAGAAGACAAGGACTTTGACATTTAAAATTTTTATATTCAGCATTTTCCCAGGGATCCCAGGAAAGGATGGATTCTCCAAACAAAAGTTTGGATATCTATGTAGGCTGGAGAGGGTTTCAGAAGGAAAGACACTCATATCCAACTGTTCACTTGGCTTCTGAGACCCAAAGATCCTGGCTGCTGTGAAATTGAAGCTCCCTCCCTTGTCCACAATGAGCCAGATGTCTCCACAGGGTGACAGTGTTTTGAAAGGTCAGGTCCTTGTTTATTTATACTTCTGGGACCATCAGATTATAAACTACTTGAGGGCAGGGACTCTTTCTCATTTCTCTTGTTGATTCCAGCACACAATTCAGTGCTGGCACATAACAGGCATCTCTGAAACTTTATTGAATAAATGGATGAATGAGTGAATAAATGAAAGAAAGACAGGAGTGAGAGAGAAGAAGAAAGGAAAACAGGAAGAGAGGAGAAGATCTGATCTATCCACTGACTACTAAGCTTGTCTGACAGGATATAAATATGAAATAGCCTCTTAGGGGAATTCCTGTGTCCAGCTCAGATCACTACATGATTCTACACATATATTTCAGATAGATCAGTGATTCTAATGAGCAGAGGGAGGGTGAGGGACTGTGGCAGAGTAAAAGTTACCCCTCCCCCTCATAATTATCCCTAAGAGAACGAGAACAGTAGTTGCAAGCGTAGGCTCTAGGGACAAAATGGCTGGGTTTAAGTATTTTATTTTCTTCATAGAACTTCCTGTTATTGGGAATTTATGTCATTTATCTGCCTTCATGTGTTCTGTCCTCCCACTAGAGTCCGCTCCATGAGGGCAGAAATCTGCCTGCTCACTGCTGTCTCCCCAGCGCCTAGTAGAGCGTCTGCTCCATAGCAGGGGCTAATAAACATTTGTGGAATGAATGAATGAACAAGTAAACAAATGCATTCTAATTTCAGCTCTACCACTTTCAAACTGTGTAACCTTAGGCAAATAAATTACCCTCTCGGGACCTCAGATTCTCTCACTTTGCAGAGTTGTGGATTGAATGAAAAAACATGTGTAAAATGCTAGCATAACACCTAATACTTATGAGAGCTAAGAAAAATTAGCTATTGCTACCAAGAAAAAATTTCTCCCCATGTTACTTCCTTTTTCCTCTGGACCCTTTGAGAAGAGCTAAATCTTGAAGGGGATCACTGTCTCAGGAGACACAAGAAAAGAGCAAGGGACTGGCTTTTGAGTTTCAAAAGTCACTCATAAATTTACCATAAATTTTAGAGACCACCTGAGAGCAAGAACAAAGCTTTTCTGCTCATCATGCCTTTCTTTTACTACTTTTCTATCCAAATAAAAATCCAAAGAGTAGGAATTGGAAGAAAGTCTAAAGAGAGCTTGGATATTGTATGCCTCTGAGAGAAGGGGCCCGAACCAAACTAGGACATGGAAACATTCTAGAAGTTTGTGGAAACTGAGAGCAAACGTCGCCAGGGTCTGCCTCATTTCCTGGTGGATAGGTCCCCGACCTTCCCCGAGCTCTGAGTGGTGT
The DNA here is from genome assembly GCA_935064755.1 of Tragelaphus eurycerus. Taxonomy (NCBI): domain Eukaryota; kingdom Metazoa; phylum Chordata; class Mammalia; order Artiodactyla; family Bovidae; genus Tragelaphus; species Tragelaphus eurycerus. The sequence continues at coordinate 26,842,466 of CAKXYN010000018.1, read as the reverse complement.
GAGGCAACCACAGAGAGGAGTGTGTCCTAGACCAGAGGCCTCTCCCCAATACCTGGCACAACTTCTGTAGCCAGACTACAATGGGGGCGTGGGGGCGGGGCTCCTGCTAACTGCTGGGATACCTGACTTACATCAGATGCTTCACAACACACACTTTCAAGAATGGCCAAATTTGAAGCCAAAATTAAAATGAAGTGTAGGTATAAAATAAAGTTGAGCTTTTTGCCTAGTGGAGTTTATGACGAGAGGATAAGATTAAGATGATCCTAAGGAAAATTCTGCAATGCGCATGTGCTATAAATGGGACTAATCCTGAGAAAGGAAAAAGCAAGGAGACACAAAACAAAAAAAACAGTAGCTGTACCCATCCTTCAATCATTGTCTTCACTCCTATGGTCCCTTATGCCTGGAAGCCAATCCACCTCCAACTGGGACCCTTTCACTCATTAGCTGAGCAGCCCTAGTCTCTTCACCTTAGTTTCCCTATCTGTAAATTGGGTATTATAATAGCGCCTAGTCTAATTTGTTTTATGCTACAATGAAGTGAGATATAAAAGTTGTTTATGAAAGTATAAATTGCTATAGAGATGCTAGGAATATTTGTTACTCTTCTTCCATAAAGACTTCTATATATGTAAAGGACTATTTTTGCACATGGGGGATATTACCTGAGTCACATTTGTGAACACATACTCAAGAAATACAGTTGCAGTTTCAGGAATCTAACCTTAATCTAATTACTCCGTCAGGATCCTTCCCAGGAATACATAGTGAGTGGGAGGATCTAGGCAAGCTATGTAATAAAATATTCAAAGCATGCTGGGGTACTGAGGTCTATTTCAAGAAATTAATGAGAAAGAGATGGATATATTTCTATTTTATGTGTTTATCTCTAAAGTTGACTTTATCAATACTTAGGCTGCATAGATATTAATGCTGATGACTTTGTTTTTCCTGAAACAGGCCCTCAGAAAAGCCACTGACCATTTGAGGTCATTTTAGGTCAACTTTGCACATTTGTTAAAAGGTGGCATTTCTGCTTTTGCTGCTTGTCTGGGACTTTCTGAGTTTTCCTAAGAGTCAGGCAAGCATGATCCTCCGGGTCAGTAGACCCAGGGGAGTAAAGCCTGCTGTGTGTCCCCTCTCTATTCTCACTGCCACGCTCTCTGTTGCCTTCAGAGACACTGTTCTTGGTTGTCAGGCTATTGGAAATGAGAGAGTTGTTGCCTCTGAGTGAAGAGCATGGTTTTCTTGGGTGTGAGGTTTGTACTTGAGGTACTATGGCAACATTCTGGATGAGAGATATGATCAGTATGCAAATCCTCATCACTACCATTACAAGGCAGTTAGATCTTAACACATTAAAGGGGTATTTTGTAATTATACTGCACATATTTATGTTTACTGCATTTTCTTGTCTCAGTTTTAAATTAAGCAGGCTCATCTTTAATGGGAAATATGCTTCTGTTGAACAATTTAGGAATTAGAGAATGACTCTCTTTATGTTTAGGTGATGTTAAAAAGTTTTGTGCATGTGTTTTTTCTTTTCCTTGTCTTTACACTATTTGGAAACAGAAAAATGCACCAATTGTAAACACAAAAGACCAATAATTTCTTTTTTGTGTTTCCATTTGTTTTTTTCTTCTTTTATTAAGATGCCCTGTGTGTTTTCTTCTTCTTCTTTTTTTTTTTTTGACTTAAAGAATATGTTAGATAGTGCCTTACTAATTACACAAATTCAAATGGACTGTACATAAATGAGGACAAGGACAGTTCAAGTCATAACTAGAAAACCAGTCTTATGCTCAGTGAGATCAACTGGAAACGCGATTCTAAAAAACAGAACTGTTTTACTGCCTTTCTGGAAGACCCAGCTCAATCTTTCTCCCACTGAAAACTGGGGCTCAGTTTTCCATCTACAGAATACAGGGCTGGATAAAATCCCTATGCCCTGTCAATTGTGAGCTGACGGTTTTAGTCTGTGTTTTGTTCGAACAGGTGTATAAACCATCCTCATATTTATAAAGAGATTGTGCATCAAATAGTAGGATCTTCTCACCCACCTCTAAACTCAAAGCATCTTATTCATCTCACTCATGGGGTAATTAATTAATTCCAAGTTGTATCAGTCTTTTCTTCTAGTTTCATATGTATTGTGGTTTTCATTCTGATATTTTTAAATGTTCCTTATCTACATATATTGTCTCCATTCACATGAATAGCCTGGATGTGTCTTCCCCATCTATCTCTCAATACCTTTGTTGTTGTTCAGTCACTAAGTTGTGTCCATAAAGCAGGTAAGTGTATGCAGATCTGCTTTGCTCACTTGGCCTGGTTGTTGGAAGGAAAGAAAGAGGAAGCTCCATGACAACCGCCTACCTGTGAGCATGCCTTCATTCACCACGCAACTTCCATCAATCAGAACAGCATCGCAAGGCAATGAAAGCTTTCCTGGAAGAATAAGAACATCTCCGGGAACCAAGAGACGGGATTCCAGCTCTTGCAAACCTATGTAGGAGCAACATTTTCATGATCAGATGAACTTTTCATGTTTTTACCTAACAATAAAAATAGCTGAGAACTCTTATCAACTTTTTTGCTCACCTGCTCCAGCCTCTTTCCACTCAATTGTAGATTCCCAGAAAACTAGGATTAGGGAATTGGTGTCTGGGTCTTAGGAAAGAATTTGCTAAGCAATAAGATCCCATCTTGATCCTAGTACCTGGGACAGCACTCAGTCCACAGGAGACCCGTAAGGGCATTGATCCATGGAAGAGTGCCCCTTTGTGTCTGCTTACATCCTTTAGCTGGGTTCCTGACCCCCTATAGCACACTCAGTACTTGGATCAGGGCCCATGTAAACACTCCAGACAACTTCCACTGCTCTGGAGTGCAGCTCCTCACTTCTTGCTGAGAGCCATGGTCACCTCAGCCCAGGTAACTTGGAGCAAATGCCCACTGTCCATCCAGCCATCCGTAAGCCTTATACAGGTCTGGTTTCCATATAACAGATACAAATATATGCTGCTGGGTCTGTTTGAGATTGTTAGTTAGCAAAAAAAAAAGCCTTAAGGAGGCTTACCCAGTAACATTCCAATGAGTGAAATATGGAGTCCACAGGGGATTTGAAATAAACCAGACATTGAGTAGAAACAGTTCAATCAGGGCTGGGGTCAGGGTGAGGCATGCCAGGCACATAAGTTACAGAATTCAACAAGGGGCTCACACTCAGTATTCTGCAGGTACAAGTCAGCATTCTTATGACCTTGCTGCCTTAAATTTTCAATCTATGATGACTTGTTTGCCTTGCCCAGCCCTCAGATCAGATCAGATCAGTCGCTCAGTCGTGTCCGACTCTTTGTGACCCCATGAACTGCAGCACGCCAGGCCTCCCTGTCCATCACCAGCTCTCGGAGGTCACTCAGATTCACATTCATCGAGTCAGTGATGCCATCCAGCCATCTCATCCTCTGTCGACCCCTTCTCCTCCTGCCCTCAATCAGAGGGCAGCATCAGAGTCTTCTCCAATGAGTCAACTCTTCGCATGAGGTGGCCAAAATACTGGAGTTTCAGCTTGAGCATCATTCCTTCCAAAGAAATCCCAGGGCTGATCTCCTTCAGAATGGACCGGTTGGAGCTCCTTGCAGTCCAAGGGACTCTCAAGAGTCTTCTCCAACACCACAGTTCAAAAGCATCAATTCTTCGGCGCTCAGCCTTCTTCACAGTCCAGCTCTCACATCCATACATGACCACAGGAAAGACCATAGCCTTGACTAGGCGAACCTTTGTTGGCAAAGTGATATCTCTGCTTTTGAATATGCCATCTAGGTTGGTCATAACTTTCCTTCCAAGGAGTAAGCGTCTTTTAATTTCATGGCTGCAGTCACCATCCGCAGTGATTTTGGAGCCCAGAAAAATAAAGTCTGACACTGTTTCCACTGTTTCCCCATCTATTTCCCATGTAGTGATGGGACCAGATGCCATGATCTTCGTTTTCTGAATGTTGAGCTTTAAGCCAACCTTTTCACTCTCCACTTTCACTTTCATCAAGAGGCTTTTTAGTTCCTCTTCACTTTCTGCCATAAGGGTGGTATCATCTGCATATCTGAGGTTATTGATATTTCTCCTGGCAATCTTGATTCCAGCTTGTGTTTCCTCCAGTCCAGCATTTCTCATGATGTACTCTGCATATAAATAAACAGGGTGACAATATACAGCCTTGACGTACTCCTTTTCCTATTTGGAACCAGTCTGTTGTTCCATGACCAGTTCTAACTGTTGCTTCCTGACCTGCATACAGATTTCTCAAGAGGCAGATCAAGTGGTCTGGTATTCCCATCTCTCTCAGAATTTTCCACAGTTTATTGTGATCTACACAGTCAAAGGCTTTGGCATAGTCAATAAAGCAGAAATAGATGTTTTTCTGGAACTCTCTTGCTTTTTCGATGATCCAGCAGATGTTGGCAATTTGATCTCTGGTTCCTCTGCCTTTTCTAAATCCAGCTTGAACATCAGGAAGTTCACGGTTCACATATTGCTGAAGCCTGGCTTGGAGAATTTTGAGCATTACTTTACTAGCATGTGAGATGAGTGCAATTGTGCGGTAGTTTGAGCACTCTTTGGCATTGCCTTTCTTTGGGATTGGGATGAAAACTGACCTTTTCCAATCTTGTGGCCACTGCTGAGTTTTCCAAATTTGCTGGCATATTGAGTGCAGCAGTTTCACAGCATCATCTTTCAGGATTTGGAATAGCTCCACTGGAATTCCATCACCTCCACTAGCTTTGTTCGTAGTGATGCTTTCTAAGGCCCACTTGACTTCACATTCCAGGATGTCTGGCTCTAGGTCAGTGATCACACCATCATGATTATCTGGGTCATGAAGCTCTTTTTTGTACAGTTCTTCTGTGTATTCTTGCCACCTCTTCTTAATATCTTCTGCTTCCGTTAGGTCCATACCATTTCTGTCCTTTATTGAGCCCATTTTTGCATGAAATGTTCCTTTGGTATCTCTGATTTTCTTGAATAGATCCTTAGTCTTTCCCATTCTGTTGTTTTCCTCTATTTCTTTGCATTGATCACTGAAGAAGGCTTTCTTATCTCTTCTTGCTATTCTTTGGAACTCTGCATTCAGATGTTTATATCTTTCCTTTTCTCCTTTGCTTTTCACTTCTCTTCTTTTCACAGCTATTTGCAAGGCCTCCCCAGACAGCCATTTTGCTTTTTTGCATTTCTTTTCCATGGGGATGGTCTTGATCCCTGTCTCCTGTACAATGTCACGAACCTCATTCCATAGTTCCTCAGGCACTCTATCTATCAGATCTAGGCCCTTAAATCTATTTCTCACTTCCACTGTATAATCATAAGGGATTTGATTTAGGTCATACCTGAATGGTCTAGTAGTTTTCCCTACTTTCTTCAATTTAAGTCTGAATTTGGCAATAAGGGAGAAATATCAATAACCTCAGATATGCAGATGATACCACCCTTGTGGCAGAAAGTGAAGAGGAACTCGGAAGCCTCTTGATGAAAGTGAAAGTGAAGAGTGAAAAGGTTGGCTTAAAGCTCAACATTCAGAAAACGAAGATCATGGCATCTGGTCCCATCACTACATGGGAAATAGATGGAGAAACAGTAGAAACAGTGTCAGACTTTCTTTTTCTGGGCTCCAAAATCACTGCGGATGGTGACTGCAGCCATGAAATTAAAAGACACTTGCTCCTTGGAAGGAAGGTTATGACCAACCTAGATAGCATATTCAAAAGCAGAGACATCACTTTGCCAACAAAGGTTCGCCTAGTCAAGGCTATGGTCTTTCCTGTGGTCATGTATGGATGTGAGAGCTGGACTGTGAAGAAGGCTGAGCGCCGAAGAATTGATGCTTTTGAACTGTGGTGTTGGAGAAGACTCTTGAGAGTCCCTTGGACTGCAAGGAGCTCCAACCGGTCCATTCTGAAGGAGATCAGCCCTGGGATTTCTTTGGAAGGAATGATGCTCAAGCTGAAACTCCAGTATTTTGGCCACCTCATGCGAAGAGTTGACTCATTGGAGAAGACTCTGATGCTGCCCTCTGATTGAGGGCAGGAGGAGAAGGGGTCGACAGAGGATGAGATGGCTGGATGGCATCACTGACTCGATGAATGTGAGTCTGGGTGACCTCTGAGAGCTGGTGATGGATAGGGAGGCCTGGCGTGCTGCGGTTCATGGGGTCGCAAAGAGTCGGACACGACTGAGCGACTGATCTGACCTGATCTGATCTTGGCAATAAGGAGTTCATGGTCTGAGCCACAGTCAGCTCCTGGTCTTGTTTTTGCTGCCTGTATAGAGCTTCTCCATCTTTGGCTGCAAAGAATATAATCGATCTGATTTCGGTGTTGATCATCTGGTGATGTCCATGTATAGAGTCTTCTCTTGTGTGTTGGAAGAGGGTATTTGTTATGACTAGTGCATTTTCTGGAGAAGGAAATGGCAACCCACTCCAGTGTTCTTGCCTGGAGAATCCCAGGGACGGGGGAGCCTGGTGACCTTCCGTCTATGGGGTCGCATAGAGTCGGACACGACTGAAGCGACTTAGTAGCAGCAACTTAGCAGTGCATTTTCTTGGCAAAACTCTGTTAGTCTTTGCCCCGCTTCATTCCGTATTCCAAGGCCAAATTTGCCTGTTACTCCAGGTGTTTCTTGACTTCCCACTTTTGCATTCCAGTCCCCTATAATGAAAAGGACATCTTTTTTGGGCGTTAGTTCTAAAAGGTCTTGTAGGTCTTCATAGAACCGCTCAACTTCAGCTTCTTCAGCGTTACTGGTTGGGGCATAGACTTGGATTACTGTGACATTGAATGGTTTGCCTTGGAAACGAACAGAGATCATTCTGTCGTTTTTGAGACTGCATCCAAGTACTGCATTTCAGACTCTTTTGTTGACCATGATGGCCACTCCGTTTCTTCTGAGGGATTCCTGCCCACAGTAGTAGATATAATGGTCCTCTGAGTTAAATTCACCCATTCCAGTCCATTTTAGTTCGCTAATTCCTAGAATGTCAACATTCACTCTTGCCATCTCTTGTTTGACCACTTCAAACTTGCCTTGATTCATGGACCTGACATTCCAGGTTCCTATGCAATATTGTTCTTTACAGCATCGGACTTTACTTCTATCACCAGACACATCTACAGCTGGGTATTCTTTCTGCTTTGGTTCCATCCCTTCTTTCTTTCTGGAGTTATTTCTCCACTGATCTCCAGTAGCATATTGGGCCCCTACTGACCTGGGGAGTTTCTCTTTCAGTATCCTATCATTTTGCCTTTTCATACTGTTCATGGGGTTCTCAAGGCAAGAATACTGAAGTGGTTTGCCATTCCCTTCTCCAGCGGACCACACCCTGTCAGATCTCTCCACCATGACCCGCCCATCTTGGGTTGCCCCACGGGCATGGCTTAATTTCATTGAGTTAGACCCTAGTCCTCAGTATAATCAAAAAAGACTTCCTCCTTGACTAATCATCAAAACAAATGAGACCAACTCCACTCCAAATACTAGGATGCTGATGAAAGCAAAACACTTACCTTTGCCTTTTACAGTGATCTTGACCTGGACTTTGTTGTGATCCTCCACGAGGTTGTGCAGCTTCACTGATTGCTGTAAATTTAAAGTCAGTATTTAAATATTAGATAGTCCATATCCTGAAAACCACCTGATCTCAATACAGTAAATGCTGAACCTGCTGCCACAGTCAAACTGACTCTGGGAAAAACTCAAGTCTACTTTCCAAGCTCCTACTTCCCTGTTTCAACCCCTACCTCACTCAACTCCCTATTCAGAGCAGCAAGTATGCTCATTAGCTTAATGCTATTTCAATCCCAGGAAAAATGATGCACAGCCACTGTTTCACTGGCTAAAGCTAAGGATCTGAGACTTCATTTCTGGAAGATGTATGATTAAACTGAAGAAAACCAATGACACCGCAAACAGGTTACTCCCCTTCTCTGTGTCTCTGTTGCTCTGTCTGTAAAAAGCAAAGCTGAATTTGATCTGTAAGGGGTTTCCATTTGTAAGAGCCTCTGAATATTTAGGTTGTATTTGATTGCATGTGGAACAACCATCACCTCTTCTATGAAATGGTGGATTTTCGTATTGGATAATTCTGCGGACTGGAGTCATACTGCTCTATTTGGAATTCTGGTGCCACCAGTTTTGAGTTATTCAGCCTGTTTAATCCCCTTTTCCTCATCTAAAGGCAGAGGTAAGAACAGTATCTATTTTATATGGTTATTTTAAGTTACTTTATGCTTATTTTACTTATCACTTTAAATAGTACTCATTAGTATAGTATGAGTTTGATGAGTATTGGTGATTAATAAGAAAGCTTTCATTAAAGTAACAAAACAAAACACTTTTCTGAGTACATCAGCTGAACAAATGCACTTGAAGTGGGATTCATTGAGATAAGACCCTAACAAAGTGGAGAGAATGGAAGCAGCCTGGAGAAGTGGAGGAAGCATCTCCTAGGATAACTCAGGAAATGAGAAAAACAGAGGTGAGAGAGGATGTGATCCACAGAGTCATCTAAACTGACTCTTAGGCCACCAGCCAGAGGCGAGTGCAATGCCAGACCAACCAGAGCCTCCCTGGAAGGCTGTGTATGGCTGTCACTCAGATTCCTCTAAGGAGCAGAGGTCTAAATACTGTCAACAGTACTTAAACACCATAATTTAGCTTACCACACAGCTTACCACAATTCAGATATAATAAAACTTCTCTAAAGATATTAAATTATTTTTGTCTGTTTTGTTGATAATGTTTACTGTTATAAATGTCACCAGGCTTAGACAAGAATTATACACAATTATGCAACTTTCCTCTTGAGAGAACATAACGAGTTTGGTAAGTTTGGTATTAATATTTATGTAGAACAATTTATTATTTATTTCAGTTTTGCTTGAAAAACTAAACTTCAACCATTTGGGCCAATTGAGTGGAAGAAATGATATTACTGTTGGGCACATATTCATTGGCCTAAGGTGACTTCCTGAGGCTTGCCTGTTGGCGCATTAATTTAATTATGGATGACAATGAGAACGTGGTTTGGTAGCAAGACCGCTGGATTCAGTCAGGATTCCTGAGTGGTGGGTCAGGCTTACCCACCAACCAGTCAGGTACCCCTATATAACTAACACATTTCACTGTATAAGCTGTCTCCTTTGTCAACAGACAACAATGAATTGGATCATTTTCAGGTTCCCTTCAAGCTCTACAAAAACATGATACTGATTTATGTTGCATATCAAAGATTCATTCAGACTTCCAAGGCTTCATGGGAGAAATATTCACAGTGTAGCAAATGAGTCAAATTATTGTTTTTAAATAGTTTAAAACTTTGTTCAGTCACCAAATGCCAGGTGTAATTTTAGGCACTTGGAATATGTGGCTTGGTTTCTTAATCCTCAAAGTAATCCTACAATGAAAATGCTATTACCTCTGGTGTACATATAACTAAAAACAAAAACAATAAAACAAAAAACAGGAGCTTAAAAATATTAAAGTAACTTGCCCACAATCACTGACTTATTAAGTATGAAAATCAACAACAACAAAAAGGTTCATCTGTCTAAAGCCTTTTCTGTGGGTGAAAACGGTCTCTGAAAGTGTTTGAAAGCAGCTTTTGTCCTAAAGAGAAGAGAAACATCCTTCCTTAAAAATTCCTTTATTTTCTTGCATAGCAGACTCCTTTAGTTAATGTCAATTTCAACTTTGCTTAAGAGGATGGTAACACATTTGTAAGTGGTGAAGCCTGGGTCAATAATGCTTGACTATAATTCTGCAAACTTATGAAGGCATAAAGCTAAATTTGTTTATCAAACTTAGCATCTTGCATAACCTGCCAAGCTTTCCTGTCTTTGCTTGAGCTATTGCCTAGGATGTTCACCCCCGTTTTCTACTAGCCAACTCTTTCTATTCCTATACATAAAGCCCTGTTGAAATATCTCCAATCCATAAGTCCTTAACACTGGCAGGAAGAATTAATTGTTCCAGTCTCTGTGTTTCCTCCTGTGTTAGCGCATAGATCCCATTCCACTAGAGCTATCTGTTTTCTTGTCAGGTCTCCCCTCCAAGTCAGGAGGTTCAAAGATGGGACTATATATTCATCTATGTATCCCCTGTGGCCTTCACATAGTAGGCCCTCAGCAAATATTTATTTAACTGAGCTGAATAATTCTACTTCGCCCCACAGTTCTGCAGTAAGATAATATAAGCATCCTCTTTGAGCTAATGTACTCAGAAACGCTACATACACGGGTTTCTATGACAACCAACCAGCCAGGAGTAAGCCAGCACTGTGATGCTTGCCATGATTTCCAAGCTTGCTGCCTGATTTTCATTAGGTCCCCTCTGGTTTCTCCAGTTCCTGTTCAGTGAGACCAGGATTCGCTTCCAAAACGAATTTGCATATTGTTATTATTCGGCGTCTGTTGCTATGTGTGTGTCCTTGTGTTTGCGGTGGCTGGATTTCCTCCAGAGATGAATAATGAGGGCATTAACTCAGGTGTCTCCTGAGCCCAGCTCAGTCCTGAATGAGGCAGAGAACTATGGGCCAGCTACGTCCATGCTATTGACAGTGGCCACCCGTGGAGCCAGCAGTGGAGCGTGCAGTACAGTTCACTGGAAATGCAATTGGGTGCCAAGGTTTGTGCTCATATCTGCGTCAAAAGTGGTACAAAGGGACCATGTTGCACTGGGGTGTTTCTTGGCCTAGGCAAGGTAACCTCTCTCTGTGCGACATTGTCAGTAGCTAGAGTGGATGCAGAGGGATATCTTATTTCACTTCTGACAACATTCTTCTCCTTTGCAGTTTTCAAAAGCATGTATTTGTTTAGCATAATTTAGAAATGGCAGTAAGTAGATGATTTTTCTTCCCATTTTCCCAGCTCTCCTGCCCAAATCTGCTCTTTGTTATAAATTATCAAAATTATCATTTACTGCCACAGGAAACTCACAAGTTACTTGGAGATTTTTCTCAAGGGGAAAGTGACTCTCGGAGTCAGGAAACCTGGGATGAAGGTCTATAGCCACCCTTCCTGAGGTGAATGTGATTAAATCACTTTACCTCCCTGATTGCTCCTATCCCTCCCTGTCATTTTTGTATCATTTCAGTTTGCCAAGCCTCATACAAGCACCTTCATTATAAATATCAAATTCCACTGCAAATTGTAAAGCACTAAATGGATTAGCTGAGGACTATTTAATTAATAATATAGCAATTAATTAATATTAATTGCTGAGGATTTGTGATTTAAACTACAAAGAGATAGTTGCAGGAAACTGGCCCTTTTTGTATAGTGTTACAGAGGCCTTGCAGGTTGGGTCAGATAAGCTTTTATTAACAAATGCTAACTGCTAATGGGCTTAGTGTTGTCATTTCAAAGAAGTCTTTTGCAAAATTGCCATCAAGTCTGAAATTCCCATGCTACTGTTTGGAGTAAAGGGAGGCATTCAGGGATTTTTAAGTTGTAGGATCTGAATATTTAAATTCTATGAGTAATTTTAAAGTAAATATTAAGAAAATGACAAATAGAAAAAATTAAAATACCTAATTTTGGAAAAGGAGAGCTTTATAACAACAAAAAAAAAAGGAGACTTTTAAGACAAAAACCCAGAAACCATAAAGAAAAAGAAACATATTTAAATAAACATATTTTTTAAATCTAGCAGAAGTCAAGGTCAAGATAAAGATTTAAAAAATAGAACTTTTTCACATATATAATGGATATAAAAAAGACAGTAAATAAAAGTGCAAATCTCTTTTAGACAAAGGAAAGTGTGTCTAATCTCACTAGTAATCAGGGAAGTGTAAATTAAAACATCAATGAGACAGAATTTTCAAAAATGTATTAGATGGAAAGTTTTAAATACCAAGGTATAACACCTAATGCTGGTCAGGATCTGGGAAAATAGATATTCTCATATGTTGCCAGTAAGAGACTGAATTATTCCATTTAGGGAAAATAATACTACAGTATTTATTAACATCCAAAATATACATATCTTGTTTTGCTGAAAAAAGAGACACAAACACTAATATGTAAGGATACACTATATTGCTCAGTTGCTCAGTCGTGTCCAACTCTTTGCAACCCCATGAGTCGCAGCACGCCAGGCCTACCTGTCCATCACCAACTCCCGGAGGTCACTCAGACTCACGGCCATCGAGTCAGTGATGCCATCCAGCCATCTCATCCTCTGTCATCCCTTTTTCCTCCTGCCCCCAATCCCTCCCAGCATCAGAGTCTTTTCCAATGAGTCAACTCTTCGCATGAGGTGGCCAAAGTACTGGAGTTTCAGCTTTAGCATCATTCCTTCCAAAGAAATCCTAGGGCTGATCTCCTTCAGAATGGACTGGTTGGAGCTCCTTGCAGTCCAAGGGACTCTCAAGAGTCTTCTCCAACACCACAGTTCAAAAGCATCAATTCTTCCGCGCTCAGCTTTCTTCACAGTCCAACTCTCACATCCATACATGACCACTGGAAAAACCATAGCCTTGACTAGACAGACTTTTGTTGGAAAAGTAAAGTCTCTGCTTTTTAGTATGCTACCTAGGTTGGTCATAACTTTTCTTCCAAGGAATAAGTGTCTTTTAATTTCATGGCTGCAGTCATCATCTGCAGTGATTTTAGAGCCCAAGAAAATAAAGTCTGACACTGTTTCCACTGTTTCCCCATCTATTTCCCATGAAGTGATGGGACCAGATGCCATGATCTTCGTTTTCTGAATGTTGAGCTTTAAGCCAACTTTTTCACTCTTCTCTTTCACTTTCATCAAGAGGCTTTTGAGTTCCTCTTCACTTTCTGCCATAAGGGTGGTGTCATCTGCATAACTGAGGTTATTGATATTTCTCCCAGCAATCTTGACTCCAGCTTGTGCTTCTTCCAGTCCAGCGTTTCTCATGATGTACTCTGTATATAAGTTAAATAAGCAGGGTGACAATATACAGCTTTGATGTACTCCTTTTCCTATTTGGAACCAGTCTGTTGTTTCATGTCCAGTTCTAACTGTTGCTTCCTGACCTGAATATAGGTTTCTCAAGAGGCAGGTCAGGTGGTCTGGTATTTCCATCTCTTTCAGAATTTTCCACAGTTTATTGTGATTCACCAAGTCAAAGTCTTTGGCATAGGCAATAAAGCAGAAATAGATGCTTTTCTGGAACTCTCTTGCTTTTTCGATGATCCAGTGGATGTTGTAGTTAATTTTAATTCAATATATGTGTTGTAGAGAAAAAAATCCCTTATTTTCTATAAAGAGGAAAACAGTTGAATAAATGATGGTAGGCCATAGAATATCACATCATTATTTTTAGACATAATTTAGAATTATTTGTTATAGTGGATGGCCATTATATAAATTGTAAAGTGAAAAATGCCAGTTCCAGTTTAATTCATATAGGACAATTCTGTTTTGATTAAAAATAAATTAAGAAATTCATCAAGGAACTTCTCTGGTGGTACAGTTGATAAGAATCTGCTTGCCAATGCAGGGGACATCAGTTCGATCCCTGGTCCAGAAAGATTTCACATGCCTTGGAGGAACTAAGTCCATGTGCCACAACTACTGAGTCCACGTGCCTAGAGCCTTTGCTCTGCAACAGGAGAAGCCACCACATTGAGAAGTCCAGGCATTGCAAGGAAGAGTAGCCTCTGTTCCCAGCAACTAGACAAAGTCAAGAGACTGAACTGAACTGAACAGAAACTTGTCAGGCTGGTTTAAGCAGAAGTTGAAAGTTTATGAAGATGCAGAAATGTCTTATGAACTTAAGGTGGGAAGAACAGCCAAGTCTCCCAAGGGAGTTTCCAGACTAGGTGCAGGGAAATGCTGTGAGAAACAGGTCACTCTGTCTCTGTTGGACTGATTATTGCTTACCTCTATGTCTCACTGTGTATTTTGTTCATTCTTTTCCATACTTTTTCTGAGGAAGTGTGTGTGTGTGCATGTGTGTGTGTGTTTCTCTGCTTGTCCATATGCAGGGATAGAGGGTGGCCACCCTGCTCCTAACTATACATCATAGATCACTTTCCTAACAGAATATGGCCAGCAGCTTCAAGCTTTGATTCCAGGATTCCAGGCAGAAGGATTCCAGTCAGCTTCCACCAGATCAGATGCCCCCTTTCCAACTAGTTGTGCCAGTGGAGGGAGAAAGCCACATGGAACAAACCATCTGTGGGCTGCCAGAGCTCTAGGTACACCTAGTTTTCAGAAAAAAGGAATGAGGGTGCAGCATTTTCTCCAAAATATGTTTGCTTCATTGCATATTTGCCATAGAATAGGAGGCTGGGAGGAGGAACCCAAGTTCCTCAGCTCAGCCCCCTGGTGAAGTCCATCTACGCTTTATGTCCTTGGGTTCCATGAGCTCAGTTCAATTCATTTCAGTTGCTCAGTTGTGTTTGACTCTTTGCAACCCCATGGACTGCAGCACGCCAGGCTTCCCTGTCCATCAGCAACTCCCAGAGTTTCCTCAAAGTCATGTCCATCAAGTCAGTGATGCCATCCAACCATCTCATCCTCTGTCGTCCCCTTCTCCTCCTGCCTTCAATCTTTTCCAGCATCAGAGTCTTTTCAAATGAATCAATTCTTTGCATCAGGTGGCCACAGTATTGGAATTTCAGCTTCAGCATCAGTCCTTCCAAAGAATATTCAGGATTGATTTCCTTTAGGATGGACTAGTTGGATCTCCTTACAGTCCAAGGGACTTGCAGGAGTCTTCTCCAACACCACAGTTCAAAGGCATCAATTCTTTGGTGCTCAACTTTCTTTTTGGTCTAACTCTCACATCCATACACGACTACTGGAAAAACCATAGCTTTGACTAGATGGACCTTTGTTGGCAAAGTAATGTCTCTGCTTTTTAATATGCAGATATTAAATATGTCTAGGTTGGTCATAACTTTCCTTCCAAGGAGTAAGTGTCTTTTAATTTCATGGCTGCAGTCACCATCTGCAGTAATTTTGGACCCCAAGAAAATAAAGTCTGCCACTGTTTCCATTGTTTCCCCAACTATTTGCTATGAGCTACTGGTGTGTATTTATAATATATACTCCTTTTGTGATGAAGGGAATTACAATGGTCTTCTATTATTTGTCCACTCCTGACAGAGTAGTTTATGTGATTAATCAGTCTAAAACTAATAAGGTCCTATAGAAATTTACTCCAGTCTACAGCACATGCCCCCACATTCCCCATGGCCAGCCAATTTCTTAATTAATGTTTAGTTTTCAAGGGCTCTTGTTCGTGCCTTGCTGGTAGCCCTGGCAAAATGATAGAATCCTAAAAAGGTGGGACCTAAAAACACAGTTTAACCTCCACTATCTACAGCTGAGGAAAGTGAGTCCAGAGAGGAGAAAGAGTTCCCAGAGTCACAGTGGATGAATTAGTAGTGGTTAGAAGCTCATCCCGGGGTTTTCTGCACTGCTTCCTTGTTCAAGTTAGAACCCCTATCTTCCCTCTCTAGGCTGCCTCCCATCTTTACATAATCTAGTTTCTCCACTCCAAGAATAAGGGTACAAACAGTAACAACTGTATCAGTAGTAACAAAAAGTAATATTTGATGAGTGCCTGCTATGGACTAGGAACACATGTATTTCAAATGCATTGTTTCATTTAATTTTCTCTACTATATACATGATCACTGACTTGATGGACATAAGTTTGAGCAAGTTCTAGGAGTTGGTGATGGACAGGGAAGACTCTGTGCTGCAGCCCATGGGGTCACAAAGAGTTGGATATGACTTAGCAACTGAACTGAACAGTGAACACACACACACACTCACACACACATCTCACAGAAAAGCAGACTGACTACTAAAGTGTCCAGTAACAAATTGTGTCAAGTAATACAAATAGGATTAGTACGTGTGGGGAGGGAGGATTTTAACTTGCAAAGATCTCCCTGCCAAAGTCCTCAGATCTTTCTGTATTTTTCCTAGAACCCCGACATGGTCAATGATGATATACTAAGGTATATGTTGAGTATGTGTCTTCCCAGCAGAAGGAAGCACATGGAAGAGGAACTGCATTCACTGATGTTTGACATCAGCCAGAAAGCACATGAGTGGCTTGCAGGTATCAAATTATCCATTCTATTAAAACAAAGATTTCTCAAAACCCAGGAGCTAGAAATTTGATTTGGGGCTTCACATTACATGCCTCTATCAAATGACAAAAGTAAAACAACTATAATTTGTTTCCTGCTGCGGCTGAACAGAATCTGGCAGATCGTTTATTGCCCTGGTGTCTATTTTCCTACTTTTGTTCACATGCTGAGAGTTCACCAGAAGGACAGTCACTCTTCCCCTAGACTTGGCAGCCAGACACAAAGAAATCGTCACCATGAAAGGCAGGTTACTTACTGGTCATTGTTAATATTTGTATGGCTTTTGTGATTCTAAGTTAGTTCATGAAGAAACACACTAGGCCACTCATTTTTAAAAAAGCAAAAACAAACAAAAAAACATAAACAAAAGAAACCCCTTTAGTCTTCACTCTCTAGCTCAAAGTGTCTCCATTCATTTAACTTTGCATTTTTAAGTCCTGCTTTCTAACTCTTTAAATATATTGCCTTTCTTTCATTTCTCATCAAACACTTCATAACTCAAAATTTGTAGAATCCAAAACCTGATAAAAAGCCAATCTTAGACCTCATATTTGCTGAGTGACTAAAACAGAGTAAGAATAAAAATCTCTTTCGATTGGACTTGTTTAAAGCCTGCAGGTCTGCTTTACTGACATGTGCCCAGACTCCTGACAGCTAGAAGGCATCTCTCCTCTCATTTGTAGGTCTGACTTTTCTTCCCCAGCAATGTGCTACTTAGGAAAGGATTTTCTGCTAAAGAAACACCACACATGTAATAGAATTTCATTTATAAGGAACCAGAAGCCCTGATTCTGTCACAAAATTACTTTATGACACGAACCAACCCCCTGTATCTTAGCTTCCTCTTTTCCAGATGACAGATGAAGTTTGAGACCAGGTGATTTTAAAAGTTCGACAGAGTTGACAGATACAATCACTGTTTCCCCTGTCTAAAAAAGTCAATTTCACAATCAAGTTTCCAAAAATATACAACAAATACATTGAGACACACTTAGAAGTTGCCTCATAGTTTAGCCTGATGAATCTTGAGCAAAGTAGCAGAACATTTTCTAGAAAGGTGTAGTGGGAAACAGAGACTTAGAGGGACTGTGGGTTTATAAGTAATATTTAGCTAGATTCCACTTCAGAAAGCATTAGTCACTCAGCCTTGTCTGACTCTTTGCGATCCCAGGGACTGTAGCCTCTTCTGTCCATGGAATTCTTCAGGCAAGAATACTGGAGTGGATAGCCATTCCCTTCTCCAGGGCATCTTCTTGACCCAGCTATTGAACCCAGGTCTCAATTCATTGCAGATGAATTCTTTACCGTCTGAACCACCAGGGAAGCCATCCACTTCAGAATACGCTATTATATCATTTATAAGACTGATTTTCTTTAAAAGGAAGATTCTAATTGGCTATAAGATGAACAATGATGGAAGATGACAGAAAGGTACTATACTGTCATCATTAATCCATCATTTTTCTATCAGACTCAGACACAGCCTTAGAACCCTTCTAAACTTAGTTACTCAAGGCAGCCTTCAGTCGATAATCAGAGTTTGCAAAGATGTTTAAATCTATCTGACATTCCTGAAACCCTCCTTCTGAGATCCAAGATTTAGTAAGCCCTTGCTTTTTGCTTTGTTATGACTTATGTTTAATGAAGCAACTCTTTGCTCTCAGTGGAACCATATGTTTGGCTTCTCGTGCAGCCTGAGGCTAAATAGAATCCAACTATGATTTCTGTTCTTACCTGTTGCAAATCATACACACTTAAGACAATGGAGAGAACAGACAAGATGATGATGGCCACTGAGTATTCGATGTAACCTTGAGACAGCCACAAAGTGAGGGTAAAGGCTTGAAACACGTAGAATGGATTTAAAACCTGCAGGTACAAAAAGAGATTCTGGGTCACCTGCATGGACCTTAGTGGCAGTCTAGATGATGTCATTTCTTTATAGGATTTTTTTCTTTCCTTTTTGCAACATACAGTAGAGGCGATGTCAAGCTCATAGAATATGATATGGTAGAAGCGAATTTATTTTAGGTGTTCAGAACCATGCTCACAAATTGATCCTTCTTATTTATTTTGAACTTTCAAAAATATTTGACCAATAACAAAATCTAATAGTTTACCTTTTAAAACAGATGTACCCACATTGGAGGAGAAACATGATTCAAACTCTTTTAAGAACAAACTTCAATTTTGAACTGTGTATTGCAAGTTTCTTTTTCATGTAATCACATGCTATAGATGTAGTCAAGTTGTGCAATGAAAATGAAGGATTTCACTTTTATCCAAATAATTCATTTAAAAATAATACTCTCATGTCACAGGTCTTAGCAAGATCCTCTGAGAGCATGGACCTTCTCTTAAACAAGGAAGGATAGTCTTACTCAGCAAAGAGAAAAGTCTTATTCAACGTTGCAGTGAGAATCATGTGCAGAATGTATCACCAGTTCCAAGCAGGTATTTTTGGTCTCTTAATAATATCTTGGGCTTTTTTGTTCCCTCAATTGTCCCCATTTAAGTCCTGCTGACTTGACTATTAATAATAATAGCAGAGAGGGCAAACCTCAGGGAGCTAGAGAAGGTCACATGACCTACACACTTGGCTTGAATTAAACACCCCTTCTGAGCAGGGCAAAGATTTTTCTTTTTCTTGGTAAAGTGCTCTTTATAATTATTATGAATTAGATGAAATATTACTTAAAATCAGTGCTGTTCTTTCTTACCTCTATCTTCTATAATTTTCTTTTTTTTTTTTTGATCAAGAGTCTCTTTTATTGATTATCAGAAACATTACAAACATCTAGTATGAACAAATTGTAACATGATAGTGTTTAGTTTGAACAATTAATACATTTCAGATATAATATTATACATATTTCAATGCTATTCTCCCCAATCATCTCACCCTCTCCCGGTCCCAGATATAATTTTCTAATATATTAAATAAATTTCTACCTTAATCCTAAAAATAAACCGACATCTGGTTCATAAGTTAATAGGATATAACTGAAAAGTTTCTGAAACCCTTGGCCGTATTTCACCAGTTAAGAAAGCTTGTATTCCTTAACTTTTTTATTATTTACATTGCAACATGCTTTTCTTACAAATTATAGCTCTTCTGTCTGTTTGGCATGAAATGCTTTAATTATAAATTAGGCATTTCTAGTAATATGATTTTGAGTTTGTATAAACTCAGTAGAAAATTGGTGAAATACTTCTTGTAGAAGAAACAAAACCATCCTAATTAATTTAGTTCTCTTATTCAATATTCTTTTGAAATCAAATGTAAAGACATAGATTTTCTTGTTATTTTTTCTACTAAAGACCTAATAAGTAAGTGTCAGGACTCTTGCCTGGAAAATCCCATGGATGGAGGAGCCTGGTGGGCTGCAGTCCGTGGGGTCGCTAAGAGTCGGACACGACTGAGCGACTTGACTTTCACTTTTCACTTTCATGCATTGGAGAAGGAAATGGCAACCCACTCCAGTGTTCTTGCTTGGAGAATCCCAGGGACGGGGGAGCCTCGTGGGCTTCCGTCTATGGGGTCGCACAGAGTCGGACATGACTGAAGCGACTTAGCAGCAGCAGCAGGAAATATTAGCACTCTTTTCAAAGTAGACTAAATAGACATTTGAAAGAGTCTTTGGTAATTTGAAAATGTACTTGAATAAGAAGTTTTAAAAGCAATCTGCTTTTTAATAGTAGGAGAGATTGTGCTTATGTGGAGGCATGGGTTACAGAGGAAACCTCAGTACCTTCCGATCAATTTTTCTGTGGACTGAAGACTGTTCTAAACAAAAAAGTCTAATAAAAAATTATTTTTAAAAAATGGCCATGTAAAAACCAAAATGGCCATCTTTGTGGATTAGAAATAGATTGGAAACATGTAGCACTGAGTGGAGACAGATTGATCAGTCTGTTAGGTTTTACACAAAGACAGGAGATCAATGGCTAGGAGCTCAATTTTATGGGGAGTAAGTATCCCACAAATGGCAGGAGACATAACCAGGCTTGCTAAAGATAACAGCAATAGCCCCTGGACTTGTCCTGCCCCAGAGCAGAGGTTGAGAAAAGTCACAACCAGCCAGGGTTCACCAGCAGCAGAGGGCGGAATAGGAGAGACAAGTTTGTGGTTCAGCTGTGACTTTGGCCAAGCACCAAGCTGAGTCAGGGCCTGCATCCAACAGATCCATGGTGGACAGAGCACAAACCTTCAATACAGGCTCCAGTTCTGAACCTGGGACCCGTGGTGACCAGTATGACCCAAAGAAGGAAAGTGAGCACAGAGTAAGGGATGTACGGAGGAAGGAAAGTCCCACCCAAGCTGAGCTTACTAAAATAAAAAGATAAACTCCACAGCATACAGAGAAAACATCCTAAAACAAACAGAAACACTAAAAAAGGAAAAAGTCACTATCAAGAGAATGGATATAATAGAGTGATAGAATAGTACAAAAAAGATCAAATAATACTTTTTAAATCCTCAAAGAGATCATGAAATGATAACAATCCTTCCCCCTCCCCACTATAGCCATCATCAAAAAAATGAAGAAAACAAAGAGGGGATTATGAAATGAAAATCTGTCCCTCACACTGGGAAGGAATTTTTTAAAGCAGATTTGAATTTAGAACAAGTGATATTGAAAAGGACCAGTTATAAATCCTGGAATAAAAAATATTTATTTATTGAAATAATAATAAAAAAGAAAGCCTTAATAGACAGGAAAAGTAGAAACTAAAGTCAATGGGAATAACCAAAGAAAGTTGCACAAAATATAGATTTTTGTCCTTGTCAAAGTATCCATGTTTTTAAGATTTCCCTGAGTGCTAGAAATGCAAAAGGAAAAACCAGTATTTTATTTTTAAAAACAAATGAAAAGTTACCTGTTTAACAAGCAGCTTCCATATGGGTTGGATTTCAACCTCAATGGCATTTGGCCCGCATACTAATCTTCTGTAGGAGATTGATCATCTATTAGTGTCACACCAACATGCTTATCAGAGAAGGCAATGGCACCCCAACTCCAGTACTCTTGCCTGGAGAATCCCATGGACAGAGGAGCCTGGTGGGCTGCAGTCCACGAGGTCGCTAGGAGTCGGACATGACCGAGCGACTTCACTTTGACTTTTCACTTTCATGCACTGGAGAAGGAAGTGGCAACCCATTCCAGTGTTATTGCCTGGAAAATCCCAGGGATGGGAGAGCCTGGTGGGCTGCTGTCTATGGGGTCGAACAGAGTCGGACACGACTGAAGCAACTTAGCAGCAGCAGCAGCAGCAGCAACATGCTTATCAATAAGTGAGTACAGGCGACACTAAGCAGAAGTCCCTTCTCAACCCTCAAGGGACTTTGTGCTTTCAGTTAAAAATTAATATGCAAATCTCAAAATACTACTATATTTGTAAATGAAAGCACATGGTGGACAAGTTGTTTTTCTGTTAAACATATCTTAAGTACAGTGTAACTCATGAATCAAAATGAAGTTAGAAAGGCATTTTGAGCTCTTTTTTTCTTCAGTTGATTATATCCTAAGAGCAGATAAAAAGAAACAGATATGACAGTGTTCCTAGAATTCTCAGGAATTCTAGATTGCCCTTGATTTTGGAGATCATATCTGTCTTACCTTGGTATCTCTAGCACCTAGACAGGTCTTTAGTTTTTGAACTCAATGACTACATGAAGGAATGAACCAATGAACTGGAAGATAGTATATGACTTTCATGGCTAACACTTTGTAAATCCACACACATGTACATTACAATAAGAAGCCCTAAGGGGGAATAAATTAGGAGATTGGGATTAACATATACATATTACTATATATAAAATATATAAAATAAGAAATCAACAAGGACCTACTATGTAGCACCGAAAGCTCTACTTGATATTCTGTAATAACCTATCTGGGAAAAGAATTTGAAAAAGAGTGAATATATGTACATATATAACTGAATCAATTTGCTGTAATCACCTGAAACTAACATAACATTGTAAATCAACTGCACTCCAATATAAAATAAAAGTTAAATTAAAAATAATTTTAAAAACAAAAGAAAGAACTGATATTCTCACTTTGCCAATGGGAAGAACTCTTCAATGTGGATATTTTGACAAAGATACACATACCTAATATTAATCATGACAATGTAACTTTTAAGCAGAGATGACAGTGTCAGAAACTGCATTTAACCATTCATATACATTTTCCCTGTGAAATTTTACATTATCATCATTATTATAAAGGAAACTGAAGTTCAGAGAAACTAAGTAACTTTCCCAGAGTCTCAGAGCAAGAAAGCAGCAGAGCCAGGCTTCCCACCATGGTCTCTGACTCCACTTTACTCTCTCCCTCAGTAAAGACGGATGTGAAAATCTGCCTGATGGACCTTTGGTCTATGACAGAGAGCTGAGTCCAAGGTTGTCTGACTTCTAAGCCATGCTGGTCCAAATGCAATTACCACTTGCAAGAGATTGCAAGGACTCAAACCAAGGTCTTCTGACTCCCTGTGTGAAAACACCATGGTTCAGAGATGTTGAGAAACAGTGAAGTCAAATAGCATGTACTATTTACTATAAGGGACTTCAGAAGTCCCTAAGTCTCACATTGAGAAAGGACCATAACTCAAGCCACTTTGGTGGTTAAAATCTTTTTCCAAAAGCCATTAAAATAACCTGTTGTTGGCAAGCATTCAGAACTTCTCAGAATCCTAAACTTGGTTTACTCTCTCACTCCTTGGAATACCCTCCCCACATCCTTCACTTTGTTAAGGTCTGCTTAGCCCTTGAGAGCTGAATCTGGTAATAGAGCTTGGTGGTGATACAGACAGAGTAGGATAACCAAACAGTTAGTTTAGAAATCCCACTAGGGGATTATAGATAGAGAGGGAAATTTGGGGGCTTTAGGAGATAACTGTAAGTTAATATTACTTGAGAAAACAATCCAGACTTTGCAAATATAGCAGGCTTGCTTAATAAGAAAACTATACAAGTCAATGGCACCTGCATCTTGCTGGTTGAGGTAAGTAAGTTAATGATCCCATATATATATGAGGAAATGACATTCTAAAGTACAAGAATATCTTTATACTGAAACCTGAGATAATTTACCATACTTTAGCATATGTTAGCACTTTTCTAGGCTTCCCTCATGGCTCAGTTGGTAAAGAATCTGCCTGCAGTGCAGGAGACCTAGGTTTGATTCCTGGGTTGGGAAGATACTTTGGAGAAGGAAATGGCAACCCACTCCAGTATTCTTGCCTGGAGAATCCCATGGACAGAGGAGCCTGGTGGGCTACAGTCCATGGGGCCACAAGAGTAGGACACAACTTAGTGACTAAACCACCACCACCACCACCTTTCTACTGATTTGAATAGCTCCATGACCATCTAGGTTTGACTGTGGAGGGACAAGAAAACTCCCCCACTGATTTAGAGGAGAAGCTGATGATGGAAGCCTGATGTCTACTCAAGGATGAGGAATAAGGTAGTCTTCTCCCCCTTCCCACTTTCCCTTTGATTATAAAAAATGTAGCCTACTAAATTCTTCTGTAGAGTCCTCTGGCCTGTTCACTTGTAGCCTTCATTAGTGTCCTATGCTAATAACTCATGCTTATCTATCACCTTGCCTCTCGCTGAATTCTTTCTGAGCCAAGACATAAGGAGGCTGAACTCCACCAAGCTCTGAAATGTATTCTGTAGTTTCAGGATTAAGAAATTGGAGATTCAACAGACTTGGGTAATGCTAAGCCTATGTACTTGTTGCTCCTTCTACCTGGAACCAGTTTCCCCCACACCTTTGCATGGCTCATGCCCTCATTTTATTCAGGCCTCTGTTTAAATGGCATCTTCTTATTGGAGGCTCTTCTCCAATTCGATTTAAAATAGCTACCCTGACCACCAAATCAGATCATCTTTATCTCCTTAACCTAACTCATTTTTCTTTATAGACTGTTTGATAATCTGAAGTTATACCTTATCTTTTGCATGTTAATCGGCATGCAAACAATAGACTATCTTCCACTATTATATAAGCATCTAGAGGTCACTGGTATATTCTGAATGCCTAATCAGATCAGATCAGATCAGATCAGTCACTCAGTCGTGTCCGACTCTTTGCGACCCCATGAACCGCAGCACGCCAGGCCTCCCTGTCCATCACCAGCTCCCGGAGGTCACCCAGACTCATACCCATCAAGTCAGTGATGCCATCCAGCCATCTCATCCTCTGTCATCCCCTTCTCCTCCTGCCCTCAATCCCTCCCAGCATCAGAGTCTTCTCCAATGAGTCAACTCTTCGCATGAGGTGGCCAAAATACTGGAGTTTCAGCTTTAGCATCATTCCTTCTAAAGAAATTCCAGGATTGATCTCCTTCAGAATGGACTGGTTGGATCTTCTTGCAGTCCAAGGGACTCTCAAGAGTCTTCTCCAACACCACAGTTCAAAAGCATCAATTCTTCGGCGCTCAGCCTTCTTCACAGTCCAGCTCTCACATCCATACATGACCACAGGAAAGACCATAGCCTTGACTAGGCGAACCTTTGTTGGCAAAGTAATGTCTCTGCTTTTGAATATGCTATCTAGGTTGGTCATAACTTTCCTTCCAAGGAGTAAGCGTCTTTTAATTTCATGACTGCAGTCACCATCTGCAGTGATTTTGGAGCCCAGAAAAACAAAGTCTGACACTGTTTCCACTGTTTCCCCATCTATTTCCCTAAAGCAGGGCCTAATTCATAGAATGTACTGAGGAATGATTTGTTATATGAGTGACTGGACGAATGAGGTGTGAGCCTTGGTTCTCTTACCTAGAAAATGGGTTGATAATACCTGCCTAATAAAATTGCTATTAGTAGCAAAATATATAAATAAATAAGCATTTAGCACAAGTGCGTAAAATATGTGCCATGCTCAGTCGTGTTTGACTCTTTGCTACCCCATGGACTATAGCCTGCCAGGCTCCTCTGTCCATGGAATTGTCCAGGCAAAGAATACTGGATTTGGTTGCAATTTCTTCCTCCAGGGGATCTTCCCCACCCAGGGATCAAACTTGCGTCTCTTGCATCTCCTACATTAGTGGGTGGATTCTTTACCACTGCACCACCTGGAAAACCCACCTAGAACATGACAAGTCCTTAATAAGTAACAACTATATTTGACATAGTCTCCATTCCTGTATTAAGTAATTATTTTTCTTGTCCCCAGTAACCCTTCATTTCTTAGTAACCTCTTTGAATTGTAACATATAGTTACACATCTACCTTGAATTTCCTAGGCTCTCTTTAATGGCAGAGAGGGAGCTTTCTCAGCTCTATTTTTCTGACATCTAGGGGCACAGTATCTGTCAGAGAGAATGGTCCCTAAATATTGGAATTAATTAATGAGGACCTTCATGAACCATGACTAGAATACTGTCTCCCCTAACAAGGCTGTAAACCCAGTTTAGAGAACAATAGCAGCACACAGGCTGTGGAAGTCAGTTTAGAAAGAAGGAAGCCAAGTGCCCTATGACCTTTTTCTTTGTTGGGTGAGACGGTTTCTAACATTACCATTAAGGGAGAGGTGCCCAGCCCTTATGAGAACTGAGATCCAGTAGGTTCATACTGGCCTGTGATGATCCTCTTTAGGGGACATCTGGAAAACGTGAATAAAAAATATTGCCTGTCATGTCAGTAAATAAAAGACGTTGTAGCCATTTGACCAGCACATTGCTACAGCCGCCTTGAAGTTTCATCTTGAGGGAACTCAGGATAGAAACTGGATGCCCGCCATCTAGACGGCTACAGCCCATAGAGTCACAAAGAGTTGCACACAACTGAAATGACCTAGCATGCCATGTAGCAGTCAACTGCTGCAGCCTCTGATGGTGCATGCTGAAGAGACACGGGATGATAAAACACAGGATACTGGCTCCAGATAGCTAATGTTCATACCAAAGCAATCATTTCAGTGAGCCCAGATTCTTGCATCTTCCCATACATAGAAAAGTGCTACATTCCTACACTTGAGACCTCTGGTTTTCTTCAGTTAACAGTAATCTAATATTCTGACTACCTGGTCTTTGTTGCAAAAATTCCTATATGTCCTGGCTCCTCAACCTCCTTGCCTCTTTGAAACAGTCCCTCAGAGTGATCTGAGAGTTCTGTCTCACTGGCTTAAAGTCCTCAGAATGTCTGCCAAATAAAACATGATTCTCAACATTTATGTTGTCAGACAACAACCATGTTTGAATCACAAACTGGCATGCCCCTTGATGTTTCACCTTTCCCACTATCTCTTGCCAAAAAGTATTGTGTGGTTAGAGATCACGTACTTATCTCAATCTCAGCATGAACCACATAGAATTTTCAAGGATATTGACCATTGGTTGAAAACCACAAGAAGAAATACGAAGTCTGAGCCGGGTCACATTAGCAAAGTTCCAAGGAACAAAGGAGATGACATTCCCTGACTTTAAAAATCTGATGAGCTGGCAGAGAAAGGAAGCCCTGGAATTGTAGAGCCCTACTATTCCAGGTAGCCTCATGAAACTCAATAGTCTAAATGAAATTAAGTAGACTTGCCTAATATTCAGAACCACTCATTAGGGGAATAATTACTTTGGATGTAGAAGTTCTCTCTTTAGAAGAGATGGAAGGGTTTCTTAACAGGGAAGTTACAAAGGCATTTCTGTACTGGCTATGGGCTATGCTTGAAGAAGCACTGAGATTTCTTGCAACAATGAGATATTAGTAAATGTGCTGAAAGTTATTTATTTCTTAAAAACCAAGCATGAGTGACTAGGAATATTTTCTTTGGCAATGGTCTATATCTCTTTTCAATATTCATTTGTCAATTTATTCACCAAATAATTGTTGAGAATATGTTTTCTGCTGGGCCTTTTAGGCTCTGGATGGTGAAGACTAGGCTGAGAGTCCTCAAAGAGGCAGGAGGACCATTTCAGAATCACTGGTGAGCATTTTCAAACTTCATATAATCACTCTGCTTCCAGTCTGATAAGCCATCAATAGTGTCCTTGGCAGGGAGGGAGGTCTGAGGTTTTCCAGAGAGTTAATACTAAACCAGGGAATTCCGGCATGACCCATTTCCATGAAATTTGAGATTTTAGGGAGCAGCTTTATTAGTGTTTGAAAAAAAATTCCCAGGTGATTCTGCTAGTTAATCCCTGGCTCTCCTAATGGAAACCTGAGAAGGAAAGAAGACCTGAGAAATTCACAGATGCAGAGAAATGGCATCCAATTCCTGGCATTTGGGTATGTTGTAGAGTATAACAGATATGTTAGTCTTTGAGCCCTCCCATTTTAAAATAATAATAAAAGTAAGATTAGCATGTTTTGAGAAATTGCTTTCAGGGGGGAAAAATCCCTATTTTAGCAGTCCATAGCCTGCTTCTATACTTTATAATTTATACAGAGAACATTCGTTTTACAAATGACAAAAGTCATTTTATTTTTTCACACTAGTCTTCATCTGTGACCTGTTCCTTTCTTTCATTTCCTAAAGCACATTTCCAGATAACCTCAGGGAAAGTCAAGTTCTTGCAGAGTTTCATGCCCTGTATGTGAGCTAATTGAGGTGCTGCTCTTCAGCTTTAGTGGGGACGTGCACAGAGCATTCCCAGGCATGAAGATCCAGAACACAGAGGACCATGAGGGCATCTAAATGGAGGTGGGGGTGGAGAAATCCCAGGGACCATCTCACCAGAGAGACTCAGGTCTTAGGCTTACTTGTACTTTCATAATGTTTTTCTCTGAATCAAACCATTGGAGTTAAGTGATTTTATACTTTCAGTGGACCCAGAACCATAGAAACATGGGTTATATTTTTAAGTATGCTATTGACTTCTAATCTAATGCTAAGATTTGAGACAATCTTATTGGCTTCCAGAACAATGAGTGAAGCCTGTCTCCTCCACTCTGACCAATTCTTCCTTGTTCTTTTCCAAAGACTGATCTGATGGACAAGTGTCTACACTTGAGTTGTATTTCTAAAGATGGAGATTTCCAAGAGATTAAAGGTCGTGGTATATAGATATGATTTCTTTTCTGACTTTGGCTTCCCACAAGACCTGAGGAGTAAAAGGGTAAGATTTCATAGCAGCCCCGATCTCTCTCTCCCCTGCCTTCCCCTTGCTTATTTTTCTCTCTCTATTCTCTGGGAAAAGCTTCTATCAGCTTGGAGCTGAGCATTGAAGGCAAACCCATCCTCTTTTGCTGCTGTCCACTCAGATTTCTTTCCTCTGGTACTAACAAGCATGCCTTTTTTCTCAGTGCTGTAACAAGTGTTGAGAATTAAGTTTGGCCCTACAGAATCACCAAGCCACTTATGAATAATACTCCACAGCTCCACATTCAGTGACGTCACACTGGAATCAGCCATGGTTGGAGTATTCCTGTTATAGAAATTGGTAAAGCCTATCCATCAAAGCTTTTTTGTTTTTTTCCTTCCAGAGTTCTGGGATACCAACAAGGTAATTGGTCTAGAGCTAACCCCCAGTTAGGAGGCACCTGGATCTCTTCTGTCAGAAAGTTCTTATGTTTTCAGGAGGCTAAACAGAGGAGGCTGCAGTCCATGGGGTCGCTAAGAGTCGGACACGACGGAGCAACTTCACTTTCACTTTTCACTTTCATGCATTGGAGAAGGAAATGGCAACGCACTCCATTGTTCTTGCCTGGAGAATCCCAAGGATAGAGGAGCCTGGTGGGCTGCCGTCTATGGGGTCGCAGAGAGTCGGACATGACTGAAGCGACTTAGCAGCAGCAGCAGCAGCAACAGAGGAGGCAGGGACAGGGAGGGCTGAGTGAGGAGATGAAGTGTCACTCAACTGAAAAAAAAAAAAAAACTGTTGTAATACGAAGACAGCTTGGATGGATGGGGGATGAGGTAGGTGTGTTTTTTCACAGGGCCCTGTGTCCATGAGGTAAGAGAATTACTCCAGGTGTCTGTATACCTGTCTAGGACAGTCACTAAGATGGCAAGTTGTGTTCAGTTCCTGGATGAGTGAAGGTGAGAACAGGGAACCTTCTTAAATAATTTTCCTGCTTTCCTCTTGATGGCTTCCCTGGTGGCTCAAGTGGTAAAGGATCCACCTATTATGCAAGAGACCCAGTTTCAATCCTCTTGATACCCTCTGATAGTTTCTCTCCAGGGTAAATGTGTCACTCCTGATGTCTTCATTTGCTTTTTGCTACTGAAAAGTGAGAACTATGTTCATCTTTGCATTTTCTCTCTTTTCCTGGCTGCTAGGAAGACTGAAAGAGGTTGTATTTTTTGATGATTTTTCATGAACAGAAATTTTTGTGTATCCCTCTTTCTTTATTTCCTATATTGGGTCCTTGCTTCTCATGCAAGCAAGCTCAAATTCATTGAGGAAACTGTTAAGCTATCATTCAACCAACCAATCCAGCATATTTAATTTTTGAAAAAGTGTTTAGTCTTACATTAAAAAAATAAAAGGAGAAATTTGTGGATGGGTGAGGAATGCTCCATATTTTACTTTCTCTCTTTACTCTCCAAATGGAAAAACTCACAAAATAAAATATAACTATATATTTCTAAGTAGATTATCTCCTCTATTCTTCATATTTGGGAAACCATATACTTTATCTTGCTTATTAGATTGTTAAGTTCTTTATTGTGTGGACCAAATTTAAATTTAATTATGTATGATGTTTATTAAAGCTTGGCACCTGATAAATAAGTAAATGTGAGGTAGCTACAGAGATGGAAAATCTGGGGAAACGGTTTCTTAGGCAGAGTATATCTATATTCATCAACTAGATTTCCTAAATAGATCAATCCTTTAAATGTCTTGTGCTTAGTGCTAGGAAAGCAATGTGTTTTTAATGACTTTGAAAACTTTTTGTACTTCAGTATTAAAGCGTTGTATCTGAAATCTTACATAATGTACCCTGTTTCTAAGGCATTTTGGAATATTGTCAGAATCTAGATGCCCAGTTCATTTTTCATAGTGTTCAAACAGAGGGAAAACTTGAAAACAATAATAGATCAATAACTCACAGGCTTGGTGTGAATACAAATCATGGAGATGTTTGCTAAAAATCCTGTTTTTCTCTCACCACCATCCTAGCTTCTACTTACTAAATCAGAATTATGGAGAAGAACCCAAGAACCTGTATTTTAAGGACTGAATTGCTCCTTCACTTGAGAATTTGTGTTTCTGACCAAGTGTGAAGAAGAGGCAAATTCTTCTTCTCATTCCTAAAACTGGGCAAGAAATATAGGGGATTATTAAGATTCTTGGGAAAACTTGCAATGGTTTTCTTTCAGAGTCACCAGGATTCACCATTTTAAATTACAGATGAGTGAAGCAGGGACTCTAGGTCACTGTGAGCTGATGATAAGCCTAAGCATTTCCTGTACTGCTATTATCCTATCGTTTCCTAACCTATGTGCCTTTATAGATCTCATTCTCACAACTGTACCTCTATTCTTTGTCTCTCTTTCCTACCAGTCAGTTAATGTCCCTTGGACCATGACTAAGTCTTATTTATCCTTAGATCCCTAGTGCCTTGCAAAATGCCTGGCATATTAGAGGAGTTTAGTTCACAGATCAATGAATGCATTTATTTATTCATTCCTTCCACACAAGTCTATTGAGCTTCTACCATGAATCAGGCACTGTTCTAGATTCTGTAAATAATAGTGGTGAATGACATAATTAACTGAGCAAACAAAATCCTCATCTCCAGGGCCAGTTCTCCTAGTAAAATGCAATCATTATATTGTCTTTCTGTCTCTCAGAGGACCTGGAGGATTAAGATGCTGATGTTTATGAAATGACTCAAGTTTTTTTGAGGAAAGAAAAGAGACAACACAGAGAATACTGTTCTATAATCCTGAGAGAAAATATCAAATGTTATTTGATTGCATTGTTCTTTTAGTCTTCCCTTTTTAATAAGTGTGCCTATGATGAGAATAATTTAGAACACTCTGATGCCAGTAAATGAACTGGGGTTATGTGAAGCTGATGTAGCCTTATGCCAACAATTCACTCATCCTAAGCCATGCAACATTTCCATTTATGCTAGCAAAATTTTCTCTAGAGTACCACAAATCCTACCTGATCTCTTGTTCTTCAGTGGTAAGACCCAGTCCAAACGTGTGATGGATGTCATAGCAGCTGTTGCTATCTTCCAGCAACCTAGGATGTGGTCAGGACAGGAACCGTACTTCAGTTCATGGTACTCAACAAATCAGGGTCCTTCCCTTATATTCTGATAAGTGCTGAGGAAAAAAATCAGACTTACCCAACTTTCTGAAACTTCTTCTCCAAGTTGTTCCAAACATACCTGATTTTCTGCACTTGGATACATCGGAACTGCAAGTACAAATGTGATAGAACAGAAAAGTGAAAAGAAAGTAAAACCGCTCAGTTGTGTCTGTTTGTGAACTTCCCAACCCAGGGATCAAACCCAGGTCTTCCACGTTGCTGGTGGATTCTTTATCAACTCAGCTACCAGAGAAGCCCTGATAGAACAGATGTCATTCACAAAGTAAAGCCCATCAAGGAAAGTGAGGGTTGATTAGTCCAGGTCCTCAAACAGCTCTCACTTTTCTTGACATAGAGTTATAATTTCCAGCCCAGCAATGTGATTTTCAGAACTTTCATCCAATAAATACATTATTCTCTTGCAAAGAAAACATGCTGTAACATTGTACTCTTAAAGTCAAGTCACTTACTTTTAATTCTGGCTTCAATACAGCTTTGTTTATGACCGAGTGGCAGTCAGCCACCAGAGGTTCTTCTGTGTTCTTGCTTACAGGAATCTTTAATGTGGATAAGTAGAGGCAGATTACCTTCTTCCTCATATATCTTTGAAATTCATCCTAGAGAAGACAATTAAGCCCATGAAATTCTGCAGTGTTATTCCATAAAGCACTCAGTCAACCAAATACCTGCCAAGTCCTAGACCAGTGGTTGCCAAAGTCTGAGCTACTGATAAAAGCATTTGTATTACCTTGTAACTTGCTAGACATGTAAGAGTCAGTCTGACCCCAAACTTGCTGGGTCAGATATTATTGGGAGGCTGACAGTCCATGTTTTAAAGAGTCCTCCAGGTAATTCTGAATTGCACTAATATTTGAGAACCACTGTGCTAGGGAAAAAAGAAAAAGATACACTTTGCAAGAAAGTTCATATCAGGAAATGGTCTCCAGCTATCCTAAAATGACATCTAGGTGTTTAAAATGTATAATATCCCTCAAAACACATGTTTTTGAAAAACTGAACAGTAATTCCCTTGTATATGTTTAAGAGTTATAACACTGACAGCCATTGCTCATGTTATGGCTAAGAGCACTTACAATTAGCCTGACATAGTAGAAATTTCTCCATGCAGATGTGGAGGAAATGTCCTACATTCCTGGGTCAAAATAAGATGTAGCAAATAGATGGCAGAGACAGTTCTGCCATATTGTATCTGGGGGCAGGGAAACTCTTAAACAGAGAAGGATCTGCTCTGGAATGCTGATCATCACAGCTTGTGCACTCGCTGCAACACAGAAGGGCACGCACCGTTGTCCTTAGCAAAACAGTGTCTGCTTCTTGCAAGGAGCATGGGATACAGTAGGCCCATACCCTCCACTGGGGCTTCCAGTAGAATAACAGCGGAAGGACCCCACAGGTCAGCACGGATGTCACAAGAAAGAGAACTCTGCGTAGCTTCTGGGTCTGGTAACCAAACACCTCCTGGAGAGTAAATAAAAAAAAATCACTCTATTTTTTGCCCACATAAAATCACATTTTGTTCCAGGACACACAAACTTTAGGTGCAGGTTGGGTTGGGAGAGGAATCTAGTTTTGGTTGGTTGGATCAGATCCATTGCTTACAGCTGTCAGCTGATACAACAAAAAAAGAAAAAGAAGGAAGGACCCATTTTCCTATCCCAGCACATGGAACTAAAATGTTAGGAGCAAGGAACAGACGGACTTATTTGGTTTTAAATATTCATGAGTCATCTCAGATCTATTAATATAAAATACGTATGTTTTAGATCAGATTTACTTCCTTTAGATAAAAGGGTTTTAAAAATTATTAATATGAACTTATTGGAGGAAGATGATAAATTATGACCAATAGGATTCATATCTTGTTTTAGGAATGAAAGTGTGCATAAATGTACTGCTTTGTAAAACAGTAGGGTGATATAAATTAAGAGATTATTTGTACATGTGAAAGATTTTCAACAGACAGCTTATAGGTATTTATCCTGAGAGTAACATGCTGAAATATTTCTGTTTTTAATAATTGATTAGTTAACACTTGTCATGAGTTGTGTAAAGACTTGAGATGTAGTTTTAGGGGAAGATAAATAGCCAAAAACAATAGATTTGCTTGTTTAAAGCTAATTTCTAGTTTCCACCTTCTACCATGAAATTTCACAGTATTGTTTTCTAAATTTCAAAAAACTAGATAGTGTATTTAGAAAACCCGGAGGGCTCCTGATTATGAGTGACATTGTTGCTGCTGCTGCTGCTAAGTCGCTTCAGTCGTGTCTGACTCTGTGTGACCCCATAGACGGCAGCCCACCAGGCTCCCCCGTCCCTGGGATTCTCTAGGCAAGAACATTGGAGTGGGTTGCCATTTCCTTCTCCAGTGCATGAAAGTGAAAAGTGAAAGTGAAATCGCTCAGTCATGTCTGACTCTTAGCGACCCCATGGACTGCAGCCTACCAGGCTCCTCCATCCATGGGATTTTCCAGGCAAGAGTACTGGGGTGGGGTGCCATTGCCTTCCCCGGTGAGTGACATTGTTACTCTACCATTATTTGACTTTCTGCTGTTACTGTGTGTGTGGGTGTGTTTTCTATGACTGGAATCTGGGGTCCAGATCACAGGAATGTAATGTCAAGAAAATAGGTTTTTCTACAGCACTTTCAGTGATGGAATCTCCTGAATTTTATGCCAGTTTACTTTTAAAAATCTATGTATTTTTGACTGTGCTGAGTCTTTTTTGCTACATGTGGGCTTTCTCTAGTTGTGGTGCGTGGACTTCTCATCACAGTGGGTTCTCTTGCTGTGGAGCAGCCTCTAGCACACGTGAGCTTTGGTAGATGTGTCTGCAGGCTTAGTTGCCCTGCAGTACGTGGAATCTTCCCTGACCAGGAATTGAACCGCTACATTGGCAGATTCTTAACTGCTGGACCACCAGAGACAACCTTAGGATAGTTTGAAAGTGAAAGTGGAGTCGCTCAGTCGACCCCTTGGACTGTAGCCAACCAGGCTCCTCCATTCATGGGATTTTCCAGGCAAGAATACTGGAGTAGGGTGCCATTTCCTTCTCCAGGAGATCTTCCCTAACCCAGGGATTGAACCTGGGTCTCCTGCATTGTAGGCAGACACTTAACCGCCTGAGCAATCATGTTTATAATAAATCTTTTGGCTTAATTCTTTGGGAAAGTTTTCATCTTCAAAATAATCATTTTAGTTAATATTTTCTAATAAAGGAACTCTGGTAGATCAAGATTTCAATAGAAGTTGATGAAAGTAACCCTTAAACATATTGAAAAGATCCCAGGTTTAAGAAGCAAAGACGTAAGTTAGAGTCACCACTCTGTTGGTTTCCAGCTATGTAAACTTAGGTAAATAATTTCATTTCTTTTTTTGTGTGTGTGTGTAATAAAGTTTTATTAAAGTATAAAGGAAATAGAGAAAGCTTCTGACATAGGCGTCAGAAGGGGGTAGAAAGAGTACCCCCTTGCTAGTGTTAGCAATGAAGTTATATACTCTAAAGAATGTCTCAGGTTGTAAAGACCTAATTTACATTTTAAGATAACACTGTCTTCAGGCAGGATACATTATCGTTATATAATCCTAAGGAATGTAGAGAAAGAAAAAAAAGTTTGTCCTTTCTTCCTCCTTGAGAATACTAGACCCCTCTCTCCTTGGGGACCCCTAGCCTCCTTATTAATCTGCCTAGGACATGACTTTCTCATTCCCCCCTTTTATTTTAGGAGAATTATGTTGCCTAGGGAAAAGGGGCGTCGTTCTCCTTCCATAACTCCTTCCGAGCTGACAAGGGGCGTTGTCCCTAAATTGGTGAGGGAACATATTCTCCTAATCTTCATATTGAGGATTTCTGATCCAGGGGCCCCAAATAGTAGTTGGAGGAAGCTATAGCAGTAGCAGGAGTTTGAGCAACCATTTGTAACTTAAAGGCTTTCATGCGGCTAGAAACAAATCCAGTTATACAATTACAGATGTAGGGAGTAAACAGCAAGAACACAACATTCAGAATCAAAATTAAAAGTCACATCATGTCCATAGTTAAAGTACAAAGTGTTGCACTAGTCCATTTTAGGGTTGGTAGAAGTCATCAGATGAAGAAGAGGCATAGCATGTGATTGTTGTTGAAGGTATTCACAGACTTGGAGAAAGTCTTTTCCTTGAAGTGGAGATGTCCACCATGGGAAGCCTTCCACTGATGAAGAGGGGAGTGCTCCGCAGACCCAGCAGTTAGACCGATTGTGGAATGCAGCATAGGAGTGAGCCCAGGACAGGAAGACATTGTCTTGAGGATCCAACGGCAGACTCAGGATATTTGGAGTCAGCAGAAGCAGACTCACATAGATGATTATCAGGCCCATCCGCTGCCCTTTGTTAAACTCCAGAGTTGGGTTAGGGCCACAAGCTCCGCTAACTAAGCACTGGTTCCCTGGAGGAGAGATTTTGCTCCCCAAACCTGTTCAGCAGTCATCACCTGCTTTATGCTTTCCATCCCGAACAAAAGAACTGCCATCTGTAAATATTTCCATGTCAGGATTGTCTAATGGGGTATCCATTAGATCTTCTCGAGCTGCATAGTTTAAAGTTAGGAATTGAGAACAATCATGATCAGGAGTTTCATTTTCCTTCTTGGGAAGGAAAGTGGGAGGATTTAAATTTCCACAAACTTTAAGCTTAGTTACTGGTCCTTCTAACAACAATGACTGATACTTAAGAAGCCTACTGTCTGTCATCCAAATATTAACCTTAGAATTTAAGATTCCACTCACATCATGAGAAGTCCGTACAGTAAGGTTTCGTCCATTAATTATTTTTAAAGCTTCAGGTGCTAATAAAGCTGCTGCCCCAATTACTCTTAGGCAGTGAGGCCACCCATGTGAAACTACATCTAATTCTCTGCTTAGATAAGCAATAGGTTGCTGCTGAGGCCCTCGGGGTTGTGTCAAAACTCCCAATGCCACACCTTTTCTTTCAGTGACAAACAAATTGAATTCTGACCCTGTGGGCAAGCTCAGAGCTGGAGCTTGCAGGAGAGCAGTCTGAAGAACCTTAAAAGCCTTTTGAGTATCTGGAGACCAAACCAGTTTATCGGTTTGGGCCTGCTGAGTTTCAGCTATAAGTTTATATAAAGGCCGGGCAAGTTCCCCATAACCCGGAATCCAAATGCGACAGTAATCTGTGATTCCCAAAAATCCTCTCAATTGTCTTAAAGTCATAGGTAGGGGATGATTTAGTATAGGTTTAATTCTTTCAGGGCCTATGGCCCTAGTGCCTTCTGATATGATTAGGCCCAGATATCTAACTGATTGTTGACAAAGCTGAGCCTTTTCTCTTGATGCCTTGTAACCACAGCCTGCCAGGAAGTTTAAGAAATCTTCTGAGGCTCGCGAACAAGCTTCCTCTGTCTCAGCACAGAGCAAAATATCATCTACATATTGTAACACCACCGCTTCAGAGCTATTAAAGTTTTGTAGATCCAGTGACAAACTTTGTCCAAATAAGTGAGGACTGTCACGAAATCCCTGGGGCAAAACTGTCCAGGTTAACTGAGAAGCTGGTTGTGTAGGATCTTCAAAGGCAAATAGAAATTGACTTTCTTCTGCCAAAGGCACTGAATAGAAGGCATCCTTTCAATCAATTACTGAGAAATATTTGGCCTGTTCAGGAATTTCAGACAATAGAGTATAAGGATTAGGCATCACGGGGTGTAAAGGAACTACAGCCTCATTTATTATTCGTAAATCTTGAACTAGTCTCTATTTACCATTTGATTTCTTTATACCCAAAATACGAGTGTTGCAAGGACTGTTACAGGGAATTAATAGTCCCTGTTCCTTTAAATTTTCGATGATGGGTTTTAATCCTTCTTTAACTTCAGGTTTCAGTGGATACTGCTTCTTATGTGGAAATACGTGCAGGTCTTTGAGCTTAACAACTACAGGAATAGCATTTTGTGTTCGACCCACAGATTTTCCATCAGCCCATACTCTAGGATTTACATTTTGTTCAACTAAAGGGAGAGAAAGGAAGGACTCCATATTCATGAAAACAGAGACATGGACCTTGCTCAATATATCTCTTCCCAAAAGGGGTGAGGGAGATTCTGGCACGATCAGAAACTCGTGTGAAAATAGCACAGAATCCCAGCTGCAAGATAAAGGACAACTGAAATAATACCTTTTGGCTCGTCCAGACAGTCCCATTACGGAAGTGGATCGGGAAGAAAGTGGGCCAGGGGCTTCAGTAAGCACAGAATAAGTTGCCCCAGTATCTAAAAGGAAATCGACGGATTGGCCCCCCACAATTATTAATACCCGGGGTTCCTCAGGTGTAATTAGGACGGGAGCTTGTGTGGGGACCCCCGGGCACCTTCAGTCCTGATTGTCTTGAGAGTCTGACCCCGGAGACCTACGCCTCTGGGGGCAGTCTCTCTTCCAGCGTGGTCCTTTGCAGACCGGACTTGGAGCCGGGCGGCTTAGATGCCTGAGGGCAATTCTGCTTGAGGTGCCCCTCCTTTCCACATTGATAGCAAGCCCATCCTTTTTCACCTGGGCCCCTCTGGGCATTTTTCTCAGGCTGTTTAAGAGCATTTTTCATAGCCATGGCGAAGGCTTCCGCCTTTTCCTTTGTCTTTTTTTGCCTTTCTTTCTTTTCCTCATATTCCCTACCATAATAGACTGTCTGAGCCAGTTGTAACAGAGTATCTAAAGACTGATTTGGTCCATACGCCCATTTTAATAGCTTACGGCGTATATCTGGAGCCGACAGAGTGAGAAATCTATCCTTTAAGATCACTTTTCCCTCTTCACTTTCGGGATCAATCTCAGTGAGTCTGCGAAGGCCTTCTCTCAGTCTATCTAGGAATTTACCAGGAGCTTCCTTCTCCTCCTGTTCTATGTCTGCCAATTTGCCATAGTTTAAAGGCTTAGAATGTGCCTGCCTAAGTCCTTCAAGAATACATCTAACAAAATGACTCTGATCCCATCTTCCTTTAGCTGTGTTGTAGTCC
The DNA here is from genome assembly GCA_935064755.1 of Tragelaphus eurycerus. NCBI lineage: Eukaryota > Metazoa > Chordata > Mammalia > Artiodactyla > Bovidae > Tragelaphus > Tragelaphus eurycerus. Next base: position 26,804,082 of record CAKXYN010000018.1, on the reverse strand, counting down.
CAGTCTGGTTCTATAGTTGGGACTGCCTGATTCCCAGTGGGGAGGGCCGCTATCTCGTTCTCCCTCTTCCCTACTGATTCATTACCAAGCCATTCATCTCCATAAGCAACTGCTTTTTCCAAAACACGAGTCTTTGACTCGGGAGTCAACGTTTGTCCCAAGATATACATCACATCTTTCCAAGTGAGGTCCTAAAGCAGAGTAACACCTTTAAAGGCTCTAATATATTTTTCTGGGTCCTCTAAATAGTCTCCCAGATCCTCCTTGATTCTTTGTATTTCTTGATAAGAGAAAGGCTTATTAACTCTCACAGACTGATTATTTCTCCCAGTGGGTGTTTCATAAAGAGGCAACAGCTTGTGTGGCTGTTCCTCAGTCTCTCTGGCTTCTCTGCGCATATGATCCCAGGGTTAGATTGGAGAAACCTGTTTTTCCTCTTTTCTTTGTCTCCTATCCTCCATCTCATCTCTTACTTCGATGGTCTGAGTTTTTACTGAAACCAGAGTAGTCTGAGGTCGTACTGAGACAGGAGTTGTTTGGACCTCTATGTGGGCAGTTTGAATCTCAGTTTGGATTTCCACTGAGACCAAAGCAACCCTTCTGAGGGGGGTTCTCTGGCTTTCAGTTTTTTCAGCTTGGAGCCCCAGGTACCGGGCAAAGTAGGAGGACAGGAGGGAGCTGAAGGTTTTACGCCCAAATCTACACCCTTAGGACATATCAGATCAGATCAAAGCAGTCGTGTCCGACTCTTTGCGACCCCATGAACTGCAGCACGCCAGGCCTCCCTATCCATCACCAGGCGAAAAAGGGCAACACATATGTCACTTTTATCTATTTTCCTTGTACCCTACAGAACCGGTCTAATTGTAGAACAGTATTATACCTAAGAGATCCTCCAACTGGCCACCATTCGCCGTCCTCCAATGGATACTGTGGCCATGCAGTATCACATAGGAAGACCAGGTGTGTCTTCTTTAAGCCCTGGGGATCAAATCTATCCCAGTTTTTCAGGATACAGTTCAAAGGAGTGAGGCTGGAATTGTTAGCTCCCATCTTGTCTTGAAGGATCTCGGACGAGCCCCCAAGATGAAAAGTTGTCGTGTCACGCGAAGACACCGGGATTCTTGGCCCCCGGAGGAGAAGAATTCAATCTGGGGCCAGAGACGAGGCTTGATCGCTCAAAGCTTTTGTGTAATAAAGTTTTGAACTCTTTATTGCCAAATTCAGACTGAAATTGAAGAAAGTAGGGAAAACTACTAGACCATTCAGGTATGACCTAAATCAAATCCCTTATGATTATACAGTGGAAGTGAGAAATAGATTTAAGGGCCTAGATCTGATAGATAGAGTGCCTGAGGAACTATGGAATGAGGTTCGTGACATTGTACAAGAGACAGGGATCAAGACCATCCCCATGGAAAAGAAATGCAAAAAAGCAAAATGGCTGTCTGGGGAGGCCTTACAAATAGCTATGAAAAGAAGAGAAGCAAAAAGCAAAGGAGAAAAGGAAAGATATAAACATCTGAATGCAGAGTTCCAAAGAATAGCAAGGAGAGATAAGAAAGCCTTCTTCAGTGATCAATGCAAAGAAATAGAGGAAAACAACAGAATGGGAAAGACTAGGGATCTCTTCAAGAAAATCAGAGATACCAAAGGAACATTTCATGCAAAGATGGGCACGATAAAGGACAGAGATGGTGTGGACCTAACAGAAGAAGAAGATAATAAGGAGAGGTGGCAGGAATACACAGAAGAACTGTACAAAAAAGAGTTTCAAGACCCAGATAATCATGATGATGTGATCACTGACCTAGAGCCAGACATCTTGGAATGTGAAGTCAAATGGGCCTTAGAAAGCATCACTACGAACAAAGCTAGTGGAGGTGATGGAATTCCAGTGGAGCTATTCCAAGTCCTGAAAGATGATGCTGTGAAAGTGCTGCACTCAATATGCCAGCCAATCTGGAAAACTCAGCAGTGGCCACAAGATTGGAAAAGGTCAGTTTTCATCCCAATCCCAAAGAAAGGCAATGCCAAAGAATGCTCAAACTACCGAACAATTGCACTCATCTCACACGCTAGTAAAGTAATGCTCAAAATTCTCCAAGTCAGGCTTCAGCAATATGTGAACCGTGAACTTCCTGATGTTCAAGCTGGTTTTAGAAAAGGCAGAGGAACCAGAGATCAAATTGCCAACATCCGCTGGATCAAGGAAAAAGCAAGAGAGTTCCAGAAAAACATCTATTTCTGCTTTATTGACTATGCCAAAGCCTTTGACTATGTAGATCACAATAAACTATGGAAAATTCTGAAAGAGACGGGAATACCAGACCACCTGATCTGCCTCTTAAGAAATCTGTATGCAGGTCAGGAAGCAACAGTTAGAACTGGTCATGGAACAACAGACTGGTTCCAAATAGGAAAAGGAGTACGTCAAGGCTGCATATTGTCACCATGTTTATTTAACTTATATGCAGAGTACATCATGAGAAATGCTGGACTGGAAGAAACACAAGCTGGAATCAAGATTGCTGGGAGAAATATCAATAACCTCAAATATGCAGATGACACGACTCTTATGGCAGAAAGTGAAGAGGGGCTAAAAAGCGTCTTGATGAAAGTGAAAGTGGAGAGTGAAAAGGTTGGCTTAAAGCTCAACATTCAGAAAACGAAGATCATGGCATCTGGTCCCATCACTACATGGGAAATAGATGGGGAAACAGTGGAAACAGTGTCAGACTTTGTTTTTCTGGGCTCCAAAATCACTGCAGATGGTGACTGCAGCCATGAAATTAAAAGACGCTTACTCCTTGGAAGGAAAGTTATGACCAACCTAGATAGCATATTCAAAAGCAGAGACATCACTTTGCCAACAAAGGTTGGCCTAGTCAAGGCTATGGTCTTTCCTGTGGTCATGTATGGATGTGAGAGCTGGACTGTGAAGAAGGCTGAGCGCCGAAGAATTGATGCTTTTGAACTGTGGTGTTGGAGAAGACTCTTGAGAGTCCCTTGGACTGCAAGGAGATCCAACCAGTCCATTCTGAAGGAGATCAATCCTGGAATTTCTTTGGAAGGAATGATGCTCAAGCTGAAACTCCAGTATTTTGGCCACCTCGTGCGAAGGGTTGACTCATTGGAGAAGACTCTGATGCTGGGGGGATTGAGGGCAGGAGGAGAAGGGGACGACAGAGGATGAGATGGCTGGATGACATCACTGACTTGATGGGTGTGAGTCTGGGTGACCTCCGGGAGCTGGTGATGGACAGGGAGGCCTGGCGTGCTGCGGTTCATGGGGTTGCAAAGAGTCGGACACGACTGAGCGACTGATCTGATCTGATCTGATCTGATCTGAAAGGAAATAGAGAAAGCTTCTGACATAGGCGTCAGAAGAGGGTAGAAACAGTACCCCAATAATTTCATTTCTAGGGAATCCCAACTTACTCTTCTACAAAAACAATTAGAAATATGTACCTTACAGGGCACTTAGACTCAAATGAGATAATGTCACCTTAAGTGTTCTGCAAAGTAATTACAAGGTTAAAAGTTTCTTTCCATTACTCAATAGGATCACCTACTTGGGGAAAAATTATCCATTAAGTTTCGTGATGCAACTATTTGGAAATTATTCATGATAAGCTTTACATGTATCTTAGAAACATGTGTTCACTCTGCTTTAAGCATATTTTCAGTTAGAGCTCCTTTCTCTCTCCTATCTTTCCTCTGACTCTGTAAACCTGCTTTGGTTTTATTTGTCAGTTACATTAGGTTTATTAGACTCAAATAAAAAGTATGTGCCAATGCACATATTATGTCATAAATATGCATTCTTTTACATTTTAAAAATGGATTAGCTTTAGCTTTAAATTTTTAAAAGTTATTTATTTATTTTTAGTTTGGGCTGTGCTGAGTCTTCGTTGCTGCAAGTGACTTTGTCTAGTTGCAGAGAGCCAGGGCTACTCCTCAGTGTTGGTGTGTAGGCTTCTCTTTGCATTAGCTTCTCTTATTGCAGAGCACAGGCTGTAGGTGTGTGGGCTTCAGGAGTTGTGGCACATGGGCTTAGTTGCCCCACGGCATGTGGGATCTTCTCAAACCAGAGATTGACCTACTGTCCCTTGCATTGCAAGGTGGATTTTCAACCACCGGACCACCAGGGAAGCCCAATATTCATTCTTTTACAAAGCTATTTACAGGGTCTATTTCCAAAGCCCAAGAGTACACAAAATAGAAGCAGACTAGTTTGGAATTTTAGTCCAGCTTTTAGCTGAAATGAGCATATTTGTTGACAACATAACTTTTCTCTGTTTACTTACATACAGCAATGGCATTGATAATCATAATGCTGGTTTTCCATTAGGTCTTTTCTATACAACAATTTTTTTATTAAAAAAGTAACTCACAATGCTATCAAGACTTCACTGAAATCACTACAGCTACATACTTCCAATAACCTTATAAATTGAGTAATTCTTTAGAGAAAGCAAGGTGATAAATTGTATTAAGAATTATAAAGATGTTTCTATCCCTTGAATCAGTAATTCCACACTCAAAAATATACCCTAAGGAAACAATACAGAAAGTGATATATATAAAGATTTCAGCACAGCATTATTTGTAATAGCAAAATTATTAGAAGGAATAAATGATAGCTAACAGTTCAATAAGATGTGAGTCAAAACAATGGGCTATTGTGGAGCCATTTAAAACAAAATGTATGAACTCAATTTAGAAGTATGGGCATCATATGCTGCTGCTGCTGCTGCTGCTAAGTTGCTTCAGTCGTGTCCAACTCTATGCGACCCCATAGACGTCAGCCTACCAGGCTCCCCTATCCCTGGGATTCTCCAGGCAAGAACATTGGAGTGGGTTGTCATGTCCTTCTCCAGTGCATGAAAGTGAAAAGTGAAAGTGAAAAGTGAAAGTGAAGTTGCTCAGTCGTGTTCGACTCTTAGCGACCCCATGGACTGCAGCTCACCAGGCTCCTCCGTCCATGGGATTTTCCAGGTAAGAGTACTGGAGTGGGGTGCCATTGCCTTCTCCGGGGCATGATATGATATATGATATAATGTTAAGTGAAGAAAAGAACAGATAAAATAGATGGACAACAAATAGCAATATGATGAAATTTAACCTAACTATATCAATAATTACATTAAATGCAAAAGGTCTTAATTCTATATTTGAAAGCAAAGATGATCAGGCTAGACAATAAAAGATTTAGTATATGCTGTTTAAAAGAGACATACTTTAAATGTAAAGAAGCAGATAGTTTAAAAGGATAAAGAAGGGGAAAACATAGCATACAAACACTAAGAAAACAGAATCAGTAAAGCTATATTAATGGCAGACAAAATAGACTCTAAAAAAAAAAAAGAAATAAGAGAAAAAGGACAAAGATTCATTCAACAAAGAGACATAACAGTCCTAAATTTTTGTGCATCTATAAGCACAGTTTCAAAACTTATAAAGCATACTTGATAGAACTTAAATTTACTCTCATTATTGGAGATTTTATAACATAAAGAAGGAAATAATAAAGATAGGAAGAGAAATGAATAAGATAGAAAGCAGACATACAATAGACAAAATCAATAATGCCAGATTTGTACTTAGAGGGGTTAATACAATTGATAAACTCAAATCTGAATATTTTATGGTTATTAAAGAAAATAAATGTGTAACTAAAAGCTGTAATACCAAAAAAAAAAAAAAAAGATCTTCAATCCCAGATGGCTTGTGAATCCTTTCAAATGTTTGAGGTAGAAGCGATATCAGTCTTTCACAAACTCTATCATAAATAGAGGAGGTAGGAATCCTTCCAACTCATTTTATGAGGCTGGCATATTCAGATACCAAGATCAGATAGGTATGTAATAAGAAAGAAAAATTATAGGCTAGGATTTATAAGAAACATGGATGAAATTATCCTGAAGTAATTTTCTAAATCAGTGAAATATTTAAAAAGTGATGTGTCATTATCAAATGCAGTTTATTCTAGGATTACAAGAACTTGAAAATCAATGTATTTTGGTAAATTAACTTGAGGAGGAAAATGATAATCAGATACAGAGAAATTTTCATAAAATTTAATACCAATACATTAAAAAAGAAAGAAACCTCTCAGCAACCTAGCAACAGATAAGAACACCTTTCAGCTAACATCATGCTTAATGATAAAATATTACTGCTCTTGAAGTGACAAGCAAAATAAGGTTACCAGCAATCACCACTAGTATACAATATAGTACTGGAAATCTTAACCATTGCATAAGACAAGAAAATGAAATAATGTTTATAATAATTTGAAAATGAAAAGTAATAATACTATATTATATACTTGAAAGTTGCTAAGAGAGGAAGTCTTAAATATTCTCACCACAAAAGAAAAGTGGTAATTACGTGAGGTGATGGAGGTGTTAGCTAATATTATGGTGGTAATCATTTCATAGTATTTAAGTATATCTAGTCAACATGTTGCATACTTTAAACTTACAAATTTTTATATGTCAATTATATCTCAATACCTTTGGAAAAAAGAAGTAAAACTCTCTTTATGAGTAGATAATGTGATTACATACGTAAAGAAACTCAAAAGAATGTGCAAACAATTATCAGAGTTAGTAAGTGAAATTATCAAGGTTTTTGAATGGTGTCAATATAGAAAAACCAATTGTATTTTAATATACTAGTAACAAACAACTTGAGAGTAAAGTTAAATGTCATTTGTAGTACTATCAAGGGGAAATAATCAATTATCTTGTAACAGTTCTATCAAAATTGTGCAGGACCTCTGAATTGAAAACTACATATTATTACTGAGAGCAAAAATACAAATAGAGAGGTTTATTAAGTTTGAGGACTGCTGCTGCTGCTGCTAAGTCATTTCAGTTGTGTCTGACACTGTGCGACCCCATAGACGGCAGCCCACCAGGCTTCCCCGTCCCTGGGATTCTCCAGACAAGAACACTGGAGTGGGTTGCCATTTCCTCCTCCAATGCATGAACGTGAAAAGTGAGAGTGAAGTTGCTCGGTCATGTCCGACTCCTATTGACCGCATGGACTGCCGCCTACCAAGCTCCTCCCTCCATGGGATTTTCCAGGCAAGAGTACTGGAGTGGGGTGCCATTGGACTAACCATTAGCAATCCCATTTAACTAACTGATGATTGAATTCATGGAACTGTACAATAAAGATCAGTGTACTTTTTGACATCATTGTATGTACATAAGTCGATAATAAATAAAAAAAAAAAGTGGAGTTTGTTATTAGATGTCCAAGCAGGTGAAAGTTTCTTTACCTACTTTAGTGTGATTGAATTGAGAAAGAGAGCAAAATTTGGGAAGTGAGGACCATAGAAAGGATTTCTATGGAAAGTAGGAAGTTTCGTGACCCGGGAAGACAATAACTGTCTTGAGCTGTGGAGGACTAGAAAGTGCCAAGATACATAGGAGCAGAGTTAAAAATCACATCTCTAATAACCAAGATAAATTTCTGTGAAAGACATTGCTTATGGCTGGAAACAGCTCAGTATTAAAATATCAACAGCTTTTTCCCTGATCTGTTTTAAAAAACCAGTAGAGAAATAGATAATAGACAGAAATAAAAGACCTTGCAAATGTCAGAATAACTTTCAGAACTGTGTAGTTCCTTGAGCAAAGATGAGCAGAAGGAATGTTTTTGCTTCCTTGATAAACTGGCCTCATGAATCTTAATAAAATTCCTTTCTACCCTTTCTCAGTTTTCCTAGAGTTTATGTGACTAGATATGGAACTTGAGGTCTCAGCTAAAAGAATCACTACTTTATTTGGCACTCTTTCAATCTAGTCTCAATTGGTTTGTCAATGTTTGTGTGATTTGAGTTTATCATATTTTCATTTTAACCAATTAATCTCAACTATAATTTGATTGTTCTAAATGATTATTCTACGATACAGGAAGATTCACTCAGAGTTTTCCTAAATATTGATTCAGTCCTAGTAAAATCCACTAAGAAATGCAGGATAGATGAGAGAGTCAAGAATACTATGTGAGCCGTAATTGGAAGACAAGTAGAATGTAGAGGTTTTGCAAATGTAAAGGTTCTGCGAACAGGAGTGAGAAGATCAAAATCTCAAGCTCCTTTCAATGAAGTGAGCTTTGCCACCTATTAGCTATGTGACCTCAGGACTTAACCTCTCTAAGTCTCAATTTCCATCTCTGTACTTAGGGGATATTAATAACACACACCTGGACAAATAGTTGTGAAGGTTAAACAAGAAGTGTAAGGTGCTGAGGACAAAGGAAGTGCTCAGTCAATGTTAGCAGTGGTTTGATAATAGGTCCCTAGTGGCTCAGACAGAGAAGGCAATGGCACCCCACTCCAGTACTCTTGGCTGGAAAATCCCAAGACGGAGGAGCCTGGTAAGCTGCAGTCCATGGGGTTGCTAAGAGTCGGATGCGACTGAGCGACTTCACTTTCACTTTTCACTTTCATGCATTGGAGAAGGAAATAGCAACTCACTCCAGTGTTCTTGCCTGGAGAATCCCAGGGACGGGGGAGCCTGGTGGGCTGCTGTCTATGAGGTCACACAGAGACGGACACAACTGAAGTGACTTAGCAGCAGCAGCAGTAGCAGCAGCAGTGGCTCAGACAGTAAGGAATCTGCCTGCAATGCATAAGACCTGGGTTTGATCCCTGGGTCAGGAAGATCCCCTGCAGAAGGAAATGGCGACCCATTCCAGTATGCTTGCCTGGAGAATTCCATGGACAAAGCAGCCTGGCAGCCTACAGTCCATGAGATTGCAAAGAGTCAGACACTACTGAGCAATTAACACTCCGAATTTTCAGTCAAAGGAGGAAAAGAGGTGACTCAGTCTTGAGTTGCAATATACTGAGTCAAGGCTGGCAATGGAAACAGGCTGTATTCCATTAGCTGAGGACCCCAGACCTGCCACTTATTACTGGAGTTGAATAGCACAGAGTTTGAGCCCATCTTTGAATAAATTTGAATTGTAGTTCCTCAAAGCAGTAATGTTCCCTCACTTCTTTGTTCCCCAACAGAATTCTGTATTCCAAATGCTAGGAGAGGTGGCACAGCCTTAAATGTCTTTTCCTAGACCCAGAGTACAGAGTAGGCAGCCTCTGTACTGACTAGGAGTAACTGAAGTATGCAGGTGCCTTTTGATGGAGGTTGTTTTCTAAGGTCACAATTAAGAGTCTTATCCAAGTCTGTCAGCAAAGCCTCTGTTCTTTACAGCCTACTCTGTTACCTTCTAGAAGCCCTCACTCCTATTTCTTGCTCTGTCACTTGCCAGTTAATGTGATCTGGGTAAATGATTTAATTCTCTGAACTTTAGATTTCTTGTGTGAAAAATGTGGCTGGTTGTAAAACAATGGAAGTTGTCTGACATCACAGCTAAAAGCTGGGGATAGGGCATGAGAAAACCAAGTTCAAATCATGCCTCTACCACTTAAGCACTTAAGTCCACATGACTTCGGATGATTCAATTTCCTCCTTCATAAATAAAAATAAAAACATTAACTATTTTTCTGGGTTATTATGAGAAACGAATGAGATAATGCATGCAACACACTTAATACAGTTCCTGAAACATTTTGAACATTCAGTATATGTTGAAAGTAAACATTAGCTTGGTTAATTTACCGTCCAGCAAAATTTGAGTGGATTATAAGTAGCCAGTCTTGTTGAACTGGCTGTGAAATGCTTTGACCATAGGCAATATTCAGAGCTAAATGCTATTTGCCAAAACCATAAGTTGTGCTTCTAAAAGTGGCTTAAGTGGAATTTTTGCTTTTTCCACAGAGCACAAATTGTCAAAACTGAAATCAAATGCAGGCTAAAGAGAAAACTGCTCACCTTTGTGATATGTGAAAGTAGAAGAAAGGCTTTAAGATAAAACACCAAATTGATTCAAAGACTCGCTAGATGTAGTAACTATATATACACAAGTATCCCAATGCACACATACACACCACTACAGTCACCCTTCACTAGTATGGGAGGTAAACAGTGTACCAGATTATTCTGTCTCTGATGCTTACATAATATCACCTTTTATATGTTTACTTCACTGAGCTCAATTTTCTCAGCTGTAAAACTGATATCTGAGTAACTAGCTCGTAGGGATTTGGTGAGAACATACGTGAAGCACTAGCACATATAGGACATTAATTACTTCTTGTTTTCTTTATAGGTAGTTTGTCAGATATATAGCTACCATCAGAGACAGAACCAAGATTGGTCACACTATTTAGGAAAGGAGAATTACAGGGCCCAGCTTCATCTAAACACAATTTCTTCCCCAAATTCCCTTTTGGTGGGGTCTTCTTTGTCTTACAGAACTATCCCCAAGGGTTTCCCTCCTACTTGTTCTGGAATTTTCATTGCATCTGGAGCACTAGAATTTATGAACCCCTGGTCTTATGAACAGGTCTTTTTTCAGTTTTTGTAAACTGTCTTATTATGTTCACCATTCATGTATTTATCCATCTGAAATATTTGTCGCATACCCACCATGCAAAAGCACAATAGTGATTCAAGTTTTTTGCAATGGGTATTTTGGGTTACAGTGCATAACATTCTCATTTATTCAAGCCAGATTATTACAGCTCAAAGTTACAAATTTATTTACTCAAACAAGATATGACATAAATAACTCTCCTTACTTCAATTACCTTTCATGGATGGCAATGCCAATTTCCTGTTGTGACAGGTTGGGTTTTTCCGTAAGTAAGAATTTTTCAATAACAGAGTAAGTTAGCCTTTTCTCTGTAGGTCTCAAACTTTTAGTCCTTTGAATCATAGCCAAAGAGATAATGTCTCTGTGTCCTTTTATGAAGCTAGAATTCATCATGTTTTATCTTCTTTTTTTAAAACAACAATCACAGCTCCAGGTTTCTATTCATTATTCACAGTCTACCCTTTGTTGTCTTTATCTGGACATGCCAAACTGTGTTCTTTTATGTGTTAAATGGGAGAATATTCTTAAAAACTGCTCTCTTATCTCTAACTCTGCCATGTTTCAAAGTTATTTTCTTTAATGTTGGGATAATATTATCTGTAGGTAATGAATCATGTTAGTGTGGCCATTGTTCTTCACCCTGGTATTACTGGTTTGGTGTGATCACATGTAGTAATTTGTGTTGTTATCACTAGCCACCAAGCATTGTTAATTATAGCTTTCTATGTTTTGTCCTGCATTCATGCCATGGAGTACCCTTTGGGTAAGGATAAAACGTCATGAGTACTTTCACTTTTGTCCACATTTGGCAATAAAAACTAACCTTAATGGGCATTTATTTAGGTGTCATTTAATCTTCACAACAATCCTATGAAATAGATATTATTATGTTATAAAATAGGGATTATTATTAATTATAATATTTGTAAGCTATTATTTATAGATCAGAGAAACTGAGTTTTATGGGGAAGGGATAAATTAGGAGTTTGGGATTTACATACATACACTATTATATATAAATAGATAACCTACAAGGGCCTACTGTATTAGTTTAGTTCAGTCGCTCACCTGTGTCTGACCCTTTGTGACTCCATGGACTGCAGCATGCCAGGCCACCATGTCCATCATCAAATCCCAAAGTTTACTCAAACTCATGTCCATTGAGTTGGTGATGCCATCCAGCAATCTCATCCTCTGTCGTCCCCTTCTCCTCCCACCTTCAATCTTTCCCAGCATCAGAGTCTTTTCAAATGAGTCAGTTCTTTGCATCAGGTAGCCAAAATATTGGAGTTTCAGCTTCAACATCAGTCCTTCCAATGAATATTCAGGACTGATTTCTTTTAGGATGGACTTGTTGGATCTCCTTGCAGTCCAAGGGACTCTCAAGTGTCTTCTCCAAAGTTCAAAAGCACTGATTCTTCAGCACTCAGCCTTTTTTACAGTCCAACTCTTATATCCGTACATGACTACTGGAAAAACAATAGCCTTGGCTAGACCGACCTTTGTTGGTATAGTAATGTCTCTGCTTTTTAATATGCTGTCTAGGTTAGTCATAACTTTCCTTCCAAGGAGTAAGTGTCTTTTAATTTTGTGGTTGCAGTCACCATCTGCAGTGATTTTGGAGCCCTCCAAAATTAAGTCTGTCACTGTTTCCACTGTTTCCCCATCTATTTGCCATGAAGTGATGGGACTAGATGCCATGATCTTAGTTTTCTGAATGTTGAGTTTTAAGCTGACATTTTCACTCTCCTCTTTCACTTTCATCAAGAGGCTCTTTAGTTCTTCCTCACTTTCTGCCAGAAGTGTGGTGTCATTTGCATATCTAAGGTTATTGATGTTTCTCCTGACAATCTTGATTCCAACTTGTGCTTCTTCCAGCCCAGGGTTTCTCATGATGTACTCTGCATATAAGTTAAATAAGCAGGTGGACAATATACACTCTTGACCTACTCCTTTCCCTATTTGGAGCCAATCTGATGTCCCATGTCCAGTTCTTATTGTTGCTTCCTGACCTGCATACAAGTTTCTCAAGAGTCAGGTGAGGTGTTCTGGTATTCCCATCTCTTTAAGAATTTTCCACAGTTTGTGGTGATCCACAGCATCAAAGGCTTTGGCATAGTTAATAAAGCAGAAGTAGATGTTTTTCTGGAACTCTCTTGCTTTTTTGGTGATCCAACAGATATTAGCCATTTGATCTCTGGTTGCTCTGCCTTTTCTAAATCTACCTTGAACATCTGTAAGTTCACATTTCACGTACTGTTGAAGCCTGGCTTGGAGAATTTTGAGCATTACTTAGATAGTGTGTGAGATGAGTGCAACTACATGGTAGTTTGAACACTCTTTGGTATTACCTTTCTTTGGGATTGGAGTGAAAACTGACCTTTTCCAGTCCTGTGGCCACTGCTGAGTTTTCCAAATTTGCTGACATACTGAGTATAGCACTTCCACAGCATCATCTTTTAGAATCTGAAATAGCTCAACTGGATTTCCATCACCTTCACTAGCTTTGTTTGTAGTGATGCTTCCTAAAGCCCACTTGACTTCTCATTCCAGAATGTCTGGCTCTAGGTGAGTGATCATACCATCATGATTATCCGGGTCATGAATATCTTTTTTGTATAGTTTTCTGTATATTCTTACCACCTCTTCTTAATATCTTCTTCTTCTGTTATATCATTCAGGTATGATCTAAATCAAACCCCTTACGATTATACAGTGGAAGTAAGAAATAGATTCAAGGGATTAGATCTGATAGAGTGTCTGAAGAACTATGGATGGAGGTTCATGACATGGTACAAGAGTGAGGGATCAAGACCATCCCCAAGAAAAATAACTGCAAAAAGGCAAAATAGTTGTCTGAGGAGGCCTTACAAATAGATGTGAAAAGAAGAGAAGTGAAAGGCAAAGGAGAAAAAGAAAAATATATCCATTTGAATGCAGAGTTCTAAAGAATAGCAAAAATAGATAAGAAAGCTTTCCTCACTGATCAATGCAAAGAATTAGAGGAAAATGATAGAATGGGAAAGACTAGAGATCTCTTCAAGAAAATGAGAGATACCAAGGAAACATTTCATGCAAAGATGGGCACAATAAAGGACCAAATTGGTATGATCCTAACAGAAGCAAAAAATATTAAGAAGAGGTGGCAATAATACTGTATAGCAAATGCAAATATACTCAATATTTTGTAATAATTACAAGGGGAAAGAATCTGAAAAAGGATATATATATATCAGATTAGATCAGTCGCTCAGTCGTGTCCGACTCTTTGCGACCCCATGAACTGCAGCACGCCAGGCCTCCCTATCCATCACCAGCTCTCGGAGGTCACTCAGACTCACATTCATCGAGTCAGTGATGCCATCCAGCCATCTCATCCTCTGTCGTCCCCTTCTCCTCCTGCCCTCAATCCCTCCCAGCATCAGAGTCTTCTCCAATGAGTCAACTCTTCGCATGAGGTGGCCAAAATACTGGAGTTTCAGCTTTAGCATCATTCCTTCTAAAGAAATCCCAGGGCTGATCTCCTTCAGAATGGACTGGTTAGATCTCCTTGCAGTCCAAGGGACTCTCAAGAGTCTTCTCCAACACCACAGTTCAAAAGCATCAATTCTTTGGCGCTCAGCCTTCTTCACAGTCCAGCTCTCACATCCATACATGACCACAGGAAAGACCATAGCCTTGACTAGGCAAACCTTTGTTGGCAAAGTGATGTCTCTGCTTTTGAATATGCTATCTAGGTTGGTCATAACTTTCCTTCCAAGGAGTAAGCGTCTTTTAATTTCATGGCTGCAGTCACCATCTGCAGTGATTTTGGAGCCCAGAAAAATAAAGTCTGACACTGCTTCCACTGTCTCTCCATCCATTTCCCATGCAGCGATGGGACCAGATGCCATGATCTTCGTTTTCTGAATGTTGAGCTTTAAGCCAACCTTTTCACTCTCCACTTTCACTTTCATCAAGAGGCTTTTTAGTTCCTCTTCACTTTCTGCCATAAGGGTGGTATCATCTGCATATCTGAGGTTATTGATATTTCTCACGGCAATCTTGATTCCAGCTTGTGTTTCTTCCAGTCCAGCATTTCTCATGATGTAATCTGCATATAAGTTAAATAAACATGGTGACAATATACAGCCTTGACATACTCCTTTTCCTATTTGGAACCAGTCTGTTTTTCCATGACCAGTTCTAACTGTTGCTTCCTGACCTGCATACAGATTTCTCAAGAGGCAGATCAGGTGGTCTGGTATTCCCATCTCTCTCAGAATTTTCCACAGTTTATTGTGATCTACACAGTCAAAGGCTTTGGCATAGTCAATAAAGCAGAAATAGATGTTTTTCTGGAACTCTCTTGCTTTTTCCATGATCCAGCGGATGTTGGCAATTTGATCTCTGGTTCCTCTGCCTTTTCTAAATCCAGCTTGAACATCAGGAAGTTCACGGTTCACATATTGCTGAAGCCTGGCTTGGAGAATTTTGAGCATTACTTTACTAGCGTGTGAGATGAGTGTTATTGTGCGGTAGTGTGAGCACTCTTTGGTATTGCCTTTCTTTGGGATTGGGATGAAAACTGACCTTTTCCAATCTTGTGGCCACTGCTGAGTTTTCCAAATTTGCTGGCATATTGAGTATATATATATATATGTGTGTGTGTTTATATATATACGTGTGTGTATATACATACATATATACATATACTGAATTACTTTGCTGTACACCTGGAACTAACACAATATTGTAATCGACTCTACTTCAATAAATAAATAATCAAAAATAAAAATCTTTGCCAACTCTCCCCAACAAAATAAAATGAAATGTAGACCTGTTGACAAACTAGAAAAATAAAAAAGAAACACATGGCCTGCCCAGAAGTAAAAGTATAACTAAGGTTTGTTTGATGAGACTCATGGTGAGAGAGCACTAAATATACATCAAAAGGAAATGAAATACATAGGCTGATTACCAGGAGTAATTTTAAGAACCAAATTGGCCCCATGTCAAAGGCATGGGGCAACATGGTACATTCTGTTTAAAGTTATTTGTGGAGTAAGAGCATCACTAAACAGGAGGAGTATCTCAGTAATTATTTGGTTCAAATTTCTCTCTTGGAAAAAAAAATAGCTGAACACCATCTTTCACAGATGAACATCCATTGTCTGCTTAAGACAGACTACTCAACCTGGCAGGGTTGCACCTTCACTTGTTGGACAGCCGTGATGGCATATTCACTTTTCTATCACTGAATAACCAATGACTTAAAACAACACAAATTTATTGTCTCACAGAGTCCATGAGTTAGGTCTGGCTATCTGGGTCCTCCGCTCATAGTCTCATAAGACTAAAATAAGGTATTGTCTGGACTCTGTGCCTTCTGGAGATCAAAGATTTCATTCAAGATCACATAGTTGTTGGTAGGATTCAGTTGCTTGTAGCTTTAGAACAAAGGTCCCCATTCTCTTACTGGTTGTCAGCCAAAAGCTACTCTCAGTTCTCAGTTCTTACAGATTACTCAGAGCTTCTTACTACTCTGAACCTTCCATCTTCAAAGGTGCAAAGTAAAGCCTCCTTTGCTCATATCTCTCTCATGCTTTAAATCTGACCTCAGGAAATGTCCAGTTTGTTTTCTGGGCTCACCTGATTAGGTCAGGCTTATCCAGATACTTTCCCTCTCTTTTTTAATTGAAATGTAGTTGATTTACAAGATTGTATTAGTTTCAGGTGTACAAAAAGTGATTCAGTTATTTTTTTTATTCCATTATAGGTTATTGTAGGATACCGAATATAATTTCCTGTGTTATACAGTAAATTCTTGTTGCTTATCTGTTTTATATATAGTTTACACCTGTTAATCCTGCACTTCTAATTTGCCCATTCCTCCTTCCTTCTCCCCTTTGGTAAACGTTGTTTTGTTTTCTAGGTCTGTTTCAGTTTTGTACATAAATTCATTTTTATTATTTTTTAGATTCTACACATAAGTGATATTATATAATATTTGTCTTTGTCTGACATTTCATTTAGTATAATATTCATGTCCATCCATGTTGCTACAAATGACAATGTTTCATTCTTTTTTATGGCTGAGTAGTATTTCATTATATACGTATACACTTTGTCTTCTTAAACCAGTTGTCTATTGATGGGCATTTGGGTTGTTTCCATATCTTGGTGATTGTAACTAGTGCTGCTGTGAACACTGGGGTGCATGTATTTTTTTTAAACTACAGTTTTTATCTTTTCTAGACCTATGTCTAGGAATGGGATTGCTGGATCATGTGGAGACTATTTCTCTCTCTCTTTTTTTTTTTTTTTTGGTCTCTAGCTGTGTATCCTTATTTTTAATTTTTTGAGGACCCTGCATACTGTTTTCCACAATGGCAATACCAATTTATATCCACCAACTGTTTAGGAGGGTTTCCTTTTCTCTACACCTTCTCCAGCATTTATTATTTGTAAATCCCTTTTTGCCATATGTCCCCTGCATTACAAGGCAGATTTTTAACCAGTGAACCACCAGGGAAGTCCCCAGAGAACTTTTAAAATCTTGATTCTGTCACCTATATTGTTCTTTCTCCCTCATAATGGGGTGCCAGTTGAAGATTAGATAAGCTTGTCAATCTATAATATAAATGGTGACTAAGAAAGAGACAGTAAGGCTCACTTTGGAAATTTCAAAGTTAGTCCTTTGAGTTTTGTTTTGTTTGTCCTTTAATGGAAGATTAGGAGTATGTGATAGTGTTTAAAATAATTCAGATGTTCAAAAGTTCTGATTTTTCTTACCAGTTCTTTACATATTATTTTTGAAATGATAGACTTCAAACAATTATCATTCCCCAAGTTTACACAGAGGAAGAGGAAATACCCTTAGCATCAAATTCACCTATTACATTATTTCTGTAATTTTTAAAGCCATGTGACAACCCCTGACTCCTTGCATGTAAATTTACCCTTTATATTTTCATAGCACTTCCCATGTTTCCTACATGACCCTTGCAAACCTTGTGAGTCAGAAGGGGTAATTGATGTCATTCTCAGACAACTAACAAGGTCCCATAAGGTGTCCATAGCCATCCAGTCAGCTGTGGAGCCTTGACTAAGATCTGCTGTCTTAAGTCCATGGCTCCTCCAGAAAAAAGTTACCACAAAGGGAAGTTCTCTCCTATCAAACCTGTGTCCTCTGCACCAAGCAGCCATTTTGCCTTCTGAGCCGCTCCCATTTGTGATTCTGACACTACAGTGGTGGGCATCTGTGCAGAGGGGAGCCCCGAGGGAACGGTTGGGCTTGACGACCAGTGTGACTCATGCAGCGCTCTGTCTCATGGGCAGAATCTGTCTCATCTCCACCAAGTAAATGCAGCAAGTGAGGCCCAAGAGGACGCTGAAACAGAGGCTGCCATGCACCCCCTGTGCCTCCTGATGCACCTGGCTGAAGAGAAATATGACTTCTTATCCCAGGAGAATAATCATAATGCTAAAATGATACCAGTCATTCATTGAAAACAGCCTTTCTTACAGAGGTTCCATGGAACAGTAATTAAGAGGGAATCTGCCCTGCCAAGAAAGGATTCCATGTATACACATGTGTGACATAGAGCACACTCTAATGCCCTTTGGGTAGATTCACAGTGAGGTACAGTATACTGAAGGCTCTGAGAGGCCCTGAAGTTAATGGCCAGCCTGTTTCACCAAGTACTTCTCAAACTTAATTGCTAGGGAGAAAAGGGAGAGTTTTTATATAATAAATACTATTAACAATATTGTACAACAGAAGATATTTTTGGAAAGGCTGTCTTATCTCATTTCATCCACACCACAATTCCAAATGGTTGGTATTACTATCCTCATTTAACAAATAACTCAGCGAGGTTAAAATAACTTACCCAACAGGACCAGAATCTAAGCCCACGTCTGCCTGAGAACAAATCCCTATCCATTAGGCATGAACTGTACAGGCTCCAGACTCAGTGAGGTTTTTGGCTGTGAAGGATGCTGTGGGCTGTGAGTGAAACAGCAGGGTCCTGAGAAGATCACAAGAAGAGACAAGAAAAGCTGACTGCAAATGGAGTGGCTGATGAAACACTTGGTGGAACAAAGGAGACGCTTTTGGGGAAAAAGTGAAGGAACAAGAGACCACTGGAGCTGGGTGGTGGTGTTGGGGTAGGAGGGAGTGGGAGGCAGGAGATTGGGAAGGACAGTCAAGGCCTGTACAGTGACGGTACCTATCACATGAGCTATTGTGAGGGTAGCATGAAAATTGATTGTCACACACCCAGCACAGCACCCACACAGGAAGTATGTGGAGGAGCAGGGGCTGGAGAACAGGAGATGGTAAGGCAAGGCTCAACTGTGATACTCTGGCCACACCTCGTATCTGAGATGAGCTCAGGAAAATGACCCAAGACGGCACGTGGATCACCTCACGGGCCCTCTCCACCCACGGAGGTAGTTTCCACCTCACACCCTCTCACACAATCACAGGGCTTGTTTACTGGAGATGATGACTGCAAGAAATCAAGTCTGGGCCACAGGAAACCTTTGGGAAAGGAAGAGCAAGTGCTGAGAGGTTGCAAAGGCTGGGATTAGACCCGGCCCTGGTTGAATTCCTCTAATTATTAAGCCTTAAGAACTAATTATCTAAGAAAGAAAAAATTCCAGATTTTATCATAAGGCTATTTTACATAAGTATACAGATTTCTGGCTTCTCTTTCAAACTCAAAAGATCTGACAGTGCTGGGCCTGCGACATCTAGAATGGCAATGGCCTGGAGGCAGGTGGCAGCGTCCAGTCGGCTGTGGACCTAGCTCACCCCTCTAGCTTGCCTACTAGCCAGGTTTCCTGACGCACCTGGATTTGCATCTGTGGTCTCTGCCTAAGTTCTTGAGTAAGATTTATGAAGGAGAGATCGACAGACGCTCCTTCTCTGCCTCCCCAAGATGCCCTGACAATGAGGTAAACCTAGTGGGAGCTCCGAACAGAGGTTTTTTTTTCTGGATTTCTATAGAATTGTTTGATCACCAACCAATTTCTTCACCGAAGAGATTGGTGACTCCTGCTATTTAATCCTTTGATACCCACGCCCCCTGTGTGGTTAATAGAAGTAAAACACTAGACTCTAAACTTTAAAAATACAGCACTGAGTTAGAGAACAATGAAAAGAAAAAGATATATATTTTTTTTTTTGCACACTCATCGACATACTGAAAAAAAGCAAGCAGACCCGGTACGGAGTTGTTCAGTAGTGAACACAGGTAAGTTTTAGTTCTTTGCATCCCTTCAGTCTGAGGATTTTAGAACACTATACCACTGTCAAGATCTGTGGGGCAGAAAAATGCAAGCCACTGATGTGAGCCACTTTTGTAATTTCAATTTCCCAGCAGCTACACTGAAGAAGTTAAAACAAAAAAAAAGCAGGTGAAATTAATTTTCATAACGTTTTATTTAACCCAACCCATCCAAAACATTGTTACTTCAATGTAACCGATATAAAAGTTATTTATGAGATATTTTACACTTTGTTTTTAGTGAGCTTTCAAAAGCTGCATGTTTTATTAACACACTAAAGCACATTTCAGTTGGAATTAGCTACTTCTCTAAAGGGGCTTCCCTGGTGGCTCAGTAGTAAAGAATTCACTTGCCAATGCAGGAGACAAGGGTTCAATCCTTGGGTCAAGAAATGGCAACTCATTCCAGTATTCTTGCCTAAGAAATCTCTTGGACAGAGGAGCCTGGCAGGCTGAAGTCCATGGGATTGCAAAAGAGTTGGACATGACTAAGAGACCAAACAGCAACTTCTCTAAAACCACATGTGGCCAGTGCAGGTATAATTGACATCATTTATTTTCCATAGGTTCACAAACACAGCAAGTGGGGAGAGAGCAGATATGAATTTCCCACAGATTTCATAGGGAACCGGAAGAACCAAGCAGAAAATTGATACCCTCTGGATATATGAACCCCGTCCTTTGGGTTCCTTTCTGCCCTTCAGTGCACCCTCTCTATTCCATCCCCTCTTTTTCTTAATCTCCATTTCTCATTGCCTCGCTGGAGTGTAAACAGCACAGGGTGTGGAGCGGGGAGGAGTGGACTGGCTTTCTAGGCTGACCTTGCTTACCTCCCAAGTCTCATGTTTCTTGTCTATGAAATAGGATTATTTCCTTCCATAAGTTCTGAGAATCAAATAAAATAATAAATGTAAAGTCTTCAGTACCAAAGAGATATTGTAGGAGTTTTCGAGCTTTTCATAATTATTTTTCAAGATTTATATGTGTTTGGTGGAAGGGGCAGTGGGGAAAAAGAATCAAAGAAGTGAGAACTGTTTTTTGTTTTTGTTTGTTTGTTTGTTTTAATATGGCTACACTCTAGTCCTTCTTCAGTACTTGGTGCTTAAAATCTCTCTCTTGGCTCTTGTAAGGCATGATTTCAGCCTAGAGCACTAAAAATAAATGAAATTTTTAAAAAAGAGTTTCATTTTTTTGCCTGCATTTGTCTAATTATACAGAGTGCCAGATGATAAGTGGGAACGCCTCCATGAGTACCCTGTGGGCGTGTATAGCCATTACTCTGCAAAATGTCTGAGGAGGGAACTTCACAGGTCCAATCAAAGCACATCAGGATGGCAAGAGCGAAAAGACACATGGTCATCGTCTAGAAGACACAACTTTCTCTCCCCTGAAGGTTCCCCTGCTGTAAAAGTGTGCCTTGTGGATCTCCAGGAGCCTTATTAGACTTCAAGTCAGCACCACCCCAAGTAGCCTACAGGCTCAGACACTTTTGAGAAACTATAATAAAAAGAAGGGAAGACTCACCAGTTCGTTCTCCTCTCCTGGGTTGAGCAAAGCCTGATGGTCCTTGTCACTGTCCTCCATCCGAACAGGACCGCCAAACTAATTCCCTGGAGAAATGTCAAACCCACGAGGGCTTCAGTGAATTCAGAACAATCACTAATTGTCATTGCTGTTCTCAGGCGCTTTTAAAATCTCTTAGCACACGCCTTACCTATTAGACTAACAAAGGAAAGAGAGGAAATACTTTCCTCAGCCACAGGATTGGTCTGTTAATCTATCCTTTTTTTTTTTTTTTAAATTCTTAGTAGTTCCTTGCCGAACTAAATATGTGCTTCAGACTTAAACTGTTGAACTAGGAAGATAAATCATTTCATGTGCTGTCCGTAAATATCTCAGCCAACGAATGTGAATGGTCACTTTGCCAAAAACCTGAGACAGAAGGATTAACCAGTGACAGGTAACTGAAAACCTTATGGACTTTGGGAAAGAAATGAGTGTATTGTGACCATGAAAATTGAAGGAACGGGTTTTGGTTCCTGACAGGGAATGTAGGGATCATTTGGGAATCGGGAAAATCTGAATTCTAATCTCTGCTCTGCTGATGACTCTGGACAAATCACTTAAAATCTGAAGTATTATATAACATGTCAACAGGAAGGATAGAGTTAACATGAAGATTTAAGATAAAGTTGATAGAAGTCCAACTATAGCATGTGTCACACTCTGTAAGAGACCATCATAGTCACACTAACCAAGAAGAAACAAGCTTTCTAAAACTAAAGTGTAATGATAAAACATATTCCTTTCACTTTCACTTTTTAGTTTAAAAAGTTTTCAAATTAAAAAAAGTAGATGGATCTAGAAAGGCTAAATATTGGGAATATCATCTAGATTTCAACAATTGTATAATCACCCCTGAATTTTATATTTTAACAAAAAATTAGGTTCATTGGGATCTATTCAGGAATTGGTTAATTTGCTCATAATAAAAATTTTTGTCATCTTATTGCCTTTTTGTTCCATCTAGTCCTGGTGCAATAATATCAGGATGCAATAACTGAACAAAATTCTTGCAGCTTTGGCCATAGAAGAAAATTTTCTAGGAATAAATACCACTGGAGGATGATACTTGTTGATTGCCTTGAGGGGGCACCATTGCCCCCGTTGAAGTTCAGGAGAGGTCAATTGTTTTCTGCCTCAGGAAAAAAGTGGCTGATGAGAATTAAGAGACAAGTACAGCATTTCATGCCAGAGGGGCTACTGAAAGCACATGCCATCACAAGTGTCGCATTTCAAGTGACACCAATCTAAAGTAGAGCTCAGACTCAGAAAAAAGCACCCACCGTTTTAGTAAAACCTAATGAAAGACTTGAAGGACAGTCATCATTCACTTCTTACTGATCAGTTATCTGCTCATATATTTTGTTAGAAATAGCCCTACTCTAGGCAGCATGATTTCAGGTAAAAGCACCAAGGATGAGTCATGACGTGTCTTAGAGTGGGCACAGGACCCAGTTCTCAGCAGTAAAATACAAGGGAAAGACACGTGGAGTCTTCTGGGAAAGAATGTCCTATTGACAAAAGAGAGAGAACTTTTTTCTTCCTTCCTTTAAAGATGACACATGAGAATGCAATACTCCATGCATGACAGCCATCTTTAGATCATGAAGGAGATGAAAATAGTCAAGTTAATGATGGTGAAGAAAAGGATAAAAGAGCATAGATCCTTACAATTCCACTGAGCCACAGTGCTGCCCTGGGACCACCTAGCCCTAGACACCTTGTTAAACATATAATTAAATGTTCCTAAAGTCACTGTTTGTGGTTTCTGTTACAGCCCAAAGATACAAAATATAACACTCATAGCAGCTCCATTTGACTTTTATTCAGCAATTATGAGTTAAACAACAGATATTCCAGACACTGTGCTGAACTCTTGGGAGTCAGTGGTGAAAAGGAGAGTCACTACCCCAAGGGGTGGTGCTTGGGTACAGTTGCTATAGGCAAATAAACAGCCTCTTAAATAAGAAGGGCATCAAACTCAGGCTTAATAGGATAATAACAGCTTCCTGAAGGAACTGACACCTATCTGACATCTCAAATATGAGCACATGCTAACTAGGTGGAAGGAATAGGGGATAATGGTGGATGGTGAGCACACTCTTGACCAGAGACAGAAGCACAAAATGTGCGAAAATGTTCAAGAGAGATGAGAAAATATAGCTTATTTGAGGGTACCGAGAGATGTCAAAGTAAGGCTTGAGAACCAAGGGAATGAGGAAGAATATTGAGCAATGAGCTTGGAATGAGAACAGATGTGCCTGACACAAAGCGCTTGTAAACCAAGTTAAACTGGTTGATTATGAAGTTCGATAAGTACTGAGCCCTTGCTTCAGCCACCAGAGGACATGCTCTGTAAGATAATAATCACTCCTGGTTTAAATCCTACCTCCTGCAGGATTTGCAACAGATATTAAAATTTAAAGGATCTGCTAAGAGACGCCCATAAGCAAGAGAGAGCCAGTCACACCTCAGTAGCTTAGCCAGTTCCTTGAAGGCCCACAAGAGGAAGAGCCTTGTGGGGGGTGGCGGCTAGTAGTGTGGGGGTGAGGATAGCAAGGAAGTTGGCTCAGTCATGGTGGGAGGACCTCCTAGGGGTTGTTTAGTCATGGAGCTCAGAAGGTAGAGGTTGCCACTTAAGCTGACACTCTTCCAATCTTTTCCATCTGGAGAGGCCAGATCCCCGATTGCCTGTGACTGGAAGCAGAACACAGTCATCCTAATGAACCAAAAAGGCAAAATTCCTACTCATGAGAAGATGTAAGCATCACACGCTGTAAGGTAGGGCCCTCCAGAGACACCACCTGCAATGTAGGAGCTGCAGGAGACTTGGGTTTGATTCCTGGGTTGGGAAGATCCCCTGGAGGAGGACATGGCCACCCACTCCAGTATTCTTGCCTGGAGAATCCCATGGACAAGGGAGCCTGATGCGCTATATAGTCCATGGGGTTGCAAAGAGTCAGACAGGACTGAATCAACATAGCACTTACTCACTCACTCCAGAGACAGGAAGGAAAGGAAGAGCCAAATGAGGAGACAAAAGAAAAATAGAGTGAAATATTCATGTCACACAAGGACCTGAGGAAGTGATTAATGCCCTTAAAGCCAAGTCTTAGCTCTTCAAAGGGTCTTTTTTGTTCAGAGTGAAACCAGAAGAAGTAAATGACTGAGAGAGTATCTCCCTGGACAATCCTTAACTCAAAATACAATTTCCAGAAAATGAATAAGAAATGCAGAGATGGAAGTTGTTTGCTCAAAGCTACACAGCAAAATACTGGCAGATCCAGGACACAGAGCCAGGTCTCTTGGTTCTAGTCCAGTTTATTTCAACCAGGAAATACAATACTTCCTCCTTTAATGCTGTATTTTCTCTAGAACTCTGCTGTGGCTCTGGAGAGGTGAAGGACATGGGGGATTACATGGATTAAGGTAGAGGAAATGTCTCCATCTGTAGTCCATGAGGCCTAGAAATGAAGAAGCAACAGGCAGAGTGGAATGTATTAGAACCATGCATCACACTCCTACATGGCAGGGACAAGATTCCTTCTCCCCACTTCCCCATGACCTAGAGGGAAAACAAGTGTGGATTTAGATGTTTTATCTAGATTTCTCTACTGCACTGGAGCCTTTCTGAAGCATCCCATCGCACAAACATTATTGGACACCTACATGGGCAAGACTGTTTAGTTAAGGTAAACTAACTGCTATAATGACCACAACTGTAACAATTTTCAGTGGTTTAACACAGCAGAAGTGTGGGTCTAAGTCTATAATAATAGGAGGGCATTGGTGGAGTAATTGAAGGGGGTCTCCTCCAAACAATGATTCTGAAGCTGGATTCTTCCATCATGCATCTCCACCATCTCAACACAAGCTGTCTGGGGCTGCTATGATTGTATGAAAGCTGGGGGAAAGATAATGAAGGTGTCTATGGACTAGTCCTAGAAGAAATACTTTGTACTTGTGCCAAAAGATTGGCTAGAACGGGGTCAGATGACCACACCTAACTGCAAGATGATTAGGGTATGTAGTCTGCCTACGTGCCAAGAAGAAAAAAAAATATGAACTTGGTGGTGATCCAGCAGTCTTTGAAGAGCTAAGATTCCCACATAGACCCTGTGAGGATCCCAGTGAGGGATAAAGGGGTGGATCAGATCAGATTCTTTTCCTCAGAAGACTCAGAGTCTGATGAAAGCGGCCAAGCCATGTAGAGATGACTGCAACACAAGAAGTGAGGGCAGCCTGGGTTATTGCAGACTAAGGAGGAGCATACATAAGAGGCCCTATTATCATTATATTATCTTATATCACAGGACACGCCACACCCTATGATTCCTCCACAAAACAGGCTTCAACAACCTACAGGAATCTCATCCAATACTGATAAAATTCCTTTTCATCCCTATTACACAACTAGACTTTTCAGGGATCTTACTACTAGTTCTAATCTTATTAACATAATATCTGTTTGAGGGACCTTATAAGCACTCTGTAATGACCACAACGTTAAGAAGATTGAATTTCTGTACATGAATTTCTGTACATGACTTCTGCTTGAATTTCTGTACATGACTAATCTTCTTTCTGAAATATGGATTCAAGAATGTAGGCAAATGTCCACTCAAATACCTACTTCTGCTTTATTGCCTATGCCAAAGACTTTGACTGTGTGGATCACCACAAACTGTGGAAAATTTCTTAAAGAGATGGGAATACCAGACCACCTGACCTGCCTCCTGAGAAATCTGTATACAGAACAAGAAGCAACAGTTAGGACTGGAGATGGAACAACCGACTGGCTTCAAATTGGAAAAGGAGTACGTCAAGGCTGTATTTTGTCACCCTGCTTATTTAACTTATATGCAGAGTACACCATGAGAAATGCTGGGCTGAATGAAGCACAAGCTGGAATCAAGATTGCCGGGAGAAATATCAATAACCTCAGATATGCAGGTGACACCCCTCTTCTGACAGAAAGTGAAGAGGAACTAAAGAGCCTCTTGATGAAAGTGAAAGAGGAGAGTGAAAATGTCAGCTTAAAACTCAACTTTCAGAAAACTAAGACCATGGCATCTAGTCCCATCACTTCATGGCAAATATATGGGGAAACAGTGAGAAACTTTATTTAGTGGGGCTCCAAAGTCACTGTGGATGATGACTGCAACCATGAAATTAAAAGACGCTTACTCCTTGGAAGGAAAGTTATGACCAATTTAGACAGCATAATAAAAAGCAGAGACATTACTTTACCAACAAAGGTCCATCTAGTCAAAGCTATGGTTTTTCCAGTAGTCATGTATAGATGCGAGAGTTGAACTATAAAAAAAGAAAGAAAGAAAGATGAGAGACAAAGAATTGATACTTTTGAACGGTGGTGTTGGAGAAGACTTCTTGCAAGTCCCTTGGACTGCAAGGAGATCCAAGCAGACCATCCTAAAGAAAACCAGTCCTGAATATTCACTGGAAGGACTGAGGCTGAAGCTGTAACTCCAGTACTCTGGCCACCTGATGTGAAGAACTGACTCTTTTGGAAAGATCCTGATGCTGGGAAAGATTGAAGGCAAGAGGAGAAGGGGATGACAGAGGATGAGATGGTTGGATGGCATCACTGACTCAATGGACATGAGTTTGAGTAAGCTCCAGGAGTTGGTGATAGACAGGGAAGCCTGACATGCTACAGTCCATGGGGTTGCAAAGAGTTGGACATGACTGAGCAACTGAACTGAACTGAAGGCATATGGCTATCTGGGCCAAGAGACCTCTGGGTAAAGAGAATAGCAAGTGTCCAAGTGCTTAAGCTGGGTGCCAGGAAGGAAGTCAGTGTGCCCAGACCTGTGTCTACAAGGGACAGGGCCACAGGACTAGAGGTAGAGATGCAGTACTGGGGGGGCTGGTGTATTTCGCACCTAGAGCAAATAGTTTTTATTTTACTTTATTTGAAGTATAATTGCTGTACAATATTATATGTTACAGGTGTACAATGTAGTGATTCACAATTTTTAGAAGTTATACTCCACTTGTAGTCATTATAACATATTGACTCTAATTCCTGTGTATACAATACATCCTTGTAGCTTGTTCTATATCTAATAGCTTGTACCTCTTACTCACCTAAGTTGCCCCTTCCCCTTCCCTCTCCCCACGGACAACCACTAGTTTGTTCTCTCTATCTGTGAGTGTTTTTCTTTTCTGTCTTATTCACAAGTTTGTTGTGTTTTTTAGATTCCACATATAAATGATGTTATAACGTATTTGTCCTTGTTGAGTAGTTCATTCTTTTTGCTTCTTCCTCTATGTGACAAATGATTTTCAATTTGTGAGAACAACAAACAGAAAATAAACATAGAGGCCAACATAATATTTTATTGGATTTGGTTCGCCTAATCAAGGCTATGGTCTTTCCTGTGGTCATGTATGGATGTGAGAGCTGGACTGTGAAGAAGGCTGAGCGCCAAAGAATTGATGCTTTTGAACTGTGGTGTTGGAGAAGACTCTTGAGAGTCCCTTGGACTGCAAGGAGATCCAACCAGTCCATTCTGAAGGAGATCAGCCCTGGGATTTCTTTGGAAGGAATGATGCTCAAGCTGAAACTCCAGTATTTTTGCCACCTCCTGCGAAGAGTTGACTCATTGGAGAAGACTCTGATGCTGGGAGGGATTGAGGGCAGGAGGAGAAGGGGACGACAGAGGATGAGATGGCTGGATGGCATCACTGACTCGATGAATGTGAGTCTGAGTGACCTCCGAGAGCTGGTGATGGATAGGTAGGCCTGGCGTGCTGCAGTTCATGGGGTCGCAAAGAGTCGGACACAACTGAGCGACTGATCTGATCTGATCTGAATTACACCAGCAAAGTGTTTTTAAAATAAATAAATAAATATTACTGTGCATGAGGAGAGATAATGTTTTAAAATTTTATTAATGTATTTTTACAAAAGAAAAATTAATGCATTGCAGTTAATACAATACTGTGTTATTGTGATATTGTGGTAACTAATACATGAATTTTAATAAAACCAAAACTGCTGTGAAAGGTAAAATTTGGGCAATTATCAAACTGTTCCATGTGATGTAAAATTTTATCTTCTTGACCCAGTCTTTAGTTTTATAATGAACAATTGAAAATTGAAAAGGAAAATAAATTTGATTTTAAGGATATTCAAATTAGGTAAAATATTTCAAGTATAAACCAAAATTTGCACTTACCAAACACAGTATTTCAGTTTGCATTGTGCACTCTGTTTTATCCTTTTTGAAGAAAAACTGAGGAAGTAAAAGCTGGATAAGTAGCTGGAGAAGGGATAAGATACCAACTTCAATATTCCTGAGCTTCCCAGGTGGCACAGTGGTAATGAATCTGCCTGCCAACACAGGAGACATGGGTCTGGAAGATCCCTTGGAGGAGGAAATGGCAACCCACTCCAGTATTCTTGCTTGGGAAATTCCATAGACAGAGGAGCCTGGTAGGCTACGGTCCATAGGGTCACAAAGAGTCAGACACGACTGAGCAACTAAGCACACAAATTAAAGCCAAAGGATGGAAATCTGAACTCTCCAGGCAATAAGTTGGATTTATACGGTTGGCAAAAAGCAGCCTGTGGGGTTGTAATTGTAGCTCAACCTCCTAAGCTCGTCTAAATTCAATTCTGCCCACACGTATAAAAAGCTGCCATATGCAAAGCACTGTTCTAGGCCCTCAGATGAAAACCTAGTGATGACTGAGACTGGAACCTTGTCCTTAGCTCAGTCTACTGGAGCCATGCTCTAGTGCCGGGAGCCGGAGAGAGGACCTCCGCCCATGGCAAAGGTCATGAGGAAGGAGGCTCGATATACGCAAAGGCAGGGTCGAGCCTCAGGAGTCCCCCTGGAAATCCTTGAGCATTTACCCCCATAACCAGAGCCTGCCTACTTTACTACTTGTGCTCTCACCTACACCTCTGACTTTACAGGGGGCTGTCCCCCACTACCTCTCTCTGAAAAAAAGAGTTAACTTAGAGCTCCAGTTAATAAAAATTCCTGGGCGTGACAGGAGTGTTTTAACCTACAAACTCCTCTGAAGGTTCTCTAGCCCACCTGACAGGCTTGTCCGGCCACTTGTGCTTCTAAAAACAGGTTCTTTAGAGAAGTTAGAAAACTATTAGTGGGCTGATTAGAAATTGTATTGGTGAAGGGTTTTTAATTTGTTGAGCCAATGTTTGCTGCTAAGTCTCCACATCACCTGCCCTTACACACATTAATGAATATATAGAAGAAATAGGTATTAACCTTTGATACTAATCACGTTAGACCTTAGGCTAAGTAAATTCTTTCCTTAATTAAAACCCACTACACCCTCACCCCATAGGAATGTAAATTTATCTGGTGGAGTCTGTTTTGAGAATAATCACCCCTGGAGATTATCACCAAGGAGCGGTCCTGGATTGACCGCTGTCACAAGGAGAGGGTCATAAATTGTCAACAGGCCCCCTGGCCAGAAGATGATGTAACACCCCTAAGACCTCTGTATACATTTGTAAGAAGCACCTGACTTTGATAAAAGTCAGGGCTGCTGACCCCGCGTGACTTTTGTATACTATCTCAGTGTATAAAAATATACCATGCAAAATAAAGAATTGGGATCAGTTCCTCAAAAGACTGGTCTCCCCATGTCGCTCTCTCTCTCAAATTCTGGCTGAGTCTCCATCTGGAGCATGGAACCCACCATGCTTACTAATTATGCCTGGGCTTCTAAGATCCGACTGGGGAGGCCTCAGTGTCTCCTCTCCTTCCGGGAGAACGGAAAGACGCCTGCGGCCTACGTAAGTGGTGCAAACTTCTTGTCTTGAAGTTTTATTGGTCTCCTGCGTAAACCAAGCTACTCAGCCTCTTTTCTCCACTGAATTTTCCTACTGAGTTATTTTCGTTCTATTATTCTTTATATCTTTAATTATAACTATTGTATCCTGATCCTCACCGATGCCGTCTACACCTCGAACTCCCTGGATCAGCCGGGGCTGGACCTCGACACTCTAGAATCAAAATCTTCCATATTCTCCACTTCCCTCCAGTTTTCCTTAGGACCCATGTCCCAGGGAGTGTTGACGAACTCATCTCTCACGGACAGGCTCAAGTTTAGCTTGTCATTGGATGCATAAATCATCCATTGCTTAGCTGGAGTGTTTGAGGTATCTTCCTCCTATAGAAACTAGGTAGTTCAGACTCTATTGACAGAGGTTGTGACTTTTGAAAATGATTGATTGTTGGAATATCTGAACTTGTAGTAGAACAAGGCAGCCCAGGGACTTCTGATTAGAGCATTTGAATCAGAAGGGAAAGAAATATTCCACTTTGATCACTTACTGCTATGACCTGGTCAACTGGAAAAAGGCTCCTCTTCATCTGTTAATGGCTTTTCTCTGGGGATCTCATTTCTGCTCCTATTTTAGGTATTACTGCCCCTCCACCTGCCCTTTGTAAGGGCAGAGACACAAGTTAGGTAGCTGACTTCATTCTTCCATGGCCCTCATGAGAGTCAAGCATGAGAATCTGTATCTAATGCAAGGCTCTGCTGCTAAGTCGCTTCAGTCGTGTCCGACTCTGTACGATCCCATAGACGGCAGCCCACTAGGCTCCGTCCCTGGGATTCTCCAGGCAAGAATACTGGAGTGGGTTGCCATTTCCTTCTCCAATGCATGAAAGTGAAAAGTGAAAGTGAAGTCGCTCAGTCGTGTCCAACTCTTAGCGACTCCATGGACTGGAGCCTACCAGGCTCCTCCGTCCATGGGATTTTCCAGGCAAGAGTACTGGGGTGGGGTGCCATTGCTTTCCCCCATGTAAGGCTCTACTTCTTCTTTATTGTAAACCTTACTTTATGCAGTTCAGGTACAGTGATTTTGTGTGGGTCACTGAAGCATTACATTTGTATTTAATTGCTCTTGTTTGAGATTTTTAAAATGTTGTCTCTTCAGTCATTAAATGTGTTCATTTATTTACTCTATTATATAATATTTACACTATTTACTCTATCATTTATTTACTCTAGTATATTATTTACTCCATTACACTCTAGTATTTTCCTAATGCTTTATATGTCCCAGGCTTGGTAGCCCTCACTGCTCTTGAGTCCACTGACTTTGATTTGGGGACTATTCCCATAGCATTTTATACATAAGTCAATAATGGCTCTTAAAACTCTCAAGGGACAAAATCATTCATCTTCAAATCCAAGCACTTAGCTCAGGGAGTGGAAGAAATGGCAAGTGTTCAATAAATGCTGTAGATGAATAAATCACTCTTTTCTTACTTGGAGAAACTGCTTTAGACTATTGCATTTTTCAAATTAGGTGGATGCTTACAGAGTTTTCCCTTTAGGATGCTCAATGGCAGAGTGGAAAATAGAACTATAGAAGATATCCGTGGTCTGTCTAAATCCCCTTGAATGTTCTTCAATGCATTTATGTGTTTTCTTCTGAGGTACCTGCAACTCTATGCAGAGGATTGCCCTTGAACCCTTTAGCCTGCCCTAGAAGTAACAAAAGTACCTGGAGTTTCTTTGGCAAAGAAACAAAAGTACCTGGAGTTTATTCCCCATACCCACCTGGCCCAAACAGCCCTGACCAATGACTAAGGCTGAAGCCTGAAGCTCTTCTTCTTCGCCAAGAGTTGGCACACAGAGGTGAAGTTTACATTCTAAAGCTGCCTGGTAGCATAGGGTTAAGGTTAAGACTTTGCCAAAAATAACATTCTCCTTTGTGTTATCTTCTTCCTCATCAGTTTCTCCTAGGAATACTTCCTTAATAAAATATTTGCATATGAATCCATGGCTTAGTGTCTGTTTCTGGGGAGTTCATCTCCAGAAAAGAGCTAAATTAGGTTCCTAATATTTGTAACCCCCATTCAGGATCTATCAAGGAACTCATTTCTTTTGGGGAGAGATGGGGAATTACTTACTGATAAGCAGATTTCATCTTTGTTTTCTTTCACCTGGCTCTTACCTAGTACCTCACTTCAAAGCCTCTTTTCTCCCTAATTTAAAATTTTCCATTCAACTTCTCTGAGTTTGGTCTAACCATTCTTTCTGCCTAAGGTATTAAGATTGTTCCAGGAGAATTCAATAGCTCATTTTATGCTTCTGGAAATGTATTGACTCTTGTCAAGGACTTTAGGCCTGGCTAAGCTTAAGTCACATTGCCCCAGCCCTCTGTGTGTTTAGTAGCAGATAGGACCAGAATGTCTGTTTAATTTCATGTTCTGGAGGGCTTTCCAGATGACTGGCCGCAAGAACAAATCTACAAAAACTGCCAGGTGCATGGCTTGTCAGCTGAGTACTGGGAATGTCAGTGAGAATGATTGTCAACTGTTAACTGCGTTTGTCAGGTTTAAGCCACCTACCGGTTGTCTGACTAGTGACCAAAAAGATACCCCAGTGTTGTCAGATTGATAGAGACAGAATAAAGAGACAGGGTATTTGATTAAATAATCTCACTAGGGGATCATACGTAGAGAGAAGTATGGAAGACCCCCATAAGTTAATGATCATTCAAGAAAACAGATTTGCTTAGCAACAAAACTAAGCAGGCTTGCTTAACAACGACACTAACAACAAAACTATAGAACAAGTCAATGACGCCTGTATCCTGCTGGTTGAGGTCAGTAAATTAATGATTCCTAGAACATGCTCGCTGAACACACTAAAAACAAAAATATAGGGGAAAGGTGACATTCAAAAGTAGAAAATCTTCATTACACTGAAACTTAAAGATGATTTGCCATGTTTTAGCATATGTTACCACCTTTCTACTGATTTGAATAACCATGACCGTCCCAGATTGACCAGGTAGAACAGAAAACTTCCCCACCCAGTGTGGAAAAGGAGCTGATGCTGGAAGTTTAAAGTTTACTGAAGAATGAGTAAAAAGGTGATCTTCTCCTCCTCCCAACTTTTCCTTTGATGTTGAAACTGTAGTTCTCAGAGCAGCACTCTTTTGCCTGCCCACTCGTATCTCTCTTAAGCATCCTATATTACGAAATCCACTTCTTACCTATCACTTTGCCTCTTGCCAAATTCTTTCTGGGCCAAGACAAAGGAACCTGAGCGTCAATAAGTTCTGACACTAGATGAATGGTTTTAATTAAAGAACAGTGGGTTCAAGTCCCCTCCTAAGTCAGGAATTATGGGTTCAAACCCCTCTCTGAGGTGTGCCTGGGTTCAAGTCTCATACAAGAATTGTGGTTTCAATATCAATACCTTGGTGAACACTAAACTCATATCTCTGCTCCCCTCACAGCTAAAAATGTTATTGACCATTGAGACCAAATAAAAATACTGACCAGAACAACAGTGGCATTTCTAAAATTGATGTTGTCACTGCTCAAAGAACAGAGGTTCAATAACATTTGTCAATATAAGAGGCTTCCCCAGAAAGAACACAGCTGGGATGAGATGGGATGGTCCCAAAGATGAGAAATGGACTTAGACATTCTAAAGTGAGCTGGGCCCCAGGATCTATCCTAAGAAGAATCAGTTCAGTTCAGTTGCTCAGTCATGTCCGACTCTTTGTGACCCCATGAATCGCAGCATGCCAGGTCTCCCTGTCCATCACCAGCTCCTGGAGTTCAGTCAGACTCACGTCCATCGAGTCAGTGATTCCATCCAGCCATCTCATCCTCTGTCGTCCCCTTCTCCTCCTGCCCTCAATCCCTCCCAGCATCAGAGTCTTTTCCAATGAGTCAACTCTTCACATGAGGTGGCCATAGTACTGGAGTTTCAGCTTTGTCATCATTCCTTCAAAAGAAATCCCAGGGCTGATCTCCTTCAGAATGGACTGGTTGGATCTCCTTGCAGTCCAAGGGACTCTCAAGAGTCTTCTCCAACACCACACTTCAAAAGCATCAATTCTTTGGCACTCAGCCTTCTTCACAGTCCAACTCTCACATCCATACATGACCACAGGAAAGACCATAGCCTTGACTAGGCAAACCTTTGTTGGCAAAGTAATGTCTCTGCTTTTGAATATGCTATCTAGGTTGGCCATAACTTTCCTTCTAAGGAATAAGCGTCTTTTAATTTCATGGCTGCAGTCACCACCTGCAGTGATTTTGGAGCCCAGAAAAATAAAGTCTGACAGTTTCCACTGTTTCCCCATCTATTTCCCATGAAGTGATGGGACTGGATGCCATGATCTTCATTTTCTGAATGTTGAGCTTCAAGCCAACTTTTTCACTCTCCACTTTCACTTTCATCAAGAGGCTTTTTAGTTCCTCTTCACTTTCTGCCATAAGGGTGGTGTCATCTGCATACCTGAGGCTATTGAGATTCCTCCCGGCAATCTTGATTCCAGCTTGGGCTTCTTCCAGCCCAGCGTTTCTCATGATGTACTCTGCATATAATTTAAATAAGCAGGGTGACAATATACAGCCTTGACATACTCCTTTTCCTATTTGGAACCAGTCTGTTGTTCCATGACCAGTTCTAACTGTTGCTTCCTGACCTGCATACAGATTTCTCAAGAGGCAGGTCAGGTGGTCTGGTATTCCCATCTCTTTCAGAATTTTCCACAGTTTATTGTGATCCACACAGTCAAAGGCTTTGGCATAGTCAATAAAGCAGAAATAGATGTTTTTCTGGAACTCTCTTGCTTTTTCCATGATCCAGCAGATGTTGGCAATTTGATCTCTGGTTCCTCTGCCTTTTCTAAAACCAGCTTGAACATCAGGAAGTTCATGGTTCACATATTGCTGAAGCCTGGCTTGGAGAATTTTGAGCATTACTTTACTAGCGTGTGAGATGAGTGCAATTGTGCAGTAGTTTGAGCATTCTTTGGCATTGCCTTTCTTTGGGATTGGAATGAAAACTGACCTTTTCTAGTCCTGTGGCCACTGCTGAGTTTTCCAAATTTGCTGGCATATTGAGTGCTGCACTTTCACAGCATCATCTTTCAGGATTTGAAATAGCTCCACTGGAATTCCATCACCTCCACTAGCTTTGTTCATAGTGATGCTTTCTAAGGCCCGCTTGACTTCACATTCCAGGATGTCTGGCTCTAGATGAGTGATTACACCATCATGATTGTCTGGGTTGTGAAGATCTTTTTTGTACAGTTCTTCTGTGTATTTTTGCCACCTCTTCTTAATATCTTCTGCTTCTGTTAGGTCCATACCATTTCTGTCCTTTATTGTGCACATCTTTGCATGAAACCTTCTAAATTTATGTCCTAAAGCAAATTGATTTATTAATCAATTCTAGATGATCTAACCTGGTTGGAGAGATGAGTATATTCAGACCTTGGCATGGTCCAGGATCAGTTATTCTTTTTCTTCCTCATCTAAAGGATGGATTAGATTGGATACCTTAAGGAATAAAGGTTTTACATATATTTTCAAACTAACTTCAAGAATACAAGGTATTAAACACCATTCTACATGTTTGCTTTTGGTTAATGGCAATGCTTTCCCACTGAACTTAGCCAGCAAGTCATTGTTTTGCCAAGAATGGAGTACTTAGCACTCTAACAAAGAACAGGGACAAATGAGCTCATCTCAAAGGGAGAGAAGTCTGTCAACAGGCTTTCTTCCCACCAGGAGCTACCTTTTAACATAGAGTGGAGAATATAGCACTGACATAGTATTTTCAAAGGAAATATGCCACAAAATATATCAACACTGCGGGAGATGGCAGGAAAAAAAGTGTAGATGAGTCTCTATGAGGACAAATGCAAGATAGCACATTTAGGGAAAAATAAACTAAGTTATTCTTTTAGGATTATAGTTCATAAATCTGATTCATCATCAGAATCACCTGGAGAGCTTGACAAAGCTATGATTCCTCAAGACTCATTCTGGAGATTCAGAATATATCTGAGCTTGGGTGCAAGACTTTATTTCTAATAAGCTCCTTGGGGATTTTCATGTTGTATCAAGTTTGAGCACCATGTTCCAAAAAGAACTTTATGAAGTGCTGTGGACAATTCCTTGGAGAGAGTGGGCAAAAAGATCAACCAAACACTACCTACAAATATGTCTGAATGTGGACTATTTACACAGGCCTTTGCATCTCATGGGAGATTCTATAGACTCAGAAGTCATCCAGGAAGGGCCAATTCTAAAAAGCAGTCCTTCAGAGCAGTCAGATAATGGGACAAGAAGGGCTTTAAAATAAAGTCTGAAAAGAAATTTGGCTTTAGAAGTGCAAATAACTGATTCTGTAAACAAAATCCAGCAGTAGGCCACCCTGCATCTCATTTTAAATAAATAAGGAGATTAACTAAGAAAATAATTTTAAACAATTAGCAAATCATAGATAATTACATTTTAAGTAAAATAAAATTAGATTCATTCAATTCCTGCAAGTTTCTCATCAGTTCATTCATTCTCAACTTATGCATTCTTTTATTTACTCCACTGATTCACACAACACATTAAGTAGCTATATTACTTGCAAGGCCAAGATTTTAAAATCCTCCTTAAAGCTTGAGAGATGTAGGAAAAAAAATAATGTGCTGCATTTATTATTTTTTGATTTTTGCAGATACAAATTAGGTAATAAATAATATTTTCATGCCAGTAGTCAGGGAAAGAAGATGTAGACACAGTAATTTGCTCAAAATTACAAATGAAAGAAGTCTGGGTTAGAGTTCAAACCCGCCTGACTCCGAAGCTTATGCTCTTAGCTACCATATGCCATTGTCTGAAAGAGACACCTTTGAGATTGACTTTATCTATCTGAGCACTGCTTGATCCCATTGATGAGGTCAGACATGGGGTACAGGTCAAGAGCCCATAACCTCAGCTAGCATGGTTATTTCTATGCTTGCAAAGGCTAGCTCTGTCCCACCCTCCAGACTCCAGGTGCAGGCCTGAGCTCCCACTTTGCTCCAGGACACCTGCTGTGCCAGAGTGAGGTGTAAGCAGACACAAACACTTGATCTTTCCCAAATATGACTTTTGGCATCCAGATCAAATAGGTTATAGGTTATAGAATTTATCTAGGGAGGATCTGAACTTAAAAAATTATCCCCAGATCAAACCAGTTTTCAATTAGTCATGGATTGTGGTTCAATGCTTGAGGCTATTTTAACCCTTATCCAATTCTCAAGGGCTTCCCAGGTAGCTCAGTGGTAAAAGAATCCTCCTGCCAAGGCAGGAGACACTGGTTCAGTCTTTGGGTCTGGAAGATCCCCTGGAGGAGGAAAGAGCAACCCACTGGAGAATTCCATGGACAGAGGAGCCTGGTGGGTTACAGACCATGCGGTTGCAGAATAGGACACAACTAATTGGCTGAGCACTCGCACCAATTCTTAAGACTAACCTTGGCCTGAGTCAAGAAGTGACTCAGCTTTCAGGAAAGTGCATCCAGCCAGTTGTCTTGTGCTTTGTTCAGTTCCTGAGCAGATCAGGAACTTGGTATGGCCTTGGGTCTCTGAGCTGTTTGCTTGGGGTGCTTTATCCCTAAGTGTTCCTGCATATACTTTCACCAAGTGCACCTTCACCTCCTGGAGAGATAGCTCTCCTATCTTTGTAACCGATGTTTCCTTGGTCACATAAACCCAGGACTGAAGTCATAAACGGGATCACAGAGGTACTGTCATGCTGAAGTCCCTCCTGGATCACTGAGAAGATACACAGAGTGCTATAGCATGTTCTTCTTTCCCCTGCAGACCACAGTCCACCAGCCCAAGATGATCTCTGATGTTTCCGTGAGGTTTCTGTGAGTTTTATTTCACCTGGAGGTTGGTTGCAGAGGACTGCAATCTGGATTAGATTAATCTCATTGCAATCTGGATAAATCTGGATTAGATGCTCTAATCACATCTCCCTATCCTCTGTCTCCTTTAGCTACTAACTCCCTTAGCCATTTGGAGACATGCTCAGATTGTTTATAACACCTGTGTGATACCATCAGCCACTAGCAAAATGCCTCTTACTCTGGGACTCACAGAGTAAGCCCCAGTCACCTCTCTGCCAAGTGACAGAGGGCACAGGTAGATTCCCTTCACTGCGCTTTTATTACATCCTGACACACCAACCACAGAGTGGGCTTCTATCTCTACCACTGCCCCTACCCCTATCCTTCTCTCTCTCGGTATCTCTATCTCTAACCCTTTCTCTCTGTTTTCATCACAGGCTCTTGCGAAAGTTCATAAATTTAGGGTGAAACCAGAGAACAGATTGAAAAATATACAGTTAATTATACTTAAACTTTCCCCCTCTTCCCCAGTACCCATTGTTTGGTTTTTCAAACAAGTTTGCCTGGCTCAATTCTCTCTTCCCTTGAGTTGAGTACCTTTCTAGAAGAGCCTCTGCATTCACAAATAAACTTCTAGCATCCTCTACATACTGCGATGGTCTTTGTAGCATATATCTAGCCCTTCTAATTTCACAGCACACCTCCCCACATCTATTACACACATGGACAGCCAAATTCATTTAGCACAACTTGGGAATCACTACACTTTGTACTTTTGGTTGCCTTTATTCATGTCCTATTGTTTTAGTTATGCTTCTTTGGTTTGAATGCAAAACAGATGTTCACAGACAAAGAAGGAGAAATAAATCAACAAAAT
The DNA here is from genome assembly GCA_935064755.1 of Tragelaphus eurycerus. Taxonomy (NCBI): domain Eukaryota; kingdom Metazoa; phylum Chordata; class Mammalia; order Artiodactyla; family Bovidae; genus Tragelaphus; species Tragelaphus eurycerus. The sequence continues at coordinate 26,765,247 of CAKXYN010000018.1, read as the reverse complement.
GTCCCAGTGATTATATTTTTTATTCAATCATGCCACAGCTGCTTACAAAGCCCCAACCATGGCATTGTTCTGGGTGCAGAGTGGGAAGATGAAATAAATCAGGCTTTGTTCCTACCCTCAGTGAATGTGCTCCTAGTTAAAACGGGGTTGCATAGACACTGGAGGAAATTGAAACACTACAGGATCATAATACAAGGTGAAAAGAGCTGCCTGCTACACAAAGGGTGAATATGTAGAGTGTGATGCATGTGCAGATAAAAGAGATCTCTCTTTTGGCTTGGCAGATTCAGTAGCATCCCAGTTGAGAAATAGGTGGGATTTGGCTATATGAAGATAAGAGTAACAATTATACAGAAAACAGCATGATAAAAGGTATTAAGGTGGAAAAATGGTTCCTGTATGCTGGGAATAACAAGTGAGTTACTGAGTGCTGGGAACAGTAGTTTGCTGCATTAGAGAGTGCAAGGATGAGAAATGTCTGAGATGAGGCTACATGTGGCCATTGCAAGGGGTATTAAATTTCTTTCTAAGCAATAAGCATTTTATTTGGTAGATAACGTAGACTATGAAGGGTTTCTGACCATGGACAGAACATGATCAGAATTGAGCAATAAAATATTCATAGGGACCTAGAGAAGCAAAAATAGAAGAGAGACTTCAGTTGGGGAAACGAGATAAGAGATTCTTAATTCAGACAAACTTTTGGAGGGAAGGAATTTCTACACACGAGACAGTGCCACAAGAGTGTTCAGGGGCTTAAGAACTGATTGGAGAGGGGACCAGTGAGACTCTTTGTTACATGCTATGTTTGTTGCTACACAAGGAAAAGTCCTTACTTACCCACAAAGCCTTGATGTCACACAGAGACACCACTTTTGGCTTGTGATACAATAGGAATGGTGTCCTGTGAGTTGTGCAGTGCCTAATACATGCAACATATGTGAGACCTACCTGTGGAGTCCCGCCTCAAGGCCACAGGTGCAAGACTTTGTACCAAGGCCACAGAAGCAGAGCTCAGAACCAAGGTCACCTCCAAAGCTGACTGAGCCCCTTTATAACTGTTGCCAAAAGGCCCCCTGGTCATCACTAACAAGTTTCCTGACTCCAAATTAGGCAAAGGTGCCTGGTCTGGTAGTCAACCAGTAGCATGGTAACCAATCACCTAACGCTGACTTTCCAGCAGGAATTTTTCTTTATCTTAGGCTATAAAAACTAGCCATTACCTCACAAAAACTGTTGACTCTCCCTGGTCTGTCAGGAGGTCAGCCCGCCTTGTTTGCAGTGCCCACATTATCTCTGCTCTTTGTTCTTAATAAACTCACACCGTCAGGAAATGCTCAATGTCTGGAAATTCTTTTCCAACCCTCACTTGGACTGCCTCAACACTTCTGGCAATATTGTCATCCTCACCCACACCTTCAAATTCAACTGTCTCCACGGTCGATGTGTGTGCAGCATTTATCACAGGCCAGTACTTTGTCAGATTTTTCATGGGATTGAAACACTGAGAAGAGATAATAGGAATAAGAGAGCAAAAAAATAGAGCCAGGAGAGCCTGGATAATCCCTTGAACATGCTTCAAACATGGAAGTTGCTCTACAACATGTTACATTTTTTTCCCCCAGTGATTTTCCCCCAGCTGATTTGATTAGCAGAATCTGGCTAGAAGTGAAGACCAAAAAGGATCTTCACTTGGAAGACTAGACTTGGATATTAGACCCAGGTCACCTATTTCCTAAGTGCATGATTTGGAACAATTGGGATTTTTTTCTACCTTGGTCTCCTGAAAGTTTGCTCAAATTATGTAGAAAACAAGCTGAGCTAGCAGGGGGAGGAAACCCTTGGATAAAGTGTTCAGATCAGGCTAGACTTTTTGGAAGAAGTGACCAGTGAGCTGAAATCTGGAAGAGAAAGAGACGGCTGTGAGGAAGGGGAGTTGGTGGAAGTAGGGGGGATATTCAAGAGAGAGAGCATGGCAAGAGCGGTCTTCCTGATGAAGGAACAAGGTCAACAGGCTTGGGAAGGCCAGGGTGGCTCGGTCAACACCTCCAGGAGAGATACGTTTGGTCATTGTTGCTTTTATTTGTATGTTTGTTCAATTCTCAAGAAAGTCAATTTGCCAAAATTTAAAGGGTCATATTAACAAGTCTAAAGATATCAAAGGACAGACAATGTTGTGTGGCAGCAAGCAATTTTCAAGGGTTATTTTTTTTTCTTTCACATAAAAATGTGAGCATAGACCAAAGCCAAGAGAGAAGTCATATGACCCTTTTACAGAAACTGTACAAGCAGAGGCTGAGCAGAGTTCAAGCAGGGATCCAGGCTTCTGCTTCTGGAGACAGAAGGCAGAAACCAGAACTCTATCTGCTCTCGTGACATCAGCTCTCAGACCTCTGGTTTTAAATTTTACTCTCTCAGCTATGGGAGCTGACCTTTTCTGTGATTGATGGTTAGCTCCAAGAGAACTTCTAGGAAAACTAAAAACTCTTTCTGGAGGAAATTATATTCATGATGACAATTCATTGGATAGTTGCCTTGCTTGCCTTCTTGTCTGTTGATGCTATGAACATCCCAGGGAGAACAACACAGAGGAGTGGCACCGCAGGGACTTCATGGCAACAATCCCATGTCTGAAGCCAGCTTCAGGCTCCACTCATGAGTCAGGTGCCCTCAGACAGGTTACTGAGGCTTTGGAGGATTTAGTATGATGAAAAGAAGGAGGAGGGTAATCCTCACCCTGCCTTCCTCCTAGGATTTTTATGAAGCTTAAATAACAGACCGAGAATGAAAGTATTTTGGAGACTATAACGCCCTGTAACAAAGCAGGGAATAATCACATCTGCAGTGTTAGAAATGCCTGGGACTTTGTAAAGAAGTGGCTTTTTGGCCACATAACTGAAGGAGACTACCTCATTTTATTATCCAGAGTGAAAGACTTCACTGCAGAGAAAGAAAGATCGATTTTAGAACAACAGAATGATAGATTCTACTCATCGCTTTTGTACAGGATAATTGATGATAGCACAAACTACGTACAAGCTTCTGAAGTCACTTTTTCCAGTCGTCACATCAAGTGTGCAATGCACACTTCTGTGAACACAGAAGGACACAGATGGCACAGCCGTATTTCCATTCTCTATTTCCACCCTTCCATATTTAGTAAGGTGAGCCTGGACACAGGGTTCTTCTCCATGGATAAGAGCCCTATACCTTGGAGTGAAGATACAGGTGAAACTGTTACTCCATTGGATCTGACTCTTTGCAACCGCATGGATTGTAGCCCACTAGGCTCCCTTGTGGATGGAATGCTCCAGGCAAGAGAACTGGAGAGCCATTCCCTTCTCCAGGGGATCTTCCTGACCCAGGGATCAAACTTGGGTCTCCTGAATTGCAGGCAGATTCTTTACTGTCTGAGCCACCAGGAAAGTAGTGGTAAAAGAATCTGCCTGCAATGCAGGAGACCCAGGCTTGATCAACTCTTGAGTCAGGAAGATCCCTTGGAGAAGGGAATGGCTACCCACTCCCGTAGAAAATTTAAACACCACTGCTACTTTTAGGGACTTCTCTGGTGGCTCAGATGGTAAAAGAAGATACCAGGGACTCTCCCAAATGATTTAGACCAGGTGACTATGTCCTTTTCTCCTCTCTGTCCTGCTCAGGAAAGCACATTGGGTACAAGTAGTGTGGCCCTTGGGTCTGGGGCACTTTCTCATGTTCTTTTTCTTAAATATTTCAAACATTTCTTTCTGAGAAAATACATCAGAAAGTACCCCCCAGTTGTCAATTTGTCAATCAGGACAAATTGTGCAGCTTTTTCTAGATTCCTGTCCCTATCAGAAGCCACCTTCCAAGTGACAGAGCAGTCAGCCTGTGTATCCTCACCACTGGACCTCCCCTGCCCAGCCCCCCACAGGGTCCATCTGCTGTTTAGTGTGAGCAGCAGTCATGAAAACTCAATTGGAGGCTGAGGTCCAGGCTATCAAATCTGAAAGGAACCCAGCAGGTAACTGAGTTTCATCTGATACTTGACTTCCTTTGCTAATTGGTCTTTGAATACCCGTTGCAATCACCAGTGTCAGAGAGTGCACACCTTGTGAGGTCACCAGCTTCCACCTCTGTCCACGCTGACTAATAAGGTAGCAGTCTTCGTGTGAGCCTGAAGCCATTCCCACCGTGGTCTTCACCCATTGATGGAGCCAACAGATCCAACTCAGAACTTTCTCAGGTTAACCCCTTCAAGTATTTGAATGCCATTCTGGCGTCTCTCAAATCTCCATTTTTCCTGGTTAAACATTTCCTGCTCTTTTACTCACTGCCTCTAAGATCTAGTTTGTCTCAAGAACCATGCTTAGAATAAGTCCCTTTTGGCCAAGGTTTTAGGGCTGTTTGGTGGGTGAGGAACCAGAGTTTTCCACCCCTGTTCCCTGCCAGCTGTGTGTGAATTGCTGAGGATGGAATCATTTCTGATCAAGACAAAAGCAACTGAGTTGCAGAAAAACAAACAAACACCTGTGGTTTGGGGTTTTAACACACCTCTAGTCCAAGGCTGGCAGGCTGCCTGGCATTCTTTTGAACTAGAGGCGCTGGTATTACAAAGTCTTGCCTCTTTGCACCTGACAAAGAAGAATTTCACTCTTTGTTTGACTGTGAGATCACACCATGCACCCTGCCCTGTTGGAGCTTAGTAATTAGGAGGCATTTGGAGGTTACCAAAGGTTTGCACAGAAGATGTGTGTCTAAGGTCTGGCTGTGCTTTCCTTCCCCTGAATCTCAGCTTTCTTGTCTGTAACATGGGGATGGTAAGCCCTTCCTTGTCTGAGTTCCGGGAGAACTAAGTAACTCAGATGACTAGTGGAGGTGACATAATTGGTGAGAGGGGGCTCTTCAAAGTGTGATCGGTGCGCCCATGCTTGCTCATCACTAGGCTGTAGGCTGTCTCCAGCTTGCCTCTGCCCACAACTTTTGAAAAATGAGAACAACTATTAGTTTAAGAAAAGACATTTAGAGCTGTCCTATCATTGCCAAGGCTGATTTTGTAAAAAGAAACATTCCTTTCTGTACTGAGGAAGACAATGATCCTGCAGCCTGTTTTAATGATTCTTCACACCCTATTTTAAAACCAGAAGGAACAAGGTATCTTTGTGTCTGAGAAACACCATGTTCCAGAATTATCTGCAGTCACAAGGCACTGACAATGCTCGGGAGTTCAGCAGAGCAAGGGAATGCTTGCAGATATTCTTGGTAAGTAGCCAAGTCAGTCAGGGACTCACTCTCTGCCCCGAATATTCACTTAGAATTAGCTGTTTGCCATGAAAATGTTGCTTTTGCCTTAAAAATACTATTTGTGGATGTTTTCCTAGAATTCAGTGTTGTCTGCTGAGCTTACAGAAACCTGGGTGTTTTCTATGCCAAGTGAATTCAATATAACCAAACTGTAGGAGTGATAAATTAAGGGAAAATTTTGCTTTCTAAAAACTAAAGCCTCAAACTTAAGAAATGCATAGTTTGTAGGTGGACTTATGTTAATGATAATATAATATTGTAGCACAAGACTAACTTTTCTAAAAAATAATAGAACAAAGGAGTAAAATTTTCTGGAACTGGGCACACAAGATGAGGGGTTCCTAAAACAAAGAAGACCACAGGGTCAGGAGACAGTTTAGTGGGCATTTCTAATGCTCTGTGATGTGGGCTACTTCCCTTTCTTTCCCAGGAATATAAGCTAGACCAACTAGACAATCTGTGGGGATGCTTGTTAAAAATTAAGAATTTCAAGATGGCAACAGCAGAGTACTAAACCAAGAATGGGAGTTTTGTGAGCCCTGGTTTGACCACCAGATTGCAAACCCATGAAGCCAGCGCTAAGGAGACTCTACTTCCAAGCTCCTTTGCCAAATTCCTGGTTAATGAATTATGAGTGATGGGAGAGATGTGTGCCACCTTGGCACAGTGAAGAGCCTCCACCGTCCTTCCCTATCTCAGTACACATGGAGTTCTTGTGTTGAATCAGTGGAACCATCAGATTGGAGCAGTCACCATCCTGAGGAGGGCTATTCTAAAGAGTCACCTGGGTCAAGAAAGACGTTCTTGAGTGTAAAGACACTGAGATACTGGAGTTGCTTGTTATTACAGCATTGGCTTAGCCTATCCTTACTAATACACAGGAGAGGCCAGAAATAGAAGAAAACATCTCAGATCTGAGAAGTACCACAAAGGAAAGGAAACCAGACAGTAAAGAGAAGTGTGATGGTTCTCCAGCATTTGTTTTTCCATCAATGAAATAAGAATTCAAAAATGATCTTTAACATGTTTATAGTTCTACGCTACTTTCCCTCAACTCATTAAAACATATACATCTAAGAAGAAAGATTACATACTCTCCTTCTCTTTCAGCCAGACAATCTCTTGGCCCATTGCCATCCCTGGGATATTCTTGAGTCGTTGAACACCTCTAATACTTTCAGAAGCCAGGAGAAAAATGTTCTTCTTAGGGCAGTGTTCAGCTCTGTAGAAAGTATCTTATCAAAAAGACTATCACCATGATTGGATAAGTTTTTGATTCCAAAACCTCCAGCTGATATTATGAGTCTTGTTGTTTTAAAAAAAATGTAAAGTAACTGAAATTGGTCCCTTTTGTCATTGTTTCTATGTTATAGAAACTTGGATATCACATTGTCTTCATAGTTGATCCTCGTTGCTCTCAAACACTGGGTTGCTGTAAGACATTCCCCTGCCACATTCTGGCATATCAGAGTAGGAGGTCTGGTTTACTGGGGGCCAACTGGGGTCATTTGCCAAGGCTCTCTGCAATATCCGATACTGGCTTTTTGACTGATAGCCAAAACATCTTTTGATTATCATCCACAGGGCTCTATTTTCAATAATGGCCTCCTGCAAAATAAAAGAGTTATTGTTTACAATCAGAGGTTATTTCCAGAATATAGTCCTCATAAGGCACTACCGCATTGACTGCTTCAATCTAGCTTGACAAAGATCTTAAGTCTCTGCCTCCCAAGGTGATTTCACGTGAGAGGTCAAGGCCTCTCAAACTTTTACATTTAAGAAACACTTCTGGAAGAGAGTTTCTGAAACAGAAACGTAGCTTGAAGTAGTCTGCCTCAAGGATGAAATTTCTTTTGAATTTCATGTGTATTTTAAATGTGAAGTGAAAGTGGATGAGTCGTGTCCAACTGTTTGCAACCCCAAGGTCTTTAGAGTCCATGGAATGCTCCAGGCCAAAATATTGGAGTGAGTAGCCTTTCCCTTCTACAGGGGATCTTCCCAATCCAGGAATCCAAGCCAGGTCTCCCACATTGCAGGCAGATTCTTTACCAGCTGAGCCACAAGCGAAGCCCAAGAATACTGAAGTGGGTAGCCTATCCCTTCCCCAGATGATATTCCCAACCTAGGAATTGAACCGGGGTCTCCTGCATTGTAGGCAGATTCTTTACCAACTGAACTATCAGGGAAGCAGTGAAAGTGAAGTGAAGTTGCTCAGTTGTGTCCGACTCTTTGCGACCCCATGGATAGTAGCCTGCACCAGGTTCCTCCGCCCATGGGATTTTCTAGGCAAGAGTACTACTGGAGTGGGTTGCCATTTCCTTCTCCAGGGAATCTTCCCGACCCAGGGATCAAACCCAGGTTTCTCACATTGTAAACAGATGCTTTACCATCTGAGCCACCAGGAAAGCAGTAAAAGCATCTAAATTCTGCAGTTTACTCCATATCACATCTATACATGATTTAATATGCCGCTGCTGGTTTAATATAAATGACACTTAAAATACCAAATGGTATTGACTTTGTATCCCAGCATATCATTGTGTAACCTTGAACACAGGTAAAACTGGGAATGTGGGCCACAGTTTTGGAGTTGGACAGATTTGGATCTGAGTCCCAGCTCTGATACCTACCTCTTGTGTGCAAATTAATTATCCCATCTGAGCCTCAGTGATTAGAAATAATAATTCTGTCCTCTTAGATTTGTCATTGGGATTGTATAACTCTTGTTACCAGAGAAGGCGATGGCACCCCACTCCAGTACTCTTGCCTGGAAAATCCCATGACAGAGGATCCTGGTAGGCTGCAGTCCATGGGGTCGCTAAGAGTTGGACACAACTGAGCGATTTCGCTTTCACTTTTCACTTTCATGCAGTGGAGGAGGAAATGGCAACCCACTCCAGTGTTCTTGCCTGGAGAATCCCAGGAACGGGGGAGCCTGGTGGGCTGTCGTCTATGGGGTCACACAGGGTTGGACACAACTGAAGTGATTTAGCAGCAGCAGCAGCAGCTCCTGTTACAATGCAGGGCATGGCCTGGCATAGCTGCCTCCCTTTACCATTCTTCTGAACTATTTAATTTAACAAAGGGTTTGGCATTGCAGCCTTTTTCATATAAACCTCTAAACTTCACCTACAAATATTTCATTGCAATCCTTTTTCTAAGACAGCAAAAGATATGTCTCTTCAAAAACATTTTATGTCATGAGTTAAACTGAACCTTGAATAGAGCCCAAGTTATAACTTATAAGACATAGTGCCTAAGAGGTTATCATATTAATTTCATTGTTTTATCATGTGTGGTCACAGAGATAGACCATCTTAGAAGTTATCATGAAAGAAACAAAGAGGAAAATATGAGGGCCTAAGAGGTCCCTTAGAATTAGAACTAGTTTTGCTGTCGTCAGTGGTATTTTTGCTAAACTGAAAGAGTTAATTCTGTAGGATTCTACAAGGAATTTTTTCTAGAGATAGTGGTTTCCTAAAATCTACCCATCTTTGACATCTGAGTCCACTGCTTATGGAAATCAAAGAGAAGAGCTAGTCTGAATATTCCTCTAAAAATTGTCATCTGCTGATCAGTTAAATACTCACATAACTATCTCATCAGCATCTTGGAAACCTTAGGAAACGCCTTGCCAGACCTGTTCTTCTACATTCCCACAGCAAAGTTTTTTTGTTCTCCTTAATTAACTAGAGAACAGTAGTTCTCTTTAGAGCTAGGATAAGGTAGGATCATGGGTATTTAATTAAAGATTTTAAAATCCAACTTACATCCAGGAATCTTAGCAGGCTTCAGACAAAACAAATCAACACACACACACACACAAAGACTTTAGTGCTCTCCACCATATCTTGAACTTTGTTACAATTCTAGAAATGTGATAACCTATATTACTTTGCTGCTCTGAAAGGGGGAACCAAAGAAAGCACTGAGATATTTGTCCTGTCATTCTACATTGTAAATTAGATACAGAAGGAGAAACAAAAGGAAAGCCTTGATAACACATCATTTGGCTAAAAAACAAACAAGAAACAACAAAAATTTTATCACATGAACTCTTTTGACAAACAATTCAAATAATTCATATATATCTATATATACACACATACATATATATACACTTACATATCCACACAAATACATAAGTAATACAAGGAGGGCTGTTAAAGCTGTCCACATTAGCTCCTCTGCCTATAAGAAGGAGGTTAGATCGTGAGATTAGCAAGTATAATAAGGTCTCATTCAGACTTGTTTTGTGCATATCAAATTACCCTCCCCATTTGTGGATGTGGGGTGGGGGTGGGGGGAGTGGGGGTAGAGGTGGACAGGCTCACTTCTTAAATTTAAGAATTGAATAAACCTTTACGTCCAGTAGTGTCCAACTTCTTGTGACCCTATGGACTTCAGCCCGCCAGGCTCATCTGGTGGTGGTTTAGTTTCTAAGTCATGTCTGACTCTTGCAACTCCATGGCCTGTTGCCTGCCAAGCTCCTCTGTCCATGGGATTCTCCAAGCAAGAATAATGGAATGGGTTGCCATTTCCTTCTCCAGAGGATCTTCCTAACCCAGGCATCAAACTCAGGTCTCCTGCATTGCAGGCAGACTCTTTACTGACTAAGCCATGAGGGAAGTCCTTTGTCAGACTCCTCTGTCCAAGAGATTTGCCCAGCAAGAATACTGGAGTGGACTGTCATTTCCTTCTCCAGGAGATCTTCCCAAGCCAGAGATCAAACCCACATCCCCTGTATTGGCAGGTGGATTCTTTACCACTGAGCCACGTGGGAAGCCCAACTCTATGAGATGAGTTACTATTATTATCATCATTTTGCAGATGAGGAAACAGAAACTCAGAGAAGTATAGAAACTTGACCAAAATCAGCCAGCAAGAAAGGGTGGAGCCAGGATTCAAAGTCAAGTAATCTACTCTGCAACTATATTCTTAACTGCAAATATACTGAAGGAGAATGGATTTCTGTAGGGGGATTATGGCAGGCTTTGTTGCTTGATTACCCTACAATCCATTCCTCCTGGCTCCTCCTTGCCACCTTAAAAAAATTATAACTAGTTCAGAACAATTTGTCCAAGTTTTTCCATAGATCCACTTTACCAGAATCCTTTCCTACTAAAGCTGACAATGAGACATAGTTCTAAGCAATGAGACTTAAGAGGAAGTTCACTGGTGAGCTGCAGGAAAATTTTTTGTTCCCTGATAAAAGGTTCATACTTGTGAGAAAAAAAGCTTGCTGGTACCTCTTCTTCAATTTTTTTTTACCTGCACTGAAAACAGATCTCAAACCCAGCTAACACTGCTACATGGGAGCTAAGCTGAGCCCCATAAACAACAAGCACAAATATGAAAGGTCAGCTTCTAAGGACGGTGAGACAGAAAGGTGGAAGAATGCAGATTCCCAATAATGCCATAGAGACCCTAAACTAGATCTGAAGCTACTGGCTTCCAATCTTCTTGCTAAGTGAGTTAATAAATATCTTTATTGTTTAAACCACTGTGAGCTGAGCTTTGCTACTTGTCTAACTGATCCATGCATCAGGAAAAATTCATGAACAGGATAATACCACAGCTGTGCCACAGAGGATGGGATGGTATTTCAGTACATAGAAATGGAGAAAGATGTTTGAAACAGAGGAAATAAAGTGATCCTGGACAGGAATAAGATCTACACATAAGATTATCCCTTAAAGGGCAAGGACAATCTTTTTGCAACTCCTTAAGAGGACTCTCATGGTGATGCTCTTTGATTAATCTAGTGGCTTTGGGGACCGTATGGTTTAGCACAGGGCTCTTTACTGTGGTTCTTGAGTCAGCTGCATCAGAATGACCTGGCAACCTACTGGAAAAACTAAAACTTGTGTTTACTGCAGACCTACCAAATCAGAAATGCTGGTGGCAGAGCTGGACAATCTGTGTTCTAACAAGCCCTCCAGGGAATTCTGATGCCCACTCAAGTTTGGGAGGCCCTGGTTTAGCATGTAGAGAGATACTTCTTACCCTAATCTATGTTCTCTTCTGCCACCAGCTCCTGTGCAGCCTTCAATCTGCTCTGTAAAGAAGGCTCTGTGCTTACAAGACACTGCAGGGACATCAGGCCCTGGGGCCCCCAGCCCACCATGAATCCCCCCTCACTGGAACCATCCTGGGTTTGCGAGAGCAGGATGAGGACAGATGGAGTTTTATAGCTCATTCTTCTTCAAACTGGATGCCTTTTCTGGGGTGCAAACTGGATGCCTTAACTCTCCCCGAAAGAAAGCCTTAAGAACTGGAGACTGTCTGACAGCACTGAAGAAGCAGCGAGTCAAGCACATAGCAAGGGCAAAGGGGAGCACCGGCTCATTTTACTGAGGAAATGGAGCATAAAGAATAAAAGTCAGGAAAATTCACTGTGAATCTCATTTCCCATCTGTAAAGTAAAAATGATCCAAGTTGTTCAGAGAAAGAAGCTAGACACAACAGGCCCCATATCATGCAATCCCCTTTCCATGGAATGACCAGGATAGGCAAATTCATAAAGCCAGAAAGCAGACTAGTTGTTAGCAGGGCGTGAAGGAGAAAAAAGGGGAAATGAGAAGCAACCACTAATGGGTATGAGATTTCTTTTGGGGTAATGAGAATGTTCTGGAATTAGGAAGCGGTGGTGGTTACACAACTCAGTGAATATACCAAAAAACCCACTGAACTGTACACTTTAAATAAGTGAATCTAATAGATGTGACTCATATCTCAATTTCAAAAAATAAATTTAGTTGGCTCTCTATATGTGAATTTTAGATATGGATAAGACCTTATTCCATCCTCCCTAGCCCCACTTTACAGACAGGAAAACTAATGCCCTGTTTGGAATTCATCACAGGGAACCATCATTGTTCATGTTGCCAAGGAAGGGAGCCCCTTGCACTGCTGAACCTTTTTGGCTAAAGCTGTTCCTTTTTGGACTCCCAGAGAATGGTCCCCACCAACCCAACCAGGTATCAGCAACTCGAGGGCACTTACCTCCACGACAAGGGACACAATGAAATTGGAGCTCAGCATAATGACAATGTAGACCCTCCACAGGACAGGAGTGCAGAGCAGCTGGTGGGAGATGAAGTACAATCAGTCTGAAGACAAATCATGCTGCAAAAAGTCATGCTGTTCATAGTGTACTTTTTCATAGGTTTCAAATTATATATGTAATAAACCCATGCATAGACATGTACATTGTATTACATTTATATACATATATATAAATTTTATATACATAAGTATGTCTATGCATCAATGCACAGAAAATATGGAAGTATTACACTCAACAATTCTGGTAAGTTGGGGACTGATTGTTGCTTTCTTTTATCTTCCTTCTTTCTTCTTTTTACCTCTGTAATTTCTAAACTTTCTGAAATAAATTTGGTTATTTTGCAAAACAAAAATTGTAAAAGTGTTTTTTGGGGTTTTCTTAAAATTTTTATTTATTTGGCTGCATTGAGTCTTAGTTGTAGTATGTGGAATCTAGTTCCTTGTCCAGAGATTGGACCCAGGCTCTCTGTACTGGGAGTACAGTCTTAGCCACTGGACCCATCAGGGAAGTCCCCAGAGTGTTTCTTGTTTACTTGCTTTGTTTTGTTTTTATGAGGGAACACAGGAATGTGGCTCTACTTCCAGGAGATTCTGAGGGTACACCTGGCAAACCTCTTCTCTGGTGTCAAATCTCCCTTCAGCTGAGTCCTGCTTTGAGCCCTAAGTCAGGACTTCCCCCTGAGGACCGTGCGTACAGCTTCCCAGGCTGTGTCATGACAAGGCTTCTCACCAATGCAGAAATCAGGGATGAAACAGGTTGTCACTGCCTATCTTTTGCCCCTCTTTCTCTCTATCTTCCCTAACCCCTCCCCAGGCACATGATATTTACATATTCATGTTGAATGGATGAACAAATGAATGAATGAGTGAATCGAAGCCAAGTCTACTCTTATGCACCTGGCACTGCCTCATATATTGCCTTATACTTCAGTGAGGATAAAAGCTGTACAACTCTATGAAGGGCAGATCAGATCAGATCAGATCAGTCGCTCAGTCGTGTCCGACTCTTTGCCACCCCATGAACTGCAGCACGCCAGGCCTCCCTGTCCATCACCAGCTCCTGGAGGTCACTCAGACTCACACCCATCAAGTCAGTGATGCCATCCAGCCATCTCATCCTCTGTCGTCCCCTTCTCCTCCTGCCCTCAATCCCTCCCAGCATCAGAGTCTTCTCCAATGAGTCGACTCTTCGCATGAGGTGGCCAAAGTACTGGAGTTTCAGCTTTAGCATCATTCCTTCCAAAGAAATCCCAGGGCTGATCTCCTTCAGAATGGACCGGTTGGATCTCCTTGCAGTCCAAGGGACTCTCAAGAGTCTTCTCCAACACCACAGTTCAAAAGCATCAATTCTTCGGTGCTCAGCCTTCTTCACAGTCCAGCTCTCACATCCATACATGACCACAGGAAAGACCATAGCCTTGACTAGGCGAACCTTTGTTGGCAAAGTGATGTCTCTGCTTTTGAACATGCTATCTAGGTTGGTCATAACTTTCCTTCCAAGGAGCAAGCGTCTTTTGGAATTTTAATACCACTGCCCTATGAAGGGCAGTGGTATTAAAATTCAAAGTTCAAATCCATTTCAAGGAATTTCCCTTAGAGATATACATGGCTGAAATAATATATGTGTAAAGTTATTTTATTTGCTGGTAATAGTAATAAAAATTAGAAGCAATTTAATGTTTGTCCATAGGGGACTCATATAAATTATGGTATACATAAGTAGACATTGAAATACTACATTAGAATAGGAAAACATTATGTGCTAATATGCAACAATCATCAAAATATACTGTTACATGAAAGAATGAAGTGCAGGATTGTGTGTGTGGTTGTGGAAGCCGTGAAAATGCTTCACCTGGAGCTCCTGCTGCTTGGAGGACAAAAGGCAAACCCTCCAACTACCAGCATGCTTAGAATCTACCACCATGCTCACTCTGTGACCACATTCTGCATGCATGTCTGCTCAGAGTTAATAAATGAGGACCCCAGGGCTTCTACCCACACTCATTCTTGTGAGACACCTCTGATGGGCAACTTTGGCTTGACTTTCCTGGAATTGTGCTGCAGTCTGAAACTTGACTCATTCAGCTCACCTTCCATCTCTCTGTCCTTCAGAGGGATCAGACACATAGCACAGTGTGGCCCCCTCCCGCCTTCACTGGCTGCCTAATCCCTTTCCTCTGGGTAATTTCTCCAACCACTTTCTTGTACATCTCATCTCACCTGGACATCTTCATATCAGGCGATTTGGACAAATGTAATAGTTTGCTATTATTTGTGTAAAAATGTGGTAAAATATACCTACAAGAAATGTATATATACATGTGTATAGTACATATCCAAAAGTATGCAAAGTAAACTGGTGTTATAAATTGTCTCCACAGAGAGGGAATGGTAACCCGGGAACAAGGATGACATGGGAGATTTTCACTACACAGTTTCTCTAACTTTTGAATTTTAAACTATGAGAATGTTTTCTCTATTTTAAAAAAATTATGAATTTTTTAAAAAAATGAGCAATAACTAGGTTGCAAAGCAGCATGATTCCATTTAAAATAAAATAAACTTCATAACTCAGTCAAATACACATTTATAATATATGAATTTTCAAAGATGGAAGGATCCACTCAATAATGTTATAATTTTCCTTACCTGCATAGTTTTGTTTTATAAAATGTACCCATAATTTTATGAAATAATAAAAAAATTATTTTAATGTGAGAAATAATTCTTTGCAGAATCTTTTGAAGTCATGCAAAGAGTCTTCTCTATTTTGTTGTTTTTAGTCACTAAATTGTTTCTAACTCTTTGAGATCCCATAGACTGTAGCCTACCAGGCTCCTCTGTCCATGGGATTTCCCAGGCAAGAATACTAGAACGGGTTGCCATTTCCTTCCCCAGGAGATCTTCCTGACCCAGGGGTCAAACCTGTGTCTCCTGCATTGGCAGACAAATTCTGTACCACTGAGCCACCAGGGAAGCCCCTTATTATTAAAGAGTATAACTAAATTCAACATGTCCCAACCTGTAACTTCTTCAGGATTAAGGAATTTTAACTCACTTAGAAGGCCGGTGGGCAAAGACTATTTATCTCCATGAGTACCTAATCTAGTTCATGGATACAATTGCACTGTTAATACAGTAATACAATTATAAAAATGAAAAACTGAATGTCGATATTAGCATATATGTCAGATGTCACTGCGGGCTTGTGACGGTATTGCTGGTTCTGAATGCACTGTGTACTTAAAAGGCTTGTCTACACTTAGGAACCTGATCTACAATGGTCGTCACCAGTCACTGACAGTATGTACCATTCACTATGCCAGGCTGGAGATACAAGAATGAATAAGACGGGGTCTTGGCCCTCATGACACTTCTCTGTGAGATGGAGAAGCAGACAGAAAATTTTGCAAAGAACTAAAAGCTAGTTCGTTTTATCATCTCTTCTGTATTCTATTTATTGGTCTAAAAGATATTTATTAATGGTTAACTTCTAATTCAAAAGAAGAAAAAATTAGAATAAATCAAAATACACATTTTCCCTTGTTTGACTATGAAAAATTTCTGTCTCTTAGAGAGTTTCAAAGTTGTCTCAAAATTACAAAATGTAGGAGAGTTCTTGAGATAAGATATGAATCTTTGAAAATTTTTGAATACGTTTAAGTATGTACATACAGAAAAACATGTTTTAAAGATATTTTTAAAAGATATAAATACAGATTTGAGAACTAACCCCAAAATTGTTACAGGCAAAACTGTTTAAACAGCTTCAAAACAAAACCATTTAGGAAAAATTCTTTCACATTTGAAAAAGGAAATGTTTAAATAGAATTTCCATTCTTACAGTGATCTTTTAAAGGTAAAGTGTTCAATGTTTTTTAAATACTTGAAGTCAGGACTAAATAGAATTTCATCTCCTGACTAGTTTAAATTAAAAAAATGAATAAATTCATCATTCTTTTTAACCCTCCCATCTCAAAAGAATAATAGGTGTCGCGAATCCATGTCAATTGCAATTGCAGCCCAGTTTTTGAAGTCAGAGTTTTATATAACTATAAAATATCACCATAACCCAGAGATAAGACTTACATCCAGGCACCTATATAATTCTGGAATATCAGCAAATAGAATGAATAGACACACACTCAGCTGTACGACCAGCACAAGGACAAATATATCTGAGGAAATAAGAATACAAGTTATCATTTAGAGAAATCTAAGTAGAAAGTCTTACATCCATTGACAGACATATACTGATTAACACTGATTAGATTTACTTGATTTCTTCATCCAAATATGCATAATAGATGAAAAGTACTCATTTCTATGAAATGAGTCTCACTTCTACAATTTTTTGCATGCCCTTGAGTTAAGTGGAAATTTTAGCATGCTTGCTATATGTTTTAATTAATAAAAATGGGAAATAATAACATACAGGGTAATATTGACAAAATATGTTTTCAATAAATGCCTTGGAGATATCCAAGTATCCGAGTCTCTTTAATGCAAATCATTTGCAAATACAAATCCTTTTCTGGAAAAAGGGAGGGCTGTAAATAAACAGGACAGCAGCAGCAAGAAATGTTTAAATTGCAGTCATGTGGAGGTCAGCATTCCACGGGTTCCTCACCCCAAGAAGAGCAAAATAACTTTCTCTGAACAGATGTATATGAAGATATTGATTCTTCAAATTGTTCTTTTAAATTTTCCCACTTAGAGGGAGAGTGATGCTATATAAATATATGTCTCTTACCAGATCACTCATGTCTCCTAACATGCTCCCTCACCCCCAACCCAGACTGTAAGGAGATGAGAGGTACTTTGGTCATCAGCCTCATTGATCTATAGTCAAGATCCCCCAGGCTGAAACTGCTCCCAGAACTGCCAATCACACAGACCACCTGACTATTGTACTGTACATGTCATAGACATGTCCAACTGAGTGCTATAATCCTTCTTCTCACCTCCTCTGAGATGAATTCTGATAAGCAGAGAATTAAATGCGTCTTCCCAACTGGTGGTAAAGAATCTGCCTGCCAGTGCAGGAGATGCAAGAGACGCAGTTTCAATCCCTGGGTCAGGAAGATCCCATGGAGAAGGAAATGGCAACCCACTCCAGTGTTCTTACCGAGCATATCCCATGCAAAGGGGAGCCTGATGGGCTACAGTTCACAGGGTTTTACAGAGTCAGACATGACTGAGCACACACCCACAAGGTTCCCAATTTGGAGTAATCCCATGGAAAGATACCTAGAGACATTTCTAGTGAGGGGAAGAGGTGGATTCAGAAATTCTATCATTTAATGCAGCTTTGACGGAGGTAGCAAAGGGCCAGGAGGTGAGGCTGCATGTGTTTACAGAGCCCTGGAGGGGAAGTCAGAAGAGCCTAGATGAGCACCAGCTCTGCAACTGCACCTTGAGCGAGCCAGGCATGTCTGTTCTCCTCTCCAAAGAATGAGCTCTCTTCTCTGATTCGGTATAATTCTACTCACAGTTTTTGTATGTGGGCTGCCTAAATGGTTTTCCTTTAGAGAAGACAAGAGCCACAATGATGCAGTTGATTGTTCCCAAGAACCATATAGTTGTGTTCTCAAAACTTGTGACGACACCATTAGTTCCATTTTTTACTGGAGCAGTTGGAGAAATGGTTAACTTTGAAATGGTGTCATTTTGCACTGTGCAGGCACTAAAAAAGAAACCAAAAAGGCTAATGAAGTGAAATGACAAGCCCTTCTGAAGCATATGTATTTACATGACTCTGTGCCCCCCAAGGCTTCCATAATTGCCTACACTTTGGGAAAGAATATACACAATGGAGTATTACTTAGCCATTAAAAAGAATACATTTGAATCAGTTCTAATGAGGTGGGTGGAACTGGAGCCTATTATACAGAGTGAAGTAAGCCAGAAAGGAAAACACAAATACAGTATACTAACACATATATATGGAATTTAGAAAGATGGTAACAATAACCCTGTATACAAGACAGCAGAGGAGACACTGATGTATGGAACAGTCTTTTGGACTCTGGGAGAGGGAGAGGGTGGGATGATTTGGGAGAATGGCATTGAAATATGTATAATATCATGTGTGAAACGAGTCGCCAGTCCAGGTTCGATACCTGATACTGGATGCCTGGGGCTAGTGCACTGGGACGACCCAGAGGGATGTTATGGGGAGGGGGGAGGGAGGAGGGTTCAGGATGGGGAACACATGTATACCGGTGGCGGATTCATTTTGATGTATGGCAAAACCAATACAATACTGTAAAGTTAAGTAAAATAAAATTTAAAAAAAATAAAAAAGAGAAAAGAATATACTGAAAAGTACAACAGGAAGAAATCAGCATGTGTAGATCTGTATTTTGGGTAGATGAATAAATGATAGATAAACAGGTTCAAAAAGTTACTTATTCAATAAATTGGGCATGAATCATGTATTAAACCTATGTGGGAGGAAAAGATGTAAGTCATGACTCTTTCCTCTGTTTGCTTAAGATTTCTGAACATTTACAAGAAGGATGACTATACAATTGATTGTCCAACAGGCACAGATTTCAATAGGAAAGGAAAAAATTTAACCATTTCATTGGATTATCAAGCTTAAAATAGGGCTGCCTAGCTAAACTATAATGTATGCTCACCTTAGAAATAAAAGATGGTCATAGTTCACTATCATACAAAATGAGTAAAGAGAAATACCAATGAATGAAGCCACCAAACAGTGCTACAGAGACACACACTCTGTGTGCCAAGGGCGTTAAGGAAGCCAAAACCTTTAACAGAATGAAGATCCATTTGCCTCTCGACATATGGGCCAGATGATGTTTGATAGAAATTGGAATGCAAGAATCCAAGGCTGTGATCTTACCTGTGCATCCCCATGGAATACCAAGGCTGCCTCTGAACCAGAATGAAGCCCACAATGTGCATGGCGAGGCTGAGAAGAATGTTGAGAATCACGGAGAGCAGCAGAGGTGGGGAGATCAGCCGTCCTGCTGGTCTGAAAGGCACCAGCTTGGGATAGGCACCATTCAAATTCACTACAAAATAAATTCAGGTTTTATATGGTATATGACAGGAGATAATTTTTGTATTCTTCATCATAAGTATGGTATAACTTCTTGGTCCCACATATTTGAAGAAACTGGCAAATTGGAATATATCACAAATGGAAGGAATAAAACAATATATGTATGCAAACTTAAATCATATGAGGAATTCTTGAAAGAGAAGACATAGAACAACCACAAGATACCTTTTTTCCCCCTAACGAACAGGCAAACTATTAAATTATAGATGAGGAAGTGATGAAATGAGCACTCTCATATACTGCTTGTGGAAACATAAATTGACACAAAAATACCTTCTGCAGGGCAATTTGGCAATAAATATGAAGAGACTGAAAAATGTTCATAACTTGTGACTTAACTATTCCACTTCTGGCAATTTATCCTAAGCTAGAAAAATAGAGATGTAGGCAGATGTTCATCACAGCATTGTTTACAATAAATTGTGGTATATCTCTACAATGAAACAACATGTAATCACCAAGAAGTAATGCTTTCAAATGCTAATAACAAAACAAGGCATGACATCAGCAAAATGGCAGATTAGGTGGTTCCTAGATCTCATCCCTCCACAGAAACACTGAAAGATAAAAGGAAGCTGTCAGAACCAGCCTTGTCAGAATTCTGAAAAACAGACAAAAGTCTCCAGCAACTAAGCAGAGGCTGAATCAAGAAAGGAGGGAGTGGGGCAAGGGCAAGTAGAAAATGGCACAAAGCTTTCCTCCCATTTTTAAGCTATCTTTTAAGAATCAAGAATCAAGAAAAAGATAGCTTAAAAATGGGACGAAAGCTTTGTGCCATTTTCTACTTGCCCTTGCCCCACTACCTCCTTAGTTTACTGGCAACTGTCAGCAAGGTTGTCCGCATTCCCAGCAGGGGATCCTGGTCCCTGGTTATAGAAGGGAAAAGCAAACTTAATAGACAAGTAATTACGTGTGTCTGTTCTAACCTGTCTGGGGACTACCTGAGGACTGTGCAAGGTGTTCATCTCTCTTTCATCTACTAAAAAACTTAGTAAAGGCAGAAAAGCAGCATATACTCCTTGAAAACATTGTAAGGCTAATAAGCTACCCAGTCACAGAGAGCAAAAAATTGCAGTTGAGACTTAAAATAACCATTTGTGGCTTAGAAAGAAAAGTTAAGGAGCATTTATATGGAAAATTATAGTATTCAAAAGTACTTGTGCCTTTGGAGAATGTAGAAAGTCATGTGCATGCCAAAATGAACGGTCGGGAAAGACCAGAAAAGACCCTAAGGTTTTAACCCTGAATAATCACTCAACTCAGCACAAGCTTGGTAATGTACTGAAGTGCCTCAGTACAGAACCAGTCTGCAATACTGGGAGAGATATTTCTTTGTTCATGTCATGGGATTCAACTCATGGATATTTCTATCAAAATATTAGTTGAACAAAAGCTAAAGCAATAGAGATTTTATTGACCACATGTGACAACTAATCCAAATCTTTGAAAAAATAGTTCAGAAAAGTTACTAAAAAAGCAGCAAAACAAAAAACATTAAGACCTAGGGAAGGGAAAGAATCTGATTTCCAGAGTTACAACATTATAATATTTAATGGAATAAAATAAACTGACAAAAATTATTTCTGAGAAAGCCCAAACATTGGACTTACTGGGAAAAGACTCTAAAATAACTGTCTTTAATATGCTTAAAAAACTAAACAAAGTCAGGCAAATAATATATGATCAAAAGGAGGGTATTAATAGAAATTTTAAAATGAAACAAAAAGATTCTTTTTAAAGAACCCTTTTAATAACTTCTCTTTATTGACATACTCATATTTGACATCAGTAAAGGTAATTACTTGGACAAATATAAAATCCTATATTACTCCAATTTTGTTTTTTAACCTCATTTTTTATTCCTACATGATCTAAAAGACAAATGCATAGAAATAATTATATATGTATGTTATTGAGCACGAAATGGATAAAGATTTAATTTGTAATAGCCATATAAAAGGAGACAGAGCTATAAAGCAGGAGTTTTTGCCTGCTACTAATAGCATATTCAAAAGCAGAGACATCACTTTGCCAACAAAGGTTCGTCTAGTCAAGGCTATGGTCTTTCCTGTGGTCATGTATGGATGTGAGAGTTGGACTGTGAAGAAGGCTGAGCGCCGAAGAATTGATGCTTTTGAACTGTGGTGTTGGAGAAGACTCTTGAGAGTCCCTTGGACTGCAAGGAGATCCAACCGGTCCATTCTGAAGGAGATCAGCCCTGGGATTTCTTTGGAAGGAATGATGCTAAAGCTGAAACTCCAGTATTTTGGCCACCTCATACGAAGAGTTGACTCATTGGAGAAGACTCTGATGCTGGGAGGGATTGAGGGCAAGAGGAGAAGGGGACGACAGAGGATGAGATGGCTGAATGGCATCACTGACTCGATGAATGTGAGTCTGAGCGACCTCCGAGAGCTGGTGATGGATAGGGAGGCCTGGCGTGCTGCAGTTCATGGGGTCGCAAAGAGTCGGACACGACTGAGCAACTGATCTGATCTGAATGTACCTATTCAACTAGATTGTCATACATTTAGCTTATTACATGTAATCCCCATAATTATATATTATATAATAAAAGACCTACAGTTAGCATCTCACTCAAGGGTGAAAGATTAAGAACTTTCCCCTTAAGATCAGGAAGAAAACAAGATGCCCACGTTCACCATTGCTCTTCAACATTGCATTGGAAATTCTATCTAAGGCAATTAGAGAAGAAAAATAAATAAAAGTCACTCAAATTGAATGAAAGAAGTAAAACAATCTCTACTCGCAGGTGATATGATCCTATATTTTGGAAATCCCAAAGAATCCACATGAAAACTACTAAAGTTAAAAAATGAATTCAGCTATGTTGCAGGATCAACACATTAAAAACAAAATCAATTGTGTTTCAACACATCAGCATAAATGGATAAACAAGATGTGATATATACACATATATAATGGAATACTATTCAGCCATAAAAAGAATGAGGTTATAATGCATGCTACCACATAGGTGATATGAAAGTATTGTGTTGAGATAAGCCAGAAACAAAAGGACATATATTGAATGGTTCAACTTATTTGAAACGTTTTGAAGGGCAAATTTATAGAGACAGTGAGTAGAGCAGAGGTTATGAGAGACTGGATGGAAGGGCAATATGAATTATTTCTTATTAGGTAAAGAGCTTCTGTTCGGGATGATGCAAAATGAGAAATAGATAGTGGTGATGGTTGAACACTGTTGTAAAGGTAATTAATGTACCTGAATGGTATACTTAAAATGGTGAAAATGGCAAATTTTATATTATGTATAATTTAATACAATCAAAAAGGTTGAAAATATTTAATGACATTAAAAAGTGGGCATAAAGGTAAACAAAAAGAATCAGGATGCAAAACAATATAGGAAACATAATTCAAATACATGTATATGTATAAACATATATATGTATAGACATATATATGAAGGTAATATGTCAAAATGCCTCCATTGGTTAGCTCTGAATTATAGAATATAGGTGGATTTCTTCTTTGTTGTATCTTGTAATGTTTTCCATTTTATTTTCACAATGAATTATATTAATCAATCATAAAACCATTAAAGAGTCAAGTATATTTATCAAAAAATAGATTAAAATCTGGAAATGTTTGTTATGGGCAAGAGAAGAATCACAAAAGAAAATGAGAGTTGTTTTCAAATATCTGAAGGACTATTTTGGCAGAAAAATCAGATTATTCTCTGTCTTCCCAAATGGCAGAACTGAGAACTGAGATGGGTTAAAGTTACAGAGAGACAGAGCTGGCTTGATGTGCAGGATTACTCTGTTAACAGTTAGGACTGTCCAAGAATGTTCTCATGGTAGATTTAACAAATGTTTGATGAGCTCCTCTGATGTGTCAGGCACTGTTAGAAGTCCTGGGAATACAGCAGTGATCAGGGTAGATCAGGTGCTGTTCTCATGCAGTGTACACACTGAGAGAAGGAAAGCAGGCAAAAACAAAGAAAAGCAGAGATTAATGGCCTAAGTTCAGATTGCAGAAAGTAGCGTGAAAACAATAAAGCAGAATGAGTGATGGAGAATAACTGGCTTGGTCACTGTTTAAATGACCTTTCTGAGGTGGTGACATTTAAGCTAAGATCTGACTCTAAAGAAAAAAGCCAAAGCCATAGGCAGTTCTACTGGGAGAGTATTTTCGGCAAAGAAAATAACAAACAAAAAAAAAGAGATGCTGAGGTGACCACAGTTGGCAATGTTCACAAGACAGAAAAACCAGGGTGTCTAGAACAAGGACGTGAGTTGCAATATGGTTAGAGGTGAATTTAGAGAAGTAGGCAGGAGCCGGATCATGTAAGATTTCAGACTTGGTGGAAATAGAAAGGATGACAACAAAATTTACATGTAAAAAAAAGTAACACTTTCACTATTGTGTAAAAGG
This sequence comes from Tragelaphus eurycerus, assembly GCA_935064755.1. Classification (NCBI taxonomy): domain Eukaryota; kingdom Metazoa; phylum Chordata; class Mammalia; order Artiodactyla; family Bovidae; genus Tragelaphus; species Tragelaphus eurycerus. The sequence continues at coordinate 26,741,378 of CAKXYN010000018.1, read as the reverse complement.
TAAATTGGGGTGAAGAGAAAGCAGCGAGAGTGGAAGCAAGATTGTGAGGGTTATCACAGAAATCCTTAAGTGAGGTGACATGGCTTTGTGACAGTAGCTACACTGGGGATGGTAAGCAAGGATGCAGGATATTTTTTGGAGGCAGAGGCAACAGGAATTGCAGATATATTATATGTAAAGGTGAAGAAAAAAGGAAAATTAAGGATGACTCTGGGTCTTCAGTTTGAACAACTTGCTAGATTGTGGTATTATTTTAATAGAATGTAAATTTCAGGAGGAAAAGAAATTTTATTTTTTTTTCTCCTGAAGTTTTTCAATTGCCTACTACAGTAAGTAGTACAAAGCAGATACTCAGTAAATATTTAATAATTTGTTGACTCTCAGATCTGATGAAATAAAATGTTCTGTTTGGGCCTCTGAAGTCTCCATACTGTTAAATAGCTAAGATTAGATGCTTAGCAGCTGCATTTCCAGAGCTTGGGATAGATATCGAGGCTAGAGACACAAATTTGGGATTCATCATCATATGGGTGACATTAAATTCACAGAGTTGGCTTAAATCACTTCGGGAGATGGTGTAGATTGAAAAGACAAGAGAACCTAGGAACACACAAGCCTTGGAACATTCTGAAAGTCAGCGCACAGGTAGGTGGCACAGTGGTAAAGAATCTGCCTGCCTATGCAGGGTACGCAGGAGATGCAGGTTTGATCCCTGGGTCAGGAAGATCCCCTGGAGTAGGAAATAGCGAACTTCTCCAGTATTCTTGCCTGGGAAATTCCACGGACAGAGGAGCCCGGCAGGCTACAGTCCATGGGGTCACAAAGAGTTAGACACAACTAAGCACAAATAAACACACACACAACACACACACACACACACACACTTAAAGAAGCAGAGGCCAGCAAAAGAAATGGGGAAGCTGTATTCCTTAAAGCGATAGATAATTCAGGAGTAAGTGGCATCACAAAAACCAAGAGAAGAAACCTTTTAAAGAAGGAGAGTGCTGTTGAGAGATTCAAGTACAATGAGGAAAGAGAAGTGATCAGTATTGTTGACGAAGTCCTTGGTGGACTTGACAAGAGCGGTGTTGGGGAAGTGGCAGCAGAGGTGTGGATAGTACACAATAGTTACTCTCCTTGAGTATGTTCTCTGAAAGCAGAGCTTTTGAACAAATTTTTTAATGATAAGTTGGTATGATAGCTGTTAATATGATGATGAGAAGGTATTAGAGGAAATAGTGGAAATAGTGTGAAAGCAAGACCAGGAGCCATGTGGAAGAGGCAATCTAAGACTGGTACATCTTTTTAAATGAAGTATAGTTGCTTCACAGTGCTGTGTAAGCTAGTACAGCAAAGTGGCTCAGTTATACACATACACACACACATATACATTTAAAATTCTTTTCCATTATACGTTATTATAAGATATTGAGTATAGTTCCCTATATAGTGCTATACAGTAGGCCCCTGCTATTTACCTACTTCACATACAGTAGTGTGTATACTCTGGTATTTTTGAATGTATGAGTAATGTAGACCCTTCCAGCCAGTGGTGGCTAGAGCCGCTCGAGAGCCAGCTGTGGCAAAGTTCCAAAGTCAGTTATTAAACACAGCCATTATTAAAAGAAAATTATATAAAAGAGCAAGTAAATAAATATCTTTAAAACAAAGATAACGAATACTCAAAACTGACAACATCGTAATGATTTTACTACCTTTTAGCATTATCTCTGTTCTTGAAGTTAACAATGGAGATTGAACTTAAAAGTGTGTCACATCTGTAGCCATTACATCATGAACAATTGTTTTTTAAATGAGGAAATATCCTTTCAGTTTTCAAGAATTGTTAGTCAAATTAGCAAACAAGTTGCTCACATGACTTATGGGATGTGATTAAAGTTTAATCACATGATGATTAAAGTTTCAGCATAAGGCTTTGTTGTTTTGCTCATTCAGGAGAAGAAAAACATCAACCAACTATTGATGGTTGATAAACCATCAATAGTTTATCATCAACTAAACATCATCAACCATCACATTGGAACTATTTCAGTCATCAATCACAACCGTACAGTGACTAAGGATACAAGATTTTGATGAAACTCAGTTAAAGCATTCTGTGAGAATCAACTGGTTAAATGGAATTTACAAGAAAGAGTAATATATATTTTATTATTATTATTTGTTAATTGTTCACTACTTATTTTTCTTTTTAGTAAAGCTTATAGTAAACTTATATGCATGAAAGTGATAGTCCCTCAGTTGCGACTGATTCTTTGCAACCCCATGAACTGTAGCCCACCAGGCTCCTCTGTCCATGGAATTCTCTAAGCAAGAATACTGGAGTGGGTGGCCATTCCCTTCTCCAGGGGATCTTCCCGAGCCAGGATCAAACCTCCATCTCCTTTATTGCAGGCAGATTCTTTACTGCCTGAGCCTCCAGGGAAGCCCAAACTTATATGCATGTGCATGTGTGTGTGTGTGTGTGTGTGTGTGTGTGTGTACGTGTGTGTGTACATGAAGTGAAGTGAAAGTCACTCAGTCGAGCCCGACTTTTTGAGACCCCTTGGTCTATACAGTCCATACAATTCTCCAGGCCAGAATACTGGAGTGGATAGCCTTTCCCTTCTCCAGGGAATCTTCCCAACCCAGGGATCCAACCCAGGTCTCCCTCATTGCAGGCAGATTCTTTACTGGCTGAGCCACAAGGGAAGCCCAAATATATACATGTATATATAATTTTTGAAGAGCTGGTTGTTAAATATTTGTCAGGAAACCACTGCCTCCCACCAAGCAACAGCACAGGTTCAGAATCCAAATCCATCCCCTTGAATGTTAGAATCTGGTGATTGAAACAAAATGACAGTAGAATTAGAGATGGCTGGCAGTGGACAAATTTGGTCTACTCAACTACTTGGGAAGTTTGACAATAAAGGGGACAGCTGTTTATGGTGGATTTGGGGGCATGGAAGAGCTTTTTAAAGAAAGAAGATACAAAAATATACATGTATACACTGACTGGAATGATCGAGTAGACCAAAGAAAAGTTGATGGTGGAAAAAAAGATTTTTTACAGAAACAACATCCTTCAGGAGGTAGGGGCAGGTAGGATTAAAAGTACAAGTGGAACTGGTAGCATTCGTATGTAACAGAGAAAAGCAGAGAATATGGTCAAGATGATGGTTAGTGGTCAGGTTGGGAAGAAAATCCCACATCAGGGAAACTGGGGAGACAATTTGCATATTATTGATAGTTGGAGGTGATGTGTGAGAGCAGCATAATGGCAAGATTACATTTAATCTCTGTTCTAAATCCTGAGGGGCCAGGATTGGAAATGGGAACCATGAAAGCCATTTAGCTTCTATAAATTGGGTACATTTGGACCATAACTGGGGAAGGCAATGGCACCCCACCCCCAATACTCTTGCCTGGAAAATCCCATGGATAGAGGAGCCTGGCAGGCTGCAGTCCGTGGGGTCGCTAAGAGTCAGACAAGACTGAGCGACTTCACTTTCACTTTTCACTTTCATGCATTGGAGAAGGAAATGGCAACCCACTCCAGTGTTCTTGCCTGGAGAATCCCAGGGACGGAGCCTAGTGGGCTGCCGTCTATGGGATCGCACAGAGTTGGACACAACTGAAGCGACTTAGCAGCAACTTAGCAGGACCATAACTATACTTAAAAGCACATGGAAGTCAGTGTTCCTGATTTTCAAAGTGCTTTTTTTTTTCATTTTAAATGTTTAGCGACCCTTTATAGAAGCTCTATATTTTGTGGAAAACAGTAAAATAACTAGCCAGCTTTCTAGCCAGCTTTTCCTTGGATAACACTTTCTTTCATCACTTAAAACTGAAGATTCTGTTTCCTCTTTCTCTCCCTGCAGACTACATCCCTTTGAGAACAAGTCACACATCACTGCTGCCCCAGCGACTACCTCTCATGCTGGACCAACCCTGCAGGGAGAGAGGGACACAGGTGCAGGGGAGCATCTCCGAGAAGAAAGTTTAAAAGATGTCTTACTTGTTACACCAATAATAGTTGTAATGGCCAGATCCTGGAACAGAAACTGGTAATTTGAAAGGTTGTTTGTCTCCTGAAAATAAAAATGAAAGTGGCTCAAAAAAGTTAGAACCTTCTGGATGAAATGTGATATAAACTGCACTCATTTTCTCATGGCAACATAGGATTTTCAATTAGAAGACCAAAGTGATATGGTCAGGGGCATGGTCATGTCAGCAAGAGTACCAAAGACAAGCCCGTGAACGTCTCCCTAATCAGTAGGGACACCGCTGTGTGCTTTCTGGGCTGGTCTTTTGAGCATCTCTGTCACTCCTTGTCTACCAGATTCATCTCTTCTCTCTGTTCTACTTGCTATCAGAAAGATTGGAGTTTGGGCTGGCTCAACAAAATAGGACTTTCTAAATGGTAAATGAGAAATGGGGTGATCTTACCTAAATTTCATCAAGGGAAAATAAGAATAACTAAACCCATGATTTGCATTCTTGGGTATTGTTAGAATGTCCTGATAAAGCATGCTGATATTCTTAAGAAAAAAATATTCAGGTCTTATTGATTTCAAGGAACTTGCTTCCTTGCCCCCAACCCCTTAATGAAAAGGCAATAATGATTACCCATTATCTCTGCTTTTAACTCTACTTTTGATAATGAGTTACTGGGATTCCAAAATATGGCCAGATTTCTATAATCAGCCTCTCCTTTTTCAGCCCATTCATCAGTGAAAGGAAAAGGACTTATATAATCTGAAAATAACAGAAGTAAAACCTTCAATCCAGGAGCAAGAGAGTAAGACATAGAGATGAATCTGGATATCTTCAGCACGAGTGGAATTCCCTTTCTCAGGGTTAGTCAATAGAAGAAGCCTATAGGTTGAGTTCACAAACAGGTATGTCTTTTCTTCTTTGACATTTTGTTAAATCATAAAAGCTATCAAAAGATCTATGTACTTTGGGGGATATAATATGCCTATTTTCAAATCCCTATATTCAAGGAATCAGTTATATGCTGCTTTGTAGTAACTCATGAAAGTCAATTGCTAAATTTTCAGGAATTTGGTAAGTTAGTTGTTGTGTGTGCTTAGTCGCTCAGTCATGTCCGACTCTTTGGGACCCTATGGACCATAGTCCATCAGGCTCCTCTGTCCATGGAATTCTCCAAGCAAGAGTACTGGAGTGGGTTTCCATTCCCTTCTCCAGGGGATCTTCCCAATCTAACCCATATCTCCCACATTGCAGGCAGACTCTTTACCGTCTGAGTCACCAAGGAAGCTTGAAATATCCTATTTGCACTCTTTCTTTAAAAGGCATTGCAGATTGAAAGTGACCACTACTTTTAGCTCTCACTAACCAAGAGATTAGGACCCAAGTCATACCCAGTAGAGCAGCAGAACACCAACATATTGAATCATGCTGTACAGAGCCATGTACTTAAACATGCAGAATGAAGTGACGAGAGCTGCACGGCCTTCCCTGCATGAGAAAAGAAATGAGAAAGTAATGAAATGAAAATCACAGCAGGAAATGAGATCAGTTATCCTGTGCTGTTCAGCTGAGCTCAGAAGAAAAAATCAAAGCCTGATAATTTGATTGTTTGTCTAACTGACTGGACAGTCTTCAGTCAGTGGGAATCAGTAGTCTGTATGCTAGATTTTCAATGAAGACTAATTCCAGTCCAAGGTCCAGAGGCCTTTGGTCGAGCTTTGAAGCCTAGATATGGAGTTACTTTTGTCCTGTCTGTGAGCATTATTTCAGCTCCAAGTCAGGAGACTTGAGAAATAGTCCCAGAGTTCATAATCATTCACTAGAGTGACTTGGAAGTTCATTTTCCTTCTCTTGGTCACAGTTTCTTCATCCATGAACTAAGGAATTTAAATCAGATTGCAGGTTTGGGGGCTATTTTCATGCTCCAGGTGCTAAAGGGGTTTGGCAAACATCTCATTCAAATTTCATTCGGCAGTCCCAACTTTTTCTAAAACTGAACTAAAATAATACGCACACTCAAATAAGGCTTGCATCCAACTTAAAGAGACGAATCAATGAGCATGTTCATTTGTGTTACTGTTGATTGATTTTGAGTAAATGGTATAAATTTAAAGATTACTTATCAAATATCACTTTCATCTCTTTCATTTTGGGAAAAAAGGAAGAATTTAAATTTACTTCTGGTTGGAATAGTTTCCTGGGATTCCAAAACCTGATCCTCAAATCAGACATTTTCCTGTATCAGGGCTTTGCTGCTGTAGTTAACTCCACCTAGAAGGTGGTTTCTCCTCCTCCCACACCTCCTGAGAAAGGCGCCCCGACACAACCACATCTGAAGAAAATGATTCCATCACCTGAGGTATCTCATGACTTTTCACACTACTCCTGATGTATCTGTGTATGTGTTATTGCCTGGCTTCTTCACCAGAAGAAAACTTTGTGAGATCAAGGAACGTTTGATTTATTTGCTTCTGGATTCCCAATGCCTCCAACAGTTCTGGGTACTGAGTTCCTGCTTTATAAATATTTGTCTAGTGCATGAATACATTTTTTAAATGGGGAGGAGCTAATCAAAACATTATTTTAATGTGGTGGAAAGAGTATGACATCTGTATATGAAACATATTGAAGCAAAATTAATTCTAATACAATCTTCAATCTTATATGGCAGTGAGCTTGGCTACATGAAGTTCTCAGAGTCTTAGCTTCTTTGTTTGTAAAAGAAATAATGACCATCCCTACAATTCCAGGCTGGCACTTCATAAACTGTAAACACATACTAGTTATAATAACCAAAAGCAGCCACAGTGCTCACCATCTCTATTATTCAAACAAAATGCAATAGAAGTACATATTCTGGGATGGGGGAGGAGAACGAAGCAAAGATGAATAAATATTCTGGAAACCAGGGATAGGAAGGATATTCCAAAGAAGCTTAAAGACACAAGAGGAAAAGAAGACAGGTAGGGAGGATAGGGTTTCTGTAAATCCTCCATTAAGAAACTATTTAAGGAGATGTATTCAAAACAATACTAAGAGTATGACCAACATTTTCAAAGCAGCAGCAAGTTCCAGATTCTAATCTTCTAAAAATAATCTATTCAATGATTTTCATTAGAAATGCCACTGCTTTCCCAGGAGGTAAATCCACCCCAAAGTAGAATCTTTGCTTTCTCCCACAAAGCACCCTTTCCACCCAGGGACACACATTTCCCCTGGTTTTTGCAGAATAAAGGGATCTACACCTAAAAGTCAAGAGAGGTTAAAACAATGCTGGAGAAAGTACCTACTTACTTGATAAGGTGAGGTACACATTCAATGTTTGGAGTTTTGGAGGTAAAAGGCGAAGCCACAGACGCCTCCTGCTCTGATAAAGAGACGCCCACATGAGCCATTTTCAAAGCCTGAAAGCAAAGAGTCAGCTTATTGTCTACTCACATACATCTCTCCTGAGGCTGCATAAGAAAGGCTAGTTAATCTAGCCACATGGTGGCTTGTAGGCCCAAGCTCTGGCCAGAAGATGATTATACTTTGCTCTGCCTACCACATAAGAAAGAGATGTCACTCCGACACCTAGACAAAGAAGTTCAGAATCCGGAGCCAAATTCTACCCCATTCAGTCCATGCTGGTCATTGAGTCATTGTGTGGCTCTGGTTCAAACCTTCCCAAATCCTCCCCATCAGTTTCTCCATCAAGAGGAATGGAGATGGTACATAGCCCAGAGATACTATCTCTTATTGGGCTTGGAGCAAATACAGTTGAGGGCAAGACGATGGCCCCGCACTGGCAGCTACTTACCCCACAGTCGTTGGCTCCATCACCACACATACCAACAAAGTAACTAAAAGGGAACAAAGCGTCAATTGTAGAGGAGATCAAAGCAATCTTACCTACTAATTGTTCTAATTAAAAAGATAAAATAAGCTTTATTACTTAGGACTCAAACTTATTATTTATTCTAAGGGAGTTTCTCTAACAGTCTGGTTTGACCAAAAGTAGAGTCTGACTCAGCAGTTCCTGAAAGGATTAAGAAAACCAACATAGCCATCCTCAGTCCAGGTGCTTCAAGGAGACCCTGCACTTCACTATCTAGGAGGCAACTCTGTGAGCTGTAAAATAGGAAGTTCATCATTATATGACAGCATGGCATGGTGGGAAGGGCACAGGATTTGAAACCAGGAGATCTAGATCTTTGACCTGATCACTTTCCATTTTGACTATCATTCATCTCCCCTACAAAGCATTATGAGTATTCAGTGAGGTGGGGCATTCTAAAATGATAAATAAAAATTAGTTTTTGGTAATGTTTAGTCACTGGAGAGGAAATCCACTGTGTCAGCAGTCACTTGAGTGACTCAAAAATGGGCTGCCAGGATCAAAAGTTGAAGAAACAAAATATATCTCTATTTCAGGATAGATTTTCAAGGCTGAACGGATACTGCTATCTTGAATTGCTGATGAAGATAGTCTGCTTTTTAAGGTAGGAGCAATCTGACAGTGTTTGCATAATTTGCTGTACTTCTCTTTCACACTGCTACCTAAGACAATGAGTTTACTGCAGAGGTTTTCAGCCATGTTCAGAAGAAAGGACTGTTTGCCCTTTCAGTGACTGAATCAAGTGAACAGGAGCTGGAGTTGTGTGAGTGTGGTCTAGTACCAGAGGTAGAGAAAGCCTCAGAGACTTCATGGAGTTCCATTAACAGGAAATAAAGGACCCCAAATGATGGGATTCTGTTAATGGAGACACTTTATATTAAGAGTATCTTTCTAATTTAGGATGGACAGGATTCTTTGCATAAGAATGCTTTAATATTTCAGGGTTATGTGAATCTCTCTCTTGTTATAGGAGTCCCCCATATATCATGACTATAAAAATAATTTGTAAAAATAAAGTGTACATTTTCATTGTACCTTCAAAAGTCAAATTCAAATGACCTTTCCAGAGTTATTTCTTGTGCCCCTTATGTTCTAGTTCAGTGGGATTCTCAACTCTGGATGCAAAATTGACTTATGAAAGGAACTTTTAAAAAGTACTGATGTCCAAGCACCCACATGAGTAACTGAATCAGAATCTATAGATGGTGGTGTCCTGGTATTGCTAATTTTTCAAAGCTCCTGAGGTGACTGTCAAGAGTAGCCACATTAAGAACCCTGCCCTGAACTTCCTTGGTGGTCCAGAGCTAAGACTCTGCACTCCCAATGCAGGGGACCTGGGTTAGATCCATGATCAGGGAACTAGAACCCATAGGCTGCAGATCAGATCAGATCAGTCGCTCAGTCGTGTCCGACTCTTTGCGACCCCATGAACCGCAGCACGCCAGGCCTCCCTGACCATCACAAGCTCCCGGAGGTCACTCAGACTGCAACGAAGACCTAAGATCCTGTGTGCTACAACTAAGACCTGGCCCAGCCAAATATATAAATGTTTAAAATATAAAAATAAAAGAGGAGGGGACATATGTATACCTAGGGCTGATTCATGGTGATTTTTGGCAGTGAAAGTGAAAGTCGCTCAGTCGTGTCCGACTCTTTGCGACCCTATGGACTATTCAGCCCATGGAATTCTCCAGGCCAGAATACTGGAGTGGGTAGCCCTTCCCTTCGCCAGGGGATTTTCTCAACCCAGAGATCCAACCCAGGTCTCCCACATTGCAGGCAGATTCTTTACCAGCTGAGCCACAAGGAAAGCCAATTCTGTAAAGCAATTATCCTTCAATTAAAAATAGTATTAAATTTAAATCTTACAAGAAAAGAAAGAAATTATAAAACAAACAAACACTGCCTTAAACAACTGAGTGACTTCCTGTACCTCTTCCTTTCCCCCTGTTATGCCTGTATGAACTTTATACTTCCTGAATTGGTAAGGAACCTACTCTAGTTTCTGAAATTCTTCCACCAGACTGGATTTCTGCCCTGGAGACATTCTTGCAAAGATGGTTCCATTCATCAGTATCTGTAAAAAATGCAAAAGGGAAATGTTTTAATCATGTCAGCTGGTCATACCTGAACTAACTGATGGCATTCAGAACACTGACTGGTTGATGATATCCATGAGTGAGAAAACAGTGTTTCTAAGAAGTCCTCCTTCGGATTTTAAGACAGATATTGAGACCATCACTGCATGGGAAATAGATGGGGAAACAGTGGAAACAGTGTCAGACTTTGTTTTTCTGGGCTCCAAAATCACTGCAGATGGTGACTGCAGCCATGAAATTAAAAGACGCTTACTCCTTGGAAGGAAAGTTATGACCAACTTAGATAGCATATTCAAAAGCAGAGACATTACTTTACCAACAAAGGTTCGCCTAGTCAAGGCTATGGTCTTTCCTGTGGTCATGTATGGATGTGAGAGCTGGACTGTGAAGAAGGCTGAGCGCCGAAGAATTGATGCTTTTGAACTGTGGTGTTGGAGAAGACTCTTGAGAGTCCCTTGGACTGCAAGGAGATCCAACCAGTCCATTCTGAAGGAGATCAGCCCTGGGATTTCTTTGGAAGGAATGATGCTAAAGCTGAAACTCCAGTACTTTGGCCACCTCATGCGAAGAGTTGACTCATTGGAGAAGACTCTGATGCTGGGAGGGATTGAGGGCAGGAGGAGAAGGGGACGACAGAGGATGAGATGGCTGGATGGCATCACTGACTAGATGGATGCGAGTCTGAGTGACCTCCGGGAGCTGGTGATGGACAGGGAGGCCTGGCGTGCTGTGGTTCATGGGGTCGCAAAGAGTCGGACACGACTGAGCGACTGATCTGATCTGATCTGATTGAGACTTTGGTCATCAGGTTAGTGATCAGGAAGACTAAAATCAGTCAAGATGACTACTTAATAGACAGAGTTGAAGAAAACAATGACCTACAAGAATTTAACTCAGCTGCCATGGAGATTGTGGTCCTGAAAAATCTGGAGCTTAATAGAACCTTAAACCAGTAGAGTATGAGAAACCACAAGATAAAATGAGGTCAGGATCCCAAAAGAAGGAAAGGAGGCAACTGCTTTTTGGAAAAATCGTTCGAATCTAGCAGAAAAGCAACCTAGTGATGACAGAGTGATTATCTGTAGCCTTTGACTTAGCCATACTATCCGGGCTTGACCAATTGTGAGACTCAGCTGATATCTACAACCTGATTTGGGCTATGAAACATTCATTGATTGTTGTATAGAAACCTCTACCAGTTCCACCAATCTGAGCCCCATCTGACAGAGTCTAAATTCTTCTGTTACTGCTGTATGCTCCCTGCTCTTCTTGGCAGTAGAGTTCACTGCCAGCCTAGAGTTCACTTGGCAGCTTAGAGTTCACTCAGTTTAAGTCTTCATTCATTTTTTTCTTAAACAGTACCCAAGATAATGAGCAATTGAATGCAAATAAATCATTTTGCTTTACTATGAACATAATCCTCCTCTAGTTTGTTCAGATGTTTTATATATATAACTCACCAGCCCCCACTATGGGTTTAAGTTTGACACTCTTTTGTATAGAGATTCTCTATCAAAAGCCTAGTGGAATTCCTCTATTCTTCGTCTGCCCTTGCTGTGTTGCTTCACTTGTGTCTGACTCTGTGTAACCCCATGGACTGTAGCCCATCAGGCTCCTCTGTCCATGGGATTCTCCAGGCAACAATACTGGAGTGGGTTGCCATTTCCTTCTCCAGGAGATCCTCCTGATCCAAGGATCGAACTCACCTCTCTTAAGTCTCCTGCATTGGCAGGAGGGTTCTTTACCACTAGTATCACCGGCCCCATCCTTGGCCTGCCTTCCTGTATAATTGCTGGATTGCACTATACTGTGAGACCCCCTCAATCATGGCAGTATAGTGACAGCTACCTCAAAGCAATCTTATCACTTGAGAAGTCACTAATGCTTTAATCCTACAGTTGATGGATACTTGGTTAATCAAGTTTACTTATTTTAAATCTAGCAGGAAATTAAACAGTGACCTCTGTAAAACTATCTGCTTTCCTTATGATACATTCTATAGGTATATCTAACCTAGTTAAAGGTTTGAAATTACTTACTATCGTGCTCTTTGACATTGTTAGCATCTTTACTAGGAGATAGGTACCATCTTAGAACTTACCTTTGGCAGTAGGCTACTGAAATGCTGACTTATAACCTGGAAGGATTTTCCATTTAGAGCAAAATGGTAACTTCCTTCTTTGCTATTATCAGAGATTTCTTCCCTGATATTAATGTAATTGTCCTGCAAAGCAAGACACAGTTATTTTAGACTTGATACAGTGGTTAGGATCACAAGCATATCTAAGCAAAGGCAACTATGACAGTCTGGGGTCTTTCTTTAAAAGTCAAACTCCAGCCTTGTTTCCTCGGAGAAGCACTTTCTCTTTGCTGGATCAGTCTTTGCACATCAACAGCCTCTAGTGAACAGGAGGATAACTAACACTCATGTCCTGTCCGCATCCTGATTTGATCTCAGTGAGTCCCAGAGAAAAGCACATTTCACACATTTTAAGTGTAAAATATGAAAGCATTGCAGCTTAATAAATCTCTTCCTGAAGAGAAAATTTTCCTTTTTTTTTTTTTTTTTTTTTGCTAGCAGAATTAATATTGTTTCACAAGGACACGATAGAGATAGGATACTGACAAGATTGGGGATAAATGAATAAACTTTTTTTCCCCCATCTTGAAGACATGGTCTGATTTTCCAGTGCACACAGCAGTGTCTCTTCTAGGGACTAAATCCACTTTGAACTCAATGGGATAGCTGGCAAGCAAGGGGAAAAAGGGAAATAAGATTTGCAGTCTCACTTACTATATTCTTCCTAAAGACTTTTTTAAGTTTAATAGAATGTATTATTTCCAGCATCCAGGAAAGCACCATACTTTAAAACTCAGTATGAATGGTGTAGTAAAATGATATAGTTGAGTGCTTTGAACTGCATACATGTTAGACATCTAAAGAAGTATGTTGACCCCAGGTCACATGTACACCTCTGCCAGTCAAAGCTGCTCAGTAGCCAACACTGTGTGATGAGTTAGATAATATGGCAGAAGATCTGATTGTGGGTATACCTGATTCCTGTATGCAATGTGTTTCTTCTCTTCTAGTAGTTTCCAAGAAATAGATGCTGATGAGGACCCATTTGTTTCATTTGCTTCAATGAGAATGACTTTCTGGCTTTCAGAAACCATTCCAGACTTTCTGGCCACTGTTATTGCAGTCTGAAGATTATCACCTAGAAGAAAGGAAGAGTATCCCAAAATTGGATTGAAGAGACAGAACCAATTCATGCAAAGTCTGGAAAACTATGTATAAATACTTATAAACCATGTAAAACTATATATAAAATGATGTGTAAACATAAAAATATATAACTGAATCACTGCTGTACACCTGAAAGTAACACAGCATTGTAAGTCAACTATACTCCAATAAAAACTTTTAAAGAAAGACTCTAACCCAAACTTCCTATACCTAGGCAAGACACCACTCCCTTGTCAAAGCCAAGAAAGATATTTAAGGGAATATAATAAGTCAGAAAGCATATCTCCCTTTCACCTCATCCAAAGACAATTCTTAAGAAAAATTACAACCAAGCAAAGGAAGAAGCAAGACAGAAATTTCAATATGAGGAAAGAGGTGAAGAGGGAAGGTTGTGGGACATGAGTTCTTACTTTTACGTAAGTCTAACTGGTTAAAAATAGATTCTGAGAATGCATACAATAATTGTTAAATAAAAATTTTGAAACAGAAGAGCCATAATATAAGGGGAATTCTAGTAAGTAGTAAATTAACTCAGCAACACCTAGAAGTTGGACTGAGGGGCTCAGAAAGGAGAGGGTAAAAGTGATCCAAAAATCTCTTGGTTTGGAGGGGCGGGTAGCGGAGGGGGATAGATCCTCATCAGTATCTATTTCTTGGAAACTACTAGACGAGAAGAAACACATTGCATACAGGAATCAGGTATACCTATCATCAGATCTTCTGCCATATTATCTAACTCATCACACAGGGGTGAAGGTACACTTGAGTCCCCAACATAGAACTGAGTTCAAGGGCAGTAGGGTGGAGAGAGAATTCTTTGGTTGGGAAAGACTGTATCTTGATGCCACAATTTATAGAGCTAAATGCATCTGACTTTGAGAGCAGAGAAAGGGAAGGCAACACACACTCAAAAAACATAAATACTTAAGGAACTCATTGACTCTCCACTCTGAAGCATTCATTAGGAAATTTTACACATTTCTCTTGCGTGATCCTGTCTCATCATCTCCTTGTTTGTGATTTGGGGTTTGAGAATGAGACTAGAGGGACATTTCATAATTTCCAGAATCATAGATCTCATCTGATGAGCCTTCAGCGTAGTGTACAGACCACGCTGACTAAGCATTCTTCTTCTCTGAATATTTAACAATAAAATCAACATTTCTGCATGGCTTAAGTCTTCTTATTCAAGTGTTATTTCAAAAGTCCCCTCTCAGAAAGAACACCTCATCTAAAGTAGCCAGTCAGACACACCTAACCACATCAGCCTGTTTTGTTTTACATAGCTTATAACACTTATTGTTAGCTGTTTGTTTGATTTGATTGATTGACTGATTTTCTATCTTAACCCATGTGAGTGAAAACTCAGTGAGAACAGTAACTTTGCTTTTTTTGTTGCCCGTCTCCAGCATCTAGAATGGTGCCTGGCCCATATTAGGGAGTCAAAAAGATTTGCTACTTTTTGAGAGAACTATGTCTATTTTTGCATCAGATTCTTCCTCTTTTCACACATATATTTTGTTCTATACCTGTGATCATCACAGTCCTTATCCGGGCTGAGATAAGTTCTTCAAGGACAGGTTTTGTCTCTTCCTTCAGTCGATTCTCCAAGATCAGCAGTCCCAGAAATATCAGGTCTGATTCTACCTGGTCTCTGGAAGTGTATGAATGATTGAACAGAAATCACCCATTATAGTCTTTCTTACAGGAAGCAAAACAAAAACAATGACAGATATTGTCCTCTCAGAGTGGTCTCTACTCACTCATTCATGCACCATTGCTGAGGCCCTGGATATGTGCAGGAACCTTCCAGAAAAAAAGAAAAGAGAGGGCACAAGGATATGGAGACATTTGCTGTGATGGAATTCAGAGGAAAAGAGGGTGCTTATTCAGTACATGATTCACTTTAATCTTGGTAGAGAATGAACAAAATAACTACAAAATTGTCTTCCATCTGATGGGGTGACTTTTGTCACCTCACCTGTTAGCAACCACCAGAGAGAAGTTCTAGCTCTGGTACAAAGCATCATGAAAACTAAGTGCAGCACAGAAAAATAAAATAAAACACTAGTTTCTTTAGAAATCAAAGCTATCATTAGTACTGTTTTGGTCCCAAGAGGCAAGAGGCCATAGTCTTAAAAAGAACCTTTCCTTTGAAACCAAGCTTCTCTCTCTCTCTCCCTTTCTCTGTGTGTGTGTCTCTCTCTCAGTGGGTAGCGTTGCTCTTCTACATAAAGTGTGACTGTTTCTACAAACAAATGAATTCTCTGAAGCTCCTGCCCATCACAAGAACATTTCCAAGACATTCCACAGGACTAAGTGCAGCGGAGTACATCTGGGGTTGGGTTTTCAGTGATTCTTCCACGATTCATTTATCTGAGACCCAGATACATCTAGCAGACACAAGAGCAAGGCATGAGCACCTCTCAAGTCTGGCCCAAGTACAGATGAACGCAGAACTAAACTGCCTTGCTTGCCATGTGTGTCTCGATGCTGGGCCTCACTTCAACCAGCAGCCCAAACTAGAACTAGAGACACTCCCCAGGCCACTGCTAACATCTCTACAGGAGTGGCAGGAAGTAGATATAACTTGAACTATTCACCTCAAAGCTGGCTCAGAGAGATAGCACTCCCTATCCTTCTGAACCTAGCATTTAAATCTCTCCATAATCTGAGTCCAAAAGATCTTTCCAGCTTAATCTATCACTAAATTCTTCATCCACCCCAAATTCCAGCCAAGTTGGACCATGGGTATGTTCCGTACACAACCATCTTTAAACATTTGCTTTAGACTGCCAGAAGACACTTCTTCTTACTTCATAGAAAAGGTTGTAAGTTCCCTCTGATCTGTCATGGAAACCCTTCCTATATTTTGAAATCAAACTCACATGCACCTCCCACGAAGACTTCCCGTAATAGAAATAATTTCAGCCTCAATCTATTACTTCTACCACAGTTCAGCTCATATTTTATTTGTAATTCTTTACTATTTGATCCATCTCTGTCTCCGATCCTTAACAGTAAACTTGCTTGGTTCAATGACAAGTTCAACAACACCCATGTGGTGTCCAGCACAAAGGATGTGCTCAGCAAATATTTGCCAGTTGAAATGCCCTACTGCCTAGTGTAACTGTTTTTCCCAGGCATCCCTGGAAAATTCATTTCCTCTTTCAGAAATTCTACTGCCAGAGGGTTCTCATGGGAACTGAAGCCAGTAAATCTGTCAGATCAATAACCAGTTGGTGGACACCTAAATAAATGCAAGAACATTTCTGGTGGCTCAGTGGTAGAGTCTGCCTGCCAATGCAGGAGACATGGGTTTGATTTCTGGGTCAGGAAGATTCCCTGGAGAAGGAAATGGCATCCCACTCCAGTATTCTTGCCTGGAAAATCCTATAGATGAAAGAGCCTGGGGGGCTACAGTCCATGGGGTTACAAAAGAGTCAGACATGACTTAGTGACTAAACAACAATAACAACAAAATAAATGCAAGGAACGGGGCTCAGAAAAGAGGAAGAGAATATACAGGGATTATGGTAGTTCCTAACTCCAGAAACTTGACATTCAACTTGGAAGCACAAGATTAATCCTGATCACTCTGATTATATGGAAAGCTGGGGAAAGTACTGTGATCATGTACGAGTAAGAGTTCTCTGGTATCACAGAGGATGGTGTAATCATTTCTGGGTAGAATGACTGGAGAAGCCTTCTTAGAGGAGGTGATATTTGAGCTGCTTTTTGAAGGATAATGCAGTTGATGCCTAACTGAGGTCCTCTAATCTTGTCAGTAGTTTTCATACACAGGCACCAGGTTTTAGATATTTTCAGAGATCACTGACACAGTCCAACCACAAGGCACCAGGCACCAAGAAAATGGCTGCAGTGTCAAGATCTGACAAAGCCTGCAACCCACTTGGGCAGTCATTTTTCTGGTTCCTCTGGCGTGTGGGTTCAGTGCACAATAATCAGGAGACCAGCATTCCAATCCAAGCTCTGAGGCTACCCTGCTGTGTGACCATGGGCAAATCACTTTCTTTGCCTGGCGATTTATCTCTATTTTTTCAAAAGCAGGTGGTGAAAATAGCAAATCTGCAAAGTCTCTCCTAGCTCAAGTGTGACACTATTCTTTTCATTCAATCTGATCTAGAAAATGAAATGAGGAGAAGACATAGCCCTTGAAGGGGCTCACACTCTGTAACTTGGAATAGCATGCTATCTTTTCCTGTTTCCTACACAAACGTTATACCTCTTCCTGAAGCACCTAAAAATAATGAAGAATGGGGAGTGTAATACGAAGGAGCATTGTCACTCCTGTGATTACACTTCATGTTCTTAAAATCCATGTGATTTTTAAAAGATGAAATAGGCATAAAGAGAGCCAAGAACCATCATAGAAATTATGGTATCAGTGCTGGAAGCATTCTGAGTAAACACACACACCAGAATGAATGTTCTGCTTTAATCATGGATTAGGGCAAATTTCTAATTAGGTAAATTGACTTAGCTAGAAGTAGATATGGTGGTGATGCATCTTTAACACAAGATGGGCCAAATGACAACCAAGAGTCAGATTCTACCAGTGAACTTGGATATAGACGTTACCAGATTTTGGAAAGTTGGAATTTCAACGGTGTGGGCTATGTACTCTCCTGTCTGCTGCTGCCCTCAACAACGACCCCTCCCAACCATGTGTCCCTACTGTGAATGCTTTGTTATATTCACAAGCTCCAAAGTCATGAGTCTGAAACTTGACTCGCGAATATTTCATCATAGAAATCAGAAGCAGCAGTGCCTCAGCCAGAATCTTGATATATATGTGTCAAAAGACTCTCAGGAAACAAAGTTCCATTCCCAACTCTGCCACATCCCTGACCCAAGTATCC
This sequence comes from Tragelaphus eurycerus, assembly GCA_935064755.1. Classification (NCBI taxonomy): domain Eukaryota; kingdom Metazoa; phylum Chordata; class Mammalia; order Artiodactyla; family Bovidae; genus Tragelaphus; species Tragelaphus eurycerus. Next base: position 26,723,273 of record CAKXYN010000018.1, on the reverse strand, counting down.
TCTTCTTTAAACTGTGAGATTCTGTCTCAAAGTTCACTTCTAGCTCTCTGACTTGAGTGACCTGGGTTGATTAAATTACAGCAAAGATCCAGAACTGTAATAGCCAAAGTTTTGAGGGTCACAGTAAGCTGGCCCACTATCCTTGGGCCAATACGTCCAGGGAGTCAACACTCAAAGACTTTGGATGAGTCACTTCCCCCTCCGGGCCTCACCCACCATTGAAAAAGGTGGGGTTGAAACTGATCAGTAATTCTTAGCAGGGGCGATACTGCCTCTCAGTTCAGTTCAGTTCAGTTCAGTTGCTCAGTGGTGTCTGACTCTTTGCAACCCCATGGACTGCAGCACACTAGGCTTCCCTGTCCATAACCAATTCCCAGAGCTTATTCAAACTCATGTCCATTGAGTCAGTGATGCCATCCAACCACTTCATCTTTTGTCACCCTCTTTTCCTGCCAGCTTCAATCTTTCCCAGCATCAGGGTCTTTTCAAATGTCAATTCTTCCCATCAGGTGGCCAAAGTATTGGAGTTTCAGCTTCAGCATCAGTACTTCCAATGAATATTCAGGACTGATTTCCTTTAGGATGGACTGCTTGGATCTCCTTGCTGTCCAAGGGACTCTCAAGAGTCTTCTCCAACACCACAGCTCAAAAGCATCAATTCTTTGGCACTCAGCCTTCTTCACAGTCCAACTCTCACATCCATACATGACCACAGGAAAAACCATAGCCTTGACTAGACGAACCTTTGTTGGCAAAGTAATGCCTCTGCTTTTTAATATGTTGTTTAGGTTGGTCATAACTTTTCCTCCAAGGAGCAAGCATCTTTTAATTTCATGGCTGCAGTCACCACCTGCAGTGATTTTGGAGCCCCCAAAATAAAGTCTCTCACTGTTTCCATTGTTTCCCCATTTATTTGCCATGAAGTATGGGACCAGATGCCATGATCCTAGTTTTCTGAATGTTGAGTTTTAACCCAACTTTTTCACTCTTTCACTCACTTTCATCAAGAGGCTCTTTAGTTCTTCTTTGCCTGCTGCCATAAGAGTGGTTTCATCTGCATATATGAGGTTATGGATATTTCTCCTGGCAATCTTGATTCCAGCTTGTGCTTCATCCAGCCCAACGTTTCTCATGATGTACTCTACATATAAGTTAAATAAGCAGGGGGATAATATACAGCCTTGACATACTCCTTTCCCTATTTGGAACCAGTCTGTTGTTCCACGTCCAGTTCTAACTTGCTTCTTGACCTGCATACAGATTTCTCAAGAGAGAGGTCAGGTGGTCTGGTATTCCCATCTCTTGAAGAATCTTTCACAGTTTGTTGTGATCCACACAGTCAAAGGCTTTGGTCTAGCTAATAAAGGAGAAGTAGATGTTTTTTTTTCTGGAACTCTCTTGCTTTTTGATGATCCAATGGATGTTGGCAATTAGATCTCTGGTTCCTCTGACTTCGCTAAAACCAGTTTGAACATCTGGAAGCTCACAGTTCATGTACTGTTGAGGCCTGGCTTGGAGAATTTTGAGCATTACTTAGATAGTGTGTGAGTTGAGTACAATTATATGGTAGTTTGAACATTCTTTGGCATTGTCTTTCTTTGGGATTGGAATGAAAACTGACCTTTTCCAGTCCTGTGGCCACTGCTGAGTTTTCCAAATTTGCTGGCATATTGAGTGCAGTACTTTCATAGCATCATCTTTCATGATTTGAAATAGCTCCACTGGAATTCCATCACCTCCACTAGCTTTGTTTGTAGTGATGCTTCTTAAGGTCCACTTAACTTTGTATTCCAGGATGCCTGGCTCTAGGTGAGTGATCACACCATCGTGGATATCTGGGTCATGAAGATCTGTTTTGAATAGCTCTTCTGTGTATTCTTGCCACCTCTTCTTTATATTTTCTGCTTCTGTTGCTGCTGCTGCTGCTGCTAAGTCACTTCAGTCGTGTCCGACTCTGTGCGACTCCATAGACGGCAGCCCACCAGGCTCCACCGTCCCTGGGATTCTCCAGGCAAGAACACTGGAGTGGGTTGCCATTTCCTTCTCCAATGCAGGAAAGTGAAAAGTGAAAGGGAAGTCACTCAGTCGTGTCCAACTCTTCGCGACCCCATGGACTGCAGCCCACCAGGCTCCTCCATCCATGGGATTTTCCAGGCAAGAGTGCTGGAGTGGGGTGCCATTGCCTTCTCCATATGTTAGGTCCATACAATTTCTGTCCTTTATTGTGCCCATTTTGCATGAAATATTCCCTTGGTATCTCTAATTTTCTTGAAGAGATCTCTAGTCTTTCCCATTGCATTGTTTTCCTCTATTTCTTCGCATTGATCACTGAGGAAGGCTTTCTTATTTCTCCTTGCTATTCTTTGGAACTCTGTTTTCAAATGGGCACATCTTTCCTTTTCTTCTTTGCCTTTTGCATCTTTTATTTTCTCAGCTATTTGTAAGGCCTCCTCAGACAACCATTTTACCTTTTTGCATTCTTTTTTCTTGCAGATGGTCTTGATCCTTGCCTCCTGTACAATGTCAGGAACCTCTGTCCATAGTTCTTCAGGTACTCTATCAGATCTAATACCTTGAATCTATTTGTCACTTCCACTGTATACTGCCTCTAGAGGACATTTTGGAAACTTTTTAGGCATGCAAAATTTTACCTTGCATCCCACATGCCTTCTGAATATTTTATAGGATTCATGGACACTAAAAACATCTATGGATATATTGCAATAAGCAAATATAAAATGGTTATACTTCCCTCAGCTCTGTCTTACATATAAACACAAAGTATTTTTTACATATTTTCAATACTGCATTGAGTTTTCCAGGAATATAATGTATATTGAGAGGAAAGTGTTCTATTATATTCAGTTTTACTAAGAATTTTTAGTCATTTCACAGAGTCACCTCATAGACAGTAAGACTGCCAGAGATATCTGAGATTTCAATGAATAAAACACCTGTATCAATCTGCATTCCTTCTTGTTACATCCGCATTGATTCTACATATGGTATAAGCAACGTATTGTTTCATTTTGTTTTAATGGAATCAATTGAGTATTTATTGAACTATTTATTACTTTTTGTAAGGCACTATAATTTGTACTTCTATTTTGGCTATATAGGAGGGCATTATATTTCTTTTTTAAAGAGAATGTGTGCAGATCATGTTACATATGAATTTTATTTTCTAACATTAAAGGAAGTGATACCTAATAGTTATAGTAAGAGAGTGTTGAATCTGGCAAGGTTGAAAACAATTACATTAGACCTCCCAAATTTAAAATCCTAAATAACAAACTAAGCTTTGATTATCTCCATAGCAGGGTCACCAATAGTGGCTGACATAGAGTATTGGACATGACTTATGAAATAAATACCATTTATTTCTGGTGGACATGAAAATGAAATAAATACCATTGCCTGAAAACAATGGAAAATAAAACAACAAATAAATTTGAACTGCTAATCACTCCAGTACATTTTAACTTTTGAGCATCCTTACGTTAATCTATCTATAATAAAACTCTCTTTATAACAGCTTCTCTGAAGTTTTTCTTGTTTTTCAGCAAGTATTACCTAGATTATATGTAGGGCCCAAGCTATATTTATTTGTTTTATGAAGTTGTGCATTTTTTATCAAGATTTTTTCAGTCAAGTGTTATGTTTTCTAACTTTCAACAAATTCACCAACTTTGAGGCAAAATAAAAATAATAAAATCCCCAAATAGCTAAGTAATGAAAAACAAAAAAATAATTTAAAATCAAATTTATATTTGGTTCAAAATGAGAGCAGGACCACACTTTCAAACTCTCTGAAACATAGGTTATATTCAAATATTTGGTTTCACAAAGCTGTACAATCATATTTTATAATTTTTACATCTATTTCTGGTCAATTCTCCCAGTCAAGTTCATATCACCTTTGTGATTTAGGCAGGAGAGGAATGACTATATCCCCATTTACTAAGTTTAAGGACATTTTATACATAAAAATTCAGTAAGCTGTGTTGCTGAGTCCACTGCCCAATCTGGTGTATTGTCCCATGAAATCATTCTGCTTTACCCAAATTCTCCCCTCCTCACCTCTTACCTCATCAAGGCAGAGATGTGGTGATCCATTTCCAGCTTTTTGTAGGCCAGTCCTATGACCCGGAAGCCCTGTGTCGTGTAAATCTGAAGTTCACTAACAAAACTAGTTGGTACTGTTCAGAAAATAACACAAGATTAGTGTGCAATATGAAACTCAATTGGTACTGGTGAAGAAATTCCTTGCAAACAGAACCAACACTTGCCCAAGAAAACACATCTCTACAAAAGGTATGCATACAAGTCAGTGGGAACTTTAAATATCAATACATTGTCATGGTTGACTTCTTGAGATCCAGTTAAACAGAAGTGAAAAGAAAGTACTCAAAAGAAAAAAAAAAAAAGGAGTAAAGTGTATAATTCTTTTTTCTCCAGTTTAACCAACAAAAATTTATTGAGAGTCTATTATGGATCAGGCATTGTTTATGCAGAGATTGAACTGTAATCCCTGTTTGGAGGGTCTTTGTCTAGTAGGGTAACAGCCAGTAGACTAAGAATACAATTGAATGAGATGCTTGTTGTGATCCAGGCAATTGGGCAGCACACTTTGGGAGCATTAAGTGCATCTATTAGACTGGGAGGAGATGGTCAGATGGAGAAGGAAAAGGGCATTTGGCTGAGGGAGCATCATGTACTCAGGCATGGGGCCATGAGGCAGTAAACCTTGACAGTTCAGCTCAGGGGAAGCACAGGATGTGAAGACAGGCGTAGTAAAGAAAATCTGGAAAGTGTGATAGAAGTCAGATCATGATGGCTTTAGATATGATTCTAAAGGAGTTTGAGATTATCCTGGAGCCTATGAGAAGCAACCAAAGAATGCAAGTAGGAAATAACAGTATAATTATGCTACATGACAGAAAAACTGATCTGTGCATAGTGTAAAGGATGAATCAGAGTAAGCAACACTGGGGAGGAGGAAGCCAATTCACCAACTACTGAAGTGATCCAGTAGAAGGATGATGAGGGCCTGAGCTGATGGAGTGACAGAGCCACGGAGTAGCAATTGATAAGATAGAAGTGCTGAGGGAGAGACAGGAATCTAGGAAGAATCCTAATTCGGGTGGGGGAGTAATACTTTCATTCACTAAGTTAGAAAATACAGAGTGAGAAAGATAAGCTTGACTTTGGTACTGAGTTTGGAATGCCAATGACTCATCAGATTGGTGATGGACAGTAGACAACTGGATTTGAAGGGACATATGTGGGGCAGATTTTCCTGTTGTAATATAAGTCTGATCACTTACCTGTCTCAGGTTGGCAAAAGCTGGCCACCCTTTCTGGTGCACCTTTCATGAACACCAGCTGATCACCCCCCATCTCTTGGACAATGACTGTCATCCTCTGCAGCATTGATGAGAATGGGAACTGATGCAGGATTGCAATTCCTTCCACTGGGACCTGGTTGAGGGAGGGGGAATGGAGACAGACATACCACACAGCTTCTAGCTATGGGGAATTAGTTACTGCTCCCCCAGGCCTCAGTTTAGCAAATAAGGGAAACAAGGTCTCACCAATTTTCACATGTAGAAATCAAAGAAGACATATTTCTGAACTTTCAAAATTGTGGGTCTCGCAGGACTTTCCTTCTGAGTTGGGTGTTGTGGGGTAGAGAGCAGGCAAGGCTTACCTCACTGGATGTTCCACAGGGCTTAACAACCATGGCACATCCTGGCATTCCCTTGAGGTGGAAATCGTCCCTGGAAACCACCATTTCCTATTTCATACAGGATATTTCAATGTAGAGATTTTTTTCCCTTTCATCCATGAATACTGTGCTCAAACCCTCCCCTTGAGAAAATCTTCAGACCATCTCAATGTATTCTCCTCCCTCAGCTACATGGAGGTGAACCAGATTTTAATTCGCCACAAAAAAAATAATGCATCGGAAATACTATGGAACTTGAAGGCCAGACACTTCTGAATTAGTCATACAATGTCTCCTGCTTTCTCTGCTGGAATTTGTGCCATAAAGGCTTTCTCCATTTCAGAGGGCTTAACTTGAAAACACTGAGCATGAATAGCCAGTACCTTATTGTCTTTCTTCTCCTGTTCACTGTTGCTCCTGCTCTTTCCTCTCTGTCTAATTTGGATGGATGGTCCTCAGGGTACAGGAGGGCAAGGACTGTGATGTACATGGTTAACTTTTGGTAAACAGTAATTGCTATAATTACTATGGGATGATGAACTATGAATCATGAACTATGAACAATAGTTCCTGATGAACTATGGAATGAGGTTCATGACATTATACAGGAGAAAGGGATCAAGACCATCCCCATGGAAAAGAAATGCAAAAAAGCAAAATGGCTGTCTGGGGAGGCCTTACAAATAGCTGTGAAAAGAGAAGCAAAAAGCAAAGGAGAAAAGGAAAGATATAAACATCTAAATGCAGAGTTCCAAAGAATAGCAAGAAGAGATAAGAAAGCCTTCTTCAGCGATCAATGCAAAGAAATAGAGGAAAACAACAGAATGGGAAAGACTAGAGATCTCTTCAAGAAAATTAGAGATACCAAGGGACCATTTCATGCAAAGATGGGCTCAATAAGGGACAGAAATGGTATGGACCTAACAGAAGCAGAAGATATTAAGAAGAGGTGGCAAAAATACACAGAAGAACTGTACAAAAAAGATTTTCAGGACCCAGATAATCACGATGGTGTGATCACTGACCTAGAGCCAGACATCCTGGAATGTGAAATCAAGTGGGCCTTAGAAAGCATCACTATGAACAAAGCTAGTGGAGGTGATGGAATTCCAGTTGAGCTATTTCAAATCCTGAAAGATGATGCTGTGAAAGTGCTACACTCGATACGCCATCAAATTTGGAAAACTCAACAGTGGCAACAGGACTGGAAAAGGTCAGTTTTCATTCCAATCCCAAAGAAAGGCAATGCCAAAGAATGCTCAAACTACCACACAATTGCACTCATCTCACATGCTAGTAAAGTAATGCTCAAAATTCTCCAAGCCAGGCTTCAGCAATATGTGAACCGTGAACTTCCTGATGTTCAAGCTGGTTTTAGAAAAGGCAGAGGAACCAGAGATCAAATTGCCAACATCTGCTGGATCATGGAAAAAGCAAGAGAGTTCCAGAAAAACATCTATTTCTGCTTTCTTGACTATGCCAAAGCCTTTGACTGTGTGGATCACAATAAACTGTGGAAAATTCTGAAAGAGATGGGAATACCAGGCCACCTGATCTTCCTCTTGAGAAATCTGTATGCAGGTCAGAAAGCAACAGTTAGAACTGGACATGGACCAACAGACTGGTTCCAAATAGGAAAAGGAGTACGTCAAGGCTGTATATTGTCACTCTGTTTTTTTAACTTATATGCAGAGTACATCATGAGAAACGCTAGACTGGAAGAAACACAAGCTGGAATCAAGATTGCCGGGAGAAATATCAATAACCTCACCACCCTTATGGCAGAAAGTGAAGAGGAACTAAAAAGCCTCTTGATGAAAGTGAAAATGGAGAGTGAAAATGTTGGCTTAAAGCTCAACATTCAGAAAACGAAGATCATGGCATCCGGTCCAATCACTTCATGGGAAATAGATGGGGAAACAGGGGAAACAGTGGAAACAGTGTCAGACTTTATTTTATTGGGCTCCAAAATCACTGCAGATGGTGAGTGCAGCCATGAAATTAAAAGATGCTTACTCCTTGGAAGGAAAGTTATGACCAACCTAGATAGCATATTCAAAAGCAGAGACATTACTTTGCCAACAAAGGTCCGTCCAGTCAAGGCTATGGTTTTTCCAGTGGTCATGTATGGATGTGAGCGTTGGACTGTGAAGAAGGCTGAGCGCCGAAGAATTGATGCTTTTGAACTGTGGTGTTGGAGAAGACTCTTGAGAGTCCCTTGGACTGCAAGGAGATCCAACCAGTCCATTCTGAAGGAGATCAGCCCTGGGATTTCTTTTGAAGGATTGATGCTAAAGCTGAAACTCCAGTACTTTGGCCATCTCATGCGAAGAGTTGACTCATTGGAAAAGACTCTGATGCTAGGAGGGATTGGGGGCAGGAGGAGAAGGGGATGACAGAGGATGAGATGGCTGGATGGCGTCACTGACTCGATGGACGTGAGTCTGAGTGAACTCCGCGAGTTGGTGATGGACAGGGAGGCCTGGCGTGCTGCGATTCATGGGGTAGCAAAGAGTTGGACACAAATGAGCTACTGAATTGAACTGAATTGCTATAATAATGATCCTAAATTATAGGCAAAGGAACCTTTTACCCAAAGATGCCATAATGCTTTATAATCATCTCGTGGAGTGCTGGCAGAAAAAAAAAATCTCAGAGAGGAAATTATAATTCCTACTTAAAGATACAGAAACAGTAATCCAGGAAGGATGGAGAAAGTTATATCACACTGCTACAGACGCATGCCCTATTAACAATGGGAGGTGGTGGTGGTTTAGTTGTTAAGTCATATTGGACTCTTTGTAGCCCACGGGGCTCCTCTGTCCCTGGGATCTCCCAGGCAAGAACACTGGAATGGGTTGCCATTTCCTTCTCCAGGGGATCTGCAGACTCATGGATTGAACCTGTGTTTCCTGCATTGCAGGCAGCTTCTTTACTGTCTGAGCCACAGGGAGGCCCCATTAATGCTGGAAGGGACCCTAAAGATTGTCTCCTTCAGTGAGAATTTTACACATGTTATGACACAGACCTGGAACTGAAGCAGATTACAGAGAGTGGAGTGGGCTGTGGCTAAGTACGTGGGGACACATGTTCCCTAAGCTTTACCTTTACTCCCCGTCTTCTGTCTTAACCAGAGTAACTCCAATGATTTGTTTTGGGTAGGGTGCTTTTGGGGGAAGGCAATGGCACCCCACCCCGGTACTTTTGCCTGGAAAATCCCATGGACGGAGGAGCCTGGTAGGCTCCAGTCCATGGGGTCACTAAGAGTCGGACACGACCGAGCGACTTCACTTTCACTTTTCACTTTCATGCATTGGAGAAGGAAATGGCAACCCACTCCAGTGTTCTTGCCTGGAGAATCCCAGGGACGGGAGGAGCCTGGTGAGCTTCCGTCTATGGGGTCGCACAGAGTCGGACACGACTGAAGCGACTTAGCAGCAGCAGCAGCAGCAGCAGCAGCAGGGTGCTTTTGAATAAAGTTTCCTTTTAAGAAAAGATTCCAGCTTTTTTGTTTTCTTTTATGTGAACACTGCTGGTCTAGTTCAATTCCCTCATTTTAAAGTCATGGAAATTCCCAACAGGATAGACGACCTCATGAGGTCAAGGAGTCAGAGCAGAGCCAAGATGAGAACTGGGAAAGCCAGATACTTGGTCCTGAACAAGATCATTTTCTCTGAAATCCACTTCAGTCTCAACAAAAGCTCTCATGGTGTTCTTTTTAGTGCCTAGTCTTAGAGAGAAAATTATACTAAAGTAATAGAAATAAAACTCCTGTTAACAATGAATTACCCTAAGCACTGGGTAAGTGATGTTTCCTAATCCCCATGTTCTAGAAAACTTTGAAATCAGACATGACTCATATTGTAGTTGAGAAGAATTAGAATATAATTATATAATAATTATACTGAGACTATTGAGCTAGTAATAGATTCCAGTCACAGTACCAGGGATCTCTTACATGCATCGTCCCATTTAATCCTCACAATGACCCCAATACAGAAATACACTGTACAAGCAGAAAATGGTTTAGAGTAGCCTGCCCCTCACTGCCACATGTAATCCACATTGGAGACCTCTAATGCCATAAGTATTGGAGAGCTGTGATGAAACCTGGGTTGGTCTGGCCTTGAAGAAGCTTCTTAGAATCTCTGAAAAGCAGAGGCTTACCCAGGTGGTGGCCTCAAACATTTTGAGGTCCAGTGGGTCTCCCTGGATGGTCCCATCGAGAAGAATCAGAGAGTGGCAGCTGGTCATGGCCGCATACAGTGGGCCCCATGGCAAAGTCCTGCCCGAGGTAAAGCTGTGGACTTCCTGGAAACTAAAGGAGAAAAAGGAAAGGACTTTAGTCCTCTTCCTCCATGCCAAAGTGAAGCTTCTGGAGGTAACTATCTTTTAAAAATATAAGTTAATATGCTTTGTTGCATACTCACTTTCTAATCCCCTCAAATGAGTAGTATTTCATTCAGCCATCATCCTTACATGAGTTCAGTGAGTATGAGAAAGGTCCTGAGGTTCTTTCAAGCTCTTTCTTCCCTCTTTTCCCTACGCCCCTCTCTGGCACTGATTTAAATCCAGAGGTATAGAAAGAGCCAGAAATATCACCCTTAGTTCCAACTGCATCTACTCCCACCTGAACTCCTGGAACCACTATTTCCTATGCTGTGAGACAGAACAGGCTAGCTCATACTATAGCTTCTTGTGTATATATCGCCTTCTATCTATCCTTCAGGGCAGGGTTGTTTCTTCCATATCTCTCTTCAACATATCTGATGTTTGGTCCACGGCAGACAGTTGACAAATTTAAGAGTAAATAAATGAATGAGCTGGTTACTGGAGATTTGAAAGACCATAATGTTAAATAAATGACAAATTTAAAAAACATTTAGAAAAGGACACTGCATTTCCCTCTTCTACCCTGGCATCTAGGGTCTATATTGCAGGCATCATTTCCATCACCCCCTATAGAAGTGGCCTCATTTAAAAATTTACCAAGACACACTCAAACGTCACATGCAGGGTTCTTTCACTAATTCAGAATTGAAGTTACCAAATTTGGCCTTGGGCCTATGAAAGGATATCCTCTTACTGGTCAGGCCCTTCTTACACGTGTTGCACAGTAAGTGGTTTACCAAGCAGTCTATCCTACTTGGAGAATCCTGAGTAGCAGAAGGTGCTCCCCAGATTGAGGCCAAATCTGTCTCCTGGGAGCAGTCAGAATCTACTTGCCCATCCTCCTCCATGTGTCCACTTCTTTCAGATTTGTGGGCCAGCTTGATTGCACATACTGTATTACTCCCTTCCTCTGGGATTACACAGGAACCTCTAGCTGTGCCTTCAATATACAGTTTCCAGACCTCTGAACTTCCTATTTACTCTTTCTTGGAAGAGTTTGTATTTTTCACTTTTTGTCATAGTTTGTCTTAAAATTTGGTCTTCAGGATCAGACTATTATTTCTCATGATATGGACACAGCATTTCCCTTGGTTGCTCTAGCCTTTTGTTCCTGAAAGCAGGTACGGCAGAATATTAACTCATAACCTAAGCCATTTTTCTTCCTGGCTTCCTCATTCAAGCTTCCTTAAGAGCTCAAAAACCTTTTGACTGATTACTGACCTTGTTGATGGTGGTATCTATTATTATATCCTGAAAGTTCAAGTACCTCAGCGGTTACAATGTGTCCCTGGTACTTTAGTAAACAACTAAAAGGAAGCAACCTCCATCAGGGATTAAAACAGGTACTCAAGCTCACACTGTGCAGCAAATAGATCAGGAAAAAAGAATCTTATTTTTAACACAGCACAAAAACTGTCTCCCATATGTAATTCTGAATACATACTATATTTCTGAGGATTGGGCCAGACTCTGATTTGTACAACAAATAAGTAGAATTCTGTCATCCCAGTCCTTGAATTTGTATTTGAATGTTTACGATTTATCAAGATCAGATAGTCAGGTAGATTTCCAATGGTTTTGAAATACCTGGAACATTGGGAAGGCCCTCTTTGGAAAAGATAAGAATTATTAGAAATGATCTTACAGTTTACAATAATATATTTAATAGCTTTAAATCAAGTGCTGACTTCTTACTTAGAACTCAATCTTTTTTCTCTTATTCTACTAATTAAATCTGTCATTTTTAAAAAAAATGAATTGCTCTTTTATTCACTTGGAGCCAACTTTGAACATTTGGAGAAAGGAAGGGACTGGGAAAGAGAGTGACAGGCTGAATTAATCCATCAATAATCTAAATACTGTATCAGCTAGTTTTACTAAATTTGACAAGTCACTTTTAGAAACAGAAAGTTTTAAAAGTTTTGTGACTAAGATGATGTTAATTCAATAAGCAGAAGAGCATTCAAAAGACAGAACATACTTAGTTCATTTTAGATAAACAAACATTTATCGTGTATCTACTGTGCATGCCAGGTATAGAGCTATATGTCACTAGGGACAGGTTTAATAAATAAGAAAACGTGCTCTCTAAATCCTCACATATTTGGATAAATGCATACTTTTTATAGAAGCTGAAACAGAAAAATACTAATAAACAAGACTGGCTATATATCCAAATCTATCTTTAAAAGAAAAAATAACAAAAACTAGAAACTTTACCACGTACAACAGCCTTCTTCTATAGACTAAAATGGCTAAAAGCACCAGAATCAATTTTTTAACCCAGGAAATGGATTTGTATCTTAATAGTATATTAATATGAAAATATATTAAATATATATAATTAAAGTACATTATGGATAAGTCACATGCATTCGCATAATGCAGAAGAATGTATAAAATGTATGTATAAAATGCTTCGTGACTTACATTGCAAGTATGAGAGGGAAACATTCTCATTAAAAAAACAAAACCTGAAATCAACTATTGTTGCTGTTGAGTTGCTAAGTCGTGTCTGACTCTTTGTGACCCCATGGACCGTAGTCTGCCAGGCTTCTCTCTCCTTGGGATTTTCCAGGCAAGAGTACTGGAGTGGGTTGCCATTTCCTTCTCCAAGGGATTTTCCTGCCGAGGGATCGAAGCCGGGTCTCCTGCATTGCAGGCAGATTCTTTACCATCTGAGCCAAGAAATTAACTAAACCTCCACTTAAAAACAAGCAAACAAACTCAAAATCTGAATTTGTCAAATGTTCATGTTCAGATCAGACTGGAAGTTGTAGTGCGAAGAAAAAGGAGGCTGTGAAACAAACTCAAATGAGAGAGGCCCAGGAGAGGGACAGGCAATAAATCTTTACTACCTTGAGTTGAAAATTGTCAAAATGGAATCCTTTCTGGCCAGAAAAAGAGGAGTTTCCAGAAGCCAGAACTATAATATAAAGGAAAATGAAGTACACTAGCTGTAGTTCCACAGATATTCCTCATACTGAAATTCGGTGTCTGCAAGTCAGGGCCATGTTCCTCCTAGCACATGGAAAGGCTTCAGTTTGTGCTATGAACATTAACTCCTTGAAGGACAGTGTCCAGGTATTGCCCAAATGATGTACACTGGCCCCTGACTAATATGCTGACAGCCAATCACATGTTAGCAAGATGAATGCAATGTCAAAAAGTGCCCTTCATTTCCTGGGTTCTGTGAGAATCCTGGGGCTGGGACAGGGGTGGAGGGAGGATGCACATTTTAGTGAGTTTGGAAATAGTGAAGAAAAGAAATTAAATGAAGTTTGGCCATCACTCTGGCAATCACTGATCACCAAAGCCAGTGCCAGAACCTCTTATTTACTAGTGTTCAGGATAAAACTGGGAAAGAGGAAATGATAATGCATTTGGTCCCGAGTACTTACCTGTTCCCATCACAAGGCATGACTCCCCAGAGATCCAAGCCATCCCTTGTTAAGGTGCCTGTCTAAACAGAAACAAGAGCTCACTTTACTCTGAAGATTCAGCAGTCCATAGTGACACCAGTAAGTTATGCTTTAACAGGAAAAATGTATGTCACAAACCCATGGTCAAGATCAGCACTTGGGAATGACACCATCAGATGGGTATCTGGAGTCCTGGGTGCAAGCTTTGAGGAACTCACACCAGTTGTGGGACAAACGGGCACTTAATCTCTGAACTTTAGTGTTCTCAGAGATAAAGGGAAGAAAACAGTTACCGCCTACATATTTCAGAGACCTGTTTTGCGAATTTAAGGAAAGATTGAATGGATGGGAGAGGCATTGGTAAGCCTGCTCTGAGAGCTAAAATGTGTGTCCACTGACATAGATAACAGATCCGTGGTTGCCAGTGGGGAGGGGAGGTGAGGGGGATGGACTGGAAGCTTGGGATTAGCAGATGCAAACTATTATATATAGGGTGGATAAACAGAAGGCCCTACAGTATAGCACAGGGAACTATATTCAGTGCCCTCTGAGAAACCATAATGGAAAAGAATATGAAAAAAATATATTTGTATAACTCAGTCACTTTGCTGTACAGCAGAAATTAAACACAGCATTGTAAATCAACTATACTTCAATAACTTAAAAAAAAACGGGTGAGTCTCAGCATTTATAGCAGAAGTTAAAAGTATGTCATCAGAAATAATAGAAGTATTATTTTTCACTGTTCTAAAGAAATAGTTTGCTATTTTGACATCTATTTGTCAAAAAGGTGTTTGTTAGTATTTCTCTTAGTGCAGTATAGTGATGAAGAGCTTGGACTGGCTTAAAACATCAGCTGTGGGACCTGGGCCAATTATTTAGTCCCCGTGCTGCACTCAATATGCCAGCAAATTTGGAAAACTCAGCAGTGGCCACAGGACTGGAAAAGGTCAGTTTTCATTCCAATCCCAAAGAAAGATAATGCCAAAGAATGCTCAAACTACCGCACAATTGCACTCATCTCACATGCTAGTAAAGTAATGTTCAAAATTCTCCAAGCCAGGCTTCAACAATATGTGAACCATAAACTTCCTGATGTTCAAGCTGGTTTTAGAAAAGGCAGAGGAACCAGAGATCAAATTGCCAACATCTGCTGGATCATGGAAAAAGCAAGAGAGTTCCAGAAAAACATCTATTTCTGCTTTCTTGGCTATGCCAAAGCCTTTGACTGTGTGGATCACAATAAACTGTGGAAAATTCTGAGAGAGATGGGAATCCCAGACCACCTGACCTGCCTCTTGAGAAATCTGTATACAGGTCAGGAAGCAACAGTTGGAACTGGACATGGAACAACAGACTGGTTCCAAATAGGAAAAGGAGTATGTCAAGGCTGTATATTGTCACCCTACTTATTTAAATTATATGCAGAGTACATCATGAGAAACGCTAGACTGGAAGAAACACAAGCTGGAATCAAGATTGCCGGGAGAAATAGCAATAACCTCAGATATGAGATGACACCACCCTTATGGCAGAAAGTGAAGAGGAACTAAAAAGCCTCTTGATGAAAGTGAAAATGGAGAGTGAAAAAGTTGGCTTAAAGCTCAACATTCAGAAAACAAAGATCATGGCATCTGGTCCCATCACTTCATGGCAAATAGATGGGGAAACAGTGGAAACAGTGTGAGACTTTATTTTTTTGGGCTCCAAAATTACTGCAGATGGTGACTGCAGCCATGAAATTAAAAGACGTTTACTCCTTGGAAGGAAAGTTATGACCAACCTAGATAGCATATTCAAAAGCAGAGACATTACTTTGCCAACAAAGGTCCGTTTAGTCAAGGCTATGGTTTTTCCAATGGTCATGTATGGATGTGAGAGTTGGACTGTGAAGAAGGCTGAGTGCCAAAGAGTTGATGCTTTTGAACTGTGGTGTTGGAGAAGACTCTTGAGAGTCCCTTGGACTGCAAGGAGATCCAACCAGTCCATTCTGAAGGAGATCAGCCCTGGGATTTCTTTGGAAGGACTGATGCTAAAGCTGAAACTCCAGTACTTTGGCCACCTCATGCGAAAAGTTGACTCATTGGAAAAGACTCTGATGCTGGGAAGGATTGGGGGCAGGAGGAGAAGGGGACGACAGAGGATGAGATGGCTGGATGGTGTCACTGACTCAATGGATGTGAGTCTGAGTGAACTCCGGGAGTTGGTGATGGACAGGGAGGCCTGACGTGCTGCAATTCATGGGGTCGCAAAGAGTCGGACACGACTGAGCGACTGAACTGAACTGAACTGAAACTTCAGTTTATCTGTAATGTAGTCATAATCATATAGGGTTGTTGCAAAGATTAAATGAGATAATATAGTGTTGAACGTAATGTTTGCCAAGAGTAAGAGCTGAGAATAATGAAAATTGTTCACAATCATTACTTTTTATTCAAATTCATATCACAATTATCTTTCCCACCCCTGTTTCCCTTTCCAAGCTCAAGGATAATATGATCCTAGAAACAGAACATCTTTCTGTGTGATGCTAGCTTGATCACAAGTTAACATTGACATGGTGGCATGAACCATATTAACCTTCTGTTCCTCGTAAATCTCTTTGATATTCCAGTAATTATAAAATACAGCTCTGATCCCATTAAGACTTTGTTATCCCAGACCTTCCCAGTACCTTTTAATGGGTACGGAGTTTCATTTGGGGAAGAGAGAATAGGTTCTGGAGATGGATAGTGATGATGGCTGCATAGCAACGCGAAAGCACTTAAAGCCCCTTAAAAATGGTTAGCATCGTAAATTTTACATTATAAATCTTTTGCCACAATAAAAAAATCAGTAAATGGAAGGAAACAATAAAAAAGAAGAAGAAAACACCTTCAGTGAATGTCTCCCCACTATCTAAAATGTATATAAAAATTTCTTAGCCAGATATTCCTGGTCTACAACATCCTTTCCCATCACTAAGGTTCTGCTCTGATCAAAGTCACTCTGTTCTCTCCTGACTCCATGCCCACATTCACATGACTATAATGTCTGAGAATCGTTTATCATTAAAAAATGTTTTGTATATATTATGACATTTGACATGCAAAAGGACTTTCTCTTTTTCAATTAATTTTTAATTGCCAAGACGGTGGTTTACATTATAAATAATATTATATACATTTTGCCAACATTATACTTCTATTTCAGGATGTTCACCACCAAAATTTTAATTTAGGAAACCCTTCTGTTGGAGAGACTGCCTCCTTGGAGCTAGCCAGTTCTTAGAGATAGCCAGGGTCTCAGCCAAGAACATGCCTTTGATATGCAAACTAACCAGTCATAAGTCATACCTTCTCTATCTGGCCACATTCCCCTGGAAACATCACCGCAGGGCCAGCTACTAGACAACTAGAGATCAATCCTATCAAAACCCATCAAAATCATTCCAAACAGCTAGTTGTCACCTATGTACCCTGCCCTGTCTTATCTTTCCTGCAGAAACTCCTTTATAAAGGTCATAACCTGAGCACTCCCTTCAATCCTCCTTTCCTTCCTGATCAAAATCTGGCATTCCATCTCTGGCCCTGCCTGCTAGGACACACCTCTTCTGTCGGGGAACTGTAACATTAAATGCATTTTTCAATGGTATTTTCTGCCAGCAGCCACTTAGTCACCTTTATAAATTAAGACACGGGTACAAAAGAGCCCTTCATTTCCATCTTACCCTCTTATAGCTCCCATCTTCATACCAGCATGTGTATACAGATGAAAAGAATATATTCAGGAGAAAGCAGAATAAGAGGCTGGTTGGGAGTAACTGGTATGGGATCAAGGATTATTTTAAGCAATTTACTGCAGATGGAAAACTATAGAAAAGAAAGATTCCCTGGGGATTTATTTTAACTCAGTCTCATAGTAAGAGACAGCTAAATAAACGTTTTCTTTTTTATTCATTCATTAAGTCAATGAATATTTATTGAACACTGACTATACGCCAGGCAATAATATTAGCATTAGGGATACAGTAGTAACCATAGTAAAAGGTTTAAATTTTGTATGACAGTTTTGACTATAGAGGGACAGAATGCTATGTTAATTCATTGTGATTCATAGAATATTGGAGCTGGAAGAATCCTAAAAGAGTCACCTACTCAGTTCCTACTTTCCCTTCTCTAAACCCTAGAATCTGAGATCAAGAGATGTATCTGTCCTAGATGACATATCCAGTCAGAGACAAAATGAAATCAGGTACCCAGTACCCACATCCAAGGTTTCCTGCCTCACAAGAATGTAAAGCACCTGTGCATGACGACAGTGATGATAAAAACGGCACTGAGGGCGGTGATGAAACACACATACCTTGTCAAAGCAGACCAGGTTTAATTGTCCACATACGTTGATCCTCTGGGGGCTAATGCAGAAGATGCCTCTCTTCTTCAGCCTCCTCTGGGCATACATAATGCCTGTGGTCAGAGCAGCAGGCAGAGCGGGAGGAACTGCAATTGTGATGACGTCAAGGGCTTTCTTCACTACCTCCCCTGGGGTTTCCTGGGAGGACAAAGTTAGCTATTACAGATAAATCAACTGTGAACACTTTAATGCGTATGACTTTTCCCATCCTCTTTATTTTCTATTTTGGTACAGATTTCTAGAACTTATATGAGCTGGCCAAATGTGGTTTAAAGAGAATGAACACGTTTATTGGCTCTCTCTATATTTTGCCAAAGCGTAATGAAAAAGTCTGTAACAGTTCATACTGCTACCAGCGGAGGACAATGTACCAGTGTGCCACGACCTCATCAACATTGGTTTTTATTTAAAATTCCTTATTTAATATCTATAAAATATATTATTGGAATAAACATATTCTCAAATTGAAGATGAAAAAATAGAGTAAAGCAAAATCCAAGAGTAGAGGCATGTTACTATCTCCATAAACACAGTGTTTTATCCCACTAGATCCGATGGCTATTATGGAGCTTGGTGATCAACTGCTTATTTTGGGGATCTGGGAATATGTAGGCAGGTTTCAGCATTGGCTTTGTTTTCCCAGGTTTGAAAACCACCTCTTAGATTAAGGTCAACAGGAGAATAAGACACACTATATAAATGAGTGTACGTGCATTGTACTAAAAGAATGAAAGCAGCTTACCCCACTGAGCACATAGACGCACAAAGTATAGATCATCCCAGTGGTAGCTGTCCCTATGAGGCACAGGAGGAACCTGATGGCGTCTCTGTAGAGCTTAAAATTCATCGGCTTGGGGTAGAGAATGGATCTCACGAGGTCTCCCTTTGCAGTGTTGAATCCTGAAGCAGTAAACACACCTCACACTCTCAGGATGACAAATCCTTCTGCTAGTGCTCTTCTAATCTTCAATAGGGACTTTGTTTCCTCTAGAGAAACTTAAACAGTGCTTAAGCCCAAACACAATTAAAGGATGATTGGAAAAATACCTAAATGCTAGAATGAATATATCCTAGCTCTTTCAGAGCCTATTCCTCTCTGGCTTTCCTTCCTTATATTTCTAATTTCAGTGCATCCCAGAGATAGTAAAGCACCCTACTGGGGCAGAGCACAGCTTTTCCAAATATAGCTTCATTTTAAGGAAAGGATTTGTAAGTGTGCACACAGACACACAGAACACTTGAATTTAAATGGTCCAGTAAATACAGATGGATTCAACTTCTAATACTTTTTGTCACCAAGTATTCAGTTTCTAGTCCTTCATGGAAAAACTTGGGATTTGTTCTTAGGGTTTGAAAACCTAAGCTCTAGGTCTTGCTCTGTCAGTGACTGGTTGTTTGATTTTTTTTTTTAAGAAAAACTTTACCTGAATTGTGCGGGCTCCAGCCTATTCATGTACAAAGTGAGGACAGGCATCTTTGTTCCACTAATTTGATATGTAGAACTAGTTTCAGAGAAGGCAATGGCACCCTACTCCAGTACTCTTGGCTGGAAAATCCCATGGACAGAGGAGCCTGGTAGGCTGCAGTCCATGGGGTCGCTAAGAGTCAGACACGACTGAGAGACTTCACTTTCACTTTTCATGCATTGGAGAAGGAAATGGCAACCCACTCCAGTGTTCTTGCCTGGAGAATCCCAGGGACGGGGGAGCCTGGTCAGCTGCCATCTATGGGGTCACACAGAATCAGACACAACTGAAGTGACTTAGCAGCAGCAGCAGCAGGAAATAGTTTACAAATTACAAAGCATGTGAATAATACTTATTGTCACCATTGTTATTGTTCTTACTAATAGGTATATGCCATAGTTAAATTCACATTTTAAATATCTTTATTTACATATATGGGGTTTGTCATCTAAAGACTGTTCCTTGCCTAATTCATTTAAAGCACTAGATAAATGGAGTGAAAGTATTTCATGAAAATAATAAAATGCAGGAGATGCTAACTAACCTGTCTGCAGTACCACTGCTTTCACGGGGCTGGAGCAGGCCCCCTTGGCCTGGATAACCTCTGTTCCACAGAAGAGGACATGCCGCTTGTACTCCCCTTCACTCTGCGTTTTCCAAGGCACTGAGGCATCCACCTTAGGTAATGGAGTTTTAGTGACTGGAATACTTTCTCCTACAGAAAACAAGCATCTCAGTTTGTGAGGTGGGAGACTTTCATTCATTTAAATCATGCATTCACCAACCCATCACATGCCAGGCATTTTTTGTGAGCTTGTCACATAGCACGAACAACCTTTGGTATAGACGATATAAGGAGAAACATAGATAGTTCTTGTGTTTAAGAAGTTTGTGGTCCAGAGAGGGAGATAGCCATTTAGTCATGATAGAAATACTCTAAGTCTTATAAAATCAGACAGAGATGCTGAAATAGATTGGAAACAACCATTTAGGGAATAGCAAGTTGTGCAGTCTAGAATGCAGGGTCTGGGGAGTAAGAGGTCATGAGAGCTATGTAGGAGCCAAGGCTTGGAGAGCCCTGCAATCATACACTTGAGTGTTCAAATCTCTTTCATTAGGCACTGGTGGCAGGAGAGAAATAGGGAGGTATTTCGTTGTTCCATTCAGGAGAGTACCATCACATTTACATACCAGAGAGTATATTCTGTCTTCAGTACAGGGAATGAATTGGAAGACTGATGAGGTTGCAGACTCATACAGTTGGGAAACCATCGCAAGGGTCCCAGCTGAAGAGGACAAGGTCTGAACTATGGCAGCTGACAGTAGGAGCAGGAAAGAAGCACTGGTTTTGAGAAATAAAAAAGTGCGCAGCCACCAAACTTGGGGAGATTTTTATATTGTTAGATCACAGCGGCAGAGGAATTTTAAGTGGCTTCCTGGTTTCTGACTTGAAAGAATGAGCAGAGGGCAGATATTAATCATTAACACAAAGATAGTTGGAATCCTTATAGGAGGAAGGAGGAACTGCCTTTTGGTCTCTGAGTTAAAGATGACTTGTGGAAGGACCACGGTGAGTTGCTTTGTAGGCAGTTAATTTATTCGGGTCCTGAGCTCAGGGAGAGGTCTTGACTGGAGATATTTAGTCCCAGTTCATCACCCTATAGACAATAATTATAACTATGGGAAGAGACAAGATTATTTAGGGATCACATGAAAGATGAAAAAAGAAAAAATCGAAGAACCCTGAACAGCTTCAGAAATCGAAGAGGTGGAGGAAATGGAGCCACACAGGACACTAGAGTATTATTCAGAAAGAGACAGTGCTATCTGGGAAGGTTAGAGAGACGTATTTTCAGAAGGAATAGGTGGTCAGAAGAGTCAAATGCCTCAGGTCAGCTAAAAAGATGAGAAATTTAAAGAGTCCATTGGATTCACCAATTGAGACTTTAGCGACCTTCGCCAGTGTACTGGGAAGGGCAGATTTCAGTGGATTGAAGTGCTAATACAAGGTGGTGAATGAATTGTGCAAGTAAATAATAGCGCCTGTTCTAAGAAAGTTCGTTAAAATCCTCTACCTCCATTCATAGAAAGGATAGTATAAAGTCAGGGATATGTCCCCGTATACTAGAGCTGCTTTCATTAGGAAAATGATATTTGGTATTGTAAATGTCCCAGCACAAAGGGTTATTTTTTTTTTTTAATCAAATCTATGGATTACTTAGAGAAAGAAACCTGACCTGTCATATCGTTTTTGTATTTTTGTAAGTTCACACAGGAGGGGACTGTGTGCACTGTCTGCATTTCATGCCTTCCTGGTCCACTGGGAGAAATGGTTTGATTTGGACTTTAATGGGAATCATGGTACATCAATATATTTACCGCTTCCAATTGTGTCTCTGAAAAAGCGCTTGTGATTCTTACAGAAAGGCTGTAACATCTCGTAAGTGCATATGTGAGTTAGAACTCAAAGCACTGTGACCTTGAGCAAGACCTTCTCTCTGAACCTCAGCTCCCATATCCCTGATATGACATCTCTCCCAGCTCCAGTATGCAATTGAAAAATGAAATCCAGGGACTTCCCTGGTGGTCCAGTGGTTAAGAATTCACTTTATAATGCAGGTGATGTGGGTATAATCACTGGTTGGGGAATTAAGGTTCCACGTGCCTGGGGCAACTAAGCCCACGTGTCAAAAAGATCCAGCATGACCCAACAAAACATTCCATGTACCGCAACTAAGACCCAGTGAAGCCAAATAAATGAATATTTATTTATTTAAAATTATAATAACAATGAAAAGTAAAAATGAAGCACAATTATTCAAAAATATCCAGTGTGCATTTTCAAAGTAGCAGCTTTGGCAAATCCTGCATCAACTACTATTCAACATTTTCAAACCAAGCTAGAAAGAGCTTGAACTTGACCTGGGGCAGGAAGGGTGTTTCAGGATGTCATTAACGGTTTTCAAACCATCTGTGTTTATCTGAAGATATGTTTTATAGAAAAACACTAAACATAAAAGCCACAGGTGATTCTGAAACAACAAATGACCTTTAAATTTTTAAAAATATTTAAAATGACAGGATTGTAATACTCTTTTTTGCAGGAAAGAGATGCTAAACGCTCAAAAAGTTAGGACTATTATCAAACCTAGCATATAGAAATCAGCTTTAATTTGAACTCTCGGGTCTGTCCAGTGCAGGACTATTAGTAAGATCTGTGAGAGTAGGAAGGTCCCATAGCAACCGCGTGCTCTGCCATTATCACTCAGGAGGAACCTGGGAGAACCAGCGGAGGCTGGATGTGAGGCGAGAGAACTGTACCTGTCAGCATGCCTTCGTTCACCACACAGCTGCCGTCAATCAGAATGGCATCACAGGGCATTTGCACTTTGTTCCCCATCAGAATTAATAGATCTCCAGGTACCAGGAAGCGTGATTCTCGCTCCTGGACTCCAGCTGGAAGTGTGAGGAAACAAAGTTGAGTCAGGTTTTTTCCCACAAAAACACAGTCCAACATCTACCTAAATTGGAAATCAATGAAAAAGCCACCAAAGCACATATGAGAAGGAAGCAATCCCACAGCATTGACTCTAAATCTGCAAACAATAAGAAAAAAGGTAATATATTATATTACATAAAATAAAGACCTTTGTGTGGCAATAAAAATAATAAATAGGCAGAGAAAAAACTAATGACAAATTCAGAAAACATGTTTGAAACTTACATTGCAGACAAAAGATTAATATTCCTAATAAAAAAAGAGTTTGAAAAAAAAAGAGATGTAAAGCAAATGACTGTATAGCAAAATTGTTACCATATAATTCACATGCAAACAGACACACACATACATACTACAAGCAGCATGGTGTTTGAAAAGATATTTATTCTTAATCATAGTAAGAAAATTGAAAAATATATCCTTCATTTCTGCCTTCTGTCCTTCTTTCTGACTTTCCTTTATTTCTTACCTTCCTTATTCAGTCCCAAAGCCCCAAATCTACAAGCAGTTAAGCAAGATAGACATCCATGCAGGGGGCTGGGTAAAGTGGGAATAGGGGTGGTAGACCATTCCACATGGTGAAGCCTTAACTGGATGAATGGGTGCTTACGTGGCTGCGTGCAGAGTGTCAGAGCCCAAGGAGGGAGACAAGATCCCCATAGTGGCAGTGGTCTGGTTTGAGATATTGGAGTCCAGCCAGGTGAGAAAGGCAGGATTGATACTATAAGTTGATATAATGAGGCTGAAGAGAGATAGGTTTCTCACTGAAGAAAGGAAGTTACAAGAAACAGAAATAAAATCAGAATGAACTTTGTGGTACTGGACTGGAATTGGAAATGATAGTGTAAATGGATGATTTTCAACAGATAGATGGTAAAATAACATAGATGTTCATGTGTGTATATATAAGAATATATGCAAATATATTTGCTTGCCTTTTTCTATATGTAGTTTCTCTAATTCTGTTCTCTGAGAGGGGTTGTGAGCAGTGAAAACCCAATAATGAAAAAGAATGTAAAATGCTCTACACTGAGAACTATAAGACATGACTGAGAGAAATCAAAGAAGATTAAATGGAGAGATAGCATGTCCATGGGTCACAAGAGCCGAATTTGTTAACATACCAATTTTTCACCAATTGATCTACAGATTCAACACAATCCCAGTCAAACTTTTAGCATGTTTTTTTTTGGTAGAAATCGACGAGCTGATTCTAAGAGTCATGGAAATGCAAAGAGCCCTATATTGCCAAAACAACTCTGAAAAAGAACAAAGTTGGAGGACTAATATTATTCTAAGACTTACATAGTCGCGTTATGTGGAATTAATATAAAGACAGGTAAATACTAGAATAGTAGAGAATAAGGAGTCCAGATAGATCAATTCAGGTGCAGGAAACTGACTTTTGACAGAAGTGCAAAGACAATTAAGTGAAGAAAGGATTGCCCTTTCAATATATGGTATTAGGACATTTTGGATATCTGTTTGCAAAAGATGAAAGTGAAAGTGAAATCACTAATCGTGTCCAACTCTTTGCAACTCCATGGATTGTAGCCCACCAGGCTCCTCCGTCCATGGGATTCTCCAGGCAAGAATACTGGAGTGGGTTGCATTTCCTTCTCCAGGGGATCTTCCTGACCTAGGGATAGAACCCAGGTCTCCCACATTGCAGGCAGATGCTTTAACCTCTGAGCCACCAGGGAAGCCCTCCATTAGTTATTAGGAAAATGCAAGTTAAAACAACAATGAGATACTACCACTCACCTATTTAAATAATTAAAATGAAAAAGACTGACCCTACTGAGTAGTGGCAAGAAAGTAAAGCAACTGGAACTCTTACACACTGCTGGTGGGAATGCACAATGGCACAACCATTTCTGAAAACAGTTTTGCAGTTTCTTTAAAAGTTAAATATGGATTTGTTATATGATTCAGTCATTCTACAGTCAGGTATTTTCCCATAAGAAATGAAAATGCATGTCCATTGAAAGAATTGAATCCAAACATTCTAGTAGAATTATTTGTAATTGTCCCAAAGTGGAAATAACTCAAATTTCCATCAACAACTAAATGCATTCACTAACTGGTCTACCTGGACAATGGAATTCACTTATAAATAAGAATAAGCTATTGATGTTCTTAAAAAAATGGATGAACTTCAAAATTATTATGAACTTTGTTCTTCACAAAATTAAATCCAAGATATACTTTAAAAGTTGATGATGGAAAGGAAAGCCTGGTGTTCTGTAGTTCGTGGGGTCGCAAAGAGTCGGACACAACTGAACGACTGAACTGAACTGATACTTTAAAAGGCAAAAATGCATACTGTGCAGTACCATTTATAAAATATCCTGAACATGCAAAGTGGTTGCCTGAGGATGGGGATGCACAGTAAGAAGTTGAGAAAGAAGATTACAAACAGGCACGAGGCAACTTTTAGAGTTGATGGACAGTCATTATCTTTATTGTGGTGATAGTTCATGGGTAGGTACAATGTCTAAACCTACCAAATTGTACAATTTAAATATTAATATGTTCAGTTTATGGTATGTCAATTTTACTTCATGTTTTTTTTAAGTGAAAAAAAAATGTCAAGGTCCTCAGCCCCTTAATTTTGTAATTACACAGCAAAACAGACATATGAAGATGAGAGTAGTAGGAACAAACAGAAATAAAAATTTAAATCCCTTTCTGATTTCATATGGACAACACATATATCTAAAATGAAGTGACTTACCATTTTTCCCATATATAGAGACTGTAATGTTATTATGTGCTTCAACTAAACGGTGGAGCTTTACAGATTGCTGAAAAAGAAGAACAGACAATAGGAAAAAAAAAAGCCTTTTCTATTTTAGGATAGGCCCCAGATAATAGCCAGTAGAGTGTCAGCCTTCTTTAAAGATGGAGCCAACTGAATATACTTTTTATAAACAAGATGGAGTAGCCTGCTACTCAACTGAAAAAGCATCCAACCTGTGGTGATCTTCATCCAGTGATAAGAAGCATGTGTTGCTTAGTAGAAAGAAATTTCCCAGCATGCTCTGTCCACTCAAAAGAACTTTGATCATTCAAGATTTATGTTTATACCTAAATAGCTTCAAGAACCAAGCATTATTTCAGCTTTGGGTCATCCTACGTCAGAGTTCCTAATTTAACTGCATAAAGAGTTTAATGGTTCCTGTTCTTTCCTCATAGTATTTTATATACTTTAGTATATAAGATATATGGGACATTGACAGTGAAAACATAAGTGCAGACAAAAATAGTAATATATTGGATTTCACATTTATTAGGAAACTATTGTGTGAAAGAACTTTTACATGGTTCTGGGGGTTAAAAAGTCACAATCATTTGGTCTTTTCATTTTCTTTTTTCTGATTTTGTTTTTTAAGACACTCCTTCAACTTCCCTGGTGGCTCAGACGGTAAAGCGTCTGTCTACAATGCGGGAGACCCGGGTTGGATCCCTGGGTTGGGAAGATCTGCTGGAGAAGGAAATGGCAATCCACTCCAGTACTATTGCCTGGAAAATCCCATGGGCAGGGGAGCCTGGTAGGCTACAGTCCATGGGGTCGCAAAGAGTCGGACACGACTGAGCAACTTCACTTCACTTCACTTCAATCTCCTAGCTTCAAATCATTTACAGATTCGATTAATATGTCCTAAGAATAGTCAACAGAATATAAGGTGAAAAAGTTTTCTGCTATTAATCTATTATTTTATTTATTTATACAGTCATTCCACATTTATTGAGTAATCTTTATGCTAAGAGATAGCAGTAGAATGGTCAACAAAGCAGAAATGATTCTTACCATCAAGAAATTTACAACCTACTGGGTAAATACATTTAATCAAATAATCACACGCATAAATATATCACTATGATCAACAATAAAATGGAAAAAGTAAAGTATTTTTGGAGCATATATAGCTAATGAACCAATAGAAATCTTAGTGACATTGAAATAATTAGGTTGTTGAACTATGAGTTTCAAATTCAAAAGAGATATTTGGACTGGAAATATATACATAAATTTGAAAGTCAGACCATGAACTCCTTATTGCCAAATTCAGACTTAAATTGAAGAAAGTGGGGAAAACCACTAGACCATTCAGGTATGACCTAAATCAAATTCCTTATGACTATACAGTGGAAGTGAGAAATAGATTTAAGGGCCTAGATCTGATAGATAGAGTGCCTGATGAACTATGGAATGAGGTTCGTGACATTGTACAGGAGACAGGGATCAAGACCATCCCCATGGAAAAGAAATGCAAAAAAGCAAAATGGGGGTCTGGGGAGGACTTGCAAATAGCTGCGAAAAGAAGAGAAGCGAAAAGCAAAGGAGAAAAGGAAAGATATAAACATCTGAATGCAGAGTTCCAAAGAATAGCAAGAAGAGATAAGAAAGCCTTCTTCAGCGATCAATGCAAAGAAATAGAGGAAAACAACAGAATGGGAAAGACTAAGGATCTATTCAAGAAAATCAGAGATACCAAAGGAACATTTCATGCAAAAATGGGCTCGATAAAGGACAGAAATGGTATGGACCTAACAGAAGCAGAAGATATTAAGAAGAGGTGGCAAGAATACACAGAAGAACTGTTCAAAAAAGAGCTTCACAACCCAGATAATCATGATGGTGTGATCACTGACCTAGAGCCAGACATCCTGGAATGTGAAGTCAAGTGGGCCTTAGAAAGCATCACTACGAACAAAGCTAGTGGAGGTGATGGAATTCCAGTGGAGCTATTCCAAGTCCTGAAAGATGATGCTATGAAAGTGCTGCACTCAATATGCCAGCAAATTTGGAAAACTCAACAGTGGCCACAGGATTGGAAAAGGTCAGTTTTCCTCCCAATCCCAAAGAAAGGCAATGCCAAAGAGTGCTCAAACTACCGCACAATTGCACTCATCTCACACGCTAGTAAAGTAATGCTCAAAATTCTCCAAGCCAGGCTTCAGCAATATGTGAACCGTGAACTTCCTGATGTTCAAGCTGGATTTAGAAAAGGCAGAGGAACCAGAGATCAAATTGCCAACATCCACTGGATCATCGAAAAAGCAAGAGAGTTTCAGAAAAACATCTATTTCTGCTTTATTGACTATGCCAAAACCTTTGACTGTGTAGATCACAATAAACTGTGGAAAATTCTGAGAGAGATGGAAATACCAGACCTCCTGATCTGCCTCCTGAGAAATCTGTATGCAGATCAGGAAGCAACAGTTAGAACTGATCATGGAACAACAGACTGGTTCCAAATAGGAAAAGGAGTACGTCAAGGCTGTATATTGTCACCATGTTTATTTAACTTATATGCAGAGTACATCATGAGAAATGCTGGACTGGAAGAAACACAAGCTGGAATCAAGATTGCTGGGAGAAATATCAATAACCTCAGATATGCAGATGATACCACCCTTATGGCAGAAAGTGAAGAGGAACTCAAAAGCCTCTTGATGAAAGTCAAAGTGGAGAGTGAAAAGGTTGGCTTAAAGCTCAACATTCAGAAAACGAAGATCATGGCATCTGGTCCCATCACTACATGGGAACTAGATGGAGAAACAGTGGAAACAGTGGCTGACTTTATTTTTCTGGGCTCCAAAATCACTGCAGATGGTGACTGCAGCCATGAAATTAAAAGACACTTACTCCTTGGAAGGAAAGTTATGACCAACTTAGATAGCATATTCAAAAGCAGAGACATCACTTTGCCAACAAAGGTTCGCCTAGTCAAGGCTATGGTCTTTCCTGTGGTCATGTATGGATGTGAGAGCTGGACTGTGAAGAAGGCTGAGCGCCGAAGAATTGATGCTTTTGAACTGTGGTGTTGGAGAAGACTCTTGAGAGTCCCTTGGACTGCAAGGAGATCCAACCAGTCCATTCTGAAGGAGATCAGCCCTGGGATTTCTTTGGAAGGAATGATGCTCAAGCTGAAACTCCAGTACTTTGGCCACCTCATGTGAAGAGTTGACTCATTGGAGAAGACTCTGATGCTGGGAGGGATTGAGGGCAGGAGGAGAAGGGGACGACAGAGGATGAGATGGCTGGATGGCATCACTGACTCGATGAATGTGAGTCTGAGTGACCTCCGAGAGCTGGTGATGGATAGGGAGGCCTGGCGTGCTGCGGTTCATGGGGTCGCAAAGAGTCGGACACGACTGAGCGATCTGATCTGATCTGATCTGAGCATATGCTTTCAGAATTCATTAGTATATACAATATAAGAATAGGGAAGACTCAGTTATACTCTCATGAAAAGACCATCAAGACACCATTATTAATAATAGCAATAAAGCTAGGTAGAAAATAATGTAATTATGCTCCCTCTTACAAAGGAAAGAAAAACAAAATATATGTATATTCCAAAAAAAATTTTGGAAGAAAGCACAAGAAGCTAATAAAAGAGGTTGCATAAGTGGAGGGATGGAGGAAGAGGAAGCCTTTAAGTGGTAAACATTTTCCTATTGTTTTGGTTTTTAGACGTCCATGTTTTGAAAAGCCAGGTAGAGGGGGATGATGAACTATGAAAAGAGACTTCCCTGGTGGTCTAGTGATTCAGACTCCTCACTTTCACTGCAGTAGGCACAGGTTCAATCCCTGGTCAAGGAAGTTCCTCATGCTGAAAGGAGCAGCCAAAAAGGAAAAAAAAAAAAAGAGGCAGGGGGTGGAGGGGTTGGGAGGAGGATGGAAGAACATCTAGAGAAGTGGAGAGTGTGTTGTCAGTGAAGCCAAAGGGAAAGTAGTTAACACAGTCAAATCCAACTGAGAGGTTTAGTGATATCTACACTTTGGAAAAAGTATTCACTGTAGGAAGGGAAGCATAAAATCTGCAAACTAATGACCAGCCACCCAATAAAAATTAATGAGGGACATGAATACAGTTCACAGCAAAAGAAAAACAAACAGCTTCAAACAAGAAAAAAAGTTCAACTCTCAATGGAAAATATGCAATTAAAGTTAAAGAATTCTGTTTTCACCTATAGTGGCAAAAATGAGGAAAACACTCATCTACTCTTGGGGGAATATTAGTATTACTTGTTTAAGAGACATTTGCCAGCAAAGGTCCATCTAGTCAAGGCTATGGTTTTTCCAGTGGTCATGTATGGATGTGAGAGTTGGACTGTGAAGAAAGCTGAGAGCCAGAAGAAAAATTGATGCTTTTGAACTGTGGTGTTGGAGAAGACTCTTGAGAGTCCCTTGGACTGCAAGGAGATCCAACCAGTCCATTCTGAAGGAGATCAGCCCTGGGATTTCTTTGGAAGGAATGATGCTAAAGCTGAAACTCCAGTACTTTGGCCACCTCATGCGAAGAGTTGACTCATTGGAAAAGACTCTGATGCTGGGAGGGATTGGGAGCAGGAAGAGAAGGGGATGACAGAGGATGAGATGACTGGATGGCATCACCAACCCGATGGACATGAGTCTGAGTGACCTCCAGGAGTTGGTGATGGACAGGGAGGCCTGGCGTGCTGCGATTCATGGGGTTGCAAAGAGTCAGACACCACTGAGCGACTGACTTGAACTGAACTGAACGGACAATGTCTACTAAAATAGTATACAGCTTATGATTAAGTAGTTCTAGTTTCAAATATAGAAAATTCATGTCTCCTTATCAATACAGATACATTATACACACATTTACATGTGATATAAATTACACATATTTGTGATTTATACATATTCGTAAACACACATATACATTGATGTGTGAAAACATATATGTGCAAATATCCTCAATGTATCAGTGTTTTACCAGCAAAATACTAGGAACAATCTAAATACCCACCAATATGATTGGCTTCAAAATTTATGGTACGTTTAGAGAAAGTATATTTGTGCAGATATGGAAAGATATTTAAGATATATTAGGTGAAAATTGCAAGTGTATAACAGTATATATAGTATACTTCCATTTGTACAAAACAAATTAATGCATATGTGTTTAACTGTGCTAGAAGTATGTAAAGCATGTGGTCCCAGTGAATGCCTCTTAAAGAGAGACCCAAACACTGAAAGAAGGAGGAGTATTTACTCCTCATTTACAGTTTTGTTCTGTGTGAATTTTTTTATTACATCCATATGCTATTCCTTCTATTAAGAAACAACACCACCACCTAATTTAAAGAAAAGTATTGTCCTTTAATTTTAAAGTTATTTTAGGATTATAGTGGTGACCTTAACCATAGTTGTTTGAATGGAATCACAAGAGAGAAAGCCAGCTCAGTATGGGTGAGACATGAGAGGGAGATGAGTAAATGAAGAAAGAAACAAAATCAGCTCAGTAAGTTTTGCTTCAAAGGGAGAAAAGAGGTAGAGTTGTAGCTGAAGTTTAAGGCATGGTAAAAAAAAAAAGGGGGGGGATTTTTTTTCATTTGTTTCTTATTTGTTTCTTTTTCTTTTTTTAAGTTGGGAAATACTTGAGCATGTTTAAGTGCTGATGGAGAAACATGAGCTTGTTTAAACGCTGATGTGAAAGCTCTTAAGGAGGGGTAGCCAGAAGGAGTCATTCACTGACCACATAAGCAGGCTGAGAAGGTAGGACAGAGTGCTATAAAGCACAGGCAGAGGACTTCCCTGGTGATTCAGTGGCTAAGACTCTGAATACAGGGGGCCTGGGCTCAATCCTTGCTTGGGAAACTAGATCCCACATGCAGCAACTAAGAGTTCCCAAGACCTGGTGCAGTCAAATAAATAAAAATAAATACAAAAAAAAAAAAAGTTAGAAGAAGAAGAAGGCAGGGAAATGGCATTTCCTCATATGTAAGAGAGATCAAGGCAGGAGTAAGGTGGAGACAAAAATCATCTGGTTGTTGGAGAATGGGGAATTGAGCAAATTCCTGTCTATGGTTTCCATCTTTGTGAAAAAAGCAATGAAACAGACTATTAGCTGGGTTAGAGGAAAGGTAGAATGTGAATAGTTAGGCATCTTAGAAACTCGAATGAAGGTTTGGTCTGAAACTTTAATTTCAGAGAATTGGAGAGTATGTTGACTAGAGACATATAGAAAGCTTGCCCAGATGAGATCAATATTCATGGATTTATAACACAATCAACCAACCTACACAGTGTAATATTTTTTCCCAACAGCACCTGGATCCCCTGGTATAGGTATAAGGAGAACCAAGAGTTGGATTGGGGTGTTGACAAATGAGTACCAACTCAACATAAAGAGTAAAGATACTAAACATTCCTTGGTGGTGATGGTTTAGTCACTAAGTCATGTCCGTCTCTGAGACCTCATGGACTGTAGCCCACCAGGCTGCTCTGCCCATGGGATTTCCCAGGCAAGAATACTGGAGCTGGTTGCCATTTCCTTCTCAGGGGATCTTCCTGAACCAGCCCAGTCTCCTGCATTGCAGGCAAATTCTTTACTAAGCCACAGAAGTCCCTATTAAGTATTAAAGACTCCTCTACCTCCACCACCTTTAAGATCCATCAGTATTCTCTACATATTTTTCAATTATTTTTAATTCATAAATATACACATATTCTAGTAAAACTTAATAAGCTAAACAGAGGGGGAAAATAACTTGAAAGGTTAGGGATTGAGATGTGAAGGAATGGAAAGAACTAGTACTTGTTGAGCATCAGCAGTTGTGCTGCTGCTGCTGCTGCTGTTAAGTCGCTTCAGTCATGTCTGACTCTGTGCGACCCCATAGATGGCAGCCCACCAGGCTCCCCGGTCCCTGGGATTCTCCAGGGATTCTCCAGGCAAGAATACTGGAGTGGGTTGCCATTTCCTTCTCCAGTGCATGAAAGTGAAAAGTGAAAGTGAAAAGTGAAAGTGAAGTCGCTCAGTTGTGTCCGACTCTGAGCAACCCTATGGACTGCAGCCTACCAGGCTCCTCCATCCATGGGATTTTCCAGGCAAGAGTACTGGAGTGGGGTGCCATTGCCTTCTCCAATGTGGTCTCATTTGTTATGGGGTGAGCAGTGACTTTTTCCAGGTGGCTCAGCAGTTAAGTATCTGCCTGCAGTGCAGAACACCTGGGTTTGACCCCTGGATTGGGAATATCCCCTGGAGAAAGGAATGGCAACCTACTCCAGTATTCTTGCCTGGAAAATCCCATGGATCAGGAGCCTGGTGGGCTACAGTCCATGGGGTCACAAAACAGTCAGACATGACTGAGCACACACATGGTGGGCAATGACTATTTCCCCACTATACTCTTTTCTAACAAAATTTCAACAAAGTCAGAATTCTTCCTTTTTGAGACTGTAGTGTTAGTGGTTAAACTCACCTCTCTGAGATCATATACAGTCAAAGCGATGGAAATGATGGACATGATTATGATGGCAAAAGCATACTCCTTATAGTCTTCACTAAACCACAGACAGACACTGAAGAGTTGAAATACATAAAATGGATTTAAAACCTATTGGCAGACATAAAAACGGGAAGACAAAGGAGATATTTAGGCTTTACACTTGGCTATTCATTGGCTTTTTTGTTGACATAATCATCTCCATGAAACAAATCATCCTATAAAATATTCTTATTTTATTTATGCAGCAATTACCATGTGCTAGATAGTGCGCTAAACAACTTGACCTGAATTTACTCATTTAATTCCCATAATTATCTCATTAAAACAGAAGTCATTACTTGTCTCCATGGTAAAGATGAAGAAACTGAGCCTTAGATATTGAGAAATTGCCCAACATCACAGAGCAGCAAGTATCATAGACCAGGACCTGAACGTAGACAATCTGGCCCCAGAGCAACTTACTTTTAATCACCACTGCACCTTATTAATTTACAAAGTATCATCTCATGTTTCCTCATGTTGACCATGACAACTGTCCCTTGAGGAGTACATAATATCATGGCTTCCCTGGTGGCTCAGATGGTAAAGAATCTGCCTGCAATGCAGGAGACCCGGGTTCGATCCCTGGGTCAGGAAGATCCCCTGGAGAAGGAAATGGCAACCCACTCCAGTGTTTTTGCCTGGAGAATTCCATGGACAGAAGAGCCTTGTGGGCTACGGTTCATAGGGGTCGCACAGAGTCGGACACGACTGAGTAACACAGTGTATGTCTATCATGTGTATGTAGTAGTAGAATTGTGTCCAGTTTACATTCACTGGCCTTCAGAAGACTGAAGTAGTAGGTCAGGTTTACAAAGTTTAAATTCTTTCTAGTTTACTGTCCTTCTCTATGACAAACATTGTCATATCTGAAGCCTTCAAGTACTTTATTGTATGAGTTGAAGACTAAATTTTCTCATAAATAGAGAGCCAAGCTGAAGGGGTAATCTATATCTAAGCATCTAGAACACTATGAGAGAAAGTAGAGATTTAACTCCAGCAGTTGTAATCCTGCTCGGGTTAAAAACATTTTGTGCCCTTACTCAAATTCCTTCTAATTGATTTTCATCTTTCTAAAACAGAAATTGTAATCTTTGCCTCTGGTTAGGGAATATGCACACAGAAACTTTTCTTATCAGTTTCTTTTGCTCTCATTCATGCCTTAAAGCTTGCTAAAAATTATTGAGAAAGAAGCTGGGGTTTAGTAAGCCTGTTTTAAGGCAAGGAGGAGCAGAGATCATGTGCAGGAGACAATCCAGAGTATAGCTGTATAGTTACAGTGTCAATAATCACTGTAAAATGAAGAATAAGCCCAGGGATAGAGTCAAAGAGAAAAAATTCAAGGAAGTAAATGATGGTCAAATCTTTCTTTCCCTCCTATACACACACACTGAGATTAATAGAACTAATAAGGTGAAATAAACACTTTTCTCTTACAATTTTAGGTGCTGAGGAAATTGTGTATGCTGCCCATAAGAAAGGGATTGAGTTGGTTAAGTTTTAATTATTATTACAGTGTCATAAAGATGAGACAGGAGATAAAAGCATAGGATTAAAAAGGAACATAGAACGGAAATCCTGTGTTCACTGAATCATTAAAGGGTAAGTAGACACATAAGCATCCTATCTTAAGTTGTAACAGGCAATGTATATGCCAAAATGGACCCCAAGAAAGAGTAGGGATGTGAATATGCTAAGCATTCTTTTAAAATAGTCCAAATTATGGTTACCATTGACAAATAACATTCTTGATCATTTGACTAGAACCAAACTTTTCTAGCCAGCACCAAGAGAAAATACTAATTACCTCCTTGATGAGCAGCTTCCAAATGGGTGTGATTTCAACATCAATAGTATTTGGCCCACATATTAACCTCCTGTGGGGAGAGATCACAGATCACTCAGTCACTACTAATAAAAATAAACGATTTCTCATCCATTCATAAAAAGATCTGTTCCATGTTCACTTTCTCATTTGTCAGATCAATATCAGCCTCCCTTGTAACATAATACCTCCATCTTTCTCAAAATAACTGGAGAAGGGGAGGGTTTCCAGGTGCAAAACCAATAAACATGATCCTATTACATTTATTGAACTAGACTCTTCATGAAGTTTAAATTTTTCCCTGATGGTAATTTGCATATTTAATTTTAGTCATTGTTGCATGCAGGCAGTTTCAGGATGGGCACCCTCTCAACTCTGTCTCTCCCCAGCTCTGGCTCCATGGATGTGGGACGGGGGTTCATTACAAGAGAACAGTTTTACTGATAAGAAATACCATGCCTGCTTTCCTCCTCCTATTCAGCTCTGGGAAGCTGCAGAATTTATTTTGTGAGTGAGTGAAAAGATGTTGAGTTCTCAAAAATAGTTGCACAGATACACAGCCCTTTAATTGAAAATTCAGAGATGTGTTTCTTTGATTTTACAGAACGTGACTCTCTGTGAGTATTTTGCTGTTAAGAACACTAAAACACTTTATCTGTGGCTTCTATGTAAATGTTCAGATCAAATAACTTAACAGAATGTATTACAGCAGTGCTTCCCAAATGTAATGTTCACATAGATAACCTTGTGGTCTTGTTAATGGCAAGATTCTGACTCAGTAAGGGTGAGGTGTGGTCTGAGATTCTGCATTTCTAACAAGCATCCAACAGGCTGATACTGTAGACTGTGGGTTTATTCAAAGTGCCACCAAAGCTCCACTCTAAAATGGTCAGGAGGGGAATGCAGGAATCATAGAAACTTAGGACTAGCAAGGTGTGTATAGAGCTCTCCTCCCCGCTTTTAACAATTAGGAAACTGAAACCCAGAAAGGAGAAGCTATGTGCTTAAAGCACACAGGAAATTAGTAACAGGCTCTTGACATTCAACACAATGCCCTTCCCAAAGCTCACTCCTATGCCCAGTAACTGAGTTAGAATTGTAGAAGAGCTACCAGTCTTGAGTGATGTTCTTCTACTGCTCTACAATTATTATTTCGCTACATTATATATTATAATACATATTTCCTGATTAGTCAAAACTGGTTCAACCTTATTATAGTAACCTTGAGAAGCATCGTACAGAGTAGAAAGATAACTAAACCTATAGTCAAAGATGTAATTTTTCCTCTGTCACTTCCATCTGTGTGGCCTTGTTTAGGCCATTAACCTCTTTGAGTCTCAGATATTTCATCTGTTTTATTGAGATGATAAGGGTGTCTGTTCTAACTCACCCACAAAGTTGCTCTGATGAAGTGAGATAATGTATATAATATAAATGCATTTGTTTTAATAATATTAAATAGAGCACTACAACATATTCTGATATTACTAATAACCAGTTAAGACAGCTATTTCCAGGGCCCTCTTTTAGACCACCTAGTGACAGTTGTTTCCAGCTGTCAATATAGATCGATAACAATATAGATAACAGTATAGGCAGCTATGCATCTATAGGTGCATAGATAGATAACAATAAACTTGGTACCTGATCTCTTGTTCTTCTGTTGTCAGACCAGATCCAAACTTTAGGTGTATCTTGGCAGAACTTAGCCAGTCTTCCAAACAGCTAAAATAATAATAATATTAAGAAAGACATATTTAGCAAAATATTTCTGAGATAGTATTTTTCTTTTTGGATACAATTGCTCAAACAACTTACCCAATTTTCTGGAACTGTCCTTCCAAGTTGTCCCAAACATATCTTATTTTCTGCACTTTTATGCATCTCACCTGCAAAAGAAAAGTACTAAGAAATCTCCAGTTTGAGGATCAGTGGATACACACAATCCAGAGACTAAAGAAGCATTTGTGGAAGAAGCAAAGGGAGAGCTCTAACATACTTAAGATTTTATCCTTCCCTAGCATAGGTTATCCTTGGCTACGACAGAAATGGCATTCTTTATTTGAAGTCTTCATTCAATCAATGTGTACCATGGACTTACTACATAAGTAAAACTCAGCCTCTGCATTCCGCTACTTGATAACCTAACAAGGGAAGGAAATATATTATAAAAAGGAAAAATATATCATACAGTCAAGTTATATACATGTCAAAGAAATGGAGGCATAATAAAGCAAAAATTATAGGATTGAAATACTGTAGAAATATAGAGGGTAGATGACAGAAGGTGTCATGGAGAAGAAGAATCAGAGCTGCATTCTTAAAGAATTGGAAGAATTTTGTTCAGATGAGAAAATGACATTTCAAAGAGGTTTTATACAATTTAGTTGTGGGGGAAGGCAGGTGAGGGGACCTGTTTGACAGCAGAATGGAGAAAGAGGCTGGAAGGATGAATAAAGATCAGAGTATGAATTCTCAAATGCTTGGGTAAGTATTTAGAACTTAATTTTGTAAGCAACAGATTTGCAGAATAACCTACGGAAGAGACACTAAAAAAAAAGATTAGAGTGACAGGTTCTAGACATCTGTGAGGACATTATTCAAGAAAATGAACTCTAGGAAATGAGCATCTGAGGGTACTGGCAATGGGAAGGAGAAGAAAGGTTAATGCTTATGACATTATGACTTTCTGTTTCTAATTTTTGAAGCAAATTTACCTAAGAATCTGAACTTCCCTTAACTGGTGATCTAATTAAGCACAAAGAGAAATGGTAAGACTGTCATATTGTCATGCAGCAACAGTTGGATTCAACTAAGGCACTTTTAAAAACACTGATAAATGCAGATATTGAGCCTAGGTCCCAGAACTTTCCTTTTGAAGACTTCTGCCCCTTCCTCACATTTTGTTGAACATGTGTCTTCATTTGTCAGTCCACTTATTTGTTTGAAGGAATTAAAGACGGTGGAGAGACTTCCCTGGTGGTCCCGTGGCTAAGACTCTGAGATCCCAATGCAGGGAGCCCAGGTTTCATCCCTGGTTAAGAAATTAGATCCCATGTGTCATAACTAAAGACACCAACAAAGATTAAAGCTCCCATGTGCTGTAACTAAGACCTGGTGCAGCAAAACAAATTATGCTGTTGTTGTGGTGGTCGAGTTCAACTTTTATGATCCCATGGTCTGCAGCCCAGCAGGCTCTCTGTCCACAGGATTTCCCAGGCAAGAATACTGGAGTAGGTTGCCATTTCCTTCTCCAAGGGATCTTCCCAACCCAGGGATCGAACCCACATCTCCCGCACTGGCAGGTGAATTATTTACGCCTGAGCCACTTCAGTTCAGTTCAGTCGCTCAGTCGTGTCCGACTCTTCGCGACCCCATGAATCGCAGCACACCAGGCCTCCCTGTCCATCACCAACTCCCGGAGGTCACTCAGACTCACGTCCATCAAGTCAGCGATGCCATCCAGCCATCTCATCCTCTGTCGTCCCCTTCTCCTCCTGCCCCCAATCCCTCCCAGCATCAGTCTTTTTCAATGAGTCAACTCTTCACATGAGGTGGCCAAAGTACTGGAGTTTCAGCTTCAGCATCATTCTCTCCAAAGAAATCCCAGGGCTGATCTCCTTCAGAATGGACTGGTTGGATCTCCTTGCAGTCCAAGGGACTCTCAAGAGTCTTCTTCAACATCACCGTTCAAAAGCATCAATTCTTCAGCACTCAGCCTTCTTCACAGTCCAATTCTTACATCCATACATGACCACTGGAAAAACCATAGCCTTGACTAGACGAACCTTTGTTGGCAAAGTAACGTCTCTGCTTTTGAATATGCTATCTAGGTTGGTCATAACTTTCCTTCCAAGGAGTAAGCGTCTTTTAATTTCATGGCTGCAGTCACCATCTGCAGTGATTTTGGAGCTCCCAAAAATAAAGTCTCACACTGTTTCCACTGTTTCCCCATCTATTTCCCGTGAAGTGATGGGACTGGATGCCATGACCTTCGTTTTCTGAATGTTGAGCTTTAAGCCAACTTTTTCACTCTCTTCTTTCACTTTCATCAAGAGGCTTTTTAGTTCCTCTTCACTTTCTGCCATACAGGTGGTGTCATCTGCATATCTGAGGTTATTGCTGTTTCTCCTGGCAATCTTGATTCCAGCTTGTGTTTCTTCCAGTCCAGCGTTTCTCATGATGTACTCTGCATAGAAATTAAATAAGCAGGGTGACAATATACAGCCTTGACATACTCCTTTTCCTATTTGGAACCAGTCTGTTGTTCCATGTCCAGTTCTAACTGTTGCTTCCTGACCTGCATACAGATTTCTCAAAAGGCAGGTCAGGTGGTCTGGTATTCCCATCTCTTTCAGAACTTTCCACAGTTCATTGTGATCCACACAGTCAAAGGCTTTGGCATAGTCAATAAAGCAGAAAATAGATGTTTTTCTGGAACTCTCGCTTTTTCCATGATCCAGCAGATATTGGCAATTTGATCTCTGGTTCCTAAAGATCTTAGAGGCCAATAATATTCTGAGGTTGTGTCCATGGGATGATTTGGGATGCCTACTTCTCCAGGTTCATGGCCAGCTAACAGGTTCAGCAATCTGTTAGCTGGGTGCTTGACCTTTTTTGCTTTTGTTTATTTTGGCAATTAAGACAACTGAGTGGTAACAACTGACAGTAGAGAAACTGCTCAGCAATTGGTTTTATGATTTTCAAAAACTGACCTTGAGCTCATAAAACCAATTTAAACAGTTGCCTGCTGCTGCTGCTAAGTCACTTCAGTCGTGTCCGACTCTGTTCGACCCCATAGACGGCCTCTTACCAGGCTCCTCTGTCCCTGGGATTCTCCAGGCAAGAACACTGGAATGGGTTGCCATTTCCTTCTCCAATGCATGAAAGTGAAAAGTGAAAGGGAAGTCGCTCAGTCGTGTCTGACTCTTAGCGACCCCATGGACTGCAGCCCACCAGGCTCCTCTGTCCATGGGAGTTTCCAGGCAAGAGTACTGGAGTGGGGTGCCATTGCCTTCTCCAAAACAGTTCCCTACACCTATATAAATTTAAGCGAAAGAAGTCTGTTATAAATATATTTTAAATATGAATGTTAACTAGTCATAATTCAAGTAATACTAATTTAATATAATGGGAAAAGAGTAACCCAAATACATTTGAATGACAGAATTCAAATAATATCATTTTATAGACATAAACTTCCTAGGATATTCTTTGGGGATTAACCTTTATTGTAAGACAAACCCTGTTGCATAGCTTATAATAAAGGGCATGATACTTCTAAGAGTTAATATGCACTGAACATCTACTACATACCTGCAACCATACGGATCTTTGCATTTCTTAATTAATTGAATTTCATCAATTAATATTAGCAGTAGGCATTATCAGAGTTTAGTAATTGACTCAAGATTGCAGTTTTGAAGGATGAAGATGAGATTTGAACTGAGCTCTGGCTCCAAAATCCATATTCTTTATAATGTTCTATACTGTAAATTAAAGATTGGCACAGTGGAGGATCTGAATTTAACCATTTTTATTGAAATATAAAGCAGCTGTACAATATTCTGTGAGTTACATGTGTACAATATAGGGGCTCACCATTTTTTTATATTCCATTTATAATACCTGTGGCAGATTCATTTTGATATATGGCAAAACCAATACAATATTGTAAAGTTAAATAAAATAAAATTTTTTAAAAATAAAATAAAAAGATAAGCTGAATATTCACAATATAAAAAAATTTAAAAAATAAAGTATTGACTATATATGAATTTAATCTTGTATTTGGAAGGAAAAAAGATTCACCTTCTCTAGCATCTGCAGGAGCCATAATCATACTTACCTTTAGGTCTGGCTTTCTTATGGCTCTATTTATGATACTCTCCTCGTCGGTGATGAAAGGATTGTCAGGACTGAGCTGAAATGCACTGTTCAAGGCTGACAGGCAGATCCACATTACCTTTTTCCGAGAGTAAGTTTGGAATTCATCCTGAGGAAATAAACACCAAAACTCCTGTGAAGTTAAGGAAGTCATCAGGCTAAAATTCAACCTGAAAAGCATTGTTTTAATATAATTGTGTAAATTTGCAGAGTTAATAAACCCTCTTGATGGGACTATATGCCTTTGAAAGCTGGTAGATTTAGAGCTTTAAGGAGCAAAGTCTCGTCATCACTTACTGAGGAATCAGAAGGTGAATATGATGCAGTGGCATATGACAGCACTCAAGAGCCATGAGGCAGATGTTCAGGTAAGAACCAGTTTTCCCTATTACCCTCCAACCGTGGGGCTACAACCACACACAAATTTCACAGGAAAAAAAAAGTCCCAAACAAGCAAGCATTCCAAAGTGTTTCTAAAGGGCTAAGAGACGAGGTGAACTGAACCATCCTCTTATTTTGAGGCTTACCTTCAATTCCACCGCTTCCAGAGCAACCCCTTTAACACTTCTTGTGGGGGTGGGGTTGGGGAGGACTGTCCGTATACCAGCTCCTAAAGACTGCCACTGTCCCTCGCTTGTGCTCCCAATTACCTTCTGCCTTACATTCTCTTAGTTCTTCCAGACTATCTTGAAGGTAGGTGCCATATTTTACTGTCGCTTACATCCCATCCACATTGGGAATTTTGATTGACTCAATGAGAGTCTGATGAATGGATGAGAAAAGTATGGAAAGTGTGAGCTGAACATGCCCAGGGGTAATTGTCAAGATGTTGGCATAGGAAGCACTGAGGAAGGCATCTTTGTGCATGACCCTAATTGAAGCTGCTTCAGTTTCAGTTCGCTGATGATTCTGTCACAGCATAAAACTAGAGGCAGCAGCGCTGGATTGAGTAACAGGTACCATGATGGTCCCTGAGAGACTGATTGATAATAGCAATGGTTATTATCTGAATGGGTAAATGACACACGAAAATTCCACTTGGATGTCTGGTAAACCTCAGGGGCTAGGAAGAATGGCCAGGAAAGTGAAGCCTGGGAAGCAATTTGAGGCCTAGGAATGTAGGTCAGAACCAGAGATTGTCTCCATCACAACCACTTTTGCCATGAAGAGTGAGCTGACTGCAAAAGGCAATGAGAAGCATTAGTAATTGTTGTAGCTAAGTCTCTTACAATGATTCTCCTCAGGCAAACCTCACCTCCATGCCTTTGTTCCTGCTGTTTCCTCAGCCTGGAGTGTCTATCTTTAAGTCTCCCTGGAGCCGGATCCTAACTATCCTTCTGGGTCTGACTCAGAGTTCATGTATGGGAACATTCCTAATTTCTCTGATCTTTCCTCTAAATCATCAGGGTACTTGAGATTCTTACCATATACTACCTCTCTGCATCATCCTTTGTCCCCTCACCTTATCACTTCTCTCAGACTGTAGGTAGAGATCATGTCTGATGGATGTCTGTGCTCCAGCCTGGCTTAGCACAGATTCTGAGAGAGACAACTGGAAGACAAATTTCTAGAAATTTGAAAGTTAATGAGTTAATATTAAAAGCCAGTAAAGTTAGCTATACTTCATTTTTTAATTACTAAATCAAATCACATCTGCATGGAGTTACCTTCACAACCTAAGAATAACTGAAGGTGGCTACATTTCCAGTACTAAGCCACTGAACTGGGACATGTTTTAGGTATTGTGGAATATGCCACCAGTTCCCTAGAACACAACTTGACACAGCTCAGCATCATACAGCTTTGCCTTTGACCACATGAAAGAGTCAAGTGCTCTGTTATGAGAAAAACTTTGTGTTTCCAATAACAGTAATACAACAGTTAATATTTATTGAGGACTTATTATGTTTTCAGTTCAGTTCATTCACTCAGTTGTGTCCAACTCTTTGAGACCCCATGAATTGCAGTACGCCAGGCCTCCCTGTCCATCATCAATCCCCAGAATTCACTCAAACTCCCGTCCATCGAGTCAGTGATGCCATCCAGCCATCTCATCCTCTGTCGTCCCCTTCTCCTCTTGCCCTCAATCCCTCCCAGCATCAGAGTCTTTTCCAATGAGTCAACTCTTCGCATAAGGTGGCCAAAGTACTGGAGTTTCAGCTTTAGCATCATTTCTTCCAAAGAAATCCCAGGGCTGATCTCCTTCAGAATGGACTGGTTGGGTCTCCTTACAGTCCAAGGGACTCTCA
The DNA here is from genome assembly GCA_935064755.1 of Tragelaphus eurycerus. NCBI lineage: Eukaryota > Metazoa > Chordata > Mammalia > Artiodactyla > Bovidae > Tragelaphus > Tragelaphus eurycerus. Next base: position 26,680,097 of record CAKXYN010000018.1, on the reverse strand, counting down.
AGAGTCTTCTCCAACACCACAGTTCAAAAGCATCAATTCTTCTGGCTCTCAGCTTTCTTCACAGTCCAACTCTCACATCCATACATCACCACAGGAAAAACCATAGCCTTGACTAGCCAGACCTTTGCTGGCAAAGTAATGTCTCTGCTTTTGAATATGCTATCTAGGTTGGTCATAACTTTCCTTCCAAGCAGTAAGCGTCTTTTCATTTCATGGCTGCTTTTCGGCATATGTAACGCCACATGCGTATACTTTCATTTAAAGCTCAAAAACCCTAGGAGGTAGTTACAGTTCATTACCATCCCCATTCTACAAGGAGCAAAGTCACAGTTGGTGACCATTAGAGCAGGGACTTGACACCCTCATCCCCCTAACCTTCTAGATCCTGTCTTACCCTCTGCTCTAGTCTACATTTTGTTTAAAAATACAGTTTGATTGAACTGCCATTTTATACCCAGCCTGAGCTAAGATTGCCAAAAGACAAAGTATCAAACGAAGTATCAGTGAAAAACTTGATAGGGAAGTATATAATTTTTAGCTAAATAGGAATACAAATTACAAAAAAGGCATCAGGATTAGAGACCTCAGACCACCAAGTGAGGACAATTAGGAAGTTAAGGTCCTCTTGGTCCTCTTAAATGAAGCAAAATGATATTAACTACTAATTTTCAAATGATTACTTGGTAGTTTATAAACAATTGTTGTGCCAGTTGTCCTGTTTTAGGTTCACAAATCTCCAAAGTCGATATTAAAATCTCCATTTTGCACATGAGAAAATTCTCCATCAACAAGGCTAAAAATTGTCCAAGCCATCTGGTATGCGGAGCAGGAGGGAACAGAGACCTGAGACCAGGTCTTCTCATGCTAAATCTTGTCTCCTTCCTCTTTGTTTCAACAAGTCATCCAACAGTGTTTGTGGTTCATGTATAAAAAATCACCTTCATTTCTAGACCGTGTATCAAACAGCATCCAGTTGCTCAGAATCTCTGATCTCCTAGCAACAGAGCATCTGACTGCCAAAATCAAGCTGTCACCCTCTGGTTCAGTGTGTCAGCAAACCGGTCTCTAGACTGTAATCCCTAAAAGTGAAAATACAAATTGGAACACTGGAACTCCCAGGCTCTCACAGGTCAGTATTAATCCAATGTACTGACTACATATCTTAGTCTAGGCAAGTATTAAAGGCTGAAATCCTTCTTATTATAGTCTAAAGTATCACTAAATTGAAAATGCTTGGATATAGTTGTCTCTAAGCTCATCCCCTTCCTGTCATCCCCTTTACTCCTGGGGCCTTTTAACTCAAATCCTCTATAATGCAAAGTAGAACTCTATATGCTAAATAAAGATGCCACAGTGACTTTTCCCTTGTTTACTACTCTGTTAAAGACTGTAAAATCATGCATATTTTTAATAACTATAAATGAAAAAGTAACCTTCAAAAATTGTATACTTCTTAAAAATGATAATTTTAAAAAAGAAATACACCCAACTTTTTAAGGAGAAAATAGGACAAAGAAAGGGAAGGAAAGTGTGTCACTGTGGAGTGATCACCCTGGGTGAGCTCATAACTTCTATCCATTTTCAACTTGGTGTTGTCCAGTACGAAAAGGGCATGGGCTCCTTCATGAGATCAAATCTCAGCTCCAAACCAAATTGAAAAATCATCGCCACTCTCTGAACTTAATTTTCATTATCCAGAAAGTGGGGGTGATAATACACATTTCATGGATGTTTTCAGAATTAAATGCATAATGAATGTGACCCAGGCTGAGTCTGGCCTATAGCTGATGTGACAAATGTTGGTTGGGTGCAGTGCTGTACCTCATTTCCATAGTATGTTGTTCCTGAGATTTTCTATAACTAGGAACTTATTTTCCCTTTAAAAAAATTTAGAATCTCTAAGAGTCTATTTCTCCTTTCTGAAAAAGAAGTATATTTACCTAGAAATGGGTATTTCCTCTTCAATCTGTTTCCCAGCTCTCTCAAGCACTTACTGAGCTATAAAATACTTAAATACACTAGAAGACCCACCACTTTAAATAATTGCTTTGTAATACATATAATCCAAATTGTTTGCCTGGCAAATCTAGGTGTTTTAATGCTCGAGCGTCATCTTTATCTCCTCTTCACCAAGAGAATGAATCAGACCAGTCTAGTCCTTGAACTCTAAAAGAATAAGATTTAAAATAACTTGAGTGGATTTCAAAGAAGGAATGTACACAGAAGACTTAGGTTTGACCTGGACAGAAAGAGAAGCAAACCTGGACAATTTTTATCTTCTGTGGACTTGCACTTTCTGAACCTTGGAAATACCAGACTAACTTTTATATTGAATGAAGTGAGTGACCTTGCTTATCTCTTTCCAGCCTTTTGCTGTAAGCACCTCATCTCTTGGAATTTAAGAACAGTGTAATGGTCACTTCAAGTTCAGGCTTATCCTCTTGTGTAGAAGTTCACTTCACTAAATGCAGTTCCTCTAAGATGGCCTTAAAAAAAAAATATTACCCATTGCAAAATTCCAAAGAGGTAGTAGGAAATCAGTATTTTTCATTTGGGGTCGTATATATTACCTTGGATCTGAGTGAGGTAACTGCAACATTCCAGCGCGCTCTGTGGCCTCCTCAGTGGCCCTAAGGAGACCTAGGACCATTGTCCTGACATGGCAGTAAGCCCTCTGTACTGGAACCTCCTGTCTTGGTAGGAGGTAGGCTGTCCTTTGTTACCAGCTACTGTCCTCTAGGATCTTTCTCCCTATCTTCTCTATTTTGCCCCAGTGGCCTTCAAGATTTCACTCTCTGTTCTGTTTGGTTTGCTAGCTTCTATTCTCAGGATTTTGGTTCTCTTTTTTCTTTTTCTGGTAAGTAATTAATCTTGAAATATGGGAAGTTCACTCTCTAAGGGCAGTCTCCTTCTGGAATTTCGGCTGGTCTTCCATATAAGATCTATGGACCTGAGTTCTGCAAGTATTTGTCTTGCTGGACTACAATTACTTGGGATGATCTATAATAAAATTGGCCAACATGGGGCTTCTTTGAAATTTCTAAATTAGTTTCCTTATGCAGGGCTTCCTGGTGACACAGATGGTAAAGAATCCATCTGCAGTGCAGGATACCTGGGTTAGATCACTGGGTAGGGAAGATCCCCTGGAGAAGGAAAGGGTTACCCCCTCCAGTATTCTTGCCTGGAGAATTCCATAGACAGAGGAGCCTTGTGGACACAGTCCATGGGGTCGCAAAGAGTCCGACACGACTCAGCGACTAACACTTTCACTTTCACCCATGCAGTCAATTAAAAAATGCAAGGCAAAAATGGAAGCATATCTCAACAGGCATTTTTGAGGACTCGGGAAACATAATAATTAATCCATTTCCATCAGAGAAACTGCTCACAATTCTGTTGAAGGATTTCAGAACTGGAAATTCCTCTGAGGCTTCTGAGAGCTCTCGTTGTCTCTCTCGCTCTCACTTCTGCTCCTCTCTGTTCCTCTGAAGATTCACCACAATGTTTTCCTTGCTCTCCATCTCTCTCTGAACTTTCTTTTTATATACTGTTGATTGGTTATTACAACAATAATTGTAAGGACCTAATGAAAATGTCTATGACTACTGTGGTCATTTTGAATTAACGGCCCTAATTCTGACCCTAAGGGAACAAAAGTCCTCAGAGGAGTTGTGAATTTCTCCCCCTGTTTCTTTGAGATATAAATGTTCTACCTCATCTTCTCAGGGAACTCCTGTCTAGACCATCTCCAATTCATAAGACTGAAAAAAATGGAAAAGAAGTCTTTTAACTCAAACTGTTAAAAGGACTCTCTGGCCCACACAGCCTCCTTAAAATTGCTTGTCAAGGGCAAATGCAAATCTTGTAAATCTGAAAAGACTTCAGCCATCTGAGCAAGCAGATATAATTTGTTCCAACTGTTATTTATAAACTAGTAAGCTTTTTTTTAATATATTATTATTGTACCTGATTCATGACTAAAGTTTTAAAATTCAAGCTATGAGATCTCTAAACTCTCTAAAATCATATACCTTCTGCATGATCACCTCTCTTTCTCCTCTGTGGGACATGCTTTCTGGGAATGAGTCTCCCCAGTGCCAAGGGGGTTAATACTAATGTCAAATAACCAAGTGGTTGATCATCAATGCTTTCTAAAGAAACATCTCTATCAGAAAGGAGAAATTTGGAGAACTGTGAATGGAAAACCAAAATGGAGTCAGTATTGCTAAGAGAGCACTCTTAAATGGAGCCAGGAGACTATTAAGGAACTGTGACGTATGCACCTTTCACCCTGGATGAAATCTGACTTTTTGGTCTGATGAAGTCATCCACAACACCTGCCACAAATTCAAAATACTTATCAGACCCTTACCTTAAGATAACTTACATCAGTCTATTTATTTATCAGACCTCTCACCCAGAAACAGCTGTTATTTCTTAAGAACAGACATGTTCTGACTTGTGTCAGAGTCAATCACAATTGCCCCTAGGCAACGGTGGTTGACTTTTTATTCTTATTACCCCTCAATCTCTCTTTGCCAGAACACTCCTTCAGGGTACCCAAATCTGTCTCCAGAATTGCAATTCTTGAGACTTCAAATAGGCTGTATCTATGTTTATATGCAAACAAACAAACAAAAACCACAGAAATCCTTAACAACCCACCATAAATTTTGTTTTCACTGCTTACAGCTCAGGAACCATGAGCCTTTCTTTGAACTTCTCTATGTCTCCATTTGTAAAATAGGGAAAAAATAATCTCTACTAGTAAGGACCAAATAAGACAACATATATGCAAATACTTTGCAAATCATAAGTCACAATATAAATAGCCCTATCTTATAGAAGATAGTAGACTCAAGACTATTTTCCTTAACAAAAAATCATCTCAGAGAGGCCAGCTTATGAAATTTCATGCATTTCTGGCTAGATTCTTAACCAAAAAGTAGTTTAAAGTAGGGGGATGGGGAAACAGAATTCAGAGAAAGAATGTATACCTAAAAGAAATATAATACTATCTCCTCTTACTTTCTCAATCATGGTATTTCACTTTACTGTCATAATAAAGTTTTGGTAGAATCTGTGAAACCATTTATTGCAGGTTCAACTCATTTATTTAATTTAATTAAATAATTATTGAGCACCTGCTATGGCCACGAACTAGGTGCTACACACAATGAAAAGCCATGGCCACTGTCTCCAAAAATCTTCTAGTCTAATAGGAGAAAAAGCTATAAAAAGAACTATAACATAGTGGGGGAAGCTCTGAGCTTAGAGATTAGGAACTCCGGTTCAACTTCTTTATCCATGTGACCCCCTTTACCTGGGCCATTCCGCATGTGCTCCTCCCCATCAGCCACCCTTACCTTTTAATGTTTATCATCCTCTGATGCTCAGAAAAGTCTTTCCTGGTTGTTTTTGACTTGGTCAATTCCTTACCTACAATCCTATGATAACCATGAAACTTTCCTAAGTATTGTGTTGGCCAGTAAGTTCATTCAGTTTTTCCATAAGATGTAGCAGAAAAACTCAAACAAACTTTTTGACCAACCCAATGAAACTTGTAACTGTTGGATTTTTGCATTTATTTGTATAGTGATCTGATGAATTCTGTAAAGAACCTTGATTTTACTTTAATACTTCCTGCTCCTTGCCCTGCCCATGAGCTAGCACTATGGTTGACATAACCTGTGCTCATCAAATTTATAAAGGGAGGAGGAAAGGAAAGAGACAAAAAGTAAGGGAGAGGGAAATCCTGACTGACATTTACCAGGTTGCAAAGTTATTGTCCTCTCTGTATCCTCATCTCTAAGGTAAAAATGATAATGCCATTTTCCAGAGCTGTTGTAAGAATTAGGCGGATGCATGTTGATGTATGGCAAGACCAATACAATATTGTAAAGTAAAAAATAATAATAAAGAAAAAAGAAAAGCTTCCCAAAGGAGGTAGTACTTATGAACCTTGTATAAGAGAATATGTATAAAGCATTTGCCTAACATAAAAAAAATAGCATAATCAAGGAGATGCTGTTTTGTAAAATGTAAAGAGAATTGCACTGTAATAGAAGGCAGACTGCAGAAAGCATTGTAGCAATGAGACTTGAAAATAGAGAGCTAAAAAAGAATGAAGAAAAGGTGATTAATTTCTTCCAGACTTAGGACAGAGAATGGATCAACAAAGATTGAATAGACAAGGTGATTTATGGCCCAGGAATGAGTAGGTTTAATAAGTAGAGATAGAACACCTACTGTCTATATTTACTGTATAGAGAATGTCGGGATGAGTGCATGCAAGTGTAAATGAGTTGAGTCCTCTCCAGAATGTCACTCAGTAAGAAGAGGGATTGCTATCTGTTTGGTTCATAGCTGTATTCCCAGTGTCTATAACAATGCCTGGTAGACGATTGGTGCTTGCTCAACAAATAATGAACAAATTAGTGAAAGAATGCATGGGGGAAATAGGGAATATCAGAAGAAATGCATGAGTAAAATCATGGACAAATTATCTGGTTACCTTAGAAAATGTTGCTGATGTGGGGAGCCTGGGTTTGGAGAGAGGAGGCTGGAGAGCAAGAGGGAGGGGAGGAAATAAGGGATCCAGGAAACATGATCACACATGCTGGTGGCTGATGAGCATCTGGGTGGTCTGGTGGACTGCAGGTGTCATTTGCATGGCTGATATGTGGGATTTTGAAGTTTTCAAATTAAAGCCCCTATCTTTGACATCTTTAGGTGAAACTGAAGGGAAAATGTTCCCCATGAAAACATAGAAGTGATAGGCCTGGAGTCAGGCCTAATAGTCAATCATCACAAAGCTTTCTGCACATTATCTTTGGCAACATGTGACATACAATGACAGTGAAGGGAAAAAACTTATTTGTGATTATAATAAAGATAAAAACTATGGAAATCATCAGGATTATCTGAATTCAAAACACCAATGAATGTAAATCGTGTTATTTGCATAGAAATGTGGCATCGATGCAAATATTGGTTAAAATTCAGGAGTAGATGGATAATGAATAAAATGCCACTTTTAAAATTATAAAATAGAAATTTTACTCTTACTCTTATCATTACAAATGATAATTATTCTTATCATTTGGAAAAAAATCTCACCCTTTGAGGCACTTAATAAGAGAAGGGGAACAGAGAGTAAACCATGTGCTAAAGACTTCCAGCCAGTATATCACGTTTACTATTTTTTTTTTCAGTTAAAAAAATGACTACCTAATCAGTATCTAGGATAATGATCTGTAATCTTACCAGTGTGAGATTGATGATAAATACCAAGTACTGATTTTTTAATAACACAAAAAAACAGATATACAACACATTTTCAGGTAGAAGTCATCCAGGCTTCCTTACTGGGAAATCTTTACTGTTCAGCTATTATAATATAATTCAAATAATATATTTCTTAAAGTATCATTTTAATGCAAATAACCCAACAGCAGACTTTTAAACTTCTGGCTCCCAAAGCTTATTTTTATCTAAGACTCACATAGTAGAAGTATTTGAAATAATTGAGTTCCTCTCTAATTACATAAAGACTAATTTAGCACCTCATTTATTTGGAGAGCCTCTGGCATAGCAAATCTATTTAAAATGACTCACAAGAGCAGGTAATTAAAAATTAAGGTTGAAATCAGGATGAAAAAGGCAAGATTGAAGGTGGTTTCAACAGCTCTGATTAGTTGAAGAGGATAGTGAAATGAGAGAAAGCCTTTCAAAGAGTTAGGAGTGGAGTGAAAGAATACAGTTTCCGGAGGCACCAATGCCTTTTTGGACTTGCCACTGTATGTTCAGTTGCAAAGCCAACATGCAACTAGGAGATGGGACCTGATTGAGTGTAGATGAGTGTTGAGGATTCCTAGCTAAAGGGTACTTTCCTCATGTATTCTGTCCTACAAGGAAATGCCTATGGCTAGTAAGGACAAGCAGAGAAGGCAATGGCACCCACTCCAGTACTCTTGCCTGGAAAATCCCATGGGCAAAGGAGCCTGGTAGGCTGCAGTCCATGGGGTCTCTAAGAGTCGGACACGACTGAACGACTTCACTTTCACTTTTCACTTTCATGCATTGGAGAAGGAAATGGCAACCCACTCCAGTGTTCTTGCCTGGGGAATCCCAGGGACGGGGGAGCCTGGTGGGCTGCTGTCTATGGGGTTGCACAGAGTCAGACACGACTGAAGCGACGTAGCAGCAGCAGCAGCAGTAAGGGAAAGGCACAGCACTCAAATGAGCAAGGCCATTATATGTAGATGCATCTAGGCTACAGCAAGCCCTTTTTTTTTAGTAAGCCTCTAAAGTTGCTGGATAAAAAACACATACACACACAAATTGGTTCACAGTGCTTTTCCGGTCTACTAAATCCTTCTACATCTCTGTATAAGCATTCTATTAATTTTTTAGTGTTTGATATTGAAACTCTAACTAAAAATCTAACTTAATCTACTTTTTAAAAATTGTAATATATAGTGGAAATATATTTTGTGTATTTTGTACTATAACTTTATTCTGTATTTTCCAATTCTCCTGTAAATGTGTTATCATATTTTCATAATTTAAAAAGTAAAAAAGAAGGAGAAAAAAATGTATACACAGACACACAAAACAATCTTTGATAATGACCAAAGATCATTTACAATTTGTAAATGAGAGTGATCAAACCATTTACATTTTGTAAATGACTTTTACAAATGTAATCTCACTTCATCCTCACACCAACCCAAGAGAGAATACGTGCTTTTAATAGTTCCATTTTACAAATAGAGAGACTGAGGTCCCGAAAGGTTAAGTAACAAACCTAAGGTGTCACTCCCTACTTTGACATTCACTACAGTCGTGATTTTAAAAGGAATACCCTATGAATTAGGTTTTCTTAACGAAATCATATCACATACAAATTATTAAATTTTTGGTAAATAACTGTAAGGCTAAGATGGATCCGGAGGCTGGACCTCTAGCCACCACCTGCCTTGTGCTCATCTCCCCACAGCCACCCCATATCAAGATGTTCAGGAGAAAGGGCTGCCAGGTGGAGAACCAGGGACACACTCACCGTTGTCCTCAGCAACACGACATCTGCCTCTTGCAAGGAGCATGGGATGCAATTTGCCCACACGTGCCAAGCAGGTTTCCAGTAAAACACCAAGGGAAGGATCCCAAAGGAGAAGATGGATCCAGCAAGGCAGAGGGTTTTCCGGCAACTCTGAGTCCGGTAGCCAAATATCTCCTGGGGCAAAACCAAAATGAATCCAAATATTAGTTAAGCACAATAAACAACAAATGAACAAGTTGGAATTTTGCTGATGAAACTGGTCGGGGGACATGCAGAGCGTGAAGAAGCTGAAGAGGTTGAGGGGAGAACAGAAGAACAGAGTGAGGGGTTGAGAAAGTGGAGAAAGATCCCTGACAAAAATTCTTCATAAGCTGTGATTTCAGACTTCCAAGAAGTTGTATTCCAACTGGAGAAATTCAATTTCTACAAATTCAGCATCTGCCTACCCTGAGCCAAACACTATACTACATGATACATCACCTTATTTAAGTCTCCCAAGCATCCTCTGAATAGGATAATATGACCCTCGCTTCATAAATGATGAGGCTGAGGTCAGAAAGGCTGAATGTAATGATTTGTCCAAGGTCACAGAGCTTGCAAGTTCTACTGTCAAGATTCAAACCCAGATTCATCAGCCTTCAAGTCTTGAACTTGATCCACAACCTTCACAGATGTGACCATGAGCCATGTGTGAAACACCAACAGTGAATGATTTCCCTAGCTGAGACCAACAACTTTGTAGGAAGAGCAGGGATGGAGGCAGGGGAGCTGGAACCAGGCCTTGAATTCGGAGTCAGGATTTGGTGAAACTGTTTGACAATGCACAACTAAATCTCAGCTTGCCTTCGGGGATTTGGGGATTTCCACCCTCCTCTCTTGTTTAGTAGCAAAAAGGATTTTATATTAAGAGGGAAAAAAACCATAGAGACTATTTGATTTATTTCAACTCCTGCTTATTGAGCAGCTGCTATGTGCCATGAGGGGAATAGAAGATCATGGAGAATGCAAAGATTAACAAGGTGAGAGTCTGATCTCTAATAAATTTATAATCTGGACAAACTTTTTCCTTCCAGGGAAAGCCTGGGACAGAACTGAAAACCACCCCTGAAATTTATGATCTCTATGCCACAGCTATAGCCCACAAAGCCATAGGTATACAGCACATTAAGTATAATAACTAAGGTTGAGAGGAAGGAGCATGTCTGATTTAAAAGCACATTCTCTGGATCAAGATACTTTGGGCTCAAAGCCTAGTCTTTGGTTTACTGGGTGTGAGGTTGAACAAGTAAGTTAACCTTTTAATTTCTTGCTTTGTCATCCATAAAATGAGGGTGGTGACGGCACCCACTTCCCAGGGTTGCTGTGAAGTTTAAATGAGTTACTTTTAAAAGTGCTAACATGAGTAATTACTGCTGCTGCTGCTACATTACCATTTCCTGGAATATAGACCCAAAATTCGATTGGAAATTTGAATAGCTTACAGGCATTTAGATCCAAGAATTCTTAGTATCAACTGTTCTACTTTTGTTAGAATTGCCTGGTAGGAAAAAAAGGGGATCTGGAACATGCAACCTTAAATCCTCGAACTTTCCTGTCTCAACTTGATAAAGATATATTAGCAGGAAAGTTCTTGTGATCCTTGGCTGAAAGCTGCTTGCAGGTGTAATTACTGGGTTCCTCTCTCTTATTAGCAGTGCATACAGGTCAGGATAGCTGATAGCTTCCTTAGGTAGTGTTCACATCTGGAATGCCTTTGATAAAATGTTCACCTCACCGCAGAAATACAATCTCTTGACTGACTTTGCAAAGTAGAATGTCTATCCTGACATAAATACTCTTCTGTCCCACACTCCAGTTGTCGCTCCCCCGATGCCAAATCTGAAATGTTTCTGTACCCTTACCACACTGGAAGCAATGCTTTGTTAGCCTCATACCAAGCAGTGTACCAATTCTAAATTCCAGACCTGTCCTGAGTCCATCCCACCATCTTTTTCCGTGTGCTTTTATTACATTCCTACACTGTGGAACAGGTCGATTCTACCCATCCTTCCCACCCAGCCATTTTTTCATCTTTTTAAAAATATTACATTTAATTGCTTCCTTATCTTGCCATTCAACTAAGCCCCTGGTTAATTATGCAGAAGCTATGCCAGTTCCGTCCCTAATACAAGCACAAATCTGCCTATCACTGTGCGTTGTTTTACAGGCTATTCAGTGAAAGCTTTCTGTAGTTTCCCAAGTGTCTTCATGTTCATTATCAAAGTAATGCAAGAATGATGACCTTCAATTTCCAGCTAAGAAAAATAGAGTTTAAAATGAGTATAATAATAGTTTTTATTAGCAACTAATGATTTGGAAACAATGATGGTAGTTAACGTTGATGGAGCACTGAAAAACCTTTCACCATGCGCTCTACACACACTTTGATCTCACTGAAAAAGATCTAAATAAAATTTCCAATGCACAATGTTCATAAGTAACTCAGAACTGAGCTTCAAGTCCAGATCTAGGCAGCACACTGAAGGTAAATGTAAGCTGACCATTTCTACTGTAAGGCCTTTCTTCATTTTGCTTTTAAGTTCGATTTAAGAAAAAAAAATTTAAGTGTACAGAAAATTGCAGGCATTGCAGGGACTATTCATAGATACTGGGTTTAAAATGGTAAAAATGTGTACAGTGTGGTTTCTTATCAACCCATAGCAATTTCCTTCCTGCATTTCAGAGTGCATTCCATGTCTCTGAAAATGCTTGAGGGAACGGTTCCTACTACCCTGCACTCCACCCACACTTTGCCCCACAAAAAAACAGTCCATCAGACCAAAAAAAAAAAAAAATGTTGGGCAAGTATCTCCAAAATACTACCCTCTTGGCAGTCTATTCACATTACAGAATAGCAAGCTGTCCCTTTCTTCATCCCCCTCCAACCCACAGATTCTTCTCCTCCCCCTGTCCCAGGGCATCCACATCCTTTTACTCCTAAGGACCAAAAGTCAGACTTCTAGGTGTATAGACCTTCTCCCTTCTCTCCTGTACTCAAGAAGTCAAACTATGTTCCCTGAAAGTGAAAAGTGTGAGTTCCTCGGGTGTGGCTGACTCTTTACAACTCTATGAACTGTAGCCCGCCAGGCTCCTTTGCCCACGGAATTCTCCTGGCAAGAAGACTGGAGTGGGATGCCATTCCCTTCTCCAGGAGATTTTCCTGACCCAGGGATCAAACTGAGTCTCCTGCATTTGCAGGCAGATTCTTTACTGTCTGAACCACCAAGGAAGCTCCAAGCAATGATCTAAATCACCTTGGCCAACAGAACTCCTTAAGAGTCTACAGATCTTCTGCTCAGAAATACACATACATAAATTTCTCCATAGAGATTCAGGGGGTTCCCAGAGTCTAGAAAAGACCCTGCCCTAGAGGGCTAAGTCTAAATCAAGGCTGATCTTAAAGAATTTACATTCTGTATGTGAATTTGGGACCTGATACTAGGCAAGTACTTAGTGAAAGGAGAAGTGTGAGGACAGGATCTCACGGAAATGCAGGGGAGGGTGAGAGGATGGCCACCAAAGCAGAGCACTGGCTGACTCCAAGAAGCTCTGTGAGGTGATCTGATCACCTGGGGGCCACTGAGTCCTGAGAATGGCTGTCAGCCTTCTAGACCCAGAGACTAACAGGAGAACAGTTCCCAGAGAAGTCTTCAGTTAAACAGGTCCCAGAGACAGGGGTGTCATGAGAGAGAGATGTATATACCTGTCACATGGACCAGATAAATACATGTGTGAGTGTTAAGAGTTTGCTCTCTTTCCAATGGCACCATCTCCACAATTGTGATTATCCTTCTGGTGGAGCCATATGCAAACATAGCGCTTAAACTGGGCTCTGGAATCTTCTCTCACCCTGACTAACATGCTTTCTTTAAATATATTTGATCAATTACAGTCAGATCCTGTTGGCATGGGAGCCATATATTCTCCTTAAGACAATTTTGCTTTTCTCCTCTGCTGCTGCTGCTGCTGCTGCTAAGTCGCTTCAGTCGTGTCCGACTCTGTGCGACCCCATACACGGAAGCTCACCTCTAGCTTCATTAAATATTGGAAAGTTAAAGTGATTCATTTTTTAAAAGCACTTCCCTAAAGATAATCTCTTTTCCTTTATTTTCAAATGTTTCACGTGAAGAGAATGTTTTGCTACATTTCCAAGCAGTACAATAAGTTGTGCTAAAACAACACAGTTTCACTCCCTGCTGATCTTAACCACACATTCTATTCAAATTTCTGCCTGGGTGTTTCCTGTTTGCCATACTTTAGTGCTAAAGAATGATTTCCTAAGTGTCCTCTAAGTTAATTTAACTTCTCCATTCAGGTGAGAAATTCTCAACCTGAATGACCTAATCTTAAACTGGAGGCTCAAAAAGAATGGCCTGCAGAAAGGTTTCTTGTTGGCCTGGTGAGTATTTCTTAAAACTTTAAATTGGTGCCCCAGTTATTTTCACACAGAAGTTCTAATTTTTCTTTAAAATTTAATGAGAAATTGTGACCATCCTGTACTCACATTCTTGCACTGGAAGAATCAACTGGGGACTAAAAAGATGACACAAATGAACTGATTTACAAAACAGAAACAGCCTCACAGACACAGAGAGCAAACTTACAGTTATCAAAGGGGAAAGTGCGGAGGAACGATAAATCAGGAGTTTGGGATTAACATACACACACTGCTGTATATAAAATAGATAAACAACAACGACCTACTGTACAGCACGGGGAACTCTACTCACTATTTTGTAATAACCTATATGGGAAAAGAATCTGAAAAAGTATATATGTATATATGTGTGAAGAGGGGCTAAAAAGCCTCTTGATGAAAGTGAAAGTGGAGAGTGAAAAGGTTGGCTTAAAGCTCAACATTCAGAAAACGAAGATCATGGCATCTGGTCCCATCACTGCATGGGAAATAGATGGGGAAACAGTGGAAACAGTGTCAGACTTTGTTTTTCTGGGCTCCAAAATCACTGCAGATGGTGACTGCAGCCATGAAATTAAAAGACGCTTGCTCCTTGGAAGGAAAGTTATGACCAACCTAGATAGCATATTCAAAAGCAGAGACATTACTTTACCAACAAAGGTTCGCCTAGTCAAGGCTATGGTCTTTCCTGTGGTCATGTATGGATGTGAGAGCTGGACTGTGAAGAAGGCTGAGCACCGAAGAATTGATGCTTTTGAACTGTGGTGTTGGAGAAGACTCTTGAGAGTCCCTTGGACTGCAAGGAGATCCAACCAGTCCATTCTGAAGGAGATCAATCCTGGAATTTCTTTAGAAGGAATGATGCTAAAGCTGAAACTCCAGTATTTTGGCCACCTCATGCGAAGAGTTGACTCATTGGAGAAGACTCTGATGCTGGGAGGGATTGAGGGCAGGAGGAGAAGGGGACGACAGAGGATGAGATGGCTGGATGGCATCACTGACTCGATGGATGCGAGTCTGAGTGACCTCCGGGAGCTGGTGATGGACAGGGAGGCCTGGCGTGCTGCGGTTCATGGGGTCGCAAAGAGTCGGACACGACTGAGCGACTGATCTGATCTGATCTGATCTGATGTATATATACACATACACTCACACACACATACACACATATATATGTGAATCACTTTGCTGTAACCCTGAAACTAATACAACATTGCAAATCAACTATTACTTCAATAAAAATAATTTTTAAAAAAATAACCAACTAGGGAGCACAAAGAGTCTTGTACAAAATAGCCCAGGAACAAACCCAATACCACCCAGTGAGACAGAAGATGATACTTTGTGGTGTGTTCACACTATAGGACCATTTGGCTCTCACCTGGTGAGAGGTGCTATGGACATGACAGGTCCCATAGGACCTGATACGGCACTTCAAATAAATCAGGTCCCAGCAATACCCAAGGGTAGGGATGACTTTAGTAAAACAATAGTAAATGAAAACAGTCAGTGCAAAGGCTTACATCAGCATGGTAACCTTTTTATAAAGTTAAAAACAACTAAAATTTTAAGGTTACTTTTACGAATCACTTAGAGAAAAGAAAACTACATAGAGAGGAAGATAAGGAAGTAATGACCACATGGTACAGGACAATGGGTTACTTCTATTGGGGTGAGATAGGGAAAGAGGCACCACTCTGTCATATGTAGGTTATTGTCAAAATTCTAGATTTTATTTGAGTGGTGGGGTCATCACATTATTATAAGGAATTAATTAAATGACTAAATTAATGCTATGCAGAATGGGCAGAGGATGAGTATGTCACAAACCAAAGACTATGGAGCACTAATTGTCAGACCTGAAGTCTTAAGGAAAAAAGGAAGGAATAATCAGCCAAAGTGAGTGGGAGATGCCCCCCTTGAAATGAGCAGGTACTCCTCATGTCCCACAGTCTCTGCCAGGCTTTCCCTTTTCCCCAGCACTGAGGGTCTATGTCAGCTTCTATTTTTCATTTCATCCGGGTTCTCCTCACTGGAAATACAGCCTCTCACTGTAGGCCAGTGGTTCTCAACCAGGGCTGATCTTTCCCCGCAGCAGACATTTGGCAATGTCTGGAGATATTTGGGGTCACTTTCATCTGGGTGAGAGGTGCTACAGACACCTGATGGGTAGAGGGCAGGAAGGCTGCTAAACATCCTGGAATGCAGAGGACAGCTACCCTCAAAACTCCACAGCAAAAAATTATGTGGCCCAAAGTAGTGAGGAGGTTGAGAAGCCTGCTTTAGGATTTGAGCTTCCCCCACCTAAGCAGGTCTCTAGGTCCTGGTGCCTCAGACGTCATCCTCAGCACCCAGAAGAGAATTAGAAATTTTGACATTGAAATCTATTGTCAAAAAGGAGTTAATGCCAAATGACCACTAAATTCAGTAGTGGTCACAACAATTCATTCTGCAGATGAGGAAATAGGAGTTAAGAGAGAAAATCAAATGCCCCTAGAGACTGCACCCACATCCCTCCCGGACTTGAACCACCCCCTCGCTCTCACTCTGCCCCAGCCACCAGGACATCTCCCTTAAACTCACAGAGCCCTGTCCTGCGTCAGGACCTCAGAGTGCATCGAAGAACAAAATTCCAGTTTAAGGTAGTACAGGTCCGTGTATTGTGGCGTTTTAATCAACCCCCTCTTGTACGGACAGAGAATGCAACTTTGGCTGGGACTTTGGGATTCTAGGACATGTCCTCTAAGCCACTGACCAAAACAGAGTTTGCCAAACCCTTAAAAAGCACACTTGCATCTCTCTCCTCCCACAAACAGCAGGCAGACCTCTTGTGACAATCCTAAAGCTGGGGCCTTTGGGCAAAGTCAGGGACAGAGGCCTCTGTCTAGCTGGACATTCCAGGTGGGCAGCAGTCTGGTTCTGGAAGGAGGAAGAACAAATGTGTTTGGAGCTTCATTGTCCTTCAACCTAATCAGGGTTTCCTTTTCTCAGACCAGGAGGCTGCCAGCCTGGGCTTTGAAAATACCTCC
The DNA here is from genome assembly GCA_935064755.1 of Tragelaphus eurycerus. NCBI lineage: Eukaryota > Metazoa > Chordata > Mammalia > Artiodactyla > Bovidae > Tragelaphus > Tragelaphus eurycerus. The sequence goes on along the minus strand of CAKXYN010000018.1, from coordinate 26,663,548 downwards.
TTGTCAGGCCAGTTAACTGACAGACAAGCAACTTGTCCCACCCACTAGTGACACCCTGCCCTGTAGATAATTGTCCTCCCAAGCTTGGCTAAAGCTCATGAGACATACAGTTTGTATAAATAATAACTTGTCATTGTGTACCAGTCACCCTAAATATTTTTTTCACACTCTGCTTTAATCCTCACAACCTTACAAAGAAAGTAATATCATCTGGAGGTGAGATTAAGAAAGGTAAGGGTCAGGGAGGTTAAGGAAAGTCCTCAGAGTCACCCAGCTGGTAGGCAACAGAGAAAAGTCTTTCCACCAATAGGGTTACCTCTCATGAAGATACTCCCGCTCCTGCCCTCTGATAGTCTCATTTGGCGGGGGATAGTGCTTGAATCCTTGCCGATTATTCACATTTGAGCTAATGGATGCACCACCCAGACAGGTTCTTAGGTTCCTCTTAAACAGGTTTTCACAAGCTTCAAATGGCAGAGAGAGAGAGGAAATAGGACAGAGGGACACCACCCAGCAACCAGACAGTGGTTTCTACAATCAACATCGTTTTCTGGTCTGGTAATATTGGGCGAGATGCATTTTCTAGCTTTCTGTGTGATGCTGAAATGAAAACTTTCCTTGCTGATGATGTCTGAGTAGTGTTAAGACCGGTAGGCCTCAGATAGATCAGTATCTGAGATACCATCCCATCTGGGAACCCTCAGTGCACAGAAGAGAGACTCAGACAGCAGAGTGGGGGGAAACACCACATGTAAAGACCAAACTCTGAGTTCAAGACTTGTTTCTGCTACTTACTCATGTTAGCATCTGGAAGTCACTACCCCACCTAAATAATAATAATAATAATGCCTGCCTCACAAAACTGTTATTGACAAGGAAATGGGATAACAGTGGCAAACACACAATTTAAATAGAAGTTGTTCTTATTACAAGGGCTGTTAGACTTAAGGTTAATTGATAAACCCTCAGAGATGCCTTAACATGGCTGCCTGCCCCCCATTATCACTCAGATCTCAGCTTCCCCAACCACACAGTCTAAAGAAGCTATCCAATTATGCTCTTCCCATCATCCTTTTAAAATCTCTACAAGCCCCTATTTTTATCTGATATTTTTTTATTTGTTTATTTTTTCCATGATAGAATGTAAGTTTCACAGGAGCAGAGCTTCTGTCTGTCTTATTCATTGCTAAATCCCTGGTACACTGCAGAATACATCCTGGAACAAAATAGGCCCTCTAATACTCTTTTGAGTGAACAAATGGCTCTGATGACATTATTAAATATTACTAGACTGCTAAACAGAGATGCCAAGAATGACAATTCCAGACTGTTAGCATGTGGTGAATCTTAGCAAACATCCAGTCAAGCATCATTTTTCAAGAGGAGAAATCTTAGACCGTAGGAGAATTCTCAAACAAGGGCACACGCAGAGAAAGCATAGGAAAAAAGCAATGATCTCCTTCCAAAGTCACAGTTCCACTCTCGATCAGTGGAGAATTTATCTTGACAATAGATTGTATCCTCTAGGATTCTTGTTGGCCCTTATCCCCAGATATGATTATTTGTCACTTACCATAGGATATTATAAATGAAAGATGGGGGAAGTATGCTCTCTGAACTCTGAGAGAAGGAAGGGTCAGAGATAATCCTGCATTTCTTTCACAATATGAAACACTCAGACTTCCAATTAAGCAAACCCTACTTCCTGAGTAAGCCTGTTTCATTTTCAGACAACCTTACTAATGACTACATCATGTACCAGAAAGTGGGCTGAAACCCAGAAGCTGGTATTCTGAACTCAAACATTTTCCTCTCAAACTGAACAATTCCATTTCTATCTGTTAAAATCATATAAATTTATGATTTGATATGATAAAATATAAAATCATATTTATCAAATAATATAAAATCAGTATAAATATATTGATCTTCCGTTACAGGTACATGCCTAAACAAGGTCGTGTATAGACAAAAATAATTTGGAAAATCATCATTCTGAAAATTACAAAGCTCTCTTGTTGAGATGGCCTGAAATATTTTCCACATAGAGCAGGTGGGTGGAAAGCATGCCTATAATCACTGCTGCTGCTGCTAAGTCACTTCAGTCGTGTCTGACTCTGTGTGATGTGACCCCATGGACTGCAGCCCACCAGGCTCCTCTGTCCATGGGATTTTCCAGGCAAGAGTACTGGAGTGGGGTGCCATTGCCTTCTCCGGCCTATAATCACTGCTTACCATCTTTTTAGAATCAGCTCTTTCTTAACATTGCTGTGCTATCTAGCCTGCATATCTTCCACTGGTAAGAACCTTCTCTGCAGAAATGTATGTATGTGTGTACCAAAAGACATGAATATTAAAAAAGTCAAAGCTGGAAGCAATCCAAAAGTCCATCAGCAATGAAACTGACATTTTTAAAGTATAGTCTTATAATGATCTGTTCTGATACAATTCTAAAGGAGATCAGTCCTGGGTGTTCTTTGGAAAGACTGATGTTAAAGCTGAAACTCCAGTACTTTGGCTGCCTCATGCGAAGAGTTGACTCATTGGAAAAGACTCTGATGCTGGCAGGGATTGGAGACAGGAGGAGAAGGGGACGACAGAGGATGAGATGGCTGGATGGCATCACTGACTCGATGGATGTGAGTTTGAGTGAACTCCTGGAGTTGGTGATGGACAGGAAGGCCTGGTGTGCTGCGATTCATGGGGTTGCAAAGAGTCAGACAGGACTGAGCGACTGAACTGAACTGATACAATGAAAATGAATAAACTCTAATTTTATGCAATAATATGGTATATCTCAAAAATAAACAGAAGAAGCAAAACACAAAAGAGTATAATCCATGTGATTTAACCGTGTAAGTTTCAAAAATATTGTCATGGAATGGTTAGAAAAAATATTTTGAAGGTAAGTAAATAAGAATTACAGAAAGCAAAAGGTTATTTCTATATTGGATGACAGAGATGGATTATGGTTAAGGAGGGCCTCAGAAAAACATCTGGAATGCTAGCAGTGTTCTGTCTTCTGACTTACGCAATGGTTTTGATTTACTATTAAATTGGTTGTACACTTTTTTTGCACATTTACTTGACAGCTTTTAAAATGATTGGTTTCTGGTTCCGGTTAAGATGGCGGAGGATTAGGACGGGGAATACACTTTCTCCTCCACAAATTCATCAAGGGGACATCTAAACGCCGAGTAAATTCCTCAAACAGCTTCGGAATGTCGGCAGAGAACATCGGACACTGAGAAAAGCAACTCACTCCCCTCTAAAGGAGGTAGGAAAGAATATAGAAGCCAGAGAGGGACAAAGAGGGAGGGACGGACCTCTGTCCGGGGAAGGGAGCCTGGAAAGGGAAAGAAAAGTTTCCAAACACCGGGAAACTCTCCCTGTAGAGTCTGTGCCAACCGAGAAAGCACGGAGAATATCATAACAGAGAGGAAAACAAATGAACAATTAAGACCCACAGACTACGAGCCCTGCGGTAGCTTCCGTGGCGGGAAGGCATCATCGCAAACACCCGCTTCCGCCAGTAGCAAGCCGGGGCTGGGCGGGGAGACGGTGTGGGCTGCTCCCACGCCGCCGGCCGCTCCCCCGTGGGAAGCACCCCCGAGGAGCGCTCCCCCCACCCCTGCCGCCAGCCGCTCCCGCGCGGGCGCACACCCGCCCCCTGCGCCGGGGGCTCCCGAGCGGGTCGACCCCCACCGCCGACCGTTCCCATGCGAACCACTCCATCCCCTCACCGCCGCTCCCCCGCCAGCCGTTGCCGCGTGGGCCGTTTCTGCCGGGAGTGGTTTGGGCCGGCAGACCGGACTGCGGTGAGGACCACAGGAGGGGCCGGCCCGGGCCCAAGACACTGCGGGGCCCGAGCACAGAGCAAGGGACTATAGCGCGCGCCCGCCCCCTGCGCCGGGGGCTCCCGCGCGGGTCGACCCCCACCGCCGACCGTTCCCGTTCCCGTGCGAACCATCCCCTCGCCGCCGCTCCCCTCCAGCCGTGGCCGTGCGGGCCATTCCCGCCGGGAGTGGGTCGGGCTGACAGACCAGACTGCAGCACCGTCCACAGAAGAGGCCGGCCCAGGCCCAAGACACTGCGGGGCCCGCGCCCAGAACAAAGGACTATACAGACCAACTACAGAGAAAGGGGCCTATAGATCTTGAGAAACTTAAGCCGGAACAAGGAACTGGCCGAAAATGAACTGAACCCACAGCAATAAAAGAGAAACTCTTATACATATTGTTACTATTTTTACCAACATTATTTCCTTTTTTTTTTTTTCTTTTTTTAATATATGTTTTTTTAAAAATTTTATTATTTTTTTATTGAAAGGAAGAGGAGGGGGAGGGGAAGAAAAGAAAAAGAAAAAAAAAATTTTTTTTTCTCTTTCCTTTTAATTTTTTTCTTTTTTTCTTCTTGTTTTTGTTTCTTTTATTTTTATGTTTTTATCCTCTAGTACTTCTTTAATCTCCACGGTTAGATATAACTTTTGCGACCCTGTTTTGGTTTTTGTGTGTGTGTGTTTTTTTGTTTTTTCCTTGTTTTTGTTTCTTTTATTTTTATGTTTTTATCCTCTAGTACTTCTTTAATCTCCACTGTTAGATATAACTTTTGCGACCCTGTTTTGGTTTTTTTGTGTGTTTTTTTTTTTTTTTTTCTTGTTTTTGTTTCTTTTATTTTTATGTTTTTATCCTCTAGTACTTCTTTAATCTCCACTGTTAGATATAACTTTTTCGACCCTGTTTTAGGTTTTTTGTGTGTGTGTGTTTTTTTTTTCTTTCTTGTTTTTGTTTCTTTTATTTTTATGTTTTTATCCTCTAGTACTTCTTTAATCTCCACTGTTAGATATAACTTTTGCGACCCTGTTTTGGTTTTTTTGTGTGTGTGTTTTCTTTCTTTTTTTTTTTTCTCTTTTTTCTTTTTGTCCTTGGCTTTTTTTCTCTCCTTTGTTCTTTTCTTTACTGATTACTGACTGGATCTGTCTCTCTCCTTGACACTCCCTCCTTTTATCCTCCTGACCAACTCTATCTCCCTCCTCCCTTTCTCCTTCTCCGTATAACTCCGTGAACATCTCTGAACAGTCTAGTTGTGGAATGCAATATAGAAGACGAACTTTATGAGACTACTGCAAAAATAAGACAGATAACAGGAAGCAGGAGGCTTAAGTCCAAACCCTGATCCCACGAAACATTAATTGAAAGGAGCTCATCAAATGCCTCCATACCTACACTGAAACCAAGCATCACACAAAGACCAGCAAGTTCCATGGCAAGACATACCAAGAAAAACCTTTAGAAAAACAAGAACACAGCCCTGAGCTCCAAGTCACAGGCTACACAAAGCGACCTCAAAACCATAGACATCTCATAACACACCACTAGACACTCCACCGCACCCCAGAGAAAAGAAATCCAGCCCCACCCACCAGAACATCGATACAAGCTTCCATAAACAAGAAACCTCGACTTGCCACCGGTACAAACCCACATATAAGGCAGAAAAGCCACAATAAAGAGAACTCCACAGACTGCCAGAATACAGTAAGGACTCCCCAAACTCAGCATTTTAAACAAGATGAAGAGACAGAAGAATTCCCAGCAGGTAAAGGAACAGGATAAATGCCCACCAAACCAAACTAAAGAGGAAGAAATAGCGAACCTACCTGATAAAGAATTCCGAATAATGATAGTGAAATTAATCCAAAGCCTGGAAAGCAAAATGGAATCATGGATAAATAGCCTGGAGAAAAGCATCGAGAAGATGCAAGAAAGATTTAACAAGGACCTAGAAGAAATAAAAAAGAGTCAATATATAATGAATAATACAATAAATGAGATCCAAAACACTCTGGAGGCAACAAATAGTAGAATTACAGAGGCAGAAGATAGAATTAGTGAATTAGAAGATAGAATGGCAGAATTAAATGAATCAGAGGAGAAAAAAGAAAAACGAATTAAAAGGAATGAGGACAATCTCAGAGACCTCCAGGACAATCTTAAACGTTACAATATTCGAATCATAGGAGTTCCAGAAGAAGAAGACAAAAAGAAAGACCATGAGAAGATACTAGAGGAGATAATAGTTGAAAACTTCCCTAAAATGGGGAAGGAAATAATCACTCAAGTCCAAGAAACCCAGAGAGTCCCATATAGGATAAACCCAAGGCGAAACACCCCAAGACACATATTAATCAAATTAACAAAGATCAAACACAAAGAACAAATATTAAAAGCAGCAAGGGAAAAACAACAAATAACACACAAGGGAATTCCCATAAGGCTAACAGCTGATCTTTCAATAGAAACTCTTCAAGCCAGGAGGGAATGGCAAGACATACTTAAAGTGATGAAAGAAAAGAACCTACAGCCCAGATTATTGTACCCAGCAAGGAGCTCATTCAAATATGAAGGAGAAATCAAAACCTTTACAGACAAGCAGAAGCTGAGAGAATTCAGCACCACCAAACCAGCTCTCCAACAAATACTAAAGGACCTTCTCTAGACAGGAAACACAAAAAGGATATATAAATTCAAACCCAAAACAACAAAGTAAATGGCAACGGGATCATATTTATCCATAATTACCTTAAATGTAAATGGGTTGAATGCCCCAACCAAAAGGCAGAGACTGGCTGAATGGATACAAAAACAAGACCCATACATATGTTGTCTACAAGAGACCCACCTCAAAACAGGGGACACATACAGACTGAAAGTGAAGGGCTGGAAAAAGATTTTCCATGCAAATAGGGACCAAAAGAAAGCAGGAGTAGCAATACTCCTATCAGATAAAATAGACTTTAAAACAAAAGCTGTGAAAAGAGACAAAGAAGGTCACTACATAATGATCAAAGGATCAATCCAAGAAGAAGATATAACAATTATAAATATATATGCACCCAACATAGGAGCACCGCAATATGTAAGACAAATACTAACAAGTATGAAAGGAGAAATCAACAATAACACAATTATAGTGGGAGACTTTAATACCCCACTTACACCAATGGATAGATCAACTAAACAGAAAATTAACAAGGAAACACAAGCTTTAAATGATACAATAGACAAGTTAGAACTAATTGATATCTATAGGACATTTCATCCCAAAACAATGAATTTCACCTTTTTCTCAAGTGCACACGGAACCGTCTCCAGGATAGACCACATCCTGGGCCATAAATCTAGCCTTGGTAAGTTCAGAAAAATTGAAATCATTCCAACCATTTTTTCTGACCACAATGCAGTAAGAGTAAATCTCAATAACAGGAGAAAAACTATTAAAAATTCCAACATATGGAGGCTGAACAACACACTCCTGAATAACCAACAAATCACAGAAGAAATCAAAAAAGAAATCAAATTCTGCATAGAAACGAATGAAAATGAAAACACAACAACCCAAAACCTGTGGGACACTGTAAAAGCAGTCCTAAGGGGAAAGTTCATAGCAATTCAGGCATACCTTAAGAAATAAGAAAAAAGCCAAATAAATAACCTAACTCTACACCTAAAGCAACTGGAAAAGGAAGAAATGAAGCACCCCAAGATTAGTAGAAGGAAAGAAATCTTAAAAATTAGGGCAGAAATAAATGCAAAAGAAACAAAAGAGACCATAGCAAAAATTAACAAAGCCAAAAGCTGGTTCTTTGAAAGGGTAAATAAAATTGACAAACCACTAGCCAGACTCATCAAGAAACAAAGGGAGAAAAATCAAATCAATAAAATTAGAAAAGAAAATGGAGAGATCACAACAGACAGCACAGAAATACAAAGGATCATAAGAGACTACTATCAGCAATTATATGGCAATAAAATGGACAATATGGAAGAAATGGACAAATTCTTAGAAAAGTACAACTTTCCAAAACTGGATCAGGAAGAAATAGAAAATCTTAACAGACCCATCACAAGCACGGAAATTGAAACTGTAATCAGAAATCTCCCAGCAAACAAAAGCCCAGGCCCAGACGGCTTCACAGCTGAATTCTACCAAAAATTTAGAGAAGAGCTAACACCTATCCTACTCAAACTGTTCCAGAAAATTGCAGAGGAAGGCAAACTTCCAAACTCATTCTATGAGGCCACCATCACCCTAATTCCAAAACCTGACAAAGATCCCACAAAAAAAGAAAACTACAGACCAATATCACTGATGAACATAAACGCAAAAATCCTTAACAAAATTCTAGCAATCAGAATCCAACAACACATTAAAAAGATCATACACCATGACCAAGTGGGCTTTATCCCAGGGATGCAAGGATTCTTCAATATCCGCAAATCAATCAACGTAATACACCACATTAACAAACTGAAGAATAAAAACCATATGATTATCTCAATAGATGCAGAGAAAGCCTTTGACAAAGTTCAACATCCATTTATGATAAAAACTCTCCAGAAAGCAGGAATAGAAGGAACATACCTCAACATAATAAAAGCTATATACGACAAACCCACAGCAAACATTATCCTCAATGGTGAAAAACTGAAAGCATTTCCTCTAAAGTCAGGAACAAGACAAGGATGCCCACTTTCACCATTATTATTCAACATTGTTCTGGAAGTTTTGGCCACAGCAATCAGAGCAGAAAAAGAAATAAAAGGAATCCAAATTGGAAAAGAAGAAGTAAAACTCTCACTGTTTGCAGATGACATGATCCTCTACGTAAATAACCCTAAAGATTCCACCAGAAAATTACTAGAACTAATCAATGAATACAGTAAAGTTGCAGGATATAAAATTAACACACAGAAATCCCTTGCATTCCTGTACACTAATAACGAGAAAATAGAAATTAAGGAAACAATTCCATTCACCATTGCAATGAAAACAATAAAATACTTAGGAATATATCTTCCTAAAGAATCTAAAGACCTATATTTAGAAAACTATAAAACACTGCTGAAAGAAATCAAAGAGGACACTAATAGATGGAGGAATATACCATGTTCGTGGATTGGTAGAATCAATATAGTGAAAATGAGTATACTACCCAAAGCAATTTATAGATTCAATGCAATCCCCATCAAGCTACCAACAGTATTCTTCACAGAGCTAGAACAAATAATTTCTCAATTTGTATGGAAATACAAAAAACCTCGAATAGCCAAAGCTATCTTGAGAAAGAAGAACGGAACTGGAGGAATCAACCTGCCTGACTTCAGGCTCTACTATAAAGCTACAGTCATCAAGACAGTATGGTACTGGCACAAGGACAGAAACATAGATCAATGGAACAAAATAGAAAGTCCAGAGATAAATCCACGCACATATGGTCACCTAATCTTCGACAAAGGCGGCAAGAATATACAATGGAGTAAAGACAATCTTTTTAACAAGTGGTGCTGGGAAAACTGGTTGAACACTTGTAAAAGAATGAAACTAGAACACTGTCTAACACCATACACAAAAATAAACTCAAAATGGATTAAAGAGCTAAATATAAGACCAGAAACCATAAAACTCCTAGAGGATAACATAGGCAAAACACTCTCTGACTTACATCACAGCAGGATCCTCTATGACCCACCTCCCAGAATATCGGAAATAAAATCAAAAATGAACAAATGGGACCTAATCAAACTTAAAAAGCTTCTGCACAACAAAGGAAACTATAGGCAAGCTGAAAAGACAGCCTTCAGAATGGGAGAAAATAATAGCAAATGAAGCAACAGACAAACAACTAATCTCAAAAATATACAAGCAACTTCTACAGCTCAATTCCAGAAAAATAAACGACCCAATCAAAAAATGGGCCAAAGAACTTAATAGACATTTCTCCAAAGAAGACATACAGATGGCTAACAAACACATGAAAAGATGCTCAACATCGCTCATTATCAGAGAAATGCAAATCAAAACCACTATGAGATACCATTACACGCCAGTCAGAATGGCTGCGATCCAAAAATCCACAAGCAATAAATGCTGGAGAGGGTGCGGAGAGAAGGGAACCCTCTTACACTGTTGGTGGGAATGCAAACTAGTTCAGCCACTATGGAGAACAGTATGGAGATTCCTCAAAAAACTGGGAATAGAACTGCCTTATGACCCAGCAATCCCACTGCTGGGCATACACACTGCGAAAACCAGAATTGAAAGAGGCACGTGTACCCCAATGTTCATAGCAGCACTGTTTACAATAGCCAGGACGTGGAAGCAACCTAGATGTCCATCCACAGATGAATGGATAAGCAAGCTGTGGTACATATACACGATGGAGTATTACTCAGCCATTAAAAAGAATACATTTGAATCAGTTCTAATGAGGTGGATGGAACTGGAGCCTATTATACAGAGTGAAGTAAGCCAGAAAGAAAAACACAAATACAGTATACTAATGCATATATATGGAATTTAGAAAGATGGTAACAATCACCCTGCTTATGAGACAGCAAAAGAGACACTGATGTATAGAACAGACTTTTGGACTCTGGGACTGGGAGAGGGTGGGACGATTGGGGAGAATAGCATTGAAATATGTATAATATCATATCTGAAACGAGTCAGTCCAGGTACGATGCCCGATAACAGATGCCTGGGACTGGAGCACTGGGATGACCTGGAGGGATGGTGTGGGAGGGGGGAGGGAGGAGGGTTCAGGATGGGGAGCACGTGTATTCTGGTGGTGGATCCATCTCGAGGTATAGTAAAAGTAATACAATATTGTAAAGTTAAGAAAAATTAAAATAATAATAATAATAATAAAATGTAAAATTAAATCTCTCTTTTAAAAAACTGTACTATTTAAATGTCTTTCTATATTTGGATTAAAGAAATTATATCCAAAAAAAATAAAATAAAATAAAATGATTGGTTTCTGCTTTTGCCTATGGAAGCTGTGGAAGCTTGTTGGACATACAAATCCTTGGACCCATAGTGATAACTCTTGAGAGTCATAGGTTTGCAAGCACCAATGCAGAGGGGAAAGCACTGGCTTGGAAATGGGGAATCTTGGGCTCTAGTATGAACCTTGATTCTATTAAGTAATCCCTTTCCCCAGTCTGGGCCTCAGTTTCACTCTGTCACAGAGGTGATGGAATTATATGATCTCTCAAGTCCCTCTAAATTTTGATGTTTGTAGTACTTATAACAATAGGAACCTCACAAATATCACTTATATGATCAGCTTGCAGTCCCCTCATAGGTACACATTATGGTTATAAATCCCTTCCATGGAAATGACTGCCTCTACTTCATAGCTGCCCATGTGGCCTCCACTCAAGCTTCAACATTCCTTTAAGGGAAAAATAGAGGGTGTTTCCTATGGTACCACTTGTGCAAATTACTGCCAACATATTCTGCAGACCACTTGCCTGAAACCGTCAGACAGCTGTCTGAAAGAGGGAGCATGCCACGTGCAAGAAGCCCCATGCCTGGCCCCAAGGATGGGGGCTGGCATACCACCCCATTGTGACATTGTGTGGCTTCCTGGCCACTGTGCCTTATTCATCAACTGAGCATCTTAATTCCCCAGTGTGACAAAACTACATTATTCATCTCCATAACTGGTATTCAGACTTGAGCACTTCCTTAGGGAAGGTTTCTCGCAATTCTGTAAAATGGCACCATCATGCCATGAGGCATGATTCTGGTTTTGACTGACAGAAAAGAGGCTTCCTAATCTGCTGGAGAATTTCAAGCAATTAATGGACCAAAGTGGCAGTTGAAGTTAGGCTGGGTGATAGGGAAATGAGTGGCCACAATAAAAATGGAAAGTTTAGAAGAGTAGTGGAACAAAATGGAGGTCAGAATTTCTAGTTTGTTGAAATATCCTTGAATGCAACACCCAACTAAAGGGTAATTCAGTGCACTTAAGCTGGGCCAGATAGTTATGATATAATTGCAGGTATTTGTTTTATGCCTTTGCTATTACAGAAGCAATACTTGTTCATTTTAAATCAGAAAAGAAAAATATAGTTTGAAATCCCCACAACCCAGAGTCACAGTTAACAACTTACTGCATACAGGTTTCTTTTATCAAAATGAAATTGTACTATAAATACTCTTTTATAATTTGCTTTTTCAATCACTAGCCTCTACTTCTCCTTGTCTATGAGTTTTTAATCTCAACTAGAATGCAAATTATATTCAGATTTTTCAATGGCTCCACTAATGTCCACTACAACTGTTTTTTCCCCAAACTGGAGTGGCATTACCTTGTTTCTTAATCTTGATGATAATTAATAGATTTTTCACCTTATAGTTCAGCTTTTCTGATGTTTCAGATGGTAAAGAATCTGCCTGCAATGCAGGAGACCCGGGTTTGATCCCTGGGTCAGGAAGATCCCCTGGAGAAGGAAATGGCAACCCACTCCAATATTCTTGCGTGGAGAATTTCAAGAACAAAGGAGCCTGGCAGGCCACAGTCCATGGGGTCCCAAAGAGTCGGACACAGCTGAGTGACTAACACACACACACACACACACACACACACACACACACACACATAGACACATACACACACACACATACACACACACACACATACACACACACACACACACACACACACACACACACACTGCTTGTAACTATCCATTGCTGCTGAGTCACTTCAGTCGTATCCAACTCTGTGCGACCCCATAGACAGCAGCCCACCAGGATGCCCCGTCCCTGGGATTCTCCAGGCAAGAACACTGGAGTGGGTTGCCATTTCCTTCTCCAATGCATGAAAGTGAAAAGTGAAAGTGAAGTCACTCAGTCATGTCCAACCCTCAGCGACCCCATGTACTGCAGCCTTCCAGGCTCCTCCATCCATGGGATTTTCCAGGCAAGAGTACTGGAATGGGGTGCCATTGCATTCTCTGAACTATCCATTAAGCTGTATAAAAATATTTCATGTGCTTTTATATAGGTACTATATAATATCTAACAATAAAAGAAAAGGGGAAATGTCACATACTCTTATATGTTCACCATTGTACTTTTGCTGGTTCATTTAATCTAGTTCTTGCCCTATTTCACGATAATAACTTATGAAACAGACAGTGCTTCTGCAAGAGTTCAAATGCTAATAGCTACACTTCCACTGATATCAGATGTTACACAAAGACAACAGAAAAATGACCTAATCTTCAGCTGATTTTATTTTAATAGATTTTTTTTTAGAAAAATAACATCTATCCCACAAAGAAATGGTTAAAAAAAAAAGTTTTGTTTATAAAGAACTTACTCATTTCACAATATATACATATACCAAATCATCACATTATACACCTTAAACTTACATGTTGTTGTATGTAAGTATGTATCAATAAAGCTGGGGGAAAAAATGTCTATGAGCAAGAAAGAAAAAAAGAACATAATTTTTGTTTTGTTATTTTGCATTTTAATAAAAATAGAGGTATGATTTTATGTCATACTTAAATTAGCTTGACTATGTGTGTGTTAGCTGCTCAGTCGTGCCCGACTCTTTGCAACCCCATGGACTGCAGTCCACCAGGCTCCTCAGTCCGTGGGATTTTTCAGGCAAGGATACTGGAGTGGTATGCCATTTCCTTCTCCAATTTGACTATAAACCAAACTAAAAAAAAGACATTTCCTTAGCACAGTGCTTCTAAATCTTTTTTCTACAGTGAGACCCATTGAAAAATGATAATATATTCGTAGTGCAGATCAGATAAGTAGGTGAAGCTGCTTAAAGCTGGAAGGAATCAATCTCTCAGCCTTCCCCTAAGAATGCCTATAATCTATCTCTAGCACCCCAGTGCCATCCATGACATACTACTGGGAAGCCTTGCCTTAACCTATATTCATAGTAGAACAACACCTTCTTTTCTCTTATTTCTCTCAGTCTAATCAGAGTCATAATAGGCAAAGTTATACTTAAAATGAATATGTCCTACAACTACACATCATTCCTAGAAACACCCTCTTACCTATCAGCCTGCCTTTATTCAAGCAGGGTTTTTCTTTGTTTTTACTTTGCAAATGCCAGCTCCTATCTTGTTCCTTCTCCTAGGGAAAATAAAATGCTACCAATCTTTAAATAAATAGATTTTATTCAAATAAAACTTTCTCTATGAAGTCTCCTCAATCAGAATTCATCACAAATTTAAAATGAAATTTAAAACCCTCTTCTCTTTCTGAATTACCACCACCACCACACAAGCAGTTACATGACTCAGAAATCTAGGGATTCCCTTGAATATTCTCCCCGCCTCCTCCTTCAACATCTAACTAGTTCAAAGACCACAGACTGTGTTTCCTAGATTTTTTTCAAACTGGTCTCCCCTGCTCCATCCCTGATATATCTCTCCGCTTAGTTCAACCTCTATACTTGCTAGAATCACAAGAGCCCCCATTTAGGTTCAACGTGCCCCAACAATGTTGTCCACACTGTACCTTCCCAAAGCAGACATCTGCTTTCAATTTCTTACTAGAGTAACAAGCCATCCCAGTTTGTCAAGGACTGAGGGGTTTTTCAGGATGTGGGCTTTCAGGGCTAGTGACCGGAAGGTCCAGCCAAACCACTATGGTTGGTCATCTTCTTAGAACCCTTCATTCCTTTTAGAATGGCACGCAAAGCCATTCCTAACCTTCCCCACACCATTTTCTCAGCCTCATCTCTCTCTGTTCTACCTGTCCCACTCCAGCAGATACATGGCACACCAACTTTGCCAAACTACATTCAGTTCTCCAAATGGAATGTGCTCTGTCTCTTTACACCTCGGTACCTTCGTGCATTGTGTCTCCTTGATTTAGAATGTTCTTCACCTTATCTAGGATTACTGGTAAACTCCTTTTTGTCCATCTCGATTATTCTCTTTGGCAATTTTTCACTGAAATCATCCAGGAGTCGGCTGTTGCTTCCTCTATGTTCCCACAGAATCCTGCTCTCATAACACTATGCTAAGTCACTTCAGTCGTGTCTGACTCTGTGCGACCCCATAGACGGCAGTCCACCAGGCTCCCCAGTCCCTGGGATTCTCCAAGCAAGAACACTGGAATGGGTTGCCATTTCCTTCTCCTATGCATGAAAGTGAAAAGTGAAAAGTGAAAGTGAAGTCGCTCAGTTGTGCCCGACTCTTAGCGACCCCATGGACTGCAGTCTAACAGGCTCCTCTGTCCATGGGATTTTCCAAGCAAGAGTACTGGAGTGGGGTGCCATTGCCTTCTCCGGCTCTCATAACACTAGCCCACTGAAATCCCTAGGCCCTATGACTTTTCTTTGTAGCCCTAATACCAAGCACAAGGACATTGTACTGGAGGCAGTGATCAAAACCATCCCCAAAAAAAGAAATGCAAAAGGGTAAAATGGTTGTCTGAGGAGGCTTTACAAATAGCCAAGAAAAGAAGAGAAGTGAAAGGCAAAGGAGAAAAAGAAAGTTATATCCACCTGAAGGCAGAGTTCCAGAGAATAGCAAGGAGAGATAAGGAAGCCTTCCTGAGTGAACAATGCAAAGGAATAGAGAAAAAAATAATAGAATGGGAAAGACTAGATACATCTTCAAGAAAATTAGAGAAACCAAGGGAACATTTCATGCAAAGATGGGCACAATAAAGGACAGAAATGGTATAGACTTAACAAAAACAGAAGATATTAAGAAGAGGTGGCAAGAATACACAGAAGAACTATACGAAAAAGATCTTAATGACCAAGATAATCACGATGGTATGATCACTCACCTAGAGCCAGACATCGTGAAGTCAAGTGGGCCTTAGGAAGCATCCCTACGAACAAAGCTAGTGGAGGTGGAATTTCAGCTGAGCTATTTCAAATCCTAAAAGATGATACTGTGAAAGAGCTGCACTCAGTATGCCAGCAAATTTGGAAAACTCAGCAGTGGCCACAGGACTGGAAAAGATCAGTTTTTATTCCAGTCACAAAGAAAGACAATGCAAAAGAATGTTCAAACTACCATACAATTGCATTCATCTCACACACTCACAAAGTAATGCTCAAAATTCTCCAAGCTAGGCTGTACGTGAACCAAGAACTTCCAGATGTTCAAGCTGGATTTATAAAGGGCAGAGGAACCAGATATCAATTTGCCAACATCCAGTGGATTATAGAAAAAGCAAGAGAATTCCAGAAAAACATCTACTTCTGCCTCATTGATTATGCTAAAGCCGTTGACTGCATGGATCACAACAAACTGTAGAAAAATCTTAAAGAGATGGGAATACCAGACCACCTGACCTGCCTCCTGAGAAATCTGTATGCAGGACAAGAAGCAACAGTTAGAACCAGACGTGGAACAACAGAATGGTTCCAAATTGGGAAAGAAGTACATCAAGGCTGTGTATTGTCACCCTGCTTATTTAACTTATAGGCAGAGCACATCATGAGAAATGCTGGTCTGCATGAAGCACAAGCTGGAATCAAGATTGCTGGGAGAAATATCAATAATCTCAGCTAAGCAGATGACACTACCCTTATGGCAGAAAGTGAAGAAGAACTAAAGAGCCTCTTGATGAAAATGAAAGAGGAGAGTGAAAAAGCTGGCTTAAAACTCAATATTCAAAAAACTAAGATCATGGCATCCATTCCAATCACTTCATGGCAAATAGATGGGGAAACAATTGAAACAGTGACAGATTTCATTTTCTGGGGTTCACCACAGATGGTGACTGCAGCCATGAAATTGAAAGACTCTTGCCTCTTGGAAGAAAAACTATGACAAATTAAGACAGCATATTTAAACAGCAAAGACATTACTTTACTTTGCCAACAAAGGTCCATCTAATCAAAGCTGTGGGTTTTCCAATAGTCATGTATGGATATGAGAGTCAGACTATAAAGAAAGCTGAACACCAAAGAATTGATGCTTTTGAACTGTGGTGTTGGAGAAGACTCTTGAGAGTCCCTTGGACTGCAAGGAGATCCAACCAATCCATCCTAAAGGTAATCAGTCCTGTGTGTTCATTGGAAGGGCTGATGCTAAAGCTGAAGCTCCAATACTTTGGCCACCTGATGAGAAAAACTGACTCATTGAAAAAGACCCTCCTGCTGGGAAAGACTAAAGGCAGGAAGAGAAGGGGATGACAGAAGATGAGATGGTTGGATGGCATTAACAGCTCAATGGACATGAGTTTGAGCAAGCTCCAGGAGATGGTGAAAGACAGGGATGCCTGGCATGCTGCAGTCAATGGAGTCAAAAAGAGTGGGAAATGACTGAGCGACTGAACAACAACAACAAAGCACAGGGACCCATATACAATGAGTGCTCAGTAAAGAAGGAAGGAAGGAAGAAGGAAAAGAAGGAAGGAAGAAAAGGCATTTCCTTAGATCACTTTACCTTCTGTGTATAACTAATATTTTGATTAACTGAATAAAATGTTTGCCTCTTCCATTAAAACATTAGCTTGTTAAAGGCTTTATCTATTGCTATAGCATGCACTTCCAGATGTCCATGAACTTCCAGATGTTAAAGCTGGTTTTAGAAAAGGCAGAGGAACCAGAGATCAAATTGCCAACATCTGCTGGATCATGGAAAAAGCAAGAGAGTTCCAGAAAATATCTATTTCTGTTTTATTGACTATGCCAAAGCCTTTGACTGTGTGGATCACAATAAACTGTGGGAAATTCTGAAAGAGATGGGAATACCAGACCACCTGACCTGCCTCTTGAGAAATCTGTATGCAGGTCAGGAAGCAACAGTTAGAACTGGACATGGAACAATAGACTGGTTCCAAATAGGAAAAGGAGTATGTCAAGGCTGTATATTGTCACCCTGCTTATTTAACTTATATGCAGAGTACATCATGAGAAACGCTGGACTGGAAGAAACACAAGCTGGAATCAAGATTGCTGGGAGAAATATCAATAACCTCAGATATGCAGATGACACCACCCTTATGGCAGAAAGTGAAGAAGAACTAAAATACCTCTTGATGAAAGTGAAAGAAGAGACTGAAAAAGTTGGCTTAAAGCTCAACATTCAGAAAATGAAGATCATGGCATCTGGTCCCATCACTTCATGGCAAATAGCTGGAGAAACAGTGGAAACAGTGGCAGACTTTACTTTGGGGGGCTCCAAAATCACTGCAGATGGTGACTGTAGCCATGAAATAAAAAGACGCTTACTCCTTGGAAGAAAAGTTATGACCAACCTAGACAGTGTATAAAAAGCAAAGACATTACTTTGCCAACAATGGTCCATGTAGTCAAGGCTATGGTTTTTCCAGTAGTCATGTATGGATGTGAGAGTTGGACTGTGAAGAAAGCTGAGCGCTGAAGAATTGATGCTTTTGAATTGTGGTGTTGAAGAAGACTCTTGAGAGTCCCTTGGACTGCAAAGAGATCCAACCAGTCAATCTGAAAGGAAATCTATCATGAAAGTTCATTGGAAGGACTGATGCTGACTCTGAAGATCCAATACTTTGGGCATCTGATGCAAAGAACTTTTCATTTGAAAAGGCCCTAATGCTGGGAAAGAGTGAAGGAAAGAGGAGAAGGGAACGACAGAGGATGAGATGGTTGGATGGCATCACCGATTCAATGGACATGAGTTTGAGTAAACTCCAGGAGTTGGTGATGGAGAGGGAGGCCTGGCGTGCTGCAGTCCACGGGGTCTCAAAGAGTCGGACACAACTGAGTGACTGAACTGAACTGAACTGATAGCATGCACACTGCAGAGATTCATTACATTTATCAATTGATATTGCTTATCTATTGTCTAAGTCTGAGAAAAAATGGGTGACATGAAGTTCTTTGAAAGCAGATTGTTTACCAGCTGAGCCTCAGGGGAAGCCCAAGAATACTGGAATGGGTAGCCTATCCCTTCTCCAGCAGATCTTCCCGACCCAAGAATCAAACCAGGGTCTGCTGCATTGCAGGTGGATTCTTTGCCAACTGAACTCTGAGGTAAGCCCATTTTAAAATAAAGTCATAATATAATATTTTCTTTAAAAGCAAAGAGACTTTTACTTCTGGAAACATGGAGTACACTTACTTTCCCCTATTTTTCCCAATAAGTTCAACTAAAACCTGTGAACATTATATAGAAAACAAACATAAGAAGACTGAATGAGGGAGAAAAGGCAGACTGACTACAAAACTTGGGAACCAAGGAACCAATGACAGTAGTGAGTTCCCTGAGTTTTGTCTTTGCCTCATCTATGGCTGGAGCAAAAGAGACTGACAGTGGAAGAAGACATACAAACACAGACACACACACACACACACACACACACACACACACACACACCGAAAGCCTTATCTCTCTATCTAAATGGCCAGGAAAAAATTCGAAGTCCACACACAAAAAACTGGCCCCACCCCACCTACACCAGCAAAAGCCAAGTTTGGAGGCTAGACTGTTCTTCTCCATGTGTAAAGAAGGAAGCTTAACCCCCCCAGCAGGAATGATGACACTTAAGGCTAAATAATGGAGCCAAGACTTTAATTTCCAGCAAGTAGTAGCAAGCACGCTTTTCCCTGTGGTATCAGTGGAAACCATGTGGAGCCTGGACTACCACTCCCACCGATCAAGTAACAAGGCTCACCCCCTCCTCCTCCATGCTGGGGTGCTGTCAGATGAAGACTATAGAAAACCAGAGCTTTTTACTATCACCTAGCAGTGGATGGAGGAGCCTGGTGGGCTGCAGTCCATGGGGTCGCTAAGAGTCGGACACGACTGAACGACTTCACTTTCACTTTTTCGTTTTCATGCATTGGAGAAGGAAATGGTAACCCACTCCAGTTTTCTTGCCTGGAGAATCCCAGGGGCAGGAGAGCCTGGTTGGCTGACGTCTATGAGGTCACGCAGAGTCGGACACGACTGAAGTGACTTAGCAGCAGCAGCAGCAGCAGTGGTAAGCCTCCCTTCCATAGTATCAGTGGAGGCCATGAGGAGAAGAGCAATGAGGCACTTCTAATGCTCTAAGCCAGAGAGTTATCAGTGGAGCCTGCTGCTAAGTTGCTGCTAAGTCGCTTCAGTCATGTCCGACTCTGTGAGACCCCAGAGACAGCAGCCCACCAGGCTTCCCCGTCCCTGGGATTCTCCAGGCAAGAACACTGGAGTGGGTTGCCATTTCCTTCTCCAGTGCATGAAAGTGAAAAGTGAAAGTGAAGTCGCTCAGTCGTGTCCGACTCTTAGCGACCCCATGGACTGCAGCCCACCAGGCTCCTCGGTCCACGGGATTTTCCAGGCAAGAGTACTGGAGTGGGGTGCCATCGCCTTCTCCGTCAGTGGAGCCTATGGTTCTGAAACTCTCACCCTGAAGCAGCAATAGTGAGAAGCATTCCCCTTCTCAGTGTCAGTGGCGGTTGGGCAGGTGCCCTGACTTTCCCACTAACAGGCAGTAATGAGCCAGCGCCCTGCTTTTCCTCCGCTGGAAGAGTTTGGCAACAAAAGCGGACTAAGATGTACGCTTTAAATAAGAACCAGAGTTTGTAACATAATACCCACGGTTTTACTTTTTAAAAGTCATGCCAAAAAGAATAAGAACCCAAACTGAATGAATAAACGCAATCAATAGATGCCAAACCAAGGTAACAGAGACATTAAAATAATCTGATAAAGATTTTAAAGCCGTCATAAAAATACTTTGAGGAGCAACTACAGTCAAACAGAAAACAAATGAAAAAAAACAATATCTCAGCAAGAAGTAGAATATCAAAGAAGAGCCAAATAGAAACTTTAGAACTGAATAATACAATGCCTGAAATAAAAAAAAAGAAAAAAACAGAAAATTTCAAAGGATGGGCTCAATAGTAGAATGGAGGGACAAGAAATAATCTGTGAAATGAAAGATTAATAAAAGTGGCCCAAACTGAACTACAGAGAGAAAATAGTCTTTAAAATGCTGAATAGAGCCATAAGACCTGTGAAACTATAACAAAAGATCTCATTATTCATATCATTAGAAGGATAATAGATAATTTGAATAACCCTAGAACTATCAAGAAAATTGAATTTATACTTTTTAAATATCTAAAATATCTAAGGCCAGGTGGTTTCCCTGAAAAATTTTATTAAATATTTAAAGAACAATTAGCATCAATTCTTCACAATTTCTTTCAGGAAATGAAAAAAAGATGAAACATTCCCTAATGCATTTTATGAAGCAAGTGTTATCCTGATAACAAAACTAGACAGACAGTATTTTTAAAAAGAGGGGAAGGAAGGAAAAAGAAAGCAATCAAACTGTAGAGCAATACCCCTCAGGAATATAGAAGTTCTAAGTGAAATATTAACAAAGAAAAATCAGCAATATGCTAAAAGAATTATGCAATGTTATCAAGTGGTATATTACAGGGATATAAGACTGCTTCCACATTCATAAATCAATCAATGTAATCCATCATGTTAAGAGAGTTAAAAAAACAAACCCAGAATCAGATCAATCAATGCAGAAAATATATTTGATAAAAGTTCACACCCATTCATGATTAAACACTCTTAGAGAAATAAGAATGAAAAGGAATTTCCTCAATTTAATAAAAAGCATCTTAAAAACATAAGGTAGCAATATATTTAATGATGACAGCAATATATTTAATGATTACATTTAATAATGTAATCCATCATGTTAAGAGAGTTAAAAAAACAAACCCAGAATCAGATCAATCAATGCAGAAAATATATTTGATTAAAGTTCACACCCATTCATGATTAAACACTCTTAGAGAAACAAGAATGAAAAGGAATTTCCTCAATTTAACAAAAAGCATCTTAAAAACATATAGGTAGCAATATATTTAATGATGACAGACCAATGTTTTCTCCATAAGGTCAGGAACAAGACAAAGTATCTATTCTTTCCACTCTTATTCAACACAGTACTAGAGTTGCAGTTGGACAAGAAAACGAAATAAACAGCTTACAGAAATAAAAATCATTTTTACGTGTATATGGCAAGATTTTCTATATAGAAAATTCCAAGAAATCTACAAGAAATAACCTCTTAGAATTGATAAATGAGTTCACCACATTCACAAGATACAAGGTAAACACTCAAAAATCACCTGTATTTCTATATTCCAGTAATAAACACAAGAGCACCAAAAATAAAAATATAAGACAACTTGCAATCATTAAAAAAAATGAAATACTTAGGTGTGAATATAACAAGATATGTACATGACTTGTATATTGAAAACTACAAAATGGTAATGAAATAAACCAAAGAAGATCTAAATGAATGGAAAGACATCATGTTGATTGTTTGGAAAATTCAAAATAGTGAAAATTTTAATTCTCTACAAATTGATATACAGATTTAATACAATTTCTATCACATTGTCAATAAGAATTTTTTGTAGATATAAATAAAATTATTCCAAGATTTGGAATATGGAAATGCAAATGAACTATAATAGCCAAAACAATTTTGAAAAATAAGAATTAAGTGGGATTTCAAAATTTATTATATAGTTACTTTAATCAAGACAGTGAATAGAGCATCGGCACATAGCTCATTGAAACAGAATAGAAATCAAGAAATAGGCCCATACAAATATGCCCAATTGACTGTTGACAAGCATGCAAAAGTAATTTAATGGAGAAAAATAGCCTTTTCAATAAATGGAACAGGAGAAATTGGACATCCATAGGCCAAAAATGATCCTCAATGTAAGTCTCAAACCTTGTACAAAAATTAACCCTCAATTGATTACACACTTATATGTAAAACATAAACTTAAAGAACAAAAGTAGGAAAATATTTTGGGACCTATGGTTACCCACAGAATTCTTAGACTTAACTTCAAAAGCACAATCCATCAAAGGAAAAAAAAGTGATAAATTGGACTTCATTAAAACTTTAAACTTTTGCTCTGTGAAAACTTTTGCCTGTTAAGAGGATAAGAGTCTATTGACTTGGAGAAAATATTTGCAAGCCACACACCTGACAAAGGACTGGTATCTAGAATGTATAAAGATCTCTCTAAGTTCAACAGTAGAAACAAACAATTCAATTAAATAAGACAAAAGACCTGAAGATGTAGATGGCTAATAAGCTATGGTTTTTCCAGTAGTCATGTACGGATGTGAAAGTCGGACCATAAAGAAGGCTGAATGTCAAAGAACTGATGCTTTTGAACTGTGGTGTTGAATAAGACTCTTGAGAGTCCCTTGGACTGCAAGGAGATCAAACCAGTCAATCCTAAAGGAAATCAATCCTGAATATTCTTTAGAAGGACTGATGCTGAAGCTGAAGCTGAAACTCAAATACTTTGGCCACTTCAGCCACAAGAGCTGGCTTATTGGAAAAGACCCTGGTGCTGGGAAAGATTGAAGGCAGGAGAAGTGGATAACAGAGGAAGAGAAGAGATGGTTAGATGGCATCACTGACTCTATGGACATGAGTTTGAGCAAGCTCTGGGAGATGGTGAAGGACAGGGAAGCCTGGTGTGCAGCGGTCCATGGGGTCGCAAAGAGTTGAACATGACTGAGCGACTGAACAACAACAATAAGCACACAAAAAGATGTTCAAAATCAATAGCCATTAGGGAAATGGCAAACTAAAACCAGAATGAGGTATCACTACATGCCTATCAGAATAGTTAAAAAAAAAGATAGTGACGATAGTAAATGTTGATGAGAATGTAAAGAACCTAGATCATTCAGACATTGCGGTACAGCCATTCTAAAAAACAATTTGGTACTTTTGTTAAAAAAAAAAAAAGAAACATATAACTTAAATACAGCCCAGAAAATGTTTTCCTGAACATTTGTTCCTGAGAAATGAAAAGTTACTTTCACACAAAAGCCTATACACAAATATTTATAGAAAGCTTTATTCATAACAGCCTCCTGCTGGAAATGACTCAGATGACCTTCAGTGGATGAATGGCTAAGTAAAACATGGCACCATGGAAACCTAGGGAACACTAAGCAGCGATAAGGAAAGAATGAACTCCTGATACACACAACAACCTAGATCAATTTCCAGAGAAATGGACTGAATTAAAAACTCAATCTCCAAGTTTGTATACTGTATGACTACATTTATATAACAGTCTTGAGATGATGAAATTATTGAAATAAGAAACAAATTAGTGGTTGCCAGAAAATAAGGAGGGAGTGCAGATAAAAAAGAAATGGACGCGGCTATAAAAAGGCAAATGAAGGATCTCCTGGGTAATGGAAATGTTCTGTACCTTGATCATAGCAATGTCAATTTCATGATTGTGAGACTGTATTATGGTTTTACAAGATATTATCAATTGTACACAGAATTTCTCTGCATTATTTCTTACAACTGCATGTGAACCTACGATTATCTTTACCAAAAAGAAAAAATTGTTTTAAATGACTATGTCAGACTAGAATATTTCTGAGTAATTTTCTATACTTGAAATTCCATGATTTGAGGGGTCTAAGGATCCATTTGACTCTTGGCAATAAATGGCTACACTATGTCCAGCAGGCAAATCTTACAGATCTGGGCCCGGTGTTCATGCTAGTAAGAGTCTGCAGTAAGAGTCTAAGCAACCTCAAATGAGGACAGGTATGAAACTGAACCAGACAGATCTTACACATTTACATCTATCTAGAGATGAAAGAAACAGAGGCCAGACAAGGGACATTTCTCACACAAAATGAATGATTAATAGAAGTATTTGTATTAGAAAGATCCTGGACTTCTAAACAGGCCCTTTCAACTAGAACAGTTTGTAAATATCTACTGCTCTCACAGACAGCCTGTCCAAACCCTTAAACACCACCCAACCCCAGGCCTTTTGGAACTCCACTAAACCAGTACTGGTGGAAACCAGTATTGATGAATAAAGAAAATGTGGGCAATCTTAACAAGTAATATTTTATTATGGCAGTGAAGGAAAAGTTGTTTTAAAAAAAAAAAAAAAAGAAGAAGACCAGAAAAGAACGGAAAAGAGCTTTTCTGTAAAGTACCAGATAGAAAATATTTCCAGCTTTGTGGGCTATACGAACTCCCTCACAACTACTCTGTTCTGCTGAGTAGGGCAAAAGCAGCTAGAGGCAATCTATAACCAAAAGCTGTTTTCCAACAAAACTCTATTTCTAAAACAACCAGTGAGCCAGAACTTACCCACAGTCCATAGTGTGGAGACCACTGCCATAGTACACCATCAGAAACATTTAATGGTTTCACCTGTAGAGACAGTACCTACCTAATAGGGTTTTTATAAATTCAAAATGAAGTATCACTTGAAAAAGTGCTTATGAAAGGACATAGGTCCTAGTACATAGTCAATAAATGTTACTGTTACAATTATCAGGCAAGAATTATAAGTACTTTTTTTAACCCCTTTTCTGTTTGTCCATCTCTACTTCCCTCAGACTTTAATTGTAAAAATGAGATCACTAGGTAACATTTAACCTAACACATGTTTTATGCTCTACAGAATACACACAATGCTTTGTCTAACTTATTGATTTCTTTCCTGGATTAAAAGGAATAAGAATGACAACTTAAGTAGTTAAAGAATGACTGATTCTTCAAACAGAGAGAAGGAGAAATATCATATGACATCATTTACATGTGGAATCTAAAAATAAATAATACAAATGAACTTACAAAACAGAAAGAGACTCACAGATTTCAAGAAAGAGCTTATAGTTGCCAGGTATGAGGATGGGAAGGATAGAGCCAAGGATAATTAGCGAGCTTGGGATGAACATGTACACACAGTTATATTTTAAATGGATATAAACAAGGACCTATTTTATAGTATGTGGAACTCTGCTCAGTGTCATGTGGCAGCCTGAATGGGGTGGAAGATTGGGGGAGAATGGATACATGAAAATGTATGGCTTAGTTCCTTTGCTGTTCACCTCAAACTATCACAGCATTGTTTGTTAATAAGCTATACCTGCTGCTGCTGCTGCTAAGTCGCTTCAGTCTTGTCTGACTCTGTGCGACCCCATAGACAGCAGCCCACCAGGCTCCCCCGTCCCTGGGATTCTCCAGGCAAGAACACTAGAGTGGGTTGCCATTTCCTTCTCCAATGCATGAAAGTGAAAAGTGAAAGTGAAGTAGCTCAGTCGTGTCCGACTCTTAGCGACCCCATGGACTGTAGCCCACCAGACTCCTCCGTCCATGGGATTTTCCAGACAAGAGTACTGGAGTGTTTAAATTAAAAGAAGAAAGAGTGACTTTAACCACAGCACTGTTGTTGTTCAGTTGCTAAGTCATGTCCAGTTCTTTGCCACCCCATGGACTGCAGCACACCAGGCTCAGCTGTCCTCCATTATTTTCCAGAATTTGCTCATATTCATGTCCACTGAGTCAGTGATGCTATCTAACCATCACGTCCTCTGCCGACCCCTTCTCCTTTTACCTTCTTCAATCTTTTCCAGCATCAGTCTTTTCAAATGAGTCAGCTCTCCCCATCAAGTGGCCGAAGTACTGGACCTCCACCTTCAGCATCAGTGCTTCCCATGAATATTCAGGGTTGATTTCCTTTAGAATTGATTTGTTTGATCTCCTTGCAGTCCAAAAGACTCTCAAGAGTCTACTCCAGCACAATTCAAAAGCATCAATTCTTCAGCTTCCCTGGTGGTTCAGACTGTAAAGAATCTGCCTGCAGTGCAGGAGAACTGCTTTCAATTCCTGTGTCAGGAAGATCCCCTGGAGAAGGGAATGGCTACCCACTCCAATATTCTTGACTAGAGAATTTCATGGACAGAGGCTACAGTCCATGCAGTTGCAAAGAGTTAGACATGGCTGAGTGACTGACACTTTCAGACTTCTTTATGGTCCAACTCTCACATCTGTATGTGACTACTGGAAAAACCATAGCTTTGATTATGTGGACCTTTGTTGGCAAAGTGACATCTCTGCTTTTTAATATATGTCTATTTTCGTGATAGTTTGCATTCCAAGGAGGAAGTGTCTTTTAATTACATGGCTGCAGTCACTGTCCATAGTGATTTTAGATCCTAAGAATATAAAATCTGTCACTGCTTCCACTTTTTCCCCACCTATTTGCCATGAAGAGATGGGACCGAATGCCATGATCTTAGTTTTTTGAATGCTAAGTTTTAAGCAAGCTTTTTCACTCTCCTTTCACCTCCATCGAGAGGTTCTTTAGTTCCTCTTTGCTTTCTGCTGTTAGAATGGTATCATCTGCATATATGAGGTTGTTGATATTTCTCCTGGCAATCTTGACTCCAGTTTGTAATTCATCCAGCCTAGCATGTCACATGATATACTCTGCATATAAGTTAAATAAGCAGGGTGACAACATACAGCCTTGTCTTACTCCTTTCCCAGTTTTGAACAAGTCAGTTGTTACATGTCCAATTCTAACTGTTGTTTCTTGTCCTATATACAGGTTTTTCAGGAGGCAGGTAAGGTGGTCTGTTATTCCCATCTCTTAAGAATTTTCCAGTTTGTTGTGATCCACACAGTCAAAGGCCTTAGTGTGGTCAATGAAGCAGAAGTAGATGTTTTTCTGGAATTCTTTTGCTTTCTCTATGATCCAATGAATGTTGGCAATTTGATCTCTGGTTCCTCTGCCTCTTTGAAACACAGCTTGTACGTCTGGAAGTTCTCGGTTCATGTACAATTGAAGCCTGTTGCTGCTGCTGCTAAGTCGCTTCAGTCGTGTCCGACTCTGTGTGACCCCATAGACGGCAGCCCACCAGGCTCCCCCGTCCCTGGGATTCTCCAGGCAAGAACACTGGAGTGGCTTGCCATTTCCTCCTCCAATGCATGAACGTGAAAAGTGAAAGTGAAGTCGCTCAGTCGTGTCCGACTCCTAGTGACCGCATGGACTGCAGCCTACCAGGCTCCTCTGTCCATGGGATTTTCCAGGCAAGAGTACTGGAGTGGTGTGCCATTGCCTTCTCTGACAACTGAAGCCTAGCTTGGAGAATTTTGAGCATTACTTTGCTAGTGTGTGGGCTTCCCTGGTGGCTCAGAGGGTAAAGCGTGTGCCCACAATGCGGGAGACCTGGGTTCAATCCCGGGGTCAGGAAGATCTCCTGGAGAAGGAAAGGGCAACCCACTCCAGTACTCTTGCCTGGAAAATCCCATGGACAGAGGAGCCTGGTAGGCTGCAGTCCATGAGGTCACTAGGAGTCGGACACGACTGAGCGACTTCACTTTCACTTTGCTAGTGTGTGAGATGAGTGCAACGTACAGTAGTTGGAACATTTTTTGGCATTGCCTTTCTTTGTGATTGAAATGAAAACTGACCTTTTCCAGTCCTGTGGCCACTGCTGAGTTTTCCAAATTTGCTGACATATTGAGTGCAGCACTTTCACAGCATCATTTTTAGGATTTGAAATAGCTCAGCTGAAATTCCATCCCCTCCATTAGCTTTGTTTTTAGTAATGCTTCCTAAGGCCCACTTGACTTCACACTCCAGGATGTCCGGCTCTTGGTGAGCAATCGCACCATCGTGGTTATCTGGGTCATTAGTCAGACATGACTGAGCGACTGAATTGAACTGAATTGAACTGAAGACCTTTTTTATAGAGTTCTTCTGTGTATTCTTTCCACCTCTTCTTAATATCTTCTGCTTCTGATAAGTCCCTACTTTTTATGTCCTTTATTGTGCCCATCCTTGCATGAAATATTCCCTTGATATCTGCAGTTTTCTTGAAGAGATCTCTATTCTTTCCCATTGTGTTGTTTTTCTCTATTTCTTTGCATCATTCATTTAAGATGACCTTGTTATCTCTCCTTGCTATTCTCTGGAAGTTGGCATTCAGTTGGTATATATATTTCATCCCCCTTAGCTAATCTGTAGGCAAGATAGCATCAAAAGAAAGCTCAGGGGAAGTCAGCGAATCTGCATGGAATGGAAACATAACAAAAAAATCTGACCCCCTTAGTAATTAACTGAGATTGTTTTCCCCTTTTCCCTTTACTTGAAACAAGCAGAATCTTCCGTTGATTTGGGGACACGAAAAACACCTTCCACCCTAATTTCCAACTTCATGAATAGAGCAACCTTTCCTTTCCAACCAAGACTTGTCTCTTGAGTATTGATTTTTCAACTGGCAAGCAGAGGAATAGAACTTGGTAACAGAATAAGCCTACTCTAAGACCTGTCTGGATCTGAACAGGCTGCTCTAGACTCCTTATCATCAACAACCTTAGTGACACAGTAACTGGCACTTCTGTGCTCCTCCTGGTAGATGTGCCTTTACCCAAGAATCTCTGTTGATTTCAAAGAAAGAATTACGTAAGAGAAGGTAGCCTCTTCTAATTATCATTCCAAGATTTTCAAAGGAC
This sequence comes from Tragelaphus eurycerus, assembly GCA_935064755.1. NCBI lineage: Eukaryota > Metazoa > Chordata > Mammalia > Artiodactyla > Bovidae > Tragelaphus > Tragelaphus eurycerus. Next base: position 26,634,424 of record CAKXYN010000018.1, on the reverse strand, counting down.
ATGAAGAATGATTGAAGAAACTGTATAGACTGGAGAAGAGATACCTGGAAGAGTAGGGCAGGGGAAATACAAGAACCGTTTTTAAATACCTGACTTGTAGAACTGGAAACTGGTTTTTCCAGGAAGTCACCAAAAACAAAAGAAGTAAGACTAATAAATTCAGATTAACAGAAACATATTTCAGTTTAACACAAGGAAGAGTTTTTTGTTTTTGTTTTTTAATAGTCAGCTCTGTCTTACAAGGAAGTGATTTGTCTTATTATAAGTTTCCTTCTCTCTGAAGGCACTTAAAGAAAGGTTGGATGAATGAAGTAAGAGGCAGGAGAAGGTCAGATAAACTTTGAAGAAGATTTTGGCCTGAGGTTCTGTGGAACAATTAAAGTGAAGTACAGTAAACCAGGCATCTGTTTCTCTCAATTCTAATCATTTTTAATCTTTTAATTTGAATGCTATTTTATATTATTTTGGAATTTAACTGTAACAAGCTACATTCATCCATCAGTCATTCATTTATGACTTTCAAAAATACATATTATTTAGTTATTATGTGCCAGGCATTTTTCTAAGCATTGAACATACAGCAGTGAATAGTTGATTAATCAGCTATGAGAAATTAAATAGAAAAGTATATCCTCCTTGGGATAATGAAAAAGTATTTTATTTGCATATTCTTTTATTTCAATTTGCCAATTAATTTATATACAGATCCTTTGTAGGCAATTATTTCAATGATGTTAACTCACATAATTTTTTTTTCCTGCTCTGTGATCTTTGTAAAATTTCAGAAGGAAGATAATTTTTTTTTCTCCCAATGGTTTGAAAGCCCTATAATCAGGCATTTATTAAAGAACAGATACTATAGCTGTGGCAAAGGGATTGGAATTTGTTACCAAGATATTAAAGATTCTAGCTTTTATTTATTTCTCCTAGGGTAGAAAGAGCTGAAGAAGGCAATGGCACCCCACCCCTGTACTCTTGCCTGGAAAATCCCATGGGTGGAGGAGCCTGGTGGGCTTCAGTCCAAGGGGTCGCTGAGGGTCGGACACGACTGAGCGACTTCACTTTCACTTTTCACTTTCATGCATTGGAGAAGGAAATGGCAACCCACTCCAGTGTTCTTGCCTGGAGAATCCCAGGGATGGGGGAGCCTGGTGGGCTGCCGTCTATGGGGTCGCACAGAGTCGGACACGACTGAAGCGACTTAGCAGCAGCAGCAGCAGCAGAAAGAGCAGGGGGAAGCTAAAGAAAACTTTTCTGAAATAAAATATGAAGTTTCCCTAGCCTGTTGCTCCAGCCCTGTTCACCCTTGCAACATGGAACTCCTTGTGGTCAGAACTGACCCTTCATATGCACATGATGTCTTTTGCCTGAAAAGCCTTTGGATAAGTAGAAGCATCACAACTTTCTATTACACACTTCCTCTTTATAGTTTCCTGGGTGGAGAATGGCAAAAATGGCATTTCTGAGCATCAAAATCATATCCCTTCCTGCAGCTCCACTTGAGTCTAAATCTCTACTACTGAGAGGGGTTAGCCAATCTGGCCTTACCAACGTGCAAACCGCCCCAAAAATATGATTTTAGGAACTAGGAAAGACTTGTATTTAAAAATATTCCTCTAACATACAAAACACAGAGAAGATTTATATGCAGAGATATTCACTACAGTATTATTAGTAGTAGCAGTAGAAAGTAACCTATGTATATGAGAATAAGCTAATCATTAAATAATATTATATAGTCATTAAAATAATGCTTAACTACTTTTAATAACATGGAAAAAATACATGTAATAATATTAAGTGAAGAGAAACAACATAATTATGCAGTATGATTTTAAATTTAACTGGAAAAAGGTGAAGCACAAACAAAAAAGTCTGAAATATAAATGCATAAAATAAAAATACGAGTGGTATTTGCCTTGGGTGATGGCATCATTGTGATTCTTTTTTTATTTTTATATTGTGCATATTTTAATTATTGAATACAATTAAATTAACTTTTTGATAACAAAAATTATTTTATTTTTAATTTTCATTTTATATTGGGGCATAGTTAATTAACTATGGGCTGGTGGGCTGCTAATTTTGTTAGTTTCAGGTGTACAGCGAAGTGATTCAGTTATGCATATATATATATATATATCAGATCAGATCAGATCAGTCGCTCAGTTGTGTCCGACTCTTTGCGACCCCATGAACTGCAGCACGCCAGGCCTCCCTGTCCATCACCAGCTCTATATACTTTTTCTTTTTCAATTTTTTTTCCATTTAGGTTATTAGAGAATACTGAGCAGAGTTCCCTGGTCTATGCAGCAGGTCCTTGTTGGCTATTTATTTTAAGTATACTAGTGTGTGCATCGGAGAAGGCAATGGCACCCTACTCCAGTACTCTTGCCTGGAAAATCCCATGGATGGAGGAGCCTGGTAGGCTATAGTCCATGGGGTCGCTAAGAGTCAGACAGGACTGAGCAACTTCCCTTTCACTTTTCACTGTCATGCATTGGAGAAGGAAATAGCAACCCACTCCAGTGTTTTTGCCTGGAGAATCCCAGGGACGAGGGAGCCTGGTGGGCTGCCGTCTATGGGGTCACACAGAGTCGGACACGACTGAAGCGACTCAGCAGTGTGTGCATGTCAATCCCAAACTTCCACTCTGTCCTTCCTCCCCACCTTTCCCCCAGTAACCATAAATTCGTTCTCTAAGTCTGTGAATCTGTTTCTGTTTTGTAAATAAGTAAATATGATTAAACAAACTTTTAAAATCAGAAAAATAGCAATAAAGATGGAGCTAAGGATTGTCATACTAATTGAAATAATTCAAAGACAAATATTATATGATTTCACTTATACGTGGAATCTAAAAAAATAAAACAAATGAACTTATTTAAAAAATAGAAACAGAATCACTGACATAGAGAACAAACTTACCCTTACCAAATGTGAAAGGGAGGATAAATTAGGAGTCCAGGATTAACAGATACACATGGCCATATATAAAATAGTTAAATAAAAAACATTTACTGTATAGTACAGGAAACTATATTCAATATAACAGCCTATAAAGAAAAAAATTGGGGAAAAGATACATACACAGAGAGAGAGAACATAATTACTTTGCTGTACACCTGAGACTAATACAATATTGCATATCAATTATACTTCAATTTAAATAACTTTAAAAAAATAAAATTGGAAAAACAAACATATATTTTTAAAGTCATTTTCCTCCTCTTCTTAGATATGTAAAATATCTTCAGAAAAGCTCTATATTTTACATTTACTCAGGCAAAAAAATCACAGGGGATCTAACCACTTTAAACTTTATTTGTTCAGTTCAGCTACTCTACTATTTATTGACTAGAAGGGAAATTCTATTTGTTCATTTGTACTTTTTTGTCTAGACCTTCCAATTCCTATTTATTTTACTCCAGGTAATAGCATCCAGTACTCCAATTTTCTTCTGTCAAACCTCCTCCTACCACCCTCTGCTGATGTGCTTCATATAAAATTGCCTCTGACCCTGACTCTTGGACTGGGAATGTGATTAAAACCATGATATTCTCCTGTCCACACTAATAAATTTGAAAAGAGGAGATGATCCAATCATCTCCTCTTTTCAAATGAGAAAATATGAGTCTTTTTGCTCTTCTATTTTATTGAGAAAAGAGAAAAATTCTATATATTGAGAAATAATTTTATTTTTTCCATTGACTTAGTACCTGGAGATATGTAATACTGGAGTTGTTAGAAAACCCCATGCAAAGTCCGAGACTAAACCAAGCAGGACCAGATAGACAAAGGTCACTTACTTGAAAGTAGGAAATCCTCTCTGACACAAGCAAAAATGCATTGATGCTGGGTGGATCCTCTACCACTTACCAAGCATGAGTCTACAAAATCACACTCATGCAACTGTGAAGGGAGGAGCAAGAAAATCCCACCTAAGGGCACCTAATTGATAGACAGAACTGGCTGCCATGGAAAGGACAAACAAGAATATTGACAAAGCATCATTCCCTGAAGCCCAAATACAAAAGGACTGGCTACGATCACCATCTGTGCCCCTACTAGAAGCCTAGCACCAAGCCAAGTAGTAAAAAGCCGAGGAAGACACACTGGTGGAGGGACAAGAGCATCACCACTTCTGTGATGCTGGCAGGCATGGATGGCTGAAAACTACAGGGGAATCTGGGTGACCTGATTCCACAGCCTGTGCATCTGTTCACTTCTATGCCCAAAAGATCAGAAAGCTATGACTTTACAAAAGAGACCTGGAGGTCTTATTTCTCACAAGTTCAAAATGAACGCTAAGTATGAAATAGCAGCTAAACTAATACACAGTACCTTGGGCTTATTTACTAGTTGTAGTGGTGCTGGTGGTGGTGGTAGTGATAGTCATGGTTAGTGACAGAGGTGGTAACAGTAATGGCATCCAGGAAACTATTGGAATTAGAGTAGGAGTTTGGGAATCAACCTGCGAAGTTTCAAGATCTGTTTTTACTGCTTCTTAGCTTCCAGATCTGGACAAAAGTACTTGCTTTAGTAAAATTCGGTGTAACAACTTAATTCAGTTAAGAAAGAAGAAAAAAACTTGTAATATTTGAACAGTCTTCAGTTCATCTTATCAGAAACATATTAAGCAACATTGGTGTTCTGTGTAAGATGTACACATGAAATAAGATGCAGTATCTGCCCATACTAACTCACAATCTGTTGGAGGAGAAAGATAAACATATTATTACAAAATATAATAAAACACTCTATTACAAAACCCAGTGAAATTGCTATAGTAAGAGTTCAAACACAGTCCAGACAAGGAATGGACCAACTGTGACCCAGGGACTCCCAGATGGCTTAAAGAAGGAAGTCAGATTTGGGATGAGTTCTGATGGATGGGCAGAACTCTGAAGACCAGATATTAGGGTGAAGACACCTTCCTGGCAAAGAAAGTATATAAAATATTCTGGAAAGAGCAAGAAGACCATGTTAAGGTGATCAGAGAAAATGGAAAGTAAAAAACTGTCTCTTAGAAGTGACTAAGGGAAAGACCTGCACAGGGTAATGTGGCATCTAAGTTAAGAGATCCTTATCATGCTTGGTGATCAACCCTGATCTTGAGACTCAAAGTTTCAAAAATCCAGAAATTCAAAATCCTGCAGCCATGGTTCCCCCCAAGAAGCTAGTAAATTATGGAAATACTAAGGTGATTATAGTCTCAGCCAGAGCCCTGTGTGCACAATCAGTACAAATCAGAAAGTGTTCTGGCCTGAGGGACATAACATTTCTCTGGAAAGCGCAGCACATTTGGGCCTCCTTCTGCTCTTTATCCGAAGGGCTATCTAGGGCCTAACTGTGCTCATTGTCCATAAGAATAGCCTCAGGCTGAGGACAGATTTGAAGAGGCAATGTTCAACCCAGCCATGATTTTCAGGCAATTCACCAAGGTTTACATGATGGGCATCTAGAAATACCTGCAGCCCATTTAGATAGGTGGTCTCACTCTGTCAATCTTCATAAGGCTTTGAAACAGCCACAGAGTGTTGCAACTGGCGCCTAGGGTGACTTTCCTCTGGACGTAACGCCAGATCACCAACTCTCCTGAAGCCCAAGTCCCTGTGCTCTGTGTCTTCTGTGGGCCTGAGGAAGCTGTAGATTCAGCCTTGGTTAATTATTTACTGATAGTTTTACTCTTGATTCTTTTATTCATGAGTAATTCATAAAGCAACTGCCATAAATTTCCAGTTCCCACTTACTGTAATGTCTCCAGATATGTTCTTCTTTTCATGACTAAAAACAATTCACACTACTTTTAAAAACTCAAGAATATCACTTAAATTTCTTAAGATGTTTCACAGAGATTGTATCCACTTGTTTTAAAACTTTTTAAGCCATATTTTTATGTGTGTTGGAAAGGACCCCAAGAAACCATCTGCATTGGTCCCTGGCTAAAATCAGTAAAGTATTATTATCTCCATCTTGTAAATGAAGTGACATCAAAGAGAGGTGACCAGGATCTACTTTATTTTTTTTTTTTTTTTTTTCAATTTCATCAAATTTTATTTATTTATTTATTTTTATTATTATTATTTTTTTAATTTTTCTTAACTTTACAATATTGTATTACTTTTACTATACATCGAGATGGATCTGCCACCAGAATACATGTGTTCCCCATCCTGAACCCTCCTCCCTCCCCCTTCCCACACCTTCCCTCCAGGTCATCCCAGTGCTCCAGTCCCAGGCATCTGTTATCGGGCATCGTACCTGGACTGACTCGTTTCAGATATGATATTATACATATTTCAATGCTATTCTCCCCAATCGTCCCACCCTCTCCCAGTCCCAGAGTCCAAAAGTCTGTTGTATACATCAGTGTCTCTTTTGCTGTCTCATAAGCAGGGTGATTGTTACCATCTTTCTAAATTCCATATATATGCATTAGTATACTGTATTTGTGTTTTTCTTTCTGGCTTACTTCACTCTGTATAATAGGCTCCAGTTCCATCCACCTCATTAGAACTGATTCAAATGTATTCTTTTTAATGGCTGAGTAATACTCCATCGTGTATATGTACCACAGCTTGCTTATCCATTCATCTGTGGATGGACATCTAGGTTGCCAAAACTGGATCAGGAAGAAATAGAAAATCTTAACAGACCCATCACAAGCACGGAAATTGAAACTGTAATCAGAAATCTCCCAGCAAACAAAAGCCCAGGCCCAGACGGCTTCACAGCTGAATTCTACCAAAAATTTAGAGAAGAGCTAACACCTATCCTACTCAAACTGTTCCAGAAAATTGCAGAGGAAGGCAAACTTCCAAACTCATTTTATGAGGCCACCATCACCCTAATTCCAAAACCTGACAAAGATCCCACAAAAAAAGAAAACTACAGACCAATATCACTGATGAACATAGACGCAAAAATCCTTAACAAAATTCTAGCAATCAGAATCCAATAACACATTAAAAAGATCATACACCATGACCAAGTGGGCTTTATCCCAGGGATGCAAGGATTCTTCAATATCCGCAAATCAATCAACGTAATACACCACATTAACAAACTGAAGAATAAAAACCATATGATTATCTCAATAGATGCAGAGAAAGCCTTTGACAAAGTTCAACATCCATTTATGATAAAAACTCTCCAGAAAGCAGGAATAGAAGGAACATACCTCAACATAATAAAAGCTATATACGACAAACCCACAGCAAACATTATCCTCAATGGTGAAAAACTGAAAGCATTTCCTCTAAAGTCAGGAACAGGATCTACTTTAATAATGACAGAGCCAATACCACGGTGCTGGTCTCCAGATTCCTAATGTGGTGTTTCTTTAAATTATGCCCTGCTGTTTTGTAACCATTAACAACTAAAGTAGTGTGTCCAAAATTAAACAAAACCAGAGGTAGTAAGCTACATGTTTAAAGCAGGAACCCAGGCTATAGCCTTCTATTTCCTGAGCCAGATGAACCTAGACATGTCCTTTAATTTCTCTGTGCCTGTTTCTTCATTTGTAGAAGAGAGATGCTCATTCCTCCTAGGGTGTTGAGAGGGTTAAAGAAGTCATTACTTTGTAAAGTTCCCAGTCTAGATCACCATGTAAGTATTTGCTACAGCTATTGCCATCCTCACTCCCAACCTGTTCCTATTTTTCCCTGTGGGATTAAGTGATAGCACCCTCTTTCTCCCATTGGAAAAGTAGGAACTTTAAAGTCTTCCTTAGTAACTACTCATCCTGTTTACCCCCTCTCTCTTATCCCATGATCATGAAGTCTTTTTAATTCTATGAAGTCTTTTTAATTCTATGAAATCTTTTTAATTCTAATTTCTAAATATCTCTTAAATCCATTCTCCACTCAGCATCCTCTTTAACAAGCTGTAGTTCCATCCTGAATCTCTTACCTAGACTGTTTCAAACATTCCTTCCTTGACTTTCCTCCTCCAACCAAACTTCCTCACCCCTGATGTAACATCCTTTAGAAAGGAAAATCCTACCATATGAATTCCCTGTTTGATTTTCCAGTGGCTTCCCCATTGTGCCCATCAGGCTGATATCACAATAAGTTCAGCTCAATCATCAAAGATTCTAATTTAGTAGGTCTGGAATGGGGACCTATGGATCTATTTTTTTAATGCACTCTCCAACTTGATTCTGGTATTTTTTTTTTTTCATGGCCTGAAGTTTGGGAATCTGTGGAAAAGACAAAATGTGCACTCATTAGGATGTCTCATAAAGTCCTTCACAATCTGGCCTTAATCTACCCCTCCAGAGAAAATGAATGCCCTCTTTCCCTTTGGATTGCTCTTTGACTGAGTTGTTCCTTATTTGTGCTCCCACAGTTCTGTATGCATAAGTCTCACAACAATACCTATTTCAGCATAATTTCACTACATCTCACCCCTACTTGACCCAATTGTAGGACCAACTTCATGAGCATGTGGCTTGTGCAGTCACAAAAGGCCCTGCTCTTGGAAGGATGCTCTGCTAGAGTCATCCTAAAGTTCATAATAATTGTTGAGCCAGAGGTACCTCATTTTTATTTTGCACTGAGCCCCACAAATTACATACTTGGCCCTACCCATTCATCTTTGAACTCCTTGAAAACAGAAACTGTTTGCTATTCACTTGAAATCCTCTTTGGTTAGCACAGAGGATGCTTGGCATAGAGGAAGGGTTTGGTAAATATTTGTTGGATTTATACATGAATGGATAAAACAGTAGAATAAAGTATCTCATAGGAAAATAATGTAGTATGGCTAATTAACTCCAAAGAATAAGTTTTGTTTATGATTGATGGAGAGAGCAATCGATTGATAAATTCACAAGATGACTGACAATCCCCAATAAACAACATAAATTTCCTAGGTTTCTCTTTATTCGAACCGTCTCACCCTTTGAGCCCCGCTGCCTCTCTGTTCTTCTCAGAATACAAAATTGCAGGTTAAGGGAGCTTGGTGTTGTGCCATCAGCTATGCCCTGAGTGTTTGCGCCAAGCACTGTACTATATTCTGGGAATTGGGGAAAGGGGAGAAGGAGGCCATAGAAAGGTGAACCAAACAGGTCCCCTATTCTCAAGAAGCCATTAAATCTTACTCTTCAAGAGTTCCAATCAAAGATGAGTTGACTTCATGGGAGTTCTACAGCAATGAATCAAGAATAAAGACACTAGACTTGGCCAGTGGCCCGGCTTCCTGAACACTTCAGCTGACAAAATGTCTCAGTCTGAACACAATTCCTCCACTATGAGTCCGGTGGGTTTGCTAGTTAACATTGGCAACCAACTCGGAGGTGCTCAACGAGCATAATAAATAAGTGGCTATTGAGGTGGGGGAGGTGCTTTTGATCCCTGGTGTTAGGGAAGAAAGGGCCAACATCAACTATCAAAGTGAGCCCAATAATTGCTGAGGACAGATGCCCCTGACTCACGCTGAAGGCTCGACAGGACTTCCAATGTGGCAAAGACCACACACCACCCTGCTGCCATATTATGTGCCTGTGGCATGAGCTTCTTGCTGCTCCCAATGATTTGGAAGTTCAGAAAGAGGTGCCCTTGCTTTTCCTTATTCACTGGGAAAAGTTACCCCATCTACTTGGTTGCCCAGTCTACTGGGTTACCCAGTCTACCAGTCTACTGGAAAATTTTTAGTTACCCAGTCTACTGGTTGATATAACATCAGTGATAACAGTAAGATAATCTAGTAAAAATAAATGTTGACAAACATATAGATGTGTGATAACTTTCAAATAAAGGAAATGAAAATATAATACGGCCACAAAGTATCACTTTCACATTCCAGATGAGACAAAGGTTAAGACTGATAGTGCTCAACAGTGGCAAGTAGAGAAAGTAAGCATTCTCAAAAAAGACTGCTAGTCAGAGTATAAACTGGTACAATCACAATCTTAGGGAGGGCAGTTTCGTATTAAAATCACGTATCAATCAAAATTTACAATACACATCCCCTTTAAAGCAGCAGTACCTTTTTCTAGGACTTTTCCCTGGGGAAATGCTCTGATGAATATATAAAAATACATGCACAAAATTGTCTGTCACAGCCAAAAAATATTTAGAAATGACCTAAATGTGCAACATGAGAGATGTACTTGGTTTAGTATAGTCCATCCAAACATAATTTAAACATTAAAATGGTTATATGAATCTGTAAATATCAAAAGGAAAATATGTCCCTAATACATTTTAAGTGTAATGAAAAGGCCAGCTTTAAAAAGAGTATAAGTGGAATGACTCCATTTTTTGTTTAAAAAAATGTATTTATGATAATGTGTATATATTCTTTAAAGGGTAGATTGTGACTGTCTTTTGATTCAGCACGGTAATAGTGCAAATAAATGGATAATATCCAAATACAATATTCTTATTTATTTTATTTTTTAAAAATATTTATTTATTTGGCTGGGCCGGGTCTTAGTTGTGTCATGCAGGATCTTCAATGTTCACTGTGGCATGTGGGATATAGTTCCCTGACCAGGGATTAAACCCCTGCCCCTGCCTTAGAAGTGTGGAGTCTTAGCTACTGGACCACCAAGGGAATCTCAGTATTCTTATTTTATTCAGGCATGTATGGAGGAGGGAGAAAAGTCTTGAAGAAATAATATGTGCTATAGTGTATGGATATAAAGTTAACAACCAGCCTTCAGGTGGAGCAGACAGAAGTTCTCTGCAGCACCTTCTGATTTCTATGGCATAAATACACCCAACATTATTAATTTCAAGCTACTAATGTGGCATCACTGAATGCAGAGTTGAGAAGAGATGTACAGTAGCATATCATTATGTAGTATTTCCATGATATACATACAACAAATAAAAATAATTGCAAGAATATAGATAACATTAAAATGTAGTGAAATGCTAGCAAATGATAAGTTTTGTATATGCATTTTTTATAAGTCTGGAAGGAGAGTCACCAGTATAATAGTATTGATCATGTCTGGTTGGAAAGTTCATGAATCATATTTACTTCATTCTTTATACCTTTTATATGTCATTGCAACATATTTTACAATAAACATATGTTACCTTTATAATCAGAAAAAATTGTCCAGGCTTTTTTTTTCTTTTTTAATTGCTAAAATCCAGGAAGGAAAAAAATCAGGGAACACAATTTTTAAAACAAGTCTCAGACTTCCTTGGTGATCCAGTGGCTAAGTCTCTGAGTTCCCAATCCAAGGGGCCCAGGTTTGATTCCTGGTCAGGGAACTAGGTCCCACATGTCAGAACTAACGAGTCCGCAAGCTACAGTAAAGATGGAAGATCCTGCATGCTGCAACTAAGACCTAGCACAGCCAAGTAATTAAATAAACAAACAAAAATATTTATTTAAAAAAGTCTCACTGGAATAAAGCACTTCCCCATGAAGGAGTCTGGTTTCACTACAGTGTAACTATAATAGGGAGTAAAGTTTGAATCAATTACATCATATCTTTGTACAGTCATGGTATAAGGAAATGAGCACTCAGTGTTTCTAAGCCCTTTCCAAATATAAATATGTACCATCTGAATTTGAGATCCCAGGCCATCTGATGCTCTCCTTTTACAGATAAGGAAACTGAGTCCTAAGACTGGCGGGTATTTTCCAAAGTAAGCACGACAAAGCTGATTATTAATAAAGAAACTCAGCACCTCTCCATTTATAAATGGTTTCTATAACTTGTGAATAAAAGTGTATATTCTTCACTTGTCATTATTTAATGAGAAGAGACGGCCTCATTCGGTGGGGAGGGAGGTGGCAGTATGCATTCAACTGGTTAACTGCTGAAGCCCTGACTTTTATCTTTGGATAGACACCAGCTTATGATTCTCCAGAATTTTATATTTCTTCAAACACTTCCACATAAGAACCCTGTGAGACAAGTAAGAAAAGGACTACACCCATTTTACAGGCACAAAAACAGGCTAGAGCAGGCAAGTGGCTAGCCCAAGGCTAGTGAAAGCCTGATCTCTGGTCCCACTTGGGTGATGTCTGAGAGACGGTCTCCTTTCTGAGGCCTCTCAGAGGCAGTCATTTGGGGAAATCTTCTCTGAAGTTCACTTTTCCCCCTTTTCTGACTTATCCTCCTAACAAGTGCTTTCTTCCATGGGCTCCTGTCTCAATTTACACTTGAGGATATTAATTTTAGGTCACCTAGAGTGTCTTGGAGAAGACAATGGCAACCCACTCCAGTACTCTTGCCTGGAGAATCCCAGGGACAGGGGAGCCTGGTAGGCTGCCGTCTCTGGGGTTGCACAGACTCAGACATGACTGAAGCGACTTAGCAGCAGCAGCCTCAGCAGAGTGTCTCTTTATTTTTTTTTTTTATAGGTATCAAGAATCTCTTTTATTGATTATCAGAAACATTACAAACATCTAATATGAACAAATTGTAACATGACAGTGATTAGTTTGAACAATTAATACATTTCAGATATATTATTATACATATTTCAATGTTATTCTCCCCAATCATCCCACCCTCTCCCGGTCCCAGAGTCCAAAAGTCTGTTCTATACATCAGTGTCTCTTTTGCTATCTCGTAAATAGGGTTATTTTTACCATCTTTCTAAATTCCATATATATGCGTTAGTATACTGTATTTGTGTTTTTCTTTCTGGCTTACTTCACTCTGTATAATAGGCTCCAGTTCCATCCACCTCCTTAGAACTGATTCAAATGTATTCTTTTTAATGGCTGAGTAATACTCCATTGTGTATATGTACCACAGCTTGCTTATCCATTCATCTGTGGATGGACATCTAGGTTGCTTCCACGTTCTGGCTATTGCAAACAGTGCTGCTATGAACATTGGGGTACACGTGTCTCTTTCAATTCTGGATTTCTCAGTGTATATGCCCAGCAGTGGGATTGCTGGATCATAAGGCAGTTCTATTCCCAGTTTTTTGAGGACTCTCCATACTGTTCTCCATAGTGGCTGTCTCTTTATTTTGTAGTTTATTAGTTCTAGAGTAGAAGATAGTCCCAGGCATCATTAGGCCTGGAAGTATTCCATTCTTCTTTATTTGACATGAAGGCTAAACCCTAGAATGTTATTTTCCCTGGAAACTTACAGTAATTAGAAAGCCAGAAACTATAAACACTTGGTGTGACACATTTCTAGACAATGTTGATTTGCTAAAAGGAACTAACATTGAGGCCAAGGGAGACAGACTGACTCAGGAAATACAAACCGTATATAACAACAGATCCTGGAGAATCTAAGCAGATCAGATGCTCCTAAACTTTGTTTGGTTAAAGGAGGAAGTGTGTTCTCCTACGGGAAGGGAGGAGGGAGGAGGGTTCAGGATGGGGAACACGTGTATACCTGAGGCGGATTCATGTTGATATATGGCAAAACCAATACAATATTGTAAAGTTAAAAAATAAAATAAAAAAAGAGTACCATATCCAGGACTTTCCTGGCTACAGTATTGGTCCAGCCAATCCTCTGTGCTTCCACTGTAGGGAGTGCAGGTTTGATCCCTGGTCAGAGCACTCTAGTGTTCTTCCCTGGAGAATCCCAGGGACGAAGGAGCCTGGTAGGCTGCTGTCTATGGGGTCGCACAGAGTCAGACACGACTGAAGCGATGCAGCAGCAGCAGCAGAGAACTAAGACCCCACATGCCTTGCAGTACAACTTAAAAGAAAAAGGTGTGCTATATCCTCTGCAAAAGCTGAAGAAGGCATCACAGGGTGTAGTGAAAACTAAGTTAGTGGGCAAAAAACTATTTTGTAAACTAAAAATCACTCTTAAAATAAGTGTGGCATACATTTAAGATATCTTGCTAATTTTTGATGCTTGCTGTTCTGGGTGAAGGGAGTGGGGGTGGTGTGTTTAAAATGGACAGTGTCAGACACAGTAATAGGCAGGTGGCCAGGTTTCTCCAGGCTGAGCAGGCTAGAGAGCTCAAGAGTGCATACTAATTGCTGCACCTCCGCTGAGACTGGCGGCTAGATGACTCCTCTCCAGAAAACACAGTGTGCTTTCCGCGTCAAAGGCCCTCTCCTAACCGGGCTTTCAGTTGCATGCAAAACTAGGCTGACACCCGAATGTGTTGACCGAGTGATGCCATTGTGAAGGTGGCCTGCTGACAATGTTGCCTCAGTAGAATATGTAGGCTACAAAAGGGGGACAAGTGTCCCTGCAACTAGAAATGTCCCGCCAGCAAGTAGATGACTCTGCATGACTCTGGAATGACAAGCTGTGGAAGAGAAGAAATGCGTATAGAGGAAAAGAGTAGTTGTATTTCCAGCTGAGGATTTGACGGAGAATAAAAAACCCTTAGAAGGAAGCAGACTTTGCCTTCTTGTGAATAATATGAACAATGAGGATCAGATTTTCAACTTAACCCAGAGAATTTTCTCAAGTTTCTTAACACAGAGAAAACACTTTGGAGGGAAAGGGATGGATCAGAAAAAGGGATGGATCAAAAACATGGATCAGAAGGTCACTTCTGGTGACATTTGTGTAGGGCCTAAAGGCAATTGTTATTTGGTAGTCAAATCCAAAAGAAGTAAGGAGACAGTTAAGAAAGCCACATAAACTTGGGAGACTTTGATTCCCTTATAAATGTTTCAGCTTTAATAGTAGAAGGGATCTACTTTTGAAGTTCCAAAAAATGTTGTTGCTATAGGAACAGGTAAGCAGATTAGACTTGAAAGACCAGTTTAGGAACAAAGAATTTAATAGTCAGGGCTAAAGCAATTAACCAAGAAAACAATTTTAAGTAAATATCTTTGGGGTTTGTTACTTATATATTTACTCCAGGAAAATTAAAAATGCTACTGTAGAATGAGAATTTCACATTTTAACATTTTAATTACACCATTACTGGCATAAAAGACTATGCTTACACAATTAGCAGAACGGCCTTATTAACAGAAGTACACATTTCTAACTCTCTCTTGATTAGATTGTAATTGAGAAATACAGCTTTAATTTCAGCAAAAGCGTAAGAATCATCTTTGATTTTCCTACAGTTTCTCAGATGGGAACATACCTAAAATAAAAGAGACTGTGAACTCCAGAAAATTTTCTGTAACCAATCTGTATGACGGGAATAACAAGTAAAATTCTAGAAGTAAAGAGAAACATACGTAGGCTGATAATTGTTACTATTTTTATGTGTTTTCTGCCCAGACATCTTTGTGAACACAGATATGTGAGCAGAGGAGGTCAGGACCCCATTGCTCTCTTACCTCTCTGAAGATGTGCTAGTTCTTCCTATCAGGAAATATGCTGCTCCCAACAGCAGGAATTTGCTAAAATTAGTAGGTTTTGACCAGAAGTGGCTATACTGATGAGACTCGAAACAAATCATAAAGTGGCACTGTACTTCTCTCCCTTTCAATTCTACTTCAAAACGTCCTTGATAAAATGAATACAATATTTTTAAGCCTACCAGATTTCTGGCGTCAGAGGTCACATTTATGGGAAAGGAAGTTTTCTTGTTCATTGTCTTTTCTCACTTAGTGCCAAAATCAAAACGCAGGGAAGTGTGTATATGAGCATGTGTTTGTGGGTATGAGTGTATGTAAGCATGTCAGCGTGTGAGTGTAAGTGTGTGTGAGTGTGTGTGTGTGTATGTATATGTGTGCGAGTGAGTGAGTGAGTGTTGGAGGCTGGGCAGTGGAAATGGAAAGACGTGGAATGTGGCAGGAATCTTACCATCTCATTTTCTTCTCCTTCATTGAGTAAAGCGTGCTGGCCCTTCTCAAAGTGGTCCCCCATGGAAAAGCGACTCCACTCTTTCCTGACCTTCCGGAACAGATGTGTCCAGGTGGAGTTTGAACTCGCCCAGCCACCGTCGCTCTCCCTCTCCAGCTGACTGAAAGAGTTAATGCATTGACAATCCTCCAGGTTAAAACTCGCTCTGGAGCACACACCTTCTCCCAGCAAATGACAGTACTTAGCAAACCGAACTCCTCCCACGAGCCACCCTCTGCTTGGAGGAATTTCTGCCGGCTCCTGGCTAACTGCATTCTCTCTCAGCCACTGTCCCAAAGGAGGCTGCTCCCATGCTGGTCTTTTTGTACCCAACTTACAGGGAAAGAACTCATTGCCTGCACAGTGCCTGCCAGCCCAAGACATCTGACTGCAAATCCGGCGGGACAATGCAGAGTTGGCAGGACCTCTCCGAGGAGTGGGAATCAGGCAAAAGGACTCTAACAGAGCTGCAGATTTTATTTGATTCACGAAAGCCCCAGTCCATCGACTTTTAATAAGATCTTCATTCGTTTTGCTTACAAAAGGTAAAAATTGTGACTAATCCTCTTCAAAAGGTATTTGAAATCACATTTCTCTGTGCGTGTAAAAAAATATTCCACTCAATGTGTATGTGGAATTAAGTTTATTTTTTTGAGAAACTTGCAGAGAAAAAAAGGCATAATCAAACTATACCATGCTGTCTCCCCTCACTAAAATACTGGTGGTTGAACTCGTAAGGAGTCTAGACTCATTTTTAAATTTTTTCACACATTCATTCAACATACATTATTTGAGCATAGAGACTACATATATAAATCAAGTCATATATTACCCTCCAACTGATGTAAGTATTCAAATATACAAACAAATGTGGTACAAGGTGTTTAGTTATTTTGAGAGCTGGACTAGGAGTCTAAGATAACTGTCAGAAGTCCCAGTACTGTGGAAGGAACACACATTCATGTCTGCTCTTAAAGAGTAAAAAAAAAAAAGCAATCTAGCTGCTCACTGTAAGCATTTAACCTGCAGGAGCTGGCTCTTCTCAACCAATAACAGGTGGAATTGAATGGGGGCTTGGGGAAGCATGTTGTAGAGCTCTGATCAAGGACTGTCACCATAATTAAGCTAGACATCCAATTTAACAGCAGTCACTAGAGCACAGTGTCAGTCGCTAAGTTATGATTCTTTGTGACCCCATGAACTGCAGCACACCAGGTTTCCCTGTCCTTCACTATCTCCCAGAGTTTGCTCAAACTCATGTCCACTGAGTTGGTGATGATGCCATCCAACCATCTCATTCTCTGCCACCCTCTTCGGAGGGCCTGGGTTCAAATTTGGCCTTTCCTAGTTATGCCACATGGAGAAAACAAGTTTCATAAGTTCCGGAAGCCTCTATCTGCTCCTATGTAGAATAAAAAATGATAGCAATAGAACTCACCTCCTGTGTGAGGGGTAGTCCCTGGGAAACAGTGTGTGTTCAATAAAGGAGAGTTATTTTTACCTTCAGTGTGTCCACCCACTGTCCTTCAAGCTACCCACAAATATTGGCACTGATCACTAACCTGATATGAAAAATCTTAGCAAGTCAAAGACTGAAGTGTATGTGTGTGTGTAAAACATTGAACAAACGGTAAAGTATCACTAAGATAAGCATTTAAAAATAGCCTATTATAATATTAATTATTATATTTATACATACATGCAGCTCTCTGAATTTCTAAAAATTATTAGTGCAACTTAACCACATAAATAAAACATTTTATCACAAAATCAAAATATGAAGAGTATGAGATTTCTTTTTATAGGAGGATGAAAATCTTCTGGAATTAGTGGTTATGGCAGCAAAACTTTGTGAAAATATTAAACTCACTAAATTGTATACTTTTTAAAGGGTAGACTTTATAAATGTGAATTGTATCTCAACAAAAAAAAATTATATCTCAAAAAAGGGTAAGTGAATATTTTAGAGCTCTAGCAAGAGTCATGTAAATATTTAAGAGACTTCAAACTTTATCTCAACTTATGAGGACTGAGGAATGTTTCTATGTGAAGTGGTAAAACTATACCAGTGCTAGTGGGCAAGTGAGAAACAAGTGTTTCATTCTGTTGTCTAGAACTGGCAATTCCTGCACTTTTTTCTTCTGACTGGGTTCCTGAATACATTTGGCAATTCACGTGCCACTGTGGGGTTAAGACGAGTGTGTAATTGATTAAGATTTCAGGAAAAACTGCACACAAACTTAACCTCATTAAACAGATCTGATTTATGCCATAGCAATATTTCAGGCGAACTTGAATAGCAAAATCGGTCCATAAGAATGTAAAAAAAAAAAAAAAATGTTACTGAAAACCAGAAGTCCGTGGAAAACCATTTCAATGACATGGTCCAGGAGAACTGAGGACTTTGAAACGATGAGTTTCCTCACATCCCTCCAGAAGTTCTAATGGTAAAATATCCAAGTGCCTCTACAGCCCACATGACTCATGGGCAGCCCCCTTCCTTGTCTGTTGGTCTGTAAGCATGAGTGTACCTAGAAACAGAGCTACATTCCATGAAAAGGAAACAGAACATTTACAGACCACTTCCTCATACCAGGCACTATTCTGAGCCTTAGACTACTTACAGCAACCTCTGTAGTCAGTACTATTCTGGACCTTCCCACTTAGCAGACTGGGAAATGCCAGCACAGAAAATAAATGGTGACATGCAAGTATTTGGACATGGCAATGCAGCTCTCCCAATCCATGTTCCTCATTATTAGGTTAATACAGCTTCTACGGGTTCATTTGGCATAATCTAAGCACTTTCTGTGGAGAAGGCAATGGCACCCCACTCCAGTACTCTTGCCTGGAAAATCCCATGGGTGGAGGAGCCTGATGGGCTGCAGTCCATGGGGTCGCTAAGAGTCGGACACGACTGAGCGACTTCACTTTCACTTTTTTGCTTTCATGCATTGGAGAAGGAAATGTCAACCCACTCCAGTTTTCTTGCCTGGAGAATCCCAGGGGCAGGAGAGCCTGGTGGGCTGACGTCCATGGGGTCACGCGGAGTCGGACACGACTGAAGTGACTTAGTAGCAGCAGCAGCAGCAGCAGCAAGCACTTTCTGGGAGAAGGCAATGGCACCCCACTACTCTTGCCTGGAAAATCCCATGGACGGAGGAGCCTGGTAGACTGCAGTCCATGGGGTCGCTAGGAGTCGGACACGATTGTGTAACTTTCAAGTAGACAACCTGAGCAACTTCACTTTCACTTTTCACTTTCATGCATTGGAGAAGGAAATGGCAAGTCACTCCAGTGTTCTTGCCTGGAGAATCCCAGGGACAGGGGAGCCTGGTGGGCTGCTGTCTCTGGGGTCGCACAGAGTCGGACACAACTGAAGTGACTTAGCAGCAGCAGCAGCAAGCACTTTCTGAGAGATATTAAATCTATATGACCAGGAGAGCCTCTTTGGGAAGGAAGTATTTGAGAAGGGCCTTGAAGTCAGATAGGAAAAGCTTCAATAGATGGAGATGCTGGGGCTTAGACTGGAAGTGGGTCATAGGAAAGAGCATCTAAATCAAGGGAGCCATCAAGAGAAACACACAAGCTGGCCCAGAATTAATCCATCGCCTTTCCTGCAATCAAGGAGTGAGTGAAAGGAAAAGGGAGTGAGATATGGCAGGAAATAGAGATAAGGTCATTACCTGAATGGCCTGAGTCTGAGCTTAATACAGTAAGTAATGATGTCAGTGAAAATAAACTGGCATCACAAATATGCATATTTTCCTGGATTAACCTGTACTTGACTATTACAGGAATCACTGAATAAGCAAGTTCTAAAGTAACTCAGTCTTTCTAGACAATAGAAAGATTTTTTGAAACCTCTAAGTTAAATGTACTTCCTTTTACAACATTGTTGGAAAATTAATTATTATTTATTAAATAAATTTTAACTTAAATTTCAATAGACTTTTTTGGAGCATTTTTAGGTTTGTACTAAAGTTAAGCGGAAGGTACAGAGATTTTTCATATACTTTTTAAAAATATACATCCTTCCTCCTGCATTAGCATTCCCCACCAGAATGGTACATTTGTTGCCAATTAAACCTACACTGACAAATCATTTTTACTCAAGGTCCACAGTTTACACTAGAATTCACTTTTGGTATTGTCCATTCTGTGAGTTTTAATTCCTATAGTATCATAGTTTCTCTGCCCTAAAAATTCTCCCTCCTCCCACTATTAATCCCTAACTTTCCAATGACCTCAGGCAATGACTGATTTTTCACTGTCTCCATAGTGTTGCCTTTAGCATGTTACATAGTTGGAATCATACAATATGTTGCCTTTTCAAATTGATTTCTTTTGCTTAGTAATATGCACTTAAGTTCTCCTGGTCTTGTTTTGATGGCTCATTTCTTTTAGAGTTGAATATTATTCCATTGTCTGGATGTACCACAGTGTTATTTTATCTGTTCACCTATCAAAGGACATCTTGGTCACTTCCAAGTTTTGGCTATGAGAATGGCAGCTATAAACATTTGTGTGCGCGTTTTTGTGGCGACATACGTTTAGGAACAAGGAATTTAATAATCGGGGCTAAACTAATTAACTAAGAAATAATTTAAGTAAATAACTTTTGTGTTTGTTATTTATAATCACCTCTTTTGATTATGCCATCAGGGAATTGTAAATTAAAGCAACAATGAACTATCCCTCAGATCAGATCAGACACCTATTAATGGCCAAAATCTGGAATACTGCCAACACCAGATACCAGCAAGGATGTGGAACAGGAGAAGGTTTCATTGCTGCTGGGAATGCAAAATGGTGCTTTGGAAAACATTTTGGGAATTTCTCACAAAATTAAACATCTTATCATATAATTCAGTTATTACATTCCCTAGAATTTACTCAAGGAGTTAAAAGTTTCGTTATTTAAATAAGTATCTCTTTTCCTTAATATCACCCATTTGAAATATATTCTCTACTGGATGTGCCTCACAAAGTATAGTGTGACATGGTGAGCGCAGCAGATGTGGGTTTGGCGTGATGTGAATTCAAATCTTGACACTTTTCTAGCAGAAACCATTCATTCATTTATTTAACACTTGTTTGATTCACTTCATTGTGCCAACTTGTACTAGATGAAGAATGTGAGTTAATATACCTTGGAAGTCATTAAGAAGCAAGACAAACACCAAAATATGAATTCCAAAACAAGTGCTAATTACAAAAGAGTGGCAGAAAAAGTTCAGGTAGGGTAAGGACAAAAAGACTTCATGGAGGTTGGAAGCTCCAGGCCAACCTAGATAAATGGAGATGGAGAGATAGAGGAAACAATACTGACAAAGAAGACTGAAAGCAAAGGCCCACTGAAAAACATACATGTGAGCCCATTCTTAGGAATCTGAATAATACACACACATTTATATATCGATAACCTAGAATTGAGAGGAATTCCAAAGAGACAATGTTGCTTCAGCCATTTCCTCTCAAATACTCCATTTCAAATAAGAAGGGAAAAGAAAAAAAGAAGAAAACCAAAAATTAGCTGCCTCTTTGCTGATGTGGTGTCTCAGTTTGCTTTCATTTATCCCAGGAACATGTCCACTGATCTATTTTTCAACCTCTTTGGGTGTTTATAATGGATGCAAAATAGAAATAATGACACTTCCAGTTTCTCCCAGGACTCTAGGCCTGTGTCTTCTTCACATCCTAACCAATTTAGATTGGTGTGAAGATAAGTGGTAATCATGTTTCATCAGTATTAACCTCCACCTTTCATCTGAGAACTCCACAGCAGATTACAAATATTATTCCTTGCAACATCTCTATGAAGTAAGCAGATGAGTAATATTACTGCCCCCACTTGAGAGCTGTAGGAGCTGAGTCACAAAGGGGTCACAAAGACCAGTTCAGGGTCATGTGTCCTCAACATAAAGTTGAAATCAAAATGAGCGTGATGTCTCTGCTTGTCATCATTGGCAATGAGCTGCCTCAAGCTTCGTCTCCAGTCTCCATCCCTCCAGTCTGCTTATTTGCAAAGCACTTGAGACCTTTAACTCTAGAACTTTATCTAAGCTCATCTTATTAGTTGTTGTCCTAATCTGCGCTACTGTGTAATCTGCACATGACATGGTAGCAAGCAAAGATGTGATGTCCCACAGAGGAATTACCTACCTCAAGGTGGTGCTATGAAGTTTAATTGAATTAATTTTATTTATGAAACATTTAGCAACCCTAAGATGAAAGAGTCTAATACAAATTTACAGGGACTCCCCCATTAATTACAGTAGAAAAAGCAGGTTACCACTGTCTCTACTTCTCAGAAGTATCGCTCTCAAATATCCCTGCTTGGCATGGGGTTCTGACCTCCCTTATGGTGACTTGGCCCACTGGTCCACCTTCAGAAACAACCACCTGGTTTTCTGGTATTTTCAAAAACGCAAAACTCCTCTCTGGTGGTAAGGCAGCTTCTCTTCTGTGAAGTGTATCTCAGTTGGCAACTATTACAATACCAGGCCATTAAGGACAGTCTATAAAAATGGAAGCCAGAAGAGTAAATCCCCAGGCAGAAACTTCATGCCAGTATATTTACTTCTGAGAACTTCTAACCAGAAATTTTGAATATGCAAAATCATGCATGCTAAGGTAGAATTATTAAGAATCACAGATTGTTACAAGTAGACTGGACCTTAGAAATTACTAAATTACTTTCATTTTTTTCTCAGATGAAGAAAAAGTTCCAAGAAGACTGTATAATTATTTTCCGAGGTCATGGTCTGTGAGAGGTGGGCCTCAAATAAAGAACTTGAGTCTTATATAAGGTACTTTGTTATTGTTATTATCGTTCAGTCACTCAGTCGTGTCTGACTCTTTGCAACCCCAAGGACTGCAGCCCACCAGGCTCCTGTGCCCGTGGGATTTCCTAGGCAAGAATTCTGGAGTGGGTTGCCATTTCCTTCTCTAGAAGATCTTCTCCAGAAGACACTGCTCCAGAAGACATTCCTAACCTGTGTCTCGTGCATTGCAGGTGGCTTCTTTACCACTGAGCCATAGGGAAGCCCATAAGGTACTTTACACTGTACCATATTGCTACCCACTTTTTGCGAAGGAATCAAACTAGGATTCTTTGAACAGTCTCTCTAGTACATTTAAAAGAGGATTTCATTTGGAAAGTCCAATTTAAATAGAACATTTGCAGAATCCACTAACTGGGTAAAGCCATGGCCATATCACA
This sequence comes from Tragelaphus eurycerus, assembly GCA_935064755.1. Lineage (NCBI taxonomy): Eukaryota > Metazoa > Chordata > Mammalia > Artiodactyla > Bovidae > Tragelaphus > Tragelaphus eurycerus. The sequence continues at coordinate 26,611,484 of CAKXYN010000018.1, read as the reverse complement.
GAATTGTAGGATGTATCCAATTACTAATTTAGGCAGAATAGAAAGGTCTGTGAACATACCCAATGGACTTGATATCTGTACATGGCAAACTGCTGAATTTGCAGGTGCTAACAAAGGAAGTTCAATCTAGCCAATTGTCTATGGCAATCTTTGCCTACAGCTCAGGAGAGCAGTTGGCCATAGAAAGGAAGCCATAAGACAGAAGTGGAAATGTTTCCAAAAAGCAGCAAAGTCCAGCCGTGAGAAACATGGGGCAGGTGACACTTGGAAATCCAAACAGGAAGCTGGCTCCAGGAGTCTATTCTCTAGTGGCCAAGCCCAGCCAGAGACTTTGAGCCTGGGGGAGTGTTCCAATTCTGGGTAGGAGCCTGGCAAGAGAAAGCCTAGTCCTTACTCCTAAGAAGGATCTAGGGCTTGAGGCAGATTGCCAAACAGGAACTTGGGAACAGTAGTACCCACAGGTGATCTCACGTTTGGGAATGAGACAGAAGCCCAATTAGCAAAATCAGAGTGAAACTGTTAGGTGTCATTTCCAGGGCTCCAAAGAGCTCTGGCCCCACAGTCCTGTATGTCTCAGTGCAGAAAAGAATTCAGCAAGAGACAAAGTAATAGGTAAGAAGTGATTTATTAGAATAGGATGTTTGACTCGAAGGACATGAGTCTGAGTGAATTCCGGGAGTTGGTGATGGACAAGGAGGCCTGGCGTGCTGCGATTCATGGGGTCGCAGAGAGTCGGACACAACTGAGCGACTGAACTGAACTGAACTGAAGGCTCACAAGTGGGCAGGCAAGTGTTGTGTTGCCCTGGATACTCAGTGAGTTACATTTTTGTAATCAGAGGAAGAGAGGGGAGGAGGAAAAGGTCTTCACTTTCTGTCTTGAGTAGACATCACATTTCCATCATCAGTTCCTCCACCATGTAGAGCAAGGAAAATTTTCTAGTCCTTCCCTGTATGGTCAGGCCAGGTTTGTCATTGCACTTTGGAAAAAATATTTTCAAGTCTCAGTGCAATGAGGGTCTTTCATTTTGAAAAGTCACCTTCCCATAAGTGATTATTTTTTGTGTACACAGACCCTGTTTGGGGAGTCATTAACTTATGACACCACTGGGCAGGTCGTAGTCCTTATTTTCTACTATTGTTTTATTGTTTTGGTTGCATGGTGCAAAGAACATGTCTTGAGGCCAAAGAACATGTTTAGGGTGTTACCAGCTCACTGAGGAGGATATAGGTCGCATGCCACCATAGATTTTTTTGTTTGGGGTCATGTCTCATGCTTCTGTCGCATGGTTTTGTTTTCTAAGCAAGTTGGCTTGATTTTATCATTAAGCAAGCCTATCTGACTGTGATACTAAGCGACTTATTTTGCCTTATGAGTCAAGCAAGCTCACACTGTTTCAGAATTTTTCCATTACTTTCTTGAGTGATCATTAGTCCTACTGTGGTCTCCTTAATCCCCTAAATTTCCGTCTCTATCTACAGTTCCCTAATAGGGTTTCTAATGGTGACTGCAGCCATGAAAGTAAAAGACGCTTACTCCTTGGAAGGAAAGTTATGACCAACCTAGATAGCATATTGAAAAGCAGAGACATTACTTTGCCAACAAAGGTTCGTCTAGTCAAAGCTATGGTTTTTCCTGTGGTCATGTATGGATGTGAGAATTGGACTTTGAAGAAAGCTGAGCATCGAAGAATAGATGCTTTTGAACTGTGGTGTTAGAGAAGACTCTTGAGAGTCCCTTGGACTGCAAGGAGATCCAACCAGTCCATTCTGAAGGAGATCAGCCCTGCGATTTCTTTGGAGGGAATGATGCTAAAGCTGAAACTCTAGTACTTTGACCACCTCATGCGAAGAGTTGACTCATTGGAAAAGACTCTGATGTTGGGAGGGATTGGGGGCAGGAGGAGAAGGGCACAACAGAGGATGAGATGGCTGGATGGCATCACTGACTCAATGGACGTGAGTCTGAGTGAACTCCGGGAGTTGGTGATGGACAGGGAGGCCTGGCATGCTGCGATTCATGGGGTCACAAACAGTGGGACACGAATGAGCAACTGAACTGCACTGAACTGAAGCTAACTATTTGACCATCCTATTCTGTCTCTATCAAGAGAACTGCCTCTGGTCAGACTGGTGGGTAGTGTGACTTGGACCTCCTGGTATAGAGTGAGGCTGGTCTGGGTTTGGTACCCCCACTGTGGGATGACCCAGGAACAGGGCTGAGCCTCCTGGTGGGAATCCAGAACAGGTCCCTGCTGGAGATGGAGTTCTGTTCAGTTCAGTTCAGTCACTAGGTTGTGTCCGACTCTGCAACCCTATGGACTGCAGCATGCCAAGTCTTCCTGTCCATCACCAACTCCCAGAGTTTACTCAAACTCATGTCTGTTGAGCAGGTGATGCCATCCAACCATCTCATCTTCTGTCATCACCTTCTCCTCTCGCCTTCAATCTTTCCCAGCATCAGGATATTTTCAAATGAGTTAGTTCTTTGCATCAGATAGCCAAAGTATTGCAGTTTCAGCTTCAACATCACTCCTTTCAATGAATATTCAGGACTGATCTCCTTTAGGATGGACTGGTTGGATCTCCTTGCTGTCCAAGGGACTTTCAAGAGTCTTCTGTAAGCCACAGTTCAAAAGCATCAATTCTTCTGCACTCAGCTTTCCTTATAGTCCAACTCTCACATCTATACATGACTACTGGAAAAATCATAGCCTTGACTAGATGGACCTTTGTTGGTCCATAGCCTTGACTAGATGGACCTTTGTTGGCAAAGTAATGTCTCTGCTTTTTAATACACTGTCTAGGTTGGTCATAACTTTTCTTCCAAGGAGCAAGTGTCTTTTAATTTCATGGTTGCAATCACCATTTGCAGTGATTTTGGTGCCGAAGAAAATAAAAGTCTACCACTGTTTCCCCATCTATTTGCCATGAAATGATGGGACTGGATGCCATGATCTTAGTTTTCTGGATGTTGAGCTTTAAGTCAACTTTTTCACTCTCCTCTTTCACATTCATCAAGATGCTCTATAGTTCTTCTTCACTTTCTGCCATAAGGGTGGTGTTATCTGTATATTTGAGGTTATTGACATTTCTCCCAGCATTCTTGATTCCAGCTTGTGCTTTATCCAGGCCAGTATTTCTTACGATGTACTCTGCTGCTTCTGCTGCTAAGTCGCTTCAGTTGTGTCTGACTCTGTGCGACCCCATAGACGGCAGCCCACTAGGCTCCCCCGTCCCTGGGATTCTCCAGGCAACAACACTGGAATGGATTGCCATTTCCTTCTCCAATGCATGACAGTGAAAAGTGAAAGTGAAGTCGCTCAGTCGTGTCTGACTCTTCGGGACCCCATGGACTGCAGCCTACCAGGCTCCTCCATCCATGGGATTTTCCAGGCAAGAATACTGGAGTGAATTGCCATTACCTTCTCCAATGATGTACTCTGCATATAAGTTAAATAAGCAGGGTGACAATATACAGCCTTGATGTACTCCTTTTCCTAATCAGAACCAGTCTGTTGTTCCATGTTCAGTTCTAACTGTTGCTTCTTGACTTGCATACAGATTTCTCAGGAGGCAGGTCAGGTGGTCTGGCACTCCCATTTCTTTCAGAATTTTCCACAGTTTGTGGTAATCCACACAGTCCATGGATTTGGCATAGTCAATATACCAGAAATAGATATTTTTCTGAAACACTCTTGCTTTTTCAATGATCCAACAGATTTTGGCAATTTGATCTCCGGTTCCTCTAACTTTTCTAAAACCAGCTTGAACATCTGGAAGTTCATGGTTCATGTATTGTTGAAGCCTAGCTTACTGAATTTTGAGCGTTACTTGCATGTGAGATGAGTACAATTGTGTGGTAGTTTGAGCATTCTTTGGCATTGTCTTTCTTTGGGATCAGAATGAAAACTGACTTTTTCCAGTCCTGTGGCCACTGCTGAGTATTCCAAATTTGCTGGCATATTGAGTGCAGCTCTTTCACAGCATCATCTTTTAGGATTTGAAATAGCTCACCTGTAATTTCATCACCTCCACTAGCTTTGTTCATAGTGATGCTTCCTAAGGCCCACTTGACTTCACATTCCAGGCTGTCTGGCTCTAGGTGAGTGATCACAACATCGTTGTTATCTGGGTCATTAAGATCTTTTTTGTATAGTTCTTTTGTGCATTCTTGCCACCTCTTCTTAGTATCTTCTGCTTCTGTTAGGTCCATACCTTTTCTGTCCTTTATTGTGACCATCTTTGCATGAAATGTTCCCTTGGTATCTCTAATTTTCTTGAAGAGATCTCTTGTCTTTCCCATTCTATTGTTCTCTGTTTCTTCGCACTGATCACTGAGAAAGGCTTTCTTATCTCTCCTTGCTATTCTTTGGAACTCTGCTTTCAAATGGGTATATCTTTCCTTTTCTCCTTTGCTTTTCTCTTCTCTTCTTTTCACAGCTATTTGGAAGGCCTCCTCAGACAGCCATTTTGCTTTTTTGGCATTTCTTTTTCTCGGTGATGGTCTCGGTGATGATTCCTGTCTCCTGTACAATGTCACGAACCTCATTCCATAGTTCATCAGGCACTCTATCTATCAGATCTAGTCCCTTAAATCTATTTCTCACTTCCACTGTATAATCGTAAGGAATTTGATTTAGGTCATACCCGAATGGTCTAGTGGTTTTCCCTACTTTCTTCAATTTAAGTCTGAATTTGGCAATAAGGAGTTCACGATCTGAGCCACAGTCGGCCCCTGGTCTTGTTTTTGCTGACTGTATAGAGCTTCTCCATCTTTGGCTACAAAGAATATAATCAATCTGGTTTTGGTGTTGATCATCTGGTAATGTCCATGTGTAGAGTTTTCTCTTGTGTTGTTGGAAGCAGGTGTTTGCTATGACCAGTGCATTCTCTTGGCAAAACTCTATTAGCCTTTGCCCTGCTTCATTCTGTACTCCAAGGCCAAGTTTGCCTGTTACTCAAGGTGTTTCTTGACTTCCTACTTTTGCATTCCAGTCCCCTATAATGAAAAGGACATATTTTGGGGGTGTTAGTTCTAGAAGGTCTTATAGGTCTTCATAGAATCATTCAACTTCAGCTTCTTCAGCATTGCTGGTCAAGGCATAGACTTGGATTACCATGATATTGAATGGTTTGCCTTGGAAACAAACAGAGATCATTCTGTCATTTTTGAGACTGCATCCAAGAAATTTGGCCTTGGAATACGGAATGAAGCAGGGCAAAGACTAATAGAGTTTTGACATGAAAATGCACTGGTCATAACAAACACCATCTTCCAACAACACAAGAGAAGACTCTATACATGGACATCACCAGATGGTCAACACCGAAATCAGATTGATTATATTCTTTGCAGCCAAAGATGGAGAAGCTCTATACAGTCAGCAAAACAAGACCAGGAGCTGACTGTGACTCAGACCATGAACTCCTTATTGCCAAATTCAGACTTAAACTGCAGAAAGTAGGGAAAACCACTAGACCATTCAGGTATGACCTAAATCAATTCCCTTATGATTATACAGTGGAAGTGAGAAATAGATTTAAGGGCCTAGATCTGATAGATAGAGTGCCTGATGAACTATGGAATGAGGTTCGTGACATTGTACAGGAGACAGGGATCAAGACCATCCCCATGGAAAAGAAATGCAAAAAAGCAAAATGGCTGTCTGGGGAGGCCTTACAAATAGCTGTGAAAAGAAGAGAAGTGAAAAGCAAAGGAGAAAAGGAAAGATATAAACATTTGAATGCAGAGTTCCAAAGAGTAGCAAGAAGAGATAAGAAAGCCTTCTTCAGTGATCAATGCAAAGAAATAGAGGAAAACAACAGAATGGGAAAGACTAGAGATCTCTTCAAGAAAATAAGAGATACCAAGGGAACATTTCATGCAAAGATGGGCTCGATAAAGGACAGAAATGGTATGGACCTAACAGAAGCAGAAGATCTTAAGAAGAGGTGGCAAGAATACACAGAACTGTACAATAAAGATCTTCTTGACCCAGATAATCATGATGGCGTGATCACTGACCTAGAGCCAGACATCCTGGAATGTGAAGTCAAGTGGGCCTTAGAAAGCATCACTATGAACAAAGCTAGTGGAGGTGATGGAATTCCAGTGGAGCTATTCCAAATCCTGAAAGATGATGCTCTGAAAGTGTTGCACTTGATATGCCAGCAAATTTGGAAAACTCAGCAGTGGCCACAGGACTGGAAAAGGTCAGTTTTCATTCCAATCCCAAAGAAAGGCAATGCCAAAGAATGCTCAAACTACCGCACAATTGCACTCATCTCACACGCTAGTAAAGTAATGCTCAAAATTCTCCAAGCCAGGCTTCAGCAATATGTGAACCGTGAACTTCCTGATGTTCAAGCTGGTTTTAGAAAAGGCAGAGGAACCAGAGATCAAATTGCCAACATCTGCTGGATCATGGAAAAAGCAAGAGAGTTCCAGAAAAACATCTATTTCTGCTTTATTGACTATGCCAAAGCCCTTGACTGTGTGGATCACAGTAAACTGTGGAAAATTCTGAAAAAGATGGGAATACCAGACCACCTGATCTGCCTCCTGAGAAATTTGTATGCAGGTCAGGAAGCAACAGTTAGAACTGGACATGGAACAACAGACTGGTTCCAAATAGGAAAAGGAGTACGTCAAGGCTGTATATTGTCACCCTGTTTATTTAACTTCTATGCAGAGTACATCATGAGAAACGCTGGACTGGAAGAAACACAAGCTGGAATCAAGATTGCCGGGAGAAATATCAATAACCTCAGATATGCAGATGACACCACCCTTATGGCAGAAAGTGAAGAGAAACTAAAAAGCCTCTTGATAACAGTGAAAGTGGAGAGTTAAAAAGTTGGTTTAAAGCTCAACATTCAGAAAACGAAGATCATGGCATCTGGTCCCATCACTTCATGGGAAATAGATGGGGAAACAGTGGAAACAGTGTCAGACTTTATTTTTCTGGGCTCCAAAATCACTGCAGATGCTGACTGCAGCCATGAAATTAAAAGACACTTACTCCTTGGAAGGAAAGTTATGACCAACCTAGATAGCATATTGAAAAGCAGAGACATTACTTTGCCAACAAAGGTTCGTCTAGTCAAGGCTATGGTTTTTCCTGTGGTCATGTATGGATGTGAGAGTTGGACTTTGAAGAAAGCTGAGCATCAAATAATAGATGCTTTTGAACTGTGGTGTTGGAGAAGACTCTTGAGAGTCCCTTGGACTGCAAGGAGATCCAACCAGTCCATTCTGAAGGAGATCAGCCCTGGGATTTCTTTGGAAGGACTGATGCTAAAGCTGAAACTCCAGTACTTTGGCCACCTCATGTGAAGAGTTGACTCATTGGAAAAGACTCTGATGCTGGGAGGGATTGGGGCAAGAGGAGAAGGGGTCGACAGAGGATGAGATGGCTGGATGGCATCACTGACTCGATGGACGTGAGTCTGAGTGAACTCCGGGAGTTGGTAATGGACAGGGAGGCCTGGCCTGCTGCGATTCATGGGGTCGCAGAGAGTTGGACACGACTGAGTGACTGATCTAATCTGATCTGTCTGCATTCCATCTCTTTTGTTGACTGTCATGGCTACTCCATTTCTTCTAAGGGATTCCTGCCCACAGTAGTAGATATAATGGTCATCTGAGTTAATTATACCCATTCAAGTCCATTTTAGTTCACTGATTCCTAGAATGTCGACTTTCACTTTTGCCATCTCCTGTTTGACCACTTCCAATTTGCCTTGATTCATGGACCTAACATTCCAGGCTCCTATGCAATATTGCTCTTTACAGCATCAGTCCTTGCTTCCATCACCAGTCATATCCACAACTGGGTGTTGCTTTTGTTTTGGCTCCATCTCTTCATTCTTTCTGGAGTTATTTCTCCACTGATCTCCAGTAGCATATTGGGCACCTACCATCCTGGGGAGTTCATCTTTCAGTATCCTATCATTTTGCCTTTTCATACTGTTCATGGGGTTCTCAAGGCAAGAATACTGAAGTGGTTTGCCATCCCCTTCTCCAGTGGACAACATTTTGTCAAAACTCTCCCTCACGGAGATGGAAAGAGAAAGGCAAAACTGGGAGTGGCCACTGGGCTCCTTGTTTGCCATTCTCCCTCGTGTCCACTTTAGGATGACTTTTGCTAGTTATGGTTTTCATCATTCATCAGCAAGTGCACAGAAGGAAAGAGATAGTCGAGTGCATCGACCCATGATATTTGAGAAGGGAGAAGAGACTGCAATGAATGCCTCATAAAGTTCAGAGCTTGTATTTGTTCATCTTACAGGTGTCTCCCAATGCCTTAAGCAAATGGAAAGTGTTATTTCCTGATGGGAAACTGAGTGGAAATTGGAACTGAAGCACTTCTAGTACTCACACCTATCCCTCCATTGTGAGGTATCAAAGCGGGCTTGCTGAGGTCTTCAGCTTGCCCAGGCCCTCCACTAACTCTACTCAATCATCTTAGATTAATAATCTAAGGAAAAACTGAGTTTGTCATGCAAACGCAACTTCAAAACAAGTCCCCATGCTTCCAGCTCAATCTCTGTTCTAATAGAGGTTTTTTGGGAGGCCTTCTCTGTCTTGCCACTGACCTCCTCTGCAAGGCTCTGTGAAACATTGCCTTCTTCCCGTGTCTGTCACAGGAATGTCCCTGTACTTCTGCTTGCACTGGGGCCTGAGCAGCTTACTACCCCTTTAGTCTTTCTCTGGTCCCAGGACGCTTGTCATTGTCTGCCTGCTTTGTCTCTCTGTTTGTTTATATCCCATTCACCCTATAGGGCATTGGTTCACTTTTTCATTTGTGAAATGGAATAATACTACTGCTCTACTCTGTGAGGTGGTTGTAAGAATGAGTAAGATAGTGCATACATACCCGGACTAGTGTCAAACAAATTATAAGAATTTTTTTAAAGGAAAAATTAGTGGAAGTTAAAGATAACTATACCTGGGAATTTTTTCTTCCCTAAAAATATTTTTATATGAAACAGATATATACATATAATATATATACATATACAAAGCACATATAAATACAAAGCATATTATAAATACTATTTGTATATTTATTCTACATAGACACAGAAAATGGGGAAAAAAGACAAATCATTTTTATTCTAGCAGGGAGGGGCAAGATAGGGGTATGTCATCAGGAGATACAAACTACAATGTATAAAATAGATAAGCAACAAGGATATATTGCACAGCACAGGAAAATACAGCCATTATTCTATAATAACTTTAAGGGCAGTATAATCTATAAAAATACTGAATCACTATGCTGTATACCTGAAATTAATACTGTAAATCAACCATACTTTGATAAACATAAATAATAAGATAAAATAATTTTATTACTCTTTTAAAATAAACACACACACACACAAACCAATTGGTTGAAAGATGTCATCATTTGGAGCAGGCCAAGTTAAGTCAAAGACATCCCGACCCTGGCCACTGAGCCTGCCTCACTAGGCCTTGCTCTGGGCACCGCAGCCTGCCACCTACAAGCCTGGCTGCACCCTGTGTGATCTGTGACAATAGTTGTATGGCTTTTTGCAGATTGAAGAATCATCCAAATATTCAATTACCTGGGCAAAATCAGTTTGGGAAGGTTAACAAGCTGATAAGAGAAACTCAGTTATGTCCCACGAAGTGCATTTGTAAGAACTCTCAAAGGTACTTGAGGAATAGAACAGAAGATTTAGGAAGCACAGGTTGGTCATCTGACTGCTTGTCATGTAGGATGGAACTGACACTGACCTGGTGAAGCCAAGAGAAGAATCAGGATGAATAGAGAGAAGCTGCTACCCAGTGCTGATGAGAAAGGGCTTCAATCCTCTTGATTGTGGTGATCATCTCACAGGTATACGCTTGACATATTTTATACTTTATATATTCTCAGTGTATTGTAGTCTATTTATATGTCAATAAAGTCAAAAAGCATATGCGCTTTTATGTCCAGTGTCTTGGGCTCCAATTATTGCCTTGCCACTTAAATTCAGTGTGATCTAAAACAAATTCCTTAACCTCTAACAAATCTCTTGCATTTTGATAAGAAGACAGGTGAGATAATGCATATAAAGTGCTTAGTACAGAGTCAATGTGGCAAACATTTGCCTAGGAGCTTCCTTCGATCTCCACAGAAGGCCCCCTGCCAGGCCTAGTGGGGCGTGGGGGTGCAGATTTGGGGTGGTAGATTTCCAGGGACTTTTGAAAGGCCATCAAAGAGCACCGCAAAGAAGGAGAATCCTAGCCAAGTTTTGTTAGCTTCACTGTCCAAGGTGGGCAACCTCAGCTTCTTAAATGAGAGGAATTCAGAGTCAGATAATCTTGCCATTAGAAGGAACTCTAGGGATTGGCTGGTGCAGTTCCAATCTAGACGTCCCACTCTGTACATGAGGCATCCCAGCCTGCCCCTCCTCTCTACTTCTGGTACGTCTGCACAGGGCACCTTCCTTGGTCAGCACTCTTCCGGCATCTGGCAATCAGGAGCTCATATACCAAGTGCCTATTAATAGTCAAGTATTTGGGACAGGAGGTGGGAAACACATTAACTTCCTGTCTCTTGTTCTCTTGCTATGTGATCTTGACAAGTCACTTCACTGCCATGAGCCTGTTTCCTCATCTGTTCAATGAAAGCTACAATTTGCCTCATCCTTGTGATCTTGTAAAGCACTTAGTCCTGCTCAGAATAAGATCAAGTACTCCATGAAGGGCAGATCACAAGACCACAGTGAATGAGCATCATGGGAAGTAATAAAGGTAAAATCCACGCAGAAGGGAGTGTCCAAGTCCTCAGTTCACAAACCTGTGTGGATGTTGAAAGGAGCAAATCAAGGCACTTTCTTCCCCTCCAGGGGAAGAAACACAGACTCTTTTTATTTTGTTTTTTTTTCAATTTTTATTGGAGTACAGTTGGAGTACAATGTTGTGTTTGTTTTATGCGTATAGCAAAGTGAATCAGTTATACATATATCCACTATTTTTTAGATTCTTTTCCCATAGAGGCCATCACCGAGCATTGAGTAGAGTTCCCTGTGCTATACATTAGGTCCTTATTAGTTATTTAGTTTATAAGTAGTGGTGGTTTGGGTTTGAGCTGCACAAACCTATAAGGCCTGCACTTGCCCAGCTTCAAGGCTGAAGAAGTAGCCCAGAGTCAGCAAAGAACCAACAATGATTTAATGGATGGGGGCAGTTTACACGTCCGAAGCAAGGTCCTAGAGCAACACCCCACCATATGTGGGGCACAGCAGGCAGGACGTGGCGGCACTCTTTGCTCCCAGGGGGAAGGGGGTGGAGGAGAGGGGAGATTATCAATTATAGGGGGAACTGAACTCAGATAGGCTCATTAGTTACCAGGGAAACCAGCAGAGGGGCATGCCCCTCATCACTACATTGATAAGCCATAATTAGCTGGGGCCTGGGTTAAGTACACAGGAAAGTCCGTCGTGTGCATAGGGTGCAAGTGAAGCAAGCCCTGGTTGGGCAAGGGATGCACAGAGAACAAAAGAACAGCCATCTCGGGTGGCCTGACCATACACTCCACCCCTAAATACCCTATACAACCCTTACAATCTTGGTCAGCCAACCCAGATGCATTTTAGACTGTGAGTCTAAATGTGTGAGGCAATGCTCCCACCCTTGTCTTAAGCTACTATTTTTGATACCTTCCTAAATCCCAGTATCCTTTACTGAAATTTAATTCCTCAACAATCATCCTTAGCTTAAGATCTCCAGGATTTTCCTTGCTGTGATCTTTTAACCTCTATGTTAGAACAGATGGTCCCCAGCTTATACCTTCTCCACAACTGAATATTCCCTTCTGATCTGGACAACAGCTGGCCTGCCTCCTTCCTCAAAGCATTGACCCCATTTGGCTTGTTTTCTGCCTTTAATAATCTGTGACTGCTCCTGGGTGCACAGCCCCAAACCTGATCTGCTGGGGACCCCCAGCCCCAGGAAGATGTTAGGCACCACAAGAGCCTTGCATCTCTTTCCCTCAGGTGCCACAGGGGCACACATGCGCACACACACACACACCATTCCAGCATGAGCCCTGGTCACATTTCCATCAAGATGCAATGGGAACATTTGTCTCACCATTTCATTCCATGGTATTTCTCACCCTGTTAATCTAGTCTTGGAAGGCCTGTTGCTAATTTCTTCAATTCCCTTATGCCAAAACCCCATTTCTTACCCCTGATGTCATTCACAAAGCTTAGCATTCTGGTTCACAGTATTTTCAATTACTATTAAAATATTTAATGATGTGCTTATGTTAAGAATGACAAGGGGTCTTCTGGAAGGTTAGTTTTTAATATTGACCAAATGGAATATACTTGCAGCAATTATACCTAACATTCATTGAATATTTGCCATATACCAAACACTGTTGTGAGTGGTTTAATTTCTCTGATCTCATTTTCCTGACATCAACTCTCTGGAACACATACTGTTGCTGTTGTTGTTGTTCAGTCACTCAGTTGTGTCCAACTCTTTGTGACCCCACGGACTGCAGCACACCAGGCTTCCTTGTCCTTCACCATCTCCCGGAGTTTGCTCAAACCCATGTCCGTTGAGTCGGTGAGGCCATCCAACCATCTCATCCTCTGTCGTCCCCTTCTCCTCCTGCCCTAAATCTTTCCCAGCATCAGGGTCTTTTTCAATGAGTTGGCTGTTTACATCAGGTGGTCAAAGTATTGGAGCTCTAGCTTCATCATCAGTTCTTCCAATGAATATTCAGGGTTGATTTCCTTTAGGATGAACTGGTTCAATCTCCTTGCTGTCCAAGGGACTCTTAAGAGTCTTCTCTGGCACTACAGTTTGAAGTCATCAATTCTTTGGCACTGAGCCTTTTTTATTGTCCAGTTCTCACATCCGTATATGACTACTGGAAAAGCCATAGCTTTTGTTATAACCACTTTATTCCAGGTCTAGAAATTTTTTCTAAGGTAATAATCTTGGCCATATTAAAAATGTACATATACAAAAAACTTATCAGACCATACTTAAAAGTGAATATACCCAATATGATGTAATATTATACATTTATTAGATATCAAAAGTTTCACAAATATCTAATAAGATGAAAAGGTAGTCAAATATTTAGTGAAAAACAAGATGTAGGGGACTTCCCTGGTGGTTCAGTTGTTAAGATTTCACCTTCAAGTGAAGAGGATGTGAGATCAATCCCTGGTCAGGGATCTAAGATCCCACATGCCTTGTAGCCAAAAAACCAAACCATAAAGCAGGAGCAATATTGTACAAATTCAATAAAGACTTTAAAAATGGTCCCCTTTAAAAAATCTATTTAAAAAATGCAAGACGTAAATGTTTACATGCAACATGAACCACATGTTCGTGTTTTTTATCCACAGATGCATGCTGCTGCTGCTGCTAAGTCACTTCAGTCGTGTCCGACTCCCTGCAACCCCATAGACGGCAGCCCACCAGGCTCCCCCGTCCCTGGGACTCTCCAGGCAAGAACACTGTAGTGGGTTGCCATTTCCTTCTCCAGTGTATGAAAGTGAAAAGTGAAAGTGAAGTCGCTCAGTTGTGTCTGACTCCCAGCGACCCCATGGACTGTGGCCCACCAGGGTCCTCCGTCCACAGGATTTTCCAGGCAAGAATACTGGCGTGGGGTGCCATTGCCCTCCCCGCCACAGATGCACAGAAGAAAAAAAAAGAAGAAACATAGCAAAATTCTAAGAGTAAATACCTCTAATGGGAGAATTTTTTTTTTTGTCTGCATCTTCTGGAAAAAAATGGAAAGTGAAATTCTTCTAAATTTCCACAACAAACATGTCTTAAAGTCAACATCAGAAAAAAGTAAATGTTATTAAAAATACCTTTTGCTATAGCATAATTTCTTCAAGTTCTACTTAACTTCTACTGCTGCTGCTTCTGCTAAGTCACTTCAGTCATGTCCGACTCTGTGTGACCCCATAGACAGCAGCCCATCAGGCTCCCCTGTCCCTGGGATTCTCCAGGCAAGAACACTGGAGTGGGTTGCCATTTCCTTCTCCAATGCATGAAAGTGAAAAGTGAAAGTGAAGTCACTCAGTCGTGTCAGACTCTTCTAGACTAGAGCAAGTCTCTTACTTGCCTTCATTGAGAATTTTGCATTGTCAACGTCTCTGATGTGACCATCTGCTAGAAGTTAATATTATTACCAAAGATAAGGAGTTGGAAAGGTAATGCAAATTTATTCCAATTACACAGAAAATATCCAAATAAAGAACCTGTGTACCTCACTCTGTGACTGGCAGAAAATTTATCCTCATTAAGGAGCCACTAAATCTCCTTAACTGCCCAGAGAAATGGAAATTTAGCTACCACACATTAGGTTTTCTCTTTTCAGCCAGAATGTTTCCTCCTTCTGGGTTTTCCTCTCAGTGATGTTCTTTGTTTCTTTCCTGCCTGCCATCCCCTGACCCTCCAAATCAGACTGGTCCAGGTCCTGTTCAAAGCCTACCAAGCATCCTCCAGAGAGACCATCTCCCTCTAATCTTGTAAGCCAGGTCAGCATAGCCTACCTGAGGTCCTTGGTCCATGATGGTGCCCTCAATAAATCCGGGGTGCTAGAAATACCACTTTTCTTTAACTACCAGAAAGCTTCAGTGAACAATTAACTGCAAGACAAATTCTTTCTCTGAGGGGTTAAAAAGTAAAGAGAAAACCTTTCATCCAACTTCAGGGAATAATGTATACTCTTCTTCCACTTTAACCATTATTTCTGGGCATACTGAAAGGAATATGGGTTTGTAGTCACTTCACATCTGAACATGAGGTCAGGCTCTGCTATAAAACAGGGGGAGCTTTTGCATGGCTATGAAGAATGCTCATCTATAAAATAAGACTAATAACTATAAGTTGTTGTTGTTGTTTAGTCACTAAATTGTGTCCGATTCTGATTCTTTTGCAACCCCGTGGACTGTAGCCAGCCAGGCTCCTCTGTCCATGGGATTTTCCAAGCAAGAATACTGGAGTGGGTTTCCATATCCTTCTCCAGGGGAACTTCCTGACCCAGGGATCGAACTCGTGTCTCCCACATTGGCAGGTGGATTCTTTACAGCTGAGCCACCAGGGAAGCCACAGCTGGAAGAATAGATTATACAAAATGTATAGCTAAGTGAACATAAATCTAGCACCCTGAGTTTTGCTTCTAATATCATTCTCCAACAACAGGGACCAGGGCTTCATGGGAAGAAAAATGGCTAATTCCAGAACTAGGATTTCCCAGATGTTGCTAGTGGTAAAGAATCTGTCTGCCAATGAAGGAGATGCAAGAGACATGGGTTCCATCCCTGGGTTGGGAAGATCCCTTGGAGGAGGAAAAGGCAACCCACTCCAGTATTCTCACCTGGAACATTCCATGGGCAGAGGAACCTGGCGGGTTACAGTCCATGGGTTGCAAAGAGCCAGACACGACTGAGCACATAATCTTTCTTTTCCAGAACTAAGGCAGCAAATACACAAGGTGAGCTGGGAGCCCCTTTTATGGCCAGGAAGTTATGAAGTGCTCACACAAAAACACACAACAAAGACAAAAAGAAAAATGATGGGTATATTGAAAGAGCACTGGAGAAACTGAAAGAGTTTTCAAGGGCCGAAACAATCTGAGAAACCAAATTTTTAAATTGGATTTGGATTATAACCCAAAGTGTAAAGTAACTACCCATGAGTCCACATTGATAGAAACAAAGGACAAAGTAAATAAATAAATGGGGAAGAAGAGACAAATCTCTGAAGCTGAAGAATCCATATAATGTGTGTAGATACTGCCTCCTTCAGGAGGGTTACACAGCTCCCTACTCCTTAAGTGTGGGCAGCTCATCGTGACTACCTTTCACAGTGACCGCAAAGTGAGGGAAGGAGTCAAAGAGTAATTTAGCAGTGGAGATGCTTGACAAATACTAGCCCAGTCAGGTGATCGAGGTCAACATCAACAGCCCCAAATCACGTTCACAGTATGTACTCTTAATAAGATGAGATGAGAGTGATACTTTACCTCTGTGATATTCTTCTCTCAAATTCATAATAAAAGTCTAATAATGAGAAAAAAAATAGCCAAATCCCCATAGAGGGACAATGTACAAAATACTTGACCAGTATACCTCAAAAAGATCATCAAAACAAAGAAATTTTAAGAAACTGTCACAGCCATGAGGAATCTAAGGAGCCATTACAACTATGTGAAATCTGGTATTCTGGGACAAATACAGAACAACACTGACTCGATGAACATGGGTTTGGGTGAACTCCAGGAGTTGGTGATGGACAGGGAGGCCTGGCGTGCTGTGGTTCATGGGGTCGCAAAGAGTTGGACACGACGGAGTAACTGAACTGAACTGAACTGACGGCTAAGTCGCTTCACTCATGTAACTCTGTGCAACCCCATAGACGGCAGTCCACCAGACTTCCCCATCCCTGGGATTCTCCAGGCAAGAATAGTGGAGTGGGTTGCCATTTCCTCCTCCAATGCATGAAAGTGAAAAGTGAAAGTGAAGTCGCTCAGTCGTGTCCGACTCTTAGCGACCCCATGGACTGCAGCCCACCAGGCTCCTCCGTCCATGGGATTTTCCAGGCAAGAGTACTGGAGTGGGGTGCCATTGCCTTCTCCGAACTGAACTGAAGGAGACTTCAATAAATTACAGACTTTGGTTAGTAATAATGTGTCAATACTGGTTCATTAATTGTAATAAGTGTACCATGCTAATAATGCCAGATGTTAACAGTAGAGAACAATGGGTTTGGAAATATGGGAACTCTCTACACAATGTTCACAATTTTCCTGTACATCTAAAACTATTCTAAAATTAAAAGCTCATTCTTTAAAAAGTAGTATGAATAAAAGTTTGAGTCACTGGAAACTGCTTATTTTAAATACATAGCAACTCAGCCTTTATCATCTTGTTAAAATAACTGAAGCCACCTTGGTGGCAATGTCAGGATTTAGATCTAAATTGATAGTATAAACTGGTTTAAGAAACAAATAGTACCTTAGTTTAGTGGGATAGCTCTGCCCTCTAGTGGCTTAATATAATGTCTACAATTTGCGTCAAAGGACAGCCTTCAGCTCCTGTTTTGATGTTTCAAAGTTTAGACAAGCGTCAGAGCCCTTGACCTCCTGGAGCATATCACCACTTCATTCATATACATAGATCTTTGCCCTTTGAGTGGTATCTGCAGAAAGGGACATGAAGGAATCAGCTGATGGGAACATGCTGCTGCTCCTGCTGCTAAGTCTCTTCAGTCGTGTCCAACTCTGTGCGACCCCTTAGATGGCAGCCCACCAAGCCCCGCCATCCCTGGGATTCTCCAGGCAAGAACACTGGAGTGGGTTGCCATTTCCTCCTCCAATGCATGAAAGTGAAAAGTGAAAGTGAAGTCGTTCAGTCGTGTCCGACTCTTAGCGACCCCATGGACTGGAGCCTACCAGGCTCCTCCATCCATGGGATTTTCCAGGCAAGAGTACTGGAGTGGGGCGCCATTGCCTTCTCCGGATGGGAACATAAATAGCATGAATAGGCAAGACTTGTGTTAGTCACTCAGTTGTGTTCAACTCTGTGATCCCATGGACCATAGCCTGCCAGGCTCCTCTATCCTTGTAATTCTCCAGGCAATAATATTGGAGTGGGTAGTCTTTCCCTTCTCCAGGGGATCTTCCAGACCCAGGGACTGAACCCAGGTCTCCTGCATTGCAGTCAGATTCTTTACCTTCTTTACACCATTGGACAATGTGAATAGAAAGTTTCAAAACTATTTATATACCTTTACCCAGTCATTTCACTTTTGGAAATTGTTCCTCAGAAAGTAATACAAGTTATAGTAAAAGGCTTAAGCTATTTTTAAAAATGCTTCATATAACAGTGAAAAATTACAAACAAAGTAAATATCGAACAATCAGTGAAGTATGGAAAGAAATAAAGAAGGAGATAAGAGAGGAAGGAAGGAATGTAGGAAGGGGAAAGGGAACTATACCTACATGATAGTTTTATTACATAGTCAGTAAAGACATGCCCAAGAATATTTAATGGCATGCTTAAACTGCTTGTGATAGAATGGTTAGTAAAACTGTATAAACAGTGTGACAAAAACTTTAGGGACTAGCATAGACGATCACACATATACATACATATATATATTTATATAAACAATGATATGTATTTCTTTTTTTTTTTTTTTTGCTTAACTTTACAATGTATTTCTTAAGTCACAGTGTGCAGGAAATGTAACTTTATGTTTTTATATCTCAACTTGATTTTTTCTTTTACTACCTCATCGTGCCTGATGGCAGGGAATGAATCTAGTCAACTATGAGTTAGCTAAGTCACCACAGGATACTCCCAAGCAATTTGTGTTTAAACAGTCAATTAAGGATTTCCCCCTTTCCACTTCCTTCCATCAGATTCCATTCCCCAGATGTTCGTGTCCCAGAGCCAGGAAGACTGGTCTTTCACTGCCCTCCGTCCTTCACTGGCACAGGTTGAGCCATCATTTGCATACACAGTCATTTGCATTTCTAGGCTTGCATCTTTTGAGACATCTGTGGCTCCACTGTGGGTTGTACCTCAGCCTTCCCTCAGCCCTTCTCCACACCTTTAGGCCAAATGAAACACTAGGGCACTTCCCAAGCCTCCTGGACCACCATTAATGTAGAGGGTGGGCGCTGCTAGGCTTTTCCTGCCTCCTTCGCTTCTTCACTTCTGCTGTGAACTCCGGACTTCCCTGTCAATGTCACTGTCCTCTCAGACTTCCACAGGGCTCAGGATCCAGGTCTCTGCTTGGGGTGCCCAGCCCCACTGCTCTGAGCCACCTGTCATTCCACAAGGTACAGGTGTGTCTCTGGGTCTGACACCGGCATGAAACTCAGACTTCCCAAACCTCTCCTTCCTCAGCTGTGAAATGCTTGTCAAATCTGTGACCCAAAAACTGAATCTTACATCATTTGTTCTGCCGAAGTCTACTACTTATAGAGTAAAATTTAGCTTTGGTACAAAAAAATCAGACTCTAAGAGACAGAAGGACTTCTCTGGTTGTCCAGTGGTTAGGACTCAATGATTCCACTTCCGAGGGCACAGGTTCGATCCCAGGGCAGGGAACTAAGATTCTGTATGCTGTGCAGCATGGCCAAAAAGGAAAAAAAAAAAAAATCATTGCTTAAAAAAGTGGGGGAAAATGACTCAGAAATCCTTTTTCTCTAAGTAAAGTGTCTTTCAGAAATGTCAAGTCTATTTCAAAAACCTAAGTACTGATGATTGTCTCGTTTCTTTCTCTTTGCTTTCCTATTGTAAACTTATACCGACTGCCCATGGAAAAGTCTCGCTGGTGATTAAGCAATTTGGGAAAGGATAGGAGTAAAAAGAAGTGAATATATGTACACATACACAAACATATATAGATGCTTAAACATACGTATTTATATAAAGAATAGGAAAATCAATTCAACAAAAGGTTTTTATGGTTACCTATATATTTATCCCCACATTTCCTAAATTCCTAGAAGGAATAGGTTCGACTCATCAGAAAAAGAAAATGGTACATAAAATAGTATATAAAATGGTATATAAAAATAAACCAATGAACAAAGTCTCTGATTCCCAGCATCACCACCCACAGTGAAGGAGGAAAAGGATGGTCTCCAACCCATCTGTTGGCCTCACCCAAAGGCCTCTTCTCTTCAGTCTCTGTGTTACATGATCTTTGACCACTTTCTTCTTGAACCCTCTCTTTTCCTCAGCTTTCACAGCACCAAGGTCTCTTAGCTTTTTTCATAGTTCTTCTATCCACCTCAGTTCTGAGTCTGTTGCTGTAATAAGATGAGACACTTGCAGGTTCTTGGAGGGAAACAGGGCAATCTGCCTGAGGGAGTACCGTCTAAATTTGTGGCCAGAGGCTGTACCATGGTAAAAAAGATGACTGCACATGTACTTGAATTGGACAGGCTCTGTGACTACTTTATCCAATACGCCACACATGACACTGAGGAGGTCACACTTTAAGAGACTGGCAGCTTCTACCTCTGTCAGGAGGAATCTTTTCTCTAGGAGTCCTGAGCCACAACATGAAAGGTGAACTAGTCTGAGAATAAATACTCTGCTGCAAGGAGCCCAAGCTAACCATGTGATATGCCATTTGGAGACAGGTAGGGAAGATTGAAGCAAGAAGAGAAGGGGATGACAGAGGATGAGATGGTTGG
The DNA here is from genome assembly GCA_935064755.1 of Tragelaphus eurycerus. NCBI lineage: Eukaryota > Metazoa > Chordata > Mammalia > Artiodactyla > Bovidae > Tragelaphus > Tragelaphus eurycerus. The sequence goes on along the minus strand of CAKXYN010000018.1, from coordinate 26,591,272 downwards.
ATGACATCACCAATTCAAGGGACATGAGTTTGAGCAAGCTCTGGGAGTTGGTGATAGACAGGGAAGCCTGGCATCCATGTGGTCGCAAAGAGTCGGACAAGACTAAGCAACTGAACTGACTGACTGACTGAGGATGAAAGGGTGGTTGTTTTAAGTAACTAAATTTTGGGTAGCGTCTATGCTGCAATGGATAATTAGAAAAGATTCCTTCCAATAAAAGGGGCCTAGGAGCTGTAGTGAGAATTATCTTCACAATAGGTTCCAGAATTTCTATGGGGGGGGCTTTTCTTTTTAGGAAATTACCTTGATAAGCCAAGATAAGTCCCTAAGAGGATGAGTTGGTACAGAGAAATAAAAAGATATAACTAAACCACCTTGAATTGGAAATGGACAGGAATTTGGAGACAGGGAAGAGCCAAAAAAAAAAAAAAAGAGAGAGAGAGAGATAAGAATGCAGTGATAAAAGAAGATAAATGGTAAAAGGGGCAAATAATGTGGTCAGAAGCTAGAAAGCAAGTTGCAGAAATGACCAAAAGATTTTTTTGAAAACATGAGCATCTAACAAATTTGATTTGTTTATGTATTTGTGATGAAAATCTATTTCTCCAGAACTTCCATCAAATTTGGTATTCGTATTAGATTAGAAATGAAATGAAAGATAAAAACAAGATTTTAAAAATTTACATTAAAAAATTTTGGTAGAAATAGAGAAAAATGTCTGATTGCTGCATGTATACAGACTTGGTGAGAACAGAAACAACAGGTGGCAATTCCTACACGGTATTAAGTTAGAATAGTGGTTCCCAACAGGGAGTCATTTTGCACCACCACCCCATGAACTACAAGGAACATTTAGTATTGTCTGGGTACACTTTTGTCATGACTGGGGACACGGCAGTCATGACATTCAAACTGGCATTAAGTGGGTAGATACTGGGGATGCTGCCAAAAATTCCTTCAATGTACTAGACAGCCACCCACAATAAAGAATTGTACAGTCCAAAGCATCAATAGTCCCAGGGTTGAGAAATCTTGATTTAGAGGATACTAAAGTTCTGAGTCAGATGTGTTTGTGAGAACTCAAGTCTCCTACAGAACTAACAGAAATCTTGGAGAAGGTGTTAGACTCTGCAATCCATGGAGTAGAATTGCAATCAATCTTATCTATATTATCAGGGGAGGATTATTCTAGTCAACATCTGGGTTATGACATCAAATAAGAAAATTGATTTAGTTATGGTTCTAATTTCCAAGTAACTGAAACTACCTCTGGGAAAATTAAGCAAGAAAGGAATGTATCAAGCAATAGTGTAGCTCATAGAGTCTCTGGAAGAGGTGGAGAATATGGCCTAGAGGCTATGCAGAAAAGAACAGTCATAAATGCATACTGCAGAACGGGTCTATGGAGACAGTGGTGCTCCTGTTACTAGCACAGACACTGCTGGAATGAAGGGAGAAGTATGGAGGTACTAGCAACTGTGATAGAATGGATGCTTCAAAAGAGAAAAGGAAAAAGAAACATGACATCAAGAGAGTCTATTACAAAAACATACAAATATTGGGACTTCTGTGGTTAAGATTTCACCTTCCAACGCAAGGGGTGTGATTCGATGCTTGGTTAGAGAGCTAAGATTCCACATGCCTCATATCGAAAAAACAAAATATAAAACAGAAGCAATATTGCAACAAATAAAATGTTCCACATCAAAAAAAAAACAAACTTAAAAAAAGCATACAACTATCTTTAAGCCTTAACATTAAAAAAAAAAAATCTCAGCCATTTAGGCTAAAAGCCTCACTGTCACCTTTGACCTCATAATCCTAATCCAAGTCAGAACACATTGGATGATTAAAATATCCTCCTAAATGGGCTCTCTGCTTTTGTCTCCCACTTTTAACCAATACTACAAGCCACTGGCAGATTAACCTACACAGAGCATCATATGGATCGTGGTGCTTCCCCACAAAGAAATCACATGTTCCTTTTGCCAAAAGAAAAATACCCAAACATAATTTGACATTTTCAAAACACTCTTGTGTTTTGCTCTGAACCTACTTTTCTGTTTTCTCCTCCATTACTCTTTTAGGGAAATGGTTTGCAAATGGAGCTGTAAATATATTAATACCATACTTGAACTTGAAAAAGTTCAAGTGTGAGCTTGAGAAAATGAACATATTTCTCTGAACCCATAAAAATAGAACATGGAAGTCATATAGTCTACACTGCTCCTTGGGAGACTGCTGCTGCTGCTGGGGCTAAGTCGCTTCAGTCGTGTCCGACTCTGTGTGACCCCATAGACGGCAGCCCACCAGGCTCCCCCGTCCCTGGGATTCTCCAGACAAGAACACTGGAGTGGGTTGCCATTTCCTTCTCCAATGCATGAAAGTGAAAGTGAAGTCGCTCAGTTGTGTCTGACTCATGGACTGCAGCCTACCAAGCTCCTCTGCCCATGGGATTTTCTAGGCAAAAGTACTGGAGTGGGGTGCCATTGCCTTGGGAGACTAGAACGTGGAAATCATATGGTCTACACTGCTTATTGGTCTCACTAGTAGTCCTAAATCCAGTGTCCAACATAACACGAAGGTGAACATCAGAGCACAGTCTTTCTCATGTCTTTTCAGTTGATGCAGTGGGATTCATTTCCAAGTCCAATCTCTTATCAAATGGATCTCTAAGTTGCAACCCAGCATGTCGATGTCTACATCCCACAAAAACCTTTCTGTTAGAACTCTTAAAAGAACTAAGATTTATTAACAATTCTGAAAGTTGAAAATGCTTCACTCTCTTTCAATCTCTCTAAATAAAGTGTGTATTTAATAGAGCAGGTATAAATCACAGACTGTAAACTCAGGTGTGTGATAAATATTGTGTTTATTTAAATCAACTGAATTTTAATTATGAGCCTTCATGTATTTGGTTTCTGAGAAATTCAATCACTTTCAATATGATAGTCCTGTTATGGAAAGTAGAATAAAACTAGACTATGGGACTTACCCAGTTGTCAGTGGTTAAGACTCTGCCTTTCAATGCAGGGGGCACAGGTTCAATCCCTGGTCAGGGAACTAAGGTCCCACATGCTGCAGAGTGTGACCAAAAAACTTTTTTAAATAAAAAATAAAATTAGGTTATTCTCTCTTTATGGAGAATAAAAGTAATAAAAGTAGGTTTTAAAAACAGAGGACATGGGTTGAAAAGTAATCTAAAACTATAGGTTCAATGGAAATATAGACAGCAATACTTAGGAAAAAAATCTCATTTTTGGAGAGTAATGAATGACATTATTGTTATTATAGCTAATGCTTATAACATGAAGCATTAGCAGAGATAGGCACTCGGAACAACTGTCCATGTTCTCAGTAGTTTTGAGCTTTACTGGTGGTAAAGTTGGTCAAGGGACTATGTTCTGGCCAACAGAATGTGAGCAGAAGTGAACTTTGCCCCTCTTAACCAGTCGCAAAGTGGTCATACTATGAAATCATTTCTAGCCCTTAAAAATACCAGACAATGCTCCATGCTCACCAAAGTGGCCTTGAAGGCTGCATGTTTCAGATGGTACAGGGTCAGGTGGGAAGCCACTTGGGCATCCAAGTCACCTGCCTTCAGGAGACCCTCCCTGCCGAGGGCACATCAGACTATCATGTAAGAAGGAAATAACTCTATTGGGATTAAGTCCTTGAGATTTATCTTCAAAGATAAACTTGGAAGTTTATCTTCTAGAGCAGCCCATTTCAACCTATCTCAGCCTACAATTAGTATGTGCTTGCTCTGTACCCGGCTTTGCTTTAAATGCCTCATATGTATTAATTCATTTTGTACTCAGATAGACACATCAGCATGTACTACAATGTCATAGTAACAGACTGATTTGTTGTTGTTCAGTTGCTCAGTTATATCTGACTCTTTGAGACCCCATGGACTATAGCACACCAGGCATTCCTGTCCTTCACCATCTCCCAGAGCTTGCTCAAACGCAAGTCCATTGAGTCTGTGATGCCAATCATCTCATCCTCTGTCGTCCCCTTCTCCTCCTGCCTTCAGTCTTTCCCAGCATCCAGGTCTTTTCTAATGAGTCAGCTTTTCATACCAGGTAGCCAAAGTACTGGAACTTCAGAACAGTGCAGAAGTACAAATCTAAAATGGTCATTGACCCCCAGATTCACCACACACACCCTTATCGTATTTATTCCCCCCATCCTTTCTCCTTGTCTAAATCTCACCCATCCCCTAAGAGGGAACAAAACGGCAAGCTAGGTAAGGTAAAGGAAACAAAAGAAGAAGGTGTTCTAATTTGTGTTCATTTTATACCAAACAAGTAAATCTAATTCTGCTTATTAAGAACTTCTTGGAGGCTATGCATTCCTATCATCTCTCCTACCAGTATAAGCTGATAAATGAATCACCTGCACACAGATTCAGTTTGCCTTCTCTAAATGCAAGCACCATTGCTGCTAAGATGGTCTCCTGACCACGGGATGGTGGATCTCACTCTTCTGGTGGTGTTTGTAAACTGGATCAGCATTGCTGTAGCAGGCTGCTGCCTCAACCACCCATTTTGGCCCTTCCTGCCATGAAGGAAAGTTAAGGCGAACCAAAGTATGAGAGAATGAGGAGGCTGTTGACAATAGCAAGCATGTGGGAGCTTATCCCTTTGCAAGGCACACAGTTCAATCTACTTCTGCTGAGAAGGACACCAGAAAGCTGGAAAACCTAGATTACCATGCAATGTTACTTAACAGCTAGTATATTTCTTGAACAGCTGAGCTTGGAAATTGGGGGGAGGTAGGGGATATGTTATTCATCTAAAAGACAAGAAAGGAGGAGATATTTCAAAGCGTAGAGAAAAACTATCTCTAAGCAGGAGGAAGAAAGCTCAGAACCCCAGGAATGGAGAAAGGAATATTCTGCAGGCTTTAGACATGACATTAGCCCAAAAGAGGACACAGCTGCATAAGTGGCCAGAGGTATAGGAAACTTCAAAACAAAGAAAAAAAACTAAATGGCACAATTTTTTGTTGATTTGTTTGTGGGGGGGGAGGGGATTGGCCACACCACATACCATGTGGGATACCAGTTTTCCAACCAGGGATTGAATTCATGCCCCGCCTTCAGAGGAAGCATGGAGTCTTAACCATTAGACAGCTGGGGAAGTCCCATAAGTGGCACAAGTTTTCAATGATGGAAAGGTGGAAGAAGAGTAGCCTGTTACCCACGCACACATGTGCACACCAATGTTGTCCTGGGAAATGTTTAGCAATAGCTCTTCTAAAAAAGCATTCATCCATATGCATAAGGTCATTATAAACTTTACTAGGAATAAGTGCTTGATTATCTTTATTACTACTGACACTGAAGAACGTACTAGCAATTACTAAATATACTAAAGAAGTTGCTTATATCACTGGCCTATGAGTTCAGATTCAACATGAATATAAGTTGATATTCTCTTGAGAGTCCCTTGGACTGCAAGAAGATCCAACCTGTCCATTCTGAAGGAGATCAATCCTGGAATTTCTTTGGAAGGAATGATGCTAAAGCTGAAACTCCAGTATTTTGGCCACCTCATGCGAAGAGTTGACTCATTGGAGAAGACTCTGATGCTGGGAGGGATTGAGGGCAGGAGGGGAAGGGGACGACAGAGGATGAGATGGCTGGATGGCATCACTGACTTGATGGATGTGAGTCTGAGTGACCTCCAGGAGCTGGTGATGGACAGGGAGGTCTGGCGTGCTGCGGTTCATGGGGTCGCAAAGAGTCGGACACGACTGAGCAACTGATCTGATCTGATCTGATTCATTAACAAGTAAGAGAAATGTGAAATGACAAAGACATGTCAGAATTTGGATCATCCACGATGATGTGTAAGATTTCTTTCCTGGATCAGATAACAGATTTTAAATACTGGAAGAGTATTTCCTCAATGTTCTGTGCTATTCATAATGAAACAGCCACAGATAAAACACACTTTTAAATCAAACTTGCAGTATTACCATTTCTCTATCACCTACTTAAGACTAAGCAGTCAACAAAACAATAAATCAAGTCTTGATTGATTTATAATAACTAATATAACTAATTTCAACCTCCCAGCAAGATGTCACTGAAAGAAGAGTTGGGGAAAGATACACCGTAGTACACTGCTGCTGCTGCTGCTAAGTCACTTCGCTTCAGTCATGTCCAACTCTGTGTGACCCCATAGAGGGCAGCCCACCAAGCTCCACCGTCCCTGGGATTCTCCAGGCAAGAACACTGAAGTGGGTTGCCATTTCCTTCTCCAATGCATGAAAGTGAAAAGTGAAAGTGAAGTCGCTCAGTCATGTCCAACTCTTAGCGACCCCATGGACTACAGCCTACCAGGCTCCTCCGTCCACGGAATTTTCCCGGCAAGAGTACTGGGTGGGGTGCCATTGCCTTCTTCGAGTAGCACACTATTATATAGCATTTCCATAAGACATAAATAATAGACATAATAAATAACCACATGTGTAGAAAATAACTTTTTTTTTTTTTACAATAAGTGGTCATAGATAACTTCTGGAGTCCTCTAATTTCCTAATCTTCATCATGCCTTTGAATCTGATGGATCTGCTGTTTCCAGTCATGTTTTTTCATTGTTTTTGTTGTTTAGTTGCTAAGTCATGTCTGACTCTTTTGTGACCCCATGGTCTCTACTCCACCAGCCTCCTCTGTGCATGGGAATTTCCAGGCAAGAATATGGGAATGGGTTGCCATTTCTGTTTCCAGGGGTTCTTCCCAACCCAGGGATCAAATCTGCGTCTCCTGCATTGGCAAGCAGATTCTTTACCGCCAAACCACCAGGGAAGCCTATGTTGAATAATACATACTTTGCAATAGAAAACACAGTAAACCTGCTAGCCTAGAGAAGCAAGAAAGAAAAAGTGAAGCCTCTGAAAAAAATCTATGAAAGAATGGAAGGAGGTATGTGTAAAGACGGAGCGTGGTGCCCAGCATATTCCAAGAGCATCCACTGGCGACTGTAATCACAACAGTCATAGCAGATGCAGAGGAAGATGATGTCCATGAATTTACTGTCTATGAGATTATTTACGACAGGGATAAGGGAAAAAATTTAGACATAATTTTGCATCTTTCAGATCAGATCAGTCGCTCAGTCGTGTCCGACTCTTCGCGACCCCATGAACCGCAGCACGCCAGGCCTCCCTGTCCATCACCAGCTCCCAGAGGCCACCCAGACTCACACCCATCAAGTCAGTGATGCCATCCAGCCATCTCATCCTCTGTCGTCCCCTTCTCCTCCTGCCCTCAATCCCTCCCAGCATCAGAGTCTTCTCCAATGAGTCAACTCTTCGCATGAGTTGGCCAAAATACTGGAGTTTCAGCTTTAGCATCATTCCTTCCAAAGAAATCCCAGGGCTGATCTCCTTCAGAATGGACCGGTTGGATCTTCTTGCAGTCCAAGGGACTCTCAAGAGTCTTCTCCAACACCACAGTTCAAAAGCATCAATTCTTCGGCGCTCAGCCTTCTTCTCAGTCCAGCTCTCACATCCATATATGACCACAGGAAAGACCATAGCCTTGACTAGGCGAACCTTTGTTGGTAATGTCTCTGCTTTTGAATATGCTATCTAGGTTGGTCATAACTTTCCTCCCAAGGAGTAAGCGTCTTTTAATTTCATGGCTGCAGTCACCATCTGCAGTGATTTTGGAGCCCAGAAAAAGAAAGTCTGACACTGTTTCCACTGTTTCCCCATCTATTTCCCATGCAGTGATGGGACCAGATTTGCATCTTTAAGATAATGAAAAAACTTGACCTCTAAGGTACAGGCAGAGAAAGTAATAAACATAAGTAAGGGCAATATCTCAAGATTTATAAGGCAAAAGAATATTAAAAATTACTTAGAAAGCAGGAAACACAACAGTACCATTGCAGAAAATGACATTTGTGACATGGAATGCACACTTGAGATTTCCTTTTAGACTGCAGGAAAAAATATGACAAATGTATACAAACATTAAAAATAAGAAAATGATAAATTTGTAAACAAAGATTAGAAGTATAAATTTAAAACTACAGATATTTCCAGGTGTAGCTGGGTGAACAGGTGGAGCATGATACTTCAGACACACACACATACACACACGTACACACATACATCCCATAGTATCAGAGAGAGATCAGTCAAAAAATTTAAATGGAGGTGTGTTGTAGGCAGGAGAAGGTCTCCCACAAAGTCCATCCTAATTCCTGGAATTTGTGACTATGGAAAGGTGAATTAAGGATGCATTTAAAATTAAGGTTGCTATCAGTTGATTTTAAAATAGGAAGACAAATGTAGATTATCTGGGTGGGACCAATGTAATCACAAGGGTCCCTAATGTGGAAGAGGGAGAAAAGTTAGCATCAGAGTGTTACCAAAAGAACGTGTAGGGTCTGTATGCTTGCCGTCCAAAAAGCCAATAAACAGGCTAGGTTGGTGGAAAGGAAAGTTTGCTTTACTTCAGATGCTGGCAACTGAGGGCGGGGGGCGGAGGACATCTGTCCAAAGGCCAGCTCATCCCACGGGCAACCAGTGGGGCAAGAGCTTTTATAGGCAGAAGGAGGGGGCTACATACAGGAACAGCAGTCAGCTCTGACAGTCATCATCAAATTGGTCATCGGTGGTCTGACCAGAGTCATCTTGATTATTTTAGGTACAGTTATTCTTCAGTTCCAAGGTCCATTTGTTCCATTTCTCTGAGGCCAATTCTCATAACTGTGCAGCTCGTGTCCTAGGTACAGTCCAGTCATCATGTAGTTAACTTCTCCACTGGTGTTTCAGTATCTACAAGACAGCCCAGAGGATATGGCTTGGAATATTATCTACAGCCCTTGAGAAAGAACTAAAGGTCCTTGACCATGCTTGATGACTACATTATTATTATTATTTAGTCTCCTTTGACTGTTTTCCTTTGTTTCTGCATTTCTCATTTCTCTGATTAAACTTATTCTTTGACTAAAGTTTTCCACAGACAAAAGGCAGACAGATGACATGGTGAGGGTGCAAAGACCATAGGGTCCTGCTCCATTTCAGCTATATCACTTAACATTCCCATCAGCAGGGCCTGAAAGTTCTGGTTGCTGCACATCTTCATCAAATGCAGTATTGTAAGTCTTTATTTATTTATTTATTTTGTAAGTCTTCAATTTTAGCAGCTTTAGTGGAAACATAATTGGTATCTTGTGGTTTTCACTTGCATTACTCTGATGAATAATAGGGATTCGCTGGTGGCTCAGTAGCAAAGTATCCACCTCTAGTGCAGGAGACACAACAGATGCCGGTTTGATCCCTGGGTCAGGAAGATCCACTGGAGGAGGGCATGTCAACCCACTCCAGCATTCTTGCCTAGAGAATTCCATGGACAGAGGAGCCTGGTGAGCTACAGTCCATAGGGTCGCACAGAGTTGGACACGAATGAAGTGACTGACCATGATGACTAATAACATTGAGCACTTCGTTTATGTGTTCTATGGTGTGTGCTGTAATTTTTGAATTAATGACTTCTTCCTTTATCTTATACTTTGAATAAGATACAGTTTGATCCTTTGGTTCAAATACTTTCAGGGCTGTGGGTTGGTACTCTCTTTGAGCAAATTCACTAAGGCCACAACCATGGCCATTGATTTCACATCAAATATGGGTAATAATTGAAGAAAGAAATAATTCCAGTACTCTTGCCTAGAGAATCCCATGGACAGAGGAGCCTGGCAGGCTACAGTCCATGGGGTTACAAGAGTCAGACATGACTTAGCAGCTAAACCACCACCACCATGGTGTACGTGTATATATACATATATACACACACATACACACACACACACATATATATATTCCTTTATGTAGTGTGTGTTTGAATTTTTGCCCATTTTTAATTGGGTTTTGCATTAGTCAATTAGGGCTGCTATAATAAAATGCCACACACTGGGTAGCTTAAAAAAAAAAAAAACATTTCTCACAGTTCTGCAGGCTAGAAAGTCCAAGATCATGGTTCCAGCATGGTCTCTTTCTAGTTGACTAGATCCTCCGATCTCTGGTTAATATTCACATTGCCTCCTCCTTTGTTTGTACATGTGAAATCTTACTCTTGTCGGGATACATGTAATGGCATTTAGGGCCCACCTGAATAATCTAAAATACTCTCCTCAGATCAAGATCCTTACTATAACATATCCAAAGACCCTTTCCCCAATTAAGGTAACATTTACAAATTCCAAGAATTCGGACCTGATGTATACACAGGTGTCTTTGCAAGTATATGAAAACACAATTATTTTTTATATATACTTTTTTGGGACTCAACTCATTGAATATTTCTACTGGCTTATTTTTTTTATTTCTTAAGATTTTCAATGTAAGCAATCAATTGAAAATGTTATGCCTTGTATTTCTTTTTCTTGCATTATTTCACTGAAGGTAATATTTTTAGTCCTAAAATATAAACATTATAAAATAATGTGGATTTAATAATTTATAAACAATTTCAATTCTTGCATGGTTTTACAAAGGTTAATGTGATTCAGTTTCACGTCTATAAAGACAATTCTCAAATCTGTATTGCAAGCTTTACCTCCCTCTGGAATTCCAGGATTTGATTTCTAAGAGCCTCATAGATTTTTCCACCTAGATAACTCATTAATGCCTCAGCATTAATTGTCAATCCAAAAGCAACATGATCGTCTCTATTCCAAAGTAGCTTCCCAGTATCTGTGACTATCACTAGCACTGTTCATTCACTACAGATTGAAATACCAAGCATCTTTGACTCCTGTCCTGAATTTATGCATTCAGCTTTCCATTGCTTTAAATACTCAGAAATATTCTTTTAGATAATCTTTCACCTCTATCCCCACTGTTGTACCGGGACCTCTCACACTTACATTTCTCCATAGCTTCTTATCTAGCCTTCCCCAAATTCAGTCTCTCTTTACAAATTCATCCTTTTCTGTTTTCTCCAGAATTATCTTTCTTTAGCCCACTTGCTTATGCTATAGTTCTGCCTGTAGCAGAACTTCCATTCCTTACTTGGTCCTCAGTGTCTACTCAACTCAATCTTTGTAAACACTGATTATATTGTTTACCTTTTTAGGTATGGGTCTCCGTAGCCGGACCATGGACACTTGAGAACAGGGTTGGGTTTTACTCTTTTTCAAAAATATATATCATTTTCTTTAAATCCCCAAATGAGGATTTGTAGAAAATATTTTATAAAAGTTTGTGGATGAGGATCATGACATCCTTTTCTGAAGGGTGGGAATAGTTTGATAACCATAATGGTGCAGTTATGCATGACTTAGCTAGTTTCTCTCTCCAGGAAACTGCAGAGGAAGAGTGCAGTGTCAGGGAATTTGGGCATCTCCCAGGAAGAACCCCAGGAATGGGGGAGCCTGGTGGGCTGCTGTCTCTGGGGTTGCACAGAGTCAGACATGACTGAAGCGACTTAGCAGCAGCAGCAGCAGCAGCAGGAATAACTTAACACAAATTTCTATTATAAAAATTTTAATATAAAGCTTTAAAAAAATAAATACAAACATTTCAGTTTCCATTAATGTCTCCCTTTCTGAAAATCTCTGGGATTAAAAGATAAACTGAGTTATTAAAAACTTAAAGGGTTTATTTTTTAATGATGCTGATTCTAATCTTCTGTTATTTCATACAGTGCAGAAAGAAACATCATGCATACATCTTTGCACAGTTTGTAAGCAGATAAGGTGAGGGTCTGCAAACAGAAAATCAGGTGTGGCTTTCTTGGCATGAGAAGTCATTTCTGGCCTAAGCTGTTTTGTGATTTAAGCCTGGCCACAACGTTTGTCCTCAGGTCTCAGGAATTAATGATCTTAAGGGAACTGAGAACTGGACCATAAAGAAGGTTGAGTGCCAAAGAAACGATGCTTTCAAATTGTGATGCTGGAGAAGACTCTAGAATCCCTTGGATTGCCAGGAGATCAAACCAGTCAATCCTAAAAGAAATCAATCCAGAATATTCATTGGAAGGGCTGATGCTGAAGCTGAAGCTCCAATACTTTGGCCACCTGATGTGAAAAGCCAACTCATTGGAAAAGACCCTGATGCTGGGAAAGACTGAAGGCAGACTGAAGGCAGACTGAAGGCAGACTGAAGGCAAATGGTTAGACAGCATCACTGATTCAATAGACATAAACCTGAACAATCTCTGGGAGATAATGAAGGACAGGGAGGTCTGGCGTGCTGCAGGCCACGGGCTCTTGAAGAGTCGGATATGACTTAGCGACTAGACAGCAATAACAACAAAAGGGAACAAAGCAAAAGAATGCAGAAACAAAACTGTTATCAGGCAAGAGAAGCAACAATGCATTAGGTGTAAAGACTTCCAGTTCTAGTTCACTGGTATAGGTCAGCCTGAAGCCTCAACCATCAGATCAACTGGAACCTAAGGGATGACGAAGTTGACCTTTTCTGACCCATGTGACTCCAATCAACTAAAGCTTGCTGCTGCTGCTAAGTCGCTTCAGTTGTGTCTGACTCTGTGCGACCCCATAGATGGCACCCCATCAAGCTCCCCTGTCCCTGGGATTCTCCAGGGAAGAACACTGGAGTGGGCTGCCATTTCCTTCTCCAAAGCATGAAAATGAAAAGTGAAAGTGAAGTCGCTCAGTCGTGTCTGACTCTTCACGATCCCATGGACTGCAGCCTACCAGGCTCCTCCATCCATTGGATTGTCCAGGCAAGAGTACTGGAGTGGGGTACCATTGCCTTCTCCGCAACTAAAGCTTAGATTCTGTTAACTTGGCCAAGCCCCTTCATGAATATGCACGTACCCTTAGCTTAAAAACTTCCCCAGCTTTTTAAGAAAGGATTCACTGCTTTGGAAAAGATTCCCAGGTGTCTCATCACATGCTGCAAGTAATAAATACTTTCTTTTCCCCAGCTTTGGCTTGGTTGTGTCTTTTGGCTCAACATCTACTAAGAGGAGAACCCAATTGTTGGGGGAACAGATTCAGCAGGCTAAATGCCCAGAAGTAAAAAAAAAAAAAAAAGTTTTGTAAGATGTAAAGATAACCCATACAGGAAAGGAGTTGCCATTATTTGGTTTCCATTTTTCCCCCCATTAAAACAACTGGGACTTAACAGTAACAGGAATTTTTCCATAACTCCAGAGTTCTGCAAAAATAGTTTGTACAGATCAGTACAGCAAGTTCCTATTTGCTCTTTTAACACAGTCACCACACTAAATATAATAAAGAAAATTCCCAGAGTCCTTCATGTGGGAAGTTTACTACCAAAGGCTGGGTCTATACTTGGTGTCACTTTGAAGGAATGGATATTGACTTCAGTTCAGTCATGCAGTCATGTCCAACTCTTTTCAACCCCATGAACCACAGCACACCAGGCCTCCCTATCCATCACCAACTCCCGGAGTTTACCCAAACTCATGTCCACTGAGTCGGTGATGCCATCCAACCATCTCATCCTCTGTTGTCGCCTTCTCCTCCTGCCCTCAATCCCTCCCAGCATCAGGGTCTTTTCAAATGAGTCAGCTCTTTGCATCAGGTGGCCAAAGTATTAGGAGTTTCAGCTTCAACATCAGTCCTTCCAATGAACACCCAGGACTGATCTCCTTCAGGATGGACTGGTTGGATCTCCTTGCAGTCCAAGAGACTCTCAAGAGTCTTCTCCAACACCACAGTTCAAAAGCATTGATTCTTCTGCGCTCAGCTTTCTTTATAGTCCAACTCTCACATCCGTACATGACCATTGGAAAAACCATAACCTTGACTAGATAGACCTTTGTTGGCAAAGTAATGTCTCTGCTTTTTAATATGCTGTCTAGGTTGGTCATAACTTTCCTTCCAAGAGTAAGCATCTTTTAATTTCATGGCTGAAATCACCATCTGCCATGATTTTGGAGCCTCCCAAAATAGTCAGCCATTGTGGGTTCTAATAATTAAGGGCAAAGGAATTTTCTTTGTGTGTAGCATGTGTGGGGGTGGAGTCCTTAAAACTAAGGGTGCTCTTAGTTTTAAACCCAGCCCTTTGATTTTGGTTCTGGCTATACCACTAATTGACTTCATCACCTTTCACAGGCCATGTCCCTCATATGGGCCCGTTTCCACATAAAACATAGAATGCTAAGAGTTGTAAGGGGAAAAAAGTATAGAACTGTCACTTCAGTCGTGTCCGACTGTATGTGACCCCATAGACAGCAGCCCACCACGCTTCCCCGTCCCTGGGATTCTCCAGGCAAGAACACTGGAGTGGGTTGCCATTTCCCTCTCCAATGCATGAAAGTGAAAAGAGAAAGTGAAGTCGCTCAGTCATGTCAGACTCCCAGCGACCCCATGGACTGCAGCCTACCAGGCTCCTCTGTCCATGGGATTTTCAAGGCAATAGTACTGGAGTGGGGTGCCATTGCCTTAGACTACTGGCAGAGATAATGAAGATAGAGATGGGGTCCAGGATTTCTTGAGGCCTGGAACCCTTCACTGAAATGCTGGGAAGAGGAAACAAGAAAGGAGACTGAGGAGTAGCAGGTCCTGGAGAAAAAGTTAATGTGGGTCCTGAAAGCCAGGAGAGTGCTGAGTATCCAATATTCTGAGCTGAACGTGGAGCAGTCCAGTAATCACTGGCAATATGGAATTGTTGGCGACTTTTGACAACAGCAATATCAACAAATTAGTGAGATTAAAAGCCAGATGACTGCCAGTTAAGGAGTGAATAAAATTATGTTTGATGCCTTTATAAACTGCACACGCATGTATCAAGCCTTCAGCTCGCCTAATTCATGAGCTTCTCTTGGATCTCCTTCAGATTCTAAAGCATTTAACCTGTCCAATACACCTCTCAGCCTCCGAGATTGCTCTAAACTTATGAAAGCTTTTCCTAAACAAAGACGTCATACAAAGGAGCAGGACAAAGAGGCAGCAGTGGGTTTTCATTATTCTATTGCTCTATCCCTGTATTAATTCATTGTGTATTCCCTAGCCTCCTCCTCCTCTATGCTCAAGCAATATTAAATTTTCTTAAATTGGTAGCCACCCAGTGAGAATTTATCACCTGTATTTCACGCCTTTCAGTCCCTACCCTACACCTTCACCTGTCCGCTCCTCAAGAATTTAACTTGAGAGGCACAAGTTCCCAGGTCCACCCCAGAAACAGAGAGCGGAGTGGGGAGACGGGAGGGGGCAATAAAGTGGTTCCTACAGAGGCTTTGAGTGCATGCGCGAGTCCTCCGCCGGACCGTTTTTGCTGCCCTCCTGGAAGAGCGGGGTGGAGGTTTGGCCGACGGACCAAGTACGGGTGCCGAGCAGGCTCTTACGGAAGTCCATTCGCCATTGGGAGGGCCGCAGAGGCTGCTCTGTGCCCTTGTTGCTGCGGGCCTCTTCCTGGGTCATTCCCGGAGCAGGAGCTGGACTGGGGCTGACACCCGGGCTCCCCGCTGGCCGCCTCGGCGCCTGTGTGACCTCCTCGCCGGCAGGATGTGGCGAGTACGCCGGGCTGCCGTGGCCTGGTAAGTCCGGGCTCCGACCTGCCTCCGTTATTTCTGGGGCGTCCAGAAAACGGGGCTGCCCCATCACTACCTCCAGAGTGTGCAGATAACTCTCAGACCAGGGGGAGGGCAGTTAGATGGTTCCGGGATATTGTTGAGGTCCCAGAATGGCAGGAGCCCTGACTGGGTTTACCTGAGATGCTGGCCCCAGTACTGGCCCCTGTCCCTATTCCTCTGGGAAGATTCTGGGTGCATTTCAGTCTTGGCCTGTTTCTGTTGTCCTTTTGTGCCTGCCCCTTCACCCGTCTGTCCTCGCTATTATCTCTGTCTCTGGGCGCCCCTGGTTTCTGTCCCCTCTCTCTCTGGGCTCTGTGGTGCTTGCTATCCATGTGTCACCTTTTCCGCGTCTTTTTCTTCTACCTCCACGCTAGGTTTACATTGCCTTTGCAGGTACCTGAGCTGTTCTGTTCGGGTAAAAAGGACTCTGCCTCTTTCCTTAGTCCGTTGAAGAACATGATTTGGAGTCAGATTTGGAGCAGTGACGCATACAGTGTCAGAGATGGTGATTAGAGATATTCTCTTAATAATAGCTTCCTTTTCAGTGTTCATGGAGGGAGAGTTAGTTTTTGGATGTGAGGTTGTGAATGTAGGGCCACTTTTCTAATCATGTTATTGTTGACTTAGTCTGACTTAATCCTAAACCGAAAATGATGGAAGTATTTACATTTCTATGGGTTGCTGTGTGCATTTTAGTGAAATTAAATTTGGCTCTAATTTTTATGCGTAGTTGTGTTCTAATGTTCTTAAATACCTTCAGGTTTAACTGATTGTTGCAGGCATTTGATGAGAAGTAACATGTATCAAGCAAAGTTGGAAAAACCTGATATCCTGAATTAACTCAGTCTCTAAACACCTGTCCTGAATATTTTTTAGGAGTGTTTTAAGTGGTGTAAGTTATAGTGTTTGTAAGTGATGGAATCCATTTGCTTTATGTAGATTAACCTTGAGTCTAAATTTAGAACTGAAAGCATACAATAGTTGTAGTATTAGTCAATTAGAATACTTGGATAAGTTACTTCTGACCTCATGGAATTTTAATTTCTGAGTATATCCACAGCCTTTGGTACTAAACTAAGTCATTTACAACCTTTTTATTTCTACTTCTCAGTATTTACTCGGGAAATATACCTAGTTTTCTTTAAATAAGAAGAGGAAAGACTTTTCAGAAAATAGCACACTTTGTTGAATTGAATAAGATATTTAGGGAATGCTTTAAAAATTGAGTTTAGAAACAAACTAGATGTCAACTGATAATTATTTATTCAGTTGGATTCTGTCAGCTAAATTGTTTCTAAAGTTACTATTCACGCCATAGTCATGGTTTAAGATATCTTATGTTGACTGCACAGTTTAGCTGCCTGCCCAAGTAGAGATGAGGAAGGTCAGATGCCCCAGGTTCTGGAGTTTGTCTTTTGATGTAGTTCCTGTGAACGTTATGAAGGAGTACATTTAAATTCTTACTCTTTAACAAACATTCTTTGACATGTATATCTAAGTACATACTCATAGACATGTAAGAAGACTAATGACCAACATTTATTTAGGTGCAATAAGTATTTGCATAAAATTGTTGAAAAAATAATTACATGCTAGGAAACAGTGCGTAGGTTAAAAGAAGATGGATAAATGAGAATAGATGGTTTCTGGAGTGAGGGTCAGGGAGCCTCGTTTTGCATCACATTTGATTTTTAGTTTAGCCTAAATATAGAAGTATATATTCAAATTATTTTCTACCAGTCACTAGTCATTCTACCTTAGGTGAGACACAGTTTAAAAAAGCAAATTGGAAAAATAAGGATCCTTACCAGGTTTTTCTGAGAGTTAACAGTAGCATTTGTGCAAACATCTGACATAATGCCTGTCAATTACATACCCCTTTCCCCTCACTGTCTGTCTTCACAACATAATTTCAGTGTTCCTCGATTCCTTTTTCTTAAGATATTTCTAGTCCCGTGTAATTAAATGAAATATTTTAATTCTTTAGAACAGGGCCTGGCCTGTAGTAAGCACTATGTGTGTTGAACAAGATAATCAAGTATATGTTTGTTGGTAGGAGACTTTCATTCTCTACCAGGAAGAACAAGAGGAAGAGCTCTGATAGCAACATGTGCATTTAGATCCTTTTCTCTTTGGGGTGTTTTTTGTTCTCTTTCTGTTTCTGGGGAGCCTGATACCTGAGGTGTTAATTTTTTCTTAATTTCCATCCCTGAACCATCTCTGGATTGTGAGACATGAGAAGGTAAAGAATAGATGTGGTAAGCTACTGGAACTTTTGTGTTTAAAAGTAAAAGTTTATGTGCCCCTTTTTGTATAAGTGCATCCATAATTCACGTTTATTTTCTTTCTTTTTAAAGAAAATTTTAGTCATTTTATTTATGTCTGTGCTGGGTCTTTGTTGCCGCACAGGACTTTTTCTAGTTGCAGTGAGTGGGGTCTACTCTCTAGAGTGAGGTGCTGGGGTCCAGCCCCGGTGGATCCAGGGAATTCCAAGGGGAGACTGCTTCAGTGATCAGGAAACAACAGCTTATTTAAATGTTAATTAAAGATATAAAGAGTGGTTAAATAAGGATAGCTCAGTGAGAAAATTTAGTGGAGCAAAGAGGCTGAATGATTCAGCCAGAAGGTGAGAGAGAATGACATGGGGAGACCAAGCTTCGGTGAACAAGGCCCGCACTTTATTTTCCAAAGTAGTTTTTATACCTTAAGTTATGCATAGAGGATAATGGGGGAAGGGGTAGAATCATGCTGTAAGCCAGGCTTTCTTCCTGCAAACTTATCATATGCAAAAGTTTAGGTGATTTGCATCATCTTCTGGTTCGGAGGCCTGTTAACACTTTAAGACCCTTTCTTCAGAAAACTTATTTTTCTCTAAAGGTGATTGACTAATCAGGTGCCACCCTCCAAAAGCACTAGATAAAGTTGCATTCCTATAGGGCAAAGGTGTGGTGGGCTATAACAAGAAAAAGAATTAACTCAAGGGCCCAAGGTTGCAAACATTAAAGCTACTACTTACACCAATCATATTAATCAATACACTGCCAGGGACACAGCAGGTAAGGAATATGGAGATTTAGCAGCAAACATTGGCCCAACAAGTGAAAAACACTTCACCAATACAATTTCTAATCAATCTTTTAACTGCTCAAAGGAATCTGTATTTAGACAGTTTAGAACATCATGCCTCTCCCAGTTGGGAGGCTCTGAACAATCACACGTGGCCGGAAAAAACCTATTCAGGCAGGCTAGAGAATTTCCAAAGGAGTTTGTAGGTTGAAACACTATCACACCTAGGAACTTTATTAACTGGAGCTGTAAGTTAACTCTTTTTTTTTTTTTCAGAGAGAGGTAGTGGGGGACAGCCCCCTGTAAAGCCAGAGGTGTAGGTGAGAGCACAAAGCAGAAAGTAGGCAGACTCTGGGTTTGGGGGTAGATGCTCGAGAATTTCCAGGGGGACTCCTGAGGTTCATCCCGCCTTTGCGTCTGCCAAGCCTCCTTCCTCATGACCTTTGCCACAGGGGAGCTCGCTCCCGGCAGTGAAGGCCCTAGGGCACGTGGGCTCAGTAGTTGTAGCGCTGGCCTTAGTTGTCCCCCAACATGTGTGATCTTTCCAGACCAGGGATTGAACACACGTCTCCTGTATATGCAGGTGGGTTCTTTACCTCTGAGCCACCAGGGAAGCCCACATTTATTTTCACGTCGCTATTTTAATCTAACATTACATGAAGTCTTTTCGTATATCTACATGGTCTTCATAGTTATCACTTTAATGGCTGCACAGTATCCTCTTTTGTTTATATGCCATAGTTGATAAATTTTTGCTCTTAATATTATATATTTAAGTGGTAGCATTATTTTTTGCTATTATAACACATCTTTTTTTCCAGTTTTATTGAGATATAATTGACATACATCACTGTATAAGTTTAAGGTGAGCAGCATAGTGATTTAACTTAAATATATCATGAAGTGATTATGAAATAAATTTAGTGAACAGCTATAGTCTCATATAGATTCAAAATAGAAAAAACATTTTGTGATGACACTTCTTAGGATTTACTGTCTTAACTTTCATATATAGCATATCAGGTGTGCTGATTGTTTTTATCATGTTGTACACTACAGTCTTAGTATTTATCTTCAGTTCAGTTGCTCAGTCGTGTCCAACTCTTTGCCACCCCATAAACCTCAGTACACCAGGCCTCCCTACCCATCACCAACTCCCGGAGTCCAGGCAAACCCATGTCCATCGAGTCAATGATGCTATCCAACCATCTCATCCTTTGTCATCCCCTTCTCCTCCTGCCCTCAATCTTTCCCAGCATCAGGGTCTTTTCAAATGAGTTAGCTCTTTGCATCAGGTGGCCAAAGTATTGGAGTTTCAGCTTCAACATCAGTCCTTCTAATGAACACCCAGGACTGATCTCCTTTAGGATGACTGGTTGGATCTCCTTGCAGTCCAAGGGACTCTCAAGAGTCTTCTCCAACACCACAGTTCAAAAGCATCAATTCTTCGGTGCTCAGCTTTCTTTATAGTCCAACTCTCACATCCATACATGACCACTGGAAAAACCATAGCCTTGACTAGATGGACCTTTGTTGCCAAAGTACTGTCTCTGCTTTTGAATATGCTGTCTAGGTTGGTCATAACTTTCCTTCTAAGGAGTAAGCGCCTTTTAATTTCATGGCTGCACTCACCATCTGCAGTGATTTTGGAGCCCAGAAAAATAAAGTCAGCCACTGTTTCTACTGTTTCCCCATCTATTTGCCATGAAGTGATGAGACCGGATGCCATGATCTTAATTTTCTGAATGTTGAGCTTTAAGCCAACATTTTTTCACTCTCCTCTTTCACTTTCATCAAGAGGCTCTTTAGTTCTTCACTTTCTGCCTTAGAACTGTAGATTTGTGCCTTTTGATGGCCTTCATCCATTTCCCCTTCTACCACCATGCCTGTAGTAACCACAAATCTGATCTCTTTTCTAAGTGTGAATGTTTGGTTTTGAAGTATAATTGACCTGCAACACTGCATTGGGTCCTGTTGCACAGCATAGTGATTTGGTATTTCTATACCATTTCAAAATGATCACAGTGGTAAAGTCTAGGTCGGATATGTCACTAAATAAAGATATTTTGTTTTCAAATTTTTTGACAGCAAGTAGATGTCAATAGCTAATAAAATAAGTCTCTTTTTTCCTTTAGTTTGGATTTTTTGGGCCATGATCATTACCCACATATAGTAAATCAAGGGACAGGCTCTGGAGTCCCTCTGTCTAGATTTGAGTCCCTCCATTACTTCTTATATCAGTGGGGACCTTAGTAACTTATTTATATCTGTCTGCCTTTTCCTTGTTGATAAAATGGGGATGACCCTGGTACTTTTATCATAGGATTATCAGCAGGATTAACTGAGTCAGCTCCCATTGCAGCAGCGTCTGGCACACAGTAAATGGTTAGTGCCCGTGCGCTGAGACACGGTGTAATTGGTCAGGTGTGCCCTGTGTGTTTTCCTTTTGCATATTGCTTTGTTAATATCATTTCTTTACATTGTTTCCCTGTCTGATCTTTCTCCCACACCTACTTTTCTTTCAGTGAGGTCTGCCAATCCTTAGTGAAACACAGCTCTGGAACAAAAGGAAGTTTACCACTACAAAAACTACATCTGGTTTCACGAAGTATTTATCATACACATCATCCTACCTTAAAGCTTCAGAGACCCCAATTAAGGATGTCATTGCAGCAGTTCTCCTCCCTAACTAGCCTTCCTTTACGTAAACTGAAACTTTCTCCAGTTAAATATGGCTACCAGCCCCACAGGAATTTTTGGCCAGCCAGATTAGCAGCAAGACTCTTGAAACTCCGGTATCTCATACTTGGATCTGCTGTTGGGGGTGGCTATACAGCCAAAAAGGTGAGTTTCACTTTGTTACTGCTTTTCCAGTTATTCCAGCAAATATTTTAAAGTTTCACAGCATATGTCATTTTTCTTTAGTGCAGTAGAATATAATTAGATGTTTAAACATTTATCGTGTGTCTCTGTCGTGTGCTAAACTGTTTTAATGGTGCTAATAGGGAAATGCTCTCAGAATCTTAGTTATTATAAGAGGTGAAAATGGCCTAATGGAAGGAGCACTGATCTGGGAGTGAGAATACCTTGGTTTGATTTGCACCTCTGCCATTTAGTAGCCCAGAAAGGGAAGTTAGGTGGCATGCTCCTGCAACCACTTCGTGGCAACTCTGGGACCAGAGGCAGGGTCTCCTGATCCCTGGTTTGTCTTCCCTCTTCTTCGAATCATGTTTAAAGTCAAATCATGAAACCTATTTGAAATAAAAGTGTATTTTGAATTTTTCCATTTTCTGTATTTAGTAAAGAAACATTTACATGCTTTATACACTTGTCTGTTAATTTATTTTTAGAAGAGCAAAGGCCACTTTGTTTCTCAAAATTGTGAACATAATATATTACTCTTAGCCGTTTAGCAAGTTTTAACAAAATAAATTTAGCTAGTTTTTCTTTATATTTTATATGGCATTCAGATCATTTGACTGGCATACTTTCTTATCTTTTAGACTTTTGATCAGTGGAAAGACATGATACCTGACCTTAGTGACTATAAATGGATTGTGCCTGACATTGTGTGGGAGATTGATGAGTATATCGATTTGGGTTTGTATCAACATTAGAATACTTTTCTTGGTTGTCTCTTTAGGAAAGAAAAATAGTTGTATTGAGATAGCTCCTTAACTCTAAGGTTGCAACAGTTATTTTCATAATGAAAGTGATAGACTAGCAGAGGAAAAATTGGTAAGAAACAAAAATAATCCACTGGTTCTTCACTTTAATACAGCTGCCAGTGTAGTTTCTTTAATTGTACCTATTTTGTGTATGTGGTTAATGTTTTACTTCCCTTTTTAAAAATTGTATAGTCATAGTGAACAAACACTTTGCTATCTTGTCTTTTGTTAGCTAACACATTTGTCAGCATTTTCTACGCTGCCAAGCAGCCTTCTTGAACATCATTTTCAGTGTTGTATGTTACTCAGAACAGCTTCACCTAACTCACTCTCTTTGAGTACCTTGGTTACCTCTACTTTTTATTACCAAGTTCCTTAAAAGCTTGCTAGTAGCCAGAGTAATTTCTCCTGTTAGTCTGCCATTGTTCCATTTTTCTAGAGGTAGATGAGAAACAGGTATATTTGATAGTTGTGATTGCCAGTAAGTCATGGTGATCTTTAGGGAAAAAAAAATTGTCAGATAAAATTATTTTCTTCAGGTCTCTCTTTATAGACATTGTGTAGACTTTTTTTAGACTTAGCTTAGTTGTATGCAGGAGTGGATTTAATCTCTGCATGCACTATTCACAACACTTAAAGATTGGCTTGGTACACTGATAAAGATTTATATAGGAAAAGCACGCCTTCAAATTATTTTTCCAACATTTATGAGGAGAGCTTTTTAACTTGATAAGTTCAGTACACAGTAATGGCTACGAGCCTCTGTTCTGAAGCTAGGCTACCTAGGCTTAAACCTGACTGCCTCACTTTGCTGGGTGCACAGGTCCTGTTATATCTCTGTGTTCCATTCCTTATCTGTAAAATGGGGCTGATGAGAACTGTTTTGTAGCATTTCCACGAAGATGGAGCAACTTAATGTTTTTATTGCATTTAGAATAAGACCTAATACATATTTTTATTTTAAGAAACTTTGTGTTTTATCTTCTTCAGAGAAAGTTAGAAAAGCCCTTCTTGAATCACACTGTAAAGCTGTATCAAACTTGGACAGAATTGTTGAGTATTTGTAAACAAAAATAAATACTTGGTCATTTTATAAATAAGGGTAGCAAAAATAAAGGCTTGTCTTGGGTTCATACAGTTTTTTCAAAATAGTAACATAAAAGGAGAAAGAGAAGTAATGAAATTCTGTTCTTGAGTTTAAACTGACATTACTTTTTTAGAATTTGGGCCAGGTGCTACAAAAGACTTTTAAAGTACTTCTGATTCCAGTCCAGTGTTAACATTTATACCTTGTTTCTGTCTCAAGGCATTTAACTTATGAATCAAAAATATCTAAGCCATATGTTTCAGTCTTTTTAAAAATTTTTCATAGCTTATAGAATATCATCAGAATAACACATTGTTTCAGATACATGTAGCAGTTATAGTTGGAATAGAGAGAAAAATGGAAAACTATGTAAGTTTGTATATGATTATTTAAATTGTACGAATGGTTCAGTAGTCACATTTTAATTTGGAGACTATCCTTTTCTTTTCTTCAGAGAAAATTAGAAAAGCCCTTCCTAATTCAGAGGACCTTGCAAAATTGGCACCTGACTTTGACAAGATTACTGAAAGCCTCAGCTTACTAAAGGACTTTTTCACCACAGGTAAGGAAAGACCTGTGTTTGATCTCATTTAAAATACCAGGAAACACAGGGGAAAGATACTTAAGATACATTCATATTTTCCATCTTTTAAATGAAAAT
This sequence comes from Tragelaphus eurycerus, assembly GCA_935064755.1. Lineage (NCBI taxonomy): Eukaryota > Metazoa > Chordata > Mammalia > Artiodactyla > Bovidae > Tragelaphus > Tragelaphus eurycerus. The sequence goes on along the minus strand of CAKXYN010000018.1, from coordinate 26,567,252 downwards.
GTTTAGTACAAATAAAAGCCAGGGTTTTTTATTAGAAAGATAAAACAATATTTTGTTGTGACATCAGATCAGATCAGATCAGATCAGTCGCTCAGTCGTGTCCGACTCTTTGCGATCCCATGAACCGCAGCACGCCAGGCCTCCCTGTCCATCACCAGCTCCCGGGGTCACTCAGACTCGCATCCATCGTCAGTGATGCCTCGCCTCTTCCTCTCTCCCCTTCTCCTCCTCCCTCTCCCTCCCGCTCTCTTCTCCATGGTCACTCTTCGCTGGGTGGCCTGGGTTTCAGCTTTAGCTCTCCTTCTAAAGATCAGTTTCATGGACTGGTTGTCTCTCTCAGGGCTCTCAGGTCTTCTCAACACCAAGTCACATCCTTCGGCGCTCAGCCTTCTTCCTCCGCTCTCCATCCATACATGACCACAGGAAAGACCATAGCCTTGACTAGGCAAACCTTTGTTGGCAAAGTGATGTCTCTCTTTTGAATATGCTATCTAGGTTGGTCATAACTTTCCTTCCAAGGAGCAAGCGTCTTTTAATTTCTGGCTGCAGTCACCATCTGCAGTGATTTATGTTGTGACATAGTTTTAATTTTTTTAAATTTTTTAATTTTTATTTTTTGGCCACGTTGCACAGTATGTGGGATCTTAGTTCCCTGACCGGGGATTGAACCCACGCCCCCTGCAGTGGAAACACAGAGTCTTATCACTGGACCACCAGGGAAGTTCCCGTGGTTTTAATTTTTGTTTGGCCCAGCAAAATGAAGATTTTCAAGAACTTAAACATCTTGGCTTTAGTCAGTGAGGGGAAAGTAAGTCACTTTTTCTTGACAAGCAGATGAGACTTCCTGTCTGTTTGTTTTTCATAATTGATTAGAACCTATTTTAAAACATTTAATTATAATGGACCATTATGAGTAGAATTTACTAAGGTCAATCCTGGTGTATTTGCCCAATTCTGCCCTACCATAATATAAATCTGAGGTCTCAGACATCTTTGTTTGCTCATTTCTGTTAAATTTTACATTTCTATTTCCCCTTTTGCTGATTTTTCACAGGTCACAAATTGGTTAGTGAAGTCATAGAAGCTTCTGACCTACTTCTCTTGTTAGGTGTGTAAACAGATATTTTTGCTGATCTTAACATGTCTTTTAAATGCTTCTAATAAACTAGTTGCAAATAAAATTGCAGACCAAATTTATAATGCTGCTTGTGCTGAATTTTAAAATGTCAGAATTATATTGGGCAAATTCATTATCCTAAATTTAGGTGGAAATAATAAAATAATTATTTTGTGATAAAACTAAAATTCCTAAGTATGTGTCTACATTATAAGGTTAAAACTGTTAAAAAGAAAGTTTGCTTAATTCAAACTATTTTCTTGAACCAGATCTGGTTGTTTCTCATAATTGAAACAAAGTCATTTTAGTTTGTCTCATCTGTCCAGTCACAGTTGACATTTTTACTGTTTTTTTTTTTTTACTGTATGTGGTCTCTTATGGCAGTAGTGTATGGCCGAACTGTAAGTACTCTCATGTAAAATAATCATATCAAAGATTCTTATTTTTTAATTGTACTTTTCAGTGACATTTTTAAAAATCAGTTAAACAGGTCTTGTAATGGTTTTGAAAATTTTTTTTCTTAGGTTACCACTTTGTTTCTTAAATGATTTTTGCTCTAAAAATCCATTTACCTTTCAACTGACTAAATATAATATGGAATTTAATTTAGACTTTTGGCTTCACTGGAGAATTTATAAGGCTGAATATTTATCTTTAAGGTTCACCTGGAGAAACGGCCTTTAGAGCGACAGATCCTGGATCTGAAAGTGACAAGCGTTATAGAAAGGTAAGTATAAAGGAGCACTCTTCATATAGATAGTCTTGAAAGATTTTTTTTAAGTTTTTACCTACCCTGGAAGATTTTAAAATGGTAACATCTGAGAAGCAAACATAAAATTTTCAATGGAGGTATTGTTATTATTCTTGGTACAAAATGCAAGGCATTTATGCAACAGTTCTGGAAATATAATTGGATAATCTGGTTTCTCTCAAATATATTTGAGAAATATTAGTTTCCAGGGTTTCTGCAACAAAGGGTTTTGTTGTTAAATATGTGTGGGGGAAACTGGTATAAATAAAACAAGCAGGCTTCTTTTCTCTAGGATTTCTCAGACTTTGATATATGCATGTGCATTGTGAAGCTATAAGAGATTCGTCAAAATATGCAGAGTTTTCTAAATGTATTTACCAACAAAACCCTTTTTTCCATGAAATATCTTCTAAATACCGATGTTTCATGATATATACTTAGGGGAAATCTTAAGGAAATAACAAGTTTGTTACTCGGGGGATATAGATTTCTATTATATTGGCAGTCAACAAAATTATGTATGGAGTTATTTAGGATATGCTAATTTCCATACATGCTTTAAAATCCATATAAAGTTTTAGGAGATTTGCTGATATAGAATAACATGCATTGTTGTATATTTATAGTCATGTTAGCCTGATATTGTCTTAATCTTCACTTTTTTTATCTTTTCAAAATTGTAATATAAGTGATTCCTTGAAAGCTTTTTTCAAAATAGTACCTAGATAAATAGATATCTGGAAAATACTCTATGAACATTTAAAAATTAAGTGCAAACATTTAACAAATAATGAAGGTTATTGTGGTTTTAATGCATTGAGGTAAATAATTTCACGGCTTTTGGGGGAAGCAGGAAGAAAATAATTCCTTTGTGTAGATTTCCATCTGGTTTCCTATCCTTCAGCTTTGAACTTTTTACGTGATATTCCACGTGTCAATTATATTTCAAAATTTTTTTTTTTTTTTTCTTTTAACTTGATCTTTTGCAGAAAACATTTTTCAAGATGTGTGTCTGTGTGTATTTTTTTAACTTGATCATTTTTTATATCCTTTTTCTTTACCCTTGGTGTTATTTTGACCAGGGACACCCTTGACTATGCATGCTACTGGGAAGAAAAATCTAAATAGAAATTAGCCTATGATGATCAACTTTTTTTTGAGCCAAAGGCTTGACCCTTGGTGCAGGTAGATTTAATGTGCAGAGAGAAACGAGTGTATCTGAGGAGAAGGAACCTCTGTTAATAGAGGTGGTAGTATGATTTTCAAGTGACAAGATTTCTTGTTGCCTAGATCAGTTAGGCGAGACCTGCATCTCTGTTCTTTTCTGACATGGCCTATGATTGTTTTGATTCATGAGAATCCTGCCTGTTTTGGACCTGACAGATAATTCCCTTATAATCCTGCTAAAGTGGTAAATGACTAGTAGTAATTGATAAATGGTCAGGAGCTCTGCAGTATAGAAGAAACAAGAGAACTAATCTCTGAAAATTTATTTATATTTACAGATTTTATTTTATACAGTAGACATGAGAGCAAATTTATTGCTTTATTTATAATTCACTTTGCTTGAAGATAAATACTGCTGTAGACTATTTCTTTTAAACTTTTCCATAGTTTATGGTGATTATCTTTCCATTAAAAACTCATCAGTTATTTCCACCTATTTGTTGTAAATACTACATCGAGTTCTAATTAAGCCATTTTCATAGGTTAAATCAGATAGTATTAAATGTAGTATAAATATTTACTATATAGAGAAAGTATTGTCAGCCTCAACTGGTGGTTTTGAATTTTATTAATATGCAGCATTTTTTCAAGGCTTAACTGTGTACCTGTGATGTTTGAAAATAATGAACTACTCAGACAAGATGCAGATACATGGATTGTAAGAAACTTGTCTGTAAATGGATGGTTGAATGTAAGCATGAAAAGGGAGACCTTAGCAGAAGCCTCTTTGAAATTACTCTAAAATATCAAACTTGAAAATTTGGGCAATAGTCAGAGGTGGTAGGATGGTAGCCAGGCAACCCACTCCAGTGTTCTTGCCTAGAGAATCCCAGGGACGGGGGAGCCTGGTGGGCTGCCGTCTGTGGGGTTGCACAGAGTCGGACACAACTGAAGTGACTTAGCAGCAGCAGTGTCTGAGAGCCCCACGATTTAAAAGTGAAATCATGACTTAGCTTAATGATCGACTGGTTTATACCAAAGTTTCTAGCTAGACTTCTTAGAAATGTAAATGTGAATTGGATTTTTTTTAATGTAATAAAAAAACATTTCTATGACTAGAACTAAAAAGAAAAACTTATTCTTTTTAATAAGAGAACACATCTGAAAAAATACTGGTGAGTAGAAGGACAGTTAGGAGCCTTTGTAAGTCAGCTTAAATGAAAGTGACAGGGAGTTGCAGGAACACAGAGGTCGATTGACTTGAGTCAACAGAATGAAAACAAAGTAGACAGATTACCTGTGGTTTCCAGTCTGGAGTTGTTAGACTTTAGGTGTTCTGAAAAATTGAAATTGAGGTCTTTAGAAAGTCAAAAAGCATATATTTCCACATAATGCTGCACAGGCTAACTAAACATCAATCAAATTTCTTTGATTTTGCCTGGGTTTATATCTATTCAGTTTGTGGGCAGTAGTTATGTCGATCAAAAGTTCTTTATGTATTTTTGATAAATAAAAAGTGGAAAAGTACTGAAACTACATTTTAGTAAATGCTTTTAATCAGAAAATTTTAAACTTGTGTCCACTATAGAAAAATACTGAAAAGAGCCCTTAGTGTGAACTTAATAATGTTTTTGAGACCTGGATATCTGAAGGCAAATTCAGAATTGGAGTGGCAAGCCTTCTTTAGTGTTAACGGACTCAACTGGTTTGTAAATCCCCAGATTTCTGTATTCAGTCATAATATGTATAGTAACAGGACCACATAGTGTATCTCCTCTTTTTAGATTCAGTAACGTTGTGTTCTAGTGAAAATTTGTTAAATGAGACATCTGTGCTTCTGTTCGATCATGTTTCTGATTGGTCATAAACATCTCACAGAAGTAGGGAATATTATTCTGAAGGTTATAAGTACATTTATAATTTATAGAAAATATTTCAAGTCCAAATCATAAAGTGTTGTTACCATTTTAAAAATAATTATTAAATAGTAATGTTCTTCCTTCCCACATGTTACTGTAATTCTTATTTGTGTGGCTTTACTTATTTTGTACCTCCCCACTTCTCTCTTCCCTTTTCTCTGTCTAATTTTCCCACATCCTCAAAGTCCAGCTTCATGAAGCCTTCTGTAACCATTTTAGTCCCAATAATTATACTCTTAACATTTAAGATGTTAGACAGATGAAACACTATTTACTTTGGGTTCCATTCTTAGTATTTAATGGGCTATTTCTGTCACAAAATCTCTGTTCTCAAAGCATCTAGGATATTGCTGAACTCTTAAAAAAAAAATCTGTCAGTTGATTTAACTCCGTTAAAAGGCTAATTTAAAGTAAGTAAATTTGGCTAATGCTAACAAGAGTGGGCCCAGATTTTTATGTAATGTGTGTTTTTGTTCTGATTACCTGTGAATTTCTCTTGGCCTTCAATATTTGAACAACTATTGAGGAGAATAAGAATGTGAAGGAGCACATGTACTTGGATTTCTGAATTGTAACAAAGCAGTATCGCGACTGAGCGACTTCACTTTCACTTTTCACTTTCCTGCATTGGAGAAGGAAATGGCAACCCACTCCAGTGTTCTTGCCTGGAGAATCCCAGGGACAGGGAAGCCTGGTGGGCTGCCGTCTATGGGGTCGCACAGTGTCAGACACGACTGAAGTGACTTAGCAGTAGCAGTAGCAGTATTGCTTAAGTGGGATTTACATTTCTGGAAATCTTCATGCAACAAATGATGTAAACTGGCAAAATTAAATTCTCAGAACCAGCACCATCAAGAAGCCACAGATTCAGGAAGCTTATGTTTGCTGAGCAACTAACAGCTAGCAACTGTACATGATTAGATACTTATTTTATTCCTTAATAATAAGCATATTGCATTTTTATGTTTTTTTACATTAAATATATACTGTGTACATAACACTGTCTTTAGGTGTAATAATTTAGAACAAAGGGGATTTGGTAGAAATTGTAATTTTGATAAAAACTATTGGTAATAGACTGATTTGTCTATCTTCTAAAATTATCATTTGTAGAAATTGTCCAAATAGTGAAATAGGATATGGTATTTCTGAATTGGGGCAAGTTAAATAATTCAAGTAGAAAGACTTATTTTCTTCTGATATCCAATATTAAACATATTGTGATTGGCTCTGAATATCTTGAGAAGAATTATATGTTACTAGGATGGAGAAAGGAGAAGGCAATGGCACCCCACTCCAGTATTCTCACCTGGAAAATCCCATGGGCAGAGGAGCCTGGTGGGCTGCAGTCCCTGGGGTTGCGAAGAGTCGGACACGACTGAGCGACTTCACTTTCATTTTTCACTTTCATGTGCTGAAAAAGGAAATGGCAACCCACTCCAGTGTTCGTGCCTGGAGAATCCCAGGGACGGGGGAGCCTGGTGGGCTGCCAGACCCGCACAGAGTTGGACACGACTGAAGCAACTTAGCAGCAGCAGGAGGGAGAAAAATAGGAAAATAGATCTTTATAGCTAATAGCAGAATTATTCAAACTTTGAAAAGTAGATTAGTGCCTAGAAATATTTTTTAAGTGGAACAGCAAAGAAGTTTTGACTTTCACAAAGTTGTTTTCTGGACCCCAAACTAATAAAACAGAAGTTGTCAAGCTTTTTCTTAGAGGTCCAGATGGAAATATTTTACGTTTGCAAGCCCTATGGGCTCAGCCAGCCCATTGTAGTTTGCCAGCTCCTTCTCTAAAGAGTAATTTACATGTGTCCTCTGAAGTGTTGTAGTTTTACCATTTTCCTTATTTACGTGTAGATTGAACCTGAAGGGTCAAAGACACTGAAACTAGTGAGACTGTAGGGCTCACAGGATGCTATCAGGTGCAGACGTGGGAGTCACACTGCCTGTGTTCAGACCCTGCCCTTCTGGTTTTCTGAGGTGTATGACCTTGGATAAGTTCCTTAGTTTCTCCAAGTTTTTGGTTTCCTCTTCAGTAATAGGGGGCATGCTACCTGATAATGGTTAATGTGCGCATTTCATAAAGCCCTTCAGCACAAGATCTGGCACATAATAAAACTCAATAAATATTTATATGATGATATTATTATCTTATACTTTGAATTGTTGCATGAGTTAACAGCATATTAATGTTATTTGATTAATTTCTTCTTATTTCCTGTTGAATATGTTCTGGGAATTGTGATAAGTGGGAAAAATGGATTGTAGGGTTGATGTTTAGCTTATTTACAGAGTAAGCAGTTTTTAGGAAACCCAATTTGGATTTTATGCTATAAATTTTGTGTGTTTTTGCAACAAACATGTGCCAAGCCCTAACCTAGGTGCTGGCCATAACACACCCAAAGTGTCAAGACCTTATTCTCTGTGCTAGGTATAAAAACAAACAAGGTATAGACCCTGCTCTGCTATTAATATTTAGAATACTGTTAAAGATACAGTATTTTTATTTTTTTGGCCACGCCTTGTGGCTTACAGGATCTTAGCTCTCTGACCACCAAGGATCAAACCTAGGGCCTTAGCAGTGACAGCTCCAAGTCCTAACTACTGGACAGCCAGGGAATTACCAAAATGCAGTATTTTAAATGTATTCACATAAAAATGAGTCATAATTTCAATGTTTTAAAAAATAATAACCATCAACTTTTAGAGGTCTTTTAGCACTTTCAGTTTATGTCCTGGTTTTGGGAGTTGATTTTCTTGGTCTGACACTATACTTTTTAAAAAACCCGAGAACATTGTACATGCAATATGGGACCATGAGAGCAGCAGTGTCAAACTGATAGTAACCAAGAGATGTTTTGAGAGAGTATCACATGTGGTTGTTTATAATAACTATTTTATAGACCACAATTACTGCATTTGTAATATATATCATTTAAAAATTATATGCTGTTTCTTGAGATTAAAATTTCTGACCTTGGGAAAATATTTATTAAATGTTGTGTTCATATAAGGATGTATCTTACACAGGAGGTACACACATTTTTCTTCCTCCTTATTCAACATGGCCTTGGCTTTAAAAGCTAGCCTAGCAGTGCTTAGATAAGTGAGATGTGATGCCTAAAATATAAGTAACCATTTTTAGTTGTATAGTATAGTGTAAATAGTTTTTTTCTGTGTCTAATTCTTGTTTTCTTCCTACTTTTTTCAGGAGGTAACAGTTAATTTCAACTACCTTCACATAACAGTGCTTCAGTAACAGACTTGGAAGGAAAGTGAGGTGTCACTAGAAAGAGGATGTTTTTCTTATACTTTAATAGATGTTAGAGTATTTACCATACAGTTTGTATATACATGTAAGCAATGGATTAGAGAGGGGTGTTTAAGTTATCAATAAATAAGAAACCTGTGCGTGGGAGACCAGCACAGTTTAGAAGTGTGGAATATTTTCGTACTGCTTTGGCATTTTATAAACTATAATGGGATTATGTTCATTAAAGCACAGGCACATTAATGTGTAAGCCAACATGGGATGCCTTCTTTAAAAGACAACTATTTTGAGAAATCTAAACAGTTAGATGAGTAGAAGCTATTATGATAAATGAATGAATAAAAATGAGCTGGGTAATTTCTTTCTGCCTGATGAAAGGCAGGGATACATGAAATGAAAGAAAAGGACATAAAAAGTTATGCAAATGATGAGGCTAGTGAGTTGACGTTGCATTTCTTTTAGATTTATCAATGACCATAAAAATTGTTTATTTAAAGAATATATCTAAAAAAAATAAAGACTATATCTAAAAGATAACTGCAGTTTTTTATAAGTATATTTTGTACTATTGAATTTGGAAACAAATGTTGAAATTTCAGTTATGTTACTTGCCACTTTGATGTTCTCTTACTTGTCATGCAGAAATATCAACTAGTTTCATCCTTTAATTTATAGTAAGTCAGCCAGTTTCATTATATTGGTATATCTTAATGTATTAAACCTAAGAATCAAGGTAAAAATTCCCCTAGTTGTTTATTAATATTTCCCTTAAAGTGCTGTACTATAATACAGCTTTTCTTTTTGTATTTATTTCTTTTCTGCTAAACTTTTTTATTTATGTAAATGTTTGGATTATATAACTTATTAAGCTTCCGGGTGAGTGTGCTAATTAAAATGTAAATGTAACATTAATCAGTATTTCATTTTAAGAAGCTTTATGATTATATTAAAGAAAATAAAATATTTTTGGCAGTTATTTATAAAGCTCTGAGGCTATTTGAAACTCCTAACTTAGATTATTTTAATGAGTGTTAATTTTCCTAACTTTTAATTTTTATGACTTACTAAAAATTGAGCCCATTGTTCTCCCAGGTAAACTATTCTTATGAAGATTAAAGGGTGACTTCATTGCAACTTTACCTTTATGTGTTTCTAGTTGAGAAAGTACAAGGTTCATAGCATTGTTAATTCCCAATTGTTACTTCTCCTACATTTCTTGAGGTTGATTATCTAATAGACCAGCAATTAAAAACATTGTATAGAAAATGACATGTATTTTAGTTTCATTCCACAAGTGAATGCACTGCATTAGATGAACATTTCATTATTATAAATGGAATGAGATTTTAGCATAGAAATGGTGATTACTTTGTACATAGGTCCAAACTGAGTTTTCTTTTTTTGTTTTTGCAACAACTGTATTATCTCCATATTATAATTATGTTCTTTAATGGAACTTGTGCTTTAGTAATTAATGTACCCTTGGTTATATTCTCAGAGGCCATTTTTACTTAATGTCAGAACAGCTCATAAAAAGTGAAAATTCAGTCACAATTCTTAATTTGTTGTTGTATAAAACTAAAACAGTACCTCAAACATTTTTTAATTAAACTCTTAAATTTTAATCAAATAAGATTATGTGTTTAGGCATGTAAAATTATGAATTAATGTAAAACCTTGATTAGCTTGATGCTCAAAACTCAGGTTTCAGGGATATTTATTGATTTATTTACTTTTTGGCCATGCCGCATGGCTTGCAGAATCTTAGTCCCTGGACCAGGGATTGAACCCACGCCCCCTGCAATAGAAGCAGGCAGAGTCTTAACCACTAGACCAGCAGGGAAGTTCCTTAAGGGATCTTTATTTGAAGACATTAGATATCAAGGAAAAATACTTACTTAAAAATAATGATTTAATAAGTAATTAAGCTATTATATATTCTCCATTTAGTCTTAAGAAACTTTAACAGTTGAGAATTAGATTCAGGCCTGTATATCAATGCTTGAAAAATCAGTTTTGGGGGTTTTTTTTGCCCCCTATGTATCAAGTCAGGAACATAACACTGGTTCATATTGGCAGTTCAAAAATAAGGGTGAAAGTATTTGTCTTCTCAGTGTTCCTGTTACTCATTTAGTTAACTGTAGTGCCACCTTCCTTGAGCATTCCAGTTAGTCTAGGTTTTACTGTGTGTTGATATTATATCTGGCTCATTTTATTCAGCAAACAGTCACTTACTGCATTTTCCTTTTCACTTTTTAGACTATGGTGTTTTATATTTGAGACATAATTTTACTGAGGGGAAAAGTGGAAATGTGGTACAGAGCCCAGTTATATGGTGGCTCTAAAGGTACATAACTGAGTTTCCATTTTTGTTACAAGCTATCCATTCCTCTCTAACTTACATCTGTTCCTTTTTTGTACCCTTTGGTTTAACATTGTTCTCCTCCCCAATTTTCCTCTTCTCTTGGCTGTAAACTCATGGCAGGGTCTGCTTGGTGAGCTCATTCTCTTACAACAGCAAATTCAAGAGCATGAAGAGGAAGCACGCAGAGCTGCTGGCCAATATAGCACGAGCTATGCCCAACAGAAGCGCAAGGTGATGGATGGTTTAAGGGGGCTACTGATTTGTTTACACTAATCAGCCATTTCTACCAATATTACGTCACCTTAATCCATTCATGGACTACAATTATGAGGAATTAGTTTTGACAAGATAAAAATATGAAAAATAATACAGATATGCAACTTTCTGGAGTATGCAAACCCAAAATATTAAACATAGTAATTTATTTTCTGAAAACTAGATTATCTGTGAGGGTTCATAGACCTGTACTTAGATAATTGTGAATTGCGGTTTACTTGGCCCAGTTATTGAGTTACCCTAAGTCTGTGGCCAACTTGGTCTATTTTCTAAGTTTTCACTTCTAAAATGAAAAGGGTTACTGTGAATGACCATGTTAAAGAATGAAATGATTTTGTTTTAGTTAAAATGATTCAGCAGAGAATTCTTGTTTCCTACAAAAGAAAACTATTTTGACCTAACTTTTGGACAGTTATTCTTAAATACTTTGATTAACTTGTAATAAGACTTTTGACATTTATTAACAAAGTCAGCACAGATTTTCACCTTGTCCACTGAAAAATTGAACATTGGAAATTTGATATAATTCTGGTCACTAAAGGACAGAGTCTAATAAAACTCAGTGCAACACTGTACAAATATTTGCTTATCACCAAGAAATCCTTAAAAATAATGCTTTTGGCTTTAGATGATCCTATAATGTAGATCCACAGGTTAGTGTCCTAAAGAGACTAGAGTCAAGTGAAGTGTTTAAAATGATTTTTAAAATTTTATTGTAAAATCTTGACATCAGCTAGTTACATATATTAGAAAAGTTTTACAGTTATGTACAAATCTTAAGAAAAATGATCCAGTCATATAATTAGTTTCCTATACATTCTGATATTGAAATCAACCAGAATTACAGATAATTAGTGAAATGATCCTGCTGGCTAACCCAGTCGCATTTGGTGGTGGTTAATACAGTACTAATCATAGTTTATTTTTTTTGGTGTCGTTTCCTGGCTTTTCTCAATTCCATGGCTGTGAAATCAACTACTATATGTCATTTAGCTTTCAGTAAATGAATAATATAGGTGGAAATAGAAAACAAATTATTTTCCTACTTGTGTTAAATCACAGGAGGACTTAGTGTAAATGGTGCTTTAGCATTCTCTGTTCCTCATGCTGTTCAAAGTACCACTTAAATACACTAACAAGTTGGATGCTCAGGCTAAGCTTCTGTCCTTAACTTCATTGCAAAAAAGAGGGAAATAAACTGTTATGTTTTGGTGTGTTAGTTAGAAATATGAATATAGCTCTTGTTTTCAAGACCAGTAGATCTTGTTTTTTTCTTAATGGTAAAATAATTTACAGTGAGCCCCATAGATCTGCTATTTTAAGATTCTAAGGTACAGTTTAAGATTATAAATATCCTATTGAATCTGACAGTTTAAATGAAAGCAATAGTGAATACTGTTTATTTTCTACACTGCCAAGGGTTAGTGTTCATTTGGGGCCTTTTTTCAGACCCAGAGTTATCCTTCCTCTTCCTAATATTTATTGGATTATCCATATATAACCCTTTTATTCCTCACTCTCCATGTTTGTGAAAGAGCTACTGACAGGGCTGTTCCTCTGTCTATTTTATTTATTAAGATGTACTTAGAAGGGCACAAAACGGGGCTTGTTCCTGCCCACTTACCTTGTGTGAAAATAAATGAAACAAAAAACAATTTGTGCACCTCTATAATAGTATCATTCTTTCACTGTCCTTAAAGATGATTTCCTTACTGTATCTTCCCTCCTTTCCCCTTATAGATACACTGGTGACTTCAGCCTTACATTGTCATAATGACCAAAGTGCTAATTTGATGAGACTTTTATCTTTCCAGACATTTGAGGTTTACTTGAGGTACAAAACTGCAGCTACTTTTTGTCATTTTTTGATGATTCTTTCCTACTACATTTTGAAAATATTAGTAGGCCTTCTTTTTTGGGGGTAATACTGTGCAACATGTGAGATCTTAGCTCCCTGACCAGGGATCAAACCCACACCCTCTCCAAGGATCTTAACCACTGGACCTCCAGGGAAGTCCCTATTTATATCTCATTGGTAGCAGCTAGTAGATTTTCCCTGTATCATCCAAGCAGAGGAGCTCATGCAGAGATAGTAGATTAAAACTGCCATTGGTAGATTGGCCTCCTGTGAATATGTATGTACACATACATAGAAATTTTTGCGAGTCTTATAGATTTCTATATTTCAGAATGGCTACAATTGCTTCGTAAAAAGAAGTACTTAAAATTTAAAAATCAGGCTTGCTTTTGTTAGGAGCTAGTAAAGGTTTTTCTCTTTCAGCTTTAGCTTGTTTCTGCAGAGGGTTCCGCTCTTTCTCCATCAGTTTTACAGCCCTGGAATTGTAGGAAAGCTCTGGTTTCAAGACTATTGATACCCATTTCTGTCAGGGTGAGTTTTGAACTAATTTCATAATGAAAACTAAATATATTAAACAATAGGACAAGGACTTACTGTAAGTAGCTGAATTTTACTAGTAAAGTGTATCAAAGTAAAATATATCCCAGGTTGCTAGTTAAGACTTCAAATAAGTGATAGTCTAACAATAGCATGTATTACTCTCTTAAAATAAGTCAAAGTATCTTATCACTAATCTTTAAGATTTATTTTGTGAACCTAAAGGTTTTAATCTTGTTTCCTGTAAAATCCTAGATCTAATTCTTGACTCATCATCAACCTGTCTTTTATATAATATAGTATTAACCTTTTAATTTAACGTTAAACAGATAGGAAGTGTATTGTTGAAACTATGCATGAGTTATTCCTAACAGTCATGCCAGAAGGGCACATAATAAATTTAAATACTCCTAAAAAGTTGTTACTAAATACTAATATTAGCATAAAAATTGTGTTTGTAATATTCTAATAACCTTGTATCATTTTAATTCTTTATATATCTTTTTTATTTTACCAAATTGTCAAGGTTAGTCGTTTATAGTCCTTGGCTTGTATAAACATTCTGTTTCGTGTAATTATATTGCTTTCTTAATTATTGCCCCAGTTGTAGAGATATGTTGGATTTTCTACTGTAACTTAGATTATATTGCATGATATCATTAAGTATTCACATCCTATACTAATGCTGTTTATACATTTCATACTACTTTAACTGCAGTTGGATGAATATTTAATGGAACAGTAAATCAGAGTAACTTTCCAGATGAATTGGGATTATAATCTGCATAACAGTTTTTGAGATCACATTATTACAGTGTGATGTCATGCCATATGATCAAAATATGGAATTTATTTCTTCATTGGCCTTCAGGATTTTGTTCTTTGGGTTGTGGGCTCCTCAACATGCTTGTTTTGTCACATTTTAGGAGATGATTAATAATTCTTGTCCATTTTACACAAACACATAGTCAAATGAAAAATGCTTCTATCCACAAGTTGCTGCTTGCTGTACTGGAGTGAGAAGCAGTAATACAAAGTTTGTTTTATGTTGCACTTTTCTCATTTGCAAAATAAAATTTGAAATTTTTAGACATAGGCTTTTTAGGAAAAAGCAATTATGGATTATGTACCTATCATTTCTAGCAAGTATTGTCATTTTTATTTAAAAGAAGTTTGGGGGGAATTTTGAGAAAGCATTTGGAAATAGGAATTAAAATCTCAAAATAACATTTTATTGCATGGATAAGAGTTATTAATGTCCACTTCAATAAGCAAATCATTTAGAATATTTTCATATGTATTTGCTACCATGAGGTCTTGGCTGCTAAAGTAGCCAGTGAAATCAGGATGAATAAAGATTTACCTGAGTTTTAACTTGATTTTTGTCTCCTATGGAATAAAATCATGTTTAAAAATTTTGAGTACAGAAATTAGATCATTATTTTAAGATTGAGAATGGCAACTTTGGCATCTCACTAAGGAATCAAAGCAATTTTATGGATTTGTCATAAATGACATCATTTTAATTGCAATTGATTATTGTGTTTTATATTTAAAATTGTGATTAAAGCCTGTTGTAGAATAAAGTTCTTTATTTTAAATATCTTATCTTAGAACTATTAGCATTGCTAGTAATTAGAAGTAGTTTCTCTAATACTTGTGGATTTTATCCTACTTTTGTTTTATTTTCAAATCAATTTTGTTTGCTTTACTCAACTTCACTGCCTCTGATGCATTCGCTTTATTATGGGTTAGAAGATCTTGCAGTGGAACTAAATTTAAAAAGCAAGCATCTGGCTCCACTTAAAGCTCTGAAAATGCAGTTGTTCTTTGCATATATTAAACACTTTCCTACTTATGGAATGAAAATGGATAAGTGTTTGCTTAAAAGATAAACTAAACTGTGACCGATGAATTTTTTCAGTAGCTGTACATTATAACTCATCTGACTTCTGAAAACATTATTGTAAGGATTTCAGTGCCTTATTTCTCAAGCATCCAAGTCCCTGTGCTTGAGTACAAAACAACCTGTTAAGGACCTAGTAAATGTATGTGTTGATCTATTTTTCTAACAAGCCAGTCATAAGAAATAACTAGAACGGCAATAGGAAGATGATTTCTTTTTAAGGTTTTCATTTATATAAACTTTTTGTGAGCTGTTTTTGTTGATGAATAAGATTACTTTTTTAAATAAGCATTTGATTTAAAATTTACTTTGATTAAATATCCATATAAAGTGTATAGTTTTTACTCTTAAAAATGGTTTATTTAAAAAGTTAACTTACTGTATATTCTATATAAACATAATTCTACTCAAAAAAATTTTATTTTAAATATTTAGGTGTCAGACAAAGAGAAAATCGACCAACTTCAAGAAGAGCTTCTGCATACTCAGGTAATACTAATATAATTCATATAATTCATAGTCAGGTAAAAAGAACCAAAGAGTTTGTCTTATACTCTAAATTTGATGATGTGGGAATTTATCTTTTTAACTGAGCAAAGTTTGTAGTGATTTAATGATAGAACCTTATTATTATCAATAGATGCCCCCACAAATGCAAAAGCTAATTGAGAAATAAGGAATAATGAAGGAACTTGATAAGTTTAACTCATTTATGTGTAAAACCTATTGTTGAGTGAATCTTATGCTTTTAATTTTAGAGGAAGACTGGCAGAAAAGACTGGGGAAAGTGACTTGTTCTTGTATAAACCTGTACTTGCATTTTTACATTGATTGGCTAATTAGAGTAACAGTTAAAAGAAATTGGAGTGGAATCTATCACAGTTCTCTAAAGTCCAGACCCAGTCAGATAATAATCTTTCCAAAGGTATTAATATTTCTAACACTGCTTTAAAGAGTTATTCTCTTATAGTTGACGATACAATTATTATTTTAAAGACTTGTTCTGTGCAGTGTAATCGAGTAGAGAACATTCTTGTGAAAAATTGCCACATTATCCACTCTATCGTTAATTATTCTCTATGCTGCTGCTGCTAAGTCGCTTCAGTCGTGTCCGACTCTGTGCGACCCCATAGACGGAAGCTCACCAGGCTCCCCCGTCCCTGGGATTCTCCAGGCAAGAATACTGGAGTGGGTTGCCATTTCCTTCTCCAATGCATGAAAGTGAAAAGTGAAAGTGAAGTCGGAGTGGGTTGCCATTTCCTTCTCCAATGCATGAAAGTGAAAAGTGAAAGTGAAGTCGCTCAGTCAGGTCCAACTCTTAGTGACCCCATGGACTGGAGCCTAACAGGATCCTCCATCCATGGGATTTTCCAGGCAAAAGTACTGGGGTGGGGTGCCATTGCCTTCCCCAATTATTCTTTATAGATACAATGATATGTGGTAATTCAGTTTAAATTAAAAAGATTCAGCGGGTCTCTTTTTAGGGAAAGGTACGACAAAGTAATTTAAATGAAATTAGGAACCAGTGTATGTTGAATCTCAGGTTTTCTTAATATCTATGTATTGATTCTTATACTCAACTACATGTTAGAATCAAGTGTGCTCTGAGCAACCCTAACATTGTTATGGCTTCACAGCTGAGTGATTATAGTCTGCAGCCAGAGATTTAAGAATCACTGGCCTCAGAATGTGATCAGTAATACTCTTTGGGAACTTGTTGGGAATGCAGATTATTGGTCCTATCCCAAATGCACTGAAACAGAAACTCTGGATATGGAACTTAGCAGTCTTTGTTCTTAAAAACCCTCAAGTGATGTTGATGAGTTCTTAAGTTTGAGAATTACTGGCCTAGAACTTTGCATGATGGCCCAGTAGCACATCTCTATAGCAAGCCTGCAGACTGACATATACTAAAGAGTGTTTCCAGCCCCAGAAAATGTAGACCCCATTATTGATTCCGTATTTACCAAGTGAACCAGTAGAAATCCTACCACCGTTATATATACCTATTGATATCAATCTTTCTATTTGTTGGAAGGTGCTAGGCATTGATGAAAGTACTTTATGGAGAATTCATGATATAATAATGGCATTATGTATATTAATAGTGTCCAGTTGAAATAAAATGCAAGCCATGTGTACTTTAAAATTTTTGCATTAAAATAAGGGTAAAAAGAAATAGGTAAAAATTTACTGTTAATATATTTAACAAAGTAGATCTAAAATAGTTATAGATATAGTTAGTATAAAAATATTAATGTGGTATTTATGTATTTTTACTGAATTATAGAAATCTGATGTGTATTTTATTCTTAACACACACCTTAGTGCAGACTAGCCACATTTCAAGTGCTAAATATCCATATGTGGCCAGTGGCTACCATCTGTATTAGACAGCATAGGTCTCATTCTTAGATAACTACCAGAAGTTTGTTGTGTGTACTGTTACTGAATATAAATGAACAAGTTCTATAAAAATATATTTATAATATAAATTAGCCTGTAGTTCTACCTGTCTCATACTATATAATTTCTTAAATTTATCTTTAAGTTGGACATTCTCTGAAGATAAAGCCATGATCTCTTGTTATTTACTTTGTGCTTGGAAGATTGTAACAGCCTAACATATTTTCCAAGAAAATTTTTCCATTTCTTTCTTTCCTTTAACAAAAGACATGTTACTGTAAAGTTGGACAAAAACATCCAGTTGGTGGGATGGGGAGGGAGGTTGTGGAGGGAGGGGATATGTGTATACCAATCACTGATTCACGTTGATATATGGCAGAAACCAACACAATATTGTAAAGTAATTGTCCTCCAATTGAAAATAAAATTTTTAAAAATCCAGTTGGTTGTAAGAAAGAGTAATTCTTAATAATTTTCTGAACATGGTTAATGTTTATAGAAGAAATAATCGAGTATAAACAGAAGACCAGTTAGAAAAGGATCACATTTATTGGTATAGTCAAGCATCTAATTTGACAAAAAAGCTTGTATAAACATATTAGTCTGCTAAATTGTTCTTATGTCAATATTTTAAAAATTAATGTGTAATCTCTGGCCATAGAAACTTACCGAAACTTAAAAGAGTTTGGGCCCTCAACCCAGACCTATATTCAAAACTGTGTGACCTTGGATAGGCTCCTAAGCATCTCTAACCTCTGAATCCTAACCTGTATAACCTTTGCCTCACATGAAGCCTTAAAGGAGTTAATCAGGTGAAACACTGAGTAAAGGGCCGTCATGTAACGCATGGTCAGGTACCATTAGCTATTCTTATTTTATACCGTTTTAAGAAAATAATATAGGGGCATAAAGAAAATTTGAATTTTTGTCAAATGTGCCTTAACTGAAGATTTAAAATTTTGATGCAGGAAATAGTGCTTCATAGAATATACTTAAGAGCTTGCCTTTTCAACTCCTTTTATTTTTAGTATTTTTATTAATTTCTTCAACATAAACAGCAAAGAATTTTCCAATAAGATGCCAGTTATAACAGAAAACTATGAAGTTCATTGTTTGAGATAATATTCATCATTATTTTGTTCAATATTTTCATAGTTGACTTTTAAATGAAATAATTCATTTTAAGTGCTTCAGGATCAAGGAAGATTTTAATGTTTAATACTTATTTAACATTTAATACTTAATGTTATTTTTTAACCAATTGGTTTCTTATAAAGTTACTTGTATTACTGTGTTGCAGTTAAAGTACCAGAGAATCTTGGAACGGCTAGAAAAGGAGAACAAAGAATTGAGAAAATTAGTATTACAGAAAGATGACAAAGGCATCCATCATAGAAAGCTTAAGGTATTTTAAGTGTGTCTTAACTTGTTAGCTCTCAAAACCGCCACTTCACATTGTGTGTTCATCAATAGCAGTTTTTAAGGAACAGCAAAGGGTTCTATCATCCTTTTCTTTCTAATCTTACACTCTTGGGGGGAAGGGAAGTCTCCTCTTTTGTTAAAGACTTTGTAAATTATAGTCTCCAAACATTTGTTTTTTTTTAACTATGCTATGCTATGCTAAGTCACTTCAGTCGTGTCCGACTCTGTGTGACCCCATAGACGGCAGCCCACCAGGCTCCTCCGTCCCTGGGATTCTCCAGGCAAGAACACTGGAGTGGGTTGCCATTTCCTTCTCCTATGCATGAAAGTGAAAAGAGAAAGTGAAGTCGCTCAGTCATGTCTGACTCTTAGCGACCCATGGACTGCAGCCTACCAGGCTCCTCTGTCCATGGGATTTTCCAGGCAAGAGTACTGGAGTGGGGTGCCATTACTAGATCCATAAATTCTTCATATCTGTGAATCAGTTTATTTTTTTCTGAAATATTTGAAACTTCAGTGGCTCAGGTGGTAAAGAATCTGCCTGCGATGCAGGAGACCTGGGTTCAATCCCTGGGTGGGGAAGATCCCCTGGAGAAGGGAATGACAACCCACTCCAGTATTCTTGCCTGGAGAACTCCATGGAGAGAGGAGCCTGACAGGCTGCAGTCCGTGGGGTTGCAAAGAGCTGGACACAACTGAGTGACTAACACTTTACTTCTAGGCTTACTTCATTTCTGCAGCTGTAAAATCAGTAAGTTAATAGAAAATTACATATGTCCTATTTTTATTGCCTTACTGGTAGTGCCACTGAATGAAGAGTCCATTTTCTTCAGTTTTACAATAGTTAACATTTTCTTCTGGAAAGTTCCTTAGGCATTTTAAATAATTTTTGAAAAAACATGCTGGTATTGTTATCAGCACATTAATAATTACCATTATCAGTAAATTAAATATTATTGCTCCTGCTGCTAAGTCGCTTCGGTCGTGTCTGACTCTATGCAGCCCCATAGACGGCAGCCCACCAGGCTCCCCCATCCCTGGGATTCTCCAGAAAAGAACACTGGAGTGGGTTGCTTCCCAACTAAACCAACCTGTATGTGCTACATTAAATTGAAGTAATTCTTTTTTTAACTTATATGTCATATAAGTAAACAGAAGGTATATGTAGCAAAACTGCAGTAAATCATGACACATGCATTTTGTGGCCAAGGTCCAAGGATATATAGTTCTGGTTTAACCAACATGTATTAGTAGTTCTGACTCCAGATTGCAACCATGTAATACTAGCATGACTGTATTTATAAGCCAATATGTGGCAGTTGGAAAAGTCACACCCAAGTGTTAATAAATATTGAGAATTTACCTGAGCAATTGTATTTTCTCTCATTAAGTGAAATAGTAATGAAGATTCAGAAGTTTGTTGTTTATCTTTAGGTTGAAGGGATAATAGTTGCTTTCCTTTTAATTACTTGTAGGTGTTAAGAGATGAAAGGAACTTCAGGCCCTCATTTTGTTCCTACTTTGGTATTAAAACTTACCTTTAACTATTAAATGCTCGGTAGTAGCCTTTTTCCCAGGCCTGTTTATATGTTCAGTCATTCCTCAAATACTTGAAGTTTGTTATTTTCCAGAAAACTTGTTTGACCCTGGTTTTACTGAGAGAACAATACAGGATGTCTGCTCCTGGTGCTCTCACACTTTAGTCTGCCCAGTTATCAGTATACAGTACTCGTCCTTACTGATTTAACAATAATTTTGGTGATTCTTTCTCTGCTTTACCTTTTCTTCAGTCTCTTTCTCCCTCTCTGACACATACACCAAACATTCCTTTCAGTTGGTACCTTCCTTATTGGACCTTTTGAGTGTTAATGGTCTTTCTTTATTGGGCACTTAATATTAGCTCTTCAATTTTTTTTTTTTTTAATATTTATTTGTTTGTCTGCCCCGGGTCCTTAGTTTTAGCATGTGGGATCCTTAGTTGCTCTTAAGTTGCAGCGTGAAGGATATTTAGCTGTGGTGTGCAGATTCTTAGTTGTGGGCATGTGGGACGTAGTTCCTGGCTCTGGGATTGAACCAGGGCACCTAGCATTGGGAGCTGGGAGTCTTAGCCACTGGACCACCAGAGAAGTCCCTAGCTCTTCAATATTAAACAGTAACCTCCCTCTTTTAGTATTTAATTGGAAGATTAGGACATCCTGAATTAACATACTGTGTTAAATCAGTGTCTCTTGAAATAAATTGGATAAGAAGCTATGGACTTTTATTCTATACTGTTTTACATTTACTCAGAATATAATTATGGGAACTCTTTGAATTTATCAGCTTTTTTACCCTGACACATCTGTGGGTTTTTAAAAATGTTTTCTGTATTTTATAATATTGATTTTTTGAATTTTATAGAAATCTTTGATTGATATGTATTCTGAAGTTCTTGATGTTCTGTCTGATTATGATGCCAGTTATAATACACAAGATCATCTGCCAAGGGTAAGTGAAAAATTAGTACACAGTGAAATTGCCCATTAGCAGAAAAGCACATTAGTTTTTTAAAAAGTTACGTGTGTGTGTGTATACATAGACAAAGACAGAATTTTCTCTATAATATTCGTGTGTTCCTAGGTGATGTCTCAAGCATTGAATGTTGTTTGACTATTTTGGTCCATTAGTTTACTTGTATTTATGCATAATGCAGGAGGGCTTTCAGATATTTGGCATTATATATGCGTGATGTCCATGATATTAAAATTCCTGACTGGTAGATAAAATTAGGTACATAGGAGAAATATAACCTCACAGAATTGAAAATGTCTTTGTAAAGAATAAACTAGCTATGGAAGAGATTTATGCAATAGTAATGTTAATCTGGTTTTAAAACTAGTAGTTTAAATTAGCGTTCATAATAAAAATTTGGCTATAAATAATGGATCCAATTAATGTTTTACTGTTTATTTTCAGTACACATCCATGTATAAACTATCATTTTTTTTTTCTAGATATTTTAAAATCATTTAACTGGACAGTTTTTAAAGACTAATTCTCAGCAGCATTCCAAATGTATTAAATTTAAGTTCATATCAAAAAATATGAATATGTGGTATTTATTTTGTGGTAAGGTTGTTGTGGTTGGAGATCAAAGTGCTGGAAAAACTAGTGTGCTGGAAATGATTGCTCAAGCACGAATATTTCCTAGAGGATCTGGGGAAATGATGACACGTTCTCCAGTTAAGGTGAGAGAAGAGGCCCTCTGGGTTGATAAACTTATTGTGGTGATCATTGTCTAATGTATTTAAATGTTGAATCACTGTTTTGTACACCAAAACTAACATAATATTGTTTGTTAACTATACTTCGGTTAAAAGAAAAAGGTAGGCCAAACGAAGTTCTTCAGGGAAGTAATCACTTTAACAAAGTTTGTCCATTGTGTTGAAATGAAGAATTTTGACAAAACAAATAATTGATATGTGTAGCATTTGGAATTATTCCTAGTGTAGAAATTAGTAGACGTCACCCCTCAGACAAGAACAAAGATCAGGAGTTTGGGGCTTGCCTGTGGGATGTTAACAAAGCAGCAGCTGGATGGGCAAGTTTGGAGGGCGATCTGGACTGGAGATAGAAATGGAGGCGTCATAATCAAACATCTAAAGGTGGTAGTTAACTCCCTAATGGATAAGATCGCCTAGGGAGTGAGTGGAGATGGAGAACACCTACAACCTCTGACACGTTTAACTCTCAATAAATAGATGTTAAAGAAATGAATTGTTACCTAAATTTACCATTGATGTGAAATACAAAATTTCCTTTTAGTTTTTCAAGTTTTGAGATTGATGGTTTTGTGCTTGCTACTCTGTATAACATTGACTGGGAAATGGAACCATGTAAGTACTGTGGGAATTAATAGAAATTGTAAATACAGTCTTCTCAATTTTCTGTTAATTTCAGGTGACTCTCAGTGAAGGCCCTCATCACGTGGCCTTATTTAAAGATAGTTCTCGGGAGTTTGATCTTACTAAAGAGGAAGATGTAAGTAGGTTTTGTATGAGGTTTATATGTGTAATTTTTTATAATCTGTGTAAACATAAAAGACAACTAAATGGAATATTTAACTGACAATTTTCTTAGGATTTTGTTGTTTTTCCATTGATAGCTTGCAGCATTAAGACATGAAATAGAACTCCGAATGCGGAAAAATGTGAAAGAAGGCTGTACTGTTAGCCCTGAGGTAAGTGCTGCAATTCATTTCAACCATGTTTTT
This sequence comes from Tragelaphus eurycerus, assembly GCA_935064755.1. Taxonomy (NCBI): domain Eukaryota; kingdom Metazoa; phylum Chordata; class Mammalia; order Artiodactyla; family Bovidae; genus Tragelaphus; species Tragelaphus eurycerus. The sequence goes on along the minus strand of CAKXYN010000018.1, from coordinate 26,544,002 downwards.
GGAAATCCAGTATTTTATGATTTGAAATCATGATATTAGCATTGATATTTAGATTGAAGCAGTTCAAAGATAGTCTTTTTTTTTTAATATTCCAAAGATTGTTTCATTTTGTGGGAAAGTTTTATGAAATAATTACTCCCATGATCAGAAAAAGCATAACTTTTTTTTCTGAACCACATATCTTAATGAATGAGATAAAGAATTTTCAGGATATGTGTCAACAAAAAATTCCTAACAAGCTGCCTCTCAGTTTTTTGGCTTTTGGGTTTTTTTTTCCCTGAACAGACCATATCCTTAAATGTAAAAGGTCCTGGACTACAGAGGATGGTGCTTGTTGACCTACCAGGTGTGATTAATGTAAGTGTATACAAAACATGTATCTTATCTTATTCTGTTGTGGCAGACATTTATAATGATCTTTAAAACCTTTTTCTTCAAGACTGTGACATCAGGCATGGCTCCTGACACAAAGGAAACTATTTTCAGTATCAGCAAAGCTTACATGCAGAACCCTAATGCCATCATACTATGTATTCAAGGTAAATCTTATTGCAAGATTTTAATTGCACTAGTGTTCTTCCTTATTTAGCAATGAAGGTTTGTTTTACATATGTGTTACATAAACATGGGCTTCTCTGGTGGCTCAGATGATAAAATGTCTGCCTGCAACATGGAAGACCCAGGTTCGATCCCTGGGTCGGGAAGATCCCCTGGAGAAGGAAATGGCAACCCACTCCAGTTCTCTTGCCTGGAAAATACTATGGACGGAGGAGCCTGGTAGGCTGCAGTCCATGGGGTCACAAAGAGTCGGACGCGACTGAGCAACTTCACTTTACATAAACATATAAAATAAATGTTTTATTTTCTCCTCCTGTTCATTTTATTAGTAAGTAGAATTGAAGTTGGTGATATTTTGATGAATTTCACTGTGTAGGTATCATAGAAATTCTTATTGGCTAGAATTTCTTTTCACAACTAAGATAAAATATTAATAAAGATGATTTTACTATAGTGTAGACACAAAATGTAGCTTCTTGAAGTTTTAAAACCCACTTTGTAGCCATTACAGTGTCATTTTTCAATTTATTTTCAGATGGATCTGTGGATGCTGAACGCAGCATTGTTACAGACCTGGTCAGTCAAATGGATCCTCATGGAAGAAGGACAATATTTGTCTTGACCAAAGTAGACCTGGCAGAAAAAAATGTGACTAGTCCAAGCAGGGTGAGGGCAAATTCCTTATGCAAGCTTTAGTTATAACAGGAACTGATTGGGGGGAAAAAAGATTTCCTTGTGAATTAAAAGTAGTAATGGGATTTTTCTCGGTTTTCATTAAAAAAGCAAAGTATTGTAAAATTATAGTAAATTACATAAGTGCAGAATTGAGGTTTAAGTGTAATTGTACAGTTATAACTAGTTTGATTCAAATTCTTAAAACTAATGTTGCTTACTCTAAATTTTGTAGGCTGACATAGTCATTAACCTCATTGCAGTATTTTTTAACATTAGTTAATATTCATAAATTAGTGTAAAACTAGTGACAGTTTAGATTCCTTCTGGACATTACTTATGTTATTCTTTGTTTTAAATTTTTTTATTTTTTATTCAGATAAACATTACCTTAACTGATTAAAGAGCGTGCGGCAGATTTTCATAATAAAGAAGGCATTGGATGGGGTGTCTAGGCTCAGCATTCTTATCCATGCTCTACCAACAGCTGGCTACATGTCCTTGGGCAAATCTTGTTAATTTGTTCTGCATCCAGGAAGTGCACAATCCAGTCAATTAGGCTAGTTTATCTCTAGGGTCATTTTCATTTCTGATATTCTTGTGACTTCTATATGAGCTTCCCTGGTGGCTCAGTGATAAAGAATCCACCTGCCAATGCAGGAGACACGGGTTCAATTCCTAGGTTGCGAAGATCCCCTGAAGGATTCTTGCCTGAAAAATTCCATGGACAAGAGGAGCCTGGTGGGCTACAAGTCCATGAGGTCACAAAGAGTCAGACGACTTAGCCCCTGAGCATACACGCAAACACACACACATGGCGTCTATGCATGGTGTTCCGTATCCATTTTCTCCTCCTCCCTTAACAAGGAAAGAATTTTGTTTCAAGGTATCATTGTGTGCAAGTTTTACTAGGGCGTGCTCTCTTCTTAATTGTGAAGGCATAATGTAAAAGTGGTGAAAGTGCACAAACTAAGCCAGATTGCTTTAGTTTCCCACCTGCTCTGCTGTTGCTCTGTAACACTGGGTACGTTATTTCACTTTCAGTGCTTTAGGCTTTGTCACCTGTTGGAGATGAAAATATTAATGGTACTAAAATTCTGCAGCACAGGAGACCTGAGTTCCATCCCTGCGTTGGGATGATCCCCTGGAAAAGGGAATGACAACCCACTCTAATATTCTTTCCGGGAGAATCCCATGAACAGAGGAGCCTGGCGGGCTGCAGTCTGTGGGGTCATAGAGAGTCTGACACACCTGAGCAGCTAAGCACAAGCACATCTCATAGGTTATGAAGATTTATTGAGTTAAATGTTGTAAAGTGGTTGAGCTTAGCATGAGAGTGTTATGTAAATTGTGGCTGTCATCCGTTGTTATTATATAACTTCATCCCCCATAGTATAAGAGCTTGAAATATAAGTACCCATCCCTTCTGCTTCTGTTTAGAACTTCTCTTTTTCTCACAAATCTGAAAATTTGTGGGACTATGCCTCTGTGGTAAGAATTCCCAAGAGAGACCACCCCCAGGTCCACTGATTGTCTGGAAAGACTCATAGGACTCAGTACATAGTCATACTTATACCTAAGAAGAAGATGCAAGAGATGATGTCTGAAGGAAACCAGGCTCTATTTTCCAAGAGTCCTTTCCCAGTAGAGTCACACAGGAAATGCTTAAGCCTCCACCAACGAGATACTAACTAGAGACTCAGCACCTAAGGTTTTTATTGAGGACTGGTCACATCAGATCAGATCAGTCGCTCAGTTGTGTCCGATTCTTTGCGACCGCATGAACTGCGCATGCCAGGCCTCCCTATCCATCACCAGCTCTCGGAGGTCACTCAGACTCACATTCATCGAGTCAGTGATGCCATCCAGCCATCTCATCCTCTGTCGTCCCCTTCTCCTCCTGCCCTCAATCCCTCCCAGCATCAGAGTCTTCTCCAATGAGTCAACTCTTCGCATGAGGTGGCCAAAATACTGGAGTTTCAGCCTTAGCATCATTCCTTCCAAAGAAATTCCAGGCCTGATCTCCTTCAGAATGGACCGGTTGGATCTTCTTGCAGTCCAAGGGACTCTCAAGAGTCTTCTCCAACACCACAGTTCAAAAGCATCAATTCTTCGACGCTCAGCCTTCTTCACAGTCCAGCTCTCACATCCATACATGACCACAGGAAAGACCATAGCCTTGACTAGGCGAACCTTTGTTGGCAAAGTGATGTCTCTGCTTTTGAATATGCTATCTAGGTTGGTCATAACTTTCCTTCCAAGGAGTAAGCGTCTTTTAATTTCATGGCTGCAGTCAGCATCTGCAGTGATTTTGGAGCCCAGAAAAAGAAAGTCTGACACTGTTTCCACTGTTTCTCCATCTATTTCCCATGTAGTGATGGGACCAGATGCCATGATCTTCGTTTTCTGAATGTTGATCTTTAAGCCAACCTTTTCACTCTCCACTTTCACTGGTCACATAGGCACCCACAAATACCAAAATTCCAGACGCCCAAAGGAAAGCAGATGTTCATAAACCACATGGATTGCACAATAAGCCATTGTTATTTAGGGAAAGTTCTGTATCAATGTAGGGGATTGTTTACCAGTTAAGTTCACAGATGCCAGCCAAGGACAAGCAGGCCTTTCTGAGGACAGCAATCTCAAGCCTGCTGTGTTAACTCTTTTTGCAGTCTCCATGACCTTAGCTTTGCCCTGTTTTCAAGGAGAAGGCCTGCCATGGCAGTATTGGTCCTGATATGGAGAAGGGGGAAAATGAGGTAGAAGCAAACTTCTGTTTCCTTCCCATTTCCCATCTTTTCTTTCATTTTCTTCTCTTCTTTAGGATAACGAGCTTGTATTTCCTTTGAATACAGTTGAAGCTTATATCAGTCTTGTCTTTTTTTACATTAAAGATTTAGCATTAGCTTAAGAATGTTACTTAGAGGAGGGATTCTTACCTAAATGTTTATCTGAATGAGTTTCTGAAAGTAGGAATTCTTTTATATTGTGTGTGAATGATAGATCTGTGCAAATGTTTATTTTTCTGGGAACAGAGTCTGCAGTTTTTATTACATTTAGAAAAAGAGATTTGACCCAAAAGAGTTAAGGACCAATGGATCCAAATTTTTTTTTCAGAATTAATTAAAAAAGACCATCCAACTTTGTTAGAATTTAGATATTGGGGAAATAATAATAGTAGCTACTTACTGATTGCATCTGCATGCCTGGCACTGTGTTAAATATCATATACTCTTTTCAACTACCATTTTGAAAAGTTAAGGAACCTACTTAAGGCCACATACCTAGTTAGTGAGAGCAGAAATTCAAACTAAGGCCTGACTCTGAGCCACTGTACATCATTCCAAGTTCTAATTTTGGTACTTATGTTTTAATAATACATTTTTAATACAACAAATGTGTTTTATTTTTTCCTCAAATAGCATTTGAAATACATTTCAGCACTTGTACAGACATACATTTACCTAAACATACACATATACAGCATTGTTAAATTTGCTTTCTAAATAGCATATTATGCTTTGAAATTATGTAAATTCATATGTCGTGTTTATTTTTTCCTACTTTTAAAAATAGATTCAGCAGATAATTGAAGGAAAACTCTTCCCAATGAAAGCTCTAGGTTATTTTGCTGTTGTAACAGGAAAAGGTATGCAAAGATGGATCATTACAGTTTTTTGTTTTTTTCAAATAATAAAAATGAACTTAGTGAGAACTTTACCACCATCTTTCCCTAGGAAACAGCTCTGAAAGCATTGAAGCTATAAGAGACTATGAAGAAGAATTTTTTCAGAATTCAAAACTCCTAAAGTAAGTATCTTATTCAAATATTTAAAGAATTGATAGTGAGGGAGTAACTTCAGCTGTTTTCAATTTAAAAGTTTCTCTTATAGCTATCAGTTTAATGTTGACTTTCCAGAGATGAATTCTCAAATAGTGATCTGTATCTAGTAAGCAAGTCCTCAGACTGCTGTGACAAAGTTGGGAGCAGTTTATCACATAGTATAAAACATTGTGTTGTAATCAACTGCCCCTTGACATATGGGCAGTGGAGACAACACCAGCCTCTTAAGTTGTTTTACTTACAAGGTGATTTTTAAAAAATCAACACTTATTTTTAAATACCTGTCCAGATTTCTCAGAGTATTGGGGAAAGTTGGGAGTAAGAGGTGGCAGTGTCAAAGGGATGTCCTTAAATAGATACTGACAGATGTTGGCAGAAAATAAGGTACTAACAGAAAAGCAAAAAGGAAATGCTAAAGAGCAACTGAATTTTAAAACATTGTAACATGTAGAGAGTCTTGAGCTGGAAGAGTGTGTTTTCCTCTATATTAGTATAGTAAGTCAAGGCAGACCTTTCAACCATAGTCTTGAGAATTATCTTTTGGGATGGGGGTAGAACCATGCTAGGGCTTGTCTGGTGGCTCAGTGGTAAGGAATTCTGCATGCCAAGCAGGAGACATGGGTTCAATCCCTGGGTCAGGAAGAATCCCTGGAGAGGGAAATAGCAACCCACTCTAGTCTTCTTGCCTGCAGAATTCAATGGACAGAGGAGCCTGGCGGGCTCCAGTACATGAAGTGTCAAAGAGTTGGACACTACTTAGTGACTAAACAACAACAATAACTAAGCTACTCGTCACAGTAGTCACTAACCCTGTGTGCTTGTTTGAATTCAGATTAACATTAAAGGAACACTGGAGTTTCTCAGTCACACTAGCCACACATTTCAAGGCGTCAGTAACCCATGTGACTAGTAGCTGCTGTATTGGACAGCACAGATATAGATTACTTTATCGTGGAAAGTTCATTGGACAGCCCTACTATAAAGCAATTAACTGGTTGTTCTCATTAGGTTATAACAAGCACATTCTCAAACTTGGTGATAGTATTGTCCTTTCTGCCACTTTAATATACTTTAACTCTGGTTATTGTTTTGTAGGACAAGCATGTTAAAGGCACACCAGGTGACTACAAGAAATCTAAGCCTTGCTGTATCAGACTGCTTTTGGAAAATGGTACGAGAGTCAGTTGAACAACAAGCTGATAGTTTCAAAGGTACGTTAGATTTTTAAAATAAGCTCTCAAATTTATGTATTTTATTACCTGACAGATTTAGGCATCCATCAGATTCTTGACTTCATTTAACAGTTGCTTTTCATTCATTTACTAGAATAGTATATGGGAAATGGAAAAATACCAATCTTTAGTTGTATGAGAGCAGGATTTTTCCTTTCAGAGTAACAATTGCTAAGTCAAAAGGATTACTTTGGAAAACTGTTGGAATAATGCAGATTCTGAGATATTGAGATGGAGAAGGACATGGCAAACCACTCCAGTATTCTTGCCTAGAGAATCCTGTGGACAGAGGAGCCTGGTAGACTGCTGTCCATTGGGTCGCACAGAGTCGGACATGACTGAAGCAACTTAGCATGCGTGCATGCATTGGAGAAGGAATTGACAACCCACTCCAGTATTCTTGCCTGGAGAATCCCAGGGATGGAGGAGCCTGGTGGGCTGCCTTCTGTGGGGTCGCACAGAGTTGGACACGACTGAAGGAACTTAGCAGCAGCAGCAGATGTTGAGAGCCCAGAGTACTCAGGAGCTATCAGTGCACATTCAGAAATTCAGTTAATATCATATGTGAGATAGCCTTTAACCACTGTGTCTGGAATGAAGGAGATTCCTCAAACCTGAGCATCTTTCCTTCTTCCTCAGCAACACGTTTTAACCTTGAAACTGAGTGGAAGAATAACTATCCTCGCCTGCGAGAACTTGACCGGGTAATATTTGTGTGCCTTATGGATTTTGTGTATATCTAATTTAATATTGTGCTCTAACAGAATTTAAGTTGATGAATAAAATCTGGTAAGCTAAATTGTTTTTAACCATGATTACTAATTTTAGAGTTACAGGAATACATTTAGAGGAACAGTTGTTACTTCTATATTACTTCTATGTTACAATAATTTAAATCATTTATTACATAATACTAAAAATCAATTAGGGATTCTAGCATATGCAAACAAGTATTTAAAAAAATTTTTTCTGAGAAGTTGAAGACTATTCTTTCAGGATCTTATAAATTAACATGTTTATGTAATATAAACTTTTAAAAATGATGCATCAGCTTTATAACCTTTTTGCTATTTATACTCTAAGTTAATAGGACTTAAGTATTGATTTTTTTAAAATGCTATCAGTTGTAAAACAGCATCAGATACTGTCACTACTATATTAAATTAATGTGTTAACAACTGTCACATAATATTACATGAAAAACTTGCCTAAACAAATGTTACATGAAAAGCTACATTCAGAATTGAGTGAATAAGGTAGGCATTTTTGTCAGTTTTTGTGTCCTTATCTAGTTATTGACATTCCTAAAGAGTCTAGAAGAGAAGAGCATCACTTGCAGGTCATGGATGCTTCAGACCTAAGCCCAGCCAGGAGCCTGTCACAGGCCTTCGTTTTAGTTATCTCTGAAAATCATGGCGGGGCAAATTGACTGTCTTATGAAAATCTTACTTACTTGTATCTGTGTTGCCTAGAATGAACTATTTGAAAAAGCTAAAAATGAAATCCTCGATGAAGTTATCAGTCTGAGCCAGGTTACCCCAAAACATTGGTGAGTATTTGACCTTTTCTCAAAGACTTTACTATGTGAATTATAATGGAATACTAAAATTCAGATTGATAAGGCAGTGTTTTATTGTAGCCTTGGCTCATCCCCCAAGCACTTAGTACTAACAGACAAGAACATAAAAATGTCTTTTTATAAAATAAAACCACTATTTTAGTCTAACCAATTAAATATTTGAAGTATAATGAATTAGGTATTTATTAAGTATCTCTTGAGAAGAGATATTCTGAAAGATAGCTTTCTCCATGCTCTTTTGAAATCTTAATTCATCTTAGGTTTTTCCTTACTTATACTTAAAAAATACATAATTTTTATTTCTGTAAAATCTTTTAGGTAAAAGTTATGTCATGCTTTAAGTATCAGTCTGTCAAAAACTGTCAGAAACTAGTTGTTCTTGTTTGGTCACACATAAAGAACAAAACTACAGAGAAAACTGATTTGTAAAAGGAGAAGAGTATATTATTTTAAAATTCTCATATCTATATAAGAACACCGGTGCTTTTGTAATGTGTCTAATATGTTTTGTGCAAATCACATTTGAAAATGAATCCTATTTGAGATTTTTAAAAAATAGCAAGTAAATGTACTCTTTTGAAAAATACTCATGCAAATTGCTTTTAAGGCCAACTGTCATCTTCAGTTTGTGTTTTCTGTCAGTATGTTGGAATGGCACTGTAAGCAAACTAGGGTCCATGTATCTCAAGCAAGCTATATAGAAATATCCTTTAAGTTTTTATAATCTGCATTTTAATTAGTAACATATAAAAATTACCTTCATAATGAAATCTATAGTATTTTAAGAATTTATTAACCTCAGAGTAGAACTGTCTTTACTGCCATTTATTATAAATATTTTTTTCTGTAACTTTTATATGCTCAGTTGGAGATTATCAAAATTGAACATAGACAGTAGTATCCGTTCCTGAAGTTTATATTCTGTGCTAGTTTCCCTATGTTGGTGCCCTTTCTTCCTTATTAATCTCTTAAAGTAATCAAAATTTGATTTTGATTTTAAAGTAAAATCTCTTTTCTCTCTTAATCAAAATTTGCCTGTTTTTAATCTATTCTCCATGTCCAAAAAAGAATTCTGATCTTACCTATATTTGTTGATTAATCTGAGCCATCAGGAAAGAGCACACACAAACATACACACACAACAAATTTGTTATCTTTATTGGAGATGTGAGTTCCATCCTTGGGTTGGGAAGATCCCCTAGAGAAGAAATGGCAACCCACTCCAGTATTCTCACCTGGGAAATCCCATGGACAGAAGAGCCTGGCAGGCTATAGTCCACAGGGTCGCAAAAGAGTCAGACATGACTTAGCAATTAAACAGCAATGCTTTTCTGTAAGTCATCCAGCTTTTGAAGTTTGCCAGAGATAGATAGATGTGTGTCTGCATGTAAACATATACATATATACATAAAGAATGAATAATACTATTGACCTTTCTAGATTGTATGAGGATAATATAAAAAAAAAAGTGATTTGTAAAACTATAATAACTAATACTATTTATGGAGAAAAATGTGCCTTTGTAAATTTCTGGCATCATCAAATGGAATGGTTAGTTTTGTTTGGACAGAGGAAGTTTGAAATCAAAGTATACCTACACTTAAGTGAGCCTAGAAGATAAACGCTTGGGTGGCTAAGTGAATTGTGGAGGCACAAGAAAACTATATTGTCAGATTGCCTATTGAGCCAACAAGGAGAGAACTAGAACATCTGGTTGCTAGAGATTTATTCTTTGAGTTGCTGGATCTTTTCATCACCACCCCTCTTTTTCCCCAGACTGTATAGATTAACACAAACATTGATCAAAATAACAGGTATTAATCTTAGCTGTTCGTGCCACATTGATATCAACTGCATTGCACCCAAAATGTTTTATTTTTGTGACATAGTTTATATTGTATTTGGTAGTATCTTTTTGCTGCTTAATGTCTTAAGTGACATTTTAGGATACACCTTTATAATGTTTATTATTATTTGAGTCAGAAGACTGTTTGATCTGTATTTGGTGATCCAGAAGCACTCTTACAAGTTTTTTGTCTACTGTACTTCAGTTATATTTTAAGAAAGTTATTGGCAGTTTAGATTTGACTTATGATTCATTATAGTGAGAAATACACTCTCAGCATTTTCACATAATATACTTCACTTGATCATTAGGAGTTGATTATGTACACTAGCAGGAGATAATTATCCTTATTTAGAAGGATAACTGGGTGGGTTTATAGAAATGCATTTTAAAAATGGTATCATGGTATGCATACATTTTTCAGTGAGAAGTATTATTTTGTTGAAGTTAAAAGAATGAAAGGAAAATGAGAATGCGTAGTTAAGCACCCTAACTCAGGTGTAAATAATCAAAAAATGTTCTTATAATCTGAGATTTAAAGAATATATAGGTGCTGGGTAAGCCAGTGACCAGAATATTTCAGAGGTCAAGAGATGAGAGCAAGAAAAATGACACGGGTAACTTAAGGCAGTTACTTATGGTTTTAGCATAGAAGAAGCAAGAGGCAGAAGATGAAATAAATGTAAGTATAAACAAAATATAGGTGATTAAGGGCCTTAGAAACCATGTTCAGAAAGTTGGAATTTTTCCTACAACCAATGAGAGCCAGTGAAGAATTTAGGTCAGATTTGTATTTTAGAAAGATTTTTGTAGTAGGCGGAGTGGAATACAGGTGGAGAAAAGTGAGCAAGGAGACAGTTGCTTAGTGAGATAGTCTAGATGAGAAGAGAATAGTGACTGGAATAGTAGTTGTGCAGATGGAGAAGAGATTACATTTTTGAGATATTTGAGAGGTTACCTAGAGGATAGAAGTGATAGTATAAGTGTAAAAAAATTGAAAACTAGGTTTTTATTTGGAATTACATAATATTTGATTTATCCATAGAGTGGATTGCTCTGCAGCCATTGAAAAATATAGGATGTTAACAAGGAAAACCATGTACTATACAGCTTTATACTGTATTAATTAAACAATATGTATATCACCTGCGTCAACACACAAATAATAATGTAGGCATTAAATTTTTTAAATGATAAATTAAGCTGTGAATAGTGATCATCTGGTGGCTTAGATGTTAAAGAATCCACCTGTAGTGTAGGAGACCGGGGTTTGATCCCTGGGTTGGGAGGATCCCCTGGAGGAGAGCATGGCAACCCACTGCAGTATTCTTGTGTGGAGAATTCCATGGACAACGGGGCATGATGAGCTGCAGTCTGTGGGGTCACAAAGAGGCAGACACCATTGAGTGTCTAACACTTCTACTTTCAGTGAAAGAGAAATTATGAAGGACTTCTTTTTCTCAATTGATTTTAAATTATGGAGTAAGTCCTATGCTTTAAAAGAAGAAAGAAAAAAATTTTTAATTAAAAGAATATATAGGTAAAGTTTGGGAGATGAAGAGGGTAATAAATAGAACTATAATGGTAACTGTATTTTGTGTTTTAGTGGTACATGGGGTCGCAAAGGGTTGGACACGACTGAGCGACTGAACTAAACTGAATCGAATCCCTGGATGATTGCAAAACTTAGAGTAGAGAAGAAGCCTACAGTTACATAGAACATTCACTGGGGAATTGGCCAATGTAAGCTGAGGACTAATGATTTGGAAGAGAGATTGTGGGATTGGGAGAATGTAGCTTCCTCTTCCTGACACTGAAGCACATTCAGCTAATGAGGAGCTTTGCAGCAGAATTTGAAGATAATCATTGAGGGTCCTTTGCAAAAAGTTACCTAAGTTTTGTCAGAATTTGATGGTCTGGGATCTCCTTAAAAAGGTGTGTGGGTTGTAGAGTCTTGTCACAGACTGCAGCAGGAGCAGCGAAAGGCCTTCATGGTCAGAGGCTGACTCCTGACTTTTTGTTCATCTTTCAGAAGTCTTGAGCTTGTGTTTAAAGTTGCCTGAATAGATGACCCTGATAAGCTTCTTTTCTTCCATCTAGCTCTTAAAATTCTCCCGTTATCTGTCATTATCCCCATGACTAAATAGACTTTATCCTTCTGACCCTCAGTGTGCATCCTCTCTTCACACTCTTTCCCTCTGTCTCCTTTCTCCCTCCCTTCCTCCCTTCTGTTTTTATTGTTTTTATTGAAATATAGTTGACGTACAGTATTATGTTAGTTTCAGTGTACCACATAGTGATTTGACATTTGCATACATAATGGAAAAATCACTGTAAGGCTAGTAACCATCTGTCCCTATGCAGAGTTATTACATTATTATTGATCATATTCTTCATGCTGTATATTATATCCCTGTGACTTATTTTACAACTGGATGTGTATATACCTTTTCATCTTCTTCATCTGTTTGGGCCTCCCTTGCATACTTTTGTTTTCTGGTCGTAATGGAAAAAAGACCTGGAAATTAGCAAAGGCAAACCAGCAGCTAATCTCATTGACCCAATAGGCTTAATGTTTCACAAAATGTTGAGTGAATATGAGTCAACTTGCACAGTAGGGAGGGTTGACTCTCCTCAATCAAGAAAAGTACAGTTTGGCTTTTGGACAGAAGAGGGTGTTTCTGTTACCCTGAACTTTGTAACTGTTTCCTAAAAGGTGAGATTACTTTTAAAACTGATCACTTGATAAGCAGGGTGTTTTTGTATGTTGTAGCACTATTTTACAGTAGAGATTAATTTTGGAGAATTTAATAAAATATTTTCTAGAGATTACAAATTTTTTCTTGATTAAAATAATTTTCTTTTTTCTATTTAGAGAACTGTGTTCTTGTAAGATGTCTTTTAAGATACAATTTTCAGCTTGATTATTCATCCTTTATATTATCTTGAAATGTTGAACAATTTTACTTAGCAATATACCATAACATCTCTGTGCTGATAAATTATTAAAATTGTACCAAGACTCCACAATCAACACATATAAAGTGTGTATTAATATTAGGTAAATGAGTACATAAAAAGATACTTAGAATTACTAGTCATTCAGTTCATTTTAGTCGCTCAGTAGTGTCCCGCTCTTTGCGACCCCATGAATCACAGCACGCCAGGCCTCCCTGTGCATCACCAACTCCCCGAGTTCAGTCAGACTCACATCCATCAAGTCAGTGATGCCATCCAGCCATCTCATCCTCTGTCATCCCCTTCTTCTCCTGCCCCCAATCCCTCCCAGCATCAGAGTCTTTTCCAATGAGTCAACTCTTTGCATGAGGTGGCCAGAGTACTGGAGTTTCAGCTTTAGCATCATTCCTTCCACAGAAATCCCAGGGCTGATCTCCTTCAGAATGGACTGGTTGGAGCTCCTTGCAGTCCAAGGGACTCTCCAGAGTCTTCTCCAACACCACAGTTCAAAAGCATCAATTCTTCGGGGCTCAGCCTTCTTCACAGTCCAACTCTCACATCCACACATGACCACAGGAAAAACCATAGCCTTGACTAGACGGACCATAGTTGGCAAAGTAATGTCTCTGCTTTTGAATATGCTATCTAGGTTGGTCATAACTTTTCTTCCAAGGAGTAAGCATCTTTAAATTTCATGGCTGCAGTCACCATCTGCAGTGATTTTGGAGCCCCCCAAAATAAAATCTAACACTGTTTCCACTGTTTCCCCATCTATTTCCCATGAAGTGATGGAACCAGAAGCCATGATCTTCATTTTCTGAATGTTGAGCTTTCAGCCAACTTTTTCACTCTCCTCTTTTCACTTTCATCAAGAGGCTTTTTAGTTTCTCTTCACTTTTTGCCATAAGGGTGGTGTCATCTGCATATCTGAAGTTATTGATATTTCTCCCGGCAATCTTGACTCCAGCTTGTGCTTCTTCCAGCCCAGCGTTTCTCATGATGTACTCTGCATAGAAGTTAAATAAGCAGGGTGTCCATATACAGCCTTGACGTACTCCTTTTCCTATTCAGAACCAGTCTGTTGTTCCATGTCCAGTTCTAACTGTTGCTTCCTGACCTGCATACAGATTTCTCAAGAGACAGGTCAGGTGGTCTGGGATTCCCATCTCTTTCAGAATTTTCCACAGTTCATTGTGATGCATATAGTCAAAGGCTTTGGCATAATCAATAAATCAGAAATAGATGTTTTTCTGGAACTCTTTTGCTTTTTCCATGATCCAGCGGATGTTGGCAATTCAATCTCTGGTTCCTCTGCCTTTCCTAAAACCAGCTTGAACATCAGGAAGTTCACAGTTCACATATTGCTAAAGCCTGGCTTGGAGAATTTTGAGCATTACTTTACTTGCATGTGAGATGAGTGCAATTGTGTGGTAGTTTGAGCATTCTTTGGCACTGCCTTTCTTTGGGATTGGAATGAAAACTGACCTTTTCCAGTCCTGTGGCGACTGCTGAGTTTTCCAAATTTGCTGGCATATTGAGTACAGCACTTTCACAGCATCATCTTTCGGAATTTGGAATAGCTCACCTGGAATTCCATCACCTCCACTAGCTTTGTTCATAGTGATGCTTTCTAAGGCCCACTTGACTTCACATTCCAGGATGTCTGGCTCTAGGTCAGTGATCACACCATCGTGATTATCTGGGTCATGAAGAGCTTTTTTGTACAGTTCTTCTGTGTATTCTTGCCACCTCTTCTTAATATCTTCTGCTTCTGTTACGTCCATACCATTTCTGTCCTGTATCAAGCCCACCTTTGCATGAAATGTTCCCTTGGTATCTCTTAATTTCCTGAAGAGATCTCTGGTGTTTCCCATTCTGTTGTTTTCCTCTATTTCTTTGCATTGATTGCTGAGGAATGCTTTCTTATCTCTCCTTGCTATTCTTTGGAACTCTGCATTCAGATGCTTATATCTTTCCTCTTCTCCTTTACTTTTTGCTTCTCTTCTTTTCACAGCTATTTGTAAGGCCTCCCCAGATAGCCATTTTGCCTTTTTGCATTTCTTTTCCATGGGGATGGTCTTGATCCCTGTCTCCTGTACAATGTCACGAACCTCAGTCCATAGTTCATCAGGCATTCTATCTATCAGATCTAGGCCCTTAAATCTTTTTCTCACTTCCACTGTATAGTCATAAGGGATTTGATTTAGGTCATACCTGAATGGTCTAGTGGTTTTCCCTACTTTCTTCAATTTAAGTCTGAATTTGGCAATAAGGAGTTCATGATCTGAGCCACAGTCAGCTCCCAGTCTTGTTTTTGTTGACTGTATAGAGCTTCTCCATCTTTGGCTGCAAAGAATATAATCGATCTGATTTCGGTGCTGACCATCTGGTGATGTCCATGTGTAGAGTCTTCTCTTGTGTTGTTGGAAGAGAGTGTTTGCTATGACCAGTGCATTTTCTTGGCAAAACTCTATTAGTCTTTGCCCTGCTTCATTCTGTATTCCAAGGCCAAATTTGCTTGTTACTTCAGGTGTTTCTTGACTTCCTACTTCTGCATTCCAGTCCCCTATAATGAAAAGGACATCTTTTTTGGGTGTTAGTTCTAAAAGGTCTTGTAGGTCTTCATAGAACTGTTCAAGTCATTAGGGAAATGCAAATTAAAACCATACTGAGATACCACTGCACACCTATTACAATGACAAAATGAAAATGACTAATGATACCAAATGTTGGCAAGATGTAGAGTATCTAGAACTTTCATACCCCTCTGCTGGGTCTGTAAAGTGGTTCAGTCAATTTGGAAAATGGTTTGACAGTATCTTATAAAGGTAAATATATAATTACTGTATGATCCAGACATTCCACTCCTAGCTAATTGTCCAAAAGGAATAATAGTCTGTGTCATACACAAACTTGTATTTGTGATAGCCAACAACTGGTAACAACCCAAATGTTCATCAGAAGGTGAATAAGTAAACAGATTCGTGTAATGGAATATTCAGTTCAGTTCAGTCGCTCAGTCGTATCCGACTCTTTGCGACTCCATGAACTGCAGCACGCCAGGCCTCCCTGTCCATCACCAACTCTCAGTCCACCTAAACCCATGTTCATTGAGTCAGTGATGCCATCCAACCATCTATTACTCAGCAAAAAAGGAAGTGAAATACTAAGATACACAATGTTATGGATAAATCTCAAAATAATTATGCTGATGCAAGAAGACAGACAAAATAAGAGTATATGGTATATGATTGCATTTACATTAAGCTATGGAAAATACAATCTGTAGTGACAGAAAGTAAATCTCGTGGTTATAACTTTTGCAAATGATGAATATGTTCATTATCTCAATTACTGTGATGCACAGACATGTATGTATGTCAAAACTTTAAATACATGCAACTTACTGTAAGTCAATGATAACTTTAACGATACTTCAGTGAAGCTATTTTTAAAAACTTGATATTATGTTTGAATTTGGTATTCTTGGAACTTTTTTTTTTTTTTTAATTTCAGGGAAGAAATCCTTCAGCAGTCTTTGTGGGAAAGAGTATCAACTCATGTGATTGAAAACATCTATCTTCCAGCTGCACAGACCATGAATTCTGGGACTTTTAATACGACAGTGGATATCAAGCTTAAACAGTGGACTGATAAGCAGCTTCCTAATAAAGCAGTCGAGGTTAGGATATAATTTAATTAAATGGGTAAGAAGCATTATCTGAAAAGAGTAGGAGCTGTGACTTTTATGATTTATTCCCATCACAGCCTCTATAGTTCCTTTGCTTCTTAAGCTCCTTTTATTCTTAATTCCTGATCTCTGTGTTGGGATTAACCTTAATGCTGCTCTCAGTTACCACTATTAAAAAATTTGCTAATTACTATGGTGTTGGTGTGAGGGTACTGGTTCTCCTTCCAAAGGTGACATTTAACAAAACCAGCAAAATTTGCTTGAATGTGAAATATTTTTAACTCCTTCTGTGGTTAGATATGTCATAAGGAAAGGGTTTAACTTTGTTTTCTGCAGGGTTCAATTTTAATTAAATAGTTTCCTTAGTTAAGACCCTGCCCAAAGGTTAGACCAGGAATATAAGACCAGGAATATAAGAAAGTTACACTTTCCTCTTAGAGAATGCATTTCTGATACCTGTGTACCTTGGTTCTAGCACTTTCAGGCTATTTGCTTAGTAATGTTTCTGTTTTCTCATCTCTAAGGGTGAAAACCTGGCCTACATAAAATATTGTTATAAGGAGTCAAGAGTTAACATATGTAGAATACGTAGATAGTGTATGGTCCATGGTAACCACTCAGTAAATGCCAACTACTTTACAGTGATGACCATCATCATCCAAATTGATCTTGCCACATGCGTTATCTGAAGAGTGATTGTTGTAGATCAGAGTCAGTGTGTTCTCTGGCTCTGTGTGAAGTTGCTCACAAAATTAGAATCCATCTTAAAAATAATTTTGTTTTTCATACTTACTAGAAACAAAATGTCAGTGTCCACTTATTCAAGTATATTTTGCCCTTTCCTATCCTGCCAGTCTTTGCTTCTTTATCTATTCAATTTCCTCAAGTCTCTTTTTCTGAGAACTCTTGCAGCCATTCTGCCTTCAGGTGTTCCTGACCCCTGGTCTCAACACATTTCCCCCTAAAGTAATTAGAAAGCTGCTGCCACCTCTTCTCACAGCTGGCCCTGACATGGGCCATGTCCCATGATAGTGTATTTTCATATCCTAAGGTTCAAGCAGTGGAAGCAGTCATAAAAATGGCAAGTGACTTTCTTTTGCTACTTTCTCCCTTCACACCTAGGTGTGGTAGAAAGACGTGAACCAGCTGAAGGTCAGGAAACAGATTTTAATACTTCACTCTGTATCCTTGGACAGTCACCTTCTTTATGCCTTTCTTCATGTTTAAAATGAAGAGGGCAGAATATTAAGTACAACAGTAACTAGCCCACATAGTCCTGAATAGGTTTAGTTCTTAATTGCTTTTGACACTGTGCTCTCGTTTCACTGTTCAGATCATTGGGAGTTAACAATAGTACAAAACTCAGTAGTACTCACCTTTGTTTGAAAGTGTTGACACATTGCTTCATATATTTGCATAAAGGCAAAGATGTGAAAAAGACTAAATCATTAAATTTAAAAAATTTAAAGCTTTCTACAGTATGAAAGAGGCAGGCAAACTCAGATGTTGTAGAGAGTGAAGTAAGTAAATAAGTAAACTGAGTCTGGTGGCTGATGGAGGCTGCATGCTTTCTCTGCTCCAGTGGGCCCAGTGTTGCTAGGCAGTTCAAGTGAGACCGGGAACAGATTTTATATGAAGTCTCTCAGTTTTTAAATGTTGGTTACTAATTTTTTTAAATTTAGAAGGCCATATATGTGTTGTAGCAAAACATATCGGTAGGCCGAATCTATCCCACCAGCTACTAGTATAAGGTCTTTAGGGCCAAGTTTATATTTGCTATCTTTTTTTAAAAATGTGATTTCATAATGTATTTTCTGATAGACTGATTTATCACAGCTACTTGGCTTACATTCATGTGTTTATTTTTCCTATTATACATTAAATGAAAGTATGAATATAAATACAGCTTTTTTCTTTTAAATCATTCTAGGTAGCTTGGGAGACCCTACAAGAAGAATTTTCCCGCTTCATGACAGAACCAAAAGGAAAAGAACATGATGACATATTTGATAAACTCAAAGAGGCTGTTAAGGAAGAAAGTATTAAACGTCACAAGTGGAATGATTTTGCAGAGGACAGCTTGGTATGTCATTTGTATATTAGGGTGCTAGTCTCATATTTTTGTATGATTTCTCAAATTGATATTCTTTTATAGGAGACTATTTTTATATGTTTAAATTAGGTTCTGAGTTGAAAATAATGAAGGGAAGAAATAGATGTATAGAATGCAATCGGCCTTTTGACATTTCTCTACCCTTCTAAAATCACCCTCTGCTATTTCTTCTTGGCTATCATTTCAGAAAAAAAAAAATCAAACCTTGCAGTAAACAGATTTCTATAAACTTCCACAAAAGTTGCATGGGCCTGAGCTATAGATAGCTGCTTCTCATTTTACCCTCAGTGATAACAAAAGGAATTAGATACATTGGTTTTCAGTGGAACTGAGTCCAAATGTTAATGCTCTTAAAATCATAATGTGTTGGATGCTTAACATGGTACCAGGAGCTCGGCTGTGTATTTTGTAAAGATTGTTTTATTTCATTCTTAAGCATATCTATTATTGTCACTGGCAAAGCTGGGATACACACTCCTACTCTGTCTTAGTGATAAAGAAAGGCCTGGCTCCTGACCTTCATCACCTGATAAATCATTTGTTATGTAGAATGTTCTTGTCACTATAGTCAAACCTTCATTAAGCAACAGTTCTATTCAGTTATGAGAGGAACTATTGGTAAGATTGCTCTGTTTTCTGGAAATGCATATCTCACTGTGGGCTAATCCTCATTATAAGGTGTTTTTGTTTTTAAGAAATGTTTGTCTTCATATTTGAAAGCTATATTCATTCTTGTTAAGCATCTTAATAAGATTGGTTTTCTGAGAGAGAATGGTGCCATTTTCATTCATTAACTTAAAAAGTATAAGATTTGAAAACCAATTTTTTATAAGTAGCTCACATTTACTTAAGATTGTGTAGACCTTTTAAGCCTCCTTCCATTACATTTTCCATTGCTATTAACAGTGAGATAATGTTTATTGCTTTTTTTCTTCTTTTCCTTTTTTTTTTTTTTTTGAAAATGCTAACATGTAGGTCATACAGCAAAAAGAACCAGTAGATATGATCTGAACCATTAGCTCCTGAGTACCAGGATTCTAGGGTGTAACTTGAAGTATACAGGATGCTGATGCAGGCAGATAATGGGACCCTCTACATTTGCATGGGAGGGACATACTTTTACGTTATTGTAGATACATCTCTTAGTTTGGATATTTGCTGAGCTGTTGGTTAGAAAAAAGTTACCAAGATGACAAGACATAAATCAAAGTAGTTGTTTTTCTTTGTTATTTCAGAGGGTTATTCAACACAATGCTTTAGAAGATCGATCCATATCTGATAAACAGCAATGGGATGCAGCTATTTATTTTATGGAAGAGGCTCTTCAGGCTCGTCTCAAAGATAGTAAGTAGGAATGTGGATTATTAAATTCTTAGTATTCTCAATGGAAAGTCATCTAACTTTAGTGATCAGATCAGAGATCAGATCAGAAGAGATAAGAACGCCTTCTTCAGTGATCAATGCAAAGAAATAGAGGAAAACAACAGAATGGGAAAGACTAGGGATCTCTTCAAGAAAATCAGAGATACCAAAGGAACATTTCATGCAAAGATGGGCACGATAAAGGACAGAGATGGTGTGGACCTAACAGAAGCAGAAGATATTAAGAAGAGGTGGCAGGAATACACAGAAGAACTGTACAAAAAAGAGTTTCAAGACCCAGATAATCATGATGATGTGATCACTGACCTAGAGCCAGACATCTTGGAATGTGAAGTCAAATGGGCCTTAGAAAGCATCACTACGAACAAAGCTAGTGGAGGTGATGGAATTCCAGTGCAACTATTCCAAGTCCTGAAAGATGATGCTGTGAAAGTGCTGCACTCAATATGGCAGCAAATTTGGAAAACTCAGCAGTGGCCACAAGATTGGAAAAGGTCAGTTTTCATCCCAATCCCAAAGAAAGGCAATACCAAAGAATGCTCAAACTACCGTACAATTGCACTCATCTCACACGCTAGTAAAGTAATGCTCAAAATTCTCCAAGCCAGGCTTCAGCAATATGTGAACCGTGAACTTCCTGATGTTCAAGCTGGTTTTAGAAAAGGCAGAGGAACCAGAGATCAAATTGCCAACATCCGCTGGATCATGGAAAAAGCAAGAGAGTTCTAGGAAAACATCTATTTCTGCTTTATTGACTCTGCCAAAGCCTTTGACTGTGTAGATCACAATAAACTATGGAAAATTCTGAAAGAGATGGGAATACCAGACTTCCTGATCTGCCTCTTAAGAAACTTTAGTGAACATTGGTTAAAAAAACTTTAACATCTCAAGTTCTTTGTCAGTACTACTCTAGTTGAATATTATATGTGCAGTTTTTCAGTCAACTGCTTGTAACTACTAAAATGTTAAAGTGGACACATGTTTATGTGTAATTATATTCTAAAAAGCTATAATTCAGACTGTTTTAGTATTTGCTGCTATACTTATGGAAACTCCATCCCTTCATTCTTTCTGGAGTTATTTCTCCATTGATATCCAGTAGCATATTGGGCACCTACTGACCTGTGGAGTTCCTCTTTCAGTATGCTATCATTTTGCCTTTTCATACTGTTCATGGGGTTCTCAAGGCAAGAATACTGAAGTGGTTTGCCATTCCCTTCTCCAGTGGACCACATTCTGTCAGATCTCTCTACCACGACCTGCCCATCTTGGGTTGACCCACGGGCATGGCTTAGTTTCATTGAGTTAGACAAGGCTGTGGTCCTAGTATGATTAGATTGACTAGTTTTCTGTGAGTATGGTTTCAGTGTGTCTGCCCTCTGATGCCCTCTTGCAACACCTACCATCTTAATTGGGTTTCTTACCTTGGGCGTGGGGTATCTCTTCACGGCTGCTCCAGCAAAGCACAGCCGCTGCTCCTTACCTTGGACGGATGTATCTTCTCACTGCCACCCTTCCTGACCTTCAATGTGGGATAGCTCCTCTAGGCCCTCCTGCGCCCGCGCAGCCACGGCTCCTTGGACGTGGGGTTAGTCCTTGTGGCCGCCGCCCCTTGACTTAGGCTTGGGGGTATAGGGTACCTCCTCCTGGCCGCTGCCCCTGACCTCGGACGCAGGGTAACTCCTCTCATCACTGCCCCTGACCTAGGACGTGGGGTGGCTCCTCTCGGCCGCCGCCCCTGACCTCAGATGCAGGGTAGCTCCTCTTGGCCGTTCCTGCTCCATCACAGTCTGGCACTCTCGGCCACTGCCCCTGACCACGGACATGGGGTAACTCCTCTTGGCCGCAGCCCTTCGGGAATGGGGTCCTCCCGGTGTCTGCCCCTGACCTTGGACATGGGGTGGCTCCTCTTGGTCGCGCCTAGTGCGCCGGTCGCAGCCGCCCACACCTAGTGCTCCAGAGCCAAAGCAAAAAGAATAACCAGCTGTGGATGTGACTGGTGATAGAAGCAAAGTCTGATGCTGTAAAGAGCAATATTGCATAGGAACCTGGAATGTCAGGTCCATGAATCAAGGCAAATTGGAAGTGGTCAAACAAGAGATGGCAAGAGTAAATGTCGACATTCTAGGAATCCGTGAACTAGAATGGGTGAATTTAACTCAGATGACCATTATATCTACTACTGTGGGCAAGAATCCCTCAGAAGAAATGGAGTAGCCATCATGGTCAACAAAAGAGTCCGAAATGCAGGACTTGGATGCAATCTCAAAAATGACAGAATGATCTCTGTTCATTTCCAGGGCAAACCATTCAGTGTCACAGTAATCCAAGTCTATGCCCCAACCAGTAACGCTGAAGAAGCTGAAGTTGGACGGTTCTATGGAGACCTACAAGACCTTTTAGAACTAACACCCAAAAAAGATGTCCTTTTTATTATAGGGGACTGGAATGCAAAAGTAGGAAGTCAAGAAACACCTGGAGTAACAGGCAAATTTGGCCTTGGAATACGGAATGAAGCAGGGCAAAGACGATCAGAGTTTTGCCAAGAAAATGCACTGGTCATAGCAAATACCCTCTTCCAACAACACAAGAGAAGACTCTACACATGGACGTCACCAAATGGTCAACACCGAAATCAGATCGATTATATTCTTTGCAGCCAAAGATGGAGAAGCTCTATACAATCAGCAAAAACAAGACCGGGAGCTGACTGTGGCTCACTCAGATCATGAACTCCTTATTGCCAAACTCAGACTTAAACTGCAGAAAGTAGGGAAAACCACTAGACCATTCGAGTATGACCTAAATCAGATCCCTTATGATTATACAGTGGAAGTGAGAAATAGATTTAAGGGCCTAGATCTGATAGATAGAATGCCTGATGAACTATGGACTGAGGTTCCTGACATTGTACAGGAGACAGGGATCAAGACCATCCCAATGGAAAAGAAATGCAAAAAAGCAAAATGGCTGTCTGGGGAAGCCTTACAAATAGCTGTGAAAAGAAGAGAAGCAAAAAGCAAAGGAGAAAAGGAAAGATATAAACATCTGAATGCAGAGTTCCAAAGAAGAGCAAGAAGAGATAAGAAAGCATTCCTCAGCGATCAATGCAAAGATAGAGGAAAACAACAGAATGGGAAAGACTAAAGATCTCTTCAAGAAAATCAAAGATACCAAAGGAACATTTCATGCAAAGATGGGCTTGATACAGGACAGAAATGGTATGGACGTAACAGAAGCAGAAGATATTAAGAAGAGGTGGCAAGAATACACAGAAGAACTGTACAAAAAAGCTCTTCATGACCCAGATAATCACGATGGCGTGATCACTGACCTAGAGCCAGACATCCTGGAATGTGAAGTCAAGTGGGCCTTAGAAAGCATCACTATGAACAAAGCTAGTGGAGGTGATGGAATTCCAGGTGAGCTATTCCAAATCCTGAAAGATGATGCTGTGAAAGTGCTGTACTCAATATGCCAGCAAATTTGGAAAACTCAGCAGTCGCCACAGGACTGGAAAAGGTCAGTTTTCATTCCAGTCCCAAAGAAAGACAATGCCAAAGAATGTTCAAACTACCACACAGTTGCACTCATCTCACACGCTAGTAAGATCAGATCAGATCAGTCGCTCAGTCGTGTCCGACTCTTTGCGACCTCATGAACCACAGCACGCCAGGCCTCCCTGTCCATCACCAGCTCCCGGAGGTCACCCAGACTCGCATCCATCGAGTCAGTGATGCCATCCAGCCATCTCATCCTCTGTCGTCCCCTTCTCCTCCTGCCCTCAATCCCTCCCAGCATCAGAGTCTTCTCCAATGAGTCAACTCTTCGCATGAGGTGGCCAAAATACTGGAGTTTCAGCTTTAGCATCATTCCTTCCAAAGAAATTCCAGGATTGATCTCCTTCAGAATGGACTGCTTGGATCTCCTTGCAGTCCAAGGGACTCTCAAGAGTCTTCTCCAACACCACAGTTCAAAAGCATCAATTCTTCGGTGTTCAGCCTTCCTCACAGTCCAGCTCTCACATCCATACATGACCACAGGAAAGACCATAGCCTTGACTAGGCGAACCTTTGTTGGTAAAGTAATGTATTGCCGGGAGAAATATCAATAACCTCAGATATGCAGATGACACCACTCTTATGGCAGAAAGTGAAGAGGGGCTAAAAAGCCTCTTGATGAAAGTGAAAGTGGAGAGTGGAAAGGTTGGCTTAAAGCTCAACATTCAGAAAACGAAGATCATGGCATCTGGTCCCATCACTGCATGGGAAATAGATGGGGAACAGTGGAAACAGTGTCAGACTTTGTTTTTCTGGGCTCCAAAATCACTGCAGATGGTGACTGCAGCCATGAAATTAAAAGACGCTTACTCCTTGGAAGGAAAGTTATGACCAACCTAGATAGCATATTCAAAAGCAGAGACACGCTAGTAAAGTAATGCTCAAAATTCTCCAAGCCAGGCTTCAGCAGTATGTGAACCGTGAACTTCCTAATGGTCAAGCTGGTTTTAGAAAAGGCAGAGGAACCAGAGATCAAATTGCCAACATCCACTGGATCATGGAAAAAGCAAGAGAGTTCCAGAAAAACATCTATTTCTGCTTTATTGACTATGCCAAAGCCTTTGACTGTGTGGATCACAATGAACTGTGGAAAATTCTGAAAGAGATGGGAATACCAGACCACCTGACCTGCCTCTTGAGAAATCTGTATGCAGATCAGGAAGCAACAGTTAGAACTGGACATGGACCAACAGACTGGTTCCAAATAGGAAAAGGAGTACGTCAAGGCTGTATATTGTCACCCTGCTTATTTAACTTCTATGCAGAGTACATCATGAGAAACGCTAGACTGGAAGAAACACAAGCTGGAATCAAGATTGCCGAGAGAAATATCAATAACCTCAGATATGCAGATGACACCATCCTTATGGCAGAAAGTGAAGAGGAACTAAAAAGCCTCTTGATCAAAGTAGAGAGTGAAAAAGTTGATTTAAAGCTCAACATTCAGAAAACGAAGATCATAGCATCCGGTCCCATCACTACATGGGAAATCGATGGAGAAACAGTGGAAACAGTGTCAGACTTTATTTTTCTGGGCTCCAGAATCATTGCAGATGGTGACTGCAGCCATGAAATTAAAAGATGCTTACTCCTTGGAAGGAAAGTTATGACCAACCTAGGTAGCATGTTCAAAAGCAGAGACATTACTTTGCCAACAAAGGTTCGTCTGGTCAAGGCTATGGTTTTTCCAGTGATCATGTATGGATGTGAGAGTTGGACTGTGAAGAAGGCTGAGCGCCCAAGAATTGATGCTTTTGAACTGTGGTGTTGGAGAAGACTCTTGAGAGTCCCTTGGACTGCAAGGAGATCCAACCAGTCCATTCTGAAGGAGATCAGCCCTGGGATTTCTTTGGAAGGGATGATGCCAAAGCTAAATCTCCAGTATTTTGGCCACCTCATGCGAAGAGTTGACTCATTGGAGAAGACTCTGGTGCTGGGAGGGATTGGGGGCAGGAGGAGAAGGGGACGACAGAGGATGAGATGGCTGGATGGCATCACTGACTCAATGGACGTGAATCTGAGTGAACTCGGGGAGTTGATGGACAGGGAGGCCTGGCATGCTGCGATTCATGGGGTAGCAAAGAGTCGGACACGACTGAGCAACTGAACTGAACTTATGGAAACTTCTTAAGCAATTATAGTTTTCATAGATTCTAAACATAAAATTAAATTCTTTAGCTTCTATATGCACCATATCAATCATATAATTTTTTTCTTTATTTCAACTGACTGTATTGACACAGTGCTTTGAAGTAGTTAAGAAAGCAAGGTAGTTATATTTTATGTGCCTGGTAAGTGATAAATTTATTTTTTTTTTTCCTAGCTGAAAATGCAATTGAAAATATGGTAGGTCCAGATTGGAAAAAGAGGTGGTTATACTGGAAGAATCGAACTCAAGAACAGGTAAAAACAAACAAATCTTTAGCATTTTAATTCAGGCATTAAAATATAATCTCTGAATGCCTTTAGACCAAACTTAATAATTTCAAATATTTTATATCAGTCTTTCTAAAATATAATAAATCTTTAGAATAAGCAATAAACTACAAAAGAAAGGTTTTTGAAAAGTGAGGTAGCCGTTATTAAAAAGAGTGATTATTTTGTTCATTTGAAGTGTTTGAGGTAAAGACTCAAATTTAAACAGAAGAAAAAGATAAAGATATCAGAGGATATAGAATAAATGTGATTAGAATAAAAGATATGATAACTTTTTATTCTGTTATCACTGAAATTTTCTGTTGTCTATTCAAGTTATTTTATTCTTTTTTGCTCCTGTGTTCACAAAATAAGTATAAAAATTCAGACAGGAACTAGAATTATAAAATTCATTCATTTTATAAACATTTAATGAGCACTTTAACAAAATGGTAAGGCAAATATAAGTAACTTTATAAGTGAATAAATAGAAGGAAAATGTGTAGTCATTAAAATCCTCCCTCTACCCATTTTTATTCCTTCCTTGTTTATGGTTTCTTTTCCTATTAGCATTGAATCTTACACCACTATCTCTTTCTTATGTCAATTCCTTAAATAAAGATTGTAAATAGAATAGAGAATCAAAATACATAGATGAAGAAAGTAATGGATAAGAAATAGGTGGCGTACAATTCATTTCCTTTCTTCCTTTCTTGAATCTATATAATTAGCAAAATGAGACCATCAAATGTGGAAATACTGAAAGAGAAGATAAAGAAAATGAAAGGTTACCAAATGATATATCACATATTTTTTTCTTTATTTTTTGTTTTCATTTTAAAAAGTATTATATATATTAATTTTATGATCAGCACCCTATTATTTTTTTCTGGTTTACACATTTCTTGTTTCATGAGCTGACTCTCTTTTGAGTCCCAATTGTCTTAAAATAGTGAGAGGACAGTTTTCCTCCTGTCTTTTTCTTTCTAATTTGATTTTTTTGGGAACATGAATCATGAAGAAACTGAAGAGAACCTGATGAAGTTGACAGGATTATGGTTGGGTCTTGCCTCTGTTCCCCTGGAGAAGGAAATGGCCACCCACTCCAGTATATTTGCCTGGAATATCCCATGGATGGAGGAGCCGGGCTGGCTACAGTCCATGGAGTCGCAAAGAGTCACACACGACTGAGCAACTTCACTCACTCACTCGCCTGTGTTCAGAGTACATCAGTTAGTTACTTCTGCTCTCCAAATGGACTGTGGGGAGGCAGTCTTTCAAAAAGAATTTCAAGGATATCCATCAGAGATTTCTGACTTGAGACAGGAAGAGACATTGATTAGAAAGAACTGTTGTAAGACAGATAAACTCCAAGGAAAATGGTGTCTGACCCTTAAGGCTTATTTAGGCTTAATTAGGTCTAGAACAACCAATGATGGCAGAACTTAATTCAGCAACTAGTTGTAAATATGCTTTAGCCAAACATTCTCAAAGAGGAATGGTTCCTGGTTGTATGTTACTTTCTCAGGAACTTGAACTTAAAGGGAATCCCTTAAAGAGAAGCAGGGAAATTACTGGATTAACCAAAAAGTTCGTTCAGGTTTTTCCATGAAAAAACAACAGGGAAAACCTGAACAAACCTTTTGGCCAACCCAGTAGTTTTAAGGTCAAAGCAAGGATCTGTAGAGGAAACTTTCTTCTAGGGTTTCAGGGCAGCGTGCATAAGATTCGTAGATGAATGGAGGCCATACTCTGGAGAGGAGAGTGACAGGAGAATCACAGGGAGGTGTTTGTATGGGTATGTTTTGTTTTCTCTTTCAAAACAAAGCTTCATGTCAGACTCACCGAATTAAGTTCTCCTCTAATCTTTAACCCTCCCACTCCCAGTTGAAAACCACTGATCTAGGCTTCATACCTGGATGTTTTAGTGAGAAACAGATTCTAGAAGAGATTGAAAATTTTCCTAAAGTCTCATACTGCAAATTTAGATAGCTGTGTAACAGTTTCATTTCTTTTTGAATTGGCAGGACTTAGGAAAAGAAACTTAAGTTTGTCCTGTGTTGAAGAGGAGAAATCCATGTTCTGAAAATTATTTTTTGCTTTTGTATTGTTACTTTTACTTAATCTGGGGCAGGGGGGAAATCCATTCCTTTGAAGCATTCTCACATTGAGCTAAACTAATGGAAATCTTGGTCGGGATAGACGGGAGAGTAGTGGTCTCCTGGACACCCAGTGTGATGGGGACAGGTGGGCAAGTGGAAGTGAAACAGGACAGGAAGAGTGGGAGGATGTCATGATTAGAGATTTCCTTCCTCTCTGAGACCAGATAGCAGAAGTTTAAGAAAACAGTAAAATTTCTCTTTATTAAATGTCTTTTAATGTGTCATTTTTTCAGAGAATAGTATTTAATAGTTTGATTTACAAGCCATTTCTTTGTGTTTAAGTGTTATTCTTACGGGCAAGATGCTATGGCAGTAACTTGTTTTGTGTAATTCAGTGAATTTGAAGCTAGTTTCCTGTACCATGCAATTTGGAAAGAATGGAAAACTGAAAATATAAAGTTACTTTGACACCATACGCTAGTTTTGCTTTCAAAGTTATCACTAGTGTATGTGTTTTCCTCATTTGGTGAAGAGATTATAAGCAATATAATTGTTTAGAAGAGACTTGAAGTGAATTTAAGAATGATAGATACCTCACAGAAGCAGTCTAATAATGATTTTTAATGAAAAGACTTAAAAAAAATAAAAATGAATTTCATATTTAATTTATCAGAAAAGGACTATGTCAACAGGCACAGGGCCTTATAGTCATCCAGTTCTTAGATATAAGGCGTTCATAGAACATTATCTCTTCCCATGTATACAGGGTACTTTTTCCTAGATTGAACTCATACCCTAAAGTCGAGAAAGGAAGTGCATAGTAAGGTGTCTGGTTCTGTAATTTGGACAGTAAAACATTTCAGCCAAAGTAAAATACAGTAAATAGGGCTAATCCCCTTACCCCTGTGGTCCTTCATATGTCCAGGTTGTTTTGCATTCATAAGCCATGCTGTTCTGGTCTTCCTTGTTTGTTATGATTGAGCGTGTGTCACCAGTCATGCCAAAGTAATATATTTATTAAAATTGGGACTCTGTTTTTATAATTATGGCAAGTCATGAACTATCTAATAAACACAGTCCTCTTTTAAACATTTCAAAGTGTGTTCACAATGAAACCAAGAATGAACTGGAGAAGATGCTGAAGTGTAATGAGGAGCACCCAGCTTACCTTGCGAGTGATGAGATAACGACAGTCCGAAAGAACCTTGAGTCACGAGGAGTAGAAGTAGACCCGAGCTTGGTAATAAACGTTGCTGAAAAGCATGAGTTTGCTTCCTAAGTCTTTGTTTCTTGTAGTAAAATGTTATTACTTCTAATATATTACCTAGATACTTAAGTACTTAATTTGATTTTGATCATGAGTACTTTTGCTGACAAAAAGAACTCAGTGATTTTGAGTGTGGAAAAAATTTGAAATTTTATTCTCAGTATTATTTTTTTAAGTGTAATACTTTAGTTTGTAAATGGGGAACCTGAGGAAAGGGAAGTATCTGGGCAAATTTAACAGTTAGTTCTGGCAAAAGGGGATGAAACACATTCAGATCTCTACACCACATTACACTGGGTCAGATTACAAAATAAAATTTTTGCTTGAATATAGTTCATTTATATGTATGTTTTTTCAGTTAGATGTATCTTAATCATACTTAATGTGTAGGAGTAAATTGGATAATGTCTTTGAGTTCTATCTCTTTTTCCTTTTTTAAAATAAATATGATGCTATATAATTATAGTTTAGAGTAGTACTTTTTTGCTTACTTTCATGATGCTTATTTGGAGAAAGTCTTTAAAAAGCAATTGTGTTTCTGGATCTATGTTCTCTAGTTAGGGTGTAAAGGATCAACTTCATTTTAATATTAGCTTAAGTGAATTCCATTTAGAAAAGTAATTCTAGTGGGTAAAATAATCATTAAGAAATTTCAAAGCCACACATAAATTCTTTTTAAAAATATTTGCTATTTATGTTTTTGCACTTGAGAAAAGAGTATACTTATTTAAAAAATTAACCAGAGATCAGAACAAGAAAAGAAAACTGATGAAAAAAAACAGATAAAGCTGTTATATATCTCATTGTTTATAAATTGAAAATGAAGTTAAAGCTAGTGGTTACATGCAGTTATTAGTTGAATATAGATGTAATTTATCCACATTAGTCCTAGCTCTCACTAACAATAAATTGTGTTTGGTTGGGTACTTTTGAACTTTATAAATGATTAATACAGTAGGAGGGACTTTGTCCATATCTTAGGATGTGGATTGGCTATATATCTTAATTACTTTCTGTGAGTAAGAAAACACCAGTTTTTTCCCCAAGACAAACTATGTTCACTGAACAAAGTACTGTAATCTAGATGGGCTAGATGTCAAGAGATGTGACTTCTGGTACATTTCCACTCCATTAGCTAGTAATGCTGCCTCTAACAAGTGGTATAAACTCAGCCCCCTTCCCAACCGCCAGATGGTGTTGGTGATGCTTGTTTACTTTCTCAACATGACCGCTGTCGTGCTCAAGAAAGGACAGTGGTGTGAGAGAACCTTGAACACTCTGACAGACTATATAGTAATAAAACGATGGGGATCATATTGCTGAGGTAACAATGAAATTTAATAATGAGAAAGGAAATCTTGCTGGGTTGATGGACATGGTCCAAGACCAGCTTCCGAGTCTAGCCCTGACCTCAGTCAAGGCTCACAACCTAGTTTGCCTCAGACACCTTAATTCTAACTAGGGGAAGATAATCCCCACCCTGTCTATTCTACTGGATTATTAATAATAATGCTTGTTAGAAACAGTACAAATTTTGAAGTACAAAGACTGTTAAGAAGTCAGATTAGTAGTAATCTAATCTTTATCTTGAAACAGATTTTTTAATGGATATAAACAGTTGACAGAATAACAACATTGCTGTTGTTTTTAATTTTTTATAAATAAACTTTGTATATGACTTTTCAAAATGTGTTTGATCAACCTGGAGGGTATACAGAAATTTTTGGCCTTGGTTTTCTTTGTTTTTATTTTAGATTAAGGATACTTGGCACCAAGTTTATAGAAGACATTTCTTAAAAACAGCTCTAAACCATTGTAACCTTTGTCGAAGAGGCTTCTATTATTACCAGAGGCATTTTGTTGATTCTGAGGTAAGGTTTCCGAAAGCAAGGAAAATTATTTTTAGTGATAGTTGTTTAAGTGCTTAAAAGTAACCTTAAGGTTTAGCGTTAAAGTCTTTTGATCTTCTGAGAAAAAAAGTATGCATTATTTAGAAAGAATAGCCTGACTCATATTTTTTTCAAAGATATTTGCCACTTTGGTAGTAATTGCATTTTACATGCTATCATTCCAGTGCTTATAAAACTGTGTGTGTATAATAGGCACTATGCTACTTTTGAGACTTTTAAGGATTAACTTTATGTTAGAAAGATATACTTTTCTATTTTGGAAAGTAAATGGAATAAGTAAATGTAAAACATACAAAAGTAAACAATAATTTATAATCCCCTTGAAAGTGAAAGTTGCTCAGTTGTATCCCACTCTTTGGGACCCCATGGAATTCTCCAGGCTAAAGTATTGGAGTGGGTAGCCTTTGCGTTCTCCAGGGGATCTTCCCTACCCAGGGATCAAATCCAGGTCTCCCATATTGCAGGCAGTTTCTTTATCAACTGAGCTATGAGGGAAGCCTATAACCCCCTTGGTAAGGTGAAGTGAAGTCTCTCAGTTGTATCCAACTCTTTGCGACCCCGTGGACTGTAGGCCGCCAGGCTCCTCTGTCCATGGGATTTTCCAGGAAAGAATACTGGAGTGGGCTGCCATTTCCTTCTCCAGGGGATCTTCCCAACCCAGGGATCGAACCCATGTCTCCCACATTGCAGGCAGATGCTTTATCCTCTGAGCCACCACATGTTGTATGTGTGTATATTTATAACATAATCATCCATTTCATAGTGGAAATAATAATATAATGCATTTTTATCATGCTTTTTCTCCATATTATAATTCTTTATATCATGAAAATTTTGCTTTAACTAATTCTTTAAAGAACTGTATAAAGTTCTTGAAATGGACAATTGCACAGTTTAATGTCAAATTTTACAGAATAACCCCTAGGTGGCAGTGTGTGTGTTAGTTGTTCAGTTATATGACTCTGCAACTCCGTGGACCTAGGGAAGCCCCTAGGTGGCAGTAGACTAATGTATTTGAGCATTTTCATGCAAGCAGAAATGCTTTTCAAAGTATACTGAAAGAGCTCTGTTAATCAGCAGTCCTATTTGAGATCCATAAAATGTTTTTCTTTAGAGCAGCTTAAAATAAAATTTTTGTTTAAATGTGACAATGTAAAAATTAACAAGTTTTTTTTCATCATTTTAATTGTTGGAATGTGGCTTCCCCAGTGGCTTAATGGTACGGAATCTGCCTACAGTGCAAGAGACACAGGAGACACGGGTTCGATCCCTGCGTTGGGAATATCCCCTAGAGGAGGAAATGACAGCCCACTCTCAGTATTTTTGCCTGGAAAATCCATGGACAGGAGCTTGGTGGGCTACAGTCCATGGGGCCACAAAGAGTCAGACCCACAGCTGAGCAACTGAGCACGCGTGCAGCTAACACACAATTGTTGGAAAGACCTCTCTGTATAGAATAAGCTTTATGTCTCCCTCTTTTGAGAAGCAACATGCTAGCTTTTTTTTGAAGTATAGTTGATTTTACAAGATTATATTAGTTTCAGGTACACAGTATAGGGATTCAGTATTTTTATAGGATCAGATCAGATCAGATCAGTCGCTCAGTCGTGTCCGACTCTTTGCGACCCCATGAATCGCAGCACGCCAGGCCTCCCTGTCCATCACCAGCTCTCGGAGGTCACCCAGACTCACGTCCATCGAGTCAGTGATGCCATCCAGCCATCTCATCCTCTGTCGTCCCCTTCTCCTCCTGCCCTCAATCCCTCCCAGCATCAGAGTCTTCTCCAATGAGTCAACTCTTCGCATGAGGTGGCCAAAATACTGGAGTTTCAGCTTTAGCATCATTCCTTCCAAAGAAATCCCAGAGCTGATCTCCTTCAGAACGGACTGGTTGGATCTCCTTGCAGTCCAAGGGACTCTCCAGAGTCTTCTCCAACACCACAGTTCAAAAGCATCAATTCTTCGGTGCTCAGCCTTCTTCACAGTCCAGCTCTCACATCCATACATGACCACAGGAAAGACCATAGCCTTGACTAGGCGAACCTTTGTTGGCAAAGTAATGTCTCTGCTTTTGAATATGCTATCTAGGTTGGTCATAACTTTCCTTCCAAGGAGTAAGCGTCTTAATTTCATGGCTGCAGTAGATTTCATAGATTATGTTCCATATAAAGTTGTTATAAAATACTGCTGTGTTTCCCTGTGCTGTACAATATATTCTTGTAGTTTATTTATTTTATACATAGTTGTTGGTACTTCTTAATCCCTATCCCTCTTTTACTCCTCACCCAGAGGATAAGCTTCTCTTTTAAAATATCACTAATTTATTTTCATATGCAAGTGAATTTCAAAAATGGCTTGAGTGCACATTCAAAGAAAAGAGATTAGCCTGAGGGCATATTTAAGATAATGTGATTGTTAGCTGAAACTAAATGCTAATTAAGGATGTATTTTGTGGACTTCTACTTGTATAGAACATAATGAAATGCTCTACCTCCCAAGTTTACTTTGCTTTTTCATTGAAATCAAAACTGTATAGCTGTGCAGCGGATAAAACCCAAATCATGCAGAACTTCGTAGATCTATACAGAAAAAAATCACTAGGTTCTCTCTATAAGAGGAATATGTGTATTAGGTAAATCTGAATATTTTTATTGAATCATAAGCTGTAGGTCGGAGAAGGCAATGGCACCCCACTCCAGTACTCTTGCCTGGAAAATCCCACGGATGGAGGAGCCTGGTAGGCTGCAGTCCATGGGGTCGCTAAGAGTCAGACATGACTGAGCAACTTCACTTTCTGTTTTCACTTTCATACATTGGAGAAGGAAATGGCAACCCACTCCAGTGTTCTTGCCTGGAGAATCCCAGGGACAGGGAAGCCTGGTGGGCTGCCGTCTATGGGGTCGCACAGAGTTGGACACGACTGAAGTGACTTAGCATTTCAAGCTGTAGGTACTGACTTTAGTAGTTGTATAGGTTCATGATTGTGGTTTTCATTTTTAAATTGCATCTGGTAATCTTAACCACCTCATATTTCAGTTGGAATGCAATGACGTTGTCCTGTTTTGGCGAATACAGCGTATGCTTGCTATCACTGCAAATACTTTAAGACAGCAACTTACAAACACTGAAGGTAAGCCACAGAGGCACCGCTTTCTAATTTGACATCAAAAAACAGTAATGTTCATTTTAAATAGAAGGATGCCAAAATACTTCCTGAAAATTAGATTTATTTTAAAAAAAATTTGCCTTTAAAATATTAATGAAAATAAAATCAGAATTGAGAAATATGGAAAATAAACATACCAGGAGTCTTTATTACCCAAAAACTCTGATATGAAAGGGGTGCTAAGCATCACTTAGGATTTGGGGGAATCTATACTTCTCTTATTTTGGCCACCTCATGCAAAGAGTTGACTCATTGGAGAAGACTCTGATGCTGGGAGGGATTGAGGGCAGGAGGAGAAGGGGACGACAGAGGATGAGATGGCTGGATGGCATCACTGACTTGATGGATGTGAGTCTGAGTGACCTCCGGGAGTTGGTGATGGACAGGGAGGCCTGGCGTGCTGCAGTTCATGGGGTTGCAAAGAGTCGGACACGACTCAGAGCAACTGATCTGATCTGATACTTCCGTAAAAGTATTAGGGCTTAAGATTAAGACTGTCTCTGAGAATATATAAAGTACTGTATATCAGGTAGAGATTCTCCCTATAACTGAGAAGTCTGAACTTAACAACAGATTTACCATGATGAGAAAAATAAGAATTTGCTCTCCATATATACTGTTAACTTTGTCATTCTTGTACGTTCATAAAAATGGTGCTTCTTGTGTTTCTTTATTTGCTTTAAACAGTCAGACGATTAGAGAAAAATGTTAAAGAGGTATTGGAAGATTTTGCTGAAGACAGTGAGAAGAAGGTAAAATTGCTTACTGGCAAACGAGTTCAACTGGCTGAAGACCTCAGTAAGTAATCCTGCCTGCCCTCCATCTCACTGCCTATTCCTTTAACCTTCCCCATGTCCATTTATTTCTCCATTTCATTGTAAACTTACAGAAAAGTGTATCCAAAAAGCTCTTTTCCCTTGAACTGTTTAAAGTTTCTGTCCTAAAGTTCCATCATTTCCAAGTATTTTAATGTGTGCTTTTTAGAAACAAGAATTTTCTCCTAGCAGCCATCAAAATTAAGATTTTAACAAGGATAAATTACTACACCTAATTTTTAGACTCAATTCAAGTTTCACCTGTTGTCCTTATAGTCTCCTTCCATATCACAAGATACTCCATATGCATCTTTTATTTTCCCTGACCCAGCTTCCCTTTTTAGTAGAATGATATTTAGAAATCACAAAGAGCCAGACACAACTGAACGACTAAGCACAGCACAGCCTTTAGAAATCAAGAGCTGGGAACTAGATACATTTATTGTTCCTGAAATATCACTGCTCCCAAAAGCGCTCAGTGGCGCAAGGGAACAAATATGCATGTGTGTGCATATTTGTGTGTGTGCACATATACACATATTTATAACTGTGTTCCTAATCAAATACTGAGCTCATTCTAATTTTCTCTTTTTCTATAATTTTAAAAAATATTTATTTATTTGCTTGTGTCAGGTCTTAGTTATGGCACATGGGCATGCAAGACCTCTTGCTCTGGCTTGTGGGCTCAGCAGTTGTGCCATGGAGGCTTAGTTGCCCCACAGCACATGAGATCTTAGTTCCCCAACTGGGGAACAAACCCACATCCCCTGCCCTGGAAGGCAGATTCTTAATCACTGGACCACCCAGAGAAATCTCCCCTTTTCCGTATTTACAATTCCTTTTTCTGATAATGAGAAATCTGGCTCTTAGTGTCCTTAATATATTTACTTATTTTGATCAGTCCTCTTACATGTAACTAAACTTGTCACTGTCCCCTTCATTGTTCAAATGTCCTCACCCAGCTCAGGTTCTCTTCACCTGACTCCAGGCCATCACCACAGTTCCTCCCCCTGTGTTAATACCCTTTCTACCTTATCTCAGTTGTAACATTCTGTGCCAGGATGTCCTTCCTCAGGGAGTCCTTTTAACTGATCTCATGCTCTGGCACTGCCAGGCGTGTCTCCTCCTCCCTATCCAACTACACAAGGACTCTTCCTTACCTGAATCCCGACCATGCTTTTGTAGAGATACCATTTTTGTCTGCCTGTGCTTTGACACTTTGCACTGCCTGCCTGCCCTCTACTGTTTGTCCTCTCCTCTCTCCTCCCAGCTTACCTCAGCTTCTTATTTCTTTCTTCTTGCCTTTTCCTTCTTTTCTTTAGGTAATCTTTCTTTGAAACATACCTCACTCTAAATTTTGTTTCCATCTGCTGTTGCTCTTCTTTCAATTTTTCACGCCACTTTGGCAGTATAGTTAAGTTTGTGCTAACTCACAGGTCTGTACTTGACTCTGAGCTACCATGTACTTTGTTGTCATCGTTCAGTTGCTCAGTGGTATTCTGACTCTTTGCAACCCCATGGACTGCAGCGAGCCAGGCTTCCCTGTCCTTCACTGTCTCCTGGAGTTTGCTCAAACTCATGTCCATTGAGTCGGTGATGCCATCGAACCATCTCATCCTCTGTCTCCCCCTTCTTAGGTCGGCTATCTCCCACAGCCTTAACTTCCTGTGAAAGAGTGGTACTACAATAGTTCTTTTTTGTATAGGATTGTTAGGGAAATTGGTTCAAAAAACATTTGTAAGTTCCTGGTTCATAATTTTATGCTGAATTAGTACTGTTCAGGAAGAGATGTATCAGTTTCACAGTGTATACAGATCTATTTCTTTTGTATCTCTCAAGAAATAGTTATCAGACAGTGAAGTACTTTCATGTGTTTTACCTGAAGATGCATTTTTAAGTGATTAGAAAATGATGTGTCTTTTCTCAAGTTTTAGAATAGTCTTCTTTTTAAAAAATATTTCTTTACTTGGCTGTGCTGCGTCTCAGTTGCAGCAAGTGGGCTCTTTAGTTGGGGCATGCGAACTTTTAGTTGGAGCGTGGGATCTAGTTACCTGACCAGTGTAATGTAGGCCCCCTGCATTGGGAGCTTGGAGTCTTAGCCACTGGACCACCAGGGAAGTCCCTTTCATAGAGTCTTGTATAACCCCATCACTTTTCACTCCCAATTTGATTATTTAAAGAAAGTATATTGCTAACACAAATTTGTGTACTGTCAAGCCAGTTCTTATGTTTTCCTGCTGTTTTTCCTGAAAAAGTACTCATATGTTACCACTTTTGTGTGTGTGTATAAATATATAATTATCATGTTTCTGTACCAGATAATGTCCTTGGAAGCAAGTGTTTGACCAGTGACTCAGCCTCATCAGTCACACTAAAGGAGATGAGACATGACTGTCCATTAGTTGAAAAAGAATCTTGAGAGTACCTTTTCCGTACTGTTTATCTTCAGTCTAACACTTGGGAATGTGGTCATGGATACTTTCAGCCAGAAAACTTTCAAAGTTTAATGGTTACTACTATATTACACAGATCAAAGTTCCTAGTATAGCATATTCAATTAGAATATGTTAAGTTGGTTAATGAAATTTAGAGAAAGGGAGGCAGATAGGGCTCTGTTTGGTTTTGCTTCTTACAATTTGAAATGGACACAGGATGAAATATTATAGAAATTGGTACAAGTTGGATGCATCATGTATTTTGCCACTCTTAAGCTTGCCCATTTTCAAATCATTTTACCACTTTACTTTGGAGGTTCAGCAACTGATTATACTTTAAGAAGATTACGTAAAAAGTACTATGATGTTCTTTCATTTTAAGAAGAGGTACCACGTTCAATATTGAAATGAAGCCACAAAACTAGAATTAGAAAGATGAAAGAAGAATTGGCCTCTTCTAGTCCTAGGAGGCTCATTGGTTGAGGAGTCATACAAGGAACCCAGACTCCAGAAGCACAGTGGATTCCATCGGTGGAACAGGGAAAGGTCAGGAGGGCCCTGGGGCGTCTTGAGGATGTAGAAAGTAAGGAAGTAGTTGAAGGATGATAGGGACATGTCAACAAGATACAGAGGCCAACGTGCAGAGGCTCCTGCTAGCCAACACTAGGACAATTTGGGCATCAAAGTAAAGAAGGACGGTGTAAGGAAAAAAGAGTAACTGTATGTTAGAAAAGACTGGTAATAGCCACCTTAATCAAGCAGTTAAAATAATATTATCAGTAATGGTCAGATCAGAACAATGTGATACCTTAGAGAATTCAGTGAGAAGAACCCAGTGTCACTTCTGTGATTTTCTTACCAAAGATGTATAACTTAAATTCAATCATGAAGATACATCAGAAAAACCCAAGTTAAAGCACAGACTACAAAATAGCTGGCCTATAATCTCTAAGTGTATTAAGATCGTGAGTGACAAAGAAAGACTGAGGAACTGTTCCAGCTTGAGGGAGACCAAGAACAGGAAAACAAAATACAATATATGTGATCCTGAACTGAATCTTTCTGCTCTGAAGGATGTTAATGGGACAGTTGGAGGGAATCTGAGGGTTACATGGCAGTCATATGTCAGTATTATCAATTTTAAAACTTTGATTGTTAGATTGAGATTATTTAGGGAAATAATCTTATTTGTAGCTAACATACAATACAGTTGGGGCTTGTGAGGCATAATGACAGTAGATGATTCAGGAAACTTATGCTCTTTGTGGTATTCTTAAAACTGTTTCCTAAGTCTGAGAAAAGGATTAAAAAGGATATATCCTGATACAGGATCAGGTATCATATGAAAATAATTTAGAGAAAATGAGGCTTTTGAAAACGTCATCTCTGAAGATGTTGAAAGACTGGGTCACCTCATGGACAATTTAATAAAATACATAACTGATCTTTCCACCTTAATCCCTTTTTTGCAATGTCTACTCATTCACAGCTGCCCGGTATCCACTGTGACATTGATGAAATTCTTTTGGTTTTGTAGTAAATATTTTCTCAGGATTTCTTTTTTAATAGATATTTAAGTACAACAGTAATTTAGATAAAATCCATTTGGATTCCCAGCATAATTTTTAATCATGTGTCCTATCTATTTATTGAAATAGACTGCAATTTTAAAACGCCTTCTTTGGAGAGGGAAAAATCAGCATGTTATATAGCTCAATTCAAAATTTTTCTATAATCTGTTTATGATTTATAAGATCTATTTTATGATTGTCATTATATAAAATAATATTGCTAAAACTTCATAGACTTTTTTTTTTTCAGAATTTATTCTCCACTTCAGCCCGGAAACTGAGTGTCTAGGCACTGGTAACAGCTGCTAGTAGTCTTGCTAAACTGAGTTTCATCAGTACAGCATGGGATTCTTTTGTTGTTTGCTCTATGAATATTGTATCAA
The DNA here is from genome assembly GCA_935064755.1 of Tragelaphus eurycerus. Classification (NCBI taxonomy): domain Eukaryota; kingdom Metazoa; phylum Chordata; class Mammalia; order Artiodactyla; family Bovidae; genus Tragelaphus; species Tragelaphus eurycerus. Next base: position 26,504,502 of record CAKXYN010000018.1, on the reverse strand, counting down.
CAGTTAACTAGATTATTGTGAGTTTTTTGAACCTTGATATCAGTTGCAAGGAGTTTAGAGCTTAGGTTTCTTTTCAGCTCTTATTCAGTAAAGTCTGAGTTATACTTTTCATTCTTTGTGTAAATAATCAAAGAATCACTGATTCCCAATAATTAAAGGGGTATTAGCAGTCTTTTAGATTTTCCTCTCCTTATTTTATAATAAATTCCTTTTCATTTTTGTGTCAGAACTTGATTCTGCTTGTGAAAATGAATTAATATTTAAATACATTTCCTATGCCAGATACTAGGTTATGTGTTTAAAACACATTTTCATATTCTCATAGGTACAGTCATTTTTTATCATTTATATATAAAGAAATAGAGTCCTAAAAACACCCACATAGTGGTAAAGCCAGGATTTGAGCTCAAGTATTTTACTGTGCTGAACTATTTTTTTGAGGGGAGAAAAAAACCCCAAGGCATTAGACAATATAATTGTATGAAACGGTCTTGTGTATTTGGAAACTTCTATAGTTTACAGTGTCCCTTATGGAGTGGGTCAGAAAGATGTACATACTAGTTACGATCATGATCATCCTGTGTACTTCCTGTAGCACAAAAGCATTGCAGCTTAAACTTTGAAACAGTGTGAAACCTTTCATAGAATTAGAAAGTCTGGGTAGGAGAACACTAAAGCATGAACGGCACCAGTAAACATTGAAGGAAGTTAATTTTCCTTATATGATTTGTAGACCTGTCTGTAAGTGCACTCAATCAGATTCCCCCATAGGTATGTTGTATCTAAGTTGCCCAAAATCTAGATACAGCTTTTCAGTCTGGTGTGTTTGTACTTAGAGACTTAAGATCCAACTGTAACAGATACAGAACCTTTACTTGAGCATAATGGCTGTTATTCTTAGTTGAACTTTTTTGTTGCGCTTGTCTGGGAGAGTTGAGATGTTTTATAATAAGCTTCAGTATATTTCTTCATATTTCTTGTATTTTACATGAAGAGAAGATGTGCTTCAGTCAAAGCCAAATATTTCATATTTGCATCTCATTTACTAATGAAATATGAAAACACCCATAAACTTTTTACTTGGGCTACCATTGCACAGGCTTATTTTAATGATAGTTTTGATGCCCTTAATGTTAAAAACAGCATAGATTAAAGAGGCTGGTAAATTAGAATTTTCCAATATCCGCAGCTTTTCTCTCCCGTAGTTAATTTGCTCTGCTGACTCCCTACACGAGGTGGCAACAGCTGGCCTTTTTACTAGAGCTCTGGGGATTAGAGTAGCAGTCGCAGCAGCGTGCTCGGCCTCTTGCCTCTGTTGACTGTTCTTTATTGTTTGATGCCTGAGCATCTCCCAGACAGCCAGCAATTGTTTCTTGAATCCTAAAGTTTGTTTCTCTTGGGAGTATACAATGCTGGTGGGGCTTGTCTTTGTATCTCCTCTCTTTCCCAGTCTCCTCTTATCCTTTCTGTGCTTTCTCTTGATAATTAGAATGGAGTAAAGATACAAGTTTTGTATCTTAGTGTGCAGGAGATTCAGTTTTGATGCTAAAAACTTAGAAATATAGATGACAGATGGAAATTTCTTTTTTTCTCTGAGCTATCAGATAGTAACAAATTTTTTTTTTTTTAATGAAAACTTTGTTCTTCATGATTAGTATACTAGTGGCTTTACAATTTAATTTTATAAATTACATAAAAAGGGAGCAACAGCAGAATGATCCAGTGCTACATTTAAAAGCTAAGATTGGAAGAGAAATGCTCTTTAGCTGTTCCAGTTTAATAAAGTACCTTCATTATCTTTAAAATATAATTCTAATTTATAAGAGTTAAGTTTCTTCACACCGTGTTAAAACTTGGGTAAAAAGTAGTCAGAAGATATCAAGATGAGAAAAGCTTCAGCAAGAATAATTTTGTTCTTCATTTAGAAAAAAGAAATAGATACCTCTTGAATTTAATTTTCATTGGTTCCTCCACACTCCTAAACGTCTGCCATACCTACAGAATCTTTGAGGGCCTTTGTGGATGAAAATAGCGGCTACACAGCAGTGAGAGACTAAAAATTATCCTTGAAAGATTATACTCAGAATCTGAAACTTAAAACTGTAGGAAAGGGAAGTCATATTTAAACTACCTTTCTCAGAGCCAGGGCTCTGGCATGCGTATTTTGTGAAGTCTCCGTAGGTGATTCTTGCCATGCATCACAACAGCTATTCATGCCATGCCCTCAAACCAGTATTCTAGAGAGTTCTTCATGTTTACAGCAGTACAATCTGCCAACTTAGTAACTGGGGTGAAATTCTCATGTATCTTCTTTTAATAGAGTATGGTAAATCATGTGACTACTGAAAATTTATTCCTTGAACTATCATCTGTAGTAGCATGTCCATTTTGTTTCTGTAAACATAACCAAAGAAAATTAATTTTGAAGGGGTTTGATTTAAAGGATAAGAGGATAGTATTGAGTTGTAGAATTCTAGGTACCTAGACAATCTTTGTGGCATCATTTATATATAAATACTGTTATTGTGAGTTTTGGCCAATAGTTATAGAACCTCAGTATTGGTTTCTCATCTCTACTGGCTTCTAGCATGTTTCTAAGCAGTCTTTTTCCCTTTTTCTCTCTTTTTCTAATATCTCTCACTGTTCCTTCTTCTATGTCATTATTATCTCTTGGTCCTGAGCTAGTGTTTTCCTCCTCTCTGCTTTTTTACCTTTCTTCAGTGGTTAGAAACCTTACTGAGGTACTGCCAGTGTTGTTTAATTGAGCATAAGGCAGGCTTCCTACTATATAGACAACTGTAGATCAACCAAAATAACCAATTTAAGAGAGTTTTTTTCATGTCTGTTATGTATGATCTCTTCTGCCCAAGTGATAAGCTTCTTTTGTAAATTCACCTTACTTTGTAAATCATACATTGTATGTTTGCTGAATGTTGAATCATGTTGCTTCAATACAGACTCTTCATTAGCCCACTTCTCTTAACTTAAAAGAGAGGGAAAAGGAAGCTTTCTCATCCTAAGGAAGCGTTCCTCTGTGTTGCCAGGAAACTGCCATCCCATTTCTCTTGTGGAACAGCTCTCATTTCCTGCATTCAGCTCTGTATCCACACATTCCTTTGCTCACATTTTGTGATCTAGCTTTCATCCCTAACAAAACACCTGCTTTCTGGGTCACCTGTGATGTCCTAATCACTGGCCCACCCAATTCACCAAAGCATTTTCATTTTTAAGTGTGTTTATTAGGAAGTCTTAAGTCAATTGGAGTATTTTTATTTTCTCTGATATTTAGTACTTTTTGGAATGGTTAGTAGATGTGAATATATTTGAAAAAGACTGGAATTTTTTTCTTCACTGCAGAATAAATAACTGCTTCCTGTGTTATGATATCAGTGTTTGAGGTCTTTCAGGCATCTTTTCAGGGTAAAAGTGGTTGAGTTTCTAAATTCTACCTTTGTGAAATATTTTTCCTAGTAAAATGAAATTGACAAAGCAGCTAAGAAAGAGAGTGAAGAGTTATTTTTACCTTGAGTCTGCAGAGATGAAGTAGAGTCTGCCTTTGTGTTGTAGCCCAAAAAAGGGAGAGAGAGAGTGTGTGTGAGTTGACACAAAGAATAAAGTAATCCTCAGGGAGAGTCCTCTGTGTTAAGAGAAGTAGTTATTTACAGGCATGATTCCACACGATGAGTCCAAATTGTCTGCTTTTTAGGTTATTGATGAGAAAATTTAGACTCAAAATGGGGCTTTTAGAATCAAGCACATTTTTCATGCACTAAGTCTGTCTTTTAAGGACAGCATTGAAGGATATTGATAAATTGGTACAAGATTAAAAGGATATTTACTTCTCTAAAATCTTAAACAGGCTATTGGTACTCAATGCTTTACTAGCAAGTGTGTTCATTTTGCTTAAAAGCCACATTTTTAACTCATAAAAGTCAGAATAAGGATAGGAAAGGACTCTTCAGTAATTTATGAATTGAATTTTGGTTATCATTTTAAAGTGGATTCTATTTATGTGTTATGTGTTTGTGTGTATATTAATATGTATAAAAAAGCCAGTGCTCATATTTAAAACTAGAAATTAGGCTGTTTTCCCCCTTGTTATTAATGCTTACCACTCCCTCAGTAAGAGTTTAGAATGAAATAATATCTTTATATTTGGGATTAAACTTTGTTTTTATTTTTAAATTATGACTTTTGTACTATTTTCTCCATTCTGAGATGGAGAGAAAAATGGAATCTAGTCATTGAAAACTAAAACTATGAAACAATCCATTGACATGTGTAATAATATATTAAAAAATAAAATTAAGCAGAAATGAATAATTTTTTTCAAAAATTGTCTTGAAGGACAAATTGATGGATACTGAACTGGTAATCTTTATGAAATAGGGTTCTCAGAATAGTTGTGGGGGGAGGGCATTAAGGGCAAAAGGAATTTTAATTTCTTTTCCATTTTATATATTCCTTAACTGCTTCTTTGCCCAAATGAGCATAATTCAGAATTACCTTAGAAATTTCATATTCTTAACTGTCATGTTCATAGAAATGATAAAGCTGGTTTGTGATATGATAAATCTTAAGAGTGACTGATACCTTCCCAAATAACCTCTTGGTGATTGTGACACCAAGAGGCATTTCACGGGGCCACATAATAAGTGATCATTAATGTATCGTCTTTTGTGGTGGGAAATTCACATTGCATTCTTCTCATTTCCTTCATGGATCTGTCATTTGTGAATGAATTGAAGCCTTTCTTGTTGACTAGTGAAGTTTTTAAGCTTGTGCAGCCTATTAAAGATAACAGATTTTGTCTGCTTCTTCGTTAGCTGGTGTATGGAAATGGTCTGTTTTAATTCCTTTTAAGAGAATTCTTTCAGTCTATTCCTTTAGTTTTAGAGCTGTAAGTTAGATCTTTTTTTCTGGGTCAAGAAATCAGTTAGTCTTAGTTAGTCTCTCTCTTCGGAGAAGGCAATGGCACCCCACTCCAGTACTCTTGCCTGGAAAATCCCATGGATGGAGGGGCCTGGTAGGCTGCAGTCCATGGGGTCGCTAGGAGTCGGATACGACTGGGCGACTTCACTTTCACTTTCATGCATTGGAGAAGGAAATGGCAACCCACTCCAGTGTTCTTGCCTGGAGAATCCCAGGGACGGGGAGCCTGGTGGGCTGCCGTCTATGGGGTTGCACAAAGTCGGATAGCAGCAGCAGCAGCAGTCTCTCTCTTTAATGGCCCCACTGCATGGTGCCAGTTCTGAGTCATATGTACCTGTTTTCACCCAGTACAACTGTCAGAATTTTGGGTGTTTTTGTTTTCATCTTTTTTTAAATCACAGAACTAGTGCATATGCGTTGTGTAAAATTAGAAAATATAGATGGCAGAACTTTTTAAGCTGTTGCCACTGCCCAGAAATAACCACTGTAGCTCTGTATTCTAATAAAGTTTTTAATGTGATCTTAGGGCTATAATTTGTGTCACACATCTGGAACACATTTTTCATGAAGAGATCTTGGATTAGCTTCCACCTATACCCTGAGTCTTCAGTTTGTTGTCGTTGCTCCTATTTCTGGTTTCTCATCTATCAGAGTAGGCTAATTTCTTTTTCTTTTCTTCATATAAACTTACTTCAAAAAGATTCATTGAGAGAGGAATAAGGAGCATTAGTAAAAATAAAAACTATGATGCTCATTACTTTAAATAGATGCGGTATTCCAGAAGCTATCTTGTAACAAAACATATACTAAAAATTACTGTTTTAAAGTTAATCTCTATCTGTATTTAGGACCCTGGCACTTCCTGTACGTGCTTATGCCTTCACTATGTCTCCCCCTTCCTTCAGAGATGCTTGAAGCATTCGCTTCTTAGAACTGTGGGGTCAATTCATGATTCTCTTTCAAACAGGAAAAGATTTGAATGTTTGGATGCTACCTCCACTTTAAACCATCCACTCCCTTCTTAACTTTGTAACCTTTTATTCTCACTGAGACTGCAGACAATCAAGAAAGCAATGAGCCAGGCAAGCTTTAGGAAAAGAAAGTATTCTCCAGTAGCTGCATCATTAGGTACTTTGGAATCCCAGTCAAATCCTGCTTGGAATTTTTTATATATCCCTTAAATGTGTACAGAGCTTTACACTTTACATAGTTTCTTAGGTTTGCCTTGTAAAGGCATATAAGGCTTATAAGTTATTATCCCCATTGTTCAAATGGGAAAATTGATGTTCATTGAGGAAAATGGTTTAGACAAACACAAAAATCTTTATGGCAAAGCTGAGACTAACAACATGTATTAGAGATAGTATCTTTTTAGATTTGTTTTGGGATTCTGTTCCTCTTTAGTCTGGGATTGTGCTAGTGGGTGACTGTATATAACCAAGTTCATATAGTTTGGCTTCCTTTTTTATATTATTTTTCAATGTGTTGGTTTCAGACCCTGCTCTTCTAGTTAAACTAATCACTAACTCTAGAACAATAAGTTTGTCTCCTAAAGACATGTAATGATTTCATTCTTCAAAAAAAGAATAACTCAGGCATATAAATCTATGCATGCTTATTGCTTTTTCATGATTATCCTTTTTCTGTAGAAGAAATGATGATTATAAATTAAAGGTGATTTTCTAAGTTCGTGAATGCATGAAATTAATTCCGAAGTTATTTTTGTTTTTGAGCCTTATTATGACTTATGAAACCAGTATCAGTAGTGATACCTCTTTATAGGGTTATAGTGAGAAATAACTGAAAGCTTATGAAATCAGCCTAAAAAAAAAAAAAAAAAAAAGAATGCCTATTAGTTCTCCATGTGATAAAATTAATAATGCTTTGTTCTAATGTGACATATTTTATTTAAGAGATAAAATTATATTTCATTTTTGTTTTTCATCTCACTTAATTCATAACTTTGTTAAAGTCTACAATTTTTAATTCTATACGTTCTACAAACTTTAGTTTGGTTCATAAATCAGAATTGCATTCTCCCTTCTTGTATTTTTTTCTTTTACTTTTAAAATTACATTAATGAGCTGACTGTTTAAGAATCATTCTCATGATTCATTCATCTGTTACTCCTCCCTTTTAAACCTTCAGAACTGAAGGTCTTTTGACAAACCAATATTTATAACAGTTTGACAGCAGGATGAGGAACAGCGTTTGTCTTTGTAACAGCTTGAAGAAAGACCCTTTCCAGGATCCAGTCATGCAGTTACAATCTTGACCTCTTTCTTATGCTGGGAACATACATAGAGCAGCACCTCCCATGTGTTTTCTTGTCCCATTGACTGTCCATTCACTTCCCATCTGTTTGGCAGTCTTAAAGGAACAGAAGGGGCCCTCTTCTTATAAATCTGTCTTTGCAAGTGATAAATCATGTCCTGTCTCTTTAAGAGCTGCCTGGGTGGTTTTCCTTTTCTTAAAATGTTTCAACGTCTCTCCTAACAAAATTCAGAGTAAAATAACGCTTTTAAGAATAAGAAGAAAACAGGAAAGAAAGAAATGATGAATTATTTTTAGACTTTCTTAATTATTTGGGCCTGAATATCTTACTGGTCGTAAGGCTAGTGCTTTTTTAGCTTTCCCAATTAATTACCTATATCATAGTTGTTAGATTGTATTGATTTTTAGGCTTTCCTGTGGAGGAAAAAAAGAAATTATTTACTTTGAAATACTGTATTAAGCTTTTTTGAGAAAAAAAAGATCAATATATTGTTAATGAGTTAGCATATAAAATAATTTCTAAATATTTTTTCATCATAATTTTGAGTTGATAGTTGTATGAATATGAAATATTTTATGTACTGGATACAGAATGAGATAACTCACAGGAGATTATTATAATCTTATGGTAGAATCTTAACTTTTAAAAAATCATGAATCATATAGTAATGTATGATTTTTTTCTCTTGCTGAAAATAATGACTTTAAGTATAGATATTTATATCTTTGAGTTTTCTGAGAATTGAACAGAAATGAAAATAATTTATTTTTTCTCTCATGTAGAGATTGTTCAGTTCAGTTCAGCCACTCAGTCGTGTCCGTCTCTTTGCAACCCCATGAATCACAGCATGCCAGGCCTCCCTGTCCATCACCAACCCCCGGAATTCACTCAAACTCACATCTATCGAGTCGGTGATGCCATCCAGCCATCTCATCCTCTGTAGTCCCCTTCTCCTCCTGCCCCCAATCCCTCCCAGCATCAGAGTCTTTTCCAGTGACTCAACTCTTAGCATGAGGTGGCCAAAGTACTGGAGTTTCAGCTTTAGCATCATTCCTTCCAAAGAAATCCCAGGGCTGATCTCCTTCAGAATGGACTGGTTGGATCTCCTTGCAGTCCAAGGGATTCTCAAGAGTCTTCTCCAACACCACAGTTCAAAAGCATCAATTCTTCAGCGCTCAGCCTTCTTCACAGTCCAACTCTCACATCCATACATGACCACTGGAAAAACCATAGCCTTGACTAGATGAACCTTTGGTGGCAAAGTAATGTCTCTGCTTTTGAATATGCTATCTAGGTTGGTCATAACTTTCCTTCCAAGGAGTAAGCATCTTTTAATTTCATGGCTGCAATCACCATCTGCAGTGATTTTGAAGCCCCAAAAAATAAAGTCTGATACTGTTTCCCCATCTATTTCCCATGAAGTGATGGGACCAGATGCCATGATCTTTGTTTTCTGAATGTTGAGCTTTAAGCCAACCTTTTTACTCTCCTCTTTCACTTTCATCAACAGGCTTTTTAGTTCCTCTTCACTTTCTGCCATAAGGGTGGTATCATCTGCATATCTGAAGTTATTGATATTTCTCCCAGCAGTCTTGGTTCCAGCTTGTGCTTCTTCCAGCCCAGTGTTTCTCATGATGTACTCTGCATATAAGTTAAATAAGCAGGGTGACAGTATGTGATAATATTGTTTCCCCAAAATGTTCCTAAATTACTGATTTTAAAAGCGCTGTGGGTATAAAAAGATCATTTTTAGAGTATTATAATATATTGTATGAATCAGCTGCCTGTGGTGTATCTTCTACAAACTAGCTTGTTAGTTTACAAATTCCCTACCTTATTCCTGAAACAGTTTGATGCAGCTTATAAAGATCTACCCTGTGCAAAAGTAAGAATACTTAAATAAAAAGGGTGGAAGAGAAGAGAAAATGCAGGCAATGGAATAATGTGAAACTTAGGATGCAATTGGTGCTCTCGAGGGTTCTGCACACTTTGCTGTAAACAAGCTGTCGATTTAGTCTTCAGCTTCCTACTGGTGATTGCGAATCGGTCTCTGATGCCCTTGTGGTGAAGGAATGTTGTTGCTGTTGTTCTATCACTAAGTCATATCCAACTCTTTGCAATCCCCATGACTGTAACACGCCAGGCTCCTCTGTCTTCGCCTGCTCCTCTGTCCTGCACTGTCTCCTGGAGTTTGCTGAGGTTCATGTTCATTGAGTCATTGATGCTGTCTAACCATCTCATCCTCTGCCACCGCCTTCTCCTCCTGCCTTCTGTCTTTCCTGGCATCAGAATCTTTTCCATTGAGTTGGCTCTTCGCATTAAGTGGCCAAAATATTGGAGCTTCAGCATCAGTCCTTCCAATGAATATTCAGGGTTGATTTCATTTAGAATTGGCAGTTTGATCTCCTGGCAGTACAGGAGACTCTCAAGAGTCTTCTCTAACAATTCAAAAGCATCAATTTTTCATTACTCAATCTTCTTTATGGATCATCTCTCATATCTATACGTGACTACTAGAAAAACCATAGCTTTGACTATACAGACCTGTTGGCAAAGTGATATCTCTGATTTTTAATACGCTGTCTAGGTCTGTCATAGCTTTTCTTCAAGGAGCAAGCATCTTTTAATTTCATGGCTGCAGTCATCATCCACAATGATTTTGGAGCCCAAGAAAATAAAATCTGCCACTGTCTGCCACTGTTTCCACTTTTTCCCATTCTATTTGCCATGAAGTGATGGGACCAGATGCCATGATCTTAGTTTTCTGAATGTTGAGTTTTAAGCCAGCTTTTTCCATTCTCTTTCACCCTCATCAAGAGGCTCTTTAGTTCCTCTTCACTTTATGCCATTAGAGTGGTATCATCTACATATCTGAATTGTTGATATTTCTCCCAGCAATATTGCTTCCAGCTTGAGCTTCATCCAGCTTAGCGTTTCACATGATGTACTCTGAATGTAAGTTGAATAAGCAGGGTGACAATATGCAGCCTTGTCATACTCCTTTCCCAATTTTGAATCACTTAATTGTTCCATGTCTGATTCTAACTGTTGCTTCTTGACCTGCATACAGGTTTCTCGGGAGACAGGTGAGATGGTCTGATACTCCCACCTCTTTAAGAATTTTCCACAGTTTGTTGTGGTCTGCACAAAGGCTTCAGTGTAGTCAGTGAAACAGAACATAAATTATAATTTATTTCACAGACTTTCCTTATGGCAGCTTTCTTTCTAAGTCATATTGTTTTGGGGTCTGAAATAAACTTCTAAAACTTTAAAAAATCATCTTTTTTTTTTTTACTATTTATTTATTTATTGGCTGCACTGGGTCCTAGTTGTGGCCTGTGAACTCTTAGTTGCAGCATATGGGACTAGTTCCCTGACCAGGGATCGAACCTGGGTCCCCTGCATTGGGAGCATGGAGTCTTAGCCACCAGGAAAGTCCCTAAAATAATCTTTAATGTTTAGATTAAGTATTGGTTAATTCAGATCACTCACCTGTCAATAAATGAGTGAATAATGAATGAATATTCATGGACATCTATTACATAGCAAGTGTAGCACTTGCTAAGTGATTTTTAAATGACAGACTTCTTTGTAAGTAGATAATTCACATAAGCAGTCATATTCCTGGGTGGGGACAGTATAAAATGAATCTTTCTAAAATAAACTCTGCAGTCCTGTGAGAATAATAATATCATTTGTGGTTGCAGTTTTTGCTCGTAGCTTAACATCAGATAAAAAGGTACTAAAGAACAAAAGACCACTAATAAGTTTTAAAAGGTGCAATTATTAATAACATCAGAATAGTACATTTCAGTCCTAAGTTTTAAAGTACAATAATATAGACTTTGAATTTTTTAAGACATATTCCCTCATTTTATAAAGAAACTAGGACTGTGATTTGTCCACAATAGTAAGGTTAAAGGCAAAGCCAGGACTAGAAACTTAGTTCTCTTGATCACATTATCATATGCCTGTTAGGACAGTACGGTCTCATTTTTATAAAAATCATGTGAAATAACCCATTAATTATTAGGAGCCATTGTTTTTTGTCAGACACTCGTTTCATTTTTGTATACTTCATTTTGTGAAGTCCATGTTTTATAAAATTTGTCTATAATACGCTTTTATTTTTAATTTGAAACATAGAATTGCATTTATATATCTCTTAATCAGCCCAAACAAATAATTGTTATAAGAGTAGACGTAATTCTAGCCCAAACAAAGATTTCCATTTGAACTTTTGAAGCAATAGAAATAACCCAGAGAACTCTACTTCTACCTCACAGACCCCTGGAAGTCTGGACCCCTCCCAGCTCTGAAATTACTGTCCCAGTCTCAAACAGCTTTCCCCAGGACATAGGACATGATGCCTCCCTCTTCTGTAACAAACACATCTACTGTTTGTCTTCATTAATGAATATGTTTAAAAATAATCATACCTATTTGTAGGGAAGAGAAAAAAAAACTAAAGGGCCAGGACTCAGATAAGTGTTAGATTTAAATGTGTATCTTTGTATCTCTTTGGCTCTTCCTTTCAGCTGTCAAAAATATAAATGTTTCCTGGTGCTAACTCTAAGATTTTGAGTGTAGTTTTGAGAATCTTGAATCTGGTCTCGATTGACTTGTTTTTGGTTGGTATTCTTTGCTTGTTTCCCTAAGCGATTCCTTTAAACACTGAATTTCTAAAGAGTACTTACAGTGTAATTGTCTAATAAAAAGCAAACCTGTTCAGGAACAGCATATGTAACATAATAAGAAGTGTTCCTTTAATTTTCAGTCCCATAGTGAATAGCTTTTTATAGCAAAATTTCACCTACAAGGTGTCCCCAAGCTTGGTAGAAAATGTGCGCGCAGCGTGTTATGAAACAGTTCTCTTAAGGAACATTTGGATCTTTGGATGTGTGCTTGTATAAAATACACTGCATCCATAAGTTTGCAGCTCATTTCTCTATGCTTTCTCTAAAAACATCAAAAGTTGTAAAAGGTTTATTTCGGTTCATGTGGTAGTGTTTTGTGTGTGATTCTTTGTTCCTGTTCTAAACTGTTATTAACCACTGAAGTGAACCTTCTCCCGGGTTTGGCCTTTTGGATTCACAGTGTATTCAAAACCTAATTACAGATTAGTGTGTTTTTTGAGACTTTTAGAACAAGTATCAGAAGACTCAAAAGGAAAATGAGAGTAGTGGTATCATTTCATGTAGAGATAAAGAGACCCTAAACATGAATGGGTGTCAAGTCATCTAAAGAAAAGAAAAAAGAGAAGGAACTTCATTCACTGAGACTGATGGTTTATGAGTTGGGGATTATGGGAATATTCATGACTCAATCAAGAAGCACAATGAATTGATGTTTGAAATTGTTCATCTTTTAAGTAAACATTGGATAAATAGAAAGTAGACTCCGTATTCACTACATGTGGAATTGGCTGTTTCAGTGTACAGAAATAGCAGTTTGTTAATCTCTTCCTGAGTTGGTTTAGTTTATCAAGTAAATCACAAATTTATAAGAATTCTCAAGCTATGTAAATATTTAATGCAAATATTTAATAGAAAAAGGAGTTTGCTCTATAATTAGCTTTGCTAATATATACACATTTTTCCATGGGAAAGTAAGTTCTAATGTTGATAAATTAAATACTGTTAAGATTTGGGGATTTGAAAACACTGTAATAGTGAGACATTAATTTGAAGGATCAGAAAGTGGAAAGTGTTAGTTGCTAACATTCCAACTTGATTTTTATGCATAACTCAGTTTTCTGTGCAGCCAGATACAAGACATTGTTGGAACTTTACATCAGAATTTAAAATTAATTCAAATATGGAAAATATGTTGCTTATTATTTGTAATATAACTTCCTTGCAAAGCTTGAAATCATGCTTGTGTGTGCTTATATAGTTATCATATTTTAGCCTTCTTAAGTAAGGTGTAATAATTAAGTCCTCCCTCCACTCCCCTACCAATTGCTATTGTGTTCTAAGACCCGAGTATTCTCTGTTCCGTGTAGTTGGGAGCCCACCAGCTTTCCTTGATCTTCATTGTCAACGTGTACCCTGCCTCTTGTTCACAGACTTGCTCTAGCTCTTGTGATCCTGACATAACATCCTGGAAGCATGTTAAGTGCTTCTTTGCCCCTTCTTAATAACCTGTAGCCGTCATTCTCCATGCCATACTTGTGGTAACTTCATTTATCAAATACTTATTGAGCATGTATAGTAAGTCAGACGTTGTAGACACTGAAGACACTGAGCTTTTTGGTCCAGTTTCCTGCTCTAATATTGTTCTCCAAGGGTCTCTCCAAATGTGTATAGATCTAATCTCAAGAGGAAGAAGTAATAATACTCATCATAATATTCATATTATGATAGCATAATATACATTTTTTAGACATTCCCAGACACAGAATTACTTAGGTTCTCAGTTAACTATCTTATTTTCTATTTTTATTATCAAAATTTCTTGTTTCACAGAAGGCAAAACTTGCAACAAATACACTTGTAATAATAGCATTTGTTTTGTTACCATTTAGAATCTGCATATGGTAGTAGATCTAGTATGTGTCTCTGAATTGGAGGAAGGTGGACAAGGCTAACTCTCCAGGCTTAAGTGAAACGTGTGGGCTTATCTGAGGACCAAATGAAATGTGGGATCTGAAATCACACAAAGCATAGTAGACAGTTACAGACTTAGAGAGAGGTAGAAGGTAAGCAAGGAATTCTTCGTAAAGGCAGGGTATCATATGTCCCCATGTCACTTCCGTGAGTACATTATATAAGTGAAGGAACAAATGAAGAAATGAGTTTTCCAATTTAGTACTAAAAGGAAACATTTATCACAGTTATTCTTTTTTCTTTTAACTTTTACCTGCATCCTCTTCTCTCTTGTCTCCTCTCATTACTTCCTAGTTACTTCCTAGTGTTCTTTGTGTTATTCTTGAGGTTTCAGGGCACAGAGGAACAGGGTCTTGATGTTCCAGTGGTAAAATATTTTGTAAAAACAACTTTTTCAAGGGATAATTGGTAATTTTTTATTCTGTGGTTTTCATATATAGTTTTAAAAAGTACTTTATGAGAAACATCACTTATCTTGAATTTTAGAAGAATTTGAATTTGATTCAGATTCTACTGTTAGGCACATGCATCAGAGTGGCTCTTGGTCTCTGTCAATACAAATAGATCTTTCTGTGAACAGTGTCTTGTGAGTGATACTACTGTCCCACACACTCACAGATAGTCTGTCCAGCTGAGCATAGAGGTCATTGACCGGCAAAGGATGGATAGAGCTGGCCCTTCAGTTGCCTGATTGTACTCAGATGATGGAGCAGATAGATTGTGATTTACTTCCTTCATACAATACAGTTTTCCCACGTAGAAGTAGTTCTCAGTACAGTGTTTAGGGAGCTGCTAAGGCTCTGAACACTTGTTTTGTGCTATTTAAGCTAGATGATTTTTTAAAGACCTCATCCATTTCCAAAATTCTATGAGATGATTTAGAAAACTTTTTTCCCCCTATTTCCCAGCCTCCTCTAAAGAAAGTTGTCAACTGAGCTATAGTATCTGAACTCTGTAAATGTTCAGTGAAGAAGATAGGTGAACTGTTCTAAGTAACTATACGAAATAATTTTTAAAATAAAAATATGGCCTTATTTTGTGAAAGGAAGGATGTTTACTGGTTTGACTGCTAGTTAAAAAAACAAAACAAAACAGACTACAAAAAGTACAAACTAAATTTCCAAGAATCTGATTTTTTTAGATAGAAGCAAGGAATTCTTGCTTACATTTAACTGTAACATATTTTCTCAGTAAATACTTTGTTTAAAATAATAGGGAATCCCTCTGCCCTGGCTTTTTTTGGTGTGTATTCATCTCAGTCTGATACCAAGAATTAGAGGGTCTAAATTACTGGAAGAAGAAAATGAAAACATTGCATTCTTTATATACAACTCTAGTGGGCTATGCTGAGTTCCTGCAGTGCTAACAAAAATTTACCAAAAAACATTTCTTTTTATTGGCTACTCATCACAAATGCTGTCTCATTGATAAAAAAGGATACTTATATCTTCGATTGTGGATTATTTATTTTTAAATGTAAAAGATGCAAATGTTGTAAATCAATTATATTTCAGTTTTTAAAAAATAAAAAAGGAAAGCTGAAAAAAAGAATAAACACTGTAAGAGAAGGAATAGAAGGTAGACGGCTTTGCAGTTTTGCCTTTAGGTCACCAACTTTGAACCAGTCATTTCACTTTAATTGATAATTCTCACTAACATATTATGTTAACAGGATAAAAGTACTTGCTACCATGCTTACTGTTGTTGTTCAGTCACTAAGTCATGTCTGACTCTTTGCGACCCCATGGACTGCAGCACGCCAAGCTTCCTTGTCCTTCACTATCTCCTGGAGTTTGTGCAAACCCACATCCATTGAGTCAGTGATGCCATCCAACCATCTCATCCTCTATCGCCCCCTTCTCCTTTTGCCCTCAGTCTTTCCTAGCATCAGGGTCTTTGCTATTGAGTCACATCAGGTGGCCAAAATATTGGAACTTCAGCTTCAGCTGTCAGTCCTTCTAATGAATATTCATGGTTGATTTCCTTTAGGATTGACTGGTTTGATCTCCTTGTTGTTAAGGGACTCTCAGGAGTCTTCTCCAGCACCACAGTTCAATAGCATGCCTAACCTGTGTTTTAAAATAGAAGCTACATGATTAAGTTAGTAGTGAAGTAGAATAAATCATGACTCTTTCGGCTTTTAATATTAGGAGATTGCATGCCATGTGAATACATTTTGAAGGAAATTTTTATATTTCAGGGAGAATTTGTAGATTTTATTTGAACACCTAAAGTGAAAACCTGAAATCAAATAAAATAAATCTGTCTTCAGTGGCTCAGGTGTTTTTAAATTTTCCTTTCCTCATCCACAGAAAGAAAAGTACTTTTTTTTTTTTTTTTAAGTGTTATTGCCTTTTTCATTTTTGTTGAAGGTACTTCCTATAGTTTCTTTTTTGTCTTTCAGTGTTAGGACATTTTGACATATAAAGTGTACATTTTAATGTGGTCATATTGGTTGATCTTTGTAACTCTTCCTATTACTTCACACCTAGAAAGTCATTTCCTAGTTGAAGGCCAATTATATACTCACCTGTATTCTCTTCTAATTTTAAAAAATTTGGTTTTATTATTTTATATTTTCCTCTGTTCCAGATAATGCTAACCGTGAGTACTTGGTTAGACCCCAGAGAATCTTAACAACTCCTTAAAATTATACACATAATTGTATGTGTATCTATATTTGCCTTTTTCTGTGTAAGAATCTGCAACATTTATTAGATTCTCAAAAGGATCTGTCTCCTACATTCCTCCCCTTTCCAAAAAATTATTAGAAGGGCTACTGCTATAATCTGTTTGAACTTCATTTGGCTATCAGATGGTATGTCATGTGAAGATAATTTTTCCCCTTTTCCTAAGTAGTTCAAGTATCCCAAACCATTGCTGTCAAGAAATAAATTTGTTTTAATTAATTTGTTATCTTTTTATATCTACAGAAAAAGTTAGAGAAATCCAAGAAAAACTTGATGCATTTATTGAAGCTCTTCATCAGGAGAAATAAATTGTAATAAGTGAGTAAAAAAACCTCTTACTGCATTGGTACTGACTAAACACAAAATTTATATTTAAAACTTACTTTAGCAGTTTACCATTCTACTTAACTATATCCTACTTACTCCTTAATAATAATCTTAATGTAATTGAATAATTTAAAAAGCAGGAATTTCCAAAACTAGATTCTACAGTTTTTATGTATGATGTTCCTTTGAATAACTTGATCGGCTGGTGGCTAAACTAAAAATATCCTCTAGAACTCATTTTGAACATAAAAAAGGTAAACAAAGCTAAAATATTTCATCATATGCTGGTGGCTCATAGATTTTCTGTTTATAAAGAATTGAACTGTTGCACTCATTTTCTCATTGTTTGTATTTAATGAATAATCACATATATGTTCACTTGCAAAGCTTTTTATTTTGGGTTGACTAAAAATTTTAATAATTGCTCTTAATCTTATTTTCAGTATTTAAAAACATTGAAATAAACTTTTTCAATTTAAAATAACTCAACAGCTGTAGAATTTAGAACTCTTCTGAATGTATGGGCTCTTGTCTAATTCTGTAGTGTGGCATTATAAGCAGTGCCTAATAAAATATTATATTTGAAGACTTCCCTTAATAGCAGAGTTAATTGCCAATTATTGCTGAAAAAATATAATTAGGAAGTATTTTATTGAAGAAGAGAAAGGGAAAGTGCTATAATTAAGACCTTATCACTTATTTAAAATATTTAATTACTTTATTTGTGAGTTCTTGCTCTGTAAACAGCTTGCAACACAGAAGTTAACAGAATAGAAATGTGAAAATTTTTTTCCCTAGCTGCACTGTGTTCAGAAAAGGCCCTTAAAATCAGACTGCCTACTTTCTTGTACTGTCGAGGCAATATATTTGAGAAAGCAAGCTAGAAAAAGGAAGCACAGCTCAGACCAGCATCACATAAAACGGTACACCAGCAATGAATGAGAGAGGAAGTAGAAAGCTTTAGAATAATGCTTTGTTACTTTGTTTCTCTTTCATAAGCTAAGACAGGTATATGGATGTATACAAAAATGTGTCTAGAAACTAAATATTAATCATCTTTCACACAGGCCAAAAATAATTCAGTATTTTTAAGTGTCTGTGCTCATAAACGTTTTATACAATTTCAGTGTACGAGAATTTTCTTTTAAAACCATGAAATGTTATGATGTCTTCTTCATTGTCATAGTTCCTTACTGTCAATAGTTAACGTTAGAAACATTTGAGAATCTTCTGGATTTGGAGATTCTCTTCATAAGCATCAGAATTTGCTTGATACTTTTGTTTACAAATATAGTTTTTTTGGGAGGTGAAATTCACAGAAACCCAGTTAAAAATATCAGGTACATTTCCATCTCTTTAATGAAATAAGGAAGCCCTGAGCCAACCAGCTCAGTGTCACTTACCTACGCTGGTCACTGTGACATCTGGAGTGGTTGTTGCTGCCAGGAGCATGCCTTTTCCTACCAAAGTGTCTGTTCCAGGTGAAGGCCCAGACAGTCCTATGAGGCAGGTTGTGTACCGGAAAACAGTCCCGGGTTTTTTTGTTCCCTACTTGTCTCTGCTCTCTAGGGCGCTTCCCACCCTTGGGATTCATGGCTCTTTGAACTGTTATTATTATCTGTGAGTTGGACAGATGATCTATTTTGTGTCCTGCACATCCACTTAAAAGAATAAATCTGGGACTTCCCTGGTGGTCCAGTGGTTCAGACTGTTCTCCCAATGCAGGGAGCCTGGTTCAGTAGGTTCCGTGGTTGGGAAACTGATCTCAGAGGCCACAGGCGAGGCTAGAAAAAAAAGTAAAAGAATAAATCTGG
The DNA here is from genome assembly GCA_935064755.1 of Tragelaphus eurycerus. Lineage (NCBI taxonomy): Eukaryota > Metazoa > Chordata > Mammalia > Artiodactyla > Bovidae > Tragelaphus > Tragelaphus eurycerus. Next base: position 26,485,856 of record CAKXYN010000018.1, on the reverse strand, counting down.
CAAAACTGTAGCCTTGCTTCATTTTGACCATTTAATAAAAGTTGCCAGGCATCTTAGGGAATTTGTCTTCCTCTCAGTGAGTTTTGAGATGCATGTAGTTACTCAGCCTGATCATTTTGAATAACTGATACTTGGTGAAGATGAATTCCAATATTTTTTGACTCATACTTCATATTTGATAAAACTGTGTTTTATTGTTCTGGTGGGTATTTCAAATTTAATAAAGCTAGCAAATTAGGCAGTTAAGCTTTAATATTTTTATGACCATACAATAATAAAATTTACTTAGAAATTTTACATTTGTCTCCCCAGACCTGAATTTACCAATGAAAATTCTGTTTATTTTTACAGAATCCTACTCATCATATAATCACCTCAGCATACATCTGAAGAAAGAAAACTCAAAAGTCTTTTGTCTTGCCTTTTTTTCCCTTCTGCTATTCTGCCTTTCTAAACATAAAATAAAGTCATGGAATAAAAATAATTTATGTGTGTTAAAGGCACTTTAACAAGTCAGCTGCCTTTTGAATGGAAGAACAGTGGAAATGCCATTAACATTCTGTTTTATTGTATTTAAGTGACAAATTGGGATAATTTAAGTGGTGTGGCCATTAGGCTGTCCTTGAAGATAAGAAACTTGCACTCCTGCTTGTTGTCTCATTTCTTGTGGCACGAGTTAAACTAACTCTTTAGCCAACGTTACTCGATGTAATTTCTTTTCCAGAGAAAGAATGTTAGGTGTTTTGAAATAAAACTTATGGCAGTTTTCTAAAGGCTATCAATTGTATATAAAATGGTGGTAACCTGCTGAGTTGCTGTCTGTATCTGCAGTGTTCTGTGTACAGAAGCTATTTGACCAGGATAGCTCAGTTTATATTTACTTGAAAGAAAGTGAGTTAACAGAAAAACTCTTCAAGTAGGTTAACTCGTATTACAATTCTGTGTACATTCAGTGAAAGATTTCAACCCTTCATTGACAGCTTACAAGTTGCTTTAGAAGCTAAGTCAGTAGCAGCTTACCTGTTTGTTTCAGTTGATGTTTTTGTACTCTCTATATCCATTTGAATTCGTTCACTTTAGATGTTTTATCGGAGAAGGCAATGGCACCCCACTCCAGTACTCTTGCCTGGAAAATCCCACGGACGGAGGAGCCTGGTAGGCTGCAGTCCATGGGGTCGCTAAGAGTCGGACACGACTGAGCGACTTCACTTTCACTTTTCACTTTCATGCATTTGAGAAGGAAATGGCAACCCACTCCAGTGTGCTTGGATGTTTTATACTTGAGCTAGGCTTTCTTGTTGACAGTGTTTGTTTGTTTGTTTTAACCTGTTGACTGAGCTGTTGGATTGTGGTGGGGAAGATTAAGAATAATCAATTGACTAATTCATTTAGACTATTGTCAAACATTTCATTGAGGCCTCGGGAAAAGCCTTCTTTCATAAAACTGTGTTTTATATGGAAATTATTTCAACAATTAGAATTATGTTGACCGTTCCCTTCTTCTCTGGATGTTTAAAGAAAAATATAAAGTTTAATTCATTGCAGTTCAATTACGGTAATACCCTCACATAATTTCATGTTTTTTTTTTTTAAATAAATATTTTGTAATGGCTAAAGGACTTTAAAGCAAAGAAATAGGCCATTTTTGACTTTCAATGTCTTTGCCATTTAACTCTGCTTCTTGCTGCCATTTCATTACACCTTTAGTATTCTAATAAAAGTGTCCATTTTGTGACAGTTTTTATTTTACAGTTTACTTAATCTTTAAGTTTCTTGGAATTATGTTTTGGTAACAGTTCCCACATTTTTTTTAAATTTAACATCAGTACATTCTTTATTGTGATCTCTATCAAGATCTGACACAATATGCAAGGTTAAAGGATACCACAAAATATTTCGAAAATTGAAAATTCAGGAATTATCTTTCGTATTCTGTTTGATAGGATATAGATGCAGTTTTAAGCAGAGAGTAGCAATGTATTTTACTTGGGAGCTGAGTCATCGAGAACATTTCTGTGTCCTTCAGACCTAGGGACAGTGAGTGAGTGAGTGGGTGAATGGAGAGGGAACAGAGTGCCCTGATGTTCTGTACAGTGGTTAAGAGGTGACCTTACTGGTTAACTCCCTCCAGCTAGTGCTGGCCAGTGGGTAAGTACCCTCACTGAAGCAGACATCATTCAGTTAGTAATTAATATTTTTGCAGTTGTAAAACATAGCAACTTTACAACCACAAATGTATTGCTAAAAAAAAAAAAAGGAAAAGGACCGTGTTTATTTCTGTGAGCTATGGATAGGGAAAAATGCACTCAGGTGTGTTTCTACAAATTTCCTCCAAGCAAAAGGCTGATGTTAAGTCAGAGCTTTTATCGCATCTTTCTATAAATTTAAGAAGGGGTGGTTAAAGGAGATGTCTCCATTTCTTTGAGATCAGTATTTGTGATTTAAATATATAAATAATAAAATGTTATTAAAAATCCCATTTTAGAGTCCAGACATTTCCCTGTCCTACTCAGTAATATGACTTCTTTCATGGATTGTTTATTGTTTTCCTTTATGGCTGATCTCACACTAAGCATGCTTCCCTCCCCACCCAAAAGCTATTTCTTAAAATCAGATGTTTTAAAAGAAAAAAAAAAAAAAAAACCTCAGATTCTCAACAGTAAACTGTGTTGTCAGTAGTTCAAAAATCACAAATGATTCAAATATAAACAAATCACTATGCAAAAGTATAAAAATGTAACAAATAGAAACAAAGTCAATGTACAAAAGTTAAATTCTAATGAGACCAGGAATCATTTTGTTTTTCACCACAGAATTTTCAAGAAATAGAATGAACAAAGCTCTGTACTGAAGACTGAACAACTGTAAATAGATTTAAAATTTACTCGATCCAGGTATCAATTTAAGAAATCAAGCTATGTAGGCAGTGAATGATAGGAAATGAGAAGTCCCTGCAGCTTCACGGTTGACCCATAGTTCAGCTGAGCTGTAGTTACAAGTGGAGCAGTCAACTTTTCTTAGCTGCTTAATTATGTCTTCTTTTCTCTGTATTATCCCCTCTTTCCAGGCTTTACTCTGATACACTCCTTCCCACAAATTATTTAGCCTCCAGATACAAATGAATAGTGATTACACTATATATAATGAATAGGGAACATTGCAGAGAGTGGTATTTCCTGACCTTATAATTTGGGAATTTTGCATATGAGTGTAGGTTTAAAAGGTAAATCCCTTAACTAGTCAATAATTTTATTTTTATTTATTTTAGATGTATTTATATGCTAAAAGAAATACATTTTAGTTTTCCAATAAAGGGGATCAAAGTTTTGTGGGTTTTTTGTTTTTTGTTTTTTTACAGTTTTGGTTCTCTAAGCTGGTACATGCTATAGTTTCGGGAACTTCAGCAGTATAGAAATGTGCTTATAAATATGCTTACCTTTGGAATAATCATGGCTTTGTGTTTAAATATTTAAAACTTAGCCTTGTTTTTACTTGTGCACTATGAATGAACTTTGTATTATTTTTTAAAACGTTCACACTATATGTAGATGTTACTGCAATTTATATTTTGCCTGTGCTTGATCTAAAATCATTGGTGTAGATGAGTAATTAAAGACACTGAAATCATGTTATTGGAGATCATCTTTTAAGTTGTCTCTGTTATAATGAGGGGGAGAGAGAGAAACTTATGCACCCAGGATGATAATTGACTCCACAGTATAACCAAATTCATGGTCTAATAAGCCTCTTAACGTGTGGCTCTTCTTTGAATGCTTGACTTTCACATGCCTCACATTGCATAGTTGTAATTCATGATCTAACCATGCTTTTTCATGTCTTGATATTTGTCAATACACTTTGGTGTTTTCTTTGGTAAAATATATTTTTTAAATGTTTTTAATTTCATTTTGCTGCCGTGGCCATCATTTTCATTGATGATGCTAACCTGTTTAGTCATTTATGAGGCTGCCTAAGAAGGCATCATTAAGTCTTAGAACCAGAAGGAACCTTAAAGATCACTGCATTCCATCCACCACCCAATTACGAACTCCCCTTTTTTTTTTTTTTTTTTTTTGATAGAATTTTTCACAGAACTTTGCTCATGTGTGTGTTTAGTTGCTCAGTCATGTCCGACTCTTTGCAACCATATTGGCTATAGCCCAGCAGGCTCTTCTGTCCATGGGGATTCTCCAGGCAAGAATACTGAAGTGAGTTGCTATGCCCTTCTCTAGGGGATCTTCCCAACCCAGGGATCGAACTCAGGTCTCCCGCATTGCAAGCAGATTATTTACCATCTGAGCTACCAGGAGAGCCCAAGAATACTGATGTGGGTAGCTTATCCCTTCTCCAGGGAAACTTCCCGACTCAGGAATCAAACAGGGGTCTCTTGCCTTGCAGGTGGATTCTTTACCAGCTGAGATAAAGATTTGGTGATCATTAGATACATAAAATAAGACAGAGTGTGGGTGTATCTTCTCCCTGATTCACATGGTTAGCTAAAGCCAAAACCAGGAAGAGTCTGTAAAGTCACGATTGCTCCCATAAGTGGCACGCAGTCACTGGAGTGTGGTATATTTTCTGGTGAATAGATGTTAAGACAGTCTTTAAATTCCTTTAGAAAATTTATAGGGAAGGACATATTTCAATCATATTAACAGTTATTTCACTTATCAGTGCTAACAGACCACTCCTAGTGTGAGGCCCCAAACGTAGTTGCATTTTAAATTATTTCATCCTTCGTGTACTTCAAGATCTTCCTAAGTCAAAGTTTGAAGAGTTTGCTTCCTGAAGATTTAATAGGGTAATTTAAGACATCACTTTGCCAACAAAGGTTCGCCTAGTCAAGGCTATGGTCTTTCCTGTGGTCATGTATGGATGTGAGAGCTGGACTGTGAAGAAGGCTGAGCGCCGAAGAATTGATGCTTTTGAACTGTGGTGTTGGAGAAGACTCTTGAGAGTCCCTTGGACTCCAAGGAGATCCAACTGGTCCATTCTGAAGGAGATCAGCCCTGGGATTTCTTTGGAAGGAATGATGCTAAAGCTGAAGCTCCAGTATTTTGGCCACCTCATGTGAAGAGTTGACTCTGGAGAAGACTCTGATGCTGGGAGGGATTGAGGGCAGGAGGAGAAGGGGACGACAGAGGATGAGATGGCTGGATGGCATCACTGACTCGATGAATGTGAGTCTGAGTGACCTCCGAGAGCTGGTGATGGACAGGGAGGCCTGGCGTGCTGCGGTTCATGGGGTCGCAAAGAGTCGGACACGACTGAGCGACTGATCTGATCTGATCTGATCTGTTTTCTGCCAATACTTTCAGCTAAAGAATTAGCATCTTTGTCAAAGTGAAGTAGCTACCATGTGCCTATAAATAATAGAGATGTATTATTTAATTATGTTACAAAGTGTGTTTTAAAATAATAATTGCTATTTAAGTTTAAATAATAAAATACTCAATGTGTGATAACTAAGTCATAAATAATTTCTGCACATATTAGACTAAGTTGATAGATGTAGAAAACTTAAAAGAGTTAAGACAGGTACTATAAAAGTTGTCAGAGATTAAAAAGCAGAGTAGTGTCCACAGTTTAAGTGTGAGTGATACTTAGCCTAAAGACACTTTTATAAAATAAGCTGAGAAAAGATGTGCATCATAAGGCAGTGGGTTAAGTGTGTATCTTAAAATGAGAGTTGAGTTACCAGCTTGACAGAGAATGTATCTCTGTCAAGATATACATGTGATATACAAGATCACCCTGTGAAGCCTTCATGTGGGTTTTGTTCACATTCTACAAGATCAGTGTTAAGGTTTATTTGGGCTCAAGTCACTGACTGGGTAACTACAGCTTTTAAATGTTTTTGTAAACCAGTTCCTTATTCTGTGTGGTAAAGAATTCTTGCCATTCGTTTTGTTTTTAACTAGTTAACCTATGTGTAGCATGGTTCCTATACAAGTATTTGAGAAATTGCAGAAAGTCATTTAAAAAATTGTAAGCCAGAGACCCCACTGAAGATCCAATGAAAACTGCCAGCAGCCTCCAGAGAGGCATGTCTTATGGTTGAGTTAGAATATAGGTTTCACTCCTTAAGAGTTCAGAGAAGAATGTCCATTTTGAGACTGTCTCTTGGAATAACTAAATCATAGCAACAACACAAGAATTAGAATTTTATCTACTTGTGAAAAATTATGGTCATGGTATACATGATCTAACACTTGCCAAAAGCTTTTGAGACTTCTAACATTTGTGAGAAAGTATGTAGGAAATAGGGTAACTCCATCTTCTTGTTTTGCTAAAGTTTATCTGAAAATTAGGCCAAATCAGAAAGCAATACTGCCTGAACTACTTACCTTTACCCATTTATTAATTTATCTAATATTATGCCCTTTGCTTTCATAGACAAATATTGTATGATACACCTATTTGAAGAAAATACACAGCACCTTTTGCAAAAGTAAAATGACATGTCTCAGTTAACACTTAGGTTCTTTAAGGATTACTGGATAGTTCAGGACCAGCCAAGTTTCCCACTCCTGACCAAAGCATATAGTGCTTGAAAGTGTTAATCACTCAGTCATGTCCAACTCTGTGAATCCATGGACTGTCTGTCACCTGCCAGGCTCCTCTGTCCATGCACTTCTTCAGGCAAGAATACTGGAGTAGGTTGCTGTTTCCTTCTCCAGGGCATCTTCTCAACCCAGGAATCAAACCCAGGTCTCCTGCATTGCAGGCAGACTCTTTATTGTCTGAGCCACCAGGGAAGCCCATATACACTGCTTCCCTTCTGTCAAAGAGAATTCAAGACTTCACCTGTTTTTTTGCCTCAGCTATCAGGAAATATTGAACATATATCTCTTAAGGAATGAACCTATTCATTTCTCTGCTTCCTTAGTTTGTGTTCCATTTTTATTTTTAATCTCTCTTTTCCATACATCTTAACACAGAAGTAATCATGGATCGTTAACAAAAATGCTGTACTTAACTCTTTCTCCATTAAGAACTGTATTTGTCTAGAGGGCTTAAGTCAAAAGTTCTCACACTTGCAGTCAGTGGTGCTCAGGGTGGTATGCAGCCAACACTTCTAATCAGCAAAGGAGTTCTGACCTGCACCATTTCACCCCTCCTTAGGCAACTTGGAAGTCCCCCACTCCCGGGAGGTCACCATATCGATGCCAAACTTTGTGCAGACACACAGTCAGCATAGTGCACTACAGCCGGGAACTCCTGGACTCAGATGATTCTCCCGCCTCAGCATCCCGAGTAGCTGGGACTACAGGCACACACCGGCTCTCAGAGAACGTGCCTCCCCCTGCCAGCAGCAACACTAATGGGAAGAGGTGGTGCTTGATGTGTTTTGGAGGAAAGGTGTGCAGCCACCTCAGGCTACAGCATTGCAGGGGTGGCCACACACCCTGAGGAGGACTCCGAGAAGGACTCTTAGTGTCCATGTGAAAGACAGCAGGGAAGTGGACTGTCCCTGGACGTGAGCTTTTAGGGATCTGTCTAGAAACCCCCTGAAACCCTTTAGTCCACTCCTCTGTCTTTCCAAGGATTAATCCCATGAAACTTCTTTGACTTTCCTTTTAAATTTTGAAGAAAGAACGTTAAAGGAACCAGTACATCTTGTGTTATGCATCCATTGTCACAGGCAGGGTTATTCCCATTTTATAAATGAGAAAATAGGCTCGGAAAAGTTTTAAGTAACCAATGCCATTCATGTGCATAGAGTCTAAACTGGAAAACAGATCTGGTTACATACAAGCCACTGTCCAAAACATGCTCGCTCGCTCTCAAAAATACTTTTAGGAAAATGAACTTATTTATAAATGCTGAGTATATTAGGGCACTGATATACCTAGAAAGTGCAATTTGAGCTAACTACAGAAATGCCCTAGGGTGGCTTTCCCTAACTATGTGAGGTTTCTGCTCCGTCATGAGAATGGAAAGCCCTGCAGAGATATGTGGTTCCCTACAGGGCCCTGGGAGGCAAGGTGATACTGAGATTCAGAGGGGGTTCTAATCTCAGGGCTATCCCAGACCTTGAAGTTGTAGGAGTGGAAATGAATACTCTGCAGTTTTCCTTCAACATCTTAATCATGTTAATTTTCTCATTTTTACCTCTACAGATCCTCTCTTTTTGAGTTAGCCCAACTATTAAGATACAGAATTATTTTTGCGTGTTTTCAAAACCTTGATTGAATATTTTTCCAAATTTTGACTGCCTTAAACACTTTCAGAAAGCTATTAACAGAAACCTTTGCAATGTTTAATAAGTTTATTTTCAGGAATATCTTACATATTCTTTAATTTTCTTGCCCTGAGAGTTTCTAGTTTCCCAAGACTATTAGAATAGAAATAGATAATAAATACTTCCCTGCCAACAGTCTCGCGAGCTTCTCTGTTCCTCTGATTCCCACTAGTGGGAATGCCTAGTCAAACATCCCTGCCCTCTGCGGCCTCTGCTGTCTGAAGACTCTCAGCAGAAGCATGAGGCCACTCCCATTTTCATACACTCAGATTTCTCTTTTTAAATATCTGAGCCACTGACATTCTTGCTAATGATACTCATTGCTCTGGTCATCACTGAATCAGGATCCTGAGACTGTGGGCCCTGTGTTCTGTCACTGTAGCAGGGGACAGGGCATTTGGATCTCGGGTCTCTGGGCCAGGCGGCCCGATCGGTGCAGTTCACCAGCTGTGTGCCCTGTGATTGGCTGGGCTTTTGATGTGCAGATACTACAAGTTGGTCACCAACTTGTGTACAATGGGCGTGTTCTGGTTCATGTGAAAATCAACATCCTTTTTTTGTGTTCCTGGGTGACAGGATGCTACAATACTATTAGCATTTGCAAAGAGTGCGCTCAGTCCAAGGGTGTAACCACAGATCGTGTGCTGCTCAGTTTGTGTTTCTCTATTATGTGAGAGACACAAAGAAGCTGAAGGCTGGCAAAGGCCTGTCAGATCTTGTAATGTAGCGCTCGACCCCCAAACTCCACTTGGCCTCCAAGGGGCTCTTGTTCCCAGTCCCACCCCTTCCCCTGAATGGGCTCTGAGGTAGGTAAATGAATTCAGGGGCCTGGTAGGCGGGGGACTCCTTTCTGACCTCATTCCTGTACCATTTGTTTGCAGGCTTGTAGGGGGAGAGGAGGACATTTTGGAATCCTTTGTGTCAAATAATTTTCTTGCAGGTTGGAGAGTTAATGGTAACTTTGTCTGAAGCCACCAGAGCAGAAAGCCTCCACGGCCGAGGCGTGGCATGCTCAACCTCAGAACGACAAGATGAGAATGTGGAAGCAGGGAAGTTTCCATGGCAGATGGATATGTAGCAAGTCTGCATGCTCAGCATCTGGTGGCGGGCAGCTTCCATCTTCCCGAGCGTATGAGACCCAGCACCTCGTCCTTTAAAAATAGCTTCCTCTTTCTGAGTTACCATGACTTATATACTGGCGCCTATAGTTTGGATAATCTTTTGTGTTAACAGTTATATATATTCCGAAACATTTTTAAAACCTCCTACCACCTGGCTAACTGTACAGAGTATGGTGTGATTTCCAGAGGAATTGTATCTTTTTTTTTTTTTCCTACCCTCAGATTTACTTTGCTTATCTAGAAAATGAATTATAGTTTTAGAACAAGAGCTCTTGTTTTGTTTTGTTTTTTTAAAAAAAAAGGTAGAAGAAAAAAAGTGGCCCAGAGAAGAAGCAATTTGTTCAATTAGAGGTCTAGTTGAAACCCTTGCCTCCCGACTCCCCAGGGAAGTATTGTTTCTGTTCCATGAGGATTTATGTCAGGGGACACAGATGTAGTACCTCCAAAGCCAATCATTTTGTAGAAGTTGAGGATCCTGAGAGTCCTGTGAAACCTTCCATTGAAATGTTAGCAGCTGATTTTAAGAATCTTACTGTGTGAGTCAGACCGAAACATCTATAACACACTACCCACGCTACCGGGTCACCATTTGAAATCTCTGATTTAAACTGTAACTTTATGCTCACCTCTGGCCTCAATGGATTTGAGTTACAGTATTACTAGGGCTTCTGAAAATAATATGATTTCTAGTCATTCTTAGAGATGCATAGGTTTTTAGCTTCATTTAGATACACAGAGCTCTAGCTTCTCTGATGATGCGGCTGGACTAAAGGGAGCGTGTTACCAGCAGTTCAACTCTGGCTCAGAGAGGCTACCTGCAGTCCCAAGACCGGCTTCTTGGCCACGTTTTTGTGGGATCCCAGGTAGGTTTGAGCACAGAACCTTGAACAAAGTGCAGGTATTGGATGGGCTGGCCATGTGCTAAACAGCCCTTCCCTCCCCTCCTCAACTGTTCTGAAATGGCAGTTCCTTTTCATGTTGTGAGCAGCCTGGCAAAGAGGCAGGTATATTCATAAAGGGAGAACCAGATGCCCTACTTCCAGCATGATTGGGCGGGTCAGCACTCGGGGAAAACCCCAACTGAACAAGATGCACAGACTTACATAAAAGCTTTTTGTTCTAAACATCAAACTGTTCAATTCTGAAAGTCACACTGGTGAACCTCAGTCAGGGAAAACAGCACTTGTCATGCCAGTTTTTCATATTTTCAGTGAATTCTGAGTATTCAGAGCATATTATTGTTAAGGTTTATTGAGGAGGAGGTAGGTACTGGGCTTCCGCAGTGGCTCAGTGGTAAAGAATCTGCCTGCCAATGCAGGAGACCCGGATTCGATCCCTGGGTCGGGAAGATCCCCTAGAGGAGGAAATGGCAACCCACTCCAGTATTCTTGCCTGTAGAATCCCATGGACAGAGGAGCCTGGCAGGTCACAAAGAGTCAGACACAGCTGAGCACCAGGAGGAGGTAATCCAGAATCTTGGTATTAAATAAGTATTTTGTATTGATTATTTGTGGCACAGGTTGAATAAAACCACCTCACTCACTAAAGCATGCTTTGTCATAAAGGAAAGTCTATTGAATACTGAGTGTGTGTGTGTGTGTGTGTGTGTATTTCCTGGATTTGTAATCAAGAATTCATCACTGGTTCCAGAAAAAGAATTCTACTTGGAGAAATTCCACCAGAAAGAAGGCAGCTGCTAAGAAGGGCAAGGCCCTGACAAGCACATACATTCAGGTCTGGAACCTGTGTGTTATATGTAGGAGAGCAAAGGCGGAGAACAGGCCATGCAGCCAGAGTACTGTGCTTCTAATCATGCTCTGTGCCCCCGTGACAGGTGGCCTTAGCAGAGCCCCTTCCTCCTCTAGGATGCTCCCGAAGGCCTCCAGCCCAGATGGCCTATGAGTTTCTGCTATTGATTACACTTGGCATCTAAAAATGTTTTCCCAAACCCAAAGCAAAATGTCTCCTGGTCCAGCTAAATCAGGACAGGACACTTTCCAGATTACATTCTCTTTTCAGTGGAAAGCATCATATTTGCCTCCAAACTGGGTACAAAGTGTTCCCTAAATCCTCCTAAATAATGATAGAAACGTTTGCTGAGTGTTGAGTATGTGTTAGGTCCTACTGTAAACAGTTGACCTACATGAACACTGTTGGTTTCCACAGCTCTGAGAGCTAGATTCTGGTATTTCCCCCTTTTATAGATAGGAGGGGAAGAAAAAGAAATGGAGTCTCTGAGTTGTTCAAGTTGTCAGAGTTTGTTTGGCTCATCAGTGGCAAAGTGGAGATTTTCACCTGGGATATCTGGCTTCTTGTGTCTGTACATTTAACCACCGCCCTGGAAACTGCCTCTCCACTAGAAATGGCCTACTTCACTTAGCAGGAAGCCTGAGGCTGAAGCTGCTGTTGGCAAAGGGCGTCAGAGAAGTTTGAGAGGCTGTGAGTTCAGAAGGCAGGCATTTGAGAGTTGTAAATAAGAAAGTTCCAGCTCCCTCGGGAATATTTGCAAATAGAATATTTTTGTATTTCTGGGACTCATTGCTGCACCTCACTACACCAGAGACCTTGGGAACCGGGAACCGGGCCGCCCAGTCTTGGGATCCCCTGCAAGTCTTGGGATTACACTGACTGCCAAGGAGACAGTTGACGCCCAGATCTCTTCCCTGCCAGAGGGAAGGGCACGAGCTTAATTTGCACTGGAACATGGGAGGGAACTAGGGCCCAGTAGGTCTTTGAAGACTGTGGATTGGCTGTCTAGGAGGACACAGTGCGAGCAGTATGAATCCTCATGTTCCCAGGGCACAAAGGGACAGGCTCAGTATTGCCTACTGGGCCTGCTACAGGCCATGCTTTATCACGCGAGTGTAAGCAAACTTGGATTTGGGGCATCGTATTCAGTTCACACGCTAGTAAAGTAATGCTCAAAATTTTCCAAGCCAGGCTTCAGCAATATGTGAACCGTGAGCTTCCTGATGTTCAAGCTGGATTTAGAAAAGGCAGAGGAATCAGAGATCAAATTGCCAACATCCGCTGGATCATGGAAAAAGCAAGAGAGTTCCAGAAAAACATCTATTTCTGCTTTATTGACTCTGCCAAAGCCTTTGACTGTGTGGATCACAATCAACTGTGGAAAATTCTGAGAGAGATGGGAATACCAGACCACCTGATCTGCCTCGAGAAATCTGTATACAGGTCAGGAAGCAACAGTTAGAAGTGGTCATGGAACAACAGACTGGTTCCAAATAGGAAAAGGAGTATGTCAAGGCTGTATATTGTCACCATGTTTATTTAACTTATATGCAGAGTACATCATGAGAAATGCTGGACTGGAGGAAACACAAGCTGGAATCAAGATTGCCTGGAGAAATATCAATAACCTCAGATATGCAGATGATACCACCCTTATGGCAGAAAGTGAAGAGGAACTAAAAAGCCTCTTGATGCAAGTGAAAGTGGAGAGTGAAAAGGTTGGCTTAAAGCTCAACATTCAGAAAACGAAGATCATAGCATCTGGTCCCATCACTACATGGGAAATAGATGGGGAAACAGTGGAAACAGTATCAGACTTTATTTTTCTGGGCTCCAAAATCATTGCAGATGGTGACTGCAGCCATGAAATTAAAAGACGCTTACTCCTTGGAAGGAAAGTTGTGACCCACCTAGATCACATATTCAAAAGCAGAGACATTACTTTGCCAACAAAGGTTCGCCTAGTCAAGGCTATGGTCTTTCCTGTGGTCATGTATGGATGTGAGAGCTGGACTATGAAGAAGGCTGAGCGCTGAAGAATTGATGCTTTTAAACTGTGGTGTTGGAGAAGACTCTTGAGAGTCCCTTGGACTCCAAGGAGATCCAACTGGTCCATTCTGAAGGAGATCAGCCCTGGGATTTCTTTGGAAGGAATGATGCTAAAGCTGAAACTCCAGTATTTTGGCCACCTCATGCGAAGAGTTGACTCATTGGAGAAGACTCTGATGCAGGGAGGGATTGAGGGCAGGAGGAGAAGGGGACGACAGAGGATGAGATGGCTGGATGGCATCACTGACTCGATGAATGTGAGTCTGAGTGGCCTCTGAGAGCTGGTGATGGACAGGGAGGCCTGGTGTGCTGCTGCAGTTCATGGGGTCGCAAAGAGTCGGACACGACTGAGCAACTGATCTGATCTGATCTGATCTGATTCAGTATGCCTGCTTGAGTTAGCTATTTTTACATTTTTCTAACTTGAACACATTTTCCTTCATCGTCCACTTTTATACCACCACTTTATACCTCCACTTCATCCTCCATTTTATACCACCACTTTAACTTACTGTCTTCTGAATACTTTGGGTAGAGTTATCTGGAAATAAAGCGAGTTAACTTTTAAAATGTCCTTGAATCCCAGGATCTAGAAATAAATCATCTTCTCCCGTGAACCCTATATATCTGTAAACGATACACTATGTTTCTTTCATTCTCAGCCAAGCTCCTTGAAAGAGAGATCACCGCCATATTCCTTCTTTAACTCACTCCAAGCTGGCATTTTCTTTGCCGCATTTTCTTTGCCAGCTGGGCCTCCCGCCTCCATGCCATCGCTGCCTCCATGCCATCGCTGCCTCCATGCCATCGCTGCCTCCATGCCATCGCTGCCTCCACCACTGCTTCTCCATGCTAATCCCCCCAAACGCTTCCATACTTATTTTGTTTGACTCATTAAGGCCAGTCAATGTGACATCTGTTCTCTCTCTCAACCTGTCAACTCTTATTTCTTTGACTTCTGTCCTTCGGTGACCAGACTTTTTCCTCGTCCTCCATCTTCTAACAGAATGGTTGCTGGTTGTGAAGACTGTTCACCCGCCCCCCAATAGTGGGCCTTTCTCGGAGTGCTCCCTTGGAACTCTCCTTTTCTGTCTCCATTCCTCCCACCTGCCCAGCTTCCAGCCACATTGCTTGTGACTCTAAACCCTCCAGTTCCATCCTGTTCCTCTCTCTCCACACCAAACACCAGCTCCAACTCCCTACTTGCATCTACCCTAGACGTCTTACACTCAACTTGTCCAAAGTGCAAGCACCCCTTTCTTCATTAAACCTGTTCCTTCTCCAGATTTCACTGTTTTGGTGACAGGCACTGTGATGGCTGCCAAGACAAACACCCAGGACTCCCCCTGTCCCTGATACAAACAACAAACCTAGTCATCAATGTCTACAGTTTTGACCTTAGTATCTTTCCTCCTATCTCTGTACACCTCAGATGGCCCCACAGCTCATCTCTATTCCCACCACATGCCTTCATTCTCACTTCTCTTAAGCATCCTTTACACTCTTGCCAGCAAGAAGAATCTAAAATGCAAACATGACCATTTTTTATTAAATCTGTCTCCAGATAACTTTCAAATAAAGTTCCAAATCTTTAGCACAGAGCTCTTCAGGGGATGGGATCTGCCCATTTCTCCAGCAATTCCAGTCACCCTCCTCAGCCCACATCCATATGGAGAACCACAGACCTTCCTGCAATCAGCCCACTTTCCTGCACACACACTGCTCAGGATGGAATGTCCTCCTTGCTCTGATAACTCTCATCCCATCCTTGGGGACCCTGCTCCAGCACCACCTCCTCTGGGAGACTTCTGTGCCCCCTCCCTGCCTCCCACCTGAATTGGCTGCTTTCCTGTTGGCACCCGTGCGTGTGTCTGTCTTGACACACATTGTGCACTGGGATTGCTGCTTCATCCACATGTTTCTTCATGGGACTGGAGGATATTTAAGGGCAGACACCGAGTGTTACAGATCTCCTTATCCCTAGCATTTAGCACAACATCTGGCACATGACAAATATTAAAAAACTATTTAAATGAGTGAACTTTTCATGTCTATAAAACATGTATTATGCAGACATTGAGTTATGTATAAGGTATGGTAACATTTACTGCTATCTGTATGTTTACTCGAGTTTATGTGTTGTGAGCACATGTATGTGTTCTGTTTTTTCATTTACTATCTCGTATAAATAACTAACTTTTCACTTCAGTTGGCAAAAAAAACATTTATGCACCCATAAACCAGGATTTGCTATATTTGGAATGTCCTTTGCATCTTTATTAATTTCCTCATTGGTAAAATATGAGGGTTTGATTGGCTATTCACTAAAGGTCCTTCTAATGCTGACATTTGTAAAAATCTTTGATACTATTTTGATATAAAACTGCCTTTTCTAAATAAAACTGCCCTGAATTGGGATATAGCTTTCAGAGTTATTATCTCACTTGATCTTTAAAATATAAGGTAGTCATTGTGATGAAATGAGTACATTTCAGATATTGGCTTATTATAAGCATTTGTCCAACCTTAATCAAATAACTTGATTCTAGCACTAAATTTCTGAAGTATTTATCCCTCCAACACAGGATACATTGCTAATTCCTTTAGCTATCAGAGCTATGCTCAAGATACAAACCATTTTCAGAGGGAAATCCTCTTCCTTTTTGGCGTCTGGAATCTTCTAGAATAACTGCTGTCTTAGATGCCAAGTCTTCTTCATCAGCAGCTGAGGAGAGTGGTCCATGGACCCCCGGTGGTCATTAAGACCCTTTCAGTGATCCCATGGTCAACATGATGTTATAACAGCACTGGTATTGTGGTTCTTCTCTTCACTATGTCAACATTCACTGGCTCTGTGAAAGCGGTGTGGGTAACAGCGCTTAGCATGAATCAAGACAATGGCATGACCTGTCCTAATGGGTGCTGTATCATCTTTACTAAGATGCACTCATGGTTTAAAACAAAAAAAAAAAAATAAGCTAGTTCAATTAAAGAGTGACTTGATAAAATAGTAAAAATCATTTTATTAATTTGTATTGCTATGTCATCAATGTATTTTATTGATTTTTAGCTTTATTTAATCTCAACCCTTAAGTACATTTTTTTAATAGTCTGTGACAAATTAGGAGTGTCACATAAAAAACTGTTTGCAATCCAGAATATGATGGTCATATTGATAAAAGGTACTTGTGCAATTATTTGACTTATGACCGAAACTGTCATTTTCTTCAAGGAATATAATTTTGCTTAAAACAATGACTAATAGACTGTGGTAATTCAAGCTGATTCATAAAGCAGATAGTTTCTCAAAAAGAAGAGTGAACCTACCACTTCAAGGAAAACACCTCTGCTGTATTGGTTACCAACGGTAAAACTTACACATTTAAGCCAAAGTGAGAATTTAGAAAAACATTACGAGTCTGACAGCTTCTCAGTGTTTTTCTGATGAGATGGAAGATGGAATCCAGGAATGTGATTTTTTGGTTATTGTCAAAAGAAATGTGTCAGTTGGAAGATCTCATAACCAAGGAAACCAGTATTTTCTGATCAGCTAGTGTGTGACAGCTCTGGAAGAGGCATTGGGGGAAGCTCCTCTCTAAGCAGGGGGTGGACCAAGGGATTTTGTGTCACAGAGGATACGTTCACTGATTTGTCAAGTGTTGGTGTCGCGTCAAAGAAGCTGCGCGATTACCTGGAAAGGCTATGCCCATTTTCTTTGGTTTTTCTCATCCCATTATTGTGTGAGCCCAAGTTTTGTTCACTGCCTTCAACCAAAACAACATATTCCAACAGACTGAATCTAGAAGCAGATCGAAGAATCCATTTATCTCCTATCAAGCTGGATATTTAAAAGGATTGGAAAGGACTTTTAGAAGGCTACTCTTATCACTACATTCTTTTGTTTTTCATAAGAAATATAATTTATGTTAAAACATGGAATCGTTTTATTTTTTTTAATTTATTAGAGTAAATATTTATTTTTTATGTTTCAGTTTCTAATATATCAATATCAAATACTAAATATCAATAGACATAAACCCATGTCAGCAAAAACTTTGGCATGCACAGTACTTTTTAAAAGATTAAAACTTTGAAAATGATTGCTTTGTACTATAAGGCTTAGCGATAGGATCAGAGCCTTTGTTTAAAATATGCCAACCCCGTAAGAATTGTTTGTTTCTTAGCCTGAATGCAGGATGTATTTTAAATACAATGGCAAGAGTAGAAGGAAGTCTAGTGAGTGAAGTAATCATTGCTATGTGAGTTGTACATTCAACTGTTTTAAAGCACAGTTTAAGGAAACTGAAACCAGAGATGACATTTTCAATGCAGTACAAAGTGCTTTTGTTTGACGACATCATCTCACCGTTCATGGGGATGGGGTAGGGGAGCAAAGAGTTTCAGGCCTTAGTTTCTTTCATTTTTTTTTTTTTTTTTTTTTTTACATTACATTGTTTTTATTTATTTAGAATTCTTTTCTACTTGAGTGTAGTTGCTTTACAATCTTGTGTTAATTTCTGCTGTCCAGCAAAATGAACCAGCCAGACATGTATGTATATCCCCTGCCTTGTGGATTTCCTTCCCATCAGTCCCCACAGAGGCTCTAGAAGACTTCGGTGTGCTATACAGTAGTTCTCACTTGTTATCTATTTGATACATAGTATCAATAGTGTCTATGTGTCAGGCCTCAGTTTCAAGACCTGTGCTTCCTCTGAGTGCCGGATATGCTCTGACCTTCTGTCAACCATTTTTCTCCCTTTTCTTTGGCTGCTAGAAAGCCGGAAGCTAAATTCTCAGCTGAGCCTTGCTCAAGAATGGAAATTTGCATTTACATGTCTTAACTGACTTCACTCTGCCTTGATTTAATTTTGCTACTTCCCCTGCACTTATCTTTGAGTTCTTCATCTGAATTTTCTTGGATATTTCCAAAAGCTACCTTCAATCCTCTTGCCAGACAAGGTAAAGTGTAAACGTTTAAGTGTGTGGGACTATCAGCAACGCAGGAAGTTTCTTTTTCTCTGGGCCTGAACCCAACTCCTTTCTAGGCATCAGGTTGCAT
Organism: Tragelaphus eurycerus; assembly: GCA_935064755.1. Taxonomy (NCBI): domain Eukaryota; kingdom Metazoa; phylum Chordata; class Mammalia; order Artiodactyla; family Bovidae; genus Tragelaphus; species Tragelaphus eurycerus. The sequence goes on along the minus strand of CAKXYN010000018.1, from coordinate 26,467,633 downwards.
GTCTGTAATATCTTTGCTGTTACTTTCTTTAATTCACCTGTAAAATAGGGACATGGATTTGCGATGGAAAGTGGCAGAGCCAGGCCTCTGGAAAAGCTGAAGAAGCCAGCTGGGACCCATAGGCCATGGAGCAGAGAGGAGGCAGGCTGCTGGTAGGAAGGGATGGCAAGTCCCCAAGCCACCAGGGGGAATCTGCTTCTTTAATGAAAGGGTCCTTCTTTCTAGGGGATTATAAGAATATTCATGACCCTTGAGATCTGCAGGTGAGGCCCAGCCCTCCATACTCATCCTTTGGGCAAATAGTCCAGAAAGCCGAGATTGCTGGGATAAGAAAGGAACAGCGGGAGTTGGGAGGTTTCCCTGCTTCTATTGGCCCCCGAGCCCCTGTATTTTGGGGTGGGCCTGGGGGGCGGGGGTAGTACTTGTCCTGAGGTGAAGCACGGACTGTGTCTTTCATTTCTAAAGAGCAGACGCAAGGCCCAGGCAGAAGTCCCGTGACATGACTTGAGACACAAAATGGTATCTTAGCATCGAAGACCCCCTTTGACAACAAGAAGAAAAGCCCTTTTCTTCCCAGCCCGGATTAGGCGAGGAGGGAATTCTCTGGAACATGTGTGCTTTGTTTTGTGGGGGGCAGCCAGGCTGGCCCGGGGCTTGCCTCCCAAAGCCCGCCCAAGGAAGCTTGTCCCCGTGTAATTAAAAGGGAAGGGGAAACAGCAGGGTGTCTTGTTCCGCTGCTGCCCACCAAAGTGGGGTCCCTGGGGAACGGTGGGGCCCAGGAAATTGGCTAAATTAATGGTTACTGAAGGCCTCACTGACTGTGTGGGCCTGGAGGCAGAGGGGGGGGCAGGGCACGGAGTGAGAGCTCTTCTGACAAAACAGGAAAAAGAGAAACCCTCTCAGACAGCAGAGAGTTCTGAGCCTCTGGTCTCCCGACGGGACAGCAAGGCTGCCTGGGGGACGGGGCACCTGCAACGAGGGGTCAGCCCCTCGTGGAGAGCAGAGCCCCAGGGCGGTGTGTCCAGGCCCTGGCTCGTCCAGCTGACGCAGGCTGGCCCCTCGCTTTCTCCCGCTGACAGCAAGACCGGGAGCCAGAGGTCACGGGTCACTGCCGGCCCTGAGGCCTGGGGCTCACAAAGGGGAGCGGGGGCTTCCCCTGGCAACACGAGTTTCTGGAAAGCAGTCTCAGTATTTGTCAGTGGTAGAGTGTCTCACTCAGAAATGACTGGGAGCAGTGAAACACTCGACTAGAGGCTAACAAGCTTGGCATTTATAGAGTGTGATCCCGTTAAGGAGAAAAAGAAAAATTCTTTTTCCTATAAAAAAAGAAAACTTCTTATGAAAAACTTTCCACTGCCATTTTCCAAAAACTTCAGTTCCAGATGTAAATGTCATGCTTCATCTTTCCAGCTCTCCCTGCAAATCTGGCAGGTTGGATTACAAAGGATTTGAGGGCGTCTTCACAACAGTCTGGAAACTCATGACTCCCTGCTTCACTGGGAAGATAATAGTAACAGTAACAATAGTAACAACAGCCAATTGGTGGGGTTTCCAGGACCCTGCACCATCCCTAAGGCCACGCACATCCCAAAGGCCCCAGGCTTGAGCCCACAGGCCGGGGCACTCCTCTTTCACTGGTTAGTGGTGCATCTAAGTCAATATCATAAAGGTGACCTGGCCCTTCTGGCTCCGCAAATATTGGAACAAAGCCTTGAGCACAGTGATGCTGTTGACAGTTACGAGACGGTGGCATTGTTGTCTTTGTCACCCTGAAGTGCAGCTCAGCGGAGCCTGGCCTAACACCCTGTGTACACAGAGGAGGCAGTGCACTCAGAGGCCTGGATGTTTGCTCTGCCAACAAGCGCAGGCGACCAGCCCTCCAGCCCCTTTCCAGGGGCACAGCTGGGGGTGCCAAACACAGTACCCTCCGTGCCATGGGGCAGCCCAACATTGTTCAGGCCACATACTGCCTTTCCTGTCTCTTTTCATTCGTTTGTTAAAAGTACGTATTTATTGAAATGTAGTGGTCCACATGCCACCTGTCCAGCTTGATGGGAACGGCCACATCCTGTACCCAGCAGATCAAGAGCCTGGATGTTTCTGGCACCCACAGCCCACCTGGGCTCCCTCCTGGGATCGCCTCCTGCAAGAGTGGCCACTAACCTAACCTATCCTCGCTTGCTCAGTTGCTAAGTCATGTCTGACTCTTGTGACCCCAGAAGACCCCACCAGGCTTCTCTGTTCATGGGATTTCCCAGGCAAGAATCCTGGAGCGGGTTGCCATTTCCTCCTCTAGGGGATCTTCCCAACCCAGGGATCGAACCTACTTCTCCTACGGCTCCTGCACTGGCAGGCAGATTCTTTACCACTGAGACACCTAGGAAGACCTATCCTAGTCTAACACAAATTACTTTCACCTGTTTTGAACCTCATGCTTCTGAAACTTTCCCTTGGTATCTGAAGCCAAGGTACTATGTGTGTGTCCAGCAGGGTGTGGTTACAACACAGCGTGCAAAGATCTCAACTCCACCCTAGCTTGGGCAAGGCCCTCAGCACTCTGGCATCTGGGTTGGCCTTGTTAAAGGACAGAGTTGGTCTGGGTCTCTTGGGGCCCTTCCAGCGCCAGCGTGTGGTCTATGGCTCTACTAAGGAGGCAGATGGGCTGTGTACAGGAGAACTGTCTGTGACCCCAGGTCCATGCACAGGTTGGAGACATGTTCTAAGAAAGAGGTGGCTGCCCTGCCCAGTGCCCCTCCGCATCTCCTCCCTCTATTCCACCATTCAGAAACAGCAGGAGGTAGGTCAGCTCAGGATTCTCTCTACACCACTGGAGTATACCTGACGTGTTCTGGTCCTGAACCTGATCCATTCTCCTATCTGAAAACTGTACCAGGGAGACTGAGAAGGGAGGCTGGAAACTTGCCTCTGAATACACTCCACTGTGTGACAGATATCTCACTCCTTTTACATTCCTGAAACCTTCCTCTGTGTGTGTATGTAGTGGTGGTGGTGGGCTGGGGTGGCAGGCAGTGGAAAAGGCTTACAGAGAGTGTGCCAGAGCTAGGGGTTCTGCCTCTTCTCAGGTAAAGAAACAAACTTGGGTCTGCCTGCCCAGTGTGCAGCAAAGCCAGTCTATAGACACTGGGTTGTGGTGAAGGCAAGTACAGTGTTTATTGCAAAACACCAAGCAAGGAGAACAGGCAGCTCATGCTCAAAATACCTGATCTCCCTGACAGCTCTCAGGGAGGGTTTTTAAAGGCAACATTAGGGGTAAGGGTTGTAGGGTGCCTGATCAGCTCATGGACTTTCTTCTGTGGTATTTTGGAAGTTATTAAAATAACAATATCATCAACCTTCTAGTTCCAACTGGTCTAGAGTCTGCATGTTTGTGGTCAGCATACAGTTCACTTCTTCCACATACTTGAGGTTTTAGTATCTGCAAAAAAAACCCCAAGGATCTGGCTAAGGATATTCTCTATAGTCATTGAGGCGAAACTAAAGGTCCTTGATTTTGTTTTATGACTAAACTAGTATCCTTCTGTCTTGATTGACCATTCTCCTTTGTCTTGGCTTTTTTTTCACTTCTGATTAAATTTATTCTTTGGAACTCAGACTTAGGAGGCTAAAGCTTTCTAACAAACAGGAGGCAGGGGACGTGGGGTATCTGTCCCTGGGAAGGCCCTGAAGGACTGCTTGGTTTCACAAGTAGGAAAACTGGGTCCCAGAAGAGGAGAAGAGTTGCTAGAGCCCACATTGGAAAACAGTTGGGAGTTTCTTAGAAAGTTAAATACATAGCCCACTGTATGCTCTAGCCATTCCATTCCTAGGTGTCTACCCAAGAGAAATGAAAGCCTGTGTTTAAATAAAAATGTGTACACAGATGTTCTTTGCAGCTTTATTTCTAACAGCCAGAAACTGAACATCACCCAAATGTCCACCAAGCAAGAAATGGATAAGCACACTCTGGTATGTTCATGCAATGGAGTACTACCCAGCAAGTAAAAAGAATGGGCATGCATGCAACCTGGGTGAATCTCAGAATGATGATGCTAAGTGAAAGAAGCCAGATTTAAAAAAAAAAAAAAAAAAACAAGGACATACTGTATATTGCTGGGAACCCCACCTTCTAGGAATTGCAAACTAATATAAAGAAGATGAGTGGGTGGTTGGGGACAGGATGAAAGTAAAGGGCACAAGGGGACTTTTGGACTCATGAGTAAGTTCACTGTATTCATTTTGGTCATGGTTTCACAAATGCAGAAACTTCCCACGTGTGCATTTAAATATGTGCACTGTATTGTATGTCAGTTATACCTCAATAAAGAAACAAAGAATACAGGTGTTTCTGTTGCACAGACATGAATGTAAGTCTCAGCTCACTGCTTACAGGCTGCAGGACCTTAATGCAAGTTGCTTAACCTCTCTGAACTTCAAATTCTATCTTCAAAACAAGAATGATAATAGTCCCTTCCTTATAAGATGAACATGGAATGAAATAATGCTGATAAATTACTTAACAGAATACCTGGGATGTAGTAAGTACTTAACAAATGTTAATTATTATGTCTTGATAGAAAATGCATTATACCTATCAATTTGTGATCATTTGACATCATTTCTGTGTTACGCCTTCCAACCTTCCAATAAATGGCATGATGTGTCTGTTATTTTTGGCTGCACTGGGTCTTCATTGCAGCGTCCACGGTTCTTTGTTGCAGCGCTCGGTCTTAGTTGCACCATGTCATGCAGGCTCTTAGTTCCCCTACCAGGGATTAAACCTGCATACTCTGCATTGGAAGGTGAATTCTTTTCTTTTTTAAAATAGAGTCGATAATTTAATAAGGTGAAAAAAAGACTTGGTGTATAAAACTGTATGGCAAAGCTATTCTTGACCATCTTTTTCTCTTCATTGTAGAAAGGCAAATTCCCAAACACTGGACCACAAAGAAGTCCCTATGTCTTTCTTTTCTTTTTTTTTAAGTGCTTCCCATAGCACCTGGCATTCATTAAATGCTCAATAAAGTTTCACGTTTTCTCTGCCCTTACCTTCCCTATTGAACTCTCTATTTGGTCATGAATGCTTTTGGGATTCTACATCAAGAGGGGACCCAGCTACACCAGGCAGGAAAAGCCAGCTTCTTAAAGAAATAGTTCAGCTGAGTCTAGGTCTCCTGTTCTGTCCCCACGTGGATGCGGCTGATTTTGGCCCCAGTTGGTCAGGGCTGGAGGCAGCCTTCCCTCTGGGTTATGACTTGGCCTAAAAGAAGGCCTGACACTGTGGAGGCCAAGCTCTCCTTTTCTCCCAGGCCTCAGGGAACTTTCCACACCCACAGTTGCTGAGCAGCCAGGCCGCCTGGGAGCCTTGGCTCTCCCTCAAGGGTGGAGCAGGCTCTTTGGAGGAAGTGTCCCTATTGTTCTGGGGGATTCTTTGGTCACAAAGGCCCGCTGAAGACTCCACAACGCTGGAGCAAAACTGGGACTAGAACTTTCACAAAAGAACAAGGCTTGCTCTGTGTGGCCGCAGCCGCTGAAACTTCAGCCAGGGAGGTGGAGATGGCAATGCCACCGCTAGTTTGTTCTGGCAACAAAGACGGCCCCCTTTCGGTTAACCTTTCCTCCGAGTTCCCTGACAAAGGGCCACGGGGGAGCTGGGAGGTATGGTCAGGGTGGGGTGGTGGACTGGACTGGTGAGCAGGTTTCAGATGCTGTGGAAATAAAGGGAGTTTGTTCAGCTTCTCCTGGAAGTTTTGCCTGGTGGTAGGTGATGGTGCCAGTTTTCAGAATCAGATCGGACCCACAAATATGCCCTAACGGGAAGTGAGTTGAGCTCCGAAGGCCAAACCTCTTCAAAAGGATATGTGTGAGCATTGTCTGCAGTCTGGGATCCGAGGAATTCTGGAAAGCACATGGCTTCCATACCCCTTCTGTTTACCAAACATATTGTACCAAGTCCATCCATTTCATGTTATTTCCCAGTGAGGCAATGGAGGCTCAGAGCACATTTGAGCTACGGAGTCAGAACTTTGTCTCAGTCATTCATTCAACAGACACTCAAGACTTGCATTGCATGGGCTGAGGTGCAGGGGATAGAGAGAGAACAGAAGGTAATCCCACCTTAAGGAGTTCAAAGCATGATAATTTGGGTCTGCTGGTCTATTGTATGGTCTTGGGCAAGTTATTGAGCTTTTTGAGTCTCACTTCCTACCTTTAATTAATGGGGGTTCTAACGCTTTTAAAAGGTTTCCATAAAGATGAAGTGGAATTAAATGAGATGATGTATGTCATACACCCAGGGTCTAGGACAGAGCTGACACTCCACAAATCTGGCCCTGATGACTCTCAGTGAAGAGCAGGTTGTGGTCCAGCCTGGTCTAGTGCTCCCAGGGGACCTAGGTCAGACGGGAAGGGCCAAAGCAAGGTCTGAAGGGAGGCAGTTGGAAACTTCCCAGAGCCTTATCCATCCTGGGGTGAGGAGGGGGACAAGGTCCAGGGGACCACATTATTGAAAATATAGCTCCCTCACAAAGCAGAAACCCCAACTTCACTAACTTCACTAAATATAAGTCACTCTCATTCTACATGTATATTTATTAGCACCTTCCATTGGCCAGATGCTGGGCACATATGTTGCTTGACACCCGTTTCAAGGAATGTACGGCTCAGTGTAGGAGACAGACAAGCCATGGCAGCTTCAGTGCCATGTATGGATGAGAGTGCTCTGGGATGACAGATAACCCAGCCTTGGTGTCCTGGGGCTGTCCCACCTCCCCAGCCCCGGCAGTGACCATCAGCGTCACCTTCCTGCTGTGTGGGGCAGAGTCAGCCCTCTCCAGTATCTCTGTTCCCCATCCAACATGTCCTGCCACACTGACCAGTCAGAGCTCACAGCACCCCACTTCAGTGCTCAGAGATCCTCAAGGGCTCCATTAAGATGCACACAAGGCCCTTATGGCGCCAACTTTCATCTCCAAAGTTACCCCACTCATTATCTTGGCTCCAGGAAAACTGGTTACCATTTCGCATTCATATCCACCCAGTTCCCTTCCCTAATGTCCTGCCACCCAACCCCTGGCACCAGAGAGATCATAATTTCATATATAGATTCTTTTTTAAAAACAAATTTTTAATTTTGTTAATTCTCAAATCTATTTCTAAGTACTGAGAACAATGGCTTACAGAATGACATTTCGCGGCACAGGGAAATGTCCTGCTTTGCAGTCATTTATATGCAAAGTGCCCTTCACAGACATTCTCTTCACAAACGGAGAAGAAGGCAGGGTGGGTGATGCTGCTATTACTAGCTCCATTCTACAGATGAGCAAATATTAGCAGTGGCGTGGGTCAGTTTGAAAGCAAATTCAAGGTCTGTGAACTCACGTTCCATGTCCATCCTGCCTCCCCATGTGAATTTTAAGGTTAAATGAGTTATTTTTCATTGGGGATATTTATGTCATGAATAGCAATGAATACCTGTTTGTTGAACAAATTGGCAGAAGCAGCTTCCAGCCAGCTCGGCCAATATCCCTGTGGAGTCTGGGGTGGCAAGCAGCCAAGCCAAGCTATTAGAGACTCAGTATCATATTCCTTCACCTGCAGGTCTGCTCAGACACACCGGACACCTATTACACGGCAGGCCACTGGTTATAGGGGGATCTTAGGGGCACTTCAGACCCCACCCCTGCCTTCAGGAAGCAAGCAGTTCTGGTCTTCGATGGCTAAGCCATGTAGGCAAATCCACTCTGGTAGAAGAGAAGGGATAATGCAACATCAGTGGGTATGGAGTGCGATACTGTACCCAGGGCTGCGGTGGAATGCCGGAATGCTCTGTGCAGGCGGTGAAACTCATGAGAACCTGAGAGAGAGACCCACAGAGTCAAAGAAGGAGGAGAAGGGGCAAAGGAAAGGAAGAGGATGGATGGAAGTGGAGGAGAAAGTGGGGAATCCATTCCGGAGAAGCCTCTTGATCTTCTAACTCTCTGCACTCCTTCTGAATTCTCTTTCTTTCCAAACTAGGGTCAAGGCCTGTTTGAAACCATAGCTTCAGATTTAAAATAAACATCTTGTATTAAGTTTCATGACTTTAATTTTATTATCAGATAAATTGAAAGTTTAGGATGTTTTTAAAACAGAAAATGCTAGATGATTGTGAATGCATGTGATTCTTGATGTGTCCTTAATAGGAAAAATCCCCAAACAAACCATTTCCTTACTTCTGCTATAAACCAACCTCCACTCAGGATGAACTCTCTTTGCAGCACATAAAAGGCCAGAGACGCCAGTGGCCTGCTTTCTGCACTCTCCAGGGACTGGCAGTTTCTCCCAGCTGGAACCTGGGCTGCTCCGTGCCTGGTATGGACTCCCCTGCGGTGGGGAGTGCCCCATATTCCTCCAGCGGAGTCAGTCTGCTGGATGCAGCCGGAAGGAGAAGCTAGGTAGAGACCTGCAATGTGGAGCTGGGAGTCACTGAGTGCCAGAGTGACTGTTCTTATGGGCAGTCAGGGGACAAAGCCCTGGAAGGAGCTATTGAGATTTAATTGTGCAAACCCACGTGGCTGATGGGAAGGACATGGAAGGGGCTCTGAGGGCTTCTTTCTCCTTTCTTCCCTTTCTTTCTTCTTTTTCACTTTTTCCCCCTGACTGATGGGATAAAAGGAAATGCTGCGTCTGTCTGTCGCGGCCTGGGGACTTTCTTAGGGTTCTCTGTGTAGTGTTATTTGAAAAAAGACAAAAATCCCAAACAAAACACAGTTGTATTGGCACAAAAGTCCAACGCCACGGTTGAAGTCTCCCTTTCCATTCCCAGAGCCGGGTTTCCCAAATGAACCCCAGCGTATCCGTGCAGACAATGGGGTCCCCAGGGAGGCGCACGTGATCAGAGCAGTGAGGAGGGGACAGGCGGGTCAGTGGGAGGGGAGACTCTGCCGGCTGCCAGCGAGGGTTCAGTGACCTGCCCCAGCCCTGTGAACTGGCAGATGAGTTTTCCACTTTCAGCATTATGTCTTCTGGGTTCAAACGTGATTCCAAATGCACCAAGGATCAAGGCACCGGGCGTGTCCTGACGTTGCTTTATGATTTCTGTTTGCAGGTTTTGTCCACATGGCTCACGAGGCTGTGGCTTGGCACCCAGAGCAGGGCCTGCACCGAGCGTACTGGGCACATTAGCTGAACAGATGCGTATGGTTGCGTGTACCTGCTTACATATGCATCTTCCCATGTATTTTTTAAAGTTTATGATGATTCTAATTTATCTTCATAAATTAGGAATTTGGAATTAATAGACACACACTACTATATATAAAATAGATTTTAAAAAAAACAACAAGAGCCTACTGTATAGCACAGGGAACTATACTCAATATTTTGTAATAAACTATAATGGAAAAGAATCTGAAAAAGTATATATATAGTTAATTTGCAGTGTTGTGTTAGTTTCAAGTATATGTCAAAATGATTCAGTTATACATGTATAATTTAAATATAATTATATATATAATTTACATTACACATTGTAACTGAATCATTTTGACATATACTTGAAACTAACACAACACTGCATATTTACTATATTTCAAGTTTTAAAAAGGGGAAAAAAGTTTATGAATATTCTTAAAAAAAATAAAAAAGACATACCTCAGCTGCTGGAATCTGGGAAACAGGAAGAAACTTGGCACAGAAGCTAAAACGGATGCTTTCAGACCTGGAAGAATCTACGGGGTGCTCCAGGCAAAGTTTTGGCAGAATTAAAGGGAAGAGGTAAAAACTCTAACCTGAATTATTCTATTAAATCACACAGTAACTAAGTGTAGCTGAATTGGGGGCCATAAGGACACATTCTAGGCTGTCACAGAAAAACAGGGTATTTTCTCATTTTTGATGCTGGGAAACCCTTGATAAGCAGTGGCCTCTCCCTGGGATAAAATCTCATGTGTGTCCACCTGGAGTTACTGTGTATGGGGACGGACACAACATTTTGGAAATCCGGATGTGGGGTTTACAGTCATAGACGAGCAGAGCTGGAGAGACTGGAAAGTTCCTTCAGGCCCCCATTCCACAGATGTGAGAATGAAAGCCTGACAGCAAACCTGCTGAAAAGGAAGACGGGCTGGAAACCTCTCCTCCTCCACCTTCTCAGCCAGGAGGAGTTTCCCCGGGGGAGCTTCCAGCCCCACCTCACACCCTTAGGATGCCTAGTGTTGCTGGTATTTTAAGTTGGGAAGTTTAGCCTGCTGGACAGGTACTTTTCCCGTTCTCAGGCTGGTCTAGGGCTTTCAGCTGCTTAAATGCTCCACAGAAAATGCAGGTCCCATGTGCAGTCTCCATCAGCCACAGTGTAAGATGGCACCCTTTGGGGCACCTCCCTACCCAGGTCCATTGGTGCTGGCTGAGGCCAATCCCTGTAAATCATCTGGTCTACCTTGGGCAGTGGGCATCCTCCAGAGCAATCCCAAGGTGGAGACTGCAGAAGTACAGTCCAGCTATCCATGAGGGGGAAGCTCAGACCAGCCTCATCACACTCTCTTATAGATGCAGAGGACCTGAGTTAGGCAGGGGGGCAGGGGGCAGGAAGGTGTAAGCACAGGGACTGCCTGGGGGCTGGTGTTCTCTCTCTCTATTATAAATGATGCTGCTGAGAGATGCTGCTGTGGTGGTCCATGGCTTTGCCTCCTTTATCTGGTGGCTTTCCTGCCAGCCTTCAAAGTACAGCTTAAGGGCTCTAAATCTCCTGTGTGGCCTCAGGGTGAGCACTGAGGGCCAAGGGCAGGCCTGGCCATCTCCATAACCTCTGCTTCAATTCCATTGTGGTGAAATGGCAACCCTCTCCAATGTTCTTGCCTGGAGAATCCCAGGGACAGGGGAGCCTGGTGGGCTTCCGTCTCTGGGGTCACACAGAGTCGGAAACGACTGAAGCGACTTGGCAGCGGCAGCAGCCTCCTTAAAAGCCAGCCTCTGTTAAGCCTTGAGCAGAGTGCCCAGTTCATAGCATCAGGAGGACCTTGTCTCTACTCTCCATCAGACCCTGGGCATCGGCCTTGACAATCTGGTGCTGTCACAGGAGGAACAAGCCTCATGTTTATATTTGCTGCTATTGTGTCCTGAGCTTCCGGTAGTTTTCTGTTCTGTCTTACTTTCCTTTGACATCCTTTCTCCTAAAAGACTTCTCCTCTCCATGATAGCAAAGGATGGTAGATGGAAGAGGGCAGAGGAATTGGCTTAGGAACAAGAATAGGAGGAAAGGATGAAGCTGCAAAGGGGCCATTGGGACCAGAGAGAACATGCAGTGAGGAGCTGGGAGATCTGGTTGCAAGGCCCCCCTGTGCACTTATGTTAATATTCCCTGTCTCTGCCTCAGTGTCTTCATCTGTAAAATGGGGATCAAGTAGACCTCCTATATGGGTTTATTGTAAAACTGAATAGAATGATGAACATGATGGAGGTTTGCATCATCACATGGTCCAGGTCTGCAAACTTCCATTGACCTACAAAGTGGAGCTAGGAGACAAGATGAGCATTCTCTCCTTGCTAATGAAGTGGTTGTGCTCAGTCACTTCATTCATGTCCGACTCTTTGCGACACTATGGACTGTATTGTAGCCCGCCAAGCTCCTCTGTCCATGGGATTCCCCAGGCAAGAATACTGGAGTGGTTTGCCACGCCCTCCTCCAGGGGATCTTCCTGACCCAGAGATCGAACCTGCATCTCCTGCATCAGAGGCAGATTCTTTACCCACCGAGCCACCAAGGAAGCCCCAGTGAAGTGGTTACATAAAACCATTTCAAGCCTTCACAGGTAAAGTGGTTGCACAGAGGAAATCTGATTCCTCCATGGTTAGGTAGGGAGCAGGTGCTGTGGATGGGCCTTGGCCATCACTCGAGGATAAGAGGAGGCTCTCAGTGGGACCCTTGGAGTGTCTTGAAAGAGAAGATGACTTGGGGTTGTCCTGATGTAAATGCATTAAGGAGCTTCCCTGGTGGCTCAGTGGTAAAGAAACCGCCTGCCAATGCAAGAGACACAAGTTCGATCCCTGGATTTGAAAGATCCCCTGGAGAAGGAAATGGCAACCCATTCCAGTATTCTTGCCTGGGAAATCCAGAGGTGCCTGGAGGGCTACAGTCCCATGGGGTTGCAAAAGTCGCACATGACTTAGCAACTAAACAACAACCAACAGCACGCATTAAGTTTTTCACGAGAGACGTTTGGCCAACTCTTAGGAGTTTAGGGAATTTTTCAAATGACAGATCCAAGAAGTCCAGTCTGGATCCTGAGCTTCATTTTTAAAATGATCTAAACCACCCCTTATGGCCTGTGAGTTTTGTTTGGTCAAACTCTGGGACTGACCCTATTTGAGACAGGATTAGCAGGCAGCTAGGAGATTTAATCAGCAGAACTAAAAGAAACTCTCCTCCATTACCTACTAGCCTGCCCTACTGCCTAAAACCATGAGGGGAGGCAGGGCAATCACCCTGAGGGAGGGGCCAATGTCTCTCATCAGTCACTGAACTGTCTTAGGGCTGAGCAGGGCAAATCCTAGTTTTATTCCAATACATGTATTGCTCTGCAACTTGATCTTTCTCACTGAATATATATAGCAGTATTATTAGCAGTTAGTTGCTCAGTCATGTCCAACTCTTTGTGACCCCATGGACTATACAGTTCTTGGAATTCTCCAGGCCAGAATACTGGAGTGGGTAGCATTTCCCTTCTCCAGGGGATCTTCCCAACCCAACGATTGAGCCCAGGTCTCCTGCATTGCAGGTGGATTCTTTACCAGCTGAGCCACAGGGGAAGCCCAAGAATACTGGAGTGGATAGCCTATCCCTTCTCCAACGGATCTTCCTGACCCAGGAATTGAACCAGGGTCTCCTGCATTGCAGGTGGATTATTTACCAATTGAGCTATCAGGGAAGCCAAATGTATATATCTTGGATATCTTTCTTTATATAGGTTTCTTATGTGTACTTTTTAATTGCTGCATAGAGAAGGAAGGGCCACCCTATAATCAGAGATGTCCAGCAAGAGTAGAAGTACCTTGGAAAGCAATGAGCTTCTCATCATTAGAAGTGGTTAAGTGGACATAATCAGCACACTAGTCATAGTGAGGATTCCTGCACTGGGTGTGAGGGAAAGAATTTGACATTTACTGAGTAATCGTTATGTTCCAAGCACTATTTGAAATGCCATGGACCTTTGAACAGTCAATTGTGGGTGTTAATCTGTGTGTCATTTACAGTCACCCTCTGCATACACAGTTCCTCTGCATCTGCAGATTCAACCAACCATTGAATAGTAGTACTATTGTATTTACTAATTGAAAAATATCCACATGTAAGTGGACCCAGGCAGTTCAAACCTGCAGTTGTTCAATGATCAACTGTGCTTCTGGTGGGTTCTTGCACATAACTCTAGGAAGTAGGTATTGTTATTATTCCTGTTAGTACAGATGAGAACAGGGAGCCACAGGGAAATGAGGAAACATTCCTAAGGTCACAGAGCTGATGTATGGCAGAGCCTGGACTCAAACCCAGGCAGGATGCCTCCAGAGGCCAGGGTCTCAACCTTAATACCATAACATCTACCTTTACAGAAGATCTCCATGCAAGCATCCTTCTATCTCTGGGGTTCAGTGACTCCCCACTTCGCTGGAGAATGGCACAAGGGATGTTCCTGTGAAATTGGACCTAACTAGCTTCCCTGGTGGCTCAGCCAGTAAAGAATCTACCAGCAATGCAGGCAACCCAGGCTCAATGCCTGGGTCGGGAAGATCCTCTGGAGAAGGGAATGGCAACCTCCAGTATTCTTGCCTGGAAAATTCCATGGACAGAGGAGCCTGGTGAGCTACAGTTCATGGGGTCACAAAGAGCTGGACAGGACTGAGTGACCAACCACAAGGCTGGTCCCTTCCCTTGCTCAGCCAGGCAGTAAGGCCAACAAGAGATGCACATTTTTGAGGAGTGAGAGGCTACCTTTGGATGGAGGAGACAGTAGGAATGTAGGAGTGTCTGCCTTGTTGTGTGGCTGGCCCAGGAGGGGCAGGGGGGCCATCAGGGTGTGTTCTGCAGTTGAGACCCATGGATATTTGCAGTCCTGTGGGGGCTCCACTGGCCGCACCTTGGGCATTTTGAGCTGGCACTCCATCAGGTCTGTGTGCCTGAGACTTAGCCTCAGACCTGTAAGGAGATGAAACCAGAGTCTAGCACATCTCGACTTAGCAGTTGAGTGGAAGCCAGAACTCCTGACCCACTGAGGACTGACCCTTTCATGAACAGAATACCTTCCATAGCTCTGCAGAGACCTATTTTGCTAATGGGATTTCCTCACAAGGGTTCCTAGGTCCCTTTTAAAGAAAGGGTAGAAACAGGAAGAAACATGTCCCCACACACAGACTCCTCAGGCTAATAACAATCCTGCAAGCTACTATTTATTGAGCACCTACTATGACCCAAGCCCTTGACAAAATGCAATTTCAACTGTTCCTTCTGGTGTTGCCTCTACTCATAGCAGGAAACATGGTTAGAGCACGTGACTTAGGCAGTGGGCTTCACAGGAAACTGGGGGCAGTGGTTAGAAGTGAATTGGTCCTGGCTTTTCCACTCTCTGACTCTGTGATCTTGGGCAAATTTCTGAGTCTTTCTGTGCTGTGTTTTTGTTTTTTGTTTTTTTTAAATCTATGAAACAAGAGTAAAAGTAGTATGTCATTCTACATAGATGCTGAGATAGATAGAGGATAGACAAGACACTAATATACTAGAAATTGATATGATACATAGAACACTTCGCATAGCATCTAGCCCTTAAGAAACACCATCTTCCATTATTCTTAGCATTTCACTTGATATTAGCAATAATTTATCAGGTTAATATTATTATCTGTTTTATTTTGGTTTTTGGCTCCACCATGCAACTTGCAGGATTTTAGTTCCTCAACCAGGGATTGAACCCCAGGCCACAGCAGTGAGAGCACTGAGGCCTAACATTGGGAATTCCTGTATCTCAATTTTATAGATCAAAAAGGTAAGGCACAGAAAGATCCAATATATTGCCCCCAGTTACACACCTCGTGAAGGCAGAGCCAGAACTTAAACCTAAGTTTAAATTTCTGGCTCAAAAACACTCCCTCTTACTTGTCAATGGAACTGCCTCCAGAAGATCCTAGGAGGTTAGCATGAACTTTCAGAAATGTTCCTGAAATATTTCTGGTCATTGATGTTATGTCAAATGTCAGCCATTCCCACTTACAGGCTGCTCATCTGGAGGAATTGCTGAAGTTGATCACAAGGTCAAGGGCCTTCTGCAAGGAATTTAAATAGTAAATCTTCCAAAGGAAAAGCTGTGGAAGATGTGAATTGAAAGGTAGTGCTGGAGAGACCCCGGGGGTGGTCAGGAGACCCTCAGTCCCTTTTAGATCTGCCACTAATTTGCCACATGACCCAGTACACCATTGGCCTTCTCCAAGGTCAATTTCCTTGTTTATACACTAAGCCTTCCAAGAAGCCTTCTGATTCAAAGAATTTTTGTATTAATTCATGCAACAGATTTTATTGAGCACCTATGTCAGGAACAATTTTAGTTGCTGGAAGTGCACTAGCGAACAGCACAATGGGTGTGGGCCTTGCTTTCTCAGGGCTTGGAGGGAGACAGAGGGAAGCAGACAAGGGCCACAGAGTGGTGGGCACCATGAAAGCACAAGGCTGAAATCACAGGAGGTCTCCAAACACAGCTTGACAGGCCAGGCGAGAACCCTGGAAAAGAGGTTCCAGTTGACACTCAAAGATCCAGTAGGTGCTAACGTGGTGTGGAGAGGGGAAAAGGTATCCGAGAGGTAGGTTTGTGGCAGAAGTGAAGTGTAAGGTGGCTGGGTCACAGAGGGTGAGGGGAGAGGGGCTGGACAGGCAGCAAGGCCTTGATATCGTGCCAGACCTTGGCCACCCGGTTAAGGATATTGATTTTATCTTTAAATCCTTCAGTAGCTTCCCAAAGGTTTTAGGCCAACTTTCAATTAAGAAACTGGAGAAGGAAATGGCACCCCACTTCAGTACTCTTGCCTGGAAAATCCTGGTAGGCTGCAGTCCATGGGGTCGCAGAGTCAGACACGACTGAGCGACTTCATTTTCACTTTTCACTTTCATGCATTGGAGAAGGAAATGGCAGTCCACTCCAGTGTTCTTGCCTGGAGAATCCCAGGGACGGGGTAGCCGGGTGGGCTGCCATCTATGGGGTTGCACAGAGTCGGACTCGACTGAAGCGACTTAGCAGCAGCAGCAATTAAGAAAGATCACCCTGATTGCATGGGAGAGACTGAGTCAAAGGATGTAAGAACAGAAATGGACTTGAAAGTAACTGCTGCATTGGACTCTGAAGCAAAGGCACTGGTGCCCTGCCTCAGAGCGCAGGCCGGGGGGTGGAACCAGACGGGATGGAATTTAGAAGGTAGAAGTGGTAGAACTCGGTCCCTGGAGACTTGATGTGCAGCACTCGTGGAGGAGGGAGTCCCGGAGGCAGAGTGGCCGCAGAACAATGTGAGGGGGACTGGACTGTAGGTGGGCACTGATCCCTAGCTGGGCCACATCCTGGGCCCTGAGCTGGGACTCTGCGCATTGCTCTCAACACAGCCTCTCTGGATGACCACGAGTGTCTCTGGACTCACGGCCCCAGCCCGACCTCTTGTACAAGTCCCAAGCTCCAGGTCCATCCATCCAGTTGACTTTCCTTCTTGGCCATCTCTGAACACCAGAGGCCAACGTGTCAAGCCATAACTATTCATCTCTCCCACCCTCCCCTTCCTCACTTCCTTCTGGGAGCTGCATTTCTGCAAAGGGCTCCACTTTCTATCCAGCCCCTTTTAAACCCAGGCTGTCCACAGTCACAGGGAGTGTCGCGTGCCTAAAGATCATGGCGCATTTCTGAAACCTGGCGTCCAGCTTAGCTGGTGGCAGTGAGGGGTAAGGGAGAGAGGGCAATTATCGGCCTTCAGGACTCCCCTGTGCTATTGGTAGGAATGTTTCTTTCCTGGGTGTCAATACGAAGCCAGGGTCATTTTTCAGCGATTGCCAATGGCTGTAATTGCATCAGGCTGTGTGGCTCTCCGGAGAATCCCTGCCGTCCTCCATTCTCTCCGCCAGGACAGTGCTCTATAGACACTCCCCAGGCCATGGATCATGTTTTTCACATAACCCGTTAATTACTAAATAAAACAACCCAACTTTCAACCTGATTAGCCCAGATTAATGGCCAACAGCGGGTTTCACGCGCCTGCACAATTTATCACTGAAAAGAACTGTGTCTTTAATGATTTAGCTACCTGGCCTAGCAGGGCCAGCTCAGGGCCGCCAGCCTCCAAGAGGAGTTAATTGCTGTTCTTCGTTTCTGACCTGGAAAGGCCCAGGTGACAGTTCCCATTAGCCAGGCTTGGCCTGCTTGATGACAAAGGATGGCAGGAAGCCCTTCCCGCCGACTTTGTTCAGAAGACGTATGGAGGTCAAATGTCCCCCAGCCCCACCACACCAGCTGCCAGCTGGAACAGGTTGAGTCAACCTGTGAATTTACATACTTTTTCCCTTCCCCTCAACCTCCTGACTTTTCTTTCTTTCTTCTTCATTATGTTGAAAGAGCGAATCATTTTTATTTTTAATTGTTGAATTTCACCAAGAAATCTAGGACCTTTCATAAAAAGGAGAAAAAAAAAAAATGTATATCCCCTGGTTCCTTTTCTCTACATTTTGCATGATTTGGCCCTGTTGTGCAGGAGATAAAGTGAAAAAAATTATTTAATCATTTATCATTGAAAGATCCTTTGATTAATAGGCTCTTCAAATGTCAGAACTGATCAACAGCATCTGGCCCAACTCTAGTGTTTTCCAGACAAGGGTGCTAAGGCCCAAGGCTGGGGAAGTGAGCTGTCCAAGGTAACTTGCCAAGGTAACATGGAGAGTGAGTGATAGTCTGAGGACCATCTGGGCACCCCAATAGCCAAGATTGCTGAGTCCTTTTTATCCACCATAGCAATACCATCACTTACTGGACATCTGTTCTGTTCCAGACATCATTGTATTTAACAGTCACCAACAACCTGTGAGATGGAAACTACCCCAGTTTTTGAGGTGAGGAGACAGAGCCTTTGTTTCGTGCTAGGGTGGTGCTGTCTATTAGAACTTTCTCCATGACAGGAATGTTATATGTCTGGAATATCCCAGAAAATGGCCACTAGTCGCATGTGGCTGATGAGGGATTGAATTAAGGCAAAAGTGATTGAATTTTCAGATTGTTCAATGCTGTTAAATAGACACACTTTTCCCTTCCTTCCCAATCTATATGTTTGTATTTTCAAACACACATTTTCTTATAAATGATATCACTTGCTTTTTTATTTTCTTTTTTTTTTCCTCTTTTAAAAAAAGATCTAAAAATTTACTATGAGCAAGTGGCAAAATAAAATCTTTAACTTCTAACATTTATTTTCATATCCTTGAACTACATTTAAAATTGTCAAAGTAGCACAAATTTGTATATAAATCTTCCACAGTTGGAACTAATTAAGGAATTCTTGTTCCAAATGGAATATCATTTCTTCCTGAAGCTCAGCACTTCCTGGAAAGACTGTCCTCTTCCTCTGAATTACTTCTTTTTGAGAAGTTCCTTTAGTAACTATCCTGTTTATAAGTTCTCAGTTATTATTTGTTTGGAAATGTCTTTGTTTTGTTCTTTTTCCTAAGTAATATTTTAGTTGGATTTACAATTCTTGGTTGACAATAATTTTCTTTTGGCACTTTATTTTTCTGTTGATTCAAAAAAACATGTATTCTGCATATTCCTTTAAGTCTATCTTCCAGTTCACTGATTTCTTCAGTGTGCCTAATGTCATGCTTAATGTCCATCTACTTTTTTCTCATCTCATTTAGTTTTTAATTATAATAATTACATTTTCTTGTGTTTAGAATTCTATTTAGCCTTCTTCCACAAATGCCTGGGCCTTTTTTAGAGTACAGTCAACTCTCAGTATCCCCTGAGGATTGATTTCAGCACCAACTGCAGATGCCAAAATCTGTAGATGTTCAAGTTCTCTGCTCAGCTATTAGTATCTGTGGGTTCTGCATCCCACAGTGAAAATCTGGTGTTTTTCCTTACTTTCAGGTCAGCTCACTTCTGAATCTAAAAGCATGTATATTTTGTATAGAATATGTTCTCTTTCAGGAGAAATTTTCAAGCTCTCTAGCTATTGCCAGAAATGTCATAGCACAAGTTCCTTTCTAAAAGAAGTCATATTTTCACTCATTGTAAAATATTACCTTTTATTTAAAAGGATGGGTTATACGAGTCTGGAAAATATCTACTAGGTAGCATACTGTTGGCATACTGTCTGTCACAGAGAAAGGCAGTAAATTTGGAATAATTTGTCTTTTTGTAAGAGAAAAAAAAAAGTGCCTCATTTTTAAGTTTCTTGCCGTGAGATAACCTGTGGATGCTTATGGTTATCATCTGCTATTTAAAATAATTGCTAAATTCACCTACTTGTGCACATATGAACTACAACAGCTGGTAATAAGCCTAAAGGGTCAAAACAAATGAGGATTTTTCTGTCTACCTGTCCAAGTTATCTGTTATCTCAGTGACATATCTTCAATGAGGATATCATTAATGTTAATAGAATTTACTGCTATATGTTATAATCAAATAAAGATATATAGACAAACTCATATTTTATTCCCTCATCCCAGTGGCTAATCTCACCTTCCCCCTGGGGCACAGGTACCAGTACCAACACTGAAAACATTTTTGGTTGTCAAAGTTGGGAGAAGGTATTTCTGGTATCCAGTGGGTAGAGGCCAGGAATCCTGCTAAATACTCTACAATGCACAGAATAGCCTCTGACAGCAAATACTTATTTGCCAAAAATGTAAAAGTGCTCAGATTAAGAAACACTGAGTTAAAGACAAATTCTCCAGAGTGGCAATTCCAATGTTTTAATTTAATTCCACATCACTAGCCTTTCACAGTCCTCTGATTCCGATATACCGGGTGATGTATGCTTCTCTCAATCAAATAATCTATATGCTATTCATTTCTGCACTTCCAATTTTTAACACTGTTTGTGGGTTTGCTGTGTGACTTGTCTTCCAGCTGTAGTATTTCTAATTTGATCTCTACCTTAGAACTACATAGCTTACCAGGTTTAAGAGAAAGGCACTTTTCCTAATGCTTTGTTTAAGGCAATCATTCAAGTCACACCATTGTTCTAAACCACATAGGCTTGTAGGTACTTACTTTTCCTGTAAAAGGAAATGTGGGGTTGACTATGATGCAATATCTCATATGGTCACAGGGTCCTGGTTTTTGTGGGACCAGCGGTAGAATGGAGCGAGATGGGCTAAGGAGTACAAGAATGGAGTGAACACGAATAGAGTGTATGTAGTGAGATGAGATTTTAAAAGTCCCATATTTGGGCTAGAAGGCATATGAGTTTCAGATGGCATACATGAACCTCAGATTAGCTTGAATGAGCTGGTATGCAAGGTCTAGGCAAACAAGTAAGGCAGGAGGCCAAAGAGTAGGAGAAATGGAGTATAGGCTCCAAATGGCTCACTGAAGATGGCTCAGAGAAATGCGTGCTAGACATTAGAGGCAGCTTCTCAGCTGTTTCTGTTCAAACATGACACACACCTGCCTCGATCAAAGAGTGAGAGGTCTAGGAATGGGATAAAATAAACAATTGCAGTAAAGACTCCACTGACCTGGGGCCAGGCGGTGTGTCCCTCCCTTTTCCCCTCATGACCTCACCCAGGTCTGAGCCCAACCTGTCTGCACATACTGCCTGGCCCATCAGTGACTTTCCAGTCCACAGAATGTCCAGATTAGGGGGCCCTGAGGCCTCATGTTTTCCAGTTTTGCCCTGGGCTTTACAGAGAAAGGGCAAACCCCATGGCAAAACCCCAACTCTTTGCAACCTCATGTACTGCAACCCTCCTGGCTTCTCTGTCCACAGGATTTTCCAGGCAAGAATACTGGAGTGGGTTGCCATTTCCTCCTCCAGTAGATCTTCCCAACCCAGGAATCTAACCCACGTCTCCTGGATCTCCTACATTGCAGGTAGATTCTTTACCATTTGAGCCATCAGAGAAGCCCCAAACAAGGGAACAGAAGCGTCTGGTTCCCTTTCCAAGGCAGACTTATATTTTTGAGGGCCCTCCTCCTTGGTTGGAGGAGGCCTAAGAGCAGACACTATCCGTGAGCTCACATGCCCAGAAAGGGAAGTGAGGTGGGTCAGAAGCATGCCAGGTCTCGCTGGGTATGTGGAGCGATTTAGCTTGTACCTGGAGGAACCGAATTCTCCGCCTCAGGGAACAGGTGCAGAAAAGCTCTTTAAGCCAGAATGGATGTCTTTTCCCACAAAGAGAGAGAAAATAAAATCCATGTTGAATCCTCTGTTGATAGGAGACAGGACTGCTGGGGTGGGGGCAGCCAGGGAGAAAGAGAGGTATTTATCCATTGAACTTTTCTGCTTATGCAATAGATCTTCATTATCTACACTGTCCTGCAGTTCTCCAGCTCCCCAGGGAGATGCTTAATGACATACACTGCTTAATAAGCGGTGACCGGTGCCCTGAAACTGCTGATGGAAGGGGAAGACTGTGCCTTCTATCTCCTAGTTCAGCGTGTTTTCTTTCTCACAGCTTATCTATGAGATACTGGCCAGAGTCAGAGAAGAAAGTCGGCTGGCCCCCCACAGCACTTGCTCTGATGGAAGCTGACTCGGGGCAAGGCTGCCAGTCACATTCCGTCGTGAAGGGACCCCAGACGTCTGTTTTATGTGCAAATTTCTTTCTTGAGCACTGACTTAGCTCCCCACAGAAATCATATTTATTTTTATTTTGTTTACCAAACACTTACATAGCACTCACGGAGTGCTGGATCATATTCTCGGGGCTGTATAAGCGTTAACCTATTATAGTAACAGAGTTAGGTAATATACCCAAGTTCTTTAGAAAAATGAGGAAACCAAGTCCCAGGGGATGAAATCTGCCAGGCACAAGAAACGTGGTTCCCTCCATATGCTTCTAATCCCTGCTCTGGGTGCAGGCATGGCCTGGAGTTCCCTCTGCTTGCCATCTATTAATAGGTAGAGTCCTCCAGGCTTACTTCTTTCTCCACAAGTCCTTCCCAGGCTGCTTGCCATTTGCTGCTCTGCCCTTTCCATCTCTCTCAGCCCTGGAGGGGACATCCCCATGGTTCTCTCACACACTCATTTTTACACTTCCAGCTAATTCACTGTCCACAAATTTTCTCACACTTCAACCATCAAAAAGAGGTATTTCTCTTCTAAGGAAATAACCTGAAAAAACATCAAATATTTATACACAGAGATATTATCTCAATGCTACTTGTAGGTGAAAAATTAGGAATGCTCAGTGTTTAATAGGAGGAAATTGGTTAAAGAAAAAAAACAAACATGGAGTATCACACAGCCATTAAAATGTCCTATTTCAGGAAGCTTTTAAAGAGGGAATATGCCGGTGGCTCGGTGGCAAAGAATCTGCCTGCTAATGCAGCAGACTCAGGAGATGATGGGTGGGGAAGATCCCCTGGAGAAAGAAATGGCAACCCACTCCAGTATTCTTACTTGGGAAATCCCCTGGACAGAGGTGCCTGGGGGGCTACAGTCCATGGGGTCACAAAAGAGTCAGACATGCTGAGTGACTAAACAACAACAAAAGCAAACATGTTAAGATGAATGTTAAGAGGGAACATGGGCTCTTATATACATATACATTATATATACAAACAATTATATATACATATATATGCATATATTGCAAGGGCTTAACTATCGCTGATGATAAGTGGGAGTGGTAAGAATATTTTTTCACTGATACTGTTTCAAATTGCTGTCACATAATGGAAGGCAGACAGCTCTTAGTCAATTTTGTTATTGCTTTAAGATTTTCTACAGACAACCCACTATCTATGTTACTCTGGGGTGACTGTTCCTACCATGTCCACCTCCTTGGTATGTTTCTGCTATTTTGATGTTATTTTATTCATCAAATGTTACTTAATTGCTTGTTCAATGTCTATCTTCCTTACAGAACTTCAAACACTGTGAAGGCATCTCTCTGATGACTGAAGACTTTGAACTTCCTTTCACGGGCTCATTGGCCATTGATGTATCTTTTTTTTTTTTTTTATGAAATGTCTATTCAAGTCTTTTGCCCATTTTAAAAGACAGTTGGCCTTTGCCTTTTAATACTGATTTGCAGAAGTTTTTTATGTTTTCTGTATATAAGTTCTTAATGGGGCATTTTTAAAAATTGAAATATAATTGATATATAACATATTAGTTTCAGCTGTACAATATAATGATTTCATATATGTATATATTGTGAAATAATCACCACAATAAGTCTAGTTACCATCTGTCACCACACAGTTATATTTTTTCTTGTGACGAGAACTTTTAAGATCCACTTTCAGCAATTTTGAAATATACATTATTATTAGCTACACTCACAGAGCTGTACATTACATCCCAAGGACTTACTTATTTTATAACTGGAAGTTTGTATCTTTTGGCCCCTTTCACCCACTGCAACCACCAAACAGTTCTCTGTGCATTAATTTTTTTCCTTTGCTTTTAAATTCCACATGTAAGTATGATCATACAATGTAGTCTTTCTCTTCCTGACTTACCTGTCTTATTTCACTTAGTGTAATGACCTTAAGGTTCATCCATGTGGTTGAAATAGCAGGATTTCCTTATGTATGATTGAACAATAATCTGTTGTATATATTTATACATATGCGTGTTTTTTTCTTTATCCATTCATCTGTCAACAGACACTTAGGTTGTTTCTGTGTCTTAGCTATTATAAATAATGCTGCAATAAACATAAAGATGCACGTATCCTTGCAAGCTAGTGCTTGTGTTTCCTTTGGATTAATATGTAAAGGTGGAATTGCTGAATCACCTTGGCCACCTGATGCAAAGAGCTGACTCATTGGAAAAGACCCTGATGCTGGGAGAGACAGAGGGCAAGGTGAAAAGAGGGTGATAGAGGATGAGATGGTTGGATGGCTTCACTGGCTCAGTGGACATGAGCTTGAGCACACTCAGGGAGACAGTTTAGGAGAGGTTCGCCTGGTGTGCTGCAGTTCACGGGGCTGCAAAGAGTCGGACATGACTTAGCAACTGAATAACAATGGTAGTTTTATGTTTAATCTTTTTGAGGAAACTCCATACTGTTTTTTGTAGAGGCTGTATCAATTTATATTCCCACCAACAGTACACAGGTTTCCATTTTCTCCCCTAGTGGGACATATTTTGTCTCAGGTTACACATAGTCTGTCTATACTATACATATTTTGTCTCAGGCTGTGACTTGTTTTCCTTTTTTAAAAAATTCTTTTAATGAATATAAATATTTAATTTTGATAAAGTGAAGTTTATTGATTTTTAAATTTCATGATTAGTAGTTTAGTTTCCACTTAAAGAAGTCTTTGCACACATCAAACTTCAAAAATAGTTTCCTTTTTTTCTAGGAGTCTTATAGTTTTAGCCTTTAGGTGTAGATCTAGGATCCATCTTGAATTACAATTGGCCCTCCATATTTGTGGGTTCCAAATCCATGAATTTAGACAACTATCAAAAATATCAGAAAAAAAATTCCAGAAAGTTTCAAAAAGCAAATCCTGAATTTACCAAGGGCTGGCAACTACATATCATATCATTTACATTGTATTTACAACTACATACATAGAATTTACACTATGTTAGATATTATAAGTAATCTAGAATTGACTTAAAGCAGGAGTCACCAACCTCCAGAATCTAATGCCTGATGATCTGAGGTAGATTTGATGTTATAATAGAAATAAAAGTGCACAATAAATGTAATGAGCTTGAATCATCCCCAAACCGTCTCCCCCATCCCCATCACTCCTGACAATGGAGAAATTATCTACATGAAACTGGTCCCTGGTGCCAAAAAGGTGGGGACCACTGATTTAAAGTATACAGAAGGATATGCGTAGGTTCCATGCAAATAATATACCAATTTCTATATAGACTTGAGCATCCTCAGATTTTGATGGGAGTGGTGGCATCCCAAAACCAAGCCCTGCAGATACAAAGGGACAAATGTAATTAATCCTTGGGAGCTGTGTGAGGTAGGAATCGAGGTTCATTTTCCCTGAAGGATGTCAAGTGGTTCCAACATTATTTGTTGAAAAGACTTTACTTTTACCAGCAATTGCCTTGGTGCCTTTGTCAAACATCAGTTGATTGTATATGTCTGGTCCTGTCAGGCCTGTTTCTTTTTCTTTGTGAAACAGCAGAGTCTGTTTTGAGCCTACTTTTAGGCCCTAATTCTAGGTCATGACTTTTACTCTTAAGGTATAGACTTTTTGAGGCCTCCACTCAATCCTCAAGGTACTTGCAAAGGTGCGTCCACTCCGCTTGGGCCAGGAGCCCACAGTCTCTCAGCAATAAAAGACTTCCGGTGTCTCTGCCCAGGTCTGGACCCTGCAGCGTGTGACCTCTGTTAGGCCTCGTGGGTTCTTCGCTGTGTATGTGCAGCTCAGCTCTCAGCCATGGACCCACAGTTAGTCCCTGTGTTGACTTCAGCGGCCTGCCTTTTAGGGGCTCTTTCTTTTATATCTTCCTCACGAATTCCAGCCTCTCCTATAGTCTGGAGCTCTGATCTGTGCCTCCTCAGCTCTGAGAGGGCCCTACTCAGCTTGGGCTCACTCCTCACTGTTGCAGGGAAGTTCCCCTGGGCAGAAAGCTGGGTGACCACTTGAGTCTCCTCATATAGTTCACTTCTCTTCAAAATCAGTCTCCAGCTGCCTCTTGTTCAGTGTCTGAGAATATCTGCCCTGCATGCCTTGGCCCTGTTCATAGTTGTTTAAAGCGGGGAGACAAGTTATGTACCAATTACTCTGTCACAGCCAGAAACAGAAATCCCCATGGGATTTAAATTCTTTGCAGCATCAGCCCTCCTGATGTTTCAGAGTGAAAGGGTCCAAGTCTTCTTAAACTATCACATATTCCTGAATAAGGCCCCTTAACTCGAAGCAAGAAGTCATGCGTCACTCAGGCTTGGCTGACTGAATGATTTAACTGAGAAGTTTTATAGCACTAGCTAGAAACTGGCCAAAATGTACTAAAAAGAGACAAATGGTTGCTTTATTGCTAAAAAAATCTTTTCTGACGGCAAATTCCCCAAAAGGAAAATGTTCAGCTCTGAGCAGACTTCCTCTAATTTTTTGTCCTCCACGTAGGAAATAAATGTGGTGTCAAAGCACATGAAACCATTGTTTCCCTTTATACCCATCACCCTCTGCTAGAATCCCCATTTTTCAGGTTAATAGAAGATTGAGATCTATCTAAAACAAACAGGCACTGAATATCCTTGTAAAAACCTATCTCAGCACAAGATGTCACTTCCTTCTTGTCCAGTGATTAGTTGTACCTATTATGTTTGTCCTTTGCTCCCTCTTTTTTGCTTCAGAGCCCTTTAAAGAGTTTGTAATCACACATCTATCTTCTCAACCTCTCCCAATTTTTTGTTTGCATTTAATATAATAGATTATAAACTCCATGGGGGTAAAAACTTTGCCTGTAGCCTCAGTGTCTCATAGTGAGTGGTATATAAGATCTGAGAATTGTTTGTTGAATGACTAAATAGAGGAATGACTCTACAACTGAATAGACCTCTTTGGAATTAGACCAAAAAATATACAAATAGAAAGGCTTAAAGGGTTAAAAGAGAAAGGGCTAGTTCCTAAATATGTGCAGTTTTTAATCTTCAAGACCCAGAGACCTCTTAGCCAGGGATAACTGTGAGTAGCTATTGTTTCACTTGAAAGGGAAATCACTCCTGGAGAAGCCATCAGAAGAGGCTGCTACTGAGAGCTGGGCGTGAAGAGTGTCTGTTCTTTCCATAGGGGCTTCTGAGACACACTGGATTTTGTCCCTAGACTGTACAATGTAATGGTCCTCCCTGACAGTAGCATGTGCCAGGGTAAGACTTCTTGTTCTCTGTGGGAGGAGGAGTCAGCACGCATGGGTTTTAATAACTCCCAGGGCACTGAAGCTTCCACATGTGGCCCAGAGAACATCTTCTCTTGGTTACGGTAGCAGAAGAAGCCAAGAACAAAGGCAGAACATTCTTTAATTGAAGGAGCCCTGGACACAGTACACTAAGGACTATTTATCAAAAGGTCTCATCTTGTGGGTGGTGCAACTTGATCTAGGGACCAAGATGGGACAAAATGAACCCAAGGTCACTCAGTGAGTACAGAGCACCACGAGGACTGGTCTCCTCTAGACAACATTAATCTCTAGCTGAGGCTGTTACTGTTTGTTTATTCCAACTCTGTCCTCCTTCCCCACCCACTCCTGCCAATATACAAGTCTGCATTTCAACTTGAGTCATTTATGCTCCCAAGTAAGAGCACAATACTTTCTAATCTGTAGTGATTGGAGAAAGTCAAAGTAGAAGCCTTTTTTGTTTTGGCAACACAGTCCTGGGTCAAAGACACCTTGGTCAAAAGTTCAGTGACTTTAGCATCAGTAAAGGTTGTAGTGGTGATGGAGGAGGATGGAGAAAGAAGCAGCCCAGAAGTTTAAAGGTCTGGGCACATGCTGTTTCTGACTTGGCATGAGCTATGGCAGTCCTTCCCTCCTCTGCCTCTTAGTTTCATCACATGTGAAATAAGGGAGCTGGAATAGATCATCTCTACTACTCCATCTTACTTAAATATTATATCATTAAAATAGTACACTTGAAGGAAAAGGATATTATCATTGTATATATTTAGAGAATCTCCATTTCTCTGTATGTTCTCAGAAACAGAAAAGATTCCTTGCTTCTGGGAAACTATGCATACAGAAGCCTAAACTTGCAGTCCCAAGAAGTCAAGTGATGCTGGACATCTTGGATAAAATCTTTAGCAACTGATACAACCACAAAAGCTGTCCCCCGTCCCAATGTGGATAGGAGTAAACCCCTCCGTCACGGTTTAGAATATCAAGATTCTATTTTTAGTTTCTCCTCCACCCTGCTGGAAAGTCTAATCAGCTCTATTTCATGATAGGGTATCATCTACAAATTTAGTGAAAACAAAAACAAACTATTCATGACTATCATGTGTATCCCAGGATGAGACTTGTGTTGGAGGAGGAAAGAAGCTAAAAAAGTTCTTTAAAATGCTTAGAGGAACAAAATGCTACCAGTTCAAAAATTTCATTAAAGATAGTCTTCTATAAAGTCCATTGAAATTTCCACAAATCTGTTCTAGAGTGATGCTTGCAACATCTTACCTGTAAGGAGAAACAGCTATAACCAGTAGAACCATGATGAAACTGATTAGTAGTTGTGACCATCACAGGACAGTCAGCTGTGATTATCCTAATTCATCTTACATTTTTAATAACAAGCCCCGACACAGACGTGTTGAATACACATGACTTAAGAAATACAGTGCATATGATTATAAAAACAGAAGCCCACGTGCACCCTCAAGGATGGTCCATTCTTACAGAGGAAACTTTCCTCATGAGATGTCACCTAAAATGGGGTGAGAGGCAGAGAAGATTGCTGGAGAGGACTGACATGAAGGAGTTGACGGAAGGCAAGGGAAACCTTCTGGATGTAAGTAAGGAAACTGGAAACTAACAGCTTGATGTGATTACAAGTGTGGGGTGGGGGATGGGAAAAGATAGCCTTTTTGTCATGCTTGACCATAAAAGATATGTTTTTGTAAAATGTGGAAATGTCATTCTTAGGTGGAGCTGGGCTTTTCCAAGTGTCCTAACTCTCAGAACATGTCAAGGGGTAGAGTTGTTTCCAGCAGGCTCTCTTCTCTAGCATACCTTCTAGATTTCCTCCTATTGGACCCCTGACCGCTTCTCAGAGTCTCCTGATCCTTCCTCCTCACAGCCCAGGTCTCCGTGTCTGGATCTCTTTTCTCTCTCTGTAATTGGCCCCTTGGAAATCTCATTGTTCTGACAGCTTCAGATAATACTCTTTCAATTTTATATCCAACTGTACTAGTCTCCCTTTGCTGCTCTTCAGTTCAGTCGCTCAGTTGTGTCCGACTCTTTGCGACTCCATGGACCACAGAACACCAGGCTTCCCTGTCCATCACCAACTCCCCGAGTTTGCTCAAATTCATGTCCATTGAGTCAGTGATGCCATCCAGTCATCTCATCTTCTGTCATCTCCTTCTCTTCCTGCCTTCAATCTTTCCCAGCATCAAGGTCTTTTCCAATGAATGAGTCAGTTCTTCACATCAGGTAGCCAAAGTATTGCAGTTTCATCTTCAGCATCAGACCTTCCAATGAATATTTAAGACTGATTTCCTTTAGGATTGACTGATTTGATCTCCTTGTAGTCCAAGGGACTCTCAAGAGTCTTTTCCAACACCACAGTTCAAAAGCATCAATTCTTCGGCTCTCAATCTTCTTTGTAGCCCAACTCTCACATCCATACATGACTACTGGAAAAACCATAGCTTTGACTAGATGGACCTTTGTTAGGAAAGTAATGTCTCTGCTTTTTAACATGCTGTCTAGGTTGGTCATAGCTTTTCTTCCAAGGAGAAAGCATCTTTTAATTTCATGGCTGGAGTCACCATCTGCAGTGATTTTGGAGCCTCAAAAAATAAAGTCTGTCACTGTTTCCTCTGTTTTCCCATCTATTTGCCACGAAGCGATGGGTCCAGATGCCATGATCTTCATTTTCTGAATGCTGAATTTTAAGCCAAATTTTTCACTCTCCTCTTTCACCTTCATCAAGAGACTCTTTAATTCTTCTTCACTTTCTGCCATAAGGGTGGTTTCATCTGCATATCTGAGGTTATTGATGTTTCTCCTGGCAATCTTGATTCCAGTTTGTGTTTTATCCAGCCCAACATTTCACATGATGTACTCTGCATATAAGTTAAATAAACAGGGTGACAATATACAACCTTGATGTACTCCTTTCCCGATTTGGAAGCAGTCTGTTGTTCTGTGTCCAGTTCCAACTCTTGCTTCTTGACCTACATACAGATTTCTCAGAAGGCAGGTAAGGTGGTCTGGTATTCCTATCTCTAAGAATCTTCTACAGTTTGTTGTGATCCACACAGTCAAAGGTTTTGGCATAGTCAATAAAGCAAAAAAAGATGTTTTTCTGGAACTTTCTTGCTTTTTTGATGATCTAACAGATGTTGGGAACTTGATCTCTGATTCCTCTGCCTTTTTAAAATCCAGCTTGAACATCTTAAAGTTCTCAGTTCACATACTATTGAACCCTGGCTTGGAGAATTTGACTTACAATAACACAAATCTGTTATCTTGTACCTCTGGACATCAGAAGTCTGAAATGAGTCTTACTGGGCTACAACCAAAGTATCAGTTTGAGCCAGTTCTTTCTGTGCCGGGGTCCAGCCCCTGTGGATCCAGGGAATTTGAAGCGGGGACGGCGCTGGCGACGATCAGGAAACAATTGCTTAATTAAGTATTAATTAAAGATATAAAGAATAATAGAAATGAGGATAGCTCAGTGAGGAGGAAATTCAGTGAAGAAAAGCGGATGAAATAAGGATAGCTCAGTGAGAACATTTTGTGGAGAGAGGAGGCTGAATAAATCAGCCAGAAGGTAAGAGAAAGAACGACATGGGGAGACCAAGTTTCGGTGAACAAGGCCCCACGCTTTATTTTTCAAAGTAGTTTTTATACCTTAAGTTTTGCATAGAGGATAATGGGGGAAGGGGTGGAGTCATGCAGGGACAGCAGTCCCTGAGCCAGGCTTTCAAACCTATCATACGCAAAAGTTTAGGTGAGTTACATCATCTTCTGGCCCGGAGGCCTATTAACATTTTAAGAAACTTACTTTTCTCTAAAGGTGATTATTCTAAAGTCGGGCACCACCCTCCAAAAGCATTGGAGTTGCATTTCTATAGGGCAAAGTTGTGGTGGGTTGTAACAAGAAAAAGAATTAACTCAAGGGTCCAAGGTTACAAACATTAAAGCTACTACTTACATTTCTATAAACCAATTATATCAATCAATACACTGCCAAGGACACAGACTTAGTAGCAAACATTGGCCCAACAAGTGAAAAACCCTTCACCAATACAATTTCTAATCAATCTTTTAACTACTCAAAGGAATCTGTATTTAGACAGTTTAGAACATCTCATGCCTCTCAGTTGGGAAGCTCTAAACAATCACATGTGGCCGGAAAAGCCTATTCGGGCAGGCTAGAAGATTTCCAAAGGAGTTCGTAGGCTGAAACACTGTCACACCCAGGAATTATTAACTGGAGCTGTAAGTTAACTCTTTTTTCAGAGAGAGGTAGTGGGGGATAGCCCCCTGTAAAGTCAGAGGTGTAGGTGAGAACACAAAGCAGAAAGTAGGCAGACTCTGGTTTTTGGGGGTAGATGCTCGAGAATTTCCAGGGGGCTCCTGAGGCTCGATCTCGCCCTTGCATGTGCCAAGCCTCCTTCCTCATGACCTTTGTCATGGGCGGAGTGCTGATCCAAGCGGGCTCCCAACACTTCTGAAAGAAACCAGCTGGAAAAAACTGTTCCTTGCTTCTTCCCACTTCTAGATGCTTCCAGTATCCCTTGTTCTGTGGCCACATCACTTAAAAAAAAAAAAAAAAAAAAAAAGCTTAAAAAAAATTTAATTTATTAAAAATTTTTTTTCACGTTTAATTTTATTTATTTACTTTTGGCTGTACTGGGTCTTCATTGCTATGCAGGTGCTTCGCTAGCTGCAGCAAGCAGGGGCTACTCTCTAGTTGTGGTGTGTGGGCTTCTCATTGCAGTGGCTTCTCTTGTTGCAGAGCACAGGTTCTAGGTGCATGGGCTTCAGGAGTTGTGGCTCCTGGGCTCTAGAGCACAGGCTCAATAGATGTGGCACACGGGCTTTGTCGCTCCATGTCCTGTGGGATCTTTCTGGATTGGAGATCCAACCCATGTCTCCTGCATCTACAGGTGGATTCTTTACCACTGAGTCACCAGAGAAGCCCTGGCCACATCACTTTGATCTCTGTTTCCATCATCACGTCACCTTCTCCTCTGACTCTTACTTCTGTGTTCCTCTTATAAGAAACACTGCCATCACACTTAGATTATCCAGGATGATCTCCCCATCTCAAGATCCTTAACTTAATCGCATGTGAGAAAAGTCTCTTGTAATGTAACTTTCATGGGTTATAGAGATTAGGATGTGGCCATTGTTCCACACCAGCCTAGACTTCTGTCTAACTCCACACTGCGATACCCAACTGCCTAGTTTGCAACTCTGCTGGGATATATAATAGGCCTCTTAACACTGGTATGATGGTCAACAGTCTTCCTCATCTCAGTTAATGCCAACCCCTTCCTTCTAGTTGCCCAGTTGAAAAATTCTGTAGTCCCTCCTAATTCCTCTCTTTTTTGCCCCTCATGTACCTCATCCAGTTTCAGCATCCAATTGTCTCTCTCTTTATATTGTACCAGAATCCACCCACTTCATACCATCTCCAATGCTATCAGCCTGTTTCAGCTCACCATTGATATTCACCCAGAGTATTGCAACACCCTCCTAACTGGCCTCCTGGCTTTTTAGACTTTCCCACCCACTGCAGTTTATTCTCCACACAGTAGTCTGAGTGATCCTGCTAAAACAAAAGTTGGATCATGCTGTTCTTCTTAACACTACTTTTCAATGACTTTCTATTTTACAAATAATGGCCACCAGGTCCTGTGTGACCTATGCCCTCATTACCTCTCTGGGCTCATCTTCCACTGCTGTCTCCTTCACCTACTTTGCCCCAGCTACCCTGAACTCCTGGATGTGCCCTGAGAATGCCAAGCATCTTCCTACCTCAGGACCTTTGCATCTACTGTTCCCCCCGTCACAGAGGCTCTTCTCCAGATGTCCATGTAGCTCACTCTCTCACATCTTTCCTCAATAACAACATCCCTGATCTCCATAGAGAAAAGCCTGCTGCATATCCTTCCCCGCCCCAACTCTCACTCTCTCCCTTACCCACTTTCTTTTTCTCCACCACTTATTTCTCCTCCGATTATTACTATCTCTCAGTTTTAATACTTACTTGTTTTGTTTGTTGATTTCCTCCTTCATATTGTTTGTTCTCCTTTTCTAAACTGTAAGTTCTATGAAGATGTGCATTTTTGCCTACTTTGTTTCCTTTTATAATTGAGAACGGTGCTTCACTTTTTTACGGATTTGTTGAATGGCGAGCGGAGGGTTTTCCCACATAGGTATCAAGGAGATTAGTGAAATGTGGCATTTACTGCAACTGTTCTTTTATTAATTTAATCATTCAGGGTTTGTCAAAGATTGGCTCTGAGCCTAGACCTCAAGTAGCTCATAGTCTTTGGACGAGACATATGTGCTGTGATATTGTGATTTATAAAATATATATACTAGGACCTCCTATTATATATACTACTGCGGGCAGGAATCCCTCAGAAGAAATGGAGTGGCCGTCATGGTCAACAAAAGAGTCCGAAATGCAGTACTTGGATGCAATCTCAAAAATGACAGAATGATCTCTGTTCATTTCCAGGGCAAACCATTCAATGTCACAGTAATCTAAGTCTATGCCCCAACCAGTAACGCTGAAGAAGCTGAAGTTGAACGGTTCTATGAAGACCTACAAGACCTTTTAGAACTAACACCCAAAAAAGATGCCCTTTTCATTATAGGGGACTGGAATGCAAAAGTAGGAAGTCAAGAAACACCTGGAGTAACAGGCAAATTTGGCCTTGGAATACGGAATGAAGCAGGGCAAAGACTAATAGCGTTTTGCCAAGAAAATGCACTGGTCATAGCAAATACCCTCTTCCAACAACACAAGAGAAGACTCTATACATGGACATCACCAGATGGTCAACACCGAAATCAGATCGATTATATTCTTTGCAGCCAAAGATGGAGAAGCTCTATACAATCAGCAAAAACAAGACCAGGAGCTGACTGTGGCTCAGACCATGAACTCCTTATTGGCAAATTCAGACTGAAATTGAAGAAAGTAGGGAAAACCACTAGACCATTCAGGTATGACCTAAATCAAATCCCTTATGATTATACAGTGGAAGTGGGAAATAGATTTAAGGGCCTAGATCTGATAGATAGAGCGCCTGATGAACTATGGAATGAGGTTCGTGACATTGTACAGGAGACAGGGATCAAGACCATCCCCATGGAAAAGAAATGCAAAAAAGCAAAATGGCTGTCTGGGGAGGCCTTACAAATAGCTGTGAAAAGAAGAGAAGCGAAAAGCAAAGGAGAAAAAGAAAGATAAAAACATCTGAATGCAGAGTTCCAAAGAATAGCAAGAAGAGATAAGAAAGCCTTCTTCAGCGATGAATGCAAAGAAATAGAGGAAAACAACAGAATGGGAAAGACTAGGGATCTCTTCAAGAAAATCAGAGATACCAAAGGAACATTTCATGCAAAGATGGGCTCGATAAAAGACAGAAATGGTATGGACCTAACGGAAGCAGAAGATAGTAAGAAGAGGTGGCAGGAATACACAGAAGAATTGTACAAAAAAGAGCTTCACGACCCAGATAATCATGATGGTGTGATCACTGACCTAGAGCCAGACATCCTGGAATGTGAAGTCAAGTGGGCCTTAGAAAGCATCACTACAAACAAAGCTAGTGGAGGTGATGGAATTCCAGTGGAGCTATTCAAAATCCTGAAAGATGATGCTGTGAAAGTGCTGTACTCAATATGCCAGCCAATCTGGAAAACTCAGCAGTGGCCACAGGACTGGAAAAGGTCAGTTTTCATCCCAATCCCAAAGAAAGGCAATGCCAAAGAATGCTCAAACTATCGCACAATTGCACTCATCTCACACGCTAGTAAAGTAATGCTCAAAATTCTCCAAGCCAGGCTTCAGCAATATGTGAACCGTGAACTTCCTGATGTTCAAGCTGGTTTTCGAAAAGGCAGAGGAACCAGAGATCAAATTGCCAACATCCACTGGATCATGGAAAAAGCAAGAGAGTTCCAGAAAAACATCTATTTCTGCTTTCTTGACTCTGCCAAAGCCTTTGACTGTGTGGATCACAATCAACTGTGGAAAATTCTGAGAGAGATGGGAATACCAGACCACCTGATCTGCCTCTTTAGAAATCTGTATGCAGGTCAGGAAGCAACAGTTAGAAGTGGTCATGGAACAACAGACGGGTTCCAAATAGGAAAAGGAGTACGTCAAGGCTGTATATTGTCACCATGTTTATTTAACTTATATGCAGAGTACATCATGAGAA
This sequence comes from Tragelaphus eurycerus, assembly GCA_935064755.1. Lineage (NCBI taxonomy): Eukaryota > Metazoa > Chordata > Mammalia > Artiodactyla > Bovidae > Tragelaphus > Tragelaphus eurycerus. The sequence continues at coordinate 26,432,366 of CAKXYN010000018.1, read as the reverse complement.
ATGCTGGACTGGAAGAAACAGAAGTTGGAATCAAGATTGCTGGGAGAAATATCAATAACCTCGGATACGCAGATGACACCACCCTTATGGCAGAAAGTGAAGAGGGGCTAAAAAGCCTCTTGATGAAAGTGAAAGTGGAGAGTGAAAAGGTTGGCTTAAAGCTCAACATTCAGAAAACGAAGATCATGGCATCTGGTCCCATCACTACATGGAAAATAAATGGAGAAACAGTGGAAACAGTGTCAGACTTTATTTTTCTGGGCTCCAAAATCACTGCAGATGGTGACTGCAGCCATGAAATTAAGAGACACTTACTCCTTGGAAGGAAAGTTATGACCAACCTAGATGGCATATTCAAAAGCAGAGACATTACTTTGCCAACAAACGTTTGCCTAGTCAAGGCTATGGTCTTTCCTGTGGTCATGTATGGATGTGAGAGCTGGACTGTGAAGAAGGCTGAGCGTCGAAGAATTGATGCTTTTGAACTGTGGTGTTGGAGAAGACTCTTGAGAGTCCCTTGGACTGCAAGGAGATCCAACCAGTCCATTCTGAAGGAGATCAGCCCTGGGATTTCTTTGGAAGGAATGATGCTAAAGCTGAAACTCCAGGACTTTGGCCACCTCATGTGAAGAGTTGACTCATTGGAGAAGACTCTGATGCTGGAGGGATTGGAGGCAGGAGGAGAAGGGGACGACAGAGGATGAGATGGCTGGATGGCATCACCGACTCGATGGATGTGAGTCTGAGTGACCTCCGGGAGTTGGTGATGGACAGGGAGGCCTGGCGTCTGCAGTTCATGGGGTCGCAAAGAGTCGGACACGACTGAGTGACTGATCTGATCTGATCTGAAAGCCCTTGGGATTCCCGGTGCTGAGAGAGATAAAGGTGTCTTTTTTATGTTAATAAGATGAATCTGCAAAGCACCTGAACATGGAGACTGGTTGCCAGTGAAGTGAAAGTGAATGCCACTCAGCTGTGTCTGACTCTTTGTGACCCCATGGACTGTACAGTCCTTGGAATTCTCCAGGCCAGAATACTGGAGTGGGTAGCCTTTCCCTTCTCCAGGGGATCTTCCCAACCCAGGGATTGAACCTAGCTCTCCCACATTGCAGGCAGATTCTTTATCAGCTGAACCATAAGGGAAGCCCAAGAATACTGGAGTGGGTAGCCTATCCCTTCTTCAGGGGATCTTCCCAACCCAGGAATAAGATCAGGGAAGCCTATATTGCAGGCAGATTCTTTACCAATTGAGCTATCAAAGAAGCCTGGTCACAAGTACAACCAACCAAATGATTAGAGGCTTGGAACTTTCAGTCCTACCTCCTGATTTCTGGGAAAGGGAGAGGATTTGGAGATTGAGTTCCATCACCAATGGCCAACAATTCAATCAACTGTGCCTATAGAATGAAGCCTCCATGAAACCTGAAGGAACAGGGTTCAGAGAACTTCTAGGGTAGTAAACCATGCCACTGTGCCAGCCCCCAACTCCATGGAACAGATACTTTCTTGTTGGGGACCTTGACCTATGGATCCCTTTGTCTAGCTATTGATTTGCATCTTTTCATATCTTTTTGGAACAAATTGATGATCTAATGAGTAAACTGGCTTCCTGAGTTCTTTGAACCACTCTACCAAGTTAACAGAATCCAAGGAAGAGGGGTTAGTGAGAAACTCTGATTTATAGAGTTATAGACCTCTGACAAATCGGTCAGAAGCCTGGGTTAACAACCTGGACTTATGGGGGCAGCTTTGTGGGACTGAGCCCTTAAGCTCATGTTCTCTCTGGGTAGATGGTGTCAGAATTGAGTTGAATTCTGACACCCGGTTCAGATCCCTGGGCAGGTTCGATCCCTGGGTTGGAAAGATTGCCTGGAGGAGGGCATGGCAACCCACTCTCATATTCTTGCCTGGAGAATCCCGTGGACAGAAGAACCTGGGAGGCTGTAGTCCATGGAGTCGCAAAGAGTCGGGCACAACTGAAATGACTTTGCACACAGCAAGCACGAAATTTTCAAGGCTCAAATGAGTGAAATCTAGAATGATCTGATAGATGGATGTGAAACAAAATCAGTACCACAGGTGAATTAACCAGCCTGCCATTCCCTCAACCCCTAGGCCTCCTCGACTCCACTCAGACTAAGTAGTTTCCCTTCTCTCTGCAAGCGCTCCATCTGTGTTTGTAAACATGAAACCCAAGCCTCTGCCCTCAAGAGTTTCCCCCCTGTAGGGAAGCTCCTCTATGTCAGAACATGCAGGTGTTGTCCTCCGCAGGATGTGTAGTCCCCAGACTTGTCACTTCTCAGGCTTAGGGCTCTTCTGGGGCCGGGGGTGTCTTATTGATCTTGGTATTCCCTGTGTCCTCAAGGTACATGGCACAAAGAGAGAACTGGGTCAATGCATGTTGGAAATAATTAAAAATAGCCTCCTACCTAATGGTTCCTCATATTGCCTTTCCCAGGTACCTCCCAACAGCTGCGTGAGTGAGGCAGAGCTGGGACCACCATCTCTACTTTCACCAGAGTCCAAGTTTCCTTGAGCAGCAGGCCAGGCCGTGGAAGCAGGTCTCCATCAAGGGCACTTCCCACTGGGTCGGCCTGTCCTCTGAGACTCTACAGTGTTTTTATCCCTGCAGCTGCCTTCATTTCCTGACTCACTCCAGCCATCCCAGCACGCCTGCTTATGACATGGAAGAGATGCTCGCTCAGTGCCTGGGGGCCTCACGAGGCAGGGGCTCAGAGAGCTGGGCTGCCTTGTCCCCTGGGCCCTGAACCACAGCCTGGGCTCTTGTGGCCATCTGGGCCCAGCTGCTCCTGTGTTGCAGTGTCCAAACACCCTTCTGCAGCAGGCAGTCTGTGTAGCATGTGTCCTGACCCTACCCCCTTCTGGAATCCCCTCAACCCAGGCCCCCAGGGAGTGGGGGGAACGACTGAACTAGATATTATTTAGTAATTAAGAAGAAAACAAACAGAAAGATGTGTGCTTTTTTTTTTTTTTTTTTCCTTTTGGCTGCATCAAAATGCTTCTGCTTTCCAAATGGCCTCATAGGTTTGCCCCACCCACCCCTCAAATGCAGCCTGCCTGTGCTTCTGGCTCCTGGGGTTGTAGAGCTGAGTCAGCAGCAGCAGCTGCATGGAGAGAGGCTGCTATCGAATCTTGTGACAAGGGTCCCTAAAAAGCACTGGAAGAACAGTGCCTTGTAACTGTACTTTGCCTATCACTTTACAAGTTACTTCCTCATCCATTATTCATAGGAGCCTCACAGCTTTCTGCCTAGGTCAGCAGGCTATTACTAAGGGCAAGAATGGATTTTGTAAATCTCAGTGAACTTAGATTGGCCATGACCCTTAACACAATCCCTCGGTGTGAAAACTGTGGCGTAGGAATCTATACAACCTGTGGTAGAGATGAGGGAGTTAATCACCAAACCAAACATAACCTGGTGCAAAGCCAGCACACCTGGCCTCAGGCCTCGCTTGCCAAATGAACTGGGGCAACACACAACCCGCTCTGGGCCTCAGTTTTCCTATCTATAAAGTGAGATGTATGATCTGCAAGGTCTTGCCTAGTTATTTGGATGAGGACATATTAAGAGATAGGGCTATTATAGACTTATTGTTGAATGCCCAACACACACACCTACACACTCTGAAGTGGGGTGAATGTCTATTGAAATCAACCAGTCCATGAACTTGTCCCCAGTTATTACCCAATCAGCAGGCAATGCAGCAATGCATGTCTTAAGCATTAGATCCTAACTTCACTGTGTGCTTTTCCTTTTAAATTAATGGTTTCTGTGCTCATGAGGATTTCCTGGAACTTCAAAAGTGTTGTAAGAAGATGCAGGGATGGGAGATACATCATGACATCTTTGACGTGACCTCAAAAAGTGATGGTCCCTCTGTTTTCTCTTGGCAGCAGAGGGAGATGGGAATAGGACCCAGAACCCCCTCTTCACCTGTAGGCCTGGGGAATAAGCAATAGATAAATGTCTGGTGCTTACTGGGTCATCTGCTTCCTAGGAAAGTAGTAATTCTGAGGGTGCCCTATTCCAAGGTCAAACTCTACTCAGGGCAGCAACCATGGGAGGGCGTGGTGAGTACACAGCGAGTCTCATTTGTGCTATGAATTAAATCTTAATGCAAAATATCCTTAGAAGCAAAAAAGAAAAAGCAGGAGCTCAATCAATTATTTTGTCAAGTTCAGTCCTGTCCAGCTGAGGTTGTAAAGCACTAAACCCCATGGAAACAATTGTCGTCATTTCAGTGAACAAAACCCAAGATTGAAAAACAGAACTTTCAACATGTGTTTATCCTGAATGGACCTTAGTCACATGGTCAAGTATCTTTCAGCTGGGCTGAAACTGACTCCTGACCTAGTGAAAAGAAAGAAGTTTGATTTAGTTTTAAAACATACTATTATCAGAGCAAAATATTATAATTATTTTGTAAAATGTAGTAGCAGCCATTTAAAACAAACATAGTTTATTAAAACATTTATATTGGGATAATGTTGGACAGGGAGTTAAAATAAGATGAAAATTTATGGAGAAAGCAAAATTATATTCATTGCTTTTGAACTACGGACACGACTGAAGCGACTTAGCAGCAGCAGCAGTGCTGTTTTTTAAAATTTGATTAATTGTTTTAAGTTGTTTTTCAGGCTTGTTTTGGTAGCCCTTGCAGAAATTCTAACGAATATATATTGGTTATATATTAATGAAATAAATAGAGAAATCGATATGTTAGTGACATTAATACTTGTTATATCTCAAATGAGTACAAAATATGCATTTTAACTGTGTTAAGAGATTTTTAAAATTCCATAAGATATATTTGAAGTATAGGTCCTACATAAAGGAATAACTTTAATGATCTAATTTGTATGTGTTTAAGAGCATCTCACTTAATAGAAGGGGAAAAAAAAAGTTTATACTATGGTTCCCGAAAATTAGAACAATTATGGTACAAATTCTTGCCACTGCCTAAAAGAAGTTAAGTATTTGGAAAGAATGGGCAGAAAGGAAAGAAAAGGCAAAAGCAAGAGTCAACCATAATCCATTCTCCACTGACAAGGTTTCTTAAAATAAGGCTGTTCAAAGTCCTGGAATCCAAACACTGGGGTCATAGGGGGCAACCCCCACATGCCCTCCACCTGACATCTCACCTATTACAGCTAATTTCTTTCACGTGTTGAGTAGAATGGGCGCTGGATAGAAACTCTGCATGCACAACGGAATATTTCATCTGACACTCCGCAAGTACTTGTTTTATGAAAGGAGCTCAAGAGGCAAGCAAGGTTAATGACTTGCCTAAGGTCACAGGGAAAGTAAGTGGGGAAAATGGAAACAGAACAGTCTGCCTTGACCACCCTCTAGACCTTGGTATTCGTTTCTTCTCCAGTCTTTTCTGTGGTACATGAGGCAACTCATTAGGAAGCAAGATGAAATGGGATTTTTTTTCCTTAGCTTACTCTTTTCAATAGTTAGAAAAACTTCTTTGCTGAGATGCTGCCTGATTTCTTTCTAAAACAATATATAAGACTCCCTGAAAGTGCCTATAAATGGGATTCTCATTGCTCCATCATTATCATCATCATTGCTATTCTTCTTATTGTGATGATGGTGGTGGTGGTTCTCAGTAGTAGCAATTTAGGCTTTCCACCATCACAGCCCTTTGGAACCACAAAGTCTGTAAGACTTCCTACCCTGAGGTCATGAAGTCCACTCCTTCCTGAAATCGTGATTTGCGAAGGCTCAGAGGAAGGTCATGGAGTGCACCAATTAGAGGTCTACTCTAGCCTTCTGCTAGGTTTAGCATCCTGTTCAGGGCCTTGGGGTGGCTACTCTGTTTTTACCATCCCTCACTCCCTGTCCTAGGGCTTTCTCAGTGGATCAGTGGGTAAAGAATCTGCTTGCAGTGCAGCAGACACGATGATCCCTGGATCGGGAAGATCCCCTAGAGGAGGAAATGGCAACCCACTCCAGTATTCTTACCTGGAAAATTCTATGGACAGAGGAGCCTGGTGGGCTACAGTCCATGGGGTTACAAACAGTCGGACATGACCGAGTATGAGCATGGACGGATGGACTCCTTGTGCCAAGATGCAATCATAGAATAAGGTCCTCGTGAAGTGCTTCAGATTGAGAGTTTCCAGGAAAGAGAATGTTAACTTTGTTGACAAATTCCAGGGTTTGGAAGCCCCAGGTCTTAATTCTTTGTGCAAACTCTTGTCCTGTGTTTGCATGCCCCCTCGTGCTCCTAATTAGTCTTGTCATGGGCTCCTACGCTATTGTTTTAAACATCATCTTGTGTCCCAGGAGCCAAGGGGTCCTTCAGGGTGAGTAGTGCTGTATTTGTGTATATTTTTAAGAAATGGTCATCACTCTTCTCGCCATGGCGGCCATCAGTCTTCACTGAGGTGTTGCCATAGAGATGTTGTCTGATCCATCTCTATTGATCGCCCCCTTTAAAGGGGGCCCTGAATAGGCACTGAGGTAGGTAAATGTATGCAGTGACATTGAGCGGATGATTCTATTCTGAAAAATTCCTGCACCGTTTGTTTCTGTGCTTGTCTGAGGGCTGGGACACGGTGTTGGGTTTTGTCGCGCGTGCTCTCCTCACAGGCCCAGAGTTAATGCAAGCCTTGTTTGGAACCACTGAAGCAGAAATTTCTCTGCTGCCAAGGACAAAAGCTTCACAGGCCACCTCAGAGGCTGCTTTGGGAAGGCTGTGTCTCCTGGGCTCCCAAAGGAAATGAGAGATAACACAGAACACGGAGGAGTGCCCTCAGAATTCTCCCAGCCCTCCTGGCCCCACTGGACACATCTGGCCCCACAGAGACTCCTCTGGCCAAGTGCGGGCTTCTCCAATCAAGGGTTTAATTTGATTTGCCGTTTTCCAGGCTGTTGAGATAAATCATCTTGAAGATGTGTGTGCTTTTCTGTTTATGTGATAAGTGTGTATTTGCACAGCTCTCTGCTCTTGTTGTTTCCCTCTTGGGTGCGGGAGTGAGAAGCTCTCTTAGGAAAAACAATGATCGTTTCATCAGTCCATGCCTTTATGTTTAAACCAAATAATATGCAAGTCGTCTTCCCTCTCTGAGAAGAGAAAGGGAGGGAAGGAGGAAGGGAGGAAGGATTTATTGAGAGCCTTGTGTCCTGGAATAGTGTATGCTTGGAAAATCACCATAAATGAATTTTGCTGAAGAATGAATGGATGAGTGATTGTTTAAAGCTAGCTTGTTCCAAGTTAGGAGTTTGCAGAAATATTTTTTCCTTTCACTCTTCACAACCCTTTGGGGAGTGATTAGCCTCTTTTTACAAAAGGGTTAAGTGACTTGCCCAAGGCCACGTGGAAAATGAATGGTGGCCTTTGGGATTGAGTCTGGGTCTTTTGATTCCAAGTCCAGTGCTCTTTTTCTGCAGCCCTGTTTCTTGCTTCTTTGTTCGGTGGCTTCTGTCTGTGGTCCAGAGCTGCATGAGCAAGGTTAGCTCTCTCCCTTCAGGCACTAACATAGCCTGGGTGAAGCCACCCATTTCCTCCTGCTCCTTGCCCTGATCTGTGTCCTTGGCCATTTGGCCATGGCCAGTCTCGGCCTGATGTTAGCAGCATTGAAGAGGGGAAGAGCGTGAGACACAAGTGGAAACCGCAAAGCTACACACATTCCTTGAACTTCAGGGATAGGTCCAGGGTGGGTTGCGTGATGGTGCTTCTGGTCCCCAGATGTTTGCTTGTCTGTCAAGTTGCTGCATGTGTGGGTCATGTCAGCTGAAGGCTGGAAGGCAGGAGAGGAAAAAGCTTTGTCACACGGCCTTGCAGAGCGTCGGAGTATGGATTTGGAGACACACAACTCCAGTGTTCATCCATCCATTGGTTCATTCTCTCACTCATTTTCTCACTCACTCTTAACCTCACTCATTCATTCACATACTCAGTACACTCTGAGGAGGACAGGAGCCATGGACAGGAGTCTGGTGCAAAGCGTGCAGAAATGAAGATGTGCCCTGTTTGCCATCAACTCAGAAATGTATAATTATAGCAGCGAAATGACAATGATTAACATCTGCCCTTTATATTTATGGAATGCTTTCACATCTCCTATCCAAACTTCACCATATTCTATGTGGTAGGAATTATTGCTAAATCCATTTTGCAGATGAGGAAAACCACACTCAGAAAAGCTATCCAAAGCCCTTTGAGTGCAGGTCCCGTGTGGTTTTGAATAGTTCAAGTCTGGAGGGGCTTTTCTTAATCCCTCCGCCTGCCTTTTTATGACCAAGGAGTCAGCTGGTTTGGGATAATGAGAAGCCACTTGTGCCAAGCTCTATTTCACTCCTTCAAATAGCAGGGGCGGGTAGTAATATTTTATAGAACTCTCCAGGAAAGACTGCTTTGGCTGTGTTTTTAAGAGATCAAAAGTGGGTTGCAAGGTTTTCACAATTTTGGACCACAGTAGTGAAGGAAATGGCAACCCACTCCAGTGTTCTTGGCCTGGAAAATCCTAGGGACAGGGGAGCCTGGTGGGCTGACTTAGCAGCAGCAGTGATTTTTAATTTTGGATGCACATCAGGAGCTTAGAAACACTCAGGCCTGCACCCTAATCAGAGACTGTGACTAACTGGTCTGAGATGAGATCCGGCATTGAGTTTTTGCTTTTTTAAACAAGCTCGCTGTTTAAAAATGTATTTATTTATTTATTTATGGTCTCACTGGGTCTTTCTTGCTGTGTGTGGACTTTCTCTAGTTGTGGAGAGCGGGGGCTGTATCTCTAGTTGCAGTGTTCGGGCTTCTCACCGCAGTGACTTCTCTCATTGCAGAGCACAGGCTCTAGGAGCATGGGCTTCAGTAGTTGCAGAAAATGGGTCAGTGGTTCCGATTTCTGGGCTCTAGAGCACAGGCTCAGTAGCTGCGGCCCATGGGCTTAGCTGCTCCGCAGCCTGTGGAATCTTCCTAGACCAGGGATTGAACCCGTGGCCCCTGTGCTGGCATTGTGTAGTGCCCATGCACTACATCTTATCCACTGTAACACTGGACAAGTCCCAGGCACTGTGTTTTTATTCATGTCCACTTTAAGCTAGGGTGTTCCTTGACTCAGTTTTAGCCTGTCTTGCAGGTGTCCTCTGACCAGGAGCACTGGGGCAGTGGTTGTATGTTATAGGGGCCTGAGCGTGAGGGGTCCCATACTGTGCTGGGCTCCATGCTGCCAGGTTGGGACTCTCATGGACAGTTGTCACACTAGAAATTCACATCTAATAAGCAGTGATCTGGGAAGTAGGACTAGTGACCAAGATTGAAGATTAGCTTCAGTGACCCAGAAAATTCCTGTGAAATAGTCAAATATGATTTCTCCACTTTCATTACAATACTTACAGAGGTGATGTAAGTATTGTATATGAAATGTGCACAGGAGATGGGGCACAGAGATGAATGAGACCTACCCCTCCTTTCATGGAACTCAAGGTCTGTAAAAGAAATACACAGAGAGTACATTTCAATAGAATGTGATGTAGAGAAAGGGGTGCCAGGTGACCTGCCTGCAGAGCCTCAGGAAGGCTGCACCGCAGAGGGGACACTTGATTTGGTTGTGAAGGGCGACCTGGGGTTCTGCAGGCCCAGCAGTGGGAAGTGCTTTGCAAGTAGAAGGCACAACAGGAAGAGAGGGAGGCAGTGAACAGGAAGAGTAAGAAATCCAGTAGGACCACTAGAGGAGGAACTGGGGAAGGATGAGGTCCGGGCCAAGAGATTGCAGCACTGCACTTTATTCTGGAAGCAACAGAGAACCAGGAAAGGATTTCAAGCCTAGGAGTGACAGTCTGGGTCTTGAGAAGGTTATTTGCGCAGTGGCCTTGGGGATGCATTGGACTGGCAGTGATTCCAGCGGGCAGTAGAGACTGGAGGAGAGACCCGTCAGAGCTGTCCTAGGACCAGAATGGGCAGTGGCTGGAGGTTGGAGAGAAGGGGCCCAGAGAGGTATCCTCTAGCCAAGACCTTGCAGGGAGAGGAAAGGATTCTTCCCAATGAGCGAGGGACCAGCAACAGCTGCTGCAACTGCTATTAGAAAACAGAGCTTCCCGGGCAGGCTTCACTCTCCCACACCCTCCTTAACCGCCTCCCTTGAGAGTCATCTCAGGAGATGCTCCCCATGAACCTGGTCCTGCTGAGTTGTCTCCAGCCCCTCAACTCCCTAAAGATGCTAAGCTGCCTTGAATATGTGTCTGGTGCAGGCATGCCCACATGTGGAGCCTTAAACATTAGGGTCTGTCTTGTTGACCAAATGCTCTGGACTCCCCAGGGCTGAGAGCTATTAGGGAAACAAAAGACTACCCTTTTAATTAGACTCTGCATGTCCTTGCAGGGCGGGGCGAGAGGCGCAGAGTCCCAGGGGTTCTGGTGATTAGATGCAACAGGGGAAAAGTTTAAAACATCTGGGTGTGTTTATACCTCCAAAGCCATGACCGAAACACACAAAACACACGAGGATTTAAACAAGCTGAACCTTCCTCTTGGCTTTTGTTTAAACTTATTTGCAGCCGCCTGGGAGGATCTAGTGATGATGGGAAGCATCAGGGGAAGCCCTCCCTCTGCTCTCTGGGGATGCTCACCTGCCTTCTAGTAAAGCCAAGACCTAGGAAGGAGAAGAGGGGGCATTAACAGTGTGAAAAAAATGTTACCTTTATACTGTTGCTTAGGGCATCTTTTGTTGCATAATCAAGTATCTCGCTTTATAGCTAGTGGGTGCACGAGGGCACTGAAGCTGGGGTAGCAGATCCCCTGAAGGTTTAAGACTTTCAGCTGAGAACTGTGTAAAGCCCCACACCTAACTTTCTGTAATATATAAATACATATCCTGAAAAGGAAGGGGAGAAAGGAGCAGTGAATGGTGAAGAGATTTGTCCTCAAAAGTCACTAGAAAAGTCAAACAAAAGATTGACTTTCCTTCATCCTGAAAATGTCTGTTTTGCAGTATATGGCTAGATTCATTGAGATCCGTCAGAGTGATAGACTTTTAGTGCAAATAACAGGGAAGAATGTTCTTTTCTAAAAGTTGCTCCCACTATGAGACATTGTGTCTGCGTGTGTGCTTAGTCACTCAGTCGTGTCCGACTCTTTTCGATCCCAGGGACTGCAGCCCACCAACTTCCTCTGTCCCTGGGGATTCTCTGGGCAAGAATACTGGAGTAGGTTGCCATGCCCTTCTCCAGGGGATCTTCCCAACCCAGGGATCGAACCCAGGTCTCTCGCATCGCAGGCCGATTCTTTACCAATTGAGCTACCAGGGAAGCTCATAGGAGACATAGATCTCATACTAAATCTAAGAGGAAATATAAGTAAATGAACTGGCCAGTTCCTTTCTCTTGACAAAATGTCCATGGCTCATCTTCTAGAATAGTCAGCTCTAAGCAAAGTCCATCATCCTGAGAGTCAGAGAGGATAAGAAAGCTATTCTCCTGGCTGATGCCGCTATTTTTTTTTTCCTTAAGAAAGACTGCTTTGCAAGAGCGTTTTGAACAAATTGCGCCATTTGAAAGAAGGCAGGGATAGAACAGAAGCCATCAAGCTTTAATTTCTCTGCTAATTAATGGTTGATCATCTATCCTTTTATGATTCTTGACCCCAGAAGGAAAATTTATTAGTACTTTTAGATTTTGCACAGTCGTGTTAAATGAGGCATGTAATACACTAATTTAGTGTCTCATTAGCATAAGCAAGGCCTCCCCAGCCCCTCCGCTCCCTATGGAAGGCTTAATCTGGAGCTGTGTGGAATTTTCCTGGGACATGCATGATTTCTCTAGGCTCAAATACCTGAGAAGCCATAGCAGAGATGTGGGCTTACCCCACCCACCCTGGGGTTTCAAACATGGACTCTGTCCTTCATTTTAATGAGAATATTTAAGCCCTCACATCTTCAAGCTGTTTCACAACAGTGTTCCTGCAAAACTCAATTTTACAGCCTGTGCAGCTATTTCTCACGATCTCAATTCCACCCCCTCAATGAAAAACCAAATCTAAGCTCTGGGAGAGGATTTCTGTTTGTTGAGACGATGGACAGTTGGTCATGTTTATATTTAATATAGACATCTAGCCTAGATGTTTCTCTGGTGTAAATGCCAACTCAGTAAATGGCCAGTTTTGCTGCATATATGTTTGAAACCCTGAGAAGCCTGCATCAAGCTGATGGACTTCAGGGTCCAGGTTATAAGGGAGGCAGGGGAATGCGGAGAAGCTCACTGGGTAGGCACCCGACTGTATCCATACTGCCACCAGCTTCCTTTGGGAACTGCAGAAAGGCACTTGCCCTGTGTGAACCTCTGTTTTTCCACCTGTTAAATGATCTGTAAATCTTCACGCCTAAAGTTTCTTTCACTTCTGATACTCCATCATTCAGCAAGTAAGAAATGCCAGAGGCAGGCTAAGTGACTCAGCCTTGGGAAGGGGATCAATTCAGAAGAAGAGTTTTGAAATATCAGAAATTTTCAGAAAGTCCATATATTTTGGCCCACCAATTCTATTTTACAGAATATAATCCAAGAAGAAAATCAGACAAATGCATAGGGGGAAAGAAAAGGGTATTTATGAGACCGTCATGGATTGGTTAAATAAAATATAGTATAGCTATATGATGGGATACTATGAAACCATTAAAAATAAGGCCACAGAATATTGTAGGCATGGAAAAATGCTCACAGTATTTTGTTATGCAAAAATCTAAGGTTTCTAAACAGGATTTCTCATATGATACCAGTTTTGCAAAAATATGTCCATAGATATGTTTAGACAAAGATCTGGAAGGATCTATACCAATAGGTTCATAGAGATCCTTTGGGGGTAGGATTCTAGGGAATTTTTGTTTTCTTCTTTACACTTTCTTATATTTTCAATATTTACTCACAATGAATTTAAATTACTCTTAGAGTTTAAAAACATTACAGAAATTATTTAAGGGAAATAAAATCTTGGCTCTGAATATATATATTCTTTTTCCATCTCAGCTTTCACACATACACAATGACAACCATCAATCATCTCAAAAGATCAGGAAATAAATGATTTATTAGCTGGAGGCTCTTCATGAAAACTTTGGATGACCAAAACTATTTCATATCAGCACAACTCTGGCACCACTTCATTAAAAAAAAAAAAATTATTTGGCCCCGCTGAGCAGCATGTGGGATCTTAGCTCCCCAACCAGAGATCAAACCCAATCCATGCCTCCTGCAGTGGAAACTTGGAGTCTGAACAACTGGACCACCAGGGAAGTCCCTATGCAACTTCTAACTGTAGAGACAAAATGTGTGAAGGTTTTTGAATGCATGGCCACTTGTCTGGTACGTGTCCTTATGATTTCTGAGTGTCAGTCTTGCAAAGGCATTAAAGATAATCCAGGCTGGCCCCCATGTTATACAGACGGGGAGGAACTTGCCTCGGGTCTGAGATGTAGTTACATCAAAGCCAGGCTAGTACCTGCTTCCCAAGTCCTGTCTCTAGACCTGGGCTGTTAAAACACCGTTTCTCTCCAGGCACCTATGGAGGATGCACCAGACTGACAGATGCATGCAGACTTCCTTCTGGTATGAATCTTTCCTTTCTTCTCTAGATATAAATTCTGAGAGGTCAGGGAACTTCCTGCTCAGTGGAGGTCCTTGGTTCTGGAATGAGGCTTGCCTGCAGATCTTGAGTCTGGAGCAGGCTTACCCAGGGCTGGGGCATCCAGTACAGCTGCTGTCTGCACACCAGGGTTTTGGGCCATCCTCTCTTCTGAGATGGATAATGGTGGTAACAAGTTTGTTTCCTCTGAAGTACATTGCTCTTTCGGGTTAATGTGTCCTTTGGGGAGGGGAAGGAGAGGTTGGAAAAATCAAAATATTGATGTCATTTATAAATTTCCCCAAGAACATCCTCACTGCTGGGAACGGCACTGGGTCATGGGGAGTGGGGAAGGAGTGGGGAGGGGCATGCAGAAGAACAAGATGCTGCTCCTGCCCTCAAGATGTTCAGGATCTAAGAAGAAGAGTAATTATGTGGATGAGGGACAGCAGAATAAAGCAGCCTACAAGAACCTGAAAGGGTACAAACCCAATACCTACTGGGAGACCCAAATGACATTCTGCCTACTTTGGAGGGAGGAGATCCCTGAAGTCTTCTAGGAGAAAGTGACCTTTGATAGACTTTCGGAAAACAGAAAAGATTTCAGCACTTGGAGGTAGAGGAAAGGGCATGAGGTTGAAGGGAGCAAGGGGTGACAGTGGGGCTGGCGTAGTTGCAGGACAGCATGGTGGGGGCGGGACCAGAGACAGGGAAGGGACCCTGATGAGGCTGGAGCTCTGTGCACACAGGGAAACACCACAAGAGAGCCACGTGTTGGAGGGAAGTCGGGGTTATGTCTTGAATGGTTCGAAGACCCTGACTGTAAAGGTGTTTGGACTTATCCTATGGGCAAAAACAGGCATGGCCTGCAGGATTTTCAGCTGAGCTGTGTTTTAGGAAAGTTTTGCTCATGGTGGAGCAACTAAAGTCAGAGGCCGTGGTTTTGGAAAGAATATAGGAAGACTACATATCCCCCCCACCCCTTGCTCCTTCCAGGTGATGTGAGCATAGGAACGAAGCCCTTCAGTTCTCTGGGCCTGTTGGCGGATCTTACAATCTGCAGAGAGAACCTTCTGATCTGGTTGTTTTGGCAGCAGTAGCTGGGAGCCAAGAAAAGTAAGGAGTGTCTGTGGTAGCCCCTCAGGGGTGACGGAGGGCTGGTGTCCTTCCCACCACCATTCAGGGGAGATTCTGCTCCCACTTGAAAGCTGTGACCTCAGTCTGGTTCTGAGTCTGAACTGGAAAGCCACATTTTCCAATGAAGGGATGCTGCAGGAAATAATAAATCTCTCGAGATTTATGGGCCAGGAAATTCCTTCAAGAACATAAATAGAGAAGAGGTGAGGCAAAGGTGGGCAAGGCAGGGAGCAGCTGCCTGGGATCCTCTGGGCACACACAATGGGCTGGGGATTTGTCCAGAACTCAGAGTGAAGAAGGATTTGGTGCACTAAGTTGTTTCAGTGCTGTTCAACTCTTTGTGAACCCATGGACCATAGCCCACCAGGCTCCTCTGTCCATGGGATTCTCCAGGCAAGAATATTGGAGTGGGTTGCCATGTTCTCCAGGGAATCTTCCCGACCTAGGGATTGAACCCATGTCTTTTAAGTCTCCTGCACTGGGCACCACCTGGGAAGCCTGAGAAGGATTTTAAAGGTAATCTAATTCAATGTCTCTTGCTTTTCTGTCATGGAATTCATGGCTCTTACTCTGCAAAATGGTGAGGATGAACTAAATGACCTGCAGGGTCTTTATCACCGGGTCATTTGATGTTTGTTGTAAAGACCTGTGCTCTTGCTCTGGGGCCTGATCACACTGTGTGTGTTTCACTCTCCCCGACTGAAAATGCAATCAACAGAGTCTCACACATCACCCACGTTTGGGCTGGAGATTAATGAGAGGACATCTGGAAACTTCCCTTGGAGGGATACATCTGGGCCTGATTACCTTCTTATTTACTGTCTTTTTACTCTGGAGACAGACTCGTAGACTCACCCTAGGGGACAATAACAGAAGCATGCACACCATCCCCACACACCTTCCAAATTACCCCCAGCCCAGCTGCAGGGAGAGAGGATGGAGGAATCCACACACACAAACTGGGCACACACACATGCACTCACACACACACATATATACCCTTTCTCCCCCTTGCTCTGTCCAGTGTCGGTAGGACAGTGAATTACCTTCACTGTCAGAGATGAGAGACCAGGCTTCTCCCTGTCGCTGGTAAAGTCCCGCTGGCCCCCGCCTCCCACTCCAAGCTGCCTACTGGTTTCCACCAGCAGATGGCGCCCGGAGCTCTCAGACCACAGGGCCACACATCCCTAGGCCTGAACTCCTGGCCTCCCCCACCCGCAGCCTTGGAAAGGGATAATTCGGGAGTCATCAGTGGGAGGGCTGCCAAGGACTTCAATTTACTATTTGGAACTTGGATAAGTTTCCCCAGATGGGGCATTGTAGGGGAAAGAGGAAAAGGGGAGGGGGGGCAGCGTCTCAGGGGCCGGGGGCAGATTTGGTCCATCTCTGGCAGCCAGACGGTCCTTCCTGCAAGACCCCACCCAAAGGGGTGTCTGAAGCCAGGGCGGGTCACACCCTGGAAGGAAAATGCTTTCACTAGTGTGAAAACCAAGAGAACAAAAGGATTCACAGACCAAAAATGAAGTCAAGGAGAGCTTCGAAATCATGGGCATTCTTCCCACTCCCAGTCTCTGACTCATCTCTGAACCCCAGTTTCAACCTCACCTACTGCTTGAAGCTGTCGCTGAACCATGTGCCTGGGGTCAGAATTAATCACCAGCTGCCTCCCTGGGCCTCCGACACTCCAGCCTTGCAGCGTGGATCATCCCTCTCCCAGGGTGACAGCTCCTTGCATAAGTGTGTATTGCCCCCATTTGACTGTGGTTACCCTCGGCCAGGGGCCAGACCCCACTTACCCCAGAATCCCCATGAGTCCAGAACAGCACTGGCTCACAAGTCCTGGAGAGTCAGAGAAGAGTGAAGAAAATTGTCTCTAGAGCCTGGAGAATATCCTACCAGCTGGAATGGTGAAGTTGAAAGTAAGAATCCCTCTTAGGTGGGGTCACAGGACTCCTGATGTAGATGTAGGTGAAACATACACACACACACACACACACACACACACACACTCACCCCTCCTGGAGTAGTAGAGGAGGAGGGAATGTAAAAAATGTGGTGGTGCCAGCCACAGAGAGGTCTGGAAATGCCTTCTTAATTGAACCTTTCTGGGAGCAGGCTGGCTGGAGGAGGGTAAGGAGCAGAGAGGAGCTGGCAAGGAAGGGCCCAGGGGGCTCTGAGCCCCCTCCTTTTGGAAGCATGAGTGTGTGCTTTCATGACTCTTTGCACCCCTACGCAACTGCAGCCCACCAGCTCCTCTGTCCATGGACTTTTTCCAGGCAAGAATACTGGAGTGGGTTGCCATTTCCTCCTCCAGGGGATCTTCCTTACCCAGGGATCAAACTCAAGTCTCATGTCTCCTGCACTGAACGCAGGTTCTTTACCACTAGCGCCACCTGGGAAGTCCTTCGGGAGTATAGAGACAGTAAAGGCAGAGCCTCTGGTTTCTTCCTAGGAAGTACCACATGGCAAGCCGCCTGTCGTGAGAGATTTGCTCTCTCATGGAACAGTTTTATGTGTAAGGAGCCCAAGTCCATTTTCTTGCAGCTTTGGCCCACTGGAGCCCCAGGATAGATCTACTTGCCTGGATGGGTAATTCATGTGGTAGAGACAAGGTGTAGGGGCCTCTGCAGAGTTCTTACTGAGTACTAGACATCCTGCATACGTTATGTCCTGATCAGGAAAACCCCAAGAGTACTGCTGTTATAGGTGTTATTGTCTTCCTATTGTGGATGGGGAAGACAGCTTCAAGAGGCGTGTAGCTTGCCCAAGACACACATCTGTGTCAGCTTTCATCTTGCCTGGCTTCCGGTTTCCCTTCACACAGCTGGAGACGGAGTCCTGGCTCCATACACCCTCTTGTTACCAGTTACCAGGCTGCATGCTGATGTCTTCAACCTTCCCTCCTGGCACATGCATCCCAGTCCATCCAGGCCAGCTTCTGGGATGTCCTCTGCTGGGTCTGCATTCCTCACAGCTGGGTCCCCAGACAAGGACAGAAGCATTCTTGTTTTTGGCTTGAAAAGCTTTACATGCCAGCCAACAACTGAGGAGCTTATGCTTTTGCTTGAAGAAATAACATGAGCCTTGAACACTGGCCTTGGCTCCCAGGAGGGTACAGGGTAGCAAGAGGTGCCAGACTGAGGTCCAGGGACATGACAACCACCAGCCAGGCTGGCTGAGACAGTGCCTGTTCCCTCCCTCCAGGTCTTTGAGCCACGACCCTGCCACTTGGAATATAGGTAGCATTAGGTTTTTAATTCATTGTGATTTATCCTTTTGTAAATAGTACATTCTCATGGTTTAAAATTCAAAAGGTACAAAAGCTAGGAGGTGGAAATTCTTGCTCTTACCCTTTATTCCCACCATCTGTTAACTCTCCTCTAGTAAGTAATGTTACCAGCTATATCCATTATACTTATAATACAAGTAAATATGTGTGTATATTCATATTCATTTTTCCCCTTTTTTTAAAAAAAAAAGCAAGTGTGGCTCAGACAATAAAGAGTCTGCCTGCAATGCAGGCGACCTGGGTTTGATCCCTGGGTTGGGAAGCTCCCCTGGAGAAGGAAATGGCAATATACCCACTCCAGTATTCTTGCTGTCCATAGGAAATCCCGTGGGCAGAGGAGCCTGGCAGGCTACAGTCCATGGCGTCACAAAGAGTCAGACATGACTGAGTGAATAACACACTTTCAGGATACTATATCCTCTCTTCCACACCTTTCCTTTTTCCTGAACATTTATATTTTCCATTTTAAGGACTGGGGCTTAAAACCACCCTCTTCTGCTCCATGACACCAGGAGTCAGTCCTGGGACCCTTGTCTTGTGCACCTAAAATGCAGCACAGATGAAAGCGTCAGTCAACGCTTATTAAACAAATTAGTGCCATGTAGATGTTAAGAGATTTCTACTGCAGATGCACTCTTGTTTACACTTTCCATGTACATTTTCCAGGCATTCAAGAGACTTTGCACTGATCTTTGGGGGATGTGACCCCTACTTTATAAGGAAAATCATCTAGGGATTGAAATGATTTATTCAAACCAAGTTGCTGCTCCATTTCAGCTACTCCGATTTAGGGCTTTGGAGGTCTTACAGTTGAGCTCCAGAGAAAGGAGAGACTTGGCAGAGTTTTCTCAATAATAACTTCAATATATACAGACAGGCAAGGATGGAGTCAGGCTGTCAGTATGATGCAATCATGGGACTCTACTTTCTGCTTCCACCTTGAGCTGAAGTCAGAGCATGCACCTTACCATTTCTTTTAACCTGTCTTCTAGCTTCCCTGGCTGAAAAGCAGTGACAATTTGACCTGCTGTTAGGATTTTAAGTGCTCCAAGGTATTAAGTCACTAGCATGAAACAGCACAAAAAAAAAAAAAACCCAACTAGCAAAGTGCTAACAATGACACTCTGTCTTTGCTTAAGTCTATTCTAAGAAATGGAAAAGCTGGCCTCTGGGGGGCTGTCTGCCGAGCCTGGGAGTCTAGGAACCTTTCCATGATATGTGTGCAATAACTTCGTTAGACTTGAGAAAAGATCTAAAACAGACATAGTTTTAGAGCATTTATGATAAATGGTTCTTCACAAATTGAAGCTGATTATTTCTCTCCCTTGCCTTCCCAGAGGTGGTCCTGGCTTTTAAACAAGGTTCATTCCTGGAAATGCCATCTTAAAGGCAAACCCCATTTTAATTGTATGATTAAAGTCCTCTCTCTTCATGAGAGAAGTGAATGGAAGAAGGTGACAGGAAGACAGAAGAGGCATTCTTAGGCCATATCTAACAAAGATGGCCACAACTGAAGCCTGCTTCAAATGATGCTCCATGAAGAAGATGCAGTTTATTGTCACAAGCAGGCAGTATAGTTACTGAGTTACATGGATGGCTGCTGAAATAAAAAAGGAATAATGATTGAGGCCATAGTGAAGAGTTGGAGCCCCCCCCACCCCCAGGAGATTTAGAAAGTGGGTCCCTAAAGAAGCTTGCTCCCAAATTTTCAACTTCCTTCATATCTTGGTCCAGTGTAAGCGACGACCTTTCCATCACTGGGAAGTGGCCTTGCAGAGGTCCAAGGTGGAGAGAAAGGCTTGTAGGTCTCCTGATGTGGAGGAATCACATCCACCACATGAAGCAGAGCCTGGAGACCAGCCGCAGGCTAAGCTTCCTCTTCAAGCCTTCAGCAGCATCTGAGACCAGAAAACTAGACAGTAGCTAGTTAAGTAGTTAGCTGCAGAGCCAAATCGGTCTCTGCTGGCTATACATTCTCTGTATACCATTTTAAATACCAAATTTAAACATGTAAGGGTTTGAGTTTTGAGCTTTGAGCTGATGTATGGCTTTGGCTCCCAGCAGCACAAATCTGGGGAGAAAGCAGTGAACTCTCTCCCTGGAATGGAGGGCATAGCCAAATATGGGCTGGGGATCTCCCCTCTGCTTCCCTGGGTGGAGTGGAAGACCAAGACAAAGCCACTAGCGCCTGCAGGGAAGCAACAGGCATCGAGGGAGGTGCATCTGAAGCTGGGCTTAGGTCCTCCTCGAGCTGGCAAGGTTCTCCCTAGGGAAAATACCAGAGAAGCCTGGCTCAGAGGAAGCTGCCTGGCATCATCTTCCGGAGAGAGTGATCGGACAGATACCATCTCTCTCCACCAGCTTGGCAGGAGTCTGGTCTTGTGTGGAGAGGTGGGGCGTTCTCTGGGATCAGGTGAGCACTTGCACAGCACCTGTCTCCTCTGCAGGCAGAGGAGATCAGTGTAGGAAAGAGACAACTGTGCGGCCAATCACGACTTCTCCCGGCGCAGATGGGCTGGAAGTCCAATGTCCACACTTTCTCCTCCCTGGGCAAACAGAGCCCAGTTTCATGTGAATTGGCCATGGGACTGCTTTACCAGCCACCCCCACTGGAGTGGCCCAGGAGATGTCAGAGTGTGAGTCATTAAGTGGGTCTTCAAGGGGACTGACCAAGTAAGGAGGGACCCCAGAAATCCTTGGGCTCCCCTTCTTCTCTGGATGCAGAGGTGAGGGCCAGAACTTAAGTGGTCATCTTGGTCCATAAGGCCCATGAGGGAGTCATGCTGTAGGAATGGCTAAGGAAAAATATGGAAGGAGCTCTGGTTCCCCACGAGTTTGTGGACTGCAGCTATCTGCGGATGCCTTTTGACGAGGAAATAAGCCCCCAATTTCACCAAGTCAGATCCGTGATTGTGGGCTCTGTTACTAGCTGTACAAAATCCCTACCAGGTACAGGCTGACTCAGAAAGTAGTGAGCAGTAGTAGCTGGAGATATGCAAGCATCTGCTGTGGGGTTAGGGAGTGAGGAGGATGGCGGAGGGTGGATGAGTAAGAGCTGAGTGGGAACCGAAAGCCTTCGGTATTTGTACTCGCTGACCCCTGCTGCCGTGCCTGTACCACAGGAGCCCCACGGGGTGTTCAACCCCAGACTGTTGTGGCTATTAGTTCAACGGCTTTACTCTGAGCCTTAAAGCAACACGCTACAAAGAGAGAGAAATTCCGCACAACTTAGGGGCCAGTTTGAACCGCCTGCTTCTAAAACCCGAGGCTTTGCAGTAGAAGCCTGGGAGGCTGGAGTGCAGGTGGCTCCCGGAAAACCACCGTTTCAGCGCCACTGCCCATTGGGCCTATAGGGGGCGCTAAGGAACTGCGGGATTCCTGTCTCCTCTGGCTGAGTCTCCAGCCACCCTTATCCTAGGCCAAGGAAAGGGGGAAAATGGGGCTGGAGCTGGGGCTGGGGCTAGGTTACAATGGACGGGGACGAAATCCTCACCCTTTACCCCATTCTTCTTAAAGATCTAAAATGCCAAGCGTCTGGTTTTACAGTTCAGAAGAAAATTCCCACCCCCACCAGGCTCTGCAATGAGAACTCAACACTTCTGTCCCTGAATCTGGGGTTGGGGAGGGGCCTTGGAGACCAGCCAGAAGTCCTCACCAGGCGTTTAGCAAATGAGGAAACTGCTGCAGGAGAAGGGAAGCGATGGGTCCAAAGCCACACAGGGCAGGGCGTTAGTGGCAGTGCAGGGACGTGAATCCGGGCCTTCCAATTTCCAGTCTGGAGTTCTTTCCACCACACCCACCACTGTGGCCGCGTTTGTTTTCTTTTCCGGCCCTTGGGGGACTTTGGCAGGGCTGGGGGTCTGATGTGAACTGGAATCTGTTTAATTTCACCTCTCATTGCTTCTGCCAGCTCGCCAGCACTGGCTGACGGAGGCAATTAGAACCAGACATCCCAGAAGGGCATTCCTGGGAGATCTCTTAAAATTCCACAGCAGCTGGGGACTTGCCTTTTCCTGCAGGGATCATCTGGTGTGTAAATACCCAGTTGTGTAAGTCACGGGGTGAAGGGGGATTCACACACACACAGGCTATCTCTTGATACTCACAGACAGAAAAACAGAGAAATAGTCAGTAGCGATCTCTTTCCTTCCTACCTCCCAAAGAGAGAGGTTAGCAGTTTACAGGCCACCCTGGGAACATCTGATTACTTGTTTCGGAGGGGTGAGCACTGTTTGCTCTGGGCGTGGCTGGCAGAGGGGTGGGGGGACCTTCCTGTTTTTCTTCCACCCTCCCTCCCCGCCCCCCACAGATAGCTGCTTACACCTGGGCTCTGGAAGATGGCCAAGGGGTATTGGTGGCCAGCTCAGCAAATATGCAGCCGTGCAGGACCCTGGCTCAGAGGTGTTATTTCAGTTTCTCTGTGGGCAGCTGAGCCTCCAAAAGACAGGACTGCAGAGCCAAGAACCCCAGTGAGGGATCCCTGACTTGGACTCCGCTGCCTATGATATCCAGGGACGGCGACATCCGAAACTGAAGGTGGGCCCTAAGTTGAGAGTTGACAGGGGACCTCTCTGTTTCTCATGGGCTCCCATTCCACACTCATTATCAGGAAATCCTGCATGGGCCAACAGTGTGCTTACTACTGGGAACCTGGCGAAAGTTCGAGTAAACCCAGAGGGCCTTTTGTTAAAAGTCAGTGGAAACTGGCCAAAGTCATTAGGGGCAAATGGGAAACCTGTACACCTCCCTTAATCTGAGGGTCACATGGGAGCACCTGTCTAACTGTGATTTACAGGAGGACAGAAAGACAGGGACCAAAAGGACATCCTCCTGACATATCTACATACCCAATTAGCCTCAGAGCTTAGCCTAAAACTTCCGTTCCCAGACTGATAAAGAGAAACAATATCCCAAAGTTAGTGTTTGGAGACAGACTCACCCTCATCTTGTGTGGTTGGCTTGGGTGCTGCCACCCCTAGGTTGCCACTCCCAGCTCCTCCCTTTGCAGGTGGATATTTGCTTGAATATCCCAGAAGGAAAGGTGTAAAACAGTAAAAAATTAAATCTGTTCATGATTACTATGATTTTTATTAGACATGCCTTATAACTCTGACTACCTTTTAAAAATATGCCCTGGACTTTGTGGTTACTGGGTGATTAATCGTCAACCCATGTGTTACGTGGTTTCATGTTACCAGTTGACTCTCCATCTCTATGTGACCCACTTCCTTGTGATCCCCACTTGCTGAGTTCCCTAAGATCTTCTGTCTGTGTTCCAGATGCAACAATCTTTATCAAACCCATACTCAGGGAGAGAAGAAGTCCATCCTGCTGTTGAATTTTGTGTTTGGAAGAAGTGTGTTCATTCATTTGTTCCTCCAACACCAAGCCCTTGCTGGTGCTGGGGACTGTGCAAGGTGCTGGAGTTAGGAGTGAAGGATGGTGGACAGAAAACATGGTCTTGAGGAATTCCAACTTTGGTAAAGGGAGAGGGAATGCACCTACAATTTGTTCCAATAGAAAATAGACCCTATATGAAAAGGACGATGACATGAGTTCAGAGGAGAGGAAACCACTTCCATTGAGGGTAGGTGGGGGTATAATCAGGGAAGACTTCCTGAAAGTGGTGGCCTAAAAATTGTGCCTGGAAGCATGAGTAGGCCTCTGATGTGTAGAGTCTGTGGAGGTCAGAGAGGAAGGGTGGGGCATTTCTAGGTTGGGAAAGGTAGACAGAAGGAACACTCATTGGGTCACCATGATGGGGTCAGTTTGGCGGGTTAGGCTGCTCAGTGGTTTCACTCCTTGGAAGATAACAGATGTTGGTGCTGGAGCTTGGGCAGCAGGTGTGGATAGCTGTAATGGCTTGCTTTGTGGACAGGCAGTGTGGGCATAGCTACCTTTGAGAAAGGTGAGCTGGCAACAGTTTGTGCATATATGTGACCAGGCCTATCCACATGAGCTTTCCAGCAGATCCCTGGAGAAAAAGCCTGGTGTTATTAAATTGTATGTAAGCAGTACTTTACAGTTTGCAAAGAGCTTCCATAGCCTTTCCTTTTCCCGTGTCCACAGTGCTACTGAGAACAATCATGTGACATTTCCACTTTACAGGTCAGGAAGCAGAGGGCTTGCCCCAGGTTGAACAGTGAGTCAAGGTTAAGGCCAGAATCCTGGTTTCATTTCTCCTGACCCCAAATCCTGAACTTGACTCAGCACTACCCTGGCCAGCCAATCAAGAAGGGAGAGGGTCTGCCCCCAACACTAGCCTGGGGATACCGTTTCCCTTTATTAAAAAATGCATCATGGGCATAAAATTAGTTTAATCAGTATAGTGTGTGTGTCTGTGTGCATGGGGGAGGGGCACTTCATGTTAGGCTTCAGTTCAATTCAGTCACTCAGTCATGTCTGACTCTTTGCGACCCCATGGACTACAGCCAGGCTTCCTTGTCCAACTCCCAGAGCATTCTCAAACTGATGTCCATTGAGTCTGTAATGCCATCCAACCATCTCATCCTCTGTCATCCCCTTCTCCTCCTGCCTTCAATCTTTCCCAGTATCAGAGTCTTTTCTAATGAGTCAATTCTTCACATTAGGTGGCCAAAGTATTGGAGCTTCAGATATTAGGCTTGACTATGGCTAATAGTCATTCAGTCATGTCTGACTCTTTGTGACCCCATGGACTGTAGCCCGCCAGGCTCCTTTGTCCATGGAATTCTCCAGGCAAGAATACTGGAATGGGTTTCCATGCCCTCTTCCATGAGATCGTCCCAACCCAGGGATTGAATCTCGGTTTCCTATACTGCAGATAGATTTTTTTTTTTTTTACCATCTGAGTCACCATGGAAGCCCAATATTTGGCTTATCAAGGGCTAAGGTTAACATCTTATCCCTTATCTTGGGGAAGTCAGTCTGAAAGTGGTGGAGACTTAGTACTCTCATCAGCGTCATGTTTTTGAGCAACTGAGCTATTGTGCCAATAGAGGCAGGAAATCTACAGGCCTTGTCATTGCTAACAGAATCCTGTTGTCAGGATTAATAAGTCATGATAGGCCATTTTCCCAGTGGGTCTTGGCCAGTCTATCCTATGAGAGAGAAAGGAATATGTGTACTAAGTCGCTTCAGTTGTGTCCAACTCTTTGTGACCCTATGGACAATAGCCAGCCAGACTTCTCTGTCTATGGGATTCTCCAGGCAAGAATACTGGAGTGGGTTGCCATTTCTTCGCCATGGGATTTTCCTGACCCAGGGATCAAACCCATGTCTCCTAAGTCTCCTGTGTTTTCAGGCAGGTTCTCTACCACTAACATCTCTTTTGCTAGAGCAAGAAAGGAATGCTTTCAGTAAAATACCTCTGCCATCCATCCCCCTCACAAAGGCCTGTTATTTACCATCCTTCACGTTCTTGGTTGTGATTCTCTATCTAGGGGGTTAGGGGTCTTGCTTTATTCATGTGTAGAAGAGGCATAGGTGTTGAAGGTAACATGAACCATTTATCTTAAGAGGACCATCCCAGTTCTGATAGGGAGAATATATAATTTCACTTGTTCCAAAATTGACCAGAGTGACTCAAGTGCAGTGATGAAGGGATGGATTCATTCGTGTCCAGTTTCCAAGGATGGAGAACCACAGGCAGGCCGGCAGCAGCAGGTAGGTGCTCATTAACCCTGATGCTATGTGTCTCTCTGGGAGTTTGTGGTTCTGGCGTTGAGAGATATTTGAGCTCTGGGCCAGAGTCAGGAGGCTGAAAACAGTCCTCTTGGGTTTTGGGAATGTCTGAGAAGCTGAAAGTGCTGAAGTTGTTTGTGGAGAGGAGTGCTCTGGCCCCTAGGCTGAGGGAGGTCTCAGCAAAGCATGGGCAGCCTTGGGAGAGGGAGGAGGGAGAGGAAAGGATGTTCTCCAGAGGATCCATGTCAAAGGTGCTAGGGTCACCAAGCTAAATGTTTCCACTAACCAATGGGAACCCCAACTGGGGATATGACTGACCCAACACCACCCAGCTAATTGGTGATACAGTTGACTTTTAAGGGTAGGGCAGGCCCTTTGCAGAATAAAGAAAGTATTAGGAAAGAGGAGAGGAGAGAACCAGTCAGAGTGGGTAAGGTTCCTGTGGGGAGGTGATCGAGCCCTTCACAATGAGAAGGACTAAAATGCCCTTGGGTGATGGTAAGCAGCATGGTGGCTAAGGACTGGATTAATGAACTGGGCAGGCTGGTGGTGGAGAGGGGAGAACAGACAGGGTCAGCTCACCCAGAAGTGCTGGAGGAAGGAACAGTAACAAGGGGCTTCCCTGGAGAGTACCAGCCAAGGCTGCAGACCAAAGACCTGGATTCAAGTTCTACCACACTACCTCTTAGCTGTATGACCAAAAAATACAGCTACATCAATATCTTAGATGTAGTTTCTTCAGTTGTAAAATGGGAAGATTGCTTCCTACCTTACAGGGTTGTGGAGAGAGTTAAACGACATAGGATGTGTTCAAAGGTTTAATAGAGTTTGCTCCTACCTGAGTTAGTTCACTTATTCATACATTCAGCAAGCATGTGTTATGTACCTACTGTGTGCCTGGAAAATAGTAGGCTCTCAATCAGTGTATTAAAAAAAAGTTAAGTGGGGATGGAAAAGGAATTTGATTTGTCTGCTTTTGAAGTCTAGCATAATCACAAGTGTTAGGGAAGTTGGGCTATGGAACCATCAAAAAGATAAATGAGCTGCTTGTATTCATCATTCTGGATAGTCGATGGAGACTAATCATGAAAGTGGCAACTGGCAAGATTAAATGAAGGGACTTTAGATGTCATCCAGAGACACATAGTGGTTCTCCTTCAACAGAGAAGAAAGACAGAGATCTGTCTAGGATTCCCCATGGACTGGAGCCTACCAGGCTTCTCTGTCCATGAGATTTTCCAGGCAAGAGTACTGGGGTGGGGTGCCATTGCCTTCCCCGCTAGGATTCCCCAGCTATGGGCTATTTAGGGAAAGGGAAAGGGAAGTCGCTCAGTAGTGTCTGACTCTTAGCGGCCCCATGGACTGCAGCCTACCAGGCTCCTCCATCTGTGGGATTTTCCAGGCAAGAGTACTAGAGTGGGGTGCCATTGCCTTCTCCGATGAATGAGTCTACCTATTTGTAAAAATGTGACTGATGAAAACAGTGCAATCACTAGGTTATCACACTGTGCGAGTTCAGTTGTCAAGAGGGAGCAACTCAAAGGACATCACACAATCTATAAACCAGCTGGAAGGAGCCATCCAGACTTTGCCCTGCCGAACCCTTTCTGGGCGATGATTCTTAACTTTTCCCTTATATAATAATTAGGGTTCTATCTCCTCAGGCCTGAGCTTCAGGACACAGGACATAGATTGCTTCTCTAAAGATGTTTTACCCTATTTGTTCCTCCATTTGGGATCCTTAGGATTTTTAGAGGTCTACGAATGTTGCAGTAGAGATTTGCAACCTATTTTCAAAAAATTAAACATCCCATAAGCAACTACATGTCCTTACAATAAGGTTTTATTTGTCTAGAATGTTATCAATTAGCCATGTTGATCACAGGCTCCGGTGTGTGCTTTGATGAATAAAAAAGAGAAATAAAATAAAAGGTGTTTAATAAATTCAGAGTGTTTAGAAGTCAAAAGAAACCTTTCAAACATGGTGGCCTAGAGCAGTAAGGATAGAACACCAAAAAAAAAAAAGATCAAATATAAAAATGAAAACATTGCTAATGTGATTCAACTATCCCATTTTCCAGATGAGGCTCCAAAAGCCAGAGATGTAACGACACTCATCCAAGGTCACAGGGCTGCTCACTGGCAATGCCAGACTCAGAACCCAGGTACCTGGACCTTGGGCTTCTTAGCACACCTCAGTGTCCTTGAGCGTGGTTTGGAAATCTACTTAAACTGGCGCATGGGTATTTGTAAACACAAGTCACCTTCCTAAAATCACTGCCTGCATATTCAAAGGAAAAGGATTCTGCAAAAGGGTTTTCCCCGGTCTCCTCCTCTTCTGTGTCTATCACCTGAGTGGTTAGCCCAGGTCATGTTTGCCTGATGGAATTTCCCAAGGCAGGGAGAAGGCTGAAGGCAGGAACACCCTGGGAGGTTCTTGGGGAAGATGAACATCCTCTCTTTATTTTCAAAGCAAATGTTCAGGAAAGGAAATGGCAACACTTCCCAGAATTCAGACTGAAGCAAAACACAGATGATGTATCAGACTAGCATCTCATTCATGAGACGGAGGGGCACGGTTGCCAGGGGTCGCCAAGGAGACTGGTATCTATAAATAAAAGAGTGAGAGAGGTGAGAGTCAGCTCCTACCTGCAAAAAGGAGCATCTGGGTAAATCTCCGTTTTCCAAACTGGGAATTATGCATAAGGACTTGAAGTTGTGAACTGTTGAAGAAAGAGATTTAGTTGAAATGTGTTCCCCACAGTTCTCAGTAAACATCAGGACACATTTAAACTTTTCATCAGGGCACATGAATTCTGGGAAAATTAGGCAAGATGAATTTAAGTTCGCTGTGGCCAACTGGCCATATATTGCTCTTTGGTAAGGCTAGCGATGCCTGGTTTGGTGACATTCCATGACTATGTTTGGAACATGCAATTTGCTTTTCTGTTTGGGCATGACTGTCAAAATTTAACAAAATATTATTGTTTAGATCCCTTCAAACTGTTGGTCTCTCTAGTCTCCACAGATTTGAGATCCCCATCCTGGCCATGCTATCCTCCAGTGGAGTAGACATACTCAGATTCCATCTGTATATGCTCAGTCGTCATACAGAACTTGTATTCCATTTTGTCTCCTCTGCCTGACAACCACCTGGATCTTTCAGAAAAGTGAATTTGATGATGCCACCAGTCCGTGCTTTATACCCCATGGTGGATTCCTATTGTTCTTAGCAGTTAAATCCTCCTAGTGTCCTTGGAGAAGGCAGTGGCACCCCACTCCAGTACTCTTGCCTGGAAAATCCCATGGATGGAGGAGCCTGGTGGGCTGCAGTCCATGGGGTCGCTAAGAGTCGGACACGACTGAGCGACTTCACTTTCACTTTTCACTTTCATGCATTGGAGAAGGAAATGGCAACCCACTCCAGTGTTCTTGCCTGGAGAATCCCAGGGACAGGGGAGCCTGGTGGGCTGCCGTCTATGGGGTTGCACAGAGTTGGCCACGACTGAAGCGACTTAGCAGCAACAGCAGCAGTGTGTCCTATGGATCCTGACAGGACTGGTGGCAGCTGCCTCTCTAGGCCCTAACCCTTCTTGCTATAGACATATTGCTTGTCTTCTATCCCCTTGTAATCACCAGCATCCCTCCTTCCACAATACCTTTACATAAGCTGCTCCTTCCACCAAATACCTTTGCTCCCTCCACCAAATACCTCTTTACCTGATTAACATCTACTATCCCTTAGAAGAGGCTTCCCCGGTGGATCAACAGTAAAGAATCTGCCTGAAGTGCAGGAGACGCAGATTTGATCCCTGGGTCAGGAAGATCCCCTGGAGAATGAAATGGGAACCCACTCCAGTATTCTTGCCTGAAAAGACCCATGGACAGAGGAACCTGCAAGGCTACAATCCAAAGGCTCACAAAAGAGTTGGACACAACTGAGTGATGAAATGACAACAACAGTCCCTTAGATAACCACACGGGCACATCAATCCTGCGAGGGAAACTTCTTCCACACCCCTGTCTACAGTAAATTCCCCATTTACATACACTGAGAGCACCATGCATCCCTCCCTTAATAGCCTTGAAGACTTGAATTTTGTGTGCAGTTAATTCATAATGTCTAATTCCTCCATTAGGCCTCCACTGGGCCCTTATGAAGACAGATAAATAACTGTTGTCACTCATGATTGTGTCCCCAGTGATGGGGCCAGTGCATAAAGTGCTTGACCAAGTGAAGGGATGAGCTCACGTTGGTCCACAGTAGGTGCTCATTAGAGGAGCTTAACAGGAGTGGAGGGAGGAGAGGTGTCAGGAGTGAAGGGAGCTGCTGGTGTTCAGCTAACTTGCAGTAGGCAAGGCCTGTCCTCCAGGAATCAGGGCCTCCTCCAAGGTGAGGGCTTGCATCACTGTTCTGTGCTTCACGGGGTCTGAGGATCCTGAATCAACCACCTCCCTAGCTGTGTGACTTTGAGGCTGCTACTTCACTTTTTGGAAATATTATGTTTAAAGTTCTAAAAGTTTAAAAACCCATGAGGATCCAAAGCCAGTGGCAGCAAGTACGGAGAGGAGAAGGAGAAAGGGGTTCAAACCATTATGAAGCACATCAGTGGGTTTCAGAGCATGGTCCCAGGACCAGCAGCATCTGCATCCCCTGGGGCTTGATAAAAATGGAAGTCTCCAGCCCCGTACTAGATCTAGTGAGCTAGAGACTAGGCACAGTGTGTGTACGTGTGTGTTCGTTCCAGGGAGCTGTGCTTTAAGAAGCCTTCCTGGAGATTTTGATGAGATGAATGTTCAAGTATGACAGCCACTAGATTAGAGGTTGAGGGTGAGGGAGAGGGAAATGTTGAGGGCAGAGGAGGTGCCAAAAGGCACAGGAAGACAGTCAGGACTATGTGAGAGGTTTGTCTGTCTGTCTCTATCAAAAGTGATGCCTGACTAGTAGGGACTTTCCATGGGGCACAGTGGGTGGAGGGGAGGGATGCAGGGTAAGTCATCTGAAGTTACAAACCCTCCTTTTATGAGGGACCTTAAGGAAATTCTGGGCTTCCCAGGTGGTGCAGTGGTAAAGAATCTGCCTGGCAATGCAGGAAATGTAAGAGACGGGGGGATTCGATCCCTGGGTTGGGAAGATCCCCTGGAGTAGGAAATGGCAACTCACTCCAGTATTCTTTCCTGTAAAATTCCATGGACAGAGAAACCTGGGAGGCTATAGTCCTTGGGGTGGCAAAGAGTCGGACATGACTGAGTGACTGAGCATATATACCGAGGAAGTTCTAATCAGGGAGCAGCTCACATCTTGATTTCATGAGATGTCCCAGCGCAGCTTGAAACACAACAAGGCCTTGGGAAATGGGACCATCCCATGCACCTGTGTGCTGGAGCATCTGGCAACGCCAGGCACAGGGAGAGTCAAACAGCTCTGAAGAGACTTAGCTGTTTCCTTTCCCCGGAAACACCCTGGGCCTGAGCGATCCATTTGTCCTGGAGTAATCGCTCACCCAATGAGGAGTCCAAGAGGTGCTGTGCAGTTCACAGGAATGCTTTCTATTCTTGCCAAGTAGTCAGAAGCTTTACTAGGTAAGACCTTGAGGGGATCTGAACATAGCCCCACCCATATCACTACAAAGTATTGAACAATAAACCCAACATCTGGTTTCTTGCCTGTGACATGACCATAGGATGCTGTTGAGACCAGGGAGCCATTGTTGTTATAAATCCACAGGCCTTGGAATCCAGTGAACTCTTTTTTTTTCACTCTGTGCTGATGTATTTTGCACATGTTTTGGCTATATTCTTTTTGTGTTGCTTGTTTTAATCAATATGTCATACACACGTATGTTGACAACAGTTATCTCTTTCTTCTACACTTTTGTCTGTAGCAAAGTTTTTTCAAGAAACATTTATCATCATCATCATTGTTATTTAAAAGCTAGTGTTGGGGCTTCCCTGGTGGCTCAGTGGAAAAGAATCTGTCTGCCAATCCAGGAGACTTGGATTCGATCCCTGAGCTAGGAAGATCCCATATGTCACAGAAGAACTAAGCTGGTGTGCCACAACTGTGGAGTCTGTGCTCCAGAGCCCCAGAGCTGCAACTACTGAGCCCACGTGCCCTAGATCCCATGTTCCATGACAAGAGAAGTCACGGCAATGATAAACCCGTGCACTGCAACTAGAGAGAAGCCCCTGCTTGCGGCGACTGGAGAAAAACCTGAGAAGTAACAAAGACAGCACAGCCACAGATAAATAAATAACATATATATATATTTTAAAAAGCTAGGGTTCAGTGGGAGGAATCTCTAGAAGATGAGGGTAGAGAAGCATATTCATTTATTCAATCATTTGATAAATATTTATTGAGCATCTATTATGTACTAAGCACTGGAGGCCTTTGCTAGTGGCTCAGACAGTAAGATATCTGCCTGCAATATGGGAGGCCTGGGTTCGATCCCTGGGTTGGGAATATCCCCTGGAGGAGGGCATGGCAACCCACTCTGGTATTCTTGCCTGGAGAATCCCATGGACAGAGGAGCCTGGTGGGCTACAATCCATGGGTTCACAAAGAGGCGCTGGAAATACAACAGTGAATAAAATAAAGTCAGACCTAATAGAGATTGTATTCCATTTGGGAATGTAGACTATATAGATAATAATAAATTGATTTAAAAAAAAGTATCATACATCAGAAAGTTATGTTTTAAAAAAGTTATTTTTTAAAAAAGTTATTTTAAAAGTTTTTTTTTT
Source organism: Tragelaphus eurycerus (assembly GCA_935064755.1). Taxonomy (NCBI): domain Eukaryota; kingdom Metazoa; phylum Chordata; class Mammalia; order Artiodactyla; family Bovidae; genus Tragelaphus; species Tragelaphus eurycerus. The sequence goes on along the minus strand of CAKXYN010000018.1, from coordinate 26,399,948 downwards.
TAAAAAATAAAGGAAGTAGGAAAGAAAGATAGGAAGGGTGAGAGAAGAGAGGGTACTACTGTAGGGTAGCCATGGAAGAAAGTAGGCCTTGCAGACAGGTGGGGGAAGAGACTTCCAGGTAGAGGGAGCAGCCAGCACCAAGGTTCTGAGACAGGATCTTGCCTAAAGCATGGATGGAGCCAGGGTGGCTAGGATAGGGGGAGTGCAGAAGAAAAGAGTAGAGATGGGTTTTGGAAACTTGTGAAGTGCCAGATGACTAGGACTTTTTTAGGCCACTGTGATGAAATTTGTCTTTATGCTGAGGAAGGTGGCAGTTATAGATTTTGCACCCTAGAGTCCCATAATCTGGCTTCTGCTCTCTGGCTGCTTTTTGAAAATAATAATGGTGAGACAAGGAAGGAGACAGAGATACCACTAAGGAGGCTCCTGTGATACTCCTGGTGAGAGATCAGGGAGATTTGGTTCAAGTTGGGCGTACAGGCAATGAGCAGTGTAGATTTCGGATCTCTTTGGAAGATAGAGACAACAAGATTTGCTGCTAGGATTGGACATAGGGTAGAGACAGAAGGTAGAGTCAGCGATGACCCCCTGTTTTGGGGCTGTGCAGCTAGATGAAATAAATGGTCTTCAGTTGAGATGGGAAATGCTGAGAAGGAGGAGGTGAGGCGGGACCTTTGGGAATTCAGTTTAGAGAGTTTAAAATGGGAAATTAATTACATACATTGAGGCTCGACTTATGAAAGAGCTACTAATGAAATTTTGGTTTAACACAAAGACAACACAGAAATACAGCTTCTAGTGAGCCTGTGAAAAAACAGACGGGAGGCAAGGGGATTCAAGGCAAGGAACACGCTAGGAAGCCACGGCCTTGGAGCTGATGAGGAGACCCCTGAACAAGGACAGAGGGCAGTGAGGGGAACACAGAGCTGAGAGATATTTAGGAGGTAGACTCAACTAGAAAACTTGGCAAGATTAGACGTCAAGGTGGCGAGATGAATGAAGGCCAGCCCTGAGCATGTTTCCCAGCATGACTAGGTCATGGTGATGCATCACCCAGAACAGCGTAGTCTGTGAAATCCGTTCCCACGTTGCAGCCAACAGCCCACTTCTACCCAGCACGTCAATACCACAGGGTCACAGGGGAGCTAAGGTGATTATTTCAAGTTCTAAAAATGAGTCAAATACAAGCTGCATTACTCATGTGAATGCTAATTAATAGCATTCAAGCTTCAATTTAAATAGTACTGGACGCTCCACATAAGGAAGAACTGAAGAGAGTTTTGCTATGACTGCTGCTGTTTTGTTGTTATCATCTGGCAGTGACTTGCTTTGCTGTTAAAACTTTTAAGCATTCCTTCTGTGCTGAATCTGTTACCCAAAGCAATACATAATGAACTAGACAGGATTATTGGCCCAAATGACAAAACCAGATGCAATATGGAAGAGTTTTCTTTTTTTTCCCCTATAACCACACATAGATCTTTGGCCTCACACAGCTGTTTGTTGTAAGTAGGAAGATTCACACCAGGGACTCCAAAGTGGGCAGTGGGATGCAAAGTCACCCATCTGCTTTCCTGGAGGAGCAGGAAGTAGTGAAGGGAGGTCCCCAGGTCTCAGCTTCTCCTGGAGGTAACTTTAAATTGCTGCCTACCGGTATGATTTGCAGACTGTAAAGGGGCTGCTTTCTAGGCAGCAGCATGGTAAAGACAGTCTGGGACTGGAAACCTGGGCTGCTCTGCCTCTTCCAGATCCTGAGATTTGGGAAAGTTGTGTCACTTTTATTAGCCTCAGTATATTATCATATATTATATCATATATTATCATATTTGTTATAAAATGATCATATATTTTACCACATATTATATATCACATATTATCCTTACTCCACTCATCCTTTTCCTACACGTCTTTATCAGGCTTTTCTATCAAGATTAGGTTAGTCCCACAGAATGGAAAAATGGAGCCTTCCTATCTATTTTTCTAAGAGAGTTTGTTTAAAAATTGTACTATTAATTCCATAAATGTTTGATGAAACTCACTGGTGAAACCATCTAGGCCTGGAGTTACCTTTGTGGAAATGTTTTTGGTTAAGATTATGAATTGAATATTTTTAGTAGAGTGTGAGCTATTTAGATTTTCTCTTTCATCTTGAATCAGCTTTGGTAAGTTATGATTTTCAAAGGATTTGTCCACTTGATTTAAATTGCTGACTTTATTAACACAGAGTTCATAATATTCCCTTATTAGCTTTTGATGTCTGTGAGGTCTTTAGGATAGCCCCTCTTTCATTCTTGAAATCGGTCATTTGTGTTTACTATTTTTTTCCTTGGTTAATCTTAATAAAAATTTGCAAATTTAATAAATCTTTTCAAAGAACTATCTCTGGCTTTGTCAATTTTCTCCACTTGGGGTATGTGCTAGATTTTGATGTCAGAAAACTTTATTTTATTTTAGGCTGTGTCATGCGGCATGTGGGATCTTGGTTCCCCCATCAGGGATGGAACCCGTGCCCCCTGCATTGAGAGAGCAAAGTCTTACCCACTGGACTGCTAGGGAAGTCCTTTGTTTCATTGATTTATCCTCTTATGCTTATTATGCTTTTTCTTTAATATCAGATTTAATGCAGTCTTCTTTTTTCTTTTTAAGATAGAAACCTAGATCATTGATTTTAAAGCTTTCTTCCTTTTAAATATAGGTATTTAAACTATATTTCACCTTACGCATTGCTTTTGTTGCATGCCATACATTTTGATCTATTGTGTCTTCATTATCAACCAGTTCAAAATTTTTCTAACTTTCTTCAGAATTTCTTTTTTGACCCATGTGTTTGTGTGTGTGTATGCTCAATTCCTCAGTTGTGTCCTACTCTTTGTAACCCTGTGGACTGTAGCCTGCCAGACTCCTCTGTCCACTGAATTCTCCAGGCAAGAGTACTTGAGTGGGTTGCCATTTCCTACTCCAGGGGATCTTCTTGACCCAGAGATTGAACTTGCATCTTCTGCATTGACAGGCATATTCTTTACCATTGCATCACCTGGGAAGCCCATGCGTTTAAAATTATGCCATTTAATTTCTAAATATTTGGGGGATTTTCTAGATATTTTATTGCAATTGATTTTTAATTTAGTTTCATTGGTTCAGTGAAGACATTCTACAAGATTTCAACTATTGGAATGTGTTGAGATTTATGGCACAGCAAATGTTTGATCCTGGATACTATTCTATTTATACCTGGAAAAGATATATATTTTACATTTATTTGGTGTGGGATGTTCTGTAAACATCAATTAAGTTAACTTGTTTTTGGATGTGTATCTTTACTGTCTGCTTTTTTGTATACTTGTTATAGGAATCACTGAAAGATTCAGAACAATCTTTTAAAGCAGAAATCAGAATATGTCCATCCCAATATAAAGTCCTCAAAGATTCTTAGTGTGCTTAGAACAAGATGCAAGCATCTTTGGATCTGTAAGAGACTACGTGATCCAGTCTATGCCTTTTTCTCAGATCTCCTCTTTCAATTCTTCACAAGCCCCTCTACTCACCCCCACTTATTACCCTCCAGACACTCTGGCATTTTCCTGTTCTCTGAACCCACTGAACTTATTTCTTTCTCAGGACTTTTGCACTTGCTATTCCATTTGCCTCGGATTATGTCTTCACCCAAATAATCCCATGCCGACTCCTTCACACCTTTTTAGTCTTAGCTCAGATGTCATGGTCTCAGAAAGACCTTTCATAACCTCTCTATCTGGAGCACTCTTTATCACATCACCTTGATTTAGTCTCTTTGTAGACCTGTTCACTATAAGAATCAATGCTGTTTATTAATTTTTGGTTTATGATTTATATGCTATTTTTTTTCAGTGTTGCACTCCTGAAGCTGAGGATAGAGCCAGTTGTAGTGGACATCTGATGAATGCTTTTTGGATAAAGGGGTAGTAGATGGAAGGATGAGTAGATGGACTATCAGCATTCTATGTCATTTAAGATTATCTATCTAATGTCACAACCCTTTATATCTGGGTATTAAGATTGGATGGTGCCCATCTACTTTAACAGGAGCTCATTCTAGGTTAATTCTGTGTCTCTGAGACAGCATGGTAACTGCTAATAAATAATTGTTGGACTAAAGCATGGATGACTCAAGAGCTTTGAAAGTACTCTGTATGTACCAGTCAGCAGTCACCTTACTACACCTCTCTTCTGAATCTAAACCAGAGTTCGGTGCATGACATTTTACATAATATGTGCTCAGTGTATGTTAGAAGAAAGAATTGAAGAAAGACCAGAAAGAAGGAAGGAAGGAAGAAAAAGGAAGGTTGGAAGGGATGCGCCACAGCACTGATGGACACAGTGGCTGCAAGCTTCAAGCCTGATCCCCAGAGCCGAAATGTCAGAAAGGGTCTCCTCGCTTCTTTGTCGTCCAGAGATGTCAGAAGAACTTCACCTCTTCAGTGGATGGTCCATTTCACCTCCAATCACAGGCACAGGAAGCAGGGGACATGAAAATGAGCTTAGAAAGTCATGGCTCTTTCCCTGTAGTGCTGTAGTATAGAATAGATGTCATGGCAGCAGCCTGGAAAAATGACGACCGAAGCATTTCCATACACTTCAGATTAGCCGTGAAGGCTTAATTGTTTCTTAAATGTTTGTCGGAAACGAATCCTTACTAGTGAAGAAGACAGGATGAGAAATGAGCAGCACACACCATGAAATCATTTCCGCCCCTGACTGTTGAACATCCAGTGTTCTTTTCCTTTGAAGAATTAAAATCAAACTGGAAACTTTAAAATTTTATCATCGTTCCGAGTACTCCTGAGTTCATTAGAACTCCCAGAACATCTTCCGCTCTGAACCACAAGCTGCTTGTCTGTAACAGCTTTTTCACTCACTTCCTCCTGAGACTAGCCACCTGCTTGACCCCAGGTTGCACTCAGCAACGGGGCCTTCCATGGGAAAGATGCAGACTTGGAAGCTGTGTTATTTGCACCCGAGGCACTTGAATATTAACATGATCCATCAGCCTGTGTAGCCCAAGTATCCCTCCAGCCACATGTCTCCCCTGTGGCTGTGGAGATCTCATGGTAGAGGTTGCCCATGTTGCTCCAAAACTTTACTTTGTTCTCTTTGTCTACAATAGGATGGAGAGCAGAGGGTAGATGAGGTTCTGACATATGGTATTTCTGTTTCCATCCAGGAACCAGCCAAACCATTACAGAATTTAGGTATTTTAAAGAGTGGAAAGTCTACTGCAATTTAGCTTACTTAGAGATCTGTAATTCTGGAAAAGTGTGAACATTAGGACTAACTTAGTTTGGACTAAAAACTTGTAAATATATTTCAATCATAAAAATCAATAAATGGTCTAGGTAGAAATTCAGGATGCTCAAAAGCCAGGGTGGAAACTGACTATGATTGCTAAGCTAAATCAAGACACAAATGGCATGTAATTTACACATCAAATCCTACTGTAATGCTACTGTAGGATTCATAAAACCAAAATCTCTGATATTGCATTATAAAAAACATGAGGTTTAGAATTAAAAATGTTAAGATTAAGAAACTGATGTTATTTCCTATCATATGTGACTTTTGAAAGGCATTCTAGGACTGTAATATATAGATCCATGATTCATATTAAAAACATTTAGGTTCACCAGCTTATTTTCAAATTAGAGAAAAAGAATAATGGATCAGAAAATCAGAGCTGGAAGAGACCTTCACAATAAAATCATCCAGCACTGTAAAATAGCAGGTTGGCCTACTAAAGGGGGTTTGAACTCCAGTTCTTGGACTAGAGCCAGGTTCTGCAGCGTATTATATCACCTTGCAAGCTTATTAAACAGGCAGATTGCCAGGCCCCATCCCTGGAGGCTCTGAGTCAGCCAACTAAGTCTGAGAACCACTGGATTCAAGGTACTCTCCCAGACATGATGTTCAAGGAGCCTGTGACACCAGGCCTAGCCCTGCCCTTCATCACTAAGATGGTCAGAATGAGGATGGAAATGACATTAGGGTCCATCTGTGCTGGGACTGGGCCTCTGTGTTTTAAAGGACTTTGGGCCCCCAATAAGTTGTTCAAACTCCTCAATTCATAGATGACACCATTGTGGTCACCAACTGCAAGCCTATAGCTCCTGCCACCCTGATCTCATTCAGTCATATCACAGATAATTACTGACAGACCAATAATGATTTGACAGACGAATGATTCTACGATCTACTGATATGGAGAATGAGTATGTTGCTAAGGGAACATCTTGGAGGACCACCTCATCAGATCTGGGGGAGTTAGCTGATGCTGATGGATGAGAAGTCAGTCAAAGTGAGAGGGAGAGACCATCCTTGATCCGTCCTCTGGAGGTGGACACATTTCTATTCTAGCTAATAAAAGGGGAAGAAAGATTCTGGGGAGGAACTTGACAACTAGGAGTACCTGTCACAGAAACCATCAAAATCATTCAGTTCAGTTCAGTTGCTCAGTCATGTCTGACTCTTTGCAACCCCATGGACTGCAGCACGCCAGTCTTCCCTGTCCATTACCAACTCCTGGAGCTTGCTCAAGCTCATGTCCATCAAGTTGGTGATGCCACCCAACCATCTCATCCTTTGCTGTCCCTTTCTCCTCCTGCCTTCAATCTTTCCCAGCATTAGGGTCTTTTCCAGTGAATCAGTTCTTTGCATCAGGTAGCCAAAGTATTGGAGCTTCAGCTTCAGCATCAGTCCTTCCAATGAATATTCAGGACTGATTTCCTTTAGGATGGACTGGTTGGATCTCTTTACAGTTCAAAGGACTCTCAAGGATTTTCTCCAACATCACAGTTCAAAAGCATCAATTCTTTGGCGCTCAGCTATAGTTCAACTCTCACATCCATACTAGACTTCTGGAAAAACCATAGCTTTGAGTAGGTGGACCTTTGTCAGCAAAGTTGTGTCTCTGCTTTTTAATATGCTGTCTAGGTTGATCATAGCTTTTCTTCCAAGGAGCAAGCATCTTTTAATTTCATGCTGCAGTCACTATCTGCAGTGATCTTGGAGCCCAAGAAAATAAAGTCCATCACTATTTCCATTGTTTCCCCATCTATTTGCCATGAGGTGGTAGTACTGGAAAAATAATTCAGCATGCAATGTTAATTTCTTCATCTTGATAACTGTACTATGATAATGCAAGGAAGCTGGGTGAAGAGTATATAGGGACTCTACTACCTTGAGGAGTATATAGGGACTCAACTCTTCTATAAATTTAAATTATTTCAAAATAAAAATGTTTTTAAGAAGCAATCATTCAGGTAGACAAGATAGGGGACAGACCTAAGGTTGTGAGAAACATTTAGAAGGTAAAAGGAAGAAAATTTAGGAATCAACCAAATGAATGAGGATAAAGCAGAAGAATACTTTGGCCAGTGGGAGGAGGTGGAGATATGGAATGCCATTCCCTGGGATGGAAAACAGAGGAGGTAGAGTCTGGCAGGGCCAAGTGGAGTGGGGAGATAGACTTGTTATGCACATTGTGACTTTGAGGTGTTTATGGGAGTTTCATGTAGAAATGATTGCAAGACCACCAGGTGTCTAGGTCTGGAGCTCAGAAAAGGGATCAGCATTAGATGTAAAGATTTGGGAATCAATAAGAAACAAACGAGGAAAAGTAATTGAAGTCATTGGAGTAGATGGGATTTTCCTGGAGATGGTACATAGCTTGATAAATAAAAAATGAATGGAGGGAAGACCCCTAAAGAAGGAGTTAGAAAAAGAGAAAATTGAAAAGAATACCCAAAAAGGAAGAAAGAACACCAGCTGAGCATAGTGTTGTGAAAAGAAATGGAAGAAATTTCTAGAAGGCGGCAAGATTAACCCTCAGGAAGTTCAAGCAACATAAGGAGGTCAACTGTGACTGGGTTGTTGGCAACCTTGGTGAGTGTCATCTTGATCTTCCCACTAAATGTTTTTGATAGTGCAGAAACAGTATGGAAAAGTTAGTGAGTATTTTTCAGTGCCTACTTTGATGGACAGACCCTGGGCATCAGGCAGCCTGTGATTACAGAGAAACCATGTGGGATCTTAGGTGTCAGGGAAACCTAACTTCAGGCTGTGGTTCTGTCACTTCCTGAATGAGGGACTTTGAGTGAGTTACTTAGTTAACCTCTTGAAGTTCAATTTCTTCATCTGTAAAATGAGGATGGTAACATGCATCTTGCTCTTTGAGTCTTAGAGGTCACACATATAAAACCCCTTACCATGGTATCTGGCACTTAGTAGGTGCTCAATAAATGCAGCCATTGTTATGGGCCAAGTGCACCTCTTCTGGACTCTAAAGTACCCCATGCATCCATCTACTGGGTCACTAATCTTGATGAACTAAAACAACTTGGTCTTTATGACTCTCTCCCAAGCCTAGCTTCCACCAGACTGCTAGCTTCTTAAGGGCATCTTCTTCAAATTAGTTTCCCCATCAGCCACACCAGAGCAGACATTCTAGATGGGACCTTAATTGTGCAGGCTCAGAAAGAAGCCTGGGAGGTGGGCCCCACCCTAGAGATGTCATGGGAAGATTTGCTCTACTGAAATGGCATTGGAAATACAGGTCTGCAAACAAGATAATCACATGGGACTCCATGTGAGTCTGCAAGGACCTGAAGGTCATTTTTCAAACTTCACAAGCAACCGAATTCTGGAAATTTCAAGGAAAGCAGGGTGAATCAGGAAAACTGGCAAGAACATTTGGCATTAACAAATTGGCTGATTCACCCAAACTCACACAATATGATGCTATAATTCTGAAGAGTCTGTCTTTCTGAATAAAAAAATTTAAAAAAAGACAAGAAAATCAGGATACATAGTTTAATTAAAGATTGTTTGCAGGTACCAGGTATAAGAAGGAACACAAAAGAGTATAGCTTGACTATCTGGGCATGAGAGTTTTCAAAGCCCTTTGAATGGACCCACAAGAAGCACCTCTGAAGTTAGCGACAGCATAGGTTACAGACAAGTGGAAACTCAGATTGGCTCATATGTCCACTGCATCAGTTTCCTAGGGCTGCCACAACAAATTACCACAAACTGAGTTGCTTAATTTATCATCTCCCATTTCAGGAAGCTACTTCCGGAGGCCAGAGAGCTGATATAGCAAGCTGTTGGCAGAGTTGATTTCTTCTTGGAGATTCAGAGGAAGAGTCCATTCCACACTCCTGTCCCAGTTTCTAGTGAAGTGAAATGGAAGTCACTCAGTCATTTCTGACTCTTTGCAACCCCATGAACTCTACAGTCCATGGAATTCTCCTGGCTGCTGACAATCCTCCACATTTCTTGATTCTTAGATACGTCCCACCCATTGATCTTACCTTTGCATGATATTGCCCCCATGTCAAAGTTTCCCTCTTTTAATAAGGACACCAGTCCTGGAATTAGGGTCCCTCCCCCTAGTGACCTCATCGTAACCCAATTACATTTGCAAAGACCTTATTTCCCATGTTCATAAGTACCAGGAGTTAGGACTTCAACATACTTTTCGAGGAGATGTAATTCACCCTGTGAAACTTCCAGGCCCTCCTGCTGCCCTTCCACCCTTGTCCACTGTTCACAAGGCTCTGAAAGCTATTTGCAGTTCTGCAAACTGGCCACATTAGAACATCTCTGTGTCTGCACACATGCTGGGTCTTCAGTCAGAAATACTCCCATCCATCCCTTCCCTTCCACCTGGTAACTCTCAAATAGCTTTTAAAACTCAAGGATGTTTCCCCTTTTCTATGATTCTTTGCCTCCCTTCCTCCAAATCTGAATCGGTCTCCTGATTTTCAGTGCTCCCCAAACCCATCTTGAGTGTGACATTTATCAAGGTAGATGGTGACAGACTGTTGGCATACCTGCCCTTCCTCCTAGGCTGCCAGTTCGTGTGAACAGAGCCCGTATACATCTAACATCATATGCCCTGGGTCTGCTCCACGATGGACATCCCACGACCCCAGATTCAGCCCTTGGTAGGACGTTTAACTCCATGCTTGTGGCTTTCTGTGGTCCAATTGAACACGACAACCTGGCCAAGCCAAACTGTGCCATTCCTTCTAGCCCAGACCAGCACTTTCCATGGGGTCAAGTGTGGGTTGCCAGTGAATTTCCAACCTGATTTCCTCTTCTCCAGTCTCCTTGGGAGGTCTCCCTGCTGGAGTCAGTCAGGTCCAGCCCGATGCAAACTGACAAGCTGGGCCAGTCACTCCTCTAGTCTGCTTTCATGAGGACTGCAAATAGGGGCTCTTGGCCCGTAGGTCCCAGTGCCACAATGCGGCATTCAGTGGCTGCTGTGGGCTGCCCCTGTGTGTGTGTGGGCAGCTTGTGGTCCAAGGCCAGCACAGCCCCATAAAAATGTCAGGCCGGTGCAAAGGCCAGTGCTCTCTGGGCTTTTTTTCTCTCCTCACTAGTGGTTTTCTTCTTAGTCATCTGTCTCCTTAAAATAGGTCCCTCTTTCTCTCCATCTGGGATTTCTGTTCCCTGATGCTCTTAGAGAAACCCAGTGAAGCCAAGGTCAGAAGAGACGCTCCAGATATTCAGGGCATTTCGGAGCTTGAAGTGCTCTAAAAAGAGCATGTCTTGCCCAGTCTTTCTTCACTTAGGTAGGGGTACAGAGGCTTGGACTGGGAGAGGAACTTGTCTACGATTATGCAGAAAAGTGCTGAGACAAAAGGTGGAGTTTGAGTCTCTGACCCAGACCAGACCTCTTTCCCTTCAAGTACACCATCTCCGCCTGTCTCTTTCAGGATTAAGAGAGTTAAGGTTTAATTGCCTTTAATAGCAGAACAAACTATGTCAAAATTTGTTTGAAGCCCTCCACTGCCTCTGTCCACTTAAAAAAGTCCCAACTGTTCAAAGAGGTACTGTCCCCATTTGAAGGGACTCTTGCCCAGGACAGAGCGCAGACAGTGTTTGCTGTCCCGGGCGGTGGCGTCCACACACCACTGTGAGTGCAGACCACCTTTCTTGGGGTATTAGCACGATAAAAACAGACCTGGATGTTGACTCTAAATCCAAAATGACCCCGTTTAAGCCTCTCATTAAAATAAAAACCAGTTCCTCCTTCATCATTTATTTATAAGGCCCAAGTGTTCACTTCAATTAAGTGCCTTAAAAATAAAGGGGGAGAAAAGGGATATTTGATTCCTTCAAAACTCAAGTCAACAAGAGCCAAATGAAACAGAAGCTCTCTCACCCTGTGGGAGCTGAGCCTGTCACCACTCTTTTTCAGCTCTTCCTTTGCCTGCCTTTCTCGGGCATAAGCCCTAATGCATGATAAACAGAAGCTCTATCCCTCAGTCTGCCTTTGAGACCCCCCCACCTGGCTTGGCCCTTCTCTGCCCGTATCCACTCTGCCTCCATTCTCACACCTCACCTTGATGTGCCTCCCTTCACTCTACCTGTGTACTGCCTCCGTTTTTTCTTTACTAGGAATCCCCTTTCCTTCCTTCCTCCCCAGTCGCCCCCTTCCACTTGCTTCTATCTCTGCCAGTCTAAACCCTAAATGTCCACTCCAGTCCAGAAAAAATTCTGCATCTCTCTGGCACAGTATCTCCTCCATGGACTGTCCAGGGCAACTGATTTGCCTCTTTATGGAACCCACGGCCTCCTGCCTGTTGATGGATCCTCTGCACTCACGTGTCCCTTGACTCTTTATCTGACTGCGTATCAGATACCTTCCACGTGCCAGTCCCCGTTCCTGCCTCAAGGAGCCTTCTGTCCCAACACGAAAGACAGTTGTCACAGAGCAGCCACGGTCACAAGAATTCAAATGTATTGTGAAGGCAATGAGAGGTCACCGAAGGATTCTAAAGAGGCAAAGTGGTGACAGGAACAGATCTGCATTGTAGGGGTGTTCTTGGAACGACGTGGAGGACAGATTTGGTGAGGGTGGGAGTGTGGGCATGAGGGAAATGCTAGTACCAGTGTGAAGGTCGAAAGGTTAATTAGAAGGTTATTGCAATCATTCCAGCAAAATACAAAGGTATGTCCCAAGGGAGTAACAGAAGGCCTGTGGAGGAGGAAGTACGTGGGCTAGAACTGACAGGAAGTAGTGGTCGTAGGCAGGGATGATGTACATCCAGGTTTCAGGCTGGGGCTACTGTGTGGAGGGTGATGTCAGTTCCTAGCATGGGAAGAGTGAGACCAGGACTGAGTCTGAGGGAGGAGCTGCAGGGCTCACTCCTGCCTGTGTGGTGACTGAGGGGCCTGGGGGCAGGAAGACAGAGTAACAGGCGGTGACATCTGTGGGTGTGGAGCTGAGATCCCTGGCCGGCTGAACATACCCACAGACACCCTTTGTGATTGGCCCTTAAGGTCAGGAACAAAGACTGAGCAGCACTCCTGTTTATTTTCCTTCTCTCTCAAATATAATAGATCGTCATTTGCTCTATAAACCAACAAAGGATTAAAACTCTCAGACACACGATATAGTGGAAAGAAGGCAGGCACGTCAATGGGGCAGAGTAACTAATGGGAGCATAATCACTCTGCTTTTCCATTCACTACAGTTCTCTGCTTCTTCACCTACCCAGGATCCAGGACCACCATGAGGCCATGATGTCATGACGGCACGTGTTCTCATTGGCCAGCCCTGTGAGTTTGTGGAAGAAGCGTGGGCATCAGACTTGAGAGTTCTGCAGTGGTACTTCTGGCTGTGCCTTTGGACAAGCCATTTTCCTTTACTGGATGTTAGTTTCCCCCTTCGTTAACTGAGGAAAATTAGATGGCATCATCTGGAAGATGACCTTCAATTTGAAGATGTTGCATCCCAGAGAAAATGTTGATATAAAGAAATTGTACTGTTTCACTTTGCTGTGCTGCAGAAATTAACCCTTGTAAATCAACTATAATACTTCAGTCTTTAAAATTCCCAACAGATCACCCCCTCCCCCTCAAAAGAATTGTAATTACACCTGAAAAACCTTCAGACTCATGAAATGAGGAGAAAGATGGCAAGACCGCTATCAAATGTTTCTTACTGAAGACAGTCAAGCCTTGGAGAACTACTCATTGAAATCTGCTCCTCCCTAGGAGAACAGTGGTTTGTATTTTCTTTCCTCCACAAACAAGAGACTGAGATTTCTTAGCATTGGGGATGTCTAGACTACAATGATCAGAGAAGGCAATGACACCCCACTCCAGTACTCTTGCCTGGAAAATCCCATGGACGGAGGAGCCTGGTAGGCTGCAGTCCATGGGGTTGCTAAGAGTCGGACATGACTGAGCGACTTCACTTTTTCTTTTCACTTTCATGCATTGGAGAAGGAAATGGCAACCCACTTCAGTGTTCTTGCCTGGAGAATCCCAGGGACGGGGGAGCCTGGTGGGCTGCCGTCTATGGGGTCGCACAGAGTCAGACACGACTGAAGTGACTTAGCATAGCATGGCATAGACGACAATGATGACAATTGAATTGTACCCACATTTCCTTCAAATAACAATTCACCTGTGCAAAGAATGCAGAGATTTGGTCACTGTTGATGCCAGAGGAAGAGGATGGGGCTGTGGAAGGATGGAAGCTTTGGGTAAGGGAGGAGCCTTGGTGGTGACCCTGAGTTGATGGTGGATTCTGCTGTGATTGCCCGTGTTGTGGTGAAAAGGCTATAGGATCGAACATGGGATGATGGGGCTGAAATCTGCCTCTGCTGCCTCCTGGGAGTAGGACCTTGGGTAGTTACTCAACCCCTCAGCCTCTGTCTCCTCTGGAGAATGAGAATAGTAAGACCAACCTGGGAGCAATGGTGAGAATGAAACGTGAAAATGTAAGACTGTACAGAGGACAAGGTGAAGCTTAGCAGCCTCTGTAGGTTTAGAAACATTCTTCAATCACCTTCCACTTTCCCAACCAAATCCAGGCTGGGAGTGGTTGGGCAGGGGCCTGGCCAGCTCAGGGTCATCAGGCTGTGGTAGGGGAGAGGGTCCCCTTCCTTTGTACACACAACAGAGTAGATTTTCTCCCCAGGCTAGTGGGTTAGGCAAATGCAGGTCACATATTTTGAAGTAGCCTCTCTGCTGAATGAAAGCTTTATGGGGTCCTCATTAGCTGGTGATACTGCATGCTCTGACGTGGACACCTCTCCATCAACCTGTGGACAAGGATTAATCCTGTCTGTCTGCTCCTTCTTAGCCTCCCACAGGCTGGGCATAACTTCAGATGAGCTGGCATTTGAATGAAATCCAGGGTTTTGTTTTCCTCTGTGGAACAGAGCAGGAAGGAATGTGTTTATATCAAGGCCCCAAGCACTACCTCAGAACTCTTCAGCGCCACCCGCCACCCGGAGGCTGGGGTGGAGGTGTCAGAACGTGTGTGGGCGGAGGTGTGAGGTCAGAGGGTGCAGTGGGGTTCTCAGGTTGACATCACCGACTTGTCACCTAGTTCGGGTGCTAGACACAGGTGGAGCTGATGGAGTGGCCATGTGGGGCTGTGGGGTTTTGTTTCGAGGCACGGAGGCTGCAGAGGAAGAGATGAGCTCTGCACAGGTACACAGCAGAGTGAAACACAAGCACTCGAAGAGGAGTTCAGAAAAGGGCTTTTGTCCTGGCCGTGGCAAATGCATTCCAGGGCCACTGGCCCTCATACTTCTGGTCTCGGGCTTTTAAAGACATTCTGGTTACTCTCCTGAAAGTCCATAGGCTACCCACCTTAGTCTGGAAGGGAAAACAAAACCAGCACCTGCCTGAGAGAAGTAGAACATTATTCCTGCCTCCATTGTCTCAGTAGCGATTTACGGAGCTTCTGTAGACCCGGACTATGTTTGCTGCTTCTTTGTCCTTGGCTTTCGTGATGACCTGGCATGTGGGAGACCTCAGCTGAAAGCTGACAAATGAAGAATAAACAAATGAATGAAGGAAGGAATGAGTAATAAAGATGAGCCTACCAGCTGCAAAGTCCGCTGCAGAGAGACAGCAGGGGGCAATATCCAGAGTCTCAGTCACCGATCAGCCACCTGCTGAAGGGGAGTCAGGTGGACACCTATGCTCTGAGCACATATTGGCTCCTATTCTGAGCCAGTTCCACCCAGGAAGAAGTCCAGCTCCTACACGGGTGAGAATAGATCTCAGATTTTTGAGCTTGCACTTACATGCATGTTAAGTTGCTTCAATTATGTCTGACTCTTTGTGACCCTATAGGCTGTAGCCTGCCAGGCACCTCTGTCCGTGGGATTCTCCAGGCAAAATACTGGAGGGGGTTGCCATGTCCTCCTCCAGGGGAATCTTCCTGATCCAGAGATCAAACCCACGTCTCATGTCTCTTGCACTGGCGGGTAGGTTCTTTACCACTAGCACCACCTGGGAAGCCCACTTATCTGCTGGCCAAAGTGACCAACAGCACAAACACATCTGCCTCTTAGATCTCCATGGAGAGTCCAGCTGAGAACTGAAGTGTGAAGACCAGAGCTATCATCTGAGCTGCTTATCATGGCATCCATCTGCTTCCTCTTCCTGCTTCTTCCTCAGAACCCACCTCTCCCACTCACACTGTTCATCTGCTCTTTTCACACCTTCTACCTGATCTCAGCACACTCTTCTCAACCATCCCCACCTGCTTGACTCAGCTCATGAATGACTTTCCATTATGTCTGCCGGCTCAACCTTTAGCCATCTACAAAAGCCCTCACCAAGGATGGCCTTCCCAGTCCCTCCACTCAAGATCAGTCTTTCTGAGTCTGCTGATTATACTCTGAGAATGAGACTCTTTGATGTGGAGAGGGGTCAACAGATACTTAGTGTCTGACAGGGTATCAGGAGAGTTGGGGAGCCAGTGGGCTCCAGGCATCCATGTGGGCTAGCTGTTGTGTGGGGACATGGTCCCTGGGTGCTTCAGTTCCCAAGCAAGTAACTGATATAAGGACCAGCTGGTGCTGGTTCAGGAGGCTTCTCTCTGTGGAGGGAAGCTGCAGGCCAGAATAGTGCAAGGGACTGTAATAGACTGATAATGTTCCACTGAGCATCTCCTGATCTTGTCCCCACACTGTTCCTGAGTTTGATTTGCTTCCAAAGCAGTCAGATGAGGCTGGGCAGGGTTTGCACTGTACATGGGGCCTCAGCTGTATGCTCTGCTAGGAGTTTCACTTGTTCAGAGGAAGGGACTTCTTTTTGTAATCTGCTCAAAGGAAAAAGTATGGGCTTCAGGCCTGCTCCAGACATTCACAGAGGCCAGAGCAAGATGCAAATGGAGGGTTATACACTTAATGCCGATTATTCAAAAGTTGTAAAATCAGATTAAAACTATTAATGAAGAGATACTCTATCCTCTCATTCTGACAATTATATCTTTATTGTGCCCTGAAGGCCAAGTCTTAATCTGGAATTTTCAAATTCTGGGAGTTTTGCAGAACTCAGTAGCACAGGGTGTGCTTATCTGTGACCTATGCCCTGATCTTTAACCTCCTTACCCCAGCAACAGCCCTGTCCACATGGGATCTGTCCCCAGATCTGGACACCTGGTCCAGATGGCAAGTTCTCTTCTAAATCCTTGGCTGCACCTAACCCTTGGTTACACCTGGCCAAGGGATGCCCATGTTGTTGATTTAGTTGCTAAGTCGTGTCTGACTCTTTGTGACCCCATGGACTGCAGCACGCCAGGCTTCTCTATCCTTCATTATCTCCGAGGGCTTGCTCAAACTCATGTGCATTGGGTTGATGATGCCACCCAACCTTCTTATCCTCTGTCACCCACTTCCCCTCCTGCCCTCAATCTTTCCCAACATCAGGGTCTGTTTGAGTAAGTGGGCTCTTCTCATCAGGTGGGTCAAGTATTGGAGCTTGAGCTTCAGCATCAGTCCTTTCAATGAATATTCACGGTTGATTTCCTTTAGGATTGACTGGTTTGATCTCCTTGCTGTCTAAGACTCATCAAGAGGCTCTTTAGTTCCTCTTCACTTTCTGCAATTAGAGTGGCATCATCTGCATATCTAAGGTTGTTGATTTTTCTCCCAGCAATCTATTCTGCTTATAAGTTAAATAAGCAGGGTGACAATATATAGTCTTCATGTACTCCTTTCCCAATTTTGAACCAGTCCATTGTTCGATGTCCAGTTCTAACTGTTGCTTCTTGACCTACATACAGGTTTCTCAGGAGGCAGGTAAGGTGGTCTGGTATTTCTATCTCTTGAAGAATTTTCCACAGTTTGTTGTGATCCACACAGTCAAAGGTTTTAGCATAGTCAATGAAGCAGAAGTAGATATTTTTCTGGAATTCCCTTGGATCTCTATGATCCAACAGGTGGTGCACATCCTGGCAGTATATTCCTTGGTGGCCCCTGGGCCAAGGATGTGAAGACTTGTGATAAGACACTGGCCCTGGAAGTGGGTAGTGGTGTTTTGGCAGGGGATGAGAGGTCCTGGGTACCTAGCATAGGCCTGAAACAGGGAACACAGACAGGCTTCTGGTGGCCGTGTGCCCTTGACCTCTTGGACTCCCCACCCTCTGGAGATGCGTGTGGCCTGTAAAGTATAGGAGTCCTCTTGCACAGCCCTAAGAAGGGGAATGCTGGACTGTAGCAGCCTAAGGGGCTGAGTGCCACAGCTGAGCAAGTGAGACCAATGAGCTAGCAAATTAAGCCCTTCATCTAACATCCCTCATCCAAGGTCAGATGGACTTACCAGGTGGTGCTAGTGGTAAGGAACCCACCTGCCAATGCAGGAGATGCAAGAGATGCGGGTTCAATTCCTGGGTCAGTAAGGTCCCCTGGAGCAGGCAACCCACTCCAGTATTCTTGCCTGGAGAACTCCATGGACAGAGGAAGCTGCTGGGCTACAGTCCATAGTGTCACAAAGAGTCAGACACAACTGAAGTGACTTAGCAAGCATGTACACATGCCCAAGGCCAGATGGTGACATTCAGAGTGTACATGTTTACCCCTTCACCTCTATCTTTGAGAACAGGCACCTTATCTCATCCTTTTTAAATGCTTGCTTGTTTTAGGTGGCAAGAAGCACTGTCTTTCAGGGGCCCAAGTGTTTGAGGGGGACTTTAAGCCTTGCTCTGGTTCATGCAATGAAAACAACACTGGGCCTGCAAGCAGGACCCTGGCTTCTCCCCTAGCTCTGCCACCATTCAGTCCAGAGGCTAGACTCATCATGTTCCCACCCGGCCATTATGTTCCTCCATCTATAAAACAAGGGTGTTGGGCTAAATGATTTCCAAAGTCCCATTTGGATCTGAAGGTCTGTGGTTTATGACTCCTGAGAGTTACGTTTTTTCTTTATCTGTCCATCGTTCTTAACCTTGGGTACTCATTAAAATCATCCAGGAAGCTTTTCAAAAGAAAAAAATATACCAGTACTCAGGCTCTCCCATTAGAGATTCTGATTCAGTCATTCTGAGGCGGGGCACAGGCTAAAGCTCCCCAGAAGACTCCACTGTGCAGCTGAGGTTGAGAACTACTCTTAGGCTTAGACAGGCATCTCCCCTGCCCACGACCCACACACAGACGAGGGGAAGTGCAGCAGAAAGGACGCTGATGCACAAGCAGAGCAGCCGTAGACAAGACCAGATGCTGCGATCCTGGGGTAGCTGGGGTCCCCTGGTTCCTCTCTGGGAAGATGTGGATAAATGGAGCCAATTTCCTGGCCTCCTGCTCCTCACCTCCCATTCGTCTTCCCATCCTCCAGCTGAGAACTGAGGCGGAGAGAGAGCTGGCAGCTGCCTAATCTGGGGAGATTTTCTCATGGTTGAGGGGTGGCTGGCTTTTGGCTCCAGCTTTCCTCCTCCCTCACAGCTGGAGCTGGAGCTGCCAGAGCATGAGCGCTGGGGCTGGGCTCCCAGCTGCTGGCAGTTGTTCCCATGTTATCTCCCTGACAGCTGCAAACCTCCTGACGTGTGTTCTGTATGCGCGCGTGTGTCCATGTGTGAGTGTGTACTCTCCAGCAGAAAACACAAGATGGAGAGACAGGACACAGAGCTTACAAGTTTGCCTATTCTTCCTAGACCTCAAGACACCCCTTAAGCCCTGCCTGACCCACACCCGCCTCTAGCCTGTGTTATGCCCCTTGCTCACTGCTCCCCTAAGACCATAGTACCTGACCTCATTAAGATTCTATGACAGGGGCAGCTTCAACAATTATAATAGTTAACACTTGTTGAGTGCCTACTATGTGCCAGACATTCTCCTAAGTGTTCTAGGTCAATGATACTATTTAACCCTCAGAATAACCCTGGGAAGCAAGCACTGATGATATTTTACAGACAAGCAAACTAAGGAGCAGAGAAGTTAATGTTTATTCCAAGATCACACAGCTGCCAAGATTCAAAGTCAAGAATTCTGATGCCAAATCTTGAGTTCTTAGCCACGTGGCTGTTTTGCCTCCAGTTGGTAATCGGTTGTGGCTGAAGTTCTAATTGAATAAATGAGGCCTCTTTCAGCTCTGACACTCTACCAGTAGTATTGCTCATGGTGACATACATCTTACACTTGGACTTCCTTTAAGATCAGGGTTCTTTTTAGACAACATTGGCTGAACTCATAAGCTACAGAGTCAGAAGCTCTGGCCTTCATGCCTGCAGAGCTCCTCTCGGAGGAGTGCAGGAAAGATCCTTTGAAGGAGATGGACAAGGGCAGCACTGCCCACACTGGGCTCCAGCGACCAAAACACTGTTGGAAAAAAACACTGAAAAAAAGAACCTCTGATGATGCCCAATGTATGATCTGGACCCTTCCACTTGCACAGACTTCTGCTTGCTGGAAGCCTGGGTCTTTTTCCCAGTAAGGGGATTAGGTTATGCTGAAACCCACATTCTCTTATTCTTGGTGATGACTCATGGTCGGCATTTCCAAGATGGCAGGCCAGGGCCTGAATGCAACTTGTGACCTGGTGCCCACAAAGCGTTTTGGTTTTGGTGTGTTTTTGGCCAAGCTCACTGACCTACTATATGCACGACTCTGAGGATGAGGTTTGCTGAGAAGGGAGTGACAATGCAAAGAGCCAAGATCGTCACCTCAGCAGACCGTGTTCTTAAGTAGAGAGTTCCATTCAGAGGAAAGACAGTAACCCATTTATTCATGGCCTGATTTAACTGGTACCTCCCCCAAAGCTCACTTTAGCTCCCAAATGGCTTTTTTATGAGCTGAATTTCCTTTCTTCTTTCTTTTTAACCAAATTGTATTTTCACTGGGTTACCTACTAGTTGTATGGGCAAGCCCTTCCACCTTCCCTTGTGTGTGTGTGTGTGTGTGCTAAGTGGCTTCAGCCTTGTCTGACTCTGAGACCCCATGGACTGTAGCTCACCAGCCTGTCCATGGGATTCTCCAGGCAAGAATACTGGAGTGGGTTGCCATGGCCTCCTCCAGGGGATCTTCCTGACCTAGGGATTGAGCCTGCATCTCTTATGTCTCCTGCATTTACAGGTGGGTTCTTTACCATTTTTCATTCATTGACACACATACACAAAATTAAAGTTCTTTACCAGAGGGAATTGAATCTTACTTTAGGAAGATGCTTTTTATGGTATAAGCTAGTGCTTCTTAAACTTTTTGGTACATAAGAATCACCTGGACATCTTGTGAAAAATGCAGATTCTGCTTCCATAGGTCTTGGATTGGGCCTGGCATGCTTATTTTTAACAAGCTTTGCGGTGATGCCAATGCTGCTGAATCCCAGAACACACATTTTTGGGGATAATATATGTAAAGCATTAATTTTTTCCGGGTTTATTGGAAATTGTATGTATAATTGACATAAAACTATAAATTTAGGGACTACAGTGTGATGATTTGACATATGTATATACTGTGAAATGAATGATTATGGCTATAGGTTAGTGAACATATTCATCACCTCATATAGTCACCATGTTTGTCTGTTGCTTGTTTTTTGCCTGGTGAGAACTTTTAAAATCTACAATTGGTTTATAATAACACCCAAACTGGAAAAAACACAAATGTCCATCAACTGGTATATGGATAAACAAAGTATAGTACATTAATATTGTAGAATACTACCCACCAGAGAAAAGGATGAATTACATATATATGCAACAGCACAAAGAAGTCTCAAAAACAGGCCAAGGGAAATAAACCAGACACAGAAGACTCCATGACTCTATTTCTATGAAATTTCTAGAAATGGCAAAATTGTGATGACAAGAGCTTATCTGTGGTTGTCAGGGGGCTGGCAGTGGAATCAGGGATTGCTCATTTTTGCAGTAATGAAAGCGTTTTAAAGCTTGAGTGTGGTCGTGGTTGCACAACTGTATAAATCCATTAAAACTCATTGAACCATACACTTAAAATGAGTGAATTTTATGGTATGCAATTTATACTGCAATAAAGTTGTAAAAAAATCTTTAATATGTAAAACCTACCTACTTGAAAAACAAACAAACTCCCACCCCCCCCAAAAAAAACAAAAAACCTTACACACACAGCTCTCTGCTAGGGACACCTGTGGTTCTGGCTTTCTTCAAATCTCTCTGATGGTTTCCAGCCTGCTCCATATGTAGACCACCCTCCTCTGCTCAACCAGGATCAACTACAGACCCTGAACACTGAAGCCCATCTCTGGACCTTTCTGCTCATGCACTTGCTTTAATGACCCCCATAAGCAAGTGATTCCCAAAGATATATCTCCATCCTGACCTCTTCCTCCAGCTTCAGACTCATTGATTCTGGTGTTCTTTGGCAGGATGTCACCTGCTAGTGCCCATGAGACTGGACACCACATGCTCCACGTATACACAGCTGAACTCATCTTCTTCCCCTTAACTTGCTCTCTCTCACATCTACATTATGGTCACTACCATCCATTCTAACTTCAAGCCAGAAACGTGAGGGCTGACTATAAAGCAATTGGCAGATCTGTTTGGTTTTTTTAAGATAAAGTTCACATCCAAAAAACTTCAGATTTTAAATGTCCAGTTTGATGAAATTTGACAGCTATACACACCTGTGTAATCATCAGAAAAATAAGATAAATAACATTTTTATCCTTTGTGAGCATTCCCCTCAGCCTCTTACTAGACAATTTTTCCCATCCCAAAACAAATTACACCCACTGTCTGGTTTCTAACATGATAGGTTAATTTCATCTGCCTTCAGATTTCATTTAAAGGGAATCACTCAGTATGTTCTACTTTGCACCTGGTTTCTTTCACTTAACATATTTATCTATGTCATTGTGCATATCATTAGCATGTTCATCCATGTTATTGCATGTATTGTTAACATGTTCCTTTTTTATTGCTTACCAGTATTCCATCATATAGATATACCATAGTTTGCTTCTCTCTGCCTTTGTTGATGGACATTTGGGTTGCTTCCAGTTTTGCAATATTTGAATAAGATTGATATAAAGTTTGTTCGTAATTTTATTGGAAACATATTTTTCTTGTACATGTTTTTGAGAGCATATTTTTATTGGGCAAGTATCTAGAAGTGGAATTACTTTGTCATAAAATAGATGTACATTTAACTCTGTAAAAAACTGTCAAAGAATTTTCCAAAGCATCTGTATCATTGAACTCTCTACCATCAACGTTGGAAATGTGTTCCTCCACGTCTCAGCCAGCGCTGATATGGTCAGTCATTTTGATTACAGCCATTCTAGAGGGTGTGAAATGATAGCTCATTGTAGTTTTATTTTGCATTTTCCTGGTCACTAATAGCGTTGGGCAAGCTTTCATTGCTTACTGGGCATTCATATCTTCTTTTGTGAGGTGTCTGTTCAACTCTTTGGCTCATGGTTTTATTGGATCATTTGTCTTTCTTTGTAGCTTTCATGTGTTGGACAGTCTTTTTGATTTTTAAATTCAAAACTTTCTCCTTTTGGTCTCTTCCTTTCCACTCTATCGACACTATACTAGTTCAGGCTCTTCCCATGTCTTCACTAGAGAATTACAGGAGAATTCTGACTAGTGTATTAAATACTAGTTCTGCTCCCCTATATGTTACACATTTGATGAAGTCAGAAAATTTTCTGTAAATCAGCCCATGTCACTCCTCTGTTCCATGAAGCTTACAGGAAAACACCAGGCACCTTAGAGTGACAATAAGGCCCTTGGTGTGTGTCCAGACTGACCCCTTAGACTCATCTCCTTCCACTCCCAGTCTCCTGGTTTGCAGTCCAGTAGAGCTAATGCAGCTTCTTCCCACTGCCAGGCTTTTGCTGTGTGCTCACTTCTCTTTCTCTGACCTTCTGTTTTCTTCCTTTAGGAGTCAGGTGAAATAGCATCTCTCCTGGGAAGTCTTCTGTAAACTTCCAGACTGAGTTGGGTCTGTGCTGTAAGCTCCCAAAGCAACAGGCTTTCCATTCATCAAGGGCCTAGGTATGTTGACACACCTTTGGGTTCTGCCACCCCTCTTCTCTGCTTCTCGGTAGCTGGGAGGCTGTCTTCTTTATCTCTGAACTTACAACCTCAACCTGTGACAGGAGCTCAGCAAATGCTTGCTGACTGAGTGAATCTGTGGCAGTTCATGTATTTTTTAGACAGTGATGTCAGGAAAAGTGACTCATATTTTTTAACCAAAAAAAAAAAAAAAAAATAAAAAGATGTGTGTGGAGAGATAGGCAGGGTGGGATGGGACAGATGAGTACAATTCCCTCGATCTGCATAGCAGACAACCCCTCTGCCGGGAAAAGCTGGGTGTGGAAAGTAGCCATTTTGCCATGCCCTGCTTGAGTGGTACCCTCTGCACTCACACTGCCCTGGGTGACCAAGTCCCAAAATCACCATCACCCAGAGTCAGGGATGACATGAGGAGCCCAGGGTGACTTGTTGCCCAGGCTCTCTTTTCTCTGCCCTCTGGGTCTCTTGCTTGTCACCTTGTAAAGATATCACCAAGAGACTTCCCCTCCTGCTGAAGGGTGGTGTGTCAGCTTCCAGAGACACTGGCACTGGGGAAGGCAGAGACCCAGAATCCCATCTTCGGGCCTGCAAATGCTTCTGCTTTCCTCCTCCTTTTCTCATTCTAATAACCCCTGTGGGGAGTTTGCTATTAATTTCCCCACCTGTGGTGCCAGGCCTCCCGGTTCACACCTCTGTGTGGCTGAGTAAGAACCCAGGTGTTGGTGTTAGCAGCTCATTAAAGTTAGAATTGGAGGAGGGAGGGAATCCAAGGCTCTCAGAGAGAGCAAAGCTTACAGGATCAAGACGTCTCCCCGCCTCCCCTTGCTCAACTATTCTCCACAGGACATCCTAGTCACAGCTCTGACTTGAGAGGACTACAGTTCTGACAGTCAGTCCCCCTGGGTGCATCCCTCACAGCTCATGCTCTGCTCTTGGGGGTCTTCCCTATGGCACTCTCTCAGGTTTGTGGACACAGCTCTCCTGTCCCCAAGTCTGTTCTTCTCTGGGCCAAAAGCCTTCCATCCTACAAATCTTCTCCATGTGCAATGGTTTCAGGTTCCCTCAGCAACCGCCCCCACTGTTACCATGCCATCTGCAAACTTTCCTTGGCTCCCCGGGGATTCAGAGCTTGGCCACTACCTTACCCTCCCAAGTCCAGTCATCGCATCAAATCAACTTTTTTTCTTGTTTTGTTTTCATTGAGCTGGCCATGCTCTTGGCAAATAGACGCAGGCTATAAGCTTACTCAGCTGCAGTAAGAACTGTGTCCCATTCACCTCTGTCTACCCATGGCACTCACTACGGTCCTGGGGAATGGGTGGGTGTTAAGGAATTGTTTGTGAAAGTGACCTGCATTAAGAGAACTGGCTGGAACCATGGAAAAGATTGTAATTGCATGGATTATAGCCTATGTAATTGACCAGATGTATTATTCTTTTTTAAGTCCTCAGATTTCATCACCAACATGATCTTTCCTATTAAAAGGAAGATAAGAGGTTCTTTCAGCTAAGGCAGAGCTATGAAGTACCTGCTATGAGCCAGGTTCTGTGTCAAATTGTACCCTAGAAACATAGCTGTTCATCTTTACTTCCTCAAGGACAGAGCTGGAGCCACATTTTGCCTTCTCACATGAAGAAATTGGTTTGGAGAGCCTATTCTTGGGTTTGGGATTCACGTGTACATTAACAGCCCTGAGGAAAGGCAAGACATTGACATCTGCCTCCCCAAGAGGCTGGATGCTTTTCCAGAGACCTGTGGCTTGTCCGATGTAGCCCACAAGAGTTCGCCTACTCTGGGCTCCAGGCCTTGACTTCCTCTTCAAAATAAACTGCTGGAAAGATTAGCAGTCCAAGGCAGTTCCTCATAACTCATGGAGGGGAGAGGCTGTCCTAGTACAAGTCCCGAGACCAAGGTCAGCCAGGAGGCCTCCACTTCCTGAGCTTGCCATCAAGTTCCCTGGCGATCTAAAGCCTGTCTCTTGGGAACCCAGGCTCCACATTTGCAGTGAGCCCTTGAGACTTTTAGGAATTAGAAGCAGTCCCCTGAGACCAATGTAGGGTACTTGAGTTTCTGGAGGCACGTCAGCAGAAAGAAAAGTCATTGCCAAGATGCAAATTTTAGAATCAGACATATTCTTTTGTGAATTTACTTTTTAGCCTTAAAGGCTGTGGCAGAGATGACCTTCTGTAAGAGGTACAAAACCTCAGAGGCCAGATTTCCTTGCTCTGAAAGGCTTTTTTTTTTTTTTTTTCTATTTTCTCTTTTAGCTTTATGAAGGACACTAAGGGAAATTACTGAGTTTGCACACTGAGTCGTGCACCAGAGCACAGAAAAGATCTGCAAGAAACCTAATTAAAACAGAACACAGTTCTAAGACAAAAAGCGCTTGCAATGTCACACGAGGACTTCAGTGCGGATGTCGGATTCCAATCCAGGCTCTCAGCAGAATGTGACCCTTCTTCCTCTCTCAGATCCGTGGGAGTGAGGGACCTGCGGGGTCTGAGCCAACCAGGATCACTCAGAGGAGAACAATGCTCTCGGTGACATTCGGGTCACATTTGTCTGAGGTTCCCACACATACCCATGGAATATGGAAGATTAACAGTGAAAAATGACCTATTTTAACAGGTGCATACTTGTGTCTAAGTGGAATTCAGCCGAGCGTGGAATTATTTTAACATGGAAATAAGTTGCGGACCTTCAGAAACATCACTCTTCTGACCACACAGGAATCAGACACATGGTCAACACTGGAGAGTTTCTCAGGACTTGAAACGGATGTGTTGGTTGGATTTTTCCAGAGGAAGCGACCATATCACAGAGAAATAAACACTGATGTCTACACAACACGACTGTTCATGTTTAAATTCCTTCTTCAAAGCGTGCCCCTGTTCTCAGAGGAGCAGAGAGCAAAACTTCAAGTTAGGAAAGCTGTTTAGGGAAGATCATCTCAATCACACCAAATAAAAGCAGGTGAAGTAAATCTACAATTCACCGCACAGCGCTTTTGAACGGCACAGTGGTCCAGAGAAAAGAGTCCTGGTCCGGTCGGAAGGGGCTTCCCAGGTGGCTCACATGGTAAAGTATCCGCCTGCAGTGCAGGAGTCATGGGTTCAATCTTTGGGTGGGGAAAATCCCCTGGAGGAGGGCATGGCAACCCACTCCAGTATTCTTGCCTGGAGAATTCCATGGACAGAGGAGCCTGGAGGGCTACGGCCCACAGGGTCGCAAAGAGTTGGACATGACTGAAGCGACCTAGCACACACGCATACATGCAGGTCAGAAGATGTGGTTCAGGGACTCCCCTGGTGGTCCAGGGATTAGGACTCTTTCACTGACATGGGCCCGGGGTTCAATCCCTGGTCAGAGAACTGCTTGGGGCCTCAAGCATCTCTCCTGTGAAACAGGGATCCTGAGCCCACTTGCAGCCGACCTCATAGGGCTTGGAAAAGAATAGATTTGCCAACGAGTGAGTGACAGTCTGTGAGTGTAAAACACTCTTCCCACGGTGGTGAGGGCTTCATGGCCAGTGGCTCTGTCACTGCCCTGTCCTGGTTTGAAGCTGCATGTGTCATAGCGCAGAACAGCGTGGGAGGAACTATTGAGGACCAGTGGTGTCTCCGGGAGAAAATTATTTTTTTTGTTTCAGATGACAGCTGTTTTTCTCTGTGACTTGACTTTCCCAGGAGTCTGTTCAGGGAATTTGGAGATGGCATCAGAGAAGTCACAGGGTGAGTAGAAGCACATTTTCTTAAAGAATGGAAACTTACCTTTTCAAAATGGCTAGATGATACCTTTTAAGAACAACTTACATGGGCCTAAAGGTATGATCTCAATGTTTCTTCATCAGGCTTTGTGTGTGTGGAGAAATACCTTAATGAAAGGTTGACTCCTGATCACTCCTTTTGAAGAAATGCATCTGCTGTGTGACTTTCTCAGGTCACTGCATCCGTCTGAGGTGAACATTCTCATCTTTAGAAGGAGGAAAGTTTAACTGTGCATCGTCCGTGCTACAGGGCTGAGTGTGTGTGTGTATTTGTGTGTCTGTATTTGTGTGTGTGTCTGTATGTGTGTGTGTCTGTGTGTGTCTGTATTTGTGTGTGTATTTGTGTGTGTGTCTGTATTTGTGTGTGTGTCTCTGTGTGTGTGTGTCTGTATTTGTGTGTGTGACTGTATTTGTGTGTGTATTTGTGTGTGTGGGTGTATTTGTGTTTGTGTATTTTTGTGTGTGTCTCTATTTGTGTGTGTGTCTCTGTGTGTGTGTCTTTATTTGTGTGTGTGTCTGTATTTGTATGTCTGTATACATATACATATACATATTTTAGGATAGGGAAAATGAGCTCACTATCCTGAAAGGACGTTTTCTTCTTTGTCTCTTTTCTACAGATACACACCCACCCGCACACACACCCCCCCACACAACCATCTGAGGCTATGGATAAGATGAAATCATTCAGAGGACAGAGCACGTGTATGGAAAGTTGGTTTCTGAGGGAAAGCTTTAACAATGAGCAATACTTGGTGAGGGATGGTAATTGTGACTATACATTTAAGGCCTACACTGTGCCAAGCGTATGACCACTGTGTCATCATTTAACCTTGACAACATCCTGCTGCTGCTGCTGCTGCTAAGTCGCTTCAGTCGTGTCCGACTCTGTGCTACCCGGTAGACGGCAGCCCACCAGGCTCCCCCGTCCCTGGGATTCTCCAGGCAAGAACACTGGAGTGGGTTGCCATTTCCTTCTCCAATGCATGAAAGTGAAAAGTCAAAGTGAAGTCGCTCAGTTGTGTCCGACTCTTCAAGACCCCATGGACTGCAGCCTACCAGGCTCCTTCATCCATGGGATTTTCCAGGCAAGAGTACTGGAGTGGGGTGCCATTGCCTTCTCTGGACAACATCCTGGGGAGGTAGATATGTCTCCTTTTTGCAAATGAGGAATCTGAGGCTCAGAGACTTCCACTGACTCGCCTGAGGTCACACAGCCTACAAGTGGCAAAGCTAAAGCTGGCTTAGTGCTCTGCTCTGCGTACTACAGAACCGGCCTCTCCCAGGCCTCTGTGGTACAGAGAACAGGGGACAGTGCAGGAATTCCCATATGTTCACCAACGACAACAAACTGGATTCCGAGCCCTTGTGACTTGGTTGTTCGTTTTGAGCGTCTGTACTGCTTGTCTGCCCGTGTTCCCTGGGTCACTTTTGTCTCTTCTAGTCCGTTTTCCAGTCCTCAGTCCCGCAGCTCAGTCACGACTCGGCCTGGCAGACTCTTGCTTCCTGCAGCAGGGGGCTCCGGGGCCCTGCCTCTGGCCACCCAAGAGATGGGGCCTGCCCAGGCAGAGCAGCGGCTCCAAGGGGTCCCTGACTGCCGTGTTTACTGTTGTCAAGACTCCCTGGGCCTGCCCATGGCCCCCAGGAAGTGACAGGGAGGGGGTGGTTTCAGGCGTTGATGAAAGCTGCCGAAACCAGAACCAGGCACACACAAAAAGAAGGCAAGAAGAAGAGGCCCAGGTCGACCGCTGGGTTGCAGGCATGACTGGGCTTGTCTGCCACTCGGGGAGATGGAGAAAAAGGTGGCGTCATCCTCACAGTGGCGGTGCCCCTCCGGCTGCCTGTGGGCAGAGCGCCTGTGTCTATGGAGTTCCCCACCCCAGCAATGTCCCCTGGCAGAGTGGGCGATCCACATCAATATTTAGGAGTCCCGGAGGTTGAGAAACCTTGAATGGTGCATGCTGAGAGGCTGCGCCATCAATTCCTGTCTAGACTAGATTTTTGGAATCCAGGTTCCCAAGATGAAAGAGTACATTATGAAGACAGGGCATAAATCCACTGTGCCAACAAGACCCACATTCACCGAGGATTATTTACACCTTTCTGCCTCCCTCTGCTCATTACCTGTCCCACTGCCATCCACCTTCAAGTTTTGACAGATTCACTTCATACATCATACCTGAAAGTAGCCAATTACCTGGATTTCCATTTTGTGGGACCCCTCACTCCAAGCCAGTTTGCCCCCTTCCAATTCCTGCAGAGTTCTACCTTTTCAGTTGGGACCTTAAGGTCCAACTTAAGGTCCAATCATAAATGCTAAGGAAGGGATTGCATTCGTCATAAGTGTGCAGCGAAATCCAGCTAGGGAGGGCACCCAGTGTGTATTACTAACTCAGCCTCCGCCTCACCCTTGGCCCCAAGCCAAGCACCTTAATGTGCTGGTTACTCAAGGATGTGGGAAACCTCTGGAGGGAGGCACTGACGCGGCCCTTTTCAGAACTGCCAACCCTGCTCCTTGGCAACCAGAGTTTACCATCTGCCCAGTCACCCAGGGAGCACACAGGTCAGCGAACTTCTGCCAGGGCAGATAGTTCTGGGTGTTGAAAACCAGCTGTGGGGTTCCACTCCATCCCAGGGAGCCAGTTCTGCCTCTCACCCAGGCCTGGTCCCCACCTACCTATGGGACATCTGGACTGGGATGATCCCTCAATGCTTACAGCTTAAGAGTGCGAGGCTGGGTGGAGTCGCTTTATCCTTGGTGGTCTCCATTTCCCCGTGTTTATCCTGAGATTGGACTGGGTGAATCTTTCAGGCCCCTCCTAGCACAGAGCAATGGGAAGACAGCATGTGTGGGCCTTGAAACAGGAAATGTCAGTGTTTGTATCCTGGCTTTGCAGCGTGACCACAGGAAGGCACCCAAACCTTTCATACTCTCAGTTTCCAGTCTGTAAAATGGAGGTAAATAATACCAGTTAGCCCTTAGGTCTTATTATCCCTTATGTACAGCAGTGCTGATAACAGCTAGCATTCGTTGTCTGCCTTCTAGGAGCCAGGCTCTGCTCTAAGTAGAGCAGAGGACTTTGTAAGAGGACTTCTGCCAACTCTAAGGCTGAGTGGAGCAGCACCTGTCCCAGGGCCATGCAGCCATCAGATACCGTAGCTGGAATTTGAAGCACCAGTGAGACCTTGACTCTTATTCTCTCTTCAAGAGGAACCTTACAAATGTCATTTCTTTTCCTTTTTGTTCCCTACTTCCCCTGTGTACATTCTTTAGTTTGGTGTTTAAAAATCATATCCAGCTGCTCTTCATGTTTCTACACCTACCCCTCTCATCTCACACAGCCCCCAGGGGCTCCTGCCATCCCTGCCCATCTCCTCTACTTCCTTGTTCAGCAGTGTTGCAGGCAGTGGGAATTAGCTGTGCAAATGTCCTGTGGCCGGGAGTGTGGAGGGAAGACTAAGAGAGGGAAGAGCTCAGGGGCTGCCTCAGGGCAGGCTGAGCTTCACACTGATGGTGTCCAAGCACTCTGGGCTTTGAGAACCTCACAAAAAGGTTTTTCTGTATGCTGCTTTTTTCTGTATGCTGAGAAAAATGGGAAGCTTCTGAAGAATTGTAAGCCAAGGACTGACATGACCCAGGCCATACTTTTGAAATGCAATTTTCCTCCCATCAGAAACCTTTCCAAGAGCCATCAGTGTCTCCCTAAGCCTCTGAGCCAGATTCTCTGTCTCATAGCCAAGGCCTCAGTGCAGCATCCAGTCAGGGCATGTATCTGGGCTGGGGGTGAAGTGAAGGGCTTCCTGGACAAGTGTATGGTTGAGAGGGCCAGTAGGACCCTCCATCCAGGAGAGTGCAGGTGATTCTTCAACTACTTCCGCAAATTTCCAAACTTAATTTCTTTCCAGTTCTCCATCTGAAATACTTACAATCCTTTCTAAGAAGCTCTGGCCTCCATGCTTTCAGAGACCTGTATATCCAAGCCTCCGGTGCTAACAGAGACGTTTCCTAAACAGCTGTGAGTACCAGCGGTTATGCTAGACCCTGAGAAGGAGACGAAGCCTGGCCTTCAAGAGGCTCACACCTAGCACTGGGGGAAGCTGAATTGCATCAGCAGATGACTGATGACACAGAGATAAGGACACACAGTGTGCTAGGCAATCAAGGAGAGGAGGGCTCCCTTCC
The DNA here is from genome assembly GCA_935064755.1 of Tragelaphus eurycerus. Classification (NCBI taxonomy): domain Eukaryota; kingdom Metazoa; phylum Chordata; class Mammalia; order Artiodactyla; family Bovidae; genus Tragelaphus; species Tragelaphus eurycerus. The sequence goes on along the minus strand of CAKXYN010000018.1, from coordinate 26,368,706 downwards.
CCTTTGGATGGGGTGGAGGATGAAGGTCAGCCCATTTGGGTTACACTGGGGGTGGTATTTGAGTCAGGCCTCATGGGCAGATTTGGCCATTCGCCCATGGGAGGAAGGCTACTCCAGATGTGGATAGAGCAGAGCAAAGGCCAGAAGGCAGGGCAAGTGTTGCTTAGGCCCAGGAAGCCTGGACTGGGCTCAAGAGAGACAGGACTTTGGGGGTGGGCAGTGTCCTGCAGGGAGCGACTGCACTCTTGCTTCACCAGGAGCTCTCCTCTTTCACTGAAGCTTTTTAGCTGTCCATAGGCAGGGTTGGGCCACTCCTCCTCCTCTTAGAAACAGTGTGAGACCTGAAGTGTGGTCTGAACATCACAGATGCTCAGAGAGGCCGGGAGATGCTCCTGGGCTCTGCCTCATGGGCCCCGGGGAAGGCGGAACGAAGTGGTGACTGGGCACTGGGATGTCCATCCTCTCTGCCTTTCCCAGGCCATTTCCACCACCTGTAGTTCCTTACAGCCATCACTGACCAATCTGCACCCCCAAGTTCCAGCTCAAATGTTACCCTGCCCTCTGCCTTCTCAGGACCCACAGCTAGACGGCACTGCTTTCTCTGTGGAACCGGGGAGCTTCATCAGAATTGTCCCTGCCTCTCCTGCACTCCCAAACACTCCCACTCCCCTCCCCCACTATTATTCATCTGGGTACTGACCATCCCTTTCAAGATGAAAGGTGATCGCAGCCTCTCTCTTCCCTCCAGACATCCTCCAAGACCCTAACACAACAATTGTTCTATGTTACTTGCACAAGAAGCACGTGCTGCTGAAATAGTAGCTTTAAAAAGCAGCCAGCACCTTCCCCCAGCCTCAGAGCCGTGCACTGGGGGAGGGGGTATGTGTGGAGTCCTGGGCAGGGTGTAGGACAGCCTCTGGTGTTACCTGGAGCTGCACTTATCTGACTCTGAACCTACTTGGCAGCTGCCTCCTGAGCTGCTGTCCAGAAATGCCTGTGACTTGATGGCAGAGGATGATAAGGGGGGGCCGGGGGTGGGGCACCAGAGTGTTCTCTATTCACCTGCCCCCTCAGATAATCACATCCACAATCTCTGCCCTGAGTCACTGGGAAGGCATTCTCCCACCTGTGTTTTTTTAACTTCTCTCCACGTGCATTAAAAGCAGCTGAAGCCAAAGTATCTGTCTAGCTGCCAGAGAGCTGGGATAACTCAGTGGGGCTGTGGGAATGAGGCGAGCCTTCTCCTTAGGATTTGGGGGTATATGCTATTTTCCCTTCCAGGCAAAACCTCCTCCTTCCCAAAGGGGTGAGGAAGCGTGAGTCATGTGGAACTGTATCTCTCTACTGATTTACAAACCCCTCAACTCCTTCATGTCTTGAAACCAGGGCAAGTTATCAAATGACTTTATGAGGCATTTATTGCCCGTCTCTCTGTGCCCAGTGGTGTCTCTGAGTTTACAAGCACGTTAGCGAGCAAGCCTCAATTCCAAGTGTGTCCCGAAGGCCCTCTGCTCTGGGCGGAGCCAGCCCAGCTGGCCGTCACTTCCCTCACTCTACACTTCCACACCGCCAGCCAGGTTTGGGCTCACACTGTTCCCTCCTCCTGGAATCTCCTTCCACTCCCACTGTCTTATTCATTTCTACGTAGCCGTTTAAGGCCTGGCTCTAGGTGAACGGTCACCAAGAGACCGTAAATTGTCTCGCCACTTCTCATCAGAATTCCTGCCCCCTCGCCTCCTGGCCCCCATTGAAGATTTGTGTGCCCTTTATAAAACATCGCCTGCTCTCTTCAGCCAATGCTCACTCCCTCACTCCCAGAGGACATGTCAGTGCTGTGAAGAGACAAACAAATACCCAGAGGACAAGAGACCCGGATTCTGGTTCAGGCTGAACCTGGAGAAGGATGGATGACCTTGAGTCTAGAGTCCTCTTTTTCAAGTGGGTGGAACTTGTCCAGAGCAGGGTTCCCTGTCCTGGCTTTATATTGCCCTGTCTCCTGGGGGTCTTGTCCAAAATACAGATGGCTGGATTCCCTCCTCAGACTGAAGAAATTAGCCTCTGATGAAAAAGCGTACGATCTAGAGTCTATATTTTTAGAAAGTTTCACAAGCAACTTAAACACAGCCTGCACGGTGCCTGCCTCAGGGCTGCCCTAGAGGACCCTGGACATGCTACAGCTCTGCTCTCTTGAATGATCTTTTTCCCCCCTTAATTTGATGCTGCCTAGAATAAACTACGGAGAAGGCAATGGCACCCCACTCCAGTACTCTTGCCTGGAAAATCCCACGGACGGAGGAGCCTGATAGGCTGCAGTCCATGGGGTCGCTAAGAGTCGGACACGACTGAGCGACTTCACTTTCACTTTTCACTTTCATGCATTGGAGAAGGAAATGGCAACCCACTCTAGTGTTCTTGCCTGGAGAATCCCAGGGACGGGGGAGCCTGGTGGGCTGCCGTCTATGGGGTCGCAGAGTCGGACACGACTGAAGTGACTTAGCAGCAGCAGAATAAACTACACCAAAACCACCACCATGAGAACAAGTTTGGTGCTTGAACGGGAAAGCCCTGGGTCATGACTCTGCTTTCATGTCTCTCTTGAGTCTACTGGTTTTTGTAGATATTTCAGGTAGTTGAAAATGCATAACCACAACCAACCCATCTGTCTTTAGTCAGCTCAGGCTGCCATAACGAAGTACCATAGACTGGTTGGCTTAAATGACAGACATTTATTTCTCACAGTTCTGAAGACTGGAAAGTCTGAGATCAAGGTGTCAGCAGGTTCAATTCCCGATGAGGACTCTTCCTGGTTTGCAAACGGCTGTCTTCTTTCCGTGTTCTCCTACAGGAAAAGAAGGGTTGGGGAGAGTGCTCTGGTGTCTCTTCCTCTTCTTATAAGGTCACCAACCTTATCATAGCAAGGAACCACCTGTATAACCTCATTTAGCCTCCTCACAAGCTTGTCTCCAAATACAGTCACGTGCGTGCGTGTGTGCTACGTCGCTTCAGTCATGTGCAACTCTTTGCGACCCCATGGATTGTAGCCTGTTAGGCTCCTCTATCCATGGGATTCTCCAGGCAAGAATACTGGAGTGGTTTGCCATGCCCTCCTCTAGGCGATCTTCCAGACCCGGGGATCTGTGTCTTCTGCATTGGCAGGCAGGTTCTTACCACTAGCATCATCTAGGAAGCCCAAAAATATAGTCACACTTGGGGCTAAAGCTTTAACATATGAATTTGGGGAGATGTAAGCATTTGTCATTAATATCATCTATGCCTGATGCTCTAGAGAAAGCCAGGCTGACCTAACGTGACAAACTGATGTCTAGGAAAATTCCACAAACTATTTTTCCCAGTAAGTTCTTGAGAACTAGCTGCTGCTCTCTCCGTTGCATGGGTAATTCAGCATCCACAGTTTACAGTGCCCATAGTTGCTCCCTCCTTTGTGGTGGTGTGGGCTCTATTTGGCATTTCCTGTGTGCTCTTGGGATGCTTCTGGACAAGTTTCAAGGCAGTTGGTTTCTACCAATTCTGTGAACTTCTCCATTTCCTCTTAACAGCACTGTCTTTTAAGTCAGCTAGCATGGGCTTCTGCTACTTGGCCACAGGGAACTTTGATACATTCGTCATGTAAGGAACAACTAAAGGAGTTGTCAGTATATGGTCTGAAGCAGGGCGCCTCATGCTTTCCCCGTAGTGCTTAGTGGTAAGGAATCCACCCACCAATGCAAGAGACGTATCCCTGGACCAGGAAGACCCCCTGGAGAAGGAAATGGCAATCCACTCCAGCATTCTTGCCTGGAGAATCCGATGGACAGAGGAGCCCTAGTGGGGTTCAGTTCATGGGGTTGCAGAGTCAGACACCACTGAAGCAACTGAGCATACAACATGGGGACGCCTCAGAGAGTTGCTTTTTATCTACAGAGAGCTAAAGGGCTGTCACGTGAAAGAGAAACAGGCTGCTTCTATATGGCTTTGGAAGGCAAAACTAGACCAAGGAGGAATGCTCTGGGGAGAAATACTTGAATTCAACACAAGGCATTATCAGTCACAGTTCTCAGCTGCAAGCAGCAGAAGCCCATATTCTGCATATTTTCTATGTACAAGTCATCAGATACATGATTTGCAAAAATTTTCTCCCATTCTTTTGGTTGTCTTTTCACTTTCTTGATGTTGTCCTTTGAAGTACAAAATGCTTTTAATGTTCATGAGGTCCAGTTTACACATTTTTTGTTGTTGTCGTTTCTGGTTTTGGTGTCATATCTAAGAAACTATTGCCTAATCCAAGCTCATGGAGATTTACCACTATGTTTTCTTCTCAGAGTTTTACAGTTTTAGCTTTACATTCAAGTTTTTGATCCATTTTGCTATTTTTATATATGATATGAGGACTGGGTTTAACTTTATCCATTTGCTTGTTGATATCTAGAATTTGTTGAAAACATTATTCTTTCCTTATTGGACTATTTTAGCACATGTGTCAAAAATCAACTGGCCGTAAATATAAAAGTTTAGTTCTGGGATCTAACTTCTATTCCTTTGATCTATATGTCTATCCTTACACTAGTACCATTATTTATTGATTTACTGCATTTCCATAGAAAGCTTTCAAATCAGAAATGTGAATCTTTCAAAGTTGCTCTTCTTTTTCAAGATCGTCTTGATTTTTCTGAGTCCTTCAAATTTCCATATGAATTTTAGGATCAGTTTATTGATTTCTGCAAAGAATCAAGCTCGAATTTTCATGGAGTGCATTGACTCTGTAGATTAGTTTGGAGAATACTGTCATCTCAAAAAATTAAGCCTTTTGATCTATGAACATGGGATATCTTTCCATTTATTTAGAACTTAATCTTTCATCAAGTTTTTTTTATGATTGTCAAAGTATAAGTTTTGCATTTACTTTGTTAAATTTACTCCTAAGCATCCTAATTATTCTTGATGATATTGTAAATTAAATTGCTTTTAAAATTTCATTTTGCTAGACTCAGGCACTAATTCTAAACTTTTTTAGTAGATTAACAGCATTATTTTCTCTAAATAAAATCATGTCAACGGCAACAGTTTTACTTGTTCATCTCCAATCTTGGTGTCTTTTATTTTGTTTTGTTTTGTTTGTCTAATTGCCCTGGATGGACCATCTAGTACAATGTTGAATAGAAATGGCAAGAATGGATATGCTTGTCTTCCTTATTTTAGGGGGAAAGCAAGCATTCTTTCAATATTAATTGTGATGTTAGCTGTGAGTTTTTTTTATAGATACCCTCTGTGAAATTTAGGAAGTTCCCTTCTATTCCTAATGTGTGGAGTGTTTGATCATGAATGCTGTTTTTGTTAAGTGATTTTTCTGAATCTACTGAGATGATCATGTGTTTTTTTGTTCTTTGTTCAACTGATAAAGATGTATTACATTATTTGCTTTTTGAACTTTAAGCAAACCTTGCATTCCTGGGATAAGTCCCACTTTAATCTTTTATATGTGTTGCTAGTATTTATTGAAGATTTTTATGTCTACATTCACAAGAGATATTGGTCTGTAGTCTGTTTTTGTTTTTTTTTTTTTTCCTTGCAATGTCTTCATCTGGTTTTGGTATCAGAGTAATACTGTCCTCATAGAACTAATGGGCAAGTATTTTCTCCTTGTGTTAGTTTTTTAAGGGATGTCATAACGGATTACTGCAAACTGGTGGCTTAAGATAACGTAGTTATTCTCTCACAATTCTGGAAGCCAAAAGTCTGAAACCAAGGTGTCAACAGGGTTACTTCCTTCTGGAGACTCAGGGAAAGTCCATTCCCTGGCTTCCTCCTGGCTTCTGACAACTTTTGGTGTTCCTCGGTTCCAGTCCCTACCTCTGTCTTCGCATGAACTTCCCCTCTGTGTATCTCTGTATTTTCCATTTTTCTATCTCTTATAAGGATTTAGGGACCATCCTAAATCAAGAATGATCTCATCTCAAGATCTTTAACCAGACTGTGTCTGCAAAATCCTATTTCCAAAGTCACGTCCACCAGTACTGGGAATTAGTGCTTGGACATACTTTTGAGGGGCAGTTACTCATCAGTCCCATGAACTGCCAGTCTTTGTAGGGTTTCACTCACTTGTCTGCTCACTCCTTCAGCAGTTATCCCAAAGATCATAGGAGGAAATAGAGCTGTAGTAATAAATTGGCTAGAGTCCCTGATCTGAAGAATAGCACTGTCTTGTAGAACTTTGGGGCACAAATATAAAGAAGGAGATGGTAAGAGCCATAGGATTTAGAAGCTGAAGGACTAATGGGAACAGCCCAGAGGAGGGATGGCTTTCCAAGCAGAGGGTAACATTGTCAGCAAAGGCAAGTGCTAAAAAACCAGAGTTGCAAATTGGCAGAATTGTGAGGGGACAGTGGGAAAGATGGCTAGAGAAGCAATCACTCAAAGAACTCAGACTTTGACCGTCATCATTCATCGTGTGAGGATGGGCTGAGTTGTTCTCAACCCTCAGGACCCCATGTTGATACCTTCAACAGCCTCTAAAACTAGCCTGAGACTTCAGGTAGAGCTCATTTGAGCTGATCCTGCAGCTAGAAGGTGCAGGCTAACCATGAACCTCAGATGCCTTCCTTGGGGAGGCCTCTGTGGATGACTCCCCAGAATCAGTCAAGCTCCCTGATCCAGGCTCATGATGAAGCCAATTCTGAAACATCTTACTTCCTCATCCAGCAAGAAAATCTCTATAGCAAACTGGTCAACAACCTTCATTTCTTTTGCTACAAAATCCTGTGCAACCAACAGCCATGGGGCTGCTTCTTGGAGCTCAGTGACTGTGGACAGGAGGCACTGTCTCACTTCCAGAAGTCATCATGGTGGCAGTTGTGATAGGTATGTGTGTGCTCTGTTGTGTCCCACTCTTTGTGACTCCATGGACTGTAGCCGCCCCCTATCCCAACCCCCGCCCTCCACCCAGGCTCTTCTGTCCATGAGATTTCCCAGGCATGAATACTGGAGTGGGTTGCCATTTCCTGCTCCAGGGGATCTTCCTGATCCAGGGATCGAACCCCTGGGGGAGTTATTATTGCTCCAAACCTGTGCTTGGGATCCTGCTAAGGGCTCCATGTAGGGAATGGAAAGCAGAGTGTGAGGAGGAGAATCATGCCGGCTGGACTGTGGGGCCTCTGATTCTGACTGAGAGAAGTGTTTCCCCACCCTCATTGGACTTTATCCACGGCCTCTCCCCTCTAGAGAGCAAGGCTAGGGGCAAAGAGGAAAACAGATTCCCATCGTAAAAACTTCTGGGTCTTCAGCCAAGGAACAGCAAGTTCCAAACAAATTTACACGAGGCTATTTGAAGGGAAGCATGTCACAGACGCTTAACAATAAACAGCCTCGGTGTGCAAGCCACGCCGCTCTGCCACGGAAGAGCAGGCGCGGGAGCTGATCTCCTGGGAGGAGCCCCTTTGGTGGAACATTTAGACACAGGAAGAGTACGCACTGGTGGGGACTTCCTCCCCTCAGCACCATCTGGGTGAAAAGAAGGTCAACATGTGCAGGTTCAGAAGCACGAGGTTATGACACAGAACATGCAGAGACTTGCCTCTGCTAAACCTGGTTTCTCCTGATCCAAAACGAACAGCTTAAAGTCCTCTGCACCACCCCAGCTTCTTCCTGTGGTGTCCCTTATCCCATCTAACTCACTCTGGAGTGCTCACTGAAGCAGGCAGAGAGCAATGCTTCCCACCCCTCTGCATTCAGTAACGTCGGGAGAGCAGTCCCTGGGGTCATCCCCACGTGCCCAAAACAGCTTGTGCTTTGCCCTCGGAAGAACTGAGGGCCACAGTGGACTAGGGCCAGGAGATTTCCAGCTCCAGCTCCTTCACTTAACATGCTTGGTGGCCTGGGCCATGTCATTTAACATCTCTGGACCTGACTTTTCTCTCTGTAAAATAATCCAGTGTTAAATGATATGTGTGCATTGCAAAGCACAGTAAGCTCCTTAGAGATCTAGTCCAGGGCGCTACGAGCTACAGCTCACTAGCTAGTCTTGTTTATAGCCTGTTTTTGTAAATAAAACTTTTTTGAGGCCTGGCCACATCCACTCATTTGCATATTGTTTATAGTTGCTTTCACACTACATGATGGAGTTAGATAGTACACAGACACCAACTGTGTGTATGGCCCACAAGCCTAAAGTATTTGCTATTTGACCCTTGAGAGAAAAAGTTAGCCAACCACTGCTTTAGGTCAACACTTGTCATTATACTGGCAAGGAAACTGAGGCATGGACAGGAAGAGCAATTCGCTAAAACTCAGAGTAAGTTAGGACAGAGGCCGGGACAGCCCAGCTAATCCAATTCATGTCAGCCCAAAGTTCTCATCTGGCCTAAATATTGGGTAGAAGCTGTGTTGGGGGACAGAGGAGATGGCTGTCACCAGAAAAGTGAGTTCTACATGGCTGGTGAGATGTTTGTCAGTGTGGGGTTCCTGAGCCCAAGGGCAGAGTCAGGTGGCCCTCTTGAAAGACAGCAGCATTTCAGGTGGGACTCCGGTGAGACCTGGCCTCTAGGGACATTTTAACCACAGGTCACAGATCTTGGTAAACTTTACTTGGCTTTTGAACTGTAGGGAGACATTTTTCCTTGCCTCTTTTCTCACTGGCTACTTCCTCCTTCTAGCATTTATTAATCTGACTGGTTAACCATTGACCCCAAATGCAGCCTCCTCTTGTTTCAAGTCTTGCTCTCCCTGTTGGCTTCAAGAAAAGAGCTCTCACTAAACAAACCTACTTTTCTTCTCCTTCTTTTCACAGCTAGAGTCAAGTGATAAAGGAAGGTGAGGTCAGGAGTACCCAATTTGCTATAAAAGACACACTCCCTAAAACTTGGGCCCCAAGAGGGAAAGGGACCCTTCCCATGCAGGCCAGTCATGCTCAGAAAGAAATTCAGCAGGAGCAACACACCCAAGGCAAAAGCAACACGATTTAATTGATGTAGGGTGCATTTTAGAGAAGAGATTTATAAAGTGTTAATTTATAGTGCATTGAACAAAGTATCATATTTCCTGCTTCTAAACTGAACTATTGTTTTCCTTCGATTTCCCTCCTAGTTAAAGGGGAATGTTTTAGGGAAAGAGAAGCAGGACAACAGAGGAGGAAACAGGGCCAGCCCCTGCTGGATGACAAGGGAAAAGCCTGGGGACAGAAGGGCCTCAGAGCCTGGGGTCAGCCTGTTACCACTTTCTTTGGAAATGTTAGACTCCTCTAGAATGCAAGCTCCATGAAGGCAGGGATTCTTTGTTCATTGCTGGGTTCCTGGCACCTAGCATAGGGTCTGACATGGAGCAGGTGCTCAAATACTTGTTGAATGAATGAGAGATCATGATCACTGGTTACAGTCTTGATGGCTCCACATGAGCCAGTCATTCATTCAGAAGCTTCTCCCCAGCTGGGAAAGAAGTTACTAAAGCAAACTTCATTAGGAACAAGACAGACTCTGTCCTGAACTGTTCAGACAAGCTCCAGAGAAACATCCCTTCCAAAGGTCATATTTCCACCTGGCCAGTGACCAACACAGACGTGTCATTTCTGTGCGCGCTAAATTGCTTCAGTTGTGTTTGACTCCGTGAGACCCTATGGAATGCAGCCTGCCAGGCTCCTCTGTCCATGGAATTCTCCAGGCAAGAATACTGGAGTGGGGTGCCATGCCCTCACTCTCATTTAAGGGCAGTTACACTTTATTCTAGTAATACCGACTAGTCAGGGAGCACTTATTTTATGTCAGACATCATATGTATTTTTACTTAGTCTCACAATAGTCCTGCTAGGTAGATATTATTAGCCCCATTTGTTTTACAGAGAAGAAAACAAGAGGTCAGTGAATTTGTCCAAGGTCACACAGTACGGCTTCCATCAGGTTTGTCTGACCCCAGAGACAGTGCTCTTCTCACCAACCACACGCACAGCCCCTAACCAGCTCTGTGACCTTGGGCGCACACACAGGGCAAATTTCTGACCATCTTTCTGAGCTTCAGTGTCTGTATTCTCAAACCCAAGGAGCCAAGCAACATTATGTAAGAAAGTGTTCCACACGTGGGTCTGTGAAAGGGTAACCTCATTCCTTAGTGGGTCACAATGTAATTTTGCCTTTGGAAGTTGAAATAACCGCACCCTTTATTGAGGGCAACTCAAAATGCTTCCTCTCACTCAATTTGGGGACACATGAAGCCAGCCGGCTAAGTCCTGCCTCCATTTCCTTTTCTAAAGTAAAGAGGATTCCAGCAGATTTTCAGGACCAGCCTTGTTCTTCTGGCTGCAGTTCTTTATAAGGGTCCCACCTTCCTTTCCACTGGTTCTGTGCACGAGTGAGAGAAAGCAGGTTCCTCCGGGGGGCAGCATGCTGACGTGGGGCCCTGCGTCTTTGAGCACTAGTCCTCAGGCAGCCTCTCGGATACCCACACATGTGCTACTTTCTGCAGGTAAGTTGGTGAGGGGAGAAGATAGAGGTGGGGGTGGGGGGAGGTGGGCAGCTTCTGAATGATGTAAAGCCTGGGAAGCCAGTTGTGGGACCAGGAGTCCTAATTCACTTGCTGCCCAACTGAGGAGATGGAGGAAATTCAGATCCTTAGACTAAAAGGAACCTGAATGATAATCACATACCTGGTCTTCAAGCTCTTTTTAGCTGCTGAGTCCAGCTAATGGTGTGTAAAACAATTAAAAGCCCATCTTTCCAGTTAAATCCAGAGGAGTGGGGCCAACCACCTTATTCTCCCATCTACTCAACTTGTCCCCAGGGAAACTCCCAGGGTGTCCACAGAGCACTGTTGGAAATGATTTTCATCTAACCAGAATCCCCTAATTTTACACCCAGAGTCCACTAAGGTGAGCCATTTACCAAGGTTGACTTCCTGGCTGGCGGCAAGCTGGAGCTCACGTTCAGGATCCAGCCACTGCCTTGATAAGCCAGTGAGAGGATTGTTGTTCAGTTGCTCCATCATGTCTGACTCTTTGAGACCCCATGGACTGCAGCACTCCAGGCTTCCCTGTTCCCACTATCTCCCGGACTTTGCTCAAACTTGTGTCCATTGTGTCGGTGAAGCCATCCAAACATCTCATCCTCTGTCATCCCCTTCTCCTCCTGCCTTCAATCTTTCCCAGCATCGGAGTCTTTTCCAATGAATCTGCTCCTCGAATCAAGTGGCCAAAGTATTGGAGCTTCAGCTTCAACATCAGTCCTTCCAATGACTATTCTGAGTCCATTTCCTTTAGGATTGACTGGTTGATCTCCTTGCAGTCCAAAGGACTCTCAAAAGTCTTCTTCAACACCATAATTCAAAAGCATCAATTCTTTGGCACTCAACCTTCATTGTGGTCCAGCTTTCACACCCATACATGACTACTGAAAAAAACCATAACTTTGATTATATGGACCTTTGTTGGCAAAGTAATGCCTCTGCTTTCAAATACTCTGTCTAGGGTTGCTGCTAAGTCACTTCAGTCGTGTCCGACTCTGTGCAACCCCATAGACGGCAGCCCACCAGGCTCTGCCGTCCCTGGGATTCTCCAGGCAAGAACACTGGAGTGGGTTGCCATTTCCTTCTCCAATGCATGAAAGTGAAAAGTGAAAGTGAAAGTGAAGTCGCTCAGTCGTGTCCGATCCTCAGCGACCCCATGGACTGCAGCTCACCAGGCTCCTCCGTCCATGGGATTTTCCAGGCAAGAGTACTGGAGTGGGGTGCCATTGCCTTCTCCAGTGTTAGGAAAGGTCAAAGATTGTGCTGGTAGGACACTACAAACTGGATGTGGCTATTTGAGAGCCAGGCATTTCACCTGAGCTACCCTGAGAACAGGCTACTCTGAGACCAAGGCCAAGAGTCATGTTCCCACTTTGCTCTATTCTGGGGCTTGTGAACCTCTAAATATGTTATCTTAGCAAAACCTCCTGTTCTCCCAGTGCCTCATCCTTTGGCCTTTCTTGAACCTGCTGTGAAATCTCATCCAGACCTCCTTGCTCTTAGTTACCCCATTTTCTATAAGTCTATAGCTCTCTCTTAGCTCATTTCTTGTTCTATCTAACTTTGGAACCATCACTGTAATCAATCTCTAGCCAGTGCCCCAACCCTTCCCCCTCAGAAGTGCTCATCTGTACACTCATCGATGACTCTATGTTCCACACCTCCAGCCCTAACCTCTCTCCCAAGTTCCTATCCCATAGCTAAGTGCTGAGTGGGACTTGCTGGTGGGTGAAAGTAGCAAGCCCAAGTTCTCCACATCTAAAGAAGGAGGGCAATAGCCAGGCACATGTGTTTCTTCCAGCTTAACCTTACATTAGATTCACCCAGAGAACTTTTAATCCATTGAGAAGCCTGGGCTCCACCAAAGACTAATGAAATCAGAATCCGTGGGGGTGAGAAGGACAGTACTGGTATTTTTAAAATAAACTTCTAAATTTAATGATAATATACTTCAGAAAATTATATAAAAAGCTTGGCAAATTTTCAGAAAGTGAATACCCAGACATTACTATCACCTACATTGAAGGAAAAAAGCACTGCCAGCAGCCTTAAACCTCCCACACATTCCTTCAGCCCATGCCCCTCCCCAAGAGAGGAATACATTTCCAATTTGGTTAGAATTATTGAAATCAGACCCCGATGCTGGGAGGGATTGAGGGCAGAAGGAGAAGGCGATGACAGATGACAGAGGATGAGATGGTTGGATGGCATCACCGGCTCGATGGACATGAGTTTGAGCAAGCTCAAAGAGTTGGTGATGGACAGGGAAGCATGGCGTGCTGCAGTGCATGGGATCGTAAAAAGTCGGACACAACTGAGCAACTGAACTGATTGAAATTTGTATTTGACTATTTGGAATTTGTAGAAACAGAATTGCAGAGTATGGCTTCTTTGTGCCTGATGTCTTTGATTCAATATTTTATTTGTTAAATCTCACCTGTTCTTTGGTTAGCTGTTATTTACTTTCATTGGTGTTTAGTATTTCATTGGCTGTCCACACATATACCTACCTATTTTATTCTTAACAAACATGTGCGTTGTTTGCAGTGTTTAGCTCTTACAAGCAGTCCTGCTATGAACATCCTTATGCATGTTTCTTGGCACAGGTGTCTATAACTGAGTCTATATCTAGGAGTGGAATTGTTCAGATATATGCATATGTTCAACTAACATGGATGATGGCAAGCAGTTTTTAAAGTTGTTGTACCACATTGGTGTTTTGCAAAAGTTCCTCAGGTGATTGCTAATGGGTGGCTGGGATTGAGAACCCTTCCCGAGCTTTACTAAAGGGTGGCAAAACCAGTGCCACTACCAACCATCACCCTGGAACCCCTTCCTTGTCTCAAGACTGACAAGAGGAAGGGGTTGGGGAAATCAGTGGCCTCATTCCAAGAGACAAGTGACCCCTTCTCTGCGCCATGGGGAAGGAAGGGGGCTATATCCAAGTGTAAGGCCAAGTGAAGTGGTGTCGCCACAAGCATCTCTCTTAGAGATTGGTAGAGAATGGGATGTCTTCAGGTAAAAAGGGGCTTGATACCTCATTGTGAGCCTACAGACAATACTCATTTCCTTTCTGGCCTTGCCAGACTGGCCAACAGCAACAGGGATTAGGAAGGACTGTGGAGTCTGAGCCTGCAAAAAGAAGCAGGCACCCTTAGCCCACCTCCACTCCATATCCTGCAGCTGTCTGACCGTGACTGTCTTTTCTCCAGCTGCTCCCCGTTAGCAAGTGCAGAGCAGGGAAAGGACAGTAGGCACAGTGTTGCCTGGTGGCTGCTGAATGAGGGAGTCCCTTCGCAAAGAGGGAACTGGGGGTGGAGGCTGCCAGTAGGGGCCTGGTTTCAGGGGATGCTCTGCACCTGGAGGGAACAACGTGAGGCTGAAAATAGCAGTCACTCTTCCTAGCGACACGGCCACAACAGTGGAGGCCACCAGCAACTCAAAGAACCAGAATGAGGCCAGGGATGCCTCCTGACCATACATGAGGCCAGAAACACAAAATGATCTTCACTTCCCTAGTGCTCCTTCCTGCTTCAATTCATAAAACAGAGAGGCCTGGAACAGGAAGAGGAGACTGAAAAGAACTGGCCTTGCCCCTTCCTGACATAAATCCTAGGAAAGCCAGCCCTGGGAGAAAGGAAAGCTCTGAACCAGATGAGGGGTTGATGAATTAAAGGAGTTCAACTGAATTATTATTTTTTCAGATAAAATTCATGTAACCTAAAATTCACTACGTTAAGCGCTTGAAAGTGTACAATTCAGTGACTTTAAGTACATTCACTTAACTGAGATTTAATTAACAGAAGATGGTGAAGTCTGTCCAAGATGCCATTAAAAGATATAAGGAAAAGCAAAGATTTTCCCCTGACTGGTTAGAGGGGAATGAAGAACAATTTTATGACAGTTCTATACACTTTAATTAATACTGAGTATCTCCATTCATTTATCCTTCAGGCAAGTCAAAACACATCATGCCCGAGTGCATGTATATCTTGCTCCTCAATTCACCCTTTCAGGGGCAGGAAAAAAGACACCAGTTGATGCATTCGATCAGCCAAGCCCAAGTCTGAACATCCTGCAGATTCCTTCAGCCAGACCTCTTGTCAGCCATGAAGTCTGTACATTCTAGCGTTGAAACAACCACCCTGCTCCCACCCCAGGTCGTCCTCTCCTTTTGGCCCTCATGTCTGCAGCCTTTGCTCCAAGAACAGCTGTTCCTCCCAGGACTGCTGCAGCGGCCTCCTCTCTGGCTGCCCTCCCTCCTAGGCATGCTCCAGATCTTCATAAGCTCTGCCCTGAGAGCGCTATACACCTGGCACCTGGGTGTCAGCAGCAGGGTCACATTCACGACAAGGCCTTGCCTGACCACCAGCTGCTTACCAGCCAAGCACCACCATCGCTTGTTTTCATCCTACCTTTTTTGTCTTTTCCCCACTGCTTATTACTCTCTTGAAGTAACCTCGCTGATTTACCTACTTATTGGTTTATTCTCAATCTCTACTCTTCCACCCTAGAATATAAGCTCCATGAGAGCAGAGACCTTACCTGCCTTGTTCTCTACCTCATCCCCTGCATCTCAAGCTTGCCCTGCTCAGTATGAGGGCCATGAGCTATTGATGTGCCTTGAGCTTCTGAAATGTAGCTGCTCCAAGTTGAGATGTGCTATTAGAAGTGTAAAATGTTACCAATGTTGAAGACTTAGAATAGGATAACCTGAAATATCTCAACATTTTTTATATTGATCACCTATTGAAAATATTTTGGAACTATTGGGTTAAATATTGATAAAATATATTATCATGAACCAATTCCACTTGTTACTTTTTCCTGTTTTAAACAGGGCTACTAGAAAATTTTATATGACGCACATGGCTCACATCGTATTTCTACTGGACGTCTCTGCTCTAGACCATTCCTGGCTCAGTGAACCAGTAGATCTTGAGTGAACAATTGTCGAATGAAAGAAAGTAGCCAAAGTGGTCTAAGAACAAACCTCATCTTGGAACTCACTGGCTATAAACTCTTAATTGGTCCCCAGTTTCAGTTAGATCAAATTTCTGTTTTATGACCTGGCATATGAGGCTGTCACGATCAGGTCCCGCCTCTCCTATTGGATTTATTACCTGTTCTTTCCCAACCAGGATATACTGTCTCTTTGAAGGTGTTGTTGTTATGGTTGTTCATTTGCTAAGTTGTGTCCTACTCTTTGTGACCCCATGGACTGCATCATACCAAGCTTCCCTGAGCTTCACTATTTCCTGGAGTTTGCTCAAATCCATGTCTACTGCTGCCCCTCTTCCAGTGTGTCTACAGATAAACTCCCAGGCAATTTTCTTTTTTAAAAAAAAATGGTAATATATTTGGCTGTGTCAGGCCTTCATTATTGTGCACAGACTCTCTAGTTGTGGCTCGCGGGCTCCAGAGTGCACAGGCTCAGTAGTTGCAGCAAGCAGGCTTAGCTGCCCTGCAGCATGGGGAATCTTAGTTCCCCAGCCAGGGATCAAACCTGTGTCCCCTGCATTGGAAGGTAGATTCTTAACCACTGGACCACCAGGGGAGTCCCCCAGGCAGTTTTCAAGATGCAATTCAGCGTCACCCTTTCAGAAAATGCTTTCTAATTCTATGGGCAGCATCACCTCATCACCTGGCAGAGCGACCAGGCTACTTTGAGCCTCCTTATTCCCATGTGTCGGATAAGGTCACTGCCTCGTGTGTATCCTCACCACAGGTTAGGGCTCCCCAAGGGTGAGCAGGGCTTTGTCCTGTACTGTGCTCAGTCATGTCTAATTCTTTGAAACCCCACAGACTGTGGCCTGCCAGGCTCCTCTGTCCACAGGGACTCTCCAGACAAGCATAGTGAAGTGGGTTGCCATGCCCTTCTCCAGGGGATCTTCCCAATCCGGGGATCAAACCCAGGTCTCCTGCATTGCAGGCACATTCTTTATGGTCTGAGCCACCAGCGAAGCCCAAGAATACTGGAGTGGGTACCCTATCCCTTGTCCAGGGGATCTTCCCAACCCAGGAATCAGACTGGGGTCTCCTGCATTGCAGGTGGATTCTGTACCAGCTGAGCCACCAGGGAAGCCCCGGAGCTATGTTCTGTCATTTATTCTGTGAGCCTGGCAGAGTCTGCAGCGTGACTGGGGTCAGCTGCTGTGTGGTTCCCACTGGGGTCTGGAGTTACAGTCAGAGGGAGGCTGGGATGGAAATCATCTGAAGACTCACCTAGGCTGTCACTGAAGATGGCTCCTTTGCTCATGTGCTTGGTGTCTCACCTAAGGTGATGAAAGAACTGGATCAGGTTAATTGGCCCCTCCATGAGGCTAGTTTAGGAATCCTCACGCCATAGCTGTCTCGGATAGCAGACTTTTTATGTGCAATGGCTTTCCTCACAGCAAATGTCCCCAGAGACCCAGGGCACAACTGCAAGGCTTCCTATGACCTACCTTGAAGTCAAGCAGCATAATTTCTGATGCATGTGATGGCCTCAAAGTGAGTTGTGGGGAATTTGAGAAAAGGAGACTTCTCAAGGATGTGGATGTGGGAGGGGAGTTCATCCGGAGGCACCTTTAGGGACCGACTGCCACAAGTCTAATCTGAAACTTAAACCAGGAAAGACAAGTGAAACTCAGATACCTTAAGTATCTCTGGGAACAACACAGGGCAAAAACAAATACTTAATGTAAATACATGTGCTAAACAAAGTACTTTCAGTAGGGCTGTGGGCCTCAGTTGTGTATATTCTATACCATTCAAGTCATCAGGGTAAACCTTTAGCACTTTGGGACAAACTAACATTTGTAAGTCTTTACCAAAGACAAGGCACAAGGGTAGAGAGTGGCCAAAGTCATCTGGAGAAATCTATAGAAAATATTTGCTTAATGCTGGGGCAGCATTTAACTGTACAGAGTGTAAGAATATTCAATATGTTACTTATGTTTCTTATAATAACAAAAAGCTAGGAAAGACCCTTGATACCCAGTGTAACCATCTTGCTGACCATTATGCAAGTATTCAGCTCAGTCATGTCTGACTCTTTGTGACCCCATGGACTGCAGCATGCTAGGCTTCCCTGTCCATCACCAACTCCCAGAGCTTGCTCAAACTCATGTCCATCAAGTCGGTGATGCCATCCAATCATCATCCTCTGTAACGATGCTTAACAAATTTTAATGGCAAAATGCATAACAAAAGCTTAGGTGGAAAAAGAATGAATGTGCAAAACTATACATAAAAATTATTCCAGTTATGCTGAAATATGTACCTGCATAGAAAAAAAGGACTTGAAAGATAGATATCAAAATTTCCATAGTTCAGCAAGATAGTGGGAAATGTTTTAAATGTTTCTCTTTTGTGCTTTTTATATTCTGTAAGTTCACACAATGCCCTGTGGTGTTCCCAGAGATACTTAAGGTATCTGAGTTTCAGTTGTCTTTAATCAGTCTCATATTTTTATAATCAGAAAATAAAATTAAGAGTGAGAGGAAACTCCACTGGGAAGCTGTAGCTGCATCATGGCTCCAACATCCCTCAAAAGCCTTTTCTCCCAGGGCTTCCTGGGATCAATATAATTATGCCTGGTAATTATATCAATATAATTATCCCTGAGGTCTTATCAGCTATTACCTTACCTTAGAACAACATTGTATGGTTTCATAAATATCTTAACCTCTCTAGACTTCGGTTATCTACTCTATAAAATTAAGGGGTTGGACAATAAGATTAAATCTGTAGAACTGCAGAATTTACAAGCAGTTTCCCTTGTCCTAGTTGATTCTCACAACAGCCTGATGTTAGACGCAAGCTCAAACCCATCATCACCATTTGACCCATAAGGAAGTAGAGGCTCGGCAAGGTAAGCTCACTAGTCCAGGGTCATATAGATGATAAATAAGGCTCAGGATTTGAAATCCGGTCTTCAGGCTTTGTATCTGGGACCCTAAATACTGAGTCGGGTTTCCTTTTCTATATGAGCTGTAAAGTCCCTCCTTGATAAAATTCCAGCCAAACCTGCCTTCTGAGGCTGCATGTAAAGACTTAATTCCTTCATTTCCAAATTCCAGGGATCTTGCAGGCAGCTCTGATGTCTCCTTTGAGTTACATGCATCCTTAATTCCATCTGCTCTTCCTCAAATGGCATTGTCTGGGGGGGCACACACCATTTCAAAATCTTAGAATTTCAAAACTGGAAAAGGTCTTTAAAGGTCATCTGGCCCAGGCAGCTCTGTCAGCTTTTACAGACACCTTCTCATCTGAAAGCTATGTCCCTCAACAAAGCTCCGGAGGGGGTGCCTGGGGCTGGGGCAGGCTGACAAACCTGCCCTTTCCCCCACTCTACCGCTGACATCTGCCAGGTTACCTGAATTCAAAGAGGGAATGTGGAGGCTGTGAGACAGAGTGACTCAGCCTTTTAACAGGGACACGGCACACAATGGAAAGATCTGAGAGTTCCAAAGGGAAAGAAAACCAGAAAGGGCAAGACAACTCCCACGCAGAGAGAGCCAGTTGAGAACAAATCCTAGGGCCAAGAAGAAACTCTGGGGGAAAAAAAAAAATCCCTCTCCTGGGAGAGGACTATTGTATGTGCTCAGGGTCAAAGAGGCTGGCTGAGCAAAGGGGCTCCCCCACCTGCTGGGACTCTCCAGAAAGAGTTCTTTTTCTTCTGTCCGGGTTCAGCAAACTTCCTGCTTCCTCTGTCCCAGGGCAGCGAGCCCCCTCAGAGCTGGTCAAGGAGGACACTGAGGCTTGGCAGCCACTGTGGCAGCTTGCCGGGCGCTGGCACAGACTTACTTGGTAAATACCGCAGCTTTGATAATTCTTGCCTCACTAGTCTCTTGGGATTCTTTCCATATACACTAAGAAAAAGAAGTTGCCCTTCCCTCTGCCCACAAATTCAGACACTTTTCTTTTGTGGAGGACTTCATGGAAACTGATACCTATTTCTAATACCAACTCATGGAATAACACATTTTTAAACAGGTGACAAGCAAAATTTTTTAAAAAAGAAAGTTTTCCCCAAACCCCCCTCAACCTCAGAAAGAGCTCTGTTAATACAGACATTCAAAAGAAAATTTATTTCAGATTAAAACAGAAACACTTTATGATTGAAGTCTCTTTTAAACAAAATGGCTTGTACAAGTGAAAAACTATTAAGCATTTAAAATCCTACAATCATTTTCCCTTCCAAGTAACATGCTTTGGTGTGACTAAATGTTCCTTCACTGTGTCCAGTTTCAAGGAGATCACAGAGACTCCTGTCAAGAAACAACAGTTAGAACTGGACATGGAACAACAGTCTGGTTCCAAATCGGGAAAGAAGTACATCAAGGCTGTAAATTGTCACCCTGCTTATTTAACTTATATGCTGAGTACCTCATGTGAAATGCCAGGCTGGATGAAACACAAGCTGTAAACAAGATTGCCGAGAGAAGTATTAATAACCTCAGATATGCAGATGACACCAACTTTATGGCAGAAAGTGAAGAACTAAAGAGCCTCTTGATGAAAGTGAAAGAGGAGAGTGAAAAAGTTGACTTAAAACTCAACATTTAGAAAACTAAGATCATGGCATCTGGTCCTATCATTTCATGGCAAATAGATGGGGAAACAATGGAAACAGTGACAGACTTTATTTTTGGACTCCAAGATCCCTGCAGATGGTGTCTGCAGCCATGAAATTAAAAGACGCTTGCTCTTTGGAAGGAAAGTTATGACCAACCTAGACAGCATATTAAAAAGCAGAGACATTACTTTGTCAACAAAGGTCTATCTGTCAAGGCTATGGTTTTTCCAGTAGTCATGTATGGATGTGAGATTTGCACCAAAGAATTGATGCTTTTGAACTGTGGTGTTGGAGAAGACTCTTGAGAGTCCCTTGGACTGCAAGGAGATCCGACCAGTCCATCCTAAAGTAAATCAGTCCTGAATATTCAATGGAAGGACTGATGTTGAAGCTGAAACTCCAATACTTTGGCCACCTGATGCGAAGAGCTAACTCATTTGAAAAGACCCTGATGCTGGGAAAGATTGAAGGCGGGAGGAGAAGGGGACGGCAGAGGACGAGATGGTTGGATGACATCACCGACATGATGGACATGAGTTTGAGTAGGCTCCGGGAGTTGGTAATGGACAGGGAACCCTGGAGTGCTGCAGTCCATGGGGTCATAAAGAGTCATACATGACTGAGTGACTGAACTGACTGACAGAGACTCCAAGGTCATACGCCTTTGTTTGGGGGATTCCATGAAATGTCACATAAGGGAAGGAATCCTCATTAGATATCCCTATCAGAGAATCGTAAACCTCAGACTTCAGAAATCATTTCTCTCCACCCCATCTGATGTCAGGGTCCCTCTAAGGCTGTCTGGCATCAACTGTGTGTCAGGCTGGTGCATGCTAAGAATTTGGAAGACTTTCTCTTCTAATTACCACAACAGACGAAATGAGAGCTATATAATCTCCATTTTCAAGTGATGAAACTGAGTTAAGAGGTCAAGAGATAAGAGATGTGTTCAAGTTCACAGAGCTGTTTAATAAGAGGGCAGGGCAGAAAGGTTCCTGAGTCCTTCTTCAGACAGTTATTCAGCTGCTTAAGTCACGCACTGATCATAAACTCACCTTCTTAGACAACCCAGTCCTGTTTGAGGTTATTTCCGAGACTTCCTCCTTATTCTGAGCTACAGTCTGTCTCCTGGGACCATCCAACCACCAGGGTGATTTTATGCCTCAGGGAGAGCAGGGACCAGACTTGTCTTTGAGGATGTTACCTAGAGGACATTCTAGGAGGTGTCTACTAGGAAGTATTATTTCCAAGCCTCCAGTCAGAAGAAGTTGAGGGTGGTGTCACACCAAACTCACATACTGCCCAGGATATGAACCTCTGGGTTTCAGGGGTGTGGTTAACACAGGAAGGGGAAGCAGACAGTAGATCACTGTCGTCACACCACACTCGTTCATAGGACAGTCAACTCAAGAGGAGGACACATGCTCTCATTAGACATAATCTCAAGATCCCACCTTAATTTGTCTGCAAGACATTTCCTGGTTCTTGATGGCACAACCTGGAAATACAGGCTGCAGTTGTCATGATTCTAGAAAGGTCACGTGGAGCCCTCGCCAAGTTTCACAGGTACTTATATATTCTGCCGACACAGCCCTTTATATATCCTCATTAACACATCATCTCATCTGGAGCCGTTTGTATTAGTCGCTCCTCTAAACTGTGACCCTGTAGGACAAGGGTAGCAAGCTATGGCTCACAGGCAAAATCTCTCCCACTGACTGTTTTTATAAACCAAGCTTTGTTGGAACACAGTTGTTCTCATTCATTTTTATATTCTATTGCAATTATTGAGAAAAGCAATTTTCTCAATAATTGCAGAGTTGAGCAGTTGTAACAGACTATATGGGGCTTCTCAGGTGATGCAGTGGTAAAGAGTCCACCTGCCAATGCAGGAGATGTAGGTTCCATCACTAGGTCAGAAAGATCCCCTGGAGGAAGAAATGGCAACCCACTCTAGTATTCTTGCCTGGGAAATACCATGGACAGAGGAGTATGACAGTCCATGGGGTCACAAAGAGTCAGACACAACTGAGTGCACTCGCACGCACACACACACACACACACACACACACACACACCCAGACTATATGGACCACAAAGCCTAAAATATCTACTATTTGTCCCTTTACAGACAAAGTTTGCTCACCTCTGTTCTAGAGAGCAAGGACAGGGTGTCCTTCATCTTTGTATGCCTGAAATAGCTGTAGTTTTCTCATATGCAAAACAGCAATGATACCTTTGTCGCAAAGATATAGTGAAATACACAGGCGATGTCATATTTGGGGGCAACATATGTAAAACACCTCGCACAGTGCCTAGTATAGGGCAGATACTCAATAAATATTTAGTGAATAAGTATGCAAAGTAGAAGGTCAATCTACCCCAAATGAAATGATGGATGTAAAAGTGCTTCACAAACCATAAAATGCTCTCTAAGACCATGGTGGGTTCTCATCATCGTTGTCAAATACACAAATGTCTAGAGCAAAGCCTGCCCTTCCCTAGGGCTTTCCAGATCCTGACTGTATGAGTAAACTCCCACAGAGTCTTAATTTGGGCTGATTCACATTCTAATTTTGATGTGGCTCTTCTCTACGGGTCCCTTCGACATCTCCCTCTAGATACTAATCCTTAGGTTAGAACTCGAGCTTCTTAAATACGAGTTACACAGTATTCATGAGTTACTCAAAAGTTATTCAATAATCATGGCTGGACCAGCCTAGTTGAGTTAAAAATGACTTCCTTTCTTTGTATGGCCTTCCAGTTGACCACAAAGAAACTGACACAAGGTTTGGAAGGCAGAAGGGGAAGGGGAAAATCATTTCAGCTGAAGGTCTCTGCAGGAGCAGTTTGCTTCCTGCTGGCAGGGCCAGCAATACACCTTTACTGTCCCGCCTGAGGCTACGTTAACCCCTCAGTCTATTGTCATAATCTAGTCCCAGGGACCTTGATAGCTCTCGATTCCAAGGGAAATCATACAGGCCTACCACACTGACTGGTCCTGGAGGGCAGGGAATGGCAGCTACTCTGAATACTTTGGTAAGAAAAATGTAAGCAGATGGAGGAAAATGAATATCACAGATAATCAAGAGGCAGATCTTTTGGTGAAATTTCTAAGAGTTCAGTGATGAGGGCATGTTAAGATGTTCCATAAAAAGTGAAAGAGAAATCGCAGCATTAAACAGCATATGATAATGCAGAAAAATTCCGTAAAACATACCAGCAAAGCAAACCACTATAAAAGGAGCATTTGCATAATCACCATTCAGGTCAAGTGATACAGAACATTGTCAGTACCCCAGTGCCTCTTCCTGTCACACCTCTTCCATTCCAAAATCACTTTTGTTTTGACTTTTACAGCAACCACATCCCTAATTTTCTCTCTGCTCCCATCACCTAAATATGTACTCCTGCTCCCTGAACACCAGGGAAGTGGCAGAATGCCCCGTGAACCTCTGAATTTGGGAGGCAACTGTACTTCATTTGGTCATGCCGCTTCAACTCATTTATTGAGTAACTAAAATGCAGCCACCTCTGAGTTGGGTCTGGCAAATGAGAACATTTTGCAACATATCCAGCCTGCCACACAAGATCCTCTGCCATCTACATGGAACATAAGGGTCAGTAGATTCTGTGTGCTAGAAGTGTCTTGTGGCAGATCAGGGAGCTTTATGGAAATCTTTAGCTGGTTCCTATAAGTAATAGCATAATCCTTTAGGCTTTTTGTGCAGACCTATGCCATTCTCTACAAGTAATTATTCTCCATTTAGGTAAATTTTCATTTTGCTCTTATTATTGGGCCTTCCATGGACCAGCAACTGATCATGAGACCTGGGCGAGCAATCATGAACTGAGTTTTGTCTCTGTGTGTCCCAGTCTGTCTCTGCTGTCTTTTGCTTCATGTCCAGTGTTTCTTCTAAGTTCCTTCCCTGCTGACCTGCTTCAGGCCACCAGCAAATGCAGAGCTTTATTTGCAGGGCTCTGTGGCCCCTGGTGGGTGACTTTTCTCTGATCCTCCAACTGTCCCCTTTCAATTCTTCACTTTTCCAGCTTCTACAACAAGTGTGAAGGTCAAATTCCTATAATAGAACCTTTATTCTATTTAATCTATACAATCATAGTGGTTCTGCTTTCCTCTTCAAACCCAAATGAGTATAACCGTCTATTAGGCACATACTTGAGTTTACTTTCCTAAGAATGCTGCCTATCAGATCTAATCCCCAAGTTTTCCTGATGAAGAAGCTGAGAACTGAACAGTTTGCCAAGAGTCTCATTCTATGAACACTGGAATCAGATCCCACCCATGTCTATCTAATTCCAGAACGGAAATGCATTGCCAACTTTAGGGCATGGGAGGAACCTAAGGTCTTTGCCAAACTGCCTCTGGGTACATCCTTTGGGTATCTGGTATAAGTTGTTTCCATAGGCATCTTGGTCAACCCAGCCAGCAAAACTTAGGGATTTAAGTGCTCTTAGGCAATGGCACCCCACTCTAGTACTCTTGCCTGGAAAATCCCATGGATGGAGGAGCCTGGTAGGTGGCAGTCCCTGGGGTCGTGAAGAGTCAGATACGACTGAGCGACTTCACTTTCACTTCTCACTTTCATGCACTGGAGAAGGAAATGGCAACCCACTCCAGTGTTCTTGCCTGGAGAATCCCAGGGACAGGGAAGCCTGGTGGGCTGCCGTCTATGGGGTCGCACAGAGTTGGACACGACTGAAGCGACTTAGCAGCAGCTCATTTAAGTGCTCTTCTTTCTGTGCCCTGTTTGGGTTAATATTGCATATTAAAACATTTAAATTATGAAATAGTTCAAATATGCAGAAAAGTCTAGAAAACAATATAGCAGACATTCTTGTCTTCAGCATCCAAAATTACCATACTTGCTTCAGCTTGACTTTATTTCCTATCTTAAAAAAATAGGGAAAAAAAAGAATGTTGCAGCACTGTTTACAAATTACCCATGAACATAGGAACAGATAATAAATGTGATGTTCAAATGCAAATAAATGCCACCTAGCAATTAAAATGAATATGCCGAATCAATATTTTGAGGGGGAAGGGCAAATTGCAAGTGTAAAAGAACAATATAATAGTATTTATGTACCTGTTAAAAACCAATGGTCCCATAGCAACACAAGGTCACAAAATTTTACATTCGTTTCCAGAACTGGCCCCTCAGGGCTTTAACCTTGCCTCAGTGTATTCTTGGTTCTTTCCATCCCTGTCTCCATTTCCAATCTCAAAGATTTTTCTGAGATGTCATTTTATCTCCTTACAACTGATTCTCTTGGCACCAGCCACTCACCCACAAGAAGTCTGTAACTCCATTCAGAGATTTATAACAATCTTCTGCATGTTGAAGCATGAACTATGGGCCTTTCCCTGAGAAGATAACTCATCATACTTATTTACAAATATTACAACTCTTTAGACTGAAATTGGTCTGGTAGCACACCAACCCCTGGTTATTTGCCTGGGATGCCCTCAAACCTCTTTGAGCCCTAAAACCTAAAAAAGGTTGGTGACACCAGGTTTTGATGAGGATGGAGAAGCAGGAATTCTTGGGCCTTGCTGGTGGAAGCGTAGGGAGACTGGTGGAAGCACTCTGCAAGACTCTTTAGCAGTATTCACTAACTATGAAGCTACATCTGATTTTTATGACCCCAGTAACTCCACGCTCAGGAAGATCCCAACAGAAATGTATCCACAGTGATAAGAACATACTCAGCAATGCCATTCAACACAAATGCCCATCAATAGTCAAACAGATAAGTAAATCATGGTATATTTCTATAGGGCGGTGGTAGAAATATGCAAACTGCATGCTCACACCAGCATGGATGGTCTTGTTCCTAATATCGGAAAAGGGGAGCCCAACACAGAAAAGTCCATGCACATGAGTCCATTGTATGGAGGTCAAGAGTTATCAGAATTAAATCCTGCTATTCAGGGACCAGGGGTACATATTTAGGTGACGGGAGGAGTGAAAATCAGGGAGGTGGTTGCCATAAAAGTCAAAGCAAAAGTTATTTTGAATGGAAGAAAGGAAGGGTGACAGGAAGAGGCGCTGGGGTGCTGACAATGTTCTGTAATTTGACCTGAGTGGTGGTTTCACAAATACTCCTTTTATAATCATTTGCTTTCCTGGTATGTTTTACTGTTTCTGTATGTATCAATATGCTGTTTAGTGGTTTTGAAAACCCCATGTATCACAGCATCTTGATAATTTTACAGTGAGAATGCAAAGGATGGTTTGCAGGATCTTTTGGAGAAAACTCAAATTTTCAAATGCCATTCTGGCAGTGGTTTTTCCCACAAAAGTTTCATTTCATGCCCTAGGAACAATATTTATTAGACCTCTTCACTTTCAAAAGAGGGGTTTTCTTTCTTTTTTTATTTTTCTTTTGCAGAAAATATTTGATCACTTAACTGTCTTGTGTTACTACACAGAGTAAAAATAGAGAGAGTGAGCACTTCCTACAGGAGCAAAGGGATACACCAGGCACCCCCCTCACAGTGTACGCTGTTTCAGTCACAGATCCTGGGGGACCCTGGGAAATGATTGATATCCCCCCAAAAGTGCTAGGCTTATCAATACAATGATAGCCAACAGAATTACTTTGTCCACAATTTGTACAATTTGTTCATTCCCTTTCACAGAAGAGAAGTCGGTCAGTTTTCTACCTGGGAAGATGAAAACAGGCACATTGGGTAGAGGCTTTCTGACTCTAGAGCCTGTAGGAGTAATCACCAACCCTTCTTCCATTACCTGGCTATTGTCTAAATTGGGGATCGGCACATGTTTGAGAATCTTTAGGTTCTCCCTCTCCCCATGATCAGTCAGTTTTTTTTTTTTTCCTTCCAAAATATCTTTTGATTCTGTCATTGACTTTTAATTTCCTCAGGTTAGCGCTGGCCAACCTAATTCCTCATGTGATTTATTGCAAAAATTATCTACCTGTTCTCTCTACAGAACTCCTATCTTTCCAACTCTGAGTCCACTGACGGCCGTCCATCGCTCCTTGTCAAGTTCAGATCCTCACCATGACTTAAGGTGCCCTTCATGGCCTGGCCCCTGCTTTTTCTCTTCAAGCCTTACCTCCTACTCATCTCTTTATATATCTGCCCACTAGTGACTCCAGACTATGTACTGTACCCCGCTGCAGCAGGGATGTTCTAACTACATTGATTTTTCCTGACAGCCCCTCCCCCTGCCCCCTCCGCCATCTCTCTAGTCCCATTCATCCTTCTAGACCCAGTGCAAATGACAGACCCTCCAGAAGCATTCCTTGATGCCTTTCAGCCAGAACCTATTTCCCCCATTTCTCTGCATCTTTCTTGTCATCTTTATCAGAGTCTGCCCTGGCTGGTATTTGCACAGCTGTGACTGCCTCTAGACTGTAAACTCTTGAGAATAAGGACAGTGTCTTACTCACCTTCTGATCCTTAAAGTCTGGCATAGAGCCTGACATATCCTAGTGATTCAGTAAGTATAAATGGTTCTGTATCACCCACTTGAGTCTGTAGTCAGTGGAGAGGACTTACATGGCACCTTCTTTTCCTGACATTCTGACCTGGTTCATCCCAAAGCAAGTGGATAAAGCAGAAGTCAGGTGGATGGAGTTTTTTTTTTCTTTTTCCTGGCCAAAAGGAGACACGTGATACTGAAACAGCACAGAAGACTATTTATTCAGGGTGCAACTCTGGCTGGATGCCCACCTGAAATAGACATTCTCCGCCCCAGTCTGGGACTCCAAAGATTCTGACAAGGTGAATCAGGACAAGAAGTGGAAAATTTCTCATTCACATTTCACTGAGAAACTTGAACTAGAAATCAATGTTTCAGGCCCAGCCTGTCTTGTTTTCCCAGACAGGACTCCCCAATCCTGCAGTCAGCCCTGAAAGGAGCTGTAGCAGGAATAGCACAAAGTTGCCGGGAAGGCTGTCGTGTGGCTTTCCCTGTTAGAAAAACACCATCCCCCTCTGGATGCCTTCAGGACACAGATTCATTGAGAATCTTTCCATCCAGGCAGGGCATGGGCACTATTTTTCAAGGGAAAACACCAGCATAACCACTGGAGAAATATACATAGTTAATTTCCCTTGAGTCTTTGAAGCTTGCTTTCTTCGATAAATCATCCTGCGCAAATCGCGTAATCATGTGACCTGAGACTGGGAAGTGGTTTTTGTCTTGGCCCCAAGCTGTGGCCTTCAGAGGGAGAGACTCTGTCCCATTTGGACAATCACATGAACACACACGATGCTGCCTTACTCTTACACAAATGGGCAGACCAGATAGACTTTCTAGAGTCTTTCATCTATAGGCCTTTTCAAGAGCTGAGCAGGTACCTGCCAGCCTATCCACCTTGTAAATTAAAAGATACTGGAAATGATTATGTTGAGAGAGATACTGAGGGCTGCAAGCGTGGGCAAGGACATGCATGGGAGTCTTGGAGAAGCCCAGTGTCAGACTCGGCAGAGAACGAAGGAATTGTCCTTGACAAACCTCTCAATTTACAGAGCCAATCATAGACATCCATGGAAGAAAATCTTGTTACCAGTGTTTTCTAAGGACTGTCTCTTAAGATTACTGGGGGAATTGGTCACAAATGCCACCTCTGCCCCATTCTAGACTCAGTCTCTGGGAACTCCCACAGGAACTGGGGTTTTAACTAGCATCCATGTGATTTTGATAGGTCCCAAATTTTAGGAAGCTGTGCTAAGCATTTTGGCCTTTCTGCTTGGACACCAGCTGGGCCCAGCCTTCTTACAGGCCTCATCTGGCTCAGTTTGCTTGTCCCTCCATTACTACCAGTCAGTCCTGGGCTTTCTCACCCCCAGATCACTTCTCTCCCCTGACAATGCTCTCCCCAGCCTCCTTCTCCAGCCCCCCCATCTAAGGCTTCTGGCACCCAAACTGCCAACATTCACCCCCACCATCTAACCCCAGGAGTGTTCCAGCTGGACAGGGCCCCAGAAAGGATCTAATGCTGCCTCCTCCTCCTGTTCCCAATCCATACACATTCCTTCCTCCGCTTCCCTTTGTGTATTAAGCAATGACGTTATTTGTGGAAGCAATAACACCTGCTGTTTCCGGAAGCCGGAAGCACCATGTGGTCTCAAGAGGGATCTGTGAGACGATAAGGGCTTTTGAATTTGAGGACTTGCTCAAGGCTTCTTATAAATTGTGTCCTGGGACTATTTAAAAAGAAATAACCATTTTGCCAAGTGTCTCTGCAGACTTTGGTGTATATGGTTCAGAGCTTTGCTAAATTCATGCAATGAAGCTTTGGTTGTTATAATCTCTTTCCTCCACCCACTCACTTCTAGCCATCAACCATTCATTTAAGTGAAGGTCATTTTGAAATTCCTTTGTGAGTGATATTTACTTGAAGGCAGGCCTATCTAGCCTTAAAGGAAGCACAGAAGCAGGATGGAAACTCATGGCTGTGGCAAGCTGGGTCACATTCCTGCTTCACTTTGTGCAGCTGTCTTACCTGGAGGACTTTACTACTTCTGCCGAGGACTTTACTACTTCTGCCTAGAACTTCAGTTTTTTCATCTGCAAAAGGATTGTCACATCTACCTTGCAGATTAGTGTTATAGAGTCTAAAACACAGTAAATATGCTGATGCTGACACATAGTGAATATCCTTTTCCTTTTTCTTAATTTCACAAACTGCAGTTTCAGATCATGTGCTGCAGAATTCCTACATTTGGTTCTCTGGGTTTTAAGACCCTTCCTGGCAGTGAGAGAATTCTTCTGGAAAGGACTAAAAGTTGTTGAAGAGAGGAGTAGTTTGAGTCATTACCATTGAAATGACAATTTTGCAAGTAAACATGGGGGATGCATTCAGTCATGGTGACTTCCATAATACATTATTGACCTGAGTGCTACTGCTGTGCTAAGTCACTTCAGTCGTGTCCAACTCTGTATGACCCTATGGACTGTAGTCCACCAGGCTCCTTTGTCCATGGGATTCTCTGGGCAAGAAAAAGAATCTTTTCTCCAGGAAAAGATTGCCTGCCCTCCTCCAGGGGATCTTTGAACCCGGGTCTCCGACACTGCAGGCAGATTCTTTACTGTCTGAGCCACCAAGGTAGTCCCACGCATTATTGACCAGAGATGTTTTAATATGTTTTATGGAGTGATACAATTAACATCGCTGTGTGAAGTTGTTAAGAGCTTAATATTTATCAAATTTATTATACAACTTATGATTGCAGTTATCATTCACTTTTTACTCAGTTCAGTTCAGTTCAGTCGCTCAGTTGTGTCTGACTCCTTGCAGCCCTATGAACCGCAGCATGCCAGGCCTCCCTGTCTAACACCAACTCCAGGAGTCCACCCAAACCCATGTCAATTGAGTCGGTGATGCCATCCAACTATCTCATCCTCTGTCATTCCCTTCTCCTCCTTCCTTCAATCTTTCCCATCATCAGGGTCTTTTCAAATGAGTCAGCTCTTTGCATCAGGTGGCCAAAGTATTGGAGTTTTAGCTTCAACATCAGTCCTTCCAATGAACACCCGGGACTGATCTCCGTTAGGATGGACTGGTTGGATCTCCTTGCAGTCCATGGAACTCTCAAGAGTCTTCTCCAACACCACAGTTCAAAAGCATCAATTCTTTGGCACTCAGCTTTCTTTATAGTCCAACTCTCACATCCATACAAGACCACTGGAAAAACCATAGCCTTGACTAGACAGACTTTTGTTGGCAAAGTAATGTCTCTGCTTTTCAATATGCTGTCTAGGTTGGTCATAACTTTCCTTCCAAGGAGTAAGTGTCTTTTAATTTCATGGCTGCAATCACCATCTGCAGTGATTTTGGAACCCAGAAAAATAAAGTCAGCCACTGTTTGTACTGTTTCCCCATCTATTTGCCATGAAGTGATGGGACCAAATGCCATGATCTTAGTTTTCTGAATGTTGAGCTTTAAGCCAACTTTTACACTCTCCTCTTTCACTTTCATCAAGAGGTTCTAGTTTGTCCTCACTTTCTGCCATAAGGGTGGTGTCATCTGCATATCTGAGGTTATTGATATTTCTCCTGGCCATCTTGATTCCAGTTTGTGCTTCCTCCAGCCCAGTGTTTATCATTCACTTTTTGCTCAGTAGGTTTTTCTCAAGCCTCGTTTATATTATAAATGTAAAACTTTCAAAAATGATCCATCATGAAATTTTCAGTGAAGAAGAATTTTTCAATGAATTTTATGCAGATACTTGCTCTGATTGTCAGAGTGACATATATACAAGTATCTTAGAAGATGACAGTTCTTGAGAATATAGTTATAATTCAGAAGATTGAATATTAGATCAACAAAAAGACAAAAAAAAAAACCTTAGTGACTGTTTCTTATAGGGAAAGTGAAAATAAACTCATGGTGTGGGAGAATGCTCCTTTGCTTCTACAGAAGAGTGGATTGAAGATAACATTTCATGAAAATTAGAAGATTTTACAGAAATGTCAGGTATAACTATTGAATGTAGCAGTGTGAAAAATGTTAGTGAAATAACAAAAATAATTTTTGGTTGACCAAAATAAAAAATCATAAGCCTTAAGCGTTAGTGTCTGTAAAAACCCCCTGGTCAGTAATAAGAGGAACAGAGACAAATTACCTGAACTAGACTAGATGACACCCAAGATTCTTCCCATTCTTATTATTCTGTGATAGCCAATTTGACATGGCATCCAAGGCCATCATCATCACAACAAATCTAATAGGGCTCATTTAATATTATTCCACAAAACCCCATAATTCTTCTAGGCCACTCAGTTTACCATGTTCCACAAATATCATGTCCCTTCCTGCCACTGGACTTCTGATTCTCATATCTCCATTCTTCCTTCTTCATTCCAATATTAAATTCCACCTATCCTTGGAGGCCCTTTTCTGTCAAGCTCCTCTTGTTTTTTTTTTAGCTGAGGCCCACCCCTCCAACTTCTCATCTGCATTTCTCTTAGGGTGCTAATGTTAAACTACCTTGTGTTATAGGTATGGGAGAACACGTTTTTCCAGTCTGAGGACTCTAAAGATATATAGTGGATCTCAGGTTTATTCAGAATGCCCCCGGAACCTGGTAAAAGTTGTCCACAGAATGTTTACTGAATTGAGCCAAGGAATCCTAAGGATTAATTCACATACACTAAATCTTATGCTTTATTATTTTTCTTACTTAGGGCATGTTGGTATCAAGGATCAGATACCCTCTCAAACAACTTCAATGAAAAGAGTGGTCACTGAGTGGACACAGGGGGCTGTCATTGACCTCCAAGGACGGGCAGTGGGTAATGTTGGGTCACAAGGGAACAGAAGAGGCTCTCTGTCCTTTCAGAGCTACAGGATCTCGTCTCTAACTCTTTCTGCACGTCAACTCCATTCTCTTGGCAGACTGGATAGACCACTCTACAAAACTCTTATTTTCTCTCTTGCATAATATAGGCTTGCTGTGATTCCTGCTTTGTCATACACAGTACTAGCTACTCTCTCAATAATGCAAGATCTTTCACTTCAAGCGTACTCGTAACTTGAGTGACTATGTCTCTCCATTCAAATTATTTCAAAAAAGAAGCTGAGAGGCTTGCCCAGACCCTAGCCCAAAGTCGTGTTCATCCTTGGGCCAATCAGCCAATAAAGAGCCATGGTAAATGATAAAGGCCCTGATGCTGGGAAAGACTGAAGGCAGGAGGAGAAGGGAACGACAGAGGGCGAGATGGTTGGATGGCATCACTGACCATGGACATGAGTTTGAGCAAGCTCCAGGAGACGGTGAAGGACAGGGAAGCCTAGAGTCCTGTCCATGGGGTTGCAAAGAGTCAGACATGACTGAGCAACTGAACAACAACAAAAATGATATCAGTAAGACTTCCTGGGTCCCACTCTTCCATCAAGAAAGAAGTTTCAGGGAGGTCTGTGTTGCTTTTCAATGACTGGGTATTGGTTGGACTGTCATCCCTAAATGAATGTAATATAACAATGTCTACAAAAAGCAGTGAAGGATATGGAGACTACAGTTCGGGTATTCAGTGTGGACCTACAAGTCAAAGTGTTGGCTGTTTCCCAGTGATTTCACAGGAGGCCCTTTGATGCTGCTAAATTTAGATCTCTGGAGCTGTGGGAACTTGCCCCTTGAAGGTTGGCTAGATCTCCTTTAGAACATACATTTGTATTTGTGTTTCCTTCCCAGGAGACACATGAATGGAGTGGAGAGGCCAGGATAGATGGACATTTCCAGTCTCCTCTCCTAGTAATCAGCAGTGGTATTTCTCGAGTTGACAAGGTGAGGACCTGGAGACAAAAGAAGAGAGTGAGTATGAAGGGTGAGGATCCAAGGAGTCAGGGGCATACCCACTAAGTCATGTAGAGGATGCTGGAAGAGGACACTGAAGATCGGTTAAAGCTGGTTTGGGCTAATGCCACAGGCTGATGCTTGGGCACCATGCTTTCCTTCTGAATCATTTTTTTCAGCATAAGACACACTGTGGTATCTTCTGTCTTAATTCTCCACTGGCCTCTTTCATCCCTTTCCACGGACTACCCCAGTTTTCCATTCAACTGATAATGATTACCAAATCCACAATCTCACTGGGAGAGTTTTCCACAGAGTGGGGGTATTCGTTCTTTGCCACAGAGATTTGGTAAGGCGCAGAGGATGGTGCTTTGCAGGAACTTCAAAGACCTTCAGATTTACAAACCACTGCATCTGCTTCTATTATCCTCATTGACTTAAACACTGAAAGACTAATACCTTAGTTTCAGATGGAAAACCAAGCGGCACCTCCCCTTTCCCTGTGTTCCCTCCTCTGTCTTCTTCTTCTGCCTTCAGGAGACTCTTACTCACCCTTCAATGCCCCATTGAAAAGTCTCTTTTTCTGCAAAGCCTTCCTTGACTTCACAGCCTGAACAAACCTTTCTCTCCTCTAGACTCCAATACCCACTCCTACCTCTCATGAAGGTAGCCTTTGTCATGGTCTACTTGGGTCTCTGACAAGCCTGGGTGATCCGTGGTGGCAAGAACCACATCCCCTTCATTTTTATGGTACTTGACACCTATAGCCTCTGAAGATTTGTTGAAAGAAGACCTGTGCTCTTTTATCCCACTTATTCTTTGTGGGATATTCAGCAAGACCCAGTTTCCCTGAAGCTTAGCATGTGCATCTCTAAAACAAGGCCAGAAATTAGTTTCACCCTGCCTACTCAAATCCCAGGAGACCAGTAATGGTGAAAGCTTCACAAATCCCAAAGAACTACAGGGGTGTGTGGGGATTATTCTA
Source organism: Tragelaphus eurycerus (assembly GCA_935064755.1). NCBI lineage: Eukaryota > Metazoa > Chordata > Mammalia > Artiodactyla > Bovidae > Tragelaphus > Tragelaphus eurycerus. The sequence continues at coordinate 26,334,385 of CAKXYN010000018.1, read as the reverse complement.
AATGCCGATTGCACTCCTTTCAGGGACACCTGCTGACTTGGCCCAAGACAGAAGGGCATTGCAGCCATGCATGTTTTTGTTTCAATGGTTGGATTACAAATCATGAGTTGCCCTGAATACCGATGCCAGATGTACCTCCTTTGCCTGTGTGGATCATTCCTTCGTCCTGGACAACAACCTCACAATAGCACCTGCCTGAAGGCAATGGCACCCCACCCCAGTACTTTTGCCTGGAAAATTCCATGGACAGAGGAGCCTGGTAGGCTCCAGTCCATGGGGTCGCTGAGAGTCGGACACGACTGAGCGACTTCACTTTCACTTTTCACTTTCATGCATTGGAGAAGGAAATGGCAACCCACTCCAGTGTTCTTGCCTGGAGAACCCCAGGGACGGGGGAGCCTGATGGGCTGCCGTCTATGGGGTCGCACAGAGTCGGGCACGACTGAAGCGACTTAGCAGCAGCAGCAGCAGCAAAAACTTAGTTTATCTTTGTCCCAACCCACAGGGCACTGGTGTGTGAAACAGTTCTTCTCAAGCCCTTCATTCATTTATTCATTCACTCACTATTTCAGTGCCCTTCCTGCCTGAGACAAGCAGGAGATGCAGAGAAGGAGGTGGTGAGCGCTCTGACAGGGCCTCGCAAAAGTTCTCAGCAGAGAGGGGGGACCTGTAGGGGACCCCGGAGAGAAGCTTCCTGCAGAGGCTGACACCTGCGCTGCCTCTTGAAAGACAGGACTAACCAGAAGCCCCTGAGGAAGATGGAGAGGGCTTTCCCTGCGGCTGAAACAGCTTGTGCAAAACCTGAAAGTGAGCGAGAACTGGGTATGCTTAGGGAACAACAGATTGTTAAGAGCAGCTGGAGTGCAGAGCTAAGGGATGCGTGGGCAGAGATAAAGCCCTCACAGAAGGTAAGAGCCAGACGGGGAAGGATCTGATGAACCGAGACTTAGTACCTGCTGGGAGAGATGTCTGAAATTCCACCGCTAACACTTGCCGGAGGTCACGCAGTTAGCCTGCGGAGGAACACGTCCCAGGCTCCCGAGCCGTGCTCTTTGGCATCCTTTACTCTTACGTAGGTGGCGGCTGCCTCTGGCCACGTGCCAGCGCGAGCCCTGAGCCTGGGCCGGGGAGGCGGCCTCCAGCGCCGGCAGGTCCTAATGCTGCCCTCAGAGCCTCTGGGCTGGGACTGAGGAGCTGCCAGGAGGCCGGCAGCCCACGGGGCTCGCAAGACACCCATACCTTCCCCTCCCTGGTCTGTTTTCATTGTTCTGAAAGCTGTATTTGTTCAGGGGGCCAAGGAGCACCCATCAGGACTCCCAGCCTCCCTAGGCGGGGGCTCTGCCTTATGTCATTCCTCTCGGCATGGGGGTAGGGGTGGTGATGGAGGGTGGCCCCTGTTGTGTGAAAAGCGCCCTCCTCCCGCGCCCCCTCCCCGCCTCCCTGCCCACCCGCAGCCATAAGCCGGCTTCCAGCAAGGAGCGGGCGAGCCGCACAAAGGAAATGGCAAGAGGGTGAGTCACCCTGAGGCCCTGAGGCTCTCGCTGCCTGGGCAGCAGCCCACAACAGGACCTTTGTGCTGCACTGCGGCAGGACCAGAGGGACAGCCTCGGGGAGGCGGGCATTTCAGGGCGCTAACGCCCGGGAGGGGCAGGAATCTCCACCGGAAGGAGGATCAACTCTGGGCTCCGCCACTCTGCAGAACCACGGCTGGGGATTCTCAATATGCCGCTAGAGTGACCCGTGTGCCATCTTGTCCAACTGCTTGTCCCCTCTGAGAGTACACCCTAACGGCGGGGGTCTGTCCCCTTCAGACCTCCTTTCACTGTGGGGTGAAAGGCTAGAGGCCTGGGACAGAGCCATTCAACTCTCTCTTCCTACCACAGTCCTCAATATAGCATTGAGAAGATGCTGGAGATGGATATAGGATGGATGGATGGCTAGCTAGCTGGGTGGGTGGGTGGATGGATGAACCAATAAATGGATGGAATAATTCATTCACATAAATACAGCATGTGAGCAGCTAGCCCAACACTCTCACTTCACAAATGGGGAAATGCAGGCCCAAGACTTGGGAAGGCCTGGAGACAGATTCCACAGCCAGTAGGTGGCTGCTCTAGATTGTGGGTACCATGCTGCCTGGCCTGCTTTGCTCAATCATGTAACTGTTGTAGTGTGGCCCAGGGAACACGTGGAGGGCAGGATGGATGTGTGAACAGAAGTCAGGGTGGTAGAAGCCCCTGTGTGGATAAGACAATCACCAAGGTTAAGGTCAGGTCCTAGGGACATACTGGTGAGTAAGGGAGAGAAACCAGAGCGATGAAAGGCAGGGTTCCAGGCCGTAAGGTGATCACAATCTCTTGGCCTAGGCTGGTCATAGGCTTTAGTAATGAGCATTTGTTGAGGACCTCGTGTATGGCGAGCATGAATATTTACTCCTTTGCACAACCCTGAGGGTGGTATCATTACATATAAAGGAGCCTGGGAGACCAGTGCCCTTTGAGACAGTCAGCTGCCAGCTCTGTCAGGCTTCAGAATGGCAGTCACCTGGTGGGGCCATCATGTGACAGGATTGGGTTCTCAGCCTGGCAAGCCCAGATACTCAGTATTTTCCTCAGAGACGGTCCACCTCTCAGGACTAATTCACCTCACTGTCAGTGTCTGACATCTTACCAAGAGACTGAGGTGCAGGGGATCTGAGCTCTTCTCCTGGAGAAAAGGTGAGTCTGTAAGGCTGGCAGGGGACACGGAAGCAGAAGGAGAGGTTAAAACCCAAGCCAGGGAGCTCTGATCACCTAGGGCCCTTGCTTCCATAGTCGGGTGGCCTGCCGTGAGCTGTACAGCTGAACTCCTGAAGCCAGGCACACCCAGGGCAGCATGCAAAGATAAGGCCTTTCTCCATGGCTTTTTCTTTCCCAATTCCCTTGACAGTCATACTCACCACACTCCTTACAACAATCTTCTTTCAGTTCAAACCAAATCAACAAACTCGTCAAAAGCTTCAAACCAGCTGTTACAGCCACGCTCTGAAGACCACACCCTGACGCCCTGATGAGATTCAGACCGTCCAGAAGTCCCGCCATCTCTTGGCAGACCATGGCTTAAACAGATGCAGTCTATATGTGGCAAGCATCACTCCCCACCTCTGGCATTTCCCAGTTCCTTACAGAAGCTGATTTGAATTTAAGGATGAGGGCACTCCACAGGCTTCCTAGATTATCCAGTTTAAAGATGAAGAGTTTAGAAGCTCAGTAACTTGCCCAAAGTCCTCCCAAAAATAATGGCACCAAGATTCAAACCCACTCTTGTGGACGATTCCCCTCAAGACTGTTAACAACCATTGTTGTGGTTGTTCAGTCACTAAGTCATGTCCAGCTCTTTGCAATCCCCTGGACTGCAGCACATCAGGCTTCCTTGTCCTTCACTATCTCCCAGAGTTTCCTCAAACTCATGTTCATTGAGTTGGTGATGCTATCTAACCATCTCATCCTAATGATACTAAAGGCCACCAATGGCTGAGGGCTTGCTATGTGCCAGGGATATGTGCTTGGCACCTTACATAGGTTTTTTTTTTTACATGCTTCTCTCAGCAATGCCAGAAGACTGCTCTCAACTTCATTTCGAAGGTGAGAGTGAACATGAGAAGCAAGAAAGAGACTTGCTCCAGCCAGGGTGACAGTTCAAGTGCTGAATTTCAAACCAATCGTGAGCCTCTCTACCCAAGCTCTTTGCCACCCCACTCCAGGGCAGAGTTAAGCAGGATTTCTGCAATAAGACCCCCTTCTTCTCAACAGTACTCCTGGTCCTGTCCTGAAGAGGAGAAGCCTGCAGCTTGGAGCAGGAGAGGGAGTAACAGCAGGGTTACCAAAGTCCAGAGTCTTCCCCTCTGTGTTGTTGGTCTAGGGATTAGGTCTGTATCAGCTTCCCAGAGACAGACAGGTTCAGGCTGCCTAATACATTGATTCACCTGTAAGATACACTGGCCAGAGGAGGCAGTGTTTCAGAGCACTAGCTGGGTCTGAAACTCTGTCCCTAGCTTCCTGTTCCTGAGACTTTGGACATGTTACTTACCCACTTTGAATCCCAATTGAAACTGGGGGAAATAAAGTCAACCTGGTGGGGTGACTGTGGCTTAAAAAAGTATTTGTGTGTGAAATGCTCGGTTCAGATGTTGGTGTTTAGTAGGAGTTCAATAAATGGTAATCCCTCTAATTTTCATTATTACTATTAAAACTGGACTTGGTCAGCTGATAAGGTCTCCTGCCTGGTGGGTGGATCATGCATTCCAGGCCAGAAGACCGATTGCTAGGAAAGCCCGGGTAAGAGCGCAGGTCCTGAGCTCTCAGCACCTGATAGCAGGATGAGGGCAGAGAGCCTTGGTCCCCGCTTCCTCAGACTTCCCAGGTTATCAGTTTAAAGGCGAGGAGTTTGGAGGTTCAGTAACTTGCCCACAGTCTCCCCTAAATAACGGCACCAATATTCAAACTTACTTATCCCTCCCACCCCCAGGGTATTTCTGTTTGTACCCCAGTGGTGGAAGTACTCTTGTCTTCTCTTGGATGGAGCTGCTCATCATGACAACACTCTCCTTTCTCAGTACTCCCTTCTGACTGAAAATCAGGCCTGGGGTCCCCACATCTTTGCAGCCCCTGAAGGGTAACATCGTGTGCCCCCTCCAAGACCCTGATCAAATGTACCTTTCTGTGTGAGGACTCCCCAGCTCCCCTAGGCAGGGGTAGACCAACCACATGCTGGTGAGCTCATCGCAGTGTCTGAGACAGAGCAGAGGCCCACAGAAGTGGCTCTTGTCTTTCTGGAGCTTGAAGTCTAGTGGGATAATAAACAAAGCCCAGAAGTAAACCCCATCATTACAGTTTCTGGTAACTGCCCAGAACGGAATAGGCAGCATGATGTAAGAGACAATAACGCTAGGAGTGATGGGGTCATCAGGAAAGGCCTTTCTGGGGAGGTGGCATTTACCCTGAGGCCGGAAGGATGAGATGGAGCCAACTTTGCCAAGAGCGGGGAACAGGGTTCCCAGCATAAGGAACAGCTTTTCCCTCCCCAGGAGGGAAAGAATTTGGTGTGTTTCTCATTGAGAGAAAATCTGCTGGAGCAGATGGAGGGGCTGGGAGGAGGCGTAGCAGTCACACACAGGCGGAAGTCTCACTCCTCTGTGTCCCAGCTGGATGTGTGATGGTGAGAATAAGACCGATTGTCTTTTATTGAGCATCTACTATGTGCCCCGTCTACTATGCGTAGGCACTTTGCATAAACTCTCTCAGTTGATCTCCACTCTCCTGCCACTTCTGTCCACTACTCAGTGTCCTTCTTTGTGCTCATCTTGCTGCCTTGTCAGTGCTCCTCTGCTGGGTTGCTTCCTGTCCATTCTATCCACTCCACAGCCCTCGTTAGACTCTAAGTGCCTCTGTAAGGTGTCTCTGGACCCAGATACCTAGCCTGGAACAGGGCGCTGCCATGTCTGTGGAGTTTTCAGCATCACTGCCCTTCATCTGGTCCTGAGCAGTTTTAGTTTGGGAGATCAGTAAGACACTGAAATGTTTCAAGTAAAGTTTGTAGGAAACACACCAGGCATCCTGATGTAATGATTTCAGAAAGCCTCAGTTGCATCAGTAGCATGCTCAGAAATATTACTTAGGTCAGCCAGTTCCAGGACCTTCTACACAGGGAGCTAATCTCACCCCTTTGTGTGTTAGTGTATATTGCAAAATGTGGCAGTCCCAGACCTGCCCCTGATGGTGGGGGTCTAGACAGGCCATCAGGACCATGCTGCAGAGAACAGGGATGAGCTTGTGCCACTCAACACAGTCACAGAGCATCTACTACATCCAGACCCAGGCAGATGTTCTGTTGAATATAAAAATGAATTTAGTGTCCTTAGTCACAATATTACCAGGCTGACGGTGCACAGTGTTCTAATGGCAGGACCAGTTGTACCTGGTGATGGGGAGGTGAGTGACACAACAGGGGCCAGCCAGATCACAGAGAATCTTGAATGCCAGGCCAAAGGCTTTGGACTTTAGCATGTAAGTAATGGAAAAGCAGGGAACCCAAAGTGTAATTTTTTTTTTAACTTTTTTTTTGATAAGAGAACATTGCTGATAGGTCTGTTTTGAAAGTCATTCTGGGGAAAAAAAGGTAAAGAAAACAACTGAGAAGGGTCTAGGAATAATTTTTAAAAAGTGTGTTCAGAGGATGGCATCCCTGATGGTAGGTTCTTGGAGCAGCCCACTTCATTCACAGTGTGAGCAAGCTCTGGGGCTGGGAGACACAGAGATCAGAGAGGGATCCCTGTTGAGGAAGAGGCTGGGGCAGGGGTGCAGAGTGGCCAGGGTAGGACTGTTGCTATGGAAATATCAATCAAAGTTTACCAGAAACCCATGGTAAATGGAAAAATACTGGCCTGGAGTTGAAATCAGGTTCCAATCCAATTTTAGTCACGATAAACTATGTAACTTGGAATAAGTCACTTTATTTTCCGAACAACTTTCTTCAACTGAACAATGGAGAGTACAACCTCCAAATCTTGGATTGTAATAGATAAAAAGATGCGAAAGGTACTTATTCAATGTGAGTATACAAGGTCTTCCTCCAGGTGGTCAGTTGGAATGAATCTTTGTCCCCCATGCATGTTCCCATCTTTTTTCATCATATGACCTTAGACTGAGCCTTGTGACTCCTTAAGGCCCCTCTAGATCTAAACTTCTAGACTTCTATGACAGATTAGGATTTTGTCAGATTAAGTTGACTCAGGTCTACAGAATGCCCAAATGAAACTATTCTCCTAAAAATACCATAGTCAGGTCTAAATAATAGAGCTATGTAGCATATTTAACACATATTTTACCAAATCTCAGCAGACTGTGCAATGTATTCTGGTTTGATTTTCAAGGAAAAGTGTTATTTATTTCTTAAAGGCAGGCAGTAATGAAAAGGCAATTTTGTTCTCTGGCCATTAAAGACGGACTATATATAGTATCCTTCCTGTAGGTCTTCTCACCCTTCCCAGCTTGAAATTTTCTTCACTGAAATTTACCACAACCAGTGGAGATGGTTTGTTTTGACAGTACAACACTGAGAAAAGAGAGTGCCACCCAGAAAAAGGGCAGATGGGGGGAATGTGCAGCCACCAGACAACTTTTCCAGGCTTGTTAGAAAGACATCGGCAGCTCTTTGAGGGAACTCTGACCAGAAGCTGATGAAACAATAGGGACCTGGAGCTGGGGCTCTGCATGGCTGGCCGGCCCGGCATCTTCTGTGCATGGAGCCTTGGTCTCCAAAGGAGCAGACCGTATGTGCTCCCACCTTCCTGCTTGGGAGCAGGAGGAGTTGGACTCAGAGGTCCTCTTATTTCTTGAATCACCAAACCAGAGTTCAGAGATCTAAAACAGATGTAAGATCTTCCCAGTGTGAAGGATATAGTTAATTTACAGAACGGATGCTTCTACTTGTAAAATCTTTACTGTGCTTTTCTGTCTGACTTGGGGGCAATTTTGGAAAAGAATAGCGAGGTTGAGGAATGCTACCCTCACATGAGTGGGGAAGAAAAGACATCATAAAGATGTAGAAGATAGAGATTTGGCCTCAAGAAGACTAAGAGAGAGAAGCTCCCCAGGGACCATCGTCTTCTCTGGATGCTCAGGACAGGGGTGCCAGAACTCCACACAGATGGCCAAGGATGGTAACCCAGCCTGGGTCCTCACAGCAAGCAGCTCTACAGCACAAGCTGGTAGTGTATCTGGGGATGTGATCCTAAGAAACAGGAGAGAAGCTGGGGAGGGCAAAGGGGAATGGGGAAGAGCCAATCTGAGCATCAGTCCAGCAGGAAACCAGAGCTTGAACCTGGGAACTCACAGAGAACTGTGAAGGGAGTGTTTATCGACCACTGGCTCTCACTGAGCACAGGTCACCTCATGGGTTGTAACCCCCCTTTCCCCTTCTATTTCCAGATTTTCACCAGTGTTCGAATGGGAAAATTGATTTCCTCAGGCACTCTGCATGATGGTGGCAGAGGAACCTAGGGGCAAGAAGGGAGAGAAAGGAGGTGCTGGGAGCAGTTGCAGCAGGGTGGGGGTGGGGACAAGTTCTGGCTGCAGTAACAAGAAGGGCTGACAAGATGAATGCACTCATCAAGTTAGAAAAGTCAACACTTAGTGCAAGTGATGATGGACTCACCCAGTCAAAACTGGACTCCCAACCCATGGATGGGTAACGGGGTAGTAGTTTTATGTTTAATAGTTTTAGAAGATTCTAGAAAGACAATTTTCTTAGAAAGGAGGAGAGAATGGAAGAAAAGAAAGAAGGGAGGAAGGAAGAAGGAAGGAGGGAGGGAAGGAAAATTGCTAGAATCTCAGGGAGATGCAGATTCAGTAGTAGTCGCAGTGTTAAGTTGCTCAGTCATGTCCAACTCTTTGCTACCCCATGGACTGCAGCCTCCAGGCTCCTCTGTCCATGGACTTCTCCAGGCAAGAATACTGAAGTGGATAGCCATTCCTTTCTCCAGGGGATCCTCCTGACCCAGGGAATGTGGGTCTCCTGCATTGCAGGCAGATTCTTTACTGTCTGAGCCACCAAAAACAAACCTAGAGTTTTCTCTTTGTATAATTGCAAAGCTAATTCATGCCTAAAATATTCCAACACTTAGAGTATACAGTGAATAATTTCTCTCTATCCCAGATCTCAGTTTCTCTCCCCAGAGGTAATTACTGTTAAGAGTTTCTTGTGTATCTGTCCCAAAATATTTTATGCGTGTGAACATATGTATATTTCCTTTTAAAATCACAACTTAAAACACACTTTCTGTTTTTATTTTCTGTTTCAAAAATTGCTTCACATGAACATATGTAAATCTAACTCATTAAAAAAAAAAGTTCCTACATAATTTTCCAGAAGAGGGAATTATTTAATTAGTCTCCTTTTTATGGACAGGTAGTGGTTTTTTTTTTTTTTTTCTTCACTGATTACAATAAACTGTTGAATATTCCTGTGTGTCCTTTGTACGCAGATGTAAGAAATTTCACATTTCTGGGAATGACAAAAAAAAAAAAAAAAGTGTGTGGTTAAACTTTGAGCAGAGATTGCCAAGTTGCACTTGAAGGATTCTTGCAGATGTGTGCTCATACCCTGGTGGGGAGAGTGCCTGCTGGGGTCCTCAGTTCTCAACACTTGGTGATCTTTACGAATCTAGTAAGTAAAAAATGAATCTCCTTGTTATTTTAATTTGCATGTGTTTAATTGTAGTGATACCCAACACTTTATCATGTTTTTATAAACCAGGTGTTTTCTCTTTCTGACAGTTCTTGTTTAAGAGCCAAAATAGCAGACACACATATGCTTGGTGTATAGGCCTGAATGAATCATGATTGATCTAAAAACCTGTTGTGCCAGACGTGGTGGGGAGAACAGGGGGCAAAGGCGATACAGCCCCTGTCTGCAGCACTTAGGTCACAGAGCGGGGCATCCAGACACAAGCAATGGCGATAATGTGCTTCGGTGTCACAGAGCGAACTGGAAAATGCCCCACAGGCAGCAGGCTAGCCCTATGACCTACCGCACCTTCCCAGCACAGCAAGGGGGAGTTAAAAATTAGAAGACAAAGTGTTCTTCTAACTTTGGGGCAGCGTGTTCTCAGTAGGAGGCAGTGGGGCCACAAGTGTAAAGTCCCCAAGGTGAGAGACAGCATTAAATGTCAGAAATTCGGAAGGGGGTGACAGTGGGGGCAGGGAATTAAGAGGGCAGCTGGTGAAGGAGGAGAAGAGAGAGAGCCATGAACCAGCCCCGTTTGCCAGAAACTAAGGAGAACCCAGGAGTCCCCTGGCTCATCTGGATGGACGTATCGCCCCAGGGGCTGAGGCCGCAGGTCTGGGCTGCTGATCAACTGTGCTAAGGATTTGGGACTTTTTATCTTAAGGGCAATAGTGAACAATTAGAGCTTTCAACAGGGAAGTGATATGTTAGGATCGAATTTCGCGAGGTTTGGTGTGGTTTGGAAGAGGAAGGTGGGGGCGCTGTGGCCAGGCTGGAGCCAGGGAAGGAGCTGCAGTGTCACAGCTAAGAGCTGAAGCTGCCTGGAACCCCGGTGGGATTGACAGTGAAGACAAGAGCCATGGGCAGACTCAGAACTACTTAGGAAGGAGAAGCAGCAGCGGGGCTTCAGGACCCACTGCTGTGGGAGTGAGGGAAAGAGCAGGGAACGCTGGGCGGTGCTGGTATTCTCTGAGATGTGGAGCAGCTTGGGGTGGTGTTGGGAGGAGGGAGCAAATGGGTCAGAATTCAGTCTGTGGAGGTGAGGCGCCTGAGAGACACGCTCACGATCACGTGCAGGAGGCAGTTTCATTATCTGGATCTGCAGTTCAGGAGAGATCAGAATGGACATATAGTTAGGGGCAACTTCACCTTAAAAATGTTACCTGGAGTGTGTAAGAACCCCCACAGATGGGGAGAAAAGCCTGATTTAAGGCTGTAAAGATAATGACATTCATTAAAAACAAACCGAAAAGACACTTTTACAAAAGTTCTAAGGAACTCACTTTAGAATAACTTAAAAATATTTAGTGAAATTGTCTTGTATATGTTTTAACAGGCTCTGCCAGAGCCTGTGTGTATACAGAACCAGGGGTCAATATCTGGTAAGACTCTTCTAGATACCCTTCAAGTCCAGGCTGCTTATCAATAAGTTTGTGCTCACTGGACACAGAGTCAGGAGGGAGAATCTGAGGGTGGAGACCTCAGAACACAAACACACAACATCCTCAGCTGCCCAAGCCAGGGACGCTGCTGGCCCAGGGTCTGGTGACCAGGGCCCTCCCTGAAATGCAAGCTCCTGGTAGAGCCAGGATGTGCTAGAACCGGGAGATGTCCTCGTCCCTGACCACAGTGAGGCCCTATTTTGCTGTGAAAGTGCTGCGTATGTTGTGAAAGAGCAGGGCACTTGCACAGTTCTGCAGAGAACAGCAAGGCCAAATAAGCTGACAGGGCTTGAGGAAGCAGGTCACAGACATCTGCTCACCAGGGCCGCAGGCTTGCTCCCTCCCCAGAGGCACGTTGCTATATATCTGCTATGGCTCTGCATCCACTGATCCCAGCTGACTTTGGGAAGTTCACCCCATGCACTTGTCACTTTGCAGAACAGGCATCAGAGGCCTGATCTGTACAGACTGCCCGGGAGGGTTGCCAAGGGAAGCGAGGGAAGATGAGGAAGTCCTGCCCATCAGAGAAGGTACTGGTCCCCTTTCCCGGTAGGCAAAATGAGATTAGATCCTTCAAATGTGTACAGCATCTTAGCTTCTCAGAGTGGCATCATGGACCGTGATCCCTTGTCAGAGAGGAGCATATTTGTCCAGTGTTTCTTGGCCAATAAATGATAACAATGGGGCTTGGTCCTGGGTCTCTTCTATTACTTCACCATCCATTTAACAGTTGCTGTTTCCTGAGCCTTTACTAATCCTTTCCACTGCCCAGAACACAAAGAAGAGCAAGGCCCACAGCCACCCTCACGGGCACTATGCAGACACCTTCCTCAGTGAGCACACCAGCATCCTGCCCTGGACCAGCCTCTTACAAGGACCCGCACCCCATCCCACTTGGGCACCAACACCTAGTGCTGCGGTGCCCCCTGCATAGACTCCTCCTCACCACCTGGGGTCTGATGGTCTGCAGGGGGCTACCCACTAGGCAGGGGCTTCCCAGGTGGCGCTAGTGGTAAAGAACCCACCTGCTGATGCAGGAGGCATAAGAGACTCAGGTTCGATCTCTGGGTCGGGAAGATTCCCCAGAGGAGGAAATGGCGCCCACTCCAGTATTCTTTACGGAGAATCCCATGGGTGGAGGAACCTGGCAGCTACAGTCCATAGGGTCTCAAAGAGTCAGACACAGCTGAAATCACTTAACACACATACACACCCACACCCTAGGCAGACTCCCTCCTCACTCCACTTAGGGTCTTAGAACGTCTGTGCCAGGGTGCACCCCACCCCCAGCCCCAAAAGACTCTCTTCCCACCTGTCTCAGGCCTGACTCTCCACACTGGGCCTCCCTTCCACCAGAGACCCCTTCCTGACCACATGTGGTCTCTCCCGCACGTGGGGCCACCCTCCCACATTGACAGCTTCCTCGTTCCCATGGGCCCCAGCCTCACCAGGGCTCCCACACCCTGTGAGAGCCTCCTCCTTACTCTGGTTAACTCTGCCCTTTTGCTCTGGACACTGTTCAGGTGTGGAGGCCTACTTGGCTCCACCTCACTCGATCCCTTCTGGACAGAATTTTCCGGAAAATGGAAGACAGCTCATTCTTGTGGTCTCTTACTATACCCATCGTCTCCTTTGTTCAAATCAGCATCTCCATGTCCCCAGGGCTTGTTGAGTTCTCCAGTTCTCTGAGGTCTTCTTTGGGTCCCACCAAGTCTCCCCTGCCTCTGATCCCGTTTCTGCACCATCTTTGATGACCCAGAGTTCTTCAAGCGCCAAAGCTGTTGGGTTCTGTTGGAAAATGTGAAAGGACACCTCTGATCACCACTCTGCCTTGTCACTCCCTGTGGTGTCATGGGTCCTGCGTTTCCATTTGGAGTCAGACAGCTGTTCCAGGGTGTATCTGGAGTAGTCAGCTTGTGCCAACCTCTCCATGCTGGGCTGGAGACAAATCTGAGTGACAGATACCATGTTGTGCGTGGGATTCCCTGCCCTCTTATTCTTAGAATCTGTACCTACCAGACCAAGCTTACAATGCCCTAACTCCTGTTCTCTTATGATAAACCTCTTAGGGGGCGGCTGAGACCCCAGCATGAACGGACTTCTGGTTGCCCATTGCCACTCACTCTAGATATTTCTAAACTCTGGCTGCAGGTACAGTTTGCCCTGAAACTGGACCATCTGCAATTATCTGGCTGACATAATTGTCCTTAGACTATTTCCCTCTCCCTTCACTGTGCTCCTTATATGGTTGGTCCTTGTTCTGTTACCTGGCTGTCGACTAGGACTCTTGCAGTTCTGAGGAATGAGGACTTGAAAAGGATCATGGAAGAGACAGACCAGGGCCCATCTGATAAATTTAAGTCCACGCACACTTGAAAGGCCGCCTGGGGTCTTTTCCCTCCCACCCACCTTGGCCTTTAGCCAGCCCAGATGAAATTAGATTCTGTTTTCTCCTTTTATTATGAGTTAAGGAGGAATAAGATGAAGGGACATTTAAGCTACCTATGATCAGGTAACTTGTCTATGGAGATTTATCAGACCATGGCTAGGTCTCCAGGGAGGGTTGGGAAACCTTATTGCGAACAGACACTGAGTCTTGGAGAAGCTTCCATTGGCCTGGATCACCCAGTTCCACTGTTCCATTTGCCATCCTTTTCAATTTCTAGATTCTAACTCAGAGTGGGCTGTTTTTAAAAGTTGATGAGAGAAGGCACACACTCAGTTTATGAGCGTGTGGAGAGAAAGCTCCTCCTGCAGAAGGGAATAGAAGGAGGGTGGCCCAACTGAATCCAAGCAAGTCAGGAGGTCTCTGCCCTATGTAAGTCCTGCTGGGAGTCCCAGGGAGTGACTCCACCTGCTCTGGGACTTGCCCTCTGTCCCACGGGTGCCACTGCCACACTCAGCAGTGAAGCCCTGGCCCAAGAAGTGGAGGAAAGTGGGGAGATGGAGGGGAGCATCTGTTCTCGGGCACCTGTCTTTGTAGCTCCTGGGCAGCAGGAGCACATAGAGAGAGGGGCACAATGCACCACCCTGTCCCGGGATGCCATCACTCCCTTACAGCAGGGCTAGCCAATAGGACCTTCTGTCGCACAGGACACGTTCTATATCTGTGCTGTCCAACAGGATGGCCATTTAGCCATCCATCTGTGACTCTTGAGCCCTTGAAATGTGGCTAGAGTGGCAATGAACTGAATTTTCCATTTTCTTTAATTTTAATTAATTTGCATTTATATTTACATAGTCACATGTAGCTAACGGCTACCATATTGGACAGTGTGGCCCTGGGTGATGCCCTGCTCTGCTGGGCACTCTCATCTCACTCAGGTGTTGCTAGTGATGGTCTGGATTACTTGAGGCACCAAAAAAGTGGCTTGTGGGTGAGTAGAGAAAACACCTCTCCATGACAGGGGTCCTGGGGAGTGCTGTTCCTGCCTTTTTGGAAAAAGCTGGCTCTTTCTGTGTAATTACAGTGTCTAACTTTCCACTGGGTATGTGAGACCTCAACAGGGTCTGGAGTTGGTATGCAGGCTCCAGAGACCTGTGAGTAAGGCATCCTACTGCACAGACTCCCCAGCCCTGGGCCATCTCTGCTCAGCAGGCACCCTCTCCCAGGAGACCCTCAGCATCCTGCTATACCGTTCTCCTCCCAGGTCTGAAAACCAGCTGCTTCCTTCAAGAAACTTTCAGGCTCCTGAGAAGACACAGAAATAAATTGCTTGGCAAAGGTGGAAATAAAACAACTAAGCAGACCAGGGCAGCCAAGGAGAGAGCAACTCTCTCTGGAGCCGTGGTCCTCAAAGTGTGATCACTGAACCACAGCACCAGCATTAGCTAGAAACTTGTTGGAAACACAAGTCTGCTCAGACCCAGACTGTTGAACCAGAAATTCCAGGGGTGGGGCCCAGCAATCTGTGTTTCAACGAGAATTCAGAGGCTCTCAGAGTGTGAGAACTGTAGGGCGGAGATGGGTGGGGCAGAGGGAATAGAGCTGACTTCTCAGGAGATCCCAGAACAAGCTTCCGGGCCCTGAAGAGGAGCACAGGGCAGTGGGGAAGGAAGGCGTGCCTAGGCACAGGCCACGCACCACATCCCACAACTGTGTCCATGCTCCCCATACCTTATGATACATATTTAATAATCTTGGGATCATCACTTTGTAGATGTTACATTGTTTAGAGTAAATGGCAAAGTATTCTTCAGAGTCAAAATTGCTTTTTTTAAAGTTTTTTATTTTGTATTATTTTATATTTTATTTTGTAATTTATTTTGTAAATTAATAATGTTGTGACAGTGTCAGGTGAACAGTGAAGGGACTCAGCCATTCATATACTTGTATCCATTCTCCTCCAAACTTCCCTTCCATCCAGGCTGCCACATAACATTGAGCAGAGTCCCCTGTGCTATACAGTAGGACCTTGCTAGTTATCAATTTTAAATATAGCAGTGTGTACACGTCCATCCCAAACTCCCTATCATTCCCCCTGGGATCCATAAGTTTGTTCTCTGACTCTGTGAGTCTCTTTCGAGTCAAAATTGCCTTGTAAAAGAGTTCTTGGTTGCACCTGATTTTGTGTTCTAAATGTACGTAAGGATTCTCTTTATACTATTTTTGAAAGTTACAAAATTTACCTGATGAACTCACCCAGTCTCTTTCCTTTGACTCCTTTAAAGAAAGTATATAACTCTTAATGCAAAATGTCTATTTAAAGAAATCAAAGATGTATAGCTAAGACACTGCTTATTAATAATCCTCTTCTCTTGAACATTTATTTCTCCATCAGCTCTATTTCCCTTGCAATCCACCTACCCACCTTCTCCCTCCAACCCCCTATACACTTCCTGGCATTGAGCAAGGAAATCAGGCAACCAACTTGCTAAAACTATACAAAGGTAAAGATGAAGATCTAGGTAAGAGACTTTCTCCCTTCAGTGCACTTTTGTGCATGGATGATACCTGGAAATTTCATGATTTAGTGAAGAAAGCATAGGTTGAATCCTAGCTCCACCTCTTACTAACTAGTCGTCAAGCTCTAAGTCTGTGCTTCCTCTTTGCCATGCCTTTTACATGAGGCTAAGTGCAGTACTTGGATGCAATCTCAAAAATGACAGAATGATCTCTGTTGGTTTTCAAGGCAAACCATTCAATATCACAATAATCCAAGTCTATGCCCCAACCAGTAATGCTGAAGAAGCTAAAATTGAACGGTTCTATGAAGACCTACAAGACCTTTTAGAACTAACACCCAAAAAAGATGTCCTTTTCATTATAGGGGACTGGCATGCAAAAGTAGGAAGTCAAAAAACACCTGGGGTAACAGGCAAATTTGGCCTTGGAATACGGAATGAAGCAGGGCAAAGGCTAATAGAGGTTTGCCAAGAAAATGCACTGGTCATAGCAAATACCCTCTTCCAACAACACAAGAGAAGACTCTACACATGGACATCACCATATGGTCAACACCGAAATCAGACTGATTATGTTCTTTGCAGCCAAAGATGGAGAAACTCTATACAGTCAACAAAAACAAGACCGGGAGCTGACTGGCTCAGATCATGAACTCCTTATTGTGAAATTCAGACTGAAACTGAAGAAAGTAGGGAAAACCACTAGACCATTCAGAATGGTATGACCTAAATCAAATCCCTTATGATTATACAGTGGAAGTGAGAAATCGATTTAAGGGCCTAGATCTGATAGAGTGCCTGATGAACTATGGACTGAGGTTCATGACACTGTACAGGAGACAGGGATCAAGACCATCCCCAAGGAAAAGAAATGCAAAAAAGTAAAATGGCTGTCTGGGGAGGCCTTACAAATAGCTGTGAAAAGAAGAGAAGTGAAAAGCAAAGGAGAAAAGGAAAGATATAAGCATCTGAATGCAGAGTTCCAAAGAATAGCAAGAAGAGATAAGAAAGCCTTCTTCAGTGATCAATGCAAAGAAATAGAGGAAAACAACAGAATGAAAAAGGCTAGAGATCTCTTCAAGAAAATTAGAGATACTAAGGGAATATTTCATGCAAAGATGGGCTTGATAAAGGACAGAAATGGTATGGACCTAATAGAAGCAGAAGATATCAAGAAGAGGTGGCAAGAATACACAGAAGAATTGTACAAAAAAGATCTTCACGACCCAGATAATAACGATGGTGTGATCACTGACCTAGAGCCAGACATCCTGGAATGTGAAGTCAAGTGGGCCTTAGAAAGCATCACTACGAACAAAGCTAGTGGAGGTGATGGAATTCCAGTGGAGCTATTTCAAATCCTGAAAGATGATGCTGTGAAAGTGCTGCACTCAATATGCCAGCAAATTTGAAAAACTCAGCAGTGGCCACAGAACTGGAAAAGGTCAGTTTTCATTCCAATCCCAAAGAAAAGCAATGCCAAAGAATGCTCAAATTACCGCACCATTGCACTCATCTCACATGCTAGTAAAGTAATGCTCAAAATTCTCCAAGCCAGGCTTCAGCAATATGTGAACTGTGAACTTCCTGATGTTCAAGCTGGTTTTAGAAAAGGCAGAGGAACCAGAGATCAAATTGCCAACATCAGCTGGATCATGGAGAAAGCAAGAGAGTTCCAGAAAAACATCTATTTCTGCTTTCTTGACTATGCCAAAGCCTTTGACTGTGTGGATCACAATCAACTGTGGAAAATTCTGAGCGAGATGGGAATACCAGACCACCTGACCTGCCTCTTGAGAAATCTGTATGCAGGTCAGGAAGCAACAGTTAGAACTGGACATGGAACAACAGACTGGTTCTGAAGAGGAAAAGGAGTACGTCAAGGCTGTATATTGTCACCCTGTTTATTTAACTTCTATGCAGAGTACATCATGAGAAACACTGGACTGGAAGAAACACAAGCTGGAATCAAGATTGCCGGGAGAAATATCAATAACCTCAGATATGCAGATGACACCACCCTTATGGCAGAAAGTGAAGAGGAACTAAAAAGCCTCTTGATGAAAGTGAAAGAGAAGAGTGGAAAAGCTGGCTTAAAGCTCAACATTCAGAAAATGAAGATCATGGCATCCAGTCCCATCACTTCATGCGAAATAGATGAGGAAACAGTGGAAACAGTGTCAGACTTTATTTTTCTGGGCTCCAAAATCACTGCAGATGGTGATGGCAGCCATGAAATTAAAAGACGCTCACTCCTTGGAAGGAAAGTTATGTCCAACCTAGATAGTATATTCAAAAGCAGAGACATCACTTTGCCAACAAAGGTCCGTCCAGTCAAGGCTATGGTTTTTCCTGTGGTCATGTATGGATGTGAGAGTTAAACTGTGAAGGAGGCTGAGTGCCAAAGAATTGATGCTTTTGAACTGTGGTGTTGGAGAAGACTCTTGAGAGTCCCTTGGACTGCAAGGAGATCCAACCAGTCCATTCTGAAGGAGATCAGCCCTGGGATTTCTTTGGGAGAATGATGCTAAAGCTGAAACTCCAGTACTTTGGCCACCTCATGCGAATAGTTGACTCATTGGAAAAGACCCTGATGCTGGGAGGGATTGGGGGCAGGAGGAGAAGGGGACGACAGAGGATGAGATGGCTGGGTGGCATCACTGACTCGATGGACGTGAGTCTGAGTGAACTCCGGGAGTTGGTGATGGACAGCTAGCGTGCTGCAATTCATGGGGTCGCAAAGAGTCGGACACAACTGAGCGACTGAACTGAACTGAACTGAAGGATGTGTTGTGGGTATTACATGAAATAATCACGTGTGAAGTAGCTGACACTTAATAAACACTATTTGTTTCTACCTTCCTTTTCTTCTTCCAGGATAAACGTGGAAAACATAAAAACATCTCAGACTCTGAACAAGATTAATTTGAGTCTGAGACAGCAATGTACTGTGACCTTGGGTGAATTATTGAACGGCTCACCATCCCAGGTTCCTCATCCTTAGAATGAGGGTGGGGAAAACCATACCCATCTCAAAGGGTCATCCTGAGGATTATAAATCTTGATACATGCCAAGGTCATGAAAGAGTACCTAAAAAGAGACCACAGCAAGCACGGAACGGTAGGTTAGCTTGTGTTACTGATGTTATTATTATTCTCAGTTCTCAACTGTTACGGACAATGAGAATGTCAGGGCAGTGGCCTGTAGATAACAAAAATCTTCCCATGCACCGAGACCTCCAGAGCCTTGATCAACCTCTTAGTGCTACAAAACTATTTCCATGAAATAAACACTCATGTTCCCTCCAGAACCTCTTTCTCATTCCTTGAATTTTAAAAATTATATACTCTGATGAGTTTTGATGGTTTACGTGATCTCTATCTATCACAGGACAGCCATTTCTCTACAGATCTCATGAGATGATTTGGAGAAAATAATTTTTGGGGAAAGGAAAGCAGATTGATCAGTTGATCAGTTCTCTCACTTCGTTTCATAAAAAAAATTAGGATGACAAAGCCAAAGAGTCTAATTTTATGCTAGTTCTCTATTTTCTTTTAAAATTCTTATCACCAATCCCTCAAAAAACTGTTTGACTCAGGTCACTAAGGTCTTCCCAGGTGGCACTAGTGGTAAAGAACCCATCTACCAAGGCATGTGACATAAGAGATGAGGGTTCACTCCCTGGGTTGGGAAGATCTCCTGGAGAAGGGCATGGCAACCCATTCCAATATTCTTGCCTGGAAAATCCATGGACAGAGGAGCCTGGCGAGCTACAGTCCATGGGGTCGCAAAAGAGTTGGACAAGACTGACACAGCTTAGCATGCACAGGTCACTAAATTAAATAAACTGACCTTTGGTGAAATGGTTTTGTGGGTCTAAATACTGTTCTGAATGAAAACTTGTCTTTAGATTGGGGCATGGGCTATTTTGATAGAGAATTGTTGAGGATATAGATAGATTTCTACTTAGAGAGTCTTGGTTTCCTTTTCTTATCACTGAATTGCCTGGGATGGAAATCCCAAAGGTTCTCCTTAGAAGTGCATACTCTTCATTGATAATATTTTGTTCAGAAGGAAGAGGAAACCTAGCTCTTCATCTTGGAATTCTGCGTCCCTTTGTCTCATGTTTTATTACTTAATCCCAACTTTGTTTGGTTTTTGTTTCCTTCCTCCAAATCGAGCAATGTGATTTGCTCATTTCTTGCCTCTGCTGCTGCTGCTAAGTCGCTTCAGTCGTGTCCGACTCTGTGCGATCCCATAGACGGAAGCTCACCAGGCTCCCCTGTCCCTGGGATTCTGCTGCTGCTGCTGCTAAGTCACTTCAGTCGTGTCCAACTCTGCGTGACCCCATAGACGTCAGCCCACCAGGCTCTCCCGCCCCTGGGATTCTCCAGGCAAGAAAACTGGAGTGGGTTGCCATTTCCTTCTCCAATGCATGAAAGCGAAAAAGTGAAAGTGAAGTCGCTCAGTCGTGTCCGACTCTTAGCGACCCCATGGACTGCAGCCCACCAGGCTCCTCCATCCATGGGATTTTCCAGGCAAGAGTACTGGAGTGGGGTGCCATTGCCCTGGGATTCTAATGGGGTACAAATAGCAGGCCCCCCACTTCCAGATCCATCCACTCCTGCAGGACACTTCCCAGGACAAACCCACCTCCCCAAAGCCACTCTGCCCCAGACATCTGATGTATGCTACCTGACATGGTCTTTGAGTTCGTGGTGGTAGTTTAGTAGCTAAGTCGTGTCCAAACCTTTATAGCGGCATGGACTGTAGCACTCCAGGCTCCTCTGTCTGTGGAATTTCCTAGCAAGAATACTGGGTTGGGTTGCCATTTCCTTCTCCAGAGGATCTTCCTGACCCAGGGTTTGAACCTGCATCTCCTGATTGTTAGGTGAATTCTTTACCACTGAGCCAACTGGGAAGCCCACGGTCTGAGTTCAGTTCAGTTCAGTTCAGTTCAGTTGCTCAGTCATGTCCGACTCTTTGCAACCCCATGGCCTGCAGCACGCCAGGCTTCCCTGTCCATCACCAACTCCTGGAGCTTGCTCAGACTTACGTCCATCGAGTTGGTGATGCCATTCAATCATCTCATCCTCTGTTGTTCCCCTCTCCTCCTGCTTTAATCTTTCCCAGCATCAGGGTCTTTTCAAATGAGTCTGAGTTACTCATCTATAATATCCAGAAAACATCCTACTTCTTTATCAAAACAGAGTTCTTTATGTGTGGTTCCCAACTCTGCCTACACACTCGAATAACTTAAATAACCTATCTCTGACTAAATGCAGAAATGAGGCCCCATGGCCACACCAACTGAATTAGATACTGGAAGAGTGGGGCCCATGCATCAGCATTTTTCAAAGCT
Organism: Tragelaphus eurycerus; assembly: GCA_935064755.1. Classification (NCBI taxonomy): domain Eukaryota; kingdom Metazoa; phylum Chordata; class Mammalia; order Artiodactyla; family Bovidae; genus Tragelaphus; species Tragelaphus eurycerus. The sequence continues at coordinate 26,313,411 of CAKXYN010000018.1, read as the reverse complement.
CCCAAAGGATAAAGCCTAAGTAAGTCTTTGTTGTTGTTCAGTTGCTAAGTCATCTCCAACTCTGTGACCCCATGGACTGTAGCATGCCAGGCTTCCCTGTCCTTCACTATCTCCCAGAGTTTGCTCAAATTCATGTCCATTGAGTCAGTAACACTATCTAACCATCTCATCCTCTGATCCTCTTCTCCTTTTACCTTCAATCTTTCCCTGCCTGAGGGTCTTTTCCAATGAGTCGGCTCTTCACATCAAGTGGCCAAAGAATTGGAGCTTCAGCTTCAGCATCAGTCCTTCCAACAAATATTCGGGACTTATTTCCTTTAGGATTGACTGGTTTGATCTTGAAGTCTAAGGGGCTCTTAGGAGTCTTCTCCAGCACCACAGTTCAATAGCATCAGTTCTTTAGCGCTCAGCCTTCTTTATGTGAGAGCCTTCAGCTCTCACATCCATACATAGTGACCTGCAAGATATCCCCTAGGTATGTGAGGACCCTCGGAAAGAGTCACAGAGACAACATGCCATGGTAAAGTGTGATAGTGGTTCCTAAGCATAGCATGTTGGGAAGAGCCTTTCACATTGCATCATGTGATCTGAAAATTCCAGACAAGTGTCTTCAGTTCAGTTCAGCTCAGTCGCTAGTTGTGTCCAACTCTTTGCAACCCCATGGACTGTAGCATGCCAGGCCTCCCTGTCCATCACCAACTCCTAGAGTTTCCTCAAACTCTTGTCCACATTGAGTTGGTGATGCCATCCAACTACCTCATCCTCTGTCGTCCCCTTCTCCTCCCGCCTTCAATTTTTCCTAGCATCAGGGTCTTTTCAAATGAGTCAGTTCTTTGCATCAGGTGGCCAAAGTATTGGAGTTTCAGCTTCAGCATCAGTCCTTCCAATGAACACTCAGGACTGATCTCCTTTAGGATGGACTGGTTGGATCTCCTTGCAGTCCAAAGGACTCTAACATTCTAAAAATATTTTTTATTGTGGTAAAATATACATAACATAAAAGTTACCATTTCAACCATTTTTATGTGTACAGTTCAATGGCATTAAGTACATTCACATTTGTTGTGCCGCCATCACCACCATCCATCTGCAGAATTCTTTCATCTTATCCACCTGAAACTCCCCATTAAACACTAACTGTATTCTCCCCCTCCCACCAGGTCCAGCAACCACAAACTGTACTTTCAGTCTCTATGAATTTGACTGCTCTAAGTACCTCATACAACTGAAATTAAACAGTATTTGTCCTTTGGTGTCTGCCTTATTTCACTTAGCATATAGTCTTTGAGTTCACCCATGGTATAACAGGTGTCAGAATTTCATTTCTCCCTTTTTAAGTTTGAATAATATTCCATTGTATTATACCACATTTTGTCTGTCCCTGAAATGTGTATTTGCAATGCTTGCCTATTTACTCATATCTTTACCAGTATTTATGATCTGATATTCTAGTGTTTTAAAATTTTGTAAGTATAAAAATGATTTTGTAATTTTACTAAGGCAATGGCACCCCACTCTAGTACTCTTGCCTGGAAAATCCCACGGACAGAGGAGCCTGGTAGGCTGCAGTTCATGGGGTCGCTGAGAGTCGGACACAACTGAGTGACTTCACTTTCACTTTACACTTTCATGCACTGGAGAAGGAAATGGCAACCCACTCCAGTGTTCTTGCCTGGAAAATCCCAGAGACTGAGGAGCCTGGTGGGCTGCCGTCTATGGGGTCGCACAGAGTCAGACGTGACTTAGCATACTTATTAATCTAAAAATTTTCCCCTCTGGATTTGCTCCCACATAGGCTTTGATAATTTTTCCACTGGATTTCCCATCTTTTTCTTTCTGGTCTACAGGAGTTCCTTGCTTGCCCTATTGACTTCCATTAGTTTAAGGCACTGCAAACATTATCCCTTCACCTGTTGCCCTTCTTAAATCTTTATCTAATGCATCCTTTGTTGAACACAGAAATTTAACATTGTTGTAGCCAAATCCATCACTAATATGTTTACACTTCTGGATCCTTCTTTAAGAATCTCTCTCCACCACAAGATCACAAATATATTCTCTCACCTTTCCTTCTGTAGATTTTATAGTTTTATCATTTTACCATTCCCATGTAAGACTTTAATTAATCTAAAACTCATCTTTTACACAGTTTAGGGATTCTAACTTTGCTTTTCTTCAAAGTGAAGTGAAGTTGCTCAGTTGTGTCCGACTCTTTGCGATCCCATGTACTGTAGCCTATCAGGCTCCTCCGTCCATGGGGTTTTCCAGGCAAGAGTACTGGAGAGGTTGCTATTTCCTTCTCCAGGGATCTTCCCAACCAGGGATCAAACCCAGGTCTCCTGCCTTGCAGACAGATGCTTTTACCATCTGGGCTACCCGGTTAACCTTTCTTCAAAGAGTGGCCCATATTCCCGACCCCGTCTGATCTCTTTACATCTTACATGTAGAAAAGTCAGGCTCCCTTCTTTGTGATAGAATTAAATCTCTATGAGAAAAAAAAATCTATGATTTATTTAAATCACAAAAATGATTTATCTTAATGTTTTAAATGAGATTTAACTAAACTGGGACCATAAACAAAGTAAGAAGATGATTATGTGCTTCAAGATTTCTTGACCAGCTACTTCCTTCCAACCTACACAGCTCTGCTCACGCCTCAAAACCCACTGCTGAGGTGCTTGACTCCTGCCAAATGTCTCTCTGGCAGTCCCCTCAGGACTCCTCCTGACTGACTGACCTTCATACTTGCCGCCCATGTGGAATGTCCGTGTCGGGCCACTTCCTTCTTCCCCATGCCACACTCATCCCTCTGAAGACTGCTCATGGCCACCTCTCCAGACCCAGCCCTTTCAGTGCTGCATGAGCACCCAACCCTGTACTTGGCCTTATACATGCTGGACTCATTAAGCTCAGGGTGTGTGTGTCTGTCTGTCTGCTCATCAAGATCTGCTGCTTTTCCCAAACCCTTTCACATCTTCACTCATGAATCCTGTAAAGCAGACAGAGCAATCAAGGTTTCTTCCATTTACAAATGAGTAAACTGTGGCTTGAAAAGTTCAAATCTCTTAAAACTTAAGCAGTTTGTTCAAAGCCACGCTATAGGAACAAGGAATGGCTGGGACTAGACAGAACTTCTTCTGGTTCTAAATCTAGTTCTCACTCAACACACTACACTCTTTCTTAGCAAGGGCACAGGGTCTGTCTCTACAATTAGACGGTTTGTTCCTCAAGGGACAAGCAGGGTTTGAACCTCCAAAAAGCTCTTGTCTCATCTGATCTAAATGAACCGCTGGCACAGAGGACATTGTACTTACAGCCTGGTCTTGAACTCCTGACCTTTGGCTCAGGGTACTGACACCCTGCCCAACCAGAGCTGGAGCCCTCTTGTAATACTGTGTTCATCTTTGTCATAGTGTTGATCACTTAGTCACCCCATGCCATTAATATTTAACACCTGCCTCTGCTCCAATTTCCATGGCTGCATTCTCAGTGCAAGTTCTATACTCAGTAAATATTTGTTGAATGCACAAATGGATGAAGGAATGAATGAGTGAATGCTTCCCATGCCTTCTCAGCCTGAACTCCTGTGCTAAGTGGACCAAGCACCTGAATGAGCAGAGCTGACACTCACCCACTTGCAACCCCTTTACCACCCAGGCCCAACTGCAGTGACTCTCTCCCAGGTGGGCAGCCGTGTTTGCCACGGACTTTTAGATCCAGCATAAAGACCAGTCCAGGGACCAGTGCCACCATCATGATACTTTCTCCAGCCCAGCTTCCCCCTGCTTTCTGCCTGCTCTCCCTTGTTGGCCTTGCTTTCCCCATCTCTACATCTAGCACATCCTGGGCCCGCAGCCTCCCAAATCAGGGTCCTCTGTGGCTCATTTTAGATCTAGTCTCATTCTCTGCACAAAACAGACTTTTAATAGATGATGATGAATAATGAGCTCTTTATTCCTCTTGGGAGTCAGATTTTTAATCTGTTTCACAGATATGAATGGAAAACACAGCTGATTGGTAAGTAGGAAAAAATGCTTCCTGCTTCCAGCAATGTGCCTCCCCCTGCCAATGTTCAGAAATGTCAGTGAACAACACATCAGTGGTAAATAATATCTCTTGAATGATTACTCTGGAAAGAAATGCAGCTCTAAGCATGCCATAAAATGTGAGCCTGGAAGAGAACCACAAAAATATTCTCCCAAAGCATGCAGAACCTGCCTAGGTGAGCTTTCCATTGGGTAGGGAGAGCAAATACCACGACACATACTAGAATGCATTCACTCACACAGAACTGAGGTTGAATGGCAGGGTGGCTTAGGTTTTGGAGTCACACAGAACAGGTTTCAAATTCTGCCTCTAATTTTTCCTAAGTTGTTTATTTATGGCAAACTACTTCTTAGACTGTGTTTCCTCACCTATACACTGGAGTAATAATGTGTGTGCTGTGTGCTAAGTTGCTTCAGTCATGTCCAACTCTTGGAACTGCCAGGCCCCTCTGTCCATGGGGATTCTCCAGGCAAGATTACTGGAGTGGGTCGCTATGCCCTCCTCTAGGGGATCTTACTGACCCAGGGATTGAACCTGCGACTCCTGAGTCTCCTGAATTGACAGGCAGGTTCTTTACCACTAGTGCCACCTCATAAAGTTGTTGCAAGGGTTAAATGAGATAGAAAAAAAAAAAAAAGCTGCAGGAGTGCAATAAGCGACAGAGAAAGAGGGACTGTTAGTAGGATCAAAACTGTATTTTAAAAGTTTTCAAAGATCAGTATGTAGCTGCTGGGATGATGCAGAATAAAGACAGAAGGGAAGGCATCTGGATAGAGGTAAGCTTAGAGCTAGGTGTGGGAAAAAGGTGAGGATGGTGCTGGAGGTGGGAATGAGGACCCGTGAGGACACAGTGAGGAGCAGGCTCAGCTCTAGGTCACAACTCTAGCTGTGGTCACTGTTCCATAGTCCCAGGGGGCAGTCTTGCATCTCCTCTGATTTTTTTAAACTTTCCACTGAAGTAGCCTCAGATATTCTGCCCCGCAGCTTGTGAAGCTCTGGGGGGTGGGGGTGGGGGTGGTGCCAGGCTGACTCATGAAGACACCCTGCCCTTGAATACACCATCTGACCCAGCCATCATCTCATCCTGCTCAGGGCTCGATGAACAAAGCTTGTCAGTGAGGTTGCAGACATCTCTAAAGTTCCCCTGTAAAGGCAATTCTCATTTCTCTTGTCTTTTAATTTTAACAAGCCAGTGAAGTTCTTCCTGCCCTACAAAATCTCTCTTGCTTGGGGAAAAGGTATTATTTAAGGATTTGCTACTCCAAATGTAGTCCTTAGATCAGCAGTCTCAGCACCACCTAGGAACCTATTCAAAATTCCAATTTCAGGGTCCCCTTCCCCTAGACCTGCTGAATAAGAACCCCCAGCCTGGTTCCCAAGAATTTACATTTTAAACAAACTCTCCAGATGATTCTTTTTTTTAATGGTTAAGTTTATTTTTTTAGACCACAGTTCCATGAGGGACATTAATAAATGTGATTGCTTTTGCTAGAAAATTGTTAATCCTGTGGTTTAGTGTGCTGATAATGGAACATGCTGTTCCACTGACATTTTCTCATTCTTATGCACAAAAATGTTTGCAAAGCACTGGTTTAAGACACAGTTTAGATGTATCAGCCTCTCTTATGCTCATTTGCATCACCTGTAGCTGCATTTTACCATGAGATTAAAAGTCAATTTTTACTCAAGAGAACAGGAAGTTCACTCTAAAACACAGTTCCCAAAGCCTTTGTTTCAAAATAGAAAAGATTTTTAGGTTTCACTGTGGGTCAGCCAAGAGTAATCACATAAACCGAACTTTAGAAATGTAGCTATTTGGACTGACCTACTCTATCAGAATTCTTTGACTGTAAGAAAGAGAGATGAAATCTCTCAAACACAAAACGAACTTAGTAGAAGGGATAGGTAGGACCACTTACAGAATCAGAAGAATCAGTCTCAGAATGGTCAGGACACCAGGAAGGCCCTAAGGAACAGGAACTAATGGATGGTCTGGACACGGAACTGCTTGCTGATGGGATTAGGTCTTCAGTGGCTTTCCAGAGCTGCACCTGACCATCCAAGATGAAAATTTGGAAGAGAGAATCTGATTGGTTAAGACATAGTCACATGGCAAGACCTGGCCAATGGAAGGCAGGCCTCCTTGACTGATGTTCCCAGAGCCCCTGCAACACTGCCTACAGTGGACGCTGGATGGCTTCTCAAAGCAAAACGAGGTGCAGTTCCCAGATGTAAGTGGATGGAGCCAACAGGCAAAGCAGGAGATGTGCCCTACCTCTTCAGGCTGGCTGGCTTTGACTGGTGGACACAAGCAGAAGAAATCCAGATGTGTAAACCTTGAGAGAGATGAAAGGAAATGTGAAAGTTTTCTTAGAGAGACTAGGGGAGTTCAAACGCTCAGAAAAACAGTGGAGACCACAGTTTGATTAGGTGTAGTTGTAAAGGCCAAAGAGAATGACCTCAGGTAATGACTTCAAGAAGCCCAGCTCCAGGAGGCTGGGAGGGGCGGACGCACTGTGTGCTCCCATGAGGTGGGGAGGGAGGCAGGGAGGCACAGGTTCAAAGAGGTGTCTGTGAGAGACCCACCCAGTGAAGGCAGTCGTTCCCAATGCGGGCCCTGATGGGCATGCAGGCCTCTCCAACACACGCATGTAATCAGAGTGCCTGGTAACAGAGGGCATCACACCCTCAGGACCACAATGAGGTGATGGGGTGGGGTGGCCAGGGGGCACAGAAGAGGACCTGTTAGCTACACTGAGCCTATAGGTATATGCAATGTGACAGAGGCACTCTTATCAAAGAGACCACCCACACTACCAGTGTGGAAGGACTTACAGATCCTGATATGTTTAAAAAGAAACATTGAACAAGTATACCTTTATTAAAATAAACAAATAAAAATATAAATAATCTTTAAAAGATTTTAAAAAACAAAGAGAAAATTTGAAAACATCAACTTCTATCATAAGGTAAAAGCTATATGCACTTATTAAAACCCAATGAAAGTCACTGTTGTTGCTGCTGCTGCTGCTGATAAGTCACTTCAGTCGTGTCTGACTCTGTATGACCCCATAGACGGCAGCCCACCAGGCTCCCCTGTCCCTGGGATTCTCCAGGCAAGAACACTGGAGTGGGTTACCATTTCCTTCTCCAATGCATGCAAGTGAAAAGTGAAAGTGAAGTCGCTCAGTCGTGTCCGACTCTAGCGACGCCATGGACTGCAGCCTATCAGGCTCCTCCATCCATGGGATTTCCAGGCAAGAGTACTGGAGTGGGGTGCCATCGCCGTCTCTGAATGAAAGGCACTAGAAATATATATAAGAAGTGGAAAAATTGCTGGTACTTAATAAGCATCTACTACCTGACAGGCATGGACTTCCCTGGTAGCTCAGCTGGTAAAGAATCCACCTGTCATGCAGGAGACTAGGGTTCGATTCTTGAATTAGGAGGTTCTCATGGAGAAGGGATAGATTATTCACTCCAGTATTCTTGGGCTGCCCTGGTGGCTCCAATGGTAAAGAAGCTGCCTGCAACGTGGGAGACCTGGGTCCGATCCCTGGGTTGGGAAGATCCCCTGGAGGAGGGCATGGCAATCTACTCCAGTATTCTTGCCTAGAGAAACTCATGGACAGAGGAGCCTGGCAGACTACAGTCCATAGGGTCACAAATAGTCGGACATGACTGAAGTTCACATGCACAGCTGACAGGCATAATGCCAAACACTTAACACCATCTTACTTAATCCACAAAAAAACCCTGAGACCTCTGTTTCACAATTAAGAGTTTAAGTGGCAGGCTCCTGATTAAGTCTAGCACACAAGTCTTTAGAAAGTCTTTTTAGGGTGTGTTTGTGTGTGTGGTGGGGGTGGTGGTTATCAGTTTTTCTTCTAGTGGCACCTTCATTTAACTGGGAATTGATACTCTCTGGAGTCTTTAGAACATTGTGAACTACATCCCACCATTTTGCAGGCTTTACTATTGTTCAATTGCTAAGTTGTGTCCAACTCTTTGCAACCCTATGGACTGCAGCATGCCAGCCTTTCTTGTCCTTCACCATCTCCTGGAATTTGCTCAAACTCATGTCCATTGAGTCAGTGGTGCCATCCAACCATCTCATCCTCTGTCACCCCCTTCCCCTCCTGCCCTCAATCTTTCCTAGCGTCAGGGTCTTTTCCAATGAATCAGCTCTTCGCATCAGGTGGCCAAAGTATTGGAGCTCCTGCAGGCAAAAGGTGCTCTCAGAGTGTGAGCTCCCATCTTGGACTGGCCAAGAAGGGTTCCCTAGTGCTTTTCACAGCCCATGGATCTCCTTCCACACCAGAACGCTGACATTCCAACTTGATATTTAGAAGCTCTCAAGTTTCGACCTTAGCCCCAGGCCCCAGGGATCTCCTTTCTCTGAGAGTTTGCCCCCACTCCATCCTCTCACACCTATTCATTTCCTGGTGATACTTCTGTGTTTCCCTCACCAACCCCCAAGTCACTTAGAAAAGACAGTCTGTCTATGATCCATCTCCCTGTTCACGCCAGTGCTTAGCAGGGTGCTTTATACTTGGCTCACACTGAATAAATACCTAGGCAAACTAAGTAAAACAAATTCTGAGAATAGCTGTCTAGGAGGAGTCTGTGTACCTAATTTAGGAACTCTTGCTGGTTTATGCTTTGAGATGCAAATAAACATCTGCTTTTTCAGTGCCTGCCGCAGATTAGATGTATGTAAGCAATGTGTCTGGCACGTAGTAGGTTCAATAAATATTGACTAAATGAATGAATACATAGACTGAATGCATGTGAGGACAGGAAGGCTATAATAAGCATTTTAAGGGTCCTCAAATCAAGAGGAAAAATCAATAGTGAGATTGAATGGCCTCCATTTCATACTACAATGCATTAAAAATCCACAATTCTACAAGTTGCATGAACAACTAAAATTCTCATGTCACTCCAGTGTCATTATACTAAATTATCAGTATATCAGAGAAGGTGTCTTTTAAAATTATTCAAGTTACAAGGACCTATTGTATAGCACAGATAACTATATTCTATGTCTTATAATAACCTATAATGGAAAAGAACCTGGAAAAGAAGTAATTCTTTATGTACATTTACGCAAAACTGAATTACTTTGCAGAACACCTGAAATACTGTAAATCAACTCTTCTTCAATAAGAAGTAATTTTAATTTCTCAAGCTATATTAACTTTTTAAATGATCAAATTTTTAAAAAGAAGAGATCTTGTTCATGGGAAACTTCTACAAAATAGAATTTAACTATTAACAAATGTACTTTAATTCCCTCCTTCTAGATTACCAAGGTCAGATTGCTTTCTAAGGTCTGGACTTTCTTTAGTGAGGAAGATGTGCAAATTAGGAATTAAATGAAAAAGTCAGACCTCGTCGTCTGGAAGCACAGCCTCTCTACTTTTTAATAGGCCTCTTTTCCATTTGGTTTGAGATAAAGTGGCCCCAATTATTTTCGAATCCTTTAAAGGAAAAGATATCCATAAATTAAGCTACAGTCCTCTCCTTATTTCCCAGAGAAATTAAATTCTTACCTTAAATGACTTAAATCGCATTGCACAGAACCAGACAAAACTCCTTTCTGTAGTGTTACAAAAGGCAGACATAGCAGCAGAATTTTGGAGCTAAAAAGACAAATAGGAATAGATATAAACACACACCCCCACTAGCAAAATTCTATAGTAAGATCAAAGCTAAACTTTCTCCTTCACAGAGCTCCTGTTAAGATTTTTTTTTTCTCTTCTGCACCATAATCTGAGTCTCAGATACTTTCGTTCCTATTCAGTCTCAAGATCAAACAGCTCGCACACATCTGCTGGGGTAGGTTTTTTTTTTTTTTTTAAGCATTCAATAATTGATGGGGGTGAGCAGAGAAGAGGAGTTTGAACATCAACATAAAGGCAACAGCAAAATATACCATCACTCTCCGTCTGCCCATGGAATTGAGGGGCCCAATGGAAGATGTATGTATATGAGGGTGAAAATGTTTGTAAGAGGTAATACCAATAATTTCCAAAGAGAATTTTCTCAGCATGCTTCCCCTGCCATTTTAAATTATCTTAAAAAAAAAAAAAAGGAAATATTGTTTTATTTCATCTCTTTCCAAATGGAATCCTGCCTCTGGTCGGTTTGGGGAGCAATGAGCCCAACACCTGGCCTTGGGAAGCATGCTGTCACACATGGGAACCAGGTGTATACAAAGACAAGTGGAGCAAAAGGCAAAACGTGGCCACTAGTCAACATGTATCTTCTGTGGGAGTGCAGGGCATGAAATGCTGAATTTTGACTAGGGAAGAGAGAAGGCTTCCTAGAGGAGGTGATATTCAGACAAGGCTTTGAAGGATACGTAGGGTTTTGCCAAAGAAGTAGATGGACATGTCTCAGGCAGAGGGGCTGGTAGGAGCAAAATGGTACTGAAAAAATCCAGTCACGTTCAGGGTCCAGTGTAACTAAGGTACAGAGGCTGGGACTGGGGAGAGACCCTGGTGACCAGTGAAAATTCTGGAGGTAAGATGGAGGACATTATATGTGATGATGTTGTATTTATTCATTCTTCGCTTTGCCTTTCCGCTAGTTCCCACCCTCGAAGAGTATTCTGTTTTCAAAGTGATAACATTCAGCAGCATGTAATGTCCTCTGTTATAAATGCGACCCCATGGACTGGAGCCTACCAGGCTCCTCCGTCCATGGGATTTTCCAGGCAAAAGTACTGGGGTGGGGTGCCATTGCCTTCCCCGAGCTTAAGAAGAGTCATGTCCAATGATGGAAAATCAAAATAACCTGTGAAGAACCAGGTCTAAGTGAACCCCAAGAAGCAAGACTTCATAGTTTCTTCTTCTACTACCTTCTCAGGGTAACACAGTTTCTCCTCGAAAAGCCATGAGCTCTGATATTTGAGGGGCACAGTCTCAGTCATTTTGCCCTTTTCATGATCCTTTGTATTAGTCAGGTTAAGTAAAGTTGGCTGCCATAACAAATAATACTCAAATCTCAGTGGCTTAATACAAGTTTATTCCCACTCAGGTTAAGTCCTATTCAGATCAGCAGGTCTCCTGGATGACTGTACATCAACCTTAGAGACCCAGGCTGCTTCCAGTTGTTACTGACCTGCAGTATAAACTTGGGATAATCATTTCCCTTCTGTGGACTTCACATCCTTCATTTATTTATTGATTTATTCATATCCTTCATTATTGTAACTGTCAAATCCTTAGTAAACACTAAATATAATCATAAAGGCAATTAACATTTATTAACTCTTACTAGGCAAAGACACTATGCAATGTGTAATAAGCATCATTTCATTTAATCCTCATAACAACACTGTCACAAAAGTGGTAACACTGCTACTATCATCATTAAGTGACTTTGTTTTTGCACTCATAAGTCAAACTTACCTGTAAAAGAATATTCCTTGAACACATGGAACATACTCACACCCCAGGGGCCTTACAGGTGCTAAATCCTCTTTCAGGAAGGCCTGGCTCCAGTTACCAGTAGGCTTTGCTCTCCGATTATTCAGGTCATGTCATATTATCAGAAAGAATGTTCCTATCCACTGTAGAATGTTCCTATCCACTGTATCTATCCAGTATCACTCCCCACCCCACCCCTATCATCCTACTTTATCCTTTGATCCTTGTTGATTGTTCTTTATAGCATTTTAAACCCTTGACAAATGGGAAAATCATGATTATTTACTGTCATTCTCTCCCAAACAGGCTGTAAGTTCCATGAAAGCAGAAACTTTCCTTGAGGCATTCCCTGCTATATCCACTGTCTAAAACGGGGCTTAGCACATAGTAGGTGCCCAGGAAATGCTAGCTGAGTCAATAGGACCCAATCCTTATTTTATGTTGCTAATTCACGTGAGGAAATGATCCTTCATCACTCAACTTCTCTTTTTTCTGCAAAGACACTATTTCAAGGGCTCTGAGTCTAAAACATTGACCTTTTCAAGCTTAGGGGGATGAAACCTGCCAGCTGCAACCCATCAGTCCCCCCTGGTGAAAGGTTAGAGGGGCACACATGCTCCTCCAGCCAGTTCCCAGGCATCTGGGTCGCCCTTAGCAAGCCTTGATCAAGTTATCATATCTAGCCAGTGTCTCCTGGACCCCGTCACTTCTGAATGAGAAAAAATTTGCAGACAAATTTCTAGCAGCGGGAAATTGGCGCTCTCCTGCAAGGCTGGCTAAAAAGCACCTGCGGCTTCCACAGCCTCCCTCCCGGTCCTGCTGGGAGGCGGTTTCCAACCTAAGGCTTGGGGACCTGGCGAGTCTCTGCTCCTTTGCTTCCAACCTGCTTGCCCCTCGGAAATGCTGGTCTGGTTCCTGGACTGCCCCCGGGTCAGGTCCAGATGAAACATACACCCATGTCCTCCCTGGTGACACCTCGTCAGTGTACTTTTCCCAAGTTGCTCTGGTCAAAGAAGAGGACTGCAGCCTATCACCACCAGCAAAACCTGCCTTCTCATTGTCCTCATGCTCTGGGGCATTAGATTAAGTGCCAGGAAAGTTCGCTTACAGGAAGGCTCCTTCAGCTCTTCCAGGGAGGAAGGGAATGCGCTGTTTTCCGTGCCTTATCCACATGTGTCCAACCATGTTCACTATTTAGAGAAACTGTGAGAGAGAAACAAAAAGCATTTTTTCCCCCTTCCACAGGGGGAAAAGATTTTTTTTTTCCCCAGGAGAGAAAGTTTTGCTAGAGAAAAAGAGCTGAGAGGATAAAGATATTGACAGAGCTTAATGCCATAAATCTGATTAATTTACCTTGTGACACTCGCAACAAAAAAGTTAAGGGTCAGAGCCTTGCCTGCGAAGCGACCTTTCACCTGCAGCCAAGGCAATCACAATGGGGGCCTCTACCGCCTTTCACAGCTACCTGCTGCTGCGGACAATGAGATTGGACACAGTTTTCAACATGATGGAGAACACCTCTAGAGCAGCAGCTTTGTTCTTTCTGCCTGCAGAGTGCAGAGCGCCCAGGCTCACACCCTCACCATCCATTGTTCAAATAGGACCAGACAGGAGCTATGTCTCTCAGACAAGGAGCCAGGAAACTAAAACCAAGCCTTCTGACTATGACTCATCAGAGGAACATATATTTAATAACTTACAGAATCTACAAAGATGAATTCATCTTGATCTTGCCCTCCGGAAACATAGGGGGCCATGCCACTAAATAAAAAAGGAGGCAATTAGTGCCTAGCCTAAGGGAGATGCACAGGCACAGAATGAATGATTGAGTGATTGATGGGGGAACTTTGTGTACAAAGGGAAACACTGTAAGAGACAGAGTCTGAGATCCTCAGACTGAGGAAACTCAGAGTGATCTTCACCTCCGTCTCTTAGATTATATCAATATATGTAAGGGGTGGAAAGTCAGGTGAGCCTCCCTCTTCTCTTATTTATTTCTGTTAAATGGTGTCCCAGGGCAGTCACTGTCTCATGGGGCACAAACAGCATACACGGGGGCCCCCCTCATGGGGGGGGGGGGCATTCTTTCTGGAAACAAGCGGCCCCCCGTAGGACACTCAGAGCTTTCTCTGTTCCTACATGTTGCCACATGGTGTTGCCAGCAACGCTCACAGCCTTCCAGTTCTGCGTTTTATCTTGGCTTTAGCAGAATGTATTAATAGAAGGGAACATCTGGCAGAATGGCATCACGAAATAGGACCCAGCTGCTCAGCCAAGTACCACCGAGAGCTGTTTATCTGTGGAATTAACCTTTTGTTCCACATTTGTTTTGTGGTAGGGCTGTGCTGCGTTTTTAAGTTCACGTTATTCCCAGTCTCTTCTCAAGGCACCTAATTTTTGCTGATTCAGCACTTCACATTCCTGGCAGAAGGCAGTTCAGAACAGCTGGCTGCTTGAAAACCCTCCGGTGGGCAGTCGAACTTGGCTCCTTATAGTCTGATGAAACCACAGATGGGCCCAGGTCGGCTCGTGGGAGAATCCCAGTTGGGCCCGACTCCATCTGCACACTGAAATGGTGTCTAGACAGGAGGCTGGGAACCCTCACCTCCAAATTCACTTGGAAAGAGCTCAAAGTGTGAAAGGAATTTACTGCCACTGAAAGATCTGGATCGTGCAGGCCAAACCCCAGGAAGTGCTCTGGGAGAAAGAAGGGAAGGGAGGAGGGACAGAAGGAAGGGCAGAAGGAAGGGAGAGCAGAGGGCGGGAAGGGGTACTTCCCAGAGAGTGTACATGCTGAATTAGCAGAGCTCACAGGATCACTCCGTGCCTGTACGGTCTCCTGCATGGTGGTCGCGGCTCTGAGCATCAGGCAGGTTGCCCCCATGGCTCAGCTCCAGGAATGAAACATGAATCCTCACATATCAGCCTTAGGGCTAGACATGGACCAAAAAGAGCTTGTTTTGTTATTGTTTTGCCTGGGTTTACATGGAAGCCCAAGATATAAAACAGAACAAAGTGAACTGGCTCTGATTGTAGGAGAAGCAGGAGGTAGCCAGGAGCCCACTCCCTAGGGCATTTCTTCCATTTCCCCCACCAACGCTTCATCCCCTTGAACCAGCCCAAAAAAACACATTGAGATTGAAACAAATGGATCCATGCCAAGGCTCCAGTGGGTGGAAGCCAAGAGAGGGGAATAGAGTTCCCTATGAGTGAGTGGCAGCACTGGGACTGGAAGTGTGTCTCCATCTCTCGGGCAGGTACTGACACTTACACCCCCAGCTAGGTGCGCACCCCGGCATCCTCACTTCCTGATCCTACCGAGGAGGAAGGCAAGTCTCTACAGTGATAGGAAAAGCACAAGGAAGCAAGCTGTGGATCCTCCCCACCCCAGGCACACATTCCCAGCTGGGGAACACACACTGCATGCGGCCGCCGCATTCTAAAAGCACCTCCAGCCCTAGATTCAGACAAGCAGACTTCTTCTGGGTACCATATGTCTGGAGATTTCATTTTACATTAAAAATATAAACATTGGAATAAAGGAAAAGCTGAATTCATTTCATGCTTATTCAATGAAAGGTTTGTTTGTGATTTATTAATTTTTTAAAATAGAAAAGGAGAAGGGAACCACAAAGGAAAAAAAAAAAGCAACAGATCACATATCCTCTAAGCAACCTGTAGGCTAATGCCAGCATTAGGCCTGTCTTAAACAGGCCAGCTTTGACCTCCTGAAAGATATATTTTAGTGGAGAAATCAGTGTGAAAACATGATACGATTTGAATAGATGAAGAATGTGAACAAAAGACGTTCCCTGACTCTTAAAAAACATTGTTTTGGAAGATTACCCAGACGTGCAATTTAATACCAGATGTTGGCATCTGGAGAGACCCTGATTTGACAATCTGGCAGGAAATATGAAGAAAACACAAATGGTAATTAAAAAAAAAGAGAAAGTCTGGCTGCAGTGATCCAGTAGAGCAGTCTGGGAATGTCAGAAAGCCAGAGTTTATCACCCGTGAAGCTGAAGTGATGGCAAGTGCTGCCTGAGAGCAAGGAGGGCTCTAGGAGGGTATGTGAGAGCAAGGAAAAGGCAGGTTCTTTGGTGAGCACAGTCAGTAGTTGGGGAAGCAGGCCAGGGGGTGGGGAATGGCTGGTCCCTGTGATGTGGCCACAGGGCTGGGAGGAAATGGCCCTCCCAACCTGCTATTACAGCAGCTGAGGTTGGGCCCAGCCTGACAGCTGGGGGCTGGCAGCCTACACAGGAAGCTGGCTGGCCCGCCATCAGCACAGCGGGAATAGACAGCACTTTCCCAAGCTCCGGATTCCAGGATACACCATGGCAGACTCATTCCAGTAGCCTGACCATCCTCGGCTCATTCACCTTCTTAACCAGATTGAGTGTTAATATTGTACCTTCCAGTCTGTGGCTAGAAATTCGTTTTTTAAAAATGCTTTGCAGCATAATTTACATGCAGTCAAATACTAAGATCTTAAGTGCTTGATCAGATTTGACAAATGAACACAGTCACAAGTCCCAGACTCTGATCAAGACACAGAACATTTCTATCTCCCAAACAAACGTCCTCTTTGCCACTTCCTAGTCAATATCCCTGCACACACATACACTCAGCATGGAGCTGAGTCACCACAGGGCTGACTCCCCTCACCACAGGAGAGAAGCTGATATTCTAGAACGTCATACAAATGGAGTACCACGTATTCTCTTGTATGTCTGACTGCCTTCACTCAGTATGCTTTTGAAATTCATGCAAGTTGTTGCATGCATCTGTAGTTAATTCCTTTTTTTTCTTTCTTTCTGTGTAGTATTTTATTGGACGGATATACCACAAATACCATAATTTGTTGTTTATCCGTTTGCCCATTTTTGGACATCTGGGATGTATCCACTTTTTAGCAATTATGAATCTAAGCTGCCATAAACTTTCTCTAGAAGTCATATAAATTCATTCCTCCAGAGTAAATATCTAGGGGTGGAATTGGTGGATCAGTAAATGAAGTTTAATTTTTTAAGAAACTGCCAAACAGATTTCCAAGTGGTTGTTCTGAAGTTCACATTTGCAGTATGCCTATCATGGTGGTCCCCATGCCCCAGTGCATGTGAATGTACACTTGTGGACACAGTGAAGAGCATCAGGATATCCAAGGCATATTTGTACTCAAGTGTCCCGATCTCAGTTTCCTTATCTGTTGAGTGAGCTGATTGAGCAGATGATATTCAAAGGTATTTCTCATTCCATTCTGACATAATAAATCTTCTATTTCACCACTCTCTAGGAAAGCAAAACAAAAAATACATTAGTTATTATTCTCTTTAAAAGCCAATACAGTAAATCCTCTACATACATATGAGTTCTGTTCTGAGAGCATATTTGAAAGCCCAATTTGTTTTTAAGTCCAACAAAGTTAGCCTAGGTACCCACCTAACACAATCAGCCATATAGTACTATACTGTCATAGGTTTATAATACTTTCCACAATAATACACGAAAAAGTAAAGAAAACATGTTTAATCTTTTAGTGCAGTGCCTTGAAAAGTACAGTAGTATAGTACAACAGCTGGCCTGTGTTAGACTGGCATCCAGTGACAGGTAAGAAGAGTTACTGACTGCAGGAGGGATAGGCTATGAGAGACGGGATGATACTGAAGGATCGTCAGCAATAGGAGATGGATGGCAAGCTGCAGTTTCACTCATGCCTCATGCTGATGGCCAAGGTTCTGGTTCCTTGATGAATTCAATTCTATCTACCCTCTTGGAAAAATGACCCAGTGACATCTGGGTGGTAGCTCTTTTCTTCCTGTCATAAATGACATGGTAGCATGAAAGACTGTTGCAACCTTTGTGTACCATTCTATATTTGGGTCCTGGGTCTCAAAAACTAACAGTGCCTCCTGAAATAGAACTAACATATGTGACTGGACATGCAAACTCATGTTTGCATATGTGAAAGTTTGCAACTTGAAGCTTCCAGGCTTTCACTGCCAGAGGGTGGATTCAGTTCCTGGTTGGGGGACTGAGATCCTGCAAGCTGCAAGGTGTGGCAAAAAAAAAAAAAAAAAAAGCTAATATCTGATTTGTAGCCAACTAACAGAGTAGCTAGGTTGGTCATCTAACATTTTCAGGCCATAGGTCATTTATGGTACTTTTAACTGCAAGTATCAGAAAAGCTCATTGAAATTCACTTAACTAATAAAGTGGAGTTATTGGCTCATGGACCTGAAGCAAGCCCAGTCTTAGAGGCCAGGGATCAGGCTGGAGGGACTAGGATTCCTGTTCCTCTGCTCTGTGGTTCCCTGGGTTTTGCCCTCCTTTCTACCATGGCTTCATCCTTAGTTTAATAACAAGATGTCAACAGTTCCAAGTCTCACTTCTATATACAACAGAAGAGAAATTTTCCTTTTCAGTAGTTTTCTTAAACACAAGGAAAATTCTTTCCTAGAAGTCCTTAGAAAAATTTCCTCTCATATGGCTCATTGGCCTGTACTTGATAAGAGGCTCATTGGAGAAGACTCTGATGCTGGGAGGGATTGAGGGCAGGAGGAGAAGGGGACGACAGAGGATGAGATGGCTGGATGGCATCACTGACTCAATGAATATGAGTCTGAGTGACCTCCGAGAGCTGGTGATGGATAGGGAGGCCTGGTGTGCTGCAGTTCATGGAGTCGCAAAGAGTCGGACACGACTGAGCGACTGATCTGATCTGATCTGATAAGAGGCAGGCCTTATTTATTATATCTCACTTTATTGAGCAGCGCAGATACTGGTTTTTGTTTTCATTTTGTTTTTCTTATAAATTGAAGATTTGTGGCAACTGTGTATTATCAGATGGTAATTAACATTTTTAACAATAAGATATTTTAAAATTAAGGTATGTGGCTCAGATGGTAAAGAGTTTGCCTGCAATGCAGGAGGCCTGGGTTCGATCCTGGGTCAGGAAGATCCCCTGTAGAAGAAAATGGCAACCCACTCCAGTATTCTTGCTTGGAAAATCCCGTGGATGGAGAAGCTTGGTGGGCTATAGTCCATGAAGTTGCAAAAAGTCAGACACAATCGAGTGACTAAGACACTAACAGTTTTTTTAGACACTTAATAGATCACAGAATAATATAAGCATGACTTTTGTATGTATTGAGAAACCAAAAAATGTGTATGATTTGCTTTATTGCAATACTCACTTTATTGCAGTGATCTGGAACCAAACTTGCAATATCTCTGAGGTATGCCTATACATGCCTTTTCCTAACCAATCTCTGAGCATTGGTTAGCATCTCTGAGCATCTCTGATGGCCTGAATTCCTGGGCCAGTCAGGATGCATTAGACTGATCAGCCCTATCAACAAAGAGACCAGTTTCCCCTACAGCATGAGATTGTGTGGAGATGGAGTAGGCACCCCCCAGAAAAGAAGTATGGGGATGGATGCAGTAGGCAGCCAGTGTCCACATAAACCCTTCTTCACAGGTATAGAAATGTACCACATGGGTCCTTACCAGGACCATAGAATCTTGTAACATCACACAGCATACCCAGAAGCAGAGGCAATTCAAGAAGTATGGTAGATTTAATGTATCTGCTATGGTAAATCACAAATACTTTACAGCTTCTTCTATCAAATGGTGGAGATCTAGTCCCCCATCCCTTAAATCTGGCCTTGTTTTGGCCAATAGAATGTGGAAGAAGCAATACTGTCTGTATACCATTGCTCAGGTTTTCATTTTCTGTTCTCACTCAAAACTCCCCAAACCATATGAGGAAACCTGGGCTAAATAATTGAATGAAGGCTTCCCCAGTGGCTCAGTGGTGAAGACTCTGTCTGCCAACACAGGAGACATGGGTTCGATCCCTGATCTGGGAAGATCCCACCCGCCATGGAACAAATAAGCTCGTTGCTATTGAGCCTGTGCCCTAAAGCCCGGGGACTTTCAACTACTGAAACTTGTGTGCCCTAGAGCCTGTACTCCACAACAAGAGAAGCCACAACAATGAGAAGCCAGTGCACCACAACTAAAGAAAAGCCTGTGCAGCAATGAAGACCCAGCACAGCCAAAAATAAATAAATAAATAAAAGTATTGAAAGAAAAATGGAATGAGAGGAGACCATTGAGCAAGGAGACCCCAAGCTGGCACCACGGCTCAGAACGTGCGAGTGAGCCGTCATAGATCCCCCAATTTCAGTGACTCGCAGCAGAAGCATCACAAGAACTGCTCAACTGAGTTCCACCAACCAAGAGAATTATGAGAAATAATAAAACACTGTTGTTTAAGTCCCTATGTTTGGGATGCACTGAGGCAGGAAGGGCTCGTAAAACGCCTCCAATCTCTCCAGCAGCTGATTATCCACTAAGCCTGTCAGGCTGAGGTATGAGGCAGCCCTTTCCAGTCTGGAGAGCTCTCCTAGGGAGTCTTTCTACTGTGAAGCCAACTCAGCCTCCTGATGCCTCCAGCCCTCAGCCCTAGTTCCCCAGCTCACTGGGACCTAGGAGAACAAATACATCCCCTCGGCTTACACAGAAGCACTTCAGCTATCTGGTTACTCTCTTCAATCTTCTCTAGGCTAAACAATCCTAGTCATCAACTCTTCTTTATTGCTGGGAACCTAGAGGGCCAGACCAATTAGGAGACTGTTGTAAGGACTAGATGAAGCCAGGATGGTATCCTGAACCCCTGGGGCCATGGCCAGACGGTCCCCTGGGGAGAAAAGTGAAAGTGTTAGTCACTCGGTCATGTCTGACTCTTGCAACCCCACCAGGCTCCTCTGTCCATGGGATTCTTCAGGCAAGAATACTGGAGTGGGCTGCCATTGCCTTCTCCAGGGGATTTTCCTGACCCAGGGATCGGACTCAGGGATGAAACCCCATCTCCTGCATTTCAGGTAGATTCTTTACTGTCTGAGCCACCAGGCACGCCCAGGGTATCTGAGGGAGAGGGCTGGAGAGGGCTATGGGGCTAAGGGCTGGTTATGTGTGGGTGATGGAGGGGGTAGGGTTTGGTGGGGAGAGAATAGAAGATACTAGGCCAAAAATCAGATCAGTAGGGGTTGTGCAAAGCAGAAGAAATAGGCAGTCAAAAGGACCCAGATTTTGGTCTTGGTTTAAGAGAAATGAGGCCAGCAAGAAGGGCAGAGTTGGTATCCATAAGTTGCTGCTTGAAGGTCTGTGGTGGGTTAGCTGCAGTAAGGGCCTGGGTCTGGCAGACAGACACCACTGGAATTCTGTGTGTGTGCAGTCAGGGCAGGGGTGGTCACATGCTTTGCAATGTCCTCAGGGTGGCCTCTGCCATCCCACCCCTGCCCACACTGCCTGCTCCTGGGGGGTCCCCGCCACTGGCAAGCCTCCAGTCCCCCAGCAGAGAAAGAACCCACAGCTAGGGGTCCTAAGCTCTGAGTGCTAGGTGAGTGTGTGTGCCCACCCCAGCAGCCCTCGGTTCCCTTAGGACAGAACCGCATTTCTTTCTTCTCTTTATGGGATGGAACGTGTGAGCACAGGGCTTTTCCAAGGCCTCACGAGCACTTTCAAACAGAAACTGCACGTCGACACTCCTGGATGAGATTACTTAAAGCTACTCCTCAGGTGCTGCCACAAATCCTCAGTGGCCTCAGTGGTCAGCCTCCCACTCCACCTCTGTGGGCCTCAGCCACTGAGGGGGAGTTGGAGGAGCCCCCTCGAACTGGCACATGGACAGTGACTGTTGGGGGCACAGTGAGTCATAGGTGGGGGGCATGGAAGGTGTGTTCAGGACCTGACTCTCCTGCCCTCTGAAGCTCCACTTCATGGTAGTGATGGGGGATGGGGGTTCCCCCAAAGCCTCCAGGCCAGATCACAGGCTCGGAATCCAAGAGAGCAGGGAGCTATGGAGAAGGGAGGTCAGTCCTGCTGTTCTGTGGGAAGACCAGTGCCTTCCTCAGGTATGGGAGTCTCCCAAGGAGGCCTCAGGGGGAAAAAAAAAAACCTCCCAGGAATAATGGTGCCCCAGCTGGCTCTGCAGAAGGCAGACAACAACAAGCCATACAGGAGCAATCCAAGCTCTAGAACTAACTCCTACCCACCTTACCTCCTCCAGCCTTTTTAATAAAAATGTTATGACTTTACTTTTCTTGGTTAGTCAACCATGCTATCCCAAGCACAAAACTCCTCCCCTCACACTGTTGGTATGTTTTACTGAGATTTTACATCTCCCCTCCCCACAAATGATTATCTCCACACCACAGGATGGTGGAAATAAATTAGCAAGTGATTACAGACTTATCATTCCCGTTCCCCATCCCAGGCCCATCTATCCTTCAGAAATATATCAGGAGATTTTTGTGAATCTTCAGAGGTAAATTACATGAACACAGTCTGTTTAAAACTTAATGAGGTAATCAGGGTCAGATCAGACAAGTCCAGGAGCTCTCAGATCTCTGTGTGCCAAGGAAAGAGGGCCCCTTAGTGAGATCACTTAGGCAAACCACCATTTGCCTCAAGATGTAAAGATCCTTTTAACAGAGATAAAGTGAATAGAAAGGCAGTTTTGCACTTAGGGGTGAAACTATTATTTTTTTTAAGCTAACTCTAAAAAAGTCAGGTCATCGCACAATATGATGGGGGATATTGTAAAGGGATTTCGTAAAAGTTATGCCATCAGAATGCAGCATTATCAAATCTACAGACTGTTTTTGAGAGCAGTTAAGGACAAAAAGAATCCTTTAGACAATCAAATATATTTGAGCTAAAGAAATTGAGGCCTGGAATGTATAAATGACTTCCCCCAAATCAAAGGCATTTCTTCTTCTTCTTTTTTTTTTTTTTTTTTGCTTTCATGCCACAGAATCCCAAGGCATTCACTTGGAAGTCACTAAGACCCAATTCGTTTCTTTCAGGCAGAGAATGGGCTGAGTGCCATCACAGTGCCTGGATGGCAGACACAAGATTGGCAGTGTCTAACCGTCTAGCTGCTTCCACATCAGCCCCGCCAAATGTCAGTGTGATAAGGGTTAAATCAGACAAGTCCCTGAGCTCAGATCAGTGTGTGCAGAGGTGCATGTGAACTGCTGCTGCCAGAGAGAAAAGCCCTTGGGACAGCGTGCCTTCTCTTATCTTGATGGCAGGGCTATTCTGCCCTTTGTGTAACCCCCAAAGCCTGACAGCAAACTTTGCAAAGACTGTCTCCAGGCTGCAGCCGTTGCAAGTGCTTTTGCGAAGATTAGGCTGTTTGATAAACAGATAAACTTGGAGCTGGAAGGGACTTTAGAGTTTGCCCAACTCAGCCCTCTAGATTCTTTTTCTTTTTTTTTTTTTTAAGCAGAGGAGGAAGTTGCCTCTCTGAGAGGAGGCAAGAAGCACTCAAAGACACACAGAGCTACTTACGGGGTGTAGGAGCTAGGATGAGAACAGAGCCTCTGACCGATCTCTTGCACAGCTTCTCCCAGGCAGGCAGGCTTCTGGAAAGGCCCCCAGAGTGCTCCTTCAGTCCCAGCCCACGCGTTCTCCCTCTACCAGCTCTCAGCCACATTTCCTGCTTTGCCACTGTTGACTGCATGAGGGAAGCTGGAAACATGAAACATAGTGCTGCTTTTGTGGCTCAGCTGGTAAAGAATCCACCTGCAATGCAGGAGACCTGGGTTCGATCCTTGGGATGGGAAGATCCTCTGGAGAAGGGAAAGGCTTCTCCAGTATTCTGGCCTAGAGAATTACAAGGGCTGTATAGACCATGGGGTTGCAGAGAGTTGGACACAACTGAGTGACTTTCACTTTCTTTCTATTAACTCCTGGCCTTTGAGTGCATTCCCGTTCTAACTCTTACTGTAAAAAAATAAAGAAAATTTCTTGAGTGTCACATGTATAGCAATCAGCTGGAACTCTTGCTGAACTCCAGTTCCCTTGGCCCCATCCCAGGTAGAGGATTGGTGAACCTCATTTTCAACAAGTACTTCTGGTGAGTTTTATAATCAAGCAAGTCTCCCAAACAGACTGGGTAGCGTTCAAGGCTCTTCATTGTCAGGCCTCGACCAGCCTTTTCAGCCTTGTTTCCTAGGCTTCTGCCCATCACATTCCTATGCTTCAGCCTTACAGAACATTCTGGCATTTAATAGAATTGCACTTGTGGTGAAAGAGCTACTGTTTACTGGATGTCTCTAAAGCATTACACAAGCGCCATCTTGTTGCAAAGCCTCTCCAAGGTAGATGCTGATACCACACCCATTTTATGATGAGGACTCGGGGATGGGAAGGTGAATAACTGGTCTAAGGACATAGAGCCCCAAGCCCTCACTCCCAGTTATCTCACAGCAGGGTCTCCTTGAACATAGTCCTTGTTTTTCTCATGTGTATCTTTGTTGACACCCTTTCCTCTACAAAACTGATGCTCCCTCTGCCCACTGTCCCTGCTTGGTGATGCCCTGCTCACTCTTCCCAGCCAGCACCACCTTCTTATGGCTCTTTCCGGGTTCCTCTGACTCTGTGCCTATATTGCAGGTAATCATGAGCGTCTTTTCCACTGGCCCCTGCCCTAGGCCACGCCTGGGTAACTGCGGGAGATTCCTATCTGATCTCCACCCTCTGCAGCAACAGAGAGATAGTCTCTAAGTATCTATCGGTCACCTCAAGTCAGTGTTCACAAGCTCCCCATCTCCTTTCCCTCTGGGCTCTAACCTCAGCCCTACTTCTCCCCCTCTTGCTCACTCTGCTTCCAAGCATGTTGATCTTCTGCTGTTCCTCCAAGATACTGTGTCTCCCCCTTCCTTGGATGCTGCTATCTTCTCTTCAGAGAAGGCCCAGAGACCCACATGACTCACTCTCTTACTTCCTTTATATCTCTGCTCACATGTGGCTTTATCACAGAAGCCTTCTCTAACTACCCAGTACAAGAAGGTAACTCCTTGGGGCCTGCACAAACGGGGGTACCAAGGTCCAAAGAGAGAAGTCCATTATCTCAGGTCACACATGAAGCGGTGGCACTTCAGACTGTTACCTGGCTCTCTCAGCTTCTCATCAGTCCCTTCACCACTGATCTCTGTGACCAGGAGTTCTGTCCCAGCATCCATTCTGCTTACCGGGTGGATTTATCCAATTTCTGCCACATATGGCTGTATGATCATAAGCAGGGAGCTTCGCATGAAAGCCTTAATTTCCTTAAACAGAGTAAGGAGGGGCAGAGGGAAGTAAGGAGCATGGATGTGGTGGGCCTCTGAATTAAATAATCTCTGAAAGATTAAGCTTTGCTGCCTGAAACCCGATCCTATACAGATCCAAGTTATGTGGAGACTAAAGCAAAAAGAATTTTGAGGGTCTTTTATGAGAAAAAGAATTCAAAAGATTACAAAACCTCCAGCATGCAATTCTCTACTTAAATATAACGAAAATGGTCTCTTTTTAAAATAAATTGTGACCGGCAATGGAAAGTGGTTACTGTACAATAATGTGGAGTGGGGAGATTGTGGGGCAAGCAAAATGAATCACCACCAGCCACACTAAAGACCGGTTTTCATCCAAAGAAGCTGATACTGTATAAATGGTGGAATTGGAAGGGCCTCTTCTATTATGAACTCTTTGGAAAACCAAACAATTAATTCCAACAAGTACAGCTTCCAACTAGACAAACTGAAAGCAACACCCAACAAAAAGTTCCTGTAATTAGTCAACAGAAAATGCATAATCTTCCATCTAAATACTGAAAGACCTCATGTTTCTTTGATGACCAGGCGAAAACTGTTACAGCTTGGCTGGGAAGCACTGATTCACCCACCGTATTCACCAGTCACCGCACTTTTGGATTTCCATGTATTTTGGTCTTTATAAAATTCTTTTAATGGAAAAAATTTCAGTTCCCGAGGAGACTGTGTGTTAGTTGCTCAGCTGTGCCCAACTCTTTGAGACCTCGTGGACTGCAGCCCATCAGGCTCCTGTGTCCATGAGATTTTCCAGGCAAGGATACTGGAGTGAGTTGCCATTTCCTTCTCCAGAGGATCTTCCTGACCCAGGGATCAAACCCTGGGTCTCCTGCACTGCAGGCAAATTCTTTACTGACTGAACTACAAGGGAAGCCCAGAAGAGTATAAAGGCACCTGGAATAGTACTTTGCTCAAAAAGATAAAAGATTTTAAGAAGATGGGGTTAAGAAGTTGCCTGAAAAAAGTGGTAGGAGGGAGTGAAACAAAAAGGTGAATATTAACACACTGCTCAAGAAAGCGGTTGATGAAAATGAAAACTTTGTCCTTTATTTTTACTTAAAAACCAAAGGGAAGTTTTGGCCCACCCAATATATCTTGCAAAGCCCAACTCAAGGTCCTCTTAGCTGGAGGGCACCCTTGTTCTGAAGTTACTTTTACATCACTTAACAGTCCTGAGGGGTATGATGGGAGGAAAGTCAGAGTGGAGATAGCATTCTTAACCAACTGTGGTTAAAATACCTGATTTTTGCAAATTTCATGAAGAAAAATGGCAATGAGGACATGTTGGAAGGGCCTGTGTTGATGAGAAGCTAAACTGCGTTAGCCTCCCTGTGAATTCAGCCCGGCCCTTGAAGCAGAAGACTGTCCACTCCACCTACCTGTGTGAGAGTAATCTAACCTGTTTGACCAGTAAGTTAAACCCAAGGAGAAGCAACCTTCTTGATCTCACAATAGTATACTTTCCTTTCTATGGAATAATGTCATAAATTCCAAACAAGAGCTCAGCTCTAAACCAAAACCTTGATAAGTTCACATGCAAAGGATCACACAGAGTCCTGCCAGAAGTATCCTGGCCTTGTATTTCATTCTCAGTGTTCAAAGTACTGCACCATCGTTTATAATCCTCATGACATTCTTGTATGAAAAATGTAAGTGAAAATTGAAATTTTCATTTTAGGTATGTTTTTTGCTTAAATACCATTGGATGCTTTGTATAACTGGGGTATATAACTTAAGAGCAATATTTTCACAAGATGGATGATTTAGAAAAGGCAAATCTTTAAAGCTATTAAATATCATTGTCTACCTTTCTAACATATCTCTTTTTATCTTCTCAAAAGGATTAGCGAGTAAAATAACATGAAGATGAAAAAGTGTGATTTTTCCACGCAAGGAGCAGGCTGCTGTTTCGTTGGCCAAGAAATGTTGATATGCCTCTGAAGATAAATAGTTAATAAAGGTGTTTGGATCGCAACATCTGTTGCCATTCTTGAAAGCTGGGACTTAATTGCGGACTGCAGCATCAAATCTTCAGAGGGTTTGTAAGACAGAGATTGATTGGGGTCACCAGGTTACCCAGAAGTAAAATCCCAATCCTTATCTTTAAGATGCAGTGTCCAATTGATTCTCTCTGGATCATTACCCACAGCACATGGAGGTAAAGCCAGGAGGGGAGTGATCAAACATTTTCCTTTTCAAGATACTTTCTAAATAAACCAAGAGTGGTGCTTTGATTCTGGCGAAGTATCCTGAAGTGAAGGGCTAGCTAAGCTCAGAGCTGGCAGCAGTAACGCTATGTT
Organism: Tragelaphus eurycerus; assembly: GCA_935064755.1. NCBI lineage: Eukaryota > Metazoa > Chordata > Mammalia > Artiodactyla > Bovidae > Tragelaphus > Tragelaphus eurycerus. The sequence continues at coordinate 26,286,462 of CAKXYN010000018.1, read as the reverse complement.
AATAACACACCTTCCCCTTTTACATCCAGTGAAGAGGAGCACCACTGAGAGGGCACCGTCCGCTTTCCATCTTACAGCCTGGACCGCAGCAGCCAAATCTGACTCCTCAGGTGGTACTACTGGCAAAGAACCCACCTGCCAATGCAGGTGGATGTAAGAGACCTGGGTTCGATTCCTGGGTCGGGAAGATCCCCTGGAGAAGGAAATGGCAACCAACTCCAGTCTTCTTGCCTGGAGAATCCCATGGACAGAGTAGGCTGGTGGGCAACGGTCCATAGGGTCACAAAGAGTCGGACATGACTGAAGTGACTAACGGAGAGGGGGTAGCAGGGTAAAACTTCAGACTGGAAATCACAGGGTCCATTAGCCATCTAGAAAGTCAGAATAAGTAACATGTTTCTGTGATTAAATATGCGTGCATGCTAAGTCGATTCAGTTGTGTCTGATTCTTTGCAATCCTCTGGACTATAGCTCACCAAACTCCTCTGTCTAGGAATCTCCAGGGAAGAATACTGGAGTAGGTTGCTGTGCCCTCCTCCAGGAGATCTTCCCAACCCAGGGATCAATCCCACATCTGTTATGGCTCCTGCATTGGCAAGCGGGTTTTTTACCACTAGCACCACCTGGGAAGCCCAATTAAAATCAATAACCAGGGGCCACTCCTCAACTGAGTTGAGAGAACTGAATTCTGGTCACACTGCACCCACAAGTCCCATGTAACTTTGAACAGGTCACCTTTCTTCTTAGTATGGCATGGCTCCATCTTTAAAATGATAGAACAAACTCAATTTCTAACGTTCTTTTCAGAATATAAACTTAACACTCAGTTATCCGTATTTTGAGTCTTAACTGGATATTCTGAGTCTTAAGTGAATACCTTCCCTGGCACTATGGCCCCTGAATTTGCAAACCCATGTCCCCCAAAACAGAGACAATCAACAGAGGAGGCCCAAGCCTTTGTGAGATGTCAGTTCAGTTCAGTCGCTCAGTTGCGTCCGACTCCTTGCAACCCCATGAACTGCAGCACGCCAGGCCTCCTTGCCCATCACCAACTCCCGGAGTCCACCCAAACCCATGTCCATGGAGTCGGTGATGCCATCCAACCATCTCATCCTCTGTCGTCCCCTTCTCCTTCTGCCCTCAATCTTTCCCAGCATCAGGGTCTTTTCAAATGAGTCAGCTCTTCTCATCAAGTGGCCAAAGTATTGGAGTTTTAGCTTCAACATCAGTCCTTCCAATGAACACCCAGGATTGATCTCCTTTAGGATGGAATGGTTGGATCTCCTTGCAGTCCAAGGGACTCTCAAGAGTCTTCTCCAACACCACACTTCAAAAGCATCAATTCTTTGGCGCTCAGCTTTCCTTATAGTCCGACTCTCACATCCATACATGACCACAAGAAAAACCATAGCATTGACTAGACGGACCTTTGTTGGCAAAGTAATGTCTCTGCTTTTCAATATGCTATCTAGGTTGGTCGTAACTTTCCTTCCAAGGAGTAAGCATCTTTTCATTTCATGGCTGCAGTCACCATCCGCAGTGATTTTGGACCCCAAAATAAAGTCTGACACTGTTTCCACTGTTTGTCCATCTGTTTGCCATGAAATGATGGGACCGGATGTCATGATCTTCATTTTCTGAATGTTGAGCTTTAAGCCAACTTTTTCCACTCTCTTCTTTCACTTTCATCAAGAGGCTTTTGAGTTCCTCTTCACTTTCTGGCATAAGGGTGGTGCCATCTGCATATCTGAGGTTATTGATATTTCTCCCAGCCATCTTAATTCCAGCGTGTGCTTCTTCCAGTCCAGCGTTTCTCATGATGTACTCTGCATAGAAGTTAAATAAGCAGGGTGACAATATACAGCCTCTACACACTCCTTTTCCTATTTGGAACCAGTTCCAGCTGTTGCTTCCTGACCTGCATACAGGTTTCTTGAGAGGCAGGTCAGATGGTCTGGTATTCCCATCTCTTTCAGAATTTTCCACAGTTTATTGTGAACCACACAGTCAAAGGCTTTGGCATAGTCAAGAAAGCAAAAATAGATGTTTTTCTGGAACTCCCTTGCTTTTTCGATGATCTAGCGGATGTTGGCAATTTGATCTCTGGTTCCTCTGCCTTTTCTAAAACCAGCTTGAACATCTGGAATTTCATGATTCACATATTGCTGTAGCCTGGCTTGGAGAATTTTAAACATTACTTTACTAGCGTGTGAGATGAGTGTAATTGTGTGGTAGTTTGAGCATTCTTTGGCATTGCCTTTCTTTGGGATTGGAATGAAAACTGACCTTTTCCAGTCCTGTGGTCACTGCTGAGTTTTCCAAATTTGCTGGCATATTGAGTGCAGCACTTTCACAGCATCACCTTTCAGGATTTGGAATAGCTCCACTGGAATTCCATCACCTCCACTAGCTTTGTTCGTAGTGAGAGGTCCTGTGGACTGAATGACCAAGGGACGTGGTTTTCCAGCTCCAGGTCTTATACTGATGGTCAGTAGCTTCTAAAGGAGAACAATAGACTTTATGTCTAGGAGCTCTCTCATAAATCTTAGAAAATCCTAGAGAGATGGGGCCATCAACAGAAGATAAAACACTACTTTATCCATGAGAACTTTAAGAGATGAAGGTATAGCTTCCCCCAAATTTTTAATTTCACTTGATTGCCCTTTTGGTAGACATGAAAAAAAAAAGAAGTCAAATGTGGAAAATAACTTTTGGGACCTGGAAAAACAGGAAAGCCTGTTCCTGAAACTCTTCAATTCTAATTGCTGAAGAAACAACAGTATCCAGGGCAGAGTCCTCTCAAAAAGGAAGGTGATAGAAAATACTCAGGTAAGTTCAGTGCAATATTTTATATGCTTAGAACATTTTGGGGGTGGGGGCATTGGGTAGATACTGTACATTCTCTTTGGGGGACAGGAAAGGCCAATACTTACAGACTGGGATTCCCCAGGACAAACAATACCAAAAAGAGTTTCCCTGAAGAATCCTGTCAGCTTCACAAATCATTAATTACCCCTTCTTATTAGAACAAAACTATTTTAAATTCATTTATATTTCTATTTACAATGATCAAATCAGAGGCTGTGTATCTTGTTACAAGGATCACAAAATGCATATTTGTGATACCTTTGTAAATGTAGAGTCTTATTTCACTTTCTTAAATTACTGATGTTTAAAATTTTGGAAAATATACTTTTGAACTGTTTTATAACTTTATCATTTGTCCAGTGCTTCTCTCAGTTTTAACCAACCATTTGGAAAGAAAAAAAACATGAAATCTATTCATAGTACAGCTCTTTGCTCTCTTAAGCCTACACACACACACACACCCCCCCCCCCCCCCCACACACACACACGCCCCTATTCAAATTCCTCCAAAACCATTCATTTTTCTCTGGTCTTCTTTGAGCACCTCATGAGTTTTGTTGCCTTAATTAGCTCCCGCACATTTTCAGAGGTTTAGGAAGGCTAAAGATTGCTTGTTTCCATTTAAGGCTAGGATGCTTTCTGCTGCCTGGTAATCCAGTAATATATTTATGCTGAATCGCATTGTATCCCAAGAAAGAAGAGGCTTGTACCGAGGGTGTGGCTTGACTTTAGCTCCCCTTTCTCTTTTCTTCCCAGCCAGGGTGCTCCAGGCTGGCCCAGGACTCAGCTCAGCATATTGTGCCAGACCGCCAGAGAATGGACTCCTTAGTGCTCGCACTAATCCTCCTCTTTACTAAATAAGCAAGTCAAACTTTGGGGGCAGGAATGGGAGGAAAATTATATAATTTGAGTTAATTGGTTTGGGGCTACCCAAAGCCCCAGCTGTCTTAAAGGGAATTGTTTGGTCTTCAAGACCCAATTAGAGACATTCAACTGATGTAAAATAGATTTTATTCTTTTTTTTAAGTCATTGTCAAGAGACTCAGCCTCTGTCCATCCACACCAAAAAAAAAAAAAAAAAAAAAATTACCCTTTAATCAGCCTCCCCACATGCATCCTGAAAATGTCTAGAAATAGGTACACCTAAACGCATGGGAAAGTATAAAGACATGCAAGCAGAGTGGGATGTCAGTGAAGGTCACAGACAGTGATCCCTGGCCCATGAAGGAAGTAACCAACTCTCTCACAGCCCTCAGAGGCCCCTCATAAACAGCACAGATGAAGGGCCAGTTTCTAAAGAACTTCCCCTCAGGCAACTGTGTCCTCTAGGAGCTTAGAGCTACTTAACATTGTACAGATTAGGAAGTACCAAGGCCATGAGATGTCCCCTTAAAGTAGAGCCCCCATAAGAGATCAGAAATCCATGCTCAGGCTGTACACAGCTAAACCAGCCGTGTCGGTGCACAGTGGGCGACAGCAGGTAGCTAGGGGCACCGCAAAAGCCAGAGGATGTCATCTGCCAGAAGCAGACTAGGAGCAAGGGGTATCAAAGGCCTGAAATGTTATCAAGCAATAACAGTGGTAACTCAGCAGGAAGCAGCCTGGAGAAGAAAGGGCCGAGAGCCGGAATTCGGCATTGCCTGTGTGGCAGGAGAAGGGCTCTGGCTTTAGACAGTTCTGCCTGGACCTGATGTGGTGTCACATGGAGATGGACGCTTCAAGCTGTCAGGACATGGTGCCTCAAAATAAGTAGTCACCCCTCTGCTCTCTCTTGCCATGAGACTAATTACCAGGCAAGAAGCTGGCTCACTTGGCCTCTTTTGGGAGCTTGCCTATAAGGAAATAATGGGCTGGACATGAGTTTCCGGTCCCTAGGAGAGGTCAATTCCACCCAGTAAGTGGATGAACTGGAAATCTCATCTATACATCAGTTGCTGATATGCTGATATAACAGACTCTGTAAACCGGATCCTCTTGGCAACCTATCAAGGGCTGGATCCCAGAAGGCAGTGACTTCACCAAAGCACAGCCAATCCTTCCAGGGTCACTATATACCAGATGCTATGGTAAGCACTCCACACACCTCATTTCCTTTCCTCCTCATAACTGTTCTGTGAAGTTGTAATGAGGTAACCCTCCCAGTTCTCAGGTATGGTGGATGTTAAGGAGCCTATCTAAGGTCAACTGTTAAGGAGTAGAAGAGCTGGAACTCAAACTTGGATTCCCCTGACTCCCAGCTCTACTGTTTGGGTCTCCAGCCAGCCTCCCCAAGGTCTTCTCTGCTGCATGCTCAGCACTATGAACATGCAGCCCACATCGGGTCCTCACTTCATCTTAGCATGAGCATTTGCCTGCAGCCAAAGACCCTCTACATGCCCTCTCATTAGATCCTTGCTAGAATCCTGAGAGAGGCAGGGTAGAGCTCGCTTTCTCCATCTGACAGAGAAAACCAGAGACTGAGGGAGAAGAAGCAGCTCACTGAGGTGGCACGGCTGGCTTGAGAGAGACCTGTGTGTAAAAATCATGTTTTCTGACTCCCAGCCAGGGGCTGTCTCTGATGGCTCTTGAGGAGTGGCACCTCTTTCTCTCACTGGCAAATATATATACATATACACATGCATATACATATACATATACATATGCTATGCTAAGTCACTTCAGTCGTGTCTGACTCTGTGCGACCCCACAGATAGCAGCCTACCAGGCTCCCCTGTCCCTGGGATTCTCCAGGCAAGAACATATACATATACATATACATGTACATGTACATGTACATGGGCTTTCCCGGTGCCTCAGCAGTAACGAATCATCCTGCAACGCAGGAGACGCAGGTTTGATTCCTGGGTCGGGAAGATCCCCTGGAGGAGGGCAAGGCAACCCACTCCAGTATTCATGTCTAGAGAATCCCATGGACAGAGGACCTTGGCAGGCTGCAGTCCCCACCCTAACTTCCCAATGAGGGATTTCTTCCTGCAAGAACCCACTTTCCTGTGAGTGTCCCTTGAATGCCCTCGTGGAATCTTAGCCTCCCCATCTGAGAAGAGAGGGGATTGAACTCCGTGCTCTGATTCCCCAACAGATTCCTGCTGGTTTCCTTCCAAACAGCTCACGGCAAATAACCCCACCCCCGCCTACATTTTAATTTATGCTCTGTAGTATTAAGTTCACAGTTTCAGCATCTAAAACCCTAAGGAAACCAAACCGAGCATGGAACCCACCTATAATTTCTCTGTCCTGGAAAGAGGTGGCATGTCCTCAGATGCCACCTGCTAAGATTAATCAGTCATTAGCCCCGTAGGGGGTGGGGGCAGGGCAGCCTCCATGGGGTCCTAATCAGAACCCCCTCGGGCCCTCCACCCCCCTGCACACCTCTCATTAACTCCTCACAGGTGCACTGGCCCTGCAGTAATTGGGCTCCTGTCGGTCAGGCCCACAGGGACCTGCAGCTGGAGGGGTCAGGCCAGCTTCTCCTTTTCTTTCTTTTCTTCCCCCCTTTATTGTTTATCTATTTACCAGGTCAAACAATTGGGAAGACTAAATTCTAAACAGCCTTTGTTGTTTCTGCTCCTTCAGCCCCTCTAAGTCAAAGAAGTAGAATTGAAAGCAAGGCCACGAGGCATCCATCCTCTGGGAAGTTAAGGACCAGTAGAGGCAGCTGCTGGAGTTAGACCTGGGTTGCCCTGGGCCAGCCGGCCAGGTAGGGCACAGCTGCTCTTGAGGAGGCGGCTTTATTAGCTCAGCCTCATGAGCCTCATGGGTCCACACATGCCCATGGCTGTGGAGCAAAGGCTGGAGGTGATACAGAATGCTGGGGACAAAAGAAAGCTCCCAGCCAAGCTCATACTTTCATTCTTGCAACAAAATGTTTTGAGTACCAAGTGCTGTTTGACATTCCAGAAATCTCTGCCCTAATGGAACGTACATATTAGTAGTTGATTAGACAGTAAATCTTGGAGAAAGAAATAACAACCAGCTCCAGTATTCCTGCCTGGAAAATCCCATGGAGAGAGGAGCCTAGCAGGCTACTGTCCATGGGGTCACAGAAGTGTCTGGCATGACTGACTTAGCAACTAAACAAGACAATAAATGGGACTTCCCTGGTGGCTCAGCGGTAAAGAATCCACCTGCCATGCGGGACACATGGGTTCGATCCCTGAGTCAGGAAAACCCCCTGGAGTAGTAAATGGCAACCCACTCCAGTATTCTTCCCTGGAGAACCCATAGACAGAAGAGCTTGGCAGACTATAGTTCATGTGGTTGCAAAGGGTCAGACACGACTGGATGACAGAAATACTATCAGATAGAGGTAAGTGCTATGAAGGGAAATCAAAACAAGTTAAAAGAGAGAGAGAAGGAAGAGACAGAGAAGGGGTATGTCCGGGAAGTGATATTTAAATAAAGTAAGGATGTGAGTCATGGGTGTAACCAGGATACTCTGTTCCTGGCAGTGGGAACAGCAGGTACAGAGCTCTGAGGCAAGAGTGCACTTACGGACCAGCATGAAGTCTGCTGTTGCTGGCTAAGCTGAGGGAGGGAGGGTATAGGAGGTGCCAACCCCAGACCTTCCGCTCTGGAGCTGTTACTAGGCAGAGGTGAGAGCACAGCCTCCAACATTATCATTCCAAAGTTATTGCTGAAATCTTTGAGCTCCGTGCATAGAGCACATTGCAAACTACCACTCAATTCAATTATGTACTTAGTGACCTGCTCTCCACCAGCTCCCCAGAAACCTTCTGCACCCAAACTACATCCATCCTGCCTGTCCTCTAGACACCACCGATTTGTTTTACATGAATTACTTTTTCTTCTTGTCAATTCCCAAGGAATGAATGTCTCAGCAGTGGTAAAAGTTTAATAACTGAATCTCCGAGGAAAAGAGAGAAAGAGAGATAGACATGATTTATTAGAAACTTTCAGTTTCAAGGCCTTTGCCTCTCTTTTATCCTTTTCTATAGGAAGTGATGTGAAGTAGACAATCATCTCCCCAAAGCCTTAATTCATCTTCTGAAGTCCCAAGGAACCTACCTAGATACCAGAGCTTCACAAAACAGGCAATGTAGCCAGGACCCACAAATACTTAGGTTCTGACCTGTTGATACTGTATGTTTTAGCTATTACACCAGGACTGGGACAGATTTGAGGAGGGTAACTTGAGTCCAGCCTCTCATCCACTGCCTTCCTTCTGCATCCTATTATACAATGTGTTATTAACTCTATTAAGATGAATAAAAAGAAAATGCAACCATGGTATTTTTAAGAGAAATAGTAGTGAACCAAGTGCTTTTTAATTAATTGACAAGGATCCCAACGCAGTGTCTTCTGTGCTATTGTTCTGGGTATTTGGAAGATAATGCACTGGAAAGCTAATAGAAATGTATCTTTGAATCTGTCTCACTCTGAACTCCCAGCTTGTAGAATTATACTAGCTACACCTATAATGAGATCTATACGCATTTTTTCTAACCCCTGTATTCATCTACATCTCCCAAACTGCCACACCATGTCACACCTGTGGTAACTGCTGAGACTTCTCCTTTCTCCTGGAGTTCCCTTCCCCTATTTGTACCTTGAAATCAAGGCCCAGATCCAACTAGATCCTTTCTGTTCTTCCCAGAGGTACCAGTTGCCATTGTGTTATGGTGCTAAGAACCACCACCAACTGCCAGGGCCTCTAGCATTCTGATGGGATAATGCTACTTTCTGCTGTGATTTAGAATTATCTGTGGTGCTGGCTGAAGGAGATCAGCCCTGGGATTTCTTTGGAAGGAATGATGCTAAAGCTGAAACTCCAGTACTTTGGCCACCTCATGCGAGAGTTGACTCATTGGAAAAGACTCTGATGCTGGGAGGGATTGGGGGCAGGAGGAGAACAGGACAGCAGACATCTCATCAGATGGCTAGATGGCACCACCAACTCGATGGACGTGAGTCTCAGTGCACTCCGGGAGTTGGTGATGGACAGGGAGGCCTGGTGTGTTGCGATTCATGGGGTTGCAAAGAGTCGGACACGACTGAGCAACTGATCTGATCTGATCTGTGGTGCTGGAGAAGACTTTTGAGAGTCCCTTGGTCAGCAAGGAGATCAAACCAGTCAATCTGAAAGGAAATCAACCCTGAATATTCATTGGAAGGACTGATGCTGAAGCAGAAGCTCCAATATTTTGGCCACCTGATGCAAAGAACCAACTCACTGGAAAAGACCCTGATGCTGGGAAAGATTGAGGGCAGGAGCAGAAAGGGGAGATAGAAAATGAGGTGGCTGGATGGTATCACCAACTCAATGGACTTGAGTTTGAGCAAACTCTGGGAGATAGTGGCGGACAAGGAAGCCTGGTGAGCTGCAGTTCATGGGGTTGCAAAGAGTCAGACTTGACTTAGGGACTGAACAACAACAGAATTATCTATGAGCTGCTAGAAAACAGACGTCATACTGTCTTCATCTTTGGACCTCACGCTCAGGGTCACCCACCCACAGTGAGATCAATAACACAGCCTTCTGGCCTCAGGGAAGAAGTCACAGGGGTGTGCAACTTGGAGGCACTGACTCACAGGACTTTGACATCAGCGAGCACCCCAGCTTATCCCTCCTACATTCCCAGCAGAGCCTGCTTTGAAAAATAACTAAAAGGAAACCCGCAGGCCCTGGAGTTTCTAGAAGAGAAATGATCATGATCAGACTAAAGTTGCCGTCAGCGTGTGCTCCCAGCGGCCAGCATAACTGAGCAGCAGGTATCACTGGGATGAGCACAGGATGACATACTGAGGTTTCCATCTGACACAAATCAATAACAGCAGTGATGATCAGTCCAGAGTTCTTGCCCAGGTCAGTGGGAGGCAACAAGGCAGCTCGTCCAGGATCACCAGTTCTGCAGGACTGTAGCCCAGCTCCATCACGTGCCAGCCATATGACCTTGGAGAAGTGACCTCATCTTTCTAGCCTCAGTTTCCTCGTTGTAAAGTGAGAATAATACGCACACCCATAAGTTTATTGTGGGGATTAAGTGAGTTAATACATAAGAAGCGCTTAGAACAAGACCTGGGAAAAAGTAAATATTTGATAAATGGTTACTATTATTTAGAGTAATACTAACAGCAACTACTATTGTTAGAGGAAACACCTTTCTATTGGCTTCTTTTGTTGGGCAGATGAGCAGCAGGGCAGGCGGAGGTGGGTGGATAATAAAGGAGGCAGAAGAGGAAGAGCCCTGTAGGGATTGTGGTAATATGATTGCTAGGACTGGCTCAAATCCCATGGATGGAGGAGCCTGGTAGGCTGCAGTCCATGGGGTCGTGAAGAGTCGGACACGACTGAGCGACTTCACTTTCACTTCTCACTTTCATGCATTGGAGAAGGAAATGGCAACCCACTCCAGTGTTCTTGCCTGGAGAATCCCAGGGACGGGGGAGCCTGGTGGGCTGCCATCTATGAGGTTGCACAGAGTTGGACACGACTGAAGCAACTTAGCAGCAGCAGCAGTAGCAGCAGCAGGACTGGCTCCATCGTGATTTAGTTCTATGACCAGGGACAAAATCATTTTTCCTCTCTGGACTTCAGTGTCTTCTCCTGTAAAATGATGTCATTGGATTAGATCAGAGTTTCCCAAACTGGGCGAAGCTTCAGAAAGTTTGGGGGAAGCTTTTAAAAAAAGTCTTATGACCCTCCCTGGCTGAAAGGTTAGCAGAAGTGCCCTTTCTTCCTTTCTGCTGTAGTCCTGAGTGGTTACTGCTGAAATGGGCACGTACATGAAACCGGATGTAAAGTGGTCATCGTGAAGAACACTGATGATGGCATTTCAGACCAACCCTACAGCTATGCTTTGGTGACTAGAATTGATTGCTTTCTCTGCAAATGACAGCTGCCATAGGCAAGAAGAAAATTGTCAACAGGTCAAGGATCAAGTTTTTGTGGAAATTTACATGACCACTTCATGCCCACAAGGTACTCTGTGGATATACCTTTGGACGAAACTGTTGTTGACAAAGATGTCATCAGAGACCCTGTTCTCAAACACAAAGCCTGACAAGAGGACAGGTCAAGTTCAAGGAGAGATACAAGACCGGCCAGAACAAATGGTTCTTCCAGAAGCTGAGGTTTTAAGTCTGTCTTGTTTCAGTCAATAAAAAAAAAAAAAAAAAATCAGCAGGCCCCATTTCTAGTTTACTGAATTAGGCTCTGAAATTGTGGAGCCCAAAAATCGTGACTTGTTTTCACGCTTTCTAGGTGAGCCTGATGCATCCAGCCAGTGCTTGGGAGCCCCTGGACTCAACCAAAGGCCTCAACCTCAGGGCCTTTTCACCTCCATTCTTTCTGTCTGAAAAGCTCTTCTCTTAAATGTGTCTTTTTCTTGTCCTCTTCATTCATGTCACTGCATAAATGTTACTTCTCAAAGAAAATCTTTCCACCCACTCCTATGGAATACAGTTTTCTTCCAACCACTGTCCCACAGCATAACATGATTTTTTCCCCCATGACATTTCTCACTGTGACCTGACTGGTCATTCCTCTTTCTCACTGGAGCGTAAACTCCATGGGGGGATGGCCTGGGTTTGTCCACCACTACATCCCAGCAGTTCTGAAGTGATGCCTGGTACATAACTGGCACTTGGTAAATCCGTTTTGAATTCATAAATGAATGGATTGAATGAATGAATAACTGCATCAATGTTACCTCTGCCTGTGTGTCAGAATGTGGAGCTGGCAAAGGTTAGCCAGGCCAGAGAAGGGGGCCCTGAAATTCCCAGGACCATGGGACAGGCAGTGTTCCGAGGGAGAGTTTTTTAAGTTCAGTCGACTTCCTCAGTGCTGTGCTTTGGGGTTTCATTGTACTCACATTTTCCAGGTGCTCACTTTTCGGGAAGATGACGATAAACTTTTCAACTGTTGTTTCATGGAGGGGCGGGGGACTCTTCCCGATCTGCAGTATAGAACAATATATGCCAACAGACATGATGTCATTTGGTTTTAAAAAGGTGTTTGAGCTGGAAAATGTTTCCAAAAGCATTTTAGGACAAGTTCATAAATGACTAATAAAATTTTTATTTGTGGGTTATTATCTAAAAAGTACAGTACTGTATGAAATACTATGAAAGGCAAGGCTTTATGGGTTAGAATTATACTTCCAGATTTCTAGTGCTTTAAAAAATAAATATAAGTGACCTAAGTCCATCAGCTTTAAAGGAAAAAGTCCCTTTTCCTATAACAACTCGTTGTTTGTTTACTTAGGAGGTATAATTCAAACACATACTGTCCTGGAGGAGTTTAAATTATCTAATTTCTGGCTCTACCAAAAATGTTCAGCTGAAATATCATACCAGCAGCCTTGATTTTAACTGATTTGCCAAACCTAAAAGCTCTTGCTTTCCCTTCTGAATAGTATTTTTTCAAATTTTAGGGAAAGTAGATCAGAGGTCAGATAATTCATGAATGTAAAGAACATGTTTTCGATACTAATTAATATTAGGTGAAGAAATTCTACTAATCAATTAAGCTTGGGAAACATTGAGTATATGAAAATTTTCAACAGGACTTGTCAGGGTCTTTAATATGCTAATATATGTGTGACTCTCCTGGAACAAAAATCAGGCAAAACATTTCCCCCAAAGTATTTCATCAGAGAATTCTTTATTCTCAGATTACGTTTAACTCCTTATGGATCCAACATTCCTCAGAATACAGTTTGAGAAATGCTGGCTTATAGAGGACTACTTTTGCCACCCTATGGACTGTAGCCTGCCAGGCTCCTCTATCCAGGGAATTCTCCAGGCAAGAATACTGGAGTGGGTTGTCATTCCTTGCTCCAGGGGATCTTCCCTACCCAGGAATCAAACCTGGGTCTCCTGCACTGCAGGTGAATTCTTTACCATCTGAGCCACCAGGGAAGCCCTGCTGAATTCTCATATATTATAATAAGATTGTTTCTCTGTTCAGAACCCTGGATGACAAGTTTGTATGAAACACCCAGTGGTGTTTCTGAACTCATTGGTGTTTTCTGTCCTTTGCTGAGCACATGAGAAATGAAGTAGATGGCATAGGGATGGTTTTGGTTTGGAGGATTGTTTGACAAATGTATATATGGATGAAATTCCATTTTTGGCTATGATGGAGTAAATGGGTATTGGACATGCCTTCCTACCAGAAGTAATGATTCAATGGGATGAAATATATGAAGCAATTCTTTTCAGGCATTGAGCAATAGACAGCAAGATTGTGATCCTTGAGAGAACAGAAACACATGAAGTGAACCTTACAGGTAACCTGGCTTTCTGTGTGGGAACAGATACCAGGTCATAGAGCAAGCTGGTGGAGCACCTGCAGAAGACGGCAAGCACGCTTGGGCAAGGAGGCAGAGACTGGAGTTTTGGGAATGCTGAAGCAGCTGGAATTTGCAGAGCAGGGCACCAGTGAAGGGGAAGCTGTGCAGGAAGGGTGCCAGAGTTTTATCCCGGGGATTCCTTCTGGCTTCCTGGCGGAGAGCAGGGCTGTAAATTCATAGGACAAACCCCCACTGGCCTATCAGGAAACATACATTGTGGGGATGAAAACTGAACAGAGACACCAGACATCTTTAACACTGAAAACCGTGGGAGTTCCAGCCAAGAAGAGTGAAGAGATAGCTTGGTGGTGAATGTCTCACCATTCAAGTGAGACCATAGAAATCCCACGCCTTCCGAGAGAGGACCATGCCACAGAAAAAGGTCCATACACAAAACACAAAGCTGAAATATACCCACCCTAACAAATCCTTAACACAAGTCTCCACAAGATTGAGATTTCATATATATATGTTTTGACAGACATTCATTTTAAGGAATTGGCCTTTGACTCATGCAATTGTGGGGCTTGGCAAGTCCAAAATTTGCATAGAGAAAGCCAGCAGGCTGGAAACTCTGGAAGGAGTTGATGCTGCAATCCTGAAGCAGAATATCTACTCTGAGAAACTTTTTTATTCTTAAAGCCTTCAACTGATTGGATAAGGCCCACCCATATTATCAAGGATGATCTCTGATCTCCTTTACTTAAAGTCAACTGATTGCAGATGTTAGCCATATCCACAAAATACCTTCACAGCAACACCTAGATTAGTTTTAGATTGAATAAGTGGGTACTATGACAGAGGATGAGATGGCTGGATAGCATCGCTGACTCGATGGACGTGAGTCTGAGTGAACTCTGGGAGTTGGTGATGGACAGGGAGGCCTGGCGTGTTGTGATTCATGGGGTCACGAAGAGTCGGATACGACTGGGCAACTGAACTGAACAGTCTAGCTGAGTTGACATATAAAACTAACCATTACACCATAATAACACTGTCAAAAATACTACAAGAAAATAAACACTACAAATCAATATCCTTCATAAATATAGATGCAAAAATGCTTAACAGATATTGTGAAATCAAATCCAGCATTGTATAAAAAAGGATAACACAGTATGACTAAGTGAAGCTTATTCAGGAATATAGGGTGGATTTAACATTCAAAAAGTGATCAATTTAATTCACCACATCAGCAGAATATAGAAAAATGCCACACAATATCTCAAAAATGAATAAAAGGCATTTGACAAAGTTAAATATCCATTTATGATTTTAAAAATCTTTCAGCAAGCTAAGAATAAAATGTCTGACAAAGGATAACTATGAGAAATTCACATTAACATTGTACTTGATGGTAGATTACTGAATATTTTCTAAGATCAAGAACTAAGCAAAGTTGTCCACTCTCATCTCATCTCTTCTGATCAGTGCAATAAGGTGAAATAAAAAGTATAAAGATTGGAAAGAAAGAGGTAAAACTATTTTTATTTGTAGATGACATGAGTATGTATATGAAAATGCTGAAGGGTCTGTAAAGCCACTAATAGCACTGTTGCTAATTAGTGAATTTAACAACATAGCAAGCTACAAGGTCAAGTTACAAATATCAATTCTATTTTTTTCCATACTAATGACATTTAGAAGATAAAAATTTCAAACATCATTTACAATAGCATCAAAATACTTGAAACATTTAGGAATAAAGGTGAGCAAATATGTGCAAGACCTCTATATTAAAATTTATGCAATATTAGTGGGTGTGATCACTGACCTAGAGCCAGACATCCTGGAAAGTGAAGTCAAGTGGGCCTTAGAAAGCATCACTATGAACAAAGCTAGGGGAGGTGATGGAATTCCAGTTGAGCTATTCCAAATCCTGAAAGATGATGCTGTGAAAGTGCTGCACTCAATATGCCAGCAAATTTGGAAAACTCAGCAGTGGCCACAGGACTGGAAAAGGTCAGTTTTCATTCTAATCCCAAAGAAAGGCAATGCCAAAGAATGTTCAAAATACCACACAATTGCACTCATCTCACACGCTAGTCAAGTACTGCTCAAAATTCTCCAAGCTAGGCTTCAGGAATACGTGAACTGTGAACTTTCTGATGTTCAAGCTGGTTTTAGAAAAGGCAGAGGAACCAGAAATCAAATTGCCAACATCCTCTGGATCATGGAAAAAGCAAGAGAGTTCCAGAAAAACATCTATTTCTGCTTTCTTGACTATGCCAAAGCCTTTGACTGTGTGGATCACAATAAACTGTGGAAAATTCTGAAAGAGATGGGAATACCAGACCACCTGATCTGCCTCTTAAGAAATCTGTATGCAGGTCAGGAAGCAACAGTTAGAACTGGTCACGGAACAACAGATTGGTTCCAAATAGGAAAAGGAGTACGTCAAGGCTGTATATTGTCACCCTGTTTATTTAACTTCTATGCAGAGTACATCATGAGAAACGCTGGACTGGAAGAAACACAAGCTGGAATCAAGATTGCCAGGAGAAATATCAATCACCTCAGATATGCAGATGACACCACCCTTATGGCAGAAAGTGAAGAGGAACTAAAAAGCCTCTTGATGAAAGTGAAAGAGGAGAGTGAAAAAGTTGGCTTAAAGCTCAATATTCAGAAAACGAAGATCATGGCATCCGGTCCCATCACTTCATGAGAAATAGATTGGGAAACAGTGGAAATAGTGTCAGACTTTCTTTTTCTGGGCTCCAAAATCACTGCAGATGGTGACTGCAGCCATGAAATTAAAAGACACTTACTTCTTGGAAGAAAAGTTATGGCCAACCTAAATCACATTTTCAAAAGCAGAGACATTACTTTGCCAACAAAGGTTCGTCTAGTCAAGGCTATGGTTTTTCCTGTGGTCATGTATGGATGTGAGAGTTGGACTGTGAAGAAGGCTGAGCTCCGAAGAATTGATGCTTTTGAACTGTGGTGTTGGAGAAGACTCTTGAGAGTCCCTTGGACTGCAAGGAGATCCAACCAGTCCATTCTGAAGGAGATCAGCCCTGGGATTTCTTTGGGAGAATGATCCTGAAGCTGAAACTCCAGTACTTTGGCCACCTCATGCGAAGAGTTGACTCATTGGAGAAGACTCTGATGCTGGGAGGTATTGAGGGCAAAAGGAGAAGGGGATGACAGAGGATGAGATGGCTGGATGGCATCACTAACTCGATGGACATGGGTGTGAGTGAACTCCGGGAGTTGGTGATGGACAGGGAGGCCTGGCGTGCTGCGATTCATGGGGTCGCAAAGAGTCAGACACGACTGAGCGACTGATCTTATCTGAGTGAAAAAAAAAAAAAAGAAGATATACGATGTTCATTAATTGAAAGGCTCAGTGTTAAATCTTTCTCCCTTTCCCAAGTTGATCTACAGATTTAACATAATCCCAATCAAAATCTCAATAAACTTTTTTGAATAAATTGATGAGTTGATTCTAAAATTTATATAAGTATCCAAAGGACTAGAGTGGCCAAAATCATCGTTTAAAAGAAGAGAAAGATTAGAAAACCAACAATATCTGATTTAAGATATATTAAAAATCTATTAACAGTCAAGGCAAAGTAGTATTGGCATAAAGACAGACAAAAAAATGGGAGAGCTCAGGAATAGAGCCACAAATATACAGTCAATCGATCTATGACAAAGGCATCAGAGAAATTGAATGGAGAAAGTCTTCATCAGATGATGCTGGAACTACTAGATAAATGCTTAGAAAAAAAAAAACCTCAACCCTTACCTCACACCATACACAAAAATTTGAGATGAACTGTAGAATTAATCACAAAAGCTAAAATTTTAGAGCTATAAAAAAGCATAGAGAAATGTCTTTACAGTCTTTGGTTAGACAAAGATGTCTTAGATGGGACAGCAAAGCACTAATCATAAAGAAAAAAATTGGATTTCATCAAAATAATAAAGTTTTTTATCAAAAAGATGCAATTAAGAAAACAAAAGTCATAGACCAATAGAAAATATTTGCTATACCTATATTTTAGAAGAGACTTTTATCCAGAATATATAAAGAATACCTACAAATTAATGAGAAAAGCCAATAAATAATAAGCAAAATACTTAAATAGAAATGGCAAGAAAAAAATATATGCAAATGATAATAATCACAAGAAAAGAGAAATGCAAATTAACACCACAATGAGATTACCACTTCATACCCATTAGAACAGCTCATGCTAAAAAAGACTAACAATAGAAACTTTGTAAATCAACTATACTTCAATTACGGAGAAGGCAATGGCACCCCACTCCAGTACTCTTGCCTGGAAAATCCCATGGACGGAGGAGCCTGGTAGGCTGCAGTCCATGGGGTCGCTAAGAGTCGGACACGACTGAGTGACTTCACTTTCTCTTTTCACTTTCATGCATTGGAGAAGGAAATGGCAACCCACTCCAGTGTTCTTGCCTGGAGAATCCCAGGGACAGGGGAGCCTGGTGGGCTGTAGTCTATGAGGTCGCACAGAGTTGGACACAACTGAAGTGACTTAACATAGCATAGCATACTTCAATTAAAAAAGAAAAAAAAAGACTGACAACATCCAATGATTGTAAGGAGATAGAATTACTGAAACTTCTCATACCTTTCTTCTGGAAGCATAAGATTTTATAACCACTGTAGAAAACTGGGAGGTTTTTAGTTTCTCATAAAATTAAAAATACACCTAACTTATGATTCACTCCTAGGTAATTGTCCAGGAGAAATAAAAACATATGCCCACAAAAGATCTTATGCAAGAAAGTTTATAGTAGCTTATTTCATAACATCCCCAAACTGGAAACAACTGAGATGTGATCAAGACAAGAATGGGTCCATTGTGGTGTCGCTATACAATGGAATACTACTTATACATGAAAAAGAATAAACAGATAATACTCCATCACCTCACAGATGAGTCTCAAAAATACTATTTTGAGTGAAAGATGTCACACAAAAAGAATTTATACCATATGATATCTTTGATATGGAATTCAAGAACAGCAAACCTAATACATAGTAATAAAAATTAAAACAGTGATTGCCTGGCAGGTGGTTATCGACTAGATGGGAGCAGGAAACTTCTGAAGTGGTAGGGATATTGTATATCTTGATTGTGGTGTGGTTAACAAGATGTGAAACATCCAGCTGGACACTTAAGATCTGTGCATCTCCCTGTATATACATTTGACCTCCATAAAGTGGGAAGGGGAAGTGAAAGAGAAGGAGAGAACGAGATGGTGGAGGAAAACAAAGCTAAATTAAATTATCCTTTCCCTGAAAGTATGCACACACAGAGAGAGAAAATGTAAATTTGTGTAGGCCCTAAGTTCACTGTGAACTTCACCAGTGTTGCAAGAGTACTGTATACTTGAGATCCATTTCAATAGGTATCTTCAAATCTCATTATGAAAAAGGGCTTTCCTCTATTCGTTTTCTGCTCTCTTGGGCTTTATTACCAAAATACTCACACATGTTTGAAAAGAGAGGGAACACTAATTCTGAATTTCACACTTATTAGAATCCAAGAGAAATTGTTCATTGTTGACATTTTCAGATGTCATTTCCTGCCACAATTCTCTTCAGGAGAGGAAACTAGAAAGGAAATAACTCACCTCCTCCCTGGCCTCCTAACTCTGGCCACTTGACTTGAATCTAGTGTTTGATAGCAGGAAAAAATTTTTTTTTTGTTTTTCAAGAATAAAGAAGTTATTATTTTAATTCTTAGATAACTTTTAAATTGACTTGATATCACCTTCCCATCATGACCGATCAAGTGATATTCTCAACAATAGCATCTCACTTCCTTAAGAAAGTATACTGGTCACATCAAAATGTAACCACATGGAAATGAATTTCCCCTTTTCACATCTCTGTCCTTGGTTTCCATGGTAGAGGGCTAATTACCTTTTTAATAGCCCTAATTGATGGGCTTACAGGTCATATCCTTCAGTCCCCACTTGTGAGTATGGTGACGGTGGGGGTGGGGCAGCACTCCCTTTCTCTTGACCCCTAAGCTCCAGCTCCTCCCTATTGGAAGGAGGGTTGCTGGCTCCTGAAAGGACCATGCCTTGTGCTTCTCTGTTTGCAGGACTACCTGCAGCCCATTGTGGACTGACCAGGAAGCCTCGCTTTGTCTTGGCCAATTGACACAGCTGCACACTCGGTAAATAGACTCAGATGTTGAGCTTTTGTTTGAAGGATCTTTTCAGATTAATGCAGAGAGAATTAGTTTTTAAAACTTAAGCCGGAGCCAGGATGAGTAGAATGGAGCTGTGAGCCATTGAATTCACGTCCACAAAATGAGACCACTGTCTTACAAGGGTGTTTATCCCCTGTTCCTTTGGGAGGTAACATGGAAGGGAGAGGCTCCCACTCATACCATTGTGAGGAGAAGATCTGACCAGTGATTATACCGGCTCCAGCTTCATCCTCCAAGGGAAGAGAGCCCCACCTTTGTTAAGTAAATGCAGAGCCTGCAAAATATTTGTCTACAATTGACTTGAGTTTTCTTATTTCCAGACCACAATAGGTTCTGATAAATGGTCCAAGCAGATCCATGGCCCACAGCAAAGACAATTTTAACAGACTGGACAACATTCTGGACTCAGATCCTGCATCTCAGATTTTCCAATCTTCCCCTTTCAGAGCACCCAATCGAGTCCTCACCTATGGGCCCATTCTGAACCCCCTGTTGGGACACAAGTGTCAAGCATGGCTCCCAACTAGTTTCTGGTCTCTTGAGGTGGAATGGTGTCCTGGAAAATACCACTTCATTTAGCACAGCTTGGAACTTTAGTCCCAATGTTGTGATTAGAAAGTATTATATTCCTTGCCTCTCTGAGACTTCAGTCAGTTCAGTCACTCAGTCATGTCTGACTCTTTGTGACCCCATGGACTGCAGCACACCAGGCTTCCCTGTCCATCACCAACTCCCGGAGTTTACTCAAACTCATGTCCGTTGAGTCAGTGATGCCGTTCAACCATTCATCCTGTCGTCCCTTCTCCTCCTGCTTTCAATCTTTCCCAGCATCAGGGTCTTTTCCAGTGAGTCAGTTCTTCACATCAGGAGGCCAAAGTATTGGAGTTCCAGCTTCAACATCAGTCCTTCCAATGAACACTCAGGACTGATCTCCTTTAGGATGGAATGGTTGGATCTCCTTGCAGTTTGAGGGACTCTCAAGAGTCTTCTCCAACACCACAGTTCAAAAGCATCAATTTTTTGGCACTCAGCTTTCTTTATAGTCCACCCCTCACATCCATACATGACTATAGGAAAAACCATAGCTTTGACTAGATGGACCTTTGTTGGCAAAGTAATGTCTCTGCTTTTGAATATGCTGTCTAGGTTGGTCATAACTTTTCTGCCAAGGAGCAAATGTCTTTTAATTTCATGGCTGCAGTCACCATCTGCAGTGATTTTGGAGCCCCCAAAAATAAAGTCTGTCACTGTTTCCATTGCTTCCCATCTATTTGTGATGAATTGACTTACAGACTCATTTTTCTCAAGTGTCAGATTGGGTTGGTTACTTCTCTTTGCTAACAGTTCCACATTCTTAGGGAGGCAGATCAGTGCTATAGAAAGAATGTGGCCTTCACTCACAGAGATCTGAATTCAAATCCTGCCTGTGCTACTTACTAGCTGGGAGCACCCAAACAAGTCATTGCTCTGAGCACAGATGTCCTCACCATGACAACTACAGTATGATTGCTTGTCTCATGGTGTTGTTGGGATGGAAAGAGATTCCTTGTATATATGTGAACATAAGAAGCACATAGCCTAGAGGATTGTAGAGTCCACAACGTGCCAGCTCTTCCTCTCCAGGTCTCTGCTTCCCAAAGATTTTTTTCCAGGAATTTTAAAAGATATCAAATGGAAAAAGCACCTAGTGAATTGTAAAGTATGCATATATGAAGTAATGTTCCTTCATTACACTAAACATACAATAAAAACTGAGGGATGGCTGCTGGTGGGCACCCCGACCCTAACCTTGTCAAGCACCCCCTTTCCCTCCCCCAGCTTCAGCGTCGGAGTGACTGTCAGCACACCCATAGCACTGCCTCCCTGCTCCCTGCATACGTACTATACTAAAAAAGAACTGCTGCCAAAGCAGAATGATGAATAGGAAAGATAAAGGGAGCCATCCTAGAAGAAAATAGGCATCAGTAATCCAAAAAGTGACAGTTTCATAAGTGAGGTATAGACGGGGTGATAGGTATTTAATAACATCTTTCCCAAAGGACAATGGACTCCTCCTTGATCCAGGCTATGGGACTGAATAAAATAAAAAATAAAAAATGCTGTTCCCTCTACTTTATGGAGGCACTAACCAACCTGGGTTCCCCACCATGTGTTCTTCATAAACTTTGTGCTGAAGAGTCAGGACACCAGGCCAGGCCTGTCACCAGTTCACTATGGGCCTGTGGTCCCCCCAAATAGGAGAGTTTTATGAACCTTAAGGGCCCTCCCTAGCCAAGTATCCAAAACTTTAATTCCCCTGCCATTTCCCGAAAGGAAGGATGTGAGGGCAGAAACATGGGTTTTGAACCAGCTCCAACAATCAAGAAAAATGCTGACAGGATGGAACTGCACTGTGGAAACCTACATCAACCCCTAGGTTGAGTCAGATGTCAAGTTTTGACCAACAGGTCCTTTAGACTCTAAGAAATGAATACTGGAAAATAAATGATTGGGGAAATCATAAGAGAAATTTTGGTTGATTGAGATTTAAACTCCAAAATATACACCTAAACTATACCCTAGTGTTTCTTTCTTTTGTGACTTAGAAGGCCATAAGTAGAAACTTCTCACTCTGACCAAGGACTCCACAGGGGAGGTCAGAAGTAAGGCATCTTGCAGAGCCTTGAGCTCACCAGCAAACCTTTCTGAGCCTCAGTTCCTTTCTCTGTAGAAAGAGGGTGGGTCTTCCTCAAGGACTCTTCCTTCCATGAAGAGGAGAGCAAGACAAAGAAACAGGGAACAGCTTAGTGATGCCCCATCTCCTGCCTGTCCCAACCTCTCGCTATAGAGCAAAGGGATAGGTCTATGTTTCATGAATGGGCCACGGCCATCCTCGGGGCTGTTGAACAGTTAACCTTGGAAACGATGGTACTCCCTGTCCTGCTCTAGCTGGAAGTCAGCACTGAGAACTTGGACCTGAAATGCTCAGATAGAAGGCAGCATGGTCAGTATTTGAGAACACTGAAACAGGGAGGGCTGAAACACATCTTGGAGAGTTGGAAAAAACAAATAATTCTGAGACTTCCCAGATGGTCCAGTGGCTAAGACTCCACCCTCCCAATGTCGGAGGCCTGGGTTTGATCCCTGGTCGGGGAACTAGATCCTATATGCCACAACTAAGTGTTCGCATGATGTAACTGAAAGATCCTTCATGCTACAACAATGACCTGGTATTGCCAAATAAATAAATACATATATAAATGAGCAAATAATTCTGAGCCTGGACCAGGGGCTGCAATGGGAGACTTGTGTGTCACCTGCCTTGCTTAAATAGTGCAATTAGGGAGCAGCAGGCTGAGCGTCAGGAGGCCAGCTGCTGCTTCTGTCTCTCCACTTTGGGCCCCAGTCTCTTCATCTGTAAGGGAAAGGGTGAGGGAAGATGATTTCTAGGGGCCCATCTAGCTCCAACTTTCTGAATCACCCAGAAAAACAGCTCAGTAGTCATTCTCCTCATCCAGGTTTCTTGAACCTGATTTCAGAAGTAAAGAATTATGACAGCTGAGTCTCAGAGGAGCATTCTTTGGTTTAGAGGATTTTGGCCCTCCAGCTCAGTTTCTAAATCTCGCCCAGTGGGCCATGTCCCATGTTCCTGATTGGCTCAACCAGCCTAGAGGTGGGCAAAGGTGGCTTCTGCTGGTGTCCATGACTGAATGAGTGGATAAAGCTATGTTTGTGTTTCCCCTGCCCACTGGAAGGCTCCCCAGAGGGGCTGGAATTTGACCTGTGTCTTAAGGGAGGCAGGAAAAAGTCACTGGATGAACATTCTGGGTAAAGGCAGCCAGCTCCCACAGTTCATAGCATTGCATGAACAGTCTCAGACTGAGTAGTGAATTCCCTGCTGTAACAAATAGCCCCCATAGAATACAGTGGTTTATACCCCACAGACACTGATTTCATGCTCGTACACAGGATGGGTGGGACAGCCACCCTCCACCCATCATTTTCGTTTTTGAGCTGCCATTTTTAACATTTAGTTTTGAAGGCTGCCCAGATGATCATCTCCACTCCAGGCAGCCAGACAGGGCAAAGAGCATGGAGCTGGCCCTTGTCACTTCCCCTCACTGTGTCTACTACTAGGGGACCTGGAAAATAGAGATGTGCGACCAGGAAACATATGGCAACATGACTTTAGGGGAATGCCAGCCTCTGCCACAGTCTGATCCACTCCTCAGGGATGGATCAGAGACAAAAGCAGCCAGAGGCTCAGGCAAGGCAAGGGGGAGAGGAGAGAAGTGTCAGGCTCCTGGGAGCAGCACTCTGGGGGCAGGCAGACATGCGGCTGACTCAGCCAGCTTCATTTTTGGTAAGCCAATTATGCTCTGATGGGATAGAGAGTTCTGGAACCCCACAGTGAAGAGGGCCTCCATGTTGCTCCGGCTGTTTATGGGAAGGAGAGAGAAGGACTGCGACAAGACTGACTTTTCACAGGCAGCCCTCAGGCCTCCCAGGGTAAAGTTTGGAAAACCCCTGGCTTCCCCTGGCATTGCCCTTGGCCCTCAGCCCCTCCTCCTGCCCAGTTTTTCAGTCCCTCATTCTGGGCGGGCTCCAGTGGCCAGGCCGTCGCCCGGCCTGACACCTCGGCTCAGTGCCCAGCCTGTGGGCCACTTGGGGCTCGAGTTACTGGTGGGAGCTAATTCAGGAGCCTGGCCCAGCCCTGTGGCTTTGATGGGATTTCATCACCCGCCTGCGCCTCTTGGCTGGGTGCCTGGGAGAGCACAGTGTTGCCCTGGGCTCTCTGCTGCTACCAAGGAGAGGCGCCTCTCTCTGAACAGAGGAGGACCTGGAGGTGAGGTTTGGGGTCCTAGGATCTACCCTGCCTGAGAATCCAGCCTGCACCAAAGCCACCTGCCTTCACCCAATTTTCCCAAGAGGCAGAGACAAGATAAAGGACACAGAATTAACACTGAACAACTTGTTAATGATTTTATGGCAGGTTAAATAAAATGTCTCAAATAAAACTACAGGAGACCTTCTTTAACCTTACCAGGCTGTAAATATGTATTAACTCAATCACTATCAGCAATTAAAACCTAGTTTGGGAACAGTGACCTGAGACAAAGAAAAAAAAAAAGACATGGTCATCCTGGGAAATGAATCCAGAATAAAAGGAATTTCTTCCACCTTAGCTAATGAGCAGCTGTATACGGATGGAAATGAAGGCCTTTGCTTTCATACCGCTCCTGCCTGGAGGAGAGGGAAGGTCCCCTTTACGGAGGGAGGGCTCTTGGAAGCATATTAGGGACGTTGTTACAATGCAAATGAGGAAGACCGTTGTGTTTGGGTGGTTTAGGGGTTTAGTAAAAGGAGTAACATTTCAATTAGTGGGGGAAGGAATGAGAACCTGCCTCAAAGAGGCTTAATTGGCAACTTGGCTTTCCCAGGGGGCTTTGAAGTCGCCTTGGAGATGGAAGGTTTTCAGAGATGGGTGGAGAATAGAGCAAAGTGCAGGGCCCCGGGGCGGTGGGAATGAGAGGGCAGGTGGGGATGCGCAGAAGATGAACTTCAGCGCGTCATCCAGTCCCAGTGCTTGCTCCTAACTTCAAGGCTCCTGGATCCATTCCCCAGGGTATTTCACCCAACTCCCCTCTGGGAGAGTCAGGACTGGTCCCTTTCTAAAGCAGTCTCGGTGAAACCACCTCGCTTTTAAGGACTGCGATCTTAACCTCACCAGAGTGGAATTCCTTTTTTCTTCTCGAGAGTCCCTTTTGCTTGGTCTCTAAGTCCAGCTCAGCAGACTGGGGAATTCAACTCCTAATTGCTGTGTGTTTGGGGGAAGGGTGTGCAATATCGCATACAAATGTGTATTTTCTGTATATGACTTCCAGGGAGGAGGAGACTGGGTGTGTGCATTATTGCCTACAAATGTGTACTTTCTCTCTCTGCGTATGTGTGTGTGTGTCGGAGGACTGCAGGGTCTAAAGAATTCAAGTATGACCTGACCTGAAGGCAAGGGATTGAACCACTGACTGTTCAAGGAAGATAGCTCCGATTTTGCTACCAATGAGGTCCAAATGGGCATCTTTCTACTGTCTTCCTTTGCTGTTGCACACTCCTGTGAGCCGCAGTCAGAACAGCTCAGGAATCACTCAAGTCTTCACTTATCTTGACGCGCTTGAGGCTTTATTCTCAATCCACGTATTCACAAGGTATGATGAATTTTTTTTTTTTTTTTCAATATAGAAGAACTCTCCGAAGGGGCTATTACAGATAATATGCCAAGATAATTGTTTAAAATGAAATTTGGAAGAAAACTCAACTAATCCTGTGTTTTAGTTGAAAGATAGCCATCTGACCAGGGGTTTGGAGAGCCAGCCAAACCAAGGCTCCCAAGTGGTGGGCTGCTCTTTCTGAACTAGAAAAAAAAAAAAAAAAAGAATGAAGAACCACACAGTGACCCCATAGCTCCCTAGGTTCTCTGGATGTTGACTTTGGGGAGGACACACTTAGCTGTGCCAAGTAAGCATCCGTGGACGTGCACTGGACTGTGCTGGAGGTGTGACCCATGAACCCTGAGCTGGAGGACACAATTACCCTCCGTTTGAAGCAATCAGCCCCAAACATGCCCTTGCTCCAGGCTCTCTCCCTCTGTCCTCCCTGCTCTGGACTCTCTCACTCTGTCCTCCCTGATCCCGTGGGTGGCTTTTCCTGGAACGCTGGCTCATATCTCTGGAGCCTGTGGTTTGGGGATCGCCATTAGCCAACTACAACAGGGCCTGGAGAGTTTACTTCAGCGCTAAAATGGAAACGGGACCCACCCTCAGGGTAATACTCAACCCTCTGCAGGTCTCAGCAGGGGCCTTTACCCTCTTTCCACCCCCTCACCTCGGGTGCCTGTGTAGCATGACTGCTCCCCTCCTCAGCCTCTTCCCTTGCTGCTTTCCCAGAATTAAGACTGAAGGAAAATACAGTATCTGTCTGCACCCAGCACATTCCTGTATCCTGGGCAACCTGGGCCAGCCAGTGACCACAGCAGCATACCCAGTCTCCACACCACTGTGAGGACACAAAACCAGGGACTCAGCAGAGCAACATCCGCTTCTGATAACTGCCATGCAGACAGGCGATTCTGCACCAGTGATGAGCCAGTCACTCAGCAACACCAGGCTCTTCAGCCCCTGGAACGTGTTATTGACTCTGTTGCTGTTGAGTCACCAAGTTGTGTCGGACTCTTTGTGACCCCATGCACTGTAGCTCACCAGGCTTCTCTGTCCGTGGGATTTTCCAGGCAAGAGTACTGGAGTTGAGTGCCATTTCCTTCTCCTGAGGATCTTCCCACCTAGGGATAGAACCCATAGGTGGACTCTTTACCACTGAGCCACCTGGGAAGCCCATTACTGACTCTAAGCTGAGACAATATAGAATCCATGTGCTGGAAAGGACCCTAACGGAATCCTAACCAATCTGTGCATAAGAAACTCGGGTCAAGAGAGGTGAAGAGATCTACTAGATACTCGTGGGGAGTAAAGGGCAGAGCTGAGATTCAAACCCAGGTGGTGGGTCTGAGGCCAGTGCCTACCTTCTTATAATGTTAAATCCCAGTGTCTACTTTCCAATGGGTATCTACCTTGGCTGGCATGGAAATCAGTTTGTAAAAACCTGCAAAGGAAGAGAGAGAGAAAAGTAGGCTGCAAGGCAAAAGGAAGCCTGTAAGCATCTGTCATAGGTCTTCTTGTAATGGATTAGCAAGACAACATTATATATTCCTGCCCAGTTAAAGGAGCCCTGTGCATACTTTCTCTACTTCTTCAAACCCTTTGTTACCATCAAAGCTGCTTCTGTGGTGCTTTGTTTAATATTTAGGAGAAAATTCTCCTGCTAGACCATCATTTCCAAAATGCACTTCTCAGCATCCAAAATATTTCTACATCCAACGTCACACAACCTGTAAGGGCAAACAGCAGGTTTTATTTATCACTTGTATTGTCTACAAAGTGGAAATGTATCTTTCAGAGGTGAAGTCACTCGTCCAAACCCATCATCCTCACAAATGGCTCATACAGACTAGATTCCAAGGCTTCCAACACTTGGCAGCATCCTCATCTCCAGCAGGAAACACCCGGACTTCTGACAATATCTTGTTATTTACTGGTCCCCTTTGGGGAACAATGAAATCAAGGTTCCTTTGAAGCATGAGAGTTTGGATAGATGACATCATGCAGTGGTCACCGTCACTGCCTCCCCTCCCCTCTTCCAGCTGGTATGCAGGCGGCAAAGGCTGTTCTGAATCTGCAGTCCCAAGCCTACCCTCCCCATCAGAGTCCAGGGTACCCACAGTGCCTTTCTGAACCTCTGTTCTGGAATGAAGGAGCAGACCTTTCAGTCTCCCATTTTAAAGGAACAGGACACAAGGAAACACATCCGTCAATGGGGAGTGATGGAGAGGAGATCAAATCTTTTCATCAGTTTTGCTGCTTGAGAGTTTCTTCCACATAATATGAGGAAAGAAGTAAGGAACTCAAGGTGGAAAATATGAGCTAATACATGGTGCTCACTCCCGAGACTAGAGTCTTGCCAGTAGAGTAGATAACAAAATATTTCAGAGAAGAGGCAAGCAGCAAATAAAACCCCAAAAGGATAAGAATTACTTCCTCACAAATGTCTCCAAAAACAAAAAATGCCAAAGACACAAAGTACGTGCTGCTTAGACCTAACCTAAGAGCACTGAACTCATACTCGAAATCTCCTGATACTAAAAAATAATGTTTAGACAGAAATGAGTTCCTCTTGAACAATCCCACCTTTGTGTCTACCAAGCTCAAGTGGGATTTTCTATAGAACACACCAAAATTTTCAGTTGGAAAATTGTATGTGTGTGTCCACACTGTGTGTAAAAGCTTGTATCTTAGTTGAAACTCTTACCCACCTCTCATCTGGAAAGTGGCAAAGGCCTCCCTGGCCCTGGTCTTGAACCCGCCTCCACGCTGCTGTCTAGCACATCTGACCACTTCCAGCATTGACAGGGACCTGCCCAGGACTCCCCATCACCCATGAGATAAAGCCCGCCTCATAGATGAAGTCCTCCCCTCCCTCTTCCATCTCAGTGCTTATCATTTCTAGACTCACAGTTCATGCTGCAGCAACACGGAGTTCTTCAGTGTTTCCTGCCCCTGTCATGTGGCTTCTCTCCTCCACAGCTTCACTACCACCGGAGCCTCTGTAGGGAACACTGCCTATCCCTCCAGGAACACAGAACACATCCTGCCTGCTTCTTGTTCTCCCACAAGGCCCTGGACACCTGCATCTCACACTTAGATTGATCTGGTTTTATGTCTTTGCTTGATTCTGTGCAAAACAACAACTTTCTATTAAGGAATAAAATAAGTCAAAAACTGCTCAACTCTAAAGTTTGCAACCTGTTGAATGTTTATACATTTTTAACCTGCTCCCGAGACAAGAAACAGCCATTACATTTTTTAGGTCGGAGGCTAAGGTTTGATCATCTTTGTAACTTCAGCACCAAGCACAATGGCTGGCAGGCAGGTACTTAACAAGTTGTGGCTGAATGGATCAAAGAATGGTTCTCTACCTGTCTCTTCATCTCTGTTTGACTCACCTTTTCTACCAATTCTCCCTGAACCTGATTTGCTTAGCAAATAATTCAAAATTTCTCCCTCAATCTTTGGGAAGCTGAATTCTGAGTGACGAGGTTATGAAGAAGTGTTGGTGGTTGGGAGCAGGGGTGGGGTCAGCTTGGATTCTGAGCACCAACCCTGGATATGCAACTTGGTAAGATCCAAGGGCTAAGCGTAAGGAAAAATAGGTGTTTTCTCTTTATAGACTTCATACTATAATCACTGTGAAAGCTTGCCATCAGTTAACAAAAGATAAAGAAAGCACATATCAGCCTTTTTGTTTCATATCTAAGAAGAGGGACAAGTGGCATTTATTTCTTCCATCCTCAGCTTCTTGTACCAGGCATTCGCATCAACAGGTGAGAAGGGAAGAGTCTATTCTACCTACATCCATGAAAGCAATTATACAATGTGCAACATAGGGTAATGCTTCCTAAATGCTAACATCCCCATCCACATACTCTTCTGTGAAGCCCACAATAGGAAACGGTTAACCTACCATTTACTTAGCACTTACTGTGTGTCAGGCACTGGGCTAAGCAACCACTTATATATGTATCTTCATACTTATTCTTCACAGGTACTCTCTCACATGGATAATATTATCCCCATTCTGCAGATGAGAAGACTGAGCCATTAAAGCTGGGTTTGATCCTATATCTTCAATTCCAAAGCCTGTGATGATAGCCACTATGCTTAATGCTAGGGCTAGCTCTGTGCCTCCATGGTCCCTGATACAGATGAGGACATTATAGTGCTGAGATTGAGAATCCCTGATCTAGAAGATGTCCCCAAATGAACCTATGAACCTGGGAACACTGGACGGACTAGATCCATCTCCAGGTGGGCCTCATGAGCAGAGTGAGAGAAGGTCCATCTTGACGGCTTGCTCCACAGTCTCCATCTCACTGCTGGGAACCCAGGTGCAATGAATTCTTATGGTGCAGGGTTGCAGCTTGAATTGTTTTTTAATTGAAGTATAGTTGCTGTACACTGTTATATCTTATGGTATACAATATAGTGATTCACAGTTCTTAAATGTTACACTCCATTTAGAGTTATTATAAAATATTGGCTATATGCCCTGTGTTGTACAGTACACCCCTGAGCCTATCTTATACCCAGTCATTTGTATGTTCCACTCTTCCACATTTATGCTGCCCCTCCCCACTTCCCTCTCCACTGGTAACAGCTCATTTGTTCTGCATATCTGTGAGTCCACTTCTTTTTTGCTACATTCACTAGCTTTTTGTATTTTTTATATTCCACATATAAGTGATATTATACAGTATTGGTCATTCTCTTTCTCACTTATTCCACTTAACCTAATGTTGCTGCATATGGCAAAATTTTATTCTCTTTTAAGGCAGCCTGAATTCTTATGGTGGATTTTCTCCTAGGGAGTTAGAGCTTTATGTTCACCCAAGGCCTTATTTTGAAAGAGGTATTTTATGGTTGGAGGGGCAGGGGTGGAGAGGAGGGTTCACAATGAATGCGGATTGAAGTATGGAAACAAGTCACTCTTTCCTTGGCAGCCAGGGAAGACAGATCCTCCTGGCATGAAGCAGAACCACTCCTCTGAGGAGCATGTCTGAGACCAGCTGGGGTTTCCTCAGCAAAACGCTCGACAAAAGAGAAAGCTCTCCTCTCTCTGGTCTGATGCTCCTTGCAGAGGGATATGTCATCCTGGGAACTTGCCCAGAACCCCTAGGGATCCCCAGGAAGGGACATTCTGGCCTTCAGAGCCGTGACCAAGCCAGGGAGCCCAGCTCATGCTCACCAGCCTCAGGCCCACTCCCTGGCTTGAGGACAGACACAAAGCCTCCCTGTTCCCTGGCCCAGACCTCTAATGAGCCCCCCTGCTCCCCACCACTCAGACATCCCCTGTTTACACTCTGCTCTCCAGCCAGACCTAATCCCTGGGCTCCGGATCTGCACTTAATCCTGTTTCTGTATATCCTCTAGATCAATACATGTTAATAATAGTCATCACTGTGGGTAAGAACCTTGCTTGAGAAATTCTGAGCCCTTCAGCTTTGGTGCCAACAGGAGAAAATATGAAATAGGAAACCCAAACATTTACAAACACACCAAAATGTTTAGTTCAGGCTGCCTAATGTAAATAAGAGAAAGCCCAGGAGACACTCATTTTCCTGGGACTCACTTCTTTTGTCCCAAATAAAGATTGACTTAAAAAAAAAACTAAGTCACCAGTCCCTGTTTCTTTCTCACTTGTGGGGGCCATAAGATCTTTTTCATGTACTTTGCTTCAACACTATTGTATTTCTTCTGCACTTTGAAACT
The DNA here is from genome assembly GCA_935064755.1 of Tragelaphus eurycerus. Classification (NCBI taxonomy): domain Eukaryota; kingdom Metazoa; phylum Chordata; class Mammalia; order Artiodactyla; family Bovidae; genus Tragelaphus; species Tragelaphus eurycerus. Next base: position 26,255,160 of record CAKXYN010000018.1, on the reverse strand, counting down.
GAACCCCTCTCTTTGATGGATATTAGCAAGACGTGCTTTCGTGTCTTCCTAATGAACTTTCACTTGGAAAATACCCCAAGCGAGGAAGATGCTAGAAGGGTAACGATATTTTGTTTAAAGCAAAGCGGACCCTTGCTTCTGATTTCCCCCTCTTTGGTCCACCCCAGAGGAATCATCAGCCAAGAATCACAGATGGGATCATTTACAGTTTTACTTTCAAGCTCCCCAATCCTTTAAAATTGTGTTTACTTGGTCAAAGGCTTAAGACCAGCCAGTGTGAGCCGCCTGACAGCCCCATCTCGCTGGCTCTCCGATACTCTGATTGGGATTAAATCTGTTCTGATCTGTCAGAAAGTGACTGATGGAGAAGTTTCTTTGTGATGTTCGAGGTAAATCTGAGAAGACGGAAGTGGACATGGAGGCAATATGCCAACCCTTGCTGAGAGGAGACCAGGACAACGGTCCTGCAGTAATCATTGGCTAAACAAAAGGGAAATGGAAGACACCTTGGTGCCACAGCCTCCTTTAGTTGGGGGTGTTATTATTATTCTTATTTTTAACAACTGTGGGGAACAATTTTCTAAATCCAATTGACGTTAATTTTCAAAGTGTAAGCATAGAAGAAATAAGTAAGCAGCAAAACTCAAAGCCATTAGTGCACGGGTTGATTTTCTCATTTTCTCCTCAATGAGTGTTTCCTTGGGGGGAAATTAGCTATAATAATCAATATTTTTTGTGAATATGAATGTGTTCCACAGCTGGACAATTCAGCAGAAACCAAGTACAGTTGTCAAGGTCACTGCTTTCTCAGGGTAGCCAGTAGAAAAATGAGTAGATTGGATCTCTGGAAGCCTGCCTTCTTCTCCTTGCTTAGTGATTTGCTAGTTGTAAAGGTGTGGGCAGGTCTTTGCCTTTTGATTCTGCTTCCTCATCCATAAAATGGGGACACTCAGGTTCTCTCCTGCATGGATTTGTTCTGGGCATCAAACAAGGCCATGAAGGGGACAGCACAGAGGGATCCCTGATACCTGATGGTTCTCACCATCCACCCTTAGGGTGTGAGCTTTCGAAGCAGAGGTTCCCTCCTCACACAATGTCACCCACCGGTTGTTATTTAAACACTCCCAGCTCCGGGACTCAGGGTTTGTCACCCCCGTGCTTTTGCTTGTGTTGCTTATGTCAACCTGGGATGCCCACCTCCCATCTCCCTCTTCTGTGTTTGCCAAATGCCCTCCTCTCTCAAGGCTCAATTCAAGTACTAACTCCGCCACACAAATTCTCTCCTGCCCCCAGAAAAAGACCACACCCGCTCTGAGTTCCTGCTGCACTTATCTTTTACAGCTTTCACTTCTTTGTCTTCATTCAGTGATTTCTGTGCATCATCTGACCTTTTCCACCATTTCGCTGTGGCAGTTGTCAGAACAGAGACAAGTCTGGCGCCTTGGACCCTATGGGTACTCACTATTTGTTAAAGAAATGAGAACTGCCATAATCACATTCCTTATCCAAAGTTTATTTAAAAAGCAGCTACACTAGTCCTTTGCGCTGGAATCACGTTCACTGAAACATGTACAGAAACTCTTGTGTCCTCACTTAGCGGTTACCAGGGAACCATGCAAGTGGGGACACATTCTAAGAGGCATGTGTTTTAGTCAACTGATACTGTTCAAAGCTAGGATTGCCTGCATATTCAAACAGTAACCTATATAACATAAATGTGATCCATCTAATCATGTGAAAAAGAATTCCAGCAAGTCGTGTGCATTGAGGGCAGCCAGCCATATACATCAAACTAAGAACTCATAGAGCATCTCATAAATCAGAGTCTTGGCAGAAAAGAGCAGTGCATTTCCAGTCTCAGAGTGGGAGGGGTTCAAGTGATGGAATGACCATGTTGTTCCCATTTCAGAACCATTACAGTGGCTTATTGAAGGCTGTTTATGGAAGTCATTTCTGGGGACAGGAGGCAGTCTGAAATGTGTAGCTTAGATGCTGAGAGACGGTCATTTCTGGCATGTTAATAGCTTCAGGGACAATTTATAATCTGATATTTATAATATGAATGGTCTGAGGAATGCCTTAAAACCCGTTAAAATTGAATAAACATCAACTTTCCTGGTGTCCTGTGGTTTCCCACAGTGAACACTGTGACTGGCACAGAGAAACTTACAAGTCAATACCTTTTAAGCCGCTGTAAAAGCATGAGACTGCATAGCAAATCTAAACATGTTGGGTTTATGTACTCTACAAAAGAAAGGGGCAAAGGAAAATGGAAACAATGGAAGATGACGGTAAATACAATTTGAGGCAACTTTAAAGGGAGCAGAGCAGATAATGCAAAGGTATGAGGGCTTGGGGGGTGGGGGGCACACAGAGCCTGAAACCCAGAGTGAGGACCTCGAAGCTGTGTTTCTGGGTCAGCCAATGAGCTCCTGGAAGGTTCCAAGAGGCAGCTTTGCTGGCCTTGGTTCCCAGCACCTTCACCAAAAGTCAAGGGGAGTGTTCAATAATGCTCAAAGTCCACCGAAGACAAGATGTAATGTGATGAACGTGGGTTTGGGAACCTGCAAACCAGCTCAGTTTCCTCAGTTTCCCAAGTGGTGTCCTCGCCCAGGTTGGAGAACCTCTCTGAGGCTCATTCTTACGACAAGGGAGAAGAGTCATGGAGGGGAGTCAGGAGCTCCGGCTCTCAGAGAATTTCAAAACTATAAAAGTGACCTTATTTAGAAGTAGGTCTCTGGGAAGTGAAGTGAAAGTTGCTCAGTCGTGTCTGACTCTTTGTGACCCCCGAGACTACACAATCCATGGAATTCTCCAACCAGAATACTTGAGTGAATAGGCATTTCCTTCTCCAGGGGATCTTCCCAACCCAGGGATCGAACTCAGGTCTCCCACATTGCAGGCAGATTCTTTACCAGATGAGCCACCAAGGAAGCCCAGGGTCTCTGTAGATGTTATCAACTTACATCTCTCTTCTTAGAAAGACCCTCAACAGTTATTGGGTTAGGAACCCCACACACACAGTATTTTCCAGTCTCATCTTAATTTATAGTGGACCCAGATTCAGTATGATTGGTGTCCTTATAAGAGGAAAACAGCTTGTGAAGACAGGGGAATGCCAGATACAAGAGAGACAGAGACTGGGGTGTCTCAGCACAAGCCAAGGATTGTTGGCCAGCATAAGGTGCTCAGAAAAGCCAAGGACAGTGTCAACCCAGGATCTTACAGGGAGCATGGCCCTTGATTTCAACTTCCTCCCCTCTAGAATTGGGAGAGAATACTGCCTGTTGTTTAAAGCACACAGTCTGTGGTACTTTGTATGGCAGCCACAGGAAACTGAGGCTGACCTCTGCGCTCCTCTTTTCTGCTAAATTTGTACTTGCTAAAACATTTACCCCAAACTCTGGAATGAAACTCCCCCTGTAATAAGGTTTATACTTCTATGTTTTATTTCTAAAGAGGCTGGTCATCATTTTAGCTGCTTTTGAAATCTCCTCAACTGCTTACTATCCACCTCTGGGGTTGGTGCTTCCAGAACCACTGTAAGAAAGAGATCATTCTGATTCTCCCAGGAAATAACTATTCTTGAATCAGAGGAAGGGAGTGCAGCATTCTGCAGAAGGGGTGGGCTGTGACAAATTAATGACACTTTGGAAGGGCCCAGATGACACCACCCTTATGGCAGAAAGTGAAGAGGAACTAAAAGCCTCTTGATGAAAGTGAAAGAGGAGAGTGAAAAAGTTGGCTTAAAGCTTAACATTCAGAAAACGAAGATCATGGCATCTGGTCCCATCACTATATAGGAAATAGATGGGGAAACAGTGGAAACAAGTGTCAGACTTTATTTTTCTGGGCTCCAAAATCACTCCAGATGGTGATTGCAGCCATGAAATTAAAAGACGCTTACTCCTTGGAAGGAAAGTTATGACCAACCTAGATAGCATATTCAAAAGTAGAGACATTACTTTGCCAACAAAGGTCCGTCTAGTCAAGGCTATGGTTTTTCCTGTGGTCATGTATGGATGTGAGAGTTGGACTATGAAGAAAGCTGAGCACCTATGAATTGATGCTTTTGAACTGTGGTGTTGGAGAAGACTCTTAAGAGTCCCTTGGACTGCAAGGAGATTCAACCAGTCCATCCTAAAGGAGATCAGTCCCGGGTGTTCATTGGAAGGACTGAAGCTGAAGCTGAAACTCCAATACTTTGGCCACCTGATGTGAAGAACTGACTCATTGGAAAAGACCCTAATGCTGGGAGAGATTGGGGGCAAGAAGAGAAGGGGATGACAGAGGATGAGATGGCTGGATGGCATCACCAACTTGATGCACATGAGTTTGGGTGAACTCCGGGCGTTGGTGATGGACAGGGAGGCCTGGCGTGCTGTGATTCATGGGGTCGCAAAGAGTCAGACACGATTGAGCAACTGAACTGAACTGAACTCAACTGAAGGTGGATTTGTCACTGTCCTTCTCCTTTAGCTTAGCAGAGAAAAGGGGGTCCACAGAGCTTTCTTCCAACTTTGTTTACCAATGGAAACTCAATCCACTTTGCCCAATACATGTACCAAGCGGTGAGCACATTGAGTCCAAGCAATGGGTCAAGAATAGGAGTCAAGCACTCTGGGATCAGTTCCTGCTCTCACCACTCATGAGCCCCCACCCCAGACTTCATCTTTAAAATGGGTGTCCCAAAAAAAAAATAAATAAAAAAAATAAAATGGGTGTCCCACCTCCATTGCCCAGGGTGGTCCTGGGCCATATTGACAAGATTGTGGAAGTGCATGGAAAATCGTGAAGTCCTGTGCAAAGAGAAGGTGATGAAATCATTATTACTCTCGTCCTCCACCAGTTGTCAACGCCTGGTGGGGGTGGGGCTCTTCCAAGCAGACCAGGAAGGCTGGATAAAAGTGTCCAGCTGGTAAAAGAAGAGTCAGCTGTAGGGCCTGATCCTCTGGTATTAGCTGCCCAGGGGGAGAGCAGTGAGATGAGCTCTCCCGGTGGGTAATAAAATGAGTCTAGAAGGGAGGAAGCAGGATGTATAAAGCCCAGGAGCCTGATCTGTTTCTGAGATCAAACAGAGCAGCATTGTACCGGGGTGTGGAGCTGATGTCAGCGTCTAGAATGCTGGTCGGAATCGCCCTGGTTACGCAGCTGGACCGGAATAAGGCAAGTCTGTATCTGAACTCATTAATTTTTACAACCAACTGAACTGTTCTGCCTTTTTTTTTTTTTTTTTTTTTGGGGGGCTGTTGAGGGAGGCAGTGCAGGGGAAGAACAAGGGAAGGAAGGGAAAAGGGAGGGGTTAGTATGTATGGAACAAGGGGCTTCCCACCAGCAGACACTGTCTCATTATCCCCAGCAAAGCCTAGCTTCAACTCTCCAGCCCCTTGGACCGTTAGGCAGTGCCTCTGCAGCAGGTTCTGCCTGTGGAGGGGGAGAAATGGGCCAATGGAACGTAAGGATAATTAGAGTGGCACAAGCCACTCCGTGGAGTTCAAGTTATGTCAATGTTTCCATTATATGCCTCACTTTTGGGGGGTTTATGACGTAGCTATAAAAACTCACGCCAGCTGAGAATTTGGCAGGCCAGGTTGCAGCAAAGGAGGGACTGTTTTTTAATTCAGTTCAGCTGCTCATAACTTGGAGTGGGGAGCACACTGTACATAACTCAAAGGGGCTGGTTGGAAGTATTGAGTACAGTACTGTTTTGCTGTCTGACCACCCCTCCTCCTCCTGGCATTCCTGTTCAAAAGGAACAGCATTATATAAATTATTACATAAAGCTTTCTGAGCCAAGAATCTACCTTCCCTTCTCCACGTGTCAGCTAATCTGGCTTCACTCCACTCTTGACAACCATGAGGGTCCTCCCTTTCCAACAAACGTGCAAACCATGTCACCCAAACCTCTACACAGAAGATGGTCGAGCCTCTGCAAGGGGGCCGTTTGGTACAAGAACTTTTCCAGACAAATCTCAGTATCTGGGGCAGTCCTTTCCTATTGTTGTAACAAGATGTATTACCCCCATCACATAGATGGGCTTGTTGCCTTCTCAGGCACAGAGAGAAGAGAGTTTTCTCCACATGTTAGCTTGTAGTTTCTATTTCAGTCAAAATACCCAAATCCTGCTATATCCTTAGCTTTCCAGAACATAGACCTCGCCACTACCACCACCATCACCACCACCACCACTATGAAGCCTTCTTTGATTATCCTGCCTCTCTTTCACCTTTGGTTTCCTATTTGCTCTTTTCCTGTAATGTTTATCATTTGATTTTTGTGTTATATTTCAGTTATTTTTGCACACTTTCTCTCTTTTACTGTTTGATGAGACTCTTCTCACAGAGTCCTAAGCTTATCCATCTCTCCATACTCCAAAAGTGGCAAACTTAAGTGGTCTCCACTCAGTAAATTTTGATTAGGATTATTAATTAGCTAATTAATAGCAATCAGAAGCCAGATGGCTGATAGCAGAAATACAAGTAAAGCTCAGAACAGATAAGAGACATATCAATCCCTTCTTCTTTAATAGATAAGAAGATAGCATCAAATTGACTCCTTACATTGCTATTGATAATAACACTAAGAAAATGATAAGAGGTGAGGTAAAAATCTCCAACCAGAAAATAGTAATAAGATTCAAGTAATAGCATGTATGTATGTATAAACATAGCCTTCCTAGGTGATGCTACTGGTAAAGAACTTGCCTGCCAATGATGGTTAGACATAAGAGATGCAGGTTCAATCCCTGGGTCAGGAAGATCCCCCAGAAAAGGGCATGGCAACCCACTCCAGTATTCTTGCCTGGAGAATCCCATGGACAGAGGAGCCTGGCAGACTATATGCAGTCCATAGGGTCACAGAGTCGGACACAACTGAAGCAACTTAGCATGCATGCACATATAAACATAACGATGTTACCTTATAATAGTAATAAAAAAGTAAACCACAATGTGTGTGTTCTCATAATTGTATGAACAAATACTTCTATGAACAATACAATAAGTGAACAATACCGTGTATATTTTATCAATATGCACTGATTTTGCTCTCCATTATAACTCAGTCCCTAGCCTCTAATACTCTGAAAATGCTTTTATAAACTGTGGATAAGTGACCCTATAAATGGATGGTATTGATAGCACTGTAGCACACATAACATTCATAAAAATTTGCCAAATGAATTAATTTCTTAGAGTAATTTTACTGAGCTAAATAATATTATTTCTTCATATACTAGAGGAAATATTGTTAGTGATGGTAGTTAATTTAAGCTCCATGATAAATACCAAGCTCTAACCTAAGGGCCAGTAATAAATGGAATTTCAGTCTTCCCTAGGGGTTCAGAGGATTTGGGGCCCATTGTCCTAACAAGCAGTGGAGGAACAGACATATGTGTTAGAGTGACTGGGGAACTGACTTCTTCAATACATTTGCACTAAGCTTGACAGCTTGGGGTAGCAGAGCTGGGAGAGCCCAAGGATGATGAATGGGTGGGTGGGCTAAGAAGATATATCAAAGTCAGAGACTCGACTGGTTAACACAGTAGTCTGGGTCCAAGTGTGCTTTCTGGAAGATTACTAGTGTTGATCCATAATGGTTTTTGATTAGAAACTCAAGGTCTCCAAAACTGTAGACGTTTAACTGAAGCCTATGACTAAAAGGACACAAAGTTAATTTGAACTGCTTCTTTCTGTAAGGAACAAAATCTGAACAAATGTAAGGTTTTCCACTACAAAAAAAGATCAATTAAAGATCAAAGGTTATATATATTACATACACATGTAAATAGAGGAGGAATTAATTATTTAAATAATTAATTAATCATAGCCAGATGGCTAAGAGCAGAGGCACAAGTAAAGCTCATACAGCTAGGTACTTATTAATTTCTTCATCCTTAATAGAAGGGAAAATAGAATTTATTTAGTTTATATTAGTAGGAAGAAAGCATTAGAATGGCTGAGTTATAGGCCAGTGGGAAAGTGCCAAGAACTTTTAACTGGGAATACTGAGTTGGAATCTAAGCTCTACCGCTATATATTATGTCATCTTCATTGTTTGAACCTCCAGTGTCTTCATCTACAAAGTGAAGTCAATATTAACTATACCACCCACATCAGAGAACTAGAACATGTTGTATCAGTCATGAGAGTGTTTGGCTGGCAGTAACAAAAGAATGGATTATGGCAGCTTCAAAAAAATTAACGTATATTTTTCTCATAGAAGAAGTTGAGGTAGGGAGTGCAGAGCATGCAGCTCAGTGATGCCTTTGGAATTCGGGTTCGTCCTGTATCTCTACCCTAACATCCTTGCCAAGTTGGTTCTCTTCCCCATGCTTGTCGTCTCTTGGACCCAAGACGGCTAGTGTAACTGCAACAGTATGTCCACATTCAGAAAGAAGGTGCAAGAGGCAGAAGCCCTTCTCTTCATGAGGTGGTTGTCAGTTGATTCACCTTTATGTCTCTTGAGACACTCTATGTACATTCAGATCAATCAATGGCCAACGGAACCGAGGTTAGCATCACTAGTTTAGATAATTCATCATTATCTTCTGGCACAGAGGTAGAAACCTGACAGTGAAATCAGAGATGTTTCTATGCTCCCAGAACAACACAGGGCTCTGTCAGCAGGGATGAAGGAGTAGTTCTTGCTTAAGCGACCAACAGAGTCTACGCCAGGGCAAAACAAGATAAAGTCAAGGTCTTCAAAGTGTGCTTCCCACACCACAGCATCTGAGAATGTGTTAGAAATGTGAGTTCTCAGGCCCCACCCAGGAACTGCTGAATCAGAGACTCTGGGGTGAGACCCAGCAACTTGTGGTTTAACACATCCTGCAGGTAATTCTGATGATTGCTTGGGTCTGAGGACCACTGGGATAAAAATGAGAAAAAAACTGAGGAATAAAGCTTGAGGATTCACTGATCTTACTGAAATGTGTTTTCCATCAAAACCTTCCTCTGGGAATGGGAAAGGAGAAGGAGAAAAGGAAGAGAGGAAAAGAAAACTAACCCTAGTTGTTCAGTTCAGTCGCTCAGTCGTGTCCGACTCTTTGCGACCCCATGAACTGCAGCATGCCAGGCCTCCCTGTCCATCACCAACTCCTGGAGTTCACCCAAACTCTTGTCCATCGAGTCGGTGATGCCATCCAGCCATCTCATCATCAGTCACCCCCTTCTCCTCCTGCCCCCAATCCCTCCCAGCATCAGAGTCTTTTCCAATGAGTCAACTCTTCACTTGAGGTGGCCAAAGTACTGGAGTTTCAGCTTTAGCATCAGTCCTTCCAATAAACACCCAGGGCTGATCTCCTTTAGGATGGACTGGTTGAATCTCCTTGCAGTCCAAGGGACTCTCAAGAGTCTTCTCCAACACCACAGTTCAAAAGCATCAGTTCTTCAGTGCTCAGCTTTCTTCACAGTCCAACTCTCACATCCATACATGACCACAGGAAAAACCATAGCCTTGACTAGACGGACCTTTGTTGGCAAAGTAATGTGTCTGCTTGTCAATATGCTATCTAGGTTGGTCATAATTTTCCTTTCAAGGAGTAAGTGTCTTTTAATTTCATGGCTGCCATCACCATCTGCAGTGATTTTGGAGCTCCCCAAAATAAAGTCTGACACTGTTTCCACTGTATCCCCATCTATTTCCCATATAGTGATGGGACCAGATGCCATGATCTTCATTTGCTGAATGTTGAGCTTTAAGCCAACTTTTTCACTCTCGTCTTTCACTTTCATCTAGAGGCTTTTTAGTTTCTCTTCACTTTCTGCCATAAGAGTGGTGTCATCTGCATATCTGAGGTTATTGATATTTCTCCCAGCAATCTTGATTCCAGTTTGTGTTTCTTCCAGTCCAGCATTTCTCATGATGTACTCTGCATAGAAGTTAAATAAGCAGGGTGACAATATACAGCCTTGACATACTCCTTTTCCTATTTGGAATCAGTCTGTTGTTCCATGTCCAGTTCTAACTGTTGCTTCCTGACCTGCATATAGGTTTCTCAAGAGGCAGGTCAGGTGGTCTGCTATTCCCATCTCTTTCAAAATTTTCCACAGTTTATTGTGATCCACACAGTCAAAGGCTTTGGCATAGTCAATAAAGCAGAAAGAGATGTTTTTCTGGAACTCTCTTGCTTTTTCCATGATCCAGCAGATGTTGGAAATTTGATCTCTGATTCCTCTGCCTTTTCTAAAACCAGCTTGAACATCTGGAAGTTCACGGTTCATGTATTGCTGAAGCCTGGCTTGGAGAATTTTGAGCATTACTTTCCTAGCCTGTGAGATGAGTGTAATCGTGTGGTAGTTTGAGCATTCTTTGGCATTGCCTTTCTTTGGGATTGGAATGAAAATGGACCTTTTCCAGTCCTGTGGCCACTGCTGACTTTTCCAAATTTGCTGGCATATTGAGTGCAGCACTTTCACAGCATCATCTTTCAGGATTTGGAATAGCTCCACTGGAATTCCATCACCTCCATTAGCTTTGTTCATAGTGATGCTTTCTAAGGCCCACTTGACTTCACATTCCAGGATGTCTGGCTCTAGGTCAGTGATAACACCATTGTGATTATCTGGGTTGTGAAGATCTTTTTGGACAGTTCTGTGTATTCTTGCCACCTCTTCGTAATATCTTCTGCTTCTGTTAGGTTCATACCATTTCTGTCCTTTATCAAGCCCATCTTTGCATGAAATGTTCCCTTGGTATCTCTAATTTTCTTGAAGAGATCTCTAGACTTTCTCATTCTGTTGTTTTCCTCTATTTCTTTGCACTGATCGCTGAGGAAGGCTTTCTTATCTCTCCTTGCTATTCTTTGTAACTCTGCATTCAGATACTTATATCTTTCCTTTTCTCCTTTGCTTTTCGCTTATCTTCTTTTCATAGCTATTTATGAGGCTTCCCCAGACAGCCATTTTGCTTTTTTGCATTTCTTTTCCATGGGGATGGTCTTGATCCCTGGCTCCTGTACAATGTCAGGAACCTCTGTCCATAGTTCATCATTCACTCTATCAGATCTAAGCCCTTAAATCGATTTCTCACTTCCACTGTATAATCATAAGGAATTTGATTTAGGTCATACCTGAATGATCTAATGGTTTTCCCTACTTTCTTCAATTTAAGTCTGAATTTAGCAATAAGGAGTTCTTGATCTGAGCCACAGTCAGCTCCTGGTCTTGTTTTTGCTGACTGTGTAGAGCTTCTCCATCTTTGGCTGCAAAGAATATAATCAATCTGATTTCGGTGTTGACCATCTGGTGATGTCCATGTGTAGAGTCTTCTCTTGTGTTGTTGGAAGAGAGTGTTTGCTATGACTAGTGCGTTCTCTTGTGAAAGCTCTATTAGCCTTTGCCCTGCTTCATTACGTATGCCAAGGCCAAATTTGCCTGTTACTCCAGGTGTTTCTTGACTTCTTATTTTGCATTCCAGTCCCCTATAATGAAAAGGACATCTTTTGGGGGGTATTAGTTCTAAAAGATCATGTAGGTCTTCATAGAACCGTTCAACTTCAGCTTCTTCAGCATTACTGGTTGGGGCATAGACTTGGTTTACTGTGATATTGAATGGTTTGCCTTGGAAACGAACAGAGATCATTCTGTCATTTTTGAGACTGCATCCAAGTACTGCATTTTGGACTCTCTTGTTGACTATGATGGCTACTCCATTTTTTCTAAGGGATTCCTGCCCACAGTAGTAGATATAATGGTCATGTGAGTTAAATTCACCCATTCCAGTCCGTTTTAGTTTGCTGATTCCTAGAATGTGAACATTCACTCTTGCCATCTCCTGTTTGACCACTTCCAATTTGCCTTGATTCATCGACCTAACATTCCAGGTTCCTATGCAATATTGCTCTTTACCACATCGGACCTTGCTTCTATCACCAGTCACATCCACAACTAGGTATTGTTTTTGCTTTGGCTCCATCTCTTCATTCTTTCTGGAGTTATTTCTCCACTGATCTCCAGTAGTATATTGGGCACCTACTGACCCAGGGAGTTCCTCTTTCAGTATCCTATCATTTTGCCTTTTCATACTGTTCATGGGGTTCTCAAGGCAAGAATGCTGAAGTGGTTTGCCATTCCCTTCTCCAGTGAACCACATTCTGTCAGACCTCTCCACCATGACCCACCCGTCTTGGGTGGCTTCATATGACATGGCTTAGTTTCATTGAGTTAGACAAGGCTGTGGTCCATGTGATTAGATTGATGAGTTTTCTGTGATTATGGTTTGTGTGTTTGCCCTCTGATGCCTCTTGCAACACTTACCATCTTACTTAGGTTTCTCTTACCTTGGATGTGGGGTATCTCTTCACGGCTGCTCCCTACCTTGGACGAGGGGTATCTCCTCACCTCCTCCCCTCCTGACTCTCAGCCCTCCTGCACCCACGCAGCCACCGCTCCTTGGACGTGGGGTAGCTCCTCCCGGCTGCCGCCCCTAGTTGAGTACCTACCAAAGACAGACAAATGTGCTTGGTGCCTTCACCTATCTCTTTTAACTTAATCAGCACAAACCTGATTTTCTCAGATGAGAAAATTGAGTGTCAGAAAGGTTAAGTGACTCGTCCACAGTTTTTCATCTGATGGATATAGTTGTTCAGTCACTAACTCTTTCTCTCTCTCTCACTAACTGGTCATGGAACAACAGACTGGTTCAAAATAGGAAAAGGAGTACGTCAAGGCTGTATATTGTCACCATGTTTATTTAACTTATATGCAGAGTACATCATGAGAAATGCTGGACTGGAAGAAACACAAGCTGGAATCAAGATTGCCGGGAGAAATATCAATAACCTCAGATATGCAGATGACACCACCCTTATGGCAGAAAGTGAAGAGGAACTAAAAGCCTCTTGATGAAAGTGAAAGTGGAGAGTGAAAAGGTTGGCTTAAAGCTCAACATTCAGAAAACGAAGATCATGGCATCTGGTCCCATCACTACATGGGAAATAGATGGAGAAACAGTGGAAACAATGTCAAACTTTATTTTTCTGGGCTCCAAAATCACTGCAGATGGTGACTGCAGCCATGAAATTAAAAGACGCTTACTCCTTGGAAGGAAGGTTATGACCAACCTAGATAGCATATTCAAAAGCAGAGACATCACTTTGCCAACAAAGGTTCGCCTAGTCAAGGCTATGGTCTTTCCTGTGGTCATGTATGGATGTGAGAGCTGGACTGTGAAGAAGGCTGAGCGCCGAAGAATTGATGCTTTTGAACTGTGGTGTTGGAGAAGACTCTTGAGAGTCCCTTGGACTGCAAGGAGATCCAACCAGTCCATTCTGAAGGAGATCAGCCCTGGGATTTCTTTGGAAGGAATGATGCTCAAGCTGAAACTCCAGTATTTTGGCCACCTCATGCGAAGAGTTGACTCATTGCAGAAGACTCTGATGCTGGGAGGGATTGGGGGCAGGAGGAGAAGGGGACGACAGAGGATGAGATGGCTGGATGGCATCACTGACTCGATGAATGTGAGTCTGAGTGACCTCCGAGAGCTGGTGATGGACAGGGAGGCCTGGCGTGCTGCAGTTCATGGGGTCGCAAAGAGTCGGACATGACTGAGCGACTGATCTGATCTGATATATAGTTTTCAGTCATGTCCTATTCTTTGTGACCCCATGGACAGCAACAACTCAGGTTTCCTTGTCCTTCAGTATCTCCCAGAGTTTGCTCAAACTCATGTCCATTGAGGTAGTGATGCCATCCAACCATCACATCCTCTGTCTCCCCCTTCTTTTCCTGCCCTCAGTCTTTCCCAGCATCAGGGTCTTTTCCAATGAATTGGTTCTTCACATCAGATGGCAAAAATGTTGGAGTTTCAGCTTCAGCAACAGTCCTTCCAATGAATATTAAAGGTTGATTTCCTTTAGGATTGACTGGTTTGATCTCCTTTCAGTCCAAGGGATTCTCAAGAGTCTTCTCCATCACCACAATTGAAAAACATCAAATCTTTGGCATTCAGTCTTCTTTATGATCTGACTCTCACATCCATAAAGGACTACTGGAAAAACCATGGCTTTGACTATACAAACCTTTGTCAACAAAGTGATATCTCTGCTTTTTAATATGCTTTCTAGGTTTGTCATAGCTTTCCTTTCAAGGAGCAAGAGTCTTTTAATTTTATGGCTGCAGTCACTGTCTGCAGTGATTTTGAAGCCCAAGAAAATAAAATCTGTTACTGTTTCCACTTTTTCCCCATCTATTTGGCATGAAGTGATGGGACCAGATGCCATGATCTTGGTTTTTTGAAGGTTGAGTTTTAAGCCATCTTTTTCACTATTCTCTTTCACTTTTATCAAGAGGCTCTTTAGTTCCTCTTTGCTTTCTGTCATTAAAGTGGCATCATCTGCATATCTGAGGGTGTTGATATTTCTCCCGGCAATCTTGATTCCAACTTGTGCTTCATCCAGCTTGGCATTTCACATGATGTGCGCTGCATATAAGTTAAATAAGCAGAGTGACAATATACAGCCTTGATGTACTCCTTTCCCAATTTTGAACCAGTCTGTTGTTCCATGTTCATTCTAACTATTGCTGCTTGATCTGCATACGGGTTTCTCAGCAGGCAGGCAAGGTGATCTGGTATTTCCATCTCTTCAAGAACTTTCCACAATTTGTTGTGATCCACACAGTCAAAAGTTTTCGCATAGTCAGTGACGCAGAAGTAGACATTTTTCAGGAAGTCCCTTGCTTCCAGTGAATGTTGGCAATTTGATCTATGGTTCCTCTGCCTCTTTGAAACCCAGGTTGTACATCTGAAAGTTCTTGGTTCATGTACTGCTAAAGTCTAACTTGAAGGGTTTTGAGCATAACTTTCCTAGCATGTGAAATGAGCACAGTTGTATAGTAGTTTGACATTTTTTGGCATTGCCTTTCTTTAGGATTGGAATGAAAACTGACCCTTTCTAGTCCTGTGGCCACTGCTGAGTTTTCCAAATTTGCTGACATTGAGTGCAGCACTTTAACAGCATCATCATTTAGGAATAACTCAGCGGGAATTGCATCACCTCCACTAGCTTTATTTGTAGTAACACTTCCTATGGCCCATTTGATTTCACATTCCAGGATGCCAGGCTCTAGGTGAGTGATCACACTATCATGATTATCTGGATCATTAAGACTTTTTTATATAGCTCTTCTTGTATTCTTGCTACCTCTTCTTGATCTCTTCTGCTTCTATGAGGTCCTTACAGTTTCTATTCTTTATTGTGACCATCTTTGAATGAAATGTTCCCCTGATATCTCCAATTCTCTTGAAGAGATCTCTAGCCTTTCCCATTCTATTGTTTCCTATTTCTTTGCATTGTTCACATAAAAAGACTATATTATCTCTCCTTGCTCTTCTCTGGAACTCTGCATTCAGTTGAGTATATCTTTCCCTTTCTCCCTTGCCTTTTGCTTCTCTTGTTTTCTCAGTTATGTGTAAAGACTCCTCAGACAACCATATTGCTTTCTTGCATTTCTTTTTCTTTGGGATGGTTTTGGTCACTACCTCCTATATAATGTTACAAACCTCCATCCAAAGTTCTTCAGACAATCTGTCTACCAGATATAATCCCTTGAATCTACTATCACCTCCACTATATAATCACAAGTGATTTGATTTAGGTCATACCTAAATGGTCTAGTGGTTTTTCCTATTTTCTGCAATTTAAGCCTGAATTCTGCAATAAGGAGCTCATGATCTGAGCCACAGTCAGCTCCTGGTCTTGTTTTTGCTGACTGTGTAGAGCTTCTCCATCTTTGGCTTCAAAGAATATAATCAATCTGATTTCAGTATTGACCATCTGGTGATGTCTACGTATAGAGTGATCTCTTGCAGTTTTAGAAGAGGGTGCAAGCCACAACCAGTGTGTTCTCTTGCATAACTCTGTGCCATCTGATGAATGGCACAGCTCAAAATGTGGTCTGATTCCAAGATAGTGCACTTCCAAAATGGGAGCAATCTCAGTAATCCTAGAATGACTTGATTTTTAAAAGTGTGATTTAAATATGAACTTGTTCCTTTGCTGTGCTTTCAGGACCCTCTGCAGTTTCACTCTGATCGATCTTCCACCTTGCCTTCACTACAGCCTCTCCTCCCTGACTCCCATCTGCAGATCCTGGGTCAGGGCCACTCCTGACTCCTTCCCACCTCTTGGGCACGCCCTGTAGCCTCAAGGCCTCAGCTAAACTCCTACTCCCTGGAATGCCCTCCCTTCCCTTTTCTACCTGTTGAACTTTATTCTTCTGTAAATAATCAAACAAATAAAATTGGCCCTCTCCTGAGTGTTCATGATATAGGGCATGAGACTAATTTGGCATTCAATAATTGTCTGTGTAAAAAAAATGAATGCAAGAATGCCTAGTTTTAATTCTTCTCTACCAAGAGGCAACTCCAAGTTTTCCTTTCTAACCCAACAGCATTTTGCTTGCATTTCTAATTTCTCAGTCTGTTCTGTGATGAGATGATATGTCTGCCCCTGTCCCCCAACAAATATGTGAACTCCCAAAGCCAAGGTTAGGTCACACTCATCTCATGGCCTTCCATAGCACCTAGCCTAGGGCTGAAATTTAGTAAGGGATCAGACATGACATATATAGACTTAAACTGTATAACATGAAATGTACATCTGCACTTTAAAGAACTAGATTTTTCAATTAGCTGGTGAATCCTACCATTTGTAATAAACAAAAGCCTGTTTCATGCTAATGAATGCTGCTGATATAGGAGCAAAGCTTTCCTTTGGATCATTCTAGTGACTTTTACCTTGCCCAGTACTTAGCTAATCCAATTCTGAGAATACAGCGTCACTGCTGGGTGATGAAATGGAGCCATTTTGGGAAGCTAAGCGGAAAAACCTCCCAGGAGGAGTTATTTACGCACCTGCTAGACTGCCTATAATAAATGATACTGGCCAGCTCGCAGTATGCTCTCCTTGCACACCCTGTACTCTGACAGTGTCCTCCATGCCTGAATCTACTGGGTGACTTCCAAGAAGATTTGGAAATTAAACATATTTTTCAACCTCCAGAAAGTACCAAGGGACAACCTGAAAAGTGACACTAAGCAGTAGATGATTACATTTCTTTTTAAAAGTCTTTAAAAGAACACTTTTTTACAAAAATATTTGAATGTTGAGAAAGTGGATAGTGAAGGTTAGAAGGAGAGATCAGAGAGAAAATTTTAACACAGAATGCAAAATTCTGGCACTTTCTAGACAGATAATACCACAAAACAGAAGAAATCTTATAAATACCAAAGAAGGCAGTAATAATATATTTAATTTCTCTGTCACTCCCTTTTGTCTCCTCAGATATTCTTCAGCATTTTCTGGACATTCATTCCAAATAACTAACCAACAAAGATTTACAGAAAATCTTCCATACCGTGGACCCAACCCATGAGAAACAAAAAGAGAAAGAACACCAAAAGAATAGCTACCATTTTTTACATTTTTAAAAATCTTTTAAGAACTTAAAAAGGCTTTCAAATATTGTATTTCATCTCATTCAATCCAAAGTATTACTCTTCTTTTACAGATAAGTAAACGCAAGAGCATATGACCTGGATCACACGGTTTATGAGTGACTGAGTTGGGGACTCCAGTTCTTTTACATCTCTATTCCATTGCCTACAAAGACTAGGGTTAATTTTTTTATATATAAGTCATTTTATTTATTGGGTGCACAATGGGGCATGTGGAATCAGAGTTCTCTGACCAGGGATTGAACCCATGACCCCTGCATTGGAAACACTGTACAGCATATAATGTAATGTTCTTACAATATGAAAAATGTTAAAGAATGTCTTTTACAGACTCCTGGGTAAAAATATATTGGAATTAATTGCTTACATTCTTGTATACCAGATCTCCTATGAGAGGACCCAGAGAAGAAGAAACAAAGAAAAAACTTTGCTGGCAGGTAGGACAAGCACAGGAAAGTGTGCCTTCTGCAAGTAGAAAGCCTGGGCCATCCTGTTCAACCTGGTGCTGCTGGGACCAGAGGAAGGGAGACACTAAAGGCCATCTCACCGCTCTGACTTGTAAAGACCGCGGATCCAGGAAGAAGTGGCATAGAGACTGAGGCCAGGCCCCCTAAACCTGACTGCCGTCCCTATTTCAGCTGTGAAGCTTGGAGGGCTAGAGGCAATGATGAAAAGGCTGCTGCCCAGAGAAGGCAGAGATTTACAGGCGAGTTAAGGAAACTTAGAAAGCAACAGATAATTAAATTTTTCATTAAAAACAATAGAGTAGACTGGACATAGCAAAAAAGTCAAAATCAGTGGTACAGAAGAGAAACTGTCATGGGGTGTGGAGAAAAAAGACAAAGTGATTGAAATAAGAGAAAAGATCATTTGGATTAAAAGAACTGATAAGACAGAAAATATAGATAAGAGATGTTGCTGGGAAAAACAAAAGAGAACAGAATAAATAAAACAAAATAACAAAAAACTATAAAAGAATAAAACTTTCCTGAGCTGATACAACCATAAGGGTCAGAGTCAGCTGCCTGGGACAGAAATGAAGTTTATAAACACTAAATTTCAAGAGAGTCTAAGAAATATGGGTTTTATTCCAAATAGCTGTATGTGCATATGAAAATCAAGAATTAGGTTGCTAAAAAGGGAAATGTGCCTTTAGGGGAAACATTACCAATGTCTGTCATAACTGGATAAAACTATATACTGAATATTTGCAGATCAAAAGGTCCCACTGAGTACCTGGCAAATTACCTCAAAGATTTCAATTACTAGATACATTCAAGTTCAGGAACAATAGAAGAATTTTACAATTATCCAGGCCTCAGACAGCCCTGCAACATTAAAGATCAGATGACAATAGGGAAATATCTATAGTTTTGGGTGCAAAAGATTGCCAGTTAAGACTTGTAAGCTCATCCAAGTTGTCATTTATGTCTGAAGGAACTATAAGAAGATTTCTAGCTACTGAGAAACTCTTAAAGTAAGTCACTCACATCCTTCTTGAAAAAAGGTACTTAAGTTACACTCCAGCCAACTGAGATTAATCAAAATAAAGAATGGAGAAGTTCTGATGAAATGGAACTCATGGTATTACTAAAACCATTTAAGTATATCATATAAAATAATGTTAAAGCATGATTGTAAAAGAGTTTTTAAAATACAAAATAATAATTATTGAAAGAGAAAATAATGTTAGAATAATATCTGGTATACCTGTGGCTGATTTATCTTGATGTATGGCAGAAGCCATCACAATATTGTAAAATAATTATCCTCTAATTTAAAAAAAAATAACATCTGGTATGTATTTGTCAAAATTCAATGAAAATACATTTAAGATTTGTGTATTTCATTGTTTGCAAACTTTACCTCAAAGGGCTAAAAAGACTGCAAGCAAATATTAAATTCCAGTTAATAATGCTCATGCTGAAATATTTTGAGCAAAGTGTTCTGATATCTTCAATTTACTTTGAAATGTATTTTTTTTTAAATTGGGTTGATAAATGGACAGAAGAATGGATACATACATAGCAAATCAAACAAAGTATGACAGCAATGGTGGAAACTAGATGTTGGGTATATGGGTGTTCACTGTAGCATCCTCTCAACTTTTCTGTATGTTTGCAAACCAACCATTGGGCAAGGGTCGGGGAGAGTACTATCTGGGTCTAAAATCCAAGACTAAATAAATAGGACATGGAACTGAATAAAATAGGGAAAGAGAGAACAAAAGTGTATTTATTTCCTAACATTACATAGAAAACAATTGATAGCTACTGTTTTTTTTAAATTATTGATTCAGAAAATATAGGCCCTTTCAAATTTTTCAGAGCAATCCAAATGGAATTTTGAAATAAGACCTACACATTCCAGCAACTAACACATGCACACAACAAGCAACAAACAAAAAAAGAGAAAGAAGGCAAATATAAACACCATAGCAGAAAATAAATTTAAAGAGCAAGAAAGAATTCTTAAAAAAAAAAAAAAGAAAGCATAAGCAATTTGACTTATTTCAAATAAAAACTAACAGAGTAACTATGATAATAAACTCTCATATTTGAAAAACCAAACCTATCAATATGCTATCCCAAGATATATACCTAAAATAAAGTATCAGATTAAAGAAAGATAAGCTAGCAAATACATCATACATACAAACAATCTATAAAGAAATCAGGATAAAATATTTATATCCAAGTAGAATTTAATGTGAAAAGCTTAAATGAAATTTAGAGAAATATTAACAAAGTAAGCATAAAGAAAATATAACTGTCATGAATCATTATATGTCAGATGTGTGTTAGTCGCTGAGTTGTTTCCAACTCTTTGTTTTGTAGCCATGGATTGTAGCCTGCCAGGCTCCTCTGTCCATGAGTTTCTCCAGGCAAGAATACTGGAGTGGGTTGCCATGCCGTCCTCCAGGGAATTTTCATATCCCAGAGATAGAACCCAGGTCTCCTGCTTTGCAGGCAGATTCTTTACTGTCTGAGTCACCAATATAGAACTAAAATAATAATAAAGCAAGAATTCTCAGAAATTCAGGGGGAAATTTTGACAGAAACATAGTAGTAATGGGAGACTTTAAGGTAATGTCTTTGACAGCTCACATATGTGTATGTAATACACATACCACACCATAAGGAGCACCTCAGGTATGTTTCAGTCAGTGCAAAGCTAATCAGGGCAATAACTCTGCTTGTTCTAGAGGGTGTATTTTTCCTAATGAAAGCATACTGTGTATGGACTTGGCATTACACATCAAGGATTTATACTTGTCTCATGCTATCAAAAAAACTCTATTTTTACCACATGTGCTGGTCACAAACCGTTCTCAACAAGTAAGACCCAACCAGGCCCATGAGCTATAAAGTTAGAGCTCATTGTTGATTTGGAGAAAGAAGAAATAGTATGAGCTGTAAGAACTGGAAAAGAGGTTTTATAACTATTAATATCGAGATAGTTCAAAGTAGTGGGTCCTAGTGCAAGATCAGATGATAGAAGAAAGAGATTTCAAGTCTTCCAAGCCAATCTTCATTCCCTAAAACCAGATCATGCTTCCACAAACAGATAGATGGGAAGAGCAATGAAGTTAAGGGCAAGTTGATAGGTGTCCATGAGGATATTTTGAATTTGCTATAATGACAAGATAGACCACTGGAGAGGTTTTGCAAACTGATGCTTTGCAGAACAGCATCTGGATTGAAAGTCCAGATTGAAGAGTGTTCATCACTTTTGTGATGCAAGTTACTTACAAAGAGGATACAGGATTAGCAAAACCTGCTAAAGCCAGGCAACAAGACATTTAAATCCAGACAGAGAAGTCTGTGCATGACTCAATAGGCAATGAAAAGCCAGCCAAGGTTTTGGATCAGAGACGCTGTCCTAATAGGGAATTCCAGTTTCTAAGCCTAATTTCACCTCCCTATATGTGTCTCAGCTAATGCTTCTTCTGCCCTACAGGGTAATGCAGAGCTCCTACCTCCACCTGACAATAGAGAGAAAAGCAGAAATGACATTTCACTTTCGTGCGGTTCACAGGACTAGCAGGAAAAGCCTTTGGAGAAGGCACAAGACACTCTGAGGAAACCACATTAATCATCAACCCAGGAAACTGGAACACTCCACAAAGCCATTGCTATAAATTCAATATTTACCCAAAATCTGGAGGTTGAAGTTCTTATTACTCAGGAAAGGAAAACATGAAAAGCTGCCAGAAAGAGAGCCCACTTGCTATCTAGACTCCCCAAATCATCCTCAAGGGCAACATTCTCAGATTACAGAGCAGGCAGCAGTTGCCAATAGATAGCATGCCTTGACTAATAACATGTTCATATACTTTGTTCTTCCTAATGACTGTGTCCATTTTGAGAGGAGGAAACCTTAGCCCCAAGGGCACAGTGACTTGTCCAATGTCACACAGCAAGTAAACACCCAAGCTGATAGTCAAACCCAGTCTGCCCTGCTACTCAACCTCACAGACCACAGCAGACAGAGAGATAGAGAGAAAATTACCTGTACTGTGTCTGAAGAAGCATACCCATGCAAAGTTCATTTGGTCTGCTCTTTGGAAGCAGACCATGGTGTTGAAGGAACCTGCATACACTCAACTGGGTTTAGGGTGAAGTCACTGGGACCCTCTCTATAATTTCTAAAAAAAAAAGCATCTGTGAGCTTCCTTCAGGAAGCTTACTACAGCCTGGTTTGGCTGGAGCCCAGCTCAGAGTTCTTGGACTAGAATCTCAAGGTAGGGCCCTGGAACATGAATTCCTAATAAGCCTCTCCAGTAGATCTTATACAAACTGAAGAACAAGAGCCATTGGGGTTTACATTCCTGACCAAACAACGCTGGAAGAGTGAAACCAGACCTTGTCCCCAAGACTGAGATCAGATGGAACAGGGTGCCTTGTCCTGCCATCCGTTCCAGGTCCAGATGGGCCCTTCTGGCCCCTGCTCATTGCTCAGCTCAATTTAGCCTACACGACTGAAGCGACTTAGCAGCAGCAGCAGCAGCAGTCCTCCTAAAGGACATCCCTCTGCTGTTTTAGTTTCTAAGATTTGTCCTATAAGCAATCTTTCTCTCCTAATGAGGTTATTGGTGCCATATTACCACCAGGAAGGTGGCCCTGGTGTGCAGCTCAATTAAGAAAGGTGTTTTAAATTCTTTATATTTCTTTATTTAGCTGCAGCATTGGTTCTAGATTTGCTAAATAATAAAATGTTGTTAATGAGCTAAAGTATGGGGCTCATTCAATTCAGTTCTGTAGCTTCCTAAGTGTTGATACCTGTTCTTCCTTATACCATTGTCAAATTTTTCTTCTCCCTATGCTGGAAACAGAGAGATGGAGAGAGGAAACCACTCGAGTATCAGATGGCAAAGACTGATTCTCAGCCAGATTGTGACTGACTGACCTCAGAATGAACCTGCAAAGTCATCTCTTAACATAGGGAGTTTTATTCCTCTGGAAGCCCCACTCTGGAGAGTCTGGTTGCAGTGTCCCCATGCAGCAAGTTCTGCTGTTCTCTGGAGGAACCAAGGGGAGACCTGAGTTGGGATGATGTAGCCTTGTTACCAAAAGTGTCGTCCATGGAGCAGCGTTAGCAGCATCGCCTGAGAGCTCATTGAAAATGCTGACTTGCAGCCCCACTCCAAAGCTCCTGAATCAGCATCTGGACTCAACAAGACCCTCAACTGGTCCTTACACACTTTAAAATTTGAGAGGCACTGCTCTAGGTCCTTCCAGTTTAAACCAGAATGTCCCAGGCTTTCCTCAGAGAGAGTCACCCACTAGAAACCAGCCCATGCCCACCCCAGTGGTAGCACTGCTCTTTTCTTAAAAGCAGGCATGGGTGAAACCACTAACCTCCCCCCCACCTTTTTTTTTTTAAGAAAAATCAAAACAGAAAAGATCAAGAAAGGGTTTCTAGACTTGAGAAGTTCAAAAGCCCATATTTCATCTCACTCCCATAACCACCAATCTGCCCTCCACCACGCCCAAGGCCTGCGTCTCTGCTCTGCCAAGCCACAGCTGAATGAAAAGCCAGAAGGAAGCACTCTTTCTGACCCAGGAAAGCCAGGAATGCCAATACAGAGAGCAAACTTCTCATCCACAGAATCACAGCAGATGGGAGTGGGAAGGGCCCTTAGAAGTCGTTTCCCACCATTTCATCTTACAGAACAAGAAACTGAGGTCCACTGGAGAAAAGAGGTTTGTTTAAGTGACCCTGGCCCATCAGTGACACAGAGCTGGAGGGGATGGGGCCCAGGTTTCTGTCTTGAGTTCTCTTTCCACGGTACCAGGAGACCTTGGGAAATCTGTGCACGGACTACCCCCAGGCGAGCTTGCAAAAGCCATTTCACAGATTTGCACAGTGTTAACCTGGTGGGCTGCCGTCTCTGGGGTCGCACAGAGTCGGACACGACTAAAGCAACTTAGCAGCAGCAGCAAACTGTATTCTACAGCAAATGTAACATTACTCAGCTGTAACCACTTCTGAGGAGAGATAATCCCAAGGAACCAGTCTGGTGGCAGGTCTCAAAATATCAGGCAAAAAGTGAGAACCCAGCCGAGCCATTCTCAAAAACTTGAACTGAATTCGGCATCAGATTAAGAAATGGAACCAACATTCTTTTTACTCTTTTTTTTCACTTATTCTCCTCCCATTCCAGCCGCCACCACCACACCCCCTGACCTGCCTCTGGCAGCCACCAATCTGTTCTCTGTTTCTATCCGTTTTTTTAATTTTAAATTCCACACATAAGTGAGATCATACAGTATTTCATTTTCTCTGCCTGCCTTACTTCACTGTCTTGTTCCTAACAGGCTGCCCCCATCCACTTTTGGTACTTTTACAATTATTGTGTGAGAAGACCAGTACCACCAGCTCAATGGAATATCTCCATTGAGAGATATTCAATGGTTGTTTAAAGTCACCATTTTTTCCCTTCAAATGCACACAAAACCGACTTGAGAACCAAGACAGAATAACATAAATGTCTGTTAAAACCAAAGTCTCAGCCAGCAACCCCATAACTAGCAGACTCCAGGGAACTCGGATCCAAAATGACCAAGTAAAATCGGTGGGAAAAAAACCCACGGGAGAAGGTGGTTTTGGAGGAGGAGGAGGGTAATTCCCCAAATCCAGTGGAATTCGCCTCAATTCTCCAAGCTTTCTCCGCTACCTCCAGAAGCCAGACCACCTCCCAATCTCAACCTCACTTCCTGTCCCTCTGATGCCTCAACTGTCAAACATCAGCCTCTTGTTTATTCTATCCATGAAAGTCAGATTACTAAACCCAGGGCTCCTGGAATCGATTCCCTCCTCTTTTGTGAGTTTTTTGTTTTGTTTTTTCTTTTTTTTTTTGGTCTTTTTTTTTCCTTTTGGTCCCGAGCACCCTGCGATTTTTCTAAAATGGAGCAAAGAGTGGGGAAAGAGAAGCAGCCAAGTCCCTTTCCTGCAGGGATGTGAGTGACTGCTGTGTTTCCATGGCTCGCCTTCCACTGTTCTCGTGACCCCCGCAGACTCCCCTTATGAGTGAGTGTCCCGGAATGTCTCTTTATTAGGTGTCTGGAGAAGTAAAGCTGTCGTGATGCCAGCGCCCCCACACTGAGGACTTTATTAGTTTTTTAATTTTCTGTCTGGGTGCTCCTGCGGCATCAAACTTTCCACAGCTGTTAGGAGCTATTAAGTAAGTAGCCTCATCGGGCCCTTTCCCCACCCCCACCCTGCTTCTTAATAACAGGAGATATTTCTGGACATGCTACATGGAGTCTTTAAAGAAAGATACTTTGTCTGTCTGTCGGGTGAGAAATTGTTGGGGGACCGGGTGGAAAAAGGATGCGTTGGCCCAAGAAAAGCGCCTTGTTTTTTCTTCCTTGCATCTTGGCTTAGAGCAGGGCTGTTTGGGCGGTGATGACGTGGGGAAACGACCTGGGGGCAGGGGCATGCAGAAGTGAGAACCCACTCTCTCAGCCTTTCTGCCCAGCAAGTAGGGAACCGGAGGGGAGCTCTGACTGTTTTCAGAGCTGACTTGGCATCTGGCCCAGAGCCTGATGCCTGGTTCAAAGCGTTCCCTCCTGAGTGGACCTTCTAAGACCTGCAGCGAGGAATAAAACAGAATGACTTGCAAACTTTCCCCTCGTAGGCACACAGCTGTGGTTCTGGACTAGAAGCCAGGGCTATTGCTCGTGTCCCCTGGAAGGAAATCCTGATCCCCACCACCCCTACGCTCTGCTCCCTGCCAGCATCCCTGAGTGTCCCCAAGCCGGCCATCCACAGGAACCCCTGGGTGTAAATGTAAAGATGGGGGCACGTGCACACACACTGACTCACATAAGCACGTGCACACACACACGTGCACATCCATGGAGTGATGCATTATTAGAGCAAGCAAACTGGCGCTTTCTCACCACACCCCTGGATCTGGAAGGTTAGACCATTTGGTGGGCAGAGGACAAACTAAGGGGCTGGAGAGCCCAGAGAATTCTCAGCATCCCTCCCGGCTCCAGCCTGCCCAGCAATTTGCTTTCCCTTGGCCTCCTTTAAGCCTCTCTTTGAGAAGACCTTATTTGCAGGGTGAATGTGAAAGCCTAGAAAGAAGAAAACCCTTTGGTGATGCCCGCCTGGGGAACAATTTTGCCTCTGAGAGCAAGCTGGTATTTGGGGTTAATCCCTCTGTGGAAACACTGGGTTGAAAGCCCAGAGGAGGTCAGGGGTCTGATTACGGCTTCTGTTTACATATAAACTTCCTGGTCCTAAGAGACAATAGCAAAGGTGGGGGAGGGGAGGGGAAAAGAAAAGAAAGAAAAGGAGAATTTTTTTAATTAAATGGCCTTCTCTCTTAAAAATAAAGTCAACAAAAAGATGGAGCTTGTGGAATCAAGGTTTGATTTTAATGTCTATTTTACAGATAATTTCTTAAAATTTCTCATCAGGATTTACATAATATGGTTGAAGCATTTTTGAAACAAAATTTAAAATTTAGTACTGATATATATGCATATATTTATGTGCATAAGTATATTTTTAAAAATAATAAAATAATCTTAGTTATCTCCTGAGGACCCGAGGTCTGATTTTGTTGTATTTTTGAAAGAGGGTTCTGATTTGATTTTTGTATACTGTGGGTTTTTTTGGTCAAGGAAAGTCATGAAGACTCTACAAGAGGTGGATGAGCTGAAAACTGTGGTGTTTAGGCTAATTAAAAACTGTTATAAACACACACATACAAGAAAAGCCTAGATGACAGTATTAAAGCCAAATAACCTCATTCTTTCAAAAGAATTAAGGAGAAAAAAAAAATTTCCTCCACATGTTCAAAAGAAGGCAAAGCAAAACTATCTAGTTGGTGGGAAGTGAGGTAGGGGGGAATGACAAAATGGTCACCAAAAAAAAGGAGAAGTTTATTTTTAAGATCCATAACTTGAGTGATTTTTTAAAAGATTAAATTTTAAGACAAAATAGTTGCTTCTTTTTTTTGAGAAAAATACATGGGTTTAAGAGTCTGTCCCAGACAACTTTAAGAACATTAAACAAAATATCCATGAAGAAACCTATTGCTTTGGGGGCATTTACGATCAGATAAAACTCAGGTATGTACGATTTAAATCTCTAAACTTCCCCTAATAGAAAAGAAATCCCAAATACTTGATCACTAGTTTCCTTCTGTATTTCTAACTGGTGAGATTATTTGGAGATTTTGCAAATACTATAATGATGTTTCTCACGTTATCAAATAAAAAGGAAAGCATTTCTTCAATAAATCCTCATCTTTCTACTTTGACTCTCCACCTAAAGAATTATTTATGGAAATCCAGACACTATAACATTTTGAAAATGAATTTGTCAATGAAAATATTTTTTAAAAAGCGAAAAAAAGTTGAGATCAAATCTTTTAGGGTATTAACTGCCTCTTCAAAAGAATCAAGACGATTTCTAATTCTTTCACTTGTTCATATGTTCTATGGTCTCCCTAATTCATCAGCTACTTGTTTCCTGCTCTGTCCTCTTGGCCTTTATTCCTCTCATCTCCTAAATGAGAATGGTTTCTTGCTATTTTCTAACACAAATCCTTCAGAGCATCTGACAGCAGGAAGGTAGCTGTTTCAGTTGCAGGAATAAAGAAAAGACAAGGGAAGGAGGAGAAAGAATGACACCAATAAACAATTCAGCGACAAGCGGACGCTGAGTCCAAAAGTTCACCAGCCGAGGCGGTCCAGAAATGCCCCAACTGAAGGCTCGCATTGTGAAGGGACAAGTAACACAAAAGGTCTGCGAGTCTTAGGGGCCCTGGTTTTCCGTCACTCTCCCTTGCATAACCACTTTTGAGAAGGTGAGGCATTTCGCCAGGCTGAATATGGTGGCTGAATAAAGGGGAAAGAATTCGGGACCCACTGGCAAATATCAAAGGTTGTCAGAGAGCAAGTGGTGAGTCAAAGGGTGACATCAGACCATGTTATGGGCAGAAGCAGAAGGCAGCCTAACAATAGCTGCCCTTTGGACTGCAGAAGGCCAAGTGGCTGGGTCTGGGCTCCATGGTGGACTATGGCCACGGTGACCACATCATTCATCCCCTCAAATGGGGCACTTTGGAAAGTAAAAGTCAGGAGTCTGTTCGAATTATGCTGGGGCAACACGTATGTATGAAATAAACTGTTCTAGGCAAACTGGGGCGTTGCTAACCCTAACGAGACTCCCTCCAAAATCTAGGAGATGAAGTTTAGCTGCTCTGAGAGTCTCCTCCACAAAGCTCAGTCCCCGGCTGAGCTGCTTTTTCCAGAAGGGAAAACGTCTCTGGTGGCAAAGAGGAGGCCATGAGTAAGCGCCTTGGCCAAATCAGTGTGGAAATCATATTCTCAGCCCCTTGGGGAGACTCACAATATAAATACAGTCATCCCTCGGGACTGACATGGGATTGGTTCCAGCCTGTGGATATCCAAATCCAGGGATGCTCAAGTCCCCCATATCAAATGGCATAGTCCTGGCTCACATCAGATCAGATCAGTCGATCAGTCGTGTCTGACTCTTTGCGACCCCATGAATCACAGCACGCCAGGCCTCCCTGTCCATCACCAACTCCCGGAGTTCACCTAGACTCACATCCATCGAGTCAGTGATGCCATCCAGCCATCTCATCCTCTGTCATCCCCTTCTCCTCTTGCCCCAATCCCTCCCAGCATCAGAGTCTTTTCCAATGAGTCAACTCTTCACATGAGGTGGCCAAAGTACTCGAGTTTCAGCTTTAGCATCATTCCTTCCAAAGAAATCCCAGGGCTGATCTTCAGAATGGACTGGTTGGATCTCCTTGCAGTCCAAGGGACTCTCAAGAGTCTTCTCCAACACCACAGTTCAAAAGCATCAATTCTTTGGCACTCAGCCTTCTTCATAGTCCAACTCTCACATCCATACATGATCACAAGAAAAACCATAGCCTTGACTAGGCGAACCTTTGTTGGCAAAGTAATGTGTCTGCTTTTGAATATGTGATCTAGGTTGGTCATAACTTTCCTTCCAAGGAGTAAGTGTCTTTTAATTTCATGGCTGCAGTCACCATCTGCAGTGATTTTGGAGCCCCCAAAATAAAGTCTGACACTGTTTCCACTGTTTCCCCATCTATTTCCCATGCAGTCATGGGACCAGATGCCATGATCTTCATTTTCTGAATGTTGAGCTTTAAGCCAACTTTTTCTCTCTCTACTTTCACTTTCCTCAAGAGGCTTTTTAGTTCCTCTTCACTTTCTGCCATAAGGGTGGTGTCATCTGCATATCTGAGGCTATTGATATTTCTCCCAGCAATCTTGATTCCAGCTTGTGTTTCTTCCAGCCCAGCATTTCTCATGATGTACTCTGCATATAAGTTAAATAAGCAGGGTGACAATATACAGCCTTGACGTACTCCTTTTCCTATTTGGAACCAGTCTGTTGGTCCATGTCCAGTTCTAACTGTTGCTTCCTGACCTGCATATAGGTTTCTCAAGAGGCAGATCAGGTGGTCTGCTATTCCCATCTCTTTCAGAATTTTCCACAGTTTATTATGATCCACACAGTCAAAGGCTTTGGCAGAGTCAAGAAAGCAGAAATTGATGTTTTTCTGGAACTCTCTTGCTTTTTCCATGATCCAGAGGATGTTGGCAATTTGATCTCTGGTTCCTCTGCCTTTTCTAAAACCAGCTGGAACATCAGGAAGTTCACGGTTCACATATTGCTGAAGCCTGGCTTGGAGAATTTTGAGCATTACTTTACTAGCATGTGAGATGAGTACAATGGTGCGGTAGTTTGAGCATTCTTTGGCATTGCCTTTCTTTGGGATTGGAATGAAAATGGACCTTTTCCAGTCCTGTGGCCACTGCTGACTTTTCCAAATTTGCTGGCATATTGAGTGCAGCACTTTCACAGCATCATCTTTCAGGATTTGGAAGAGCTCAACTGGAATTCCATCACCTCCACTAGCTTTGTTAGTAGTGATGCTTTCTAAGGCCCACTTGACTTCACATTCCAGGATGTCTGGCTCTAGGTCAGAGATCACACCATCGTGATTATCTGGGTCGTGAACATCTTTTTTGTACAGTTCTTCTGTGTATTCTTGCCACCTCTTCTTAATATCTTCTGCTTCTGTTAGGTCCATACCATTTCTGTCCTTTATCAAGCCCATCTTTGCATGAAATGTTCCCTTGGTATCCCTGATTTTCTTGAAGAGATCCCTAGTCTTTCCCATTCTGTTGTTTTCCTCTATTTCTTTGCATTGATCGCTGAAGAAGGCTTTCTTATCTCTTCTTGCTATTCTTTGGAACTCTGCATTCAGATGCTTATATCTTTCATTTTCTCCTTTGCTTTTCGCTTCTCTTCTTTTCACAGCTATTTGTAAGGCCTCCCCAGACAGTCATTTTGCTTTTTTGCATTTCTTTTCCATGGGGATGGTCTTGATCCCTGTCTCCTGTACAATGTCACGAACCTCATTCCATAGTTCATCAGGCACTCTATCAGATCTAGGCCCTTAAATCTATTTCTCACTTCCACTGTATAGTCATAAGGGATTTGATTTAGGTCCTACCTGAATGGTCTAGTCCTGGCTACAGAGGGCCAATTGTATTAGCACATTAGAGACTTCGAGGAGGCTTGCAGTGAACTAAGGCATTCTTCAACCCAGAGTATTCCCAAAGGTTTTGGACCACCATGAGGTCTTCTGTCAGCCCAACACCTAGAACATTCAGGCAAACATTGCTTTAAACCTCGAGAGTCAGAGTGTAGAGGGAAGGGCTGGGATGACAGGCCTTCTCCGGGAAGCTGGCAAAGTCCCCGGGAGCTGCCGGTATTCCTGAGGGCAACACAGGCACGTGCTCAGCTGGGTGAGGTCACACAAGAACCTCCCCTGGCGCAGCCAAAAGGTCTACAGAAGCACGTCTGAAGCCACCCCGTGCCATGAGCAGGAAGTCTCTGAGTTCACATGAATGCAGACAGGCCTCGCCGGCCCACATAATCCATTTCTTCAGACAGCTGCAAGGACTGCAATAGATGTTAAGGATGTGGTGAGCCCAACCCAAACTCAGCTAAGACACAGAGAATATCTGTCTTCCTGTAAGGATTGCCACCTCAGGGTAAGTCTGAGGCTACACCTCATCTATCCCACTGTGTCTCCGACCTGTGTGTCCTGAGGTAGGGCCTGAGAGAGCATGGGGGATGCAGACCCAGTCAGACAACACTGTAAACAAGAGGATGAGTTCTGGGAAGGGAGGTGATAGGAGGCAAGCCAGAGGCGGCCTGAGCTCTAGCAAAAAGCACTGTCTCTGGCTGTGGTGGGCAGTAATGCAGTCTATGAGGAAGAAACTGCTGGTCCCATGAATGCTCCATGGTTCTTACCTGGGTTATCACAAAATCCTCTGAGGCCATCTACTCGTGGCCAGTCTCCTTCTATTCCTATTTGCCTTTCATTTTGCAGCAGGAAACCCACTAACTTACGGAAGCATCTCAGAGCATCTCACAACGAGTTGGTGGGCAGGAAAGCCCTAAAGAAAGGTCTTGGTGATTGGGGGCAGGGTGGGGGTGGGGATCAACAATTCTCATCACCAGTATCCCCACTCCTTCACCTGGTGCCCAAGGACCTTCAAGAGCACCTCTAAGACGCTCTCCTCCTCCCCACTCTCCCTCACTTCCACCTGCCTTCACTACATCTACTTATATCCAGATGCTCATGATCCCCAAACATACCACTCTTCTCATAATCCTTTGCTTTTCCAAATGCTGTTCCTTGCCTGTAAAATCCCTGTCTTCCCATCAAAGTTTTCCTCATGTACTTTAAGACCTACCTGAGATTTCACATTTTAGCTGAGCATCCTTCTCCATTGTGCCTACTCCATCCCCCCTCAAGCAGAATTCAAGCCTTCCCCCTGGCGCACCCGTATCAACTCATCTGGCCCTCATCATGCCCTAGGGTAATCTCCTGACCTGGACTCTGAATGCCTGAGGGCAAGATGCTGTCACACCAACTCCTCTGTCCCCGAGCTGACCCCAACGCCTGTTGCAGAGTCAGTGCCCAGTTGATGTGGTGTCGTGGGCCAACAGACAGAGCATATTCAAGAGTTAGTCTTCCTCAGCCTTTAACATTTTAGATTTGAAAATTAAAGGCACCAAAAACATGTCTTTATGTTGGAATCTGAAAAGAATGATCAAAATGATGAAAATGTAGAAATACACTAGAAATTCACAACTATGACTGAGCAAAAAGATGTTCCTGGAGGTAACTAGCCTATCTATTCAGTTCACAAGAGATGGTAGTAGGAATGGTTAAAGCCCTTTTAAAGGGGACTAGAAAAATAAATAAATAAAGGGGACTAGAGGCTACTACCTCAATCCTCACCCAAAATCCAAAGTTTTTCTAGGAGACAGGTATAAACATTGGCACAGATAGTTACCTTCAGCTCAGAGAGGTTTCTAAGATGGAAGAAATATTAGGGTAAGCAAGAAATATGGGCAGGCAACTTGGACTTAAGTAAGAAAAAAGGAAATCAAGGAAAAAAGATGGTACCTGGGAGACGAGAACAAAAAAATCACAGTTCAGTTCAGTTCAGTTGCTCAGTCGTGTCTGACTCTTTGCGACCCCATGAATTACAGCACACCAGGTCTCCCTGTCCATCACCAACTCCCGGAGTTCACCTAGACTCACATCCATCGAGTCAGTGATGCCATCCAGCCATCTCATCTTCTGTTGTCCCCTTCTCCTCTTGCCCCCAATCCCTCCCAGCATCAGAGTCTTCTCCAATGAGTCAACTCTTCACATGAGGTGGCCAAAGTACTGGAGTTTCAGCTTTAGCATCATTCTCCCAAAGAAATCCCAGGGCTGATCTCCTTCAGAATGGACTGGTTGGATCTCCTTGCAGTCCAAGGGACTCTCAAGAGTCTTCTCCAACACCACAGTTCAAAAGCATCAATTCTTTGGCACTCAGCCTTCTTCACAGTCCAACTCTCACAACCATACATGACCACAAGAAAAACCATAGCCTTGACTAGGCGAACCTTTGTTGGCAAAGTAATGTCTCTGCTTTTGAATATGCTATCTAGGTTGGTCATAACTTTCCTTCCAAGGAGAAAGCATCTTTTAATTTCATGGCTGCAGTCACCATCTGCAGTGATTTGGAGCCCCCAAAATAAAGTCTGACACTGTTTCCACTGTTTCCCCATCTATTTCCCATGAAGTGATGTGACCAAATGCCATGATCTTCATTTTCTGAATGTTGAGCTTTAAGCCAACTTTTTCACTCTCTACTTTCACTTTCCTCAAGAGGCTTTTGAGTTCCTCTTCACTTTCTGCCATAAGGGTGGTGTCATCTGCATATCTGAGGTTATTGCTATTTCTCCTGGCAATCTTGATTCCAGCTTGTGCTTCTTCCAGCCCAGCATTTCTCATGATGTACTCTGCATATAAGTTAAATAAGCAGGGTGACAATATACAGCCTTGACGTACTCCTTTTCCTATTTGGAACCAGTCTGTTGTTCCATGTCCAGTTCTAACTGTTGCTTCCTGACCTGCATATAGGTTTCTCAAGAGGCAGATCAGGTGGTCTGCTATTCCCATCTCTTTCAGAATTTTCCACAGTTTATTATGATCCACACAGTCAAAGGCTTTGGCATAGTCAATAAAGCAGAAATAGATGTTTTTCTGGAACTCTCTTGCTTTTTCCATGATCCAGAGGATGTTGGCAATTTGATCTCTGGTTCCTCTGCCTTTTCTAAAACCAGCTGGAACATCAGGAAGTTCACGGTTCACATATTGCTGAAGCCTGGCTTGGAGAATTTTGAGCATTACTTTACTAGCATGTGAGATGAGTGCAATTGTGTGGTAGTTTGAGCATTCTTTGGCATTGCCTTTCTTTGGGATTGGAATGAAAACGGACCTTTTCCAGTCCTGTGGCCACTGCTGACTTTTCCAAATTTGCTGGCATATTGAGTGCAGCACTTTCACAGCATCATC
Organism: Tragelaphus eurycerus; assembly: GCA_935064755.1. Classification (NCBI taxonomy): domain Eukaryota; kingdom Metazoa; phylum Chordata; class Mammalia; order Artiodactyla; family Bovidae; genus Tragelaphus; species Tragelaphus eurycerus. The sequence goes on along the minus strand of CAKXYN010000018.1, from coordinate 26,221,240 downwards.
TTTCAGGATTTGGAAGAGCTCAACTGGAATTCCATCACCTCCACTAGCTTTGTTAGTAGTGATGCTTTCTAAGGCCCACTTGACTTCACATTCCAGGATGTCTGGCTCTAGGTCAGAGATCACACCATCGTGATTATCTGGGTTGTGAAAATCTTTTTTGTACAGTTCTTCTGTGTATTCTTGCCACCTCTTCTTAATATCTTCTGCTTCTGTTAGGTCCATACCATTTCTGTCCTTTATCAAGCCCATCTTTGCATGAAATGTTCCCTTGGTATCCCTGATTTTCTTGAAGAGATCTCTAGTCTTTCCCATTCTGTTGTTTCCCTCTATTTCTTTGCATTGATCACTGAAGAAGGCTTTCTTATCTCTTCTTGCTATTCTTTGGAACTCTGCATTCAGATGCTTATATCTTTCCTATTCTCCTTTGCTTTTCGCTTCTCTTCTTTTCACAGCTATTTGTAAGGCCTCCCCAGACAGCCATTTTGCTTTTTTGCATTTCTTTTCCATGGGGATGGTCTTGATCCCTGTCTCCTGTACAATTTCACGAGCCTCATTCCATAGTTCATCAGGCACTCTATCTATCAGATCTAGGCCCTTAAATCTACTTCTCACTTCCACTCTATAATCATAAGGGATTTGATTTAGGTCATACCTGAATGGTCTAGTGGTTTTCCCTACTTTCATCAATTTAAGTCTGAATTTGACAATAAGGAGTTCATGATCTGAGCCACAGTCAGCTCCTGGTCTTGTTTTTGCTGACTGTATAGAGCTTCTCCATCTTTGGCTGCAAAGAATATAATCGATCTGATTTCAGTGTTGACCATCTAGTGATGTCCATGTGTAGAGTCTTCTCTTGTGTTGTTGTAAGAGGGTGTTATGACCAGTGCATTTTCTTGGCAAAACTCTATTAGTCTTTGCCCTGCTTCATTCTGTATTCCAAGGCCAAATTTGCCTGTTCTCGAGGTGTTTCTTAACTTACTACTTTTGCATTCCAGTCCCCTATAATGAAAAGGACATCTTTTTTGAGTGTTAGTTCTAAAAGGTCTTGTAGGTCTTCATAGGACTGTTCAACTTCAGCTTCTTCAGCGTTACTGGTTGGGGCATAGACTTGGATTACTGTGACATTGAATGGTTTGCCTTGAAAACAGAGTTCATTCTGTCGTTTTGGAGATTGCATCCAAGTACTGCATTTTGGACTGTTTTGTTGACCATGATGGCCACTCCATTTCTTCTGAGGAATTCCTGCCCACAGTAGTAGATATAATGGTCATCTGAGTTAAATTCACCCATTCCAGTCCATTTGAGTTCGCTGATTCCTAGAATGTCGACATTCACTCTTGCCATCTCTTGTTTGACCACTTCCAGTTTGCCTTGATTCATGGACCTGATATTCCAGGTTCCTATGCAATATTGCTCTTTACGGCAACGGACCTTGCTTCTATCACCAGTCACATCCACAGCTGGGTGTTCTTTTAGCTTTGGCTCCATCCCTTCATTCTTTCTGGAGTTATTTCTCCACTGATCTCCAGTAGCATATTGGGCACCTACTGACCTGGGGAGTTCCTCTTTCAGTATCCTATCATTTTGCCTTTTCATACTGTTCATGGGGTTCTCAAGGCAAAAATATTGAAGTGGTTTGACATTCCCTTCTCCAGTGGACCATATTCTGTCAGATCTCTCCACCATGGCCTAGAGGAGCTATCCCAGGTTGAAGGTCAGGAAGGGTGGCCGTGAGGAGATACCCCTCATCCAAGGTAAGGAGTAGTGGCTGTGCTTTGCTGGAACAGCCGTAAAGAGATAAGAGAAACCCAATTAAGACGGTAGGTGTTACAAGAGGGCATCAGAGGGTAGACACACTGAAACCATACTCACAGAAAACTAGTCAATCTAATCACACTAGGACCACAGCCTTGTCTAACTCAAAAAAAGCACAGAGCTATCAATAAAAGCATAGTCCCATCAGAGGAGAAGGATCTTCTCCTAGAAGTACCTGTGGCCCAAGGACCTAGAAAACAGAAGCGAAAAGTGAGAAAGAAGCATACATCATTAGGAGTAAAGAAGCATACATACATCATCAGTAGAGCTCAAAAAGCAAGCCTGCAATTTGGCTGTTCTCTGGTTAATTTTTATCCATCAAAATACAGCCCAAGATACCAAAATATCCCTAACACACTTCACAAGCTTTTCAAGGCAGAAAATCTGTGTATGGATTTGGGTATGAACAAATTCACAGAAATTCTGGGGCCAAGAGCAACAAGGTAAGGACAAAGAAGAAACAGGAAACATGGAAAGGGGGCTAGTCAGAACACAGAATGACCAATGCGGGCCATTGTCTCCTCCCAGCAAAACCAGAGGCCAGTGGAACTTTACAGCACCTCAAAGGCTTACTGTCACAGAGAAAGGTCCAACAAAACAGTTAGAAAGGATAGTTTCATCATGGGGAAAGCTCTGGAGCACTGCTGAGTGAACTTCATGTAGGTGGAATCATAACGCTGCAAACTCAGTCCTTGAGATCACAGCCTCTCGAACTTGGAGGGAGATGGTCTAAGTCAACCCCACTGTGTCTCTGAGACTCTTCCATGTGGGCTGTTTCATGAGATCAGTCAGTTTCTGCTCCACCATCTTTAGGTATCTGGACTTATAGAAAGTTCTTGCTTATAATGAGCCAACGTCTTCCCCTACAGAGGAGGAGGAGGAAAATCTGGAAGCTAACAGAGTCAGCTACACTCCCCCAGGATGGGTCCTCAGGTATATGAAGGCAAGTCTCAACTTCCTCACTAAGCCTCCCTCCCTCACTTGCTGTGACACAAGTTTTATGTCACTCTCCTGAGGCTATGCTCTAGTTGGAACCCAGTGCAGAACACCTGTGGGCCAGATCTCACTCCTGTCTATCATTATGCAGCCATTAGTAGACTATTCTGGTGCAACAGCAGCTGTATCTCAATGCACAAAGAACAAACACTTAAAAAAACAAACAAACAAACTAGCTGAATAGTTTGTGTTGTTCCTGCCAAAAACCTATGATGTGAATATAAGAGCCAGCATAGCTGCCATTGGGCTAGCTAGCATCACCCCCCTTTTCTCCTCCCTTGCTTTTTCCCTCTCTTCTTTAGTCCTTGTGTGTTGAGATTTAATCTTGTTGGGGCTTCCTCCTCCCCCTTCCAAAGAAATTTTCACTCAGAGTGCCCTGCACCTCAATCAGATCAGATCAGTCGCTCAGTCGTGTCCGACTCTTTGCGACCCCATGAACCGCAGCACGCCAGGCCTCCCTGTCCATCACCAGCTCTCGGAGGTCACTCAGACTCACATCCATCGAGTCAGTGATGCCATCCAGCCATCTCATCCTCTGTCGTCCCCTTCTCCTCTTGCCCCCAATCCCTCCCAGCATCAGCGTCTTCTCCAATGAGTCAACTCTTCGCATGAGGTGGTCAAAATACTGGAGTTTCAGCTTCAGCATCATTCCTTCCAAAGAAATCCCAGGGCTGATCTCCTTCAGAATGGACTGGTTGGATCTCCTTGCAGTCCAAGGGACTCTCAAGAGTCTTATCCAACACCACAGTTCAAAAGCATCAATTCTTCGGCGCTCAGCCTTCTTCACAGTCCAGCTCTCATATCCATACATGACCACAGGAAAGACCATAGCCTTGACTAGGCGAACCTTTGTTGGCAAAGTGATGTCTCTGCTTTTGAATATGCTATCTAGGTTGGTCATAACTTTCCTTCCAAGGAGTAAGCGTCTTTTAATTTCATGGCTGCAGTCACCATCTGCAGTGATTTTGGAGCCCAGAAAAATAAAGTCTGACACTGTTTCCACTGTTTCTCCATCTATTTCCCATGTAGTGATGGGACCAGATGCCATGATATGTGCCCCTAAAATTATTGTTGTTGTTCAGTTGCTAAGTTGTATCTGACTCTTTGCAACCCCATGAACTGTAGCATGCCAGGCTCCTCTGTCTTCCACTATCTCCTGGAGTTTGCTCAAACTCATGTCCATTGAGTCAGTGATGTTATCTACCCATCTCATTCTCTGCTGCCCTCTTCTCCTTGTGCCTTCAATCTTTCCCAGCATCAGGATCTTTTCCAGTGAGTCAGTTCTTTGCATCAGATGGCTAAAGTATTGGAGCTTCAGCAACAGTCCTTCCAGTGAATATTCAGGATTGATTTCCTTTAGAATTGACAGGTTTGATCTTCTTGCTATCCAAGGGACTCTCAAGAGTCTTCTCCAGCACCACAGTTCAAAAGCATCAATTCTTAGGCATTCAGCCTTCTTTATGGTCCAACTTTCACATCCACACATGACTACTGGAAAAACCATAGCTTTGACTAGATGGATCTTTGTTGGCAAAGTAATATCTCTGCTTTTTAATATGCTGTCTAGATTTGTCATAGCTTTCTTTCCAAGGAGCAAGTGTCTCTCAATTTCATGGGTGCAGTCACTGTCTACAGTGATTTTGGAGCCTAAGAAAAATAAAATAAGAATTCCCAAAAGTACCACAGAAGAGTGAGAGGTACTAAAGAATAGCTCAACCCACCAAAGCTGGAAATGGAGAGAGGTTCCCAGACAGGACGGTGGTTGCTGATCCCATAGCCTCTAGCACCGGGTTCCTGAGACTATCTCCTCTTAGAACATCTGGCATCTCAGGTCAGGAATCTAGCTACCTCTCTCTTAATAAAATCATATTCCTGCCCTCTAAGCTAACCACAGTCAGAAACTAAAAAAAACAAAACAAACAAAAAACCAGGAGGATCACTAGGAGCCAGAGTGTATGATTTATCTGCAGGAAAAGAAATAGCTCCTCACTTTCAGGCAGCATTGGCTGCTTAGTGACTATTTTCACATTCATCATCCCATCTGGTTCTCAGGGGAATCCAGGGATACAGGTAGGACAGGAGTTATTTTCATTTTCCAGATGAGGAAATTGAAGTCTAGAGGAGAAAAAGTGATCTCCCCAAATATGCAACAAATAAGAGAAAGAGCTGATTCTAGAATCAAGGTTTCTAGTCTCTTTCTGATGGTCACTGATGCACTGATACAGTAACAGGCTTAAAATATCCCCATATTAAGTGCTTTATGCCTCCAGCAACAGCCCAGTGAAAGTTAACACTTTTGGGGGATGTAACTGAGCTCAAATCAAGTAACTTCTATCCTGCAGCTCTAACCCTCAACCCATGATGGCACAGTGACATCCTGTGAGATAAATGCCATCTGTGCGGGGCCCAAAGGAACACTCCGCCACAACCTGTAGCACCACAGGCCCTGCTGACTCAGGAGGAGCATTCCCACGGGTGACCACAGTTGGCTCCAGGCTGTTGCCCTGGGAGACCAGAGAATCAGCAAGCAAAGAGCTGCCTGCCCTGCCCAGCCTCTCCGGGGCAATAGCTTAGCCCCAAAGCTGGCAAGCGCCCACGAGTTGGGTGTGACTCGGCTGGGTGCCCAGCCCTGCAAGCCTGTCCAGGTCTCAGTTCCTGGTAACACCCTCATGCTTCACCCTCTTGCATATGGGAGAAGAGTCATCAATCTGGCAGCAGCCCAGCTCAGCAGCTGATTGGAACAGGGAACAGTAGAAATCTTCACCAGACCAACCTTTCTTCCACAAATTTGCTCAAACATGCAGGAATACATTTAGTGATCTTCTTACTAGCAACCTGGAAAAGACGGTCTGTAAATGCTACTCAACAAGCAGTTCCTGGGCATACAGTCACACAGACTTGCAATGAGGGGATGCCCATGGCAAGGTGCCATGCAAAAAGGGATGTAAAAATACCAGAGTACTACCTACCTCAGTTCAGATTCCAGTTCACCTGGGTAATAGCTTTGTGACCCTGTGTAATAGGGTCACAGTAATAGTATTAGTAATAGTAACATGTAATAGCTTTGTGACCCTGTGTAATAGAGTCACAGTAATAGTATTAGTAATAGTAATAGTAACGTGTAATAGCACGTTACTAACCTTCTCTGTGCCTCAGTTTTATTGTCTGCAAAATGGGGATGATAGCACCTAGCATACAGATTTATGTGAATTCAATAAGATGGTCACAACTAAAGCGCTTAAAACAGTGCTCTGAATGTAGTTAGCTCTTGATATATATCTTTGTTATAGGAATGCTGCTGCTGCTGCTGCTAAGTCGCTTCAGTCGTGTCCGACTCTATGCGACCCCATAGACGGCAGCCCACTAGGCTCCTCTGTCCCTGGGATTCTCCAGGCAAGAATACTGGAGTGGGTTGCCATTTCCTTCTCCAATACATGAAAGTGAAAAGTGAAAGTGAAGTCGCTCAGTCGTGTCAGACTCTTAGCGACCCCATGGACTGGAACCAATCAGGCTCCTCCATCCATGGAATTTTCCAGGCAAGAGTACTGGAGTGGGGTGCCATTGCCTTCTCCGTGTTATAGGAATGATTTTACTTAATTCCTTCAAGAACCCAAAAAGATAGAAACTATTCCTACTATCCTTATTAAGCAAGTTTCCCAAGGTCACACTGCTAATAAGAGGCAAACTTAGCACCCTAAATAAGTTTATCTGGATCCAAGTCCCATGCTCTTCTTTACTGCATGAAACAATACAAATATCTTCCAAGAACTCATGGTCTAATATAACATAAGGGAATTATATTTGTTTTGTGTTATTTAAGTACCAGACACTTTGCTGGGGCTTTTTTTACATCCATTTACTTAAGTAAACAAATAACTCTGGTTCAAATCAAGGTGATTAGGGCCTCACCAACTGTCACTGAAAATCAGAAGAGGGCAAGTGCCACACAGTCAGTCTCTCCAGGTCCCTTTATTTCTCTTCTGCCCATAACATCTCCTGGCTCCCAAAAGTAGCCCATGTAGGCAGCCATAGCTTTTTTCCTTTACACTCTTCTGACTGCACCAAACATCAAATCTGTATGAACAAGCTACACACAAATCAGGGTTTATTCAGATTTCCCCGTCCCCAACCCCAGCCACCCAGATTTCCAACAATTTGGGGTCAACTGTGCTTTGGTTCCATCCTTAACAACCAGTATAGACTTAAAAAGTTTTTTCTTACCCATCTCAGGGAAGCAACTCAATGGGGCAAAATAAACTATAACTATAGAGGGTGAATATAAATCATATTGCTCAGGGTGAGATAGTTACACAGCATCATCAATTTAATGGACATGAATCTGAGCAAAATCCAAGAGACGGTGAGGGACAGGGGAGCCTGGAGTGCTGCAATCCATGGGATCACAAAGAGTTGGACACATATTAGTGACAGAAAAACAACAGCAACAACAAATTAAGTACTCAGAAGACAAGAGATTTCAAGGAAATCTTGGCTTCACGAAAACCTAAAAATGTAGATTTGAACAACCATATTTATGCAAATGGTGATTGCAGCCATGAAATTAAAAGACGCTTACTCCTTGGAAGGAAAGTTATGACCAACCTAGATAGCATATTCAAAAGCAGAGACATTACTTTGCCAACTAAAGGTCTGTCTAGTCAAGGCTATGATTTTTCCAGTAGTCATGTATGGATGTGAGAGTTGGACTGTGAAGAAAGCTGAGCGCTGAAGAATTGATGCTTTTGAACTGTGGTGTTGGAGAAGACTCTTGGGAGTCCCTTGGACTGCAAGGAGATCCAACTAGTCCATTCTGAAGGAGATCAGCCCTGGGATTTCTTTGGAAGGAATGATGCTAAAGCTGAAACTCCAGTATTTTGGCCACCTCATGAGAAGAATTGACTCATTGGAGAAGACTCTGGTGCTGGGAGGGATTGGGGGCAGGAGGAGAAGGGGACGACAGAGGATGAGATGGCTGGATGGCATCACCAACTCGATGGACATGAGTTTGGGTAAACTCCGGGAGTTGGTGATGGACAGGGAGGCCTGGCGTGCTGCAGTTCATGGGGTTGCAAAGAGTCGGACACGACTGAGTGACTGAACTGACTGATTTATGAAGACTGGAGAAATCCATTTGAATTCTTCTTTATAAAAATATTGGGGAAGCAATAAAGTGTCTACATATATATGCAGACACACAGGTGCCAAACCACCGAAAGGAAGAAATTCAACAAAATATTAACAGCAGCTACCTCTGGAGCATGGGTTAATGGTAACTTTACTTCTTTTTTTATACACTTTTGTATTTTACAAGTTATATTTTGTGGGTCTATGTTACTTTTATAATCTAGAAAAATGCCAAGATGATTATTTCAGTTTTAAATTTGTACAAGCTTAAACATATATGTTCATACTAGCAAGTAGTATTTTAAACTTGTGAAAAAGTCTAAAACATCAACAATGATAGGAAAAGAATCAAGAAATGTGTTAATGAATATAAAGATTAATATACATGTTATATTTATAAATGAACTCCAATTTTGCAACAAAGTACTAATGATACATCAGCAACAGACTCTGGCTATTTGTATCCATTTACAAAAGGTATCAGATCAGATCAGATCAGATCAGTTGCTCAGTCGTGTCCGACTCTTTGCGACCCCATGAACCGCAGCACGCCAGGCCTCCCTGTCCATCACCAGCTCCCGGAGGTCACCCAGACTCACACCCATCAAGTCAGTGATGCCATCCAGCCATCTCATCCTCTGTCGTCCCCTTCTCCTCCTGCCCTCAATCCCTCCCAGCATCAGAGTCTTCTCCAATGAGTCAACTCTTCGCATGAGGTGGCCAAAATACTGGAGTTTCAGCTTTAGCATCATTCCTTCTAAAGAAATTCCAGGATTGATCTCCTTCAGAATGGACTGGTTGGATCTTCTTGCAGTCCAAGGGACTCTCAAGAGTCTTCTCCAACACCACACTTCAAAAGCATCAATTCTTTGGCGCTCAGCCTTCTTCACAGTCCAGCTCTCACATCCATACATGACCACAGGAAAGACCATAGCCTTGACTAGGCGAACCTTTGTTGGTAAAGTAATATCTCTGCTTTTGAATATGCTATCTAGGTTGGTCATAACTTTCCTTCCAAGGAGTAAGCATCTTTTAATTTCATGGCTGCAGTCACCATCTGCAGTGATTTTGGAGCCCAGAAAAACAAAGTCTGACACTGTTTCCACTGTTTCCCCATCTATTTCCCATGCAGTGATGGGACCAGATGCCATGATCTTCGTTTTCTGAATGTTGAGCTTTAAGCCAACCTTTTCACTCTCCACTTTCACTTTCATCAAGAGGCTTTTTAGCCCCTCTTCACTTTCTGCCATAAGAGTCGTGTCGTCTGCATATCTGAGGTTATTGATATTTCTCCCGGCAATCTTGATTCCAACTTGTGTTTCTTCCAGTCCAGCATTTCTCATGATGTACTCTGCATATAAGTTAAATAAACATGGTGACAATATGCAGCCTTGACGTACTCCTTTTCCTATTTGGAACCAGTCTGTTGTTCCATGACCAGTTCTAACTGTTGCTTCCTGACCTGCATACAGATTTCTCAAGAGGCAGATCAGGTGGTCTGGTATTCCCATCTCTTTCAGAATTTTCCATAGTTTATTGTGATCCACACAGTCAAAGGCTTTGGCATAGTCAATAAAGCAGAAATAGATGTTTTTCTGGAACTCTCTTGCTTTTTCAATGTATACAAATTTACCTCTAGTTGTAAGCATTGGTGTTCAGTCTTGAGAAAGAAGAGTCATAGATTCATTTGAGAATCAGAAAAGAGCTGTAAATAATAAACTTTACCCATACTGAGGATAGAAACACACACACACATACACACAGAAGCTGACATGTACATTTTCAAGCTTCCTGGTCCCTGAAGCCCATCCATGTCTCCCCAAAGAGCCCATGAAACATAGGTCAAAAGACTCTGTTTCAAAATCTTTCTTTCCCAACCTGCCCTTAGATTTTTATTAAAAATAATTTCAAGCATAGAAAAAGTTGAAAGAACAATGAACATCCACATGCCTTACACCTAGACTTAGCCATTAACATTTCTGTGGCACTAGGCTTATCTGTGTACATTTTCATTGAAATATTGGAAAATGTCAACATTAGTAACACTCATAAATTACTTCAGCTTGTGCTCTTTAAGAATAAAGATGTTCTTTGTCACAAGTGTATTATATCCAAGAATATTAACAATATGCGTGCATGCTAAGGAGAAGGCAATGGCACCCCACTCCAGTACTCTTGCCTGGAAAATCCCATGGACAGAGGAGCCTGCTAGACTGCAGTCCATGGGGTCACTAGAGTCGGACACAACTGAGCGACTTCACTTTTACTTTTCATTTTCATGCATTGGAGAAGAAAATGGCAACCCACTCCAGTGTTCTTGCCTGGAGAATCCCAGGGACAGGGGAGCCTGGTGGGCTGCCGTCTATGGGGTCGCACAGAGTCGGACACGACTGAAGCGACTTAGCAGCAGCAGCAGCAGTGCATGCTAAATCACTTCGGTCATGTCCAATTGTTGTGACCTTATGGACTGTAGTCTGCCAGGGTCCTCTGTCCATAGGACTCTCCAGGCAAGAATACTGGAGGGGGTTGCCATGCCTTCCTCCAGGGGATCTTCCCAATCCAGCCAGGGATCGAAGCCGTATCTCCTGCGGCTCCTGTATTGCAGACAGATTCTTTACCAGGGAAGCCCATTAACAATAATTCCATAATATCTATTACCAAGAGCCTTTTTAATATAATAAACAATCACGAAGAAGGTAAAGTCCCAGGAAAGTATAAAGACCAGCAAGTGATAGTCTGCAGAGATTATAAAAACTCTGTCCCAAAAAGAGAAATGAGCAAAACTTCTCTGTCTTGTTCCCACAGTGACTTGGGGTAGTACCTGCCCTCCTCCACCACACCAGGCTCTGGCAGATCATTTGACCCAAGGCCTTGGAGTGAAGAAGAGGACCTCTGTGGGGCAGCTGCCTTGGCCAGTGAGGTCACCCACCAGGGCCTAGATGCTCTGACCTGGGCTGGGAGGCAGACACAAATGCTCCTCTTTTCTGTGTCCACAACAGAGAAAGCCAATGACCTATTTCATGGTGTCCAGCTCCTCACCTCCCAGCAATGTAACCATCAAAAATCCTAACTAACTCATAGGCTTCAGCTTTCTCTCATTTTCCTGCCCACTCCCCCAAACCTCCAGACAACCAAAAGGGTTGGCTGAACTCAGCCAGACCAAACAGATCCATGTGGGCCAGTATTAATCCTCTCCATTCAGACTGGACTTGCTTTTCCAACCTGATGACTTTTTATAGTGATTTCTAGATGCCAGAAAATTGTAGAGTTCAAAAGTTTAAAAAAAAAAAAAAAAAACACAGTCCATCTCTGCCCCACTCATAAGAGCCCCTCAACCCTCAACTAAGCTCCTTAAGAAAAACAGCCCTCTCCTTTTCAAATCTGTATCCTCTGTATGGTGGGTTGAATGCTGCTGCTGCTGCTGCTAAGTCGCTTCAGTCGTGTCCGACTCTGTGCGACCCCATAGACTGAAACATGTGCTAACCCACCAGTACCTATGAATGTGACCTTATTTGGAAAAGAAGGCCTCTGCAAATATAAATAAAGATGGATTAACCTGGAATATTCATGTGGCTGGACCCTAAATCCAATGACAAGTATCATTATAAGAAACACAGGGAAGAGAAAGACACTTACTTAGAAGGAGGGAAGTCACATGAAGCTGAGGTAGAGACTGGAGTGATGCTGCCACAAGCCAAAGAATGCAAGGATCACCAGAAGCTGGATAACACAAGGAAAGATTCTCCTCTAGAGCCTTTAAAGGGAATGAAGCTCTGACAATGCCTTGACTTCAAACTTTTGGCTTCCACAAGTATGAAGGAATAAATGCTGTTGCTCAAAGCCCCCAATTCTACAGTAATTTGTTACAGCAGCCCTAGGGAAACAATATACCCTGGTAGCACTGTCCCTGACAGACAGTTCGAATAAAACATTTTGTTGAAGAACTGGAAAAGCTGAGTATGTAGCTTTATAGCTTTTTTCATACTCTGCTGAGAAGGGACCATCTCTGAAGGCCACTGTTCTCTGGCTAACAAAGACCACAGCTTCGTTATTCTGGTGTCCACTGAACAATTTGTCCCTTTAATGAGGTGTTTCAATTTCACTTTATATTCATTGTTCTGCCCTCCTTGATTTTACTGTAAGTGACTGGACTGACTTCTGATGTATTGCCAGCACACCATAAATTATGAGCCTCTTTCTTTAAGGTTGGGGAGGGAAGGAACTCTATTTCCCTGTTCAGTTATTTCAGGCAAGGGTGGGAGCAGGTTTTCTGTGCCAGCAGCATCCTGATTGTGATTCAGGATGTGCAGCCAAAGGCAAACAGTTCCTCTTCAAATTCAATCAAATAGGAAGGAGCAAAGGGCCAAACAAGAAAAGCCGAGTTCTCTTTGTGTGCACAGCCAAGGGGTCCTGGGAAGCTCACGAGGGATTTCACCCTATCTCGGGCTTAGCACGACTGAACTTAAATGGTACTCAGGAAACTTCTGCATATATTCAGAACAAGTTTCCAATCTCTCCTTACAGAATCACAATCTGGATAATCCCAAATCTACTGCAGTGGAAGTTATTTGCAAGCTATAAGGACACAGGCTAACCAGAATTAAAATCTTTCTTTTTTATCTCTTCGCCTTGGAAAAAATTCTGCCTGCTACTTCCATGCTGTTAATTGTGGCTCATAAGAGCAAGTGATGGCTTCTGTGGCATTCTACTTGTTGATACATGGTGCAACTCAGAACTGTGATTTTTTTCATTCATTAAGTCATGATCTTTTCAAGGATTGAGAAATCAGTTTCATGAGTTGTGCCAGCACTTTTGCTCAAACGAAACAGATGAGAGTAGAAAATATCAGCATGTAGCTTGCATAGTAAGCATAAGCACTGTCCCATGGAAGATTACTTCACTTCATGTGTGTGTATATGTTACTTGTTTGTGAGAGAAAAGGTACTCTATGCTGTGAGTCATAAACCAAAAAAAGAATGGAAGCCACTGTCTTAGAGGGTCTGCTGCACCAAAGGAGAAAGCACTCTCTCCCCTTGTCCACATACCAGTTTTGTTCGCAGACGGGAATTTAAGAGAACAATTCATGACACAGCCCACGCGAGAGAAGCGTCCAATCCCCTGTTGCTGTGCCTTTCTCCTGTTCGAGCTCCATCATGCCTGAAGCCCAGCCCTCTGCTCTTGGGTCTTTATTTCTATACCTTGATAGCTTACCTGGCTCAATTCCATCTACCTGGGGCCCCCTCTTCTTCCCTGTAGCCCTAGAAACTGCATAGATTTTCACAATTCTTCTGAGATAGACTCAAACATGGAGATCCTGAAGTCTTTGAGGAAGAAAAGAAACCACCTTGACTCCTTCACTAACCATCCCTTTGTCTTTCTATCCCAGTATGTCCAACTCCCTCTTTTGCTGTTTTGCCAGAAGATGGTTCCTCTGGCCTCCAGTAAAGATTCCCTCTCACTCATGCATTTGCTGACTCTCCTAGCCTCAAGGTCCAATCCTTTGGCTGATGTCCCAACACTGTGCCTTGTTTCCCGCCTCATGGATCCGCTATAGGCTTTCTGATCACACATAAAGATGGTAACTAGAGCTTGCTGATCACATGTAATTAAGAACTACAACTAACTAGGTTAGCTGAGCAGTACAGACTGGGCTGGGCACTTCGGCATCAGCAGAACTGGGTCCAAGTTTTGGTGGTGTTGCTTTTCTGGCTGTTGATCTAGAACAAATTGCTTAACTTCTCTAAGCCTGTAAAATCAAGATCATACTAACATCTATCTCAATGGAATTGTTGAAGCTTGTTTTATTTCTTAAAGGTTGATTGAAGTTTCTGTGATGAATTCTTGTTGTGCCTCTTATGAATGGACTTCAAAAAAAAGTCTTTATTCTTTCAACGCTTTTAGGAATCTATATTACCTGGGGAAAATGTAAAAAACAGAGACTTTATAAAAAATATGTATTATCAAAGGAGTTAAGCCATTCCCAACACATCACAATTACAGTAAGCAAAAAGAAAGACACAAAGGAGGAAAGAAGGCAGAGAAAGAAAATTCTCTGTATGGTCCAACTTCCTGCGGCTATACCACAGGGATCTTCTCGCGTTAACACCAGACCAGACTCATCTTTCTGCCAGAAGTATCCTCTGGTTTGATGGATCTGTAAATCCATTTCAGTACAAAAAAATCCAGTTAATGGAAAGCAAGTGTGTTAAGGAAAAAACTGCACTCACATTCTCTTGTGCATTCTTTATACAAAGAAGAAATGGTTCAATTACCCAAAATAACCAAAGAAAGTGCCCTTTGCATCTGGAATTGGTCTTTCTTCTAAGGTGACCATGGATGATGTGGCATAAAAAAAATATGCAGTTGATTTTAAAATGGTTTTTAAAACCTTCAATAATGCATCTGCAGCACACCAACAGGAAAAATATGAACACTTCATTTTTTAATGATCAAAAACATAAACAGATAATTCAGAGAAGAAACAGTGTTTCTCACAAATATATAAAAATGTTAAGTTCACTAATGATCCAAGAAATATGGAAAGGCAAAATTGAAACTCATCTGTACTAATCAAATGTGTAAATGTTGAAAAAGATAATTAATGTTAGTCTAGGAATAATAAACCAGGCATTCTTCTTTGCTGATGGGACAGAAAAGAGAAAACTTTCTGACAGCAATCTGGCAATATAAACCAATAACTTTAGAAGTTCTGTACCCTTTAAATAGTAATTTAAATTCCATGACTACGTTGAAGAGAAATAATCAGAGATGTAGACATGCAGACATGTAGACAGAGATGCAAAAAAATTCTCATTACAATAATGTTTGTAATAGTTAAAAACTTGACAGCAGCCTATGTGTCTAATAAGAAAATTGATAACTTAGATGACTCATCAATATAATGTAATATTATACAGCATCATGCTTTCAAAATGTATAATGGCATAGGAAAAAATGAAGTGTAAAACTTTACACATAGATGGTTCCTTAGTAGATGAAGACATAGATAAAAGAAAGTTCAAATAAAATGTACTAAAATATTAATTTATTAATCAATGGCTTTCCTAGTAGCTCAGTTGGTTAAGAATCCACCTGCAATGCAGGAGACCAGGTTTGATTCCTGAGTCAGGAAGATCCACTGGAGAAGGGATAGGCTACACACTCCAGTATCCTTGGGCTTCCCTGGTGGCTCGGCTGGTTAAGAATCCACCTCCAATGTGGGAGACCTGGGTTCAATCCCTGGGTTGCCAGGATCCCATGGAGAAGGGAACAGCTACCCACTCCAGTATTCTGACCTGGAGAATTCCATGGACTGTAGAGTCCTTGGGGTCACAAAGAGCTGGACACCACTGGGTGACTTTCATTTCACTTCAAAATATTAATAAAAGTTATCACTGGATGGTAGGATTATAAGCAAATTTATATCTTATATATTTCCAAACTTTTTAAGCTGGGTCTGTTTCACTTTTATTATTATATGTTTCACTCACTACTGTGATATAGCAAAGCTATAGCAGGGGAGTCGGAGAAGGCAATGGCACCCCATTCCAGTACTCTTGCCTGGCAAATCCCATGGACAGAGGAGCCTGGTGGGCTGCAGTCCATGGGGTCGCTAGGAGTCAAACATGACTGAGCGACTTCACTTTCACTTTTCACTTTCATGCATTGGAGAAGGAAATGGCAACTTACTCCAGTGTTCTTGCCTGGAGGATCCCAGGGACAGGGGAGCCTGGTGGGCTGCCATCTATGGGGTCCACAGAGTCGGACATGACTGAAGAGACTTAGCAGCAGCAGCAACAGTAGGGGAGTGGGCCAGGAGAGGGACTTGACCGAGAATGGACATTTAGCTGTCGACTCCAATGTACTGGATGGTGGGAGAATGCATGTATCCCAAGTTATCCCATTCCTTAGAGGGCTCAACACATATAAAGATGCACAGTCTGAAAACATGAATTAAGCAATCAAGGATTATGACCAGAGCAAAGCCTTTTACATGGTAAGTACTCAGTAGAATATTTCACCTTAGTAACAGATAAACATAACAAGCAGTAAACGCTACTATCAGATGAACAGGAATCCTGTGACCTGCAGAAGAGAAAAGAACACAGTAAGGGAAGAGGCGGTGGGGAGTGTGGGGGCTGCTTCTTGCCCTGGAGCTCCTTGAAGGGCCACTGTGCTAGTGTGGAGAAAGGGGAGGGGGTGATCTATAGGAGAGATGGGCATTTCTCATGGCAACCAGAGATAAGACCCAGACCCTCATTGGTCTGGCAGTTTCTATCTGCTTCTTTCAGTTATGTTAGAGCCTCCCTAAGTGTTCATCTGTTTCCTGGATCAGGAAGGGACAAATGGAGGCCCAGGACTTCTGGATATTCAGCCAATGGTCATCACTGTACAATCCAGGGCAATGGCTTCTGCATGTCCATGTCTTGGTTGTGCTTTAACTGAGTGCTGATTAGGGTGGGTCCTGAGAAACCCTTTATCTGCACCACACTTTACAGTGTAGCCAGCACTTCCAACAGAGAGTCTTTCCCTTAAATCTCTCACTGGCCTGTGTATGGGTCTCAGTTTACAGCTAAGGAAACAGAGGCTCACTGAGGTGAAAGGATCTGTGTAAGCCCAGAACTAGCTAGTGATAAAACCAGGGCTTCAGTTTAGTCCAGTGCTTTCCCCCTGTAATATAGGACTAAGTTGTGATAACGTTCCTGGAGAAATACTCTTCCCCAGAAAGTGCTGACTACCTCTTTCCCCTTCTGTGAAATCAAAGAAACCCAATGTTGGTCAGCATCTTCTCTGTTTCTTCAAGTCCTACGTGCATCAGCACTGGGGATATCAGGAAGTAACACAAATAAAATGTAAGGTATGGCCCCGCAGGCTGCGTCGCGCACTAAGAGCGTGGCCGAGAGGAGCTACCCCACGACCGAGGAAGGACGGCGGTGAGGGGCAGCGCGCTAAGCACGGCCGAGAAGAGCTGCCCCACGACCGAGGTCAGGAAGGGCGGCGGTGAGGAGAGACCCCTCGTCCAAGGTAAGGTGCGATGGCTGTGCTTCGCTGGCCGGGAGCAGCCAGGAGCAGCCGGGATGAGATACCCCACGCCCAAGGTAAGAGAAACCCAAGTAAGACAGTAGGTCTTGAAAGAGGGCGTCAGAGGGCAAATACACTGAAACCATACTCACAGAAAACTAGTCAATCTAATCACACAAGGACCACACCCTTGTCTAACTCAATGAGATTAAGCCATGCCCGAGGGGGCAACCTGGGATGGGCGGGTCATGGTGGAGAGATATGACAGGGTGTGGTCCGCTGGAGAAGGGAATGGCAAACCACTTCAGTATTCTTGCCTTGAGAACCCCATGAACAGTATGAAAAGGCAAAATGATAAGATACTGAAAGAGAAACTCCCCAGGTCAGTAGGGGCCCAATATGCTACTGGAGATCAGTGGAGAAATAACTCCAGAAAGAATGAAAGGATGGAGCCAAAACAAAAGAATACCCAGCTGTGGATGTGTCTGGTGATAGAAGCAAAGTCCGATGCTGTAAAGAGCAATATTGCATAGGAACCTGGAATGTCAGGTCCATGAATCAAGGCAAATTGGAAGTGGTCAAACAAGAGATGGCAAGAGTGAATGTTGACATTCTAGGAATTAGCGAACTAAAATGGACTGGAATGGGTGAATTTAACTCGGATGACCATTATATCTACTACTGCGGGCAGGAATCCCTCAGAAGAAATGGAGTGGCCATCATGGTCAACAAAAGAGTCCGAAATGCAGTACTTGGATGCAATCTCAAAAATGACAGAATGATCTCTGTTCATTTCCAGGGCAAACCATTCAATGTCACAGTAATCCAAATCTATGCCCCAACCAGTAACGCCGAAGAAGCTGAAGTTGAAAGGTTCTATGAAGACCTACAAGACCTTTTAGAACTAACACCCAAAAAAGATGTCCTTTTCATTATAGGGGACTGGAATGCAAAAGTAGGAAGTCAAGAAACACCTGGAGTAACAGGCAAATTTGGCCTTGGAATATGGAATGAAGCAGGGCAAAGACTAATAGAGTTTTGCCAAGAAAATGCACTGGTCATAGCAAATACCCTCTTCCAACAACACAAGAGAAGACTCTATACATGGACATCACCAGATGGTCAACACCGAAATCAGATCGATTACATTCTTTGCAGCCAAAGATGGAGAAGCTCTATACAATCAGCAAAAACAAGACCAGGAGCTGACTGTGGCTCGGACCATGAACTCCTTATTGCCAAATTCAGACTGAAATTCAAGAAAGTAGAGAAAACTACTAGACCATTCAGGTATGACCTAAATCAAATCCCTTATGATTATAGAGTGGAAGTGAGAAGTAGATTTAAGGGCCTAGATCTGATAGATAGAGTGCCTGATGAACTATGGAATGAGGTTCGTGTCATTGTACAGGAGACAGGGATCAAGACCATCCCCATGGAAAAGAAATGCAAAAAGCAAAATGGCTGTCTGCGGAGGCCTTACAAATAGCTGTGAAAAAGAAGAGAATCGAAAAGCAAAGGAGAAAAGGAAAGATATAAACATCTAAATGCAGAGTTCCAAAGAATAGCAAGAAGAGATAAGAAAGCCTTCTTCAGTGATCAATGCAAAGAAATAGAGGAAAACAACAGAATGGGAAAGACTAGGGATCTCTTCAAGAAAATCAGAGATACCAAAGGAACATTTCATGCAAAGATGGGCACGATAAAGGACAGAGATGGTGTGGACCTAACAGAAGCAGAAGATATTAAGAAGAGGTGGCAAGAATACACAGAAGAACTGTACAAAAAAGAGCTTCAAGACCTAGATAATCATGATGATGTGATCACTGACCTAGAGCCAGACATCTTGGAATGTGAAGTCAAATGGGCCTTAGAAAGCATCACTACGAACAAAGCTAGTGGAGGTGATGGAATTCCAGTGGAGCTATTCCAAGTCCTGAATGATGATGCTGTGAAAGTGCTGCACTCAATATGCCAGCAAATTTGGAAAACTCAGCAGTGGCCACAAGATTGGAAAAGGTCAGTTTTCATCCCAATCCCAAAGAAAGGCAATGCCAAGGAGTGCTCAAACTACCGCACAATTGCACTCATCTCACACGCTAGTAAAGTAATGCTCAAAATTCTCCAAGCCAGGCTTCAGCAATATGTGAACCGTGAACTTCCTGATGTTCAAGCTGGTTTTAGAAAAGGCAGAGGAACCAGAGATCAAATTGCCAACATCCTCTGGATCATGGAAAAAGCAAGAGAGTTCCAGAAAAACATCTATTTCTGCTTTATTGACTATGCCAAAGCCTTTGACTGTGTGGATCACAATAAACTATGGAAAATTCTGAACGAGATGGGAATACCAGACCACCTGATCTGCCTCTTGAGAAATCTGTATGCAGGTCAGGAAGCAACAGTTAGAACTGGTCATGGAACAACAGACTGGTTCCAAATAGGAAAAGGAGTACGTCAAGGCTGCATATTGTCACCATGTTTATTTAACTTATATGCAGAGTACATCATGAGAAATGCTGGACTGGAAGAAACACAAGTTGGAATCAAGATTCCTGGGAGAAATATCAATAACCTCAGATATGCAGATGACACCACCCTTATGGCAGAAAGTGAAGAGGGGCTAAAAAGCCTCTTGATGAAAGTGAAAGTGGAGAGTGAAAGGGGTGGGTTAAAAAACAAAAAAAAAAAAAAAAAAAAGAAGGTGTCTTGTTCCCACAACAAAAGGGAAAAAAAGGGGGAAAAAAAAGAAAAAAAGGGAGGATTTTTTTTTTTGGGCTCCAAAAACACTACAGAGGGGGTGTCCACCAAAAAAAAAAAAAAGGCTTTCTTCTTTGGAAGAAAAATATGACCAACATAGATAGCATATTCAAAAGCAGAGACATCACTTTGCCAACAAAGGTTCGCCTAGTCAAGGCTATGGTCTTTCCTGTGGTCATGTATGGATGTGAGAGCTGGACTGTGAAGAAGGCTGAGCGCCGAAGAATTGATGCTTTTGAACTGTGGTGTTGGAGAAGACTCTTGAGGGTCCCTTGGACTGCAAGAAGATCCAACCAGTCCATTCTGAAGGAGATCAATCCTGGAATTTCTTTAGAAGGAAAGATGCTAAAGCTGAAACTCCAGTATTTTGGCCACCTCATGCGAAGAGTTGACTCATTGGAGAAGACTCTGATGCTGGGAGGGGTAGAGGGCAGGAGGAGAAGGGGACGACAGAGGATGAGATGGCTGGGGGGATTGGTGATGGCATCACTGACTCGATGGATGCGAGTCTGAGTGACCTCCGGGAGCTGGTGATGGACAGGGAGGCCTGGCGTGCTGTGGTTCATGGGGTCGCAAAGAGTCGGACACGACTGAGCGACTGATCTGATCTGATCTGATGGCCATTGAAGATTCCAAAGAGGGTGGTGAGAATCCATCACCTATGTTTCGTGGGCAGATAGGAATGCTTCCTGAGGGATTCCTCTCTGCTTCCATCAAAATCCCACAGTGATCTGTGAACCTGAAAAGACTGAGAATTACTAAAAGATCACTACAACAGAACCAGGGTAGGATTATATAAATCCTCAATACAGCTCTGAGATTCCTGGTCACCCCAAAAAATCAACAAAATAATAATAAAGCAAGGACTTTCTACTGCAGATAACTGCTTCATCCCCAAACTGGGAACAATCACACACACGCGCACACACACGCACACACACACGCACGCACACACACACACGCACACACACACACACACACACCTCTAAGACAAACCAAAAGCCTAAACAGAACAAGCCTTTCATTCTGTCAACCTAGTGAAGTTACAAGGCAAGGACTGGTCAGGAGTCAAAGGCAGTACTTTTTAGTAGAGGGGTTGAACTATTTGGGTGAGACTTAGGAATCCAGAGCAATACAAAGTCACAAGACTTCATAAGGCTGTCCAAGACACTGTAAATACTCAAAGATGGAAAAGTTGAAGCCAGGAGAAAAAGGAACTTAGCCCAAATATATTAGGAAATCTATATCTTAGTATCTACACCAACATGATAGAGGTATTCATCAAGTGTTGCCCCCCAAAAAGTCCCACATGATTGATCCACTTTTATAAACAGAAATAGATTTCACATTAACATTCAAATGCTACACTAGCTAGAAAGCTGAGATAGAGTTTAATGTCTTAGCCATATGAAGGCTCTGCCTTTAAGGCTTGGTTTATTTCACTCTGTTAATCCACCTAGGGCACTTTCTTTCAGAGCTAGTGCTGCGGGAAGGACCCGCCTTCTTCCGGGATCTATTTTTCCAAATCTAAAATTAACAAGATCCTAATATGAAATTAAAAGACGCTTACTCCTTGGAAGGAAAGTTATGACCAACCTAGATAGCATATTGAAAAGTAGAGACATTACTTTGCCAACAAAGGTCTGTCTAGTCCAACAAAGGTCTGTCTAGTCAAGGCTATGGTTTTTCCAGTAGTCATGTATGGATTTGAGAGTTGGACTGTGAAGAAAGCTGAGCACCGAAGAATTGATGCTTTTGAACTATGGTGTTGGAGTAGACTCTGAGAGTCCCTTGGACTGCAAGGAGATCCAACCAGTCCATTCTAAAGGAGTTCAGTCCTGGATGTTCTTTGGAAGGAATGATGCTAAAGCTGAAAGAAACTCCAGTACTTTGGCCACCTCATGTGAAGAGTTGACTCATTGGAAAGGACTCTGATGCTGGGAGGGATTGGGGGCAGGAGGAGAAGGAGACGACAGAGGATGAGATGGCTGGATGGCATCACTGACTCAATGGACGTGAGTCTGAGTGAACTCTGGGAGTTGGTGATGGACAGGGAGGCCTGGCGTGCTGCGATTCATGGGGTTGCAAAGAGTCGGACACGACTGAGCGACTGAACTGAACTGAATTGAACTGAATAAGTAAAGGAGTTTGTTATTAAAATTGGATGTTGGGGTTTTGAGGGACTTGGGTTTTTATTTTTTGTCTTTTTGGGTTTTTTTCTTAAACCAGGCATTCTCTTTTCTTCATTTTATTTAGCCCTGGAGAAAATGAAGTTAAAACACATTCCTAGCAAAACCACAAAACTGAACCACAAAACCTCTTCGAAGACCTAAATCCCTCCTCGGCGTTGCTTAGTCTGAACTAGTTGATTGGCTGAGCTTGAAGGAGTTCTTTCCCTCTGGGTCCTTTGAAATAGCCATAATGAACACTTTCGAGAAGTTTATGAGACAATGGTATCCCGTACAGCAGGACTCAGCACACTCTGTCCGGCGGGGGATTCGCTGCTTCAACAGAAACCATATGACTGGCAAAGCCAAAACTATGTACCCCAGGCCCGTTTCAGAAGTTTGCCAGCCCTTCCATGCCCTCTCACTTCCATCTCCAGCACCGCTCACCAAGAAGCAGCCTTGAGTTTTGAGAGTCACCTGGGCCTCAGAACAATCAAGGCCTTGAGATTTCTTCTGTAGTACTGCCTGCTGCTGCTGCTAAGTCGCTTCAGTCGTGTCCGACTCTGTGCGACCCCATAGACGACAGCCCACCAGGCTCCCCGTCCCTGGGATTCTCCAGACAAGAACACTGGAGTGGGTTGCCATTTCCTTCTCCATTGCATGAAAGTGAAAAGTGAAAGTTAAGTCACTCAGTCGTGTCCGACTCCGCAACTCCATGGACTGCAGAGTACTGCCTGCAAAGAATACCAATGTATCGAAGTTGGGGGTAGAGGCCAGCTATAGCGACAAGGGTTAGAAAGGTGACAAAAAAAAAATGAGGCAGAGAAAAACTCCCAGAGTCAGATCACTCCCACCGGGTAAGATGCTGTGACTGCTGATTCTCCCGTCCTCTCCCCTCCTAACTTCCTCCCCTTCCCTACCGAGTCTCCTGGCGCAAGCGCAGCCGCAGCAGAGATAGGCGATTGCTCCAGCTCAAAGAGACGATTGCTTTTAGCTGGTCCCAGGTTCCTCTGCAGTGACATCACATTGGTAGTAAGGATCAGCCATGATAGGGATATTTATACTACAAAAATCAGCAAAGGCTACAAATGCGAGCAACCCCCCTTCCCAGCCCCCATCTCCCCAAGAACTATTATTAAACCTTCGCCAGCGTAAGTCTGTATTGACATATATCATTTTACATAAATGGCTACCTGCGTGCATTGTGAGGGATGCTGGAGGCCACGCCTATCCCAACTCCAACCCCAGCCCTCAACTGAAGGAGTGTTGGCTGCTGACCGCTCACAGCTAAGTCTCTCTCTCCAGGAATTGCCTGAAGCTGAAGGGAATTGTAAAACCCCAGGTCTGCCCTCTTCCCTGGGGCACCCTCTCTGCAACTACTGGGGTGAAAAAGCCAGATTCATCTCAACTCAGAAAAATTCCAGCTCCAAAGATCCTCCCTTGGGTTGACCAGAGGCCTCTGTTGCAACTGCCTCAGAAAGAGACAGAGACAAACAGACATAGACAGAGACAGAGGGACTGCAAGGCCCAGTAGCCCACCACCAAACTCTTCTCTCCTTCATCTTCTCCTGTCTTGAGTTATGTGCTTCAGTTCACTTTTTCATTTGCTTAAGGTTTTTTCTAAAATATTTTTCTCAGACCGTTGCCTGGATATCTGGGTGATACTTTTTTTTTTTAATCTTGACCAGCAAGAAGTATTTTGTCTGGCTCTAGTATTTTTTAGATGTCTTAGGTTCCCCTTATTGTTAGCAGAAGCATGACACCCATCTCTTTCCTTTTCTTTTGTAATTAATGTTTTCTTCTTTATATTGAAGAGGGCAAGAGGTTCTCTTTACACCTCTTTACACCTGCTGTTCGAGAATTTTATCTGGATTGGCTTAGGTATTTGTATGTGGCTTTCAGTCCTAGTGACCCCATCAGTCTTTTTCACTTGGGGAACCTATCATCCATCACTTGTCTAATTATCCCCCTCCCTTCATCTGTTTTCCCCTCCCGGAATCCCTTTTACTGACATCTTAGGTCTCCTGTGTCCAGCCTCCAGGTCTCTGATTTTGCCCTCATGATTTCCATCTTTGTATTTTTGTTCTGGGTTTAGGATGCTTTTGCATTGATCTGTCAAGTCTATCTTCTGATTTACTTCATCAAGTTGGGGTTTAGTTAAAAATATGTTTAGCTCCAGGAAGCCTTTGTTTTCCTTATTACTTCTGCTCAGGTTGATATTCTAGCTGTTCTTGTTTTCCACCCGTTCTTTGAAGCTCAGGGGCAGCTCTGTGAATTCCTTAAGTGACAGTAGTCCTGTTAAGTAGCTGCATATAGAGTCAGTCTCAGTCATGGTACCAGAAGGGAGCAAGTGTCTCAGCTCTGCTGTCTCTCCAAGTTCAGCTTATCTTCAGCAACTTGAGGGGAGGGGGCCCTGTGATGAGAGCTGATCCAGTCCAGGACCTACCGTAATTAGAGCCTCATCCTCAAGCTCTCCATCCACTGGCTCTCAGAGAAGAAAGCCCTGTCCTGGCTGCCTTCCCCAAGTCTCTAACACCATTTCAGTTGACTTTGCTCTTCCAGCTCTGCCCCTATGATCCCCAGTGGTTACCTCACCAGGAGAACCACTCTCCAGGTTGGAGCTCAGAGTCAAGGGCAGCCAGGGTACCATGATATGAAAGTCTCCACCTCATGTCTTAACCTTAACACGAGAGAAATTTGATCCGGTGTCCCTGGCAAGTGTTTCATTTACTTGTAAGATGATTAAACTCTGTTCGCAACATATTTCTTTGGGGAAGTCCTTCAAAGTTGTATGTGTTAATTAAGTATTTTTGAACAATTGGATTCACTTTAAAATTGGGGCTTTGTTGATGTCTCAGACAGTAAAGAATCTGCCTGCAATGTGGGAGACCAAGGTTTGATCTCTGGGTTCGGAAGATCCCCTGGAGAAGAGAATGGCTACCCACTGTAGTATTCTTACCTGGAGAATTCCATGGACAGAGGTGCCTGGTGGGCTACAGTCCATTGGATCGCAAAGAGTCGGACACGACTGAGCAACTAACACTTTCACTTTCTTTAAAATTATGCTCATTGGTCAATTACCAAGTAAAAAGGGCAAACTGCAAAGTACGTATATATGTACATATGTATGTGGAAGGAATGATGCTAAAGCTGAAACTCCAGTACTTTGGCTACCTCATGGGAAGAGTTGACTCATTGGAAAAGACTGTGATGCTGGGAGGAATTGAGGGCAGGAGGAGAAGGGGACAACAGAAGATGAGATGGCTGGATGGCATCAATGACTCGATGGACGTGAGTCTGAGTGAACTCCGGCAGCTGGTGATGGACAGGGAGGCCTGGCGTGCTGCGATTCATGGGGTCGCGAAGAGTCGGACACGACTGAGCGACTGATCTGAATTCATATATGTGTATATCTCCCCCATCCACAAAAATACACCCAGAAAAGAAGCTTGCAAGGACAAACTAAATTGTTGTCTTTAAGTGATAAATTTATAATTTTTATTATTTTCTTTTTTTCTTACGTAGATTGTCTAATATTTCTTGCTTATGAAATGTAAAAGAATTATTCTGTGCAATTGTTAATTCAGCAAAATGCATTATAAAACATTGTTTGATTCTTACAAGCATTTTGAGAGAGTGTGAGGAGGGAGATGGCAAACATTCCTTGGCCTCTCCATCCCCATGTCTGTACAATGAGAGCCCATCTTGAGAAGTCCATGTTCTCAGAATACTGATTCACCACTAGTAACCTGTGGGGGCAAAGAGCTTCTTACCCAGAGTCAACCAGGATAGTGCCCACCTAAAATGCACCCAGGCCAGGAATGGAGTTCGGAAGCAAAGTTCAGCCACCCCTGATTCCCCTGGTCTCCCTGGTTACCTCGTTCTGAGCCCAGTGGACTGGGCAGACTCTCAGGCTAGAGCCATTTCCATAGAATTGCTGGACCTCCAGCACAATCTCCAGTCAGGAAGACTGCCTGACACTTAATGGCCACTCAGTTAACACTGGTTGAATGAATGAATGATTGCACGGCCTTTCAGCTCACTTGATAATATAAGACATGTCAACAGATGGCACTGCTTGCTTTGGGCCATCTTCGAACTCACAACTCCATCTAATTGCGAGTCCACAATTTGAGATGTATGGAAAGATTTCAGCTCAGCAAATGGAGCTCACACTTAGATTTGTTGGAAAGATTTCAGCTCCTGTTGGTCCATACAGGAGGCTTCTTTCAATGAGTTAAATTCTCTGTCAATGGACAATACATAGAAGAGGCTGGTCATTTCCTGTGAGGAGTGCTATAGACGGATTCTGTGTCGGCTATGAAGAGAGACCAGATGTCCTCCAAGTATCCTTCTAATTCAACCTCTATGGCAAATGCATTTCCTGGTTGCAAAACCTTATGCAAATTTGTTCCCCAAATAGTCTTCAACTCTGAAGTCATGCCGATGCCTATTAAAACTCTCCTTTGAGGCAGCCAAATATGATTCAAGGGAAAGGTTGGGTGTGTTCTCACAACCACTAGGAGAGCAACAGGCACTCCTTTGGCCTCCTGGCCTGGGATCAGTGAAGGACAGTCTTATGGAACTGTGCCCCTGCTCCTTTCCACAGGTATCTGACAGGCCCCATCACCAGAAAGACAGCACTGTAGGAGAGGTGATGTTTTTAACAACAGACACGGCCTGGGCCCCAGTCAGTTAGGAGTGATGGGGCACTGGAAATCAGGGCATACAACAGGATCTGCAGTCTCTCTGCATTTGGCTGCTGGATCTTGGGGAGGTCCTGGAGTAGGGGGCTGGATGGCCAATGTGGTAGGGGAGCTCTTAGGAAGTTAAGAGCAGTAGCTACTTAATAACTGGTACAGAGGCTTTCAATAGTGTTAGAACAAGGATGCCCATACTAGAATGGTCTGCTCAAAAACTGTTTCTGAACAAGGCTGACCCTCTGGCAGAGGCTGCAACCCCATTGCTCCAAGCCACATTTTATAGACTTCTTTTATTAATCTCTCATGTAACCCATAGCCACATCATAAAACTAAACACCCCATTCTGTACATCAAGTGCACTGGCTTCTTGAGCCCTGATTAGCACTGGGCTTTTCCCTCTGAGGGTTGTATTACAGTAACATTATAACTGACAGAAACAGAATCTTTGCAGGGAGCAGTCAGATCCTTCAGACTAACTGAGCTTATGCTGTCGTCACAGTGTCACAGAGTGTCACCCTGTCTCTGAAGTCCCTTTGCCAGCTTTCCATCATTCTCTCTCTGCATCTTTCCTTCCTACCCCTTTCTCTCCCTCCCCAGGGGTCCCCTTCTCCTTCCCAAGCTCCTTTCATCTCTTTCGATGACAAACAACCGAGAAGGCTTAAATATTTGCCTGGAGTCACTAGACAGGATAGCCCCAACTCACCTCTGAGAATAAATTTAGCCCGTGGGTGATATCCCAGATGCAGAGGTTATCTTTAGCCTGGCAGAGGATAGGAGTCAGTCTGGGCCACGAAATGAAACAGCAGAGGGGGAAGGAGGGGGCAGGTGGGGGAGGGAGGAAGGGAAACTAATCCTCAAGAGTGGACAATAGGGAAGCTCAAGTGTACTCAGGTGGTGGAGGACGCAAAGGTGAAAAGTCATGGTATACTTCCTGAAACATGAGGCTCTTCCGGGAACACCCTGGAATAATGGTCTTTTTCATTCCATCCATGAACTAGGAACCATTTTAATAGCAGAAAATATGGTTACATTATGGGCAGGCAGTATAAAACCACAAGCACATATGTTCTTTAGGAAAAGCAACAAACTCAGCAGGATCGGTGGTTTCCAAGTTTTCCCATTCATATCTGTTTACTACTTGTTCATTAGTTTTGTTGCCTGCAGGTGCTAAAGGTTTAGGATGTAAGAAAAATGTATGGAAAAAAATTTACATGGAGAAATTGTATTACATGAATTAGGGAAAAGGCCACTAAAGGTAGGACATCTCGGTCTATTTCAGGAATACCAAGGGCTCAGCTTGGAAAGAATTAGGACCGCTCCCTATTCCTGAATGATTCCAGAAAGACTGCAGACTTTTACCCAGGGTGACTGAAATAACTTCCCTTCCTATCATCCTGATACAAGAAATCCTCCCTTGTCATTCTCTAAAACCATTCCTACCAACATTGATATCCACAACCTCTTGTCCGGCCTTCCTTATAGAACAATTAGCAGAATATTTCATCAGCACCACCAAGCACTTGCTAGCTATTATTAGGGGAAATCTAGGCTCTTGTTTGCAGCCGAATTGGAGTGTGACTTGTCTGAGCATGTCTGACAGCTGCATGAAGGACAGAAGGGCCTCTGGGGAAGAGCGCATTCTGGGACAAAGGAGACTTGAGGGGGGACCCTGGAGGGTAGTCTTGTTCATAGGATGCAATTTATCCAAGCATCCCTTGGCTAAATATGCTTTCCATTCATATCTGAGTTTTATCAAGAGCAGCAGGACCATAGGAAAAATGGAAAAGACCATTTTGTTGGAGTTTTGCAGGGCAGACAGTAGAGTTTTGGGGCCATGCTACTGGAATATCACACAGAAGGGAGAGGGGTGAGGAACCTTCTTCCTCATTCCCCAGAAATCTGGCTCCAGAGTACCTAGGGACTGCCAGCAGAGTAGGCCCAGATGCTCCTAAGACAACTCAGAGAGGCTATGCCAAGGGCTGGAGACCTCATGCCCTAGACATCTTAGGGTACAGTGCCACTGAGAGAGCACACTCAGCCAGTGAGGTCTGGGGCACTCAGCTTCCCTTACCAGGTACTCAAATACCTTTTGTCCTTTCCTTCTCTAGATTAAATGATGCTAGTTCTGTCAACCAGTCTATTGGTATCTTTATTTTAATGTCATACAAGCCCATTTTGGTCCTCCTTATTTAACTAGAAGTGACCTTATTCCTGGGTTTCCCAGGTGGTACAGTGGTAAAGAATCCTCCTGCCAATGCCGGAGACGCAGGTTTGATCCTTGGATCCGGAAGATCCCCTGGAAGAGGGCATAGCAACTCACTCCAATATTCTTGCCTGGAGAATCCCATGGACAGAGGAGCCTGGTGGACTACAGACGATGGGATCACAAAGAGTCGGACACAACTGAGTGGCTAACACACACAAATGTGCAAGATAAGTTCTCTAGTTCTCAAGGTCAATGCACATTAACTTTCTTTTCCAGAGCATCAACAACCATAACCATATCACCATCACCTGCAAATGCATTGAGTATGTCCACAATAACTTTATTGTCATCATGCTGCTGCTGCTGCTGCTGCTGCTAAGTCGCTTCAGTCGTGTCCAACTCTGTGTGACCCCATAGACGGAAGCTCACCAGGCTCCCCTGTCCCTGCGATTCTCCAGGCAAGAACACTGGAGTGGGTTGCCATTTCCTTCTCCAATGCATGAAAGTGAAAAGTCAAAGTGAAGTCGCTCAGTCGTGTCCGACTCTTAGCGACCCCACTGACTGGAGCCTACCAGGCTCCTCCGTCCATGGGATTTTCCAGGCAAAAGTACTGGGGTGGGGTGCCATTGCCTTCCCCATTGTCATCATAAAATAATACAAAAATATTGTATATATGTGTACAGAGCATCTCTAGGAAAAGAAACTCTTAATGATGGCTGCTCCTGGGGAGGGAGATGATGAGTTAAGGAGTTTATGTTGGAGGCAGAATTTTCATTGTATACCTTTTTGAGTCACTTCAATTTTAAATTGTGTGCATGTATTATTTTTCCAACAAAGGTTCGCCTAGTCAAGGCTATGGTCTTTCCTGTGGTCATGTATGGATGTGAGAGCTGGACTGTGAAGAAGGCTGAGCGCCGAAGAATTGATGCTTTTGAACTGTGGTGTTGGAGAAGATTCTTGAGAGTCCCTTGGACTGCAAGGAGATCCAACCAGTCCCTTCTAGGGGAGATCAGCCCTGGGATTTCTTTGGAAGGAATGATGCTAGAGCTGAAACTCCAGTATTTTGGCCACCTCATGCAAAGAGTTGACTCATTGGAGAAGAGTCTGATGCTGGGAGGGATTGGGGGCAGGAGGAGAAGGGGACGACAGAGGATGAGATGGCTGGATGGCATCACTGACTCGATGGATGTGAGTCTGAGTGACCTCCGGGAGTTGGTGATGGACAGGGAGGCCTGGCGTGCTGCAGTTCATGGGGTCGCAAAGAGTCGGACACGACTGAGCGACTGATCTGATCTGATTATTTTTCCAATTAATATTTAAAAACCTGGTTCTATACACACAGAAAAACAACAAAGAACAAGACAGAGCTCTGACCCTCTTAGCAGTGGTGCTGACAGGTACCCGTGGTTGATGCCTTACCCTTTGGAGTCAAGTGTCCACCACCATGCCACTGGTCCATGGAATGCCTCATTGAAACCAACACGGATTAGGCAATGTAGTGTCCCGCTCCAGTCCCTCACAGCCCTTTCCCCATAACTGGGGCAACTAGACTGACCTCCTGCTATGCCCAGGCCCCAGGACTAATCCTACTCCCAGTCTGGAGGGATTTTAAGGGACTCTGAGCTTGGGTAACTCTACCTTTGTGTTCCCTTGGCAGAGTTGGTCCAGACTTTCTCTGGAGGGATATATATCATTCTATTTTTAGCTTGCTTGATTATGAAACCCATAGAAAGGTAAATGAGACACCTATGAGATCAGAAGCTTTCTCTTTCCCCAGTTTATTCACCAAATGCAGTTGCTATTCACCTCCTACGTGCAGGATATTAAGCCAGGCCTGGGGCAGAAGCAAGTGAGAAGGGAAGGAATATCCCAGTGGCCTCCAGGAGCTCACAGTCTAGTAAGAAAGACAGAGGGAACCCAAACCCAAGAGCTGTACTGCACACAGGAAAGTGTGAGAGGAAGGAGGAGGAGGAGGAGGAGGAGGAGGAAGGACTACTTTCAGAGAGATAAGGAACAATCCAGGAAAGCTTTCTGGAGGGGGTGGCACTGTTAAGACTTGGGAGCTGGTGGAATTTCAGCAGTTGCAGAGAGAGCTTTCCAGATCAAGGAATGGCCTGGGTAGGTGCCCTTGTTCTCATGCAGTATGAAGGCTCTGCACTACTGCTCCCCCATTGCTTGGAGAATGAATATAAAATGTAAGGTGAAAGAATCTGGGCCTGGAAAACCCAAGACCTCAGAAGTTCCTTCTGTTTTGCCTTCCTCTGGCCATCACATCTGTCTTGTGAAAATCTACTCTTCAAGCCCCAACTCTCATGATGCCATCCTACCTGCCAACAGTCCACTCCATCCACTTTGTTTCCAGACTGGCTGACCTGCCTGTTGCTCTCCCACTGTTCTACAGTGTCTGGAAAATTTAGAAGTTAGGTGCCCAGGCTCTGGCACCTTTCTGCCTGGGTTCAAATCCCAGCTCAGTCATTGACTTCTGAGTCATCTCAAGCAAGCCACTGGCCCTCTCTGGGCCTAAGTTTTGCCACTGTAAAATGGCATAATGATGGCATCTCCCTCCCAAAGTTACCCTGACCCTATTAAACAGGCAAATGCCTCCAAGGCATTAGAGAAGTGCTTGTCCTGGTGTTAGCCTTGGCCTCCGTGGTGTCTGCTACTGATAGTCCCAGGCTGTTACTCTTTTCTGGACTTTCTGTCCCTGTGAGCACAAGAACCTTGAGGGAAAGCACTAACCTCTTCATCTTCGAGCCCCCTCTCTCTCTCCCTTTTTCTTTCCTCACTCTTCTCCAAGCTTAGAGATGTCCTGCGAAACAGGTGTTCAATTACTATCTTTTGAAGGGATGAACAAAATATGGTCATGAAAAAGAGCAGCAAAAGAAATGCGTCCAAATGCAAAGACAAAACAATATAGGCGAAATGATGACTTTGAAATGATGGAGAGGGACATAAGACAGTAAAAGCAGGGGAATATAATTCACCACATTTTCAGAGAATGAACGTCTCTATAACCCCTCTCCCACCTCTTAACACAAGGACTGAGCATTTTTATGTGCCTGGTAGTTTTCTCTTCACCAGCATTCCGGCTCAGGCGCTCCCTTTCCCCCTCCCCCGCGGGGTGGTCCTCCCCTCCCCTCTTGGGAACAGCCGCGGCCGCAACCCTGACCTCGGCTCCCACGCGGGGCAGCAGCCGGGCAGCCAGGCAGCCGGGCAGCCGGCGGGCGGGCGGGTGGGGCCGGAAGGGGGAGACGCGGCTCCGGGCACCCGAGATCCTTAACTGTAGCTTCCAAAGCCCTGCTCGATCCTAATCAGTGTGGGAAAGGAGCGCGGGCCGAGCCGCCGGCCGGAGCCGCCGCCTCTTTTCATAAACTTTATCGCTGCGCGCAGCCGCTGATAAACCACCGTAAATAAACGAGCGCGGGTGCGCGGCGGCCCCAGGCTGCCTGCGCCCGCCGGGCCGGCCCCGCGGCCCCGGGGGAAATGAATCACTCGCCGCCCGCCGAGTTGGACAGAGTTCCTTGCTCTCCTCCTCTCCAGACCAGAGCCATAAATCACGCGGCGTTCCTCCCTCCCCAGAACCCCCTCACCTTTTGTTTTATGGATTCAATAAAAAGGCCAGGAGTTTGCTTTCTGGCTGCCGCCCCCCTCCCGCCCCCCACTTCTCGTCCGGGGAGCTGAGTGTGTTGTCCTGGGTTAGCCTCCCGCTTCAGGTCAAGCTCCTCCGGCCTGGGTTGGGCTCAGGCCTGCGCCTGTTTTACACAAATCCCCTTTGGCTCCTGCGTAAGCTGAGAGGGGCTGGAGCAGGGGAAGGAGAGAGTGGGGAGGCGTCATCTGAAGTCTGGTGATAAGAACGAGTTCCCACAACAGTGGCCTTGGACGCGTGTGTGGATGCATAGCTGGCTGCTGCCGAGTCCGGGTCGGAGCCCTGGGCTCTGGGCTTGGCCCACACCCAGCGAACCTAGAGGCAGGATAGGGTCTGTGCACTGTTCTGATCGCAAGGATGGGAGAGTGGGAGCCCTCTCTACTTCGTGAATATGTTCTGAAGTTCCCAAGGTGCTGTTCAGCAGATCTCTTGATCTTATTCTTTAGCTCTGGAAATTTGATTTGGGGGTCCTTTTTTCGAGATTGCAGTTTGAGGAAGGCGCCTGAGTAGGAAGGAACATGAAAGTTGAGGTGCAGAGGGCAGCCCCAAGCACACAGCTTAGTCTCAAGGACCAGGTCTTCCGCCCAGCTCTGCTACCTTCTGGCTCTGGGCCCTAAGGCAGCTGCCCCATTCTGGTTTCCTCATGGGTCTGTCCAGTGAGTGAATAATACCCTAAAGGAGCCTCCAACTTTCCCAGTCTGTGGGAGAAAACATTCTTCTTATGAATCATTACATTTCTGAGGTGTCTTATCACAGGTCTCTCTGTTAGGTCCCCTTGGAAGACACTGGGGTGTGGGCAGTTTCTGTGGCTGATGACTCCTTAGTGAGATTAACCAGACTTTACTCCCGGTAGAGGTTATAGAGGCCCAGGGTGCCTCCAGCCAGAATGGAGTCTGCCTGTGGAGCAGAAATACATTTAAATATCTTCAAAGATCAAACCCAACACACTTGAACAGCATCCGTTCACTGCCTTTCCAGTCCCCAAGTCTCAGCTGCCTGGTGACCGTGGTTCTGCTTCTCATGGGAGGGACTGTTTGACTCGGAACATTTTATCCAAAAAAGTCAACATTTCTCTCAGGAGAAAGCAAGGCTGGGGAGGAAAGGAGTTTCTGATGGCAGCTCTGGGGCAGCAGAACCTGCTGGCATCCTGAGGTGATGCACTTTGGTCAATACTCCTGAGGGAAGTTGAGAGTCGCCACCCCCCAGCCATGGCCAAGAGGAGGGCTCACTCAAGAAACAGAGATGGACAAAGGCCTGCTTCTTTCAGAACGGTTTTGTGACACTACAACGTGTCTCAAGGGAGTGTGTGGCCCCAGACAGGCTTCACTTCCTGCTCTCTGGACAGAAGGCCACTCAGTCTCCTTTCCCTTATTTGCATAATGTCAAGAAAAATGAGTCTTACTGAATTGGCATTTGTTTAAAAATATTGGCAAGAGTGTCCCAACTGAGATGGGAGTTGATTCCTCAGAGAAAAATGAACAGTGACTCGATCACTGATTTATTAAGTGTGATCAACACTTAAGCCTCAGTTTTCCCATCTGTAAATCCTGGTGATTTTTAAGGTTCTTTTTGTTTTATTTCTGATCCGTCATACTGGGACTCTAACAGACCAGGGGTGATCATGGGTAGAAGTAAAATTTTAAACTTTGCAGAAGAGAGATAGGTAAGGGAAACTTATCTAAATGTGACTCCACGAATTCTTCTTGCTTTCTAGTTTGTTCACTGTTGTGGGGGTCAGCAGCAAGAAGGGGAGAAAAACTCACAAAGATAGAGCTGAATGTCATGATTGGGCTAATCTATGAATTATTTTACGAGAATAGAAACCAAAGGGTAGTGGTTTTGAACCTCTTACAGTCACGGAACTTTGTAGAATTTGATGCAAATCTCACACTCTTCTCTCTCTCTTCCCCTCTCAAATGCACATACAAATCCATTCTTGTCTCTGAAGATCATTTCAGGGATTCACAGACTTCTGAAGTCCTATCCAAGGACCCTGTTAAGAACCTCTGCTCCAAGAGGCTAATAAAATATTGACCCTATGTTTCCTTATCTGTAAAAAGGAAATACTATTCACCTCCAACTAGCTTCATAAAGGAGAATAAATAACCTATGCTATTAAAACATATTGGTTCTTTGCCTGGCAGACAGATAATATTGATGCAATCCTATTATCATCATCTGCCATCGTCATTCCCTATTCGGCTTTGTGGGATGTAAATTTCCTTACTAGACGGAAGCCGCTCTGTCTGTTAAATTCCCGATACAAGGCCTTCTGGTAAGCCAGCACTGTAAGTCTTCCGACATGCCTATTAGAAACGTAATGAGTCCCTGCGGAGACTGAAGGGAAGGCTGGAGGTAGCTCTGCAGGCACTCAGAGGGTAATAATAGCTGGAGTAGGAATCACCAAAGGCTACCCTTGTGACTTTGAAAGTCAGTGTAACTTTCCGCAGTCTTCCTTTCTCCCAGAGTAGGTTGTAATATTAGAGAAATTAACTCATTGAATCAAAACCAAGGTTTAGGGAAAAGGCTTTTGAGGAAGTTAGCTAATACATTAGAGTCAGTACATTTGGCGCACAGATGAGATTCCATGGTCTTCAATCTTCCTGGCTTCACAGACTTTTTGAGAATCAGATATAAGCTATGGTTCCTGGCCCCAGAAAATGCACGTGCACTGGACATATGCTCTCACACAGTTGCACTTACAATTTAGGGAACTGACAGAATCTTGCTCTTCATCTGTGGGCCACCAGATTCACAGAAGTTGCATGCCACCTCTTTAAGACCTTTTCTGCCTTAATTGTTAAAGACTTTTGGGATTCATAGATGATTCTGTTTGTAGCTTCAGGGCCAAGCCTTTGACCATTTTCTCAGAGCCTCTGCAAACAGAGGAAGGAGCAAAGTGTTCTTTCCACAGCTGCTGTGAAAATAACTAGGCTTGAGACTCTCAGGGTCAGTTATGTTTGGAAAGTATCATCGCCACAGCAGCTCTTCCAGAAAATGACATGAAACTAGAACCTAGAAGATGGGGAATGAGGATGGATGGGAAGCCTGGATAGTACAGGATAATGAGTGCGTATAGTCAGAAGATGCAGACAGCACAATCCTGGGAGAACTGAATGCTCAGGGTTTCAAGAAAGCCCTGATGAGCAGCAATCTTCCCTGGGAAGGAAGTGGTAGAAGAAGCTATACAGCGTTTCAGCAGACAGAGGGGGTGTTCCTACAGCACCTGTGTCTTGCCTTATTGTGGTTCATAAACATTCACTGACCTTCACTGGGAAAAGCTGATCTGTCTCCTCATCACCATTGACCTTAGCCATGTAATTTGCTCTAGCCAGTGAAATGAGCAGGAACGGTACCCATCACTTCCAGGCAGAAGATTCCAAAGCCAGCTCAATGTTTATCATGCTCTGTGCTCCCTCTGCCACGAGACTAGCCCTGTTGCCAATCCGCCACTCCGTCGTCCTGCTCCCAGGGTGAAGAGGACCTGGGGCAGTCCTGCCGTCAGCCTACCAGAGAGTGAAGGCAAGTGCACCAAAAGGGCTTGCTGTATGAGCCATTGAGGTTTATTCATGACTGCAGTAGAGCCGAGCCTACATACTGATATAGCACTTTCCTTTGGAAAGGAAGAAAGATGGGTGCTCAGAATGACCATCACTTACCAGCAGGGCCACTGGTGACAGCACCAGCCAAGGCCAACAGGAGTCATGTGCACACTCCTCACTGTTTCCATCTTTCCTTCTCCCTGACACTGTTCCCAGCACCCTCGCTCTCCACCATCACCCACACTCTAGAGCTCAACTAAGAGCCAGTAGCCCAACAATCATGCCACCTGCAGTGAGTTGAAGGGGAGTCCCCAAAAGATATGTTCCAGAACCTATGAATGCGACCTTATTTGGAAAAAGGGAATTTTTAGATATAATTAAGGACCTCTAAATAAGGTCATCCTGGATTACCCAAGTGCACTATAATGTTCAATGACAAGAGCCCTTATAAAGATGAAGAGGAGAGTGAAGTAAGTTAGAAAGAGAAAAACAAATATCATGTATTATTGGCTTCCCTGGTGGTTCGACTGGTAAAGAATCTGCCTGCAATACAGGAGACCTGGGTTCGATCCCTGGGTTGGGAAGATTCCCTGGAGAAGTGAAAGGCTACCCACTCCAGTATTCTGGCCTAGAGATTTCCATGGGGTTGCAAAGAGTCAGACACGACTGAGCAACTTTCACTTTCAGTACATGTATGCGGAATCTAGAAAAATGGTATAGATGATCTTATTTGCAAAACAAGAATAGGGACACAGATTTAGCAAACAAATGCATGGACACCAAGGTGGGGAATGAAGGAGGGGGATTAATTTGGAGATTGGGATTTACAGATATACGCTATTGATGTCCAGGGGGATCCTCCAGGCAAGAATACTGGAGTGGGTTGCCATGTCCTCCTCCAGGGGATCTTCCCAACCAGGGATAGAATCCAGGTCTCCCATATTGAAGGCAGATTCTTTACCATCTGAGCCACCAGGGAAGCCCAAGAATACTGGAGTGGATAGCATGTCCCTTCTCCAGGGGATCTTCCTGACCCAGGAATCGAACTGGGGTCTCCTGCATTGCAGACGGATTCTTTACCAGCTAAGCTAGCAGGGAAGCCCAAATAATGAGAACCTACTGGATAGCACTGGCAACTCTACTCAGTGCTCTATGGTGACCTAAATGGGAAAGAAAATCAAAAAAAAGGGGGGATACATGTATACGTATAGCTGATTCACTTTGCTTTAGAGCAGAAACTAACACATTATTGTGAAAACATGAGACTCATAAAAATTAATTTAAAAAAAAAAGATGAAGAGGAGAAAACAGGTAGAAATTGGAGTGATCCAGCTACAAACTAAAGAATATGGAGAGCTTCCAGAAGCTAAAAGAGCCAAGAGGGGACTCTCCCCTATTGCTTTTGGAGGCAGCCTGCAGCCCTGCTAACATCTTGAGCTCAGACTTCCGGTCTCCAGAATTGTGAGAAAATAAATCATCATTGTTTAAAGCCACCCAGTTCGTGGTAACATGTTACAGCAACCATAGAAAACTAACACTCCGCCTTAGCAAAATATCTTTTCTTCATGAGGTGCTCCTTTGATGTAATTTTCAAGGGCAAGAAATACAAACCAGTATACTCATGGATTAGGAAGAAAGCCTCTCCTTCTCTCTGCCCAGTCCTAGGGCGGGGATGCAATTTGTGTTTGAAGAGGGGAGACGCCAGCTCACAGAGTCTGACAGGTCTACTTCCTCTCTGAAGAGAGGAAGGAGACACCAGCAGTTACAGAAGTTGAATCCTTGATTACGGGCTATGCAGAAACTGGTGCTCAAAATAAATAGCTTCTAGGGTGGAAAAAAAAAAGCTCAGGGGACGGTAGAGAAAATTTTGGAGATTCGAGGACGGAGAAAGTTCATGGAGTCCAGCATCTTCAGACGGGTTTTCTTTGTTTTTTTGGTTTGTTTGCTTGTTTGTTTCTATTGAGCTATAGTTAATTTACAATGTGGTTTCAGTTTTGAGGGTACTGCAAAGTGATTCAGTTATACATATGTGTATAGTTATACATGTTCATATATAGATTCTTTTCCATTATAGGTCATTGCAGAATGTTGAGTATTGTTCCCTGTCTTATACAGTAGGTCCTTTTTATTTACCTATTTTATATATAGTCATGGAGAAGGCAATGGCACCCCACTCCAGTACTCTTGCTTGGAAAATCCCACGGACAGAGGAGCCTGGTAGGCTGCAGTCCATGGGGTCGCTACGAGTTGGACACAACTGAGTGACTTCACTTTCATTTCACTTTCATGCATTGGAGAAGGAAATGGCAACCCACTCCAGTGTTCTTGCCTGGAGAATCCCAAGGATGGGGAAGCCTGGTGGGCTGCTGTCTACGGGGTTGCACAGAGTTGGACACAACTGAAGCGACTTAGCAGCAGCAGCAGCAGCATATATAGTCATGTATATATGTTAATCTCAAATTCCTAATTTAGTTACCCTTTCCCACCTCACCCATTGACCCCCTGTGCCCCAGCTAGTCCCTTTAATAACCATAACTTTGTTTTCATGTCTCTGTGACAGAATTTCTAGAGGTATAAGACAGCTTAAAGCATTTTTGCATATTTGTATTTTGATTTTATCGAGGACCTGGAGGCCCCGAGAGGGGTGCAGACTGCTCAGGTTGAATTTGATTTTCACTCCACCATTCAGCACAGGAAGACACTTACTTCTTCCCAAAACTAGCTGTCCAACCTCTGTGGTACTACCCCCTTCCCCCACCGCCCCTACCCCCACACAACTAGGAACAGGGTGCTCACTTGCTAACTGTTCTACCTGGCTTAGGTCTTTCTCCTAGTTCGGGGGTCTACACCACATCACTTCAAACACCTTAAAATGCATATTCATCCCACATCAAATATTATTTTTATTTTTAAAATTTTCCATGATTCTTTTATCATTTTTGCTTTTGAAAGGAATTGCCTATGAGTAATTTAATTTTCTACAATGTTCTCAGCAATCATTACACAGACCCAGCAAAATCTAACCCTAAATTGTTTTCAGATGCAATGAAACTTTCATGAATACTAAACTTAATGTTGGACCCCATGCCCGAAGGGCAGCGGCCAAGAGGAGTTATCCCACGTCTGAGGTCAGGGGTGGCGGCTGGGAGGAGCTACCCCATGCCCCAAGTCCGAGGCTAGGGGCAGCGGCCAGGAGGACCAACCCCACATCCAAGGAGCCATGGCTGCATGGGCGCAGGAGGGCCTAGAGGAGCTATCTCACATTGAAGGTCAGGAAGGGCGGCAGTGAGGAGATACCCCTGGTCCAAGGTAAGGAGCAGCAGCTGCGCTTTGCTGGAGCAGCCATGAAGAGATACCCCATGCCCAAGGTAAGAGAAACCCAAGTAAGACGGTTGGTGTTGCAAGAGGGCATCAGAGGGCAGACACATTGAAACTATACTCACAGAAAAACTAGTCAATCTAATCACACTAGGACCACAGCCTTGTCTAACTCAATAAAACGAAGTCATGCCCGTGGGGCAACCCAAGATGGGTGGGTCATGGTGGAGAGTGGAGAGATCTGACAGAATGTGGTCCACTGGACAAGGGAATGTCAAACCACTTCAGTATTCTTGCTTTGAGAACCCCATGAACAGTATGAAAAGGCAAAATGATAGGATGCTGAAAGAGGAACTCCCCAGGTCAGTAGGTGCTCAAAGCTACTGGAGATCAGTGGAGAAATAACTCCAGAAAGAATGAAGGGATGGAGCCAAAGCAAAAAGAATACCCAGCTGTGGATGTGACGTGATAGAAGCAAGGTCCGATGTGGTAAAGAGCAATATTGCACAGGAACCTGGAATGTCAGGTCCATGAATCAAGGCAAATTGGAAGTGATCAAACGAGATGCCAAGAGTGAATGTCGACATCCTAGGAATCAGCGAACTAAAATGGACTGGAATGGGTGAATTTAACTCAGATGACCATTATATCTACTACTGTGGGCAAGAATCCCTCAGAAGAAATGGAGTAGCCATCATGGTCAACAAAAGAGTCCGAAATGCAGTACTTGGATGCAATCTCAAAAACGACAGAATGATCTCTGTTCGTTTCCAAGGCAAACCATTCAATATCACAATAATCCAAGTCTATGCCTCAACCAGTAATACTGAAGAAGCTGAAGTTGAATGGTTCTATGAAGACCTACAAGACTTTTAGAACTAACACCCAAAAAAGATGTCCTTTTCATTATAGGGGACTGGAATGCAAAAGTAGGAAGTCAAAAAACACCTGGGGTAACAGGCAAATTTGGCTTTGGAATATGGAATGAAGCAGGGGCAAAGACTAATAGAGTTTTGCCAAGAAAATGCACTGGTCATAACAAACACCCTCTTCCAACAACAAAAGAGAAGACTCTATACATGGACATCACTAGATGGTCAACACCAAAATCAGATTTATTATATTCTTTGCAGCCAAAGATGGAGAAGCTCTATACAGTCAGCAAAAACAAGACCAGGAGCTGACTGTGGCTCAGACCATGAACTCCTTATTGCCACATTCAGACTTAAATTGAAGAAAGTAGGGAAAACCACTAGACCATTCAGGTATGACCTAAATCAAGTCCCTTAATACCCTCTTCCAACAACACAAGAGAAGACTCTATACATGGACATCACAAGATAGTCAACACCGAAATTGGATCGATTATATTCTTTGCAGCCAAAGATGGAAAAGCTCTATACAATCAGCAAAAACAAGACCAGGAGCTGAATGTGGCTCAGACCATGAACTCCTTATTCCCACATTAAGACTTAAATTGAAGAAAGTAGGGAAAACCAGTAGACCATTCAGGTATGACCTAAATCAAATCCTTACGATTATACAGTGGAAGTGAGAAATAGATTTAAGGGCCTAGATCTGATAGATAGAGTGCCTGATGAACTATGGATGGAGGTTTGTGACATTGTACAGGAGACAGGGATCAAGACCATCCCCATGGAAAAGAAATGCAAAAAAGCAAAATGGCTGTCTGGGGAGGCCTTACAAATAGCTGTGAAAAGAAGAGAAGCGAAAAGCAAAGGAGAAAAGGAAAGATATAAACATCTGAAGGCAGAGTTCCAAAGAATAGCAAGAAGAGATGAGAAAGCCTTCTTCAGTGGTCAATGCAAAGAAATAGAGGAAAACAACAGAATGGGAAAGACTAGGGATCTCTTCAAGAAAATCAGGGATACCAAGGGAACATTTCATGCAAAGATGGGCTCGATAAAGGACAGAAATGGTATGGACCTAACAGAAGCAGAAGATATTAAGAAGAGGTGGCAAGAATACACAGAACTGTACAAAAAAGATCTTCACGACCCAGATAATCACGATGGTGTGATCTCTGACCTAGAGCCAGACATCCTGGAATGTGAAGTCAGGTGGGCCTTAGAAAGCATCACTTCGAACAAAGCTAGTGGAGGTGATGGAATTCCAGTTGAGCTCTTCCAAATCCTGAAAGATGATGCTGTGAAAGTGCTGCACTCAATATGCCAGCAAATTTGGAAAACTCAGCAGTGGCCACAAGATTGGAAAAGGTCCATTTTCATCACAATCCCAAAGAAAGGCAATGCCAAAGAATGCTCAAACTACAGCAACAATTGCACTCATCTCACACACTAGTAAAGTAATGCTCAAAATTCTCCAAGCCAGGCTTCAGCAATATGTGAACCGTGAACTTCCTAATGTTCACGCTGGTTTTAGAAAAGGCAGAGGAACCAGAGATCAAATTGCCAACATCTGCTGGATCATGGGAAAAGCAAGAGAGTTCCAGAAAATCATCTACTTCTGCTTTATTGACTATGCCAAAGCCTTTGACTGTGTGGATCACAATAAACTGTGGAAAATTCTGAGCGAGATGGGAATACCAGACCACCTGATCTGCCTCTTGAGAAATCTGTATGCAGGTCAGGAAGCAACAGTTAAAACTGGACATGGAACAACAGACTGGTTCCAAATAGGAAAAGGAGTACGTCAAGGCTGTATATTGTCACCCTGCTTATTTAACTTTTATGCAGAGTACATCATGAGAAACGCTGGACTGGAAGAAACACAAGCTGGGAGAAATATCAATAACCTCAGATATGCAGATGACACCACCCTTATGGCAGAAAGTGAAGAGGAACTAAAAAGCCTCTTGATGACAGTGAAAGAGGAGAGTGAAAAAGTTGGCTTAAAGCTCAACATTCAGAAAACGAAGATCATGGCATCTGGTTCCATCACTTCATGGCAAATAGATGGGGAAACAGTGTCAGACTTCCTTTTTCTGGGCCCCAAAATCACTGCAGATGGTGACTGCAACCATGAAATTAAAAGACGCTTACTCCTTGGAAGGAAAGTTATGACCAACCTAGATAGCATATTCAAAAGCAGAGACATCACTTTGCCAACAAAGGTTCGTCTAGTCAAGGCTATGGTTTTTCCTGTGGTCATGTATGGATATGAGAGTTGGACTGTGAAGAAGGCTGAGTGCCAAAGAATTGATGCTTTTGAACTGTGGTGTTGGAGAAGACTCTTGAGAGTCCCTTGGACTGCAAGGAGATCCAACCAGTCCATTCTGAAGGAGATCAGCCCTGGGATTTCTTTGGAAGGAATGATCCTAAAGCTGAAACTCCAGTACTTTGGTCACCTCATGCAAAGAGTTGACTCATTGGAAAAGACTCTGATGCTGGGAAGGATTGGGGGCAGGAGGAGAAGGGGACGACAGAGGATGAGATGGCTGGATGGCATCACTGACTCGATGAACGTGAGTCTGGGTGAACTCTGGGAGTTGATGATGGACAGGGAGGCCTGGCGTGCTGCAGTTCATGGGGTTGCAAAGAGTTGGACACGACTGAGCAACTGAACTGAACTGAAACTTAATGATTAAGATCCACATCATACTTCCTTTTACTCAGATTTAATCCAATCAATATACATTACAGATAATACAGGTTATTATTGATTACCCCTATTTTTAGACTTAAAGCAGAAGGGCCA
Source organism: Tragelaphus eurycerus (assembly GCA_935064755.1). Lineage (NCBI taxonomy): Eukaryota > Metazoa > Chordata > Mammalia > Artiodactyla > Bovidae > Tragelaphus > Tragelaphus eurycerus. The sequence continues at coordinate 26,178,266 of CAKXYN010000018.1, read as the reverse complement.
TTCTCACATGGATACCCAACTGGGAGTGAAAGAAGCCAAGAAGACTGCAAACCACGTGTTCAGACTCCTAAGAATTGCTCCCTTTCCATACAGCCCAGCAGAGCTACAATTCAAAAGACTCACAGCTTTTCAAAGAATGTTGAGGCTTGTAAAAAACACACGTAGTCAGCCTGAAAGCACTGGAGCAATTTATTTATCAAAATAAATAATTATAGTAATATATCGTAAACATTAAGATAGAAATCTGTAAGTTCATACTGATATAAGTAAAGAAAGAAGGAAGAGGAAGCTTTTCCTTGCAGTAAAAATCTAACTAATAAATGGAGAGATGATGTAATTAAAAACATCGTTGTTTAGCAACATCACAGTAATAATTAAGTAATCCAAAAACCATCAATAGATATTAAAACTAGTAGGTGAAAGTTTAAGAAATGGGAGATTTGCATAGAATCAGAGTACTTCCACACAAAATTCTTAATAATTATAAACAGAAAAAGAGCAATTTTACAATGAAAACTCAGGAGGACATATCAGATGGTAAATGCAAATTGAGGAAAATTCTACAAAATAATCAGAATGTGGTATTCAGTACTATCAAACTTATAAAAGCTAAGGGAAGATGAGAAGCTGTCCTAAGTGAAGGAACTAAGGAGACGACAGCCAAATGCAAAGGGTGAGCTTGAATTGGATCCTTTTGTTATAACAGACATTCTTTGATTGTCAAAACTTGAACAGCATCTGAGGCTTAGATGATAGTAATGTATCAATGATAATCTCCTTATTTTAATGATTGTATTATAACTATGTAAGGGAATTTGTAAAAAAAATTGCACATTAAAATAAGCTCAGAAAAAAGTGGGGATTTTTTTGTCAACTTTGGTCTAAGTATGAAATTATTCTAAAATAAAAAATTTAAAGAAGAAATTTTGGCACAAGGAAGTCAAAGTGGTGAATATCAAACATATTTTTATCACTTCTTCCAGGAAATAGGCTCCCTCCCTCAAGGACAGGGTAATAACCTGTCAGTTCAGGCAGCCTAGTGTAGAGCTGGAGAAGGCAATGGCAACCCACTCCAGTACTCTTGCCTGGGAAGTCCCATGGATGGAGGAGCCTGGTGGGCTGCAGTCCATGGGGTCGCAAAGAGTCGGACATGCCTGAGCGCCTTCACTTTCACTTTTCACTTTCATGCACTGGAGCGGGAAATGGCTACCCACTCCAGTATTCTTGCCTGGAGAATCCCAGAGACAGGAGCCTGGTGGGCTGCTGTCTGTGGGGTCTCACAGAGTAGGACATGACTGAAGCAATTTAACAGCAGCAGCAGCCGTGTAGAGCTAGAAATACTTACATGCAAGGTCTATAAACTAGTCCTATCTCTTCACTACCTTTTATTTTATTGAAGTATAGTTGATTTACAATGTTGCATTAATTTGTGCCATAAAGTGATTCAATTTCTTTCCTCCTCATATTCTTTTCCATCCTGGCTTATCACAGGATGTTGAATATAGTTCCCCTCGCTATGCAGTACGACCTTGTCGTTTATCCATCCTATATACACTCGTTTGCATCTGCTAATACCAAACTCCCAATCCTTCCCTCCCCTCACTAATTTAAATTCATAATGTCCAGTAGTCAGTTGCAGCCAGTTTTTAGTTAGCAAGGGTTCTTTCATTTTACCTTTAAATTTGACCCATTTAATGAGGGAAAAAAAAAGTGTCTGAAAAACACAACACTTAGGGTATTGAGATGGCTCCCATCTAAAAGAACACTTGAATAAGAGGGTTTTTTAATCTAATTTTGTAATGTGAACGCTGGTTTTCCTCAAAAGGAGGACCACCAGAAATGAATGGGCTCTCATCAGAGGGTAATATGAATAAAAGCCACACCAACTCACCACCACACAGAACAATGCCTTCCTGTGTTGGATTCTCCTGTGCTCTCCACTTCTTCCCACTAAATGATGAATTTCCAATGAAAGATCATACAGTGTATGTCTCTTCTTGTCTCCCGATGACTGGCTTGCCCTCCCTCTCTGCCTCCCTCCCTCTTTCCTTCCCTTCCTTCCTTCCTCGTTGCTGTAATGCACTCAGCATTGTCTGGGTCGATCAGTAAGTCTATTTTTCTTGCAGACTTTAGGAAATCTACAACACCTAGCAAACCTATCATTTAGCTTAATATAACCTGTGGAAGGCAGAAGAGAAGGAAAACGAAGGCTGTGAGTGAGAGGAGACACGCAGTCAGCACATACACTTTTCCCTTGTTAAGAGTGAATGAAGTCTGCAGACATCCAGAGTTCTGTATGTGTTCTGGGGTGAACTCCATTTTAGCTGTTTCAACTTTTTTTTATTTTTTTTTTTTCAGAGTGACACTCCTGGGAAATGTTTGGAGTATTTCCACAGCATTCCATATCAAGCTGCACTGACCTTCCATTCTCTCCAAGTGGAACAGATGCCCCCAAATCACAACCCTGCTCTGTTCCAAAAGTTTTTTAAATTATTATTTAGAATGTGGAAATCATGTTACAAATGATAGCTTGATTTCTAGATTAGCCACAAAACTCCCCGTAAGTAGTGTAAAGGGGACTTCCCTGGTGGTCCTGTGGTTAAGACTCCACATTCCCAAAACAAGGGGCCTGAGTTAGATTCCTGGTCAGGAAACTAGATCCTGCATGCCACAACTAAGATCCTGCACATGGCAACGAAGATCCTGAGTGCCAAAACTAAGACCCAGCACTGCCAAATTAAAAAAAAAAAAAAAATCAGTATATAAAGTAATGAATACACACACACCCCCCCCCCAAACTTCATCATTAGAATTGCTAAGGTGGCGTCTTCAGGTAATGGCTGTGAGTCAAGTGTTCATAGTTCAGACACTACCTTGATGTAAGTGATCCAAGTTGACAAATGGCTCCTTAACTTGGAAATCTGATGTGACCAAGAACAGAGCTCGCGGTTCATGCTAGGCCACCCTCTCACTCATCCCCACAGGTATAGACCCCTAAGACCTACACTAAATTTCATTATATTCTGAACCTAGCCTTGCTGTAATTTTTATTTCACCCCTCATGGTACCATAGTACCATTTCTTCTTTCTCTCTCTCTCTCTCTCTCACCCTGACCCTCCACTCCCACACAGTCTGTTCTACTAAGCATGATATTGGGGTAGAAAATGAGGTCTGGAACGAAATTTGGGAAAGCAGATATCACTTATCATTTTACCACTAAATATGTAGTTCATGTAAGATGGGCTTCTATGGCCACTTGGCAGAATTCTCTTGTTTAACACATCTTGCAAATATTCTGTTTACCATGATAATGAGGAAAAGGAACAGGAAGAGAAGGAGGAAGACCTAAACAGCTCTTGGTATCTCCTCAGTGTTGTGACCACATTTGGCTAAAAATTTATTAGATATAACATGATTTAAGTTTCAAAAAATGATAAAATCATAGCCACGATGATCTCATTGAAAGTACAGATGTCCCTGAAATTCTTATTCTGTGACAAAAAATAAAGGCATATCTGTCTGGTATTCTCTCTACATGTTCTTCCTTAAGGCAAAGTTTCTAAAATAATCTCAGACGTGGTGTAACATTTGCCAAACAGCTGTTCTAGGGAATGCCAAGAAGATAATCCTTGGGTCTCTCATAGTCTTTTGTGTTTTTTCTCTATTCAGTGGATTCTGGGTCTAGGCCAGTGTATTGACGCATGTTCTGAAAATTCAAAAAGTCTGATGGTACTTGAGGTCTTTTACACCTATTTTACTGACCTAGTTGAGAAGGGAGTTTGTTGACCTCTTGGCAAAGGGATTGACCTCAACTCTGTTTCGAGAAGACAAATGCATTTGAAAATGAGGCTTCCACTGAAGATGTACCTGTCTACATGCTCTTTCCATCCCCAAGACAGCTCCCCTCCAGGGTGGATAAAAACCCTGGGACAGGGAATTACAGACTTGATCTTAGAGCTGGAAGGAAATTCTAGAGTTCATGTGGCTCGCATTCTCCTTCCTGAGCTGTGGGTTACCCTCACTGTCTAACAGAAGTTAAATTTTCTAGAAAATGAAATTCCTTTTATTTTTAATTTTTGATTTAACATTTATTTTATATTGCAGTATAGTAAGTAACAATAAGGTGTATAGCAAAGTGATTCAGTTATACATATACATGTATACATTCTTTTTTAACATTCTTTTCTCATTTAGGTTATTATAGAGGATTGAGTAGAGTTCTCTATGGAAAATGAAGTTCTTTTTACCAATAAATATGTTCAGAATCTCATGGATATTTTCATACACATGACTTTATCTTTCAGTCAAATGAGTTTGTTGAAAGAATTTAAGATTGGGGGAAAGGATTTTGTGTGTTTATGTAGATCTGGATATAAAACCTTGAGGTCAGCCCTTGTCTCAGATCTTCAAAACACCGGTGTTCTCTGATGCTGCTGCTTCTTAAATCATCCTCATCTGTCAGACAACAAAGGGAACTGTTAGCAGAAGAGGAAACTGGGGCGTACAATATGCACAGGGGACTGGAAAACACGCTGAACTCAGGAGGAGGCAACACAAGGGAGGAATGTTCACGGTTCTTTGAGGTCCCGACAGATTGTTGTAGGAAATCATTTTTTAAAAAATTAAATCTAATCATTTGCAACAACATGAATGTATCTAGAGGATATTATGCTCAGTGAATTGAGTCAGAGAAAGACAAAGACCGTATGATCACATTTAAATATGGAATCTGAAAAACAAATCAAAATGAAAACAGACTCATAGTCCAGAGAACAGATGAGGGATTGCCAAAGAAAGGAAGGATGGGGGATTGAGCAAAATAGGTGAAGGGGATACAGAAGTACAAAGTGCCAGTTATAAAATAAATAAGCTATCAGGGATGTCATGCACAGTGTAAGGTATACAGTCAATAAAATTATAACAACTCTGTGTGGGGACAGAAGGCTGCTAGACTTACTATGGTAATATTTCCATGATGGATGCAAATATCAAATCCCTATGTGCTGCATCTAAAACTAACACAATATGATATGCCAACTATATTTCAACTAAAAAATTGATTAAAAAATATACCTTATTGAAGCTGATATATTCAATATATCATCATTTTGATGTGCAATCAATATTTAAATATTGCTCATGAGATATTTTACATTCCTATTTTGTGTGAAGTCTTCAGGCTCTGGTGATTCTTTCACACTTTCAGTGTATGTCAATAGAGATCAGCCACATTTCTAGTGTTCAATACCCACATGTGGCTAGTGGCAGTCATACCACGCAGCACAACTCTAGAAAGTGGTCAGGTCCACCATGGCCCAGGAAACCGACCTATCTTATGTTCCAAATAGAAATCTGAGGGCTTAATGTGTGTGCAGAATGGGGCTGAAATCAAGGAGATTTTCATGAGATCTTCAGAAGGAGTAGTCAGTGCCTTGGGGAGCTCCAGCCTGCCTTAGGGACTTGTGAACAGGTTCTCATCAGATGGAACTTTTCCAAACGCAAGATTTCATTGGCTAACTAAGAGTGTGACTGAGGAGCCAAACAGCCCAAGAGGGACACTGACTTTCCTTACAGCACTCAGCTATGGAAATTTCCAGGGAAGAAGCTGCTAGAAAGGGGGCCAAAGGAATTCAGTAGACATAACTAGATAGAAGGAATGAATCAGTTAAGAGAGAAAATGGTCTGCCTGTAGTCTATTTTGTTCTTCAAGTTCAAATTCACTTTATTTCTTGGGGGAAAAGATTTTTCTCTGTTTCAAAGGATCTTAGACACCAAATATTCCAGCTAGAAGAAATTGAAAAATAATAATAATTACAACTGATATTTGCGTATTCCAGGTGTGATCAAAACACTTTACTTGTATTAACCCATTTAATCCCCAGGAGGTACTATCATCTCCCTCTGCAGTAATCCCATCATGTTAAATCCTGGGTACCACTTTTGACATTATCTTTGAAAACGCCAAGAGAAGGGCACCACTTGGAGCTGTGCGATCCCGCAGCCTTGCCCGTGTTACAGTGGAAGAGACATCACATATCCAGCATCTGCATTTTACTGATGGAGAAACTGATGTTCAGTAACTCACCACACAGCAGCTGATTGACAGAGCTGATTCTGAAGTCTCCACCCCCAGTTTTGAGGCTGATGCCTGTGCAATCCAACATGAGCTCCATTCTGGAGGCTGTGAGTGACTTCAGTATCCCTCCCTTTAAATAGCTTACAAGTAATAGGAGAGATTCTGGTCATATAAGTACATTAAAACCAGTACATCCAAGTTCTGCTTAATGGTTTCATCATCTCTGGTTGTACATGATTTCTTCTTCTTCAAGCCCCCAAGTCACCAATAGGTCTCCACATTCTTACATCTCAGCAGAGTACAGTGGTTGCAGACATGTGCTCTGAAGTAACCTGGCTGTATGACCTTGGGTAAATTTCTGTACCTCAGTTTTTCTCTCCAGAGTATGGAGAAAATCCACAGAACTTATTCCTAGGGTTTTTATGAGAATTAAATGAGTTAATTTTCTAAAACAACTAACATAGTGCATGGCATATAGTCAGCATAGTATGTGTTTCATAAAATGCTGGATTATTAAACAGCCTTCTAGCTTCATTGTCTTCCTTCAGTATCAAAATACTCTTGCCAAAACCCTAGTCTGCTTACTATCGTCCAGGCTCCACATTATCTAGTAGCTCTCAAACTTGAATTTGCACAAGAATCCACTGGAGTGCTTGCAAAAAAAAAAAAAAAAAATACACTTCTGAGCCACTCCTGGGACTCTGGTTTAGAAGGTCTGGGTGGAGCTCAGGAATCTCCAATTTTACCACAGACCTACAAGGGATTCTGATGTAGGTGGTCTCATAGCACAATGGGAGGGGGGAAAGACCTCCCAAATAAAGTCTACTTCTAGCACAACTCTCAGTGACCTTGGTCATCTGGCTCTTGTTCACTATTCTACCTCACAGCTCGAAACCCCGCCCCTAATCCTGCCTGCCAGACCTGCGTCAGGAAAAATGAAAAGCCATGTTAAAGTCAAGCCCAATTGCATTCCTCCATATGACTGCTGTGTTATATGAGATTACGGAAAAATAGGTGAGTCGGCACCCAGCAAAGTCTCTGTGGGCCATGCCAGTGGGTCACCATGGGAACCACGTCTCTGTGACTCAGTCCAGAGTGAGCATAAAAGCTGAGAGGGACAAAACACATCGTGTTTCTGAGTTCCTGTTCTCTTTCTCAACCTCCCTTAGAAACCAGACCTCTTCTTTTCTTCTCTTCAAGTAACTCCAGGGGTTGTCAGTTCTAAATTTGAGGCAAGGAAGGTGAGAAGGAACAGAGTGGAGACAAAAGCGGTCCTAAAGCCAAGGGATAACTCAGTGAGACAAATGGCACCTTGAGGGCTAGGAATGCCCTGATCCAGACCGGGAAGCCATACAAAGTAAGACTTTTATTCTTTCATGGCAAAGCTGCTTAGACCAACTTGATGTTTGATTCCCTAAAAACTAAGTCTTGACAAACTAGTCCAAGAACTTGATAATACCTGGTTTACCCAGTTATATAATCCGAGCACTTTTAAATGGTGTTTAGTTGGAAAGCAAAAGTCCCTGAGCTTCCTTCTCAGTGAACTCCAGGTCAAGCCCATTCGTTTTTTTGTATTTAAAGTTAATTCTATCAGCCAACAGAAGAGGAACTCCCTTCTCTGCCTGGATTGAATAGTGTCCCCCAAAATGTATGTCCATCTGAAATCTGTGAAGGTAACCTTATTCAGAAAAAGGGTCTTTGCAGAAATATAATTAATATGGAAGTGAAGATGAGGTCATACTTGTTTCCTGTGGTCCTCCACTTGGGTTGCTGTAACAAAAATACCACAGGCTGGGTGGCTTATAAAAAATAGAAATTGATTTCTCACAGGTCTGGAGGCTAGAAGACCACGATTGTGTGTGTTTCATAAAATGTTAAATTATTAAACAGGCTTCTAGTTTCATTGTCTTCCTACAATATCAAAATACTCCTGCCAAAACCCAAGTCAGTTCACCATCCTCTAGGCTCCGCGTTATGTAATAGCTCTCAAACTTGAGTTTGCACAAGAATCTTCTACGGTGTTTGCAAAAGCTAAATCCAGCATGGTTTGGTTCTGCCAAAGACCCTCTTCCCAAATGCAGACTGCAACTTCTCCCTGTGTCCTACGACAGTGGGAGGGGCTAGGAGCTCTCTGAAGCCTCATTTATATGGATCGATCCCATTTATGAGGACCCGACCCTTAAGACCTAAACAGCTCCCAAAGGCCTCACCTCCCCGTACCATCACATTACAGAATAGGATGTCACCTTGTGGGTTTGGGGAACTCAAACATTCGGACCATAGCAGATGAGGTCATGCTACGTTAGAGTGGGAGCTGAATCCAGTCACTGATGTCCTCTCTGAAGCCTCATTTATAAGGATCGATCCCATTTATGAGGACCCGACCCTTAAGACCTAAACAGCTCCCAAAGGCCTCACCTCCCCGTACCATCACATTACAGAATAGGATGTCACCTTGTGGGTTTGGGGAACTCAAACATTCGGACCATGGCAGATGAGGTCATGCAACGTTAGAGTGGGAGCTGAATCCAGTCACTGATGTCCTTTAAGAAGAGAAGACACACAGAAGAAAACACCATGTGAAGACAGACACACGGGGAAGAAAACCATGTGACGAAGAGGCGGGGATTGGAGTCAACAGGTCAAGGAACGCCCAGGATCCCCGACCACCATCAGAAGCTGGAAGAGGCAAGGGAGAACTTCCCGCTAGAGGCTTCAGAGGAGCACGGCCCTGCTGACACATTGATTTCAGACTTCTGGCCTCCAGAACTGTAAAAGAAGCCATTTCTGTTGTGTTAAACTGCCTAGTTTATGGGTATTGTTATGGCAGTTCTAAGAGTCTGGCCAACAGGTGTTCTTGGTAAGAGAAAATGCATACTCTGATGGCTTTCAGATGGATCATTGCACAGTCATTGGGTCAGTTGAGCCTGAAAACATCACTAGAATAAGCTCAGCTCATGGAAAATAGGGAAAACGGCTTTATTTTTGAATCAGGAAATTTCCTTAAGGAAAGCCATTGTGGGGTAGAGTTAGCGTTCTCTGCTGGAGGTGAGTCCTTTGATAACGGCATTCCAGCTTCCTTTAGGGTCTGTCCTCTGTCCTTCTTGTATGCAGTTTTTCATGAAGAAAGTGAAAGTACAAGTCGCTCAGTGGTGTCCGACTCCTTGCTACCCCATACAGTCCATGGAATTCTCCAGGCCAGTATACTGGAGTGGGTAGCCTTTCCCTTCTCCAGGGGATCTTCCCAACCCAGGGATCGAACCCAGGTCTCCCACGTTGCAGGCGGATTCTTTACCAGCTGAGCCACAAGGGAAGCCCAAGAATACTGGAGTGGGTAGCCTATGCCCTCTCCAACGGATCTTCCTGACTCAGGAATCGAACCGGGGTCTCCTGCATTGCCGGCGGATTCTTTAACCAACTGTGCTATCAGGGAAGCTCAGTGCAGTTTTGCATACAACCTGTCAAAATGCCTTGACATTCCCTAACAGGGAGCTGTCATGTCGCCCACCCCTTGCTGCTTGGACTCACTTCTGGGGTGAGCCAAGCACAGTGACACAAGAAAGAAGAGATGCACATCCTCACCCAGCCAACTACTGATCCCCAAGGGACTGCCCACTAGCACATGCCGCCTGGACACCAAGGGGTAATCAGGACTAGTTCTACTACCAGAAGCAGTTTTTATTGCCTGCAACCCACAACTCTATGGAGACATCTGCCTGTATCCAATCCCTAAACCCCCCTGTCCTCTCAGAGAGAGGGAAGACAGAAAGGCTTTCTGGGAAGGTCTGATGAAATATAGCTGCCCTCCAGACGTACACACACACACACACACACACACACACACACACACACACCGCTGCATCTGTTGCCAAAATACAGCTAAAAATATAGTCATCATGTTTTTCAAAGAGCCTCATGTACAGATTTTTGACATAAATTTATTTCGGAAATCAATAAAGTGCTTGCAGAGTTAAAGCTTCTGCCGATCTTAATGACTATATTTGTTTGCAACTTGAAGTACATTTTTCCCTCCTCTTTTCTGTTGTTTTTGATCTTTGATGCTCATTTCAGATATTTGTTGTCAGACCCCTCCAATCTCAAATGGAAATAGGTGAGATATAAATTATAAATAAATAAACAGAAACAAAGTGAGATCAAAACCTCCATGACTCTTATCATAAGTGATCTTATTCATAAGTGGTCTAAATTTAGCTTCCAGAAATGTGGCATTTCTTCCCCAGACATAGTTTAACTGGGAAGATGACAGCTTGGATCACAAAGTAAAATATGCCCCACCCCATCTTCCTTGATGTTACTAACATTTTCATGCTACCCCCAAACTCAGACACCATTCCCTTCAAAGATCTGCCTTAGACCCTGAAATATATTATTCCAAAGGTTGGGCAGCATTGTGAAATAAGGCAGACAAATTCCTGAACCACCAGAGGTCCCAGGTGCAAAGGGCCACACCACACCCTCTCCTCTCACCAGAAACTTGTGCAGAGGACAGGTCACGCTGGTCTTGTTCTGTTCTGTTTCCATATTTTTTTAATTGAATTGGTGTGCTCACCTGACAGGGCTAGTCAATCCGGAAGGGATTTCACTGGGTGACCATTTGGCCAGAGAAAAGCCATCTTTGTTTTCCAACCCCCTCTCCCGTTCCCAGGGCCTGAAAATAACACCAACACCAACTTCTCTCAAATCTGAGGCGCTATTGTGCAAACTTGAATAAGTCAGTTACTCTTTCTTTGCCTTGGGGAGGAGGAAAAAAAACAAAACAAAACACAGACGGGACTCTTCGCAAAAACCAGACCAGAGGACTGAAAAGAGTAATATTTTCCACAGTCGGATGAAAGATGGTATGTACATGCAGAATGGGTGGCTGTATATTATTAAATTTCGATTACACTTGAATTAGTTATAGGGTGACATTTTGACTGTTTCCTCCTTGTAATTCTCATAACTCCACCTGCCTGACATTTCCTTCCTCTCTGGCGGCCCTTGGAGAACAGGTCCCACTTTGTGGGAGGGAGGCCACCCTGCAGAAACTCAGGGACACTTTCCTGGGAAGGCTGCCCCTGAGGCACACACAGGAAATTTCGAACACTCTCAGACACCAAGAGGTTCATCGCTCCTCACCCCCTCCCCCTCTGGGACTTGATCATTCAAGAACTACCCATAGAAGAACACAGAAAGTTCTTCATAAAAAAAGAAAAAGAATTCCAAGTCCTTTCCCCTCCTAATAGCCCTCGGGGACAAAAACTCAGTGAGTCACCAAAGAGACACTTGCCTCCTGCCCTGAGTGGGCACTCAGAAAAACCACAAAGATGAAAAGCTTAACACCCATTGTCCAGAAGAAACTCAGAGGGCAGTGAGTGGACTGGGAGAGGGGAAATGGGATGCCAAGAACTGAGATTTATGAAAAAGCAAAGAAAGAGAAAGGAAAGACAAAAGGCAGTGACCTTGAACAAACAGAACCTTTATGGAAGCAAATGACAGGCAGAATGTTTACGAGGTGCCCACGCCCCACCACCACCCCCACTTTTTCCTTGGGTCACAGCCAGAAGTTCAATGGCCTCACATATGAGATTCAGCAGACTCCAGCCCCTAACTCACTTTGAGAGAACTCCTTCAAGCACAGATTCACGCTAATGCATATTCTTCTGTCTGGGATAAATCCAAAGGGTATTATTACCTGCCCAGTCCCTGAAAGATCTTGTTACATACGTGAGGTAGGGGAAGACGCGCCTGGCCCCCTAACCTGGCTCTGTGGTGTAGGAGGTCATGAAAGAGTGGTGTTAGCACCCGGTCCTGAAGCACAGGCATTAGTGGCCTTGTCAATACGAAGCCAGTGCTTCTCATTTCTCCCTGCTGCTGCTGCCGCTGTTGCTAAGTCACTTCAGTCGTGTCCGACTCTGTGCGACCCCATAGACGGCAGCCCACCAGGCTCCCCCGTCCCTGGGATTCTCCAGGCAAGAACACTGGAGTGGGTTGCCATTTCCTTCTCCAACGCATGAAAGGGAAAATGAAAGTGAAGTCGCTCAGTCATGTGCAAATCTTCGTGACCCCATGGACTGCAGCCTACCAGGCTCCTCCATCCATGGGATTTTCCAGGCAAGAGTATTGGAGTGGGGTGCCATTGCCTTCTCCCATTTCTCCCTAAGGTATCCCAAATAGGAGAGAAAAATGAAAACATACCTCCAACGAATTAACGCAAGGACCTTGCATACTCTATACACTCCCTCCAACCTCCTCCCACCTACATTCAAGCCGAAATGTTCCCTGAAGCCTATGGTTAAGCTTAGAAATTCACACATAATTTGTAGCCCACTCCATAATATGGGCTTCCCTGGTGGCTCAGCAGTAAAGAATCTGCCTGCCAGTGCAGGAGACACAAGTTCAATTCCTGGGTTGGGAAGATCCCCTGGGCAAGGAAATGGCAACCTGCTCCAGTATTCTTGCATGGGAAATCCCATAGACAGAGGAGCCTGACGGGCTACAGTCCATGGGATCACAAAAGAGTCGGACACAACTAAGGGCCTAAACAACAACTCCATAATATATCTTGGCTTTACTACAAAAATAGTTCAAATGACCACTAAGGGAACTTACATCCCATGAAGATATACCAAGCTTATCTTGTAGATTAATATATTTCACTGGGTCACCATCCCACCAGCAAACCAGGTACCTCAATTTGAGGAGCTGGATCTTAAACAATCACTTCTCTTGAAGAAGCAAAGTTCTCACCAGTCATCTGGACACACATTTGGGCAACCACCCTTTATTTTTAGTTGTCACCAAGAAAGCCTTTGATAGGTGAGCAATATTCCTATAACTAGATGGAAACTTGGTCCAGACTCACATGGACCAAGTCTCACCCTTGGTCTATGTGAGTCTGAGGCTCTTCTCCAACAGCCTGTCCAGAACACTAGGTCATCTAGGACTTGTTCTCTCTGGGATCTTCCTGCCATCAATCTTTAGTCTCCTGGACAGTCTGGTTGGCCATCTCAACACCCTTTCTATGCTTCCTCTACAATAGTTATAGGAAATCAGATAACCCGGTCTGAGGAGCTTGATCTTAAGCAATCACTTCTCTTGGAGAAGCAAAGTTCTGGCCAGTCATCTGGACACACATTTGGACAGTCCCCTTTATTTTCAGTTGTCACCAAGAAAAGTTTTTGATAGGTGAGCATAACATTCCTATAAATGGATACAAAGAGGGACATCAGTGGTGATGTGCCGGCCTCTCCTCAGAACCCTCTCTGGGGAAGTGGTGGAAGCATGATCTGTTCATGCTTAATCTCTCAAATCTTAAAATGGCCTGCAAAGCTCTGCATCATCTGGCCCCTGCCCAACTCTCCAGCCTCATCTCACAGTTCTGTCTTCCTCTCAATCACCCCATTCTAGCTTTGATCCTACTGGACATTCCTTCTAAAAGTAGTGCTGCTTTGCTGCAAATTCCCCTACTTCAGCAGGAAGGAAATGGTCCCACCCTTGGTCTATGTGAGTGTGAGGCTCTTCATCAATAGGTGGTCCAGGACCCCAGATCATCTAGGACTTGCTTTCTCTGGGATCTTCCTGCCACATGTCTTTAGTTCCCTGGACTGTCTAGTTAGCCACCTCAACACTTGTTCCACACTTCCTCTACAATAGTCAGTCTTGTACAACTGGCCCCAACCTACCTCCAAGAACTAAATCAAGCATGGTAATCTTCTTTCTCTTTCCATGGTTCAAGAGTGGCACATGACTTCAGATCAAACAATGAGGAAAGCTGAGGATTTTTGCTTGATGGTTCCAGTGGAAACAATATGTACTTCTTCCTCTTCTCATGGAAAGAAAGCGGGTATCCTAGGGACTCTTACAAATACTTTGTAAGCAGAATAGAAGCTTGCTTTACAATAAAGCTGAAACACAGAAGGCAAAGAAGGGATAGCGAAAGAAACTGTGTCCTTGGTTACATCCCTGAACCACTCAATTGAAGAAATGTTGAAGCTAACCCTCTTGAATGCTTATTTTCAAGAACCATACACATCTTCATTATTTAAGGCAATTGGATTGGAGATTGTTGTTGTTCAATCATTAAGTTGTGTCCAATTCTTTGTGACCCCATGGACTGTGGCACACTAGGCTTCCCTGTCCTTCACTGTCTCTCAAAGTTTGCAGAAACTCATGCCCACTGAGTCAGTGATGCCATCCAACCATCTCATCCTCTGTCATCCCCTTCTTCTGCCTTCAATCTTTCCCAGCATTAGGGTCTTTTCCAATGAGTCAACTCTTTGCATCAGGTGGCTAAAGTATTGGAGCTTCAGCTTCAGCATCAGTCCTTCCAATTCAGGGTTGATTTCCTTTAGGATTGACTTGATTTGATCTCCTTGCTGTTGAAGGGACTCTCAAGAGTCTTTTCCAGCACTACAGTCCAAAAGCATCAATTCTTCACCACTCAGCCTTCTTTATGGTCCAACTCTCACATCTGTAACTAGAAAAACAATAGGTAAGTTTCCTGTCTTGAGGGAGTTGACAATCCAGTTAAGAGAGAAAATGTATAGCATAATGAATATTAATACTGGAGAAAGAATAGGGTACTGAGCATAATGCTGACCAAGATATGATGGGTGGATAGAATTAGGCCAGCAAAGTGAGGGGAAGAAGAAAAAGAAGAGGGAGAGTACAGAGAGAAACAAAGGCTTAAAATTAGAAAGAACATGATGCTTTCATGAAACCAAAAATGGTCCCAAGATGTAGTCCTATCTTCAAAAACAGCCACTGAGAGCATGGTTATTCTAGATCCTGCCAGAGACCCTACCACTTCCTTTAAATTAATTGTAGCCTGATGACCACACCCCGGTACCATCTTCAGTCCAAAGGCATCCTTGAATGAGCAATGCAAGTAGAGGCAGCAGTTGCTGATGCACCACATTTTGAGGAGACACAAACACCATCTTTATGCACATCTCTCACTCCCCACCCCCATCTCTGCACACACTCTCAGTACTAGCTCTACACTCTCCTCAGTTCATCTGATCCCAATCCTGCTCACCAGCCAGGATACGCACATCAAGATTCCGAGTCAGGATACTCTGGTGATATCCAGTTATGATTTATCCACATCATTTGCAGATACACCTATTTGTAATCCCAAAGTCAAGTAGGCACTTTAGTTGTCATTCATTGATATTTGTTCAGTTCAGCTCACTTCAGTCACTCAGTCATGTCCGACTCTTTGCAACCCCATGAACTGCAGCATGCCAGGCCTCCCTATCTATCACCAACTCCCGGAGTTCACTCACACCCATGTCCATCGAGTTGGTGATGCCATCCAGCCATCTCATCCTCTGTCGTCCCCTTCTCTTCCTGCCCCCAATCCCTCCCAGCATCAGAGTCTTTTTCAATGAGTCAACTCTTCTCATGAGGTGGCCAAAGTACTGGAGTTTCAGCTTTAGTATCAGTCCTTCCAATGAACACCCAGGACTGATCTCTTTTAGAATGGACTGGTTGGATCTCCTTGCAGTCCAAGGGACTCTCAAGAGTCTTCTCCAATACCACGGTTCAAAAGCATCAATTCTTCGGCACTCAGCTTTCTTCGAAGTCCAACTCTCTTATCCATACATGACCACTGGAATAACCATAGCCTTGACTAGACGGACCTTTGTTGGCAAAGTAATGTCTCTGCTTTTGAATATGCTATCTAGGTTGGTCATAACTTTCCTTCCAAGGAGTAAGCACCTTTTAATTTCATGGCTGCAATCACCATCTGCAGTGATTTTGGAGCCAAGAAAAATAAAGTCTGCCACTGTTTCCACTGTTTCCCCATCTATTTCCCATGCAGTGATGGGACCAGATGCCATGATCTTTGTTTTCTGAATGCTGAGCTTTAAGCCAACTTTTTCACTCTCCTCTTTCACTTTCCTCAAGAGGCTTTTTAGTTCCTCTTTCTGCCATATGGGTGGTGTCATCTGCATATCTGAGGTTATTGATATTTCTCCCAGCAATCTTGATTCCAGCTTGTGCTTCATCCAGCCCAGCGTTTCTCATGATGTACTCTGCATAGAAGTTAAATAAGCAGGGTGACAATATACAGCCTTGACATACTCCTTTTCCTATTTGGAGCCAGTCTGTTGTTCCATGTCCAGTTCTAACTGTTGCTTCCTGACCTGCATATAGGTTTCTCAAGAGGCAGGTCAGGTGGTCTGGTATTCCCATCTCTTTCAGAATTTTCCACAGTTTATTGTGATCCACACAGTCAAAGGCTTTGGCATAGTCAAGAAAGCAGAAGTAGATGTTTTTCTGGAACTCTCTTGCTTTTTCCATGATCCAGCAGATGTTGGCAATTTGATCTCTGGTTCCTCTGCCTTTTCTAAAACCAGCTTGAACATCTGGAAGTTGACGGTTCACATATTGCTGAAGCCTGGCTTGGAGAATTTTGAGCATTACTTTACTAGTGTGTGATGAGTGCAATTGTGCGGTAGTTTGAGCATTCTTTGGCATTGCCTTTCTTTGGGATTGGAATGAAAACTGACCTTTTCCAGTCCTGTGGCCACTGCTGACTTTTCCAAATTTGCTGGCAAATTGAGTGCAGCACTTTCACAGCATCATCTTTCAGGATTTGGAATAGCTCACCTGGAATTCCATCACCTCCACTAGCTTTGTTCATAGTGATGCTTTCTAAGGCCCACTTGACTTCACATTCCAGGATGTCTGGCTCTCGGTCAGTGATCACACCATCATGATTATCTGAGTCGTGAAGCTCTTTTTTTGTACAGTTCTTCTGTGTATTCTTGCCACCTCTTCTTAATATCGTCTGCTTCTGTTAGGTCCATACCATTTCTGTCCTTTATCGAGCCCATCTTTGCATGAAATGTTCCCTTGGTATCTCTTATTTTCTTGAAGAGATCTCTAGTCTTTCCCATTCTGTTGTTTTTCCTCTATTTCTTTGCATTGACCACTGAAGAAGGCTTTCTTATCTCTTCTTGCTATTCTTTGGAAATCTGCATTCAGATGCTTATATCTTCCCTTTTCTCCTTTGCTTTTCACTTCTCTTCTTTTCACAGGTATTGGTAAGGCCTCACCAGACAGCCATTTTGCTTTTTTGCATTTCTTTTCCATGGGGATGGTCTTGATCCCTGTCTCCTGTACAATGTCACAAACCTCATTCCATAGTTCATCAGGCACTCTGTCTATCAGATCTAGGCCCTTAAATCTACTTCTCACTTCCACTGTATAATCATAAGGGATTTGATTTAGGTCATACCTGAATGGTCTACTGGTTTTCCCTACTTTCTTCAATTTAAGTCTGAATGTGGCAATAAGGAGTTCATGGTCTGAGCCACAGTCAGCTCCTGGTCTTGTTTTTGCTGACTGTATAGAGTTTCTCCATCTTTGGCTGCAAAGAATATAATCAATCTGATTTTGGTGTTGACCATCTGGTGATGTCCACATGTAGAGTCTTCTCTTGTGTTGTTGGAAGAGGGTGTTTGCTATGACCAGAGAGTTCTCTTGGCAAAGTTCTATTAGCCTTTGCCCTGCTTCATTCTGTATCCCAAGGCCACATTTGCCTGTTACCCCAGGTGTTTGATATTTGTAAAGGGGTGGAAATTTTGCATATTTTGAAGCACATATTCCCAAGTGATACCCACGCTGTGCTTTATTCAGTTCTCATACTGTAAAGTATCCTTTCATAGTCCATTTAGTCCCACTTTCTTTTTAACATTTGTATGTGTGTTGTTTTAGTTTTTGTTTAGTGATATCACTGTTTAAAATTAAGCCCAGGGATAGCACTGAAGTTCTGTCTGGTGTTCCTTACTGCAAGAGGACTATGATGCACCTTATGAAGCAAATAATATCTGTGTTAGATAAGTTTCATTCAGGTGTGAGTTATAATGCTATTGGCTGTGAGTTAATTGTTAATAATATGCTTTAAAAGATGTCTTTAAACAGAAGCATAGGTAAAACTGGACCATGTATTGGTCAGTTATCAAAAATATTCTGACCAGAGACTCACAGGAAACTAACCCTGAATTCCTCCTACAAGCAATGGTTCAGTACTTGCTAATTCAATGTTCACAGCATCTTTACAGAATACATTTACCATGAATTACAAGAATAGACTATATAGGCTGACAGATTGCAAGGACTAGAAGATGTCTCTCTGACTCAAATGTTTATTCCTGTACAAGTTAGTATAAGTGCACTGCTCCAGCATACAAACCCCCAAATTCATAATAGTTCAAATGCAGCAGATATTTATTTCTTATTCACATATCAGTTTTGAGTGGGTGAATGAGACAACCCAAGGGTGACCCTCCACCACTTAGCTCTGCAGGAATCTAAGAATCTTCAGGGCTACATGGACACAGCCATTATAATATGTGGTTTTCAGGGAAACTGGGCATTATCCTGATTTGGCCCAAAGGAACATGTAAGATTGCACCTGAGATATTTTGGTGGGCCAGACCTGGAAGTGGCGTTCATCACTCCTACTCACTTTCCATTGGCTAGAACTCAGTCACATGGCCATGCTTAGCTGCAAGAGAGTCTGGGAAATGTAGTCTGG
This sequence comes from Tragelaphus eurycerus, assembly GCA_935064755.1. Taxonomy (NCBI): domain Eukaryota; kingdom Metazoa; phylum Chordata; class Mammalia; order Artiodactyla; family Bovidae; genus Tragelaphus; species Tragelaphus eurycerus. Next base: position 26,159,636 of record CAKXYN010000018.1, on the reverse strand, counting down.
TTGATGATCAGGAAGAAGAGAATAAGATTTCCTTGACACCTAGCAGTCTCTGACACAGTTAGTTTGTTTCACGGACTCATATGAAGTTGGGTTCATACCAAGACCTGTGACTGCCCCAGGAAGATTAATAATTTGCACCCTCCCCTTGAATTCTTCTTTAAATATTTAATCAAAGTTTACTTTGAGGCAAAACCAAGACCTTTGCAGAGACAGGAAAAGAGCTGTACCTTGACCTGAGGAAATCCAGCCCAAACCCTTGCCCTGACTCCTGAGCCAGCTGCAGGGTTGATTAATTCCAGCCCCTCTCTAGTATAGCACATTCCTAATCCTTGCCGAAATTAGAGCCCTTTAGTGTAAGGAAGTCCAAAACTGAGGGAGGGTCCTGAGGCCCTTACCAGGAGACACTTCTTGAACCAGGAATTCCCCAGAGGAGCCACACAGGCCCAGCAAGCCCACAGACTCAGAGAGATGGCAGCCACGAAGGACACCAGCTCCAGGTAGAGAGGTCAAGACCCTGGCAACTCCCGGGGCAAGTGGGAGGTCACACCCAGCCAGACAAGGCCTGAGCCAACCCTGACTTTAGCTGTCTGAGTCCCTTCCTGCTCTGTGAGGCCAACTGTGAGGAATCAGAAAGGAATGCTACAGTGTGAGAAGGACTTTGGGGTGACAGTGGCCTGAACGAGAGCAGGGACTAGAGGGACCTCATATTTAGCCCATGTTCTAAGGGAGACCAAAGCCCCTTTTGTGCTTTGAAAGCATTTATAAGCAACCAGGGAGCTGCAGACCACCTTAAGCCCTCCTCACGTTACTGCTCCCACACACTCTAACTAAAGTCAAAAGGAACACAGACAGGCAGTGGCCCTCAAAAAGGCACACAAGCCTCTGTCTTCCCTCTTCGATGTCTCTCCCAGGTGTCAAAAGAAGGACTCCCATTCTATAAACCAGCAGCTTCATGGGATCTGGAAACAACCCCTGGAAGAAAAAAGCAATAATAATTTTATGTTCGATGACAAGCCTTGTGATAAACATTTGATGTGTGTTGCTGCACTGAATTCTCACAAGGTCCTGGGAGGCAGGTACTCTAATCCCTGTCCTGCTGGTGAGGAAACAAGGGCTCAAAGGAGAGAAGTCATTTGGACACATTCATGCAGCTAGAAAGAGGTGGAGTCAGCCCCTTCTGTCTGGCTGCTAAACCTGTCTTCTTAACTTCTAATCTCTGAGGCTGACATCACTGGTCACTTGCTGGGTATGGGCAGGGGGTGAGGGGCAGGGAAATCCCTACCTGCTACCTTCTAGTACCTATACCACCACCTCCTCCACAGCTGAGGCCTGACTCCCTTGGTAGAACCACCTCCATGCTGACCACCTAGCAGGATGGCCCCATCACCTACATGCATTCACTGGACTCAACCCTTTCTCTGCCATGACTTTCAGACCTCTTGGCAGCAAGAATGGACAACATTTCCCCTTTTCTGCACCTGAGAACCTGAGATTCCTTCCATGGATTTCCATGGGCAACCTGAACTGATGCAGTCGGCGGTGGTTTCTTGGCACGTTCTCCCTGGAGGCAATCACCACTTCTAGTCTCCTTTCAATCTTTTTTCTCCCTTTTGTTTTTTTTTCTTAAAACAGATCCCATGAATTAGTGTGGGATAAAACCAAAGAGTTTGTGATGGTTCATCATTTAAGATGCTTCTTCTTTACACCTTTTCTAGGGTTTGAGGACAGAGAAGGCAATGGCACCCCACTCCAGTACTCTTGCCTGGAAAATCCCATGGATGGAGGAGCCTGGAAGGCTGCAGTCCATGGGGTCGCTGATGGTCGGACACGACTGAGCGACTTCCCTTTCACTTTTCCCTTTCATGCATTGGAGAAGGAAATGGCAACCCACTCCAGTGTTCTTGCCTGGAGAATCCCAGGGACCGGGGAGCCTGGTGGGCTGCCATCTATGGGGTCGCACAGAGTCGGATACAACTGAAATGACTTAGCAGGGTTTGAGAAAGGAGGACAGGGCATTGTATAGGCCAAGCCTTTATCAGGGTATTGCTAAGCCATGTTAAGGGCTTCCCTAGTGGCTTAGACAGTAAAGAATCCTTCTGCAATGCAGGAGACCTGGGTTCGATCCCTGGTTTGGGAAGATCCCCTGGAGAAAGAAATGGCAATCCATGCCAGTATTCATGCCTGGAAAATCCACACAGACAGAGGAGCCTGGTGGGCTACAGTTCACAGGGTCACAAACAGTTGGACACAACTGAGCGGCTAAGCACAGGAAGCCATGTTAAACTCTTCCCATCCTTTCTCCCCAACCAGATCTTCTTTCCAAGACTCTAGAGGAGTTGGCAGAAAAGGGCCAGTCAGGTGCCACAGCTGTGTTCCCAGGAGTGTGGGTCATGCCTGACTTCCCAGATGCATTAGATTGAGTGACATTGTGGTTAAGAGAGTTGCCAAAAATCACAGAGCTGGAAGGCCATTCCAGAGGGCTGGGATATTGAGAGCAAGCCAAAGGGCCAGAGTTGAGTCCCAAGGAGGAAGTATCGGGGGAGCCAAAGCTGCCTGGGGCTCAGGAAGGCAAGCTTGCTGCGGGCCTTCCTGCTGACAGCTCCCTGGAGAGCTTCACCCTGCATCGCAGGTCCTTGGTCTCTTCACCTGAAACACCAGCAGGTCAGGCCACACGAGGCAGACAGATACTAAATTGGTCTAAGCTCCCTTCCAACTTTGGGATTCTTCCACTACTTAAAAATCTAGGGGTCTGGAAATGCCCCTTGGCCTTTTCCCATTCACTTGGAGTGCTGACCACACCAAACCTGAGATGTAGTTCTCTTGTTCCCACCCAGCTCTTGCCAGGGAAATAGGATTGAGGCCCTTCTGACCCATTTACTTCAAAGGTGACCAAAGGGTGGCCTAGCAAAGAGGATAGATGCCTCCAAAGTCATGCTGAGCCTTCTGGATGGATGACTTATGACTTCTCTCCCTTCTTGGGACCAAAAGGTTCTACGTGACTTTCACACCTGAAAACTTTCAGTCTGCCTTGAGCATCCCCAGGCACCTTAACCTTAGGGAACAACCCCCTCAGCCTTCAGCAGAAACCGGGAAAATGGGGAAGGGGATTGGGGACACCCCCACCTCCTCCCAGCTCCACCCCCTGGCAGGGAGAGCTGGTCCCAGCCAGCGTCAAAGAGTCAAAACAGAGCTCCTTTTCCTAGTGTGTTTTCCTCCTCTATGGCTTAGACTGTAAAGTCATCAGGAAGTATGGTCTAGTGTTCCAAGCTCCAGACAGACGGCCTGACCTCTGTCCCGGCTGCCAGGACTGACCTGGGCCAGACATCGCGCCCCCAGGACAGTTTCCTCCCCTGCAAACAATTCTGGCAAAGGCGGCATCGCCTCTCCTCCCCATCACGGCCCCTCCCCGCTCCTGCAGCAGCCAGACTTAGGACCAGCCTATCTCTAGAGAGAGGGGATCACTGTGGGGAAGGGTCTGGAAGAACAGGGTAAGAAGGGGTTCATTGTACAATGCGGGCAGTGGGGGAGGGCATGAAGACCTCAGGGACTGTCCCTCCCATCTAGATTATCTTCATTTTTCCACTGGCCCTGAGGTGGAGGGTCTCTGCTCTGGGCCCCCCTGAACTTGGGCCAGATTTCTTTGGGCAACAAGCTGATGTGCAGATAAACAGAGGGCCTGTTGTGGATGGCTGCTGGGCGTCTCTGGGGATCAGTAACACCTTCATCAGAGAGGTGCTGCTGTAAGCACTCACTTCCCTTCCCTGCCCCCACCCCTTAAATAAGCAGGCCGTTTCCTCCTCACCACCCTCCCTGTGCAGCTGGGTCATTCTGCCTTCCTCTGGCTGGAGTCTTCTCATCCAGGGGCAGACCTCCACTGCCCCTGGTGCATCCTGTCTTTTGCTCCTGATTTTTTTAAAAAATTGAAGTAAAGTTGATTTACGATGTTGTCTTGGTTTCAGGTGCACAGCAAAGTAATTCAGATACATGTATATCCATATTCATTTTCATATTCTTTTCCATATAGTTTATTACAGGATCTTGCATATAGTTCCATGTGCAATACAGCAGGATCTTGTTGTTTACCTGTTTTATATATAGTAGTTTGTATCTGCTAATCCCAAACTCCTAATTTATTCCTCCCTCTCTCCTTTCCCCTTGGTAACCATAAGTTTGTTTTCTATGCCTGTAAGTCTGTTTCACAGATAAGTTCATTTGCGTCATATTTTAGATTCCTCATATAAGGGATTTATAATATTTGCCCTTCTCTCTCTGACTTACTTCTCTTAGTCTGATAATCTCTAGGTCCATCCCTGCTGCAAATGCAAATGACACTATTTCATATTTTTATGGCTGAGTAATATTCTGTTGTGTATTATTGTTTTAATATTCTGTTGTATATGTATTGTATACACATATATATAGTTTTACCTTTAAACCAGAGTTTCTTTCAACCATGATTTACCTTTAAAGCAGGGTGTCTTTCAACCATGATTATCTATTAGAATCACTCACATATATATTCCACCTCTTTCTTTATCCATTCATCTGTTGATGGACATTTTGGTTGCTTCCATAACTTTCCTGTTCTTCTGGTCCTGATGAGGTCTCCTTTTACAATTGCCTTTAAATGAGCCCCTGACCTGACTGTGAAGGAAAGCTTCTCTCTCCCTCTGTGCTGGTGTGGCAGCGTTTTTCAGAGCTGAGACGCATAAGGGTTGCTGAAGAATGGGCCCCTTCAGTGACCCTCTGTCTGGCCTCTGGTGAGGATTTTCATCTGATCCTTAATCCTCCTTTTGCCACAGGGACAAACACACCCAACACGGTCACCTTCCATTCAACTATCTCTGGCTGTCCTGCAGCCGACAAGGAAACTTCACGTGCCCTTCATCACTGACATGAGGTGGGCATTCATTCTTGGGAAGGAAAAGTGAGTAGGTACCGGGGCAGAGAAGTCTGTGTATTTGAACGGGCAGGCATCCTTGCTCCAAAAGTAAACCACCAGACACCATTTCACGGCCCTTAGATAAGATCTGCAAGCATGGCTCTCAACACTGGCTACATGTTAGAATCCAGGCTGCCTCCAGATTCATTAAAAGGAAATCTCTAGGAGCGGGATCAGCCCTCAGCCGACTTTGAGAACCTCCAATCTGAAACACTGGCCCAAATGGCAGTTTAGGAAACAGCAGCTCAGACAGGGCAAGTGACCCGCCCAAAGTTTACCGGTCAATTAGGAGCAGAGCCTGGTCTGTTAACTGTAAATTCATCTCTCTTCCTGTCATAGTTTCCCCTGTGGTCACTGTAGGAGAGAAGGACTTAATTTTGGGTAGGCATTAAAATTATCTGGGGAACTTTTGAAATACTTGATGACAGCCTTCATCCTGGAATTCTCATTTAATTGCTCTGGAGTATGGCCTGGGCATATATTTCTTTTTCTTTTTTTTTTTTTTGAGTCCTAAATAGATAATAATGGCTGAAAGAAACCCCGCTTTAAAGGTAAAATTCAGAAAAACAGAAAGAAAAGGGAGGGAGAGAGAGAGAAGGGAAGAAAATAATGCTACAGAGGTCAGAGGTGGGAAGAATGTTCCTGGAGGCAGTATCTCTGGGATCTGCCAAAATACATGACGTTTGAGCTGGATTTTGAAGGAGAAATGGACTTAGATACTTGGAAGTGGCCAAAGGCCTTGCAAGGCAGGGAAGAGAATGAGCAGAGTCCCACAGGAAGGGATGTGGGAGGTGTAAGAGTTGAGAAGCGGACAAACAGGTCATTTGGGACTGAAATGTGCGAGACCATGAACGCCACATTCCAGGCCACACAGCAGAAGCACCTGGAGGGCCTGTTAAAGCAGATTAGCTGGCCTCACCCTCAGAGCTTGGATTCAGTGGGCCTGTGCTGGGGCCCGAGAACTTGCATTCCTAACAAGTCCCCACGTGACACTGAAGCTGCTGGTCCTCGGAAGACACAGTAAGAACCACTGGGCTGCACTAAGGGAACTCAGAGGAGGTTTTAGATCTTGGAGACTGCATTTGAGAGAGAGGTGGGGGGGGAGGAAGAGACTTACTTTCAGAAAGAAAAAGACAAATACCGTACAATATCACTTAAAACATGACTCAAATGAACTTATCTGTGAAACAGAAGCAGACTCGCAGACATAGAGAACAGACTCCTGGTTACCAAAGGGGAGGTGGGGTGAACGAGGGATGGACTGGAAGGCCGGGTTTAGCAGATGCAGACTATAGTATACACAATGGATAAACAGGGTCCTGCTGTATAGCACAGGGAGCTATATTCAATATCCTGTGATCAACTATGATGGAAAAGAATATGAAAAAGAATATATATATATATATGTATGTATGTATGTATAACTGATGAGATGGCTGGATGGCATCACTGACTCGATGGACGTGAGTCTCAGTGAACTCCGGGAGTTGGTGATGGACAGGGAGGCCTGGCGTGCTGCAATTCATGGGGTCGCAAAGAGTCGGACACGACTGAGCGACTGATCTGATCCGATGTATAACTGAGTTGCTTTGTCATACAACAGAAAATTAACATAGCACTGTAAATCAACTACACTTCAGCATAAATTCAAAAAAAGAAAGGAAGAGACTTGCTAAGACACGAATATGATCTGATGTGGAAAGAGAAAGCAGGAAGTCTTCTAGTACACTTCTAGGACATTAAGAGAGGACCCGGGAGGCCTGGGCAGGGAGTGGGTGAGGAAGAGCTTCCAGCGGATGCTAGTGCAGGAGAGCACAGAACGCGGGGACCATCTGGATTCGGATGGAAGTCGAGGCAGAGTCCAGGATGAGTGACCTGGGGAGACTCGACAGCCAAGACGACGACGGCACAAGTCTCTGAGCTGAGGAGCCAGGGGAGGAACGGGCGGGGGGCAGCACTGGGGCCTCAGCTGGAACATGAACACCGGACCCTCATCCCAAGCTCCGGGCAAGCCTGTGACCTCTACCTCGGGCCCAGGTCACTACAGCATAAAGACGGCTTGGCCCTGCTCCCCCAGGTGTCACTGCTTCTATGTTAGAACTCCTCCAGGAGGTGCGGGGTGGCCTGAGCCAGTGTGCCTCTCCCCCCACCACACACAGGGCCTGGGGGGCAACAGTGTTTTTTCAGGTCAACTCAGGGAGGCAAGTTTAGCAAGCCTGGGTATGTTGCTCATGCTCAGACACATTTTGCTCCAAACCCTTAGTTTGCATCTGCCTTCATATTTACGGAACATATACTTGTTCCGCAAAGCAGTGATTCTCAGTCTTGGCCTCACGTTTATAGAATCATCTGCTGAGATTTAAAAATGCCTGTACCCGGCTGCATCCCACACCAATCAGAACACAATCTCTGGAGTGAGACTCAGGCACCTGTATATTTTCAAGCTCCCTGACTCATTCAAAAGTGCAACCAGGACTCAGGACTGTGACCTGTAGGGTGTGTGTAGGTAGCCTCCAAATAGCTTATTTATGAAAATGGCACTTCCTCTCAAAGGAAATGGTTTGAATGCATCTAACATCACCCCACCAGCCCCCTACTCCCTCTTCCCACCCATGGGTACGGGTAAAGGGACTTCAACTTTCTGACCTACAGGCCTGCCCTGGAGGTTGGAGTGGGAGCTGTGGATGTGAGTTGCAGTGGATGAGGCTGGAGGTGCGGCCCAGGAAGGGAGGAGCCGGAGGGCTCAAAGTCCAAGGAGGCCTGCACTTACAGGAGGCCGCCCCCAGGCCTAAGGAGGGGTGGGTGTGGTGCAGTGCCCAGCCTACCAGGAGGTTTTAAAGACCTGAGGGAGCCGTGGGTGAGGGCGACGGGAGGGGCTCTGCATGGAGGCTGGCAACTCCCAGAGCTGCTCTTCAGTACAGGTGAGTGTGGGAAAGCCAGGAGAGGGCAGAGTGCCACAGGGGCCTGCCTCCTGGTCCTCCTCCTGGACCTGGAGCCCCAGACACAGAGAAGAAGAGGACTCACTGGGGAAAGATGCGCTCTAGGGTGGCTGAGATTCAGGGGTCTTGAAGCTGGTATGGTTTGGGGGCACGTCTTTAAGAAACAATACAATGTGCCAAGTATAACACAAGCACAGGGCCTCAGAAGGCAGCCGGGCTCTGTGGTGAGCCATTTGACCTCCCAGTAATCCACCCCAGGCTCACATGCGGTGATAAGACATTAACTGTTTCATTGCCAAAGCCTGTCATACCTTCCGGGGTGGTATCTTTGTGGTCCTGTAGGTACTGTGGTCTTTGGGACCTGTCAGACCAGGGAGGCCAGTCATCCATTCTATTTCTGGGGCAAGAAAGAGATAGAGAGGTGTCCATGGTCAGTCACCCAACACAGCAGTGATGGGGCCACTGACAGGGGCCCTCAGTGCCAGCCCTGGACACCCATGGCCCCCTCCACACACTGGAATGAGAACTTCCCACGTGTCAGGGTCGTGCTGGACACAGCAAGCACCGCAGAGACTCACACGTGACCCCAGCTCTCAAAGAGGAGACCCTGCCCTCAAGGAGCTCTGAGTATGGTGAGGAGGCCCACACAGGCCAGCAATTACAGTGGGAGGGGCACAGAAAAGACACATGCAGGTGCCTGTGAGCACAGGAGAGAGGGTGAGAGGTACTCACCAGAGGCAGTTTAGGCAGGCTTCCTGAAGGAGGCAACACGAGAAGGAGCCAGAGAACTGGTCCAGCAGAGGAAACTCATCAGCCAGGGAAAGTTTTCCTGCACTGCAAACAGCCCCACAGTATCTATTAAACACCTACTATGATCCAAACCTTAGGCTAATCGTCATATATCTATGAAGAAGAGTCTGTCCCACATCCTCCCAGTTTGGGTTCTAGGATCATCCCAATTTTACAGATAAGGAAGCTGACTCAGTGCTGTTGAAGCACTTGTAATCACTCTCACAGCTATTCAAGTGGTGGGTCTGACTATTACAACCAGGAAGTCTGGCTCTAGAGCCCCCGTAGGCCCAAAACTATGAGAGGGACAGCTTGAAGGATTTGGGGAACCACAAGAAATTCAGCATCTCACACACAGGAAGCCCAAGGAAGGAATTTGGGAGAGGCCCAAAGTGCAGGATGGATCCTGAAGGGCCTGGAAGAACAGGTGAAGGAGTTGGGGTTGGTCCTATAAAAGGCAGAATAACAACTGAAGGTTTTCGAGTAAGAGTGCAGCATGGTCAGATCTCAGCTTTAGCAAGGTTATCATAGACGTGAATATAGAAGATGGATTGGAGGCCATCTGATGGACGCAGGAGGATATCTAAGGATGTTACTGCAGAGTCCTGGCAAGTGCTGAAGCAGCATCAGCTGAGGCTGAGGGACCAGCTCAGAGCTCTTCTGCCTCCAAAGACCAACTTTACCAGCCTGGGTGAAGTGGGATGAGTCAACAGGGTTTGGGGAGAGGGGGCAATGGGGGGAAGCGGGAGCAGTTTTATGCCACAGAAACTGCTCTGGACTTGGAGCCACGAGACCAGAGTTCCCACAGGCCGCTTTTGTGTACGCAGTCAGAACCCTTCACTTCGCTGAGTCACAGTTTCCTCATCTGGAAAGTAGGCATAAGAATTCTTGTTCTGACTCAATTTTTTGTGAGATTTAAGCAGCAGGTATGTGAAAGATAACCCACAAGTATTATTGGTAATCCAGTGGAAACTTTCAAATGTCTTCACAATTAAGTGACAGCCCAGAGACCAATGACTTCATCTCCTTGGGCCTAAGTGGTTTCCTTTGCTTGGCGATGGGACTCCCAGCTCAAGCATGTTCCCACCTCCACAGGACTCACTGACCCTCCTCCTTCAAAGCCCAGCCCAGTGGCTCCTCCTTCATGAAGCCTTTCTTCAGACTCCTGGCTGGAAATAAACACTTCTTCCCCAGAAGGAGCACTACCTACTGCTCGTTCAGAGTCTCACCTCTGTCTCTGATAGAGCTACAGTTGGTGATGTGTTCTGCTGCCCCCAGGCCCCTTCCTGACTTTTCTTATTCCTCTTTGCCACACAAAGAACACATTCCACACTTTTTTGTTGAATGGTTAAAATACTGAGTGTGTGAATGACTGGGCTGTGATTCCATGGAGAAGTCTGGGAAGACAGCAGCCTTGATTCAGAGAAAAGGGCAAGAGGGTTCTATGATGACATGAGGGTCAGAGGCCTGGAAGGCTACCAATAAATAGGCTTTCAAATTCTCCAAAGACAGATGGGAAATAATGAGAGAGGATAACTATATTTGCTCACAGTTACTGAGTCCCTATTTTATGATTTGCTAAGTGTTTCCCTGATTTGTCTCGTTTAATCCTTACAACAAACCTGTAAGGAGGTAACATTTTTATCCAACACCTTACCCAGTGCCAACAGACACATTGCTCAGCTAATTTACAAAAAGAAATGATGGATGAAGAAACTGGGCCCCGGAAGGGGCAGCCACTTGTCTAAGGTCACACCATCAGAGTTAGTAGCCATCAGAGTTGAGATTTAACTCTTCACTACTTCATACTGCTTCTCATAGAAGAAAAGACGACAGGTTGTAGGCAGCGTGAGGGAAAAGCAGGCATGGTGAAGGAAGGCTTCTCACTCGCTGCACCTGTAGAAGGACTGGAATATGAAAATCCGGGAGAGAGTTTTGAATCAGGGGTCCTGCTTGGCCAACTTTTCCCAATCTGAAAAGTCAAGTACAAGTCCCCCCTTGGAGGAAGGAAAATGGTTTCAGAGTCCAGGGCCAGCACAGGGCAGCCCCTGAGGAGTCATGGAGCTTTATTTGCTTAGCTCTTTTCCAGGCATTTCCTTATCAGCATTTCTTCTAGAAGGGTCTGGACAGCTCGTTGCATTACAGGGCTCAGGCTGGCAGAAACCCTGTTTATTAAAAAGGGTGAAGTGGACCCAGTGTGTCCAAGGATCTGTTCTCTGCTCCCATCACTCAGCTGGTTGAGAGAAGACGGGCCACGAGACAGAGAGGGTGTGAACAGGCCAGAGAAACCCCACAGCCTTCGCCCGCCCAGGAGAGCAGGAGAGAAGCAGATCCTGCCTGACTGATCCCAGACCCCCGCACTGCCCTGCTGACATTTGATAAATGCTTCCTGTGAAAATGTTTACCCAGGAGGAAAGGGATCCTGCCTCCCCTCCCTACCACGCGGGTGGGAAGAGGGGCTGCACCGCCCCATAAATCCTAACAACTGTCTCTGCTCTCCACCCCGCCTCCCTGGGTGCCCTGCAGGGGGTGGGGGAGACAAAGGTGCCAGACACAGAGCTGTGACGGGAGGCAGGTACACAGCCGGGGAGTGGGGCGGGGGGAGGGTGTCACGTATGTGGGCCGTGTCCATTTTTCACTTCTATCTACTATTTTTTTCCTCCATTTCTTTTAAATTAAGTTGCCATCTATCCTTGTTTAATCCCAGAAGTCCAAGAGGAACCATCAGGAGCAGGTTTATTTTCATTTTTCCCTGCTTGGGAAGTGATGTGAGGACAGAGCCCGCAAACAGTCACAGTGCATCTTAAATCTTGTGAGAAGCATCCACAGGCCTGGAAAAAACAGCTTGCTTCCCCAGCAGTCAGGGTCTCCGGGTTCCAGTCTCAGAGGGCCTCTAGAGAGGCCCATGGACGTGTTGAAAGAGTGTGATGGCAGGAGCCACAGGAGCCAGTCAGTGCTGGGGTCGTCACTCATCCACCCTGTGACCTTCAGCAGGTTGCACAGCTGCCCGGTGCCTAGATTCCTCCCCTGCAGATTAAAGACCATGCTATTACCTGCACAGCTTCCTGTGAAGGCTGAGGAAAGGATGCATGTACAGACACATTGAAACAGTAAAATAATGCACGCTCATGGGTTTGTTTTTTTTTTATACCAAGGAAATTGGCTGAGTTCTCCACCTATGAAAAGAGTACCACAGGCTCTTCATCTCACTTTCCTGAATGTCAGGACCCAAGAGATAATAGTAACAAACGTTTCCAAGACCTTGGGTCAATTTTTCATTTCACCAACATCCTAACAATCAGAAAATGAAAAACACCCCAAAACTTGTTTTTTCTTCTAAATAATGATTATCTCAGCCTACACTAGCACCTGAGGCAAAGCACCAAAGGCTAAATTATTTTTTAAATATCACATTCTTGGTCTTGAAAAGTTCATGACAACATATTTCTAGCTTAGCCTGAATATCTCTTTAACTGAAGCACACCAATTCTCAACAGTAGTTCTGTTTAAGTATGTAACTAAACAGAGCACGTATTCCAGAAGCAAATCAGCAGCCTACTTAAAAGGCCACATCCATTGTACTGGATCAGAACATCGGGGGGGACAGGACTGGGAAATCATATTTTCATGTGTATGTCAGGTGGTTAAAAGTCATGTGTGCTGCCTGTTAAGGGCCTCTGTTAATCTGGAGGCTCCGCAACGTGCTGCCAAAGAGGCATCAAACCTTCTCTCACTCCTTCAGCAGCCAGTCCCTGGATCCCCAAGAGGGGAAACTCAGTTCAGTTCAGTTGCTCAGTCATGTCCAACTCTTTGTGATCCCATGGACATGCCAGGCTTCTCTGTCCATCACCAACTCCTGGAGCTTACTCAAACTCACGTTCATTGAGTCAGTCGTGCCATCCAACCATCTCATCCTCTGTTATCCCCTTCTCCTCCTGTCTTCAGTCTTTCCCAGCATCAGGGTCTTTTTCAATGAGCTGGTTCTTCACATCAGGTGGCCAAAGTATTGGAGTTTCAGCTTCAGCATCAGTCTTTACAATGAATATTCAGGACTGATTTCCTTTAGGATGGACTAATTGGATCCCCTTGCAGTCCAAGGGACTCTCAAGAGTCTTCTCCAACACTACAGTTCAAAAGCATCAATTCTTGGGTGCTAAGCTTTCTTTATAGTCCAACTCTCACATCCACACATGACTACTGGAAAAACCATAGCTTTGACTAAATGGACCTCTATTAGCAAAGTAATGTCTCTGCTTTCTAATATGCTGTCCAGGTTGGTCATAGTTTTTCTTCCAAGGAGCAAGCGTCTTTTAATTTCATGGCTGCAGTCACCATTTGCTGTGATTTTAGAGCCCCCAAAAATAGTCTCTCACTGTTTCCATTGTTTCCCCATCTATTTGCCATGAAGTGATGAGACTGGATGCCACGATCTTAGTTTTCTGAATGTTGAGTTTTAAGCCAACTTTTTCACTCTCCTCTTTCACTTTCATCAAGAGGCTCTTTAGTTCTTTGCTTTCTGCCAGAAGAGGAGACTCAGGCACACACAAATCTAGTAACATCCCAGTCATATGACCCAACTTTCAAGGCCCCACATCCATAGATCTGATGCTGGAAAAAGCAGATGAGAGAGGCTGGGTCCAAAGCCAAGTCTTGACTAGAGCCAAGATCACAACAGAGGTTAGCAGGAAGGAAGGAAGCACAGCATAATACTAAGGTAATAAAAAGGACCACTGTACCCCACATGAAGGGCAGCGCTACAGGTGACATCAGAGTCCAGGTTTCCTGGCAATTGACCCAGGTCACAGGAACAACGTTAGAGGTGGGCAGAGGAGAGGCAAGCAAATCTTTACAGTCTTGGGATCTAAGTGTTCTAATGACTTGCATGTTTCATTTTAATCAATATACAATGTCCAGGCCTTGATCTTGGAAGGTATTGATGCCTTCTTAGGTACCAGCTGAACTGTGGTTGGGCTATCAGTGGACAGGATCCTATGACTCTGTCTGCGTGGTCTTAGAGTTGTGTATGGAGATGTGATATTTCCTCATGTGACTCACCTCTCACTTATTCATCAAGATGACCTGAACTTACTGTATTCCAAGGAAACTGTTGACTGCAGCCTTAGTCATCCTAAGGGGACTATGGAGAGAGTCTGCAAGTGAGTAGTTTTTCAGTTCCATTAGATCTTGTAGTGGTGGCCTCAGCCTTTGTGACTAAACCCGGATAGGGCTCTCCTCTCCACTTCTCAGGTGAGCAAGCTGAGGCTCAGACAGGTTAGCAAAATTTCCTAAGTCACACAGCATAAAGTTCATCAATGGGACTCCAGTTCTTCTGGCTCAGATTTTCTTTCACTGGAGTTTCTTATTAAGTCTCAGAAATTTGACCTTTGTGATACATCTAGAAGTTTTCCTCTTAGCGCCTTGAAAATCTTCTTAGAAGAGCTCTTACAGAGCTCTTCTTTCTTGTGTTCTGGTTAAAAACAAATTTCTTATTTAATACTTTGGCATATGAGTTAGGGTCACCAATCTTCTTGATTTCCCTGGGACTACACCAGTTTTAGCACTTAAAGTAAGTACCCATGAAATCCTTCAGTCCCAGGCACACTGGGACAGCTGGTCACCTTACTATAAGCTCAGACTATCTTATCACCCCTCAGGGAATCTCCAGCTATATAGGAACCCATGCCTTCCGACCCACTCACGTACATCCTTTGCTCCCCCAAGAATCAGGCTCTTCAGAGCAAATGTGACTAGGCAATCATTCTCCATCCAGCTGAGCTCTATGGTGAACTTCTGATCACAATGGACATATTAGAGATAAAGGAGAAAGTATGCAGAGAGCACTATTGAATTCATCAGTATCAATTTCCAAAGAACCATATACAAGAATTTGCTTAATGAACCCTGATGCTGAAAGAGAAAATTGTTCAGGTCACAGACACCCTGCTGCCCCACAGTTAATTTAGAACAAAGTGGTATGTGCATCCGTCCTGATGGCCACTGGAGCAGACAAGCTGATTAAATCCTGGCTCTGCCACTGAATAGCCATATGACTTTGGGCGGGTTGCCTGAATCTCTCTGCACCTTAATTTTCTCATCTATTAAATGGACATAAAATCTCCTTCATAGATTTATCATGAGAATTAATACATATAAATTATAATAGTGCTTGTAGTAAATTGTCCATTGCCCATAACCTACACACTGCACAGCCAAGACCAGTGTCTAAATATTGTCACATAAGCCAAGTGGAAGGTAACAAGATTATCAATTTGTTTCCCAATAATTGGGGAAAGTAAAGCAGAACTATAAAACTATTTTCTCAGAACATATTATTTTTTCTTTGCTTTGAGAGTCATTGTCTCCTCTAGGAATGATTGCTGTCTTTAACCTCATGATGGAGGTTAAATAAATAAAAATAAATAAATAAAGGAAAAAATTAAAAAGGAACAATCAACTACGTAATGAATCGTCCCTGGCATCAGTACTATGCTCTATCTACATTAACTCTTTATGTTAAAGTGTCACATTAACAGGTTACTCCTCCAGACCTGTGTAACCCCTTCCCATTATCAACCAAGGTGGTTTGGCCTCTGTTGTCTGACTAGTATGTACTACTTCGTCAGATTAGATCAGATCAGTCGCTCAGTCGTGTCCGACTCTTTGCGACCCCATGAACCGCAGCACGCCAGGCCTCCCTGTCCATCACCAACTCCCGGAGGTCATTCAGACTCACATCCATCGAGTCAGTGATGCCATCCAGCCATCTCATCCTCTGTCGTCCCCTTCTTCTCCTGTCCCCAATCCCTCCCAGCATCAGAGTCTTCTCCAATGAGTCAACTCTTTGCATGAGGTGGCCAAAATACTGGAGTTTCAGCTCTAGCATCATTCCTTCCAAAGAAATCCCAGGGCTGATCTCCTTCAGAATGGACCGGTTGGATCTCCTTGCAGTCCAAGGGACTCTCAAGAGTCTTCTCCAACACCACAGTTCAAAAGCATCAATTCTTCGGCGCTCAGCCTTCTTCACAGTCCAGCTCTCACATCCATACATGACCATAGGAAAGACCATAGCCTTGACTAGGTGAACCTTTGTTGGCAAAGTAATGTCTCTGCTTTTGAATATGCTATCTAGGTTGGTCATAACTTTCCTTCCAAGGAGTAAGCGTCTTTTAATTTCATGGCTGCAGTCACCATCTGCAGTGATTTTGGAGCCCAGAAAAATAAAGTCTGACACTGTTTCCACTGTTTCCCCATCTATTTGCCATGAAGTGATGGGACCAGATGTCATGATCTTCGTTTTCTGAATGTTGAGCTTTAAGCCAACCTTTTCGCCCTCCACTTTTACTTTCATCAAGAGGCTTTTGAGTTCCTCTTCACTTTCTGCCATAAGGGTGGTGTCATCTGCATATCTGAGGTTATTGATATTTCTCCCAGCAATCTTGATTCCAGTATCTACCATATATTTCTTGTTAAGCTGGGTACTATAGGAGATGCAACAAAGTGTAAGAAATGGGAGGAGCTGATCTTTGCTGCATTTACTAGTATTTATCTGAAGGACAAGCTGCTGCTGTGTCGCTTCAGTCGTGTCCGACTCTGTGCAACCCCTGAGATGGCAGCCCACCAGGCTCCCCCGTCCCTGGGATTCTCCAGGCAAGAATACTGTAGTGGGTTGCCATTTCCTTCTCCAATGCATGAAAGTGCAAAGTGAAAGTTAAGTCGCTCAGTTGTGTCCGACTCTTCATGACCACATAGACTGCAGCCTACCAGGCTCCTCCGTCCATGGGATTTTCCAGGCAAGAGTACTGGAGTGAAGGACAAGCTATCAGTGGCTAAACAAGTACTTTGTTCCTGCTGTTTAGTCGCTAAGTCATATCAAACCCTTGTGACCCCATGACTGGTAGCCCACTAGGCTCTGTTCATGGGATTTCCCAGGTGAGGATACTGGAGTGAGTTCCATTTACTTCTCCAGAGGATCTTCCCTAGGGATCGACCCCATATCTCCTGTATCGGCAGGTGGATTCTTCACAGCTGTGCCACCTGGGAAGCCTAAAACAGTACATATCAAATACCAAAGTACCTAGGTATTCAATAAAGACAAGAGAAGGCAGAGGTCATTGTGGGCCAAGGAAATGAAGCAAGGGGAGAAATAAGCTGGTATGTGTTAGCTATCTGCTGTAGCCCAGCTTCTTATATACATCTTGTTCAATCCCCTCTAACTGATGCTATCACAACACAGCCTATAACCCTCCAACTTCATCCTTTCAGTATGCTCCAGAAAACATCCAACTTCAGGATCGGTGTCTCTGGGCCTGAGGGTTTTTTGCACAATGGAGCTGTCCACTTGAGCTGGGACATTTGTTCTCTCTGGGAAATTAACCTCCTCTGGGGAAAAGCCTTCAGCCAATAGACTGAGAGGAGTCAGTATTTAAATACCCCTACTCCCTTGCCCCTCGGGGAGAATAATTTTCAGGGCATGTGTTTTATACTTTCCAAGACCGTCTCTGTTGGGATCAAGCTGCAGCTGTCCCCAGTGGTAACTGACTTGACAGTGGCCCACTAACGGATTGCATTCCCTTCCCCAGCCACTGCCCACGCTTCTTCCCTGCAATCCCCTCTGCCTCCCAAATACACCATTCGCACTCACATCCTCATCTCAGGATCTGCTTCCAGCCAAACCCAAACTAAGATAGCCTCAAATTTCCTGTGAAAATGGTGAAAACTGTCTCCTTTCAATCAATGAGAAAACCAAGACTGAAGGAGATTACGGAACTACTCTAGGGTTACACAGCTTGTATGTGGTAGAGCTCAGGACTGAACCCACATCCTTCTGACTCCAGGTCCACACCTGTCCTGTTGGCATACTGCGAGAAGAGGGCATATAAGCATGTCGCTTGACCATGGGGACACAGCCTTACTCCCATACTTAAACCTCACTCAGGAAACCGGGAACTTCCCCCCAGATCAAGGCTGGAAAATAGGCTTCTGGAATGGAAGGAAAAGAGTGGTGGTAAGAGGGGAGAAAAAATCACCACCTGGAAATCCTGTACTCCACCCGTGAAGGCAGGTACAAGGCAAGAAAAGGCAAGATACCCTTTCTGCATGTGAAGATGGTGAGAAAATGTCTCCACGCTGTTTCTCAGGATCCACAGAAAATGACTCGTGCAGCCACATTTCGAATTTCTGCAAATCTTTTGTATGAAGGCAGTATGCAGGTCTGTGCTGGAATAACTGGAGTGGACATTTAATGACAACCAAACCTGCACTGGCAAGCATGAAACCTTTGGCTCAGGGACCTGTCTGTGAACCCAGGTGAAGTTCTGGCTCAATTAAGAGGTGATGTGATCCAAGTTTCAAGCAAAATGGAATTGTCATGGTCAGAAGCAGATCAATAGGGCAAATCACATGAAATCAAAAAGCCATCAAAAGCCATCTGCAGTTTCTACTATTTATGTCTAGTGTTCTAGTCACCTATTGCTGCATATCAAACCGCCTGAAAATCTAGTAGTTTACAACAACCACTTTATTATTATTTCATAGCTTTTGTGGATCAGGAATTCAGGTGGGCACCAACTATGGTTGCTTGGAGGTACTCAGCTGGCAGATGAGCTGGTCTGAAGGGTCTGAGATGGCTTCACACACATGGCAGGCTCATGGGTGGACATGGCTGCAAGGCTGGGCTCAGCAGGGACTTTTGATGAGAGAACTAAGTCTCCAGTGAACAAGTTGGAAGCTACCTGGTTTTTGATGACCTAGAGTAAGAGGAACAAAATATGACTTCTGCCATACTACTTATCAAAGCAGTCACAAGCATACTTAGATTCTAGGGGAAAGGACTTGGGCCCAATCCCTCAGTGCCTGAGTGTTTAAAATTTTGTACAACATCCAGCTTGGGTTAGAAGCCAAGAAGGAGAGTCAGCGCCTGCAGGCTTTCTCTAAATCCGAGATTGTAGCTGCAGCTGCTTTGCCAGGGGTTTTGTGACCTTGGGCGGGGGAAGAAACCAGGAAATGAGGGATCTGGCAGGGCTAAAATCCCCGCTTGCCTGACAGTGCTCCCTGCTTCTGTTTTGCATGGCTGGCACACAGCACTGCAGTCATGACTGAAGAGCTGAGTGAAGGCTCTCACCTGCTCAAGATGCTGGTCCCTGAAAGCTGAGAAAAAGGGAGGAGGCCAGAGTGGAAGGGTTTGGCCGATTTGAGCATTGCGCAAATTGAGCAAGGATCAAAAGCCTGAGAGATAGTGCCTGTTGTTGCTCATCACATAGAAGATCTGCAGCAAAAGAAAAAAAAAGATCTGAAGCTGACCTTAGGCTCAATGGGACACTCTCATCTCCCAAAGTGTCTGCATCTCCCAAGGCAAGGCCACCCTTGCCTGGGCCACCCAATTCTGATGTGACTGTCCAATCCTGGAGAAAAGTCCAAGTAACAGTTTCTTACGCATCTGTGGATGGGTGCCTAGCACAGGCGTGTCCTCAGAGGAGGCCACCAAAGAATACAGTCATCAATTTTATGTTTGTGTTCTTTTTCTTTTGTCATTTACTGCATTAGAATTAGAGACCTAGAAATAGATTGCAGTGGGAGGTTGGTCATGAAAGGAAGGGAAAAGAAGGCATCTATTGTTGCCAAAAACAACTTCCTGGCATTGAACTGTGGCCCAGCCTAGCATCTGGGAGTAGAACGGTCCAATCCCATAGAGA
Organism: Tragelaphus eurycerus; assembly: GCA_935064755.1. Classification (NCBI taxonomy): domain Eukaryota; kingdom Metazoa; phylum Chordata; class Mammalia; order Artiodactyla; family Bovidae; genus Tragelaphus; species Tragelaphus eurycerus. Next base: position 26,140,275 of record CAKXYN010000018.1, on the reverse strand, counting down.
TCCGCTCAGCCATGATCTCTTTACTCAAAGTGAATTTGAAATGTTTGACATGGTCCCAGTTGAACTAATTATTTCCCTCCATATTTGCACAGAGTTAATCAATAGATGGATGGATAGACTTGTATGTCCTAGGCACTTTCATGTATACTAACCCATCAGTCCTTACAAAAACTCCAAGACATACATGCACTCATCCTTATTTTACCACAGAAGAAACTCAGAGTGAACCAAATGAACACCCAGATTTGTCTTTTTCCCAAGCCCCTTTGTGTTTTCGCTCCGGCTCTGGGGTGACTCTATATCACCAGTCACTCCATTGCATGGGCTAGAACATGGGGAAGCAATGTGGACGCCTCCCTCTCCCCATGTCTGTCAGTAGAAAGGCCCCAACTGGTCTCCATCCTCGATGTTTTTTCATGAACACTGTTCTTACGCTCTGATAAGGAACTTATTCTTGCATCTTTCATCCTTGGTCACTCAGACTATTGTGTCAGCCTCCTGCCAGTCTGTCTGTCTCAACTCCCCTGTTCTCCGTCCATCCTCCATACTATAACCAGAAAGCTGAAACACAGATCCAGATCTGATCATATAAGCCTTTGCCCATAAATTTTCAATCTTTCACCACAACCCTACAGAATAAATGACTCATCTTTGAGCCTGATGTTCAAGGCTGTCTATGATCTCCTCCTGATCAACATGTCCCATCTCATATACCACTATCTCCTTTCACTGGTATTTTGCAAACCAGAATCAATAAAACCCTGACCATTTTCTAGAAGAGTGGAGTTCTATATAATATATTGAAATGTTCTGTCTTTATTTCAGTGGCAATTTTAAGAGGAAAGTGTGTGTGCGTGCACGCGTGTGTGTCTGTGCGCTCAGTCATGTCCAACTCTTTGGACCCTATGGACTGTAGCCCGCCAGGCTCCTCTGTCCATGAGATTCTCCAGGCAAGAATACTGGAGTGGGTTGCCATTTCCTCCTCCAGGGCATCTTCCAACCCAGGGATGGAACCCACGTTCCTTCATTGGCAGGTGGATGCTTCCTCATGAGTCTTCACGTTGTTTTCAACGTTCCAGCAATCCATCAGATTACAACATCCAAGTTAGTCAGATCCCTGCTTGGTCGCCTTGGCTCATGTTGCCCCTTGGGTTTAGAATGCTTCCCACAACTTCCACTTCCACATTCAGCTCCTACCCACCACCACTCCCCAGCTTCATCATGCTTCTCAGTAGGGGTAGCTGCAGGTAGAGCTTCAGGTGTTAAGATCTCCAACCTGGAGTGGACGTTGTAGGTCATTCAGTCTATGGGCTCACTTTATAGTCAGGAAAATCTAGGCCCAGAGAAGAGAAGTAACAAACTAGGCCTAGAACCCAGGCCTCCTGACACTGTATATGAAGCTCTTTTCACATTTTGCAACTTACTGATCACCTTCCTTAGAGTTTTATTGTCCATCTTTGGATTGGATCACTGGCATGGTGGCATGCAGAGTAAATTCTCAGTTTCCCTAACATCGTGACAGACAAAGCCATAAAACCATAGTAATTACCTGACATATTCATATGTCTAAGGGACCACAATGGAATATCCCATGGGAATTGAATGCGAGGAGCATTTCACATTTCTGTACTTTGGACAATGTACGCTACTCTAATGAATCCCAGGCAGATTTACTCTTGAGATGTCCAAAATTATATGCTGATTTGTTGAATCTACTATAATGTCCCCAAATCAATTTTTAAACATTTTTGCAAACCAGAACATGATATAGAGGCAATATCTCAGTTAGTTCAGTGCTCTGAAGTTAGTAACTATTCACTAAATGTGAGTTGGATGAACGGATGTGTCACAGACTGGGAAGTCAGGGCACCTGAGTGACGTCTCATTTTTCTGCTCACTGGTCACAAGGTCTTGGGAAAACCACTTGTTACTCATGGAGTCTTAGTCTGTTCATGTAAAATGAGGCATTTGGACCAACTCAGTGTCTCTGAGGTACATTTCTTACAGTTATAAAATTATATAATTTCATAAAAATGCCAAATCTATTCATAACATTGGTGTCAACGGAAAGTAAAAATAGAACGAGTGTTTATTAACTGTTCTTGTTTTATGTTTCACTGTTTATTATATACATCAGATCAGATCAGACCAGATCAGTTGCTCAGTAGTGTCCGACTCTTGGCGACCCCATGAATCGCAGCACGCCAGGCCTCCCTGTCCATCACCAGCTCCCGGAGGTCACTCAGACTCACATCCATCGAGTCAGTGACGCCATCCAGCCATCTCACCCTCTGTCATCCCCTTCTCTTCCTGCCCCCAATCCCTCCCAGCATCACAATCTTTTCCAATGAGTCAACACTTCGCATGAGGTGGCCAAAATATTGGAGTTTCAGCTTTAGCATCATTCCTTCCAAAGAAATCCCAGGGCTGATCTCCTTCAGAATGGACTGGTTGGATCTCCTTGCAGTCCAAGGGACTCTAAAGAGTCTTCTCCAACACCACAGTTCAAAAGCATCAATTCTTCGGCACTCAGCCTTCTTCACAGTCCAGCTCTCACATCCATACATGACCACAGGAAAGACCATAGCCTTGACTAGGCTAACCTTTGTTGGCAAAGTAATGTCTCTGCTTTTGAATATGCTATCTAGGTTGGTCATAACTTTCCTTCCAAGGAGTAAGCGTCTTTTAATTTCATGGCTGCAGTCACCATCTGCAGTGATTTTGGAGCCCAGAAAAATAAAGTCTGACACTGTTTCCACTGTTTTCCCATCTATTTCCCATGTAGTGATGGGACCAGATGCCATGATCTTCGTTTTCTGAATCTGAGCTTTAAGCCAACCTTTTCACTCTCCACTTTCACTTTCATCAAAAGGCTTTTTAGTTCCTCTTCACTTTCTGCCATAAGAGTGGTGTCATCTGCATATCTGAGGTTATTGATATTTCTCCCAGCAATCTTGATTCCAACTTGTGTTTCTTCCAGTCCAGCGTTTCTCATGATATACTCTGCATAGAAGTTAAATAAACAGGGTGACAATATACAGCCTTGATGTACTCCTTTTCCTATTTGGAACCAGTCTGTTGTTCCATGACCAGTTCTAACTGTTGCTTCCTGACCTGCATACAGATTTCTCAAGAGGCAGATCAGGTGGTCTGGTATTCCCATCTCTTTCAGAATTTTCCACAGTTTATTGTGATCCACACAGTCAAAGGCTTTGGCATAGTCAATAAAGCAGAAATAGATGTTTTTCTGGAACTCTCTTGCTTTTTCCATGATCCAGCGGATGTTGGCAATTTGATCTCTGGTTCCTCTGCCTTTTCTAAATCCAGCTTGAACATCAGGAAGTTCATGGTTCACATATTGCTGAAGCCTGGCTTGGAGAATTTTGAGCATTACTTTACTAGCGTGTGAGATGAGTGCAATTGTGCGGTAGTTTGAGCACTCCTTGGCATTGCCTTTCTTTGGGATTGGGATGAAAACTGACCTTTTCCAATCTTGTGGCCACTGCTGAGTTTTCCAGATTTGCTGGCATATTGAGTGCAGCAGTTTCACAGCATCATCTTTCAGGATTTGAAAGAGCTCAACTGGAATTCCATCACCTCCACTAGCTTTGTTCGTAGTGATGCTTTCTAAGGCCTACTTGACTTCACATTCCAGGATGTCTGGCTCTAGGTCAGTGATCACACCATCATTTCAGACTATTGTGTATTTTAGTTATTGCAATTAACTTTTGAAGAAAATATTATTGTAACAATAATAGTATTTTTAGCATAAATCAAAACTGACTTGGAGAAGCTGCTTTATTAACACAGCAAAATGTCATCTTCTAGGCTTGATTGGATTACAACTGCTTTAAGACATTGGGAAATAGGCAGTATAAACTGATCCCTGAGAGAAAGGATCAATGAGATGAGCCTTACAATACCTCTGGATTTATGCTTGGAGGCAATTCCCATCTGGAAATTATGAGCACAGTCTGCAAGCTTTCATAAGCATAGGAGACAGAAGCCAGACACTGGGGAAGCTGAAGAGGCTAGAAGTTGAAGATCACAATTTCACAAAAGAGGGGCGATACACAGGAAAAGAAAACCATAAGTCTGCTGAGATATCCTCTTGAGTCTGTTGAGAATTATTATGTGTATGTATAAGGTGAAACTCTACAAAATGAGGCAAAAGAAATGACCAGAGAGTAGTAAGCGGAACAACCCAGAGTTCTCACAAGGTGGAAATGGTTGTGTACCAAACAAAATGGAGAGTTCTTGATGACCCCGGGCAATCGATGGAGAGCCCAGGCAGTCATACTTGAGTAGAGATCCTGAACTATTGCTGGAGTGAAGGTTACTCTGGACCCTGAATAGCAAAGCTCAAAGACAGGACTCAAACAGATCAAACTATTTCATGAGGAAATTAACTTCCAGCCAAAACAAAGTCTCAGTTCAGTTCAGTTCAGTCGCTCAGTCATGTCCAACTCTTTGTGACCCCATGAATAGCAGCATGCCAGGCCTCGCTGTCCATCACCAACTCCCAGAGGTCACTCATACTCACGTCCATTGAGTCAGTAATGCCATCCAGCCATCTCATCCTCTGTCGTCCCCTTCTCCTCCTGCCCCCAATCCCTCCCAGCATCTGAGTCTTTTCCAATGAGTCAACTCTTTGCATGAGGTGGCCAAAGTACTGGAGTTTCAGCTTTAGCATCATTCCTTCCAAAGAAATCCCAGGGCTGATCTCCTTCAGAATGGACTGGTTGGATCTCCTTGCAGTCCAAGGGACTCTCAAGAGTCTTCTCCAACACCACAGTTCAAAAGCATCAATTCTTCGGTGCTCAGCTTTCTTCACAGTCCAGCTCTCACATCCATACATGACCACTGGAAAAATCATAGCCTTGACTAGACAGATCTTTGTTGGCAAAGTAATGTGTCTGCTTTTCAATATGCTATCTAGGTTGGTCATAACTTTCCTTCCAAGGAGTAAGCATCTTTTAATTTCATGACTGCAGTCACCATCTGCAGTGATTTTGGAGCCCAGAAAAATAAAGTCTGACACTGTTTCCACTGTTTCCCCATGTATTTCCCATGAAGTGATGGGACCGGATGCCATGATCTTCGTTTTCTGAATGTTGAGCTTTAAGCCAACTTTTTCACTCTCCTCTTTCACTCTCATCAAGAGGCTTTTTAGTTTCTCTTCACTTTCTGCCATAAGGGTGGTGTCATCTGCATATCTGAGGTTATTGAAAGTCTAGCATTCTTTAAAAGAAGGCAGCAAAGTCCAAATACTTAACAGTATAACTCCACAATGTCTACCATCTAATAAAAAATTACTAGACTTATAAAGAAGCAAGAGTATGTTCACCCATAAACAAGGGGAAAATCAGTCCATAAAAACAGACCCATAAATGACAGAGATGATATACAAGTGTTTAAGAAACTGGACAAGATCCAACAAAGAATCAGTAGAGAGCCCCAAATCAAACCCAGGTCTCCTGATACTTTCTCATAGTGCTCCATTACTTGTGATCACGAGTCTCTCTGCCTCTGTGGCAATTGATAAGCTTTTGCCATGACAATCCCAATGCAATTTTCCCATATTTTTGATTTTCCTTTTGGTCAGAACCTCACAAAAACTGGTAGAGGTAAATACAGATCTGAAGTCTATGAAGGACAGTCTCTGATCAGGGACTAGCATCTTCATTGACAAAATTTTAACAACACTGGAACAGAATTCCTCCTCCTCCCTTACTATGGCACTTACATGGGAATTTCCCAAGGCCATTCATATCTCTGGCCCGAGGAGCTCTGCACCAGGGGCTGTGGTTTAAGGGAACTTAGGAATCAGCATGTGAACACTGGGAATACACACCAGGAAGCCAGGCCTCAACTTCAGCCCTGGGGAGAAAATTTAAGCAAGAGGTAAAGGGGAAAAGAGAACATATCACAGGCTGCTGTCAGCCTGCAGAAAGGTGTAAGGTAAACCTCCTCCTTCCCAGTGCTGGGGGTATATTCACATGTGTGCTGCCTACAAGTTTGTGAGAAGATAGTTCAAGGAGCACAAACACAGCATCACCTCCCAGGCTGGGGGTGCAGTTTTCCTCCCTGCAATTTACTACACAAGTTGTTACCAAAGCAAATATCAAAGCCCTGCAATTTGCTAATTACAGGCGGGATCCTGGGCTTGTGGGCCCAATTAACCACTTGTTCCTCATTTTCTGTGTGTGACCCGCCGACTGCACCCACAATTACCCACTTGTCTTTTAACTGCCCTGAGAGCTGACTGACTCACCTCCAACTCACTGCCATTATCACCTCCAGATGGCCTTTGGTATCATTTTGCTTTCCAGGTTCCCCCTACCCTCCTATTATCTCTCTCTCTATCACAGGCCAGTATCTTGTCTCCCTGGTTGGGGCTTTTACCTGTAGCAAGATTTCCTGGTCTTATTCCTTGCCTAGACTTGAAGGCTGGAAGGCAGGAAGCAGCTTCTGTTGGTCTGGGCATCTTGCCTAGCTCCTCCAAGGAAGTTCGGGAGGCTGTGGCCACATTTGGCCTCTGCCCCCAGACACAGAAGGAGTAAAGAAAATTACAGCTTCTCTGGAACTGGCCCACTGCCCGATTTCCTGCCCCACTCTCCAGCAATGCCCCACCGGCTCACTACCTCAGCCAGACCAGGGGTGGGTCCAGGGAGCCTCACCACAAGTCTTGGGGAAAGAGTAGCTGTTAGCAGTAGCTCTCCAGGGAAACACAAGCTGGAGAAAGAGAAAACCCTCTTGTGACCTTCTGCTTCATTAGACAGGCCACCTGGCAAGCAACAAATTTCCAGCCAATTTGTTGATACTTTACTGTATCAGTGGTTCTTAACCTCTTTTGTGCCACAGACACTTCTGAAAATCTGATGAAAAATTCTGGACTTTCCAGCAAAAAATGCTCATATTCAGTTATCTATTCAATCATTCAACAAATACTTAAAGCGCACATATGTGCCAAGTACTATTGCAGAGACCAAAGAAACATTAGTGGACAAAAATAGACAAAAATTTCTACTCTCATGGAGCTTACATTCTAACAGGAAGAATATAGGCAGGAAATAATGAATGTAGTAAATACGCACACATACAATTTGCTGGAAATTAGGTGCTACGGAAAAAGAAAAATTCAAGCAGAGTAAAAGATTGGTGAGGATGCGGCTATATTTTAAAATAATGTGTGCTAGGTTGTCCATATTGAAAAGTGAAATGTTAGCATAGAATTGAAGAATGTGAGAGGTTTCACCATGTGGGTATCTGGAGAAAGAGTGTAGAAAACAAAAGCAACAGCCCCAAGGCAAAGGAAAAGTGAGAAGAACAGTGTGGTTGGACTGGAGAGAAAGAGAGGCAAGCAGCCTTGGTGGGGAAAGTCAGAGAAGCAGGGGAGTTGGGAGGACATATTATTATATTACGTAGGGCCTGTGGGGTGCTAAGACTTTGATTTTCACTCTGAGTTAAATCAGGAGGCATTAGTGGGATTTGAGCAAAGGGGTTAAGAGGATCCGGCTAAGACTCTACGTCAGTGACCATCGTAGGTAGCAGAAGATTCAAGTGCAGATAATGGTTGATTGTGGGTCAGTGGCAGCAGTGGAGACCACAGGAAGACTGAGTCAAGAGGATTTCCCGAATAGCTGTGATGTGTGCAGAAAAGATGTGCATATACAATTTCACATACAATTTAGCAGTTTACCAATCTCACAAACCCTATTCATGGATGCAGATAAAGGGCCATTTGCACAATGAGAAAGGCAAGTGGGGACCTAAAGGGGAAAGTGGGACTCCAGTGGAGACGGAGAGCCTTAACTGTACCTAAAAGTTTCTTTTTTGAGTTTTTTTCTTAACTGAAGTATAAGTGATTTATAATATTGTATTAGTTTTAGGTGTACATAAAGTGACTTGGTTATACACATATATGTATATATATTCCTTTAAAAATTCTTTTTCATCATAGCTGATTACAAGATTTTTTAATATGGTTCTCTGTGCTATACAGTAGTTTTTGTTGTTTATCTATTTTGTTGTTTATCTAAATCTTTGTTGTTTATTTATTTGATATACACTAATGTATGTCTGTTAACCACATACTCTCAATTTATCCCTCCCCCACCCCTTTCCCTTTGGTAACTATAAGTTTGTTTTCTACGTCTGTGAGTTTGTTTCTGTTCTGTAAATAAGTTCATTTGTACTATTTTTCAGACTTCACATAAAAGTGATATCATATGATATTTATCTTTCTCCATCTGACTTACTTCACTCAGTATGATAATCTCTGGATCCATCCATCTTGCTGAAAATAGCAATAATTCATTCTTTTTTATGGCTGAGTAATAGTCCATTGTGTATGTGTATGTGTGTGTATATATATACATATATATACACACACACACTGTCTCTTCTTTTTCAATTCACCTGTCAATGACATTTAAATTGCTTCCAAGTCTAAAAGTTTTATTAAAGAAGTAAGATATTTAAGGTAAATATGGTAAAATATTATTATCTGGTAACCTGCATAGTAGATATATGCCTGCCTATTATAGTATTTTCTATATATTTAAAATCATTCATAATTTCTAAAAGAATTGCCCATCTCACGGTTTTACAGAAAGCCTTCCACTTGCTTCAGCAATGAGTGAAGAGGAATCAACTCAGTCAGTTCTGCTCATAATTCTGGCCATGGCACCTGGCTGAGTATATTTTACCTCTCCAATTTTTGCTCCTTCCCTTCCTTCCAGCAGCTTAGAGTCAGAGGTGAGATAAGTCAAGCTGCTACTGCTGCTGCTAAGTTGCTTCAATCGAGTCCGACTCTGTGCAACCCCATAGACAGCAGCCCACCAGGCTCCGCCATCCCTGGGATTCTCCAAGAACACTGGAGTGGGTTGCCATTTCCTTCTGCAACGCATGAAAATGAAAAGTGAAAGTGAAGTCGCTCAATCATGTCCCACTCTTCGTCTCCCCATGGATTGTAGCCTACCAGGCTCCTCCATCCATGAGATTTTCCAGGCAAAAGTACTGGAGTGGGGTGCCATTGCTTTCTCTGAGATAAGTCAAGAACTAACACAAAAACCAAGGGCTTCCCTGATGGCTCAGTGGTAAAGAATCTGCTTGCCAAGTAGGAGACGAGAGCTCGATCCCTGGGTTGGGAAGATCCCCTGGAGAAGGAAATGGCAACCCACTCCAGTATTCTTGCCTGGAGAATTCCAAGGACAGAGGAGTCTGGGGGGAGCTACAGTCCACAGGGTCACAAGGTGTCAGACATGACACAGGGACCAAACAAGAACAACACAAAACCCGCACTATATCGAATAGAGTGTAGAAGAGGAAGCAGAGGGTAATGGCACTGGGGGAGCCTGGGGAAGGCCTCCTGGCTGAGGCAGACTCTTAGCAGGATTCAGAAGAACAGTGGGCAGACTGGGTCTCACAGACAGGCGGGAGCCTGCCCAGCTAGAGGCAGCTTTAAGAAGCCAGGCACAGGGAGGGGGCAACCAGAGGCCCCAGACAACTACTCTGCTCTGGCCCATTTGAGGAAAGCAAGCTGATTTCTTCCTCTACCACCTTAGAGCGAAAAGACCAGATGGGAGGAGCTTTCAGAGCCCTGCAGTGGCCCCAGTGGGGCCAAGAGGGCCCAGGAGTGGAAAAGTTTGGATCCAGGACAGCAGCAAGCTCAAACATGCAGATAAGGGCGACTTCAGGCCTCAGGGATTAAGGCTCCGGAGCTGGGTGGAGTCTCCTTGTTGACCTGAGGGGGAGACCTCCTCAGGGAGCAGGAGACCAGGGAGGCTCCCCTGATGGCTGTGCGTCACCCACCTCAGGCCATGGCCCTCAGACAGCACATTCCTGACAATCTGCAGACCTATCACAGAGCCTGTGGGGAGGTCCTCTGCTGCCCACATTTTGCAAAAACTTGCCGTGTCACAAGCCCTGATGAGGAGCCAAGAGAATGATTTCCCAGGCCATGGCTTTAACAAGACCATGCTTCCTAATGACTAGTTTTCTTCTCATTAAATAAAAAAGAGGGGGAGAGAAACCAGTGATTACTCCTCCTTATAATCCCACCTTCCATTTATGTGCGTCTCTCTTCAGAGGAGCTCAAAATGCTTCGTATATTATTGTCTATTTTTTCCCTCGTAATGTCCTTGAGATTCCTCCGGGTGGTTATTATACCATTTTACAGCTGGGAAAGGGGATGTGGCTGAGGTTACGCAGTGTCCCGCACCCTCACCAGCTATGGTTAGTATTTTGAAGCTCTTACAGGAAACCTCCTCATATGTGAAAATAAAGTCGTCGCCTAGGAAATAAACTAGGCTAAAGCAACACATAAACTGCCCACTTTACAACAGTAATTAACACTATTTAATTCTCACAACCACTCTATAAAACAGATAGCAATACACCCATCCTACATATGAGAACAATGAGATTTAGAGAGGCAAAGTAAGCTGACTAGAGTTGCCTAATAATAATAGCTCTAATAGTAGTAAAAGCAGAAGCTAATTATTAAGCAACTTACCATGTGCCAGGCATCTTACCTTTATTAACTCATTTAAATTCTTAACAACAGTCCTCTAACGTGATTATTGGTATTAGGACCATTTTGCTGACAACAAAACCAAAGCACAGCAAAGTTAAGTAACTTGCCAAAGGTCACACAGCCAGTACGTGTAAAGGATCCCACAAAAGGTAGCATGTCCCACCACAGTTTACCCATCTAAAGGAACACTGTACTCTGAGGGTTGGCCTGGTAACACCCAGGTACAGCCCCACGGCTGCTCTGTGCCCTAATCACTGTCCTTATAAAGGTGGGTAGCGGTGGCACCTTCTGCACTCCTGCTGTGAGCAGGACCCTCTCTCTGGTACCCGGAGTGGGAGCCATATGGAAAAGACTCTTCCTGCCTCATGGTAGGTGCGTGCGTGCACACTTTCACAGGTATAAAATGGCACCATAGAGGCCATCACCATAAAAAAGTAACAGAACCTCGGAGTAAGGATTAGTCTAGACAGACATTCAGACCAGTGGGAAGGGACCTTCCTGAAGTTTGTGTGTGTGTGTGAGGAAAGTGAAGCTTCTAGCTCTTCCATACTGCAGAGAAATGAGCCTCCCAGCCATTCCAGAACTTTGGCTTTTTCACTGCCCTCTTCCCCCAAAGCGTCATCCTCTGACTCATTCCACTCTTTATTCCTGCATACCATGAAGGGGATGTCCTCGACGGGGAAACAAATCCTGACTCCTTGACAACTTCTGTCTATCAGTAAATTGGCCTGCCAGACCCAGGCTTCAGAGTAGGAGGTCTCCAAGTGCCTGGAGCACTTCCTGGGGCAGTGAGAGAGAGACTGAGCCCTTCCCCTGGTGGTCAGGTAAAGTCCTGGCTGTGCTGCAAGGCAGCCTATCTCGCTCATTTTTTTGTTTGTTTTTTGTTTGTTTAGTTGCTAAATCCTGCCAACTCTTTTGCGACCCCATGGACTGTAGCCCTCCAGTCTTCTCTGTCCATGGGATTCTCCAAGCAAGAATACTGGAGTGGGCTACCATATCCTCCTCCAGGGGATCTTCCCAACCCAGGGATGGAACCTGCATCTCCTGCTTGACCACTGAGCCACCTGGGAAGCCTTATGTCATGCTCTCACCTCTCCTTTTTTCAGACCAATACTTGCAGCCGCTTGACTACAATCCTCACCTCTTGTCACTGCCTGTCCTATGACTTTCCTATAAGTCGAATTGCCAGGGAACCCTTCCAGGGAATGACAGGGTGAGTGTTAACAAACCATCAACATGTCCAAAGCAGGACATACACAATTCCTGATGGATGTTGTACACACCACCCCATGGGCTCCAACTCTTTCCGATAAGTCTGGACATTTCAGAAGATCCTGACTTTGTCACTTCTTATTTCCTAACTTCTCAGAGCTTGTTTCTCCACCCTGCTGAGATAAGGTGTGCTAGGAGAGGAATTCAAGAACACAGGATCTTTCATCTGCTGAGCACAGCAGTTACAAGCACAGACTGCCTAAGTTTTAATCCCAGCTCTACCATTTACTAGCTGTGTGATCCTAAGCAGGTTACAGAACCTTTCTGTGCCTCTTCTGTTGCCTGTAAAGCAGTGATAATAATTTCTACTTTATTGGACTGTTGTGAGGACTAAATGAATTATTGCATCAAAATGGTTACCAGAGAGGAAGCACTCAGTAAATGTTAACTACTACGATGGAGCCTCTTTCAGAGTCTTTCCCTGAAAGAACGGGTTATCTTTTGTCAGTTTCAGCTTTGCACACCAGCAGGTAGAGGCCCTTTTAAAGTGACAACTTGAATCAGTGTGGCGGAGGGAGGATGATATTAGAAAGATTTCTTCTTGTAAGGGTTTAAATCTTCTCAGCTCCTGTTGCCCACATAGTATCGGCAGAAAAGAAAGGGAAAAAAGAAAGAAAAATCAAGTCCTGAGCCGCATCCCAGGGAGGATGGAGAACCAGACTCGCTCGGGTCTCCAGGAAGATCCCACGGCCGGCTTCGCCCCCGCCCCCACTCCGCCAGACACTCGAGGCTCCACCGCAGATGCTCAGACCCTTCAGAAACGTAACACCAAGGAGGGGAAGACTAGCGAGTTCCCAGAGCCTCTCAGGCACGCGGTCTCTCTCCCCACCGGCAGCGCCTTAAATACCAGAGGACTTGCCAAAGATGGAACTGTTTTGTTGGGAGCTCGGGTTTCTCCCGCCGCGAGGCTGAGCCGGTGGCGCAGCTGCTCAGAGGTCACGCCCGAGACACGTCCGCACAAGCCCGCCCGGGGGCTGGGGACGCGGGGGCGGCCAGCTTCTCCGAGGGACCTGCCGCGTCTCTGTTCCCATCTTCGTTTCACAAACACACAACCCGCGGAGGTTGCTTTCCTCTCCCAATTGGGATACTCTTTTTGCAAAACAAAAAGGATGCAGAACAAAACAAAAAGACCCCAAGGGAAAAGAAACGTCTCTTTAAAAATGCTAATTGTGAGCTTTTTGTTTTTCTTAATTGTTTTGGAATTCAGCTTGTGTGGGATCTGGAGCTCTTTTTTTCAAGAAATGGCGGAAAGAAAAAATCTAAATTTGGTATAGGAAACCTGAAGCCATCTAACCTTGAAAAGTTAGTCTTCATTTTCTGTTACTTAAAATATTTGCGTTTGTATGCTTAGAGCCCTATGTATATAATAAAAATAGAAGGCATTGATCAGTTAACCACCTGTGTTTTCTTTGGATGGCATATTTTCCACTGTAAACAAGAAAACACAGATTGGAAATCCATTCATTCCTTCCTAAGAAGTGCTTCAGTTGGTGTTTATTTGTGTTTTCAATCAACGGAAACCAAAAACAACCTTTGCAACATTATTTCATGCAAAGAAACTCTAACATATCTTTTTATCCCCTCTGCAGCTATTTCTACATAAAGTCCAAGATTTTTTTTAAAATGCAGTTAATAATTATAATTACTATTTAATTTACTGAGCACATACTACATGTTTGACTTATTTGTGATAATGCTGGGAAGGAGTTCTTCTTAATTCCTGTTTTACAAGTGAGGAAGCTTCAGAGAGGATGTGTGCATTTAGTCACTCAGTCATGTCTGATTCTTTGTGACCCCATGGACTGTAGCCCACTAGCCTCATCTGTCCATGGAATTCTCCAGGAGTAGGTAGCCTTTCCTTTGTTCAGGGATCTTCCAGAACCAGGGATCAAATCTGGGTCTTCTGCTTGGCAGGAGGATTCTTTACTGTCTGAGCCTCTAGGGAAGCCCTCAGAGAGGATAAGCAGTAGCTAATAAATGATGCAGTCTTTATGTTCATGCCACTCCGGTCTGAGAGCAGCAAAGCTGTGCTCTTTTCACTACCATAAACCATTTCCTAAACGGATGCTTAGGAACACAAAGGTGTATCTGATCTTTTCTCTTAATTTCCAATATAACTTCTAGGGGCAGAGGCATACAGTGAAAGGCACTGGTTTCTAGAGCTTGTGCTGCCTATATTATCTTGTGTGTGTGCTTTAACCTTTTTAAAAATTTATTCTTAATTGGAGGATAATTGCTTTATAGTGTTATGTTGGTTTCTGCCATACAATGACGTGAATCGGCTGTAAGTATAAGCATGGCCCCTCTCTCTTGAACCTCCCTCTGATCCCCTCACTCCATCTCAGTCTTCTTGGTTGTCACAAAGTATGTGGTTGAGCTCCCTGCTTATATTGTCATTCAACCTTAATAAGCCTCTCTGCCTTAGTGCCCCCCTCTACAATGAGAAATTCTCTCTAAAGTCCTATCTAGCTCTAACATCGGGAGATCCATCCTACATTAAAAGATCAGACTCTGTTATTGAACATGGCACAAATTAATCACTGTGTTCCTGATTCCCAGGTTCCTTTTATCTAACTCTGTGGTTCTCAACACTGGCTGCATGTTAGAATCTTCTGGAAGAGCTTTTAAAAATACAGATGCTCTAGCCACACCCCCAGAGATTCTGAATAATTGGTCTGATGTATGGACCAGGCCTGGGTATATTTCAAAAGCTCCCCAGGTGAATGTGTAACCAGGATTGAATATTGATCTAACCTAGTGAACTACTCCAATTTCACCCACCCCAGTTGTGCTTTTATAAATGTAGTTGCTGTAACTGGAATTCCTTTTTATAAAATCTAATAACACTGGTGCTACCAAAGTCTATCTCAAAACAGATGTGAGTGTTTTACTTTATTTGTGTAATTTGCTTAAATAAGTTAAGGCATATCACCAAAACTTCAAAATGCTATAAAAGTGTATGTGTGTGTATTGTTGAGATAATAGAAGATTCTTTCTTTAGGGGTAGAGACAGAAATGACAATAACCAGAAGGTTCTAGGTTAATCTGAGCCAATAATTGATTGACCAGGTGGAAAAATCACACAAAATATTTATATAACCCAAGGGTAATACCCATTCTTTGGAAACAGCCTATTTTAGACCTGGTCTAAGAGACAGGGCTGAACTGGAGAGAGTAGAAGTATGGAAGTCTGGATAAGAGGTCAACTTGGAGCCATTTTTATCCCAGAATGCCCCAGGCTATCTTATGTGCTATTAGTCTCCAATTTGGTATCTATTCAGATCAGATCAGATCAGTCGCTCAGTCGTGTCCGATTCTTTGCGACCCCATGAACCACAGCACGCCAGACCTCCCTGTCCATCACCAACTCCCAGAGGTCACTCAGACTCACATCCATCGAGTCAGTGATGCCATCCAGCCATCTCATCCTCTGTCGTCCCCTTCTCCTCCTGCCCCCAATCCCTCCCAGCATGAGTCTGCTCCAATGAGTCAACTCTTCACATGAGGTGGCCAAAATACTGGAGTTTCAGCTTTAGCATCATTCCTTCCAAAGAAATCCCAGGGCTGATCTCCTTCAGAATGGACTGGTTGGATCTCCTTGCAGTCCAAGGGACTCTCAGGAGTCTTCTCCAACACCACAGTTCAAAAGCATCAATTCTTCAGCACTCAGCCTTCTTCACAGTCCAGCTCTATTAGAGGGATACAAATTTTCCAAAGCTCTCCATCTAAAAGTAACCCAATGACAAGCACCCAGGGAAGTCCAAACATTCTTAAAAGTCAAAAAAGATTTACTTTTTCTTTATGGAAGAATTTAACCATTTCTTGATATACAGAAAAAAATCTAGAGAGTTTGTTTCATAAGAAAAGCCTGTTATACTTTCACTGTTCATTTAACTTAGACTCTTCTCTTGTTACTGTGTATGAACCTGGAAAGCCCAGCACTTCATCACCACATCTCTCTCTCTCTCACACACACACATACACATACACATAAATGGAAACATAGTTTTGTCATCCAACCTCTGGCAACATAGTTCAAGTGGCTTAAATACTAATAGGTGGTATTACTCAATACTGTAGTAAGAGAAGTGAGGTCTCTAAACATCTTTGGTGGGACTGACATTAAAACAGGAAGATTGAGTGGTTCTGTGGACTTTCAGCCTTTACCTGTTACTTGTAAACAATCTCAACCAAACGAAAAGGACACAAGATTCTACTTAATGTAAAAATGCGTGAAATCGCCTTACATGTTAAAATGCTGAGCTTCCCCTTGGCAAAAGAAAGATTAACATTTCTGTATATGATAGGGAATGGTTTTCAACTTGCCTTCCAGCTCCAGTATTTCCATGCTAGTCAAGTTCTTCTGGATCAGTTAATCATCGCATGAATAAATATGCAGCCCAAGATCATGTTCTTAAAAAAGGTTATAATCCAAAGAATGGACAAGGCTTGGGGAGAGGTCTTATCCTAATAATTGGAAGGTGAAAAGCCCAGAAATATGCAGAAATATTGTCTAATGTGAATTTCCATGATAAACTCTGGGTCCAAAAAAGAAAATCCTTTTAGGACTAGAACAAGGCATGAGTAAACTCATTAAAGCTTACTTACATGAGGAAACTATGGGAAAACATCTTGTCAACACAAATCCATTGTCCGGCATAGATCAAAGATAAGTCTATGCTTTAAAAAAGTTAAAATTAAAAAAAATCAGCCTAGGTAGGAGAAAGGGACTTTGAAGTAACAGGGAAGTTGTCATTTTTTGTGTGAACTACAGGGATCAGATCAGAAACACTAACCTTGAGAAAAGGAGCTAACAGTACAGCTTTGAAAGCAGGAAATGATCTTTTAAATCTCTTTTACTTGTAATGATACATAGTCTGATAAAAGTAGCCTAATAAAAGTGTGTTTCATTTCTGTTTCATCCAATAAACATTTACTGAACATGTACTATGTACCAGGCACTACACTAAGCACAAAGATCCAAATGGTATCTTTGGTCTCATTTTGGTATCTTACTCAGTCTTCCTCAAGATGCCCAAACTTAGGTGCCATTGCTTATGGTGGAAATTCACATGAGGTATTAGGATAACCACAGTTTCATAGCCAATAACCTGAGTTGTGAGCACCTCAAGGCCTGGGGTTCAAGAGGGTTGGGAGTAACTTGGACATGCCACCTACTTTGATCATAAGGTCAGTCCAACAAAAGATCCCTAAGATCCCTAAGATCTTGTCTTGTACCTTGGACAAGAACTCATGGGAAGTGCAGTGGAGAGGGGAGAGATGAACATCTTCCAGAGGTTCCCTATGTTTCCAGGAAAGAAGGAAAACTAGATGAGTTATTGTAATGAGAACTTGTACTGGGAAGTAAAAACTGCTTGCTAATCAGTTCTCCCCAAGAGGAACTAGATAGACTTTTGAAATGCTTTGGAAGAATAATGCTTTTAAAAGCTCAACAGGTTAAAACACCTGAATAACAAATTAGCTTTGCCAGCCACTTACTGAGTGGCTTTCCTTTAGTACATTGCGCTGATCACAAAGTATATACTAACTGGTTAAATATCACAAACATTTAACCCTTTGCAGAGAAGTTTTAGGAGCCATTACTATAATTTTATGGGTTTTTTCAGGGAAAGCTAAGGACTGGTACTGCTACTGCTAAGTCGCTTCAGTCGTGTCCGACTCTGTGCGACCCCATAGACGGAAGCTCACCAGGCTCCCCTATCCCTGGGATTCTCCAGGCAAGAACACTGGAGTGGGTTGCCATTTCCTTCTCCAATGCATGAAAGTGAAAAGTCAAAGTGAAGTCGCTCAGTCGTGTCCGACTCTTAGCGACCCCACGGACTGGAGCCTACCAGGCTCCTCCGTCCATGGGATTTTCCAGGCAAAAGTACTGGGGTGGGGTGCCATTGCCTTCCCCGAAGGACTGGTACATGTGAATTCAAATGCTGGTTAAAAGCCTAACTAACCACTTCTAGACAAGAATTGGAGCCCAAAGTATCACTAAGGAAAATGCTACAGCATTTCGGCTGACCCCCAAGTCCTCCCCAACCATCCAACTCAGATGGCTGTAACTGTAGCTAAATTTTCACAGGCCCCTGGGCTGTATCCCTGGATCTCCCACCATAACCAGCACAGTCTGGAGTGGTTCTCTGCTTGGGGTTGGACTTCCCAGTTGGTCTGTGAGACCCAGACACTAGAGATCACATCTCTCCTGCTCACCTCCCTGTACTCCTACCAGAGGATCATCAGCCTGATGACCTGGAGACCTGGACCAAGTCCACTGTGACCACTGACTAGTTATTGACCTGGGAAAGTTAACCTTTTGTTCTGGACTATAGTGTCCCCATGTATAAAGTGAAGAGGATGGGTTATACACTCTTTGAGGCCTGTCTCTAATACTCTATGAGTAAATGATTTCCAGAAATGCCAAATCTCTCTCTCTCTCAGATCAGATCAGATCAGTCGCTCAGTCGTGTCCGACTCTTTGCGACTCCATGAACCGCAGCACGCCAGGCCTCCCTGTCCATCGCCAACTCCCGGAGGTCATTCAGACTCACATCCATCGAGTCAGTGATGCCATCCAGCCATCTCATCCTCTGTCGTCCCCTTCTCCTCCTGCCCCCAATCCCTCCCAGCATCAGAGTCTTCTCCAATGAGTCAACTCTTCGCATGAGGTGGCCAAAGTACTGGAGTTTCAGCTTTAGTATCATTCCTTCCAAAGAAATCCCAGGGCTGATCTCCACGTGCACATATACACAGAAACACACATACCCCTCCCACCTCACTTCTCCTTTCTGAAGAGTCAAACAAACAACATCAAACACACACCTGTCCAGATGAATGTTTCTAAGGCTGGTATTTGATTGTAACAATATCAACATGACAGTGACCCCCAACTCCCACTGAATATGAACCTCAGCACCACATGTGTCCAATTCTTTATTGTTTCCAGAACAGTTTCACATAGGATCTGACAGAATTCTACAGTAACCTGTCCCCTTGGGCCCATTTCACAGAGTAGGGTTTGATGTCCTCACATCACTAGCTAGTAAGTCATCTCCCCTCCTCAGGGGCTGCTGGCCCTCCCTAAGGGGCACCAGGCACAGCTGCACACCCTTTCTCTCAGCACAAGTGGGAGGAAGGCAGGGAGGGAGCAGTTGAAGTTCAGAAAGATGAAAGAGCAGATGGAAGAGATGGGAAAGATGAAGAGAGAGGATAGGAGGGCAGCCCCATTCCCGAGACTGGTGAAGAGCCCTCCAGTCGCAGTCTGCGCTCTGCTCACACAGCCTCACACCTCCTGAGATCTGGAAGCTGTGGGTTGCTCTTCTGACCCTCAACCACATCCCTGCCCTCCCCTGCTCTCCTTCCCCTTCTTAGGCTGCCCTAAAAAGAATGTCCACTGCAATCTCTCTCCAGCTGTTTGATCTTTTTAAAAGTTTCTCATTTGTTTGTGGCATATGCTCCAACCGAAAAATAGACCTTGGGCATTCAGGATGGGGAAGAGTATTAAATGGCAGCAGCCAGCCTCGTGCCAAGGGTGTGGGCAGCCCCTAGATATCTCTGATGACCAGATGTCCTGGATTTGCCTGGATGGTCCTAATTTAAAACATTCTAGCCTCTTGTCCCTGTAAGTGACTTCACACTTGTCAGACCATGTGTCCCTATTTAGGGTTTGGAAAATAAAGTTACCAGATGGATACCTGATATCCAAGTGTCAAAAAGGCCCAGTGTCAGCATCACGGGGATGGAAAGAGGACACACATTGGAGCCAGATGGATCTGGGGTCAACCGGCTCGGCCACTCATTGCGTGGCTTTAAGCAGCTCTTCTTTCTGAGGCTCAGTTTCTTCATCTAGAAAATAAATAGTTTTTCTATAAGTCAGTGCCATGGACTTTGCTTAGAAAAACCACTGCTCCACAGACACTTAATATCTCCCAGATGTTTCTGTCTATACCGTCATTTTGTTTGGATTTTGGTTAAATCTGGTGTGTTACTATTTAAAGCATTAACTTTAATTGTATGGTTCAGAGTGCCATTTTAAACAGCAATGATAATAGCAACCAAAATGTCCAACAGATATCAAATGACCTTCCTTATTTCTGCCTGCTCACCCATTCCAAGTGTTCCTTAGTCCTCAGAACTCATTCAGATCCATTCCCCATTGTTCCCTAACAGCTCAACAGTCTCACGTAGGCTGATCTTGCCCTAGCCAGGCTGGGGACATGGGAGGTGGAGGAACCTCATCCAGATTATTGCTGGAGTTCCGGCTGCTTTCACCTCTACTCTCACCTTGCATTAATCCACTCATCACCAGTCCAGCACCTGGATTTTCCTTGGGTCCCTCTGACCACCTGGTACCCGGGGGTCAAGGAAGAGGTGTCCACTGTGGAGCCAGCCAAGTGCCACTGTTAATCCTGGCATGCCACTAACTCACTGTTGGCCTTAAGTCTGGTCCCTTGACCTTTTATAGCCTCGGTGCCCTCATCTGAAGACTAGGGTTAGGTTTCCTATATCTGGTGCCTATGAGGAGCATTTTCAAAGCCTTATTGTTGCCCTGTCATTGAACCAGTGTTTCCTCCTCCATTCCTATTTTCTTCAACTCTTATTTTCAGGCACATGAGGCACAGAATGAGCATTTTAAAAGAGCCTCCAAACACCCAGCATTCAAAACCTTCCATAATCTGGCCATGCCCCCAGATTCTTAAACCTATTTCCCACCCAGCACGTGCTTTTGGTACCAGCCATGCAAGGTTCCTCATGGCCTGCTCACCCCTGCCACTCGCCTTCTGCCCAAGCTATTCCCTTCACCAGGCATGCCCTCTGCCCACCTAGCCAAGGACGTCTCTTTCTAGACCGAATTACACCTTTCCCCCACTTCTCTGGACTGAAATGGATGCGCCCTCCCCTCAAATTCAAATGTTGACCCCTAACATCATCCCTCATGTGAACTATATTTGGAGATGAGGCCTTTAAGGAAGTAGTTAAGGTTAAATGAATTTATAAGGGTAGGGCCCTAATCCCATAGCATAAGTGTCCTTATAAAAAAAGATGCCTGAGAAAAATATTTTTTCTTTTTTTAGCAGAAAAAGGTTTTTTATTGTGAGGCCAAGCAAGAATAGGTGGCTCATGTTGTTGCCAAAATCTTGGCTCTCAGCGTAGGAATGTCAAACAGAAATTCGGAGATAGAGTTGTGGAGGAGAAGGAAAGAGTAGTTTTATTACTTCGTCAGGCAAAGTGGGGACACAATAAGCTAGAGCCTCAAGTACTGTGCCCCCGAGAAAAATCTTATAAGAAAAGACTCCCCCACCACCCCCCGATCCCACCTGGGCCATGTGAGGACAAAGTGAGAAAGGTGCAATCTGTAAGCCAGGAAGAGAGCTCATACCAAAACCCAAATTGGCCAGCAGGTTGATCTTGGACTTCCCAGTCTCCAGAACTATGAGAAAGCAAATGTGTCTACCTCCTAGTCTATGAACACACTCACCATCACTGTTCTCTCCTTCCTCAGAACCTTGTGTCACTTGTCACCTACCCCTCACTTGACAGGACTAAATTAGTGACACTGTACTGCTGACTCAATAATTTCCCACACACACGCCCATGTTGCTCCCCCGATAAAGAGAGAAACTTTCTGTAGGTGGGAATAAGAGGACATATATCAGCCGTAGGCCCAGCACAAAGCGTGGCACACAGCAGGTGCTCAAGACATGCTTAGCGGGTTACAAGTCATGCCCTGATGGAGGAAGAAAAGTGGTCCTGAGAAGATAGGAGTCGTCTGTCCCACAATCTCAGGACACTTTTCGAAGCACACACTCAGACACACCCAGACATTTATTTCCCTATGTCAAGTCTTGGCTCTGTAACCAAAGCTCCCAGAAGGACACTGAGAAGGGGAAAATACACAAAAGACAACCCACACTGATGTAACAAGGAGTTTCCCCAACCACCAGTCTAGCTAACAGACAGATGTGCTATATTGAAGTAGTCACTGAAAATACTTGTCATTATTTGCATGTTTTATGCATATGCTAAGCATTCATGTACTAAATATTTTAGCAATTTCACATAAGTATATACATATGTATTTTTAACTGAGCATCTGCTTTGTGCCAACCATTACACAAGTCACTTCAGACCCAAGAACGATTGACCTTACCTCCATTTTATAGGTGAGAAAACTGAGACTTAAAGAGGTGAATTAAGTAATTTGCTCATGTCACACATGTGGTAAGTGAAATAGTGAGCCCGTGATAGATTGCACTGGGAATCATGTCATGTGTTATGTGTCATGTGTCAAAGCAGTCATGTGTTAGTTCATCCAGCCAACAAACAGAGCAGATACCACTAAGCAGAACTTCCAAACTATTGTTTGTGAGGGATATAGAAAAGAGGGCAACAAAGGTCCTGCCTGTCCATAAGAAATTGTGGCAGACAGGAGAGGGCATGGAGATCATGAGCTGTAAGTGGCTGGAAGAACGGACAGGAATCAAGTGTGTCAGGAGTCCAGGAGAGGGACCAGATGGACCCCGACCTCAGACCCAGACACTGAAGGACAAGCAGAAGCCAGGTGCAGAGACAGGAAGAAGGTGGAGTACTGGGATGCAGTGGAGGTTTCACTAACCAGGCAGGACCCAAAAACTTGTAGGTGGTACAGCTGCTAGGGAGACAGGGTGAAGTGACAGGAGATGACCTCCGGCAGCATTAAGGCTGACTTTGGGCAAAGCAGCTGCGGTCCCAGTACACATGGTTTACCCCTATCCCTATGTGTCTCAATTCCACCTTCTCTATAATTTTTAAATTCATTCATTTATTTATTCATTTTACTGTGTCTGGTCTTAGTTGCAGCACATAGGATCTTTAATCTTCCTTGGCAGGCAGGATCTTTAGCTGCTGCATGCACCTGTAGGTGTGGCATGTGGGATCTAGTTCCCTAATCAGGGAGGGAATTCAGGCCCGCTGCACTGGGAACTCAAAATCTTAGCCACTGGACCACCAGGGAAGCCCCCCAACTTCTCTGATTAAGGCAGAGGACTCAGGGCCCTATGCTGCTGAGAAGTCAGGACACCTAGGAGGGGCATGTTCAGAGTGTGGCAGAGGGCCACTGGACTTGGGATTCTAGGGGTGGATCTGCTGCCATCCGGCAGGGTGACCTTGGATAAATCTCCCGGCACGACTGGACTAAGTCCTTGGTCTGGGCGAGGGGGTGGGGTGGAGGGTGGGAGGAGGGGGCGGAGTCTGAACATTGCACGGTTCCCACTCACACCTGGCGCTGGGCTGGCATCCTGGGTGTGCCCAGGAGTGGAAGAGTGACCCCGCAGTGGGCGGGAGGTGGGGCGGCCTGCAAATGCCCTGCCTGGCCCTGGGGGAAGCTGTTTCTGATTTGGGCGAAGAAGGTAGATCGAAGCCTCCTACTCAAGCTGTGATCACTGAGCGTGACCTCAGGGCGCCAGGCGAGGAACCAGGAAGGTGCTCAGGTGGACCAGTGGTATTTCAAACCACAGCCCTCCCGCTCTCATTCCCCAGGCCCTGCGCTAGGAAGGCTCCTGAGTCTAAACAGGGCTAACTTAACTAAACGGAAAGAAATTAAATCGTTCGGGATCCAAAGGGCAAGGAGAGGGCCCTGCCGGGCTGCTGAGGAGGCGATCGGAGCGAGGGGTGCGGCAGGCACGCTCGGAAGTGCCCCGGGGCCCGCGCGGCAGGCGGCTCCCGTTTCCCGGCTCGGCTGGCCGGCGGGCGCGGGGCAGCTGCTGGGAGGTGAGCGGAGCAGCGTTTTCCCACAGTCTGGGGCGGTGACACATGGCGCTCACACATTCCACAGCCGGCTGCCGCGCCAGGCCTGGCCGCGAGTCAAGGCAGCGCCGGAGCCGCCGCAGAGCAGGTTCCGACTTTGGCACCCGCCGCGCGCCCTCCTGCCTCCCACGCCGCCCGCTTAACTCTTGGATGGCCAGACATAACTGCAGAGGGCTTTGGTCTTGTTTGTGTTCTGTGTCTCATCCCAGTCCGTGGCCCACCTAGCCACTGCATCAGTGTGAGATGAATACACGAAGGAGTGAACGAAGGAACAAAGCAAAGGGAGCGCTCCCGGTTTCTACCCACCACGTGCCTCTGCAGTTATTCACAATTGCCAACGGCCTGAACCCCCACTGTTTCCGCACATTCTTGTAAATCCCATGAAGGATGAGGGGAGAGCGGTAATGGCAACAGCCCCACCCCGCAGTTTGCAACGGTGCGAACTGGCCTCAGGGAAAGTGACTGGCTAGGGGCGGGGCCGCTCTTGCCTCTAGATTTAGGTGGGAACTGCAGGGGCGGGGGCGCTGGCGGGATAGGGGGTGAGTGGGCAGGAAGACTCTCCATACTCCACCTTCAGTCTGTAAGGAGATCTACCCTTCTCGACCCAAGACCCACTCCCACAATTCCCTATTTGTTGATGGGCTAGGGAAGCCTTGATCACAGACCACTCCGGCGCCATTTGAGTGCTGCCAAAACAGGCAATTAGTAAATTCCTCAAAAGGGGGGCCTCCCGATTCAGGGTGGACATTTGTGTCTACCAGTGACAAGCACTCTGGGTATTCTGCCTCGCTTGGGCTTCTGTATGGACTCCCCAGGACTCCTCCAAGTCTCCTACCCCCAGAACTGTATCTAATATTGTTCCAGGCAGGTACCACACTGAAGCTGGAAGTCACGGGAGCCGTCATTCATGGAAAACCTCACAGAACCAGGAACCCACCAAGCATCCCCCACAGGAGTGACCCAAACCCTAGGGTCAGGAAGTTTCCTGGAAACTTGACTACTTTTAGATCTGTCTTAAGTACATTGCCTTTAATTTCAATGGCAATGGGTAGTATGACTGCCCCTGCTGCTGCTGCTAAGTTGCTTCAGTCGTGTCCGACTCTGTGCGACCCCAGAGACGGCAGCCCACCAGGCTCCCCCGTCCCTGGGATTCTCCAGGCAAGAACACTGGAGTGGGTTGCCATTTCTTTCTCCAATGCATGAAAGTGAAAAGTGAAAGTGAAGTTGTTCAGTCATGCCCGACTCTTAGCGATCCCATGGACTGCAGCCCACCAGGCTCCTCGGTCCATGGGATTTTCCAGGCAAGAGTACTGGAGTGGGGTGCCATTGCCTTCTCTGATGATTGCCCCTGGTTTATATCTAAAGAAATTAAGACTAAAAGTGGTGAAACCACTTGCATAAGGTCACATAGCTATAAATGTGCTTGACCCCAGGATTGTCAAACCACCAGCCCGGTGCTTTGTCAGTTCCGGCTCAAAGTTTAGATGCAGTTCAGATTACACCCGGCACACACCCTCTCCCTCTCCCAGCCCACCAGCGTACAAATGCACAAAGAGCTGCCTAACTTTAACCTTCTTGGAGCAGAATCACAGTGGAGCCTCAGTGGAGCCTCATTGAAGATTCTCAATAACTGAATCTGGTAGAATTTTCAAGCTCACCTTTGCTCTGGGAAATAAACTACCCCAGCTTCTGATCCGTAAGCAATATCCTATCAAAGCTTACAACATAACCAAAGGACAAATAGGTCAACCATGGAGATTTATGAGGTCCTGAGTATGTTCAAGCTCCTTCACTCAGTCAGCTAGCATTCACCGTGAATAGGCCAGACACCTAGCAGGGTGCTGCTGTTGGAAATGGGATAGGAGGCTAGGAGGATGAGGAGATACAAAGGAGGATAAAATCCAGAAGACCTGCAGATCCCACTTTGGGCTCCCAGTCAAGTAGGTGGGAAAGACCCATAAAACAAAAGTTATATTTTAGCATGATCAGAGGTATGAATTAAGTGAGTGTACAGAAACAAGCATGTTGCTAGAGTCCCTAATGGTGACCTTTGTATTAGGCCTTGAAGAATGAATGGTTCTCCAGACAGAGGCAATGAAGAAGGACACTGCAGGCAGAATATCTTTATTTTGTTTTATTTTTTTATCTTTGGCTGCATTGCAGCATGTGGGATCTTAGGTCTCCAACCAGCGATCAAACCTGTACCTGCCCACCCTCCCGAGCCCCGCTTTGGATGAGCAGAGTCTTAACCACTACACTTCAAGGGAAATCCCCAGGCAGAACATCTTAAAGCAAATACAGAAAATACAAACCATACATTAAAAATTGATCAATTGTGTGTCATCAAAATTTAAACTATCAACTTGTTAAAAATATATACCATCAAGAAAATAAGCAGGCAAACTGTAAGCTAGAAGAAAATATTCACAAAACATGTATCTGATATAGGGCTTCTATGTAGGATATAAAAGAATTCTTGCTACTCAACAATAAAGACAAACAATCAATGTTTTTAAATGGCCAAAGACTAAACAGACACAGTACCAAAGAATATATACAAAGGACCACAATAAGCACCTGGGGAAGCCCTCAACATCATCAGTCACCAGAAAAATGCAAATTAAAACTACAATGAGACACCACTACACCTATAAGAATGGCTGAAATTAAAAACTGACAGCACCAGATGTTGGACAGGACATGGAGCCATTGGAATTCTCATACATCACTGATAGGAATGGTACAGTCACTTTGAAAACCTAATAGTTTCTTTAAAAGTTAAACACACATCTATGCTGTGGTGTACTGGTAATTGTTTAACAACGGACTCCCCAAAAGAAAAACAAGCCTGCTTTGTAGCATTTGCCAATTTCCCTGGTATCAATTCGATCATAGCCAGTTTCAAGCTGCTAGTGACATCACTGAGAGCTGAATTGGAAAGGGATGAGCAGAATTGCCTCTTGCCAGTCAGTATCCGCCCTCCCCAGCACACTACTGCAACCATCCCCTGACCCAGCAACTCTACTCATAGATATTTACCTAAGAGAAATGGAAACATATATCTACAGTCTCATAAGAATGTTTATAGCAACTTTTTTCATTATAGGCCAAAATTGGAAATACCCAGATTCCAGTCACAGGAGACTAGATAACCAAGCTGCATTGTTTTCATACAGTGGAATACTATTTAGTAATAAGAATAGATGAGCTACCGAGACAGGCAATGACACGGATGGATCTTAAAATATGCTATGTAAAAGAAGACAACATGAGCAGAACACCCAGTACAACTGCATTTATACGATATTCTAGAAGAGTTGAAGCTTACCAAGGGTGATAAAAATCAGATCATGAATGCTGGGGGAGGCAGGGACGGACTAGGAAGAACTACAGGCAAACTTTCTAGGGTGACAGGAATGTTCTAGGCCTTAATATGTATTGATCAAAACAGAGTACTTCAGATGTGAGCATTTCTCCGTGTGTAAGGAAAGAAAAAGCCTGGATTTTTCTTCACTTGGACATTCAAGGTATCTTAGGAGCAGAGCACCACAGCCCAGCATGGGGGCTACAGGACAGCTGGCTCAGCACAAGAACCTCAGGGAGTAAACTGTGTTTCTCTTATTTTCTTTTAGCAAAATCAACAAGGCAGTATTTGCTTTGCTGCACACTGTGGTTACTAGGTTCCCCACTCCCCAACCGCCCCAAGCCAGAGCGTGGTCTGGGAGGCCAGGGGCCACTGAAGCTGAGGCTGTCTGGCTTAGTCATCACCGCAGACCGGCTCATCTTTTCTCCCCCTACTACCCTCTCCTTTGTGAAGAATTCATTTAAGGAACTTGCAGAATTACTTTGCCTCCTAGTTTTTCCACTCGTATTTTCCTCTAAAGCTCCCTTCATTCATGATCTTCCAGTCATCTTCTACTTAGTATAATTATATAATATATCACTATTACAAAGATCTATGCTAAATATTTAATAGCCCAGAGCCTTCAGGAATCCCTAATTCCAAGAGTTCTTCAGTAACTGAAGCACAAAAATCATTAAGTGACTAACTGATCACCCAGAGTGTTGAGTTTGGAATCTAGTTCTGCCACTGCTTAACTAGCTGTGCGATTGTGGGAAAGTTGCTCAAATTCTCTGGGCTCGATTATCCTATTTGCAAAAGAAGGGAAATATTTCATACCTCCGTGGGCTATCTCAGGGATAAAATAAGATGACCTGTGAAAGAACCAGCATATTTGGAAGACAATGTTTGGGTTAGTTTTTTTCCTGTCATTGAAACTAATCTTTACTAGAAACCTTTTAATAATACCATTTTAAAGAGTCTGTGCAATTCTCCTGCGTCATGCATCTGATGAGGAGTAAAGACACAGGATTCCAGCCCAGGTCTCTGCTCCTCCTCTAGCCCTCAGTCCAGACGGTGCTTCCCAGGCTGGAAAACCATCTGGCTCGGAGCATAGCAGTGGACTCCACCCACCCAAGTTCCAAGTCTGCAATTCCAGAAAAATAGCATAAGAGGGCCAGGTGCAGGAAGGTGGAAAGGCTCTTGTCTCACACACACACAAAAACATTGAAATTCCTTTCACACCCTCCTACCTCCCACTCCTTAATGAGTATCTTACCAACTCAGTCTCCTTGACTTTTCTGAGTTTTATAGTTACTTGGAGAACTCTTGGAGACTGAATGTAAGGCACTTGTAAAACTTCATGCAATACACAGAGTTTCCTCTTGCTTTTCCATGTTTTATTCACACACCCTTTCCCACAACAAAATGTGCTAGTCATTGTCCTGGCTCCCCACCCCTCCTCACTCCTCTACTTCCTTCTCATTTGGTGCTCTCTCTACTGTAAAAATGACTGGTTCCAAGATCCTCCAAAACACTGTTGGCTACTCACCTTAACTGCTTTGATCCCCAAAGTTAATGTTTCTTCAGTCTTCTTTCTTATTTGACCTCCTTTCTTGACTGTTCAATGCATCCCAGACAAACACAGGACTTGCCCGCCTCTGAGTCTTTGCTCATACTGTCTTCCCCACGTCATCCCTTCTTTCTCACATGCTATCCATCCTTCGAAACTCAGCTCAAATGTCAACTGTGCATGAAACCTTCTCTAAAAACTCCAGCTAGAAAGGTCTCCCCCTTCATCTGAGCCCCCAACACATTTCTAAAACTCCTTGTTATGACAGTCACCTGCCATGTAATATATGGAGGAACAAGATGGCATATTGGTGAACTGACAGGTGAATGGATGTATGGACATAACGTGGGGGGCATGGCTGGAAAATGCACGAACTGTCGAGTGGACAGGTAGCAACATTTCCTGGACTTATGGGACAGCCTCACATCTGGGTGTCTGTATCATGTTCATATATTTACTTGTTTCACCTTTATTCTACAGCTTCTTTGTCTTGTCTATCTATCCACAGTCTATTACTGATCTCAGAGAAAGGTACTGGGAATATTTAATTCAGGATAGGTTTTAAGTGCTGTGCAGTCAATATTTACAGACGACAAAGGGCCAGATATATTTTGATTTGCCCCCAAACCTAAAGCCAGATGATTTTTCACTAGCATTTAGAAGTAGCTGTCAATATATTTCTCTACTCTGGTGATGTAATCATATTTCACTGTTTTTACTGAAGAAAAAAATACTCAAGTAAGCCTCTGTGAACTAAATTCTCTGATTTCTCTAAAGAAGGCTCTGGCTTCTCCATCTCAAAGCACAACTCAACAAAACATCATAGGAATTTCTAAAACTTTAGTCTCACGCGTCCAGGAACACCTTTGATTCTGTCTTTGTATCCTAATGTAATTTCTCAGTGACCATGGTTCAGTGGTCAACTCCCCTCCTTTAAAAATACCACTATCTGCCCCAAAACTCTGCGTCCGGAACTAAGGACACAAACTATGTGTCCATTATAAATAGAGCCAGTGACTAATCAAGGACATTAAAAATCTGTCTTGTCATTTTCTCCTGAAAAGTCCAAAAGTAATAGGAAGAAAGTGGAAGAGAGTAGCCAGAGCCCAGAGGTATGGGGGAGGGGGTGTCTTTGCAAGAACTTGACCTCCTCTCCAGGTGCCCAGGCAGCAATTATGACTGGTCAGCCAACCTGAAACACATCCTGCTTTTATAAATTTCCAATTACTACCCCAAATGCCAGAAGTTTCTTTTCAAATTAAAAAAGAAAGGAAGGAAGAAGAAAGGAAGAAATTCAAATAGTAAATAGTGGAAAAACCCAGGAGCCGTGGCCCCCACTTTCACTTGTGAAGCAGAGACAATAGTGAGAAATCAATGGCAGAACTTACAAGGCAGCTCTCAGACACTCTTGACCTTGTCACTTCCTGGGTAATTAAGAGGCACTACAGTTTCGTGTCACTGTCAGGGCCTGAATGTATATCGATGGATAGATATATATGTTCTTAAAAGATTCTTTTTCTACTGGCTTGGTGAGGATCCAGCCAAAGAAAAGGGGGAAAAGAAAAGCATTCTGTCCGGAGAGCAGTGAAAGGCGACATGAAAGGAGAAACTTAAATTTTTCCGCACAGTCTGCTCCTGACGTGGGAAAACGGCTCAGGCAAGCATGGATGGCTTATTCACTGCTAGTTTTTTCCTTCGTTCCCTCGGCAGATCTCTCTGTGTGTTGTAGGCAGCAAGGCACCCGTCTCGCTTTGTGTTCTCCTTCAGATACCTTCAGAGCAATAATGCAAGCCGTGAGGGCTCAGAGATGTGTTGAGTCACCACTTTGGGGTTCTCACAGGAAGGTATTTCCCTTCACTGGGACTCAGCTGCTCCAAATGAGGAGAGCTGGACTAAACCCTCTTTGGAGCATTTTCCAGGGCGGACTGAGGCCATGAGAAAGTTTTCTCTCCCCTGACCCCACCAAGGGAACAGAGCATCTTAGGATATTGGGAGAGCAAGAGTGGGCCTCCCTACCCATGCTTGGCAAACACTAGCTACCGAGGCCGCTCAAAGCCACAGGGAGCCCTGAGTAAGGACACTGGGAGAAAGTCATACTAGCGCACTGGCAAGGGAAGCTCTGAAAGTGCTTTGCCATGTCTGATGGTGCTTCGGTGAGTTCTTGCCCAAAGGTTCTTGTCTGTGGGGCCCCACTTAGAGGACTGATCACAGTCTCTTTGTACATTGACACAAGCAGTATCTCCATCATGGGCTCTAAGATCCCTGGTGCAAGGATTCCACTGATGAGCTTCACATCCATTTCAGCTCCAGCTTCAAGCCAGGGCCAGCCTACAGGAGGTATTCAGTGGATGCTTATTAGGCCAATACCTGAATTTAAAGGTACAGTGAAAATGGAAGAAGGTAACTTGTTGGTGCCTCACTGAATCACATCCACATAAAGCTAGTTTTTATTTCAGCAGAACTAGTGCCTTTACTAAGTTCTAAGTAACTTGTGCTCTGCCTGGAGGACACGAATCTGGTTTCATCACCTCTCTCTCTGTCCACTACAAACCAGTGACAGGATACACAAACCAGTAAAGTTCAAGAGAAGGAATAGGTATATGATGTTGTCCACTGAGGTCTTCCCTTTTGGTGGACCAACTCTGTCCCTTGGCATAAGGGCTTATGTATGTAGGGACTGCCCTGGAAATCTTGCCATTGAGACCATGAAATGAGTGACAATCTCTGCATGCTGCCTTAAGGTGTTACCTACACATGAGTTCTGAATAGATGGCAAAACACTCTGAAGGTTGCATTGGCTGTCCCACCAAAGATGCCCCCTTTCACTCTTGAGATACCCACAGTATAAACATCATAGTCAGTGTGAAAGGGAATTTACCTGTCTGGAGAAACAGTATAATTTAAATTACGTATTATTGTAATAGTACATTTATAGCTCAGATGAAGCTTGTCTTGATGTTCTCTCCATCTGTTGAATAGATGCTGTGTTTTCGGGCATTCTAGTTGAACTTAAAGAAAAGCTGGCTCCCAGACAACCTGGCTCCCTTTGCAAAGTACCCCCAATTCCCAAGAAAGGAAGTCCCAGGTCAGTATGATCCGTCCTGAAGTAGGGCAGGTTCTCCCCAGGTACAAAAAGATCCTTATTACTTTGACCTCTTGGCTCCTTTTCTTCTGGCTGGCTTAAACCCCTTCCCATTGGTTCTCTCAGTGGCTTGAGGGGCATGAGGGACAGGATTAGCAGCCCATGGAAAACTAGGCACAGAAAAGCAAAGTTCTTTGCTCCAGTGAAATGAATAACAGTAGAACGGAGGCTAGACCTACAGGGTATCAATAGCATCACTAGCACCTTGAGTCCTCAAAAAATTATGGGAAGAAACCAAAGGGAGAGATCCTTTAAGAAGAAAAGTAGAAAAAGATAAAAAGTAGCTAACCTTTAAAAATAAAACACTAACCCTTTAAAGTCCCAAACCACTATTTCATTCTCCTTCTCTTAGACAGCATAAAAGCCCCAATTGCCTACCCTGTCTTTTGGTCTCATTTTTCTGTGCCCCCACATCCTCCTCATACAAGTAAAACTAAATTTGATTTTATTCTGTTAAAGAAATAAACATATAGCTCAGTCAATAAAGAACCTGTCTCCAGTGCAGGAAATTGGGGTTCGATCCCTGGGTTGGGATGATCCTCTGGAGAGGGAAATGGCAATCCACTCCAGTATTCTTGCTTGGGAAAACACCATGGACAGAGGAGTCTGGCAGGCTACAGTCCATGGAATCGCAAGAGTTGGACTTGATTTAGTGACTAAACAACCACCACATGTATAAAATAGATAACTAATGAGACTGTATAGCACAGGGAACTCTATTCTGTGCTCTGTGGTGACCAAAATGGGAAGGAAATCCAAAAGGGAGGGATATATGTACGCATGTGGCTGGTTCTACCATTCAGCAGCAATTGCTATACGGGAGAAACTAATACAACATTGTAAAGCAACTATACTCCATACTCCAATTAAAAATAAATAAAATACTAAAGCTAGTGACTGAAAAGCAACTTTCTGTATGAGGGCTATTCAATAGAACATCTGATAGAATTTTGATGATAGAATATCATCTGTGCTACCAAATATGGTAGCAACTAGCCACATGTGGCTATGGAGCACTTGAAGTGTGGGTAATGCAACTGATAAACTGTTTACATTTTATTGCATTTAATTGAACACATTTAAATAGCCATCTGTGTCTGGTAGCTACCATGTTGGATGGCACAACTCTATATC
The DNA here is from genome assembly GCA_935064755.1 of Tragelaphus eurycerus. Lineage (NCBI taxonomy): Eukaryota > Metazoa > Chordata > Mammalia > Artiodactyla > Bovidae > Tragelaphus > Tragelaphus eurycerus. The sequence goes on along the minus strand of CAKXYN010000018.1, from coordinate 26,107,484 downwards.
CATCTCCATCATCCAAAAATACTGCAAAATGTCAAGTATGTGGGGACTGGTAAAGCCTTTAAAGACCTGAGTAAGACAGTAAACACCAACTGAAAAGAGGAAGAGACTTCTTAACTTGGTGGGTACTGAGACTGTATTTTCAAAGTCCACTAGGGCTTGACCAGAGTTGGTGATGGAGTCCACCCAGAGACAGCCGCAATAGCATACCCTCACCAGGACGCCTCTTCTCCCTCCTGTGACGCTGACAAGCTCTGGCCCACCTCCACAGCCCCAGCCATCCTAGCACTGACAATGATGCATGGCTGTCGGACTGTGCTTTAGGAACTTCACTGGACTATGAGCTGCCAGAGAGCAGTGACTGGGTCTCCCCATCAAATTCTCCCTCCAACTCGCAGCCCAGTGCCTATCACAGCAGATACTCAAAAGGGGATTGTTCTGAATGGAATTCTCTATATTGAATTTATAGGTTATTGCAACATAGGTTATGGATGAAATGTTTGTGTTCCCCAGAATTCATATGGTGATGCTGTAATCTTCAATATGGTGGTATTTGGAAGCATGGCATTGGAGGTGATTAGGTTTAGAACGGGGGAGCCTGGTGAGCTTCCGTCTATGGGGTCACACAGAGTCGGACACGACTGAAGCGACTTAGCAGCAGCAGCAGGTTTAGATGAGGTCATGAGAATAAGGCACCCATGATAGGATTTGTGTCTTCATACAGCAAGAATGAAGCAGCCTGTAAGCCAGGAAGAGGCTTACCAGAAACAAATCAGCTAGCACTTTGACCTTGGAATTCTCAGCCTTTAGAAATGTGAGAAATAAATATTTATCAGGTAAGCCACTGGGTCTATGGTAGTTTGTTGTATCAGCCAGATCAGACTAAGACAGGGTCTTTGGGAAAAGCAGTTGTGATATGCATTTTTTACGTGGACTCATTAAAAATAAAAACAAAACCAATCAAAGTAAAAAAGACATTTTCCCCAGCATCTCCCATGGAGACTATGGAGCCAAGAAAGAGCCATTCCATGCTCTGAAGAGCACTCAGTCCGTGGGAGAAATGAACCAAGTACAGAAGTGATTATTGCAGGCATAAAGCGATTGGTGTAATTTTAGTGATGAAAATGAAGCCCTTGGAGACTTTAGAAGCAAGAGGGCTAGATTACTGCTAAAACTGGAGGGAGTTGAGACAAGAGGAGAGCTTCCTGGAGGAAGTGGTATTTGAGCCAGGTCTGGGGGATGAGATGGATGAGTTTGTGCATAAAGAAGACTGGGATGACCAAGAGAAGAAGTGAGGGGAGGAAGAGGGAAACTTAAGGAACTAGCAAATAGAGTAGCCTTTTATGAGGCTGGAAAGAAACTCCACTCTGGCAGAAGTAGTGATGGTAAGGGGTCCCTAACCCCAAGGCTCCTTGGAGCTCAGGTTAAAAACCCTAAGGAACTGGGGTAGTTTATATTCCTAGCTTCTAGGTTCACCTCCACTGGAACGGACTCCCAGTGTCAAGCCCCACGCCTTTCACAAGGAGTGAGGGTGGACAGCTGAACAACCAGTGTGGCCTCCCAAGTGGCTGTGGGAAGGGGTGGCTTATCTGCTCCCCCTCACTTCCTTCCGCCCGCTGTGAAATCCACATCAGCTGGAGATACCCAAGAGACGCATTTCCATCTGTTCTAGGAAGAGCTGGTGGGAAAGCCTGGGGATGAGAGAGGGCAGCTCAGCCTATGGGCGTGACTCGGGCAGCCCGGGGTGGGGGATGGGAAGGAGCCCACTGCAAAGGCATGTTCAGCCAGTCCTGGGAACAGCTGCCCAGCTAGGAGACTCTCAGCTTCCCAGTCCCTCTCAAATCACTCATTTTTGTAGCCTGGTTGCTAATGATGTAATTAAGTTCATCAGAAAACCATCTGTTCTAAATGACAGGCACAGTAAATATGCTCTAAGGGAAACCCTACCAGCGTCAGGGTACTTGGATGATTCAATAAGCAGGACCCTTGATGTCCCCAAGGGCCTGGCAACTCCTCCTCCAGACCATATTCCTCTCTAGACGGGAAGCGACCTCAGCCAAGACCCCAGAACAGGCATGACCCCATCTGTGTGGCTCTCTGCAAGTCCCAGGGCCTGCTGCCACTCACCACTGTTGCCTGCATGAACTCCCCACAGCTCCCGGAGACCTGGCAGATCATACACTCTTGAGTAAATGTGAGAGAAGCAGCTGGTCTGTTCAGGCATAGTGTCTTATTTCCTCCAAAAGCAGGGCTGGAAACAGAGGTTTCCATACAGGTATTCATGTGGGTAATGATCCGGGTGGGAGTGAGAGGCAGAAGTAAGGTCCAGTTTTGAGGGAAACAGGGAAGAGAGGAGAGCCAATACAAGGATGCATGACTGAGGGAGTTTTCATCCAGGAACTAGGTGCTCTGTTCCTTGGAAACTCTTACAGAGCTTTGTGAAAAGCATCCTAGAACTGTTCACCTGAGAGTCAACAGGAAGACTCATTTACCTGTAGGTTCCTCTGTGTTATCAGTCAAAGGTGGTCCCATGCAGTTCCAGGGTACACAGTGGTTAGTGCCCAGGCCACACAGTGGAAATCCCAAATCAGGAAGTGAGAGATGAATGAGGTGGTCCAGGGTGAGAAACAGCTGGAGCACCTCCAAGAAGCTAGTGAAAGTTTGTGCATACCTGGGTGCTATGCCATAGCTGTGGTAAGAGGGGCAGGAGGTGGGGGGGGGGGTCTCTGGAAAGGGGTCTCTGGGATGGTTGTGTCTACTCTATCATGTCTCTCCCTGGAGTCCAGGGCAAAGGCTAAACCCACTTGAGGCCTGCTCTTTGCTAAGATGCTATATTAGTTTCCTGTCTCTGCTGTAATGAATCACCAAAAGTATATTATTTGGCAGACTGGAGCTCAGAAGTCCAAAATGGGCCTCACAAGGCTAAAAATCAAGGGGTTTTCCTTTCTAGAAACTCTAATGTAGCTAATCTCTTTTCTTCTTCCAGTTTCTAGAAGGTACTTGCAGTTTTTGGTTTGTGGCCCCCTTGTCCATCTCTGAAGTCAGTAATGGTAAGGCAAGCCTGCTTCACATCCCACCTTTCTGACACTGACTCTCCTGCCTCCCTCTTCCACATTATAAGGATCCTGGTGATTACAGTGGGCCTGCCAGGACAAGTCACAACTATTTCCACATCTCAAGGTCAGCTGGTTAGCAACCTTATTTCCATCTGTAACCTTAATTCCTCTTTGACACAAAACAACAAAAGGTTCTAAAGGTCTTTGATCTCTTTGGGGGACCATTTTTCTGCCTACCATAGATACTGTTCCACTTCTTTATCAAAAGAAGAGCTCGGGGCATTTATGAAGTTAACTGGGTAAGACTTTCTGCCTGGTCCTTAGAACCAGGAGGGAAGAACCTGCCTGTCACTGAAGCTGTCCCTGGAATCCCACTTATTCCTGGCACAGCAACCTACTTTGACAAGGACAACTAAGCCCAATAAAGCCGGGAGACAGATAATCCAGGGGCTCCAGGCAGCTCTGGGCTTCATGGAAAGGGCCTGGACTGAGAGAGAGATAGAATTGAGCTCCAGTCCCAAGTTAGTAGTTAGCTAGCAGTGGGACCTAAAGCAGGCCACTCAACCTTTCCCAGCCTCCATATCCTTGAGTGTGGAGCTGGGCTAACTTCCGGGGGGCTGTCAGCATTAGAGATTCCCTTTTCAATCTCTATGAAATATCTATTGAAGAATTACTTCAATAGATATGTGACTACCACTCTTCTAGGTCCTGGACTACAGAGGAACAAGGCCAAATCCTGACCCTCATCAAACTTACATTATAGTTGGCTATAACATGTGCTAAGTCCCTAGTCCCTAGAGAGTGCCTGGAACATAGTAGATGTTCAATAAATTGAAGAAGTCATTAAGGTTTTTCAGGGCTGTAAGTCTTAAGGGAATAATACTGCCCTTTGGTTATTTACCATCGGTTATTTACTGATATATAATATGCAAAATATTATCATAACCATGACCTCATTTGATCCTCAAAACAATAACCCAGAGAGGTAAGTCAGACAGCAGCCAACTCCACAGTCTTTTCTGCAGCCTCAGTCACACCAGTGCCAGGCATGCATAGGAGGCCACCTCCTACCCATACTTTCATCAGGCAAAGGTTTGGGGAGTGGGAAACCAAAACCTAAAATACTAGAACGGCTGTTCTCTAGAGCTGCAGTCATATATTGTACAGCCATTTTCTCAGCTGATAGAGATGTTTTAACCATATTTGGGTGCGGGTGGGGGTGCACCTCTCTTTTTGCATTAAGCTTAGGCTGCCTTTCTTTAGCAAGAATGTTTTCTTGTCTCTCTCTCCCACAGAGCTGTGAACTCATCACCTAGGGGCAGCAAGGCCTTGTGAAGTGCTTTGCAATTATTCAGTAGCCCGCAGAAAGCATTTGCTAAATCTGTCTCCCTCCCCGCTCCAGGTCGCTTGGTGAAGGAGAATCTAGAGAGGTTCCTTGCTAGAAGCCTCAAGTGACTACCCTCACTAAGTCTCTATTATTACACTCACGTTGGCAGGTGTGAGCTTCAGCTGGCTGGCTGGGACACCCAGGTGACTCAGGCTAGCCCCTCATCAGTGGAGTAAGTGTGAGCTGTCAGTGCGCGTTCGCAGGAGTGTGATCCATCTGATTTTTCCCCCGTATCCCCGCTTCCAGTTCCTGGAAAGCAACCTCCAACCTCATCAGCCTGAGGGGCTGAGGCGGCATGGCCTGATCCACAAGGCACACAGGGCAGTCGTCCCCCGGAGCCCCCGCTTATCTGGCGCGTGCCTCTGCCTCCCGCCCTTTCCCACATTCTGCTTCCTCCACCACCCAGGGCTTCCTCCTTCACTCGTCAGATCTCCCAGGCTCAGTGGGCAATATGCCATAATTCTTAGGAAGAAAGAAAACATTTTAGGGTTTGACAAGCCCAATATTTGCATGTCTGTTTTCAGAGAAAGACTCATCTGGGGGGATTAAGCCTTTTTACCCCCTCCTTTCCTATCCAACCTAAAGTATGAAAACATTCTTGACATAGTTGCCTGAAAAAGGATTTCTAAAGAGAAAAATACTGCCCATACTCTGTGATTTCAGTGTCTTGGTGTGAAAAGCAACTGAAAGGAAGGGGATGGGGTGGTGAACAGGAAAGAGAAAAAGAAGAATCTCCTTGGTCAAATAGCTTGTTAGTCTTAATGTGGGCAATGTGTAGTCTCTAGTCTCAGGAAATGTACATGTTGGTGTATATTTCATTCTTAGGTACCATCTCTTCACTGAAGAGCTGAGGCTGCACTCCCGTCTGCCAAGGGGCCAGGCTGGGGACCAGAGCTGGGAGAAAGGGTGAAACCCAAGGTCCAGACACAGGTGCTTGCAGAGGCGGAAGGGGCAGGAGCACTCTCAGAAGAGTCTTACATGGGGACTTAGGCCACTCAGATGATAAAAGGCTCTGAGATGGAGAGAAAAAGATAAATCTCACTTCATACTTGGGACATACTCAGGGATGTGTCTCCCTCTTGAAGAGGTTGCCCCTGGCCTACTCTGAGCATATAAAGTGAATTTGTGGAGGGATTCCTAGAAGAAAGCCAAGCAGGGTGACTCATCCTAAAATTATTAAAGATGTTAGCTGAAGATGATTTCCACAAAGGCCAGCTCCTCTCTGCCATGTTGGGAAGCTGATGAACTTAAAAGTAACAAGGTCCCTTGGATGTGATGGACTTTGCTACCATTGTGCCAAGGAAGATGGAGTTGTGCTTAAGAGAGTGATAGGGAAGGACCCACTGTATAGCGCAGGGAACTCTACTCAAAATTCTGTAATAACCTACATGAGAAAAGAATCTGAACGTATATATATATGACTCACTTTGCTGTACATCTAAAAGTAACACAACACTAAATCCACTGTGTGTGTGTGTGTTCAGTGGCTCAGTCATGTCTAACTCTTTGTGGCCCCATAGACTGTACTGCCCACTCCAGTACTCTTGCCTGGAAACTCCTATGGATGCAGGAGCCTGGTAGGCTGCAGTCCATGGGGTCGCAAAGAGTCGGACACGACTGAGCAACTTCACTTTCACATTTCACTTTCATGCATTGGAGAAGGAAATGGCAACCCACTCCAGCGTTCTTGCCTGGAGAATCCCAAGGACGGAAGAGCCTGGTAGGCTGCCGTCTACGGGGTCGCACAGAGTCGGACACAACTGAAGTGACTTAGGAGCAGCAGCAGCAGACTGTACCGCCAAGCTCCTCCATCCATGGGGTTCCTCAGTCAAGAATACTTAAGTGGGTTGCCATGCTCTCCTCCAGGGGATCTTCCTGACCCAGGGGTCGAACGTGCATTTCCTGCTTTGCTTGCATTGTCTGGTGGATTCTTTACCACTGCGTTACCTGGGAATCAACTATACCCAAAAAAAATGTTTAAAAGGGAAAGAAAGAAAGTGATTGAGGACTGAGCAGTCGATCCAGGGAGATGTAACACAAGCCAATTTTAAGATTTTAATGGCAAAGGAAGTGTAGCATTGCCCAGGAAAATCAATGCAAAGAAACAAAGGAAAACAGTAGAATGGAAAAGACTAGAGATCTCTGAGAAAATTAGAGATACCCAGGGAATATTTCATGCAAAGATGAGCATAATAAAGGACAGAAATGGTATGGACCTAAGAGAACCAAAAGATATTAAGAATAGGTGGCAAGAATACACAGAAGAATTATACAAAAAAGATCTTCATGATCCAGATAACCATGATGGCATGATCACTCACCTAGAGCCAGACATCCTGGAATGTGAAGTCAAGTGGTCCTTAGGAAGCATCACTATGAACAAAGCTAGTGGAGGTGATGGAATTTCAGTTGAGCTATTCCAAATCCTAAAAGATGATGCTGTTAAACTGCTGCACTCAATATGCTGGCAAATTTGGAAAACTCAGCAGGACTGGAAACACAGGACTGGAAAAGGTCAATTTTCATTCCAATCCTAAAGAAAGGCAATGCCAAAGAATGCTCAAACTACCACACAATTGCACTCATCTCACATGCTAGCAAAGTAATGCTCAAAATTCTCCAAGTCAGGCTTCAACAGTACATGAATGGTGAACTTCCAGATGTTCAAGCTGGATTTAGAAAAGGGAAAGGAACCAGAGATCAAATTGCCAACATCTGTTGGATCATCAAAAAAGCAAGGGAATTCCAGAAAAACATCTACTTCTGCTTTCTTGACTATACCAAAGCCTTTGACTGTGTGGATCATCACAAACTGGAAAATTCTCAAAGAGTTGGGAATACCAGACCACCTGACCTGTCTCCTGAGAAGTCTGTATGCAAGTCAAGAAGCAACAGTTACAATTGGACATGGAACAACAGACTGGTTCCAAATAGGGAAAGGAGTACATCAAGGCTATATATTGTCACCCTGCTTATTTAACTTATATGCAGAGTGCATTGTGCAAAATGCCAGGCTGGATGAAGCACAACCTGGAATCAAGATTTCTGGGAGAAATATCAATAACCTCAGATATGCAGATGATAGCACTCTAGTGCAGAAATCAAACAGCTAAAGAGCCTGTTGATGAAAGTGAAAGAGGAGAGTGAAAAAGTTGGTTTAAAAATCAACATTCAGAAAGCTAATATCATGACATCCAGTCCCATCACTTCATGGCAAATAGATGGGGAAACAATGGAAACAGTGAGAGACTATTTTTGGGGGCTCCAAATTCACTGCAGATGGTGACGGCAGCCATGAAATTAAAAGACACTTGCTCCTTGGGAAAAAAGCTATGACCAACCTAGACAACATATTAAAAAGCAGAGACATTACCAACAAAGGTCCATCTAGTAAAAGCTATGGTTTTTCCAGTAGTCATGTATAGATGTGAGAGCTGAACTATAAAGAAAGCTGAGCACTGAAGAATTGATATTTTTGAACTGTGGTGTTGGAGAAGACTCTTGAGAGTCCCTTGGATTGTAAGGAGATCCAACCAGTCAATTCTAAAGGAAATCAGTCCTGAATACTCTTTGGAAGGACTGATGTTGAAGCTGAAACTCCAATACTTTGGCTACCTGATGAGAAGAACCGACTCATTTGAAAAGACCCTGATGCTGGGAAAGACTGAAGGTGGGAGGAGAAGAATACAACCAAGGATGAAATGGTTGGATGGCATCACTGAATCAATGGACATGAATCTGAGGAAACTCTGGGAGCTGGTGATGGACAGGGACCCCTGGCGTGCTGCAGTCCATGGGGTCGCAGAGTCGGACACATCTGAGCAACTGAACTGAACTGAGCCAGGATAAGAAGCACCACTCAACAACTGAGCATCTATGTTGGGCAGAACCCTGTGTTAAATGGTGATTCTCTTCAACCTCAAGGGACCTGTTAGACCACAAAGGTCTGGAAAGGAGATATGATAGAAAGAAGGGGAAATTTAGAGAACACCCCTACCATGAATTGGTCGAACATCGAAAGGCTGGTGGAAGCATTCCAAGACAAATTCCAGAGACAGGGCCTAGTTCACGCTGCTGGAGACAGATGACCCCTACCATAGGCTCTCAGACACTTCCTGTGGCCTGAGTCTAAAATGCACAGACTGAGGACACAAGTCTTGTGTGTTAATCAGAGCAGTTTCAGAAGGAAGCCAAAAGGAAGGAGTCAGCAGGAAAGGACTCCTCTTATCCAAGGAGTTAGGGGCTAGTGGGCAGAGCTCCCTCTGGCCTGGGAGAAGTGGAGGGAGGCCTCTCAGGACCCATGCCCTGATGGCAGGAGCTTGTGCAGGACTTCTGGGACTGGGACCACGTGAGGCCAGACCCTATGCTCCCCTCCCCAACCCTTTGCACTGCAGCAGCTACAGTCCAGGCAGGCCCTGAGGCAACCACAAAAGGCAGTTGCCTAATCACTGCTGGAAAGTAGAGGGCTGGGCCAGGACCAGCCTGACAGGGGAAGCTTGAAGAAAGAAGGGAGGTGGAGTGGGAAGCACTGTGAAGCTGGAGACCTTTCCTTAAAGGAGAAATATTCTCTCCAGCCCCCATTAATCCTCAATTTTACAATCAGTTCAGTTCAGTTCAGTTGCTCAGTCATGTCTGACTCTTTGCAACCCTATGGACTGCAGCACACCAGGCTTCCCTGTCCTTCATCATCTCCCAGAGCTTGCTCAAACTCATGTCTATGATGCCATCCAACCATCTCATCCTCTGTCACCCCCGTCTTCTCCTGCCCTCAGTCTTTCCCAGCATCAAGGTCTTTTCCAATGAATCGGTTCTTCGCATCAGGTGGCCAAACTATTGGAGTTTCAGCTTCAGCATCAGTCCTTCCAATGAATGCTGAGTATTGATTTCCTTTAGAATTGACTGGTTTGATCTCCTTGCAGTTCAAGGAGTGGTCCGAGTCTAAAACACACAATAAGCAGCATGAAATAAGAGGGGTAAGAAAACTATCCAGGAAAGATGCCCTCCTTTCATAGTTCTTGTAACAAAAGTGTGGCCCAAAGAACAATTCCACCACCTTTATGTTTTCTCCCAGAAAAATTCTGATGCATCTCAGAATTCCTTCTTAGGTACACAGTAGGTATATCCTAGGCTTCCCTGGTATCAGTGTTAAAGAATCCACCTGCCAATGCAGGAGACATTGGCTTGATCCCTGGATCAGGAAGATCCCCTGGAGCAGGAAATGGCAACCCACTCTAGTCCAGTATTCTTGCCTGGGAAATCTCATGAACAGAGTTGCTTGGCGCAACAATAAAGGTATGTCCTACAAAATTGTGTATTTTGGGTTTCACTCCTGGATTTCTCTGGTAGCATGTAGATTTCCCTCAGAAGGACCTAAGCTGAGGCTGGAGGAGAAGTTTGTAATCAGCTGACAGCGCTGATGTCCCAGATAAACAGGCTGTAGGAGACAGTGGAAACTGGTGTGTGTCTGGGTAGGACGTCTGACCCCACTTCTGTCCCCCTAAGAGGACAGCATGGAGACCCCAAGGCATCCAAGCAGAGGGTGGGGGAGGTTAAAGCCCTCCCGGCACTGTCTGCACCAGCTACCTGGCTGCCACCCACAGCCCCACCTCGACCACCCAGTTGTGCTCTTTGCTGAACTGATTAGTCATTCACAACGCTTAAGTCATTAATTCAGGAAGGAAGCCACGCTAGCTGCCTCCTCTTCTTGCAGGGAGTTTGCTGCCATTGCAAAACAGATGAGTAATCAGACATTCCCTGAGCCCTCGTTAAGCCCATTGCTAAGAAAGGTGTCTTGCAGCTCATTTACTGATGGAGAAGCCACGCTACAGGCCCTGAATCACCCTGGGTCCCTGCGAGAGCAAGGCCCAACTTGCCCGAGTTCAATATTATGTCTCTGAGATCAGCGACGGGAGAGGCTTGCCAGGTCACTGGGCCCCTTGGAGCCTACCCATGGCCCCAGCCAGCCAATCCTCTGTGGGGCACTTTGCTCTTTCTGGAGTTTGGGGAGACAGGCTGAGGGGGACACTAGAGTGCATCGTCCCATTTGATAGATGGTGAAACTGAGACCCAGGGAAGCAATAGCACTTGCCCCAAAGCTGTGCTTAGTCACTCAGTCGTATCCGACTCTTTGTGACCCCATATACTGTAGCCCACCAGGGTTCTCTGTCCATGGGATTCTCCAAGCAAGAATACTGAAGTGGGTCACCATTCCCTTCTCCAGAGGATCTTCCCAACCCAGGGATCGAACCCAGGTCTCCCGCATTATAGGTGAATTCTTTATCGTCTTAGCCACCAGGGAAGCCCCCAATAAATACAGATAACAGTGCTTCAGGGAGCACTGTTACCTCTCAATTCTCTGTCCCCCAGCAGCTTCCACTGTATTCCAAGATTACTCTAAGATTAATTACTCCGAGATATAAGTTAAGACTTATATGTTTAGAAAACACATGAAAGGCAAAATAATGAAAACCACCCAAATATCCATCAGAAGGCAGTTTTTAAAAAATGAAATTTAGGTTAAATAAAATGCTAATCCACCGTTTAGAAAGATTGGCATGGCTCCCTGTGATCTGATATGGAGCTATCTCTCTGATACAGTTTTATAAGCAAAGAAACAAGATGTAGAAACTGTCCATGATATACCACCATTTTGAAAGAAGGTAAACACACACACTATATGTAAGCATATGCATGGACTATCTGTGAAGGATGCGCAAGAAACTAACAATGGTTGTGTCTAGGAGAGGATCAGGGGGACAGAGTAACAAGAATAAGAAGGAAAGGGCTTTTTTTTTTTCTTACAACTTGGGTTGTTTAACATGGGCCTGTACAACCTACTTAAAATCTAAAAATCACACTTCACCCAAGACTCAATGTCAGGGATCCTGATTATCTATAACATATAACATATCTATATGTTATATTTTATATCTATAGATATAACATATCTATAATCTATAACAGGTTCTCAGGAAACACAAGCTAAATAAATAATTGATGATTGGAACATGAGTAAATGAACAAAAATGTGTGTGCTTTTTCCTGAGCTCCAAGAATAATTTTATATAGAGCATCACCTCCTAGAAAAGACCAGGAACATAGATCACAGTACTTAAGAACCAAAATGAAATATTTGGATTACTGTCAACAGCTTCTCACAGGTCCGAGGGCTTTTCCAAGCCTCTGCCACCTCAGCACTCAGTGCCCCAGCTTCTATCTGCTCAGGAAAAGCTCTCGGGGAGCCTCCTTGGTGCCCTTTCCACCCTCTCCCCTCAGGCAAAAAAAGCCCAGACACAATTTGCCTGTGGTCACAGACGGACATTACCAGGAAGCAAACGGCTTTGTCCCTTCATGTCTTGAAAGCTTTCATTCTTGGTATGCTGTCTGACCACATGGAGAGACTTTGAGAAGAATAGCACCTTGAGCTGAATCAGCTATCACCTCATTATTTACTCCCTCAGCTGCCCGGAGGTGTTGGGCTGGGGGTAACTGATGTCCAGGGGACAGCAGAGTCTCGGGAATGCCCTGAGCACCCTCGTAGGTGGCCGCATGGGGCAGTCCCTGCTTGTGCTTTCGGGGGAGGGATGAGGGGCTGGCCGTCTGAGCCCTGACTTGTGGGCATGTGGCAAGAACAGTACACCCCAGGATAGAATTGAGGCTGAGGAAAAGCCAGACACAAACTCCTCCTCAGTTTCCAGGAAAAGGGGCTTCAGGAACCCCTTCTGCCATGTCTCTGTCTCCTGTCCACTCTCCAGAGAGCCTCAGGGAAGTCCGTACTGAAGCTTAAGGACTTGGAGGCGCAGACAGGAGAAGGGAACCGTATGTGTAGGGTAGGTTAAGCCGGAGTCCCTGACTGCACACCAGCTGTTTGAGTAAACGGGTGCCTTTTAGTCTGAGTAAAAGGGTGCCTGGATCCTAGTAGGCAGTCAGTGTTCATCAACTAAATGGAAGAAAATCCCAAGATGATGCTTGGAAAGGATGGGACGCATCATCTAGGAGACTTGTTGTCTGAGTGGAGGAAGAAAGCAGGGCAGTGCCGTGAAGACATGATGACCTATCGCGGAGACACCCTCACTAGTTCCGGGTCGTTGACCACGTACTATCTATGGATTACTAACTACGAACAAGGGCCACACGGGGTTCTGGCTTCTCTTCAGCCTTGTTCTCATTCTCACGCCCACTTCTGACTTTTGAGCCTTCTGTCTCCCTCTCCTTCCCACCCCAGCTGTATCGTAGCTGCCGTATTTCCCCATTTCCTCTTTGGGGTCCTCCCGTCTTACATCAGTGTGCTTGCTTGCTCGTTAATTCATCCTGCTGCTACTGCTGCTAAGTCATTCCAGTCGTGTCCGACTCTTTATTACCCCAAAGACAGTAGCCCACCAGGCTCCCTTGTCCCTGGGATTCTCCAGGCAAGAACACTGGAGTGGGTTGCCATTTCCTTCTCCAATGCATGAGAGTGAAAAGTGAAAGTGAAGTCGCTCAGTCATGTCTGACTCTTCGTAACCCCATGGACTGTAGCCTTCCAGGGTCCTCCATCCATGGGATTTTCCAGGCAAGAGTACTGGAGTGGGGTGCCATTGCCTTATCCATTAATTCATCCAGTGTGTACTAAACACTAACATCACAGAGGCTCCACTAATGTCATTTCATGAGAACGGTCATTGAAAATTACACAGAATTTGGTATGTCTCTCAAAGAAAGACAGTAAAAGTCATTCCAAAAAAATCCTTAGGTGAAATAATTTCTAAGCAACAGGGGCAGCAGTAAAAAGCTTGAGTTCTTATTAATGCATTATTATGTATTAATTATAGTCTTCTGTCTTAAAATTTTCCTTTGGTCACCAGAATGGAATCAAGAAATAGCAACATTTTCCCATCTGATGTTTTTAAACCAGATTACAAAGGCATTGAGTTTTAATTTCACATGCATTCATTCTGGGTCTTGGGTCTTTTTTTTTCTTTCTTCCTCCTAGCAGATAAATGAGGTTCTAAACTTAGGATAATAAGGCTTAACAGTGAGGCGCTTTTTAAAAAGTGAATCATTTCTCAGTTCTCCTTTGCTAATCTCTCTTGGTAACATTAATTATGAGTTTGTGCTGCGTGCCCCAAGGCGAGCTCTGCTTTCCCAGGACAATTAAAGTTACTTAATTATTAAAAACTGTGTGTGCTGCTGCCCAGAGAGAAAAAGGCAGCCGGGCCCGGCTCCCACAGCCCCCCACAGGAGTGACCGGACACTCTGTGGGAACTCGGCTCCTTTCCCTCCCCATTGTCATTCTCTCAATATAATCTAGGAAAATCCCCTCCATGCCCCGCCCAACCCTCCCACCCTAGCAGGACTGATTTAGAGGCTGCCCTCTCTCGCTGTTGATGGCAGCCCACTGGCTCCCCACGGCCTAGGGCTGGCTTCCAGCTTCTCTGGGCCAGTGGCCTAGGGCTGGGAGCCTGGGGAGATGACAGGGCCTCTGCCTGTGGATTCAGGCCCTTCTGAGTGAAAGGCCTTGGAAAACGCTGAGCCCTTGATTCTAAGTGGGATGCTCTTGATCCCATTCTTCCCCAGGCCTTCTGCCTAACAGAAGCAGGAAACGTATTCTCGTACCCTGAACACAGGTGGAAGGGAAGGAGGAGGGGTGCCACAGCCAGGCTATATTGGTGGTAGATATTGCCAAGTGCTTGCCCAGTCTCTCAGTTGTGTCTGGCTCTTGGTGACCCCATGGACCGTAGCCTGCTGGGCTCCTCTGCCCATGGGATTCTCCAGGCAAGAATATCAGAGTGGGTTGCCATTTCCTCCTCCAGCGGATCTTCCGACCCAGGGATGAAATACACATCTTTTGCGTCTCCATCATTGGTTGGTAGACTTTTTTACCACTGCCTAACCTGGGAAGCCACTGCAGAGGCTAATTCATAACAGCATTTTTTTTTTTTTTTTGGATAGTTCTTTGGTTGTAGAAGTGAAGAAAGTGGAGGTGGGCCCATCTCTGTCATTCACACCCTCTAAGTCTTGGCTTCAAAGTCTGAGGCATCCTATGATCTCTAGAGGCCTCCAACTTCTAATATTTTGATGAGTTGAGCACTTAATCTAGAAAGGAAGTGTCAAATTTTCGATATATTTCACCTCCGACTTTCATTCAGCCACCCAGCAAACACTAGGACTGTGCCAGGCACCATTCTAGCTCTGGAGACAGCAGAGAACAAAGCAGAGAGGAATTTCTGCCCACCTGGAGGCAGACCCAGTGGGGAGGAGGCCGGTCCTGGGGTCTCCCAGAAAGTCACTGAGATGGGCAGGGACCCAGTCCTCCTGACCCTTAGCCTGGAACTCCCAACAGACTACTGCCTATGTGTTTCCATTCCTTTGCTTTCTCTACTCCTGTTCTATTAGTTCCTTCCCATCCCCAGCTCCTTCCTGAGGCTCCAAGCCTCCAAGGAAGCCTAGTCCTAGAGACATATGCTGACCATTGAGTGTAAGTCACATATGTAATTTAAAAAAATCTAGTAACCACACTTAAAAAAATTTTTACAAGTGAAATTTATTTTAATATTTAACCAATATATTCAAAAATTATAGCCTCAATTTGTAACATATAAAAAATAATTCATAGGATATTTTACATTTTTAGATTGTCTTCAAGATCCAGCGAGTGTTTGACATCTACAGCACATCTCAGCTCAGCTAGCCGTACGTCAAGGGCTCAAAAGCCATATGAAGTTAGTGGTCACCCTTCTAGAGAGCATGGTGTATGGCCCTCCCATCTCTACATATCATTGTTCAGGGCAATCCAGAAACAGAGAAATTCTTGTACACAGCGTGGCAGGGGAAGGCTGGAGCTTGGCTCCTTAGATATGTAGGGAAGTGGGGGGACATCCTCTCTAGTACACTGATACTATCAAGTACTATGAAGCCAAAAAAAAAAAAAAAAAGCCCTGGTGACTCAGACAGTAAAGAATCAGCCTGCATTGCAGAAGACCTGGGTTGCATTCCTGGGCTGGGAAGATCCCCTGGAGGAAGATATGGCAATCCACTCTACTATTCTTGCCTGGAGAATTCCCAGGGACAGAGGGGCCTGGTGGGGGACAGTCCATGGGGTCACAGAGTCCAAGGGGTCACAGAGTCGGACACGACTGAGCAACTAAGCACAGCACAGCAAGAAAAAGCCCAAAGATAGTCTTTTATGGATTTGTATGAGGATGAGATGGTTGGGTGGCATCACCAACTCGATGGACATGAGTTTGAGTAAACTTCGGGAGTTGGTGAGGGACAGGGAAGCCTGGTGTGCTGCAGTCCATGGGGTCGCAAAGAGTCGGACAAGACTGAGCAACTGAATTGAACTGAACTGATGGATAAAGCACCAAAATATTTTATTAAGTGAAAAAGGCAACATGTGGTATATATGGAATCCCACCACTACAGGAAATAGAGAGCTGGTTGGCTATGTGCAGACTAACTACAGAAGGATTCATAAGAACTAAAAACATTTGTGGGAAGCCCTGGATGTCTGGAAGGCAGTGTGGGAGGAGGACTTCAGCTCATAAATGTTTACAGCTTATGAATGTTGAAAGATGTGGATGTATCAAAAATGAAAATCAAAACTCTACAGTTCATGAGCATACCTGGGGCCCCTAGGGTCTGCCCCACACAGCCCGGGTCCCCTCTCCCCATGCTGTGCGTCAGGAGGAGAGAGCACAGGTCTCTGGTGTTCCTCCTCCTTCACAATGGGAAGAATGGGCTTGGCAGAGGCCCAGTGCTAGAAAACATAATATCAAGTGACTTTAAAGGGCTCTTTTGTTTCCAGAAAGGCAGCAATTTCCAGACTGCATCCCTGCTCCATCTCCCAGCCCCCAGTCTCTGGGATCCCTTCACCACCTGCTGCAAGAGCATCACTCTTTCTCCGGAAGAGGTGGGGAGGGCAGGGAGTCACTGGCTGGGAAGGGGCCGCCTCCTCTCTTCCCAAAGGATGTCATTCATTCCCAGATGTCATTTCCAGAGGCAGGATGCCACACTGCCAGCTGCCTTCTAAATTCTGGCATCTCCAGCCTGCCTATGACACAGAGCAATGGAACTAAGAACAGAAAGCACCAGCCAGTGTGTGTCCACCTGTGCACAACTGTGGCACTCCAGC
The DNA here is from genome assembly GCA_935064755.1 of Tragelaphus eurycerus. Classification (NCBI taxonomy): domain Eukaryota; kingdom Metazoa; phylum Chordata; class Mammalia; order Artiodactyla; family Bovidae; genus Tragelaphus; species Tragelaphus eurycerus. The sequence goes on along the minus strand of CAKXYN010000018.1, from coordinate 26,090,932 downwards.
GTCCATTCACTCATCCTATCAGTGAACATTATTAGTTGGGCATCCCCTCTGTTCCAGACACTGCACTAGACCCTAGGGATAAAGCACAAATAAGACCTGCCCTCATGGAGCTTCCAGTCCAGCAAGAGAAATAGGCACTAAATTAAAAATAGTTCAGTCCTCTTGTTGTCATAAGTGGTAGGAAAAGTACACAATCATGTCTAGGAGGCCCAGGAAGTTTCACTCAAGACCTGGCATTTGAGTCTAAGAAATATATAAATAAAAAGGTGATGAGATGTGACCTGTGGGCCTTCTGTGGACAGGGTCTCACTATTAACTTTTTCTGTGTCCCTGAATAAATCACATCCCCTTGATGAAGAAATTCTTTTGTTTGAATACAAATTTAAAATTTCCAAATTGTGTAAAAACAAACTTAGTACAGTAACACTTGTATTGCTACATTTTACCCCACTTATTTTATCAGCTGTTCTCTGTGTATCTATATGTATTTAGATATAGATACACACACAATTTCTTTCTGAACAATTTAAGGGCACCTTACATACATTGTAGGCCTTAATGGCTACACACCCTTCCTGAGCTTGGCTTGCTCTGCTGGGGGAGTGGGGAGGGCAGAGGAGGGGAAAGTAATCCTGTCCTGTCTCCTCCCAGAACAGTTACAAGAAGCACGCAGGAACCCACGGGAGTACATCTTGGGCACATGGAACAAAATCAGTTATCCTTTTGCCAAGCATTTCTTGGGATTTAGAAATGAAAATTCAAGTGCTTCCCTAGAGTCACGCCCAGGGTCTCGATTCCTCCAGAGGACAGCCCACTCTTCAGTGGCCTGAGGGAGTGCGTTGATGAGGAGGGGGAGGGGACAGGGTGGGAGTTCAGCTGTGCTTCTCCACAGCCCCTCCCCTCAGCCTGGCAGACCCGGACCCTGGTGAGGGTCGTCGTCTGGCTGCCCAGCTCTCCACACTGCCCAGGGGACGCTTCCCAAGGCAACCACCCCAGGCAAGGGCTCCTTCTCCTGATGACAGGGAACTGAGCCAGGGCAGAAACCCTCTCCTGGCCGGGCGGCATTCAGGCATTCGAGAACACAATAGTGTTGGTCCTCTCAGCGGGTTTGGAGAGCCATTCCCTTAATGAGAACGATAAATTCACAAGGAAAGACTGGTTGCCAAGCACAGGCAGGGGAAGTGCTCTCTGGGCCCCTGAGCGTGGGACACGCAGAATAGCAGCCAGACAGGGACCGGGCTCAGACCTACTGAGTCAGAGCACCCAGGCGCAGAGCCTGGCAATGTGCGTTTTCAAAAGTTTCCCAGGTGAAGATCAGCAGTTTAGCAACCACTGGCCAGGCTACCAGTGAGGGAGCCTGAAACTCTTCCAGGCCTGAGGTCTTTTTGATGGTGGGAACAGAGATCTGGAGGTAGAAGCAATAAGGATGCAGTTACAGGGCACCCAAGAATGAACTTCAGTTTGTCAAGGAGAAAACTCAAGGACTTTGCTGGCAGCCCGTGAATCTTGGAAGGCAACTCGGTACAGCCAAGCCTCTGTATGTGTGCAAAGAGGTCCCCCAGCGTCTCTCCTCTATGGTTGACGGGGCCATCCCTGATGTAGGCAGAGTTCTGTCCTTGAAACTGGTTTTCCCCAGTGGGCGGTGGTAGGCAGGAGAAACTCAGGGAAGCAGAGGAGCTCTCCTCTGGCTGTGCTGACAAAGGCGAGCTGCTGCCATGGGCCACGGGCCAGAGCACAGCTGTGGGTAAGGCCAGGTGCAGCAGCGGCCTCTGGGTGAGCCTGAGGGCCCAGCTGCCCTCCCCAGTCAGGGAGCAGCGCTCGGCCCTGACTCACTCAGGGCCTCCCAGCAGCAGCCTGGGACGTCCCCCTCCACTGCCCTGCAGCTTCTTCTCCTGCTCTGTTCCACTGGATTATTTTCTTTTACTCCAGTTACCCACACCCCTCAGTGGGGTCACTGGGCCCCACACCGGGGTTTCTTCTTGAGTTTCTAGGCAAACACTGGGACCCTGGAGCCATGCAAACTTACCCTTCCCATCATTAAACACAGAGACTCCCAGGGGGCCAAAAACTTTGTCAGAGTTAGCTCCCCCTAGCCCCCCAACCCCCGCCCCAGCCCTGAGCCCTGCCCAGGCAGAGAGCAGGCACTAAGGACTAAAGGAGAGGGAGGGTAGGAGGAAGAAGGAAGGAGGGGTAGGGAGGGAAGAAGGAAGGAAAGCTGCAATAAATCTGCAATAAAATTCAGTTCTTAATTGACCCACTCTATCAGATCTCTCCCCAAGGCTTGTTCCAGGGAAGTTCCTCAAAGCCAGTTCAGCACTACTTCCCTTCCACCCCCATCACTCTGGAACTCCTCTTGTGAAGGAAGAGAGTGAACTAAGCTAAGAGTGTGAACTAAATGAATTTTATAAAGATTCGCCAGATGTGAGTATAACACACAGAATGAATAACCGATTGAAAGAATGAACGTTTCTGAAGGTCGAAATTCAGCCCATTCCTTCAAACCTGGAGGCAGAAGCCACCTCCTTAGTAAAGGCTTACTGGATTTCCCCAGCTGGAAGTGACCTCTCCCTCTTCTAAAATTTCAGAGAACGTGACTCTTCCTTCTTTGGCCAGCCGGCTGACATTTTCTACCTAGTCACAGAGCCATTTCATGCATATGACTGAGAGATAGAAAGGAACTCGCAAAGCCTTTGCAGCTGGATTGTCCCAGGTTCAAATTCCACATCTCCTTTCTTGCTGTGCAAACGTGGAGGAGGTCCTTAACCCTTTTTACCCTCAGTTTCATTATATGAATAATCCGAATAATAACGATGTCCACAGTTGTGGTAGGAGTTAGCAATGTGTTAGAAATGAACAGCCAGTTGCAATTTTGGAGTTCTCGCTGGAAAAGATACGTGCGCATCCTTACATTCTGCCATCTTCATTCATTTTATTTCCACATTTCCTCTCTTTAAGGCCCAGGGAAGGATAACACTTCTCTCCCTATGAAGTTAGGTGTGGCAATATGGTGACCTCTGCCCAATGAAACACGGATAGAAGTGGCACGTGTTACTTCCAGACAGAATCACTTAGAAGCTGATACACTATTCATGTCTTCTTCCCTTGCTACAGTGAATCCTAAGGACTCAAGCTGAAATTGTGGTGTCAGAAGAAGGTAGAATACCTACCCATCAGGTTGGCAACACGAGCAGCTCCTTCCCCAAAAAGTTGTACTGAGAATGTAACATCAGTAAGAAATAAACTTGTGTTGCTTCTAACCACTGAGATTTTGGGATTGTTTATTATCACAGCATTATGTAAACTTATCTTGACTAATACAAGACACAGGGTATGTAGGACCCAGCATATAGTAAGTGCTTGATAAAGATAGCATAGTTGAAGAAATACACAAATATCTGAACAAATGACCAAGTGGATGTGCTAGTAAATATTTCCAGACTAATGTTGCTCCTCTGAGAGAAGTCTGTGAACAGTTCTCCTGACTTGTTTACAATGAATGTAATTGCTTTGGGCAGATGCCACTGGTGGCTGGGTTACTATCCAATCAGCAAAGCCTACCCTTTATGATGCATTTTTCCTGCCTACCAGGAATACAGGGTCACCCATGAAGCCCCACATGTGTCCCTGGGACAATAACACTGCTACCTCTGAGGGTGCTGGCAATCGGAGTCCTCAGTTTAGGCATCTTTGCTATGTGAACTTCCATTTGGAGACTCCCAGCAAAGTAACCCTTGAGAATCCCTTGAGCTTCCTTATCAGCACAAGGCACACTCTGGGAGAAGAGCCTGAGGAGAGGGAGAAGATGGAACTCATGGTTGCTGTTCTCCCCCTCTGGAAATGGGGTTGGGGTTCTACAGGGAGCTGACCCAATGGAGGGCCACAGACCTCAGCCCAAAATGAGGCTGAGAAGTAACAGGGCAACCCTCTGTCAAGGGCATGGGGCTTACCAAGCATTTCCACATCTGATCCAGAGAGGAATCTGATGAAGTTGCTAAGAATGAAATCATTATTACCCTCACTTCACAGAAAAAAAACAAAGGCTCAGAGTAGGGAGATGAATGTTTCAGGACACCTCATGACATCTAGAAGAGGTGGATTCAGTCATCGATGTCAGGGGCTTGCTCAGGATTTTCCCTCTGCCCTCTGAAGGAGAAGCAGAGAGCCCTCTTGCTTTCTTCATGTCACTTTAAGAGCATACCTTTTCCTCCTACGGATTCTTAATGCTTGATGAAACAGGGATGTGGCCTGTTCACCAAAAGAAATTCTTAAAGACTGCACCCCCACAGCTAAAAAAAAAAAACAAAAAACAAAGACAGCGAGAGAGAAATGCAAACACAGAAACCAACACAGCACCCAGAAAAGAGGAGACCATCCTTCTGAAGCACACTGTGCTCCCGGCCCCAATGAAAAGAGCGGCATGTGCCCCAGAGACAGAAGAACTGATGTGCTGGGTGTGAGATCAGAGTCTTTGGAGTAAATTCAAGGCCATGGCAAGCAACTGGCAAAGATCGAGTCCAAAAGGCAAGACAACTGAAGCTAGGAAAGCAAGTGCCAACTCAGGTGGAGGGAGAGTGGGTGCCCAGAATAGGAGCAGGAAGCCTGAGGACGCTGGGCCTCCCTCTGCCGTGGTGTTTGTGTGGGTCTGAGGATAGGTGTGGCCACCACAGGGGTCCTGCAGGGCGGGGTGTTCCTGGCTGCAGTTTCCTTTTCCGGCTGATGAAGGGTTGACATGAGTTTCTTGGCTGGCCCCAGCTCTGACACTGAAATGCTCTTGAACTGAAAGCCTTCTGACCACAGATGCATCTCTAGGCCACTGGAGACTGAAAGTCACACTCAGATTCCGAGCAAACCAGCCAGCATAGCAGCTGTCACTGTGCTGCGTCCTTCCGTCCACATGACCCAGAGAGGAGGGCTGGTCACTGGTACTGGCGGGGAAACTGAGGTATGACATGGCGGAGGTGCTTTCCTAAGCAGCACAGTTCATCAGCGGAGGAGCCCAATTTGAATCCAGCCCTCCCTGGCTGCTACTTTCCCCAAGTGTATCATGAAGACCCCCTTGAGTCGTATTTTTAAAAAGTCGGTCACCTCCATCAACAGAGAACTTTAAGGGACCAGTGAAAAGGGAAGATCCTGTCTCATTCCTTTGCCAATGAGAATAAACACTAGCACCGAGGGCAGTGGTACAGAAAGTCGCGTGCCCCTGTGTCCTTGCCACAGACAGATAACCCTTATTTGCAACTCTGGTTAAAGAGTAACTCAGGACCTAAGGGCGCTGTCCCATACAAGTGAGACAAAGTCCTTTTGCCTCTAGCTTGAGACATCAGCAAATGGAGCCCAAGAGTGCAGCAGGCTGCTTCCTCCCTTGCCCAGGAGCCCGGTCCAGGGGCCCTTCCCCTGCCAACCCTCTCCATCAAGGGAGTGGCAGTCAGGCCCAGGGCAGGTACACTGATGGCTTACGCAAGCTAGCGAGAGCGCGACCCTCACGTCAAGCTGCACGTCTCCTGACCTGCAGGAGGACTCAGACTCTACCTTGTGCCTGCTTCTGTACATGCCACCCGCAGTCCCGACACCCACTCTAGGTCCTGCCATGTGTCGCAGGGTTTCTGCTCCCTGGGCCTTGGTGGTGTTTGAGCCTCTGTTGTCTGCCCACTGGCTGCAAGCCACATGGCCCCGAGTCTGTGTCCTCCACTGCTGTGGACACAGCAGGGTGGCAGCAGAGGAGCAGGGCAGTGACAGAGTCAGGAGTGCTGCTGGAGGGCTTTGGCCATTTCCTAAACATGCTGACGTCTCCGTTCTCAATTACTGTAGGTGCCAATTTTCCTTTCCAGCTGTTGTGAAAAAAATGGCAAATCTAGAAAACTGCCTTCCTTCCGTAACTAAACCCCACTACTCAGTGTTACATTAAAATCTTAGGGAGTAGAACCTTGCTGCTAGCAATAAACCTTGATCATTAGAGCAGATGAGGAGTAAAAAGAAGAACAAAAATTAAAGAAAAAACAACAGAGAAAACTACTGTCTTCCTCTTAGGCAGTTGACAGTGTAGACAGGACAATAACTCAGGCTGACGGCCTCACCTAGAACTGGAAACTGAAATAAACCAGACGATGGGCCGGCAAAGAAATGAAACAGGCCGCAAGACCTCTCCTGTCCACACTTACCAATCAAGTCCTAAGGCCATCTGCAAATACTCTGTCACTCTGGCCGCTCTTGTTACACTGACAGCCGCCCTGACCTCCTCTTCTTTTGAACCTCAAGCTTCTGCTTAGAAGTGCCTCCTCTCCCTCTTCCATCTGGTTCACACCACGTGACATAAGCGCAAGGCCACTACCTTGGCGAAGGCTCTGCTGACTGCCCAGCCCTGATCTTCAATGAGAATTGATTGTACCCTCCTCTTCATCCTCTATTTTGAGCATAGCTACTTGGCAACATTTACCACACTTTATTGTACTTATCTCTTTTAAAAATCAGGCTTTTAGAATACTTCAAATTATTCCTAAGCAGAAAACACATTTTCTAAATCCCAGTTCAGTTCAGTTTAGTTCAGTCGCTCAGTCGTGTCCGACTCTTCGCGACCCCATGAATCACAGCACACCAGGCCTCCCTGTCCATCACCAACTCCCAGAGTTCACTCAAACTCATGTCCATCAAGTCGGTGATGCCATCCAGCCATCTCATTCTCTGTCATCCCCTTCTCCTCCTGCCCCCAATCCCTCCCAGCATCAGAGTCTTTTCTAATGAGTCAACTTTTCCCATGAGGTGGCCAAAGTATTGGAATTTCAGCTTTAGCATCAGATCAGATCAGATCAGATCAGTCGCTCAGTCGTGTCCGACTCTTCGCGACCCCATGAACCACAGCACGCCAGGCCTCCCTGTCCATCACCAGCTCCCGGAGGTCACCCAGACTCACACCCATCAAGTCAGTGATGCCATCCAGCCATCTCATCCTCTGTCGTCCCCTTCTCCTCCTGCCCTCAATCCCTCCCAGCATCAGAGTCTTCTCCAATGAGTCAACTCTTCGCATGAGGTGGCCAAAATACTGGAGTTTCAGCTTTAGCATCATTCCTTCCAAAGAAATTCCAGGATTGATCTCCTTCAAAATGGACTGGTTGGATCTTCTTGCAGTCCAAGGGACTCTCAAGAGTCTTCTCCAACACCACAGTTCAAAAGCATCAATTCTTCGGCGCTCAGCCTTCTTCACAGTCCAGCTCTCACATCCATACATGACCACAGGAAAGACCATAGCCTTGACTAGCCGGACCTTTGTTGGCAAAGTAGTCTCTGCTTTTGAATATGCTATCTAGGTTGGTCATAACTTTCCTTCCAAGGAGTAAGCGTCTTTTAATTTCATGGCATCAGTCCTTCCAAAGAACACCCAGGACTGATTTCCTTTAGGATGGACTGGTTGGATCTCCTTGCAGTCCAAGGGACTCTCAAGAGTCTTCTCCAACACCACAGTTCAAAAGCATCAGTTCTTTGATACTCAACTTTCTTCACAGTCCAACTCTCACATCCATACCTGACCACTGGAAAAACCATAGCCTTGACTAGCCGGACCTTTGTTGGCAAAGTAGTCTCTGCTTTTGAATATGCTATCTAGGTTGGTCATAACTTTCCTTCCAAGGAGTGAGCGTCTTTTAATTTCATGGCTGCCATCACCATCTGCAGTGATTTTGGAGCCCCCAAAAATAAAGTCTGACACTGTTTCCCTATCTATTTCCCATGAAGTGATGGGACCAGATGCCATGATCTTCGTTTTCTGAATGTTGAGCTTTAAGCCAACTTTTTCATTCTCCTCTTTCACTTTCATCAAGAGGCTTTATTGTTCCTCTTCTCTTTCTGCCATAAGGGTGGTGTCATCTGCATAGCTGAGGTTATTAATATTTCTCCCAACAATCTTGATTCCAGCCTGTGCTTCTTCCAGCCCAGCGTTTCTCATGATGTACTCTGCATATAAGTTAAATAAGCAGAGTGACAATATACAGCCTTGATGTACTCCTTTTCCTATTTGGAACCAGTCTGTTGTTCCATGTCCAGTTCTAACTGTTGCTTCCTGACCTGCATACAGGTTTCTCAAGAGGCAGGTCAGGTGGTCTGGTATTCCCATCTCTTTCAGAATTTTCCACAGTTTATTCTAAATCCCAAACCTGCCTTAAAACTGCTCATTCAGTTTATTGAATGAATTTGTGAGTGACTGGATAACACAACTTTACAATTACACATGACTACTTTATCTGGGGCTTCCCTTATAGCTCAGTTGGTAAAGAATCCTCCTGCAATTCAGGAGACTCTGGTTCGATTCCTGGGTCAGGAATATCTGCTGGAGAAGGAATAGGCTACCCGCTCCAGTATTCTTGGGCTTCCCGTGTAGCTCAGCTGGTGAAGAATCCATCTGTAATGTGGGAGACCTGAGTTTGATCCTTGGGTTGGGAAATAAATCTTACTTAATAATTACTTTAAACGTTAATGGGCTGAGTGCCCTAATCAACAGACAAAGACTGGCCGAATCGATACAAAAACAAGACCCCTACATACCTTGTCTATAAGAGACAACCAAAAGACTAAAACAGGTCGAATGGATACAAAAACTAGACCCCTATATATGTTGTCTACAAGAGAACCACCTTAAAATAGGGGATATATACTGACTGAAAATGAAGGGCTGGAAAAAGATTTTCTATGCAAATACGGACCAAAAGAAAACAGGAGTAGCAATACTCATATCAGATAAAATTGACTTTAAAATAAAGGTCCTGAAAAGGAGACAATGAAGATTACACATAATGACTTAAATGAACAGTCCAAAAAAGAAGGTATAACAATTATAAATATATATGCACCCAACATTGGAGCATTGATATATCTAAGACAAACTCTAATTAGTAATATAGAAGAAATATACAACAACACAATAATAGTGGGAGACTTTAATACCCCACTCATACAATCTGGCTGTAATAGACAAAGTAAAGAGGAAAACATATTCACTTATGAGCCTCAAAAAATTCAGTTCACTCAAGAGAGTTTAAAAAAAATAGACTTATTTGTTCATTCTGTAAATGTTTATTGACTATTTTATGGGTCTGGTACCACTTTGGGTATTAGGGAGGAAGAAGTGACAAATGTGATCCTGTCCTAAATAACATATTGTTGTAAAGATAGATCTATCAATACAAAATACCAAGATGTGCCTAAGATGAGGACACCCAAACTGGACTTTTAGTTTCCTGAACTTTTCATTTCCAGATCAAACCTCCTAATATAAGATGAATTCAATATGATTTTTTTAAAATGTTCTTTGTGATTAAAAACAGAAAGCTATTAGTTAAGAAATTATATATACTCCTCCCCACCATCACTCCCCTTCTTCCTTCCCATTTCCCTCCCACCCTCAGTCATCCTTTCCTTTGTCCATTTTCCCCTGCAAAAAAAAAAAAATAATAATAAATTAACACCCACCCAAAACAATGCTTGACCAACCATCTGGGGATCCTGTGGTCCAGTGAAACTGACACATAAAATTAACCACTACAGCATTGGTGAGCACTTTTTTTGGAAAAAAAAAAATGAAGCTCAATTTGCCAAAATGAATAAAGCTTAATCTCATTTGGACCTAAAGGGAATTTAAAAAAAAAAAAGAAAGAAAGAAAAGAAAATCCCCTGGAGAAGGGAAATACCCACTCCAGTATTCTGGCCTAGAGAATTCCACAGACTGTATAGTCCATGTGGTAGCAAAGAGTCAGACACGACTGAGCGACTTCTACTTTCACTTTTCACTTTATCTGGTCCTCCCAGCATCCCTCATATGGGAAGAACAAAGATGATTATTCCCATTTTACAGATGAAAACAAGGCCACAGTCTCCCTCTCACTCATTTAACTCATGTTTATTGTGTGTAAGTTTCAGTTTAGAGCAGTGTGTTTCAAACTTGAATGTGCACAGGAACTTGGTGAGCTCAGGGAGCTTGGGGAGATGCAGGTTCTGATTTAGAATGTTTGGGGTGGGGCCTGAGACTCTATATTTCTAACAACTGGCCAGGTGCACCCATGCTGCTGGCACAAGGGTCACACTGGGGTGCTTCCAACCTAGCAGGTCTGCTGAGACACAGAAAATGCCTGATTCACTCGAGTATGCAGCAGGAAGTAGAGTCTTCTTCAAACCTAAGGAAGGAGAGACAGCATTGTGCCCATTTTACAGATGTGGAAACTGAGGATCAGAGAGACTAAGTGCCTCCTCCCAGGTCTTATCCAGCTCTTCTACCACCAGTTCAGTGCTGCCTCAACTGCCACCCTCTGCACTGTGTGCTGGGAGATTTCAGAGATGAAGCCATCACATTCAAGCTTGGGAAGATGCCGGGGGAGATGTACGTGCACCAGGACACAAAGTGGTCTGAGAGAAGAGCCAGAGGTCCAGAGGCGGGGGAGCATGTGCCGGCCAGGTTTTACCCCCCAATATGTGCTGTGTCTTTGTTTCCTACCCACAGCCCAATTAGACTGCAGATGGGGGCTTTCTTCCATCAACCCAATCCCTTTAAAAGAAAGAAAGAAAGAAAACCAGTGGCTTTAGGATTTCTCTTTTAAGCCCTGAACCTCTTCAGTGGAAAGTGCTGCCTTCCGACCCCGTTGATGTAATTGCCATAATTGAAGATTCCAGACCCCCATGGGGTGGACAGGGCCCCATTCAGCCATCGGGTCAGCGAAGTGTAAACTGCTGAGTCCTTCAGATGCCCTGGCCGCGCAGCCTCCCCTCCCCCACGCCAGCTCTGCAGGCAGGCTCCCCGCGACGCCAGGGCAGCCAGGCCCATGCTGGTCCCTCTCTGGCTCTGGGAACTATGCCTAATTAAAGGGTCTGTTCTCATCTCTGTGGGGCCGACTTAAGGCCTCCTGACAGTAATGAGAGCCACACGTGTGGGGCTGGGGGGCGGGAAGGACAGCCCCCTGCTGTCTTAGCACCCTATTAAACAGCCAGTCACACACACACACACACACACACGCACACATACGCGTATGCACACGGTGCAATTCTGTTATAATCACCCTCACAAATTCAGAGCTAAGAGAAGCTGCTCCAATTCTGAAAGAGGAAGGAACCAAAGAAGAAATAGCTTGGCCCCGGGGCACACAGTGAGTCAGTGGGGGCTGGCCTCAGGTGTCCTGTCGCACCTCACAGCACAGACTTCCCCTGAGGGTGGGGCTCCCCGCTGAGGCCCCAGCAGGCCGCTGCGGGTGGAGGAGGGGAGCGGAGCGGCTCCCAGCTGCTCCTTAGGGAGCAGCCGGTGCCAGAGGGCCGTCGTGGTCACCCCAGAGCAGAAAGGAGCGGTTCCCTGGGGCTGGGGCTGCTGGCACGGCCAAGACACCCTTTGATCACACGACAGGGCCATCCTCCGAGCAGGACAGTCCCCGTTGCAGGTGGACCCATGCCTAATCATTGATCTCCTGGCAAGGAAAGGAGCCAGCCTGGGTCACCTCTCCTGCATCTTCTGTGTCCCCGTCTAAGCGCCGCCCCCTCCCCTCCCCCATCCCTCTCTCCGCGCTCCCTCCCTGCCTCAGCCCAGAGCACCTGAGCCAGCTGCCCCCCACACATTCTTCCTCTCTCTCCAGTAGAGGAATGTTGCATGGTGCCAAGCGCAGAGCGGGTTCTCAGTAAATACTCATTAAATATGAGAGAAGTCCACCTTTGCTCCAACTCGCAGTAACTGTCAGTGCATTGTTCCCATCACAACTGTGCTTACAGAGAGAGGACCCTGAGGTGAGGAGAAGCAGAAAAGCTGACAATAACACGGACCAAAACTCAGAGCTATGGACTCCCTCATAAAGAGAGTGAATGATGGAACATTTCAGTTTCCATGGCACAGGGCTGATTTCCAGGAAAGAAGCCAATATAATCTGGAGACTCGGGGTTCTTCCTGAAGCCCCCTCACCAGCATCCCTGTTCCCACACTCCCTCTTTCTACTTTCCAGTCTTCTGTGCACGCTAGCCCTCAGGATGACTGGTCTCACCCCTTGAATCGTGTGACGCTCGCTCTCAAAAGCCTTCTCTGACTCCCTACTCACTCTGCAAGAAGCCTGTTCTGCCTGGCACTCGGGGCCTTCTCAATCTGGCCTGGCCTCAGCATCATAGTGTCTGACTGCATTTTAGAGCACTTCTACCTCGTCAGTCAGATTGTTCTCCTCATGCAGCTCAGACAGTGTAGGGAAGGGTATGGGAGTGAAGATAAAATTGGAGCCAGAAGACCCAGATATAATCCCCAGATCCACCATTTGGCCTCCCTAAGCCCAGTTCCTCATGGGTAAAATGGAGATGATCATAAAATCCACTCCGTAAGGTTGGTGTGAGGATTAGGTGGTATAATGGGGCTTATCGTACTTTACAAACATAAGGGGCTAGAGAAATGACAATTATTCATATATAGTTACGATTACTCTCACCTCCAGCACTGCTTTTGATCTCAGAACTCTCACACCTGGTCAAACTCAGCTCAGGCTCTGCTACTCATAGGAAAATCATGCCTGATAACTCAAGTTCTCACTGACTCTAGTTTTTTAGGCCTCACCCACAAAATGTATTATGTTGTTCACTGTGTCTTGTACACTTTAGCCTTAGAATTCCAAGCCTCCAGTCACGTACTTGTATATTGTTCCTAAAGGAAAATATTGATCCTATTGATCCTAAAGAAAATCAGTCCTGAATATTCACTGGAAGGACTGATGAAGAAGCTGAAACTCCAATACGGTGGCCACCTGATATGAAGAACTGACTCATTTGAAAAGACCCTGATGCTGGGAAAGATTGAAGGTGGGAGGAAAAGGGCATGACAGAGTATGAGATGGTTGGATGGCATCACCAACTCAATGGACATGAGTTTGAGCAAGCTCCTGGAGTTGGTGATGGACAGGGAAGCCTGGTGCGCTGCAGTCCATGGGGTCACAGAGTTGGACACGACTGAGTGACTGAACTGAACTGATGCTGTTGCTGCTCAGTCAATAAGTTGTGTCCAACCCCATGGGCTGTAGCACGCCAGGCTCCCCTGTCCTCCACTATCTCCTGGAGTTTGCTCAAACTCATGTCCATGGAGTCAGTGATGCCATCCAACCATCTCATCCTCTGTTGCCCTCTTCTCCTCCTGCCCTCAATTTTTCCCAGCATCAGGGTCTTTTCCAGTGAGTTGGCTCTTTGCATTAGGTGGCCAAATATTGGCACTTCAGCACCAGACCTTCCATAAATATTCAGGGTTGATTTCCTTTAGGATTGACTGGTTTGATCTCCTTGCTGTCCAAGGGACTCTCAAGAGTCTTCTCCAGCACCTCAGTTCAAAAACATAAATTTTTCAGTACTCAGCCTTCTTTATGGTCCAACTCTCACATTTGTACATGACTACTGGAAAAATCGCAGCTTTGACTATACCGACCTTTGTCGGCAAAGTACTGTCTCTGCTTTTTAACACTTACATATAGTATAATGGATTTCCCTGGTGGCTCAGATGGTAAAGAGTCTGTCTGCAGTGCTGGAGACCTGAGTTTGATCCCTGGGTCAGGAAGATCCCCTAGAGAAGATGGCAACCCACTCCAGTATTCTTGCCTGAAAAATCCCATGCATGGAGAAACCCAGTGGGCTACAGTTCATGGGGTTGCAAAGAGTTAGACACAACTGATCGACTTCACTTCACTTACAAAAAAATCAAGTTACAATTAAAAAATAAAGACAAAGCAAAGCTCAAGATATAAATGGAGGGAAAAATCAGAAACAACAGTGATGGAAGAAAAGGACAGTTATGTTAGACACCTAGGTTAAGCTGGTTACCATAGAGTTATGTCCCCTTCGGGATAATCCTCATTTTCCCTTCTTTGCTGTTCGGTAGAGGAGAGATGTGTATTCCTCAGCCCACAAAAGGAGAAGATTGGAACTTTCCCATCTCCCTCCTGCTGGAGAGGAGGAGTAACTAATGAGGTGGGTGAGGGTCACGTTTACCGGGTGAGGGTCACTGGGTCCAGGGCACTGTGCTCCATGGCCTCATCAGAGCAGAACAAGCTCCCGCTCTCTGTGTCCCCTCTATTTCTGTGATAAGCTATCTGCACAGGGAATCACTCCTCACTGTCCACCCTTCTCCCCCTCCACCACCCAGAAGGATGGCTGCCTTTCTTCAGCTGCTTGTTTCCCTAGTCCTCTCAAAGCAGGCTGTCATCTTTTCCTTGCAGTGGCTGGAATAAGCAGACTCAGCTTCTACTTGACAGGACACTGAGGTCCCAAAGTCAGGCCCAGGGAGGGATCAGGAAGTCCCATCTCATTCCCTGATACAGAGGGTAAAATACAAGCTGCAGGTTTGGAAGCTTGCTTTGCCGTCAATGATACTGATGCACATTTGGCCAGTGGTCCTAGGACCTGCTCTCAATCATTTCAAGAGAGGAGCAGAGATGGTTTTAGAGCCCTTACTGCCAGCAAACTCAAATGCGGACTATGAACTTTGTAACTATCATTACAGTACAGTAACTATCATTATAGTACAGTAACTATCATTTCTTGATTTAAAAAAATGGAAATAGAGCTGAAGTTAAAGAGGGATGTGTCCTGATACAAGGGACGTTGAGTAACACAATGGAAGAGTTGTCAATGACGGTTTAGCAGAAGATGCCAAAAGTGTCTTTTTTGTTATTTTGTAATAGCTCATAATAAAAGTCAAGGGAGTGTATTGATTTATAGTCCAATGTAAAATTGATTTATAATTCAATGCAATTCAAACTTATTTCTTTGTGTTGACCCAATCACATACAAGGATGGAGTTTAATTCGTTATTTCAATCAGGTTTTTGGCAAGAGATGAACACCAGACGACTTAAACTCATGCACTCTCATATACTGCAGAAATAAAAGCTGATATGACTCTGTATGCCTGAAACTAACACAATATTGTAGATCAAATGTACTCCAATATAAAATAAATATTGAATTTCAAATTAAGTTAAAAAATTAAGTAAATGAAAAACAAGCAAAAAATCAATATAACCCTTTGGAAAACAATTTGGCAATATGTATTGAGATATTAATAATGCTCAATAAGGCTCTTTTTTTGAGCAATTCCACTTGTGGGGATTTGTCTTTAAGAAAAATAAAAATGTTTTAAAGTTATATGCTTAAATGTATTAAGTAAATCATGGTACATCAATGATGAAAGATTACACAGTCATTCAAAGTGAAGTTCATGTAAAATAGCAAAAGTGGATTATAAAATAGTGTATTACAATGATCATGATCATAATCATGTAAAATCATGAAAGGAAGAAAAATATCGAATAAGAAGAATGGTTTTTCTTTCACCTTTTCAGTATTTTTCTATTTTTTAAAAGAGTATGTATTATGTTATAGTTGGAAATAAAATGAACTTTATCATTAATGTATATACTTAGCTGTCCGCAGATCCTACTACTTCTTGATACCAGTCTGGCAGACAACAGAGCTGGCATTTTGTTACAAAAATTGAGAGCTGTACTTACTGCCTCACCCAGGTGACAGGGCATCGCACACTCAGAAGGAAACTCGCTGTTGCGGGTGGGTAGGACCTATCTTTTTCTAAACTAGGAGTGTTGGAGGTGACTGAGCACGTGTGGCTGTCTCAGTTCAGCTGTGGACTCCTTGAGCAAGAGACAGAGACTTCTACTTTTTTGATTTAGTCCCCAGGGCTTTACTGTAACTTGTCACTTGCCAGGAGACCAATGAGTTGTTGGTTTGATTGGTTAATGATTTGCTTTGCTGGTTCTCTAAGATCATCTTAAACATGGATTAGTCATAGGTACTTAATCAAAGATCATTGATTGATCATTGGTACTCCATCGATCATTACTGAGTAACTGAATGATGAAATAGACAACTGTGAACCTCTGTGGGAAGTACTGAAAGAAGACTAAACTCTTACATATGCTTCCGGTGCAGCTCAGTGGACCCTGCCAATCACTCTGTCCTCACTACCCCTACCCTCAACCCCACGTCACCCTGTGACAAGGCACAGTCCACAGCTGTTCACAGGAATCATGACCCCTGTCCCAAAGCAATTGGTTCACTCATCTGAACCCCTCATTTGACTCTGAGCTTCTTGGAACAAGGTTTTACATTTTATTCATTTTTAATTAAATCTTTCTCTAAGGTTATTAGCATAGAGTCTGGGACATAATTCATTCAACACGACACATGATTAGGGTTCAGAAAATGCTTGAGATCGAAGGAACAAACCAGTGCAAGACAGGATATCTCAGATATCAATGATATCAATGAGCCATCCAGCCCTGGGCCAGGTGTGGTCACTGAGGGCTCGAAGGAACCACGGAAGAAATGGCGTAACTCTCGCCACACTTCACTGCGATGCATCCTTTACCAGTTTCTCTTCCCTTCTAGATTGAATGAGGGCAGGGGCTGTGTCTGTCTTATTCTCCCCCAACTCCAGCAATCACCCAACACCACCAACTCAGAAGGTTTCTGTTGAAGGAATGAATGGATGGCAGGGGACTCCAATTTTTGATTTTGACTTTCTCCAACTGTGGTTACTCACTGAACACAAGGGCAGATCACAGGCCGTGCTGTGCAGCCTGCCCTTCTCTGCCCTTTCTTTCCCCTGGTTGTTATTAAGAGCTAAGCACTATGCATAGCTGGTGGGCCTCTTTCTCCTCAGCTGAATATGACCTGACAACTTAAGCAAGAGCCATAGCAGGCGTTTGACCAAAGGAGCCTCAGGAAAATGTGGGTTTTCCCCAAGCAGGTTATCGAGCAACAGGCAACAGACATAATTGATCCCTCCACCACACCTCACCACCCCCCACCATGTCCTTGGAATTGTACTTATGTCTTCAAACTTCCTAACACAATTTCCTTAGAAATGACGGGAGGGAAAAAAAAGGAAAAGAAATGATGGGAGGAAACAGCAAAAGAAAGGAGATTTTCTGAAGTTTTGAGACAAAATCAGTTAGGGGCTTTCTCCTTGCATCTTGCAAAAAGATGTCCTGCTGCTGCTGCTGCTGCTAAGTCGCTTCAGTCGTGTCCGACTCTGTGCGAACCCATAGACGGAAGCTCACCAGGCTCCCCTGTCCCTGGGATTCTCCAGGCAAGAACACTGGAGTGGGTTGCCATTTCCTTCTCCAATGCGTGAAAGTGAAAAGTCAAAGTGAAGTCGCTCAGTCGTGTCCAACTCTTAGCGACCCCACGGACTGGAGCCTACCAGGCTCCTCCGTCCATGGGATTTTCCAGGCAAAAGTACTGGGGTGGGGTGCCATTGCCAAAAGATGTCCTAGGCACTCTCTTCTCAGCTCTACATCAGCTCTGGTCTCGATTGTAAATGAAGTCATTTGTACGTGGAGCTCTGGGCCAGGCCAGACTTCCTTACATGCTTGTGTATCCACTGGCTCCAGCTCTCATTGTTGTTGTTCAGTCGCTCAGTCGTGTCTTACTCTTTGTGACGCCATGGATTGTAGCCTGCCAGGCTCCTCTGTCCATGAGATTTCCCAGGCAAGAATACTGGAGTGGGTTGCCATTTCTTCCTCTAGGGAATTTTCCTGACCAAGGGTCAAACCCAGGTCTCCCGCATTGGAGGCTGATTCTTTACTGCTGAGCCGCCAGGGAAGCCCCCAGCTCTCATTAGAAACATCCTTTTTGACACAGCATCCTAAAATAGACCTTCTCCGACTTAGTATATAAGAATCCACATGCAGAAACTCAGGCCTTTCCTGAAACTCTGGATTGTCAGGCTGAAAATTGGAGCCCAGAATCTGCATTTTTAACCCCCGCAGGTAATTCTGAGGTCTAGCGTCTAAAGTGAAAGTGTTAGCCACTCACTCCTGTCCAGCTCTTTGCAACCCCATGGACTGTAGCCCGCCAGGCTCCTCTGTCCATGGGATTCTCCAGGCAAGAATACTGAAGTGGGCTGCCATTTCCTTCTCCAGGGGATCTTCCCAGGGATTGAAACCTGGTTTCCTACGTTGACAGGTGGATTCTTTACCATCTGAGCCACCAGGGAAACTAAGGCCTCTGCTTTGAAAGTCACTCTTTTAAGTCCGGAATAAAACTCTCCTCCCCTTCTCCCTGCCACTCCTTGAGCTCTCTTCCTCCCCTGTGACTCTCTCAGCCCCCTCGGGCAGACGTCTTCCCCTCAGGCACAAGTCACACTAGTATCACTGAACTGTGACACTGTCTTTAATAGTACTTCCCCAGCACATCACATATTACGTGGTCTAGAGCAAGTATGCAGAAAATGTCTGTTGAATGAATGAATAAACATGCATTAACATCACCACAGAATAATTACCTCCCTTTCAGTTTTCCCCCAGTTTTTCAAGTCTAACTTGAGGAAAACATGACTTGCTACTTTGAGACCATTTTCCACTCACAGACATAGAGAAGAAACTAGCAGTTACTAGCTGGGAGAGGGAAGTGGGGAGGGGCAACGGGGCATAAGAGTGAGAGATGCAAACTATTAGGTATAAAGCATGCTACAAGGATAGACTGTACAGCACGGGAAGTGTAGCCAGTATTTTACAATAATTCTAAATAGAGTATAACCTTTAAAAATCGTGAATCATTGTATGCGATTCATGGGGTAGCAAAGAGTCGGACATGACTGAGCGACTGAACTGAATTTATATAATATGGTACATCAATTATATGTCAGTCTAAAAATAATTTAAAAATAAAGAACAATAGGAGAACATTTAAAAAAATAACTAATGCCACATCTATTTACAGGTTCATTTTAAATTAAAAATAATGAAAGATCATTTTCTGTTCTCCTTGCCTTGGCAGTGTCTCTCAGAGGCACTGACTAGGAAGCCAGCACCAGAGGAGAAAAGCAGCTCCACAAATACGACCTGGAAGAAGCCCTCTGGTCCTCTGCTAAAGCCCAGAGAGAATGTCGTTTCCCCATCAAAGGTCTGTGGATCAAAGGCATCCGCCACGTTGCCGCTGTGGTACCCGCGCTCGAGAAATGGGCCAGAAGCTTCCCTTCCCTGCAGGAAAGCCATGTCAGCCAGGTCAGATCTGTGGGAGGAGGAGAGGCCGCTTTTCTCCAGTTCTATTGCTGAGGGAAGTCTTGGGCGGGAAATACCGGTGGGGAGGTTAATGGTGAATTCTGAATTAAAACACAATGAGCCCCTCTTCCTTCCCCATTCACATCTACCTTTCTTAAGGCTGAAAAAAATGAGAAGGGGGATAAATTAGGAGTTTGGGATTAACAGATACACATTACTAAATACAAAATAAACAACAAGGCCCTACTGTATAGCACAAGGAACTATATTCAGTATCTTATAATAACCTATAGTGAAAACGAATCTGAAAAAGAACATATATATGTGTGTGTGTGTGTGTGTGTGTGAATCACTTTGCTGCACACCTGAAACTGGCACATTATGAATCAACTACACTTCAGTGAAAGAAAGATCCCTCTCCCTTGG
This sequence comes from Tragelaphus eurycerus, assembly GCA_935064755.1. NCBI lineage: Eukaryota > Metazoa > Chordata > Mammalia > Artiodactyla > Bovidae > Tragelaphus > Tragelaphus eurycerus. The sequence continues at coordinate 26,071,509 of CAKXYN010000018.1, read as the reverse complement.
CAGGACTGCCCCGGGCTTGATCAGAACCTTAAACGGCTGTCCTTCACCTGTGTTGGAAGCACAGGGACCATGATTAGAATAGTCTGATGTAAGTGTGGCTTGTGGTCAAAGAGTCACTGAGACAGTGCAAGCTGACACCATGAGAACAGCCGCAGCTATGAGGTCATTTGGTCCAACAGGTAGGCCGCTCTGTTTTCTCAGTCCTGACATTCAGTGCCCTATCAGTTATTCAATAACCAGAAATGAGGTGGGTCCCACGAGTTCCTGAATCTCCTTGGGGATGGAGGGGGAGGAGCTGTGCCTTCTTGATCAAGGCCACCCAAGGAGAGGCCAGAGCTGGAAATCAGGAGGTTGGGTGAACGAAACAAAAGGCAAGAAAGATATTCAGAAGCAAGTGGCATAATTTCTGCAGAAAGATGAATCACTATTCTGCATCATATTTAACCCAGACAGTCATGCCCTGCTCGCAGACGGGAGGGAAAGTGAAACTCAGCCTCAGACTGAACAAATGTACAAACTCTCAGGTCAAAAGAGGTAGTCAAGCCTTGCAAATTTGTTTTTGAAAAGATGAGGGCAGGGGAGTTATTTGAGGGGAGGTTATTTACTTTTGGATTTGTTTATGTTTCTACCCAATATACACCACACATATGACCAACATACAAAGGTTCTAGATCCTTAAAATGAAATATTTTAATGAGATACTATAATTATTAAGTAAGTTCAAACCAAACATATTTTTCTATGACCATTTCCTAGAGGCTAAAGGAAAAAGAGGCTGTAGCTGTTTTTTTTCAGGCATAACACGAGGGGTGGGGTGGTATGTTAGTGTGCCTGAGCTGCCAAAACAAAGTACCACGTACTAGGTGGCTTGAAACAACAGACATGTCATGAGAGTTTGGGAGGCTAGAAGCTCTGCCATCAAGGTGTCAGCAGGGCCATGCTCCCCCCAAAACCTACAGAGGAGAATTCTTTTTTCTTTTAACTTATTTATTTTTAATTAGAGGATAATTGCTGCACAATGCTGTGTTGGTTTCTGCCATACATCAATATGAATAGGCCCTAGTTAGACACGTATCCCCTCCCTTTGGGACCTCCCCTCCCCCTCCCACTCCATCCCATCCCTCTAGGTTGTCACAGAGAAAAGAATTTTTGCTTGCCTCTCCGAGCTTCTGGAGAGGCATTCCTTAATGTTCTTGGCTTGTCAAGGCATCAAAGCAGTCTCTGTGTCCATCATCACATGGCCAGCTTCTTCCTCATGTCTCTGTCTCTACGTCTTCTTCTCTTCTTAGGACACCAGTCATTTTGGATTAAAGGCCCACCCTGGTCCCATATGACCTCACTTTCACTAATGATATCAGCAACAAACCCCTAACAATCCTTATTTCAAAATAAGGTCACATTCTGATATACTGGGGGTTAGGACTTCAACACATTTTTTACAGAACACAATTTAAACCGTACCACCAACAGATGTAATCAGCTCAGCTCATAGAAGGAAAACAGAGCCCACAGCATCCCTATAGCTCCAGTCCTGGAAAGGCCCTTAGCGACAGATACATGGGCAATTCCTCCCAAAGAGAGGAACAGGCCATTCATCAATCAATCCTTTTAGCAAATATTCACTAGGCATCTACTAAGTGATCTACATATGCTGACTGTGGGTGAGAGAAGTAAGACAAAGTCCCAGTCATTGATGCTGAATATTAGAAGAGAGACACTGGGTACTATCATAATTCTTCATTCCACCGTCTCCAGCCTACCCCATTGAACTATGAGCAGCTTAAGGGCCGAGTACTTTGCCTGCAGCACTGTGCAACAGCTTCCCCATGCCCATAATCCTTTGTGGAACTGGGATGCAATGAGCTTTTGAGCAGAGAAAACCCAGCATCAGTTCAGTTCAGTTCAGTTGCTCAGTGGTGTTGGACTCTTTGCAACCCCATGGTCGGCAGCATGCCAGGCCTCCCTGTCCACCACCAACTCCCGGAGTTTACCTAAACTCATGTCCACTGAGTTGGTGATGCCATCCAACCATCTTATCCTCTGTCATCCCCTTCTCTTCCTGCCTTCGATCTTTCCCAGCATCAGGGTCTTTCCAAATGAATCAGTTCTTCGCATCAGGTGGCCAAAGTATTGGAGTTTTAGCTTCAACATTAGTCTTTCCAATGAACATGCAGGACTGATTTCCTTTAGGATGGACTGGTTGGATTTCCTTGCAGTCCAAGGGACTCTCAAGAGTCTTCTCCAAAACCCAGCACACAAGCGGTTAAAGGACAATGTGCTACAAGTCAGAGGAGGCAAAGTCCAAAAACCTGGGAATCACAGGGGAAGATTCATAAGATTTTCTAGCTGGACAGAATTTTTCAGACCTTAGTTGACGTCAATCTTAGTTGACGGCTTCAAACTTGAACTCAAAAAAAAAAAAAAAAAAAAGGAATATTTTCTTTGCAAAAACTGTGTGAGGAAAAATTGCATGTTCACAATGTGTGAACAGGCAAAAGCCAGATCCTTCTGGCGGATGGACAAGAGGGCTGGGGAGAGCCCCTCTGGCTCAGTGCCATCTACAGGTTTTGACCCTGAGTTCCCTAGGAAGAAATACCTCCCCAGGCATTGTCTGAAAACCATTAGACTACCAGTGGGGAAACAGAGGCCCAGGAAGGCAGCAATGAACACCATGTTCAGCAACATGAGTTGATGGCAGGACCAGAACTCAGATCTTTCTCTGACTTCCAAGGTAAAGCTTTCTGCACTACTTCATGCTTTCAAGGTGAAGGGGACAAGAAGAGGGAGTTTCACATCAGAGGATCTCCCTTTTCATTCACATAGACTCTCCTTTCCTCTGGCCTCTGCCTGTCCCAACATTGCATTTCCTGGCAGGGACATATCCAGCACCAGCCCCTGGGTATGTGCTGTAATTCTCCTCCCCCAGAGGCAGGGGAAGGGACTCAATGATTTTTTTGGGGTCTCTTCCAGACTAGTGATACTGCAGCTCTGATTAGGCCCCCTTTCCCTGTGACACTGATGACACTTTCTAAGCTACCTAGGACTTACTTACCCTATCCCTTTATGGAAGAGGAAAAGCAAAACTCATGAGACAAAAATGGGAAGTTGTTTCTCCTCAAGTTTGCTCTGAATAATCTTTTTCTGATCCACATAACTGACAGAGAGAATGCAAGTTGGGGAGATGCACAGATTTCTAAAAGGAAATCCCCCCAAATACGTCCAACTCCATTTGAGACTGTTTAGAAGTCCATGCTCAAGGAATAACACCCAATATCCAGGGTTCTTAGCCCAATCAACTCAACCCGAGAAAAGCCTCCAGAGATGCAGGCTCTCCTCATGAGGCGTCCTGTCTACCTCTGAGATCAGTTTGATCTCCAGCCACTAAAAATGACTCCCCCAAAACTCACTCCAACCTTTGAGGAAGTTGGGTCCAGAGTCACTTTCAGTTCAGTTCAGTTCAGTTGCTCAGTCGTGTCCAACTCTTTGTGACCCCATGAATCACAGCATGCCAGGCCTCCCTGTCCATCACCAACTCCCGGAGTTCACTCAAACTCATGTCCATCAAGTCAGTGATGCCATCCAGCCATCTCGTCCTCTGTCATTCCCTTCTCCTCCTGTCCCCAATCTCTCCCAGCATCAGAGTCTTTTCCAATGAGTCAACTCTTCGCATGAGGTGGCCAAAGTACTGGAGTTTCAGCTTTAACATCATTCCTTCCAAAGAAATCCCAGGGCTGATCTCCTTCAGAATGGACTGATTGGACCTTCTTGCAGTCCAAGGGACTCTCAAGAGTCTTCTCCAACACCACAGTTCAAAAACATCAATTCTTCAGCACTCAGCTTTCTTCACAGTCCAACTCTCACATCCATACATGACCACCAGAAAAACCATAGCCTTTACTACCAAAGGAAGGATGGTCATTTGGAGAAATCTGCAGAGAGTAGTAACCCACACCATTGGTCTTGCCTGGAGAATCCCAGGGACGGGGGAGCCTGGTGGGCTGCCGTCTATGGGGTCGCACAGAGTCGGACACGACTGAAGCGACTTAGCAGCAGCAGCAGCAGCAGCAGCAGAGAGTAGTGCCTCCAGGTGTAATCATGAGCCTTGATGTGTACATTCATGACCTCTGGGATCAAGTCCAGACTTTGCCACTTACTGCTGGGGACTTGGGACCAATCTCTTGATTCCTCTTGAACCTGCCTCACCCATGTAAATTGAGGGTTTACTCAACATTTATTCAACAAACACTGAGCATCTACCAGTGCTAGTTAGAGCTGTGGTACATTTTTCCTCTCTCTGCTTCCTAGGCTGTTGTGAGGAGCAGTCCAGCAGGGATCTGAGAGGCTGTCAGTGGTGGGGACACAGGAATACCGTTTCTACCCTAAGACTCCTGTTGAAAGGGAGACGTTTGTTTCTTCAGCATGTCCTTTACTCCTCCAGCCGTCATTCTCTGATGTCAAAACAATGTGATTAAGTCTCCCATTTTTTCAGACTTTTCATTACATCACCCATTTTGAGGGCTGAGTTGGTATCCAAAAAACCATCATCCATGCAAATTGGGAATCTTAAATTTTCCTTTAAAAATGATGAATGACAAAGACTTAGCCTTATCTCCTTGTATTCTCGGCTGACCCAGACACACAGTAGATGCTCAATAAATATGTTCAATGAATGAATGAATGAATGGGGAACCTTGCCTCCAAAGAAGACTATGGGTCAAATTAGAATTAAGAGGAGGGGGCACTATTCTATGGGTTTATGTTATCCATCTCCTGATAATTCAGCATCCCCTCTAATATTTTCCTGATTCCATGAATGACTCCAGTCATGCGTTTCCTCTCTGGCTATGGCATGAAAACCCTTGCGACATGGTGTACTGTCCAGCTGTTAGGCCTGACTTCAGTTTCCTAGTCACACCAGTTACACATGAGGGAGGGGATGATGCGTGTGTCCCCTGCCACCCTCAAGTTAACTGCCAGGGCCAAGTGGAATATTTCCATCCGGCTTTTCTCCCCTTTCTTTTTTCTCTTAAGCTTCTTCTAGTGATAAAAGCTGAAGCAAATTGAAATTGGCAGCTCTGTAGTCTTCCAGCAACAGGAAAAGTACTGGAGATCATGTGAACTACATTTCTAAAAACTTAAAAGAAAAATCTAATCTTGCCTCAGTAAAAACGACATCATGTCACTGTAACCGGCCAGGGGAAAGGCTTGAACATTGCTGGCAGCAGCCCAGCAGAGTTCAGGGGTTCTGTTGGCTGCGCTGAATTCCCACGGGAAAGGTAGACAGAGAGTACTGCCTTTCAGGTGAGCCTGGGAGGCCCAAGGAGGAGCAGGGGGATGGCAAAGCTCCCCCTGAAATCTCCCTGCAGGCTAGGTATTGCTGGGATCAGGGCAGGCTTCCTCTGCCCCCTTTCCCACCTGGCTGCCTTCCACTGTGCACTTCCCTCTGGCTGACTACCTGGAGGGAGAGAAAACAGCCAATCTGGGACAGAGCCAAAGAGGGAGACACCAAATGCCCCAATTCCACCCCAGTGTGGAACCTTTGCAAACTCACCCTTATGTGGTCTAAATCACAGACAACAATAAAAATAACAGATTGGCTGCAGTGGCAATGGTGGTCACTGGCCCTTCTGCACAGGAACTGCATCTGCATCAGCCCTGGGAAGCGGAGTGCTGGGGGCTGGTTCTCACAGTACCTTGGTTTACCTTCCATGGGTAGTTTCTGGCTGCTACCAGCCACTGGTTGTTTTTCAGAGATCTCTGGATCAGTATGTAAGGGATGGGTAAGAGTGACCAACTCTGGGGCAGAGTTTGGGGGATGAGGGCCACAGACAGAAAGGTTACTTTTCAGACCCTTTGTACTGCTTGAAAATTTTAACCATATGTATTTTTTTAGTTAAATCAATAAATAATTAAAGAGAAATCTGTTAGAAGCAAATAAACCCTGACTGATGCCTGCCTGTTCCCTGCTCCCCTCTCCTAACTTCCCAAACAGGACCCCACAGGAGTGCAAAGTAGCCCAACAAGAGGAAATCTGGAACAGTTTGGGCAGAGGGAACAAATATATTACATTTATATTAAAAGAAAGGAATATACACAGAGTAGAATGCAAAATGTACTTGGATGATTAAGAGGAAACATATTTTCACTTGTATGATACGCCATACACCAACAAGCAACCCAACAGGCTGATGAATCATTTGGTGGCAGTTCCCCTGTTTCAGGGATCTGAGGCTGCAGAGGTGTTTGAAGGGTGTCTGTCCCCAAGAGCTGTATTCTGAAGCTGAGTCTAGTTAGTGTCTGGGGACCAAGAAGGGAGGAAGTCAGAACATAAGGCTGGGGGCAGGGGTGGAGCTGAGCTTTGGAAAATGGGGAGATCTCGATTGACAGAGAGCACTGAGTGAGGAGCCTGTGAGCAAGCATTGAATGGGGTAGAAGGAAGACAGTGATGCAGACAGACAGAAGGAAGGTGGATAGATGAAGACTCTGATGAGGGGCCAGCCAGTGCTTCTCAAACTTGCTCCTGAAGCCTCACTTCAAGGCAGAGGGAGACTGTACATTCCCTGGGGGGACCAGGAGGCAGCCAGAGGCTGCCCACCACACAAGAGATCTTTCCCAGCAGCGTTCGCTCTACCTTCAAAAATACACCTGAACTCCAATCAACTCTTGGCTGCCATTCTGGTCCAAACCACCTCCATCTCTTACCTGGATGAATGTCATAGCTTCCTAAGCATGATCTCCTTGCCTCCATCCTTGCCTACCACAGAGCAGCCAAAGCCATCCTTTAATAACATGAAGGAGATCATGTGACCTCTTTCCCCAAAACCCTTGCAGTGGCTCCCGCCTCCCTCAGACCACAGCAAGGCCACTGAACAGCCCCAGAGCCTGCCCCATCCAGCCCTGCCACTCTCTGTGTCCCCTCCCACTCCCTTCCCTTCCCACTTGGTTCACTTAGAGCAATCACTCTGCCCTCTGGTTTTCCTACTGCACACAAGCCAGATGTGGTCCTGTCTCAGAGCCTTTACACTTGCTGTTTCCTCTCTTTAGGAAGCTCTACTCCTGGACATTCATAGGCTGCTTCCCTCCTCTGTTCCAAGTCTTCTCTCAAAGGCCTTCACTGACTGTGCCATTTAAACCTGCACCTCCTAACACGATCGTCTCCCCATCCCTGCTTGATTTCTCTCTCCAGTGCTTGTCACCTTCTAATATTCCATGGAACCCATTTATTCATTTTGCTTGTCTATCTCTCCATCTAAAATGTATGCTCCAAAAGAGTATGGATTTTTTTTTAAATTTCTGCTTTAATACCTTGTAACATCATGTAACTTCTTCTTAAGAACAGTTCCATTAATAAATACAGAAGAAATGAGAGAAATCAAAATTCAAGGTGTGGGGGTTGGACGGAGGCTTACGGGGGAGGGGATATTCGTAGAGTTATGACTGATTCTCAGTGTTGGATTGTATGGCAGAAACCAACACAACATTGTAAGGCAATCATTCTCCAATTAAAATAAAAAGAATTCACTATTAGCCTGTGAGCTCCAGTCTATTCAGTCATGTCCAACTCTTTGTGACCCTGTGTGTAGCCTGCCAGGCCCCTCTGTCCATGAGATTCTCCAGGCAAGAACACTGGAGTGGGCTGCCATGCCCTCCTCCAGGGGATCTTCCAGACCTAGGGATTGAACCCATATCTCATGTCTCCTGCATTGGCAGGCAGGAAAAATCCTAACTGTACCATGGCCAGTTCTGGTCGAAACCATCTTCACCTCATGATTGTGATTACGGTCAACAATGGCAGTGACATAGAGCAGTGGCAGACAACCCCTGAAATGCTGCCCTGGGAAGGGCTCACCCGCCCTATGCATTTCTCCTCGGTGACAAGGCTCCTCCATATATTCGTGAGAGAACATCAGGTAGACACCAGTGAAGGAAATTCTCTGTAGCAACTGACTAGTACTCTTGTGAGTGTCGTGACAGACAAGGCACTGTCACAGAGCGAAGGGGACTAAAGCGACCAGTTCCAGCTCTGCAGGGGTTTGGGTAAGGCTCCTATTTCAGTCTTTCCAGCCCTGGTGGGGCTAAATGTGCTGTGGACTCTGGATGGGATCTTGGAACAGAAAAAAAATAGAGTAGAAAAAACGGTGAAATCTGAAACAAATCTATCCTTGATAGCAACGATATCGAGGTAGCAAGGTTGTTTTCTGATGATCATTCTGTGGCCATATAAGATAACCATGTCACCAAAGTGGGGTGGGTAACAGAGGGGAAGCCGGGTAAAGGGTCTGAGAGGGAGGGCGGTAGTACATCTGCAACTTTTCTGTAAGCTTAAAATTCTCTCAAAAATCTTCTAAGGCTCATCAGGGTCAAATCTGGCAGTTATTTTTCACTGAACACTAGGTTTGGATAGAGAAAGAAATGAAAATAAGTCTAGAAGTTATTATTAAAAGTGGAATTGTTGTTCAAAGGATAGCACTGCATGTCATCTTTTGAGTCCTCTTTTCCCACCATGACCCCAAGGCCTGTCAGGTGTCTGAATTTCTTAATTCTCCCCAGCCTTCCAGGCCTCCTTTAATGAAGGCAAATCTCTACCTTCTCTGCCAGGGCCTCCCTTGCACCAGCTACAAGCAGAAGAAGGTAGTGTGGGAGTCTGGAGAAAGGGAGCCCCTACAAACTCATAAAGAGACGCCTTTGCAGACCCCTGGCAAGAGTGACCACTCAGGTGGAAAGAAACGAAGGCACACGACATGGAAACGGAGTGGGGCAAGTTGCCTCTGACCTCTCAGCCGGTGAAAGGGAAAAAAATCTATACAATTCAAAAGGCCCGGTCGTGGCCACTCAACACAATCTTTATTCTGTGAGAGAAAGCGGTGGGCCCCACACAGGGTATCAAAGGCTGAGAGTCCACGTTATCTCCAGTTTTTACTCAAAGAACTCAGCATATTTGGGTGTTTTTTTTTTTAATCTCCCCCTTTCATTTATTGTCTCAGGGTAAACACTTGTGATTCATAAATGCCTGAGGAGTGATTCAGTATTCTCCTGTTCAAACCAGCAGAGGCCACATCAAACAATAGACCACAAGGTATTATTAATCATTAAATAGGCACATATAAGAACACTCGGGTGAGGGAGCCATTTTTCTTTTCTTTCTTTCTTTTTTTTTTTTTAAGAGCAAACCTTGAGTATGACCTATTCAATAAAAAAAAAGTGATATTTTTGTTTGTTTATTTGGCCTTTGGTTTGGGGAGAGGGTTGTTTTTTGTTTCCCTAGAAAGAGTCAAATGCAAGGTGAAAAGGGCAAATATTTCAGGTGGTAAAAATGTTCTTGCCTTTGGAGTCTTCCTCCAGCCATCAAACAATGGCCTGGGTTTCAGATTGCAGCACTCATTTTTTTCCACATTCACGTGCTCGAGGAAAAAAATGGATGTTCTCAGCCATGGGTGGTCAGAGCAAGAGTCCCCGGCAGCATTGCTATGTGGTAGCTGTAAATTGGATGCAAACTCGCAGGTGGGGAAGTTTGAAGTATACCTGCTCTGTCAAAGAAGAAACCAAGTCATGTCAAACATGCCCAAGCACAACCATCCAACCATCACAAGGACCCCCCACTCTGACTCTCCAGTTGCCTGTATACACTGAAAAGGAAAAAAAAGCGTGGCAGAGAAGCAGATGGGTTAGATAGCATCACCAACTCAAGGGACATGACTTTGAGCAAACTCCGGGAGATAGTGAAGGACAGGTAAGCCTGGCATGCTGCAGTCCACAGAGTGGCAGAGTCAGACATGACTTAGCAACTGAACAACATCAACAAAGTTCCTCTAGATTCAAACCCGGGGCTTCTGCCTGTATGGAAGGTAGATTGATGGCATCACCTTCCAAAGACGGAGAAACGCTAAAACATTAGTGACTTAGAATAACATTTCTTGGAAATTCCCTGGCAGTTCAGTAGTTAGGACTCCAAGCTTCCACTGCCAGGTGGCACAGGTTCAATTCCAAGTCAGAAACTAAGATCCCACAAGCCACAGTGCTGCTGCTGCTGCTGCTAAGTCGCTTCAGTGGTGTCCAACTCTGTGCGAACCCATAGACGGAGCCCACCAGGCTCCCCCGTCCCTGGGATTCTCCAGGCAAGAACACTGGAGTGGGTTGCCATTTCCTTCTCCAATGCATGAAAGTGAAAAGTGAAAGTGAAGTCGCTCAGTTGTGTCCGACTCTTAGGGACCCCATGGACTGCAGCTTACCAGGCTCCTCGGCCCATGTGATTTTCCAGGCAAGAGTAGTGGAGTGGGTTGCCATTGCTTTCTCTGACAAACCACACAGCAGGGACCAAAAAAAAAATTTCTTCTTAGGAAGCTTCTCTGATAAAAGATACCTAAATAGACAGATGAACAATCTAGGATCTGCCATCATAGGCCCAAAGAATTACAATGGCCACATGTCCCATTTTTTATGCCAATTGTCCTGACATATTTGTTAATAGCATTAGCTTTCACTCTCTAAAGTGTTCCAGTTTAGACCATAAATTATATGGTCATCTAGAAGAATCTGCTAGATCAAGAAAGGTCTCAGGTATTCATTTTTCCCACCCAGCTTATCTCATGGAAGTGTGACTGGGATCCAGGCAGGGCCTGCCAATGTTTACTCTTTTGGATGGAGTGTCCCTCTACAGCCGTTCCTGGTCCTTCCAGTGGTGGGGGAGGGGGAGTGAGTCATCCATACATCCTGTGTGCCTGGTCCCTGACGACATCCCTGCCTCCATCCAGAACTCTCCTTGCCACAGGCCTGTGCTGTGTCATGCTTAGTCATTCAGTCATGTCCGACTCTCTGTGACCCCACTGACTGTAGCCCTCCAGGCTCTTCAGTTGATGGGGATTCTCCAGGTAAGAATGCTAGAGTGGCTTGCCGTGCACTCCTCCAAGGGATCTTCCTAACCCAGGGATCGAACTCAGGTCTCTCACATTCAGGTGGATTCTTTACCGTCTAAGCCACCAGGAAAGCCCAAGAATACCGGAGTGAGTGGCCTATCCCTTCTCCAGGGGATCTTCCCAGGAATCAAACCAGGGTCTCCTACATTTCAGACGATTCTTTACCAGCTGAGCTACCAGGCAAGCCCCACTACAGGCCTGAGGTTCTAATTATTCCAGACAAGACTACACCAAGGTTGGCATTCTCCCACAAACAAAGCCACAACCAGAATGCTCAGGTGGTAGCGACCCTCCTTCCTGGAAAAGAAGGAGCCAGATAACTTTTTAGGTTTCTCCTGGTCCCACAGCCTGTGATTCATAAAAGACTGGCTGAAGCTTTTGGTTTGCCAAATACTCACAGACCAATTTATCACAGTAGTTGTTCATCCATTTCTTTGAGAATATTAACATATTCTGAATATTTTTAAGTGAATGAGTGTCTATCTTATATGTCAGATATAAATATATAAATACATGGCATATATATAGCAATAAATGGCATATGCATACATATAAATGGTAAAAGCAGCTGAGAATTTATACTTGTGTTTACAATATACCAGGTACCGTTCTTAGCATATTATATATATTAGTCCTCCTAACAATCCTATAAGGTAAGCACTTTGAATTTTTCCCCATTTAACGGGCAAGTAAATTGAGGCATAGAATGGTCATGTCACATAGCTAGAAAGTGAACAAGCTGAAAACCAGGCATGTAAAACCAGGCATGAAAACCATGCCATGAACCCAGGCAGTTGGGCTCCAGAGTCTTTGCTTTTTAGCCATCCTGCACATACATAGAGATATGCACTCAACATTCCTAACAGAAATAATCACAGTCAAATCTCAGCTGTAAAATATCAAGGAAGGTGCTATTTAAATATAAGAGACCTTGGCTTTATAGCCCCCTTTATCAATAACACTCAGCATCATAAAACAACAGGTGTGTTGGGGTACTCTGAAAAACAGGTGTTTCCATGTTCTGTATTGACACATTTAACCCAGTGTGTCCGGCTGTGATTCCTATATATTCCTGGCTACACAAAATCTTCCATGAGGAGCTGGCATGCATAGGGAGAGTGAGGCAGGAGGATGTGAGAGGTGGTCTGTCCTGGGGACAAGGTGTAGGCTTCCACACTCCACGGTGACACCCACCAGACTCACTTTTCCCAGGTATCCTTCTTGTTTTCTTTGCCAGTTTTCCAGCAGGACTGGTGATCTCTCCCATGGCCTTTTTCCTTTCCATCTGCTGCCCAGTGATGGAACCTGCCTGCTTACATCTTACTTATTAACCATACGTAGATATGGCAGACTGCGATTACTGTAGAATTGTTTGGGAGCTCAGTATCTCGCTCCTTCCCACGTACCTTACCCTGGGAATTGCTTTGTACTTCGTATTGCCATGTGGTGGTGTGTATTTAATAACCATCAATAAAGATAGGCCTGGGAAAGCATAGCCACAGATTCCTCTCAATCCACCTGATTGCAACAGAGGAGAGCTGTCCACAGGGGTGTCCCTGCTGCCCAGAGGTGCTTACCCAGAGGCACTTGCACTCAGCAACCAAGGAAATTTTAGAAAAATACACTGACCCTCTCAGGGGTCCACTGAATCACCAGTAAAACTTTTTTTTTTACATTGAAATGTATTCATGCATTTATTCTCCAAGTATTTCAGGGTGCTGACTCTGCGAAAGACATTGTACCAGATGCCATAAGGAGTTTCTTCACTTCTTTATCAGAGAAGAAATGGAAGTGAAGAATGGGGGAAGTAAAGGGGCAACTTTTGTAATATAAACCTTGGATGCCACCCCTCTGCACAGATGAATAGCATTTAAATAGCAGGCAGGGATGGAAGTAGCTATCAAAATAGGTGTGCATATGTAAATACAAAAATAAAGACAAATTTAATTTGAAAAAAATTAGGTGTGAGGTTCTGCCCTCTACACAGTTGCTATTGTTTGGTCACTAAGTTGTGTCTGATTCTTTTGCAAAATCAAGAACTGTAGCCCACCAGGCTCCTCTCTCTGTCCATGGGATTTCTCAGGCAAGAGTGAAGTGGGTTGCCATTTCCTTCTCCAGGGGATCTTCCTGACCCAAGGATTGAACCTGAGTCTCCTGCCTTGGAAGGTGGGTTCTTTACCAATGAACCACGAGGGAAGCCCCTTCAGATAGTAGGTGCTCACTAATAGTCATTGACCTGAATTAAGTTAAACAGGCCACTGGAGATTGGACAGTTTTAACCCCTGGCTGGGTTGTCTGACTACCATCCACACAGGTTCACTCCATACAAAGAAGACAAACTGGGACCCCACCTTCCATCCAGATGGGGTTCTAGGCACCAATCCCAGGTCTGTCCCAGGTGCCAGGACTTTGAGAGCCGGTGAGGAGGGTGGAAAGAGTTGAATAATGGCCCTCCCCTGCCAAGACAAGGAGCTCAAATACTCGAACATGAGTACCTGGTCCCTCTGTGATTGTGGGAGCCTAGAGCAAAAATGGCCACAGCTAGATCCGTGGATGACACCTGCACAGTTTGGCAACATGCTCCAGGAGGCAGCCACACTTGGGGACTTTATCAAGAGACCTCTGTCCGTCAGGCAAGGGGCCTATGGAAGTCCAATCAGGCAAAAGGAGAGCTCCTCTCCTCTACTTCCCATAATGTCTCCCCTAGAATTGGACTGAGGGGAGCCAGAATGCACTGTGATATGTGCACAGTTGCCTACATGGTCAGAGAGCTGGAGATGAAGCCTGGGTCCTTGGTTCCTTCCCTGGTGCTACAAGAAATTGATGTGCTTGCCTCCCCCTCTGTTCTGAATCAGCCGTCCCCTACTCTCCAGGACCACCACCCGCAGACTGGCTACAGAGTAGGATGCCATCTTGGTACTGCCCCCATTTCCTGTCATCACCCCAAACAATTCCATCACTTTTCCCAGTCTGTAGGAACTTATGTTACGCCTATAGCAATACAAACAGCATAGAACAAATAACTAGTGAGGAAAAGTGATGTAGGTTCCAGAGTTCTATAACGGCCTTCAGTCACAGACCCAGTCTCTTGAGATGTTCAGGGAAGTTTCTTAGATGATTTCGGATGTTGAACTAGCCAGCACAGCCTCAGTCCAATAAAAACTATGATCATCAACTATCCATGTCCTTTCTGGAACTTGCTCAGTCACCTTCTGGCTAAGTGGGCTCCTTCCCCTCACCTCATCCCCCCGTGGCTTCCCACCACAAGAAAATACCCTTGCTCCTTGCCTTCCAGATTACTGCTCTGCTCTATCAAGTTGACAGTTATTGCCCTTCTCCCCTCTGTTCCAGTTTCTGGACATCTTTTTCTTGCTGCTACTGCTGCTGCTAAGTCACGTCAGTCGTGTCCGACTCTGTGCGACCCCATAGACAGCAGCCCACCAGGCTCTGCCGTCCCTGGGATTCTCCAGGCAAGAACACTGGAGTGGGTTGCCATTGCCTTCTCCATTGTGTGAAAGTGAAAAATGAAAGTGAAGTCGCTCAGTCACGTCCGACTAGTAGCGACCCCATGGACTGCAGCCCACCAGGCTCCTCCATCCATGGGATTTTCTAGGCAAGAGTACTGGAGTGGCTTGCCATTGCCTTCTCCACTTCTTCTTGCTAGTGACTGAGAAAGGAAAGTCTCTTCTCTCCTGGGCTCTAAGTTCCCTGCCCTGTTTCTTCAGAGGCACTATTTTCCAGGAAGCTTGTCTATTCTATAATCTTTGCCTCCAATAGGCCATGGTCTCCTGAACTAATCACTTGAATCCTCTCTCTGTCTCCCTCATGGGCCTTCCATTAAGACCTTCTAAGAGGACAAAATGCTGTAATGAAGTAGAAAGTGCTCTGTCCACTGTCAAGTACTACAAGGCAGGAGGACAAGTGAGGAACTCTTTGGAAGAGACCAGAAGTTTCCAACCCCCCAGTGTTAGAAGGTTTGTTCCCCAAGGCTGATATCTAAAAAGAAAGTATATAAATACCATCTTTGTGTGTGTGTGTGTGTGTGTGTGCGCGCGCGCGCGTGTGCGCACGCACGCACTCAGTTCATCAGTCGTGTCCAACTCTTTGTGACCCATGGACTATAATCTGCCAGGCTCCTCTGTCCATGGAATTTTCCAGGCAAGAGGATGAGTGACTTGCCATTTCCTCCTCCAGGGGATCTTCCTAACTCAGGGATCGAACCTGAGTCTCTGGCATCCTCTGCATTGGCAGGAGGGTTCTTTACCACTAGTGCCACCTGGGAAACCCTCACCAGCTCTCTATCACTTGGGAAAAATTCAATTTCCCAAGTGGAAAAATGAATTTTTCCCCTCACCTCTCCATCTGCTATTCTGTGTAGCCCCTGCGCAAGTGACTTTCTGTCTCCTGAAACTTAGAAATCAAGATCCCTTCTTTTCTGGAGCTCACAGGGTGGTGAGCAAATTCAAGAGGGAATCATGGAGCAGCAAGCCTGTCATTTAACAATGCTGTGTGCTGGGCATAGTCTGTCCTATGGCCACACACCAGTAGGTAGCTCTGGTCCTCAACCAGAAAATTCATCCCTGGTGGTAATGTTAGTCACTTGCTGTAGATGATGTTTCAAAACATTCTTACAGATACAGCAGGGCAGGTTTCTGGACTGGTGAGCAGGAAACTTGAGCCTAATTCTGGCTTTCTCTTCCCTTTATGGGGAGGCTCTTAAACCTTAGTCCAGTCACTTCTTCCAATTTTCCCATGCATTCAGTCAGTGAACCCATTCAGTCACCTCTTAGTTCTCTTTCTCTGTCTCCCTCAACCCTCTCTGTAAGCTGAGGAAAATAAGCAAGGATAATAATCACAGTGACTTTGATTTAAAATATACCTTATACATTCATCTAGCCCTAAATTTTATCCAAATGATTCTCCTGGCTAGCTGAATTGTTTTTGTTTTTTTGAGGAATTTGATCTGATGTCAAAATTTGAACAGCGTGAGCAAGCCAAACAAATGCATGTCCCAGGAGTAAAGGGGCTAAGACTTCATCCCACCTTCCTGAACCTTCCAGAGGCCCCCAGGGGCATCAGGCCCTGGGTAGTTCTGAGCCTTTCACACACAAGTGTGCAAGTCAACATCCATAACATCCCTTGGGAATGCCTACCTTCATCCCTGGGCTTGAAGGCTTGCCTCACTGCAGCCCTGCTCAGAGGGTAAAAGGTTAGCTGAGAGCACATTTAGAGCCTGCCTGGCATGACTGCTGTGGGAGGCCAGGCCAAACGTGGGAGCTAAGCTGTTCCCAGTGCCCAGCCCCCACCCTTTGGGAAAGGCTTTCCTGGCAACCCTCCTCTTTCAGGGCCCATTAGAAAAGCGCACATTCCCTTGGTCCCGCCGGCTGTAGTCAAGTTTTCCAAGGTGGGGTCGGGGGTGGGGGTGGCATAAAGTATTACATTATGAGCAAATGCTGAAAGCTTCTATTTTTCCATCTTCACCCCTAGTTTGCAGTTCAAGGTCCTAGCTTGGCCAGAAACCAACTAGGCAGTTTTGTTCAGAAGCAGCAACTTATTTTTATCAAAGATGCAATGTAGAGTTGCGGTTGTTTCAAACGCCACTGCATGGCAACCAGGACCCTCACTGCAAGCATTCCTGAATCCTCTTCTATGGGTAGACACTTGGCTTTCTTGCCTATTCCTTTACCCATCCAAATGCTGAGTGCAGAGCATCAAGTGCTTCAAAATTAAGGGGGGAAATGTGCTGGAAATTCAAAGTACCTTTATTACAGTCTTCTACAAGTTCTGATGCTGATCACAACTCTATAAACCCACCATCAATTTCTCAATGCCCACCTCACTGTGGTAGGCTAAAAAGGGCTCTGAGCTGGCTTCTGGCCCCTGCTCTGGCCCTGTGTTGCTTGAGCCAGGGTCTGGCCCTCTCTGGGCCTTGAGAGTACCCACTTACAGGTAGGCATAAATTGCCTCAATCAGCTTCTTCAACCTTTCTGGGTCACAAAAAACTTTGAGATTTTGCTAAAAGCTATGGACATTCTCCTTGGGGAAAAAAAAATGAGGCATTTGTTCATTGATTCAAAAAGTATTTATTAAACTTCTGCATGGAAAGAATTCCATATCAGGGCTTTCACAGGCTCCCTGGGGGTTCATCCATGAACCTTAAGGTCAGAAATCCCTGTGGTGAGCTCTGCTGCCGTGAGCGCATATGGACTCTTATCTGGAAGTACCATAATAATGATTCTAGTAAAGGATCGCAAAACCACCAGTAAGGCAGATGCCAGAAGACAGAGGCAGCCAGGCAGTCATTACATTATGCAGGTGATGCCTGGCTTCCCTCCCCTTCCCAGTGCCCCCACCTAACACGCTCGCGGGCAAACACGCGTGCACACCAAGCCAGGAATGTGCTGTTTCTGGGCACTTGGACTGCAGAGAGCTGGCTGCAGCCCTACAGAGACAAACATCTCTTCTATCCTGGTCTTTATTTTTCTCACGGTCTCTGAAAGGGCTGCGATCAGGTGATAGGTGTGGGACTGCTCCCTGTACAGGTGCGGAGCAGGTATGGAGGGGAGGGGAAAATCCGCCTAGTGTGTACTTACTCAAAGCTGTTTCAATAGCCTTCCCAGGATAGCCCTTGGCAGGGCAGCTACCACGTCCCTGGCAGGCTGCAGGGAATCTGAGTGTGAGAAAGTCAGTCAAGCGGAGGAAAAGAGTGGGGAAAAAAAGCTTCAAGTCCTCAGGCAAAATACCTTTTTTCTTCTTCTCTCACTCTTTCTCCTTTCTTTAGCTTTAAACAAAACCCACAGACCTTTATGATACCCAGGGACAAAGGGGAGTCTCACTAGAGATGTGGTTATTTGTTTTATGGTTTAAAGCAAACAGGTGATGCAATAAGATGGAGAAAAATCACCCTTCATGGGGCACAAAGGGAGGAGACAAACACAGCAGCCCCTGATTGTGATGCCCCTGGGCATGATGCAGTGGGCAAGATTCCTGGTGTCTTGCTTGTCTCAAAGGGGGATCAAAGAAGTGACATCCTCTGATGAACAAGTTTCAATTTTCTCTGTGCTTTGGAGCGGGGAGGAGACAAGGAAGATGGAAAAATGAAGACTTTTTCTAAGAAGAGCTTTCCAAACTGAAAAGGTTCTTCTTGAGTGTAGGAACATGATTTCCCATTTGAGAAGGTGTAGAGAGTCTCCCGTTGGTGCTATTTTCACTGCCCAGGGTAAAGATGCTGAAAAACAGTTTCTGAGCCCATTTGCAAGGAGACTTTCTTCTTGAATGACTGGGATGAGGGCTAGGATGTCACAGGTTTGTTTGTTTGTTTATCTGGCCTAGAAACAAATTCATGGCAAAATTTTGACCAACTATCTGAAAATATGTGTGTGTGTTTAAACTATTTGCTCATTCTACCAGTGTAAGCACTCCTAAAGTGGCAATAAACGAGTTGTTGATTAACTATTTGACCAGTGAGGCTTTTTTAGGCACTGCAGTGAGACCATAACTTGACTATGTTCAACATTCTCCATGCACCTTCAGGGTGCCAAATTCCAAGGAGAGGATGGAAATGGGAGAGAAAAAAAGGTTCTTAGGCTGGAAGGGACAGTGGGTGGTATGCCCCGTTAGTTAATTAGGGCCCAAGAGCAGACAGCATTCAATGTCATAGAAAAGTTTAATAGAGGAAGTCACTGGCTCTCATAGATCTGGAGGGAAGCCAGTAAGGGTTAACAAGCTTCCCAAGGAAGATTTTCTTTCCTTGGAAGAATCTGGGTCAGAGTATTTATGCAGTTTTTAAAAAGTCAGATGCTGAGCAGAAGCATTTTAAGAAGCTTGAAAAGTTTGCATAGCAGAAAGCCAGGTAACTTCACAGGCTCATCACCTTTCACCAAGAAGATGTCAAACAGACAGGGAAACTCCACTTTTTCAAAAGCAACAGACAGTTTTCTGTCATCACCACTTTTCCATCTGCTTAAAATGAGAAAGAAAAGCCCAACCCCACTGGCCCAGGTTGCAGGTCAACAAAAGAGGCATTGTTCATCATTTCTTCAGAATGTGGTGGGACACAGCCCACTCTGCAGTGTGTTAAGAACACACACACACACAAACACAATTCCCAGAGAGGAACCCAAGGGACGAGAGTAAGTAAACTCAGCCTGCAATGAGGTACAGATTTGGCTGCAGACTTGAGGGCTATTCTGGAAGATGAAAATGAGGCTTGGAAGGTAAATAAGGTCCCAGTCACAATGATTCCTTGGTTAGATTCCAGGTTGTGGGGGAACACTGAAGTAAAGGGTAGCAGCTTTCTGCAAAACTTGGATCACTGCACAATGTGCAGTCAACGCCCAGGTGAGCTGGTTCTAGGCAGGTGCTTCCGGGTGTCAGTCTACACCTGTTACCTAGGAACCTCCTTTACTGCCTTGAACCTCCTAACTGGGCCCTCTGCCTTCAAACTTTGCAAACCACTCTCCATTCTTTTGCCAGAACCATCTTCCTAAAGGAGAACTCTGATGTCCCTTTTCTGCTCAAGAGCATTTCGCAGCTCTCCATTGTGTAAAGGTTAAGTCTTTAGCAAGATGTTTAAGGGACTCAAGTCTCCTCCTCCAGTGGCTTCTCATACTCTTGCCTGTCACACAGCCTGGGCTCCAGACCATGTTCCTTGAGTAAAGACCTCATGTTTCAAAGTCTAGGCCGTTGATGCCATAGGTACTGTCATCTTTTCCAGACCCATGACTCACCACATCTCCAATGCCCCAATCCTACCCATTTTTCAGTATACAAAGTACAGGCCACCTCCTCCAGGAAGTTTTTCAGGATACCCCAATTTATGAGTCAATCAATTATCCTAAACCTTCACAGCATTTTACTTTTATCTAGACACATAACTGGAGATGGCAATGGCACCCCACTCCAGTACTCTTGCCTGGAGAATCTCACGGACGGAGGAGCCTGGTGGGCTGCAGTCCATGGGGTCGCTGGGAGTCAGACATGACTGAAGGACTTCACTTTCTCTTTTCACTTTCATGCATTGGAGAAGGAAATGGCAACCCACTCCGGTGTTCTTGCCTGGAAAATCCCAGGGACGGGGAAGCCTGGTGGGCTTCCGTCTATGGGGTCGCACAGAGTCGGACACGACTGAAGTGACTTAGCATAGACACATAACTGTCTCTCTTGAACCTAGGATCTACCAAAGGAATATATGGGAAAATAGGCAGATGTCAGCTGCATATAAAGGTACACTATCTCTCTGCCTTAGGCTTCCTGTGGGCAAAAACTATTAATATTATATCCATCCCTGTCCCTCTCCCCCATATAGACCACCAATAGTGTTGCCCATACAGTCGTGGTTCAGCGTTTCTTTTAGGTTCTCCTGATTTCTTGGGCCATCACCCAAGCTCTAAGAGAAAAGAATAGTAATAGAGGAATGCTTCCGTCATCAATCAGAAAATCAGTCTGCCTCCAGAGTTGACCATCAGTTCCTTGCAGGCTGCCACTGTATCTCTCGTGGTAATCCCAGGGTTTAACACTGTGTCTGGCACAGAGCATGCGTCCTGTAATGAAAGAAAGAGAGGGGCTTGCCCAAGGTCACCCAGAGCCAGGAACCGCTGAATCTCATCCGGGACCAGATCTGGTGAAATCATTTACAACATTATCTCAGTGGGGAGCTCAGAGGAAGGAAGGAATGAAGTGACTGAGAAATGTGTGCCGGCCTCCGGCGGCCTCTAGCCTGGAGGACTGGGAGGGGGTGGGGTGGGGTGGGGGCCGACATCAAACAAGACGCGCTCGGCTCCTGGGCTGCCCCGAGCCGCCCGAGCAGCTCCCCGAGCTCCTGGGCGGCGGGAAGGGCGGAAGGGGTGGGGGCGCGGGGGCTGACGACCCGGGCAGGCGGGCAAGCGGGAGGGAGGCGGCGGGGGCGACGGCGGCCGGCCCGGGCAGTGCGCGTCGCCCGCCCTGCGCGGCAAATCCCCCAGGGAGGCCGCCGCCAGAGCCCTGGCGCTCCCGGCCCGGCGCCCGCCACGTGGCACCCGGCGGCGGCGGCGGCGGCGGCTCCTCCCGGCGCGCGGCCCGGCCAGCCGGCAGCACGCAGCCGCCCGCGCCGCCCGCCTCCTCCCGGCCGCCCGCCGGCGGCCTCCCGGGTGCAGCGAGGGGGAGCTGCTCGGCCTCCCTGGACTCGGAGAGAAGGCGGGCGGCGCGAAGCCGCTTTAACCGCAGCCGCCGAGCGGAGGCAGGAGGCTGACCCGGCCGCTTCCTAAGTGCGGTCAGGCATCTCGTGACCACGGCGGGCGCCGGGGGCCCCGCGGGGGGAGGGAGGGCCAGCGCAGGGAGCAAACAAGAAGGCCCCCACCCCCTCCCCCGAGCTGTTGCTAGTGAGGCTTTCGGCGGAGTTAAAACCTCAAGCCCGAAATCAGGGGTGGAGGGGGGTTGGAATAATTCCCCACTCTCCACCCTAGGGCGTGCGCTCCCCGCCCGGAAGGGCTGACCTTGGCCCGGGGGTAGTTGCGGAGGGTGGGGGGGGGGGGGCGGTTGGTCAGCGCCTGGGCTCGGCTCCCAGCCCGCCGCCCCCTCGGATTCCAGGCCCGGCGGGGGCCGGAGGAGGCAGGGGGGGCCGGACACACACACACCCCACACGCAGCGCGCGCCAATGAGCCCAGGCCAGGCGCAGGGGGCGGGGTTTTCCCAGGCTCGAGCACAGCAGCTGCTATTTACCTTCTTGGCTTCTCCCGGGGACCAGGAACCAGCCCCCGCGCTCCGCCGCCCGCCGCCGCCCCCCGCCTCCCTGCCCCCGGGGCGCGCGCACACACACTCACACACACACGCGCACACGCACATCCTCCCGGCCCGGCCGCAGTCGCGGCGGCAATAAAACATCCTGGCACGTGCTCCGGCTCCAGGCGCGCCCTCGCCGGCCGGCTGATGTCAAACTGCAGCTCGGCTGGTGTAGCTCTTAAAGGGCCCGCGTGCGCCGGGTGCCGAGGCTGCCCTGGCCGCCCGCTGGGCGGGAAGGAGGGAGAGGCATCCACTCGGCACACCGCCTCGGCGCGCTGCAGAACCGAGAGGCGGCGGGTGGAAAGGGAAAGGGTGGCAAGGACGTGCGTGCGTCCTTGAGGCATTGCCATCAAAGCCCCCACTGTTAATCTTTCATCTGAAATTCCATTTCCTTTCTGCTCAGTTGGAAATTATTCTGATTGTTTCCTGGGGAAGCGCGGGGTCCAAGGCCCCCAACTCCAGAGGAGAAATGAGGGATGGACCGGGGGAGGGGTGCGGGGATCTAAAATCACCTTGTTCTGTAAAATCTGCAAATGTAATATGGAGGCACATTTTCCTTTTCTGCATGCAAAAGGAAAATTTTTTGTCCTTTTTTGCACGGTCAACTTTCACCCCCCTCTCCGCCGAACGTGCGGAGTCTGAGGGGGAAATCACTTAGATTTTTTCGTAACTCACACCCTTACTTACACACATTCCCCCGTTCTAACCACTGCATTTATAACCTTTAACCCCTGTCCTTCTAAACCTTTTAAAATATATATATATTTCAAATGAACTTACTAGTGGCAAAGCAGCTCTATTACATATGAAAGGAAATAAAGAACAAAGGCCGAAGCCCCAAGAGAAATAAACTAGACTAGAGCAAACCCAATGCGGAAAAATCCTTTCTAAAGCGAAGGCCAGCAGGGAGAGTAGCAAAGGGTTAAAATCCTTTTGATTGACGTTGTAGCCTCTGGTGCCCCGGGCTCAGGCGCGCGCCATTGGCCGCCAGGCCTTGTGCCTGGCGGCCAATGGGGGGGCGCGGTCCACGAGCGGTGCCGCGTGTCTCCTCCTCCCATTGGCTGAAAGTTACTGTGGGAAAGAAAGTTTGGGAAGTTTCACACGAGCCGTTCGCGTGCAGTCCCAGATATATATAGAGGCCGCCAGGGCCTGGGGATCACACAGGATCCGGAGCTGGTGCTGATAACAGCGGAATCCCCCGTCTACCTCTCTCCTTGGTCCTGGAATTGCGCTACCGATCACCAAGTAGCCATAAGATATTATAATAAACCCTCAGCACTTGCTCAGTAGTTTTGAGAAAGTATAAAGTAAAAGGGACATAAGCAAGACAATTTTTGTTGTGTGCGAAGAACTCCAAAAATAAAATTCTCTAGGGATTAAAAAAAAGAAAAAGAAAATGCCAGCTGATATAATGGAGAAAAACTCCTCGTCCCCGGTGGCTGCTACCCCAGCCAGTGTCAACACGACACCGGATAAACCAAAGACAGCATCTGAGCACAGAAAGGTAAGGGCAGTACCTGTATTTCCCTGCACCCCCAAGAAATTAAGTCGGGGTTGGGGGCTCCTTTCTCCCTTAAAATCGCGGGGAGAAATGGCAGGTCCCATGGGAACTCAAGCGTTCTTTTTTAAAATTTTTCTTTACAGTCATCAAAGCCTATCATGGAGAAAAGACGAAGAGCAAGAATAAATGAAAGTCTGAGCCAGCTAAAAACACTGATTTTGGATGCTCTTAAAAAAGATGTAAGTGGGTAATTCTGCTTTTTTTTCTCTCTCTCTCTCCCAGGTATTAAGAATGAAATCCCCTTGCCTGCGGGGTCTTCCCTGCCTGCACTGCATTCTCAGAGGCGGGAGAGCTGGGCCCCTCTAGCCGAGGTCTAGGGCTGTCGCCGCCGTGGCCGGGGGGAGGGACGGACCCCCACCATTCCGAGGCCTCTGGCGAGGTTCTCACTTTCGTCCTTTGCCTCCTCTTCTGTGCAGAGTTCGCGGCATTCCAAGCTGGAGAAGGCGGACATTCTAGAAATGACAGTGAAACACCTCCGGAACCTGCAGCGGGCACAGATGACGGGTGAGAGCAGCTCGCCGCGTCCCCCTCTGCGGGCGTCCCTCTCGCCCCGCGGTGATTTCTTCCAGACTTCCGCCCGTGGTTGTGAGAGGCATTCAGCTACATTTTACTGCCTTGGCTCACTCTTGCGTTCCCACGGTCTGGGTCTTATTTATAGCCACAACTCCAAGTTGTTACTGTTCCGGAAAGGGAGGGAGAGAGGTTGTAGTGGCGAGGGCGGCGGACGGCGGGCGGCTTGGCAGTGGGGGAAGCGGATGGGGGTGAAAAGATTTAGAACCATGGTGGTTTTTAAGCTGCGTGGAGCCTGGGGTCATCTAGTTTAGCACGCCCTCCTCGCCCGCTACATAAGGGGATATAAGGTTCGGATGGTGCAGAAGAGGGGGAAGGGCACTATCCAAGGTCACATCGCGCGGGGGTGGGGAGGAGGCAAATTTCAGGCTTCAGATCGGGTTAAATGAAGCGACAGGGAATGAAGAGGGAGCGTCTCGGGGTCAGTCGCCAAACTAGTGTGGAGAGGTGGATGGTTTTTCTAAACCCAGCCGGCTACCCAGAGGCAGTTCCGCGGGCGGGTGGTCAGGGAGGCGCGCCGCGGGGACCTCCCAGGGCGGAGGCGGTGGCTTCGGGGCCAGGGCCGTTCGGTGACCCATCCGTCTCCTTCTGGCCCGCAGCCGCGCTAAGCACAGACCCGAGTGTGCTGGGGAAGTACCGCGCCGGCTTCAGCGAGTGCATGAACGAGGTGACCCGCTTCCTGTCCACGTGTGAGGGCGTTAACACCGAGGTGCGCACCCGACTCCTCGGCCACCTGGCCAACTGTATGACCCAGATCAACGCCATGACCTACCCAGGGCAGCCGCACCCCGCCTTGCAGGCGCCACCGCCGCCCCCGCCAGGACCTGGCGGCCCGCAGCACGCGCCGTTCGCGCCGCCGCCGCCGCTCGTGCCGATCCCCGGGGGTGCGGCGCCCCCTCCCGGCGGCGCGCCCTGCAAGCTGGGCAGCCCTGCTGGGGAGGCGGCTAAGGTGTTTGGCGGCTTCCAGGTGGTGCCGGCTCCGGACGGCCAGTTTGCCTTCCTCATCCCCAATGGGGCCTTTGCTCACAGCGGCCCAGTCATCCCAGTCTACACCAGCAACAGCGGGACCTCGGTGGGCCCCAACGCAGTGTCACCTTCCAGCGGCCCCTCTCTCACGGCAGACTCCATGTGGAGACCGTGGCGGAACTGAGGGGCTCAGGCCACCGCTCCCCCTAAATTCCCCAAACCATCTCTCTTCCCTCGCGACGATAAACAGGAACTTGGACCATGAGAGAGAAGGGAGGACTTTTGAGATTAAGTGGTTACTTTTTTTTTAATTTCTAAAGTTACTTTTTTGTAGAGAGCTGTATTAAGTGACTGACCATGCACTATATTTGTATATATTTTATATGTTCATATTGGATTGCGCCTTTGTATGATAAAAGTTCAGATGACATTTCGTTTTTTACACGAGATTTCTTTTTTATGTGATGCCAAAGATGTTTGAAAATGCTCTTAAAATATCTTCCTTTTGGGAAGTTTATTTGAGAAAATATAATAAAAGTAAAAAGAGTGAAGGCTCTTTATGTCTTAGAATTGATTATTTCAGAATATGTAAAAATGAAGGTCTTGGCAGAATTTGAATTACACATAATATGAGAATTCAGGAATTGGCTCCTTTTGTTATTAAAAGAACATTTAAAAAACCCATCAACCTTTTTACCATGGCTCCTTGAGCTAAATTCCATTTAATTCGTGAGAACCCATCTGTTATGGCTTCCTTGGTCAATTTGTGGTCAGTCTCTTAAAAGATTTCAAAAACCTTTTTAGTTGCAGGTGGGTAAAGTCATTCAGTCCTGGTTCTCATACTGGCTCTTGAGGAAGATGGAAGGGGGCTGAATTCATGAAGTTAATCAACCCAGTACTAGGTGCCCACTGCACATTTAAGGGAGACTCCTGCAGCACTAGTGCCCTAGGGTATCTCACCAGCATCCGAGTAAAAACAGCCTTCATAGAGGCAGCTCCAGCCATCAAGTATTGGAGTCTTTCTTTAGTCAATTCTTGCAGCTAGACATTTTCTGTACCAGCACCTAAAAGTTTGAAATGCCTCTCTGCACCCTCTTCAAGCAAGCTGAGAAGGTCAACAGATTCCTTCTGCCAAGGAACAGCTAGTTAGACTCCCAAGTGGAGCCCCAGTCCAGATGATTAACACCGGACATATGTTTTTGATAAGTTTCTGTGCTTGGCTCTAATAGAGAAAGCATGTGGAGGCTGTCCTGGCAAGCACACAGGCCATCTTCCCCTTTTAATACAAACAGCAAGCGACCCCTTTGCTTGGTCATGCCCCATTTCCAGGCAAGATGTGGGCTCCAGATAGAAGCAAAAGGGTTGTCTCGAGTTTCAGCTCACATAACCCTCCTTAACAAGTCCTAACTCAAAGCGGACAGCTTTAAACTGTGCCAGGATCTGCAGGGAATTTCTTCCAAATCCCATCACAAAGGCTTGTCAGATTTTGTCAGATTTGGCCAGGTGTTTGACTGCATCCAGGTGTTGGGGAAATGAAAACCACGAGCCCTGCGAGACCAGACACATCAGCCGCGCTGTGGGTCTGGCGGGCGCGCCCTCCTCCCGCACCGCGGGCCAGTCCTCCTCCCGGCCCGGCCCCTCCCGCCAGCCTGCTCTCACCGCCCCCCCCCCCCCCCCCTTCTCTTAGAAGGGCTTCTGGGAGGAGAAGGATGAGGCGGGAGAGATCAATCTTTGAAGCTTTCCTAACAAAGATAAAGCCAACGATTTTCTGTCTTATTTCAAAAGCTTTACCTCTCCCCTGCCTGGCTGGCCTTTCCCACAGGCCAGTGTGGAGAGCGGGCTCTATCACTGGAATGATCTAGCAGACAGCAGTCAGTTTTCTACTCAAATACCTTCCATCCAGCTTCAGATCTAGAGTGAAATGTTTAAAAAGTACTTCAAAGATTTTGGCTCCTACTTGCCTCATTTTGCCTCTGTGAAAGGTGCTCAACATACCTTCCCACCAAAGAAATAGACATACATACACACCCTTCTTTATCATATCATTTTTCTGCCATTTCTCTCCTGTTTAAACACAGACATAACAATTGCTCTTTTAAGACACAAGTGAAGCTCAAATGCTTCACTTGGTAAATCTGTCCTCTGGCTCCACCGGAAGTGTCCTGGTAGAAATAAGGGAGACAACAGAATCTCATTTTTATAAAAATGCATTTATATTCTTAAAAATTGACACACAGTGCAATCATTAAATCAACGCAAAACTCAATCTCTTCATCTTCCCTGTGCTGAAGGGGAACAACTGAAAAAAGCGGATTTTTATTAATATCAAAAGTACACAGATATTGAGGGGAGTGATAATGTTAAAAGATGTAGGCATTTGTTCTTTTGAAAATAATTTGTAGTTTGAAAGTGGTCTTTTTTCCCCTGAAATTTGGGTTTAAACTAATAGATGAGGCATTTCCATACAAAACGAAAAGAAAGGGGGGACCCTAGGCCCTAGTGGGGATTTTCAGGCTCTTATGCCGGTTCTGCCGTCAACCTCACTGTATCTCTTTGGGTGAGTCATTTCCCTTCTCCCGGACATTTCCAAGTCCGTGAAAGGAGTGTATTTACTTCCAAGGCCCTGTACTCTCCTGCACCCAGGCTCTTTCTGCGGTAATTAGCTGGGGGAGATGAGAAGCTTCAGTCTAGCTCACATCAGGATCCTTCGGGCCAGAACTAATTACACAATCTTGAGTCGCACCCAGCAGCCCCTCTCCTCCTCCCTGGGGCGGTGCGGGTGGCTCCCGATAAGGCGCGGCTCCAATCTCCACGTCCGGATGCGGGCCGCCGGCCTTGCAGTCGCTTGCATTAGCCTCTCAATGGAGACCCTCCCGGGCTCGGGCCCCCCGCCGTGCCCGGCAGCATCCGGAGCTGGAAAGGCGCTGAACTGGAAGCCGGGCGGGGAGTGGTTGGCTTTCCTAGGTCTAGAGTCGGGAGCCTTCTCTAAGTAGCTAGTTGCCGCGACTGGGAGGAGCGGCCCCTCCGCGCGCCCCATTCCATCCCACGTGTTGCTGGAGTGGGGACCTAGGGGTTAAGTTGGACCCCCTCATCGTCACCGCCGTCCCGGGAAACCTGTCATTAAAGTCAATTAACTTTTCCCACACCCCTTGGCCGGTAACAACCCGCTGCTAGCTTCCTCCCCGGCTCCTAAGTGCAACCAGATGGGCGGCCAAGCTGCCCCCGCCGCGCGCCCGCCGGGGCCGCCGGGGGGTTCCAGGGAGGCCGCCGCGGCTCGCGGCCCGGGCGGGGAGCAGGCCGGGGCGGCCACGCCGGGCCAGCCCCGGCGGCCCTGCGGCCAAGGTGGTTTGCTTAGCAGGCCCGGCTGCTTTCTGGCAGGAAATGAATAGCTCCCAGATGAGCTCAGGCAACCTGAGAGGTCGTGAGAACGGCGCGAACCCCCGCCTGTGCAGCCGGCAGCCTGCCAGGCCGCGGGGGGAGCGGGCGGCGGCGGCGGCGGCGGGAGGCCGGGAGGCCCGGCGGGCGGTGGCGGGGGGAGAGGGAGGAGGGAGCCGCTGACACACGAGCCCGCGCCCGCTCCCGCTGACAGGCAGGCAGCCGCCCGCGCCCGGCCTCCTCCCCCGCTTCCCCGCCCGGGGCCCCAGCGCCTCCCAAGCAGCAGGCCCTTAGCCGCAGAAACGCGGCCGCCCGACCCGCCGGGCCCGGGGGTGGGGCCGCCTGCCAGTGTTTTTCCAGTTCCCCCGGTAGCTCCGGGCCGCATTTAGAAGCCGGGAAACTGGGCCGAGGCCAGTGTCGGGGCAGCAGAGGCCCTCGCGGCCGCCGGAGCCCTGCCAAGCGGCAAGCCAGGCTAGGGCGGGTGGGGGCCGGCAGGGAGAGCGGCCGGACGCGGGCAGCTCAGCCCACAGCGTCGTCCCAGACAAGACACAGCCGCCCGACGGCGCCTTGCGACTCCTTAAAACAAATGATTCTCTTCTCCGAAAACCCTAGCACCCGAGTGCCCAGCAAGCCCCCTGCAAGCGCTAAAAAGATAACAATAAGACCCACTCACCCCCTGCCCTCCCAGAGCTCTCAGTTTAGCTGGGGAGATAGACAAACATCCAAGTGATTCATCTCAGGCCTGATGTGGGACATGCCAGAAAAGTTTCAACAAAGGGCACCTAAGAGCTGAGAGATGGATTCTGATTGGAGAATAAGCCAGGTAAGGTCTTAAGAGCATTGGCACCTGAAGCGGAGACCTGACAGATGCTGTCAAGGAAGAGAAGAGATGGGAAAGGGAAGGGAAACGCAGACAGAGGTAAATGTGCAAGTCCAGTTGAGGGAATTCCAGGAAGTTTGCCATGGTTGTATTGAAATTTTCAGGTATATGAATTGGCTTGGAGGCCAAAAACTAGAGCCAAAGCACATGATCTGGCTTCAGGTTGTTGAGGTTGTAAGTCCAGGCAGATTACTTCTCTGCACCTTCTTTGTACCATAAGGTTGTATTTGTACCTCCCAGGTGACATTTCATTGGATTGTGAGGATGAAATGAGTAAATGAAGGCAAAACATTTGGAGTAGTGCTTGGCACATAAGCCCCCCGTGTGTTTTAGTTGCTCATTGGTGTCCAACTCTTTGTGACCCCATGGACTGTAGCCCACCAGGCTCCTCTGTCTATGGAATTCTTGAGGCAAGAATACTGCAGTGGGTTGCCATTTCCTTCTCCAGGGGATCTTCCCACCCAGGGATTGAACCCTGGTCTTCTACATTGCAGGCAGATTCTTTACCATCTGAACCACCAGGGAAGTTCAGTGTTCATGTTTTCTACAACGTAGTTTTTTTTCTATTAGTTTTTCCCATAAAAATGTGTCGATAAGGCATCAAAATGTAGAACAGGAATATTATTCCTTAAGGGGGCAGGAGAGGGTAAAAGCCATATCAGATTGGTTTCAGAAGCAGAATCCTGTGTGATATTTAGGAGTAAAGTACTCAAGGCATTTTTTCATTTTAGCGAATACCTAACAGATACTCAGGGTCAGGGATGAGATACAAACCCTAAAGGAAGGCTTCCCATACACCACATTTGTGAAGAACAAATAGTCTCGAACCCAGAGCTATTCTTTCCTGTGTCTCTTCCATAATTAGGGCCCATATGATTCAGATCAGATCAGATCAGTCGCTCAGTCGTGTCCGACTCTTTGTGACCCCATGAACCGCAGCACGCCAGGCCTCCCTGTCCATCACCAGCTCCCGGAGGTCACTCAGACTCGCATCCATCGAGTCAGTGATGCCATCCAGCCATCTCATCCTCTGTCGTCCCCTTCTCCTCCTGCCCTCAATCCCTCCCAGCATCAGAGTCTTCTCCAATGAGTCAACTCTTCGCATGAGGTGGCCAAAATATTGGAGTTTCAGCTTTAGCCCATATGATTATTTTCATACAAATATTGTAGAATCTTGCTGAATCAAATAGATATTTCCCTTGAAACTCTATGTAGCAAAGTAACTGTGGAATTGGCCATTAATACCTTATAGAGGTGAACAAGCCTCTAAACAGCTCTGAAACTGTAGGCTCATTTGGTTTACTTTTGTTTTCCTGTTTTGGAGTTGCGGGGAAGGGCCCATGGGAAAGGAGCATAAACTATGATCATCTAGAGAACTTGGAACCTACTTTACTGTGATCTCGTTGAGACTGCATTTTAAGTTTAAAATGGGGAGTATCCATCCAAAGAAGAGACGTGCTGGGAGAAGTTCATAAAGGATAACTTAAAATGTCATTCTTGCCTCAAATATTCGCACAGCTCCTATATCAAAAATCTGAGGCTGTAGTCATATTTACATGCATACACTAGTTTAGAAGCTGGATTTTGAGCAATTGGTCATTTAGGGATATGGCTGCTGCTGCTGCTGCTAAGTCACTTCAGTTGTGTCCGACTCTGTGCGACCCCATAGATGGCAGCCCACCAGGCTCCCCCGTCCCTGGGATTCTCCAGGCAAGAACACTGGAGTGAGTTGCCATTTCCTTCTCCAATGTATGAAAATGAAAAGTGAAAGTGAAGTTGCTCAGTGGTGTCCGACTCTTAGCGACCCCATGGACTGCAGCCTACCAGGCTCCTCCATCCATGGGATTTTCCAGGCAAGAGTACTGGAGTGGGGTGCCATTGCAACTGGTCTCTAACCTGATATGGGGTTGAATTCAACTTAATTTTTTTATTAGCATACTATATTTTATTGAAGAATAGTTGACTTACAATGTTTGAGGTGCACAGCTAGGTTATACATATATATTATTTTTCATATTCCCATTATAGGTTATTATAAGGTATTGACTATAGTTCCCTGTGCTATACAGTAAAACTCTGTTAATTGATGTGTATCTATTTTTTTAAATTAGAAATCTAGCATTCTATTCATACTAAGTCAAACATGTGATATCAAAATGTCATACATTTTTCAACTAGGCCAAAATTGGTAAGTTTTCTAAAATATGTATGTTTTACATACATTTATATATGTGTATACAAAAGCTTTTGTAGTACACTTGATTAAGGCCTGAGAAAGAACATCAGGTAAAAGAGACGGAAAATTGGAAAACATTTTTAAGACATAGAGTTTGCATGTTTAGTGTAAAGCCTCCAGCTGGGAGTCCAGATCTTGGCTCTGTGCTTCCCTCCTCTGAGTGAGTCCCTCTTCAGCCTTCCCACTGTTCTCTCTGGAAACTTGTTCTTTTTAAAATAAATGCCCCTCTACCTGCAGTGTCTGAATGAACCCCCTACCGCCCCCACTGCCTGGTTCTGCTTTTCTTTTGAGCCTAATGGATGGATGACGCATCACTTTGCCCACCCCAGGTGTGAGTAGGATGGGAAGCAGTATGGGGATGACAGATGTGGATGGGTCCCTGGGCTGGAAAGTGAGGACCTGTGCTCTGCCCCCGTACCCTTGCCCACCCTTGGCTCTTCCTTTCTCGGGTGCCATAGGCTCTCCCACTCTTTAGTCCTCTGGTTCTGATGGCTCTCCTTCTGGCAGGTCCTGCCTTCTCCCCTTAGGCTTACCTTCACTTGGCTCCATCCTTCCCTTCTTTCACAGGGACTGTGGATTCTTTTCGGAGAAGGCAATGGCACCCCACTCCAGTACTTCTGCCTGGAAAATCCCATGGGTGGAGGAGCCTGGAAGGCTGCAGTCCATGGGGTCGCTGAGGGTCGGACACGACTGAGCGACTTCACTTTCACTTTTCACTTTCATGCATTGGAGAAGGAAATGGCAACCCACTCCAGTGTTCTTGCCTGGAGAATCCCAGGGACAGGGGAGCCTGGTGGGCTGCCGTCTATGGGGTCACACAGAGTCGGACACGACTGAAATGACTTAGCAGCAGCAGCAGTGGATCCTTTTCCTCTTCACCAGGGAGGTGGTCCACAGAACATCAGCTCTTATTCCTGAATTTTCAACCTCATTTTACTTTTCCCTGCTGTATATACATACATTTATTTTTCTACCATCTTTCAGAGCCAACTTCCCCCACCCCGCACCCTCTCTCCATCTCAGGCTGCTCGCCTCCTTTTCACCGAGGGCCCTAGAATCTAGCTAGTAGGCCCCTGCCTCCTTTCTCTCTCCCTGTTGCCTGTGCAGCCAGACTCCTGAGTGCCCCTCCCTCAGTGAACAAATCAGACGGTCCCTCTTTTGTTCTCTCCTCATCAACACTTGTGAGGTTCTGAGTATGTGCAGACTCTATCCTGAAATTCCTTCCTTCCTACACCCCTGTGGCACATGTTTCTCCTGACTTCCTCCAGCCTCTCTGATGACTTCTCAACATCCACCATGGGACTTTTCCCCCTTGACCCACCCATTAAGTTCACTGTCCTTGAAAAATCTATCCATGCCCTTTTCCTCTTGTCACTCCATCACCCACAGCATGAAGACCCACTGGCCTCTGCACGAAGACCATCACATCTGGTATCTTCAGTCCCAGATTCTGCCCTGAGCTCCAGATTGTGGACCCAGATCCTTGTGGGCCGTCTCCACGTGCCAGTCCTTAGGCCCCCACCCCTGTGAGGTGTCCTGCCTCTGTTTTCCCAGTCAGTGTGTCTTTCTCAACCCCACCACCAGTCTTCTCCCTGCCTCCCATGGGGCATGAGGAACCATAAGGCTTCCCCTTCGTCATTGCCTTTGTGCAGGAGTTTCATTGCTTTCATTTCCTTCAGACTGGTTTCTTCACCTTCAGTTTTGCCTCCCTCCAACCATCAACCACACACTCCAGCCACACATCCAAACAACCACATCTCTGAGAAAACACTTCCAAAGGCTTCCTATTGCCTCCACCACCGAAGGAACTTACATGGTTTACTCCTGGCCTAGCCTCCTGCCTTACTGCCTACAAGAAGTCAGTACCCCATCCACATTTCCTCGGCCTGCAAAGCTGCACCAGTGCCATGAGCACCACCCCCCGCCCCCGCCCACCCCTGTGCTGGAAGAATCCCTCCTCCACTTTCCATCCAGAGACCTCCTACCTATGCATCCTTCAAGACTTGGCTCAATTCACCTGGTTCCAGAAGCCCATCTTGAGGCCTCCAAATCCTGACTCTGACCCCTACCTCCCTTTTTCCCCACTCCTGAAGCATTTAACACAGCACTGATGACACTGGATTAGAGTGTTTCTTTATCTGTCTCCCCAGCTCAGACTCTGCGACTGTTGGAGGCAAAAGCAACATACTTTTTCTCTACCTGTCATAAGTGGCACAATCAATGGCTGCTGTACAGAAGTCATTCAGGAAGGTGTTCATTACTAGTATAATAAGAAAGAGGATATTAATAAAAATAGCAACTTACATTTGAATAATTTGAATTTAAGTTTCACAAAATGCTTTCACAAACATCCTCATTTAATCCCAAAAGCAATCGATGTAGGTAAGTAGGACTGAACATGTTATCCTCGTAGCAAATGTGGACAATTTGTCTCAAAGGGAGTAGATGGTTTGGCCAAAGTGGCAGCTAGAGAGAGCCAAGTGGGTCTCTGGAAGCCTCCTCTTCTGGCTGGAGTGTCACACTTCCCTCATTTTCTGCAGAAATGGACCGGACTTTGAAATGGACAGAAATGGAGCTGTACTTCTAAAGCCTGTCTCTGTGGTTGCCTTTCCCTGCTGACTTTCAAGGGCAAATAAACCTAGATCTAGTCTCAGCGATCCACGCACTTTTGCCACATGTATAGCCAGAACCACTTTGGAACTGCTGGAAATCTGTTGTCCTCATTCCTGCTTTTCTGTCTTAGACATGTAACCGAGTCTCCCAGGGCATGAGAACCGGAAGTCCCTTCCTTCCTCCTGTATACTGAGTGCCAGAATTGATGCAGTCGAAGGCAAGGTTTCTTTACATGTAAAGCTTAGTGACTCTGGGCCCAGATGAACTACCAGGAACTTCTCAGAACCAAAAGTTAGAATGGGGAAATCCTAAACTTTAAGAGGAAAAGTATTCAATTTTGAAGATCATATTTGTGTGGGCTGGTTTAGGATCATTCTTTAGTAGGTGAATGAGTCACACCATGACCCAGAGAAACCAGTGGATATAAGTGTCTAAGAGTGTAAGAAAAGGTTCCAAAGTACCAGCCGTGGAGACGGCCACACCATAACAGCTGCCAGGACAGTGTGGCTGTTTGCAACAAGATTAATGCAGTCTCTGTAAGCAAAACGTTCCCCGAGCCACAAAGCAGTTGCTAAATTTCCTGGTATAGCTTGTTTGGGCTTTTCTTTCCTGTCTGTGACCACTGGTGTTTTGCATCCCAGTTTTGTGTTAGATTGCAATGAGCATGTATTACCTAAGGGGTTTCTTCAGAAGAAAGAGTTTGTTGAGTTCACTTGCAGCTCAGGATGCAGTACCAGAAGTGAGGGGGCGTCTGGGACCAGTAGGTCACTGGCCCACAAAGCAGTTCTTGGCTGCAGCTGACTAGTTAGTCATTCACTGGGGATTCATGCAGCACCTACTCTGTGCCAACACTGTTCCAGACACCAGAGTTTCTACAACAAACAAGACTGGCCAGGCCTCGGCTCTCAGAGTGCACACATCCCACTGCGGAGAAGACAACTGAAAAAGAAAATAAATAAATGAAAGAGAGAACATCAGCTCATGGTAAATACTATGAAGCAACTAAAATCAAGTGCTGTAATAGAAGGGACAGAAGTGTGCCTGAGGCCTAATTTGGGATGAATGATCAGGGAACACCTCACTGAGGAGGGGACTCCTGAAGCCAGGAAGGCCAGTTAAACCAAAACAAACAAACAAACAAAAAACCCAACCTGATTTTGCAGACCCAGTCAGTGAAGGTCAAAAATGTCTCTTGTGGCTGACCTGGCAAGGTCTGTAAATGGCTGACTGTGATACCCAGGGCCACAAAGAGGACCAATGTCATTTGCTGCTGTTTCATGAATATAGTTACTAAAAACTTCTCCACAGTTTGCAAAGCACCTGAAATATTCAAGGTGGAAGCTGATTCAAAGAAATCTGATGAAATCTCTTTGTTTTCTGCAGGAAGATGTGGGGTCTAGGGCACCAGCCTTGGCTTTGTATTCATGTGTTCATTCCATAGATATCTTCTGAGCTTTCACCTTGCACCCAGGGGTGGGCTGGGAACCCTGGAGATGTAGTGGTGAACAGATGCGAAGGCCTTCAAGGAAGTAACAGTCTAGAGAGGGCTATGGCATGTGGACCATATAGGAGGAAATGTGTTGAAAGCCATCATCCCAATACCCTATGCTGGTCTAGCCAGGAGTCTTTGTCCATGGTTCTGTATTTGTCAATTCAATCATTTATCAAATATGTATTGTATACCCACTGTGTGTCAGGCCTTGAGCTACAAAGGACAATAAGGCAGAAGGGGGTCCCTGGTTGCTAAGGACTTAAGCTGTAGTCAGGAGGAAAGAGACAACAAAACATTACACAAAGAAATTAACAAGGTAATTTCTATACTGATGAAGTCTTCTGAGGAAATTAAAGTAGGGCATGAGATAGCCCTGGGGAGGGAGATGTCCTCTAGAGAAGACTGTGAAGGGTGGGAGGATTCAGCAAGTCAAAATCTCAGGAGAGAACGTGACGGGTAGGGACATGGTAGGGAAAGTCCTGCATCAAGAAAAAGCAGTGGCGTGCTGGGTGAACAGCAAGGCCACGTGCCTGAAACATGCTGACCAAGGGAAGTGGGGCCCTCACTCAGCCTCAGGAGAGCTGGCAGGTCACAGGGGACCTTGATAGTCTCAGTGATAAATCTGTGTCCAACCTTAAGAGCAATGGGAAACCACTGGATCAGTGATGCCTAATAGAGAATAATGTGTGATTTAAAATGTTCCAGTAGCTACATTTTTTAGAAGTACAAAGAAACATTAATATTAATTATAATATTTAATCCAATATATCCAAAAGATTACTTCAGTATGTAATTCATGTGCAAAATTATTAATGGGGTATTTGACTTTCTGTTCGGGTGAACTAATACAAAGAACTGACTCATTTGAAAAGACCCTGATGCTGGGAAAGATTGAAAGCAGGAGGAGAAGGGGATGACAGAGGATGAGAAGGTTGGATGGCATCATCGACTCAGTGGATATGAGTTTGAGTGAGCTCCGGGAGTTGGTGATGGACAGGGAAGCCTGGTGTGCTGCAGTCCATGGGGTTGCAGTCAGACACGACTGAGCAAGTGAACTGAACTGAAGTTTTTGACAGAGGTGTCTTTGTCATACTGAGAGCACTTCTCAATTCAGATCAGCCACATTTCAAGTGCTCAGTAGATGCCTGTGGCCCATGACTACCATACCGGCCAGAGAAGCATGGGAAGGTCTAATGATCATCACCCCTCAGAGAGCCAGGCTCAGGGTTATTTCATTTCTCCCTTCCCCCAGCACCTACTTGCTCTCATCATCCACCAAGAGCTTAGATAATTCTCTCTCAAACCACTGCCTATCTCAGTGTCAACCCCAGCTCAAGTATCATCAGTATTTTGCACATCAGTGATTGCTACATCCTCAGAATTGGATTTTTGCCTTTGCTCTAACTCTGTCCATCTCTTGCCATTGAACTACTGATATTTCTGCTAAAACACAGCTCCCTCTTCTTCCTCCTCCCATCTGAATCTTCCATAGCTCCCACTGCCCTCACTGGCACAATTAAAACCCAGGTCCCAGCTTCATCTACGTCATCCCACTTACACAGTGACTTACGCAAGTAATGAAAGTCATGTAACTTCATTTTCCTTAAGCAGTATGAACACATATCCTTAAACACTATGAGCAACTGTGGTCAAGCATTGGAAGCTTTTGGGATTTTGTTTCCATCTACTTTCCTTTAATAGTAATTTTCTTCTCTGTAAAAAAAAAATGGTTTCTATTTTTTTATTTGATAATTTTTTTTCTTTTAAAGTAATTCCAGGGACCTGCAACATTTGGATATGAGTTGTTTACTTATTGTTTGATTTCTTGGTAGTTATCATCCTGCAAGCCAACTGCTAGCAATAGTGATATAAGGCAAATGTGCATAATCAGGCATCACATGGGATACGTGTGTACATAAACATTTCAGCTAAAGTAAATTTAATTGTATCTTGAACCACCTATGAAATTACTTGAAATTATAAGAAACTCTATGAGCTATAACAAGCCAAGGCTGGAAACCTCTAAAATCCTCCTTGACTTTGGTTATGACCTTGTAAGATCAACTGAGCTGACATTTTTGAAGTACAGTTAAAGGTCATTCCTCATTTTTATCTTTTTCTTCTTGGTTGAAACATTTAAGTAGCTGAATATGTAATTTTTGCAGATCCCACTCCTAAAGAGCCATCAAACCCAAAATTCACATGATGTCCACATGTCCACACAACTGTTCTTGACTATTTATAGATGTGAGATATGAACTCCAGAAATAGACTGGATGTGAAATAAGTCATAAATTGCTATTGAAGGAAGTTTGTGCTTATATCTCTGGAAAGGAATATTAAAAGACCAGGAGGGGTTCACAAGCTTGCTCCAGCTGGACTCCCCATTCCCTAAAGCTTGTCTATCGACTTGATTCTAAATTGCTTTGAGAACCTACTTCTGTTCTTTGCATGTATCTGAGTATAAATGAAGGTCTAATAGTACTTTTTGCTTGTCTAACAGGCACATAAAGGCATTTTTCCTTGCCAGACCATGGCTTCCAGGGTTTTTCTAAGAAAATCCATCAACAAAGTTTGTAAAGCTCATGGCTCCACAGGCCGTCCAGAGATCTTTTCTGTGCTTCCTTGCAACGCTGAAAGAACCCTCATTGAGCACCTACTGTGTCCTCATGCTGTGTCACTGTGGAGAGGGGGATGAGTGAGACGCCAGTCTCTCCATCTCTGAAGAATTCAGGAACAAATAAAAAAAATTTCAAAAGGGGGCCCCCTAAGGTGATTCAAGCAAAATGAGCACTATTTTTTTTTTTTTTTTTTGAAAGACTGGAGAGTCCAGGCAGTTTGGCAAGAGCAGAGGGAGACGAGAGGTTAGAAGAAGCCCGAGGGCTGGGTGTGGTTTCCAGTGTGAAGGCAGAGAAAGGCCAGGTCTGACCAGTTTCATGTGCTAATGAGTCACAGCCATCAATCAGTTTAAGGTCCAAGAAAAACTTGTCTCTTTAAATCCCCTAGAGGGGTGCAGGTGGAGTCAGAACCGGACCTGGAGATGGATCTTGCCCCAACTCACTGTGACCTTGGTAATGTCACTTGCCCTCATTTAACTACGGTTTCTTTATCAGTAAAATGGGAACATTGGATCATACAGTCCCAGGAGTCCTCCAACTCTGAGACCCAAGTTCCCTGAATTGCCCTCCCAGTAGGCCTGCTCCCTGAATGAGGGTCTATATGTATGGACCTGTGAACTACGAGACTGTTTATGCCAGATGTTGCAGTTAGATGGCTGTGATCCATGGATTGTAAGTCGACATTAACCTGCCCTCAGAAACAGAGCCCCTTTCAATTGCTTATTTCTCCACCCTTCTCCCCAGTCTCTGCCTGGTTCTTATTCTGACCTCCTGGTTCTTATTCTGACCTCCTTATTCAAAGGAGGTAGAAGGGTAGAAGGGTCTCCCTCTACCCTTCTCTATCTGGTTCATGTTTTAACCATTGATTCAACAACCATCTTAGCACCTGCTATGCCCACCCAGTACCCTTCTCTCCCAGCCCTACTCTGAAGTGAACTTCTAGGTGCAAAAGGAAGAGGAGAAGGAAGGGAGACTGGGCTGTCCTGCACTGTCAGGCTGGTCCTGAGAACTTGATGTTGGGCTCCTGAGCTCTGGGGAGGCCCTGTCCCCCTGTGGGTGGCCCCCACAGCAGCAGCCATCCATTTCCTGGATTTTCGCCAGATTCCCTGGAGAACAAGGGGGAGTTCCTATTCCCTGGATCCCACCACTACCAACTCAGCCTTTCAAAATGAAACTGGAGACTCCCTCCCCTCACTCTCTCCCCAGTTCTTTTCCCTCTCAGGTTAAAGCCTTTTCAGACCCTTTGACCTCCTTGCACCCAAGGATAGTTGGGTGTATAGATGAGGGAGGTAAGTGACCCCAAGAAGTGGAAGGGCAAATGTGGGCATGACAAACCGCGAGGAGCGGGCACTGGACCCCAACAGAAGGTCAGAGCTGTGCAGGAAGTTGTGTTGGAGGATGGAGAATTAATGGAGTGAGGCCCCTGGCCAGGCCTGACTGACTACGCAACTAGGTGTCAAGGTTCAAGTTACCTGAGAGCAGCTGTCATTTTTCTGACACCTTCAAGCCACCATCTCTCCCCTCCCTGTGACTCCTTATTTCTTTGACCCAGGAGGGGCTGTGGAATCCCGTGAGACTCAGAGCTGGAGG
The DNA here is from genome assembly GCA_935064755.1 of Tragelaphus eurycerus. Lineage (NCBI taxonomy): Eukaryota > Metazoa > Chordata > Mammalia > Artiodactyla > Bovidae > Tragelaphus > Tragelaphus eurycerus. The sequence goes on along the minus strand of CAKXYN010000018.1, from coordinate 26,031,937 downwards.
ACACCTACCTCAGGAAGCTGGGGCAAGCCCCTCTCATCCCCACCCCATGGATGTGGCTGGTCTGGGCCCCGCCCACCTGGAGAGTGACATCTCTCTGAGGTGGGAGCCACTCCCTTCCTTTCTGTCCTGTGGGAGCCACGTCTCATTTTTCTTGCTCCTGAAGAGTGTTCCTGTATGTAATTAAGGGGGTGGTGAAGGCAGGAAAGGAGAATTTTGAACCGGGGACCCAGGGCTGCCCAAAGTCATTGCAACTTCTGACTGAAAGAGGAGAGAATCTCTGAGTTGGGGAGAGGAGGGTTGTTGAATTGGGGTGAGAGTGGGGTGGTGGGTGTGGAGAGAAACAGAAAGAGAGAGGTAGAGACAGACAGAATGAGAGTGATTTATGCTATTCTGAGAGCAAAAGCTTAGACTCTGGTCCCTCCCCAGAGCCTAAGAATCTCAGTATCTCAATCTCTCTCTTTCAGCCCATCCCCCTCCCCGATGTCCCTCTCCATCTTCTTTTGCTTCAGTGGTTGCGTTACCATTTGCCAAGCTACTTGGGACCTGGGGTGTAACTTCAGCGCCAGCTCTAAGTCTTCCCCCTCCTCTAGGAATTGTACACGTAAACCACTGAGAACAGAGCCCTCCTCACCAGAAACAGCACACAGGCTTTTGCTCAGCCTCTGTGGCCTTGGACCAGCTCCTGGGAAAGGCCCCTGTCTGGAGACAGGCACCCACACAGCCTGCCTCACTGCCGGGAGCCCCTGCCGCCAGGGGAACAGACAGGCAGGCCGAGCTCACCGGCACCCCTTACCCTGGGCTGAACTGGGTCCAAAGCACAAGGCTTCTCTCCCAGGGGGCCAACCACTCAAGTCAGTGACCTTGAAAAAGTTATTTTTGTCTCTACAGACTTCCCTTTCCCTGTTTTTAAATAGATCAGAGATTTATGCTGCTTAATTCATAAAGAAGGTGCATGGAAAAAGGCTGACTGGTTCTGAAGTGTTTTTGGCTTCCTGAGAAGAGCCCAAGGTTCCAGGAAACCTCCTTGAGCCACACAGACTCATGCGCACATACAAGCATGATGCACAAATCTGCCCTCAAGCTCACGCCACACCACACCCATTCCCCGACGGGGCTGGATGGCACCAGTCACTGTGCCCGCAAGTTGCTCACGGTCCAGGAGGGAGACAAGCACGTAAACAAGTACAGCCAATACAGAGTGTTAGCAACCAGCAGGAAGGAGAGAACACAGGGCGTGAGAAGGCTCAGAAGAAGGGGAGTTTCTGCTCTGTGTATGGCTTGAGAGACAGGGGTGTGGAGGCTCTGAGTGGTGAAGGAAATGTGGGATTTCATCACTTGGACAAGAGGGGCTGAGGCTGGTGGCAGATATCTTCCAGCAGAAGGAAAACGTGTTCAAAAGCACAGAGCCCCAGACCAACACGGAAGAGTCAGGGCACCATGAATTGTCCCTCCCTTGGAGCTGGACCACAGGAGGGAAGCAGAACACTAGGACATGAGCAGGGGAGGATGGAGGCTGGATAAGGAAGGCTGGATTCTGAAGGTCATTGTGTCCCAATATTTGCAAGTGATTTCTATACTAAATTCCAATATTCTTCTTGAACCTTTAAAATGTAATAGTCTTACTCTTCTCTCTGCTGATTGAGAAATTGTGTAAGCGTGATGGGCATCCAAAACCCCCTCAGTAACCCTGAGACTCCACCCACCCCGATACCTGTCTCCACACCAGCCTGGATGTTGGAAAGCATTACTTGGGAGGACCATTTACTGTACCATTCAGGGTGGTTCACTTTGGGAAGTGAAAGTGTTTACAATGAATAACTGCACCAAGGCAACAACAACACAACAAGCAAAAACTGAGACCAATCTGGGCAAATCAGGATGCTGGGTCACCCTAACTAAAGATTTCAGGCTACCACTGATGGGTTTTATAGATGTAAATGGCGTGATCAGATTCACGGTATTGGAACTGAGTTACTCTGTGATTTTCATTTCTTCAAGAACAGAGGGAGTAAGAGGATAAGGATGGTCCAGATGTTCTCAGAGGTCATTTCTAGCTTTGACATTCTATAAATCTGTTTGGTAGGCATTGGAACAGTGAGAAGGGTTGGATAAAAGATAACTTCAAGGAAGTTTTGGGGGTGGACTGCAATTCAACCTAAACCATGAAGATACATACCAATATCCTGTGTTTTTAGTTGAAACCCAATGAAAGTGCCCAAGAAAAACACTCCCAAGGAAACTCCACTCATCCATCCATTCAGGAAGGGAAAGGCGATGCCCGTGAAAACATTCCATTGAAATTAAAGCCCTGCTGCCAATCAACCTCTCCCACAAGTCCTAGTCCTCCCTCCCTCCTCCTCCTGACTCTGACAACAAGCAGGTGAGATGTGAGTGGATCTGTAAAAGGATGTGAGCTTGAAATGCTTAAGTTAGTGCTATTGGCTCAACCGCCATAATAATCCTCTCCCTCTTAAAAACCCTGTCACAGAAAAAAACCTTCATGGCTCCTCAGTGTCCTGAGAATAAAGCACAAACTCCTCAGTTACCATCTCAAGACAGTCTGCAATACAAAGACAAACCACTTTCTTCATGCATTTTTTTCTTTCAAGCTAATTGGAATTTGTGCCGAGCACCCTTTATTCTCTGTAGGTGCTAACTCAGTTTATGTACAGCCTATGTATCAAAATTATATCAATAAATTTCATCTCTTCCATGAAGTTTGTCTATCCTTCTCCCTCTCTTCTTTCAAGTTACTAAACACTTATCTTTCAAGATTCCTATATACTATACTTCTAAATAAAGGTATAATTAATGAGTGTAGGTATCTATCTCTGAATCCTCTTTCCTAAGGAACTAATAACAAATGTGGTGTAAAAAGTTTAGATTCATTTCTATGTATCTCACATTAGGCTATTTACATCCAGTTTGGAGACACAAAGGAGCTAGAATTAACCAAATGCTTTTGAAAAAGGACAAAATTGGAGGATTACGGTATCTGATCTCAAGACTTATTTGAAACCTACAGTAATCAAGTTAGTGTGACATTGGTATAGTGATGATGGGCAGATAGATCAATGGAAAAGAGAGAATCCAGAAATAGATCCTACATATATAATCAATCAATTTTTGAAGACAGGCAAAAACAATTTAATGAGAAAACGTTGACCTATTCAACAAATTGTGCTGGAACAAAATTGGATGAACAATGCAAAAAAAAAAAAAAAAAGAACTTCGACTGATACCTCACATCACATTGAAAAAATAATCCTAACAGATCTTACTCTAAATATAAAGCCTAAAACTATAAGACTTCTAGAAGAAATATAGGAGAAAATCCTTGTGACCCAGGGTTAGACAAAGATTTCTTAGCTATAACCCCAAAACTCTAGTATTTACATTACAGAAAATCAGTAAATTCGACTTCACAAAAATTAAGAACCTCTCATCAAAAGACAAGGCCTCCCAGGTGGCACAGTAGTAAAGAATCCACCTGGCAATGCAGGAGACGAGAGAGACGCAGGTTTGATCCCTGGGTCGAGAAGATCCCCTGGAGTAGGAAATGGCAACCTGCTGCAGTATTCTTGCCCGGAAAATTCCATGGACAGAGGAGCCTTGTGGGCTACAGTCCATGTAGTTGCAAAGAGTCACGGTCTTACTGAAGAGACACCACTAGAAGAAGAGAAGGGTTTTCATTTGTTTGTCCATTTTGTTTTAACCTCGTCAAGCCCAGCTTCCTCCACAATCTAGCCCAGCAAACTCACAATGTACTGCTGTTCCCACTAAGCATCCGCACTGGCTACTGGATCATCTGAGTCCAATTTCTTGAGACTTGCACCAATTACTTCTGAACCACAAGTGGTCCCTTGGGATAGGATTAAGGGACTGGTCCACAGGGCCTTAGAACTGAAAGGAGTTTTTAGGGGTCTTCTGGTTTCATTCCCCTCTGACATATCTCCTGGGATGGAAGACTCCCACTGTTCACAAATATGATGCAACTAGCTACATTTCAACAGGAAGAAATGGAAAGAGGACAAGAAGAAGTGAGCAAGCAGTCCTCTTGAACCCATCAGAATCCCTATCCTTTCTTTCAGTGTGATTCGGCAGGAATCTTGAACTGGGGAGCAAATCAGTATCTTCTCAATAGAAAATACATGTCTGTTGCCCTGTGATGGAGAAGAGATGGGGTTTTTCTCTCTTAGATGGATTTGAAAAATCGGACTTGAGTTACCAACAAGTTCTTTTAAAAAAGAAGACAGTTTGCATTTGTGACCCAATGGGCTATTTCTGTTTTGTTGGAGTGGTTTATGTTAGCTAGTTTCAATGAACTTTGAGCACATGTCTTAATGCTGCACTGTCTTGGCTTTCCCAGTTTCATACGTTTAGAATCAAGAGCCTGGGCCTGCCTTTCTCCTCCTCACAAAGCTCATAAGAACGCTGGGTCTGGGGAGAGAAATAAAGCTCTGAACAGAAAGACCAAGGCTGTGTCACTTCTAGTTCTCCTTGACATCTTTCCAAGCTTGGTGATTTCGGCTACTTTTCTGAAGGGAATAATCTTTTAAGCTCTCCATCCAATCTATTGTCAGACAGGAGTTTAAACTCTTTCCTTTTCTAAGTTTATCAGACAGGTCTACAGAGACTTCCTGGGAGAATGTTTACAAAGGACTTTGTTGCCAAGAAAAGAGAGAACGAGAAAGGTAGGGTTTCTGAAGAGCAGTTTCAGAAGCAGTGAGGTTAAAACATAAAAGGACCTTTCTTTCTCTTACTAACAGGTTGTCCTAAGGCCAGCGATGGGCAGAACACTGGGAGATGAGGGCAGATGGCTTCACTGTTGGAGAGGCTCCCTCATCATCACTTGAGCCAGTGGGATTTGCCTCTTAGGGCTGGCTTGCACTCTCCTGTTGCAGAGTTGGAATTATTCCAGAGATTAAAGCCCGTAGTTCTATTTCCCGCCACTCCTCTGCTCCTTTTAGAATCTCTATTTCTCTGGGGGATCTTCTTAAAAGGCAATGTCAGGCTTGGTAATAGTATCAGATCGATATAACTATGTAGCAGTAACCATGTTAACAATATATTCATCTCCACTGGGGAGAGGGGAATTCTAGAACATGGTAATCACCATATCCAATAAATCAAGTGATAAAGGCACAGTGCGTTTACAGCATGGCTTCAGTAATTTCAGAATTATTTAGAAATTGTGTACCTATTCAGGTATTTACAATCTTGAAGTCCCCAACTATAGAAATCTAAATGCATTTGGTTTATCAAATTTGGATTAGTATGTGAGAAATTTCTCCCCATATGTAAACATACATTAATACAAAGTTAGGTGTGGAAAATAACTTCTTTTAATGTATTACTTTAGATGTTTAAAAAAATTCTATAAAAACAAATACTTCTACAGCCAGTCTTAAGGAACAGTTTTTCTCTCTGATCAGGATGATTTCATTTTATCCTGGTAAAAGGTAAGTTTTCATCATCATAATCAAGCAGGAGAGAAACTGTTCCCAGTGGGCTGCATGGCAAGTTGTGTAATGTAGTTAATTTTAATTAGCAAGCTCTATTTCTGAATTGTTAATCTCCATTCCAGTCAAGACGGAAACTAAATGGGTTCCTCCCTCCTTCTTCAAAGAACTATTACATTTCAAGTGTCTTAGGAAAAGAAAATGAATCTATCCTATTTGTCAGAAAGCTGTAGTCTTCAACCGTAAGAAGAAAGACCTTGTTACGCATGTCAACATCCTTGTGTGATGAAAAAGAAAACCTCAAAGTTCTTCCAAAGAGTATCCACTGCAAAGTGAGTGGGTGGGAGGGCTGTGTGTTGGGAGAGAGGGGAGGAGGGTTGGCATTCAAGAAGAAATTTCCATGTGGGTTCAGTAGACAGGGAAATCATATTATTAGGTACAAAACTCTAGCTTTCAGTCATGGAATAATAGCATGAAAAGTTGGGAACAAAATTTTATGTTTCATGGTACTTTTTTTTTTTTTTTAGCTACACCACAGGGCCTGTGGGATCTTAGCTTCCTGCCCAGGGGTTGAACCTGTGTCCCCTGTAATGGAAGCATGGAGTCTTAAACACTGGACCACCAGGGAAATCCCTTTAAACAATTTTTTTTTTGGCTGTGCCAAGCTGCAGGTTTGTGGAATGTTAGTTACCTGACTAGGAATTGAACCCGGCCCTGGTAGTGAAAATTCAGAGTCCTAATCACTACTAGACTGTCAGATAATTCACAGACTTTTCAAAAAATTAGTTCTTGTTTCTTAGAGCACTTTTAGGTTCAGAGTATTTTTTTAAAAGAAGAAAAACCATAGGTCTCCACATATTGCCAAGAAAGACCTCTAAGAACAATGAGTGAGTGAGTGAAAGTCGCTCAGTCGTGTCCGACTCTTTGTGACCCCATGGACTATAGAGTCCATGGAGTTCTCCAGGCCAGAATGCTGGAAGGGGTAGCCGTTCCTTCTCCAGGGGATCTTCCCAACCTAGGCATCGAACCCAGGTCTCCCCATTGTAGGTGGATTCTTTACCAGCTAAGAACAATGAGTAGCAGTAAGATTATTGAGAATTAAGGAGAATCCTAGAACAGGCTTCACTGATCTAAGTTCCTTCTACCCGCCACTGGGTGGTAGTGTGATTGAAACCTTCAGTGCTAGGTAAACTGTCCTCAAATCCCTCAGGTCACTGATGTCACCAGCTGGGACGTGTGTGTGAGTGTGTGTGTGTGTGTTTCTTTTGAATCAACAGAATGCTGTCCTGATTGAATGTGATCTGCAGACATTGTGACAGAGGGTATTGTTCTGCCCTTTTCAATCAACAGTTTTCCATCCAGAGGACACAGGGGTGGCTTAGAAAGAGGTCACCACGGGGCATATGGCCTGCCCTATGGTCCTGGGCTTGTTTTATGACACCAGAAGATATGCATAGTCAGCCCAAAGGGATGAAATCAAACTCTTTCAATTAAATTTTAATCATGCACATGCGTCCATTCCACTGTCTCCCTGATAGTCAAAAACCTTACAGTTGCCTAGGATAAAGGATTTTAAACTTTTGTCGAACCCCGATGAGCGACAAGTTTGGAAAGATTTTTGCTTATCAATGTTCCACTTTTATTACATTATAATTTTTTTCTCATTTTTCATTAATGAAAGCTGCTAACAATAACAGCTGCCTTTAATCAGTGGCTCACTCTGGACCAACCCCAGCAGCTCTGTGAGGTGGATGTGATTATCGTCCTTATTTTACAGGTGAGAACACTGAGGTTCAGGGAGATCAAGGCGCTTCATCAAAGTCATCCGGCCAGGAAGTGGATGAGCACAGCGTGACCCCAGACCTGTCTGCCGTCAAAGCCCAGGTGATTCATCACAATTCTATTTGGCCCAGCAGAGCCTCCAGTTTGCATGAAGCAGTCCTCAGTGCAATGATACAGCCAGGAGCGAAGGAAGGGGGCATCTTCGTGAGACTACAGCCTGTATCTAAGCAAATTCAGAATTCCTGTCAAGCTATTTGAAATACTGAAAATTGTTCACAGACCTCTTCTCCTCTTCCCTGCCATGAACAGATTTAACTATCCCCCTGTGGACTCAGAGATAGAGAATCACTTGCTATGTCCCATGCCCTCACCTAGCAGACAGCTGGATTTTCAGTGGATCTGTGGGGTGGATATCTGTGCTAAGTGTGCCTCCCAGCCCCCTGCACTGTCAGAGACCCCCGAGACAGGAGAAATGGTAAACAGGCTTAGGTGAGGCAGGACTCCTGATTTTCCTTATTTTTTTTGTCTGCAAAATTGCTTTCCTTGGGATGCTATTCCTCACCGCCCAAGAAGTAAAGTCTTCAGCCTTGACTAACAAATATAGGAGAACTCTTTTTTTAAAAAAGCTAAGTTCTTCAGTTGTGTGATGTTACAAGCATGTGATCTGATGTCTCTAAGATTCCAGAGATACCACACGCTGGCTGCTGCTGGCCATTTTGAAACAATCCGGGACCTAAACCTACAGGCCAAGGAACACAAAGAGAGCTGGGCCATCATCAATCATTAGCAGCCGTCCTGAAGCTGCTTTCTCACACTACAGAGTGGGGCGCGGGGGTGGGGCAGAATGGGAACATTTCAACAGATCTTCCCCGGACTTAGGAAATGAATTAGTACCATTAGATCTTTGAGTCTAACAAGCTGAGTCGATGTTGAAAATAATATTTGAGTAACACTACGAACCCAGCTTCTCTCTCAGGTGAACCAGCCCAGAAGCTCACATTTCTGTTGACTAGGGGCTGCTGGGGGCCTGGCCTGAGCCTATTCATCTCTCTGTCCCCACAGCGCCTCATATACAACTCGGCACACTGGAATATTAAGGCTTTAAAAATATTAAGGCTTTTAAAAATAAAGCCCGGAACCTCCAGAGTTGGCACTGGAAGAGGACTGGCTAGGGAACAGGATGGGGTTCTGGGGCAGGCAGCTCCAAGAAACCTCATTCCATATCTAGGACTCGCCTTCTCCTTGGAGTGACTTGAAGTCCACCATTCCCACCTGCATGGTGGTCTCAGGAAAGGACTGGACTTCCTCTAACCTGTGGCCCCATTCATCTTTCCAGGCGAGGTCTAGAGCCTGCTGAGGGGAGGTGGGAGCATTACGAAAGACTCCACCCAGAGGATAGCAAACCACAAGAGGGACGCAGCTGAGCTCCAGTGAGTCCTTTGAATCTGGCTTTAAAGCACAGCTTTATATATCAGCACCTTGTGGGTCACTGTGGGCCCTTTTTCCCTGCTTCTGTGTGACAGAGAACATATTTCACCCATAGCCCCCTGCAGGGCTGTCTTAAGCCTCCAGAATTCTCCATGTCTGTTGCCCAAAGACATTCCACATAAGTGATTCAGAAATTCTACAAGCACTACAGGCAAATCTATATTTTTATAGTATAGTTAGAAATATTTTTAATGAAAGCAAGAATTATCCTCTATTAATACATGGAATTATACTATATTAACACATCAAAGACCATTAACAGAAGTCTATAACTCATTTAGGGCTGAACTTAGAATAAAAATTGCTTCTCAACATACTTGAGGCGTGTCCCTTGACACAAAGCCACCCTCAGAAAAATTTCCCATTTGCAATCCAGAAATGATGTAACAAAATACATTACGGAAATTTATCTGATGCAGAGGCTGATAAGTCAGCACCTGGCACCACTATTCTCCAATTTCAAGATTTTATGTTAGTCAAGACAAACAGCCTCTTGTTGAGTTGATAATTAATGTCATCCATTTAAACATTGGTAATAGGTGTATGAGCTTCCCAGGTGGCTCAGTGGTAAAGAATCCACCTGCCAAGCAGGAGACATGGGTTCAATTCCTGGGTCAGGAAGGTCCCCTGGAGAAAGAAATGGCAACCCACTCCAGGATTCTTGCCTGGGAAATCCCATGGACAGAAGAGCCTGGGGGGCTACAGTCGATGGGGTCAAAAAGAGTCAGACACGGCTTAGCAACCACCAACCACCAATAAGTTTATACCAGTAAACACCACTTTTATTTGTTTTATATATGGGGCTCCATCTCAGACTTTACTTTTTAAAAAGACTTCTATTCTTAAAAAGAGAGCGCCTCCCTAAAGCATTACTTTAGGAGTCTTTTCAGCTCTTCCTACGGACCTTGAGAGTCACCTACTCACAGATTTTTCCCTATACTTGGAGGACCAAACAGGAGAACCCTGTCCCAAGGCACCTCAACCAGAAGGCACTTGAAACTGGGAGCCGACTGAGTGGAAAAGGGCATGGTTCATAACGTCCTTTGCTGACTCTCCACTTCTCTCCCTTATGGTGATTTCCGAGGAACCATTCTCTTTTAAAGGATGCTGTGAGTTGGGTCCACCAAACCTCAGCATAAACTGAAGGGGACAGCCATCAGAAATGCTTTAAGGGATAGATTTCTTACACACAACAGTCCAGCAACTGCTAAGATTATGACAGCATCCTTCTGCATCTGTGCCAAAGGGCCCTTCAGAGTAACCTAGACCAAGCCGGCATTTACATGTGAGGAAACTGAGGCTCAGAGAGAGAAACGACTTAGCCACGGTCACACCATGTACCCTCCCTCCTCTTTTCAAGATGCCCTTCGTCCTCACTCTTGAAGAGAATAAGCTCTGAGGGGAGAGGGTTAACCTTCACTCTGAAAGATGCTAGTAGTGATTTATACTTTTAAATGTGGCTAATGGTAGAAATAAAATGATAATGAGAAAGTAACTCAGGCTTTCAAAGTAACTGTTCACCAAAGCGAACATTAAGCCTGATTTGATCACACCCATTAGAGATTTCAACTGAACATTACAGGCATGTTTCTTGGGAATTTGTCTGATGGATGTGGCAGGGTCAGCTGCTAGGGATAAAGAACCATCTCTGAAATGTTCCAACTAGACAAATTTTTATCAATTACAGGTATAAGGGAATTTAAAATGCTACACATAAATCAAATTATTTCTAAAGTGAAACAGCTATTTTCAAAAATTCTTTTCTTATAATGCAAATTGTTTTACCTTTATTGGCCTGTGTCATAAGTAAAAAGGTATTTGAGGAGGATAGATTTTATTTATTGTTTCAGATGTTGGGTTTTATAAAGTGAGAGACACCTATATGGAGAGCTTTACATCTGGGAAGTACCTTAAAAACTATCTAGTCCAAACCCTTCATTTTCTGAATGAGGCAGCTGTGGTCCAGAGAGGAGAAGGAACAGTCCCAAGGTCACACAGCAGCCAACATCAGAACCAGCAGCCCTCAGATCCAGGTCAAGGTGTTGTTTGGTTAACGACCAGCAGAGCTCTCTGCTCTGTGAGTTGCAGGAACAAGATTACAGTACTGAAAATACAAAGGCAAACAGTCTACTTCCTTTATAAGTCATTTTCTTCCACTTTAAAAAATGTATTATTTTTACTTATTCAATTTTCAAAAAATTTTAAAATGGCATATAATGAGGCACTTGCAATCAAACAAGGAAGGAAGGAATGAAGGGAGGGAAGAAGGGAGGAGAGAAGGGAGGGAAAGAGGAAGAAGAGACAAAAGAAAGAAAGAAGTAGAAATAAGAATGTGTGTACCATGCACACACTTATGCATGGTGTGTGCATGATCTTGGCAAGGTGGTCAAGGAATGCATATTTTGAGAGAAATCAAAATCTCTAATAAGACGGTCACTAGAACTGAATTAGTTCTGAGCTTCCTGGTAATAAAAGTTTCATTTGCTTATTTATTTCCAAAGAAATCGTCTATAGAGGTGTAACTAGAGAGTCTCCCTCTCTCCCCTCTAATCCCATTGCATCTTCCTACACACCAACCTGAGGACCACGGAGCAGAGATGCAGCACTTTGGAGCTGAAGACCCCCTAGACACCACCAAGGCCATCCCTCCAGGGAGGGAGGGAGTTTGCTATAGTGATGGCAGAGTCCAAGAAAACCTATGTCTGAATCTCAGGGATGTTAATTTTTTTAACTTTTTAGATTTGTTTTTATAAACATCCCCAGGTACATAGCAATAGACAGCATCCCCTCATCCCTAGTCACTGCCCCAAGGACCCTGAGCCTGATGGTCATGGAATGCTTTATAGCTTTGGTATTTTAGTTATAACACTCCTTCATGCCTAGCATGCTTCATGGAACCTCAGCTGATCTCTATGAGGCAAGAGGACAGAAGAGAAAATTGGGCTTCAGAGAGTCCAACTCTGTTCAAGTCAAGCTGCTAGTGGATCAGCTTCTGGCTGTGAATCAAACTGCTGAAGGCAAGGCTACTCTCTCTGCTCCATGCGGTGGCCTCAGTGAAAAAGCAGCAGACAGTGACAGAGGAACCAGTGCATCCTGCTGTCCACTGAACCCCAGTTAGTACATCGTGACAGCGAGCTGGGGCACCAGCTCCATGGTGCAGGTACCATGTCTTAAAGCATTAAACAAATAATATAAGGGGATTTAAGTGAAATGGTTGTCCTAAAGGGATGTGGTATTTGTTCAAAGTAAAGCCTTCAAGGACTTTGTGCTTAAAGTTTTACAGAACACTCTGGGTAGCACAACAGATGACTGGCAAACCTCATGATCACCCAGGGATTTCAGGGCATCAGGTTAACACTGTTCACAATTCAAGGAAATTAAGAGAAGTTTCAAAATGAGATTCACCAGGTCGCAAAGGAGTGAGAACCAAGGGAGGTATGCTGCTGCTGCTGCTGCTAAGTCGCTTCAGTCGTGTCCGACTCTGTGAGACCCCATAGATGGTAGCCCACCAGGCTCCCCCATCCCTGGGATTCTCCAGGCAAGAACACTGGAGTGGGTTGCCATTTCCTTCTCCAAGGGAGGTATAGGGAAAAGTAAAGCAGCGGTCGGAGAAGGCAATGGCACCCCACTCCAGTACTCTTGCCTGGACAATCTCATGGACGGAGGAGCCTGGTGGGCTGCAGTCCATGGGGTCGCTAAGAGTCAGACACGACTGAGCGACTTCACTTTCACTTTTCCCTTTCATGCATTGGAGAAGGAAGTGGCAACCCACTCCAGTGCTCTTGCCTGGAGAATCCCAGGGATGGGGGAGCCTGGTGGGCTGCAGTTTATGCGGTCGCACAGAGTTGGACATGATTGAAGTGACATAGCAGCAGCAGCAGCAGCATGGGAAAAAAAAAAAGAATACTTCCGTAGTCAGGATCCTACTTCTGGACTGAACCACCAAGTTTAACATAATAATAATAGTAGTAGTAATAGTAATAATAACCTGATACCCTGATTTAGTTTAAGTATGAAAGTCAGTGTCCACAGGCAGCTGCTGAGCTAGGCGAATCCTGTCAGGGCATCCATGGATACGTTGTCAGGGACACAGGATAACTGAAAGCAGAGAGGGCCAAGTGAGGGCATCAGCCCCTCCTGCCCTCTGCCCAGCCCCCGTTTGAATTGCAATGCTGGCAGTTAGAAAAAGTGTCTCCATCTTGTAAACACAGCAAATTTGATCTGGAAATCATTGAGAAAACATAAACCCAGAGCCTCATGTGGTCATGTTTACACTATTTCAGCCTCAGTGAAAGATGAGCCTGTTATGGAAGGACTGGTTTTTTTTCAAAGGCTCTTTTCTTTTTAAAATGAAAATCCTGAGTACACATTATTATGAAGACCAAAGTCCTGGCAAAGACACCATAAGGGCCTGAACAAGATTTGATTAAGCAGGTAACAGACATAATGTCACTTTTTTACGTAAAAGTGTCTTCTGCAATTGCAGAAATTCTCAATTATTTTTGAAGTCAGTTCTTTTTGAGGTGGAAATTAACAGTAGTGGAGAAGCTTCTAAACTATAACTTTAGTTAAGAATATGGTTTCATGACTATTTCATGTTTCTCAAATCCCTTCTAAATTTGCAGTAACATGGACAAGGAATTTAGTCCAATTCCCTTCATTTAATCCATAAATAAATAGAGGCACAGATGGAGAAAGTGACTTACTTAAGGACAGAGCTTATTAGTGCCAGAGGCAAAAATAGGACAGTGATTTCCTGATTTCAACTGGTTCTTTCAGGATATGTCTCTTTCAGGTGTTGTTATTTATGTAACGTTTTGTCCAAGGACATTTATTAGAAATTGTGTTCTATATAGAGTTGGTATAGAGCCGGCAATGGATTTTATTCCATAAACAGGGGCATGAAATAAATACCACATGATTTTTCTAAAAACAAATTCTGATTAGGAGTGTCTCATTCACTAGGCTGGTGGAGGAATTTACCCATTCGGTCATATGTGAATGTGGCTTGTCCTGGAAGCGGCAGCAGGACACCCACCTAGGAGCCATAGAGGTGGAGCAGCGTCACAGCCTTGGACTTGATGTGTTCACAGACCAAGGTCCCTACAGGCTGTCTGGTCACCTGCACTGGAACCATGGCCTCTGCTGAAGATGGGGGTCACTGGGCTCACTGAGGCTCTGCCTCTACTCTGGGGCCCTCAGAGAAAGGGGAATAACGGCTTGGAATCCCAAACTGCTTCCCTTCCAGGTCTGAGAGAACCTCTCCAGCCAGTTCTTCCCTCCCCTCCGCTGCTTCCCTTCCCTCTGCTCCCCAGCCTTCCCCACTGCCTCCTCCTAAGCCCAATTCCTCTCTAAAGCCAGGACAGAAAGGGAGAGATCACTTGTCTTGAGGAACTCTTGCTTTCAATCCTTTGACTAAAAGAGAGTCCTGAAACAAACAAACTCAGTGGCCTATTTACCTAGAATGAGAGGGGAGGAAATACAATAAGAATAAATTCCAAATGGATATCTCAATAAATTTTTCCTGCCATGTGTACATGTCATCTTACCATGCAGAATTCCGATCCTTTTGTAATGAAAACACTAATGCACTTGTACAGCATCTGATGGTCTACAGGGCACTTCAGACTCACCAACTGCTCACTTCCACAGGTTGGGTCTTTGTCACCCCATTTTATAGCTGAGGAGACCAAGGTTCACTGAAGTGATGAGATATATGTAGTTCTCTTTTCCTGGTCCTAAGGAAGGGGTGGCAACCACGCATGCCAAATATCCTCTGAACTTGTCCGAACTCTCAGTAAACTCCACACTTGTCAATACCACTCCATGATGTATTTCCTCCTTCACTTCTAAACAGCCGGATGAACTTGGGTGCAACAGCAAATGTGACTTTCAACATTCCTCTAGGGTGAGTTCCATTGTTTTTGTTCACTCAACTTCAAGGTAAAAAAAAAAGGACCACAGATCATAAACAATTTCCCTATTTTTGTTCCTCTTCAGCATTTGAGGTTTTGGAAAAGCATGAATGATGAAAACAATTGTTAAATTCCCTCGGGCTATTTGGCTGAGGTCTTTGTGCCCTGGTACCAAGACTCCTGAGACCGTGTCCTCAGCCTCTGTCTCCTCATGCCCAGCCTTATTCACACCTCCAACAGGGCTCTGGTGTTGACTGGTTGTCAACTTTGTCTCCCTGGGGAAACAGGCTGCAAACCTACTCAATCACTGCTAAGTCGCATCAGTCGTGTCTGACTCTGTGTGACCCCATAGACGGCAGCCCACCAGGCTCCCCCGTCCCTGGGATTCTCCAGGCAAGAACACTGGAGTGTGTTGCCATTTCCTTCTCCAATGCATCAAAGTGAAAAGTGAGAGTGAAGTTGCTCAGTCGTGTCCAACTCTCAGGGACCCCATGGACTGCAGCCTACCAGGCTCCGTCCATGGGATTTTCCAGGCAATAGTACTGGAGTGGGGTGCCATTGCCTTCTCCGACTCAATCACTGATGTGTTCTAAATCTTTGTTGTACCCCCAAATCCACATGCTGAGTCCTAACCCCCAGGGTGATGGTATCAGGAGGTAGGGCCTCTCCTCTGGGAGGAGATTAGGTCATGAGGGTGAAGCACTTATCAATGGGATTCAGATCAGATCAGTTGCTCAGTCATGTCCAACTCTTTGCAACCCCATGAATCGCAGCACGCCAGGCCTCCCTGTCCATCACCAGCTCCCGGAGGTCACTCAGACTCGCATCCATCGAGTCAGTGATGCCATCCAGCCATCTCATCCTCTGTCGTCCCCTTCTCCTCCTGCCCCCAATCCCTCCCAGCATCAGAGTCTTCTCCAATGAGTCAACTCTTCGCATAAGGTGCTAAAGTACTAGAGTTTTAGCTTTAGCATCATTCCTTCCAAACAAATCCCAGGGCTGATCTCCTTCAGAATGGACTGGTTGGATCTCCTTGCAGTCCAAGGGACTCTCAAGAGTCTTCTCCAACACTCAGTTCAAAAGCATCAATTCTTCTGCGCTCGGCCTTCTTCACAGTCCAACTCTCACATCCATACGTGACCACAGGAAAAACCATGGCCTTGACTAGCCGGACCTTTGTTGGCAAAGTAATGTCTCTGCTTTTGAATATGTGATCTAGGTTGGTCATAACTTTTCTTCCAAGGAGTAAGCGTCTTATAATTTCATGGCTGCAGTCACCGTCTGCAGTGATTTTGGAGCCCCCAAAATTAAAGTTTGACACTGTTTCCACTGTTTCCCCATCTAGTTCCTATGAAGTGATGGGACCAGATGCCCAGATCTTCGTTTTCTGAATGTTGAGCTTTAAGCCAACTTTTTCACTCTCCACTTTCACTTTTCTCAAGAGGCTTTTTGTTCCTCTTCACTTTCTGCCGTAAGGGGTGGTTTGTAAATTTTCCCAGTGAACTCTTGTGGACAAAAACTTAATGCTATTAATATATTCATTTGATTTCCTCAGAGTGCATTGTGTGTAACATGAACAATGGGATGAGTGAATGAATACCAGTGGCAACCCTAGAACCTTGGTTTTTAGCTTGATTGTCCAAAAGGCTTTCACTATTAGACATATTTCTCAAACTGTTCTGCAAAAAGTATCTCTTAAAAGATTCTTCTGAATTTTAAGAAGAGATTCAACAGGCAAGTATTAGGATAATGTTGCTACCTACTTAGAGGTTTTAATATGCTAATAATCATTTTGCATCACCAAGAAGGGGAAAAAGGAAACCAACTCCAAACTTGATTACTGACTTACTTTTTCATAAATACCTGTTCTCCCAAGAGATCTAGTGCTATACTTTCTCAATACCTAGGTTCCATGCCGTCAAAGTTATGGTTTTTCCAATAGTCATGTACAGATGTGAGAGCTGGACCATAAAGAAGCCAAGCACTGAAGAATTGATGCTTTCAAACTGTGGTGCTGAAGAAGACTCTTGAGAGCCCCTTGGACAGCAGAGATCAAACCAGTCAATCCTAATGGAAAACAATCCTGAATATTCATTGGAAGGACTGATGCTGAAGCTAAAGCTCCAATACTTTGGCCACTTGATGTGAAGAGTTGACTCACTGGAAAAGACCCTGATGCTGGGAAAGATTGAAGGCAAGAGGAGAAGGAGACAATAGAGGATGAGAGGGCTGGATGGCATCACCAACTTGATGGACATGAGTTTAAGCAAGCTCTGGGAGTTGGTGATGGACAGGGAAGCCTGGCATGCTGCAGGTTGCAAAGAGTTGGAGACAGCTTAGGAACTGAACAACAACAAGGTTCCATACTCCATAACCAAGCAAAAGGAAAGCAAATCATACATTAGTAAAAGTAAAGATGGAGGGAAGATTGTGGCCAAACATCAGAGGACTTGTGATGTTGAGCCAAAGCTGGTTCTATTGGGCTGGCTGTAGGGAGACCCTGGAAGATGTCAAGTTGAGGATTTGTCAAGTCACCCTGGAGTCACTGGAGAAAAAGGACTGTTAGGGAGCAAGAGTGGATGAAGCAGGAAGACAAATTAGGAGGCTGTTGCTGTATCCTTGGCCGGCAAGAGTGATGGCCTCATATGGTGGGTTGGCAGCAGAACAGAAAGAGAAACAGAGGGACAGAGACAGAGGGACCTTCAGAGAAAGTTGTAAGATGGAATTAGCAGGATTTAGGACTTGGTCACCAATTAAACTGCAGAGTTTGGAGGGGTTTAGGTGAAGTTGAGACCAGTGGGCAAAATTGAAGGAAGAATAAAAAAAACTCAGTAATCAAGATAAATACCACTTTAATGCCATATTTTTAAAATAAAAATTAATGCAAAGCATTTACAATGTACAAAATATGAAAGGATTTAACGACAGGACATCTTGCTGAGTTTTTCCTTTTCTCTCCATCTACGATATGCCCAAGCACCCCCACTGAACATGGGAGGACTCCTGGGTTACAAAACTGTTGTCCTCTAAGGAGAAGGTAGCAGAAAAGGAATCGGTTTGGGGTAGAAGTCGCTGGGCATCATTTTGGCTGTTATTGGTATGTTCAGACCCTCCAAGCTGCAGCTGAGGTCCATCCAGTATATGAGTAAGAAGCTGTCTCTGAGACTGTGCTGTGGAAGAGGGAGAAGAGAGTTTGGGCTCAGTATGGAGACCATCACATTCACTCTCTTCTCAAGATGAACTGTAACCTTTACTTTGCTTTCCACATCAAACAGAATGCGGTGGGGAAAGTTCCCTGGCAGAGCCCATTGCTTCGAAGTTCAAATTGTGCAACATGTCATCCCAGACCTTCCCTCGGGTGTCCAAACCAGGGCTGGGATCATCACAATCACACCCTTGTATTCATTCATTCACCAGTTTCTGCTTCTTCATTTCCTCCCCTCCGTCCTCCCCTCACCCCTCTTCCTCCTGCTGCCAGCTCCAGGGGAGGTGATGAGGACGAGGAGGAGGGTGATGAGGGGAAGACACGGGCTGACCTGAAGAAAGGAGAGAAGAGAAAAAGAAGAAGGGGGAAAAAGAAGGTGAGAAAGAAGAAACGATACTGAGTAAGGTCATTGGTTTTCTAAACTAAAAAACTATTCCCTGGGGATGTCAGCGTTGAAAACTGCATCCCTGCCCCCACAGATTATAGTGACAAACAGAAGAATGATGACAGATTAAACTTTTTTTCCCTTTTTTAGTAACAAAAGAAGGCACATATCCAGGGCACAAAGCTGCCCTTGACTGATGCTCCTAACAGGCACCCCTGTGACTAGAGGAACAAGGAGGGAAAGTGGTTCCTGGACACAGAAGTGGTGTCTGCACTCAGCTTCTCAACTCCTCAGCTTGACTCTGTAGATGCTCAGAAAATTCCAGGGAAGACAAGTAGTCTAAGGATTAGTGGCTAAAAAAAGTAACAGCTTTCTCTTCTTTGTGAAAGAGAAAGAGAAGAAGGAAGGGAGGGAATGAGAGAGGTAAAGAAGGAAGGGAGAAAGAAAGCATTCACCAGGAATGAGATCATTGCTACTGAATCTCAAACTCAGCTTTAACCACCAGTCTTGGACAAACACACCAGACAAGAGAAATGACCCAGAGGATACTGAGCCAGATGGATTGAGTTTGGCAAGGAACTGAGAGTCTCCCAAGTGAGGTTTTGGTGAGGTGAATGTGGTTGCCAGAGAGGCAGCTTCCCTGTAAAACCAGCATGCTGCCATCCCTGTCACCAGAGGGTCCTTCTTCAGCCCTGGAATCAGAATCACACGCACACAGCTACAGATGAGAGGTCCTAGTCTTCCTTGAACTCAGTCAGGAGACCTCTGCCATCAACTTGTCACATGAACTTGGACAAATCATGACCCCTTTTTGGAATTCAGTTTTCACACCTACACATGGATGATGGTGTGGGAGAGATTTCCACTTCCTATGGTTCCCAGACTCATGTCCACCAAGAAGCCATATGAGATTCACCAAGGGTGTGATGAGAGACAGGGGCATTTAAACACACCTCCTGGGCCAGCCCCCTAAGTCTGATTCCACAGGTTCCAGAGCCTTCCGGCTGGTGCTGACAACCATGTTAGGTAACTGCTGGACTTAAATGACCTCCGAATCCTTTCCAGTCCAGAGACAACCACTGAAAAAAGGCTACTGGAAATTACATCAAGGTCATTGGGAATGGAACTTCCTTTTAAAGGACATAGAAAAAGAGGCAAGACAGCTCACAGATTTAAGAGATTTCACAAAAAAATAATGCTCATGATGGGAAATCCCATCCACATAAATAGAGTGGAAAAGGCAATTTTAAAAATACATTTCCCCTCAACTTCAACTGCTTAAATCTAATCTACAGGCAGTGTAGGAGGGTCAAGGAGGGAGGCCAATCTCTATCTCAAAAGTGATTTACTGTGGAGGTCACAGCGGTCCCTGTTTGGGCCTGTTACAGTTCGCTAAGCTCCACTAAGCTTAGGTATTAAGGGATCCTTCATTGGAACACTTGTGAAGAAGAAAGGAGGAAGGGAGGAGGTGGGCTTTTTCCCCCGCCCCCAGCTCTGGAGCTGCCTGAGGCCTCTTCTCAATCTTGGGACCCGACTCTGTTTGCCTTCCTTTTCTACCCAGGTTGCTGATGGCCCAGGCCTTCTCTGCCCCATTGCTCAGTGTTTGTTTACGTCAGCGAAGTAGAAAATTGTAATGTCTGTCATTGTTATTTGTTTGTTGATTGTGTGACCATCTGGTTTGCTGGCTCCAGGACAAAGGCAGTAAGTCCCCCTTTAAAGCCCAAGCTGTGCGCTTTAGGAGCAGGAAGAGGGGAAAGGAATGTTTGGATGTCTTTTGTTTGTGGCTGTGTGTTGTTTTGCAAAGAATCATCCAAAGCTGAAATTATTTTAAGGAAAACAATAAACCCCTCTTAGCACACTCTTCTCGGCACAAATTTGCAGTAGAAGGCCTTCTCTTTTTGCAAGGAAACTGAGGAATTCCTCCATAAACAACTTTATCCTTGATTTGCTGTGTTGGAGTTAGATGTGCCATTTCCAGATGTTTTCCAAAGGGCCCTGTGCCCTAGGATCCACTGACGGCTCTGAGACTTCCCTCTGGTCTGCAGAGCCCCCGCAACTGTTTGAGCAGAAAATTATTTTCTTTTAATTTCATATACTGCCACATTCAACATGCACCTTTCATCCAGAGAGGCCGCTAAGATGTTCAAAGGATTCAGAATTACCGACCCACCCCCTAGCCATACCCACCAAATATTTAACATCTGTATTGCTATACCACCCGAAAGTTTTAAATTGAAGGAAGATGTGTTTCTTGTACTAAATTACTGAAGGAATTTTTGGAGTAGAGTTCAGCTACCTAGGCTGGTTAGGACATCACTACAAGAAAACCCTTCAATTTTTCCAAGCGCTGGAGGACTGACTGATCAGCCTTTCCGTCTGCATCTTGCCTAGAGATGGCACCACAGGCAGTATCTGGCTGCTGGCGTTTAACTGGCTTTAGTATGGTAATGCTAACAGTAACTGGCTTCACAGAATGTACTAAACACCAGGCCGTGAGTTCAATGCTTAATGTACATGATTTCATTTAATCCTCATAGCATCATTGTTACCAGCGCAGAATGGAATCCATAACAATGTATTTTAAGAGAAAATGCAACAAAACATGTATTGACTATGGGTAAACAATTAGTGATGCCACCCCCCCCCCCAAAAATCCCTATGAATATAAATGACAGTATGCATGTTTGTTTGGTGATAAAACATTCAGGCAGGTTTATAAACACCAAAGAGATTGTTAATATCCAGTTCACGAACCAAGTTCAGGTAAGTGTTTATAGACTTTTCAGTTGCAATAGTTTTTACATTTATTATTATCATTGTCTTCCAGGGCAGTTGCATCAATAGGGCTTTTTTTCTTGATGTAAACATGTGCAGCTATTTTTATTAATTAAGGTCTAATTGGCTCTGAGGTAAAAGAATCCACCTGCCAATGCAGGAGACACAGGCTTGATCCCTGGGTCAAGAAGATCCTCTGGAGTGGGAAATGGCAACCCACTCCAGTATTCTTGCCTGGGAAATCCCATGGACAGAGGAGCCTCGTGGGCTATAGTCCATGGAGTCGCAAAGTCAGACATGACTTAGCAACTAAACGGCAACATATGAAGCTCTGAGAGTTTGAGTGTCTAGTCAAAGACCAGAAAGCTGGTGAGGGTAGAGTTTGAATCTGAGTTTGTCTGACTTGACACTCACAGCCACAGCCCCTAGGCCTTGCCTGTCCTGGTGCTACATGTCACTGGGGTCAGCTGCCTTGTCAAGGGGGCATCTTACCAAGCAAGAACCAGCCATGTGTGGAGCTGTGAGGTGTGGTCAGAAGTGAGGAAGAGAGATGAATAACCAATGCCTGGCCCTTGCTGAATTTGCTAACAGACTGACATGCAGTCCCAGACTTTAATCCCAAATGAAATAGACAGAAATTCTAGAAATCAAAAGTGAAAATCCCTCAGTCATGTCTGACTCTTTGTGATCCCATGGACTGTATAGAATTCTCCAGGTCTGAATACTGGAGCAGGTAGCCTTTCCCTTCTCCAGGGGATCTTCCCAACCCAGGGATCAGACCCAGGTCTACCCACATTGCAGGCAGATGCTTTACCAGCTGAGCTACAAGGGCAGCCCAAGAATACTGGAGTGGGTAGCCTATCCCTTCTCCAGTGGATCTTCCTGACCCAGGAATCGAACCAGGGTCTCCTGCATTGCAGGAGGATTCTTTACCAACTGAGCTATCAGGGAAGCCCCCCTCCCCAACTTCCTAGCACTTGCTGCATACACAGCCTCAATCAGTTATTCAATCAAACATTAAACTTAGGTATTGCTTTGAAGGGATTTTGCAGGTATAAATAAATAGACTTTATGACAGGGAGATTAGCTGAGTGGGCCTGACCGTATCAAAAGAGCCCTTTACATCCAGGTCTGGAGGTCAGAGATGGAGTCAGAAAGATTTGAAGTACAAGAGTATCCAATGAGGCTTTGAAGACGGAGAGGTTCTTATGACAAGAAATACAGGTAGCCTCTAGGAGCTGAGTGGCCTCCAGCTGACAACTGGCAAGGAAATGATGATCTCAGCCCAGCAATGCAAGAAACTAAATTCTGCCAACAATCTGAATGAGCTTTGAAAATATTTTTACCTAGTACCTCTAGATGAGAACTCAGCCTGGCAGACACCTGACTTCCAGCCTCTGCAACTCCGAGCAGAGGATCTAGCCTTGCCATCCATGCCTGAACTTCTACCCGTTGAGCTGTAAGCTAATATGGGTGTTGTTCTAAGCTGCTAGGTTTGTGATGATTTGTTACATGGCTATGGAAATGCAATCCACCAGGAAATGCTTTGGCCCGGGGCAAACTGGGACAATGGGTCACCCTGGACGAGTGTAGGTCCACGTGATGGGTGTCACTAGGGGATCTGTTCAGTTTTCATGGAGGAAGTGGCCAGGATTTACAAGGGAGAAGGGGCTGAAAGGTACTTTAGAGGGGGACACAGCACAAGCAAAGACAGAGAGGCGGAAACAGGCAAAGGGTGTCAACTGAGACACTATCAAGGCACCAACTAAATCCTTGAGAGGCTTAAGTGTTTGGGGGCAGAGACTTTAACTTCAGCATTTGAAAGCGTCTGCTCCAGGGTCATGAAAATGGCAGTGAGATTAGCTGTGGTTGCGTGTTTCTCGTTTGTCACCCCGGCATTACTGCAGGTCACCCTCCTCAAAGAAGTTCTGTACTTCTTGAAGGCAGAGATGTGGCTTATTCAGAGTGTTGCTGCTGCTGCTGCTAAGTCGCTTCAGTCGTGTCCGACTCTGTGCGACCCCATAGACGGAAACTCACCAGGCTCCCCTGCCCCTGGGATTCTCCAGGCAAGAACACTGGAGTGGGTTGCCATTTCCTTCTCCAATGCAGGAAAGTGAAAAGTGAAAGTGAAGTCGCTCAGTTGTGTCCGACTCTTAGCCACCCCATGGACTGGAGCCTACCAGGATCTTCTGTCCATGGGATTTTTCAGGCAAAAGTACTGGGGTGGGGTGCCATTGCCTTCCCCTATTCGGAGTGTTACCCTAGTACAAAGTCAGATGTATCATTGCATGTTCAGCAAGTGCTAAATAAAGACGTGGATAATTGATGTAATGTGGACATTAAACAATACTACTACAGTTCTACTTTCAGCCAATACTGCTGCTGCTGCTGCTGCTAAGTCGCTTCAGTCATGTCCGACTCTGTGCGACCCCACTTTCAGCCAAATATGTAGCCACGTTGTCCCTGGAAATACTAAGAGGTGGCTGACCCATCATCTCTTCCCCATCCTCTCCCTGAATCTGACCCTTCTGTTGTGTACAGGAGCCTCTTGGGTCCTCCTGCTCAGGACCTGGGGCTCCAAAGTCTTACAACTCATCTCAGTGCTGCTCCACACCAGCTGTTTGACATTGGCAAAGGAACTTAACTTTTCTGCTCCTGTTTCCTCCTGTGTAAGAAGGGCACACTAGGACCTGTCTTACCAGGTGATCATTAGGATTGGATGAATCAGAACAACACACAAAGCCCTTGGCACGGAGCCCAGCAAAGGGTAAGTTTCTTAAAGCTGAGTTGTAGTGATGATTGATTTTAAGTAGCAATGACTTATTTGCTGCCCCAATTCAGGTGGAAATCTTTTCCGCACCCCATCCCAACTCAAGACATTTTCATTTTACTAGAAGATCCTGGGAATAAATTAAAAAAACTTTGAACCCCAATGGAAGGACTGCCCAATGAAGGTGGGTTGGTCAAGGGCCCACCCTTGGTGAGTAAGCCACACCCTCTACAAGGCTGCCTCACAAAGCCTAATCCTTGGACCAGTAGAGTCCTATCCCTCTTCCAGACCACATGAGTCTGAATCTGTGTTTTCACAAGCTCCCTGGAAGAAGCACTGGTCTAGAGGAACTCCTATCAGCCATCCTGGCAGCACGGCATCCCTCTGACCTTTCCTGACAATTTGCTGTAAAAGTTAAGGTCTGCCTTAACTCGAGCAGAGAGGCGAGCCAGACCACAAAACTCGCAGCTGGCAAGAGAAAACCTCATTTCTAGGGACAGTTGGCTCTCTACATGTTTCAACAAACTGGCATTATCCAAGAGCTCTCATGGTCTGAAGTCAGGCTTAAAACTCAGCAAAAATAAACTTTCCAGGAAATTTCTAGCACTCCCACTTTTCAGACCCATCATCTCAGGAATGTAATCCCAGTAGTGGCCTCTTTCTCCACATTTAACTCCATTTCCCAGTTAAAGAGCATTCTCTTTCTGGCCTTGAGCTGACAACACACATACACATGCACACACACAAAGGGGAGAAAACAGGGCTCTTTAGGATGGGGTTTTCGATAAGTCTTTGGGAAAGTCTAGGACCTCATTTTGGCACAATTAGTGTTCTACTTCTTAGGGTAAATATTATTTTTTAAAGAGCATCTTAATTCTGAGGGATATCTGCTTGTGGTCACTGGGATTCAAAGAGACCTATTTGTAAGTAAAGAGAAAGCAGAACTCACAGACTGCCTTCATGCAGTCAATGGTGCAATGGTCCTCGTTTCTTATTTTCCAAGTAAGCAACACACACAAATCTTCCTTGAGGACCAAAACTCAAATCAGCTGCATCCTTTGGACACATTCACAAATATTCATGAATGGACTGCTGTCCTGCTCCTCTAGGGAAGATAACAGGCATGATCCCTTCTCTACAGGAAACTCACAGCTCAGTGGGGAGAGCTGGCTATGTAACATATCTATGAGAGTCTGCCTTAGTAACATATTGCTACATTAACAGTTCATCCCTATTTTAGCAGCTTAAAGCAACAATCATTTTAGTATCTTTCATAGTACTTTTGAGACAGGAATTCAGGAAGGGCTCAGCTGGGCAGTTCTGACACAGGGCTTCCCTCTAGTTGGAACCAGACACAGGCTGCTGAAGCAGCTGGGGGCTGGCTAGGCATCTCTCTTCATAGCATCTCAGGGCCTCTCCACATTCTTTCTCTGAGTGGGCCAACTTGGGCTTCCTTATAGCATGGCAGCCTTAGGATAAACTGTTTTCATGACAGTTCAGGGCTCCAAAGGTACATGTCCCAAGAGAATCAGGCAGAAACTGTATCATCTTATATGACTAGTTCAGAAGCCACAGTGTCATTTCCTCTAGAGGGAGATTTGTCAAAGTCACACTATATGTTAAGAAGAGCATGTAGGATGGGAGATGCCTTTTTCACCATCTTTGAATACAACCCACAGGAGTGTTCCAGAAGAAATCAGATGTCATAACCAAATTAGGATAATTCAAAGAAGCGTGACAAAGGCATGAGTGATGAAGATATAAGCAAGGTGTAGAAACACGCTAGTGGTAAAGAACCTGCTTGCCAATGCAGGAGACACAAGAGACACAGATTTGATCCCTGGGTAGGAAAGATCCCCTGGAAGAGGGCATGGCAACCCACTCCAGTTTTCTTGCCTGGAGAATTCCATTGACATAGAAGCCTTGAAGGCTACAGTCCATGGGGTCACAAAGAGTCGGACATGACTGAAGTGGCTTGGCGTGCAGAGAAACAACAGTGATATCCTGAGGTAGCTGGTAACACAGCGATTGCTACCTGTCCCTATTGGAAGGAACAAGGAGAAGGAGAGGTTGCAGGAACTCAGGAGAGAGGAATTCAAGCTGAGGGAATAAATGTCCTGACCTCATGCTCTCTGTACTTCCAATCTCCTGCCAGGCTCTCCACTGACTGAAACCAATAGGATCCAAAGCCCTACAGTCTACACTAATCAGCCTCTGGTGAAGAGAGTGGAAGGAAGAAGAATAGAGAGTGTATCTGGAGAGTCAAGTAGAAGATATCCAGCAATAAGGAATATCTGCAACACAAGAGAGATGATCATCTTATACCAGTAGAAAAGTATAGAAAATTATATGCAGAAGGAGTATGTTTCTTTCTGTAAGAGGGAAATTTTGAGCTATTTCCAGGTAATGTCACAGAAGTGTAGATATGGATGTCTGGGATGCACCTTTATCCTGCGGCAGTTGAAAAGGGAGTTGTCCACACAGGCAAGCCAGATAAGGACTATACAAAGTCTCTGGGCATTGACAGGAGGGTTCCTGATGGCTGGTCCATGGCAGTGGTCCAACAGGAAGGACAGTTGATGGGGCTCCTTGATACCCATAATGTGGTGGGATGCAGGCTGGCTGTGATGGAGACTGGGTGGTTTGTAGCACCACTCTGGCTGCCAGCGCCCATGCCCAGCAAAGCAAAGCCTGCCTGACTCCTGGAGGCTAATTCCTCTTCTGTCTGAGTGGTCTCTCCAGGCCTGGTTCTCACAACCCAAACTTCATAAACCTCCCTCCAACTCACCCCTCCCCCAATCTGAAGACTCTTCATCTAACTTGGGAGTAAGGAAGCCTGGTTTTCAATCCAGTCTTCCAAATCTGTCAAATATCATATAACATGCAAACTCAAAAATCCAGTTTCTTGTAACTCTACAGCCTCAATTTGTGAAACTCAAGTACAAGACCTGACCTACTTGCTCTCTGCATTCTGCAAAGGTGTCCCTTCCTTAAAGCACATGGTATGGAAATTGGGAGGGACTGGAGAGGACATGATGGTGGTAGTGAGTGAAGGGGTGTCACAGAGCAAAAGAATTATCACAATTTAAACTAAAAAGTCCAGGAACCCAACAGATCACTTTTTGGGGGTGAGAGACCAGGAAAGATTTTATTTGATTTTTGAAAGAATAGATAATACACAATACATTTCATCAGTAAGAGATTGCATTCTTGGAAGAAACATTCCAAGAAGACAAAAGAATAAGCATGAGAATGAAAACAGTTAAGAAAGGAGAGTTAGATTTGTAGGAAATGTAGGGTATTTGCAGGTAAAGGTAGAGTAATTGGGTCTGAGTGGTGCTTTAGAAAGTGAATACAGCGACAGCATATAGGATGCAGCGCCTATGGTTAGAACGCTAGATGTTTGTTAAGTCATAAACTTGCCCCCACTTTCTGTCAGTTTTCAAGTCCACTGCTCAGCTGTGGGCCCTCCTGATCCCACACCCGTGTTTCCAGCTTCCCCTAGGACTTGTCCACCTACATAGCCCACAAACTCCTTAAATGTGCCAGAGCTGAACTTGTCACTCCTTCTGCCCTCCACCCCACCCCTGCACCACATCCTGCCACATTCGTCTGCCCACCACTGCCCCCCGCCCCCCGCCCCCCGCCATTCCCCTGGATAGGCTATGGCCTCCAGGCCAGAACTTTCATTTTCAACTTCCCTTCCTCATTTCCTATCCTCAACCTCATAGATGCCTCCACTCTTCATGCTCAGCATAGCCAGACCCCTCCATTCCTTTCTTCTATTTTTTTTCCCCCTATTGACTCTATCTCCCTTTCCTCCTTACTGGAACTGCCCAAAGTCAAGCCATCTCTACCTCTCCCTTCACAGTTTCCTCTACAACAGATTGGCAACTGGCTTCCCCACTGCTACCTGTCTGCTACCACTATCCACGGTGCAACCACAATCTTCTCTCAACACTAAATCTGATTGTGGTGTTTCCCCTTTAAATACTTCCTCTGGCCATCCCAGGCCTATAGGATGAAGAAAACACTCTTTCATTTAGCATTAAAGCCCTCATACACTGACCCCCCTTGTTACTCTTCCAGCTTTGTCCCCTGCTATTCCCTAGTGACATGCATGAGTTGACACGTGGCTCTCTGTATTTGTCTGCGACACTCTTCTTAGGAGCGGTGAGTGATGCAGTTAGGCCCCAGCTGTTTGGATCAAAGAGGAAGGGCCTGGGGCAGAAGGAAACCTCAGACATGTATACTTCTGCTGGAGATGGAGGGGGCGGGGAATAACACTATCACAGTTAATTTTTCAAAAATAGTATCTTTCACCCAGTCACATAAAGAGGCATATGCTACCGAAGAACTGTTTGAATTGTCTATGTTTAAAGACTGGAGAAAAAAGGCTTCAAAAGAAAAACAGATTTGGATAAGATCTTATTCTCTGAGGGGCTGCTATAGTGAGACCTCAAG
Source organism: Tragelaphus eurycerus (assembly GCA_935064755.1). Lineage (NCBI taxonomy): Eukaryota > Metazoa > Chordata > Mammalia > Artiodactyla > Bovidae > Tragelaphus > Tragelaphus eurycerus. The sequence continues at coordinate 26,003,691 of CAKXYN010000018.1, read as the reverse complement.
TAGGTGTTTTTACAGGTCCCGCTCATGAGACCAGGAAGATTAGAGTTTTTTCCTCTCACAAGACTCAAAGCTTCAGTGAGAATGGAGGCCAGTTGAACCTTAATAAACACTCTTCAGGGAAAAAAAGGGAGAAGGAGTTGAAGGTCAGTTGATGAATCATAACTAATTAAGTTGTTTTGTCTTCCCTGACTCTCTGGCTTTATTAAATAAACATAGATGATCTTAATAAAATAAGTTTTGGCTAACTTTATGGTGTCCTGTTACCAGCCCTGGAGCCAGGAGACCTGGCTTCTAATTTCAAGTACATCTCTAACTAGCTGTGTGATCTTGGGCAGTCCTGGCCCCTCTCTGAGGTCTGGCTCCACTATGGACATAACCAGAAGACTGAACTCATAGGCACAACTCCCTATATACTCAAGTCTATATGTCTTCAATTTTAGGTCAGTGAAATATGTCCTCTCTTTCTATTCTCTACCCTTGAATTTTATTTTTTGAATTATTTCAATCCTCATCTCTATTTTTTCTTCCCATTCTATCTGCTTAGCCAGGCAAGGCGTAGTACTTGCCCAACCATTTTCCAGACTCTTGACCTGGGTGCACAGAGTACGTTCTGCCCACTGAGTCTATTCAGGTATATTGAACTTCCTTGGCAAGGACTCCAGCAGCCAACAGAGATCTAGACACTGTGCTGTCAAGAATCTTTTCCAGACTCGAGGGAGATGAGACCCAGGACTCCAGTGCATAAGCTGTCATGCTAACTCTTACCCAATTGTAGCATCCTCTCTCAAGTTTTCACATTTGAGTGATTCTACTTTGAAAATATTTTTTTACAAGGGAAAGTAAATCCAACAGTAATATAAGTTGCTCTTAAAAAAAAAAAAAAAAACAAAAAACAGTGACCAAGCCACAATCATGGCAGTCAGTCTGATGGAACAAAATCATCTAGTCAGTCCCCCAACTCAGCAGTCTGTGTACAGGCTCAACATCTTGTATATTATTGGACCCCTTCAAATTAAGGACTCCATGATAAGGAGCTTATGTTATCAAAGGTGAGCATATCTACTCCTCAAAGACAAAACATCTGGATGAATGACTGAGTTTTCCACTTAAGAAATTGTGTCTTGACATCACCTTAGCTCAGATAAAATGATGAACCACCATTTTATGTTGTTGGTTCATCAACACATATGATGAACCAACATCCAAGGCACTCCCAAATGAGCGGCTAGTAGGATCGTCTCCATCAGCCTGCAAAGATGCGTCTGATGTTAAAATGTTGTCAGAGATCAGAGATGGCCAGACAGACACCAGTTAAATTTAGAAGAGGTCAAGAAAATCAATACAAACTGAAAAAATGTGTTCAATGGAGATGTGCTACCCTTTTAGATTTCCTTTATTCACCAGCTTCAGAAGATATGATAAAGAATCTCTGAAGAATGTTTCAGACAGGCTATTTGAAATCTTTTTCTCCCAGTAACGTTCCTTTGCAAGTTTTATTCGTCAGCCCAGCCCTTCAATCACCCAAGAACAGAGATGTTGACAGTACCTCAGACCTCTTCATTGGACAATAATCATTGTTATGTGCCAGGTACTGAGTCAGGATGGTGCAAAACTGGACAAGACACAGTCCTGACCTGGGAGGGCTTATGGTCTAATCTGGGAAAGCTACGCTTAAACAAACAAACAAAAAAAAGGCCAGTGAGATGTGTGTCAAGAAGAGACACGTAGGAAGTGAACTCAGCCGTGTAAGGAATCACAGAAAACTTGATTTTCTCAACAAATCATAAGCCACCAGTGCCAAAAAGGACTTTACAGGTTATCTGTTCCAATCCTAAACCCCTCATTTTACAAATGGAGACACAGAGAGGAAAAGTGATCACAGAATTTTAAAGCTGGGGCCAATATGTAAGTTCTTTCTCCTTTTCTGGCTGATAACTTATTGTAGGTTTCTCAAATAGTTTTTGGAAGTAGATGAATTTAAATCATACATGCCCTCCTGAAAGAAATCCATTTTGTTTTCCAACTGAAAATATACAAGTTATGTCTCAACTGATATTTGTTAAGTAAAGAGAGAATGACCTCCTAGATGACTAAACTCACTTCACAGTTACTTACCTTGTCTGTACAGTCCTTCCTTTATCCCACCATCCTAGCTCTACTCTTAGCCATTATGGTCCTTCAGAGAAATCTCATCATTTTACTTGTATTCTCTACATTTGCACTGCATTTTGGAGTTTAAAAAGTATTTTCCAGCCCACTGTCTATATTTTGAGAATCAAGTTGTAGGCTTGACAGCTTTAGCGGGACAGGAGAAGTGGGAGGAAGTTCAGAGTGGAACTAAGCTCATGATTATGTCAGGAAACAAGACCTGCAAAGTTGACTGATGGGAGCTAGGCTGCCTGGGACCACTCCTGTGCCCAGAGAAGCAGAGGGGCACTGGGGCATGGAGTCAAAGCCATGAAGCCTGGCGAACTGGAAAGAAGCAAGTCAATAAACACTTACTGAATAATTCCTGTGTGCAGGGCACCAAGCTAAGTGGATTGAAAAGATGAATAAGCAAGGCACCCCCTTCAAAGAATGTTTGTATTGTTGTAGAATCTCAAGCCACAGGGAGTGGAAGACATGAGTGAGCAGAAGCCACAGGGCTGAGAGGAAGAGTAGGGTACAAAATTCCTGAAGTGGGGCCTCTGCTCCTCAGTGGGTTTGGCCCCCTTCCAGTCAGTGACATTGAGAATGAGCAAAGGTGCCAGAGATGGTGAACATAACCACTGGACACATGTGGGCAGAGGCGGAGGGTAACCTGCCACAGGAATGGTAGACTCGAGCCTCTCCCCACGAACACCTTGAAGGCTGAACTTTTACAATGGTGCTTCATTTAAAAGCTATTAAGTGGATTCTCATGAGTGAGTTTCTACTCAGTTTCTAGACAATAAGGTTTTAATAATGTTTACATCGGCTAAGAGGCCAGAAGGACCGTTTCATATTTAAAGGACCGTGTGATATTTAAAACGTGGAGCTCCATGGCTGAGTGCTACTGGGGTCGCAGAGGAGCAGCTGGGACGAGTGAGAGAATGATCAGAGAGCTGGAACAATGAGGCTCCCAGCAAGTTATTAACCACTGCAAATCTCTGAAGGGTACTGAGACAGTCCCATAGAATTCTCTAATCACAATTAGGAGGTAATGGGGGCAGAGGGAGTAGGGGATGTGGGAGCCAGAGCAGAGACTTGTTAGAAACCAGCAGTGAAGACAGAAATCTCAGAAAGAAGAGACAAGTCTGGAAAACCCTTAACAGAGACAGTAAGCCAGTAGTTAGAGCGTCAGCCCCACAAGGCTCTGTTTCACCCATCTGGACATCAGGTTTTCCTTGCTCATCTAAATGAGCCCCTGGCAATGCTTACCAGAATGGCTACAACCTCCAGGCAGGTAGCTGGACCCTCCATGCACTGGCCTTGCCTCCCCTCCCAGCCTCCTGTCCCTTGGCTGGTACCTAACCCCTCCCACCTGCTGGTTCTGGCCTCTATCTGGATCCCTTCCCAATGACCTGTTGATAACTTCTCCGTCCTTCAAGACTCATCTCCTGCAAAATGCCTTTCCTGATCCTGCATAGCACATCCTGCTTCTTGGTGACACTTTGATTTCATCCCGCATTATAGTAATATGTGCCTGTCTGAACTCCCACCTTCACCCCACTTAGAGAACTTCAAGGGTAGAAACCTGATCACTTTCATTCATGTACTTGAAGCACTGGGAGCAGCAACTAGCGTGTCATAGACCTTAATTGCAGTCAATGCACAGCTGGGACAAAGTTTCCATGACCCTTTAGAGGTCATGAGCTGGGGCCTGGAGCCAGATGGCTCCAGCTCCATCACCAGGTAGTGACCTGGGCAGTTCACTTCATCTCTGTGCCTCAGTTTTCTCATCTGTAAAATGAGCATAAGAGGACCTTAAAGGGATTTTGTGGTAGCCTCTATAAAGCCTCTAGCTTGCCATGTAGACTCGCTGAGTGCTCAGTACATACAGGGAATGACTAGGAACATGGGATAATAGGCATACGATCTCCTTTTAATTCTTGAGAGGGACCTGACTCATTTATGCTATACAAAAAGTCCCCTACATGTGAATGAGTTCTATTCTGAGAGTGTGTTTTTAAGTCCAGTTTGTTTGTAAGTCCACAAAGTTAGCCAAGGTACCTAACTAACTCAATCGGCTATATAGTATCATGCGAAGAGTTGACTCATTGGAGAAGACTCTGATGCTGGGAGGGATTGAGGGCAGGAGGAGAAGGGGACGACAGAGGATGAGATGGCTGGATGGCATCACTGACTCGATGAATGTGAGACTGGGTGACCTCCGAGAGCTGGTGATGGATAGGGAGGCCTGGCGTGCTGCAGTTCATGGGGTCGCAAAGAGTCGGACATGACTGAGCGACTGATCTGATCTGATCTGATAATATGTAATATGTTTACAATACTCTTCATACAAATAATACATAAAAACAAACAAAATATAAAACATTTAAAATATTATACTCCAATACCTTGAAAAGTACAGTAGTACAGTACAACAGCTGGCACACAGGGGCAAGAGGAGTCACTGACTGGAGGAGGGAGAGGTATTGGGAGATGGTAGAGCTGAAGGATCATCAACAACAGGAGACAGAGGACAAGTTGCAAATTCACTCACACCTGACATGGATGGAATGTTTGCTTGCATATTTGAAAGTTCCCAGCTCGAAGGTCGGTATGTAGGGGACTTGCTGTATGTCCACATGGAATTCTTTGTTTTCTTTAAAGTTCATATCTGCACATAGCTGCTCTATATCATTTCGAAGCTGACTGCGTATGCACAGGAATGCTAGTAGACAATTTGTTAACAAAAATTCAAAATAACTAAGTCAAAGACATTTTCCTCAAAGCAATTTATCAATTCAACTACCCATCAAACTTGTGCCACTATGAGCTGTGTAAGGCCTACAAAAAGGAAAATGAAATGGACAAGACACAACCCCTGCTCCCATGCTGCATCAGTCTCCCCTGCAACAGTTTTACAACTATTGTAAAAGTTGTCAATATCCAGACAGGGCTACAAAGAAGGGCTGTGAAAGTCCAGAGTGGAAACCAACTCTGTGCATCTTATTGCTAAAATAAGTGTACCTTTTCTGTTTCTTCCCAAACCATTCAATGGTGTTGTTGTTGTTGTTTTTTTCCTGAAGTCTATTTCTTGTTTCTGTTGGAAAACAGATGCCATCAGGAAGTCTACATGCTTGAACTTATTTACAAAACAGAAATAGACTCAGACATAGAATACAAACTATGGTTACCAAGTAGAGGACGGATAAGTTAGGAATTCAGAATTAACACATACACACTACTGTACATAAAATAGATAAACAAGGACCTACTGCATAGCACAGGGAACTATATTCAAAATCTTGCAATAACCTATAATGTAAAAGAATATGTACATGTGTATATGTATATATATGTGTGTGTACATATATATATATATATGAAACTGAATCACTTTTCTGTATACCCAAATCATTGTGCATCAGCTATATTTCAATTTTTAAAAATAATTTAAAAATTAAAAAAAAAAAGAAAGTCCATTTGATCCCAGGAAATAAAACTCAAAGGCAGCCCAGGCCCAGTACTACTTAATGAGCTGATCCGAGGCACAGGCTCTTTGTATTTTCTGAACTACTCCCACACATGGAGTGATTTCAGCTTTTCAAAGCCAGCAAGGAGACAGCTCAGGGTTTCTAAACTCAAGACACCCTGTTTAAACTTAAGAACTCCTTACACCCTGTTTCACTAGTTCCCGCAGTTATCCTCTGAGGACCATGGAAGGAGAATGCAGCTGGAGGCTGCTTTGATAAGAACACAGATGGAGGAGGAGATTTTGTTCATGGCCTTCCTGGGAGGCTGTTTTACCAAATGCGGTGACCAAAGATCAAAAAATACCTCTTCTCTCTAGTGCAGAGAGGAGGTGAGACAAAGACTTGGACCCAGAAAAAAGAATCTCAATCTTTCTCTCCCCATATCAAACTAGAAGTAACTTCCACTTCTTGCAGTGGGAATTATAATCCTACTGAAATTAGAGAGGCAAAGCTAGGGTCCTATTACACTGCATTCTTTCAGCGATGTGTGGTCCCTGGGGAACTAGCTGTTTAAGCAGATTTGCATGTCTGGAATTGATGATTTGAGTAATTTTTTTTTCTCTCAAAAGGCAACATGACCTGATGGGATGAGGACTGTTGTTTTCTTGATGGTTTTCCTTTTGATCTTGGGGCCTGGATGGGGCTGGGGTCTTGGAGCTCTGGCTGCAATGGAGGGATGGAGGAGTAACCTCCAAGTTTACAGGAGCAACTCTGAGGGTTTTGAGTCCTAGTTCTAGTTGACCTGTGGGCCAGTCCGTCCTATGGTTACTTGCTCAAGGCAGTAACTTCTCACTGACACTTTGTATGTGTCAGAAAGAGAGCTGGGTGGTGTCCATGGGAGCTTGAAGAAATTATTTCTTCCTAGCTTCAGTTTTCTCAGCTGTTGAAAGGAGTTGGAACAGATTAGAAGTAGGGGACTAGAAAAATCGTGATATTCTCAAAATGTCCCCATTTACTTGATCTGGAAATGAGATTCTCTCTACTGTGTTCGTTTGGGGATATTCTGTGGAGGCCAGGGAAATTATGGTTCCTTGCATTCCTTGGGAGTGGACCACAGTGATTATGGGGAATGGATGTTACACTGGAAGCCATCAAAGGCTGCTGTGTAGAGACCAGTCTGCTCTCCAGAACCAGGGGTCTCACAGGTGTTACACCTGTATCTAGGAGACATGTCATAGAGGAAAGAGCACAGACAAAATAGAAATCCTAGCGAGATGAGCATCCAGCCACTAGACTAACCACTGAGATTGTGACCAGGGCATATCCCCAACTTAGTCTATTTATAGGGTGAGATAAATGTGGTGGACAAACTCTAAGGAGACCCCCATGGTTCACACCTTCTGGTGTCCACATTCTTGTATAATTCTCTCCCTTCAAGAGCAGGTACAGCTGTGGCTTGTTCCTGACCAGTGGATTACAACAAATGGTGGGATGCCACTCAATCCCATGATGACACTACATAAGCCTATAACACTTGCCCTGCTAGCAGACTCTGTATTGACTGCCTGCCTTGATGGCTCTGAGGGAGTAAGCCGCCATATAGAGAGGTTCATAAGGCAAGGAACTGAGGAACTGAGGGGGGCCTCTGGCTAGTGGTTTGCAAGGAATCAAGGACCTCAGTCCAATAACCCTCCAGGAACTGTGCACAACCATGTGAGCTGGGAAACTGATCCTTCCCCAGTCAAGATGCAGATGAGATCCCAGCCCTGGCTGCTTCCTGAATGAAAGCCTTGTGAGAGACCCTGAAATGAAAAACCCAGCCAAGCTGCCCCAGCCTCCTGACCCACAGAATCTGTAAGATAACAAACGAGTGCTGGTGTGCACCATAAAGTTTGTGGTAATTTGTTATGCAGTAGCAGATCACTAATACAGTGAAGCAATTGGAATCTTCCTTGCCTGACATCCTATGAGTCTGATAATTATGTTCTTCTGCTCTCAGCATCACACTGCTCCAACATCACACACACACACGCGTACACACACACACTGTAGGTTGCTGTCCCTGTGCTGGGGTGAGAATAATTTTTATTTCTAGATCTCCTAGGGTATGTGTTCTATATTTAGATTCTCATTTAATCAGACTTCATTTTCAGGCTTTGTGGTGCTGATTGCAAACACCTTGCTCACGTGCACAGACCCACATTCACATACACAGGTCCCACATTACACTGAATTTAATTAGGGATTAACTTGAAATAAAAGGGCTCCAGCAGGAAAGAGGACTCCCCTGAGACAAAATCTAAGAGCATGTAATATGAGGCTTTGGTATTATTATTTGGTAATTGATTCTGAGAGAAAGGGTCAAGTAAAGGAATCAGCTATAGTTTTTCCAGTATTCATGTACAGATGTGAGAGCTGAGCACTGAAGAATTGATACCTTCAAACTGTGGTGCTGGGAGAAGACTCTTGAGAGCTCCTTGGACAGCAAGGAGATCAAACCAGTCAATCCTAAAGGAAATCAACCCTGAAAATTCATTGGAAGAACTGATGCTGAAGCCAAAGCTCCAACACTTTGGCCACCTGATGCAAAGAGCTGACTCATCAGAAAAGACCCTGATGCTGGGAAAGATTGAAGGTAGGAGAAGAAGGGGATGACAGAGGATGAGATGGTTAGATGGCGTCACTGACTCAGTGGATATGAGTTCGAGCAAACTCTGGGAGATTGTAAAGGACAGGAATGCCTGGAGTGCTGTAGCCCATGACGTTGCCAAAAGTTGAACAGGACTGAGCAACTGAATAACAACAACAAAAAGAATCTGCCAACTCAACCACAAAAAAAGAATGAAATAATGCCATTTGCAGCAACATAGATGGATCAGAGATTATCATACTAGCTGATTTAAGTCAGACAGAGAAAGACATATTCCATGATATCACTTATATATGGAGTCTAGAAAAATGATACAAATTATCCTATTTACAAAACAGAAGCAGACTCACAGACTTCAAAAACAAACTTATGGTTGCCAAAGAAGAAAGGTGAGGGCAGGGATAAATTAGGAGGGTAGGGATGAGCACAGATTCTTTACCATCAGAGCCACTAGGGAAGCCCCAACATACACACTGCTTTATATAAAACAGATAACCAACAAGGAGCTACTTATAGCATAGGGAACTCTACTCAGTATTCTGTAATAACCTATGTGGGAAAAGAATCTGAAAAGAAAAATATATCTGGATACTAGGCACAGGGTTCCTGCTCAGTCATGTCCGACTCTTTGCAACCCTTTGAACTGTGTAGACTGCCAGACTCCTCTGTCCATGAGATTTCCCAGGCAAGAATACTGGAGTGGGTTACCATTTCCTCCTCCAGAGGATCTTCCCCACCCAGGGACCTTTCAGATTCAGGAATCGAACCCATGTCTCCTGTGTCTCTTGTACTGCAGGCAGATTCTTCACCCTCTGAGTCAGCAGGGAAGACAGATACATGTATAAGTAAATCACTTTGCTGTACACCTGAAACTAACACAGCATTGTAAATCAACTATGAAAGTGTTAGTGTCCAACCCCTTATGACCCCATGGACTGTAGCCTGCCAGGCTCCTCTGTCCATGGAATTCTCTGGGCAAGAATACTGTACTGGGTAGCCATTCCCTTCTTCAGGGGATCTTCCCAACCCAGGGATGGAACCTAGGTCTCCTGCATTGTAGGCAGATTCTTTACCATCTGAGCCACCAAAAGTTTTTTAAAAAGAATTAAGCCTGAGGCAGAATTAATCTAGCAGGGGAGCGCCATTTCTATAATATCTTTTTAAATGGCCACTTGTATTTTAATAGCTGCGAAAGACACTGGGGTCAGAAAGAGTCAGACATGACTGAGTGACTAATACAAAGACGTTAGACTTCTTTTTAGGTAAAGAGAGTGGGAATAGTAAGCTGTGTGTTATTTAACACATTTTGTTCCTTTCTGAGTCTGCTTTTCTGGAGTCCCGACATCCTCTACAAACAAAATCAATGTTATGGATGGCCTCATTTTGGACAGGAATGAAATGAGACCAAAGTTTGGCTAGTGTCTAGGGTAATGACTGTCAGAACATTCCAGAGTGGTGCTGAGGAAATCCGGCCCACACACATCTTCAAGTTTGAGGAGAAGCAAATCTGTGCCTTTACCAGCAGGACTTTGTAGGCCTGGTGGGGAGCCAGACACTCTGTTCCAGGAGAGTTTGGGAGCTGCTACTACTGTAGCTGACTTAGGAAGATGTGACAGGAGCCAGAAGAGGTGAAAATGTCCGGAAGTCAGCACAGGGCTGGGGAGCCAGTGAGAAGTGCTCAGGAAATATTTCTGAATGAATGAATGACAAAGCATTAATTCCTGCCCTCAAAAGCCTAACAGCACCATTTCCCAGGGGTTTCCCCTTAGCAATTTGACTTTGCCACCAGGGGAAAAATAAGATACACCATTGCCCTTCAAGAAACTTACAAGACAGGACAAGACTCAGGAAAAGACCAAAGACAAGGGAAGGCCCAGACCATTGAGACGGGAGGAATCTAGGGAAATTTCAGGGAATTTCTGGTGATCCCTTCCAAATCACAGCAAAACTTTGGGTTAGGCAAGGGTTGTGGACACTTCTTGATGAACCGATTGAAACTTTCAAAGTCCCCCGCTGCTTGTGGCCCTAGCAGAAGGCCCTTGGAGTTCCAGGATGAAGGCAGTTACTGTCCTCGGGTTCAGTGCCCGCAGCCGGGCCAGAAGCCAGGCAGCCTCGGCCGGTCCAGGGCCTCCGCCGAGGCCAGTCCGCGCCCCCGCGCCGCTCGCGGCCGACCGGCCCCGACGCCGGCGGACAGCGCGGAGCCCCGGGCGAGCCTTTGTGCCGCCGGCAGCTGCCTCTGTGTGACGCGGGTTCGTGCGCCCCTCCAGGCGGCCGCCTCTGCAAGGATCGCCCCCGCCGAGCTCCATATCTGCTCCTTTGTCACCAGCTGCTGAAGAATTCAGAAAATCAAATTTATTTCCCGATTACGGATTACCGCCAGGACGCCCCTTTGTGCAGTGAGGCCTCTTTAACGGTTGCGATTCCAGCCCACTCTGTGAAGAAGGCCTTTTAAAGAAAGCGCGCCCTGCTGACTCCTGGCCCCCATGGGAACTCGCGGCCGAGGTCTTCTCGCAATAAAGACGCTAACCAGCCCCAAGACGTGGGCTTGTCAAGTGTCCTGCCTGCTAACGGGGATAAATCAATAGGCCTCTTGAGTTCGGATAGTGTATTTCCTTTTCCCCCCTTAGGAATGAATGGATGGATGTTGACTCCACGGCTTGCCAGTCCAGCGCTGCTCTCAGCCTGCGGGTAAATCCAATTTCACCCTCTGAGTGCTCAGCGCTACCAGCTCCTCGCCACTGCCAGAAGCCACAGGCCAATCCGAGAAAGTTCTCTTCCACCGGATTCTCAGGTGTCTTAGGCACCTGAAGATAAACGATGGTACCATTATTTTACCTGATTAGGTTGAGATTTCCTGAAATGAATACAAAATATTGCCACGCCTTGCCAAATTTTGTCCACAGTAGGCAGGGGAGTGTGGTTTTTTGTTGTCTGTATTTTTGTGTGGTTTTTTGGTGCTTGTGTGGGGAAACCAGCTTCCCAGGTGGCTGTGGTAAAGAACCTGCCTACCAATGCAGGAAACATGGGTTCGATCCCTGGGTCAGGAAGATCCCGTGGAGGAGGAAATGGCAACCCACTCCAGTATTCTTACCTGGGGAATCCCATGCACAGAGGAGCCTGGCAGGCTAGAGTCCATAGGGTTGCAAGGAGTTGGACATGACTCAGCACAGACACACATATGGAAATAAATGTTGCTTTTAAAGAAAACCAAAAATTTTTTAAAGGTAATGTAGAGTAGACCCATGCTGACAATATACATCATTTCCACTCTTTTTGTAATAGCAGTAGTGTTAGTCACTCAGTTCAGTTCAGTTCAGTCACTCAGTCGTGTCTGACTCTTTACGACCCCATGAATCGCAGAACGCCAGGCCTCCCTGTCCATCACCAACTCTCGGAGTTCACCCAGACTCACATCCATAGAGTCAGTGATGCCATCCAGCCATCTCATCCTCTGTTGTCCCCTTCTCCTCCTGCCCCCAATCCCTCCCAGCATCAGAATCTTTTCCAATGAGTCAACTCTTTGCATGAGGTGGCCAAAGTCCTGGAGTTTCAGCTTTAGCATCATTCCTTCCAAACAAATCCCAGGGCTGATCTCTTTCAGAATGGACTGGTTGGATCTTCTTGCAGTCCAAGGGACTCTCAAGAGTCTTCTCCAACACCACAGTTCAAAAGCATCAATTCTTTGGCACTCAGCCTTCTTCACAATCCAGCTCTCATATCCATACATGAGCATAGGAAAAACCATAGCCTTGACTAGCCGGACCTTTGTTGGCAAAGTAATGTCTCTGCTTTTGAATATGTGATCTAGGTTGGTCATAACTTTCCTTCCAAGGAGTAAGCATCTTTAATTTCATGGCTGCAGTCACCATCTGTAGTGATTTTGGCTGCTAAGTCGCTTCAGTCGTGTCTGACTCTATGCGACCCCATAGACGGAAGGTCACCAGGCTCCCCAGTCCCTGGGATTCTCCAGGCAAGAACACTGGAGTGGGTTGCCATTTCCTTCTCCAATGCATGAAAGTGAAAAGTGAAAGTGAAGTTGCTCGGTCGTGTCCGACTCTTAGCGACCCCATGGACTGGAGCCTACCAGGCTCCTCCGTCCATGGGATTTTCCCGGCAAAAGTCCTGGGGTGGGGTGTCATTTTGGAGCCCCCTAAAATAAAGTTTGACACTGTTTCCACTGTTTCCCCATGTATTTCCCATGAAGTGATAGGACCGGATGCCATGATCTTCGTTTTCTGAATGTTGAGCTTTAAGCCAACTTTTTCACTCTCCACTTTCACTTTCATCAAGAGGCTTTTTAGTTCCTCTTCACTTTCTGCCATAAGGGTGGTATCATCTGCATATCTGAGGTTATTGATATTTCTCCCAGCAATCTTGATTCCAGCTTGTGTTTCTTCCAGTCCAGCATTTCCCATGATGTACTCTGCATAGAAGTTAAATAAACAGGGTGACAATATACAGCCTTGACGTACTCCTTTTCCTATTTGGAACCAATCTGTTGTTCCATGTCCAGTTCTAACTGTTGCTTCCTGACCTGCATACAAATTTCTCAAGAGGCAGGTCAGGTGGTCTGGTATTCCCATCTCTTTCAGAATTGTCCACAGTTTATTGTGATCCACACAGTCAAAGGCTTTGGCATAGTCAAGAAAGCAGAAATAGATGTTTTTCTGGAACTCTCTTGCTTTTTCCATGATCCAGCAGATGTTGGCAATTTGATCTCTGGCTCCTCTGCCTTTTCTAAAACCAGCTTGCACATCAGGAAGTTCACGGTTCACATATTGCTGAAGCCTGGCTTGGACAATTTTGAGCATTACTTTGCTAGCATGTGAGATGAGTGCAATTGTGCAGTAGTTTGAGCATTCTTTGGCATTGCCTTTATTTGGGATTGGAATGAAAACTGACCTTTTCCAGTCCTGTGGCCACTGCTGAGTTTTCCAGATTTGCTGGATTGTTGAGTGCAGCACTTTCACAGCATCATCTTTCAGGATTTGGAATGCCTCAACTGGAATTCCATCACCTCCACTAGCTTTGTTCGTAGTGATGCTTTCTAAGGCCCACTTGACTTCACATTCCAGGATGTCTGGCTCTAGGTCAGTGATCACACCATCATGATTATCTGGGTCGTGAAGATCTTTTTTGTACAGTTCTTCTGTGTATCTGTGGCTCAGACCATGAACTCTTTATTGCCAAATTCAGATTTAAATTGAAGAAAGTAGGGAAAACCACTAGACTATTCAGATATGACCTAAATCAAATCCCTTATGATTATACAGTGGAAGTGAGAAATAGATTTAAGGGCCTAGATCTGATAGATAGAGTGCCTGATGAACTATGGAATGAGATTCGTGACATTGTACAGGAGACAGGGATCAAGACCATCCCCATGGAAAAGAAATGCAAAAAAGCAAAATGGCTGTCTGACGAGGGCTTACAAATAGCTGTGAAAAGAAGAGAAGTGAAAAGCAAGGGAGAAAAGGAAAGATATAAACATCTGAATGCAGAGTTCCAAAGAACAGCAAGAAGAGATAAGAAAGCCTTCTTCAGTGATCAATGCAAAGAAATAGAGGAAAACAACAGAATGGGAAAGACTAGGAATCTCTTCAAGAAAATCAGAGTTACCAAAGGAATATTTCATGCAAAGATGGGCTCGATAAAGGACAGAAATGGTATGGACCTAACAGAAGCAGAAGATATTAAGAAGAGGTGGCAAGAATACACAGAAGAACTGTACAAAAAAGATCTTCAAGACCCAGATAATCATGATGGTGTGATCACTGACCTAGAGCCAGACATCCTGGAATGTGAAGTCAAGTGGGCCTTAGAAAGCATCACTACGAACAAAGCTAGTGGAGGTGATGGAATTCCAGTTGAGGCATTCCAAATCCTGAAAGATGATGCTGTGAAAGTGCTGCACTCAACAATCCAGCAAATCTGGAAAACTCAGCAGTGGCCACAGGACTGGAAAAGGTCAGTTTTCATTCCAATCCCAAATAAAGGCAATGCCAAAGAATGCTCAAACTACTGCACAATTGCACTCATCTCACATGCTAGCAAAGTAATGCTCAAAATTGTCCAAGCCAGGCTTCAGCAATATGTGAACCGTGAACTTCCTGATGTGCAAGCTGGTTTTAGAAAAGGCAGAGGAGCCAGAGATCAAATTGCCAACATCTGCTGGATCATGGAAAAAGCAAGAGAGTTCCAGAAAAACATCTATTTCTGCTTTCTTGACTATGCCAAAGCCTTTGACTGTGTGGATCACAATAAACTGTGGACAATTCTGAAAGAGATGGGAATACCAGACCACCTGACCTGCCTCTTGAGAAATTTGTATGCAGGTCAGGAAGCAACAGTTAGAACTGGACATGGAACAACAGATTGGTTCCAAATAGGAAAAGGAGTACGTCAAGGCTGTATATTGTCACCCTGTTTATTTAACTTCTATGCAGAGTACATCATGGGAAATGCTGGACTGGAAGAAACACAAGCTGGAATCAAGATTGCTGGGAGAAATATCAATAACCTCAGATATGCAGATGATACCACCCTTATGGCAGAAAGTGAAGAGGAACTAAAAAGCCTCTTGATGAAAGTGAAAGTGGAGAGTGAAAAGTTGGCTTAAAGCTCAACATTCAGAAAACGAAGATCATGGCATCCGGTCCTATCACTTCATGGGAAATACATGGGGAAACAGTGGAAACAGTGTCAGACTTTATTTTTCTGGGCTCCAAAATCACTACAGATGGTGACTGCAGCCATGAAATTAAAAGATGCTTACTCCTTGGAAGGAAAGTTATGACCAACCTAGATAGCATATTCAAAAGCAGAGACATTACTTTGCCAACAAAGGTCCATCTAGTCAAGGCTATGGTCTTTCCTGTGGTCATTTATGGATGTGAGAGCTGGACTGTGAAGAAGGCTGAGTGCCGAAGAATTGATGCTTTTGAACTGTGGTGTTGGAGAAGACTCTTGAGAGTCCCTTGGACTGCAAGGAGATCCAACCAGTCCATTCTGAAAGAGATCAGCCCTGGGATTTGTTTGGAAGGAATGATGCTAAAGCTGAAACTCCAGGACTTTGGCCACCTCATGCAAAGAGTTGACTCATTGGAGAAGACTCTGATGCTGGGAGGGATTGAGGACAAGAGGAGAAGGGGACAACAGAGGATGAGATGGCTGGATGGCATCACTGACTCAGTGGATGTGAGTCTCAGTGACCTCTGGGAATTGGTGATGTACAGGGAGGCCTAGCGTGCTGTGATTCATTGGGTCGCAAAGAGTCGGCAACGACTGAGTGACTGATCTGATCTGTGTATTCTTGCCACCTCTTCTTAATATCTTCTGCTTCTGTTAGGTCCATACCATTTCTGTCCTTTATCGAGCCCATCTTTGCATGAAATGTTCCCTTTGTATCTCTAATTTTCTTGAAGAGATGTCTAATCTTTCCCATTCTGTTGTTTTCCTCTATTTCTTTGCATTGATCGTGGAAGAAAGCTTTCTTATCTCTTCTTGCTATTCTCTGGAACTCTGCATTCAGATGTTTATATCTTTCCTTTTCTCCTTTGCTTTTCACCTCTCTTCTTTTCACAGCTATTTGTAAGCCCTCCCCAGACAGCCATTTTGCTTTTTTGCATTTCTTTTCCGTGGGGATGGTCTTGATTCCTGTCTCCTATACAGTGTCACGAACCTCATTGCATAGTTCATCAGGCACTCTATCTATCAGATCTAGGCCCTTAAATCTATTTCTCACTTCCACTGTATAATCAGAAGGGATTTGATTTAGATCATACCTGAATGGTCTAATGGTTTTCCCTACTTTCTTCAATTTAAATCTGAATTTGGCAATAAGGAGTTCCTGATCTGAGCCACAGTCAGCTCCTGGTCTTGTTTTTGCTGACTGTATAGAGCTTCTCCATCTCTGGCCGCAAAGAATATAATCAATCTGATTTCGGTGTTGACCATCTGGTGATGTCCATGTGTAGAGTCTTCTCTTGTGTTGTTGGAAGAGGGTGTTTGTTATGACCAGTGCATTTTCTTGGCAAAACTCTATTAGTCTTTGCCCTGCTTCATTCCATATTCCTGTGTGCAACTCTTTATGACCCTATGGATTATAGTCTGCCATGGTCCCCTGTCCATGGAATTCTCCAGGCAAGAATACTAGAGTGGATTGACATGCCCTTCTCCAGAGGATCTTCCTGACCCAGGGATTGAACCCGAGTCTCCTGCATTGCAGACAGATTCTTTACTGTCTGAGCTACAGGGAAGATCTTTTTGTCCACTCAAAAATTAATGTGTAGGAGAAATAGATGCACAGATCCATCAACCTATCAGCATCATTCCAATAATACCCTGAAAACAGTTACAAAGACCATCATAATTCACACATTCAGAAATAATATTTAGCGTTATAATTTGAATTATATAGTCATGAAGCAAAGGCATCCATAATAGGAGAACTTGGTCCACTGATTTTAAATTATGCGTGTTCTAAATCTTTTGCAAACACTAAAAAAAAAAAAAAACCAGTAATGATATATAGCACTTAGCAGGAGTCTTTTTTTCTCCTCTACCTCTTGTTTTTTTATCGTGAGAATTTGGAGATGCCACTCAGTTGCTCTGTGACTAAAGGAAGCGAATATAAATCAATGCCACTTTTGCTAACAAACAGCATTCCTCTCTTTATCTACATCTGTGCGTCTTCTCTCTCTCTCTCTCTCTCCACACACACACACACACACACACACACACACACATCCCCTATAAGAGCTTGGCCCACTCAGCTTCCCTGTAATTTCACAAAAGAGTGACTCTAATGTTTTCTGCTTCGTAGGGAGCCAGTGGTCATGGTGGTGAATTGGATACCTACACCAGAGAAAGCCTAAGAGGCGTAATCAAATAAGGGAACCACTTGAACTGAACTCCCAGCAGGAGCAGGAGGGAGGCCTGGAGAGGTTACAGGTACTTTTTATCCAGCCTCGCAGGAGAGAACGAACTTCCTGCTGCTAGAAATTTGTCTGCAATTTTTTTCCTCATTCAGACAGAGAGCTGGGGTCCAGGAGACACCGGGTTGATATGATAACTTGATTAAGGCCGGGACAGATGACATGGGAGCACCAAGTCAGCTCAAAGGAATCTGTGCTCTCCTCTTTAACCTCTCCTTGGGAGCCTACAAATTATATCTATTAATGTATCAGCCCCCTGGCATCACACAAATACATCATCCCCTTAAATGTATGTCAATCATTCACAGGAGCCTTCGTGGAATACCCACCACATTTTCATTTCTCTCTCCCTTAAAAAAAAAAAAAAAAAGTTTAACCTGTTGGGTTGCTCAGACAAAGGATTGTAGCCTGCCACCTCTTGCTGCAGTCACTTGGGAGGTAGGAGCTGTGTTGTCAGCCCAAGCGTTCAGAGAATCGTTTAAATGGGCCCCAGGCAGCTGGATAGGATCCAGGGGAGAGACTCTCGGAGGAGGAAGGATTTGGAAACCATGTTCAGTGAAGCATGAATGGAAAAAAACTGAGGATTAGTCTGGAGAAGAGAAAATGCAGAGAGAACTTGAGATCTAAAGAAATACTAAACGGAAGGAGGCTGGTGTCTTACATGGGCCCCAGGAGAGCCCAGAGAGAGACAGGCAGTCAGGGAGAGCCAGCAGAGTGCCTGGATGAAAAATGGGCCACGTGCTGCGGCCGCCCTGGGCGGCTGTGAAGAAATCCTCAGGTAGTATGGCCACAGTCACAGGAATCCCAGTTCCTTGCCCAGTGTCTGAGCCAGGAGACAGCCAGCCACTGAAAGGCTGAGAAGCTTCAGTTCCAAATGCTGCTGGGAGAGGAGGTGAACTGAGGGTTAATTTACCATCCATACAACATACAGATTTTTTAGTGTATAGTTCAGTGAGTTTTCATAAATATAACCTATGTAACCACTAGCCCAGTCAAGACAGAGAACATAATGAAAACCCTAGAGAGGTTTCTTTGCCTTCTTTCCGGTCAAAATGCCCACTCCCCCGGCCCCACCCCCGGCAATCACTGTCCGGATTTCTCTCTCTCTAGATCCATTTTGTCTGTTTCGTCTGCATTTAAATGGAATTGGTCAGTATGGGCTCTTTTGTCTCTGGTTTCCTTCACTTTATGTGCTTTTAGGACCCATCCTTGTAGTTTGTCCTTTTTATTGTTGAATAGTTTTTTTAAGGATAAAACACCTCACTTTTGCCTGCTCTCCTGCTGATGGACATTGGGGTGTTTCCAGTTTGAGGTTATTATTAATACAGCTGCTACTAGCAGCAGCCTCTCACAGTTTTTTGGTGCTGGCTCAAAGGGTATATTCTAAATGTCATTTTGAACTGGACTGCGAAACAGGGAAAAGCTTGAAGCCATAAGGTGTGGTTTTAGTCAAGGCAGAAGACTTTCTGGGACTTGACAGTTTCTGGTTTGCATGTCTTCCCCAGAAAACACAGCTGTACCCCTGTTCTTCCCACTGATGGGCAGCAGGCTCCATCAGGACTGCTCTCTGCAACCTGGGGCCCTTCCTGAGAATATCTCAGCAAAATGGTTGTTAGTTATCATTTAGATCTACTCCAAATGTTGAAATTCACATCTGCTGAGCTCCTGCCATGTGCCAGGCCCTGTGGGAAGAGAGAGAGGAATCTGAGGAGCTTGTCTTTAACCTGCTTGCAGTCTAAAAGGAGAATTAAGTGAGGTGTAAATTGTGAAACCATAACTCAGTGTTCAACAAACATTCACAGGTCAACTGCTATGCTGGTGTGAACTGGGGACAACTATTGAGAGCTCACATCTGCTGTGTCACCTTGAGACAAGGCACCTGTTCACACTTGATGAGCCCATGTCTGTGCATGTCCTCTTTCAGATAGCCCTGAAGGTGACACGGGCAGTGAGACTTGGAAGATCACATCAAAGCCATCAAAGCACAGAATGTTGGTGCCGGATGGCCCTTTCAAGTTCATGGCCCACTCCATCCCAAAGACAGATGGGAAAACTGAAGCCGGTGCTAAGAGAAGTTCCTTCCCCAAGGCCACAGGCAGAAATGTTTGCCCTCCTAGTACAACCATTATTCTGCTGTATCAGTCTGCCATTTATGACAAAGTCCTCGTTTTATGACAGAGAACTATTTATAATGCTAGTATTGAGGGATATGATTAGCACATTTGCTGTGGGTTGATATGTCAGATTTGGCCTTCGAGCAGCTGTTACATTTAGAGAAACACATTTGAATCCAGAAGTCATCCAAACTCTGATAAAAACAGTAGACCATGTCATGCTAGGATCCTACGTGATTATGGCTGATTTGTCCTCTGTACTCAATTGTTTATTTATCTCATTGTTGGGCTTTTGGTTTATTTCCTTGTCACTTTTTCTAGGTTTGACAGCATAATCGTAGAATACTGTATCATCTACTTTATATTTTGTATTTTGGGTTTTTTTTTTTTTTTTTTTTTAGTAAAACCTTCTTACTTTGGCCAAACCACTCTTGCCTTTGAAAACATTGATATATACTGCATGACTAAAAAGGGAAAAAAAAATAATTGTAATCATATTGAAGTTCCATACTCTTTTCCAAACAGTTATTAACAGATTTATGTCAAGGGAAAAATGAAATGAATTTGGATTTATGCAAACTTGGCGGGAATTCATTCAGAATTCATTTGCAAATCAGAGGGGACAAAGATACCACTATTCCTACTTTGTGGTTTTTAAATAATACTAAAATGTATAAAGTACTTTATCCATACACACACTTTACAGTTGTCAAAATATGTTTATATCCATTCTTTTACTGGAACCCCTGGCCAATGGGCAAAGCGTGTGTTATCTCCATTTTGCAGATTAAGAAAACAGCCTCAATATCTCATAATAACCTATAAAGGAAAAGAATCTATATCTATGTGTGTGTGTGTAACTGAATCACTTTGCTGTACACTTGAAACTAACACAACATTGTAAATTAACTATACCTCACTAGAAAGAAAGAGGGAGAGAGAGAGAGAGGAAAAAAGGGAAGAAGGAAGAAAACAGCCTGGGATAAGTCACTTATCCATGTTCACATAGGGAATACATCCGTGTGATGCCCACCATACCACCCTCCACCCACAGAGCAACAGAGCACACGCCCAGCCCACACCACACCCAAATAAAACAGAAGGCTCCACACCATTAACAGAGCAGTTCTCTTTGAGTGAATCATAAGATCTGTGATCACGGGACACGTTTTTTAAACATCTAATATTTACTTTCTGTATGTCTTCTGTCAGAAACAGAACTGGCAACATAATCTGCAGGACCCCGTGCAAAATGGAAGTAGAGAGCCCCTTGTTTGAAAAGTTGGGAAAAGGTGCCATTGAAGGTCTTAAATATAAAGTTCTTCCTTTCATCTGTGGTCTCACTTTCAATGTCTCACTTTCAATGCCATTATAAGTAAAGCAAAATGAAATTTTTAAATGATTAGCATGAGCTTTACCATTCAGCTTTAGATTGTACAAGGCCAGTTTTTAAGGCAAATACAAGAGCATTTAACTCCTATGAATCACCAAAATTATAGAATTTTGATTTTATATCCCACATGTACATATGTTTTTTGTTCTTACCAGAACAGCGGAAGTGCTGCTCAAAACTAACTCAACTGTTTTTTATTTTACTTCTTAATACACACCTGTTCCGCCAGCGCACTCTGTCTTAGGTTGCTGCTGAACGGACTAGCCACTCTGTCCTCCTCTCTCTCCCTTTCCTTCTTTCATCATTTTCATTGTAAATGATTGGTCAATAGGGGGAAGTCTCATAAGTCAAAAAGGATATGATGGGGTCGTCTGTCAGTCATGTTTCTTAGAACATCTGTGTCTTCTTCCTGCATTCTTCCATTCTGGTTTGAACAGAAAGCATGAGCCTCTTGGGGCCACCAATGCCCCACTTTCTCAGTTGCAGACGCAGCACGCTTACCTTGCTTTGAGTGTCACTGAACTTCCATGACTGTGGGCCCCCTTAGAGGGATTCTGTGTTCCTAGGGCTCGGGAGCATTCTATGCGTGAACAGCAAGCAAGGAATTGCAGTGAACAAGCACATTGCATGCCTTTTCCTTTGTCTGTCATCTTACTGGACCTCACTTTACAAAACAGAAGATGAAATCATTAAGCCTGTCGACACAATGATAGCAGATCATGAAACCAAGCACAGGACCTTTGTAAGCACAGCATCCTGTACAACTGCACAGGTCACATGTCTGTGAAGCTGGCCCTGGTCAGAAATCAAAGTCAACTTCTATACTTGGTAGTCTAGAGGCCTAGAGGATGGAGATATGTTTCTTGGGCCTGAACTATAGCCACACTTTTGGACAAGTTCCCGGGTGGACCCCCTTTATTATAACACACTCCACTGATGAGGCTCAGAGAAGTGCCATCCTATAGAGAAGATGGGATATCCAGGGCTACTCCACTGGACAGCCATGTGCCTGCAGCTGAGTGGCCTGGGAGTGAGAAGGAACGGAGTGGGGCATGTACAAATCATTTAGGCATGACTAAGATATAGGAGAAATCTTGTCCAGGAAATGCTATCATGCCCAGAAATTAAGCTGGAAATCCAAAAATGTAACCATAATCCAGTGGTGCCCTTCTTTCTCCAAAAAACACTGTTTTTAAGCAGCTCATCACTGAAGATATTTCTCTGGCACACACATCTGCATGACTTCCCATGCAGGAACCTTAGTGATAGGGTGGGAAAAGCCAGAGAGACCCAAGCTCTGGTCAAAGCTCTGGTTCTTCCTTGATGTGTGATTCTGAGCCAGCCACCTAACTTCTCTGCACCTCAGTTCTCTTAGTTGTAAAATGAGAGCAACAATTCCTCATCCAGTGGTAGGTGCTTATGAGAATTAAACTAGACAATGGCCATAAAATGGGGTGGAAGTTGGAAATCACTGCATACATGTGAAGCCATGTTAGTTAGTATCCCATGTATACACGGTGTGTATCACATACAGACCCCATCAGGAAATTTCACTCTGGGGCAGAGTGATTTACAAAGCCTGTTCAGAAGTGGAGTCAATTAAGGTCAGCTTTCTATGTTGCTAAACAACAGGGGATTCTGGGTTCAGTAACGTTGAAAGGCAGGCCCAACACACCCCTTGAAACCGGGCTTTTGAGAGGGTTCAAAGGAATGCGAAACAAAAGCCGCTCTTTGTGATGTGTTCACTCTTCCTTCATTGTCCCCTTTTAGCCTCCAAGGGCCTTCATGTAAAGAAAGGGACTGCTAATGTGGCGAGTGGGAGTTGAAAATCGTCCTGGGCCAACAATGTTGGCACATTCTGCCCGGCCTCATTACAGAATCATCTGAAATGCTTGAGAAGTGTTTCCCACTCATTAGCATAAATAGCAGAAAAACTCTTTCACAAACAAAGCAGGTTCCATCTGCCCCCAGTATGTCCTCACCTTGACTTCAAATGGCCAGTCCCTCCCCCAGCACAATACCAGGGGCACCGGCCTCCGAGGCCCCAGCCACCCCACTTCAGAAGGGCATTCAGTGAAATATCAACACGGTAACCTGCATGTTTATTCATTGGCAGCCCCCTCCTTTTAATGGAGTCCCTTCCCCATTGTGGCCACTTGATGCTTTCACAGACCTAAAGGGAGAGGCTTCCTTTTCCAAGCTCTTAGGATCCTTAGCAACCCACACCTTGTGAGTGGGTCGACCAGGCTAATTCGGTTTGTTCTGCCTATGTGGCCCCAGCGTATTTTGTCAGGTATTCTGCTGTGGGATTAAAGAGTCATTAATCACTCTGACCTGACTCTGACAAGGTGGCTTTTACAATGAAGTCCACTTCCCTGGTGCTGGCCAGAGACAAGGCCAGAGCTGTCTTGCTTTAACTGTGGAAGGATGCACTGGTTCCTCCCCAGTCAACCTCAGGACACCATCCACAGCCCCAGTCCCGCAGGAGCTGGTGCCAGGGCCAGCAGTGGCCTCTATCTGTAGGCAATTGGAGCTCACAGCCGCTGGGTGGAATCAGTTCTAGAAGGATGGGATTCTAGCATGATGAACTTGGGGTGACGATAGGGGCCTGAGTTGCCATCCACATAGCCCCAGGTTTTGCTAAAGAAAGCACTGAGGCTCAGAGTGGGGAGGGGCTTGCCAAAAGGTACACAATGAGTCATGTGGAAAGTCAAGATTAGAATGAGCATCTCTCCATCACTCTAGAACCCAAATCCAATCCATGGCTTTTTATAACCATTTTCAACACCGCTGATACTATTGTCTTGAGTAATTCACAGAGCCCTGAGTTCTTGAGAAAGAAGAGAAGTCATTTTCATTCACCAAGTGCTGCAAAAGTCTAGGCACTGAGCTAGGTATTTTGCATACATTTAATTTAATTTAAATGTCATTTTGATGGGTCAGCAAGTGAAAGTGCTCAGCAATTATTAGCTCTGATTTTTCCTAGGTGACTACTATTTTCCTAGGTAAGCATTATCATCCCTATTTTTTATAGATGGAAAAAACAGAGACACAGAAAGGTTAGGTAATTCATTCATAGCTTATATTCTTTCCCCGGTGGCTTTAGAAAAGATGAGAAGAGTTCCCTATACCCAGGTGTTCTTGTGAACTTTCATTATTACTTATGTAAATCACAAATTAAAATTTTAGGTCAGTCATTTAACATCAGGTTATCAGGATTTATTATTTTCCCTTTTATCTCTTAGATGTGTGATAACTTTTTCTCTGGGCTTCCCTGGTGGCTCAGTGGTAAAGAATCTGCCTGCTAATGCAGGAGACTCGGATTTGATCTCTGAGTCAGGAAGATTTCCTGGTAAAGGAAATGGCAACCCACTGCAATATTCTTGCCTGGAAAATCCCATGCACAGAGGAGCCTGGCGGGCTATAGTCCATGGGGTCACAAAAAGAGTCAGAAACGACTTAGTGACTAAACAACAACAACTTTTTCTCTCCTGATATTTTCCTGTCTTTCTTTCTTCCTTTATTCTTTCATCAATTTAACAAACATTTACTGAGCACCTATGATGCCAAGTGTTGGGGATGCTGAGATTAAAATCACATGGCTGCAGGCCCTCTTTCTTACAAAGTTACTGAAATGAGCTTCTCATAAATTCAAGAGTAAACCAAGAAAGAGGTAGACATGAATGCAGAATGCAAGAGCTCCAACCTGGAAAGGAAGGAACCCCAGGGTGCTAACCCTAAGCCACCTGCACCACTGCAGGACAGAACTCCAGGAGGCGCTTCGCACAGAGGGGAGTTGGATAGAAGACTTGATTGTTCAAACAACTGTGGAGGGTATTTTGATCTTTGGCAAAGAGTTGGAACTTTAATTATTGCTTAATACAAAGGAAACAAAGCAAATGAAAAAAAGAAAGCAGTTACTAACTCCAGAAACGGAAATCAATCACAGTTTACCAAAAGGCTCCATTATAAATATAATTTATATTTTCATAATGTTGTTAAAAACAAAACAACAGGCCCCAAATGGAGTCACTTATACTAAGACACATGTCACCAAACTGAGGCTCCATTACAATTTTCTATTCTCCCAGAAACTGGAATTGTAAACCAGTCCATCAGAAACCATTTGAGTAGTTACCAGTCTGGAAATCTGCCTGATACACTTATGCCATTCCTGAAAGCAACCTTCCTAGTATAACTTGTTATTTCCGCTCCTTTCTGCCTATAAAAGTCTTTCATTTCACACAGCCTCTTAGAGCTCCTGTCTATCTGCTAGTTTGGTTGCTGCTTGACTCATGGATCGTTGAATAGAGAGAACCACCAAGATCTTTAACACTTACTGGGTTGAATTTTGCTTTTTACACTGTAAATCCAGAATAAACTATATTAGCATTTCACCGCCTTAGGAAGATGTGGACTAGAAAAGGAGTGTGAGTGAAAAGGGAGGGGGAGCTGGCTAGAGCAGGGGATAAAAGAGCAAATCTCCTCTTTCCTGGTGGGGATTCCAGAGTCAGTGGTTAAAACTGAAAAAGCAGAATAGAAACACAAGCATGTGAAAGGCCACCCTCTTAAACTGTTTGACTCTCCCCATTATGTGCAAGTGAAACTTTGATAAATACAGAAACTAAAAAGTCATTGACTGATGTAATTTGAGAAATAGACTTTGTGCTGTTGCCAAGGGGTTAACAATGTCCTTGGGAGACTGTCAGGAGGAGAAATAGTCATCACACACCTGGGATGCCCTGGCCCTGCTGGCCTGCTGAGATGGATGATTGGGAGGAAGTTCGCAGTGGAGGAGGGGCAGCCAATGCCTTGAGCAGCCATGGCCGGGAAAGTGGGGGAGTCCTGAGGGGTGGGTTCCATGAACCATGAAAGTCTGGAACGAGGAGAAGGAGGTAGAACATCATGGAGAGAATCCCCAGGCAAGAGAATTCTCAGGTGCTGTCTCCTGAGGGTGACTAGATACAACTATTAGCCTGAGACAGGCCCACTTTGAATCCCAGCTTATATGCTTACAGGTCACATGACCTTGGACAAACTACTGAACCTCTCTGAGCCTCATTTTCTATCTCTATAAAAAAGAAACATGGTCCCCTTTTCCCCCTGGCCCCCCAAAAACGTATTGTTGGTCTAAGAACCCCCAGCAGGTTTTAGGCTTTCAGTTTAACAATAGGGCCAAGGGTTTCTACAGGGAAGTAAGCACCAAAGCCTGAAAATTGAGTCTTTTACTGTCTTTTGCAGAAGTCAAAGCACAGAGATGCAGGTGTCTTGGAGGGACCTTTGAAAGCAGACTAGGAGAGAGAGATGAAAATTTTCTCCAGCCAGGGAGAGAGGCCCCTGGAGTCCTGTGCAATCTCAAGCCTTTAAGAAGGTGGCCTCCTCACACAGCTCTATGGTACCCCAGGAAGACCAAGCCTGAGAGGGCTTGGAGTATCTCAGCCTCCTCAGGACCCATCAGAGAGAGTGGAGGAGAGAGTCAAGCAATGATAGGGATTGAGTTCCTCCAACTGGAAGGATGAGGGCATCGATAAAGATTTAAGATGATTTTTAAAAAAATAAAGCCGTATTTCTTGCGCAAATAAATTTGCATAAGTTTCATACCCACCACAAAATCACATACCGAGTAAGGGAAGAATGGACAGTCCATCCACCTCCAACTTCTGTTTGCTACCTGTGAGGCTTTGGCCAGGTGGGTTGAGGGGACTGGCCCAAAAAGTTGAAAACAAGTTTCACTTTATTTGCTGCGTAGAAGAAAACCAGTCTTCACACTGCAGTGAACTCCCCATCACCCCTCAGCCAAGGGATGACTCCATGAGCACACACTCCTGGCTCCAGGAGGACCCACATGCCATGTACCAGGAGCCATAAGATTCATCCCTACCATGGAGAAAACATCTACCCAGATGCACAGCCCACATTCAGAGACTCAGCCAGAAACTCTCCCAAAGCTACCTGTCCCTTCCCCCAGAGCCTGAACATTTTTAAAATTAAGAAAATATCTCTTTTGGGGGGAGTAGGTCTATCTGACCTTACAATTACCCCAATAGTTAATAAATGATCAGTGGTGCTCATTTATCAACTCTCATTGCACCTTTTACTTCCTCTTCCCAGAACAATTTGTGTGGCATGCTTATTTGTGTAAACATGCATGCGTGCATGCTCAGCTGTGTCTGACTCTTTGAGACCCCATGGACTGTAGCCCACCAGACTACTCTGTCCATTGAATTTTCAGGCAAGAATCCTGGAGTGGGTTTCCTCCTCCAGGGAGACATTCCCAACCCAGGGATTGAACCCGTGTCTCTTGAATTGGCAGGCGGATTGCTTGCCACTGACGCACCTGGGAAGCTCTTTGTTTGTGTAACTATTTTGTCTAATCTCTGTCTTCTGCATTAGAACTTCCATGAGAAAAAGGACTGTGCCTTGTCCTTTGCTGTATTCCTAGTTTGTGGTACAGTTTTTGAAACATAGAGGTGCTCGGTTGTTACTTCCTGAATGAACATGGAACGATCACATTTGGCCAAAACCTTAGTGATCACCCAGCCCAATGCTCTGAGAGGCCAAGAAGGCTGAACCACTTGCCTCAGATTTCAAAGTTGGTTGAAAAAAAAATCCAAGGACTCCAGGAAGACCCCCATGGACAGTAGCCCACCAGGCTGCTTTGTCCACAGGATTCTTCTAGGCAAGAATACTGGAGTGGATTGTCATGCCTTCCTTCAGGAGATCTTCCCCACCCAGAGACTGAACCCATGTCTCTTATGTCTCCTGCACTGGCAGGCATTTTCTTCACCATTAGCACCCCCTGGGAAGCCCAACCGGCTAAATGTATCATTGCAAAGGAGGAGGAGGAGACAGGAACGACAGAGAATGAGATGGTTGGATGGTATCACTGACTCAATGGACATGAGTTTGAGCAAACTCTGTGAGATGGTGAAGGAGAGGGAAGTCTGACATGCCGCAGCCCATGGTGCTGTAAAGAGTCGGACATGACTGAGCCACTAAACAAGAACAATCACTACAGATTGTGACTAGAACACCTCTAGTCACCTATAGGAAAAGAAGTTGTTGGGAGAGGTGCAGATCTGATCATCTGAGGAGGTGACATTTCAACAAAAACCTCCCTACCCTAAATTGGCCTTCCTACCGCATGCCCTCCCTTGTCCTGTCTCTGCCAGCTTTTTTAGACCAAGGTCAGTAGCTTACTCTCTGGTCTGGGGGACTCCAGCTTTATTCTAGGGCTCTGATCTACACTTCTCACCTCAGGCAATGTGCACTGATAGAAGATAGCAGGCCACTTGGAACCCTCTCACCAGAACTTGTAACCTTTCCTCTAAGGCAGCTGTGGGAAGAACCAACCTGATTTTGATCTCGGTTCTTGTGGTGGCTGGAGGGAAATGGGCACTGGGTCATGTGACCCACCCTCTCTCTCACCCAAGGCTGACATGGGTGAATTAAGGCCACTCTGCTCTACTTTCAGAAAAAGACTCAGCCAGAAGAAATGGAAAATAAAACTCAGCCTTCAGAAAGGACAGAACTCAAGCAAAGCTCTAATATTTGTCTTAATTTCTCCAAGTAGAAGCCAAGGATCAGAGCTGGCAGAACTCTTCTAATTCAATGATGCCATTTCACACAAATGGAGACTGGGGAATGGACAGGAAAGTGGCCCATGGAGGTCATAGAGCCATCAGAGACATGGCTGGCACCCAGGCTCTGGGACCCCCAGTTCTTTTTTCTTACTGAATCATGCAGTTCACTCAAGAGCCCTAAGCGTATTCGATTTGGGTGATCCAGATGATCTCTACCCCACTAGTACCCCAAACTCTACCCATCACTCCCAGAAGGGTTACCCTGTAGCAGATGCATGCCACGAACTTGGATTATGTGGATCTACATCTATGAGATACTGACCCAGGGAGGACTGTTCCCAACAAAGCTTATCCAAGCAGGCCTCAGCTGGGAGCAAACACCACACAAAATCTGCCCAGGTATGCAAGGAGAAAAGATTTGCACACCCCTAGGTGAAACCAACGGAGAAGACAATGGCACCCCACTCCAGAACTCTTGCCTTGAAAATCCCACGGACAGAGGAGCCTGATGGGCTGCAGTCCATGGGGTCATGAAGAGTCAGACATGACTGAGCGACTTCATTTTCACTTTTCACTTTCATGCATTGGAGAAGGAAATGGCAACCCACTCCAGTGTTCTTGCCTGGAGAATCCCAGGGACGGGAGCCTGGTGGGCTGCTGTCTGTGGGGTCACACAGAGTCAGACACTACTGATGTGACATAGCAGCAGCAGCAGCAGCAGCAGGTGAAACCAAGGATTCCTGCGGTAAGTATCTAAGTCTTCCCAGCTTCTGGGATCTGCTGGGACAGAGTGAAGGAAGCAAGGATAGCTCACTTTCAGTAACTCTGCTCACCCTTCATGTCCTCTAACACCATCACCTCCTATATCCCATTTACATCCTCTTCCACTTCTACATACACCACCTCCATCATGACCTCCACCAGCACCACCAGCACCACCATCTCCACCTCCACCACCTACTCCACCACCTCCACCACCACCACCACCTCTACCACCACCACCACTTCCACCACAACCACCACTGCCACCACCATCTCCACCACCACCGCCATCACCACCACCTCCTCCACCAATACCACCACCACCACCACCACCACCACCTCCACCACCACTACCACCAGCACCACCTCCACCACCACCACCATCTCCATCTCCACCACCACCGCCATCACCACCACCTCCTCCACCAATACCACCACCACCACCACCACCACCACCTCCACCACCACTACCACCAGCACCACCTCCACCACCACCACCATCTCCATCTCCACCACCACCGCCATCACCACCACCTCCTCCACCAATACCACCACCACCACCACCACCACCACCACCTCCACCACCACTACCACCAGCACCACCTCCACCACCACCACCATCTCCATCTCCACCACCACCACTGCCACCACCATCACCACCACTGCCATCACCACCACCTCCACCAGCACCATCATCTCCACCACCACCACCACCACCATCTCCATCTCCACCACCACCACTGCCATCACCATCTCCACCACCACTGCCATCACCACTACCTCCTCCACCAATACCACCACCACCACCACCTCCATCACCACCACCACCACCACTGCCACCACGACCTCCACCATCACCACCACCACCTCCACCATCATCACCACCACCACCTCCACCATCACCACCACCACCACTTCCACCATCACCACCACCACCTCCACCATCACCATCTCCACCACCTCCATCTCCATCACCACCATCTCTACCACCATCACCACCATCACCATCTCCACCACCACCGCCATCACCACCACGACCTCCACCATCACTGCCACCACCACCACCACCACCACGACCTCCACCATCACCACCACCACCACCACCACCACGACCTCCACCATCACCACCACCACCACCACCACCTCCACCACCTCCATCTCCACCACCACCTCCACCATCTCCACCACCACCACTTCCACCATCACCACCACCACCACTTCCACCATCACCACCACCACCTCCACCATCACCATCTCCACCACCTCCATCTCCATCACCACCATCTCTACCACCATCACCACCATCACCATCTCCACCACCACCGCCATCACCACCACGACCTCCACCATCACTGCCACCACCACCACCACCACCACGACCTCCACCATCACCACCACCACCACCACCACCACGACCTCCACCATCACCACCACCACCACCACCTCCACCACCTCCATCTCCACCACCACCTCCACCATCTCCACCATCACCACCACCGCCACCACCATCTCCACCACCTCCATCTCCACCACCACCTCCACCATCTCCACCATCACCACCACCGCCACCACCATCTCCACCACCTCCATCTCCACCACCACCTCCACCATCTCCACCATCACCACCACCGCCACCACCATCTCCACCACCTCCATCTCCACCACCACCTCCACCATCTCCACCATCACCACCACTGCCACCACCATCTCCACCACCTCCATCTCCACCACCACCTCCACCATCTCCACCATCACCACCACTGCCACCACCATCTTCACCACCTCCATCTCCACCACCATCTCCACCACCACCATCTCCACCTCCACCATCTCCACCACCACTGTGCTCTGCACCCACTCCCTTCACTGCCACTGCCTCCACTTCTACCATGACTACATCCTTCACCTCCTCCTCCACTCCCTCCATTACTTCTCCCACCTCCAACACCAGACCGCTCGACTATCTCCTCCTCTACTTCCTCCCTCACCACCTCTATAACCACTCCATCCTACAGTTCTTCCACACCACCATCACTACAACCAGCCTCTTCCTGCACCCCCTCCACTGGCTCTACCTCTGTCTCCTCCATGCCATTGCCAATACCATCCACATCTCTTTTAATTCCCCTACCTCCTGCACCACCACCCCCTTTATTGCCTGTATGCCTACACTGTCACCTTTACCACCTTATTTATAGCATTAAAATAAGTTTTCCTACCAAATATGCTTCTGAGAGCTTAATGCTTTCAAAGCTAAACAGGTGATCAATTTGAATCTATAGACAGAGTCATTGAAATTTACCTTACATTTGAAATAAATTAGGGCTGTTAATTCCCTCTCTTCCTACTTGTTTAGAAATTGCTTATTTGAACACACACACACACTCACCATCTCTCACACCAGGACCATAGGTACTCTGAAACGAGGCAGACAATGGTGGCCTTGTTGCAGGAGCCTGATATTAATAGACTATTCCTTTTGATTTCAGCCTGGAAACATTGGCAGCAAACCAATGTGAGAAAAGAAGGACTGTGTAGCAAGAGTTTAAAAAAAAGTCGAAGAAAAAACCCAACCCAGCTTTGATCACAAGGGTCTGAAGATGAATTGTGGTCATTTCACAGGTCTCTGGGTGGAGGTTAATGTCATTTTGAAACAAGGAAACTGGGTTTAAAAAAACCAAAAAACAAGCAAACTGAGAAGGATGCACTTTCTGATGGAATGGGGTCCCTGTGACAGAGGATCAAAGCTGCTTGCTATGCAGAGAATGAAGGATTATTCACTTTCTATTTTTTCACGCCTGCAGCACACATGGGGATCTAATTGGTCAGGATGCGAAATACAGACAGGCAGCCCAGCAGCAGGGCAGAGCCCAAAGGGGGAGGTGACGGCTTTCTGCAGCTGCAAACCATTAAAGGCAAGCTCACCCCCATGCGCCACTTTAATTGCTCTTCTGTGTGTTTCCTCAGCTCACAGGCACTAATGTCTACTTCCCAATCTTTCTGATCTTGGAGGTGATGAGCTTGACGGCTGTCAGGCCTGCCGGGGTCAGGGAAGGCAGGAGACATGTCTCAGAGGAGTGAGGGCAAGGCTGCAGGGCTGGAAGAGGCCTAAGTGCTGGGCAGGAACTCTGCAGGCTCTGCCCAGTCTCATGCTGCTCCTTGCTCCTGGGGCTCTTTGTGTATAAAGCCAAGGCTCTCTCTGGGGGTGGTGTTTTCTCAGTTCCATTACAGCAGGGGAGACACAGGACAAAATGAAAACCTACAGTGCTGTGTGGTATCTGACCCCAGGCCCACCACTCAGCCTCTCTGACCCTTCACTTCCTTGCCTTTGAAATGGAGTGTATGCTTACCAGCGGCCTGAGCATTACCTGATGTCATGAAATGCTAACCAGGGAAGAGAAGTCCCTCTTGGTTGTTATCACCTCTCCTTGAACCTTCTCTGCCAGCCTCTTGATCTGCTTTAGGTTTGAGTCTCCCTAGGTGTCCCTTTCGGGGAAGGCAATGGCACCCCACCCCAGTACTTTTGCCTGGAAAAATCCCATGGACGGAGGAGCCTGGTAGGCTCCAGTCCATGGGGTCGCTAAGAGTCGGACACGACCGAGCGACTTCACTTTCACTTTTCACTTTCATGCATTGGAGAAGGAAATGGCAACCCACTCCAGTGTTCTTGCCTGGAGAATCCCAGGGACGGGGGAGCCTGGTGGCTGCTGTCTATGGGGTCGCACAGAGTCGGACACGACTGAAGCGACTTAGCAGCAGGTGTCCCTTTTGGAGAAGGCAATGGCACCCCACTCCAGTACTCTTGCCTGGAAAATCCCATGGATGGAGGAGCCTGATAGGCTGCAGTCCATGGGGTCGCTAAGAGTTGGACACGACTGAAGCAACTTAGCAGCAGCAGCAGCAGCAGGTGTCCCTTTTGGCCCTTCTCATTGGCCCCTCCCTGGTGAAAGCTGCCTGACTACCCAGGCGTGCAGGTTGGCCACGCCCTCACCAGGTTGAAACCCTCCTGCCACTCATTCCAGCTCCCGTCTTTCCTCTCTTAGATGTTATCCTCAACCATGTCCTTCTGCTGGCACTGCTGCCTCCAGTCCTTCCCGGCCCCATCTGCCCTCTGCCCCCATTTCAGCCACCACAGCTCTACATATATGAAGCTACAAAGTGCAAGACTGGCATCCGCTTCTCTGCTGAACACTCTGGCAGCTCACAGTTCTGTTTCGTGCATCTCTTAGTACTGAATGCCTTCATCCTTCCTTGGTCTGACTCACCCTTTAAGAATTATCATTTCTCCTAGGTGGCCATCCTCAGACAGGATGATGGCCTCTGCTAAGCATATTTGTGCATTCACAGTGGATTAGAACCGTTTAGTCATTCCTCCCCTTGAAGGTGTCTGGAAACCGGAAAGTAAGTGTTTTGGAAACGGGACTGCATCTTAATTCATCTTTGTACTTCTAACACGTGGCATGGCTAGCAGAGTGCCTGAAATAGAGCAGGTACTCAATAAAGGCATTTATGGTTTTCAACTGTTATTTATTTGTCTCTGCCTACACTACCCAATGAAGGTGAAAGCATTTGGTGAGATGGAGATGTGTCTGATTCATTTTGTATTCTGCACAAAGCCCAGCACAGAGCAAACTCAAGAGAGAGCAGCTACTTCTTCTGTGTCTGGCTCACTTAAGGCTCTTTCTTCAGCATCTAGAACAGAGTTTTGTACACAGGTGTTCGATACATGTATTTTGAATGGATGCGGAGACTAAAAATTGTCACTTGCCATCTGGTTCTATAAGAATGAAGTCACAAGTCACTGTAGTCTTTGAACTTCAACATACCCCGAAAGGAGTAAGAGGTGGAGACCAGGAGTGAGGCGCTCTGTGCTCTGGAAAAAACTGGCAGAAGAGTAGATAAATATTTTAAGGAGAAGATTTTATGAGCCCAGTTTCTTATACATTCTCATATCTGGAAAAGCACTAAAATCCTTAATTGCTCCTCGAGACTAGCAGCAGATCAGATCAGATCAGTCGCTCAGTCTTGTCCGACTCTTTGCGACCCCATGAACCGCAGCACGCCAGGCCTCCCTGTCCATCACCAACTCCCAGAGGTCACTCAGACTCACATCCATCGAGTCAGTGATGCCATCCAGCCATCTCATCCTCCGTCGTCCCCTTCTCCTCCTGCCCCCAATCCCTCCCAGCATCTGAGTCTTTTCCAATGAGTCAACTCTTTGCATGAGGTGGCCAAAGTACAGGAGTTTCAGCTTTACCATCATTCCTTCCAAAGAAATCCCAGGGCTGATCTCCTTCAGAATGGACTGGTTGGATCTTCTTGCAGTCCAAGGGACTCTCAAGAGTCTTCTCCAACACCACACTTCAAAAGCATCAATTCTTTGGCACTCAGCCTTCTTCACAGTCCAGCTCTCACATCCATACATGAGCACAGGAAAAACCATAGCCTTGACTAGACGAACCTTTGTTGGCAAAGTAATGTCTCTGCTTTTGAATATGCTGTCTAGGTTGGTCATAACTTTCCTTCCAAGGAGTAAGCGTCTTTTAATTTCATGGCTGCAGTCACCATCTGCAGTGATTTTGGAGCCCAGAAAAATAAAGTCTGACACTGTTTCCACTGTTGCCCCATCTATTTCCCATGAAGGGATGGGACCGAATGCCATGATCTTCATTTTCTGAATGTTGAGCTTTAAGCCAACTTTTTCACTCTCCACTTTCACTTTCATCAAGAGGCTTTTGAGTTCCTCTTCACTTTCTGCCATAAGGGTGGTGTCATCTGCATATCTGAGGTTGTTGATATTTCTCCCGGCAATCTTGATTCCAGCTTGTGTTTCTTCCAGCCCAGCGTTTCTCATGATGTACGCTGCATAGAAGTTAAATAAACAGGGTGACAATATACAGCCTTGACGAACTCCTTTTCCTATCTGGAACCAGTCTGTTGTTCCATGTCTGGTTCTAACTGTTGCTTCCTGATCAGCAGCAACCCTCTGCCAAAATGTGTGCTTGACTGCATATACCCCCTTCACCAAAATCGCATATATACTGAACCCACCCCTCTACCCCCGACCACCTCTTCCAAGCAGTTCCTCAGAGCTACCTGAGAGACTGTCTCTCAGGCCATAGTCCTCATTTTATCCCAAATAAAACTTAACCCACAACTTTCATGTTGTGCTTTTTTTAAAAAAACGAGCAGATAAATAGTGGTATTATAGGAAAAACACCTGTCCTGATTAAAAGAACTGATTTCTAGTCAGATGTAACAAACACTGACTAAATGAGGTCAAAGAGAACTGATTTTCTCCAAAATTCCATTCCTCACTCTAAGCCCCAGCAAACGTTTACCCATCTTGATAAAAAAAAAACCACATCCATCCAGTTGCTCAGGCCAAAATCTAGAAGTAATATTTGATTCCTCTGTTATCTTCACATCTCACATGCAATCCTCTAAAAAGTCCTTCAGGCTCTCCTTCCAAAATACATCTAACCTCTGACCATAAACTTTACAGCCACCACCCTGAGTCAAGCTGCTACCATCCTGACTGTGCAATTGGTCTCCCTGCCCCCCCAACACACACCCTTTTCATTTCATCACCTAGATCTTTCTGATATCATTCCAGTGCCTTCCCACTTTACTTAGAATAAAATCCAAACTTCTATCCACAGTCTACAAACCACACATAATGTGGCCCTGTCCCCATCTTCAGCTTCCTTTCCTCCTGGCTCATTTCCTTCCAACTGCGCTGGTCCTTCTACTGTTCCTGGAGTATTATAGATTATTTTTACACCAGAACTTATTCCTTGTACCTCAAAAACTCTTCCCCAGATATTCCCACTCTTAGCTCACATGTCACCTGTAGGCCTTCACCAACCCTAGGTGTGGTGTTTCATTTTACTTATCGAGTAGGCTACCAGGTGCCCAGATATTTGGTTGAACATTATTCTGGCTGTTTCTGTGATGGTATTTTTGGATGAGATTCACATTTGAATGGGTGAGTCCAATAAAGCAGCTTGCCTTCCCTAGTGTGGGTGACCCTCATCCAGTTGCTTGAAGGCCTAAATGGAATAAAAAGGCTGACCAACCTTGGGTAAGAGGGAATTTCCCCCCAACTGACGGCTTAAGCGGGGGATCAGTTGTTTTTTTCACCTTTGGACTCAAACTGAAGCACTTGCTCTTCTTGGATTTGGAATCTGCCAACTTTCAGGCAGGAACTCACACGACTACCTCTTCTGATTCTTAGGTCTTCAGACTCAGACTGGAACCACTCCATCAGCTCCATGGGTTTCCAGATTGATGACTGCAGGTCTTGGGACTTTCCAGCCTTCATAATCTCATAAACAAATTCTCTATAACAATTAAAAAACTTGTAAAAGAAAAAATAGGTGTAGATCTTTGCAACCTTGGCCTAGGCAATGGAATCTTAGATACAATACCAAAAGAATAAATAACCAAAGGAAGAAATGGATAAACTGGACTTCATCAAAATTTTAAACTTTCATACATCAAAGGACACTATCAAGAAAGTGAAAAAAAAGCTTATAGAACAGAAGAAAACATTTGAATTTTCTGCATATAACTGATAAGAAATTTCATTCAGAATATAAAAACAACTTTTGCAATTTAAAAATAAAAATAGGGACTTCCTTGGCTGTCCAGAGGTTAAGACTTAACCTTCCAGTGCAAGGGGTGCAGGTCCAATCCCTGACCAGGGAGCTAGGATCCCATCTGCCTTGTGGCTAGAAAACCAAAACATAAAACAGAAACAATATTCTAACAAATTCAATATAGGCTTTAAAAATGGTCCACATCAAAAAAATAAAAATAAATAAAAATAACACAACTTTAAAATAGGCAAAGAATTTGAATAGACATTTCTTCAAAGAAAATATACAGATGACCAATAAGCACATGAAAAGATGCTTAACACTTACTAGGGTGGCTAGTGAAAAACAAACAGAAATTAATAAGGGGACTGTATGCATCCTTGTTTATACCCTTTAGGACCTAGATAGAAAATATTGAAAAACATAGGTAGTGGTGTATACATTGTATTTGAAATAACTCAAGACATATTATTGAAGAACTAATGAACAGGCGCCGTGTAGAAAATCAGTCTTCCACTGTTTTCTTCTGTGAAGAATCTGTGGATTTGTATTATATATTAAGCATTTACATTTGGTTTGTTTCATAGCTAAAATATGAACAATTGAGTACAGTGTTGAAATATTCAATGTGCTGGTGTTTGTAGTTTTGATAAATCCCATTGCTGGCAATGCAGTTGTGCCAGAAAAATTTGATTTCTACTGCAAAAGGATTAGAGACTTCCCTGGTGGCTCAGATGGTAAAGCATCTGCCTACAGTGCGAGAGACCTGGGTTTGATCCCTGGGTCGGGAAGATCCTCTGGAGAAGGCAATGGCACCCCACTCCAGTACTCTTGCCTGGAAAATCCTATGGATGGAAGAGCCTGGTAGGCTACAGTCCGTGGGGTCGCAAAGAGTCAGACACGACTGAGCGACTTCACCTTGTAAAGATATAAATACATTGGGGGGTTTCCATCATGGTTCAGTAGTTAAGAATTCACCTTCCAATGCAGGTTACACAGGTTGGATCCTTGGTCCAGGAACTAAGATCCCAAACGTCTAGGGACACTAAGCCTGCACGCACAACTAGAGAAAGTCTGCATACTGTAACAGAGTCCACATGCTGCAATGAAGACCCAGCACAGCCAATTTTTTTTTAATTTTTTAAATAAAATTTTAAAATAAATTAAAAAAATAAAGATGTTAGGAAACTCATCCATTGATGGTGGGAATGTAAAAGAGCAGTTCTTTAAAAAGTTAAACAGTTGCCATATGACCCAGAAATTTCGCTCCTATGTATATCTCCAAGGTTATTGAAAATATATGTCCACGCAAAAACTTGTACATGAGTGTTCATACTGGAGAATCCCAGGGACAGGGGAGCCTGGTGGACTGCCATCTATGGGGTCGCACAGAGTCAGACACGACTGAAGCGATTTAGCAGCAGCAGCAGCAGCAACATTATTCATAATAGCAAAAAAAAAAAAGTGGTAATAGCCAAAATGTCCATCAACTGACAAATGGATAAATGAAATGTGGTACATCTATATGGTAGAATATGATTTGCCCATAAAAAGGAATGAAGTATTGACACATGCTTCACACAATGTGGATAAACCTTGAAAATATGCTAAGTGAAGCCAGACACAAAAGACTATATATTGTACGATTCCACTTACATGAAATGTTCAGAATAGGTAAATCCATAAAAATAGAAAGTAGATAAGTGATTGCCAGGGGCTACAGCAGAGAAGGATTGGGTACAGGTTTTATTTGGGGGTTAATAAAAATTTTCTAGAATTAAATAGCAGTGATGGTTGTACAACTGTGAATATACTAAAAACTACAAAGAATGCTCAAACTACTGCACAATTGCACTCATCTCACACGCTGGCAAAGTAATGCTCAAAATTCTCCAAGCCAGGCTTCAGAAATATGTGAACCGTGAACTTCCTGATGTTCAAGCTGGTTTTAGAAAAGGCAGAAGAACCAGAGATCAAATTGCCAACATCCGCTGGATCATCGAAAAAGCAAGAGAATTCCAGAAAAACATCTACTTCTGTTTATTGACTATGCCAAAGCCTTTGACTGTGTGGATCACAACAAACTGTGGGAAATTCTGAAAGAGATGGGAATACCAGACCACCTGATCTGTCTCCTGAGAAATCTGTATGCATGTCAAGAAGCAACAGTTAGAACTGGACATGGAACAACAGACTAGTTCCAAATTGGGAAAGGAGTACATCAAGGCTGTATATTGCCACCCTGCTTATTTAACTTCTATGCAGAGTACATCGTGAGAAATGCTGGGCTGGATGAAGCTCAAGCTGGATTGCCAGGAGAAATACCAATAACTTCAGATATGCAGATGATACAACCCTTATGGCAGAAAGCAAACAAGAACTAAAGAGTCTCTTGATGAAAGTGAAAGAGGACAGTGAACAAGTTGGCTTAAAACTCAACATTCAGAAAACTAAGATCATGGCATCCAGTCCCATTACTTCATAGCAAATAGATGAGGAAACAATGGAAACAGTGGCTGACTATTTTGGGGGGGCTCCAAAATCACTGCAAATGGTGATTGCAGCCATGAAATTAAAACGCTTGCTCCTTGGAGGAAAAGTTATGACCAACCTAGACAGCATATTACAAAGCAGAGACATTACTTTCCAACAAAGGTCCATCTAGTCAAAGCTATGGTTTTTCCAGTGATCATGTATGGATGTGAGAGTTGGACTATGAAGAAAGCTTAGCGCCAAAGAATTGATGCTTTTGAACTGTGGTGTTGGAGAAGACTCTTGAGAGTCCCTTGGACTGCAAGGAGATTCAATGAGTCCATCCTAAAGGAAATCAGTCCTGAATATTCAGTGTAAGGATTGATGCTGAAGCTGAAACTCCAATACTTTGGCCACCTGATAGGAAGAACTGACTCACTGGAAAAGACCCTGATGCTGGGAGGGATTGGGGGCAGGAGGAGAAGGGGACGACAGAGGATGAGATGATTGGATGGCATCACCAACTCAATGGGCATGAGTTTGAGTAAGTTCCAGGAGTTGGTGATGGACAGGGAAGCCTGGCATGCTGCAGTCCATGGGGTCACAAAGAATCAGACACGACTGAGCGACTGAACTGAACTGAAATGTATACTTTAGAAAGTGGATCTTATGGTACATGAATTTTATCTAAGAGCAGTTATTTTAAAAGTGTTCGTTGTATGATTGTTTATACTAGTTATAAAGGAAATATTCAAAATGTCCTTTTATTTTGATCAGATCAAATCAGTTGCTCAGTCGTGTCCGACTCTTTGCAACCCCATGACTTGCAGCACGCCAGGCCTCCCTGTCCATCACCAACTCCCGGAGGTCACTCAGACTCACATCCATTGAGTCGGTGAGGCCATCCAGCCATCTCACCTTCTGTCATCCCCTTCTCTTGCCCCCAATCCCTCCCAGCATCAGAGTCTTTTCCAATGAGTCAACTCTTCACATGAGGTGGCCAAAGTACTGGAGTTTCAGCTTTAGCATCATTCCTTCCAAACAAATCCCAGGGCTGATCTCCTTCAGAATGGACTGGTTGGATCTCCTTGCAGTCCAAGGGATTCTTAAGAGTCTTCTCCAACACCACAGTTCAAAAGCATCAATTTTTCGGCACTCAGCCTTCTTCACAGTCCAGCTCTCACATCCATACATGAGCACAGGAAAAACCATAGTCTTGACTAGACGAACCTTTGTTGGCAAAGTAATGTCTCTGCTTTTGCATATGCTATCTAGGTTGGTCATAACTTTCCTTCCAAGGAGTAAGCGTCTTTTGATTTCATGGCTGCAGTCACCATCTGCAGTGATTTTGGAGCCCAGAAAAATAAAGTCTAACACTGTTTCCACTGTTGCCCCATCTATTTCCCATGTAGTGATGGGACCAGATGCCATGATCTTCATTTTATGAATGTTCAGCCTTAAGCCAACTTTTTCACTCTCCTCTTTCACCTTCATCAAGAGGCTTTTTAGTTCCTCTTCACTTTCTGCCATAAGGGTGGTGTCATCTGCATATCTGAGGTTATTGAGATTTCTCCCAGCAATCTTGATTCCGGCTTGTGTTTCTTCCAGTCCAGCGTTTCTCATTATGTACTCTGCATATAAGTTAAATAAACAGGGTGACAATATACAGCCTTGACGAACTCCTTTTCCTATTTGGAACCAGTCTGTTGGTCCATGTCCAGTTCTAACTGTTGCTTCCTGACCTGCATACAGGTTTCTCAAGAGGCAGATCAGGTGGTCTGGTATTCCCATCTCTTTCAGAATTTTCCACAGTTTATTGTGATCCACACAGTCAAAGGCTTTGGCATAGTTAATAAAGCAGAAATAGATGTTTTTCTGGAACTCTCTTGCTTTTTCCATGATCCAGTGGATGTTGGCAATTTGATCTCTGGTTCCTCTGCCTTTTCTAAAACCAGCTTGAACATCAGGAAGTTCACGGTTCACATATTTCTGAAGCCTGGCTTGGAGAATTTTGAGCATTACTTTACTAGTGTGTGAGATGAGTGCAATTGTGCAGTAGTTTGAGCATTCTTTGGCATTGCCTCTCTTTGGGATTGGGATGAAAACTGACCTTTTCCAGTTCTGTGGCCACTGCTGAGTTTTCCGAACTTGCTGACATATTGAGTGCACCACTTTCACAGCATCATCTTTCAGGATTTGAAATAGCTCAACTGGAATTCCATCACCTCCACTAGCTTTGTTCCTAGTGATGCTTTCTAAGGCCCACTTGACTTCACATTCCAGGATGTCTGGCTCTAGGTCAGTGATCACACCATTGTGATTATCTGGGTTGTGAAGCTCTTTTTTGAACAGTTCTTCTGTGTATTCTTGCCACCTCTTCTTAATATCTTCTGCTTCTGTTAGGTCCATACCATTTCTGTCCTTTATCGAGCCCATCTTTGCATGAAATATTCCTTTGGTATCTCTGATTTATTTGAAGAGATCCCTAGTCTTTCCCATTCTGTTGTTTTCCTCTATTTCTTTGCATTGATCGCTGAAGAAGGCTTTCTTATCTTTTCTTGCTATTCTTTGGAACTCTGCATTCAGATGTTTATATCTTTCCTTTTCTTTCCTTTCCTTTTCTCCTTTGCTTTTCACTTCTCTTCTTTTCACCTCTCTTCTTTTCACAGCTATTTGTAAGGCCTCCCCAGACAGCCATTTTGCTTTTTTGCATTTCTTTTCCATAGGGATGGTCTTGATCGCTGTCTCCTCATTGGACAGTTCGTGACAGTTCAATGTCACGAACCTCATTCCAGTTCATCAGGCACTCTATCTATCAGATCCAGGCCCTTAAATCTATTTCTCACTTCCACTGTATAATCAGAAGGGATTTGATGTAGGTCATACCTGAATGGTCTAATGGTTTTCCCTACTTTCTTCTATTTCAGTCTGAATTTGGCAATAAGGAGTTCCTGATCTGAGCCACAGTCAGCTCCTGGTCTTGTTTTTGCTGATTGTATAGAGCTTCTCCATCTTTGGCTGCAAAGAATATAATCAATCTGATTTCAGTGTTGACCATCTGGTGATGTCCATGTGTAGAGTCTTCTCTTGTGTTGTTGGAAGAGGATGTTTGTTATGACCAGTGCATTTTCTTGGCAAAACTCTATTAGTCTTTGCCCTGCTTCATTCCGTATTCCAAGGCCAAATTTGCCTGTTACTCCAGGTGTTTCTTGACTTCCTACTTTTGCATTCCAGTCCCCTATAATGACAAGGACATCTTTTTTGGGTGTTAGTTCTAAAAGGTCTTGTAGACTTTTTTATTTTGAAGGTTATGATAAAAAAACTTATGATGAATCTATCTGATAAGTTATCGTACAC
Organism: Tragelaphus eurycerus; assembly: GCA_935064755.1. Lineage (NCBI taxonomy): Eukaryota > Metazoa > Chordata > Mammalia > Artiodactyla > Bovidae > Tragelaphus > Tragelaphus eurycerus. Next base: position 25,961,223 of record CAKXYN010000018.1, on the reverse strand, counting down.
TTATCCAATGTATCTATAAAATTTTATAATACTATATGAATGATTATGAAATACTACAGATAATAAAAACTATGTATGTATATATTTTAAGCATGTCCCTCTGGCTTTCTTTAAGAGTCTGGATGAAAAACCCCAAACTATTAGCAAAAATACTGGCTCTGGGTAGTGAGATTTGAAACATTTTTTCTTCTTGTTTGATTTTTCTATATTTGCTAAGCTTTCTTCAAATAACATGTATTTTAAATATATATATATATATATACACATATTTTTTCTTCTCCTTTTTATGCTTTCAGTGGTTGTGGCTTCCGGATTCTAGAGCACAGGCTCAGTAGTTGTGGTGAATGGGCTTAGTTGCTCCGTGGAATCTTCCAGGATCAGGGATCGAACCCGTGTCTATTGCATTGCAGGCAGATTCTTTACCACTGAGCCACCAGGGAAGCCCTTAAAAATATACTTTTTAAATTCGGTAACTTTAGTAGTTAGTTACGGTGTCAGAGTTTTAGCTTCCATGAAGAGAGCAGCCTGCCCCAGAGAGACCACCCGATTGGACCTGATGGGCCACACACAGCGCCAACATGAGTGAGTCCATACCTGGCTGACCTGGGACCAGGCATCATCTTACAGGCTCGGAGCCACTTCTTTTCCTGTTTTAAGTGTTGCTCGGTTTTAAAAACCCCATTGTCATTTTAACAGCAGCATGAATGCTCCAGTCCCCAGGCCCGTGCCTTTCCCTCCGCCCCATTTATTTCCTTCTCCATCTCATAGTGGCCGCCCTTCAGGCATAGACAACTGCAATGTTGTTACAGGTGTTCGCTCACTCTGGTCTCATTTGCTCTGGCAAGAAGTCTGGTCGGATCAAATGCTCCTGAGGAAACTCTAGCTGAATTGTCTTCCTTTTCTATCATTTTATTTTAATATCCCAGCAGTCCCTGCCTGTCAGAATTTTTGCTGGCAATTCAGCCATTCATCAATTTTAAGTATGGCCATACAGTTCTGGACAGAATCCAACCCCACACAAGAAATCACCTCTTTGCTTTCCATTTCTCTTTCAAAGCAAGAAAGAATCTGCTCATCTAGACACAGGTATATTGACTTTTGAGCGAATAGAAAAATGCTTTAAGGTAGTAATACTTAATATTTCGGGCTTCCCTCATGGCTTAGATGGTAAAAAATCTGCCTGCAGTGCAGGACACCAAGGTTTTGATTCCTAGGTCAGGAAGATCCCCTGGAGAAGGGAATGGCAACCCACTCCGCTATTCTTGCCTGGAGAATACCATGGACAGATGACTGTGAGGTCTCAAAGAATCAGACACAACTGAACGACTAAGACACTCAATATTTCAGTCACAGGCCAAAAAATTTCCCCATGTAATTACTGGTGTCATAGAGAAACCAGTAAGTTCATGTTTTTTTTTTTGATAGTAACTGTGCATATTTATTTAATTAATCATTTTTCTTATTTAATAATAATAATAACATTTATTCCATGACAGAAGGACTTTTCTTGTATTAATTCATATAACTCTCCTTATAATTCATAATATCCCCACTTTGCAGATGAGGAAATTGAGGCCCAGGGAAGTTCAATAACTTGCTGAAGTTCACACAGCTAGTATTGGCAGAGGTGGAATTTGACCTCTAGCAGCCTGGTTACAGGTCTTTGCTCTCAATCACTGCAATTCTCAACCTTCCATTGACAGTCATAGCAAATTACCACCAGGCCAGGAAAAAAGATAACCAGACTTAAGGACTAAGTGAGCATTAGAACTAAATTAAGTACTTTTCTGATGCTGAAGCTGAAACTCCAATCCTTTGACCACCTGATGCAAAGAACTGACTCATTGCAAAAGACCATGATACTGGGAAAGATTGAAAGCAGGATGAGAAGGGGACGACAGAGGATGAGATGGTTGTATGGCATCACCGACTCAATGGACATGAGTTTGAGCAAGCTCTGGGAGTTGGTGATGGACAAAGAAGCCTGACTTGTTGCAGTCCATGGGGTCGCAGAGTCGGATATGACTGAGCAACTGAACTGAGCTGAAATGAAGTACTTTTCAGGAAGACCAAGTTTTACTTTCTGGAGTCAGGGTGATTTGGCTCTAAGTTGGTTTCATCCCCTTTGGAAACTCGGGGGCAATGCCATAGGGCAAAGCAGAAGAGAGAGGAGGACACGGGGTGTCCCTCATCGGCTAGGCCTAGCCGTGCTGGGAAGTCAAGATGGTGTCCCATGGAGAACCGCATTGACCACCAGTGGGAAAGCCTCTGTTTGCTAGAAGGCCTTCACCTTGGATGGAGGAGAGAGACGCCGAGCCGCTCAGGAAAATCAGCGGGGTATTGGTCGCATCACAGGGAGTAGGAAAGATGTCCTGGTGGATAGCACCTCTGCTGAACTAGAAGATGAAGAATGCCCCTGGATTGTGCAGCGTGTATCCTTATCTCTAGGTTTTCTGGAAGAAGTGCCTCTGGAAGCCTGTAGAGGTAGCTGGGAAAAAACTGCATGGTTCACAGACTCCAGACATTCCTGCCCATGGGTATGGCCCCATCCACAGAGTAGCTAACTCCTCCTGTGCAGGAGAAGTGGCCAGCTGGTGCCCTCCTTCCATTCTGCTGTGGGTTCTCCTCAAAGAAAGCTTGTCGGAATCTGTCACTCCATATTTCCAGATTTCTTTTATATTCATAAACATCTACCAAATATTTCTCCTTGCATTGCTATTTTTCCAAAAGAATCAAGGTACTGTTTCCCTACCTTCCCTAACCCAATACAGTGCCAGGTTTTCTCACCTACCTTCTCTGCCTCTTGAACAGACCAAGAAGTTACAGTGGGAGCTTTACTTTCTATGGTTTGCATTTATAACTAAATCAACATATGTATTTCTTCACACTCTGCTTACCCCCATCCCCTAACTCTGAGGCAGAAATCACTGCTAGACCATTTTCACCATGGTGTGGTCTTCAAACACCCAAGACTTTCCCTCTGGATGTTCTCTGTTTCCACCATTGCTCCGTCTGGAATATTCCACAATTCAGAGTTAACTGAGGCCCTGTGTAATGTAGTAGTACGTACAGCCCAGCCTAGCTGATCTCATTCTACAGATATCATGCCTTTTATAAAGTGTTGTGGAAGGATCTCAAAGTCCCAGTGAGGGTCGACTTGGAAGGGCCCCATGATTGGTTTAATGCTCTTCTGTCACTGCCTTGCCATTCTTGATAATGTTGAAACAAGTGGCCCTGTGTTTGGGATTTTGCAATAAACCCTGCAAATGATGCAGCTGGTTCTGCCACTGCCGGCTGTTGCCCTCCTCCAGCCCCATCTCACCACCCCAAGGTTTGGCTCCCAGCAGAACAGTTCTTGAACCTGTCACATGACACATCATGGGTTTCCTTTTCTGGTGAGGAGCCTTAGACAAAAGGCATCCCTGAAAGATGCAAAGATCATTATCCCTGTGTGGGTGAAACAGAGAGATTTGTGGTTTAGGCATAGCCCAGTTTAGGCACAGCCTAAACTGTGCTAGGTAGGGAGAAGGCAATGGCATCCCACTCCACTACTCTTGCCTGGAAAATCCCATGGATGGAGGACCCTGGTGGGCTGCAGTCCATGGGGTCACTAGGGGTTGGACATGACTGAGAGACTTCACTTTCACTTTTCACTTTCATGCATTGGAGAAGGAAATGGCAACCCACTACAGTATTCTTGCCTGGAGAATTCCAGGGATGGGGGAGCCTGGTGGGCTGTCATCTATGGGGTCTCACAGAGTGGGATACAACTGAAGCGACTTAGCAGCAGCAGCAGAGCTAGGTAGGAATAACTCCAACCCTAGGACTAGCAGAATTGGTTTTATCAGGTGGAGTTAGGAGTGGATATTTTGTAAGGTGATCAATGAATAAATAAACAAACCACTGTCTAACAGGTTGCCTTTATAGGAAGGCATCACTGTGGTCCTCTAGCATCAAGAAAAAGTCAAGGACTCCAGGTGGATGGGCCATTTCCCTGAATCTTGCAAAGTGCTGCCTGAGAAGGCAGCATAGTTCTTATGTCTACAAGAGGACCTTGAGACGAGGAATCTGGATGTGAGCAGCTGTCGCAGAGGCAAATTCTCTGAAAGATAAAAGAGGAATTTGTATTTGACACACTATTTTGAGATCACGAAAGTTCAATCAGAGTGAGAACGCAGCATTTCACAGTGTGTTAATGTTATAGGCCTAGAGAGTCCCTAAGTCAAGGACTCCCAGAGACAGAACTGTTCTCCCTGGCAAACACCATGGTGAGATTTGGGGCAAGTGATTTAATCTCTCTGGGCCTGGTCCCCCTTTTATAAGTGATAATACTATTAGTACTGACTGCACAGCATTGTTAAGAAGAAAAAAGCAGTTTTTACATTACAAGCAATCAAAGCAGGGCCTGGCATATTGTAAACACTCAAGAAGTTATAGTTACTATTATGATGAAGGGGACCATCTTAACTAAACAGTGGATACGGGTAAAGACTTTAAGTTTTCTAGATGTTGTCTTAAACCATTTTGTTTTCAGTTTTGTCCCCATTAGATCCAAGTGTGCCTACTCCTAGGACACATTCTTCAAGACATACCCCAGAAAATGGGAAGAAGAGAGATTAATAGTTGGGGGACTGAAAGGAAGAAAAGGATATTATCTATTGAAATGCCCTTGCTAAAAGAAAGAAAGAAAGAAAGAAATGGAATCAGGCAGCCCTCTAGATGAAACTACCAATTTACTGAAAATCTAGGGGACAGAGGGGCCATAGCCATAAACAAACCATAGGGGTACATTCAGCAAAAACCACACTGTGGTGAACTCCACAGGGCAAATGACCCAGTTTCTTCAAACAACAACAATGAACAAACGAAATACAAAAAAGAAAATGGAGAAGGAAGCATATAGATTACAAAGATCTTAAGGGACCTATCAACCAACTACAATATATGAACCAGATTTGTATCCCAATTCAAGTAAACTTCTTGAATAGTTGATGCTATGACTATTAAAAATTTTTAGGCAACAATGGTTTTATGGTAAATGTTTGGGGAAGAATCTCTATCTTGTGAAAACACAAAATGAAATAAATATATATATACACATGATTTCTGGGATTGTTTCAGAATAAACCAGGGAAAAAGTGAAAGTGTTAGTCATCAGTCATGTCTGACTCTTTGTGACCCCACGGACACTGCCAGGCTCCTCTGACCATGGAATTCACCAGTCAAAAACACTGAAATGGGTCGCCATTCCCTTTTCCAGGGGATCTTCCTAACCCAGGAATTGAACCCAGGTCTCCTGCATTACAGGCAGATTTTTTACCATCTGAGTCACTGGAAAAGCCCAAATCAGGGAAAGGAGGGGATAAAGATGAAGCAAATTGGCCATGAGTTGATAATTAGTAAATCTGGATAATAAGAATTCATGTGATTTTATGCTAAGATTCTTTTTAGTTTATTTATGTTCAAATATTCTGCAATAGAAAGGTAAAGAAAACTCAGTTGAGTGTGTGCGTTCGGTGATGAGACAGTTCCTACAGGAAGGATTCTGTCCAGGTGGCCTGTTGCCACAGGAGGGTTTGAGGAGCTACTTACTTCTCTTTGCCTCGGTTTTCTCATCTGTCAAATAAGGATTGAATAATAGCACACTCCTTGTGGGGCTGCTGTGAATATTAAATGACTACATAGATGTAAAAGTCCTGGCATTGGGTAAGTGCCATATAATATTTGCTGTTATTATAGTGCATATGGGGCTTCCCTAGTGGCTCAGACTGTAAAGAATCTGCCTGCAATGCAGGAGACCCGGGTTCAATCCCTGAGTCAGGAAGATCCCCTGGAGAAGGGGATGGTAACCTGGACCATCCTGTATTCTTACCTGGAGAATTCCATGAACAGAGGCTTTCGGCAGACTATTGTCCATGGGGTCGCAAAGAGTCGAACATGACTGAGCAACACACACACATACATAGCACGTATAGTTTCCTGCGGCACCTCATTGCATCATCCAAAACTAAATCTCTACAGAACTTCACACCTCACAAAGCACCTTTACAGACAACCTCATTTGAGCCTCACAATAGCCCTGGGAGATAAATACTAGTCTTATTCCCATTGGGCAGATGAGAACATTAAGGCCCAGTCCATGGTGATGAAGCCAGTTAGTGGGCAAGCCTTTACCAAATTTGAGTACTCTGATCCCTTCCCAAGTCCTCTCCGGGGCATAAGGCTGTTCTTTAGGGATGAGCTGGAGGCTAAAATTAGATCCTCAAAACCTCTATTTTGTCTCTTTGCACATTGTGACCAGCACCCCTTTCTCCTAGTCAGGGATGGCACTCATATGGAGCTAAGGGTGGCTCAGACCCCAGCCTAGGCAGAAGGGGGGCACTGGGCATAGAGGCAGACCTTCTGTCTAGAGTCTGGTCCAGCCAGGAACCACTTTTGTGGCCTAGTAGCATGCACTGGAGAAGGAAATGGCAACCCACTCCAGTGTTCTTGCCTGGAGGATCCCAGGGACGGGGAGCCTGGTGGGCTGCCATCTATGGGGTTGCACAGAGTCGGATACAACTGAAGCGACTTAGCAGCAGCAGCAGCTTGTCAAGCTAAACACAAGTGACTGAGATTAGGGGCACCAGCTGGGCTGAAGAAGCACAGCAAACAGGAGCCACCCCCAGGTCATAACTCAGGAGGGAGCTCCCATCCAACCCTCAGGGGGGCTAGGGGCACACAGGTGAGTCCCCAGACACAAGCCCAGGATTTCAAAACTAGCTTCTTTCAGAGGGAGAGGGCCTTGGGCAGCAGTGTGGTTGATCCTCTTAGTCATTTCTTCTGAGAACCTTCCTGGGAGCTCCAGGCTTTTCGAATGTATGCTAATAATACCACAAATCCTATCACTAAGAAAATGAAAATCTACCATTTACGAATGCTAGGCATTGCACCAAGCACTACAGATATATTTCTTTCAGACACTCCTCAGTCACAATATACTGTGAAGCAGGTATTGGTTTTTATTCACACGACAGAAGTTCAGGATCCACATCCCAGTGGGACCTGCCCTCCAGAGGCAGGCATGGTTTGCAGTCTGTGTGTTCTCCCTGACACTGGTCTGTATTCAGTCAGCGTTATGTATACACACCCACTCATGTGTGTATGCACAAATACACACACATACAGCTTGTCTGTTTCTATGAAAATAGGGTCGTATCTTATTCAGTAACTTACTTTTTCACATATTCATCTATCTTTTTCTTATCTTGTATACGTGAATATGTAAGAGACTGCTGCCCCAGAATCATACCCCGACCCCTGCTCAAAAAAGAAATAATCGCTGTTACCTACATTTCAGGGGGTGAAGCGTGAAAAACAAGAACAGATTAGAATCAACGAGGCCCAAGATGGCAAAGGATTTAACTTCCAGTAGACCTTGAGCCTCATATGCCCAGTGTAAGATGAAAAGTGAAAATGGAAGTGTTAGTTGCTCAGTGTGTCCAACTCTTTGCAACCCCATGGACTGTAGCCCACCAGTCTCCTCTCGGTGGTGTTAGCTTCTAAATGGCACAGCCACAGGCGCCATGACAGTTGACAGTTGCTGTGACAGCAATCGGAAAAGCTCATACAAGGAATGGAAAGGAGAACTGCATCATTTCTGGGTCCAGACCATACTCCTGTTCTGGGATAATTCATGAATATTCCTCCCACTCTTTTTAAGTCCTTCTCTTTTACTTCAACCCTCCTATATATTTGGTGTCTCCACACAAATTGGGTTGAGAAGTTGGTTTGTGAACTAGATTCCCTTTTCCCCATTCTTTGTACATTGAGTACAGCACATTCCAGTGTCAGCGTTGGTTTCATTATTGGCTACATGAACATGATCAGAAAAAGAACCTCCTTGGCCAGGACAGGGGGTCTCAGCCCAGGCTAGGACCCCAAGTAGGGTCAGGTTAACCAATGCAGTGGCAAGACCATAAAGAAATCTGGAATAAGCAAAAATGATTACTAGGTGTCTGTAATAGAAAAGTACATATTATTTAGAGCACACCTTTGTGAGCTGATTCTAGTCTCTGCCCTCCTTCTGCAGCTCTGTAAGTTGTAGGGAACAGAGGACACACAGGGACTCTTGACTGTGGACATGCACACAAGCTGGGCAGCCCCCATCCACGGTGCAAAAGCCAGTTGGCTGTGTCCATTTGAAGATGCATTTCAAGATTTCTGATCTACACATGTGTCTCTTTTTAAGATTCTCCCTTGAACCAATTGTAACATCTCTCCAATTCACTCATTAATAATAAATTAAATAAAACCATTCATGAGTGTTCATTTGTTATCTGTGTGAGGGTTGTGATTTTATCTTCTTTGAAGACCCTCTGGTAGCAACAGACACGACTCTTATTGTAGAGATGGGGAGATTGAGACTTGGAAAAGCTAAGCAAGCTTACCTACCAGGTATCATCATTGGTAAAAAGCAGAGTTTTAATTCAAACACAGGTTGACCTCCCCACTCCACCATCTGCCACTCCACCTAGCCCAGTTATCATGCCATCCTGCTTAGATAATTTTGAATATTTATTTATTTACTTATTGCTGTGCCAGGCTTTCATTACAGCATGTAGGATCTTAGTTCCCCAAACAGGGATCAAATCCATGTCCCCTGCATTGGAAGGCAGATTTTTAACCACTGGACCACCAGGGAAGTCCACTGCCTGGATAACTTTAAAGGAATGGACACTGGCTGTCTGTCAGGTACTAATCTAGATATTTTAGGTGTATTAATTCATTTAAGTCTCTTCTCAGTCTCTGAAGTGAGTGTGAGTCTTGCCAACCTTCCAAAAGAACAAACTGTGTGTAGAGAGATCAGGCAGTCAAAATGAGGTGCAGAGCCTGGCATCAAGGCTGAAGCTCTTGGCAGCCACTTGTCCCTCCCACTTCTCTTTTCCCCCATCTCAATTTTGGTAAACTGAAGCCACCTTGGTTAGTCATGTGGATGGTTATCTGTAAGATGAAAGTGTTAGTCAGTCACGTCTGACTCCTTGCGACCCCATGGACACCTGCCAGAATCCTCTGTCCATGGGATTTCCCAGGCAAGAATACTGGAGTGGAATAGCCATTCCCTTCGTCACGGGATCTTCCCACTCCAGAGATTGAACCTGGGTCACCTGCATTGCAGGTGAATTCTTTACCATCTGAGTGACCAAGGAAGCCCCATCTGTAAGGTACCAATGTCAAGAAACTTCAGTCTTGAAAGGAGCTTGAGGCAGTGTATTCATTTCCCAGGACTAAGTGCCACAAACCAGGCACCTAAAAACAACAGAAATGTGCTCTTTCTCAGTTTTGGAGGCTAGAAGTCTGAGATCAAGTTGTTGTTGGCAGGGCCACTCTCTGTCAGCTCTAGGGGAGAGTCTTCCCCCGCCTCTGCTAGCTCCTGGTGTTTGCTGGTGATGCTAGGTTCTCCTTCATTTGGAGATGGATCTCTCCCATCGTCTGCCCTTCCATAACATTCTCCTGGCACATCTCTGTTCCTGTCTGTCTGTGTCCAAATTTCCCTTTTTACAAGGACATCAGTTATATTGAATTAGGGTCCACCCAAAGACTTCATCTTAGCTTGCTTAAATCTGCAAAAACTCTATTTCCAAATAAGGTCATATTCTGAGGTAAGGCGTGTTAAGACCTCAGTATCTCTTTTTGAGGGGTTGGTAGGGAGACACAATCCAACCCATAATGGGGAGTATACTGAAGTTCAACCTTTCCCAAAATATGCTCCCAGTGTGTTCCTCTCAACACAGCTCTGGAGAGAAAAAAGGCTTCTGTGGTCTCAAAGATTGGGAAACCCTTGCTCCCTGCCTGCTGGCCCTCATGATGGTGAATCTCAGAGGTCATTAGCATATAAACATCCTTAAAAGAGCTTCAATAAGAAGCCTGCTCTCTTTAAGTTGGCATTTCCCAAACTTATTCGAGCACAGATGTTTTGGGGTGTCTTTGTTGCGTTAATAGTGTTCTGTGGAACATACTTGGGGAAACTCATAAGACTAGAGCATGGAACCAGAGAGGGCGAGACTTGCATGGTGACCCCGCTAGTACTTAATATGTGACCTTGGGCAATTTATTTTCCTCTCTGAGTCTCAGTTTTCTCATCTGTAAAATAGAAATGAGAATTCATAGTTAATTATTATACTTAGAGAGGGTTAACTGCTATAACAGACTCCAGAAAGTCTAAGGGCTTGGAAACAATAGGGTTTAAGTTCACATCTTGCTCAGGACTGGGCGGGAAACATAGGAACTGAGCAATCTTTCTGCACACAGGCTGAAAGATATTCTGTCATTTTAAATCTGTGGTTTCCAAGGTCATCCTGGGGCTAGCCCCTGTTCCACGCAGGCAGAAGGGGAAGAGTTTAGAGAGGGCTTCCTGGGAAGTTTTCATGGGCCAGGCTCTGTAGTGGAGCAACTCACTTCTGCTCACCACCCCCTGGTCAGAACCCAGTTCTCTGGGTGCAACTAGCTGCAGAGCTGCAAAGTGCAGTCCCTGAATGAGCAGCTACTTCCCAGCAAGAACTCAACCCTAAAGAAAGGGAAGTAGGGATTTCGGTTGAAGGTAGCCATCTCTGCCACACTTACCTTGCAGGTGTGTTCTGAGGATTAAATGAGGCTTTTGACATATGCAAAGTCTTAAGCATCACAGATAACTTAATAAATGGCAACCATTTAAAAAGGAGAAGGATATGAAAGGGAAGTGCCTTGAGAGATGACATCAGAGACAGGCCCGGGGCACTGCAGACGTGTGGGCCTATCCTCCTCTTTCTTCGCAAGGCATCCTCGTGGCCGCTTGTCTGGTGTGTGGCGGGAATGGGGAACACAACCCCTCAGGGTGTCATTCAATCCAGATCAGCTTCACCTCCTCCCATTTCCTTTCCAGCCAGATGGAGCAGTGTGTGCTCCAGAGTCTTGACATCCTCACAGCTTCCCAGCAGTGGCCCCCAGGACTGCAGATCCCACCTTCCTGCGGTTGCAGAGCCAGCTGAGGGATGGGCAGCATGCCAGGCCCCTGGAGCACACGCCAGTTGTAGACTCTCGGGAGGCTGGGGGGAAGGGGAGGGGCTCTCACCAGATCACCATGATCACAGCCTCTTTAGCAATGACCTCCAGACACGAACAACCCATGGCTTCCTCCTGTCCATGATTTTCCCATCTACCTGGCCATGTAGCACAGGTGAGAACAATTTCTAGATGTCCCAATCTCTGGACTGCATTGGTCCTCAAGGGAACATAATGGATCAGTAAAACAAGCCCTCTGCCTTCCAAGAATTCATGCTTTAAGTCCATATTAGTTATTAAAACAACTGTATCACGTATCACATCCCCAGCCCCTCCACACAAATCCAGTTCCAACAGATGTCTCCCAGTAACCCCTCCCCACCGTTCTTGCCTGTAAATAAGCTTTCAGAGCTGCCATCAATGTGTACATACAACTCTGCTCTTGACTCTTCTCACTCCACTTTGTATACACTTTCCCATGGATCTGGGTTATCCTGATGTTGAATACATCACAGGACTGCAAAATATATGGGAGACATATTTTGTTTTAGAATCTGAATACTCAGAACATCTGGGTGATGCTGCGACAACTGGAGAGATTCTTGCTGACGCTGCAAGTCTCCAAGCCCACGTCCCCTTGCAGACGAAAATGCTGTGTTTTGCATCTGTACAAACGCACATGGGTTTTCTCCAGCACCGTGGATCGTGGGGTGTGACAGTTAGTAATTTCTTCCCTGGAAGTGGCATGACCTGCAGGAGTTAACTGTTGGCTGAGGTTATGAGCGCAGCCAAAATTTATTGGTTTTGATCCCCTCACTGTTTCCCGCGTAAATTAAAATGTGACATTATTACACCCTGCAACAGCCCACTAGCGACCTTTAGCACTCTCCCCATTCTGCAGCCATTATTCAGCATAATTTGACTGCAAGTTTGAGGCAAGCCTGGAGAGCGGAGAGGGCTGGATGGGGGCAGGGGATGGCAGAGTCCAAATTAGAAACAGATTTAAAGAGCATTTGCAGGGAATTAGGCAGCGGGCCAGGAGCGCTTGCTGGCAGCGTGTGGAACCCCTCTTTAGGGACTGTCAGCTCCTCCTAGGTTTCCACTGCGGATGTTTCCCGGCCAGAACGCAGCTGGGTTTCAGTTGTCAAACCCTCAGCCAAGACATCTGAGCAGGGGAAGAGTGCCTGTGTGCACGCGCGTGCAGGAGCCCAGGCCACCTTCACACGCGCCTGCAACTCTGAGGCTGCCCCCCGGTGCGGTTCCACACATCCACATCTGCAAAGGCTTGTCCTGAACTGGACACACACCCCCAGACGTACAGAGGTGTGAACAGACACAGGTGCTCACAGAGGAAACCAGGATGGGCACACTCCATGTATACATGAGTAGATTTGGGCTGTGCCCCAGCCCACACTTTCTTTGAGAAATTCCAGAGTGTGTTTCGCAATCCACACCTCCACCACCCCGCAAGGCTAGCTGTGTGACCTGGGGTTAGAGTTAGCCCTTCAGCCTCTCTGAACTTCTGTGTCTTTAACCAGGAAGTGTAAATAATGGCAGCTGTGATGATCAAAATGAGACAATAAAGGTGAATACTCGGGGACAGGGATGTAAGAAATGGCCAGGGGATGGCAGTGGTGAAGATAACTAACCTTCGCTTCACATCCTTCGTAGAGGAGACAGAAAGCATTTCTCTAAGCATTTCTCTGACTGGATTTTTAGCACAATAAAGGATGTAAAGCCTTTTACATCACATGGGGAGAGCAAGAGCTGCTGTGGCCGAGGAAAGACACAGGCAGATGGCCCCCACAGGCACAGCTCTGTGGGCACAGGCCCGTCAGTTGGCGTCCCTGGGAAGGGGGCGGGGGCTTGGGCATGTATAACAGGCGCTGAGACCCACAATCTGCTCTGCCATCTCCCTTCCTCCATACACGCCTTGTTCCCCTGCTGGCCCTGCCACACCATCTCATCCTCTACCTACACTCTTGGGGAGAAATAGCTCCCCTTTACTCCTCTCCCTTCTCACTTCTGGGGCTTCCCTCCAGTCATCCTAACTCCCAGAACCCCACTCCTCCCTGAGTCCCCTCAGCCTCTGATCTGTCCAAGGGCACCATCTGTCCTTTCCTGGGAACATTCTGTCCACCAACAGGCCCTAGTTCCGGGTACTAGGGGCGTGGGAAAGAGTGGTCAGACATGAATTAGATGACACCCTGCTTGGGAGTTCATGGCCCAGTGAAGGGGTCAGCCTAACACACAACACTACCGGAGATCCAGTCAGAAAATGCCAGAACAGGGCATGAGCTCTGGATAGACTCTGAGAGGTTAGAAACAGCAAAGCACACCCCACTGTGCAGGTTGATGCTGCTGCTGCTGCTAAGTCGCTTCAGTGTCCGACTCTGTGTGACCCCATAGACGGCAGCCAACCAGGCTCCCCCATCCCTGGGATTCTCCAGGCAAGAACACCGGAGTGGGTTGCCATTTCCTTCTCCAATGCATGAAAGTGAAACGTGAAAGTAAAGTCGCTCAGTCATGTCCGACTCCTAGCAATCCCATGGACTGCAGCCTACCAGGTTAGGACACCCTAATACAGGACAAGAACAGGGATAGGTGTTGCCAGTGCCCAGATAGAGACTGCCAGTACACTGTCCTGAGACTCTTGGACCACAATGCACATCCGACCAGTGCCAAAACCTGGGAGGATGGCATGAGGCATCGGGAGAAACATGAGGGTGACAAGGGGTCAAGTGGGGAAGCAGGCATTTCTAGATCTTTAGTCAACAAATGCATGAGGATCGCCTCCTGTGTGCTGAGTGCTGGAAATGCAAAGACTAGTGAGACACAGCTGCTGCTTCATGGAACTGTCAAGTGAGAACAATTGATACACACACGCCAATGCCGTGGGACATGTGCTCTATAGAAATGGGCTGGGCATATGGTGCTCTGAGGCACAGAGGAGCCATCTCATCCAAAAGAGGTGGATGGACAGGGAGCCGAAAGGAGTTCAGGACTGGTGTCAGGAGTGAGGGGAGAGATGAGACTAGCTAGATCACCACGGACAGTCTACATTGGTTCACTCACTCTCACTCATCAATTCAACAAATATTATGAGCAACCACTTGACAGGTCCTTTGTTGGAAGCTGAGACTGCAGTGGTGAGCAAGACAGGTGAACTAAGGTTGTAAGTGGAAATGGAGAGAAATCAGTATTTTTGAGAGTGAGAGAATTATCTTTAATTGGATGATGGACCGAGGAGGGAATGATCTAAGCTGATTGTCAGGTTCCTAGCTGGGTGCTGAGTGGAGGAGGAGCCCATCCCTGCTGGGGAGGGTCACAGAAATGGAAGCAGGTTGAGGGGGCTGGGAAATGAGGAGTCTGCACCAGTCTTACCTGTTTACAGGGCCAGCGGGACACTGGCAGTAGCCAGCATCCAAGCTGGGCTGTGTAGTGAGAGCTGGTGACCATCCAGACCAGAACAGAGCCCCAGCTGAAGACACAAAGAACATTCGAGAAAGTGGCAAGAGATTAGCCAGCTGCCTGGGCTGAGTGGGGTTTTGGACAGAGTTTTAGTGCTGGGGGGACCTGGAGGACTAAAGGCAAAATCCTCAGTTTGGTCCAAGTGCTTCAGGTACTGGGATTGTAGCCACACAAAGGCCAGTCCCCTTCTGCTGGCGGACAGGTCAGGCCTGGGTGTCCGAACCCATGAAAGGAAGCTGGGAAGGAGCCACCAGCTCTTGCAGTAATACTCGTGTTAGGTCTGCCCCCCAACTCAGCCCTCAGTATAGAGTTGATAGTATATGTTCCAGAAATACTCTCCAGGAACATGCAGACACTCAAGAGAAGTAAGAGACACTAGGTGGTGAGTGCAGCTTTGGGCCCCACAGAGTTTCTTCTGAATTGCTGCTGGCCCCTTTCGGCTGCTTTAGGAGAAAACTCCATTTGCTTAATATCCCTCATAAAGATGGCAGCTTTTAGTGCCAACCTTTACCCTTCTGGAGCACAGGTCAGAGCCTTGAAGTGCATGCTCTTTGAAACCCCGGACATTAGCCCTACAACAGGGTTCCCTAAAAGGCTGCCATTCTGATGAAGTCCAGGCTGACTGCTTAACACAAATATTCAGACAGCACAAATCAGGCTGAAGTTTAGGGCCTGGAATAAATGAGAACAAACCACCAAGCAAAGATGGAAAGAGAATTTTCTTTGCTAAAGCTTATCCCCTTAAGATGAATCTCCTGTGAAGAGGTAGGTTTCAAAAGTTTGTGCGTACGAAAGGCTGCTTCATCAGCAAATAAGACAGGGTGCAAGGCCAATCTGGAGTGACTGGTTTGTTTGCTTTTTCTTCTTCTTCTTCTTTTTTTTTTTTTGGCTTAAAACTGTCAGAAGCTCACAGCTTGGGAGAGATCTCACCCAACTGCATGGTAGAACAGAGGTTATGGACAGTCAGCTGCAGGAGGTCTTTTAATAGCACATTCTTGGCACATGATAGGGGTAACCCATGCTGATGCTGGGGGGCTGAGCCCCCAGAACAATTCACCACGGCACCCTGCGATAGGGTCAGCACCTTTCCTGTAATACCAGGCTATCCTTAGTGACATGTCTCACACAACTCAGCTGTCCCTGAGGCTGGAAAAGAGGTGGTCGAGAGGGAGCTGGCTTGCCAGAGCTCACCAGCTCTATGGCAGCAAAGCTAAGAAAAGAAGCCAGGAGTCTGGCTCCAGCTCTGAAGAGGTTCCTCATCTGTGCTGCGAACATGAACTGTGAGCATACTCAGCCTCGTCTGCCTGTATTCCTCTTCATATAAAAAAATATCCTCTTGGCATGTTGATTACTCTCCAAGAAATAGATTTATCTAGAATCAGTGATTATAATGCATTTTGCATATACAGAAAGGGTATGAGATAAATGCAATATACAGAGGCAATCTAGTAATAAGCATATCACACTTCTGGTTCATGGCTAGTGAAACTTGGGCTCAAATATATTTATGATAAAACTGATTTTGTAATATGTACTCCATTGACTACATCACGGATGATTTGCTTTTAAAGATATTTTCAGGAAAAAATAAGTTCTTTTATTATCAATACTTGGAGTTTGAAATAGATTTGCATTAAAATATTAAACTTAATATGTTTCATTTAATGAATAAGGGACTTCCCAGGTGGTACTGGTAGTAAAGAACCCACCTGCAAATGCAAGAGATGTAAGAAGTGAGGGTTCGATCCCTAGATCAGGAAGAGTCCCTGGAGGAGAGCATGGCAACCCACTCCAGTATCCTGGCCTGGAGAATCCCATGGACAGAGGAGCCTGGTGGGCTACAGTTCACAGAGTCACACAGTTAGATACGACAGAAGCGACTTAGCACGTACGCAATGAACTATAAAGTAAATGGAAAAAGTATGATAACAAAAATCCCGAAAATATCTTCTTGTGTCTTCCCAGATGCTGGGTCTGGAAGATATCCATGAGAACCTGAGATGACCTGAGATTGTCAGAGAGATATAAAATGCAAGAAAAACATAAACAACTAACAGACCGAATGCAGCAGATCCTAGAACCAAAGTGAGCAGTCCGGGCTTGTATCACAGGCCTGGAGGGCGTGTGGTCCCTGATGGCCTGAGAATAGAACCGGCTGCCACCGGGATGGGAGTGACCTGGACTTCCTGCCTTTTGGTCAGACAGACTGCCTTCCTGAATTACTAGGTCTAGGAAATGGTGGTGACAGGGTGGGGGTGGGGTGGAGAAGTCACACGTGTCACGGACAACCCCCCATTGCAGCCCTCTTCCTCGCTGCCACCTCACTTCCCCTCTTACAGACCAGTTACCTAATCTGCCGCACGCCCAGATGGTATCTGGGCGCTCTAACGGCTCTGAAATCACACAGTTCTAGAATTCAGACACGAGACCGGCGGCTAAGAGACAGGCAAAAGCCAGGCCCAGAAAACCAGTGCTGGATGTCACAGGTGAGACACCGAGTGTGGGGTCGAGGACTCGAACAATAGCTACGCAGCATCAAGGCCTGTGCTTGCACTCAGCAAGGCCACGTGCCCTTACGTGCACAGTCACCGTTCTTGCCCACATGGGCATTGGGGGCACCGGTGGGAAGACACAGGTTACACAGGTTGGTCCACCGGGCATCTAATCCATAACCCCAGTCTCTTTCCATCACACAACACTAGACACTGGCTTTCACTGGACTTATAAGCCTGGGTGCACTTAACCTTTATCCCCCCACCCCTCCTGACTCTGGTAGCACTGGGAGAAACACACCCCTGCCTCCCTTCTTCCCCGAGGAGGAGGATTCACCTAATGGGATAAGTTTGGAAGAAGAACTTGTGTCTGCAGGGGGCAGGCTTCTGGCCTTGGCCAACATATCCAAAAGGTCATCATTTCTATATGTGCTCAAAAGCCCATCATTTTCTGTATGTGCCTTTTTCTATATAAAGCCCATCATTTCTATATGTACTCAAAAGCCACATGTGGCTGGTGGCTACCGCATTGGACAGCACAATTTTAGAGGCTAATCCACTGACCTCCTATGTCCCAGCTTGAAGACTTCCGGGGAGGAGAGGTCCCCACCTTTGGAATCACTCTTGTCACTTGGTGGTCACTTCTGTTTGCCAGAAACATCTTCACATCAAACTGAAACCTGCCTCCTTGTACTCTCCTGCTTCTCAATTCTAGTCTTGCCCACCCCCTCCCCCAACCACCTTGACTCATTGGGAGCTCCTCCAATATTTAAAGACAGGAGAATACGCTCTCCCAGTTCTCCAGAGCCTGACTCTTTTCAGGATTAAATGGCCTGTGTTACCTGTGCTGTTCCTCACATGACCCAGAGTCTTGGCCCTTTGTGGGTTCATCACCCGTTGGACCCTGGTGAGCCACTCAACTTGCCTTTGTCTCTCTGAGAGACAGAAGGGAACATGTCTCCCTAGAAGGATACTCAGGCTTGTTTCAAATACCTACCTGCTGCCCCCACATCAGTCCCCAACCCTGGCACTGTTTGCTGGAAGAGAGCTTCCCATTTATTTCTCATTTGAGAACACTAGATTTATAACAGTTGTGGACACCTGTTGTTTTTGATTACCCAGCATGCAGTCTTCCTAATTTAGAATCCCCAAATAGGTGAAAGCCATGGCCCCGTCTCATTGATGGAGGCTGAAAGGGAACAGACTTCCACGCCCCACATTACAGGCTCATGCCTGAGTGGATGGTGCGAGGTCTGTTCCAGCTTTGATGCACTTGGTTCCTGCATTTTCATACATTCTTTCTGATGATTGAGAGAAGTGGTGAAGGTGCAGTGGAGAGAGTTCTAGAATTTCAGACAAACTTCCTAGTACCAGTGCTGCTAAACAGTTCTCCAGAAGTAACTTCAAACCCACCTTGGGGCTCTGAATTCAGAACAATTCTCTAAAATAGAGACCAAGACAGATAGAAGACTTGTGCCTTTCCCTGCTGTCACTAGGGACTACTGTTCCCACCTTGGAGAGGAACCCCGAGACCCTGGATGCAGGTGGTGGCAGGGACTCGGAGTCAGGACAATCTGGACCTCATTCCAGCTCAAACCCTGATATTGAAGGACCCTGGGCAAATGGCTTTCCTACCCTGGGTCTCAGGTTTTCCACATGGAAAAGAAAGGACTGAATGATTTTTAAGGTTCTTTTTCATTCTGATTCTCTATGACTCTGAACCCTGTAGGAGCTGTTACTTCCTTGAAATTTACTTACTGTTTTCCCCCTTTTTGCTGGCTTTGTATTAACACTTTACAAATTTGTGAATGGATAAAGAAAATGTGATATATCCATGCCATGAAATATTATTCAGCCACAAAAAGGAATAAAGTACCGATACATCTACAATATGGGGCTTCCCTGGTGGCTTAGAGGTAAAGAACCTGCCTGCCAATGCAAGAGATGTAAGAGATGAGGGTTCGATCCCTGGGTCAGGAAGATCCCCTGGAGGAGGACATGGCAACCCACTCCAGTATTCTTGCCTGGAGAATTCAATGGACAGAGGAGCCTGGTGGGCTACAGTCCATAGGGTCTCAAAGAGTCAGACACAACTGAAGAGATTTGGCAAGCAGGCACACACATCTACAATATAGATGAACCTTGAAAATATTAAGTGAAGAATCCTAGTCATCAAAGACTATAGAAGGTATGCTTCTTTATATGAACTGTTCCAATAGGCAGATCTATCATGACATAAAGTGAACAACTGACTGCCTAGGGCTAGCAAGAAATGGGGAGTAATGGCCGAGAGGTATAGGATTTCTTTTAAAGATGAAAGTGTTCTGAAGCTGACTTTGGTGATGGTTGCACAACTCTGTGAATATACAAAAAATACATAATTGAAATCGGTGACTTGTATAGCCTGTGAATTGTATCTCAGTAAAGCTGTGGAAAAAAATCAGGCAACAAGCTTGAGAGAAATCTAATGTATTTTAAAGCTGTGCTCATGGCATTGGAGGATATCCTTGAAAATTAAATCCACTCATAACCCAACAATACTATGTTTGCTGTTTAACATCTCTCCCTTGGTCAATTAATAAAATTAATTTAATTTAAATGTAACATCTTTAAAAGTGTCCCTTCTAAGAAGGTCTAATTAACAGTCTAATGGGATCAGGAAAAGGAGAGATGATGCCTGACCAGTTCTCACACTTGATTCCAGAGAGTTCACTGGGAGTGGTTTCTCTTTTCTCTAGACTTTTTACTAGGTTCTCGTGGAAACTGCCAATAGGTTCTCATGGAAGCATTACAGAACAGTGCCTATCATACTTTGATAAGCACACCAGTCAGATGGGGATCTTAGATTCTGATTGAGCAGGTCTGGGGTGGGGCCTGAGAGTCCTCATTTCTAACAAGCTTCCCAGTGTTGTGGATGCTACTGAACCATGGTCCACATTTCAAGTCGCCAGGCTCCAGGAATGCATTATCTAACATGGCTACTGAAAACTTGCAATCAGATCAGATCAGTCGCTCAGTTGTGTCCGACTCTTTGCAACCCCATGAACTGCAGCACGCCAGGCTTCCCTGTCCATCACCAGCTCCCGGAGGTCACTCAGACTCGCATCCATCGAGTCAGTGATGCCATCCAGCCATCTCATCCTCTGTCGTCCCCTTCTCTTCCTGCCCTCAATCCCTCCCAGCATCAGAGTCTTCTCCAATGAGTCAACTCTTTGCATGAGGTGGCCAAAATACTGGAGTTTCAGCTTTAGCATCATTCCTTCCAAAGAAATTCCAGGGCTGATCTCCTTCAGAATGGACCGGTTGGATCTCCTTGCAGTCCAAGGGATTCTCAAGAGTCTTCTCCAACACCACAGTTCAAAAGCATCAATTCTTCAGTGCTCAGCCTTCTTCACAGTCCAACTCTCACATCCATACATGACCACAGGAAAGACCATAGCCTTGACTAGGCGAACCTTTGTTGGCAAAGTAATGTCTCTGCTTTTGAATATGCTATCTAGGTTGGTCATAACTTTCCTTCCAAGGAGTAAGTGTCTTTTAATTTCATGGCTGCAGTCACCATCTGCAGTGATTTTGGAGCCCAGAAAAATAAATTCTGACATTGTTTCCACTGTTTCTCCATCTATTTCCCATGTAGTGATGGGACCAGATGCCATGATCTTTGTTTTCTGAATGTTGAGCTTTAAGCCATGTTCTGATCTAAACTGAGATGTAGATGAGTGAAGGAGAGAATGCAAGTGATATAAGATAGACACTAGATTGCAAAGATGAGCAACAAAACAAAAGAATGTGAAATAATTTTTATATTTGCTGCATGCTGGAAAAATAATATTTTGAACACATCAAATTAAATAAAATGAATTTTTTAATTACAAGTCTTATTTCTGGGAGATACTTATAGTCCCTTGCCTCCACCATTATTTATTTTCCCTTCTTCCTTGCTGCTGCTAAGTCACTTCAGTCGTGTCCGACTCTATGTGACCCCATAGACGGAAGCTCACCAGGCTCCCCTGTCCCTGGGATTCTCCAGGCAAGAACACTGGAGTGGGTTGCCATTTCCTTCTCCAATGCATGAAAGTGAAAAGTGAAAGTGAAGTCGCTCAGTCGTGTCCGACTCTTAGCGACCCCATGGACTGGAGCCTACCAGGCTCCTCCATCCATGGGATTTTCCAGGCAAGAGTACTAGGGTGGGGTGCCATTGCCTTCTTCCTTAATAATAGACTTTCACCTGGACACATGGTGGTCAGCTGAAATTAAGACTACATTTCCCAGCTTCCCTTGCAGTTAGGTGGGACCACGTGACTAATCATTGCATGAAATGTAGGGAAAAGAGTCATGTGGCTTCCAAGATCCTTTCTTAAGAGATTACACAGATGCATTATTTGCCTCCTTCTTCATTCCTTCCTCTAGACTGCTGCCTAGAATGCAAAGATATTGCCATGTCAGGCAATAAGGTCAAGGCCATGCCCAAGAGAACAACAAAATGTAAAGTCCATGATGGCAGAGATTTTTGTTTGTCCTTTTTTCCCCTTCCTCTGTTTCTATAATGCCAGTACCTAATTGGTGCTAAACAAATTTTGCTGACTAACTGACTGACTGATGAATGAATAAATCTGGATCTCTGATACTAAGGAGGTGACATCAACTGCAGACCACCCACCAAAACTTTTACATGAAAGAGAAACAAACTACCTTGCTTAAACACAAACCAAATCCTAATCAATACAATATTGAGAAGTCCTGCAACTGCTTTTACCACAGAAGGTTCACTTAAAATGCTAAGTTGCTGCTGCTGCTGCTGCTGCTAAGTCGCTTCAGTCATGTCCGACTCTGTGCAATCCCATAGACAGCAGCCCACCAGGCTCTGCCGTCCCTGTCCCTGGGATTCTCCAAGCAAGAACACTGGATTGGGTTGCCATTTCCTTCTCCAATGCCTGAAAGTGAAAAGTGAAAGTGAAGTCACTCAGCCGTGTCCAACTCTTAGCAATCCCATGGATTGCAGCCTACCAGGCTCCTCCATCCATGGGATTTTCCAGGCAAGAGTACTGGAGTGGGGTGCCATTGCCTTCTCCGAAAATGCTAAGTCAAACCTCAGTAAATCTAATCACATTTTAAATGCATCGTGATATTCATCTTTTCAATGTTGTAGATTATTTTACCATGTCTAAATCTATCCATTTGTTTAATAAGCTGAGGTTTCAATATTTCAAGTTTCTAAAACCCAGACATGCCTCTCACAGTTCTTTCTTACTAACAGTTCAAAGCACTGTAGAAATTCCAACCAGCAATGTTTTTCCTAACAGTCCTAGGGCATAGGTGAGTTAGCATCAAAAAGGAGCATTTTATAAGATAGAGATGAGCTGATTAAGAGAAATTTTTCCATGTCATTCTCCATCCATTACACTTCACTACTTCTAAACCAAAAAGGAATTTTATATTAGAGAGGTTAGTAACAGCATATTTTAAGCAAAAACAACTGTTTTTCTCTTATTTTTAAGAAAAAGATTTCAATTCATTTACCCAAGTTTTCTGCTTTGCTGATGTCTGAGAAGAATTATGCCTTTTTACATTGCTCTGTAAAAGAAAATATCTTTGTGCCTCTGGAAATGCCACTAGGCTACCTAACTCTGGGGTGCAAACAGATAGGGCTGAAAGTCCCATCAATACCATGTGAAGCACCGTGTCCTGGTTCCCTATTCTTAGGGGAGCAAGAGAGGCAAGAGGATTCCAATAAGCCCCAAGTGGGTAGCAGGTAAGACCAGGGATAGAGTTGGGGTGGAGCAGAGAGGTCCAGAGAGGACCAATATGGACCGGTCCTGGGTGTTTCCACTTGAGGCCATTTCCAAGGTTGAGGAGAGCTGCTATCATCCATCAGCAGAAAGTCAAGGAGAACGTCCATGTGATTTTTCACCCTTCCATTTCCTGTACCCTGGAGGCCTCATCCTTCATTCCAAGCTCACCAGGCTTTGAAGTTGTAGGAGACCAAGAACCAGCTGCTGATCATGTTGTTAGCGCAAGTTCATGTGACTAATGCACAGTGAGGGCAAACAAACTGAAATGTCAGAGTTTGGAGCAGAGAAAGGTTTACTGCAGGGCGCTGCAAGACAGGTGGTTCATGCTGTAAAAATCCCTGAGCTCCCCATAGGGTTTCAGCACTGCATATTTAAAGATCAAGTGAGGGAGAGTGGTCTCAAAATCAGTTTGTGCACGTGTCTGACGGGCTGATGATGAAGGAACACAGTGGGGTCACAAGGTTAACCTTATCCGTCCTTAGGCTCCAGGAAGCCTGGGGCTGTGTGCTCATGATAGTCAAGTAGTCAACATCTTCCACGCAGTGGGGGGTTTTCATATCTGCCACACAACTCAGGAAATGTGCATCAAATACTGTTATCTAGGTACTTCAGAGGGGAGCTAAAGCAGAGGATGTGGGGGAAGGCCACTCCGTTACAGTGTTGAATTCACGATTGGTCACAGTGACAGGTTCTTTTGTTGCTGGGAGGAGCCCTCTGTGACACCAGAGGAACTCTGGAAGAACAGTTTAGTCACACAGCACTCACATAGCACTGGCCGCATCATTATTCTACTTGATTGGAAACCTCGCATTTACTGTTAAGAGAGCTGATCCATAAGTCCAATGCCAGCACATTTCTTTTCTGGATGTACCAGGGACGCTTCTAGACAGAAGGCATCTGATATATAAGTTCCCTTTTAATTAACTCAATTCAGTTCAGTCGCTCAGTCGTGTCTGACTCTTTGCGACCCCATGAATTGCAGCACGCCAGGTCTCCCTGTCCATCACCAACTTCCGGAGTTCACTCAAACTCATGTCCATCGAGTGGGTGATGCCATCCAGCCATCTCATCCTCTGTCGTCCCCTTCTTCTCCTGCCCTCAATCCCTCCCAGCATCAGAGTCTTTTCCAATGAGTCAACTCTTCACATAAGGTGGCCAAAGTACTGGAGTTTCAGCTTTAGCATCAGTCCTTCCAATGAACACCCAGGACCGATCTCCTTTAGAATGGACTGGTTGGATTTCCTTGCAGTCCAAGGGACTCTCAAGAGTCTTCTCCAACACCACAGTTCAAAAGCATCAATTCTTTGGCACTCAGCTTTCTTCTCAGTCCAACTCTCACATCCATACATGACCACTGGAAAAAGAGGGAACTTATATATCAGACACTTTAATATACCATTGGCACAAATTTTCCCAGAGCTAAGTTCCAAACTAGAACTGAGTGAAGTACCTTTAAATACAGTGTTTAAAAACTCTAGGGCTACAGGATAGTATTTAATGCCTGATTTGTGACATTTTGGAGTGTTTAAAAACTCTGGGGCTACAGGATAGTATTTAATGCCTGATTTGTGACATTTTGGAGAGGATGGGAATTCTCTTTTACATGAGAATGTAAAAGTGCATAACAACATAAAAATACAAAAGAGGTGAATGCATAGAGTGAAGTTCATCTGTGAGGCTAGGACAAGTGGCATGGCAAGCAAAGGATGCTAAGGGATGAAGCTGGAGAGACCAACAGAGATCAATGGAGAACAGCTCTGGCTAAGAAACTGGACTTTGGTCTACTATGAATGGGGAGTCATTGGAGATTTTAGAAGATGAGCAGGACAAGGTAAGTGTGTATTTTGAAGCATAAACATAACAGCATTGTGGTTGAATGCATAGAGTTGTGAGCCACTGGAAGCAGCTACTGCAACTGCATAGGAAAGGTATCGGGAGGAGGGGAGGGTGGCTCTTTGGTGGCTGCTTGTCTTGGGATAGGAGGGAGCAAGCCTCATCAGCAGATGACTGCAGATTTCTGACTTGGGATCTGGAGAGATGGAGACAGAAGAACAGCTTGACCCCCTTGGCCGTCCAGTGGTTAAGACTTGCCCTTTCAGTGCGGGGAGTGAGGATTCCATCCCGCATGCAGCCAAAACACTAAAATATAAAACAGAAACAATACTGCAACAAATTCAACAAAGACTTTTAAAAAATAGAGCTGCTTAGGAAGTGGAGGATAAAGATGAGGAGATCTGTTCTAGACAGTGAGTTTAGGATGCTTATGGGAAAGCCACATGGGAGACCTCTGCAAAACTGCCCGGGTCTACATGACCCTACTTTTTCCAGGCCAAGGGATATCTTTCCACTTATTCTCACAACGTCCTCTCACATGTCAGAGGTGGGTGATGAGGCCCAGTTCAGCTTCCAGCAGTAACACCACCTCCTTCTAGGAGCAACTGTCACCATTTCTTCAGCACTTACTGTCTGTCCAGCACTGGGTCCCCAGCTTTCCATGCTTTCTCTATTTATCCCACAACAATGCTTTGAGGCAGTTATCACCTTATATCTCATATGGGCAGCCTGAGAACTAAGACTGCGCTAGAGTAGCTGACCTGTCCAAGTTTTCACAGCTAGAAAGTCGCAGAATTGGTGTTGAAACCAGAGCCTTCAAATTCCTCCCAATGGAAGTGAAAGTGTTAGTTGCTCAGTTGTGTCTGCTCTTTAAGACCCCAAGGACTGGAGCTCACCAGGCTCCTTTGCCCATGGGATTTCCCAGGCAAGAATACTAGAGTGGGTAGCCATTCCTTTCTCCAGGGGATGTTCCCAACCCAGGGATCAAACCTGCATTTCCTGCATTGGCAGGCAGATTCTTTACCATCTCAGCCACCAGGGAGGCCCTTCTTCCCAAGGAACTTAGACTCAACAATATCATATTGCTTCCAGACGAGGATCTGAACTGAAACCTAACAAGTTCTATAATGGTTTCATTTGAAACTCATTCATGTATTCATTCACTGAATTAACACTGAATTCCTATTAAGCTCAAAGTATAAACATATAAACATAGTCAACACAACGTGGGTGCAAAGAGTGGGGAGAGCGATTGTGGTTGTATAAGAACAAATGAGCCTTTGTCTTCAAGGAGCTCTAAAGCAGAGGTCAGCCAACTACAATTTAGCTACCAAATCCAGCCCACTGCCTGTTTTTGTGAATAAAGTTTTATTGGAACATAGCCACCCTATTTGTTGACAGGTCTATGTTGCTTCTGCATCAACAACTGTGAAATTGAGCAGCTGCAACAGAGACCAAATGGACCACAAACTTAAAGTATTTACTATCTAGCACTTTTTAGAAAAAAATTGTCTACTTCTGGTCTAGAATCAGAATTACAGAGGCATCAACTATAGATGAAATCTAGATTATTAAAATGGCACAGGGACTTCCCTGGTGATTCAGTGGCTAAGACTTCACCTTCCAAAGCAGGGGGCGAGGGTTCGGTCCCTGGCCAGGGAACTAAAATCCCACATGCCTCATGACCAAAAATAATAATAATAATAAAGAAACATGAAACAGAAGTAATATTGTAACAAATTCAATCAGATCAGATCAGTCACTCAGTCATGTCCGACTCTTCGCGACCCCATGAACCGCAGCATGCCAGGCCTCCCTGTCCATCACCAGCTCCCGGAGGTCACCCAGACTCACACCCATCAAGTCAGTGATGCCATCCAGCCATGTCATCCTCTGTCGTCCCCTTCTCCTCCTGCCCTCAATCCCTCCCAGCATCAGAGTCTTCTCCAATGAGTCAACTCTTCGCATGAGGTGGCCAAAGTACTGGAGTTTCAGCTTTAGCATCATTCCTTCTAAAGAAATTCCAGGACTGATCTCCTTCAGAATGGACTGGTTGGATCTCCTTGCAGTCCAAGGGACTCTCAAGAGTCTTCTCCAACACCACAGTTCAAAAGCATCAATTCTTCAGCGCTCAGCCTTCTTCACAGTCCAGCAAATTCAATAAAGACTTTAAAAATGGCCCACATGAAAAAATATTTTTAAAAAATTAAATAAAATGGCACAAATTAAAGGTTGTGGAGATGCCAAGGAGAGCAACTAAAGCCACAGACACGATTCACCCAGGAGGAGGTTTTGACAAAGCCATGGGCTATCAGGAACAGATTCCAGCCTGGAGCACCACCCAACCCACCGTGTGGCTGTGCTTGAAGGCACACAGTCCAGGGCAGGGTAGGAGATGCTCAGGCCCCTGGAAAGTAATCGTCTAGGTCTCTTTCCAGAGCATCAGAAGTTATGGAGTGCTTCCGGCTCTGCCGTTGCTGGGCTGCCGGACCTTGAGCCAATATACTTACCTCCTGGTCCTCAGATATCAGTTATCTCTTACTGGCCTATCAGGTTGTAAAACCCAAATGTGGGGGGAAAGTCCCTGAGTGACTTCTGAAAAACTGAAGCACTCTGCAAATTCTGGGGGTCCTTGGGGTGGTTGTATGCACACATAGACTTGAAGATCCTCACATATAACACTCAGAAGCAAAATTATCAGCCTTGAATGTGAAATTGCTTTTGTCCCCAGCTGAGCACACTCCATATTTTATTAATTCACACAGAATGCAGCTTGGTATGTTACAAAAGAATTTTCCCCTGAGAGGAGTCATTTTCAAGCTGGGAATGTGTGGACATCCCACCCTAAGAGATGATCCTGTGTTTTCTTGGAGGTGGAGGCAGCCTGGAGGTTGGAGCTGGTGTGAGTTGATGCTGGAGGTCTGAACCCAAGGGAACACATTCTGTCTGGAACCATCACAAAAGAGTCTTTGCAGATCCTCAGCCAGCTGGCCCAACTCTGCTAGACACTGTGTTCCCACTCCCTCACCCTTCCTCCAGGAAGCAACTCCTCTGGCCCAGCCCCCATGATGCTTTTCTGCTCAGACCCTTGAACCTATATCCCCAGTCTGAGGTGGAGCCCGCGGAGCTGTCAGTGCCGCCCAGCCGCAGCACCTGGCTCGCCTCCCTCCGTGCTGGGCCAAAGCCTCAGACTCAGGAGAAACCAGAGCTTGCTCAGCCGGCCAGCGCCGGGGCTTCCTGTCCAAGTGTATGTGGCTGGGCTTCCTGCTGACGGAAGGGCGGCTGCAGCAGCTCGCATCTGACATCCCAAGCGGTGGCTCCCAGAGCATGCCCAGCTGGCACCCGGTGCAGCAGCCACGGCTGCACTCACACAGCTGTCAGACAGCATTCCCAGGGATCCAGGGGTCCGGCCTGGAGGACTATAAAGGGGATTCCTTTGGGGAGAGAGGAAGCAGTGAATCAGCCCAGAAACGCTGGAGCTCAGGCTTGTCCTAGGCAGACAGCCAGAGCATACCTCACACACACAGCACCCTCCGCACTGACCGACCCCCTTGCTTCACATGCGCCCCCTTCCCTGGCCACCTGCGCACTTCCGTCTGTGTCCCTCCGTGAGTCTCCACCACACAGCTTCCCTCTGCCCCAGGTGGCCTGGGAACCGGGCCCAAGCACCCAGATGATAGCCCACCCTGCCTCTGACCTCATGTCCTTAAGGAATTTAACTTTACGGACAATCAGCTCCCCCTTCACAAGTGGAAACTGGAGAGTGCGAATTTTCTGAGTGTTTCATGTTTATTTTCCCACATTTTAAGGGCGGTGACATAGGAAATGGGGTTAGACTTATTCTCTCTAGTTCCAAAGATCAGAACAAGCATTCTGTGGAGGCAGAATTTGGTTTAAATAAGGGGAAATGAACCCACAAAATAGACTGTCTTCTAAGGTAGTGAGCATCCTGTATCCTGTGACTAGAGGTATTCAACAGACACTGTTTGCAGACTTTCAAGTGTTAGACCGTAAGCTCCATGAGCACTTCTGTCTCCATTCCTGCTGCAGGATCCAGCATCCAGCACACTGCCTGCCAGAGAGTAAGTGCTCCAAATATTTGTGGAAGAGAGGAAGAAAGAGGGAATGAGAAAAACAGGCGGGTGGCAGTGGGGGGGGGGGGGCGGGGAGAGAAATGAAAAGAGAGAAGAAGAGAAAGCAGGAAAGAGGGAAAGTAGGAAGGATCATCTCCAAGAACTCTGGAGAACTGACTCTCCTTTAGGAGAGAGCTTGGACAAGCTGACTGCAATGATCTTTTTGACTCTGCGATTATAAAACAAGGGTTTTAGGCTCCCACTCCACGGGGACTCATCAAATCCACAAGCAGACTAAGCAACTCTCTTGTGATGGTGTGTGTCCCAGGAACAGGCTTTTCTACCCAAGCCCGCTGTAGTCTACAAACCCCCACACATACATGTTGTCCTGCATTTCTGCAGAACCCGGTAAAATGTACAGTCCCCATTTGAAAGACACAGAGCCTGAGGTTCAAAGATGGTAAGTGACTTGTCTGAACTGCGGCTTAGCCTCAGGTATCCTGTTCCTGAGGCCAGTGCCTCTTCCTAATAGGCACATTGGTCTGTCTCACAGCCTGCCATGGAGCTTTCCGCCCCAGAGACTGCTATCATGACCTAACATGAAAACTGGTGCTCTATTAAAAGCACCAGAGGTACTCCTATCCTTTGAAAAAGGTAAGGAGACAGATCTACCTCTCTCTCTCTCTACCTCTCTCTCTCTCTCTCTCACACACACACACACACACACACACACACACAAATCCTCCTTTTCCCTGGCTCACTCCCAGCAGGGATAACACTTGGGCATCACCACTAACTGCAGTAACCATCACTGGATCTGGGACTCTTTCCAGAGGCAGGTTTACTCTCCAGGGCTGACACTCCTGATTACTGCTTGGAAAGATGTGTTCTTTTCCGAAGGTCTGACAAGCTGGAGGTAAGGAGGTCATTTGCCCGTCTGCCCTCCCCTCCACACTTCCTCTGCCCTCCCTCATGGGGGACTGACCCCTGCAGGTTGCATTTGCTCAAGTCCCAACCAATCAGGAGACTATGAGGAAGAGAAGGGTAAAACCCAGAGCTTTCTCCCCACACCCTCTCCCTCTATCTGGCAGATCACCTCTGGGGTCCCCATTCCTGCCAGGGAACCTCCGCCAGGACTCTAGCTCTCCCTGGGTTCTGGAAACACTCTTTCTGCTCCAGACTTCCAGCAGGCATGGTGTCGTTTTTTTCTCGTGGCTGCTACTCTCAAGGCCAGCTTTCACCCACATCTGCCCTTTCATCTCTTCCAATGCCTTTATAACTGGTTTCCCTCGGCTGAGGTTTCTGGAATAGGTTATGTTTTCTGCCTGGACTCTGATTCCACGTCAATGTGGATTGGATAAGACCCAGCCAGAGAGGCTTGAATTGTTGGAAATATGGAACAGTACTATCCTGACCACTTCAAGGAGAGTTGAAGACAGGCAGGCCAGGAGGCAGGGAATGAGGAAGCAGGCCAAGTGCACCTCGGGGGGACCACAGGACTGGAGTCAGCCTACCAGTCCCACCACAGGCCCCTTCCTCTTTCACAGGACCCGACTCACCCAGCATCCTTCACTGCAGGACACAATCATCACATCTCACACACCTGGGCCAGAGAGCAAGACCCAGCTTCTCAGAGCTCTGTGCAAGCCAAGCTTCTAGGTTCAGAAGCCTCCAGGTTACCTCCATCCAGGCAGACAGAAGGGCTCCCTCAGCGGCATCAGCAAAGAAAGCAGGTGTCTTCCCCCACACCCCTCCCAGACTCCCGACAATCTGGGACTCCAAGAGAGTCACAGCCCCTTCCTTTACCTCCCCCTATCCCAAAGCCCTTCACTCACTAAGGTGAGGTCTAATGGGGACTTTTAATAGCCTTGCCTGGGCAGAGACCCAAGGGGAGGCTGTGTTCTCTGAAAATATTATTCATGAGCACAGATACCCCATGCAGAAAGGAGGAAAGCTGGGTCTCACCTTTAGATGTATGTGGCCCAACTGTATGCTGTCGCTGAGATAGGTACTTTTGCCCAGTCTGTCATTTCCTCAGACTATAATGGAGAGAATCAGAGCCCCGAAAATGTATCAAGCTCTATTCAATGCATCTTTATTGGGTATCTGTCAGGTACTAGGTGTTCCGCAAGGGTGTGTGAACTTTGGTTCCTGCCTTCTAGGAAAATTAAGAAGCTGGGGTCTGGAGTCAGCCAGACCTACCTGGTTTTGAATCCAGACTCCAGTAATTAGTATTTCTGTGACCTTGAGGAAGTAACCCTTGCCCTTGAGCTTCAGTTTCCTCATCTATGAAAAGGGCACAATGATAATGTCATTGTGTCTCCCTGAGCTGGTGAAGGATCCAGGTAGGGAACAAGCTGAGCAAGTGCCCAGCACATGATAAACACTCTTCAACAAGTGGAAACTTATTAAAAATTAATAAATCCAGGATATGTGCACGGCCCAATGCCAGCATCTGGGGATGAAAAGCATTTCTGAAGGCCGCCCAGCTACTTCTGTTAACACTGGGAGGACATCACACAGCCTTCTGACTCCAGAGTAGGATAAAACACAGCTCTTCCTTTCTCATCGGGACCTCAGAGGCGTCCCACACGCCCTCCGCCCTGGCAGGCCCTGCTGCCTCCCCTCTGAGTTGCCGGACGTCCGTTGAGGTCCAGGGTTTGGAGAGTTTCCGGGACTGGCGGGGGTCACACTGCAGCTGGGCGGTGCCTGCCTGGCAGCCCCACCCTTCCTGGCGGCCAGGCTTCCCCCTCTCCCCTCCCCCCCATCACCCCCCTCCACTGTCCCGGGTATCTGAAACCCTGCCAATGCTAGGGCGGGGTGGGGAGCGGGCAGAGGGAGGCAGAAGGTCCTGCTCTGATGGACGTTTGCCCTAAGGGAAGCCTGCCGCGATGGTGCGGGCGGGAGGAGTGGGGAGCAGGGCGGACTCTGCTCCCCTCCACCCCCTCATCCAGCCACACAGACAATCCATCCTCTGGAAGTGCCAAGTGCTCCTCCTAGTGGAGAAGGAATGATGTGAGCGCCCATTCAACTGCCCCTCCCCCTCCCCATCCCTGTCCCCAAAGGTGGGGCTCCTTCACCAGGTCTGTCTGATGACGGCAACATCAGTCTCAATCTACAGCACCTCACAGTTGAAAAAGCTTCACATCCAATTGCTACCGCCTGGTGATTTTTCAGGGGACACATTTTTAACAACCCATTTCACAGATGAGAACATTGAGTCAGGCTTGGGCAGTCTTTGGCAGAGCTGGGACTAGAAATCAGGTCTTTTCATTCTCCCTTTCATGGGCCTTGGTCAGTGCAGAAGCCTCAAAGAGGGAGACATGGCCATCTCCTTGCCCACTGCCCACCCCTCTCCACCCCCATCCCTCACACAAACATCGCACCATCTTGAAAATAGAGCGTTCTTTTCCTTGCCCCTCAATCATAAGAACTTCCGTGTCTACAGGTAACTTGATTAAACCCCCAACCCCTGCTCCCACTTTTCTGCAAGATCATCCTGTGTTTTTAAACTTGAACATCTTAGAGTCAGCCCTCCCTTCCATCAGCAGGCCTACCCCACTCTTCCTAGCAGAAAAACGTTCTCTGCTCACTGTGGTCAGATCTAGGGCACAGAAAGTCTCCTCTGGATGACCAACCACAAGCTGTGCTAAGCCCATCGCTCAAAGACCGAGGGGTTCGGGGTGGCAGGGAGTCATTCCAGCACCATCGACCTCATGCCCCTGCCCTGGCAGAGACAGGCTGGAGAGGGGCCACTCATTCATCAAGAAGGGGGATGCGACCCGTGCCCTGACTCCTTCCCTGAAAATAAAGTCCTTCCTCTGAGTTCTCCAGAGGCTGGCCCGCTGCTCTGAATGCAGCCGCAACCAGCCTTGAAATCCCCAGTTCCCAGGGAAGGCCCCAGAGGTCTGAATTGGAGACTGAGCTTCCACTGACACCTCGCCTGCAGAGCAGAGCTGGAGAGGTGAGCCCAGGGTCCCAGCCCACAAGGAGGGTCTCTCAGGTCTGGGAGCCTGTTCTCCCTGGGTTCCAGTAGCAGGGGCGGCTCACTGTTGATCCCCGCCATGGGACAGAGCTGGGCCTGGGCTCAAGGACAGGCCAGGCAGACAACGAACTGAACTGTATTTTCTGGGAAAGCAGCCAGTCGTCATGCCCTCAGGCTTCCGGGCATCTAGGAGAGTGGCAGAGCAGGCCCCCGCCACCACCCTAGGTCGGCTCACCCCAGGCCCTGGCAGGGCACAGCCGGGCCCTGGTCTCTGACCCAGAACATTGCAGCCTGGGGACCACAGCACCCAGCCCTTACCCTACACCATTGCCTAGTGAACTAAAGGGGGCTTCGTGGAGCGGAGAAGGGGTACAACCTGAGGCCTCCTCCCACCCCACCCCCACCCCATGCCCAAGTCTTTGGATGTCTGCTTGTGACATCCTAGCCTAGCTCTCCTGCTAGGCTGAGCTGCTTGAGGGCAGGGAGATGCATTTAATCTGGACTCTTCCTGGGCAGTGTTGCTATCTCCCTGTGGGATGACCACATCATGTCACCCCCTGTATTTCAGTGTCCTGGCTGCACTAGGGTGGGAAGCCCCGCTGTGCCCAGCTCCAGGTGGCTGGAGCCTTAGAGAGTAAGCCTGAGGCACATGCTCAGATGAGGATTTCTTGTCACTAACATCTTATTGATCTGGTTTAGAACTTGCATTTCCCACACGAAGGGAGATGAAGAACGGGGAGAGTATGAGCACCTGGTTAGCAGACCCAGGCCTTCCTCAACCATCAGCTCCGAGACCCATGGAATGCCCTTTCTAGGGCCCCACGTGCTGGCAGAGTGGACACTCGCAGCCTGAGGACAGGAGAGAAGTGGGACCCAGTGGATCTCCAGCATGTGACCGGAGGGGACCTGGAGCCCACCCCTCTTCCTCTCTCTCGGTAGAGGGGCCCGCCTGCCTCTCAGAGATTGTGGGGACTTTTCCAGGCCCTCTCTGGGACCCACATTTCCAGGGAATCAAATGGGGCTCAGATAGATGGTGGTGGGATCAGAACCAGATGGTAGGAGAAACAGCTGAAGAGACTCAGGCAGTTCAACCCAGATCCCCAGATGGAGAGAACTATCTTCCTCAGCACAGTCCTGGAGAGGGACTTGCAACTCATCTGACCCCCAAAGGGTTGTAGGGGAATGTGGGTATTTAGAGGACAGACTTCGACTATTCCAAGAGAGCTTTCTACAAGCTGAGCAAACCCACAAAGAATAGCTGAGTCCATGGCCTGGAGGTGTTCTAAAATGCTCAGACTGGACACACTTGGTGGGAAGAGGTGACTCTTTAAAGGGAATCACGAGCTAAGGACCTTCGGGATCCTCCTCACTTCCCGGGGATCCCCCTCACTTCCCAGGGATTCTGGGATTCTCTGGGCGCTGAGGCGTGCAAGCCTCTCCCTGGTATGAATCAGCTGGCTCTGCCGGAGAGGGTTATTCAGAACAGAAGTGCTTGGCCAGCGCTTGCTGCCGGCCCGCCCAAAGCGCTCCACATATTGTACACATTATCCGCACACAGGAGGGGCCCGGCGTCTGTGGGGACAGGCCGTTTAACGGGTTATAAACGGTCCTGTTCCCAAGCATCCTTCTGTTGACACAAAAAAGTGTATCTCTCTCTCCTCGCTGTGTAAATAGAGCCCACAGAGGTGCCTCAAGTCACTGCCCTGAAGCACGTGGCCATCCTAGTGCCAGGAAAAACAAATCCGTGCATGAAAATAACCTTCCCTGAAACCTGGTGAGCCAACTGTTCAGGGCTGGGTGGTCCCTGGTTGCTACGCATGAGTTTGGTGCATGGCCTTCACTCACCAAAATCTACACTCCAGTCACGCTGAGTCAGGAGGGAGGTGCTGGGCCGTGGCCAGTTGCTCGGGAGGCTGGAGCCCCCTGTGGCTGCCAAGGAGCTTCCTATCTATCCAGCCGCCCCAACAGCCTGGAACCCGGGCTGGCAACTGGGCAACTGTAGACCAGCTGCTGGCTTGAGGAAAGGCAGCAGGCAAGAGTCACCTCCGTGGAGGAGCAGTTTTCATCTTAAAAGGGGGCCCTGCCCAGACCCCCAGGAATGTGCAACTGGAGGGTGCTGGTTCCTTCTGGCAAACTGGTGTTGAAGGAGCAGAGGACATGTCTCTGGCTTCCATCTGCGGCACAGCAGAGGTGCATGGCAATGGCCTGCCTTTTCAGGGCTGGGATGGCCAGACGTCCCCCAGACTTGTGAAGCCAAGCACCAGGGAGAGACTGAGAGCGCCTGCCCCATACCTGTCCCAGGGGAAGTCGGTGGTGGAGCCTAACCTAGAATCCATTGCCTGAGTCCATTCTCTCTTCACCAAGCCCTGTTTTCTGTGAATCACTGAATTAAGGATACCATCTGCCATCTGCCACCTCTGGGACTCACTCATCTCCTGTGGTCCTCTTCCTCCTTCCTTCTCTCTTCAAACCTTGGAAGCAGCAAGCCGGCTCTGAACACACACTGGCTGTGCCCTAGGCCTGGAGTGCCCTTCCCCAGCTTCTGTGGCTGGCCTCAGCTCAAATATTGCCTCCTCCTAGAAGCCTTCCCTGATCTGCCCAGAGTTAATATCTGCAGAGAACACTCTGATATTTTCTTGTTTTCTCATACATGTGTGTATATTTATGTATGTGTTTAATCTGTCCCATCCCAATAAAATTTAAATATCAGAAGAGTAGGAACTAGGCGGTGCTTGACAAATACAGTGCAATGACCAACATAATTTCATTTTAATTGCTGAAAAATTAAGAGTGGGGGGAGATATTGAATACTTCTGGAAACATCATTAAACTGTAATTCTGAATAATGCAGGAGTTTCATTCAGGTGGCTCACAAGGTCCCTGCAACCTGAGGCAGCACCTCCAATATAACCGAGACACCTCCTGCTCATAGACTCTGGTGCCGTCCAGAAAGAAGGATTCAACACTTTCCTGGTGCCTTAAGGAGAAAATGGGCTTTTCTGAGAATAGCCTTCCTCTGTTTTCCTTCTCACTTGCAGAAGGAAAGCTCAGGAGATGGGGTTGACAGCCCCCATCATCCCCCCACTCCCATAATTGATTCCCCCTCCTCTCCCTCTCCCATCCAGAGTATTTGTCATTCTCTACTTGTGGCTAATTGCTTTTCATCTTTGAAAACCAAAAGTGGTTGGTAACCAAGACAGACTGGGAGTTCTTCTCTTTACAGGTGGGACAGGTTTCAAAATAAAAACACTGTTAATCACTTCCCCAGTAACAGCATCACTGAAATTCGGTTGGCCAAGCATTTGTGGGCAGTCTATGAGGCCAGTACCGCTCCAGTCATCCTGGTGATACAGACAGGCCTTGCCTCAGAGGAGCTTTCAGGCCAGTAAGAAAGATGATTTTTGACTTGACAAATGCTTTCTTAAGCACTTACTAAAGGCTAGACTGGCGGCCCACAGTAAACAAAGAATAGGCCTGCCCTTGAGCAGTTCATCGGGGTTTCCCTGGTGGCTCAGCTGGTAAAGAATCTGCCCACAATGCGAGAGACCTGGGTTTGATCCCTGGGTTATGAAGATTCCCCTGGAGAAGGGAACAGCTACTCACTCCAGTATTCTGGCCTGGAGAATTCCATGGACTGTATAGTCTATAGGGTCACAAAGAGTTGGACACAACCAAGCGACTTCCCCTTCACTGAGCAGTTCATCATCACGAGGTGAGAGTCCTGAATATTTCTGTACTCTGTTTGAGATTCTGTGGAGGAGAAGAGCAGATGAGAGGAAAGCAGGCAGGTGCCGAGGGAGCACACCCAGAAGTTCAGTAAGTGTCAGAGGGAGGTGGGAGTGTGCTAGGTCAAGATGGGGCTGGGGACGGGGCTAGCTAGCAGAAAGGGCTTCGGGCAGAGGCACGGCAGGTGCAGAGGCGGCCTGTGCTTGCTGGGTCCAAGGACTGAAAGGAGGCTCCCGTGGCTGGAGGAGGGAAGGAGGTGGGCTTGCAGAGGCAGGCAGGGAAAGCCCAGAGGGCAGGTTTTCAGAATGGTGAGTGGTCTGTGGCAACAAAAGATACAGCAAGTGAAACAGGGCAGCGAAAGAGTTTAGAGTTTATCATGTAAGCAATGGGGAGCCCAGATGGAAGTGTAGAGATAGCAGTGGGGAGAGCAATCTGGAGGCTGTGGCCTGGGTGAGAAACAGATGAGAAGGGAAGGAGTGGGAGGATGGAAAACTACATGAGAGTCACATGGTCTTCTGCTCGCCACCACCCCAAGGAGCCCCACATCAAATACCCTCTCACACGCCATCCACAGATCCTCTCCTCCACCCCACCCACCCAGCCTCGCTGCTCCCCACTGGAGATGGCATCAGAAAGCAAGAGAACGGGCACAATTGAATATATGGAGACAAACGGGTCTGAGATGTCAGAACAGCTCATCCTGAAAGCTGACCTCCTTGAGGTCCCTTCCTGACCCAAAAACTTCCCACCACGCATGCGCTTGGATGATCACTTTATTGACGTTTCCAGCAACTGGGAATCAAGTGGGAGAACAAGAGCCTCTTCAGGAAGGTCCAACCTGATTTATACCAGGGGCGGTGGGGACCTTCGCGCACCAGGAGACATGGTCGATTGTCAAACACTTTTCCTCTTTGAGAAAGTGCACCCCAACTCCATTCAGTCGGTTTACAACCCTTTGGGGCACTGTTGCATTGGGCACCTGATTTGCTTGGTTTGGTATGAGGCAGCAGGGGTCAGGGAGGAGGGCAGAGGGCTGGGCAGCCTTGGAGCTGGGGCTCCTGACCAGGCTCTGCTATTGCATGGGTTTCTCCCCTCTCTTGCAGAAGGAACTGGCAACCCACTCCAGTATTCTTGCCTGGAGAATCCTACGGACAGAGGAGCCTGACAGGCTGCAGTCCATAGGGTCACACAGAGTCGGGCACGACTGAAGCGACTTAGCACAGCACACTCCCCTCTCTGGGCCTCAGTTTCCCAATCTGCAAAATAGGGGATGGTAACGGCTGACAGTGAGGTGCCTGTGGGCTCTGATCTCTCCTCCCTATGTGTGTGTGTCCTGGTCACCTGGTTACCCCACCAGGACAGGGGAATGTGTTCCACCTCTTCCCTGGAGCCAGGCCTTCCCATCATCTCCATCTGTTTTTTAACACTGTACTCAAAATTAGCCAACGCCAGCATGGCCACCAGCCAGCAGGTAGCTCACTCCCAAGGTGGCAGGGGCATCTGAAAGCCTCTTCCCAGTCAGCCTCCCCATCCATCAGCACTCTGAGTTGGGCCTAGGTAAGGTTTCAGTGGCTGCCAATGACAGCCGCCCACCCAAAAGCTCTCTGGTCTATTCTACACCCCCATCCTTTTCTAACTGGGCCTTGGATGGATTTCAGGTTTCAGGCATGCTCACTGCCAAGGCCTCCACCCAGCCTGCAACCTGAGGAAGGTGCCATAGGCCTGGGCCAGGGAGGTCAGCATCCTCAACCACAGGCAGCCTGGGGAGCACCACCCAGCCTGGATAGGCCCACAGGGAAGGGGGAGAGAGGAGGGGGAGGCCTCCTCCAGGGCTTTGCCTGCTCCTAGGGCAGCAGCAGAACCTGGGCTGGAAGGGAGATGAGTAGAGCAGGAAACTGGTGGGGAAATAAGTCCCAGGTCAGAGAAATATGGAAGGTGAAGGTGAAGGAAGTCAAGCCAGCTCCACAGCAGGATAGGAATGGGAGGCAAGAGAAGGATGAGCTCCTGCCTCCACAGAGAGGGAGAAGCCAGGCCTGGGAAGGCAGGCAGGGCGCTGAGCCCCTGAGGAAGAACTGGCCCCCAGCCCAGGGGGTTGGCTGAAGCTCTTCTTGGCTCAAGCAAACTCCCTTGGAGACCAGTCTCTGTTGCTCATGTCTTCTCTTTGTCTAACAATGGAGTTGAAGCTATTGGCTCGAATCCTTTTTTTTTTTTGTAAGCTTGTTCCCTCCCTTTTTTCTGTTGTTTAAAAAGAAAAACAGTTTTGAACCAAGACATAGTGCAAACACTTTTATTTCTTAAAGTTTCTTTAAGGAAACGGTAGTGCTCACAGTAAAACAGAGGTGACCCCAGTGTTTACCCAGCACTTCTGTCTATATAAAATCCTCACATGGATGTCTGCTACAGCCCAGAGCTGCAAATGAGCAAGGAGTTACCCTCCCCATGCCTAGGGGGATAAGGAGCTGTCCCAGGTCAGAGACTGGTCAGGTAAGGACCCAGGGACCCAGATTCTGCCAGAGGAGACCTGGGGCACACTCCCTTGTGGCCCCTCTAGACCACAACCACACTCAAGCGGAAGGAAGCCCAGCTACCCACAAGACAAACTTCCCTCTAATTCTTTCCCCTGGGCAATCTCACTTACCCAACCAGTCAATCCTAAAGGAAATCAGTCCTGAATATTCATTGGAAGGACTGATGCTGAAGCTGAAACTCCAATACTTTGGCCACCTGATGTGAAGAACTGACTCCTTGGAAAAGACGCTGATGCCAGGAAAGATAGAAGGTAAGAGGAGAAGGGGACAACAGAGGATGAGATGGTTGGATGGCATCACCGACTCAATGGACATGAGTTTGAGCAAGGTCTGGGAGTTGGTGATGGACAGGCTGCAGTCCATGGGGTCACAGTCAGACATGACTGAGAGACTGAACTGAACTGAAATGAACCTCACTTAGGGACTTCCAAGGTGACTCAGTGATAAAGAATCCACCCACCAATGCAGGAGGTGTAAAAGACGTGATTTGATAACTGGGTCAGGAATATCCCCTGGAAGAGGGCACAGCAACCCACTCGAGTGTTCTTGCCTGAAGAATCCCATGGACAGAGGAGCCTGTAAGGCTATAGTCCATAGAGTCACACAGAGTCAGACATGACTGAAATGACTAAGCACACACACACACAGCCTCACTTAACGGCAACCAGGGAGAGCACATGGATATAACCAGAGCCGTGGAACTGTCTCACTGGTCCCCACAGGGGCCAATCTTATCTCCCTCCCTGATCAAGAAGGAAGGTAGTGATGGCCTCTACATTTCTCGTGCTCTGGCATCTGCCAACATGATCTGATTTTCAATAAAACAGCAACGTTGCAGAGTGGCTAGTAATGTTACCCCTCTTATCAGTAAGAAAAGTGAAGAGCGCCAAGGCAACACACTAGAAGGTGTGCAGCCAGGATTCAAACTCAGGTCTTTCTTGACTCTGAAGCCCACACTCCTCTACTGCTGCACTGCCACTTCCTAAAAGCAGAGTGGGGAGTCACAGTGCATGCAGTGAGTATGGGTCGGGGGCTCAAGGTGGTTCTGAACAATTCCTTCTGGGGACTCTCAGGCATAGCCCATGCCCACGATAGGGACTGGACTCAGTGTGTGAGCTCTGAGGTCCTTCTCAAAGTTTAACAGCTCTGAAACAAACAAGAAAAATAGATTCTGTCCGACTCTCAAATTCATTCATTGAGTCCCTTCCACATGCCTCATACAGAGTGAGATGCCAGGGAGGGCTTACGCCATACTTGTCCGTGTCCTCACTGGGCTTCTAACAGGAAGTGAATGGACCATGAGCATGATCCATGATCCATGACAGAGTCTCCTCTTCTGACCTCGGGTTGCTGTAGGTGAAAACAGGACATGGAAAGATGGAGGGTCTACAGCCACCACAACTCAGAGGGTTGGAGTCCTCGGTGTCCTCAGCAAACTCTTCTCCACAGGCAAGGGCAGGGGCTCCTGTCCTGCATTCTCCTGCCTGGTCGAGGAGCCCCTGCAGGAGAGGCCCCTTTGAAGTATAACAGACAATGTGGTTCCTTCGCAGCCTCCTGTGCGCTGGGCCAGGGGCCTGACCACACAGGGACATATACTCCAGGACCTCAGTTGGGGGTTCCATGGTCTTATCTCTGAGGCCTGGCAGGGGCTGGGGGCAGAGTTGGGGAGCTCGCATATTACTCAGGCCTCTGAGTAGCTTCAATACCACACTCAGTGGAACCTATTGCTGTGGTTCATTGTGCTGGGCTGGGAGAGAATGACTTATCATGTTGAAGCCCAGGCTTCAAGGGGCTTCCTGGGCCACTGGGGCAGCCAGAATGGCTCTAGTCTAAGAAGTTAAGGGGGCAAGAGAAGGGTGGACTAAGTACTGTAGGGGTCTGGTGGGAGGAGCCCCAGGGAAGGCCACGTGGAGGAGATGACACTGCAAAGGGGCTTAGAGGATGGTAGGGTCTTGACATGTGGAGCCAGAAGGGAAAGGGCAGAGATGATTCTGTAGAAAGAACGGAGCCAAGGATGAACCCAGCCCTGGTCCAGCCACACTCCAGCTAAGACTCGCTTAGCTTCTCCGAGGGTCAGAAGAGGCTGTTCTCTGATCTCGGGAAATAGCACCCCATGCACACTCCCCACAGACACTCACCATCCAGGCTCCTCTTCCTGTCTCCCCAGCCACTCCCCGCTCGAACATACCCTTTGGAAACTGGACACTCACAAAATAGAAACAAAACATAGAACATAAATGCTGGGATGACACTTGGCTGTCAATCAGTATATCCTGACATTCTGCAAATATGTCTGAGGCCCAGCCAGAGTGCATGACTTGCCCAGGGTGACAGAGCCAGGACAAGAATGCTCATGTCAGTCATGACCCTGATCACACACTTGTGACAATCACATCTTTGGATCATCTTCTTATGGGGAGAGGTCAATCTTTTCTGTCCCATCCCCCACCCTGGCTTTCAGAGTCAGATCCAGCCCTCACTGTTCTCTCCCATTTGTGGTTGCTCCTTGCATCCACCCTGTTCTGGGGTCTACTGCTGCCCTCTGTAAAAGTCAGGAATTATGGGATTAGTCCCCAGCTGTGGACATGTGCTTGTGCTTAGTTGCTCAGTCATGTCCGACTCTTTGCAATCCCATGGACTGTAGACCACCAGGCACCTCTGTCCATGGGGATTCTCCAGCCAAAAATACTGGAGTGGGTTGCCATGCCCTCCGCCAGGGGATCTTCCCAACCCAGGTATCGAACTGAGGTTTCCTGCATTGTAGGCAGATTCTTTACTATCTGAGTCACCAGGGAAGCCCAAGAGTACTGGAGTGGGTAGCCATTCCCTTCTCCAGGGGATTTTCCTGGCCCAGATATCGAACCAGGGTCTCCTGCATTACAGACAGATTCTTTACCAGCTAAGCTACCAGGGAAAACCGAAGTCAGTATCAAGTTAATGGAACAGTTTCAGATCCAGACCAAAGGCCCTAAGTCTGAGGAGTCTGTGGCCTGAGGGCTTCTCAAGGGCAGCCAAGGAGTCTGGGCAACTGGAGAGAGGGAGGCGAGCATGTGACAGAGGACACGGGGCTGGCTTCTCTGTGAACGACTGCTCCCTTGACTGACATCTCACAAGACCCCAAATGTCATCACAGGGAAGACAGAGATGGTAAGAGGGTGGCAGGTGACATAGACGACACCTAGCGTGTTATTTCCAGGCTGTGGCTGAGTCTGTCACATGGGGGAGAGCAGCTGTTAGGACTGGGGGTTTCTGCCTGGGCCCCTGTCAAACTTCTGGTCATCTCTGCAGGCTGTGTTTAGATTCTGATCACATCTTCCACTGTGCAGCCACCGGTGCACAGAGCTGATGGGGCTCTTTCTCAGTGGGCAGGAGGTTAGGAGGAACGTCTGGGGAGAATTTAGACAAGCCTGGCCTCAAAGCAGAGCTACAAAGCCAGGAGCTGACTGCTGCTCTGTGGCCCCAGCCTCCCTTGGAGGGCACTCAGAGTGTGAAAGTAAACAGATGTCTGCAGCAAGCTTGCAGCCTATGTCACTTACTAAGCCCCTCTCGCTCCAGTCTCCCCTCTGATAGACACTTCAGCCTGACAGGTCTGATGGAACTTGGGGGCAGGAGCTTTGCTTTGTTCTTTATTTATAGGAGAGTAAATGGAGCCTGCAAGGCTGTGGGTTCAAGAACTCCCCTGGGAGAAAATGTGGTTACATCTGGGACAGGATCTAGGAGAAACAGAGAGGCTCCTGCCTGCGGCAAATATGACAGAATGTCAGAGCTGAAAAGTACTTCCTTGGTGTCCCCAAGTATGTCTGGGACCACTGAGGCCCAGGGTGGGGACTTGCTCGCCCTCAGAGAGAAGCAGGGACATCGTGTGGACCCCAGAAAGGCCAAGGATGGTTTGCTCTACTTGGAGGAAGCAGCAGATTGGAAGTGCTGGAGAGCTGGCCCGTTAGAGTGGGAGAGTGCAACATGAGGACGCTATGGGAGCCTCGTCGTCAAGTTCACCCCATGGTCCCTGCTGCAGACCTCCTGCTCTGTCACCCACCCTCAATGTACAGTGCACACAGAGCCAACTCACAGAGGCCAGTAGTGGCTTCTCAGCCCTTACTGCAGTTGATGGGCTTCCCAGGTGGCCCTAGTGGTAAAAGAACTCACTGGCCATTGCAGGTGAGAGCCGCAAGTTTGATCCCTGGGTTGGGAAGATCCCCTGGAGAAGGGCATGGCAACCCACTCCAGTATTCTTGCCTGAAGAATTCCATGGACGGAGGAGCCTGGTGGGCTACAGTCCATAGAGTGCAAAGAGTCAGACATGAATGAAGTGACAGAGCCTGCACGCACTATGATCCATAATCGCCAGCTCCTCCCTCAGAAGCCCCTCTCCAGGGCTTCCATCAGGAAGTCAATGGGCTAACATTGGAGAATGACCTCCTGGCTTCTTCTGACCTCCTGCTGCTGTCAGTGAAAGCAGGTCACAGGAAGAGATAAAGATGGAAGGCAAGAAGATCACTGGGGTGCCAGGAAGACCCAGTCCAACTGAGGGCTCTGGCTCAGGAAACTGAAGGTTACTTCTGACTGTCTCTGTGAAGTTTGCTAAAAAGCCGGCCAGTGAAGCTGTTATGAAGAGCTCCATACGGTAAACAACAGGCAGGAGCAGAGCTGTAGTTCACAGATGGTACTGAGTACCTCCAGAGGAATGTGTAAAAAGGCAGATTCCTCAGCCCCTCCTCCAGATTCAGAAGGACTGGAGACCATGCAGCCTCCTGAGCAGTGGCCAGCCCCAGTGTAGGCAGGAAGAGTGCCAAGTCTCCCAGTCTGCCACACCGTGAGATCCAATGAGTGGCCCAGGCAGAGAGGGCCTGGGCTGGAGAGGGGCTGGGGTGGAGCCAGGGGTCAGAGACTGGGGTTACCCCACAAAGA
Organism: Tragelaphus eurycerus; assembly: GCA_935064755.1. Taxonomy (NCBI): domain Eukaryota; kingdom Metazoa; phylum Chordata; class Mammalia; order Artiodactyla; family Bovidae; genus Tragelaphus; species Tragelaphus eurycerus. Next base: position 25,917,396 of record CAKXYN010000018.1, on the reverse strand, counting down.
GCGAAGGCAAGGGGGCAAGCTGGGCAAATGCGAGGGTGGTCTGAGAGAGTGCCAAGCACAGCAGGCTCTCTCAACGGAACAGGGCCTGGGGCACAACAGACACTTTCTGAGTGAGGAAGGCAAAACTCTCTAAATAGTGTGCACAGGCCACTCCAGCTGTGCAAAGAACACCAACAAAGAGAATTTAGAGAGATGTAAAATAGCTACATCTCCTGATCATCAGGTTCCTTTTTTTTTCCCATAAACTTTGCTTAAGTTCATGATAAAAATAAATAAACACAGGCAAATTACACTTACTTCACATAGTCATTTGTGGGTGGTAAATTCTGTATTAAATTCAAAATTCATATGCATGGGTGGAACTTCCCACATCAGCCCAACATGAACCCTGGGAAGGGGGGCATATTAGGGGCCATTACCTTCTCAAATAGCCCAGAAGCCATGCTCTGTACTCCACTCCCACCCCCACACCAAACCCTAGGCCCTGGGGCATCACTGGCTGTGTCCACACCACTCAGAACAGAAAGACCTGTGCTCATGGTGGGGGGCAGTGGGGTGCACTCCCAGAGCTTTGCCAGATTAATTTCTTCTCATCCATTAGTGGAAATGGGAGCCAGAAGGAATCTGATGTAGTGGAAAGAGAACTAGACAGAAAGTCAAAATATTTAAGTTCATTTCAAGAACCAACTCGTCATTTGTGGAAATGAGTAGGTGATTTCCCCCAGCAGGGCCTCAGTTCTTCTCAGTGGCTGCACAGTGAGAGAGAGCAACTTGACACAGGGCCCCTGGGTAGTGGCTTCACACACCGGACACTATCTCCTGCTTTCTCCACATTTTCACGGTGGGTCAGGAATCTGGCTGAGGTTTAGCTGTGGGCTCAGCTCTAGGAATCTCCCGAGGCTGCAGGCAGGATGCCCACCATCCACCACCTACTGGGGCTGCAGTCAGCCAAGGCTCAGCTAGGAGAGCCACTGCTTGCAGGCTGGCTCCCAAGGCTGCTGGCAGGCTCAGAAGACCACTTCCAAGCTCACTCATGCAACTGCTGGCAGGCCTTGGTTTCTCACTCTAGGGGCTGCTCCTCAGGCTGCCTCACATCCCAGTAGTTGGCTTTCCCCAAAACAAGAGATTCAAGAGGGAGAGGGACAGAGAGATGGAGAACCCAAGACAGAAGCAACCGTCTTTTTATAAGCTAATCTTAGAAGTGACATGCATCAGTTCTGCCACATTCTACTCCCTAGTGGGAGTAGAGTGTCACTAAGTCCAGTCTATACTCAGGAAGAAGGGGCCTGAGCTCTGCCTCTTGAGGGGCATCATATCAGAGAACTGTGGACACAGCTCTAGAACCACCATAGGGAGTTAGAGCCAATGATCTGTAAAGTTTCCAGGGCCATGATTCCAGCTCCCCACCCTCCATTCCAGAGCATCAGGCATGATGGACATAAAAGGATCAGAGGTGTCTGCTGATCTTTCTCCAGGTGGGCTGTGCTCTCATGGGAGAGGACCTGGAGAGTGAGAAGGTGCGCTCCTCAGAGGGATGTATAGGTCGGAAGGGCTATGAACCTTGTGAGTGAGTCCAGTGCCTTAGCACAGCTGCTCAAAGAGTTCTGTTGGCCTGTGAACAGAGCACCTGATGCGGGTGTCCCCCCATGGTCCCCAGGTGCAGGTAATGCAAAATGTCTGGCCACCCTGATGGTCTAAAGCTCGGCAGCTGGGTAAGGAATCCTCGCTAGCCCACAGCAGGAACAGGCTGGCAGGGATGCCCCAGATCTCCCTCATCCCTCCAAAGGGATGAGGATGATAGATGCTGTGGCATCCTAGTGAACCAGGAGGAACAGAGTCGGTGTCCTCCTGTGGACCAAGAAAAGAAGGGAACAGAAACTCATTCAGAGTCAAATTCTTTTAAGGGGCCTTGTTGTAGTGTGAGATCAATAGCCTAAGCTTGGGATTACCCAGATCTGGGTTTGAATATTGGTTCTATTGTTACTAATATCTCCATGCTTGTTTCCTTATTTACAATATTGGTATACCAAGACAGTCTAAACCACAGTGCCGTGAAAATTAAATGAGATGATCCATTAAGGCCCTTAGAACAGTGATCAGCACATAATTAGTACTCATAACTAACATATTATTATTAACTTTGGGATTACAACAGACATCAGAGTTCACACCCAGTTCAAGTGCACACCTGGCAGGGGAAACCCCCCTAACCTACTGTGGCAGATGACAAAGGCTTCTCGGGGCACTACTTGAATGCTTTGAGAGCTTGGGAGCTGACTGCCTGCCCTGGACATCCGCTGACCCACAGATGAAGAGCTCACATTAGATCTAGAGCCAGCCACAGAGCACAATGCCAACCCACAGAGGGACAGTTCGGATCAGACCTGGGGCCAAAATCAGCCTCTCTGTGGCTGCCCCCTTCACCTCCATCCTTTTTGCATCCCAGCAGCAAACAATAGCTTTGAATTTCAAATAGCCCAATAACATATCAAAGGAAAAAAATAAAAACATAATATCCAATTTCAGCCTACGTAAAGCCTCATTGGAGATCCCCCAAACATTGTATTGATACTTACGCTTACTTGCATCTTATTTCCTTTCAGAGTTAAGTCATAACTGAAACATTTAGTCTAAAATCCTGTGTACTAAGGTGATAGGTAAGGAAGATATTTGTCTATAAAGCTAACTGAAACAGTTCAGACTGGGAATGTATGGGTGGGTGTGGGTATTTGAAAGATGCTGTATTGTGTGTTTATTTATTAAGGGTGCTCATGTTTATGCATACATGGAAGTGAGTGGCAGGCTTCCCTGGTGGCTCAGAAGTAAAGAATTTGCTTGTCATGAAGGAAACATAGGAGACATGGCTTCCATCCTTGGGTCAGGAAGATCCCCTGGAGGAGGACATGGCAACCCACTCCAGTATTCTTGCCTGGAGAATCCCATGGACATGGACGGAAGAGCCTGACAGGGTACAGTCCATAGGCTTATACAATCCAAAGAGTCAGACATGACTGAGCATGCACAGGAGTGAATGGCATGGGTAGCTGGGCGGGGGGGGGGGGGGGGGGGTGGGCAGGGAATGTGTGAGGGAGTGCATACCTGTGGGAGTGGATGTGGGTGGAGTGAGGACCATCCAGGCGCTCTCTGGCCAGGGTACAACATTCTCCCCAGCAAAGCAGTCACAAAATTGGGAGCACGTTTCTCCTCCTACCAAATTCCTCACTCTCCTCAGGAAGCTGCCGTGCTTGGCCAGGATTTGAGGTTTCTTTCACTGAGTCCTCTGGAGACACATTCCAATGGTGAATACAGAACACAAACCCAAGAAATAAAATCACACCTAGCACCTGAAAGGAGTCAAAAACCCTGGGGGAGGAACCAAAGGTTCAAAGTTCCATAGCTCACACTCTTCGGAAAGAGAGGAGGCTCGCCCCTCCCACACCCCAGATTCCCAGTTTGAATTTTTAAAATCAACCTTATGAGCAAACATCTGCCACTCTCCCTCTTTTGAGGGAAGGGTGAAGATCGGGATAAGGCATCTTTGTGTTTTCATTAGGTATTTTAGCAAATGCAATGAGGACATTCAGATACGATTTCCCTGTTTTGTACACACAGAGAAGTCTGGCCTAAGAGGATTACTTTCCTGGAGCCACATCCTTCCAAAAGGCCCTGGTCAAAGGAGACTCTTGTTAAACAGCATTTTCTCTAATTCCTCAGGCTTTCTTCCTGGCCTCAAAGTGCAGACATCTTGCCCACTCCTGAATCCACCCACCTCACAGACTTCGGGATAAAGTTGGTCCGGCCCCTCCATTCTCCTCTGGCCCCTGGTTCCTTAATAAAGCTGAAGATGAACATTAGCACTTGGTTCAACAGCATTCGAAAGGGAAAGGGCAGCCCTGTCCAACGCTCGACACCCCCTCGCTGCCCCCATAGAAAGATGTAGCCTTTTCGCCTCTGCGCCAGTGAATGGCTCTTCGAGGGTTTTCATTAGGGCTGGGTCTGCTGGTGCAGAAAGCCTCACAGATGTTGACATTTTTTTCATCCCTGGGTTAAGATGTCTTCCATAAGCTTTTATTCCCCATTTGTTACTTCTTTATTATCCAGGAGGTTTGGCCGCCTCCCTGTTCTCATTTCTCTGAAGAGAGCAGCGGTAGCTGGGCCTGTCATTATCTCGGCCCTTTTCTCTGGACTCCAGAGGCAGCCAGGGCCTCAGGCCCCATTGTGGGGGACAGCGGGGAGCTGAGGCAGGCCGGTCACTCCTCAGACCCTTTTGTGCAGCAGCCCCTCCTCCCCGCGGCGTGGCTCCGGGATGTGAAAGGTCAGGGGGCACACGAAGCTTCCATACCTGAGCTTTTGTTGAGGGCTGGAGGCGAATGTTTCCAGAAGCAATGTTTGGGAAAGCCGCCTAGAGACTGCCTCCTCCCTGATACAGTCACAGCTGTACCACACCCCTTGGGGCTGGGACCAAGGGCATTGGGGAATTTGTTTACATCATCTGTCCCCAAAGTGTCCTGAGAAAAATTTTTTTATCCAGAGATTGGCTCAGACATGAATTTGAATGGAAGCCTGAAGTCTCTGAGATGCTGAGAAAAATCCTTTGTGATACATAGAGTGTTCTGTTGATTTTAACTATCCTTTGTCCTTTAGTCCTGGCAGCAACCTGCAACCTCAGCTTCCTCATCTTTTAAAGGGGAATAATACCTCTTCTTCTGCCCACTTCATACAGCTACTCTGGTTATTCTGTGAATCTGATGAGGTCATACAGAAACTGTTTTTTCAAATTGTAGGACTGTATACAGTATCTTGCTCTGCAGTGGCTGTGTGGACCCTGACTTGAATATAAGCTGCCACAAGAGGCAGACTAATTTTTTCTGAAAATTATTGAGCAGAAATGCAAACAGATTGAAGGCTTGAGGCATTTGATTCCAGGCACTCTCCAGGCTTGATGTCCCGAGGGTGAGGGGAGGTCTCAGGGCAGGATAGACTCTGATGGCAGCAAACCTCTGAGGCTTGATGTTGTACTGTGCTCCCTAGAAGGCAGCTCCGGGAAGCTGGCTGGAGAAAAGTGATGTGTGCTTCTGTGTAGGGAAAGATGAAAAAGGGTCCAGGGTTGCTCACTGAGAATCAGCTTGAAAGTGAAATTGTTAGTTGATCAGTCAAGTCTGACTCTTTGCGACCCCATGGACTGTAGCCTGCCAGGCTCTTCTGTCCATGGAATTCTCCAGGTGAGAATACCAGAGTGGGTTGCCATGCCCTCCTCCAGGGGATCTTCCTGACCTAGAGACTGAACCCAGATCTCCTGCATTGCAGGCAGATTCTTTACCTGTTGAGCCACCAGAGAATCACCAGCTCAATATGAGTCAGTTAAGACATGACTGGAATACTCCAAGAGGAACCTCAGCTGCCTTGTGGAAGGAAGGGGTCCTCTAGCCTGCCCTGAGTGTTGGGTCCTTTCTGGACATCACATTTCAAGGAAGCTATATAGGTCCAGGACCCTGCTCAAGGGAATGAGATAAGTAACTCCGAGGACTGGCCGGAGGAGCTGAGGCTGCATCCTCTGCTGAGAGCTGAAGCACTTGTGGGACAGGGGAATTGAGCTCAGTCTGTGTGGCAGTAAGGGCTGGAACTGAGCTGGGGAATGAAAGCTGAAGTGAAGATATTTTGAGAATTTCAAAGGAAAATACTTCAAATGGTTATCAGAACTGTGTAAAATGAAGTGGACTACTTTATGAGGTGAACATTCCATCACTGGGGGTAATCCAGCGGAGTGGGATTTGTGGAGAAGATTCATCCCCTGAACATTTAAGGCTCACTCTGTATCAGGCCTGGCAAGTTCTTCCCAATCCTGAAACTCCTGAAATGTTTCCATTCTTTGCATTTATCAAGAAATCATTTTCTAGTGATTAAGTTAAATACAGTCAGTGTACACTTCCCATAACGATTCAGTATGGGAACAAAAGTGAACAAAAGTGAAAAAAAGCAGATAGAATATAATTCAGAGTCCATACTGTGAAGAGCAAACTCCCTTATTCACAGTTTTTTATTGGGACCAGCTGTGGTTGGCACAGTATGCAAGTAGGGTAGGGAGTGGGGTTAGCAGGTACTGCTGGAAAAAAAAATTCTGGCCTTGGAACCAATGAAACCATGATAGTGAAGAAAACAGGGCAAAACTTTAAAGGGAAAGAAGCTGAAAGAAAATCCCAAAAGTCATCTGTCTACATCTCTATCTAGACCCTGAACTACATATACACAAAAAAGTTGAAAAGCAGCTAAGCTATTGGAGAAAGATCTGAATTGATATTGTCATTGTTGCTTAAGAAACGAAGTTTACAGTTTGAATTCAACCAAGATAATTGCCTGATATAATAAAAGAATTAACATCCATCAGAGAAAATTGCTAAATTCCAGAATCTACACAACTTTACATGCTTAATGTCTAGAAGATTATCCAAAATTATTTAATACACATAGAACTGGAAAAATAGAACACATTATCAAGTTCAAAGAACATCAACTGGGACAAACATAAGAGGATATTTAAAGGCAAAAAAAAAAAAAACAAACTTAAATTTCATCTTTTACAAAAATTAATTTTAAATAGAGCATAGATTTAAATGTAAAACATAAAACCATAAAACTTTTAGACAATAACACAGAAAAAAATTTAAAGACTGAAGGCTTAATAAAAAGTTCTTATATGAAAAGCATAACCCATAAAATAAAAAATTGATAAATTGGGCTTAATCAAAATTAAAAGCTTTTACTCTGCAAAAGAACCTCGTAAGATCATGAAAAGACAAGCATAGACTGGGGGGAAAAAAGCTTTTCTATCTGAAATAACCAAACAATCCAGCTAGAGAATGAGCAAAGGCATGAAGAGACAATTTACTGAAGAGGACTTAGGGATGTAAATAAGTATATGGAAAAATGTTAAATATCACTAGCCATTAGAGAGCTGCAAAATAAGATCATGATGGACTACCACTAGAGATCTATTAGATATGAAATTTTAAAATAATCACAATATCAAATGCTGGCAAGGATGCAGAGAAATTGGATCTTTCATATGTTACTGGTGGGAATGCCACTTTGAAAAACAGCTTGGCAGTTTCTTTAAAACTTAAACATATACTTACCATACCTCACAGCACTTGTAAATAATTATAGGCATACACCCCAGGGAAATGAAAATCTATGTCAACACAAAAACATATACAAGATTGTTCTTAGCCACTTTATTTGAAACATCCTTAAACTGAAAACAACCAAAATCTCTCCCAGTAAGTGAATATTCAAACAAACAGGGATATATTCATACCATCAGATCAGATCAGATCAGTCGCTCAGTCGTGTCCGACTCTTTGCGACCCCATGAACCACAGCACGCCAGGCCTCCCTGTCCATCACCAGCTCCCGGAGGTCACTCAGACTCGCATCCATCGAGTCAGTGATGCCATCCAGCCATCTCATCCTCTGTCGTCCCCTTCTCCTCCTGCCCTCAATCCCTCCCAGCATCAGAGTCTTCTCCAATGAGTCAACTCTTCGCATGAGGTGGCCAAAATACTGGAGTTTCAGCTTTAGCATCATTCCTTCCAAAGAAATCCCAGGGCTGATCTCCTTCAGAATGGACTGGTTGGATCTCCTTGCAGTCCAAGGGACTCTCAAGAGTCTTCTCCAACACCACAGTTCAAAAGCATCAATTCTTCGGCGTTCAGCCTTCCTCACAGTCCAGCTCTCACATCCATACATGACCACAGGAAAGACCATAGCCTTGACTAGGCGAACCTTTGTTGGTAAAGTAATGTCTCTGCTTTTGAATATGCTATCTAGGTTGCTCATAACTTTCCTTCCAAGGAGTAAGCGTCTTTTAATTTCATGGCTGCAGTCACCATCTGCAGTGATTTTGGAGCCCAGAAAAACAAAGTCTGACACTGTTTCCACTGTTTCCCCATCTATTTCCCATGCAGTGATGGGACCAGATGCCATGATCTTCGTTTTCTGAATGTTGAGCTTTAAGCCAACCCTTTCACTCTCCACTTTCACTTTCATCAAGAGGCTTTTTAGCCCCTCTTCACTTTCTGCCATAAGAGTGGTGTCATCTGCATATCTGAGGTTATTGATATTTCTCCCGGCAATCTTGATTCCAACTTGTGTTTCTTCCAGTCCAGCATTTCTCATGATGTACTCTGCATATAAGTTAAATAAACATGGTGACAATATGCAGCCTTGACGTACTCCTTTTCCTATTTGGAACCAGTCTGTTGTTCCATGACCAGTTCTAACTGTTGCTTCCTGACCTGCATACAGATTTCTCAACAGGCAGATCAGGTGGTCTGGTATTCCCATCTCTTTAAGAATTTTCCATAGTTTATTGTGATCCACACAGTCAAAGGCTTTGGCATAGTCAATAAAGCAGAAATAGATGTTTTTCTGGAACTCTCTTGCTTTTTCCATGATCCAGCGGATGTTGGCAATTTGATCTCTGGTTCCTCTGCCTTTTCTAAAACCAGCTTGAACATCAGGAAGTTCACAGTTCACATATTGCTGAAGCCTGGCTTGGAGAATTTTGAGCATTACTTTACTAGCGTGTGAGATGAGTGCAATTGTTCGGTAGTTTGAGCACTCCTTGGCATTGCCTTTCTTTGGGATTGGGATGAAAACTGACCTTTTCCAGTCCTGTGGCCACTCCTGAGTTTTCCAAATTTGCTGGCATATTGAGTGCAGCACTTTCACAGCATCATCTTTCAGGACTTGGAATAGTTCCACTGGAATTCCATCACCTCCACTAGCTTTGTTCGTAGTGATGCTTTCTAAGGCCCATTTGACTTCACATTCCAGAATGTCTGGCTCTAGGTCAGTGATCACATCATCATGATTGTCTAGGTCTTGAAGCTCTTTTTTGTGAATTTAACTCGGATGACCATTATATCTACTACTGTGGGCAGGAATCCCTCAGAAGAAATGGAGTAGCCATCATGGTCAACAAAAGAGTCCGAAATGCAGTACTTGGATGCAATCTCAAAAATGACAGAATGATCTCTGTTCGTATCCAAGGCAAACCATTCAATGTCACAGTAATCCAAGTCTATGCCCCAACCAGTAACGCCGAAGAAGCTGAAGTTGAAAGGTTCTATGAAGACCTACAAGACCTTTTAGAACTAACACCCAAAAAAGATGTCCTTTTCATTATAGGGGACTGGAATGCAAAAGTAGGAAGTCAAGAAACACCTGGAGTAACAGGCAAATTTGGCCTTGGAATACGGAATGAAGCAGGGCAAAGACTAATAGAGTTTTGCCAAGAAAATGCACTGGTCATAGCAAATACCCTCTTCCAACAACACAAGAGAAGACTCTATACATGGACATCACCAGATGGTCAACACCGAAATCAGATCGATTCATACCATAGAATACCGTTTAGCAATAAAAAGAAAAGATATATTGATACATACAACCATTTGGATTGATCTCAATGGTACATCCTAGTGGAAAAGCCAAGCTCAAAAGGCCACATTCTGTTTGATGTCATGTCTATAACACTCTTGAAATAATAAAATTATGGTGATAGAAAGCAGATTAGTGGATGCCAGAGGTTAGGGGTGGTGTAAGAGGGGGATGACTATAATTATAAAGAGGTAGCACAGGGGAGATAGTTGCTGAGAAGGACTAGTTCTGCATCTCAACTGTGGTCCCTGTTACATGAATATATACATATGATAATGATACACACACGTTGTGCCACTGTCGAATTCCTGGTTTTAATATTTTACTATAACCACTGAGCTATTCCAAATCCTGAAAGATGATGCTGTGAAAGTGCTGCACTCAATATGCCAGCAAATTTGGAAAACTCAGCAGTGGCCACAGGACTGGAAAAGGTCAGTTTTCATTCCAATCCCAAAGAAAGGCAATGCTAAAGAATGCTCAAACTACCGCACAATTGCATTCATCTCACACGCTAGTAAGGTAATGCTCAAAATTCTCCCAGCCAGGCTTCAGCAATATGTGAACCGTGAACTTCCTGATGTTCAAGCTGGTTTTAGAAAAGGCAGAGGAACCAGAGATCAAATTGCCAATATCTGCTGGATCATGGAAAAAGCAAGAGAGTTCCAGAAAAACATCTATTTCTGGTTTATTGACTATGCCAAAGCCTTTGACTGTGTAGATCACAATAAACTGTGGACAATTCTGAAAAAGATGGGAATACCAGACCACCTGATCTGCCTCTTGAGAAACCTATATGCAGGTCAGGAAGCAACAGTTAGAACTGGACATGGAACAACAGACTGGTTCCAAATAGGAAAAGGAGTACATCAAGGCTGTATATTGTCACCCTGCTTGTTTAACTTCTATGCAGAGTACATCATGAGAAATGCTGGACTGGAAGAAACACAAGCTGGAATCAAGATTGCTGGGAGAAATCTCAATAACCTCAGATATGCAGATGACACCACCCTTATGGCAGAAAGTGAAGAGGAACTCAAAAGCCTCTTGATGAAAGTGAAAGTGGAGAGTGAAAAAGTTGGCTTAAAGCTCAACATTCAGAAAACGAAGATCATGGCATCCGGTCCCATCACTTCATGGGAAATACATGGGGAAACAGTGGAAACAGTGTCAGACTTTATTTTTCTGGGCTCCAAAATCACTGCAGATGGTGACTGCAGCCATGAAATTAAAAGACGCTTACTCCTTGGAAGGAAAGTTATGACCAACCTAGATCACATATTCAAAAGCAGAGACATTATTTTGCCAACAAAGGTTCGCCTAGTCAAGGCTATGGTTTTTCCTGTGGTCATGTATGGATGTGAGAGCTGGACTGTGAAGAAGGCTGAGTGCCGAAGAATTGATGCTTTTGAACTGTGGTGTTGGAGAAGACTCTTGAGAGTCCCTTGGACTGCAAGGAGATCCAACCAGTCCATTCTGAAGGAGATCAGCCCTGGGATTTCTTTGGAAGGAATGATGCTAAAGCTGAAACTCCAGTATTTTGGCCACCTCATGTGAAGGGTTGACTCATTGGAGAAGACTCTGATGCTGGGAGGGATTGGGGGCAAGAGGAGAAGGGGACGACAGAGGATGAGATGGCTGGATGGCATCACTGACTCGATGGATGTGAGTCTGAGTGACCTCCGGGAGTTGGTGATGGACAGCGAGGCCTGGCGTGCTGCGGTTCATGGGGTCGCAAAGAGTCGGACACGACTGAGCGACTGATCTGATATGATCTGATAACCACTGGGGGAAACTGGGTGAAGGGTTCATGGGGCCTCTGTCCTACTTTTATAAGTTCCTGTGAATCTATTATTATTTCAAAATAAAATTTAATAAAATAGCTATTGTATTTCTACATATAAGTAATGAACAATTGGGAAATTTAAAAAAAAATTCAACTCCGCTTACAAACAGTATGAAAAATACTTAGGAATAAATTTAAAGAAAAATGTGCCAGATCTGTACTCTGAAAACTACAAAACACTATTAAGGGAAATTAAAGAAAACGTAAGTAAATGGAAAGATATACCATGTTCATAAATTTTAACATTGTTAAAATGTTTATTTTCTCCAAATTGATCTGTAGATTTACTGCAAGCCCAATCAAAATCTTAGCAAGCTTGTCTTGAAGAAGTTGATAAGCTGATTCTAAAATTATATGGAAAAGCAAAGAATAAAAAAAAGTAATCTTTAAAATATAAACAAGCTTTGAAGAAACTGCATTCCCCAATTTCTGTAATCAAGTAATCAAAACTCTGTTGCACTGGCATAATTATAAACATATAAATCAATGGAAGAGAAAAGAGTCCAGAAATAAATTTGCAGTCATACAGTCAATTGACTTTTTATAAAAGTGCCAAGGTACTTCAATGGGGGAATGAATAGTGTTAAGAAAGATCCTATAATCATGGAGAAAAAAAAATTGAATTGTAAACCTTACCTCATACCATATACAAAATAGTCAAATGGATCATAGACCTAAACATCAGAACTGCAATAATAAAATATCTGGAAGAAAACACGGGATAAAATCTTTGTGATATTGTGTTGGCAAAGATTACCAAGACATGACACCAACTGCATGAATTGTACAATATATAAATAAGAAAATGGGCTTCATCAAAATTAAAGACTTTCATTCATCTAAGGACACATTTAAAAGTGAAAAAACAAGCCACAGGCTAGGAAGAAGTATATGCAAAATACCTAACTGGTGAAGGACTTGTTTCCAGGATAATAAGAAAGCAAATAATGCAATTAAAAATGGGCAAAAGATTTGAAAAGGTGCCTACTCAACATAAATATATGACTAGCCACTATGGACATGGCTGACTAGTCATCAGGGAAATTAAAGCCACCATGGAATATCATTGCAGACTCACTAGAATTGGTAAAATTGAGAAGACTGTCAGTACCAGTTTGTGAGATGGGCGAATGGACTCTTATGCACTGCTGGTAGGAATACACAATGGCACAGTCTCTGAAAAAGTGTTTGGCAGTGTCTTATAAGGTTAAATGTATGCCCATCATCAGTTCAGTTCAGTTCAGTTCAATCCAGTTGCTCAGTCGTATCCAACTCTTTGCAACCCCATGAATCACAGCACGCCAGGCCTCATCCCAGCAATTTCACTCCTAGGTATTCACCCAAGAGAAATGGAAAAATATGTCCACACAAAGACTTGTGTGCAAATGTTTATAGAAAAATTATTCATAGTCACATGTATTTAACAGCCCAAATCTGAAAACAGCCCAAATGTTCTTCAATAAGTGAATGGACAAATGAATTATAGTTATCCTATGATATACTGCTAGGCAATAAAAAGAAACAAAATTATTGATACATGCAGCAACATAGATGAATCTCAAAACCTCGACATTGAGTAAAAGAAGTTAAACACAAAAGACACTGTGTACTGTGTTGCTTCATTCTATTTAAAATTCTAGGAAAGGCAAAACTATAATGACAAGATTTGCAGTTGCCTGGAGCATGGGGTCTGGAGATGGTGCTGACTGTGAGGGGGCTTGAGAAAACTCCTGGGGATGACAAAAATGCTCTGTACCTTGACTGTGATAACAGCTATAGGACTGTACACAATTGCCAAAACCCCATCAAACTGCATCCACTAAATGTGTAAATATTATTGTATAAATGATTCTAAAGGAAATCAACCATGAGTAGCATTAGAAGGACTGGTGCTGAAGCTGAAGCTCCAATACTTTGCCTACTTGATTCAAAGAGCTGACTCATTGGGAAAGACCCTAATGCTAGGAAAGATTGAAGGCAAAAGGAGATAGGGGCAGCAGAGGATGAGATAGCTAGATAGCATCACAGACTCACCAATATGGGTTTAAGCAAACTCCAGGAGTTGGTAGAAGACAGAGGAGCCTGGTGTGCTGCAGTCCACGGGGTTGCAAACAGTTGGACATGACTTAGTGACTAACAACAACAACAATTTTTTTAATAATGCCTTGGCCTAAAAAATTAAATATAGTTACAGGTCACTTATTATTAGCATGAACAACTCACTGCTACCACATTGAATGGAGTCAAAAACAAGAGAACAAGACACACACATGATAGTTGGTCCTGTGCCCTTACCACAGGCTTTCCGAAACACTGAAAAGCATCAAGGAGCCTTGTTGACCACTTTTGCGAATCCCTGGTGGCCCAAAGACCCCACACTAAGAATTAATGGAAGAGATGCTCCCCTTCGTCACAATGTTCTCTAAGGGAACATGCAAAAATGCACCTAAGAAACAGGACCAGTGGTCCTTTCCAGAGTGTGAAGTCATACCTTCTCATGGAAGTAAACTGCTGCTGCTGCTGCTGCTGCTGCTGCTGCTAAGTCGCTTCAGGCGTGTCCGACTCCGTGCGACCCCATAGACGGAAGCCCACCAGGCTCCCCCGTCCCTGGGATTCTCCAGGCAAGAACACTGGAGTGGGTTGCCATTTCCTTCTCCAATGCATGAAAGAGAAAAATGAAAGTGAAGTCGCTCAGTCGTGTCCGACTCTTAGCGACCCCATGGACTGGAGCCCACCAGGATCCTCCATCCATGGGATTCTCCAGGCAAAAGTACTGGGGTGGGGTGCCATTGGTGGAGATTAATGCACAAGGGTATTTGATGAGGCTAAGCCCCTGAGCAGAGCTGCCTTCCTGTCCACTTGGCCAGGAACCATTTCTATAAAGGTTTCCTAGAGTCACTTAGGAGACAGCAAAGAAATGCCCCATTCGGGCAGGACTGAAACACTTAGAAAGTAGTCCTAATTAAACTTACATGCAAATTGCCAGTCACAGTGGGTCAGTTTTTTAGATTTTCAAATTAGCTGCTATACAAGGCAAAACCAAAAATGGATTTGGTTTAAATAAACATGAAAAAGGAAGGTTTCATCTTTTCCTCCCCTCCCACGGTTTCTGCACATCACTCTCTAACACTTTGAGAGGCAGGGCAGATGCAATTCAACACTCAATACATAAATTACTATGCACCAGCAGTGATACTAGAGACCAGGCCACTGAGAGGAGGCAGATGTGGTTTCTGAACCTGAGAAACCCAGAGTATGCAGGGAGAGAGGGTGTACATCATGAATGCTGATAGAAGACCCACAGGGTGGGGCAAAAAGCACAGGACAAAGACCTCCCGTGGCAACAGGGGCGGGCAGTCAGTTCTGATTGGGTTAGGAGCTTGAAGACTGTGTCCCACAAAGGAAAACACTACATAGAACCTTGAAGGATGAGACAGACTTGATAAGTAGAGAAGGTGAAGAGACAGTGGCAGGGGAAGCAACAGATACAACATCATGGGGCAAGACCTCATGCTCTGTTTGAGGGAATCATGGGTATTTTGATGGTGCAGGAGTTTAATGGGAGGCAAGTGGGAAAGTAATGAATGAAGAGCTAACAGTATTTTAGCTTTTTGCTGTCTGGTTTTTGCTGTGCTTGGGCAGCAGCATTCCAGCCCTGCTTATGCCCACAGGGCCACTCCTTCGGGAATTGAGATCCAGCAGGACACCCCAGTACTGTTCATTCAGAGAGAAAGGCCGGAAGTTAGCTCTGAATGAAGAATCCTCTTTTGAGCCAGATCATCTATGATACTGGATCCATGTTCTGAAGTCCACAAGGCCATGAAATTTCCCCAACGTGTTCATTCAGGTTCCAGTTAAATGGGCACTAATAGTCCTTTCTGTGTATGTGTGAGCACACACACAGTGTAAACCTACCTAGCACCTTTCTCTTTATTTACAAAGCACTTTCTCACCTGTTAACCAATGGAGTCTCCCAATGCCCTCATGACTTAGAGGGCAGAGAAAACACACTCTATTTTATAGGGGAGGAAACAGGCTGAAGCTGCCATGGGTTAAGGCCCATGTTCCCTGTCACAAGTGAAGTGAAGTAAAAGTCACTCAGTCGTGTCTGACTCTTTGCAACCCCACGGACTATATAGTCCATGGAATTCTCCAGGCCAGAATACTGGAGTGGGTAGCCTTTCCCTTCTCCAGGGGATCTTCCCAACCCAGGGATCAAACCCACAAAGTGGCCACAGAACATGAACACCATCTGAAGGGCACAGGGAGAAGTGATTTACTGGCCAGATCTCCATGCACTTTTTTTTAGGGTAGACTTTTATCAAAATGTCAAAAAGTCCACTTTCCTGTAGACCTCTGAAAAGTTGATTTTGATCAGATCAGCCAGCCCCACAGTGTTAAAAGTCTTGTCTTCTGGTTTTTCCTGCTAAGGACATGAAATTCACAGTTAGTGACCAACTTATTCTCAGGATTGGCTTATGGCTGTTGTTCAGTTGCTAAGTCATGTCCAACTCTTTGTTCTCATATTAATGCTTGTTAATAACTCCTCTCTTCCAATCCCTCTTTGTAACACTGAGTCATAGAGCACTGATGCTGGTAGGGCCGTAGAGGCACCAGTAATGTGGTTTCAAAGGATTTTCACTTACTAATCAGCATCTATTATCGCATTTGATCATAAGCTGTGAAGCAGCTAACAGCCTGGATCGTTATTTCCCTCTGACAAATGAAATAACTACAACAAAAAGAGGCTGAGTCGCCTCTCCACAGGTCATAGAGCCAGGTTTGAACACAGGTCTCAGAACCCCCCTCTGATGTTCAGTCTACTACACCAAACCCTTTTCCTTTCCTCCCTGCAGATTAGGTGAGATTTACAACATCCCTGAACTTCACAAATGGGAAACTGCAGCTCATAGAGGATCAGAAATCTGACTGGCCTTGATGGCATTCTGGGGAGCTCCCTGCTTCTCACCAGCCCTAGAGAGAGGGGGAGACACAGCACTGCCTTTATGTGCTGTCATGAGGGTTGCTGCATGTCAGCCCCAATCTTAACCTAAATATGACTGCAGGCCAATATCAAAAGGAAAGGGAGAATGCCCACCTACACATTCCTGGTAGCTAGCCACATCGTGCTGTCCTGGCCACAGCTGGTCTGCTCCAGGGCGTTCTTTTGAAACACATAATGGCATCCACCACTCCACCCCGCCCCCCCCAGCTCCAGCCTCAGCTCCTGCTGACAGGCAGGCTCTGAAGCCAACAGGCCACAGCCTGAAGCAGCTCCCAGCAGGAGTCGGACGAGGCCGACAAGGTTACAGGTGCTTTTCATCCAGCCTTGCAGGAGAGCACCAACTTCCTGCTGCTAGAAATTTGTCTGCAAATTTTTGTCTTCATTCAAATGGATGGATGGAGGCCTGGGGACCCTGGGGTGATATGATAACTTGATTAAGCCCCAGGACAGATGACAGGCTAGCTCAAAGGCCATGTGCTCTCCTCCTTAACCTCTCCAAGGGAGACCGCAGGCTTTGCTGGTAATTGGCCCATTGTCCCTTCCTCCCGCTTCCTACAGAAGCCCACTAATCGCCACTACCCTGGGCTCCTCTCTGTAGCAGCCTTAAATGCTCTCAGAGCCATCAGACTCAGTGAGCTGTGAAAAATACCTGTGCAATGTGACATACCAGAGTCGTGATTTGAGCAGCCAAAAACGACCTTTACTGGAAACAATGACCTGGTAAGATACCCTTCCATCCTCCAGTCTAGGTGCAAATTGCAACACATTTAGGGATGAAAGTCTGAGACAGTTGTTAAAAATGTGTTCAGACTTTTAGAATGGTTTGCTCTCTTGGGGAAATAATCCCCCTATCTTTCATGTTTACCCAGCTTAGTGTCTTCTGTTGGAGAAACCATTACTGAGAGTGTTTATGATCAACCATTTCCAGGTACTTTGGCATACACTCATGTGAGTCTGCCCTGGGTGAGTCAATGTGTGGATGCTGTTTCTGGAACAAATGTTAAGGTTTAGGTCTGCCAAAGGAGGGAGAGAGCCCTAAACAGAATAATGGATGGATGGGATCCATAGGTGGGTCGGCAGCCACAGCAATAGTTTGTCCCCCTGACCCCCTACTCCTTTTTAAAATCTTCTGTCAGCCTTTTTTCATAGTTTCAGGGATTTTAGAGTTAAGAGGGAGTCTGAAATGTATCTCCTCGATTCATTTTCTTTAGGAATATCGTGAAGGAATAAAATCCACTACTCAGGATCTCAGATGGGTTCACTTTGAGAGATGTCAAGAAACAGAGCTGTTACTGGCACTTGAAAATAAGCAAAGTACACATTAAAAGTTAAAGAAATGCTATTTTAAATTTTCACTCCTTATGATTTATTGCTAGAATCTCCCTGTAAGAAAAGCGGCTAGGTATGCCAACAACACCGTTGCTGTATTTGTCATGGGAATGGAATGTCTTTTGAACTGCTAAAATAGATAATTCCAAGCCTGGAAGAAAAACAAGGGAGGGGGAAGGGGGAAGCATGGAGAAAAAAGAGCCTCTCATTTTCCAATAATTGCAAAGGCCAGGAATGTGCCACAGTGGCATCGAGGACCACGTGGCGGGACGGCCTACAGTGGTGCACGCGCCTCCTCCCCCTGGTGCCAAGCTGGTGGTGGGAAGCCGACTGGAGATCGCTTCTGCCATCTGCCCAGAACCCAGAAGCTGGAGCATTTGCGCCTTCCTGCGAGGGAGAACTGCGTTTTCATCTTTGTCATCTTAAAGCGGGCCTCCCAGCCCCTAAGGGCAGCGCGCGCCCCGCGTGCTGAGCCGGAGCCCTAGCTGTGCGGGGAGCCTCCTGCCGGCCCCAGGACTGGAAAGGACCTTCTAAAAGGGGGCGTTCCGCTCGGCCCTCTGCGCCTCCGGCCTTTGTCTCCGCTCGCCCCTCACAGGGGCTGAGGAAGGGGCTTTTTAAATGGCTTCCCGGAAACAAAGGGGGCCCCGGCGCCCGGCCTCATTACAGGCTCATCGGCCACACCGGCCGGCCGGCCCCTCGCCCGCCCCACTCTGGCCACCATCGGGCCCCGCCTCGCTCTCGCTAGCCGCCCTGGCCCACCGACCCATGAAGCGGGGCGGCGGTGGGGGGCAGGGGGATGCCTCTCCTCCAGGCCTCCCCTTCTCCACCCGCCTTCCCTAGCCTTCCCCAGCACTCCTCTCTTCCCGGGCCCTCTTCCGCTACCCCCACTCCCACCCCTACTGTCGCACCTACCCCGAGTTCCTGGGATGCCACCCCTCCTGCCCCAAGAGATGCTCCCACCCCAGAGCAGCCCTTTCCCGGTGCAGAGGCTCTTTCCCGCTTGAGGGCAAGGGAAGGATTACGTCTAAACTGTCTTGAGGGCCCACGTTGAGAGGATCCAGGCCCTGACTCCTCCATGACTGCTCTCTGACCCTCCTTTGCTGTTGGCAGAACAGACTTGGCCGACCACAACTGGGAGTGGGGAATCCGAGGGCCCGGATTTTGACCCAGAGAAGAGGTTAGCATGACCTCAAACATACTCTGGGAGCCATTGGTTAGGCAAAAATGGAGAGGCCACTTGGAAGGTGAGCAATAATGTATGTGACCCTCCTCCTAGTTCAGTTCCGTCGCTCAGTTGTGTCCGACTCTTTGCGACCCCATGAATCTCAGCATTGCAGGCCTCCTTGTCCATCACCAACTCCCCGAGTTTACTCAAACTCACGTCCATCAAGTCTGTGATGCCATCCAGCCATCTCATCCTCTGTCATCCCCTTCTCCTCCTGCCCCCAATCCTTCCCAGCATCTGAGTCTTTTCCAATGAGTCAACTCTTTGCATGAGGTGGCCAAAGTACTGGAGTTTCAGCTTTAGCATCATTCCTTCCAAAGAACACCCAGGACTGACCTCCTTTAGAATGGACTGGTTGGATCTCCTTGCAGTCCAAGGGACTCTCAAGAGTCTTCTCTAACACCACAGTTCAAAAACATCAATTCTTCAGCACTCAGCTTTCTTCACAGTCCAACTCTCACATCCATACATGACCACAGGAAAAACCATAGCCTTGACTAGATGAACCTTTGTTGGCAAAGTAATGTCTCTGCTTTTGAATATGCTATCTAGCGCCTCGCCTTCCCGCAACCGGCACACTAGGAGCGCGGCCGAGAGGAGCTACTCCAAGACCGAGGTCAGGAAGGGCGGCGGTGAAGAGATACCCTTCCTCCAAGGTCAGGAAGGGCAGCGGTGAGGAGAGACCACTCGTCCAAGGTAAGGTGCCATGGCTGTGCTTTGCTGGAGCAGCAGGAAAGAGATACCCCACGCCCAAGGTAAGAGAAACCCAAGTAAGACAGTAGGTTTTGCAAGAGGGCATCAGAGGGCAAATACACTGAAACCATACTCAAAGAAAACTAGTCAATCTAATCACACCAGGACCACAGCCTTGTCTAACTCAATGAAATTAAGCCATGCCTGTGGGGCAACCCAGGATGGGCGGATCATGGTGGAGATATCTGACAGGGTGTGGTCCGCTGGAGAAGGGAATGGCAAACCACTTCAGTATTCTTGCCTTGAGAACCCCATGCTGTTGCTGCTGCTAAGTCACTTTAGTCGTGTCCGACTCTGTGTGACGCCACAGACGGCAGCCCACCAGGCTCACCCGTCCCTGGGATTCTCCAGGCAAGAACACTGGAGTGGGTTGCCATTTCCTTCTCCAATGCATAAAAGTGAAAAGTGAAAGTGAAGTCGCTCATTCGTGTCCGACCCTCAGCGACCCCATGGACTGCAGCCTTCCAGGCTCCTCCACCCGTGGGATTTTCCAAATGAAAAGGCAAAATGATAGGATACTGAAAGAGAAACTCCCCAGGTCAGTAGGGGCCCAATATGCTACTGGAGATCAGTGGAGAAATAACTCCAGAAAGAATGAAGGGATGGAGCCAAAGCAAAAAGAATACCCAGCTGTGGAGGTGTCTGGTGATAGAAGCAAAGTCCGATGCTGTAAAGAGCAATATTGCATAGGAACCTGGAATGTCAGGTCCATGAATCAAGGCAAATTGGAAGTGGTCAAACAAGAGATGACAAGAGTGAATGTCGACTTTCTAGGAATCAGAGAACTAAAATGGACTGGAATGGGTGAATTTAACTCAGATGACCATTATATCTACTACTGTGGGCAGGAATCCCTCAGAAGAAATGGAGTGGCCATCATGGTCAACAAAAGAGTCCGAAGTACAGTACTTGGATGCAATCTCAAAAACGACAGAATCATCTCTGTTCGCTTCCAAGGCAAACCATTCAATGTCACAGTAATCCAAGTCTATGCCCCAACCAGTAACACTGAAGAAGCTGAAGTTGAACGGTTCTATGAAGACCTACAAGACCTTTTAGAACTAACACCCAAAAAAGATGTCCTTTTCATTATAGGGGACTGGAATGCAAAAGTAGGAAGTCAAGAAACACCTGGAGTAACAGGCAAATTTGGCCTTGGAATACGGAATGAAGCAGGGCAAAGACTAATAGAGTTTTGCCAAGAAAATGCACTGGTCATAGCAAATACCCTCTTTTAACAACACAAGAGAAGACTCTATACATGGACATCACCAGATGGTCAACACCGAAATCAGATCGATTATATTCTTTGCAGCCAAAGATGGAGAAGCTCTATACAATCAGCAAAAACAAGACCAGGAGCTGACTGTGGCTCAGACCATGAACTCCTTATTGCCAAATTCAGACTGAAATTGAAGAAAGTAGGGAAAACTACTAGACCATTCAGGTATGACCTAAATCAAATCCCTTATGATTATACAGTGGAAGTGAGAAATAGATTTAAGGGACTAGATCTGATAGATAAAATGCCTGATGAACTATGGAATGAGGTTCGTGACATTGTACAGGAGACAGGGATCAAGACCATCCCCATGGAAAAGAAATGCAAAAAAGCAAAATGGCTGTCTGGGGAGACCTTACAAATAGCTATGAAAAGAAGAGAAGTGAAAAGCAAAGGAGAAAAAGAAAGATATAAACATCTGAATGCAGAGTTCCAAAGAAGAGCAAGGAGAGATAAGAAAGCCTTCTTCAGCGATCAATGTAAAGAAATAGAGGAAAACAACAGAATGGGAAAGACTAGGGATCTCTTCAAGAAAATCAGAGATACCAAAGGAACTTTTCATGCAAAGATGGGTTCGATAAAGGACAGAAATGGTATGGACCTAACAGAAGCAGAAGATATCAAGAAGAGGTGGCAAGAACACACAGAAGAACTGTACAAATGAGAGCTTCACGACCCAGATAATCATGATGGTGTGATCACCGACCTAGAGCCAGACATCCTGGAATGTGAAGTCAAGTGGACCTTAGAAAGCATCACTACGAACAAGGCTAGTAGAGGTGATAGAATTCCAGTGGAGCTATTCCAAATCCTGAAAGATGATGCTGTGAAAGTGCTGCACTCAACAATCCAGCAAATCTGGAAAACTCAGCAGTGGCCACATGATTGGAAAAGGTCAGTTTTCATCCCAATCCCAAAGAAAGGCAATGCCAAAGAGTGCTCAAACTACCGCACAATTGCACTCATCTCACATGCTAGTAAAGTAATGCTCAAAATTCTCCAAGCCAGGCTTCAGAAATATGTGAACCGTGAACTTCCTGATGTTCAAGATGGTTTTAGAAAAGGCAGAGGAACCAGAGATCAAATTGCCAGCATCCACTGGATCATCGAAAAAGCAAGAGAGTTCCAGAAAAACATCTATTTCTGCTTTATTGACTATGCCAAAGCCTTTGACTGTGTAGATCACAATAAACTGTGGAAAATTCTGAAAGAGATGGGAATACCAGACCACCTGATCTGCCTCTTGAGAAATCTGTATGCAGGTCAGGAAGCAACAGTTAGAACTGGTCATGGAACAACAGACTGGTTCCAAATAGGAAAAGGAGTACATCAAGGCTGTATATTGTCACCCTGTTTAT
This sequence comes from Tragelaphus eurycerus, assembly GCA_935064755.1. Classification (NCBI taxonomy): domain Eukaryota; kingdom Metazoa; phylum Chordata; class Mammalia; order Artiodactyla; family Bovidae; genus Tragelaphus; species Tragelaphus eurycerus. Next base: position 25,895,157 of record CAKXYN010000018.1, on the reverse strand, counting down.
TTAACTTATATGCAGAGTACATCATGAGAAATGCTGGACTGGAAGAAACACAGGTTGGAATCAAGATTGCCGGGAGAAATCTCAATAACCTCAGATATGCAGATGACACCACCCTTATGGCAGAAAGTGAAGAGGAACTCAAAAGCCTCTTGATGAAAATGAAAGTGGAGAGTGAAAAGGTTGGCTTAAAGCTCAACATTCAGAAAACGAAGATCATGGCATCTGGTCCCATCACTACATGGGAAATAGATGGAGAAACAGTGGAAACAGTGTCAGACTTTATTTTTCTGGGCTCCAAAATCACTGCAGATGGTGACTGCAGCCATGAAATTAAAAGACACTTACTCCTTGGAAGGAAAGTTATGACCAACCTAGATAGCATATGCAAAAGCAGAGACATTACTTTGCCAACAAAGGTTCGCCTAATCAAGGCTATGGTCTTTCCTGTGGTCATGTATGGATGTGAGAGCTGGACTGTGAAGTTTTGAACTGTGGTGTTGGAGAAGACTCTTGAGAGTCCCTTGGACTGCAAGGAGATCCAACCAGTCCATTCTGAAGGAGATCAGCCCTGGGATTTCTTTGGAAGGAATGATGCTAAAGCTGAAACTCCAGTATTTTGGCCACCTCATGTGAAGAGTTGACTCATTGGAGAAGACTCAGGTGCTGGGAGGGATTAGGGGCAGGAGGAGAAGGGGACAACAGAGGATGAGATGGCTGGATGGCATCACTGACTCGATGGATGTGAGTCTGAGTGACCTCCGAGAGTTGGTGATGGACAGGGAGGCCTGGCGTGCTGCGATTCATGGGGTTGCAAAGAGTCGCACACGACTGAGTGACTGATCTGATCTGATCTAGGTTGGTCACAACTTTCCTTCTAAAAGAGTAAGCGTCTTTTAATTTCATGGCTGCAGTCACCATCTGCAGTGATTTTGGAGCCCAGAAAAATAAAGTCTGACACTATTTCCACTGTTTCCCCATCTATTTCCCATGAAGTGATGGGACCAGATGCCATGATCTTTGTTTTCTGAATGATGAGCTTTAAGCCAACTTTTTCACTCTCCTCTTTCACTTCCATCAAGAGGTTTTTTAGTTCCTCTTCACTTTCTGCCATAAGGGTGGTGTCATCTGCATATCTGAGGTTATTGAGATTTCTCCCAGCAATCTTGATTCCAGCTTGTGTTTCTTCCAGCCCAGCGTTTCTCATGATGTACTCTGCATAGAAGTTAAACAAGCAGGGTGACAATATACAGCCTTGATGTACTCCTTTTCCTATTTGGAATCAGTCTGTTGTTTCATGTCCAGTTCTAACTGTTGCTTCCTGACCTGCATATAGGTTTCTCAAGAGGCAGGTCAGGTGGTCTGGTATTCCCATCTCTTCCAGAATTGTCCACAGTTTATTGTGATCTACACAGTCAAAGGCTTTGGCATAGTCAAGAAAGCAGAAATAGATGTTTTTCTGGAACTGTTTTGCTTTTTCGATGATCCAGCAGATGCTGGCAACTTGATCTCTGGTTCCTCTGCCTTTTCTAAAACCAGCTTGAACATCAGGAAGTTCACACACAGTTCACATATTTCTGAAGCCTGGCTTGGAGAATTTTGAGCATTACTTTACTAGCATGTGAGATGAGTGCAATTGTGCGGTAGTTTGAGCATTCTTTGGCATTGCCTTTCTTTGGGATTGGAATGAAAACTGACTTTTTCCAGTCCTGTGGCCACTGCTGAGTTTTCCAAATTTGCTGGCATGTTGAGTGCAGCACTTTCACAGCATCAACTTACAGGATTTGAAAGAGCTCAACTGGAATTCCATGACCTCTACTAGCTTTGTTCATAGTGATGCTTTACTAAGGTCCACTTGACTTCACATTCCAGGATGTCTGGCTCTAGGTGAGTGATCACACCATCGTGATTATCTTGGTCATGAAGATCTTTTTTGTACAGTTCTTCTGTGTATTCTTGCCACCTCTTCTTAATAGCTTCTGCTTCTGTTAGGTCCATACCATTTCTGTCCTTTATTGAGCCCATCTTTGCATGAAATGTCCCTTTGGTATCTCTAATTTTCTTGAAGAGATCTCTAGGCTTTCCCATTCTGTTGTTTTCCTCTATTTCTTTGCATTGATCGCTGAGGAAGGCTTTCTTATCTCTCCTTGCTCTTCTTTGGAACTCTGCATTCAGATGCTTATATCTTTCCTTTTCTCCTTTGCTTTTCGCTTCTCTTCTATTCACAGCTATTTGTAAGGCCTCCCCAGACAGCCACTTTGCTTTTTTGCATTTCTTTTCCATGGGGATGGTCTTGATCCCTGTCTTCTGTACTATGTCATGAACCTCTGTCCATAGTTCATCAGGCACTCTATCTATCAGATCTAGTCCCTTAAATCTATTTCTCACTTCCACTGTATAAACCTCCTTCTAGTAGGTGGTGCTAAAATCCCAACCACAGTGTCATTAGAGCAGGAACTCACTGCACCCAAGGGCTGCTGCCTTGGGAAGTGCCTCTGAAGTGATGAGGTCTGGGGAGGGGGCGGCCAGTGGCAGGCCAGCTCTTTCTCTGAGAGGAGGCTTGCTCCTATCTACTCTTCCCTCTAACCCCACCTCAGAGGAACCTACAGAGCCTGTGATAAGAGAACTGGACAGGTGCTCCACAGAGTCTTTGGAGAATGACCCAAAGGCATTCCAAGATGCTGTGATCATAAGGCGTGCAGACAAGTCAAATGGACCATTTCATGTGAAGCCAGCACGTCATGGGAATAGATACATCTTTATGGGGGGCATGGAGGCCTATTTTAGATTGACCCCTTGCTGTGCTCCTTTCTCACGGAGGACCGGACCAGTACCCACAGGACAGGGGTGAAAGAACATTCTCCATCAGAGTAAGAGCACAGCCTCCTGGGGAACTTTTCGAAGGACCAAAGAGCCACTCCAGTTCCTCAGTGCTATCCTGGGGCTGCCTCTATTAGTGAAGGCTAACAGAAGGCTGCCTCCATTGGTGCCCACCCAGAGGACTGGTGTTGACAGTGGACCATCAGGCTAGGCAGGCCAGGTGGGGAGCACAAACCCACAGGGCTCTGGGAGCAGCTACACATCCTGTCTGCCATCCCAGCAAGGTACTGTTGCTTCTCACTTGCAGTTGGTGATGAGGAAGGTGAATTGTTTCAGAGTAGTGCAGATAGCAATTCAAGCTGGCGATAGGAAAACCTTACCCAGATCCCAGCCCACAGCCTGCAATGGGCTACTCCCTGGAAGCAGTGAATGAAAATGTAGGACTCTGGCCCTGCAGACAGGTTATTACTCTCCTCCTCCATGCTATGCATGGCTGGGCACCAGTGATGCCCATCATTTGGATGTCGGCAGTTGTCTCAAGGTCCCCAGAGGAAACAGAGAAGAAACAATAAATGGGAGTTTCTGGAGTGCACCATCTTTTTGCTGCTGGACTGATTTTCAGCCAACTTGGCTAATATATATGTTAACTTTTTTATATTAATCTTCCCTTTGTTTACTTTGAAGTAAAGTGAAGTCACTCAGTCGTGCCCGACTCTTTGTGACCCCATGGACAGTAGCCTGCACCAAGCTCCTCCATCCATGGGATTTTCCAGGCAAGAGTACTGGAGTGGGTTGCCATTTCCTTCTCCAGGGAATCTTCTCAACCCAGGGATTGAACCCAGGTCTTCTGCATTGTAAGCAGATGCTTTTGTTTACTTTGCCTCCCTGTTTTTTCCTACAGTGATCATGAATTGTGACATTTTCTAAAATTATTAGAAAAGAAACAGGAACCCACTGGATACTCTGAAAATTTAGATATCCAGTGAAGGAAAGTCCTAGTTGAGACTTAAATTGGCTTCAAAACTGCCCCCAAGGAACTTCCCTAATGGTATAGTGGTAGAAACTCCATGCTTCCAATGCAGGGGGCACAAGTTTAATCCCTGGTTGGGGAACTAGATCCCACAGTACCACAACTAAGAGTTTGTATACCTCAAGTAAAGATCCTGCAAGTAGCAATGAAGATCAAAGATCAAGAGAGCCACAGCTAACATCCAGTGCAGCCAAATAAATAAAAACTGCCACAAGATGTTGCAGTGCTTGGGCACCCATGTAGGAGCGGGTGTGGTGGTGGATGAGGAAGGGTTGCACGTTCAGTCCTGGACCCCAGGTTTCTGCAGTTTCTCTGCTCGTGTCCTCTCGGACGAGATAACTTCATTTCTGACAGTGAACCTCGTCCAGAGACTCCCAGACCTGATGACCGGCAGCCAGTCTGTCCAACGTGAAGGTCACAAAGAGGCCAGTTGGAGTCACCCTGAAGAGGATTCACTACACAAGCTTTTCTCCGTCTGGGATGGTGAATGAATGGCGGCTGGACTGTTGGAACGCTCTTAAAATACTTTTGATGAGCTGGCCTCAAGCAAGGTGGGCTGAGGCCCAGGGTAGATGATGCAATGCTGTCCCCCTCTTGGGCTGGCCTGGGAAGGAGGTAGACGGCTTCCATGATGCGATTCCCAGCCCTGCTCAGTCAACCAGAGGTGGTGAAATTATCCAAAGGCCAGAGACCTTGCTCTGGCTGGAGCAGAATCCCATGGGCCCTCTTGAGCGGAGAACCTGTTTAATCTGGAGCAAAGGACCTGAGAATGAGTGGTATTTGTGTATACCTGGGGAAATGCTCTGAGGAGGGGAAAGATGTAAATGTTTATTGGTGGTGGTTTTAAAAGTCTGGGGAGGTATCTGCTAAATGAAAATTTGAGCATATATTTCATACTCAAATCCACTGGATATAATGAAATGGTCAATTTTAAGTCTCAAATGTTGCTTTTTTAAAACTCTATGAAAGTTTCCAAGTTAATTTTGTTCAACCTCCTGTCTTAAACTCGGTATAAATATTAACTGAACTGTTTTTGAACTCTGATTTTGAATAAGTTAAAAATCTTATTTCATTAGACTGATTTCTGAGGCCTATAAGATTTCTTTCCAGTGGCGTAGCGCCCATCTGCCAGTTGCGGCTAAATCAGTGCACTGGTATATGGGCTGGTTTTGATATCTAAGATTTGGTACATTTATAAAACTAGTATTTTAGGTTAACATCTTTTTTTTAAGTTGGTCTTAAGTCTAATTCATATTTTTGAAGCTATAACATATTTGACACTTTAATAGGCAGTCTGCACTGATAATGCCACAGAGTGTCACAATTGAGTAACTGTGGATGATATTGAGTTTCTAGAACTTAAAAGAACAGAGTTATGTGACACATTTCCTTTATATAAAAAAGTATATTAAATATATAGTCTATATTACATAAAATAATATAGAATATTCTATATTATTCTATATTACATATACTTTCCATGGACTAATCACTCTCTTTATTAAGACTGGCATTCAAAAGTTGTCATCACAATAACCATTATATTCTTTTTTATTAGTATATTAATAGCACTTTATACAACATCTGCCTTGCTATTTATGCATTCAGCAAACATTTACTGATTCCCTCCAATATGCCAGGTTCTATGCTAGGGACCAGAAATTGAAGTGAGTCAGCATTATTTCTGTTACTGAAGTGACATTCAGTAGAAGATAAAAACGAGGAAGCAAATAAAGATGGGAACATGTTATAAGTGTTAAAATACAGAAATGAACAATGAGCCAAAAGGAAGATGGTACAAGCTCTGCTCAGAAGAGGGAAAAGAAAGTAAGACCATCTCCCAATGGAAGGCTCCAGCCTTTAACTGTCAGTCACTCTCTGGATGTTCCCACAGCCTTGTGGGTGGCCTCCTGGCTGCCACACTTACCACAAGGCTAAGAAGGCATTTGATGGAGTGTGGGAAAGTGTGCTTCCCACCCAGGCCTGGAGTTCTTCAGGAGTGGGGAATAGCCATTCTGATTGAAAGTGACAACCAGTCCTCTGTAAGATGTCAACAGGAACCCTCAAGCAATTACCAATAAAGAACACATTCACTTCCCAAACATCAACATTATGAAGAAAGGTCTTCTACTGAATGACACTCATGAATTCTGACCTCTGCCCTTGGCTGGTGACCCCGAGAGTGAAGATGATCAAAGCTGCTGCACTTGCTGTTCCTTCTGCCTCAACCACTTAGAAGTGGATTCATCCAGGAAACCCTCCTGATGGCCGTCAACTGTGGGCTCTCATGGCTCCTTCTGCTTCATTCATTTAGACTGAAATTCACTGAGCATCAGCGTGTACATGTGCACACATGCTCAGTCGTGTCAGACACTGCAAACCCATGAGAGCAGCCCACCAGGCTCCTCTGCCCATGCAGTTTTCCAGGCAAGAATACTGGAGTGGGTTGCCATTTCCTCCTCCAGGGGATCTTCCCAACCCAGGGATCAAACCTGTGTCTCCTGTATCTCCTGCACTGACAGGCAGATTCATTGCTCCTGAGCCACCTGGGAAGCCCCTCACTGAGCATTTACCACCCGGCACACATTAGGGCCACAGTAGGGAATAGACCAAACATCCTGCCTCCAAGGAGCTTATATCCTAAGGGAGGGGAAAGGAAAGCAAATAAATAAGGGAAATACAGAGTGTGTTATATAGTGGAGAGTCAGCGGGAGCTCCCCTGGTGGGGAGGAGTATCATATAACAGCATTTAGACTTGCCAATGCATGATGCTAATAGAAAACAGACTGACTTAGTACATTTCATGATTATTTTTTAGTTTTCTACAGATGATGCACCTCCTTATTACCTGGACCCAGTACAGGCACCCCACCCCCACCACTGAATTGGTAAATCACTGAATTAAAGAGAGATAAGTGCTCACAGACATAGAAAACAAATTGATGGTTACCAATGGGGAAGGGAGCAGGGAAAGGCAAATTAGGAGTTTGGGATTAACAGATACACACTGCTATATATATAACAGATAAATAACAAGGACCTACTGTATAGCACAGCAAACTATATTCAATCTTATAATAATCTATAATAGAAAATAATCTGAAAAAGTGTACATAGGTATGGCCAAATCACTTTCCTGTACCCCTGAAACTAACACAGTGTTGTAAATCAACTATGCATGCTAAGTCGCTTCTGTCATGTCTGGTTCTGTGAGACCCTTATGGATCATAGCCCGCGAGGCTCCTCTGTCCACGGTATTCTCCAGGCAAGAATACTGGAGTGGGTTGTCTTGCTCTCCTCCAGGGGATCTTCCTGACCCAGGGATGGAACCCAAGTCTCTTACATCTCCTGCATTGGCAGGTGGGTTCTTTACCACCAGCGCCATGAAAATTACATATTTGAAGAATGGTAAGTACACTGGAGAAAATAGCAGGGATGGGGACAGTGGGTATAAATGGGATAGGTTGTGACTTTACACAGGGTGATCAGGGAAAACCTTACTCAAGTGACATTTAGCTTGTGTAATCTTGGAGGCAAAGAGTTCCCAGCAGAAGAAACAGTTAGTGCAATGGTCCTGAGGCAGGAGAGAGTGAACACAGTGAAAAGAGTAGTACGAGATAGAAAGATCGTGGAAGGACAGACAGAACACACGTGGTTCAAAGGCCTTTGGGATGAATGTGGCTGAGGCTCCATGTGAGATGAGAAGGAAGAGACATGATCTAACCTATTTTTGAAAAGATTCCTCTGGGAACTGTGTACTATGTACTGTGTACTGAAGGCAAGGAGGGGATCTTTGGGAAGGGTAGAAGCAGGAAGAACCAGTTAGAAGCCTTTGGCAATGTTCTAGCCAAGACATAATGGTAGATTGGACCAACGTGATAGCAATAAAGGTGATGAGATGTAGGGCTCACAGGATTTGATGACACACTCAATTTGAGACATGAGCCTGAAAGAAGAATCAGAGAAGCTGCCATTAGCTGAGAAGGATGGGCAGCGGGGCGGGAGGTGGGGTTGCGGAATGCAGGCAAGAAGGGATTTGCGTGTTGGTGGGGCAGGGGCAAGCAGGAGCTCGGTTCTGGAATAGATGTGTGTTAGCTGCCAAATAGAGATGCAAACAGGCCTTCTTGAGTTCAGAGGAAACACAACCTTGGAAGTTAGCGCATAAGTTTCCCTTAAAGTCTTGAGGCTGGGTGAGTGATGACAGAGAGGGGAGAGACACTCAGACTGAGCCTTGTCATCTTCATCAGGAAGATGAAGAGAAGCCAGCAAAACTTTGAGGTGGAGCAGGCAGAAGTGGAAGGAGAGCCACACGAGGGTGATGTCTCAGAAGCTGTGAGAGAAACTGCTCAAGAGAAGGAGGGGCCACTGTGTCCAATGCTGTGGACAGGTCAAGCAAAGTGAAGAAGGACCAGGGACTGGCCATTGGATTTAGCAAAATGAGAACATTGGAGACCCTATCAAGACAGTTTTGAGAGTGACAGTCTGACTGGAGTGGATTCAAAGCAGTGTGGGAGGAGAGGCTGTGGAGGTGTTACAGACGACTGTCTACACGGTTTAGCTGTAAAAAGGAGAGCTCCGGGGCCAACTTCCTGGGGGAGGAAGTGGAGTCAGGAGAAGATATATTTAGATGGGGGGACTAACAGCAAGGCTGATGCTGTTAGGAGAGACCCCACAAAGAGGGAAATATGGGTGGGACAAGAGAGAGAAGAGAGACACAGGAGCAATGTCTGAGAACCCAGATGGGTGTGGGGTGGCTCAGGCAGGTGGAGGGGCTGGCTTCAACCAGGTGTAGAAAGCTCATCCTAACAGGACAGAGGCAGAGACAAGGGCACAGATGTAGGCTCAGAGTGGGGCAGAAGTGATGTGGAGACAAAGGCCGTGCAGGTTGCCTGACTACTTTTATCTTGCCGGCAGTGAAATAGGGGCTTCCCTGGTGGCTCAGTGGTAAGAATCTGCCTGACAATGCAGGAAACTTGGGTTCAGTTTCTGGGTCGGGAGGATCCCCTGGAGAAAGAAATGGCAACCTCCTCTAGGATTCTTGCCTAGGGAATCCCATGGACAGTGGCTCTGGCAGGCTACAGTCCCTGGGGTCGCAAGAGTTGGACAGGACTGAGCAACTAAATAACAGTGAAACAGAGGAGGGTAGGAAGTGAGACCACAAGCTCAGGAAGGCGGTAACCTGGTCTCCTGCTATTACAGACAAGGTGTTCAAAAGGCACTTATGGGAAGATGAATGATTGAATAATTGATTAAATGTTCAGAATAAGCAGATTATCAAAGGACCTGAAACCTGCTAGCCTTTTCCTAAAGTCTCCAGCCAGATGCCCAGTGCCACTTTAATACACTTGTATCCGCAGCTGTCCAACCCCAGGGCTGCCCTGGCCACCTGATACGACTTCAGGCCAGTCCCTTCCTTGTTCTTTCTTCTCTTGCTGGCAAGCTTAGAAGGGGCCGGACTTAAGGCCTCTCTGTAAAATGGAAGTTAGATTAAAACAAATTTATCTAATTTGAGATTAGTCAGGCATATCACATTTGTATCCATTCCTTGTCCTTTTCTTCTTTCCTAATTACCCTCCTGTTGTCATCGTATTTGTTGCCAAGCCCATCAAGTGGAGCACCTCCGAACCAGTGACATCACCCATAGTTAGAAGGGAAAGTTGGAAAACCACAGCAATGACCCCACTGCCTTTTATAGACACCAATAAAATTCAACTGCTTAGTCAAGCCCCCAGGAATATTTGTTTTATTAATATTACTAATATTCTATTGATATTACTAATAGTTTAAACTGTTTATAATCTTCTGGTCCAAGGCAGAGCTGTGGAGGAGGGTGGGGGTCCTGCCTGGGATGGGTTAAGATAGGCGTCCTGCCAGGTCCTTCAAGTCTGACAGTCTGGGTGCTCATCCCTGGACCACACAGCTTGGAGCTCGTGGGCAGGGAGCTCCCTGCCACACTGCACTCAGCCAGAACCACAAACCCAGGGCAGCTCCAGGGCTCCAGTAATCCAGTCCAGTGCTCGCCAGCACACAGCTTCCTATGCATCCACGTCAGGTAGTCTCCAGCTTCATGGGGCCTTGTGGGTTTAAAAGCAAATTGCCAGAAAAGCTTTGGCCCAATTGTCTGTAAAGACCTGTGTGTCTGGTCATCTTGTTGATCCTTACTTGGCATGCCAGATTCCCGCCCAGAGCGTTAGGGAGGGGCCGAAGGGGGTTGTCCGCCCCATCCACTCTTATAAAACACAGTTGACCTGGTGTCACTTGGAAACATCTGCAGAAGAGCGACAGTCTTCCCCAAAGAGCTCTTCTTTGTCCCCGGGCACCTGACAGCCTGGGGTACAAGACCTTTCCTTCCTTCCTGTCAGGCTTGAGAGCAGGCTTGAGGGGGAGGGGTAGAAATTCACATGCTTAGTCAATACATACTCAGTAAGAACCTACTGTGTGCTAGGCATTGTTCTAGATGGTGGGGGTATGTGAGGAGCAAGACCAACCAATCTTATGCCTGTGGAGCTTGCATCCCGGTGAGGACTCAGGGGTGGAGTGGGGGTATCACGTGAGAAAACGGCTCCCCTTCCATCCAGTCCACTCTAGGGGGTGGGTTTCCTTTCCCCCAACCCTTGCTCAAGGAGCCGGTGGAGCCCTGGGTCCTTTCAGACCTGTGTCCCCGGACTAAGGCCCAGAGGCCTCCCCCTGAGCCTGCACCACCGGAACTGCTGAGGATGTCAACCGATCCCATCTCCTCAGAGACTCGAAACCACTCAGCAATCAGGGAGATCAGCGCCTCCACGGTTGGTGGCAAACCCCCACCCGCTCTGGGGGAGCCTGCGGGGTCAGCTCCCTGCCACCTGCTTCCTGCCTCCGGAGCCACAGGGGAAATACTACCTCCTGGGGAGGTGGGGCCTGTCACCCAGATAAGCAGGCCTTGTTGGGCTGCCCACTTCAACAGGAAAACCCACTTTCTAAGAAGCAGCCTCCCTCCTCTCAGGGTTTTCCTGGCAAGCAGAAGCAGCATGAACACCTGCAGATAGCAGTGAGCTGGGGTGGATTAAAGCAAAGGCTGCTTAAACACCCACCCTCTCTTTAAATCCAGGGAAGCTTCCCAAATAAAACTTTTTTAGAGGGGAAAAAAAAAAAAACAAAAAAACCCTCAGGTCCACCACTGTTTGCAAAGAGCAGACAACTCAAGGTTTATCTTCTCCCTGTCATGGGCAATAAAAAGAGGCTCCTGACATTCATTCCCTTGAAGGAGTTTGTAAAATACAGAAGGCCAGCTGTACATGCTGCTTTGAGAATACAGACCACAACCTCCCATCCTAGGGCCGTGCTTCCCATGTGCCCATGAGGGGCAGTGCAGGGTTCGAGGGTGGGTCTCCACCTCCTGGGGTGGGCCGTCACCCCAGTCAACTCCTAGTCAGCAAGCCACACAGGACAGACTTTCCAAATCACCTTGAGGAAACTCATCTCCTTTCTAAGTCTCCAGAGTGAATAAATTAAGACTTTGTGTGTAACTGGAGGGAGGTTTTCCAGGCCAGACACAAGTCACTCCATGGTATCATGAAATTTCTGAAGCTTAAAAAAAAAAAAATCACCAAAATACAGAGACATTTGCATGATTCTTCTAATGCAAAATTAGTTTCTAGATCAATGGTTTTCAAATAGGGGAGGGGAGCGGAAGGGGAGAGAGACCATAACTTTTTAGGGACTTTTTCAAACTACATTAGTCACCATCACCCCCAGCTCCAGAGTTTATGGCACACGCCCCAGGGGAGCCTCCCTGACCAAGAACCACTGTCGTGGTGAGTTAGTCTTACTCACTGGCCCTCGAACATGAGAGGCCTCGGAGTCACCTGGAGGGCTTAGTAAGCCCAAATCGCTGGGCCCACCCCAGTTTCGGATTCAGTAACTCCCACAGGGAGTCAAGAACGTGTGTTTCTGTAATAACAAGGGCAGAGGAGCTGCTGCTATGGCCAGCAGCCGGCCACAGTAAACCTTCTCCATGGGTTTCGAGGGAGAAAACGGTTAAGAACACTGAGAAGACACCACGTGCTGTTTATTGCAAAAAAACAAGCTCACCTCCCCCCCCCACCCCGTTGCTTCTCTTGATGCAGAAGGTGTGACTCCGCACTAAAATGCCAAGACTCCACCTCCACTGTCTCCCCCATCTTTGTCACGGGAGGAAATAAGGCCAGGAATCCCCAGCTGCTCTTTGAGCTGGAGCATGGATGCAAGCAGAACAGGCACGGGCTCCATCCCCATGCAGGCTAGGAAGCTTGACTTGTTGGGGCTAGCGCCTCAGGCCGTAAGGACACCTGGAGAGAGGAGCGTGTCAAGGGAGACACCTCGGCTACCCAGGCCCGTAGCTGCAGTGATGGTTCTATTCTCAGAATTCAGAAGGGACTTCGTGGTAACCAAAGATGCAGCCATCAAGCCAAAGTCAGGCCAGCACCCCCAGCATCAATAATGGTCACGATCAGGACACAGGAAGGAAACTGGCCTGTGGTTCCAGAGAAGGAAAGACAGTCTGAGTAAAGAAGAATTGTAGAATTTACCTTTATTTCCTATTATGTTTTCATCACACATGAGATCGCGTCTCATGATTATCTGTGGGAGTGAGGATTTCTCCACCTTCTCCAGCGCTTCAGGGCAGGGAGTCTGTCATCACTTCCAGGGCCTAGCACAGTGCTGGGAACACACTAGATCCTCAGTTAAGGATAAACAAATAGATCTTTTAAATGTTCTAAAGTCAATACTTCCCCAAGGGGAAAAATACTATCAAAGGGCAGGTCTGTGGGGGCCCAGGGATTGTGCTCAACTCAAGGGAGCTTAGTTCAGTCTAACAAGGAATCCTGCAACCATGGAGCAAAGAAAACTCCTTCTCCCGGCTGTGTGCCTTGCCTGGCTCTGTTCCTGAATATTTAGTTGGAGTCGTTATGGCTTTTGCCCACAGGATGTCTGCCCCAAGCCTTCAGAAACTGTCTTATTGTTCTTCCAAAGAGTTAAAGACCCTCAAGCATTAGAAAGATGCTATATTTTGGCTGATTATCAAAGTCAGCTATCCCTAGAGGTGCTGGTTGCAAGCTGCTCTCTGGGGTGTGGGGGCAAGTAGGACGGAAGAAGGCCTTGTATTTACACCCACTCACACACCAGGTGTGCATGGGCACCAACACCAAATTTAGACATTAGCTGATTTAAGCAGATGACTCATTTTCTGCTCACTCCTTGGGGGTGCGGGGAAGGGAGATTGGCCACATGCACAGTTAATGTTTCCTCTGAGATATATTCCGAGCAATATCTTTGGTGGCTTGTCTTTCTTCTTTTTATGCCCCAGATCCCACCCAAAGTGCCCCTAGGTAGGTGCCGCACAGTGGTCTTATCCATCCTCTTAGAGTTTCTTACACTCTGCTTACCCCTTTCTGCTTCCCAGATGTCACAGTGACACCCTCAGTGCTGGTGAAGGCCACGAGAGAAAATATTGCCTTGAAAGCTACTTCTGTGTTGAGCATAAAACTGTTGTCAACATGCTGGCCCGATCCTATCGCTCTACAGGAGTCCCTCAGAAATTTCTTTTAAAACTCGAAAATGAGAAATTTTATCCCCACTAAGAAGCCAAAATACCAACTTCTCCCCCTTTTTTTCTTGGCCACTAGGACCTTCAGAGTTAAGTTTAATAAGAGTTTTAGGTTTTATATACTTACTTCCTGCCTCCTTCTTGCAGTCTTGGAAGTAGGACAATGATTTTAATCATCTTATTGAAGATATGTTCCTTGTTGTAAGCACACAATTTTAATTTTTGGCAAAACACAAAGTATCAATGATCTTAGTGTCAAACAGGGATAAACACAGATCCAGCTGCATAAACAATAGTGATTTCCCATAAACACAAATTCCTGAAAACAATTCCGGGGTCACAGTGGACCACAAGCTGATGATGGCCCTGTGCCAGGGGCAGCTGGGCCTAAGAGACTGGGTACTTGGGTGCATGTTTGAACTGTGAGGACAGTTCCTTCTCCAGGACGCTATTATATTTCAACACTCCCTGACGCTTAGTGTTTCTCTCTCACATTGGCCCCTGGAAAAGATAATGATCTTACTAAAGCTTGCAGGAAAAGGTTGTGCCATGCTTAACTGCAATCTTTTTGCTTGGGAGAGCTTGTCTAGTAAACATCCGTTACATACCTGCTGTTTTCAGAATCCTGCCCCCAGCTCCTGGGCAAGGGAGCATCCAGAGGAGAAAGAATAGAGCGCAAGCCATTGCACTCAGGGCTTTTCTTCCAATCCTGGTCACCAGTGTCCATAGAAGCTTCTGGAAGCAAATTCCCCAGCAGCATAATGGATCTGGATTGGAAGGAGAGAGCAGTTCCTGCTGACCACGCTGATCAGACCCCGAATGGGCGTCCACACAGGCTTCAGTGTCCTGTTCTCCAAGGCTTTTAGAAATCTTCCTCCAAATGGACTATTGTGAGTGGGGCCCATTCCATACCCGCAGGCCTCCTGCTCTGCAAAGCCCACGTCCTACCAAGGCCCAGCCTCCAAAGCGCTCGGTGAGCTCTCAGAAGCTGGCGAGAAGCACTGCTCCACTGTATGGTCCTAATTCCCCCACTAATCCTCTACAGCCTTCGTTCCTGTAGCTGCCGTGTTGGGGGTTCTGGCACCAGTGGCCGCGCGAGCCGGGCTGGCCCCTTGCCCTGAATTTTTTTTTTTAAATATAAATTTTAAAATGTGACTTTGAGATGAAAGCAAGAATGCCAAAAAGAGGCCGATGCCTTCTTGTGTTCAATTACAGCCCTGGGGAGTACCCCACACAAGGAACTGCTCAGAGCTCCAGCCAAGATGAAATCTGCTTTTCCAATAAGTACTTCAAACAGCGGAGGATGTTTTTGGCTGGATTCAGCAACTGGGAAGCCAACAGTTAATAGGGGTGGGCACTGAGGCAGGGCTCCCTGCCATCGGGAAATCTGAAGCTGCCTGTCACGGTGGCTCCCACTGCAACCGAAGTTACAAGGCACTTGTTTGGCTCCCCCAGACAAGCAAGCACGAACTCCACTGCTGGACCTCATTGACACATCTTCCCAGATGAAAGAGTTCACTATCTCAGTTAATTACTCTCCATACAATTTTTCTTCATTTTTTTTCCCAGCCCTAATTCCTTTATTCCTAGTCAAGGCTATGGTTTTCCCAGTGGTCATGTATGGATGTGAGAGTTGGACTGTGAAGAAAGCTGAGGGCCGAAGAATTGATGCTTTTGAACTGTGATGTTGGAGAAGACTCTTGAGAGTCCCCTGGACTGCAAGGAGATCCAACCAGTCCATTCTGAAGGAGATCAGTCCTGGGTGTTCATTGGAAGGACTGATGCTAAAGCTGAAACTCCAGTATTTTGGCCACCTTATGCGAAGAGTTGACTCATTGGAAAAGACTCTGATGCTGGGAGGGGTTGGGGGCAAGAGAGAAGGGGATGACAGAGGATGAGCTGGCTGGATGGCATCACCGACTTGATGGACATGAGTTTGAGTGAACTCCGGGAGTTGGTGATGGACAGGGGGGCCTGGCGTGCTGCAATTCATGGGGTCGCAAAGAGTCAGACACAACTGAGCGACTGAACTGAACTGAATTCCTTTACTAAAAGTTCTAGCTTACTGTAAAGCTACTGGAATTTTGTTGGTCTAAATAAGGGATGCCAGAAATGTTGGTAATAATGAAATAGGGATACTGATGGTTATGGTGACAATGAATGAATGGGTGAGTGGATGGATGGACGGATAGATGGATGGGATAGGTAGATGGATGGATACACAGGTTGGCTGGTGGCAGAAGTGGAGGCAGCATTGAAATAAGTGGGAAAAGTTTCAGGAGGCCCAATTCACAACCCTGGAAGCTGAAGCTCCTCAAAGCAAATGACTTGGTCAAGCTCGGCACCATTGGGAGTGATCTATTAATAGAGTGCAAGTCTTCTGATCCATGCTCTTCTCATAACAATGGCCTCTTGCTCCAGTAACCTGGACTGCACCTTGACCAGATGACATGAACATTCTGCTTTGCACTGACAGATCCTTCCAGACCTAGTCGTGGTCATGAGTGCACTTTACCTATTTTAGGTACTAAGTATAAGCTAGTTACCAAGTCACAAAGGGAGTCATCATCAGGACCTGGATTCCAGTTTCATTCTAGAACTCCTGAAGTCACACCTAGATTTGGACAAATATTTCCTCACCTTTTAGGTAAATGCCCTTTGCACAGAGAAGCACCAGGATGCAGACAGGGATTTCTAAATTTAGCTGGGCATAAAAAACTTGTTAAACCATGTATTTTAAGACCCCATTCTCAGAGGTTCTGAATGAGCAGGTATGAAGTGGATGTGGAAAGTACAGTTTCAACAGCAAAATATTTATCTTTTTGGAGTTTTGGTTCAAATGGCATTCTCTTGGTAAGGCCTGTCCTGACCATTATGTTTAAAACGACAACCCAAACAAGGACCTAATATATAGCACAGATTTTGAACAATATTCAATATTTGAATTATAGTCAATATCTTATGATAAACCATAATGAAAAAAATATGAAAAAGAATGTATGTATGATTGAATCACTTTGATGTACAGCAGAAACTAACACAATATTGTAAATCACCTATACTTCAATAAAAATATTTTAAGTTAAAAAAATAAAATGACAACCCACCCACATACTACCTCCCCACTTCACTTCCTAGCTCACGCTCCTTTTTTGTCACACAGCATCATCACCTTCTGTTATTCCATTGCTATGGACTGAATGTGTCCTCCTACTCTCATACCTTGAAGTCATAACCCCTTGTGTGATGATATTTAGAGACAGGGCCTTTGAGAAATTTAAATAAGGTCACGAGGGTGGAGCCCCCATGATGTGATGAGTGCCCTTATAAGAAGAGGAAGAGCCCAGCACACTCTCTCCACTATGTAAGGACACAGCATAAAGGTGGCCATCTGCAAGCCATGAAGAGGGTCCTCACCAGACACCAAATCTGCTGGCACCTTGATCTTGGACTTCTCAGCCTCCATAACAGTGACAAATAAATGCTTGTTTAGGCCACCTGGGCTATGGTATTTTGTAGTGGCAGCCCAAGTTGACTCAGACAACTATATAATTGACTGGGTTCTTCTATATATCTTGATCTCCCCAGGCATGGAAGCTCTGTGAAGCTTCCTGCTGACTCCAGTGAACCTGGAACAGCCAAGGTGGATAATATCTGTTTAAAAAGATGGACAGAATCAGGAAGTGGTTCTAACATAAGTGGCCCAGGATACAGTAGAGTAATCCTGGTGGAAGAAGAGCATGAGCATTGGTATTAACCAGACGAAAGTTTGGACCTCAACTCTATCCACTTCTGCGTGACTTCAGACCCTTTAGGCACCGTTAGCCGCAGCTTTCTCATCTGAGGAATGAAGGCAATCCCTCCACCCTCGGGTTGCCGCACAGGGATCCAGCACAGATCCTCCACAGAGCACTGCTCAACCTGCAGAATTCTTCCCTCCTTCCTCATCTTCTGGGTAGAATTTTGCATTCAATGACCTTGGAGCAGAAAATGTGCCTGAAGCCTCCCAGGTAGGGGAGAAGCATGCATGCTCTTCTCATCTGTGGAGAGAGGCAGGGAGGACAAGCTAACAGAGGCCACCCATCAAGGGGAGTGGGGAAGTCCTCCCTGCAGCTCCTTCTGCAGCTCAGAGGACACGCATTCACCTCCCTCCATTGCTCCATCCCTTCCCACCAGCAGCAATGAACAAGCGCTCTCTGAGTAAACAGACAATAAATCACTAGCTGGGATCACACTCTCCCTCCAAAAGCAGCATCATTCAAGACCTCAGGCAGAGAGAGCATACGCTTGGAGGCTGCAAAGTGGAAGTAAGCATTCCTCCCAAAACAGCCCAGCCAGTTCCCCCGGGGGTCCTTGGAGTAAATCCCACAGACTCTGCCAGCCCCACCTGGAGAGACTTAAACTAGAGCATGGGAGCTTTGGGCAAGGTGGGAACAGGATTTCCTGATAGAGATCCTGGAATAGGTGACTGAGGTTATAGAATCTCTTTTCTCTGAGTTTTATGAAGCTGGTAGGAATTGGAGGCAGAGACACAGGAAATGTCTATACACATGCACGCACACACACAGATACAGATTACACATCCCAAAGAGAAAGAAAGCAGAGCCTCCATCCGCATGGAAAGCTGGACAGTGGCGAGGACAGTCCACTCAGAGTCCAGAAGCCTGTCCAGCTCCACTCCGCTGCCAACTGTGTGGTGACCTTGGGCCTGTCTCTGTCCTGCCCTGCACTAATTCTTGACCCACAAGACACGAGAGCATGAATCTCCTCGGTCCTCCTCCAGCTTCTGTTTCATGAGGCCCTGACTTCCAGCTGGGCTCTGGCCAGATGTGCGGCTGAGGCGGTAGGGAAACTGGTCCAAGCTCGCGGCTGCCTGGATCCCCGGGGTCGCCCCCAGGCCCTTTTCGAGGTCCAATTCGAGGCTCAGACCTTTACTTCCAGAGGCTCTGCTAGAAGGTGCAGGCTCTGTACTGACCTTCCACATCTCTTCCCTGGCCTTCTGTCTATGGGGACTGGTGCCTGGCAGGTGAAATCTCCCGAGTCCTAGGGCAGTTGTTTCCAGCCAGTCCTGCTGGGTCAGAGACCCCAGGGTCAGGCTGAGCCCTAGAAGGACATCTGCCTCTGGCAAGGGGTCGCTCATTAGATTCAAGGAGAGACTAGCATTTCTCAAATTAAACCAAACCAGCTCCCTTTGGAACCCAGCCATCACTCCTTCAGCATTGCCTAACAGTGTCCAATCTTGCGTCTGGAACCCTGAGGGGCCCTACCAGGGGCTTCTGAGGAATCAGCTTGAGAAGGGACATGCTGCAGACTAGCTGTGTGATCCTGAACATGTCCTTTCCCTCTCTGGGCCTCGGTTTCCCCATCTGGGCTGGCCTGGTTCTCTGTCATCTGCCCAGTGCTGATGGTCTATGTCTCTTTCCAACACTCCAGCAGCCTCTCCCGCTTTGGGGGCTGCAGGGAATGCCCACCTCTGTGGCTGGTCATGGTTGGGAGGGGGCAGGGGTGTCAACTGAAGGAACCAGGCACAGGCACTGAAGGTCAAGAAGAGAGCAGGCATCAAGCCTGCCTGTTGCTTCCCAGAATTACGTCCTCTCCTCTTCTTAAAATTATGAGCTGTTGAAGCCCAGAGAGTCATCAGACATCATCCAGACCAGAGGTGTTCAGGCTGCTTTTACCCACAAAACCTTTCTCCAGATGAAATTTCACACAGAGGCCCAGAAAATCAAGCATAGGGGAGGGGAGCAATATCGGGTGAAATGGGAGTCTTTATGATAAAGGCAGCTCTGGCTTCCCTGCTGGGAAAGCAATTCCAGGGAAGTCATCAGCCAGAGGGCAAGCCAGGGAGAACGTCACTGCACCTGACTGGGCAGTCTCCTCTAGAATAAACTCCCATCCTGGCTTCAAGGAAGTTTTTTTTTTTTTAAACTAAATTTTCATCAACAACCAGAACTCACTCCTCACCACCACAGACAACGTTCCTTACAAAGAGAACTGCCTTGTCTGTCATATTCAAGGGAGGCAATCTCTTGTCCCATCTATCCCACTCCTGCATATAAGAACATTATCAGGTTGAAATATCTGATCTACACACCTCAGATAAGAGAGAAAAGGAGTAGGCAGCCGGGAACTGAGCTGAGGAGAGCCAGGGAGAAGAAAAACTCAGGAGAAAGGTAAGACTTGGTTCTTGCAGCTGAAGTGGAAGATCCAAGGACCTGGCCTGGGGGTACCGAGTCTGGGAGACCTTAGGGGATCCTGATAAGGTAGCCGAAGGGCAGGGAGCTGCCGGGGAATGGGAAAGCACATTGCTGTCCCAGTCCGGTGGAATCTGGGAAGCGTCATCCAGGGAGCATGAACAAAGGCTGGATACTCAGGGTGAGCCCGGCGCCCTGCCTGGAGGAGGCAGGCAGCACGGCTGGCTGGGCGAAGCAACTTGTGCCGAGTGGCTGCAACGGCCGCGTCTCCCCAGCACCGAGCACAGCCCTGACGTCAAGCGCGGTGGGGCCGCGGCCAGCTCTAACTAGGTACAGATGCACGGAGGAGGGCTGCCTCGGCCGGGAGCCGCTCCCGCGGGCCCCCCTCCCCCAGCCCCGGAGCCCTTCCAACGCCGGGCTGGGAGGAGTCTGAGTCGTCCGCCCGGCGGCCTCCCAGGCGGCGCAACAGCGCGCCCTAGTGGCCGTGGCCTGGAGAGCGCGTCCAGGAGACCCGCAGCCCTTGGTGTGGATCTGACATCTTGGATACCATCTAACACTCAGAGCGATCACATCCCAATCGTGTGAGGGACTTTTCAAAACCCCGGTGCCCAGCAGACACCTCACTTTAATTAAATTAGAACCCCTTGGAGCGGGACCTAGGCGCCAGTATTTTTTAAAACTCTTGAGGTGTTTGCTATGGTCCACCAAATACAGTTCTGGTTCCCTTAAAGTAGTGGTTCTGCCACTGCTTTGAGCCTACATCAGAGTCACTTGGAAGGCTGTTAAAACAAGGATTGCCAGGTGCCAGCCTGGCAGTACTGGAGTTTTCTGCCCCAGTGTGTCTGTGGTGGGGCCTTCCTAGCTCTAGCAGTTTCCCGGGTGATGCTGATGCTCTGGTTCCCAGGACCCACCTTGAGGACCCAGGGCTGAACTCCCGTGACTCACAGCCGGGCAGGGCACAGCTCTGAGATCACCTGGGAACTCCCTGGAAATGCAGATTTGAGGCCCCACCTCAGATCCACTGAATCAGAATCTACTGATAATCTAAATTATCAATTAGTACGATAGGATTAGAAGCATGCTCTAAACACCATTTTGTCAGGCTCAGACTGTGTTGAGTGCTGGCAAAACCTCTCCACATCCTCCCCAAAACCTCTGGGTCAGAGAACTGTTTGGGACATTCCAGATTACCTGATCCATTTCTCCTGTATGATAGATGGGGGAAAGTAAGGCCCCAAGAAGGGAAGGAACTCGCCAAGGGTCAGTCACCCTGGGCACCTCAAGTTTCATCTATTCATAAATATTCCCTCTCCTCCCCGGGAACAGTCCTGTGAGGTATGATTTCATTCATCCATGGGTCAGGCACCTCGAGCTCAAGGGAGCCTGCAGGGGCCCAGGTCTTTCCTGTCCTGTCCGCTTGGCAGTATGCTGAGGCAGGGAGTGGGAACACAGGCAAACTGCAACACTGTGGGAGGTGGCCTGCACAGGGTGACTCGGAAGGGGCTGGGCTTGAGAGCTGAGGGTCAGCCACTGACTTTAAGTGTATAGAGACTGACACCCATTTTTCTTTCGCTCTTGATTATTTTTCTGACTTCTCAGGGAAAAGACACAGACCCAAGGCCTATCTTACAGGCACCTGTCTTACAGAGGGGATATACCGGTCATCCGGTCTTTCCAAAGTGGAAGGGATGGAGGGCTCTGATTGCAGTTCACAATGGATTTCTATATTTTTGTTGTTATTTGTCATGCAGGTACTCTGAGTGGTACACAGAGTCCAGGTGGAGAGACTAGAGAGACATACAAATAAATGGCGGTGGAATAGATATCACAGGACTGGAGGTTCTGACGCCCATGAGAGTGGGAGGAGGGATGGCGTTTGGAGCAAATGGATGCTGGAGGGAGGTGCTCTGTGGGTCCGGGAGGCTGTGTGGCCCTCACAAGCAGGGCATGATGGACTTGGAACGTGCCCTTGGACCTCGCACTTCTAACCACTCCACTCACTGCCTTGCCCTCAAAAGGTACAAAGGTGAGAACCACACCCCCACCCCCACCGTATCCTGTCTGGAATGGGTAAACAGGATGTCTGACTGGAAAAGAAGCAGCTGAGGCTGAACAGAGATGGGGACAAGGGACTTTAAAGTTGATGAGTGTGGGTTCTATCCAGGATCGCATGGGAAGCCATCTGAGTTGTGATGCAAGAAACAGACATGGATGGAAGTTTCAGGGAGACTGAGGCTCTTGGAGTCCAGCGAATGGCTTATATGTCAAGCTCTAGCTTTAGGACCTGAGGTGAGAGAACCACCAAAGTTCTCTATAAGGTTATCTCAATTTTGAAGGGATAGATGCGTTTGAACATTCTCCCTTCATTTCCATTCATTCCCCCAAAGCTGGGGGTGCAGTGGGGGCGGGGGAATAAACAATTTGTAATTGTTAAATAAAAATGGGTAGGTGTTTGTTTTCCACTTGTGGTCTTTTACATTCCCAGCTACACCACCCTATTATCAGCTTTACAGAAAACAAAGAAACTGAAATTAACCATTAACCGGGGTCATTGAGAATGTCAGTGAAATGAACAGGCCTGGCGTTTGGAGAGGAGAGGCCCCTGCTCTGGCTGATTGTTCAAACAGGAAAGGGACCTGAGCGGGCCCCATTGCCAAAGGATTGGGAGGCCAGCTGACCCCAATAGCACTTTTCATTACAGCCAAGCAAAGACTGAATGACCGTCTGTGTAAGGGCTAGGTCCCTGGGTACCAGGAGGGCTCTGACAGGGTTCCAGCCCTGCGTAGGAGGACCTTTTTTGGCTGGGGGGTGGGGGTTGGAGCAGGGGCGAAGCGGGGGAGCCGGGCTGGGTTTTTGCTGCTGTGTGAGGCTTTGCTCTAGTTTCTGCAAGTGGGGACTACTCTTTAATGGTGGTGCTCCACTTGTCTTTGCAGTGGCGTCTCTTGTTGCGAAGCATGGGCTCTAGAGCGCAGGCTCAGTAGTGCTGTGCATGGGCTTCTTTGCTCCATGGCATGTGGGATCTTCTCAGACCAGGGATCTAAACCCATGTGCCCTGAATTGCAAGGTAGATTCTCAACCACTGGACCACCAGGGAAGCCCAGGAGAAGGGTTCTTGAGGAGGTAGGTCCAGGGCCACGGAAGGCAGAATGGGGAGTGATGTGTTTCACGCTCAAGGAGGTAGGTAGCATCTGCTGTGGGTCTTAAAGAATCAATAGACATTTACCCGTAGAAAGAGAGAGTGGTCCAGGCAGAAGGAACAGGTGAACAAAGGGTGGAGGGCCATGCAGCGCATGCGTGGTGGGAGGAGGTGGGTGTAAAGGATGGCCAGGGCTGGAAGGTAGCGTGGGACTAGACTGGAAACACTAGCTCTAAAGTTAGGTTTGATTAGAAAGGTCTAGGGACCTTGTCTAAAGCCCCAGGCCACTGTGGAGGAAGGTGGGGTGGCAGGGTGTCCTTGTGGGAGGCTGCTGGGATCATCCTAGCAAGAGATGATAAAGACCTGCCCCAGGCTGCAGCAGAAGGGAGGGGTGACTGAGCTGCAGAGGATTCCAGAGGCACAGTCCTCTGACTCAGTCACTGGTTGTGTGAGGGGGAGGCGAGGGAGACTGAACACTGACTTGGTGCCATCCTGAGGGGAAAGGAGGTGGTCTCAGTCAGGAGTTCAGCTGGGCCACAAGAAGCACACTAGTATCTCAAACAGAGGGAATTGGTTGCATACTGATGTAAAAGCTGAGAAGCTGGATAAGATGTTGAGGCTGCACAGAGGTTAACAATGGAGAAAACCACTGGCACCGTCTAGAGAAGGAGGGATGGAAGGGGAGGCAGTGTAAGGAGAGCTGGAAGGCCAGCCGAAACCAGAACAGGCCTGTGCAGTGGGAACTGGGGGCATGGAGGAGGCCCTACTGGAGATGCTTCCCACAGCAGAGAGAGGGGAAGATCCTGGCCTCTCTCTGCCCACCTGCTAATGGCCAAGTACATGAAAGCCCAAAGACAGGAAATGCCTGGCACAGGACTACTAGAGGCACCTGGGTGAGCAAAGATGAGTGCAGACTTAACATGGGAAGTGTGAGGGACCTCCCTGGAAGCGTACCCAGCGTGCACTGGAGACACAGACTTAGGGCTGGAGAGGCAGGTGTCATCAGCATGGCTCTGTTGGAGGTTTTCCCAGTGGAGGCAAAAGCTGACTCATGCCTGAGTCACACCGTCCCGGAGCTGAGCCTCGTGGGTGGGGCAGGACAAGGGTGTCAGGTGGCTCAGTGAGATGCCAAGCCCCAAGGTCAGGAGAAAGTCTGGCCAGGAGAGGCTGTCAGACGCACATCATCATCCACATCTTGATGGTCTCTGGGCCTTGGCTTCCCATCTGTAGAGTAGAGAGAATACTGCGCCCCCATCACTAGGAGAACAGAACCATACAGAGGCACTTGGTGAACATGAGGCTTTGTCTATGCTAGGAAGACCAGAATGCCCAGGAGTCGCCAGGAACAACTGGGGCTCGGTGACACCGGGGCTGGGCAAGGCATTCGGGTTGAGTTTGCTGTGCCCCTGGGGATTCCTGAGGTCACACATCCTGCAGAGAGGCCGCTGGCAAGTGCAGAACCCAAGCTGGCTCCACAGAACACAGGACTGGATGGGATCTTTGAATTCCCCTGGTGTTAGGAACCTTGGCCTGGATCCCTAAAATGATGTGCAAAATCCTATAGGTACTTCTTTCCTGTGAGAGGGTCTGATTCTTAAAGGATTGACAACCACAGGGGCTGACAAACTACAGGTTAAGCCACTCCACCCTGCAGCCCCACCTCCCACCTGCCCAGCCTGCACCAGCAGCCCCAGTCATGGAACTGCTTGCGGTTGCCCCCAACGCTCCAGGCTTTTTCAAACCTTGACCCTCAGAGGATGCTGCCTCTCCACCTGGAATCTCTCTCCTCCCCTCTCCTCCCACACATTTTATTGTCTCCAGTCTTCAACACTCAGTTCAAGCATCACTCCCTCCAGAAAGTCTCATCTGGCCTCCTGCCCCCTGGCCCCAGTCCTAAATGGACGTGGCAGATTGCATTCTCCAAAGACTGACATACTTAGGCCATCCTGTAAAATCTTCTAGCAGTATGATGGATACACACTACTCCCACGGAGAGGAGAGTCTCTGTCCTCTCTCCTCGGATCTTGGATCTGGAGGGCAGGGTGGCTTGTGACTGCCCTGACCAATGAAGCACAATGATGCCTTCAGGGGCCAGGTCAGAAAAAGACAGCCCTCTGCCTGGTTCTCATTCATTTTCTCTCTCTCCCCTTCAATCTCTGGGTCCTCCTTGGACCAGTCACCATGCTGGGAGGAATCAGGGCCACAGAGAGAGCCACGGGCCCAGAGTCAGCAACCACAGCAAGTGTGGACCTTCAGGTCACCCACTCCTTGGAGGCCCTACATAATGGTGTAGATGCAAACCGTCCCCACCAAGCTCTGTCTGTGTACTGGCCCCCAGAATTCCTGAGAGATAATAAATGATTACTGCTGGTTTAAGCCACAACATTTCAGGGTAATTTGCTTTGCGGCAATTGACAAAAATACTTCTCTGGAGTCCCGTGACCCCTCTGCTTCTTTCTGTTGAGGCACTTTCTCCTGAAGCTGGAAGTGTTGGCTGACAGCCAACCCTCCAGATGCTGAGCACCCAGAGCAGGGACTAGACATACCGCTTGCTGCTCACAGAACACCCCGAAAACGTGCCTCCAATGAAACCTAGGAAGTAAGAGAGAGACGATTAGGGATAGCGGAAATGAATTCCTAGGTCAGAGAAATATCTGAGCTACAACTCTAAAGATGTAAAATATGTTATTTTTTTTTTAATGAATGAAATATTGGTGAGAACGTATCCATTGAAAGCTTTAAGGTTTTAGGAATTGGTCCCCGTAGACTGTGGTCTCTTATTACAGGGCTTGCTGTGGCGTAAACTGATGAAGGGACCCACGGCCAGTGATTCTCCCTTCAACTTTGCAGTTCAGTGACTTCACGGAACTACCGAGTGGTGCAGGTTCTATTGGGTTGCAAAAAAGTTCATTTGGGTTTTTCTGTACGATGTTATGGAAAAACCCAAACGAACTTTTTGGTCATCTCAATACTTCTCACGCTGTGATTTCAGCGTGCCCTCCAACAACAGGCAGCCTTCGTCTCAGGGAGCATCTCTCCCTTCCTCCAGGGGCTCTGCAGGGCCCCAGGCAGTCACCCACTCCCCAAGGCTGAGCGCCCCCAGAAGCCACCCTGCCAAGGGCCCCAAACACATAAGCCTCACTCTGTTCCCCATACCAGACTTCTGGCCTCTGCCTCTGGGAGGGCATCTCCCTCCCAGGAGGCAGGCAGAGAAATGTCATGACAGGGACCTCATGAGGAGCCCTTTCCAGTTTCCAGAGCATTCTCTCCTGCTTCGTGTCCTTGATCTCCTTGATCTCCGGGTCACAGAGGCAGACCCGGGAGATGTGACGAGGAAGTGACAGGCCTCCAACCTGGGCTTCTGTCTGCACATAACTGCCGCCCAGCCCTGCTCGGGCTGTGATCGGCCAGGCTAAGGCTAATCACTGTGGCAGACAGTCCTGCCGTCTGTCTCTGGGGTCTACTGGGTCATCCACAGACGTCTGACCATCTCAGTAACCATGTTAGTTAGATCCTGGCACCCAGGACGTTTCTGGACTTCCTTGACCTACAGTGTCGGTTAAGAAAACAAAGCTCGGATGGATTAAATACGATTAGACTGGTACTTCTGTTGCCAAAAGACACATACTCACATATACACAGCAAAAACAAACCAAAAAGACAAACCAAAAAAGTTTAGCATATATTCCCCAAGCCAATTTTTGGACTACTTGCTGCTTGGGATTATTTGTGTTCCTTTCCCCATGTACCAAAAAAAAATAGAAAAAAGAAATTCAGTTAGCTGTGCTGTGTCTCTTTCACAGATGTCTGCTTATATAAATATTTAGGGAGTACAAGCATGTGTCCTGCACATGCACACACACAGGCCTCGCTTTGGATAAAGAGGTCTCAGGGTTAGGATGCATTCTGGAATCTCTCCTTCCACACCTCCCGCGTCTGGTCACTGTCTTTGAGGCTGACATTCCTCAAGTTGAGGGATGGGCAGGCAGAAGGCTGCAGGCTGTGCGCCAGCCAGGTCAGCTTACGGCGAGCTGTCAACCCGTTTCTGACGCCCCAGCTAGGCCATAAATAACCGCAATGAAACTGCAGCAGGCCTCCCGGGCCCCTGCAACACGCTCCCCTCCATCAATCTCGCCTAATGACTGCTTGGCATTCAGGCTTCCGCCCGTGACCCGACCCCGGCCCCAAGCATTCTTTGGGGGCGCAGTGTCCTTCCCAGGCATAGAATGGGTCAGCCGGGAGCACACAGCTTTGAGAGGTCCCCGTGTCCTGCCAATATACTTTATGGAGGCTGGAGACAGGCAGGAAAACTCTCATCACTCAAAAAACCCCTCCTTCCAAAGTGGGCTCTGGAGAGCAGAGCTACAGCCACCATCCACGTGGTCAATCTCGTCACGGTGGATTCTAAGGTGCAAATGAGCCCACACAGCTATAGCTTTCCTCAGCATGTAATACTCTATGGAGAAGCTGGCTCTGTGCTGTTTGCAGTGTGGGTGGGCAAGACCAAGAGGACACTCAACGCCACTGTTTACACTTCTTTGTCCTGTCCTCAAGTGACAATTACCTTTCATTCTTGCCTTCTGCTCATAAGCCTTGTTTGTCTCAATTATCTCACTATCCTAAAAACATCAACTTTAGGGCCTATATCCAGAAGAGATGAAAAGCTTTATTAAAAAAGATAGCCCTATGTTCACAGCAGCATCACTTCCAGTAACCAAGATATGGAAGCAACCTTCATGTCCATCAACAGAGGAACAGATAAAGACAATGTGGGACATACACAGTGGAATATTACTCAGCCACAAAAAAGAATGAAATAATGCCGTTTGCAGCAACATGGATGGGTCTGCTTCTGGGAAGCCTGACCAAAACCATCAGGAAACGTCTGGGGAAGGAGTGAAGGCATTGTGGCTGCAGGGATGCTCCTGGGGAGGTGGCGGCAGGAGGGACTCTGATGCGCCTGGAAGGGTGATGCTGGGAAGAATGAAAAGTCTCCAGGAGTCTCCGCCTAAACAAACAGGCACATAGGCTGTGGCCCGCGCAGGAGCGCACGGGCTCTCCAGCACTCCCACGGACACCGCAAGCCCAGAGCCCTCTTGAAGGACCACTCTGGATGGGTTCATCTTCGGGGTAACTGAGCACACACCCTGTGAATGATCCCCGTGATCCATCATCCTGCATCCTTGTGCCCACTTCCCGGAATTAGGGGGCGGTGGGAGCTGGAGGTGGGCGCTGGTGGCTAAATGCTCTGCCTCCTAGAATCGTTCTGGATGTGTCTCAGGCCGTCCTTCTGGAATCAGTCCCATTGCCCAGAGCAACTTCCACAGTCATCTGTGTGTTGGTTTTTCCTCTTTCCCTATCTCCTGGGCCTTCTTCTTGGGATCACCCCCTAATTAAACTGAATTCAAGCCCTTGACCCAAACTGTGCTTGCAGGGAATCGAAAACCAAGCCAGTGCTATACTTAATGTGGACTTTTTCCAGGCAGCTCGGGTCATCATTAACTACCCGGGGACTCCATATTTACCTCCAGCTCTGAGCTGGAATAACATGTTGCCCTCAGAGCCACCCAAGTGCCCTCTACTTAGTGCCTAGCTGCTCTTCTTTGGGATTTCAGATCCGATTCTGCTATTTTTCTCTTTGTTGCTGGCAAGTCTCCAGCAGGACTGCCACTCTCCTCCCAATTTACAATTTTGTCTTTAATCTACTATAGTCTGGAAGCCATATGATCAAACTTAGTGGACTTGTGTCTAACATAGAAGTGAACAGATTCCAAGGGCAGGAATGTTCCTTTGAGCAAATGCACATGCTTTTATCCAAGGCAGTATAAACTTATGTTGGCTGCTCTCAAGACATGTTTCTTTTTCCTGGTTTAGAGCTCTAATTTGGAGAGCATAGAGGTTGGGTAGTGAAATTTTGCATGAGTGAGTTCTTGTATTTCAATTTAAGTTGACGATGTGTTTGTGGGCAAAGGCAGTGGATCTAATAACACTTATTGCAAATGCCCTTAGGCTTCAGCCTGCCCTTTATTAGGATATGCTGACTCCATAGATGTAAATTTTAAGTCTCTGAGGGTCTTCACAAGTTTGCCAGCTTCACAGATGCCAAAAAATGTCACACTCCACAAAGAATGATGACTGACACACACAGTTTGGAGCGAAAGTAAAATCTGTCCAGGGATTGAATTAAAACCTCCCAGGTTTCCCAGGCAGAGAAGGCAATGGCACCCCACTCCAGTACTCGTGCCTGGAAAATCCCATGGACGGAGGAGCCTGGTAGGCTGCAGTCCATGGGGTCACTAAGAGTCGGACACGACTGAGCAACTTCACTTTCACTTTTCAATTTCATGCATTGGAGAAGGAAATGGCACCCCACTCCAGTGTTCTTGCCTGGAGAATCCCAGGGACGGGGGAGCCTGGTGGGCTGCCGTCTATGGGGTCACACAGAGTCGGACACGACTGAAGCGACTTAGCAGCAGCAGCAGCAGACTTCCCAGGTGGCCCTAGTGGTAAAGAACCCGCCTGCCAATGCAAGAGATGTAAGAGACAGGTTGGATCTGGGGTTGGGAAGCTCCCCTGGAGCAGGGCATGGCAATCCACTCCAGTATTCGTACCTGGAGAATTGCATGAACAGAGGAACCTAGCAGGCTACAGTCCATGGGGACGCACAGAGTTGGACACACTAGAGTGACTTAGCATACATTCAGCCTCCTAGTCTAACCTCTTTCCTCTCCCAAGATGTCACATGTCCCCTCTTGTGGACAGGAGGAGGTATGTGCCCACACTGGCCTAGGTAACTCCATGGGATTCTGTCCATGGAAAGAATTCTGTTCTGGGCTCGCCTCTTTCCTTGGCACCTTTCCCAGCC
Organism: Tragelaphus eurycerus; assembly: GCA_935064755.1. Classification (NCBI taxonomy): domain Eukaryota; kingdom Metazoa; phylum Chordata; class Mammalia; order Artiodactyla; family Bovidae; genus Tragelaphus; species Tragelaphus eurycerus. The sequence continues at coordinate 25,865,550 of CAKXYN010000018.1, read as the reverse complement.
TCAAGGGCATGGGGCAGCCTCTGCGTGCCATGGCTGATGGCACAACTGGGGAAAAGCCACAAAAGAGCCACATATCAGGGACAAGCTAAGAACACAGTGCAGCAGGTGTGTCAGTGGTAACCCACCCGGAGCCCTGGTAGTGAAGCCAGGGGTGAGGGAGCTGAGTGCTGAGAACAGGGGTGGCAAAAGCATGTAGGTGTTGTTGTTGGACCTGGGACCTCCCAGGGCTGAATGGTGAATGGGAGTTTCCTTCTTGGCCAGGTTCAGTCCCACAGGGTGGCAGTGGGCTCCCCTCTGGCGAGGGACAAAATCTAGGCAGAGGGAAGCATGTCCCACTGGGGCCCTGGCCCCTAGCCAAGCCACGGCTATGCAGACCCCAAAGCCTGATGTTCTGGGCAAGGTGGCAGGTGACAGGAGGGCTAAAGTTTGAGGATCACAGTTGTTCAAAGACATCAGGGTTGATAAAGTGTCGTCCCAGGAGTGGTTACTATGTGTGGTTTGAGGGCTAGAGTTCACACAGAGCAGGCTGACGAGGATGTGGTTGGAGGCTGAGTGTGGTCGGCTGCAGAGAGGCGGGAGACTAGGTGGTTGTCGAGTGGTCAGCGGGGCTGGTACTCAATGCACCTGAGGATGCTGCAGCCTCAGTGAGGCTCATCGTCCCTCTGAGTTGTTGCACGAAGGGAGGCAGCAAGATGTGGACAACTCCACCCACCTGGGAATCCTCTGAGGCCACCTGAGAAGGAATCTCGTGGATTAGAGCATCAACGGGGATGCAGAAGCCCCCTGAGGCAAGCTCGTCACCTCAGTGACTGCAGGGAGAGACTCCTCAAATTTGGCAAGGGAAGAAAATATCATCCCTTGAAAAAAGCAACTGAACTGGCTTCCATCCAGAAATCTCTGAATTTCCCAAATCCATGATTCCCCAAGCCAGAGGTGAAATCTGATTATGAGAAGCAGTTTCTTGGTTGAGGGCCATTTGGCTGAAGCATAGGGCTGTCAGGAGCCCAGACCCAGACCCCTGCTCCCAGGGAGCGACAATGCATAACCGGACTGGGAGTGTCCTAGGAACCACTCAGCTCCTGGGTTCCTAGGACTTGAGGTCACCCAATCCTGACCTTCTTACCTTCACCTTATTCGTATCCCTTGAGACCCCCAACCTCCACTGGTGGTACCTTCAGCTCTTAAAAAAAGACACTAGTGAACCCTCTTCCTCTCAAAAATACTGACCCCCACTCTGCTGCCCCCAGCCCCTGGCTGCTGTACGCTTCTGTAGCCCCTCCCTGGACCCATCTCTAGCGGTGCTGATGGTGCCTTCTGTCCTGGCCTGACTCTGCCCCTGACCTCTCCTGCCTCAGAGGATGGATCTTAAGCTTCCTCCTTGCGCCCACCCCGCCCCCCACCCCTCTCTCCTCTCTTTAGTCCTCAATGAGAGACTAAATTATTTGTATTTTGTAGAGAGAATTCTATTTTAGTAGGATATGCAGACCTAAATTGTACAGACCATGAAAAAAAAAAAAAAAGCCGCGTTTCGTCCTATGTGCTTGACTGGCTCAAAGAAGTCAGGACATGGAATCTTCCCAGGGAGGTTGCTCCCCAGATTCTTCATTTTCAGCTCAAGGAGTTTCCAGAAAACAACTCAGCCCCATTGTCCTGAACGCTCAGCACAACCTTGCAGGAGCATTAGGGTTCCCCACCCAAAAACAGGAATGTCTTTGACTATGAAGTATCTCTCTATTAAGGCTGACCCCAGAGTCTCTGAAATTTCTATGAAATAAATCCTAACACCCCCTTCAGTCTCCTGAAATAGATGTCACACTTATCATCAGCTCTCATAGAAAATTTAAAAATTAGATGTTCTAATTGTAATAAGCTAGAATAAAAGGTAGTTTAAAAAATGTTTATTTATTTATTTGGCTGCATCCAATCTTAGTTGTGGCACATGAAATCTTGGTTCCTGAATCTTGGCATCATTCAGGATCTTTCGTTGAGAGGCACAGACTCTCTATCTGGGGCATGCAGGCTTAGTTGCTCTGCAGTATGTGGGATCTTAGTTCTGGGACCAAGGATTGAACCCTAGTCTCTTGCATTGCAAGACAGATTCTTAACCACAAGCCCACCAGGGAAGTCCCCAAAAGGTGGTTTATAATAAAATAATATTCATCTCTTTGTGTAAATGTTTGGATTAGACCTCACACCTTGGTGAAGGTCTTGGTGAAGACTTGGTGAAGTAGCCGGAGGCTTTCACTTACTTCCATCTGATTAAAGGATGAATTTTAGAGAAGTTTCTTTTCCTCTGTACTCTACTTCTTAAAATAAGGGTTAAGTATTGCTAAGAGGAATTCCCCCCACCCCCAAATCCAGAACAACTTGCATAAAATTGCAAAGAAAACAAAGCACAATCTTCCTAGAATGTATTTGCTGAGGAAATACATTTCAGTCTTGGAAAACTGAAAGTGTGCAGACAGCAAGGCAGAGACAACTTTGAATGTATATGAACAGCGATCACTACCGCCGGCAGGATTTCACCCCCAGCCGTGTCTGGAGGTCTGTTCGCGGGAGAAGTAGGACCACCTCCCCGCATCCTACCCCAGTCGTGCAGGATTGTATCCCTTCACACCCCTACCACACCCCCGTGCAGGACACGCTGCATCACTGGGACAAATCTGATAGCCCGGCGTGCCTAAACACCACGAGGTGGCGGTGAGCGCGAGACCTCAGCTTCCGCACCGGCCGCTCCTCGGCGCGGGCGCGTTCCAGAGTCGCAGGAAACAGAAGCCTCCGCAGGAGCTGCCATCCGGGAAGCGTCCCAGACCACGGAGTCCCTGTGGTCCGGTGTCTTTCCTAGGGCTCCCAGGTTGACTTCTGGGAAAGCTATTCTCCCAGTACGCCACGTGGGGGCGCCCTGAGACCCAGAATCGGAACCTTTTAAGATGTCGAATATCTCACAAACCTTTTAGAAAAGGCAGAGGAACCAGAGATCAAGTTGCCAGCATCCGCTGGATCATCGAAAAAGCAAGCGAGTTCCAGGAAAACATCTATTTCTGCTTTCTTGACTATGCCAAAGCCTTTGTGTGGATCACAATAAACTGTGGAAAATTCTGAAAGACATGGGAATACCAGACCACCTGGCCTGCCTCTTGAGAAACCTATATGCAGGTCAGAAAGCAACAGTTAGAACTGGACTTGGAACAACAGACTGGTTCCAAATAGGAAAAGGAGTACGTCAAGGCTGTATATTGTCACCATGCTTATTTAACTTATATGCAGTGCAGAGTACATCATGAGAAACGCTGGGCTGGAAGAAGCACAAGCTGGAATCAAGATTGTTGGGAGAAATATCAATAACCTCAGATATGCAGATTACACCACCCCTATGGCAGAAAGTGAAGAGGAACTAAAAACCCTCTTGATGAAAGTGAAAATGGAGAGTGAAAAAGTTGGTTTAAAGCTCAACATTCAGAAAACAAAGATCATGGCATCTGGTCCCATCATTTCATGGGAAATAGATGGGAAACAGTGGAAACAGTGTCAGACTTTATTTTGGGGGGCTCCAAAATCAGTGCAGATGGTGACTGCAGCCATGAAATTAAAAGACGCTTACTCTTTGAAAGAAAAGTTATGACCAACCTAGATAGCATATTCAAAAGCAGAGACATTACTTTGCCAACAGAGGTTCGTCTAGTGAAGGCTATGGTTTTTCCTGTGGTCATGTATGGATGTGAGAGTTGGACTGTGAAGAAAGCTGAGAGCCGAAGAACTGATGCTTTTGAACTGTGGTGTTGGAGAAGACTCTTGAGAGTCCCTTGGACTGCAAGGAGATCCAAGCAGTCCATTCTGAAGGAGATCAGTCCTGGGATTTCTTTGGAAGGAATGACGCTAAAGCTGAAACTCCAGTACTTTGGCCACTTCATGTGAAGAGTTGACTCATTGGAGAAGACTCTGATGCTGGGAGGGATTGGGGGCAGGAGGAGAAGGGGATGGCAGAGGATGAGATGGCTGGATGGCATCACCGACTCAATGGACGTGAGTTTGGGTGAACTCTGGGAGTTGGTGATGGACAGGGAGGCCTGGCATGCTGTGATTCATGGGGTTGCAAAGAGTTGGACATGACTGAGCGACTGAACTGAGATGTTGAACTGTCAACAGAGGCAACAGGAGGCAGTGGGAGATAGAGGCAGTGGGAGATGCAAACAGTGTGAGGGAGAATTCATTACTGGACTACTGCTGTGCTAAATTGTCTAATCTTTGGCAGAACCATCCAGTTTTCCAATATCCACTGTTAGCCCTGAACAGTTTTGAAAATGGCATTTCCAGTATTCCCAATAATTATAATTTTGATATAAAAACAGCAATGTTAACATCCTCTAGAAATACCAGTGGATACAGGTGAAACAAATGCAGTGACCAAGCAATTATCCAGTTCCTTCTTACCCCCTGCCAACATCCCTCACAATTCCCTAGAAATAATAATAATAGATGACATTTTTGAGAACTTACCCCATCTCATTTTTCTGGGATCTCGACATGAATATTTTATCTTCACCAATGACTATGAGATAGGTACTATTATCCCCATGGTAAACAGTATGGAAGAGAGAACCGGGCTGCAGAGGGTTTCAGTAACTGGCCCAAGGCTGCCTTGCTGGCAAGTGGTGGGGAATCACTGAAGAACTGTGGAACTTTCCAGGCTTCGGCGCAAGGACTCTCTTCTGCTTGTGAAGGCATTTTGAAGGAACTCAGCCACCCTTGTACTGCAAGAAAACAAGGCATCCTGTACCCAGCTTATTGTCACTCCAAAACCTGAGAGCACTGAAGATTACAGAGAATAAAATGCACCAACAAGAAAAAAACCCAGTGAGATATTTTGCCACATGGCGTTGTGGCTTGCTTCATTCATGAGTTCATCTGAGCATTTCACCAGGTGGGCCTGACAAAGCATACATTTGCTCCTCAGCCCTGGGGCAGCTATAGAGAGTGGAAGACCTAGAACTGGGTAAAATCCAGCCCTGAGCTTTTAAGCCTGGCTGAGCATTAGAATCACTGGAGGAGTTTTGTGTGTGTGTGTGTGTGTGTGTGTATGTGTGTGTGTGTGTGAAACTGATATTTGGGTCTCCCCAGGCCAACTGAATCATCATCTCTGTAAATGGGGTCATGTTGGTTTTTTGCCTTCCCCCGGGTGATTCCAGGACTCACTGAGCATTGAGAACCAACCTCTTTCGGCCAGAGAGGAGCCATGACTTGCCAAAGGGCAAATGTTGAGGAAGGAGGAGTCAAGTGTCCTGATTTCTTTCCAGAACCCATAAAAAAAAGCCCTACTGTGGCACCAGACCAGGACCACCTCCCAAGAAGGCAGCAGGACCGAGGACGCCGGCTACACAGCACACTCAGAGCTGTCTCCTAATCTGCTTACCCCTGTCTGGGGGATGCTCAGCACCTCCTGCTTCCTGTCAACTCCAGCCTCAGGATGCTAGTGGCCCTCAGTGGTCAGGACTTGCACCACTACGGCCTCAGGCCTGACCTCCCCAACCTGGAAGCAAATCCCCAACCCCCACCTCCATCCCCTTTGTTACTTTACCTTCATCAGGTGGTTGGCTCACCATATAAAATATCCAGTTAAATTTGGGTTTCAAATAAACTAAGAATCCTTTTTTAGTATAAGTGTGTCCCATGAAGCATGTGTGTGCTTATTTGTAACCCTGGCGACCCTGCTCAAAGAGCATAGTGACTCTGGTCTCGCTTAGCCAACTTAAAAGGCCTGCAAACAGCTTGCCCTGACTACTGGCCTGTGCTTTTTCCCCATTTCCCCAGCACCGTTCAACACAGAGAAAGAGTATTATATTTTAACTTAACAAAGTGTTATATTTGGGGGGGAAATATAATTAAGAGAAATGTCTGGTTGATTATCTTGCTCCTTTATTCCTGGCAGTAGACATTAAGACCACTTGGACCAGGAGCTGTAGCTCAGCGGGCATCCTTTTGATGAAGATCTGTGATGTGTCTCCTGTGTGCTGGGTGTGGCCATCCTTTCCCCAGACAGTGGCCCTCACAACCAGCTGGAAGCCAGCAGTCGGTGCATCCTGGACTTGGACCAGTGCAGTGAAAACAAAAGCACTGGGGACCAGCACCACGGGACCCTCGGTCACTCAGGATCTCCTCCTTTCTGGGGAAGCAATGTTCTCCAACCTTGGAGGAGCTGGTCAGGATTATTATTAAGCCAGATGCTTTGGAAAACTGGGCCAGATGAATCTGGGAAAGTCTGTTCCTTTGGCAAATCTGCCGGACTACCTTCCATCACCTTAGACTTTAATTGGTTTGACTCTCAGTAAGCACGCCTTTTTAAAGGGGCATCACTGGACAGGACAGGATGGCAAAGTTGTACTTGTTTTGCCTAAAGCTGGCATCTTGCTCCTCCTTTCCCCTTAAACTCCACCTGCCCATGGTCAGTGGCTTCACTGTCTTCCCCATCTCCCAGGAGAGAAAACTGAGAGTCATCCTAGGTATCTCCCTCCCCACCCCATCTTCCAGTACCCACGCCATCCCTGTCCCCCTCACCAAACCCTTTCTTTGCCTCAGGCTGTCTCCTGAGCTGGGAGGAGTGGCTGCCAGTGGCACCCTGAGGCTCCGCTACGTCCGCAATGAGCATGATCCCGATTTCTCATTTCCATATTATTAATATTGATTCTCAAATTAATGGGTACAAGACAATGCCTGTATTGTTTGAATCTGCATTTCTGTAATTCACATTTCCGTCTTTTAATCCATTTGTGTAGGTACTATTCAGGTCCTGACAACTTTTCATTCTATCTCCTTGGTGCCCCTGACCCCTGGGGCTCCCAGCCCAAGCTAGGCAGGAGTCCTCACTGTTTTCCCTGCCTCTTGCTGTCAGACTTCACAGGCATAAGCCTTCCTTTACATAAAGTTCTTCAGGAACAGCTGGGCATCCACAATGAATATGCAGCCTGCTTGCTGTGCCCCTCGAGACTCCAGCTAGCTTTGCAGCCTTGCTTGTCTTTCCATCTGCTTTCCAACCAGCCTGTTGCAGAGGCCTCAGTCCTGACCTCACCGCTTGCCTTTCTCCACCCCTTGGCTCACTCTCTGCTTGCACAATCTCAAGGCTCAGGGGTCCAACACAGCTTCCAGAGGTCTGTGCTCGTCTGACCTCTCCCTCCCCTGAACTCGCCAGCACCTGCTCAGTGCCCACCCCATCGAGCTTGTGTTTTCATCCCAGACACCCACTGTCTGATCTTTCCCATCAGACCGTGAGCTCCTGGAGAGCCTGCTTACATCTGATTCTCTTCTCCCAACCCCTGAACTTCAGCCAAGCCAGTCCACGCTGTAGGCATGGGCAGGGAAACCGGGCAGGAGGCTGGGCCGTGGTTCAGTCCAAGGAGACCAAGAGCTTCTCGGGCTGGGAACGGGAAAGGAGGTATGGACAGAGGACACTCAGAGGCGCTCAGTGACAGGCTGGGCATGAGACCTGAGGGGAGGAGAGGCTGGACACCACTCCCAGCTCCTGGGCTTGGTGACTTGCAGGGCAGGGGTCCTGGAGGAGCTGGGAATAGAGTCTGGCTTACACATGTGTGTGGCTGTCATGACAGAACACGAGTTGCTGAACAGAGAGAGGTGTTACCCTGGAGCCAAACACCAGGCCTAAGACGGAGATCTGAGACAACTAGAGAGGAGCCCCCAATCGCCACAAGTAGAGAAAAGCCCATGCAGCAACAAAGACCCAGTGCAGCCAAAACTAAACAAACAAACTAATTAATTATTTTTTTTAAAGATGGAGATTTGAGGTCATCAGCGTAGAGGTGGGATCTGACTGCAAGGGCCTGCATGGGGATTACCCAGGGAACCTGAATGACAGCCAACTCGAAGGCGACCAGCATGCAGGAGGTGAGGGGAAGACTGGTAGGGGTGTGCAGCCAGGCTTGGGTAAGAGGGTGGTGTCCTGAGAACTGAGAGAGGACCATCGCTGTGCGTGAGCAGCCCACGGGCGCAGACCCTCAGAACTGGAGGGCATCCGTCCCCGCCCACCCAGCTCCTTGTCCTCCTGGCTCGCTCCTCAGGGAGGAACCATCCTATCAGCTGAGCAGGCAAAGCCACGGCATTCACCCTCCCCGGGGCCCCTCACCTGATTTCTCCTGGACGCCCTGGAGGTGGTGCAAACAGCTTGAGTCCTCCTCAACACCAAGTCAGAGCTCTACCCCACCCGTCATCGTCCTCGTCACCTCTGCTTTTATCCTCTCCCTTTTTCTTTGTATCAATTAAAACCACATTTCCATATGGTAGCGTGTATGTTTCCATGCCTCTTTCTCTGTTTGTCTCACCCTCTCCTTACCCACCCTCCGTGACCTTGTCCGTATGTCTGTCCTCTATGTCTGCATCTCCATTGCTGCCTTGCAAATAGATTCATCAGTACCATCTTTCTAGATTCCGTGTGTATGCGTTAATCTACGATATTATATTGTAAAGCAGTTATCCTTCAATTTAAAAAAAAAAAACCACCACGTTTCGAGGCAGAGGAATAGAAACAGACATTGGCTCTTGAACTAGATGTCAAGAGAGGTTGGCCCCCATTTTGTGGGAACGGAGCCCTGGTGTCTCAGGGTGGAGATAAGACAGGGGTGAGTAATAAATAACCGAAAAACACCAGGGGGGCCACATTGGTTTATTCTCCAAACCACAAACCAGCTTGATGGGTGCTTTGCAAAGCTTGCAGAAGGTCCTGTTAGGCATCATTCTCAGAGACGAGGGTATAATGAAGGAGGCTCTGGGTGGTGGAGCCGGCCACGCCCCCTCCTCCACCTTGGAGATGCAACTCTACCCCTTGCATCTGAAGAACTCGCTCAGCTCCCCTCACCATCTCTTGCCCAGGTGGGCCCAGAGGCCACCTGCCTAGGGTCCTGGTCCATCTGCTCTGCACCTATGGCTCCCCTGCCAGAGCCTCAATGGACACAGTGACCCTCACAGAGCCACAGCTGGACTTCAAGTCCCACTCCTGACTGGCATTGATGGGTAGTCCTGGGGAGCCTGAGCCCTGCCTGGGGGACAGCTGGACATTCAGCCAGCGACACCGGGCCTCGTCACAAGCCAGCACCACGGTTCCCTCGGGATTGCTGTAGGTGCACCGGCTCCTGGCCATCCTTTCCTCTGCAACCAGATCCCAGGCGCCCCCTGGCTCCCTGTCCTCCGGCCCCGGAGCCTGGAAGCCCAGGTGGTCCCGGGTGATGGGGCACACCAACTGTTCTTCCTTCAGCGCAGGCACCACCTGGCCCTTGAGGTAGGCAGGGCCGGCACAGTAGGTCTGGATGTTGAAGAGCCGGTCGCTGTACTGATGTAGCCAGCTAAAGAGATAGGCCAGGTGGCAATCACACTGCCAGGGGTTCCCATACAGGGCCAGGTTGAACAGGTTGTCATTGGTGTCGAAGATGCCCTCGGGGAGTGTGGTCAGGAGATTCCTGGAGAGGCTGAGCAGCTCGAGCTTGGACAGGTTCTGGAAGAGGGCGGGGTGCAGGACGGTCAGGTTATTGCTGCTCAGGTAGAGCTTGACCAGCCCCTTGAGGCCTCTGAACACACCGGCCGGCAAATGGGTGAGGGCGTTGTGCGAGAGCGTGAGGAAGCCGAGGCTGGTGAGGTTGGCAAAGGCTCCCTCGGGGACTGTCTCCAGCTGATTGTGGGACAGGGACAGGCTGAGCAGGCCGGGGGACTGGGCGAGGAGGCCAGCAGGCAGTGTCTGCAGCGCATTGCCCTGCAGGTTCAAGAAGGTCAGGTTGGGCAAGGCGGAGAAGACAGACCGGGGCAGGTGACCGATGGCATTGCGCTGCAGCCACAGCTTCTCCAGGCAGGAGAGCTGCGCAAACACTTCTGGAGGAAGCTCGGAGATGGAGTTTCCGTCTAGGAAGAGTTCCTGCAGGCTGCCCAGACGGCTGAAGAGCCCCCGGGGCAGACTTGCCAGCTGGTTGTTGCTCAGCCTCAGGGTCTGCAGGTGGCCAAGAGGGTGGAAGAGCTCCTCGGGCAGGTGGGCCAGGAGGTTCTGTGCTAGGTTGAGGGTCTTCAGACATCTCAGAGGCTGGAAGAGCCTCTGCGGCAGGGTCTGGAGCCGGTTGCCCTGCAGCTGGAGGGACTCCAGGCCATCCATGTGCTGGAAGAGGCCCTCTGGCAGAGCCTCCAGCCTGTTGAAGTTGAGGGTGAACTTGCTCAGCGAGATCAGGTTGGAGAAGATGTCGGCGCTGAGGTTGGAGAAGTTGCCCCCGGTGATCTCCAGATCCTGGAGCCCTGGCAGGCCCCCGAAGGCATCTGGACTGAAGTGGCACACCCGGGTGTTGAGGAAGACCACCTTGGTCAGGTTGGGGCTGCCGCTGAAGGCCCTGGAGCCCAACACAGTGAATGAGGTCTCCACAAAGATGATGTCTGTGGCATGTGGTGGGATGTCCAGTGGGACAGTGGCGAGCCCCTCGTCTGAGCAGAACACCTCCCGGATGAAGCAGTCACAGCCCTGGGGGCAGGACAGGGTGGGCCTGGCCAGGAGCAGGAGGCAGGCCCAGTGCAGCCAGGCTCCGGGCAGCATCTCCTACACCCGAATGGGAAGGAAAAACAGAAGCAGCACCTTCATCGAGGGCAGCCCGGTGACCAGCACGCCCGTCAGAGAGCCAGGAGCCTGATTATGCTTCTCAAAGTTGTTCTCATAGGGCCTCACAGCAGCCTTGCAAGGTCAGCAGGACCACAGTTCTAACCTCCTGACAGCAAGGCTGTCACCTGTGGCTTACTGTCAAGACCTAGACCCTGGTCTCCTGGACTAGTCGTGTTCTTTCCAGATTGGAGGGAAGAGGTGGAAAGTGAAAGTGAAGTCATTTAGTCGTGTCTAACTCTTTGCGACCCCATGGACTATAACCTATCAGGCTCCTCCGACCATGGGATTTTCCAGGCAAGAATGCTGGAGTGGGTTGCCATTTCCTTCTCCAGGGGATCTTTCCGACCCAGGGGTCAAACCCAGGTCTCCTGCATTGCAGGCAGATACTTTACCATCTGAGCCACCAGGGAAAAGGAAAGCGGTAGGAACAAAACCAAAAGGCATGGAAGAAGGGAATGAAAGGAGACCATGGGTACTGCGGAATTTTTAAGATAATACGTAAGATATGAGCAGACTATTCCTGAGTTGGAAATTTTTAAACCATAACTCTTCCTGAGCTTCCAAACCTCAGCACATTCCAGAACCTAATTATGGGGAGTTCTTCCCATCAGCTCTTTGCATAGCTGAGGCTGAGAGCGGCCCACAGGATAGATGGGCTCTTATCTTGAAATGAGTCTGTGTTCTCCTCAGCACTGCTGTCCAAATGCTCCCCTCACCTCACCAGCACCTTGGAGCCCACAAAACTCTCCAACACTATGTGGACAAGAAGGTCCCAGAGGCGCATATTCTACAGACCTGTAGGTATTTGTTTTGGGGGGTTTTGCTTTAAATAAGGGAAGGCAACCAAGTTTATAGTTCACTAATTGTACAATTTTTTGAATGCCAGTATCCATTCACAGGTCACAAATTGGTGATACAGCTTATAAGCCTATTTCCCTTGCAACTCAATTTTTTTTTTTTTAAATGTATGAACCACTAGTCGGCATATTGACACTGAGAAATAGCACATTAAATGTTTCCAGATTTCAGGATGACTTAGGGGCTTTGGGCTCACATTCTCAAGTGACATGACCAACGGGGGCTTAGTTGCCCCATTATGGGGTTTGCACCACCAGGTCACTATTGCTCCTGCCCACATCAACATTTAGGTGACATGTAGTAATTCAAGTTCATTCATTGGAATCCCAGCTCATTCCAGTGTTCTAGCTATGTGACCTTGGATGTGTGTTTCAACTTCCTTATTTGTAAAATGAGAATAATAACCATGTGCTAACCATGTTGGAATAATCGGAGGATTAAATGAGTAAATATAGGTAAAGGTTTTAGGACAGTGTCTGAAAGTGTAATTAATAAGCTGTGTTAACTATTGCTAAAGGGTGCAAACCACAATCATCACAGAAAAGATTATTTGAACACCAAAAAAAGGAGGAATAACAAAATGCCCTTTGGATAGAATATATTTAGCTTTAAAGACAGAAAGAAGGAAAGGCAGAAAAAAGAGAAAACCCTCACACAATATAAATCATACTTTTTTTCAGTTTACCTATCCTCAGCCAAGAGCTCAGTTGGCTCCCTTTTGGAGAGCCTTGGCCCCAAGCACCAGAGAAGGCAATAGCACCCCACTCCAGTACTCTTGCCTGGAAAATCCCAGGGATGGAGGAGCCTGGTGGGCTGCAGTCCATGGGTTCGCTAAGAGTTGGGCACGACTAAGCGACTTCACTTTCACCTTTCACTTTCATGCATTGGAGAAGGAAATGGCAACCCACTCCAGTATTCTTGCCTGGAGAATCCCAGGGATAGAGGACCTGGTGGGCTGCCATCTATGGGGTCGCACAGAGTCGGGCACGACTGAAGCTACAGCAGCAGCAGGCCCCAAGCACACTTTGCTGGCTGCCTCTCTGCTGCCCTCTGCTGGCTGCCTTCTCCATCACAAGATTCAGCTTGGGCCAAAGGGCTCCACAAGCAAACCGTGCTTTCAAAAAGCTGCCTGAGACCTCTTCCCATTCAGACACTCAATAACCCTCAGTTTTCCCAGGAATTTTCCTGCCTAATCAATAGAGAAGGAACACTTTCTCCCTAAGAAAGCACATAACTCCCTGGAGGCTCCTATGTAAGCCACAGGAAGTGGATTTTATACAGCGGTTGGGAAGGTCTCTAACAGTGAGGGCACCAGACTGCCATGCAGGACACACTAGGGAAAGGGACAAGCCTCCTGGTCCTACCGCCCCCGCCCCCAGACCAGAGTTACAGAGCTCAGCTTTAGCCTGAGACTTTATCCTCTCAAGATTGGATGCACAGAACACGAATAAGAAGCAGAGGACCTGGCTAAAGAAGGATGGGGTAGCCATGGTCGCCTCCACTCACCCACTCATATCTGCCACCTGGGCTGCCCCTCGACTCCTACACAAACCCCTGGGGATGCTCACAGAAGGCTTCCCTGACCCCAGGAAGGAGGCTCCTGGCTGTATCTTAGCAACCTAGCATGGTCCTCTGAAGGATGGATTCTCACAGCCGTCTTTTGTGTGAGAAGATAGAGTGATCACTACCTAGCGTAGAGTCATCACTCTTTGCTCAGCATCCAGCACAGTGTTGACGCATGGTGGGCTTGGCTAGAGTTTCTTGAACCAACTCCTTCATAGTTGGGATGAGCAGCGTTTGGGGCAGAACTGCTTCTCCCTGGAATGGTTCCAGCCTGGAGAGAATGACCACAGCCAGGCATGAACGTGGCCCTGAGCCCTCCTCCCTACACCCCTGCCAACCAGAGGGTAAGAGAGGAGCAATTCTTATCTGTAACATGCTGTGATGTTATCAACATGCTGGGCCTCTTTCTGCTAACCCCTTCAGTCTTTGGTTCTCAAAGGGCAAGTTCCGGGAGAAACCCCACTAGAATGGACACAAAGTCCCCAGGGACCATCTGGCCAGCCTCATCAAGAGAGCCAGGCCAGGCTCCCAGGGGTCCACAGTGGGCCCTTGGTTAGAACCGAGATGTGGTCTCCCTGATCACTCCTGCTGGAAGAGTTGCTACCAAAGCAGGAGGTGCCCGTGGATGAGGGGTCATGGGGAGACTGTGCCCCACCTACCCCACTCTGTGCCTCTAACTTCTAACCCACTGTAACTTGGAAATAATACCCTTTATAATTTTCCAAAAGAACACATAACTAGAGAATTCAAGACTTGAGTCAAAACTATGGCATCAGAAAATCAAGTGTAAACAAATCAGCTTAGGCTCAAGCAGTGGTGGGTGGGGGAGGTGGGGGAAGCCTCTCTGATATAGGGAGCTGAGCTAAGGGACGAATCCCACCTGCTAGCTCCTAGAGCTCTCATCATGATCCTTGGCAGATGGAGACATTCCCAGAACAAGGAAACCAGGGCTCCCAGAGCTAGAGCGACTGGGAGCTATAGTTAAGAAGTGCGGGCCAGAATCTATGCCCGAGGCCTGAGCTTTCAGCCAGGTGCTTGCAGCGACACCACAAGGCTCCTGGAACAGGCAGATGCCTCCTCACATTCCTGAGACCCACAGTCAACATAAACAAGGGACCTGACCTACTGCCTGGTCCCTCCTCTGACCACCCAACTCTCTCCAGTACTGTGAGTAGAGAGCCCACAGTTGCCCCAGCACCCCACAAGCCTATGGGCATGCACTTCCATGACAAGAGTCGGCTTAGGGAAAATGAAACTGGGATGTGCCCCACATAAGCCCTGGGTCCTGGGTCTCTGCAGCAGGGTTTCAAATATGGTTGAAACCTCTGGTTGGGCATATCCCTTTGATCTTGCAAACTTCTCACCCTTTGGGGTGCCATGGTAAGATGAGAGCCAGAACAGGGCTTCAAAAGTTTCAGGGCAAGATCCTCTTGCCCCAGTCTATCGGGGCGGAAGGAAGTGGAGGATAGTAGTCACAGTGAGAACACTGATGGTTTCCAAACACTGATGATCCACTCCCAGCCCAAGACTCACTCTCACATCCCTCTAGAATGGCTAAGAGTTTGTGCTCTAATGTCAGACAGTCTGGGTTCAGATTTTATCTCCATCCCTTATTAGCTGTGTGGCCTTGGCTGAATTACTTAAACTCTCTGTGCTTCAATTTCTTTATCTTCAAAATAGCAAACTTCAACACTACCTTCCTCATGGGTTCTGAGGATCGAGTAAGAAAATGCACTGAAAGCTCCCAACCCGGAGCTAGGCACAGAGAGGACTCTCAGGGACAGGAGCTCAGGCCAGCCCCAACTCTGGGCTGAAGTAGCCACAGGAGTCAGCTAAGGAGAAACGGATGGGATCATCCGAGCGCCTCACTGGCAGACCCAAGAGAGGCCCCTTTAAAAACGTTCTGGCTCTTTCCTCCCAGCCAGAGGAAATGGGTCACTGTTTTGTGCTTGGTTTAGTGGAGTTTGGATTCTGATGGCTCTGGTCAGGATGCCCTGGACTTGGGCCCCTTCCCCAAACCACCCTTGAGAGCAGGTCACCAGGGACTTAAGAGACGGGGGAACATCCCTGCCTAGGTACCTTGGAGGCTAGCACCAGAGGGTACGGTGGGGCAGCAGCCGGAAGATTCCAGCTTGTCACCTGACAAACCACTTCTGCATTTGTGCAGAGAGCAGCAAGATGCCCACAAAAATGTTCCATGCTTTCAGCAAGCCACAGAAGCCTGGCTTTTTGAGGGTGGGGGATGTAACCGGCTGCAAATGGACTCTTCCCTCTTCTCAAATTGCTTTTGTTTTGGTACATTTCTGTGTCATCCACCACAGAGCCAACCCTCACTCCTTCCAGAGGGTGATGGGAACTCCGAGTCCAGCCCAAAAGCCCCAGGGGCTTGCCCCTTGACTGGGTTATCTGTATCAGGAGCTGTCTTACCAACAAGGTTGGATTTTGCCCTTGGGCTCCAGTACATCTGGGGGCAAGAAAAGGGGCTTCCAAGGCTCATCTGGAGCCCCTGACTGCCTCAACCAGGTTCCAGGGACCCTGGTCTCCTTTGTTCTCAACCAGAGAAATAAGCCAAGTGGCTGAGGCTGGGGGACCTGGGCTGGGCTCCTGCCTCAGGCCCCTTCCTACCAACCAACCCCGCCTCCCACCCCCCAAAACACACAGTGAAGTAATCCCTCAGAGTCCCAGTTTCCATATTTGTAAATAGAGAACAGTCGTGAAAATAAAACCCACATTACATACTGTTAGGGCTATTGTGGCAATTAAATGAGATAATTGGCCATGGGTTTGTGATACTCAGATATAATAAATATATATTTGGTCTTCCTCTTGGTTCCTGGCACAGAGCTCCAGAAACCTTTGGAATATCCTGAGTAATAAGAGAGAAATGTCTTTGCTATTCATAATAAGACCCTTCCACCCACACTGAAGGCTAAGTTAACGAAGTGACTCAATGGCTTCAGATTATACACAAAAATATTTGCAGCGGTTATCACTGACGAACAGAATTAATTGCAGGTGATTCTCATTTTTTTCCTTTGCTTAATCATATATTTTCAACTTTAAAAATAATAAACAGGCATCACTGTTGTCATAAGATTGAACGTTATTAAGAAAATCATATAAAACATGAAGCATGGTTCCAAGTACACAATAGGTGCTTCCTTGATTTCTTTCCTTCCTTGCAATTACATTGCAGAGACTCAACGAAATTTGTCTGTCTACTGTGTCATAGCTTCTTTTTTTTAATTTTTAAAAATTGAAGTATAGTTGACTTACAATGCTGTACTAATCTCTGCTATACAGCAAAGTGGTTCGGTCAAACATATATGGACATTCTTTTTTGTATATTCTTTTCCATTATAGTTTCTTGAAGAGAACAAACATTCTGAAGTAAGAGCAGGTTGTGAGCCTGGCACTTTCCTTTCCCCAAATGCTCCCCACGGGCCCCACCTCTGGTCCTTGATTACATAGTTCCCTCCACTTTAGAAGGCCCATCCTGACCTTTCCCTACTGCTACCTGTCCCCATTCTCCCCATCCTCCAGGACAGCATAAGTCACATTTGCCCTGGGAAGCCTTCCTTGCCTGCATCTCCTTTGGGTCCCTCAGGAACTTGTCTTCTACTGACCACGTGGGTCCTTCTTCTCTGCCTTCTAGTCAGTTGCACCACCTGATTAGGAGCCTCTGGGATGGCGGTGGAGGGGGCAGAGGTCTTGAGATCGCAGCATCCCTTACCTGGCCATGCATCCTAGTACCTGACTCAAAGTTGAGCACAGATAGGTGCTCAGGCCCTGGGTGCCAAATAGAACTGAATGTGTTTGCAGCTCTCGTGAGCCTGTATCTAGGGCTTTAGTCTTCATCCTGCTTCAGGGGTTGGGGCTCTATTGGCGCTGCACCCTGTGTGCAAATTCTGATACCACTACCTCCTGGCTGTGTGGGATTGGGAGGTTCACTCCATTTCTCTGGGCCTCAATTTCCCAATGCCTGGTTATAGCCCATCCCTTAGTATTAAAATTAGCACTCAGTTGGATGATAATATGCTAAATTAGATGGTAAATAATAAAGCACTTAATACAGTGCAGGGTATATAATAAATGTTTGACTAAAAGGTAGCCACATGCATGTTTTATTTCAACTTTATCATCCAAACCAGGACACTTCTGAGAATAAAAGAGACGCTATTGATAATTATGGGCTTCCCTAATGGCTCAGTGATAAAGAATCCACCTGCGATGCAGGAGTCATGAGTTCGATCCCTGGGTCAGGAAGATCCCCTGGAGAAAGAAATGGTGACCCACTCCGGTATTCTTGCCTGAGATATCCCAAGGACAGAGGAGCCTGTCAGGCTACAGTCCATGGGGTCACAAAAGAGTCAGTCCCGACTTAGTGACTTTGCTCTTGTTCAGTCACTAAGTCATGTCTGACTCTTTATGCAGAACGACAGGCATAAACACGGGTGGCGCCAGGCCAAGTGGGACATATGGTCACACTACTTATCCTTCCCATGCACTGGGAGCTCCCTGAGCACAGGGACCGGACCATCCTCATCTCAGAACTCCCCCCACAACCTGCCTCCAGTCCCAGCCCAGCACGACCCTGGCTGAGCAGCCCTCAGGGACTTCCCCTACCCTGGCACAGAGGTGCAGCCTGCCTGGAGTCGGGGCTGTGCTCTGAAATCTGGGACAAGTGGCCAGCCCATCTCCTGCCCCTGAGCTGGGACCCCGATTCCCCCCATGCTCCCTTGTAGTCTTGTAGTGACCATACCGTGAGGGTCTGACAGGTGGGGACCAGCTGCCCTGGCTCTTCCTCTGGAGCAGAAGGGCCTCTGGGGTGGTCAGTGGTCAGCATGAACCCAGCAGCCCTGGCGCTGATCAAAGTTCCAGGCAGAGGTTCCTCCCCTCACGTGGCCTGAGCATTCCTGGAATGTCACCAGCGTCACAGGACAGCAGGAGAGAGTCTAGGCAAGGCCTCTGAAGATTACAAAACGACCCTGAACTCTTACCACGGACAGATCCTTGTTGGGGCCAAAATCCAGCCAAGGTTACAGGTTCGGCATCTTTAGGACCCCAGGGGAATCCACCAGGCCCTAGAAAGTTCCCAGTAGGCTGCTCTGGGGTGACCACTGAGATCAGGGGTTAAAACTTATATCCCTTCCTGTGCAAGCCAGGCTGACCACAGCTGGGCAGCCAGCCACAGGCACCTGCAGACCCCCAGTGCCAGGAGAAATCCTAAGAGGTCTGCAGCTTTGCTGTCCTTCTGTAGTTGTTTATTGAATGCTTATGTTTTTAAACCCTTTCTGAGTTAAAAGGGGGAAGTGATATAGGGAGGTGAATTTTGGCTCTGTATGGACAGGAACACATTCACCACTGAGATTATCCAGGGATGAAACAGTTGCATGAGGAGGCAGTGATTTTCTGGCCTTGAAGGTGTTCATGCAGGGGCTGCAGAGCAGAGTGAGGAGAGCATGTGTGTGTGTGTATTCATTCGTATGCACTTGTGTGAAATCAAACAGTGGGTCTGTGCTGCTGGCAGGACCCTGGGCAGATGTGCAGGTGTGGAGGGCAGGTTTGTATTAAGAACTCCAGGCATCTTTTGGGAGATAGGCGCTCACTGTTCTTCCATTTTTGGAATCCCAGGCTCCCATCTTGAGTGGATGGGCTCAGTGGTTAGGGAAGGTACATAAGGCCCTGTCCCAGTCATTGATAGGGTCCTGCTTTGTGAAACAGTGAATACAGTACTGACCCTCACCAGGTCCAGCCTCCTGGGACAGGGTTACACCCAGAAGAAGGGATTGAAGAGCTAAGAGAGCCCAGGAAATATGGTTTGAAGCCCTCTTCCTGGGCATGGCAGTGGGATGAAGGGACAGAGAAAAGATTACCCTTCTCATAAACCCTGGACTTGCACCAGCAGCGGTGACAACCCCCGGAACTGGAGGCCTGAAAAGGTCCCAGGGACTTCTGGACACCTGGAGAGTCACCTTCACTCACATGATGTCTTCTGAGAGCCCAGGGCTCACTGAGCCTGGGTGCTAGGCACTGAAAGAGTCCAGATGTGTGCAGGAGAGTCCTACCCACCAAAGCTAGTGTGAACCTATGTGTCCATGAGTGTGAATGCATGTGCACTTTGATGAATGCTGAGGGAAATTCACGGCCTTTCTGAGACATAGAAGAAGCTCCAGGTTGGGAGTCTGGAGGCCTGGTTGTCTTGCAAGCTCAGCCACTAGTTCACTCGGTGACCATGAGAAATTCATTTCCTGTCCTGATCTTCTTTTCTCCATCTATAAAATGGGTTGAGCCTATTCCTAAGGCCCCATCCAGCCATAGGGACCTCAAGACATCCTTTTGATACCACTCACTTTCCAAAGGCCTTTCCCAGCCCTGAATATCTGGTGTCTGTGAAGAGCTGTCTGGGTCAGCCTTGCATTCGTGTGACAAGCATAGAATCAACAGCAAGATCCCTTAGCCAAGGCGCCCATAGGAACACTTGTGTCCTGTGTATACCATTTATTGTTAATTCTGTACTCCAAATCTGTTACAAGCAGCATCCAACAAAGAAGGACCCCCCACCTCGCCCACCAGGGCTCACACTCTATAAACCCTGGGGGCCTAGAAAGCTCTAAATACATCACCAAGCACCTGGGACTATTTGCAATGATTCCCTAAGTGAGGCAAAATTGATCCACTTTTGAAGGCAGCATGAAGGCCATGAGTTGGTGAGAATAATCCCTCCTTGGGTGAAGAAGAAAGCTCAGACTGGGAGGATTTTGGCCTGGAGGAGTGCCCACCCCACCCCTCTCTGAACCACAGCCATGACCTCCTCCCCAAGACCACCACTGCCTCCCCAGCAACTCCAGTTCAATTCCAACTGTGGGATCTGTGGGTTGATTTCTTTGAGTGATTCGTAGCTAAAAGGAGGCTACCTCCCATGTCTCTCTAGCAACTCCAGTTATCTAGTTATCTGTAGCTGCCTCCTCTTCATAAACTTCCTGAGTCTAAAAATGATTCCCAACACTTCACTACACAGACATCTGTGACAATGCTGTTGCTGCCCGTGAAGAGTTCTGAGAATGGCACTGTGCCTTTAAATCCTGACGAGGAGGAAAAATATACACTCAGCCCAACATTCCCTTGAGGAAAGCCAGTTTTTCTTTAATGGATGGATGAGTTTAACTTTTCCTGTATTTACAAAGCTTTGGATCCACACAGTACCAGGTGGGGTCGAATAGCTAAGATGATGGGGAGCAACAAGACGGTGACTCCCATTTTCCTTGATTTAGCAATGAAAACCTAGGACAGGCCATGAATTCTTGTATGAGCTTAAAGAGAGAAGGAACACTCACAGTCTGTTAAAGAATGTTGCAGAAGCAAGAGGTTTTAGATCCTCACACATGTACCGCTCCTGCACAGGGCTGTTGTGAGGGTTAAAAAGAAAATGCCTGCTAAGTGCTTTGAAGGGTATCTATGCAGAGTAAACATTTTTGAAAAACAGTGGTTCTAACCAGTTTTTATTATCTTTCCTCCAATATTGACCCTCCACTCCAAATGGAGGACTGACAAGGAGGACTAGAAGCCAGTGAGCTACGGAGAAAAGTGAACTCAACTCTGGGGAATCAAGCAGCTCATTTCAGTCCCAAGAAGTGAGCAAATGCCAAGAGCCAAGAGCCTGTTGGAAAGGAAACTCCACCCACCTTTTTTGGCAGCTTCCTGACCAGACAACATGGTTTAGAGAGACCACATGGCCTGCCAAGGAAGAGGAGGCTCAATGGTTACCTGCAGTCTCTGATGGAGAAAGGACCAGGGGCACTCAGAAGGTGAGGACAAGGGTCCACCAGCCCCACCCAGGGTGCTTCCCTGGGGAGTCATCTGAGGACAGCTGCCCTCAGGCCAGCCTTTGATCTGGAGACACACGAGGTATCTTGGGCCAGAGAGGACGATATTCCAAGGTCATGGCCAATGCTATCAATACCCAGGGGTCTGGGCTCCGCTTGACAGGTCACACTGGATGACGAAGACTCCTTCCTTACCTTTCTGATATCTCTGGCCCACTTGTACCCTTGCACAATGAGATGCTAGGCCTCCTTACAAGGAGTCCTTTGAAGAATGCAGTGCCAAACCATGCTTCCTATCTGGAGGAGAGTAGGCCATGCTTCCCTTTTGGGGCCTAGGATCAACAAGGCAGGTCACCATTGGGAATGATGCTCAAGCCCCAAGCTCTAGGCTCATTTCTTTTTGGACCTTAGCAAACCCTGGTACATGCCTGCCAGGTACCATACATATTTTGAAAACATTTTGGAGACCCGGATTTACCTTGGTGAGATCATGTCTTTTGCCTCTAACAGCATCTCTCCCAGATTTCCTGTGACAGAGAGTGAAAAGCTACAAAATGCACTAGCTCTTAACACACATCTGCTCCTGGACCCTTTGTCGGGGCCTGTCAGCACCATGCTGTTAAGGCCAAAGTGGATTTCTTATTTGTCTCGTGCGGCAGAGGGAACTAGTAAAGGCCAGTCAGGATTGATGGCAGATTTCCAAATCTGAACAGTATTGGCTTCAGCTCTTTTCTGGGAAGACACAGACACCTGAAAGTCTCCATTTCACTGTTTCTACTTCTAAAGCGGTATACCAGTTATCCAGAGAAAGACATGCATCGTCGTAAGTGTACTTTCTTCACTAGTGTGGATATGTGTGCAGCAGGAATGGTGGCCAGGGCAGGTATTCATGTGACTGCAACACTGAACCAAAGCACTCAACTGTTGTAACCAGACTACAGGCAGGGGGAAGCTTCAGAGAGGTCCCTGACCCAGTCTGACCTGTCTGTGCATCCATGTGGCCTGCTGTGTGTGAGAATGCTGAAGTTCAGTTTCTAGCTGACTGTAATGTCTATGAAGAATTTTACCACGACCAGAGGGATTGCTGGGTTCTATTATACTTGGCTGTCCAATTAAAGGATCTCATCTCTGAGCTATTTCACTTCCCTAGATGCAGAGTGAAAATTAAAAACAGATATAGGGCATCTCATGCCCATAAAAGGCCTAAGCAGAGGAACCTCCAATGAGCAACAGACAGCTTGTTGGCAGGGCAGGGTGTGTGGCTGCATGGGCCTCTCTAGTCGAGATGCTTCTGACCTGCCCAGTCTGGGTGCCTAAAGGTCTGGCATTGAGTACAATTTCCTGCTCAGGCCAGAGTATACCTACATCTTCTCCTCCACCGCTGGTAGCTGGGCCTTTGCAAGGACTGGCTGCAGGGGGAGGGCAGGCAGGGGCCTATCCTGATCTGTGGGGAGCCAGTTTCCGGGTAAGTCCATGCCATCTCCACAAGCCCCAGTCTTCTCCAGTAAAAGCCCCGGATGGAGGATCCTGGTGATATCTCATTTCTTGAACTGGGTACTAATCACACAGGTGTGTACAGTTTGTGAAAATCCATCAAACCTTACACTAGTATGCCCCCACTTTTCTGTATGTAGGTTACATTTCTAGAAACAGTTAAAAGAGAAAAACCTTGCAGGTGAACACAAGGACCCCCAGGTAGCAGATTGCTTTCTCTATCCAATACCAATAAGCTGACTTTCACGTTTTGGGGAGGTCAGAAGTTCTACATGATTTTATTCCTTAAAGGACTAAAATTTTCAAAGCAAAGTTTGCAGTTCAGAAATATTCTCTAAAGAGGCAAAACTTGTTGCACCGGTGCCTTTCTTCCTTTCCAGATAAAAATCACAAGAGAGATACTGATGATGGCTCTGCCTTCAGAAACTGAGCAGCCTCAGTTTTCCCTTTCTCTCTGTCATAGCATCCTGAAAGTCAGGGCATTTGGCAGTTCTTGGAAAAGCAGCTAAAAGGTTTGAAGCCTCCTTTGAGGAGAAAAGTCACCTTGTCTTCAGGAGCAAGAAATGAAGAGAGACTTTTCATTTGAGGGGACAGGGCGGAGCCACGCCACAAACAAGATGAGCAAAGAAGGGGAATCAAAATTACATAATACTTGGGAGAGGGCTGTCCTGGTGGAGAACTATTCCCACAAAGTGGCAGGTGTGTGATAACTGTGTCTATAGAGGCCAGCAGGGGCACAGACCCAGGGAAGGCACGTTTTGGAGGAGAGCTGGTGAGCTTTAGAGGAGGGGCTTCTTGAAAGAAGCCCAGGCATCTGAATTGGGACCACCACAGGATTTTTTCCATGGCAGGTTAGATCTCCCTGGTAGTAAGAAGGTTCTGCCAGAACCTCATCTACAGGAGAACCAGGCAGGTCAGGAAAAGGTACGGATGCCTTTCTCTAGGGGACCCGAGAGAGAGGGACAGGGGATGGTCTGTGGACCCAGAGGCGAAGGCCGCACAGTGAAATCCCGGGTCCTCTGGGGTCCCACCGTCCCCTAGCCCTTCCTCCAGCCCTCCTCTCTAACACTCATTGGGTGCCTTCATCTGCATCAGGACCGCTTGGCTTCTCTTCTTGCAGCAGCAGCAGCAGATGCAGGCAGCCAGGGAGCAGGCCAGGGCAATGATGCCAATGACAATGGCGGCAATGGCCAGCCCACTCTGGGCTGGGGTCATGCCCCCCGGGCTACGAGTATTGGGGGTCTCAATGGTGGTCAGATCGGTGTAGTCCTGTGAGGGGCTGGTGAAGTCAGTGGCGGAAGAGATGGAGGTGGTGTCGGGGTAGCTGGACGTTTCCGGGTATGTCGGCGTTGCCGGGTAGGTGGACACCACGGGGACCACTGGGTCCTGCACACTGGGGACAGCAACATTGATATTGATGATGATGAGGGACTGGCCACGGACACTGGCTGGGCTGAAACACACAGGGAGGCTGTCCGTCCCCAGCCTGGCCTTGTTGAGCAGGAGCCAATTGTGGAGAGGAAGGATGTCTGAGTCACACCTCCAGGGGTTGTCATAGAGCCGCAGCTCACACAGCTTCCCCAGGTGATCGAAGATGCCCAAGGGCAGGTTCTCCAGCTGGTTGTTCTGCAGCTGGATGGTCAACAGGTTATTGACATTGGCGAAGAGATTTCCGGGGAGCTGCCGAATGCGGTTGTTCTGCAGGGAGATGTTCTGCAGGTTGGCTAACATGCGGAAGACACTTCCATCCAGCTCCTGCAGTGCATTGGTGTGGAGGGACAGCTCCCTCAGCTCCACCAGCCCGTTGAAGGCATCCGGGGAGATGTAGCTGATCTGGTTGCGGCTGAGTATCAGGACCTGCAGTTGGCGGAGGCTGCTGAAGACATTATCGGGGAGGGAGGTGATGTGGTTGTCGTAGAGCCACAGCTCCCGCAGGTTGTGCATGGGTCCAAAGATGCCAGGAGAGAGCTCCTTCAGGGAATTCCCAAAGAGCGTGAGCCGGTTGAGCTGGGGCAGCTGCAGGAAGATGCCGGGGGGCAGCTGGGAGATGTGGTTGTTGGACAGATAGAGCTTCTGGAGGTTACGGTTGTTGTGGAAGAGGCCGGGGGACAGCATTCCAATCTGGTTCTGCTGCAGGGCCAGCTCTTGGAGGTTGCTGAGCCCATCAAAACAGCCCATGGGGATGTCTGAGAGTCTGTTCTCATACAGCCGGAGGACCTGGAGGTTGCTCAGGTGCTGGAAGACCCGGGGTGAGAGGTGGGTGAGGCTGTTCTTGCCCAGATTGAGCTTGGTGAGGCCCACCAGGTGGTCGAAAACCCCATCAGGGATATACTCCAAGTGGTTGCCATGCAGCTGCAGCTCCTTGAGGTTGCTGAAGTGGGTGAAGTGGGCCGGCTGGATCTGCACCAATTGGTTGCTGGACAGCAGGAGCGACTCAAGGTTGTCCAGGCCCTGGAAGAGGCCAACAGGCAGGATCTGGAGCTTGTTGTTGGCGAGGCTGAGGTAGCGCAGTGAGCCGAGGCTGCGGAAGGCACCGGGAGCAATGTGGGCCAGCTCGTTCTTCTCTATCCGCAGCGCGATCAGGGCCGAGATGTTGAGGAAGGGGGACTCATTGAGTTCGGTGATGTGTGTGTTGAGGATCTGCAGGCTCATGGCGTTCCAAGGCAGGGGGTGGGCACCACCGCGATGCGTGCCCCCGTGCACTCCACCTGGGAGGCCCTGGAGCAAGTGCACTCGCTTGGGCAGCCATAGAAGGCCAGACCCGCAGCCCAGGCCTGGCAGCCCACCAGCAGAAGGAGGTAATGCTTCGGTGGCATGGCCTCTGCAAGGGGAGAGAGAGCACACGGGTCAGGACTGCCTCACCGACACTGCCGCTACTTTTAAGCCAGCATCAACCTTGGGTGCCAAACACCGGCTCACCTTTGAACCCCATGACCATGTGCCCATCTCATGCTACCTATAGCTTGATCTGCAAGCCTCTTCATCTTCCCCGCCAGGCTTCCTACTTCCAGGTCGCTGCCGAAGCAACCTAGAGGGCTCTTCTGCTGCTGCTGCTGCTGCTGCTAAGTCGCTTCAGTCGTGTCCGACTCTGTGTGACCCCATAGATGGCAGCCCACCAGGCTCCCCCGTCCCTGGGATTCTCCAGGCAAGAACACTGGAGTGGGTTGCCATTTCCTTCTCCATTGCGTGAAAGTGAAAAGTGAAAGTGAAGTCGCTCAGTCGTGTCCGACTCTTAGCGACCCCATGGACTGCAGCCTACTGGGCTCCTCCATCCGTGGGATTTTCTAGGCAAGAGTACTGGAGTGGCTTGCCATTGCCTTCTCCTAGAGGGCCCTTCATCCTCATCCAAACCTTTCCCGCACTTCACATGCCTCCACCTTAGGATTCCATGAGTCGGCTTTAGTTGCCCTCCAACGCTGGTAGTTTGCCCAACCTCCCTCCCAACCCAACCACAGAGGCCACATGTGGCATCTCCCGTGACCCCGTCTGCTTCCTCACTACTCAGCAGGCCTCACAAGGGCAGGCTGCTGGTGCCCCATCCCAACGAGTTCCTTAAGTCACGAACAGTATCTTATCCATCTCGATGTCCCTCTCAGTTCCTGGACTTGCTGGCTGAACATGGCTTCCTCAGGAGAAACCAAAAGGAAATGAGAACAAATAAACCAGGCCTGAACCAGGGGGAAGATGCTGAGGCCATGAACACTGAGGCTGCTTGGAGGAGCTGTGGCAGCCAACAGAGTGGGACCATGCAGTGAGCTGGTGGAAAAGACTGCAGGGACGCTCAGCTTTTGCTCTCCCTGGGTCCCGCCCTGCCCCATCACCACCGGCAACAGCCTGCCCCTGTGTTAACCCTTTCACAGGTGCTTCATCAAGGTTTAATGCAAACCACCTTCCCAATAAAAGGAAATTATCCACACCACTTCCTGTCTCACTGAAAGGACTGCTGTGGGTCAGCTAACGTCTGGAGTCTGCCTTCTGGGTACCAGTACCACTTTCCAAAAGAAACATCAAGTGGCCTTGAGTAAGTCCGAGAAAACTTAGAATGTACTTTGAGCTGGGAGGGCTTCCCTGGTGGCTCAGACAGTAAAGAATCTGCCTGCAGTGTGGAAGACCCTGGTTTGATCTCCAGGGTCTTCCTGGAGGTCTTCCAGGATCTCCAGGATCCTCCAGGAAGATCCCCTGGAGATGGGAATGGCTACCCACTCTAGTATTCTTCTCTGGAGAATTCCATGGACACAGGGGCCTGGCGGGTTATAGTCCAGGGGCTCACAAAGAGTCGGACACACCGAAAGGTGGTAGGTAGGCCCAAATGTTCCCTCAGACATGGTACTGATCTGAGAATGGATCCAACGTCATGGAAGTTTTGGTATTTGAGTTCAGGCCTATAAACTGTATAGAAAGTGGAAAATGGGGCATGGGGGTTGGGCCCTATGTGAATATTTAAGGACCACTAACTAGTTTATTTTGGGGGGCTCCAAAATCACTGCAGATGGTGACAGCAGCCATGAAATTAAAAGACACTTACTCCTTTGAAGAAAAGTTATGACCAACCTAGATAGCATATTGAAAAGCAGAGACATTACTTTGCCAACAGAGGTCTGGCTAGTCAAGGCAATGTTTTTTCATGTGGTCATGTATGGATGTGAGAGTTGGACTGTGAAGAAAGCTGAGCACCGAAGAATTGATGCTTTTGAACTGTGGTGTTGGAGAAGACTCTTGAGAGTCCCTTGGACTGCAAGGAGATCCAACCAGTCCATTCTAAAGGAGATCAGCCCTGGGTGTTCTTTGGAAGGAATGATACTAAAGCTGAAACTCCAGTACTTTGGCCACCTCATGCGAAGAGCTGACTCACTGGAAAAGACTCTGATGCTGGGAAGGATTGGGGGCAGGAGGAAGAGGGGATGACAGAGGATGAGATGGCTGGATGGCATCACCGACTTGATGGACATGAGTTTAAGTGAACTCCGGGAGTTGGTGATAGACAGGGAGGCCTCGTGTGCTGCAATTCATGGGGTTGCAAAGGGTCGGACATGACTGAGTGGCTGAACTGAACTAGTTGTTGGGGCTTCCCTGGTGGCTCAGAGGGTAAAGCGTCTGCCTACAATGCGGGAGACTCGGGTTCAATCCCTGGGTCGGAAAGATCCCCTAGAGAAGGAAATGGCAACCCACTTCAGTACTCTTGCCTAGAAAATCCCATGGACAGAGAAGCCTGGTAGGCTACAGTCCATGGGGTCGCTAGATCTTGAATGAAGTTTGAGGCCTCCAGGCTCAGCTTCCTCACCCTCAGTGATGTCGATAACCACTGTCCCCAACTGAGGCCATTGTGAGGGGCAGATAGGAGAAAGGCTGTGGAGGTGATCTGTACAGCATTGTGAAAATGTGTGAGCATGTGCCAAGCTCACCCACAATATGCCTTTATAGAGTCCTTCAGGCAGGAAGGCCTCAAAGTGCTTTTAACCTTGGCATTCTTAGTCAAGTGATAAAGGATTTCTGTGTATGTGCAGAGCATCTGTAACTTCCATCTGAGGTTCAAAGAGGTCTTTAACTTCCAAAGGGTTAAGAACTGCTGATCATGCATTCCCATCATTTTAAGGGATGTAAGAAGCAGGGAAACTGAGGCTTAAAGCCTCAAGCCAAGATCTTCGGATCCACATCACTTCGGATAGCTGATGAGAACTTTGAGTGTTAATGCAGTGCCTGTCCTTGCCTCTCCTTTTAATGAGCAAAAGCCCTGAGTCAGAGGAAAGAATTTCAAATGATGATCTATAAGGCCATAAACTGACTGGGTAGAAAAGGTATTTCTTTGACCTCTCTTTGCTCCCCTGAACTCATGGGGTCCTGAGTCTGGTCCATAACTCAGAACAGTCCAGGCTTCCTTACCTGGAACTCAGTGTAACCCTCCCGTGTCCCCCAAAAAGCTTACTCTAGGGGCAGAACCCAAGTTCATCCCACCCCAGACCTTGACTGTTGCCTTAGTCACAACCCATTCAAGCCTTGACCTGCTGTGCTTTCACTTCAAAGACTCAAATAAGTATGTGAAACTGTAGAGAGAAGAAAGAAAAATAACAACTTGACTAATGAAAGCAAGATGTAAAGGAAGGGGGCCAGAGTAAGCTATGGACACATTTAAAAGGATGAACTTGTATAGACAAATGTCAGATCCAGAACTTGAGAGCAGAAAAGTAACAGCTTAGACAAAGGGCACTGAAAAAAGTGAATTAACATCCACCCTTAGATGTTAGGGCTTTTCAATTGATGGTAACAGAGAAGGAAGGCTGCTCACAAAAGCTAATGTGATTATAGATTGTATTAATAGAAGTGTTAAGTGTGAGACAAAGGAGGTGATTGTCTTCCTCTACTCTGCCCTCATCAGTCCACATCAGCAGTGCTCTCTCAGTTTCACCCTGAACTTGAAGAAGACCAGTGATAAACTGGTCTCCTAAAGGACTTCTGGAGAAGAGTTTGAGGAGGGTGAAGGGATGCAGACACCAGAACATCCTTGCATCCACTGAAGGAACTGTGGATGAATAGCCAGTAGAAGAGATGTGAAGAATCTGCAAGCACTTTCTTAATATATGTCAAGGGATAACTTGGGATAAAGAAAGCAGCCTTACTCATGTGGCCTCCAAGGTCCAAACCAGTGTGCAGAAGCTATGGGGTCACATATTTCAGTTCATCACCAAAGACAGCTTGTCAGAATCAGAATGGACAAACTTATAAGGTAGTAAGCTCCCCATCACTGACAGTGTTCAAATAGAAACTTAGCAACTACTTGGTAAGGATGCTGGAGAACAGGGTCCTACACCAGGTAGAGTGTTGAGCTGGATGACAGCTGGTGTCCTGTTCGTCCCCAAGAGGTTAGGATTCTAAGGCTGGGTGTCAGAGCAAGGACATGAGAGCCATCTACCAAGACAACAGTGTCTCCACTCCCAGCGAGTCCGTGCAGACTGCAGTGGGTGTTCGCCCATCCCCTTGATATGTGTGAGAGAGAGATCCACTCCCTGGACTAACTTACCAAAGGCAAAGCATCACTTCTGGTTATGAGCCATGCAGTACTCAGCTTCTATGCCCAGAATGTTTCAAAATGGTATTGTCACCCAAGTATTAGAGATTAAAGTAACCTGGTGAGCCCAGGGCAGCCTCTCGAGTTTCCCCATCTATAAATGAGGGTGTGGGCCAAGGTACCTTCTGAGGACACATCTCAGACCTCTCTGAGTTTGTACTCCCCAGCTGGGGAGGGGCATCAAACCAGGCCCAGGAAGAGCCCAGGGCCAGGGGAGGTACCTTGTGATTTGGGAGGAGGAAGCACAAGATAATTCCTTATAGGAACAGAGGCACTGTTATTTAAAACAGACCACACTCAGCTTGACAAATATTGCAAGAATTTGCAGATTTTCCCCCTCATAAAACCCTCCCGTCTGCAGAGCCCACCCCAGCACCACATGTAGTGGGCTTCTACTTGCCAGCACTTGTTGCAGCTGACACTAACTGCTCCAAAGGACCTCTGGGGAGCCCACTCCAAACCCAGCTGCAGAGCTTCCGGGGAGGGAGGGACCGCAGGAGCAGGGCTGGACACTGGGCAGGCCCTTAGATTTCCAGTAAGGGTGGCCTGCGTCTGTGGCAGCCTGAGGCGCTCGGGAGCCCAGCACACAGCAGCCTAATAGCCCACGCTGCCCTGTGCCGCTTGGTAGCCGTGACAAATGCCAGTTAAAGTCCCACAAAGCTACCCTAATTACACCTTCCTCCTCCAAGCAGCCAAATGCATTCTCAGTCACTGCAGCGACCAGCCCCTATCCTTGGAGGGGGCCCAGCCTGGCATCTGCCGTGGGCCTGGGGAATTCACTGAGCCCACAGTACACAGAAGGACGGACAGACAGCTCACCTGGGCACTCTGACGTGGTCCCTCCCCAAGAGGACAAGTGCTCGGACCCGGAGCTCTGGCTCTGGGTTGCCTTAGCAAGAACTGCCTATATGACTCATGGGCAAACACATAATTAGCCTCGAAGCCCTGGGCTTTGTTGGCTGGTGGGTTGGGACTTTGGGATTTAATACCATCATTCACATTCCCTAAACACGAGCTTCCATGGAAGGAGACGCTTTCTTATTTCAATGCCACGGAGCAAAGATTTTGGAAAGAGCCTCGGAGACGGATGAGCTACCCAGTCTTGACTCTAAGCTGGAGTGTAAGTTTAGGTGAATTCTCCAGACCTCAGTTCCCCTCCTGTAAAGACTCCCAAGGCCCCTGGGCAGCTCTGATATCTTCCCAGAGACAGAATGGAGATTTGGCCTGAAGCCCCGCCATTCCCATCGCCCCTTACAGGTCGCGTGGACCCACCAGCACAGCCACCTTCTCACTGAGGCTTAAGGACCTCGTATCCATCTTTTCAGGCCCACCATGTTTCAGAAGTTTTCCAGGCAGGGTAACCCCGCTTGTTAACTGGTGCATTTTTACATAGCCAGTAGCCATTTCATGGATTGGGGAGCTCAGAGGGGGCCTTTGGGAGGCCACCTCCTAGCCCATCTGGGGAAACTGAGCCCCAGACAGGAGATCTCTCTCCCTGGCCTGTGTCCTTCCCCCAGAGAGGCCTCCCAAAACATGGCTTCGTGTGCCCTGAATGGTGCCCCATTCACCGAGAGAGCTGTATTGTCTCTCCCTCACTCAGCCAGTGTCAGCCTCGGTCCAGCTGCTCCTCTATACATGGTCCACTGGATCTGAAGTCACTATGAGGCTCACTGCATCCTAACCTCCCATCTCACTGATATGAGGTAACCACCCCCTACCCCAATCAGTATACAAACACTGTCTGGAAGTACCTGGGAAGTTTGCTTAACAGAACCGACCTCACGGCATCACATCAATGACGATTACATGTAAAGCACTTAGACTTGCTCTCGGCCCCGAATGAGTACCTACTAAATGTTACTTACAATTATTGTTCATCCACCTGTTGAGTAAAATCAGAATCTCTGGAGGCTCCACCCACAGAGCTCCTGACCATGAGGTCTGGGATGAGTGGGTGCCCAGGACCCTGCACATTTAACAAATCCCCCAAGTGACCCCTGATACAGGGGTCCACAGCCCTTACCACCACTTGAGACCTAGGTCAGCTGGGACCCCACACTCCTGATATGTGTCAATTACTGCCAAGCAGTAAAGAGAGACTGAAGCCTGGATGGGGGGAGCTAAAGGTCAGGCCACAGACCTGGTCCAGCCCCCTCTGTCACTATTTCCTTCGGTGGTCCTTTCTCCATCCCTGTCATAAATCTGGGGTCTGAACTGAGTTGAATCCAGCAGTGGAGGCTGCTTCCAGGAGCAGCACTTAGATGGCAGGGCATCAAAGGTACCAGGGTCCTCTGAGCCCATCTGATCTAACCATCTGGTCAATGTGTAGAGAGGAAAGCTAAGGTAGTCAGAGGAATGAGGGGTCTTGCCTAAGGTCACATAATCAATGGAAGACTCCAGACACCCAGATCAGGGCTCTGTCTAACCATAATGCTTGGTGACCCCCTGAACCTTAACATGAGGCTTTAGGGTCTCATCAACCACATGTCTGGCAGCACCTGGAAGCAGAAAGAGGTGGCTTCTCTCTCTTCATCCTAAAATGATCTCAGGTTTATCTACAGTCCACCCTCTAGCTGCCCAGCATGATTATTCAAGGTCAAGTGCCTCTCCCAACTCCCAGGCTGCATGGTCTGAGAGATGTTCTTCCTCAAGTCTGCCCTGATGCTTATGTTTGCTCCGTTTCACCTGAGTGCCCTGGAGGAGTGCAGGGAAGGAACCAGAGGGATTGATCCCATCATCTCAATACACAGCCCCGTTACTTTACCCCCAAACACATCCTGGAACCCCAAAGGAAGAGTGGCCACATCCTCATCCCCCACCTGGTTCAATCATTGACCCCATCTCTCATGGCCCACCAAAGTCAATATACAGTTCATTTGTTTAAAGAAGAAAATGAAAAAGAAAAAGCCAGTCCTTTCCAGCCCCAGGGTTAGAAGAGGTAGGGCTTCCTAAAGAGGCCAGAGCAGGGCTGTAATTAGGGTGGCAGAAGCAGCAGAAGATACCAACAAACTTGCCAGCAGACCAAAGAGATACTCCTACTTGGGGCTTTTATTTTAAAAGCCTTGGACTACAGCCCCCTTCTCAGGGTAACACCTGGGGGGCCCAACTTTGATAAAAATGGATCAGCCCCTCCTCAA
The DNA here is from genome assembly GCA_935064755.1 of Tragelaphus eurycerus. NCBI lineage: Eukaryota > Metazoa > Chordata > Mammalia > Artiodactyla > Bovidae > Tragelaphus > Tragelaphus eurycerus. The sequence goes on along the minus strand of CAKXYN010000018.1, from coordinate 25,832,979 downwards.
AGGATCTTGAAAGAAGTTTCTAAATCCCGTGTTCCCAAAGCCCATGGAGGCAGTGAAACCAGAAGCGGGAGTCAGTCTTTGGTGGTCAGGACTCAGCGAAGCAAATTGCCATGTGTGATCGCTGCCCCAGGAGCGTGCGCTGGCAGGACAGAGTTAGAACAGCTTCTGCCCCAGCTCTCCTGACTTCTCCCCATCTGGATCTACTTCCACCCACACCCCACCCCACCCCCTTCCATTTGCTGAGCAAGCCAAGTAGTGTCTCCAGCCCTAGGAGAGCCTTCCATGTCCTGACTTTCTGCAGGGTCTGTTCAGAACCCTTCCCCCTGGCCCTGACCTCTCTCACATACTTGTCTCCTCCCCACAGAGCCTGCCTGGCTGACTCAAGACCACAGGCAAATACAATGGTTTGGCCCTGAATGTACCCCAGATGTTCAGTCGAGGCAGTGTAAGAAGTGACATTAGAGAAGTTCTAAATTATGGAGCCAGTGGTGCCCACACTGGTTGAGATACGGTGATACAATCCTAAAGGAGAAGCCAGAGCATTTCAGATGGGCATCTAGCACCTTCAGTCTGAGTGATGTGTCATCCAAGAGAGTCCCAGCCCACTCAGAGGTCACGCATTTGGCCCTGGAAGTAGACTGGCACTCTCACATTCAGCATGGCTGGGAAACTCTAGAAAAGTTCTGGTTTTCCACAGTTGGTTCCTTGGCCCCACTTCTGTCTCTGTGTGTGAGCAGAGAAGCTGGTAAAGGTACAATGGTCACAGTCTTAAATGCAAACCACCCTCATCACAAATCCATCTTCAGCCCTGACTCTCTCCGCCCAAAGCCATTAGCGGCCAAGGCAAGAGGGGAAAGTGGCCTAAGCCACACACAAACTTAGCATCCGGAAAAACTCTGAATCCACAGTGGAATTCCAAACTGGAATCCAAACCAGACATTAGAACATCTGCTGAAGCTGCTTTTGTAGCAACTGTGAGTCAGTCTATGAAAAGAGGACAGTTCTTGCCTGGGGAGCCCCCAGCAATCCCTGAGAGACCCAAATTCACCATGGACCACTGGTGGCCACCATAGTAAGTGCTGAAGAAGAGGACCTGCGTTTGAATCATCTGAAACTTAAAAAAGAGAAAACTCTTCTCCCGATGGAGCTAGTATCCTGAAAGAGGTACACTTGATGGGTAACTGGTGTGATAATTTAGTCAACTTTCCATGCGTCTTGCCAATCTAAAACATCGTCTCAGCATCTCAGGTCGACATCAGGGATGGGTAGGACCAGTGGAGCCAGAGGCGGGTCAGGGATCAGGAGAGGCGGGCTGTGGCCCCAGGCGCCTGGGCAGCAGGGAGGCGCGTTCTGAGAGCATCCTCAGGCACCGCGCCAGCCCGGCCTCTTCTGGACTCTCTTCCCCGGGGGAGCGGGGTCAGCAGAAAGAGAAGGGGAGGGCAGCCGGGTCCTTCCAGTCCGGTAGGAGGGAACGAGGAGGCAGGAGGCCGACCCGCCTACTTACCAGCAGCTCGGCGCCTGCCCGCCTGCTTGCCGTCGACCAGAGGGAGCCGGAGAGGAGGACGTGGGGCGGCTCAAGGCTGCAGCATGAGTGCGGCTCCTGGGTCCTCCGCGTATTTAAGGGCTGCCTGGCGTGAGTCACCGCCAGGGGCAGTGTCGGCGCGGTGGCAGGGAGGGGGCGCGCGCCACTGCAGCGCCCGACGTGCGAGGACAGCCGTGTGGCATCCCCCAGGGAGGCAAGCCTGCAGCGCTCAGGGGAAGGGGTTTCCTTCTGCCAGATTTTGTGCTATTTTTTTGGCCCGGGAACCAGGGTGGGAAGGGAGCATTGTTTGTTTTTTTGAACACGTTTTCCTCTTGTCTGTTTTTCTCCAGTGTTTCTTTTGGACTTTCAATGGCATTGGCTGCTGCGGTTCTAAGAAAGGGCTGTGGCTCTAGAAAAAGCATCTGTCTTTTCCGTTTAAACCTTGTATTCAGAAGTAATTTCAAGTTTACAGAACATTTTCAAGAATAATACAAGGAACTCTCTTATTTGCTTAACCCAGTTGACCCTGTGTTAACATTTTGGGAAAATTCTGAGGCAAGTTACCCCCAGGGTGTCACTCCTAAAAACAGTGTTTCAATTCCCTTCTGACATCATCCTCTGTCCCCTCACTGCCCCTCACAGAAGTGGGTACACAGGGTGTTCAGAAGTGGGTGACACAGGACCTGTCAGAGTGAGGGTCTCCCTATGCCCTGCACCTCTGCATTGAAGCCATCAACCTGCTGCCCCAGTGGGAGGGTAAGAAACCATTTCTGTGCATAGCATCACCAAGAGGGCCTGGGAAGGGAAAAAGAAGTCATAGTTGGAGGGGTGGGGAGGCTGTTAAGCCCCAGCTTCTCCAAGGTGGAGCCTCAACAAGGTATGAGCCACGCTGGACTAAGCCACCTGCCCTCTTCGGCTCAAGTTACCCTCGCAGCCAAGTGGGGAGAGTGATATTTACACACAGTGCCTCATGGGATGCCGAGAGTCTTAATTAATGTTTGCACTGTGCTTCGAGATCTATGATGAAAGGAAAACATAAAAGTGCGTAGTGTTATTATTGAAATAGTCATTTGGGTGGCTTGCCATGGTCAAGCCCTTCAACCTGAATCATGCTACATTCCTCCTCACCATGGCCCCATGATTCAGAGCCAGAAACAAAAAGTCCCCAGTCCATTAAGTCATACTGGCCCAAGAGGGGCAGGCATAACTTGGAGGGGATCCCCACACAGCTCCCAGCTGTCCTCTTCAGCCACCAGCCTCCCTTCCAAATAATAGTCCACATGGAGAACTCCCTTCAACCCCTTACTCCCATGCAACCTCCACAGCCCCAAATTTGAGTCTTCAACTTTCTTTCCTTAGAACCTATAAGAATAAGAATATTCCCTCTTTATTTTCTTTCCTCCCTTCCCAATCCTGACACCCAGCTGCCCTGTGCTAAGCTCCATCCTGGGAGCTGTTGGGCAACACAGGGATGAATCAGAAACGTTTCCTGCCATTCAGTGAGCCCCTACTGTGAACCAGAAAGCACACAGGCACCTTATTGCGTTTATGCATTACTTTGTCTGCACTGGGTTTCACAGCTTCACCACTATTGACATTTGGGGTCAGAGGATTCTTTGTCATGGGAGCTGTCCTATGTATTGTAGGATGCTTAGGCATCCCTGACCTCTACCTGGGGCTTCCTGGGTGGTGCTTGTGGTAAAGAACCTGCTTGCCATTGCAGGAGTTGTTGGAAACTCTGGTTTGATCCCTGGGTCAGGAAGATCCCCTAGAGTACGGCATGGCCACCCATTCCAATCCCATGGACAGAGGAACCTGGTGGGTAACAGTCCATGGGGTCTCAAAGAGTCAGACATGACTGAAGCAACTTTGCATGCACGCGTGCAAGACCTCTGCCCACTAGATACCAGAAACATCCCTCCCAAGTTGTGACAACCAAAAATGTCTCTACCCAGTGCCAAATGTCCCCTAGGAATTCAATACAGACACACTCGTGTGCATACACAAAGACATGGCCAAGAACCAATGATTACCAAATAAGCCTGTGAGTGGGAGTAATTGCCCGCATTTTACAGATAGAAAAACTGAGGCCCTGGGCAGTTAACTAATTTCCCCAAGGCCACCTACTAAGTGGCGAATCTAAAATTCAAACCTTAGATTCTTTGTTGTATGCTATTTCCACCACATTGTATGCTTGGATACACATAATACTATAGACAGAAGTGTGACTGTGTGGTGACTGGTACAGAGTGAGGATTAGAAGGGGAGGCCCGTGACAGGTCACTGATAGAAGCTTCCTTGGGATAAGGTTGGTACCTCTGGGTGCATTTGAAGGGATAGGACTTGAGTCTCATGTAAAAAGTGACCTAAAAAGATGAGCAGAGGGAATTCCTTGGTGGCCCAGTGGTTAGGACTTGGTGCTTTCACTGCTTTGGCCCAGGTTCAATCCCTTCTTGGGGAACTAAGATCCCACAAGCCTCATGGTGGGGCAAAAATAATAGATAAATAATTTTGTAATTAAAAATAGAAAGATGAGTTGGATCTGGAAATGCAGAGACAATTCAGGAAAATCCTGGAGTCGGAGCAAGAAGGAGAGAGAGCTCACAGTCAAACACTGTATGAGCCCAAGGTGCGTGACGGCCCCAGAGGGGAGGCCTGGGGCGCCTTTCCGAGGGGGTGGGGATGCCCCTCTGCAGGCAGGAGGGAGCCCGCAAAGGTTTCGGAGGAGGGGACTGGCACAGTCCCAGCCACGCTGCTGGAGGTGTATACAGCAGGGTTCCCAGGTTTCATGGAGGACCCATGGGTGCTCACAGAGAAAGCAGTTTCCAGAGCACTTCTATCATTTTCTCTGTCCTTATGACCAGCCCTAGGTTTCAGTACAGTAACTGGGCTGTGCAGGGGGGACTGTTTCCCACATTAACAGTGTCTATGGGCAACAGTTGCACACAACCATGTATAAAATAGACAGACATCAAGGACCTACTGTATAGCACAGGGAACTAAATTCAGTATCTTGTAATAACCTATAATAGAAAAGAATTGAGAAAAAAGAATATGTAAGATCCCCTGGAGAAGAGATAGGCTATCCCCTCCAGTATTCTTGGGCTTCCATGGTGGCTCATCTGGTAAAGAATCCGCCTGCAGTGTGAGAGACCTGGGTTCAATCCCTGAGTTGGGAAGATCCCCTGGAGAAGGAAACGGCTACCCACTCTAGTATTCTGGCCTGGAGAATTCCACAGACTCTATAGTCCATGGGGTTGCAAAAAGTCGGACACGACTGAGCAACTTTCACTTCACATACATAGAACTGAATCACTTTGCTATACAATTGAAAGTAACACAATATTGTAAATCAACTATACTTCAATTAAAGAAAAAAAGAGTGAGTGTATGTGGGGATCTAGCTACAGGACGTCTGGATTTCTGCTCACTGAGCCCCTCTTTTTCATGGGGAGGCATATTCTCTGCTACAGGGAAAGCAAAATGATCCAAGCCAGTCCCCAGAAGTGAGATCTATTACTGGTGAAAGTAAAAGCCTGATTCACTCCCCGCAGGCCCTGTAAACTTCAGAACTCACTTTCCAGCCCCCCTGGGAGAACCAGAAGGGCCAGGTTGTCTCAGAGTCTCAGGGAACTCTGCACTCCCACCCACCCACATTTCTCTAATTTGGGGAACAAGCACAGAACCCAGGGAATTGGGGGCCATGTGATCTAGTCTCCCCACTGAGGAGGAAGCCCCTCCACCTCCACCTCAAGAGATGAAGTTATAACTCTGCTTGGTCTGCTTCCAGAGTGGGGAGGTCATTACCACACAGTGAAGTCCCCTGGTAGTTGGGCAGAATAAAAAAAATGGAGACACTTAGGAGTGGGAAAGATGTGTGTGGTTTTATGCACTTTGATGGGAATATAAATTGGTGGAGCAGTAGGTACCAAAATTCAAAACGTGTAAATCCATTTACCAGCATCAGTGCGAGATACACAGATGGGAAAATGTGTGGGCAAGAAGCTACATGTTCAAGATGGGTCCATGCAGCATTGTTGGCAATAATAGATCATTGTAAACAATGCAGATGTCCATCCATAAGACAATGATTCCATGCATCATGAAACCCCTGCTGCTGCTAAGTCGCTTCAGTTGTGTCCGACTCTGTGTGACCCCATAGACAGCAGCCCACCAGGCTCCCCCGTCCCTGGGATTCTCCAGGCAAGAACACTGGAGTGGGTTGCCATTTCCTTCTCCAATGTATGAAAGTGAAAAGTGAAAGTGAAGTCGCTCAGTCATACCAAGCAGCTAATTTAAAAGATGGGTTCATCTCTGTTTGCTAAGAAAGAAAAATATATGATGTTTTCAGCAGACTAATATATAGTGTGTTAGTTGCTCAGTCATGCCTGACTCTGCACCCCATGGACTGGAGCCTGCCAGGCTGTTCTGTCCATAGAATTCTCCAGGCAAGAATACTGGAGTGGGTTGCCATTCCCTACTTCAGTAGATCTTCCCAACCCAGTGATAGAACCCAGGTGTCCTGCATTGCAGGCAGATTCTTTACCGTCTGAGCCACCAGGGAAGTGCATTATTGCACTAATTGGTTTTAGGAAAACACTCTGTTGATCACAATCACTCAAAAAGCCAGATGGTACAAAACTTCAGTTTTCCCACTGCATGGCTCTTCACTGCCTATGGGGTCAGCCTGGCACAGGCATCCAGGGCCTGTCCCCCTGCTGCTGCTACTGCTGCTAAGTCGCTTCAGTCGTGTCCGACTCTGTGCAACCCCATAGATGGTCTCCTACCAGGCTCCTCTGTCCCTGGGATTCTCCAGGCAAGAACACTGGAGTGGGTTGCCATTTCCTTCTCCAATGCATGAAAGTGAAAAGTGAAAGTGAAGTCACTCAGTCATACCAAGCAGCTAATTTAAAAGATGGGGACCACATGGACTGCAGCCTACCAGGCTTCTCCGTCCATGGGATTTTCTGGGGGAGAGTACTGGAGTGGGGTACTTCTCTCCTTTCCAAGGTGGCCCTGTTCAGCCCTCACCTGTTCTTCCCCTCCCAGTGGCCCAGCTGTCTTGGAGGCAGAGAAGGCCATGGCCCCTGAGTTCCAGATGCATGGTTATAGTTCCAAGCTCATTCCCACAGCCCTGGCTCCTCTCTGAAGGAGGAATTTTAGTTTTTCCTCAGAGAAGTGAATCCCAAAGACAGACATCGCTTTTGCTCACCTGGACAGCCTTTTATAACAGGACTGGGATGCAGCCACCACCTGTCTCTGATCACTTACTCTGTTTTATAAAAAACGAACACATACAAGGAGGAACAACAGAGGACATGCAGGTAAGAGAAAATTTCAACCAGCTATACATCTGTATTTGTGTGTAAATTAATATATACATACACGCTTACTCCTTGGAAGGAAAGTTATGACCAACCTAGATAGCATATTCAAAAGCAGAGACATTACTTTGCCAACAAAGGTTCGCCTAGTCAAGGCTATGGTCTTTCCTGTGGTCATGTATGGATGTGAGAGCTGGACTGTGAAGAAGGCTGAGGGCCGAAGAATTGATGCTTTTGAACTGTGGTGTTGGAGAAGACTCTTGAGAGTCCCTTGGACTGCAAGGAGATCCAACCAGTCCATTCTGAAGGAGATCAGCCCTGGGATTTCTTTGGAAGGAATGATGCTCAAGCTGAAAGTCCAGTATTTTGGCCACCTCATGCGAAGAGTTGACTCATTGGAGAAGACTCTGATGCTGGGAGGGATTGGGGGCAGGAGGAGAAGGGGACGACAGAGGATGAGATGGCTGGATGGCATCATTGACTCGATGGATGTGAGTCTGAGTGACCTCCGGGAGTTGGTGATGGACAGGGAGGCCTGGCATGCTGCAATTCATGGGGTTGCGAAGAGTCGGACACGACTGAGCGACTGATCTGATCTGATCTGATATATATTAATACATATACATTAATACATTGTCTATATCTCATATGTAAACACATAGAAAAAGATCAAGAAAGAAACATACAAAATTGCTACAGTAGTGGGGAGCAGGGAGCAATGATGAAGGAGGATTTTTTTATAACTGTGTATTGTTTTATGTTTCTCTTAAGAAAATACACAAATGAACTTAATTCTAAAACAGAAAGAGACACACGAACACAGAAAACAAACTTATGAATACCAAAGAGGAAAGGGAGGTGAAGGGAGAGATAAATTAGGAGGCTGAGACTAATTTATGCACACTAATATGTGTAAAATAGATAAGCAACAAGGACCAACTGTAGAGCACAGAGGACTGTACATCAGAAACTTAAACAATATTGTAAATCAACTATACTACAATTTTAAAATTTTAAATGAACATATATTGTTGAATTGCATCTAATTGATCATTAGAATGACTATTTTAAAAGATAAATATAAAATTCTATTTTTTAATGTTTTATTTTATTGCATTGAAACCTATCTCCCTGGGCCCTCTACCAATGGTTCTCTCCCCCACTTCAGGCCCCATCATGCCCGCTGTCACCCATGTGCCAACCCCTTGGATGCTTGGAGCCCATGAGCAGGCTCACCCCTTTCCAGAGCCCTCTCCTCTCCTACCCCTTTGGACACATCACACAGTCACTTCCCTCCACCATCCTGGTTGCTCAGCTTGGAGGCCCAGCATTCACTCAGCAAACAGTGTTCAGTGAAAAGCAGGTCTGGCCAGGGGCCTGGATACAGAAATGAATTTGTCTGAAAGGGACTCAAACACGTGAATAGTCACAATCAAGCATAAGGCCTGAGTGAGGTGGGGCCACACAAGGGAGCTGCTCAGCCTGCCTGAGCTGCAAGAGGAAGGCTTCCCCTCGGAGATGACTCTTGGTCTAAGCCTGGTAGGATGGGCAGGCCTTTGGGCACTCTGAGAAGAACAAATGGCATTTGCAAAGGCACACAGGCATCAAAGACCATGACATATCCAAGTTGTAGCAAATAAACCACAGGCAAGGTGTGTGTGAGGGTTCTGTAGCAGCACCATCTAGGGAAGAAAGCAAAGTGTGCTGTGTGAAGGGTCCCACCAGCTGGACTCATTCTGCAGGCCATGGAGGGCCATGGAAAGGTTTAGTCAAGGAGAGATTTATCAGCTTGGGGTCAAGCAGTGGTTTTCAACCAAGAGTGTCCCCCAGGGGACATTTGGCAATGACTACAGACATTTTTGGTTGTCACAACTTGGAGAATGCAAGTAGCCTCTAGTGAGTACAGGTCAGAGATATTTCTAAACATCTTCCCAGACATGGGACAGTACCCCTACAACAAAGAATTATCCGAGCTGAGATGTCAAGAGGGCAGAGGTTGAGGATGGACAGCTCTGGCAGCAGTACAGAAGATGGATTGCATGGGAGGAGGGGGTAGGGGTATGGAGACGTGAAAACAATTACAGCAATAGCGCAGAGGGGAGACGGTGAAAGCCTGAGCTAAGACAAGACAAGGACTGAGAGAGAGACCTGAATTAAACATGATATTAGGAGTTAAACTGGTAAAATGTAGTGATGGATTGGTTATGGTGGTTAAGTGAGAGCTGTTACTATATGGATAAGATGACAACAAAGTGAGCCAAAAAAGGCAAGAGTTTAAATGAGTGATTATTTTCCATCTAGAGGTGGAATGGTGCTGCATCAGGTACTGAGTTCCCATCTATCTGATTGAGATGGAATTCCCATCTCAAACCATGGTTGCCATCTCATATCCAAAAGAGCTGCTCCAGCTCCAGCCTTCACATTCATATTCCAGCCAAAGGAAAAGCAAGGAAAGAGGAAGCAAAGGACTCAGTCCTTTTCTTTACAGAAATGACCTAGAGGCTATACATACCACTTCTGATCACATTCCATCAGTCAGAATTTAGTTGCGTGGCTGCCGCTACTTGTAAGGGAAATGCAGTCTTGAGCTGAGTGCCATGTATAAAAGCAAAGCTCTTATAACTATGGAAGTAGGGGTGAGCAGCCTCCGAAGAACTCGCAGCAGTCCATGCCACAGGTGATCAAAGAGAAAAAAATTATGAAGGAAAACGGGCAGGTGTTCAGCTTGAGTGACTGAGTGGGTGGTGGGTTCTGTTAAGAGGAGGAAACACAGGGAAGGGCATGTGGGGAGATGGCAGAGTCACTTGGACAGACTGTATTTGAGCCCTATGGGACCACAATGTCGACTGTTTAGCAGAGTCCAAGATCAGGCTCTGAGCTCAGGGGGAGGGTCTGGTGGGGGGATGGAGATGTGAGGAACTGTCAATAAGGACACTGTCCAGGAAAGATGCTGGATGTGGAGTCCAAGAACCCCAGCCATTCAAGCAGGCTCTACACATAGAGGAGGAGAGGGAGAGGCCACCTGTGACCCCCTGAGATCGCCTGTCGAAGCATATGCTGTGCAGGAGCACTTTTCTAGGGAGACAGCTTGTGGCTGGCATCAGATTCTCAGGGGTCTGGGTGCAGAGTAAGAAGGTAAGAAGGGGTTCAGAAGGGCAGTCTGGGGCTCCCCAATATTATTGAGGCAGGCAGAAGAAGAGGAGCCCAGCAGAGGGACCAGAAAGCAGTAAGGAAGGGAGTAGTGCTGAGCAGCAGGATGGAGAATTAAGATGGGGACGGTGGTTGATGGGTGGGGCCTATAGACATGGCAGTAGTGTGCAGGACTAGAGCAGATGTAGGAGACAGGGTCCCCGAGGGAAGGATGGGAGAAACCGCCCATCCTGGAGGGGACACGGGGCTTTTGGGGGTGACAGAGGATTAAATGTGTTGGAGGTTGAGTGCAAATGTCCAGCAGAGAGAGTAGGATTGTGAAGAGAGAGATAGTGCAGATTATATCTTCTTCTTGAAACCAGTTCCTGACACCAGCTTCAGGTGGGACCACAGCTGCACCCTTTTCTTGCTGCCACAGAAAAGGGCTCAGACTGCTGGAGTGTCTTCCACCTCTGCCTGTCTTCTCTGACTGGGTCCTTGATAAGTTAATCACCTCTCTAAGCCTCCTTGTCTCTGTGTGTGAACTCAGATGAGAAGAATAATCATGGGTGAAACACCCAGCTCAATCCTGATCACAGAAGGTTTCTCAGTGCTTGGGAGGGCCCTTCTCTCCTCCCCATCCTCCCCTTCTTACAGGACAGCTGCTTTTTACTTCTCAGGGAAAGGACAGTCTTTAAGAAAATGACTTTATAATCTTCCTACTTGTCCCAAAGTGTCAGGATTTGGGCCATTTAAAGGATTGTACACCTGCCTCCTGAAGAAAGAATGAAATGCTTAAAATACACAGAGTAGGACAAACAAATTAATGGGACAAACAAGTGGAAAGTCATCTTATTTTTTTTCCATCATAGTTTATTACAGGTTCTTGAATATAGTTCCCTGTACTCTATAGTAGGTCTTTACTGTTTATCTATTCTATATATAGTAGTGAGTATCTGTTAATTCCAAACTCCTAGTTTATCTCTCCCCATTCTTTCCCCTTTGGAAATTCTAAATTTGTTTTCTATTTCTGTGAGTCTGATTCTGTTGTGTAAATCAGTTCATTTGTTTCATTTTCTAAGATTCATATGTAAGTGATATCATAGGATATTTGTCTCTCTGTCTGACTTACTTCACTTAGTATGGTAATCTCCAGATCCATTCATGTTGCTGCAAATGGCATATCTCATTCTGTTTTCTGGCTGAGTAATATTCCATTATATGTATAACACATCTTCTTTATCCATTCCTCTGTTGGTGGACATTTAAGTTGCTCCCGCATATTGGCTGTTGTAAAGAATGCAGGTGTGAACTTAGGGGTACATGCATCTTTTCCAATCAGAGTTTTGTCGGGATATATGCCTGTGGGATTTCTGGATCATATGGTAACTCTATTTTTAGTTTTTAAAGGACCCTCCATACTGTTCTCCATAGTGGCTGCACCGATTTACATTCTCACCAACAGTGTAGGAGGGTTCTGAAAGTTACCTTCTTAAAATCCTCTGTGACAACTCCCAGACTCATCTCCATCCATAACTGGTTATTAATGGTAGTTCTCCAAGTGTCATGAGATGGTTCTTTATCCTCGCGTTCTGTTCCTGATGATGATGATGATGTGTTTAGAGTTATGAGTGTCCCAAGGAGGCTGTTTGGTCAGAGGCTGTCAAGCCTAGAAGCAGTGGGTGGAGGAGAGAGGATTTCACACGTGAAAAAGCAATCTTAACAACAAACAACCCAATTAAAACATAGGCAAAGGACTTGAGTAGATATTTCTCCAGGAAGATATACAACTGGCCAACAAGCACATGAGTAGATGCTCAACATCAGTAGTCATCAGAGAATTGCAAACCAAAACCATATGTATCGCTTCACACTCATTAGGATGTCTGCTATTCCCAAAATAGAACCTAGTAAATGTTGAAGAGGATGTGGAGAAATTGGAGCCTTTGTGTGTTGCTGGTGGGAATGTAAAAATGGTACAAATGTTGTATATAAAAACATGGTGGCTTCTCAAAAAATTAAACAAAGCAAGGACCTCTACTCAGTACTCTGTAGTAAACAATATAGGAAAAAGATCTGAAAAAGAATAGATATATCTATTTGAATAACTGAATCACTTTGCTGAACACCAGAAACTGATGCGTTGTAAATCAACTGTACTACAATATAAAATAAAATTAAACACAGCATTATTGTATGACCCAGCAACTTCACACACACACACACACACACACACACACACATATATGTTGTTGTTTAGTCACTAAGTTGTGTCCAACTCTTTGTGACCCCATGAACTATAGCCCATGAGGCTCCTCTGTCCACGGGATTTCTCAAGCAAAAATACTGGAGTAGGCTGCCATTTCCTTCTCCAGGAGGATCTTCCCAACCAGGGATCGGACGCAGGTCTGCTGCATGTCTCCTGTATCACAGAGAGGTTCTTTACTACTAAGCCTGGGAAGCCAAATTTGGAAGACTCAGCAGTGGCCACAGGACTGGAAAAGGTCAGTTTTCATTCTGATCCTAAAGAAAGGCAATGCCAACGAATGCTCAAACTACTGTCCAATTGCACTCATCTCACACACTAGTAAAGTAATGCTCAAAATTCTCCAAGCCAGGCTTCAGCAATATGTGAACCGTGAACTTCCTGATGTCCAAGCTGGTTTTAGAAAGGGCAGAGGAACCAGAGATCAAATTGCCAACATCCACTGGATCATGGAAAAAGCAAGAGAGTTCCAGAAAAACATCTATTTCTGCTTTATTGACTATGCCAAAGCCTTTGACTGTGTAGACCAAAATAAACTGTGGGAAATTCTGAAAGAGATGGGCATACCAGACCACCTGACCTGCCTCTTGAGAAATCTGTATGCAGGTCAGGAAGCAACAGTTAGAACTGGACATGGAACAATAGACTGGTTCCAAATAGGAAAAGGAGTACGTCAAGGCTGTATATTGTCACCCTGCTTACTTAACTTATATGCAGAGTACATCATGAGAAATGCTGGACTGGAAGAAACACAAGCTGGAATCAAGATTGCCAGGAGAAATATCAATAACCTCAGATATGCAGATGACACCACCCTTATGGCAGAAAGTGAAGAGGAACTAAAAAGCCTCTTGATGAAAGTGAAAGAGGAGAGTGAAAAAGTTGGCTTAAAGCTCAACATTCGGGAAACTAAGATCATGGCATCTGCCATCACTTCATGGGAAATAGATGGGAAACAGTGGAAACAGTGTCAGACTTTATTTTTATCGGCTCCAAAATCACTGCAGATGGTGACTGCAGCCATGATATTAAAAGACACTTACTCCTTGTAAGGAAAATTATGTCCAACCTAGATAGCATATTCAAAAGCAGAGACATTACTTTTCCAAAAAAGGTCTGTCTAGTCAAGGCTCTGGTTTTTCCTGTGGTCACGTATGGATGTGAGAGTTGGACTGTGAAGAAGGCTGAGCGCCGAAGAACTGATGCTTTTGAACTGTGGTGTTGGAGAAGACTCTTGAGAGTCCCTTGGACTGCAAGGAGATCCAACCAGTCCATTCTGAAGGAGATCAGTCCTGGGATTTCTTTGGAAGGAATGATGCTAAAGCTGAAACTCCAGTACTTTGGCCACCTCATGCAAAGAGTTGACTCATTGGAAAAAACTCTGATGCTGGGAGGGATTGGGGGCAGGAGGAGAAGGGGATGACAGAGAATTAGGTGGCTAGATGGCATCACTGACTCGATGGACGTGAGTCTGAGTGAACTCTGGGAGTTGGTGATGGACAGGGAGGCCTGGCGTGCTGCGGTTCATGGGGTCGCAAAGAGTTGGACATGACTGAACGACTGAACTGAACTGAACTGGGAAGCCTATATATACTTGTCGAAATGACCTGAAAGGTTGGTTCTATGACCTGTTCACATTGGGTGAACCAGGAACCAGCTCATTTAGACTGGGTGTCTGTGCTTATCTTTTTCAAAAACAACTCATTTTTATTTGCATAGGAAAACATTTCACCAGTTAAACAAGGATCTTCAACTCTGTCCCACATAATTCGATATGAGAATTGCTTTTTTTGTGTTTTAAAATACATATAATGTAAAACTTAGCATTTTAACCATTTTTAGGGGTACAGTTTAGTGGCATTGGCAACCCACTCCAGTGTTCTTGCCTGGAGAATCCCAGGGACAGGGGAGCCTGGTGGGCTGCCATCTATGGGGTCACACAGAATCGGACACGCCTGAAGTGACTTAGCAGCAGCAGCAGCAGGGGTACAGTTCAGTGGCATTGCTATGCTATGCTAAGTCACTTCAGTCATGTCCGACTCTGTGTGACCCCATAGACGGCAGCCCACCAGGCTTCCCCATCCCTGGGATTCTCCAGGCAAGAACACTGGAGTGGGTTGCCATTTCCTCCTCCAATGCATGAAAATGAAAAGAGAAAGTGAAGTCTCTCAGTCATGTCCGACCCTTAGCGACCCCATGGACTGCAGCCTACCAGGATCCTCCATCCGTGGGATTTTCCAGGCAAGAGTACTGGGGTGGGGTGCCATTGCCTTCTCCGTCAGTGGCATTAGGCATATTCATATTATTGTGCAACCATCATCACCATCCATCTCAAAAGTTTTGAATTGCCCCAAACTGAGACTCTGCACCCATGAAGCACTGGCTCCCCATGCCTCCCTCTCTTAACCCCTGGCAACCAACCACCATTCTACTTTCTACCTTAATGAATATGAATGCTTAGGCACTTCATATAAGCTGTGTCATACAGCATTTGTCCTTTTAGACATTTGGGTTGCTTCTCCCTTTTGGTTATTATGAATAATGCTGCAATTAACATGGGTGTACACTTATCTTTCAAGTCATTTAGAGATACACATGGCAGAAAGTAAAGAGGAACTAAAGAGCCTCTTGATGACAGTGAAAGAGGAGAGTGAAAATGCAGGCTCTTAACTCGGCATTCAAAAAACTAAAATCATGGCATCACTTCATGGCAAATAGATGGGGAAAAAATGAAACAGTGACAGACTTTATTTTCTTGAGCTCCAAAATCAATGAGGATGATGACTTGAGCCATGAAATTAAAAGACGCTTGCTCCTTGAAAGAAATCTATACCAGACCCAGACAGCGTATGGAAAAGCAGAGACATTATTTTGCTGACAGAAGTCCATCTAGACAAAGTTCCATCTAGTCAAAGCTATGGTTTTTCCAGTGGTCATGTATGGATGTGAGAGTTGGGCCATAAAGAAGGCTGAAAGCCAGAGAATTGATGCTTTTGAACTGTGGTGATGGAGAAGACTCTTGAGAGTCCCTTGGACTGCAAGGAGATCCAACCAGTCCATCCTAAAGATCAGTCCTGGTTGTTCATTGGAAGGACTGATGCTGAAGCTCCAATATTTTGGCCACCTGATGTGAAGAACTGACTTATTGGAAAAGACCCTGATCCTGGGAAAGATTGAAGGCAGAAGGAGAAGGAGACAACAGAGGATGAGATGGTTGGATGGCATCATTGACTCAATGGTCATGAGTTTGAACAAGCTCTGGAAGATGGTGAGAGAGAAGCCTGGCATGGTGCAGTCCATGGAGCTACAGTCAAACATGACTTAGCGACTGAACAACAACAATAACTATATATATATATATCATATATATATATATGAGATACATATATGTATATAATATATATGTATGAAAAATTCTCATACTGAATTATGCTGGACAGAATTGAAGATCATTATTTAATTGGTGAGATATTTTTATATGCAATTGAAAAGCAGGCCTTTCTGAAAACATTATCAAAGATAAATATAGAGACTAAGGAAGCTAGTTCCTAGTTCAGATGGATGTGGACAGGTCATAGCACCCACCCTTCTGCTCTGGCCGGAACTCAGCTCGCCTCACCCAGCAGACATGTCTGAGCCTTTGAGAGAGACTGGCCTGGCCCTGGGTGACGAGCATATGAGCCATCTTTCCCTCCCCTGTAATTTTTTGTCTTCTGTAATTTTCCCACATTTTCTGTAATTGATTTGATGATTTTTACATTGAAGAAAACATTCCTTAAATTCCCTATATTTTAAAGACCCCATCCTCCATGCCGGCCCCTACGATCGAGGGCTCAGTATTTCTCAGGAGGGACCTCCATTGCTCAGGACCAGCCCTCGAGTGAAACGCTCTTTTGCTAAGTGAGTCATGCAGGTAGGACCACAGGGATAGGTCAGGCTCACAGTCCAGATGAACAGACGTCCCAGCAAACCTTTGTGGCCATCAGCTGAGCTCCTGGTAGGCACTTGTAGGGACAAACTGTCTGCAGAGACAAATTGGAATGACCTTCAAGGCTGCATCCTGAGAGGTCAGTCTCAGGGGCCTAAGACACATAGACAGCCACCATAAAGCATCCCAAACTAAAACAGGTTCTGACCTCATGCAAGCGGAGTGTCCAGAAAGGACAGAAGAAGGCAAGGTTCCCCAGCCAAGACCGATCAAGGAAGCCACGGCGGGGGGTTGCAGGCTTCGGAAAGTGAACGGGGTTCTGAAAGGGTTTGAAGGGGGTGAGGAAGCATTCCAGACAAGGGCCATGGGGTGATCAAAGGCAGGAAAGTGTACTGTTTGAAGGGTGCTGGTTGTCAATCGTGAAGCCCTTGTATGTCCGGCTGAGAGATTTGGGCTTCAATCAGATCAGATCAGGTCAGATCAGTCGCTCAGTTGTGTCCGACTCTTCACGACCCCATGAACCGCAGCATGCCAGGCCTCCCTATCCATCACCAGCTCTCGGAGGTCACCCAGACTCACATCCATCGAGTCAGTGATGCCATCCAGCCATCTCATCCTCTGTCGTCCCCTTCTCCTCCTGCCCTCAATCCCTCCCAGCATCAGAGTCTTCTCCAATGAGTCAACTCTTCACATGAGGTGGCCAAAATACTGGAGTTTCAGCTTTAGCATCATTCCTTCTAAAGAAATCCCAGGGCTGATCTCCTTCAGAATGGACTGGTTGGATCTTCTTGCAGTCCAAGGGACTCTCAAGAGTCTTCTCCAACACCACAGTTCAAAAGCATCAATTCTTCGGCCTCAGCCTTCTTCACAGTCCAGCTCTCACATCCATACATGACTACAGGAAAGACCATAGCCTTGACTAGGCGAACCTTTGTTGGCAAAGTGATGTCTCTGCTTTTGAATATGCTATCTAGGTTGGCCATAACCTTCCTTCCAAGGAGTAAGCGTCTTTTAATTTCATGGCTGCAGTCACCATCTGCAGTGATTTTGGAGCCCCCCAAGATAAAGTCTGACACTGTTTCCACTGTTTCTCCATCTATTTCCCATGTAGTGATGGGACCAGATGCCATGATCTTCGTTTTCTGAATGTTGAGCTTCAAGCCAACCTTTTCACTCTCCACTTTCACTTTCATCAAGAGGCTTTTGAGTTCCTCTTCACTTTCTGCCATAAGGGTGGTGTCATCTGCATATCTGAGGTTATTGATATTTCTCCCAGCAATCTTGATTCCAGCTTGTGTTTCCTCCAGTCCAGCATTTCTCATGATGTACTCTGCATATAAGTTAAATAAACATGGTGACAATATACAGCCTTGACGTACTCCTTTTCCTATTTGGAACCAGTCTGTTGTTCCATGTCCAGTTCTAACTGTTGCTTCCTGACCTGCATACAGATTTCTCAAGAGGCAGATCAGGTGGTCTGGCTTCAATAGCTGACTGCAAACCAGGAGGGTGGTTGGTGGTGGCCATGGTTTCATTTACTTTATCAGGAGACTAGCCCACCGGGACCAGGAGGCCTCAGAGTCTGCTTTGTTGTCCTGGCAGCCTCAAGTACCTGTCTCTGAACCTACAGACTGACTCCAGCAAGCCTGCCAAATGTCTTTTGAAACACTGCTTTTCAAAGAGCCCCATCCTCCATTTCCCTCAAAGTGATTCAGGGAGTTTTAAAATAGTTAACAGACAGGAGTGGGAAGGGGACAGAGCTAGAAGAAGAAGGGGAAAGTTCTCTTTGGCCTAAAGCAATTTATTTGAGTTACATTTAATTGTACATTTTAATGTGAGACTTCCAAATTTTATGCCATAATAAAACAGAGAAGCCTTTGAAATGATTAAACTAGCAAGTTCCTGGTCCTCATGGCTAGAACAGCTTCCTCCGCGTCACCACACCTAATTAAAGGTCAGAGATGAGCGAGGGGAGAGCAGCTGTGTTTTCCTTAACTATGACACGAATGAACAGGTCTGTTTTGAGGGCCCTACATGACTGAGGTTTACACAAAAACACAGGGGCACGTGGGCTCAATCTGAGGACCCCTATTCTTCTCCTGCTCCCCACTTTGAGAAACTTTCCTGGCTCATCACTCCCACTACAAATGCCTCTCTGTGTACAACCCAAAAAGGAGCAAGAAGATGCTTTTAGTTAGACCAACATGTTTAAGACAGTCAGGGACAGCCAGGAGCCCAGAATCTGCACCTTAGTAAGTCCTGTTGTCTTTTGGGTATCAGTTTTCCCATCCATTAATTGAGGACATTACGTGAGCTAACTATTTATAACAGTCTGTTTTTCTGTGAAAAAAATCATAAATTTTCATCCCATTCCATCTGATAAAGGAGCAGAAAGAAAGGAGGGAGGGAGGAGAGAAGGGATAGAAGCAGGTGGGAAATTTTTGTTCATATTTGCATTTGCCTTGACTCCTTTCAGGCTTTCCTAGTGGCGCAGAAGGTAAAGAATCTGCCTGTAATACAGGAGGTCTGGGTTCAATCCCTGGGTCGGGAAGATCCCCTGGAGAAGGGATTGGCTACCCACTGCAGTATTCTTGTCGGGAGAATTTCATGGACAAAGGAGCCTGGCAGGCTATAACCCATGGAGTTGCAGAGAGCTGGACATGATTGAGTGATTAACACCTTGACTAATACAAATTTTGACGAATTTCAGACCCTTTTGACTCCATACTATGTACCACATACATCAGTACCCAGACTTGACAGCTTCCATTTAATTTATTATTGTTGTTATTTATTATATATAAATGGTAAACAAGACCAGAGAAGGCCTTCTCTCACCACACAGGTGCATAGAGGGAACCAGGCTCCTTCTAGACTTGGCTGGGGAAGTGGCAGCTCTTGTAGGATGGGAGTCTGCTGGGCTGGGTCTGGATAAGTCCCAGACCCAGATTTTTTCACAGAATAACAGACTGTCATAAATAGTTAGCTCTTCAGAGGTTTCATCGCACTTGGAGCCTTCAGCAACTCAGTTCCATAGTAGGACCTAAAAAGAGCATTTCAAATTGGAGCCTCTTCAGATGGCTTGCCTGAGCTGAGACCTCTGTAATTCTGCTCCTCATTTGCTTCAAAAAACTCCCAACTTGTGTTTTTAGGCCATCTATTCAATCCTATACCTTGAAAGGTCATGGCAGCTACTGTTCAGAAACTGAGACATTTTCATAGCAAGGTTCCCATTCTTCCTTTTAAGGACTTGTGCAAAAAGGAAATAAATCTATAAACTTTTCCAAATAAAATCAGTATCAGAAAGAATTGGGGTTTCTTCTTTCATTCAAACAATTCCTTATACATGTGTTATTCTCCAGAACCACTTTTGTCACTTAAAAGTGGTCAGGGTCCTCACAATACTACCCACCCAAACCATATGCTTTTAGGGAGGTGTTGTGGGGAAGCCCAGAGAAGGCGATGGCACCCTACTCCAGTACTCTTGCCTGGAAAATCCCATGGATGGAGGGGCCTGGTGGGCTGCAGTCCATGTGGTCGCTAGGAGTCCGACACGATTGAGAGACTTCACTTTATTTTTTCGCTTTCATGCATTGGAGAAGGAAATGGCAGCCCACTCCAGTGTTCTTGCCTGGAGAATCCCAGGGATGGCGGAGCCTGGTGGGCTGCCGTCTATGGGGTCGCACAGAGTCGGACACGACTGAAGTGACTTAGCAACAGCAGCAGCAGCAGTAGGGAGAAGCCAAGATCTGGAAAGGACCCTAGACCTCATCTAGTTTAAATCTACTCTCTTCTAGAAAAGGAAACTGAATTCCAGAGATGTCTTTGTCAAAGATCGAGATTAGAGTCCTGGTGTGATCACTGACCTAGAGCCAGACATCCTGGAATGTGAAGTCAAGTGGGCCTTAGAAAGCATCACTACCAACAAAGCTAGTGGAGGTGATGGAATTCCAGTGGAGCTATTCCAAATCCTGAAAGATGATGCTGTGAAAGTGCTGTACTCAATATGCCAGCAAATCTGGAACACTCAGCAGTGGCCACAAGATTGGAAAAGGTCAGTTTTCATCCCAATCCCAAAGAAAGGCAATGCCAAAGAATGCTCAAACTACCGCACAATTGCACTCATCTCACATGCTAGTAAAGTAATGCTCAAAATTCTCCAAGCCAGGCTTCAGCAATATGTGAACCGTGAACTTCCTGATGTCCAAGCTGGTTTTAGAAAAGGCAGAGGAACCAGAGATCAAATTGCCAACATCCACTGGATCATGGAAAAAGCAAGAGAGTTCCAGAGAAACATCTATTTCTGCTTTATTGACTATGCCAAAGCCTTTGACTGTGTAGATCACAATAAACTGTAGAAAATTCTGAAAGAGATGGGAATACCAGACCACCTGATCTGCCTCTTGAGAAATCTGTATGCAGGTCAGGAAGCAACAGTTAGAACTGGACATGGAACAACAGACTGGTTCCAAATAGGAAAAGGAGTACATCAAGGCTGTATATTGTCACCATGTTTATTTAACTTATATGCAGAGTACATAATGAGAAATGCTGGACTGGAGGAAACACAAGTTGGAATCAAGATTGCTGGGAGAAATATCAATAACCTCAGATATGCAGATGACACCACCCTTATGGCAGAAAGTGAAGAGGAACTCAAAAGTCTCTTGATGAAAGTGAAAGTGGAGAGTGAAAAGGTTGGCTTAAAGCTCAACATTCAGAAAACGAAGATCATGGCATCTGGTCCCATCACTACATGGGAAATAGATGGAGAAACAGTGGAAACAGTGTCAGACTTTATTTTGGGGGGCTCCAAAATCACTGCAGATGGTGACTGCAGCCATGAAATTAAAAGACGCTTGCTCCTTGGAAGGAAAGTTATGACCAACCTAGATAGCATATTCAAAAGCAGAGACATCACTTTGCCAACAAAGGTTCGCCTAGTCAAGGCTATGGTCTTTCCTGTGCTCATGTATGGATGTGAGAGCTGGACTGTGAAGAAGGCTGAGCGCCGAAGAATTGATGCTTTTGAACTGTGGTGTTGGAGAAGACTCTTGAGAGTCCCTTGGACTGCAAGGAGATCCAACCAGTCCATTCTGAAGGAGATCAGCCCTGGGATTTCTTTGGAAGGAATGATGCTAAAGCTGAAACTCCAGTATTTTGGCCACCTCATGCAAAGAGTTGACTCATTGGAAAAGGCTCTGATGCTGGGAGGGATTGGGGGCAGGAGGAGAAGGGGACGACAGAGGATGAGATGGCTGGATGGCATCACTGACTCGATGGATGTGGGTCTGAGTGACCTCCGAGAGCTGGTGATGGACAGAGAGGCCTGGCGTGCTGCGATTCATGGGGTTGCAAAGAGTTGGACACGACTGAGCGACTGATCTGATCTGATCTGATCTGACACCTTTTTATTCGTAAAATTGCCTTCAGGTCAGCTTTTGCATAAGAAATAAGGCAGCTGAACAAGCTGCTGCTCTTCATTAATGAAGCTGTGGTTACTGCTCGGAGGGGAAACAAGGGTCAATGACGGTAGTGACCGGGTTCCATCGTCAGAGCCATCACCTGAGTCCTTGGAATGACAGGCTGTCTTCTCTGCCATCAGTCATTTCCCTGGTGACAAATTAAGCTTTGTCCCTGACAGCAGAGGATTTTGAAGATGGAAGTGCCATGATGGAGCTTATTACAGCTGGAACCTAGAAGGAAGTGGCAAGTGTTTAACAGGCTGAGTGGAGACTCGGGTGACAAGTGACAAGGAGGAGAGAGCTGATGTCAGAGCTGGTGTCAGGACTGAACAAGGATTCCCCCTGGCTTTCTCCTGCTCTGATCACCCATCCCTCCTGGAAAGCCTTTCGTCATGTCTAGGATGGAGTCATGGTCCTCAGGACTAGTGACTTTGGGTGGACCAACTTCCCAGTCATCTCAGAGAACTATGTATTTATCCAGACACTCATTCATCTTTTTGCATATTTACTCTCATCCCTTCCAGTTCCAGAAAGGATTTGAGGTAGCTCAAATAAAAGGTCCGTATAGTCATGATGTCCATCTAGTCAAAGCTATGGTTTTTCCAGTAGTCATGTATGGATGTGAGAGTTGGACCAAAAAGGCTGAGCACTGAAGAATTGATGCTTTCGGACTGTGATGCTGGAGAAGACTCAAGAGTCCATTGGACAGCAAGGAGATCAAACCAGCCAATCCTAAAGGAAATCAACCCTGAATTTTCACTGAATGGACTGATGCTGAAGCTGAAGCTCCAATACTTTGGCCACTAGATGCGATGAGCCAACTCTTCGGAAAAAGACCCTGATTCTGGGAAAGATTGTGGGCAAGAGGAGAAGGGGACGATAGAGGATGAGATGGTTGGATGGCATCACCGACTCGATGGACATGAGTTTGAGCAAACTCTGGGAGATGGTGAAGGACAGGGAAGCCTGAGGTGTTGCAATCCATGGGGTCACAAAGAGTCAGACACGGCTGAGAGACTGAACAACAACAAAATAAAATGTAACAAAACATTTATAAACAAAACCTAAGTTAAAAGGAAGAAGGAAAGACGGAGGAAAAGCAAAAGTGAGGACTAAAAGGGATTCAAGAATGAGACTCAAAGTGGACACTTCAAACTTCATTTTGTGATCATTCATCCTGTGGCACACACGTGATTCATGTACTTTTCTCTCTGGGTTTATGGGTGGGAATTTAAAAAACCCATTCACAGCTCTCTACACTGCTTGCTTGTCTCAGGGACATCTAGGGGGCCTGGGGGAGTGCCTGAACCACTTCAAATGTCTTCCCTTTCCAGCAACTTGCCCTAAACATTGCTCTACTCACCTGAGATTTGAAAGAACATCATGTGACCATGAGGCCAACTCTGCTGTCTAGGCCAAGTGTCAAAGTACAGGGCTTCTCCCCAGAAATCCAGACCCACCCATGCTGGAGCTGACCTCTTATAAAATCTAAGTGTTTTTAAAAGGGAGAGTCTTTAAAAGCCCCAAAAAGGACCACCTGGTTAATCTGAGCCGAAGCAAGTATTCCTCAGGAAGAAACAAAGATGTGAGAACTGGTTTTCCACTAGGTGTTTAAGTGACATCCCATAACTCGGTCTATAAGCCACGTCCAAAGGGCAGGGCTCTGATTAGGAGGCTGGCACTGCAGGCCTGTCAGGAGGCTGACGCCTCAGTGCGAAAGGGCTGTGTATTGTCCAAGCAGGGATCTCCATGGCCCCACTGCCTCCCTCCTCTGCTCAGACCACTCTGGTTCCCTGCTGCCTCAGCCTTGGTGACAACTCAGGCGTCCCAGGAGGCAGATAAGAGTCTTGAGTTCCCTGAAAGTCACTGAGAGAAGGGGCTTGTGGTGGTGTGACATTGAGAGCAAATTTCTCAATTTGCAGTTGAGGGAACTGAGATTACAGAGACGGAGAGCTGGCCAAGGGCGCTGCAGTGAGGGGCGTGGCCAAGACGGAGTCCACACGCAGTCTTTGTCTCCTTCTGTCTCTGTCTTGCTCTTTCTCTCTTTCCAGGAAGCATCTGACTCAACGTGTCTAAGCCCAGTAGCCCCAGTTGACCTAACAATGATGCTACCAGGGAGAGCCCAGTCACAGGGAGGCCCTGCCTTACTGTCCCAGTGGACCTCCCAGATGTGGTCATTCCCCACAGAGAACTCTGCTGCTTACAAATCACTTCCTCACCCAGGTCTCAGCATGATTTTTCCAAGAACACCTGTGTCCAGCCATCGGTGAGGGGAAAGACCAGGGCCATGATCACCCAGAGAACTCTTGCAATTACGGTAGGATGAGTGAGATTCCCGGACTGCCAGAGGGTGGCAGGGACGAGTCGGCGGGCAGCTGCTGCAGGACAGGCAGGCTCTGTTCCTAGTTAGCAGGGAGCCCTGGGCCCAGCCACAGCACCAACTGAACCCAGGGCTCAGAGGGGACCTCGCCAGGTGGCCTCCAACCAGGAGTCATGGGAACAGCGCTAAAACGCGCTTCTGCAAAGGTGGTAGGAATGCATATGGGGACAGAGATGCTTGGACAGACTCAGACTGAAAAGGGGCTCTTTCTACAGTTGCTTAAGTATTAGGAAGGAGATGAGACATTCAACTATTCAAGGGCAGCCTAGGGTGGGGAGACAAGTGGCAGGGTTGTGTCTTTGAAAGGACAGAGACAGACGGACAAAGGAGGGAAGTGTTTTTTTTTCAGGGTCTAGACTCTGGGCTCCGGTAGCATCAGAGTGGGAGGGCCCTTCTGATTCAGACCCCTACTTTACCACTGGGGACACTAAGGCCCCAGGAAGGGAAAGAACTCATTCACAGTCACACAGCTGGTCAGTATCAGAGTGAGGATCTGATCCCTGGGGGGCAGAGTGGAGGAGTTGGGGGAGTGGGTATCTAGAGGAAGGGCACGAGAAGTGAGGAGAAAAGCAAACACACATTTTGGCCAGAAGCCAGCCCTCAAAGGACTGTGGGAACCTAGGACTGAGCTTTTCCAAAGCAATCTGGAATATAAACCCCTGGGAGGGCCTGCTGGCCAGTGACAGGCCTCCTCCCCGAAAAGAGCAAGCTGCAAAAATCCTGCTGTTGGGACAGCAGGCTTTATGTCTGAGGACGTGACTGACAACAGGGCATTAGGCACCCACACCAACACAGTGTCAGCAAATTGCTCTTTCTTTTTGTGCAAAGCAGCTCAACAAGGCCATGGCCAGTGTCTCTGGAGGCCAGAGTCTGGGCAGTGGGTTACACCCATATTGCCCAGGTCAACTTGGGGCAAGGTAGAGTAATCACAGGCCATGTGAGGGAGAAGGGATCTTAAAGGGCATGTTCCAGCCTCACACCTGTCTCCATCAAACACTGGAATTCCTTCCATCTCCGGGTGGCTCAGCTGCAGCTTGAGCAGCTCACAGGGACAGCTCATGCCCCCACGTGATGGCTCACAGGGACAGCTAATGCCCCACGTGACAGCCACTCCAGTTCTTGGGCCAAGAGTCTCCCCCCCCCCCCACCGTGTTTTCCCTGCCAAGTGGTCCTCCTTCTGTCCCTTGGGACCCCACGGAACAAGTCCCTCCCCCTTCCCCATAGCAACCCTGAATTGGTTAAACACAGTGATGTATGCGTGCTCAGTGGTGTCCAATTCTTTGCGACCCTGTGGACTGTAGCCCACCAGGCTCCTCGGTCCATGGGATTCTCCAGGCAAGAATATTGGAGTGGGTTGCCACGCCCTCCTCCAGGGGATCTTCCCGACCCAGGGATCGAACCCAGTCTCTTGTGTCTCCTACATTGTCAAGTGGATTCTTTACCATGAGTGCCACCTGGGAAGCCCTAAACACAGAGATCAGCACCCCAAATCCTCTCCTTTCAAGACTAAACACCCCTGCTTCTCTCAACCGGTTTCCATATACCTGGGTTCCAGTCTTTCACCAGCTCCCCCTCCCACCCTTCACCCTAATCATTTTCTACTACACTGCCTCCACTAGATCAATTACTAATCCTGGTTCCACATAACATTCAAGCTGAAGGCCAACATCTCAAATCACCCTCCTAGAGACCTAAGTAGGCAGCTTATCCACAGGCCCCTTCTCCTTCCTGCCATCTCTTCTCTAAGCTTCAGAGACACACGCACAAAGGCCACAATTTCTCAGAGAACAGTTACGTGAATCTGTGCTCATAATTACATGTGTGGTAAATCCTGATTTTCCAAAACCTTAAAAAGGAAAAATATTTAATTCTTTAAAAGGTAGGACATCTGTGTGGCAGCTGACCTCTGTCAGGTCTGATTCTGGAGTTCAAATTAGGTAAGGAATATTCATTTAGGAGAGCAAGCTCTGAGCACCTATTATACCCAGGAGCACTGGCTACTTAACATTTGGCTTTTATTCCAAGGAGCCCAGTTAAGGAGATCCATACATGTAGAATTACAGTAAACATTGCTAGATGCTGTGATTGAGGCATGGAAATGGGAAAAGTTAGTTTCCTATTGCTGTAATAATGAATGACCACCAACCCAACATGTGTCTCCCTGGTCTAAAATCAAGGTGTCAGCTGGGTTGGGCTCCTTCAGGAGGTACCAGAAGAGGATCCACATCCTTGCCTTTTCCAGCTGCTATAGGCTGCCTGCATTCCTTGACTCACAGCCCCCTGTCTCCATCTTCAAAGCCAATAGCATTGTCATCACATCTTCAATTCTTTCTCCAGCTTCCGCCTCCCTTCACTTATGAGAACCCTTGTGATTGGGTTCACTTGGATAATCTTCTCAACTCAAGATCCTAAACCTAATCACTTCTGCAAAACCCCTTTTGCCTTGGTAAACTATTTATACATTCATAGGTTTGGGGACTAAAACCCGGACATCTTTGGTGGCCATTATGTTCCACAAGGAATGACTAATTGCTTGTGGGAATAGATTCTTTAAGGCATTGGAGTGGTATGCAGGAGGCTTCCCAGGTGGTGCTAGTGGTAAAGAACATGCCTGCCAATGCTGGAGACATGAGGCCAACAGCTCATTAGAACACTAGCATTCCCAAAGCTGGGTGGCCTGCAGGGTTTTATTGAAGTCCTCTCCTCTACCTCTGCCCTACAAATTAACTGAAAAGAATTTAAACTGAGGCTGACTTTGACCTTGAGTTTGAAGGGGGCAAAAACACAGAAATACTGACATTTTCTGTTTCTCTTTTGATGTCACTGAAGATCTGAATTGCTAGGGGGTTTGGAGCCAGGAAAGAGGCCCAGCTTTCTGCCTTCTGTCAAGGCAGAGACAGCCCCCAGCTCTGTCAACCCCCAGCTGTCCGGGGTTCTACTGGGGTTCAGTCTGGCAGCCCCCACTATGGTGGTCGAGGGGAATTTGGGTGCTCTGGGCTGCAGGGCCTGTGGAGGGAGGCCAGGACCATGGGAAAGGCTTGTGTCCCTGTTGTCCCTTTGCATCCTCTGCTGATGTTTTTCAATCCTGCGTCTTCTTTGTGTTGAGCAGGACTGTTCTGGGTTATGCTCTGAGATGTGGAGGCCGTGGATCAAAAACCACCCTGCCATCATGGTATGCTGACAACAAGGAGACCATGCCCTGCTGAACAGAACTCTGGTTTACAATGCACTTTTACACCCATGATCATCTTAGACTCGATTTTTTTGGCTACATGCGGCATGTGGGATCATAGTTTTCCTGACCAGGGATCGAAACTACTCACCCAGCAGTGGAGCTTTAACCAGTGGACTGTTAGGGAAGTCCCTTTCTTTGACTCTGATAATACCCCCAAGAGGATAGGGGAAGTCAGTCAGTGGCATTGCTGAGACCCACAGCTGAGACCAACCCTCTGCCGCTCCCACCGCACAACAGTGCCTCCCGCGGGCTCTTGATGGTGATTGCTGGGTCGAGGCCACCCTTGCAGCCACTGTCAGAACTTCCTTCTCAGCAACCAAAGCCCCCCGAATAACTCTCAGCTCTCAGGGAGCCCCCAGTAGGCTTAAGGGACTAGAACTCCTAGGTCAGAATGTCTACAACCACAAAAGAATGTCCTCCTGATGCTTGCCTCCCATAATCATCATGTCCTGGGTTGAGCAGGTGACCTGTCCATACCAGGAGAAGCACTGGGAGCTTGGAATAGTCTAGGCCAGAAGTCAGGAGACTAGAGCTCACAGACAGCTCTGCCAATCATAACCTTAGGTACATTACTGCTCCACTCTGGACCTCAGTTTTCTCATCAATAAAGTGGGATAATAACAACTACCTCTCAGAGCAGTTTGAGGGTTAGGAAAATTGATTTCATGGTACTAAGCATGTATTAGATGTTTAACAAAGCTTGGTTGAATGCAGCAGATGCTGGAACACAGAACCCTCCCAAGCAGTGGACTTGAAAATATCAATATCTGTGCTGGGGTAATAAAAGTCAAGAAGCACCTGGAAGCATCAACAGAGAGGTGGAAGGAGATGGAGGAAGAATGTCACTGGGGAGGGGCTGTTTATTGTTTCCCCCTACTGGTGCATTTCAGGCTCCTGGTACTCTGGATCCAGCCACTGAATTCAATTAATGCTTGTCTCTTTATGATGGTGAGGAAATCATGTTGTGACATTCCAGATGCCTAATGAGGGTGTGTGCAACAACTGGGCAGTGAGTCCTGGAATCTCCCTGCCTTTGGCACGCCCTGGTAGTAATGGTGATTTTTAAAAGCTGGGAAGCCCAGAGTGACTTCTCCCAAAACAGACTTGGTCAATCCCAATGTCAGCAGAGATTCAAAGTCCAACTTGCAGTCATTCCAGAAAGAGAAGCCAATCACAACACGCTGGGGAGAGAGGGGACTGGAAACTTGGAGAAAAGAAATGAATGGACTTGCAGTTACACATGCAAACTGATTGTCCCCATTTATCTTCCCTCTCCAGGGACCCCACTTAGATAGCAGCAAAGGAACTGAAATGATAAACCCACTACATCACAGGGAATGGAAAAAGAGTATCAATGGACTAGAGATTTCAGCACATTTATGGAACAGAGCAGTTGAAGGTAGCTGAGCAGAGCAATCCCATTTTCTTAACAGAGCTCCAGAGAAGTTTGAAAATTGATTATACCAGGAACAATGCAGGACAGTTTTCAGGCTTCCCCGGTAGCTCAGCTGGTAAAGAATTCTCGTGCAATGTGGGAGACCTGGGTTCAAACCCTGGGTTGGGAAGATCCCCTGGAGAAGGGAAAAGCTACCCACTCCAGTATTCTGGCCTGGAGATTCCATGGGGTCACAAAGAGTCGGACACGGCTGAGTGACTTTCACTCACTCAGTGCAGGACAGGTGGGTGTGAGATATGGGATTAAAATCCAGGGGGCTGTTTGAAAGCTACTATATGTGACAGTTGCCTCTGCTTCGGTCCCTAGGAAAACAAACAAATTAGTTTTTAAATTACATTGTACTAGAGAAAACAACCCTCCACAAATATTCTGGCATGTCGAGATCCCCAGGATAATACTCAGCCTGCTACTCCAGAACCCTTAACATGAAGCTTGCCCATGTGCACAAAGCTCTCAGAGTCGGTGATTTTTATTGCCTCACTTTTCAAGTATGAGCCAATAACCAAGCACTTAAGAGAAGCAAACAACAACAACAAATCCCAGAGAAAACAGATACAGCTCAGAAAGGAAGGCTTTAAAACCTCAAAATTTTGGATAACCAACAAGGACCTACTGTACACGTGGAACTCTGCTCATGTGGCAGCCTGGAAGGGAGGGGGAGTTTGGGGGAACGAACACATGTATATGTACGGCTGAGTCGCTTCACCATTTACCTGAAACTATCACAACATTGTTTGTCAATTGGCTATCAGTTCAGTTCAGTTCAGTCGCTCAGTCGTGTCTGACTCTTTGCGTCCCCATGAATCACAGCATGCCAGGCCTCCCTGTCCATCACCAACTCCCAGAGGTCACTCAGACTCATGTCCATTGAGTCAGTGATACCATCCAGCCATCTCATCCTCTGTCATCCCCTTCTCCTCCTCCCCCCAATCCCTCCCAGTATCAGAGTCTTTTCCAATGAGTCAGCTCTTTGCATGAGGTGGCCAGAGTATTGGAGTTTCAGCTTTAGCATCATTCCTTCTAAAGAAATCCCAGGGCTGATCTCCTTCAGAATGGACTGGTTGGATCTCCTTGCAGTCCAAGGGACTCTCAAGAGTCTTCTCCAACACCACAGTTCAAAAGCATCAATTCTTCGGCGCTCAGCCTTCTTCACAGTCCAACTCTCACATTCATACATGACCACTGGAAAAACCACAGCCTTGACTAGACAGACGTTTGTTGTCAAAGTAATGTCTCTGCATTTGAATATGCTATCTAGGTTGGTCATAACTTTCCTTCCAAGGAGTAAGCGTCTTTTCATTTCATGGCTGCAGTCACCATCTGCAGTGATTTTGGAGCCCAAAACAATAAAAGTCTGACACTGTTTCCACTGTTTTCCCGTCTATTTCCCATGAAGTGATGGGACCGGATGCCATGATCTTCGTTTTCTGAATGTTGAGCTTTAAGCCAACTTTTTCACTCTCCATTTTCACTTTCATCAAGAGGCTTTTTAAAAAGTTTTTTTAAAAACTACGAAATTTTAAATTCTAGTATCCCAAGAGAAAATCCAAGAGACTGCATCCATAAAACAAAAGTCTATGAGTGCTAAATTGCTTCAGTCCTGGTGGCTCAGTGGTAAAGAATGCACCTGCCAGTAGAGAAGACACAGGTTTGATCCCACATGCCGTGGATGCACTAAGCCCATGTGCCACAACTGTTGCATCTGTGTTCTAGAGCGCATGCTCCACGACAAGAGAAGCCACTGCAAGGAGAAGCCCGAGCACCATAACAAAAAGTAGCCCCTGATCTCTGCAACTTGGGAAAAGCTCAGATCAGATCAGTCGCTCAGTCGTGTCCGACTCTTTGCGACCCCATGAACCGCAGCACGCCAGGCCTCCCTGTCCATCACCAGCTCCCGGAGGTCACTCAGACTCGCATCCATCGAGTCAGTGATGCCATCCAGCCATCTCATCCTCTGTCGTCCCCTTCTCCTCCTGCCCTCAATCCCTCCCAGCATCAGAGTCTTCTCCAATGAGTCAACTCTTCGCATGAGGTGGCCAAAATACTGGAGTTTCAGCTTTAGCATCATTCCTTCTAAAGAAATTCCAGGATTGATCTCCTTCAGAATGGACTGGTTGGATCTTCTTGCAGTCCAAGGGACTCTCAAGAGTCTTCTCCAACACCACAGTTCAAAAGCATCAATTCTTCGGCGCTCAGCCTTCTTCACAGTCCAAATCTCACATCCATACATGACCACAGGAAAGACCATAGCCTTGACTAGGCGAACCTTTGTTGGTAAAGTAATGTCTCTGCTTTTGAATATGCTATCTAGGTTGGTCATAACTTTCCTTCCAAGGAGTAAGCATCTTTTAATTTCATGGCTGCAGTCACCATCTGCAGTGATCTTGGAGCCCAGAAAAACAAAGCTCACACAGCAACAAAGACCCAGAACAGCCAGATAAATAAAATTATTTTTTAAGAAAGTCAGATAGTGAAAAAAGATACTTGCAAAGAGTATAATTTACAGAACATTAGTGTCCAGGATATGTAGAGAGTTCTTACAAATTAGTAATAATGAAAAGACAAAATGTCCCATCATGAACTGGTTGATGTATATGCACAGATAATTCAAAGAAGGATCAAAACACTCAATAAACATTTAAAAATAAGTTCAAGTTCACTAGTTATCAGGGAAATATAAAATAGCTATATCATTTCATACTTTTTAGATTGACAGAAATTTAAAATTTTGATGTTATCAAGAGTTGGTGAGATTGTAGAGTAATGGGGCATAAAAAGAAAAGAAAAAAACACTGGGAGTGAATGTCCATCAACAAGAGAACAGATAACTTGTGGTATATTCATTCATTATTATGTAGCTATTAAAATGCTATGCTATGCTATGCTATGCTAAGTCACTTCAGTCGTGTCCGACTCTGTGTGACCCCATAGACGGCAGCCCACCAGGCTTCCCCATCCCTGGGATAGAGCCAAATACTTCATGTTGATAAATCTCAAAAATGTGAGCCCAGGAAAAAATTTTAATACTATATGCAAAGTAGCATTAATATACAATCTTGAAAATAGGGAAAGGATTCCATTTGCTTAGAGAGTTGTGGGCACATGTAGTAAGAGTATAAAAAGACACCTAGGGATGTGAAAGATTCAATTTATTAATGCGGTTACCTCTAAGGAGGGGAATGAGAACAGGGGAAAGACAGAGCCTTCAAATTCATCTGTTGCATTTTATTTGGTTAAAAAAATATTTGAAGCAAATAAAGCAAAGTATAAAGATTTGACACAGCTGGTTAAGGTGTCTAAAGACGTTCTGCACACGTTTCTGATTGTTTGAAGCTAATGACCAGGAATTTGGGGGAGATGTTTTAGTTGAAGGGGACACCAAGATGTAAACACTTTGTTTTATTTGCTATTTTTATTTGCTTCTTTATCCTTTCACTTAGAAGAGTGCCTGGTACAGAGAAGGTAGTCAATAAACAATTGCTGAATAAACACGTGTGCGCAAAGGCATTGAGACATGCTAGAACATGCTGTGTTCTAAGAGAGCAAATCACAGTAATAGCCAACTTCTGCTGCTGCTGCTAAGTCACTTCAGTTGTGTCCGACTCTGTGCGACCCCATAGATGGCAGCCCACCAGGCTCCCCCATCCCTGGGATTCTCCAGGCAACAACACTGGAATGGGCTGCCATTTCCTTTTCCAATGCATGAAAGTGAAAAGTGAAAGGGAAGTCACTCAGTCGTGTCCTACTCTTAGCGACCCCATGGACTGCAGCCTACCAGGTTCCTCCGTCCATGGGATTTTCCAGGCAAGAGTACTGGAGTGGGGTGCCATTGCCTTCTCCGAATAGCCAACTTCTATTAAGCTCCATATGCAGTGGCCTGGATTATTTCATCCTTGCAAGAAAGCATGGCGGTTAGGTCTAGAGTCCATAGTCCATCAAAAAAAAAAAAAAAGCCTGAGTTTTATCCTGTAGGTAGTTTCAAAGTGTGGATGAGTGGAAATAAATAAGGAGGCACACACATACACACATACACACATTCCCCTAGAGTGCAAGGTGAGTGGGCCAGATGGGGTGGGGAGCATGCCCAATGCCTGACAGCCTGAGAGGAGGGCACACAGAAGGGGACACTTTTAGTCTGCCAGGGCGGTCAGGAAGACTTTACCAGGAGGAGACATCTGAACCTGACCTTGAAAATGAAGTGCACCTACAAATGCCAGGAGCCCCCAGCTCTTCCTGCTCCATATCCAGTGGTTGTTGTTGGAGGATCTATTTCTCTGGACCCTGAGCATGGAGCCTGACCACACAGGGCTGAGACCACTCACAAGTGAAGCTAGACTAACTTGAATGTAAGCACCATTCCAGGATGTTTGGTCTCACCTTTAAATACAACCGAGGAAAAAAGAAAAAAACAAAAAACTACCAGCTCAAAGCTCTTTTAAAGTTATGACAGCAGTAATAATTGCTTGCCCTTTAATAATAAGAGCTACCATTTATTGAGCATTTACTGTATGCAGGGCACTGGGCTAAGTCATCAGAAGCTTGTCTTTAGTTCTTACAACAACTCTAAGAAGCAGGTACTATTTATCCCTTTCCAGGGATGAGGAAACCAAGGCTTGGAGATTTCAGGGGTGTTGCCCACAGACCTATGCAGTTAGTAGGTGGAGCTGGGATCCCAACCCACCAGTTTCTGACTCTTCCCCAGCCCATGCTTTAACCACTGCTTCTCCCAAGCAGACACCCAATTAAAGAAAGGAGGGTTTTACTGCCTTCAATTGGAATAAATGAGAACGTGATCCGAGCATAATAAACTAGAACCCAAACTTATCATTACATTCATGAACACCTGTCACTGTCAGGTGTCCCGTAAATGCTTGTGAAATGAGGTAGCGTTTAGTTCCAGGAAATGAAAACCAACCCAGTGTCGAAATGACAGACTTCACCCTTATAGGACTCCAGTAGGAACTCACAGATCACGTGAACAAGCAGAACAGGGCTCCACGGGCACGAAGCAGCCCGGGACAGTCCTAATCAAAAGCATCTCCCAGCAGCACACTGAGAGACCCTGGAACGTCCCTGCTCCTCCCCCAACCCCGGTCCCATCCGCCCTCAGGCCCGCCCTTCTCCAGCTCCTGGGCACTCAGCCCACACCGCGCTGGGTACCGAGCTCTTGGAGGATGCGCTGGGTTGTCTCTCTCTCAGCTCATCATCCGTCACACAAGCCTATCCACACTCTTGCGTGGATGGAGTTCAGCGCTTTCCTCCAAATCCAACAGGTCAGACATACGTAAAATGAAAAAAAAAATGGGACGAAAAGAACTGTGAAAGAGTTCTGCTTTTTAGATAAAGGGAAAGAGAGCAACCCATCTTCTCCTCTAGGAAAAGCCACCATCGCCGGATCCCACGCATTCTATTTATTCATTTCGCAAACATTTGCCAGACATCTACCAGGTGCAGGAGGCAGGCCCTGGCCTGGAGCTGGCTGTCTCCTTTGCACTCACCCTCAGTTCACAGTGCAGAGACCGCCTTCCTCACCCCACCCACCGACCCCCGACTGTGGGCACAGGGAGGGGCCGTCGCAGTCCGCGCTGCCAGGAGCACACTGTGGGTAGGGAGACAGGCACAAGACAGTCACGGTTTACCACTGTAAATGGTACAGGGGCTCAGAAGGAGAGGGATCACTGAACGGGGAGGAGAGAAGGAGGGAAGGAGAGAAGGAGGGAAGGAGATGGCAGAGGAGGAAGGGAGAGGAAGATAGAGTCAGCGGGTCTAGGCTCTCTCCGGAGCCGCGTCTGCAAATACTCCGGTCACGTTTTAATTAATTGCAAGGTTTTCTCACCGCCTCAAACCAGAGCTCTGTGATTAATTTCCGAAAGAGCCTGCCAAGTTTAATCATCGCAAACACAATGATCCCGGTAATTAGGGCCTGAGCGGCTAAAAGCAGAAAATAAAGACCCCAGAACAGGCTATGGTCCTGACTTTGGCCCTCAGCCACCGGCCGGGTCCACGACTCGGAGCGCGGGCAGCCGAGGTCGCCGGCCTGCAGGGTCCAGAGCAGTCGGCCGGCGTGCTGCCCGGGCCCGTGACACCTCGGGGGCTCGGCTCGACCTACGAGGCCCGCGTGCCGCTGCAGCCACGCCAGGAACGGCCCCAGGCCACAGTCGCAGCGCCAGGGATTGTGTCCCAGCAGGACCCCCGCCAGCCGGGGCAGAGCTTCAAAGGCGTCGCCCGGCAGGGTCTCCAGCTGGTTGTGGTCGAGCTGGACCTCCTCTAGGCTGCTGAGGTTGCGGAAGAGAGCGCTGGGTAAGGCGCGCAGCCGATTGCTGCGCAGCGACACGTTGCGCAGCCTGCCGAGGCCGCGGAGCAGGCCGGCGGGGAGGGAGGCCAGGCCTGTGGAGCTCAGGGCGAGCACCTGCAGCTCGCCGAGGCCTCGGAAGGCGTCCTCCGGGAGCGAGCTCAGCCTCGGGCTCAGCGACACCTCCAGGACGCGAAGGCCAGTGAGGTTGCGGAAGGCGGCGGCCGGCAGGGTGCGCAGCTGGGTGCTTTTCAGCCTCAGCTGCCGTAGGCCGCCTATCTCCCCGAAGAGCACCTTGGGGAGTTCCTCCAGCGGGTTCTCAGAAAGGGTCAGGAAGGTCAGATTGTGCGAATGAAGAAAGAGGGCGGAGGGCAGGAACTCGAGGCGGTTTTCGGAAAGGGTCAAGGAGCCCAGGCTTCGCAGCCGGTCGAAGGCTCCGGGGACGATGGAACGGAGGTGATTGGTGTGGAGCTGCAGCTCCGTCAGGGCGCGCAGGCTGTCCAACAGCCCCGACCCCAGAGAGGCCAGCCGGTTCGAGTGGACCAGAAGCTTCTCAAGCTTAACCTGGACCCCAAACAACCCCTCGGGCAGGTGGGTCAAATTGTTTCCCGATAAATCCAACAATTTCAGGTTCCCCAGGTATGTGAAGAGGCTAGCAGGCAGGAAAGCGAGCTGGTTTTGGTTCAGAAAGAGCTCCTGCAGGTGAACCAGTTTCTGAAACAGGTTTTGGTCAAGGCTCTTTAGTTCATTGCCGTCCAGAAACAACTGTTCCAGGAGTACCAGGTTATCCAACAGTGCGCTTGGGAGATGAGTGATCTTGTTGCGCGATAACCTCAGGGTTTTAAGTTTTATCGGGTCGTTGAACGTGCCCGGGGCAATGGCGGAAACGTGGCTGTCGGACAGCAACAAGCGCTGCAAGACGGTCATGCCACTGAAGCTGTTGTTCTGCAAGGTGCCGCGGCCCATTTGGAAGAGCAAGATGTGCGTGAGGTTGGTGGGCAGGCCGAGCGCGGCGATGCCGGCCACCGTGCCGCGCGAGCACTGCGCGGCGTCGCGGAAGGCGCACCTGCAGGTGGGTGGGCAGGGAAAGGGCTGCGCGCGCAGGAACCAGAGAGCCGCGCACAGCAGAGCGCTCCTCAGCATGTCTGAAACGGCGTCCGCAGCAGATCTGTGGGCTACAAGCAAAAGGGCAAACGCTCGTAATCCTTCATGATCCTTTCACCCGGATTATCACTGATTTTAAATGTTACCCGGATCAACGCTACGTCTCCCTCTTAGCAGTGCTGATTTTTCCTGGGTGGTGAAAAGACATTCATTTTGTACTCCGAGGTCTCATCCTCTTGTTTCACTGATTTTCCACTCTTAATTCAAATCGGTAAAATTAAAGCATTTGCAAGCTATGGAAAAGGTAATAATATCTTTAAATCTTTACATATCAAGAACTAAAATAATCTTTCTCACAATCAAGCTTGGAGGTATCACAGAGCAGTGCCCGTTGTGAAAATAACCCTGCTCTTGACATTATTATTAGTTTTTTTGATTCACCTTAAAAAATTTTTTTTTAAATTATTTATAATTTAGCCAGGGGTGCCTATGACCTACAGCCCTGAAGGGAACAGCAAAGTCTGTTAAAACAGCAGCAACCACTGCCTGATTCTTTTAATCACTATCACGCTGTATCTGCAGTGCCTTCTTACTCCACTAACACAGGACCGGCTCAAAATAATGAATAGTCTCAGCCACACTGAGATAAGTAGGTTAACAGCACTTCATCACTTTATGCCACACGCTGCTCTCAGCACTGTATTTAAATTAATGCATTTACTCCTTACAGTAACCGTGTGAAAGTGAAAGTCACTCAGTCATGTCTGACTCTTTGCGACCCCAAGGACCGTAGCAGGCCAGGCTCCCCTGTGCATGGAATTCTCCCAGCAAGAATACTGGAGTGGATAGCCGGTCCCTTCTCCAGGGGACCTTCCCGACCCAGGGATCCAATACAGATCTCCTGCAGGCAGACTCACTGCAGTCTGAGCCATGTGAGTTAGGTTATCCGCAATTAAAGGATGATGCAACTGAAGGCACAGAAAGGGTAAGTAACTTAACCAAGGTCACAGAGCTAGAATGTGAAAGTATTTTTGATTGTGTCATAAATAAGGAACTATTACTTCTAACATGCTAAATTAAAAATTAGTACTCAAGGCACTGAATTATCCGTGAAATACACACAGTAATACTAATCCGCCAAAACGTTTCCCACGTGTAATTTCAAATAAACCACATCTTGTACTAAATTTTACTTATTTGTACAGACTAGCCAACTCGTCCAGTTACCCACACTTAATTTTTAGAATATTTGGCCTTACCTGAAATGGTGCTGCACCCCAAAGCAACTGAATGGTTTAGAGCTTTGCATGTGATTTGGCACTTTCCAAAGGAAGAGAGGAGTATCTTTGCATCCTGAAGATAAAGACTTTCCCAGAACAAAAGTCATGCAAAGAGCCCTATCGCAGAGGGCATATTCTGGTTTTTTAATGACAAATAAATGACAAGTATCTTCAAACTTTGAAAGAGACTGTATGTAACCCAAGTCTTGCTGCCAAAGCTGAAAGATGAGCAGGAGGGGTGCAGTTTCTTCCTAAATGGCACAGTATGACCTGGTGATGTGTGTCTAGTGTCACACAGAAGGATCAATGCAGCAGCCATATATCCCTGGTTGGTCTACACTTCCTTGGGACCTTCCTTTATCTGCTACTTCACTACAATTCTACTCAGGTTCCCCTCTGCCCCTTCTAAGAACAATAAGGTTAAGGACATTCTCAAGTGCTCCACTCATTTCTTAAAAGTATTTTCAAGTATGTTCCCTAATGGCCTTGCTGGGTTGAGGGTGTCCACATGTTCAACTGAACATAGGAATGTCCAACTGCTTTGCAAAGTAGTTGTACCAATATATGTTGTCATGTACCATGTATGACAGGTCCTGTACTTCATCTCTGCCCATGCCTTGACATTTTTTTTTAATTTTAATTTTTGCCATTCATATGAAAGAGTTGTCTCAGTGTGGTTTTAGTTTTTCATTTTCCTACTGAACGACGAACTTGAGCATTTTTCGCATTTTTAAGGGCCAATCTTCTGAGAAATTTGGGTTCTTCTGACCATTTTTCTATATGGAAAAATATGTCTTTTAAAAAGTGAATTGTAGGCATTCTTTATATATTCTGGATATTAATCCCTTGTGGATTATAAGTGTTTGTTGCAGATATCTTCATCTAATATGTGCTTTGCCTTTTCACTTCCTTTGTCTTTTACTGAACAGAAGTCTTAATATAGGCAGTTATTAATATTTATAATTTGTTTTTTGTGTCTATCAAAATAATTCCTCTTCTCGCAAACCAAAACACTTCTCCTATAATAACTTACTACATTTTAGAATATTGTCCTTTGCATTCATTTTAGAATATTGTCCTTTGCATTTAGGTCTTTATTCCATCTAGAATTGATTTTTGTGTATGATGTAAGTACAGTGTTTTTTTCAGTAGATCAGTTGTTCTATATATATATATCCTTTCTTCCCTCAGAGCTTCAGTGTCAGCACTGTCACAGATCACCATTGGATGAATGTGTGGTCTGTGTTCTCGGCTACTTGATAATCCCTGTGCCAGCACCACACTGAAATATAAAGCCTGAAAATATCCAGCGTTTTATCAAGCGTGAAGAAGTAAGACATTCTCATACATTGGTGGGAATATAAATAGTAGCAAACTTTGGGGAGGAAAACTGAATTGTATCAGCCAAATTTTACATATACATATTCTTTGTCCAATAGTTCCATTACTAAAAATACACACTATGGAAATGCTCATTAAGACATCTACACAAAAATTTATTTGCAGGATTGTAACAGAAAAACGGAGATCCAACCAGTCCATCCTAAAGGATCTCAGTCCTGGGTTCATTGGAAGGACTGATGCTGAAGCTGAAACTCCAATACTTTGGTCACCTTATGCGAAGAGTTGACTCATTGGAAAAGACCCTGATGCTGGGAGGGACTGAGGGCAGGAGAAGAAGGGGACAATAGAGGATAAGATGGCTGGATGGCATCACCCACTCAATGGGCATGAGTGTGGGTAAACTCCAGGAGTTGGTGATGGACAGGGAGGCCTAGCATGCTGCGATTCATTGGGTCACAAAGAGTCAGACACGACTGAGTGACTGAACTGAATAGAAAAAAAAAAAAGCCTAAATGGCCATCAATAGGGAAGTAGTCATTTAAATTATAGTACATCCATGCAATAGGATGCCTTGCAGACTTTGAAAAGAACAGATTTGAGTTGCAACTACTGATATAACTTTCTAAAATACACTGAATGACATAAAACAAGGGCTGTGTAGCATGTAACAATGGGGTTCTACACAAATGTGTAGGATTTTTAAAAACATGAGCATATATGTATTTTTTCTAGAATACACCCAAGAAACTGTAGTATTGCCCCTTTGAGAGAAAGTAGGGAAAAGACGACTTCCTTACATACCTGTGAGGTTGAAATTTTATCAAATGTGCTTATTGTCACTGTTAAAAAATTTTTAATGCAAATATAATTTGGAAGGGAAAATGGCATTATTTAAGAAAAAAAGGAAAGAACATAGTTATTTTAAACTACTGGGAAAAGCCAGTGGCTGAACTGCAAAAGAATAAACATTAACTTGTGGAATTATTGACTGAAGTGATGCTATAGAAATGGTCTTTCTTTTATCCTGGTTGTGAAAAAAAAAAAAAAAAAATCCCCCAAACCAACACTGGCAGGTGTAACAGAAAAGGAACTGAAATCTATTCAGCCTTTGATGTAGCCAAATGCAGGCAAAGCCCATTAAATGCTAAACTGACTGAAATTACCTTCTAAGGCATATAGTCCTAAACCACAGGGAAAGCCACTGCCTATGCCAGGTGTTGTGGGAGGCCTGTCTTCCCACTCAAATCAAGGGAAGCAACTCCAGAGCTCAAACCAGCTCCCCAGCAGGAAGTCTGTCATGCACATACATGGCTATGCCAAGTGAGAGGCCCCTTGCCCATCAAATGCCAGGAGCCAGCCCTCGAAGAGGTGCTGTGGATCAAAGTACAACTTCGAGTCAAACTCAGGAGAAGCTTCCTTGGCCTATTTCCCCAGGAAGATTTCCAAGAATTACCTCCAAGTTTTATTCTGAAGAGAGGACATTATAATCACCCAAGGAGGGAACACCGGGCACAGAAGTTGAAGACAGCAGAGGAACACTGAGTTCATTCAATGGACAAACTGATGAGCTACTGAGAACTTTGAGCACTGAAGTAATGACACCACCAGTGTTTCCAGTCCTGTGTATTTTGAATCCATGAAACAAGTCAGGAACCTGCTGTCCTAAGTGGCAGCTTCCGGATCAAGTCACAGAACCCTGGCTTACATGGTTTGGCCATTCAAAAGCAGGTTATCCAACCTGCTATATCTAACTGAAATGAGATATGCTTTTCTTCCTCCATGGAGGGGAAGATTCCAAGGCCAGGGCACAGCAGGGATCTCTCTGTGCTTGAAGAGTAACCACAAACCCAACTTGGCATGGGGACAATCTCATTCAAACTCCTAGGACTCCCTCTGTCCTCTCCTGCAGTAGACACTTGGAACTGATGGAGAGGGAAGAGGATGGAGAGATAAGCACAACTGTACCACCACCAGCAGGCTGTGGTGCAAGGGACAGGATTAACCCACACTGAATGGA
This sequence comes from Tragelaphus eurycerus, assembly GCA_935064755.1. NCBI lineage: Eukaryota > Metazoa > Chordata > Mammalia > Artiodactyla > Bovidae > Tragelaphus > Tragelaphus eurycerus. The sequence continues at coordinate 25,792,237 of CAKXYN010000018.1, read as the reverse complement.
AGGGACTTGGGCTCAAACTAGGTCTTACATCATGCAACCATCCACATGGCTCACAGCAGACACAGAGCTCCTGCAGAACCTATGCTACAAGGAAAGCCCTTCCACCCAAACAGAAGGCCAGGTACATCCTGCCCTCTGTGGGATTCCTATGGTCAGTAGTTAGTTCCAAGGTTTCCCACTCCATGGAGTGCTCTTTTCACATTCACGGGTGCCACTTCACCTCAAGCTTACCATGGCTTACATGGCATTAGCTTTTAGTTTGATTTTCCTAACTATTAATAAATTCTGAGTCCCTAGTCTTCTATTTCACCACTTCCCTCAGATCTCCTGATACTAACATTTGGCTCTACAATGCATCTGACTGATGGGTTACCATGGGCTGGTCACAGACATGTGACATGTGGAAAGTTGCATTGTTTTCTTGAAAAAAATTCAAAGTTAAAAAAAAGAAACAGGAGAAATATTAAGCAGGAAAATAAATCCAGAGTGGGCAGTATTCATGCATGTAACTGAAGAGCAAACAGATATATATAAAGACACAGAAAAAAAGAAATGTTATATCATTCATTTAAATCTTTATTTTGATCAGCTTCAATCAAAAAAAATTCATAAGGTTATTTACAGTGCTGAATGTACAATTTGAATGTATGCCTTTTTGACATCAGGGTACCATTCTTGAGCAGCAATACAATTTTAAAAATATAAAGATGCGGTATCATTTCTGATATAAAGTTACTTAAAAAAATCCAAAGTCTTAGGGAATACACAAATCATAACAGAAAGAAACTATTAATTTAATGTGCACATAATTACCAAATCTTAATGCATTAAAAATATGTGTAAATGCCCACAGACTGTACAAAAATTAACATTTTGTTAAAAGTTCCCAACCACCTCCCACCACAAATATACAAAAGTCTATTTTCAGATATGTCAAAACTGCATGCGTGAAATCTTAGAATGTTTTCTAAAGCTGGAATTCTGCTCTTTTCTGGACACTGCCATTTTGGGAACAGAGTACATAAACGCTGATATAATGAAACTGTGCAGTTATTTTCTTAAACATGGGAAACAAAATAAATAGTAAAAACTGCAACAGTTTTATTTAAATGCAAGTAGAATTTGGAAAGCTTTCCAATGTAGGGATTACAAAACTAATATAAAAAGGTTTTATTTTATTGTTGGCTTAGCCACTTTTTATTCAAGCATTATTTGCAGCATCGCTTTACAGCAGTTGGTGCTAAAAGTTACAAAACATATAGTTACCACTATTTATATTTGAGGGAGGGGGAAAAAAAACCTTAAACAACCCTGAGGGAGACACACATTAAAAATCTTGTTATTTATTTAAAAAGTTAAAAAGTTACATATTATTTAACAATTACTTTTCTGGACATTTCTGTCCTTTAAGTATATGCATAAATAAAATTTAAATCAGCAATATTTATTAATCTTAATACATCAAAATAATATATGTACAGATTTTAAAATTTAGATCTGTATACACTCAAATAATTTAATGTGAAATTCAGAATCGAAATTACTATGTAATGGTGACCTACAGAGAGAGGAGGACTCTATCTATGGCACTGAGCAGGACCCACACCTGGACTCACAGACATTCTTCAAATCACATTCTGGAAGCCATCCAATAACCACCTGGACAACCCACCTTGTCTATATTCAAATCTAACCTCCTACAAATGCTTTGTCTACCTACCTAAAAACCTCATTTCTCTGAAAACAATATGGGAAATGTGATATAAAATCCTTATAAAATCTAAAAGTTAAAAAAGGGGGAGGGTGTCAAAAATATAGCTCTTTTATGATCATGCTCTTAAGGATGTTAAATACAATCTAATAATTGGATTTTAAGCTGCTACTTAGCAATTAATTGTATGCTTCAGTATTTAAATCAAAGGATACACTCATATGTAATGAAAGTGAATTGAATGTGGAAATTATAAAATGATTAAAAGAGTAACTATAGAAAAAAGTGCTAATTCACAGCTCAAGAGGTCTAAGATGCATAGCTTCATAGAATCATTCAAGGAACAACTGTTCTTATCATCTAATGTGTATTAACAGAGTATCATACTTTTTGATGGAAAACTTCGATTATATTTTTGCAAGAATCATCAGTGGCCATAGCAGTAACAGTGATCCTGAGTGTAACTTGCATTTTTCTACAGTTACCAAACATCATCAGGTCTCTGCAGCATAAAAAATGAGAACCATGTGGTTCTACGGTTCTGGGTAACATGTGATCAAATTGGTAAATATGTATCAGGAAGATAATGATCAGCTAGAAGCAGAAAGCACAAGCATGCTACTGGTCAAGGAAGAACAGAGGATAAGATCATACAGTCTTAGTAGTTTAGTAGCTACTTTACAGCAGTATTGGTTTTCCTGTTTATCAGAACTTGGCTTTGCCCAACTACTGTATCTTACCTATAAAGACATTTTTAAATCACCTTAATTTTGTTTAGAATTTAAACGCTAACCAGGAAAAACAGAAAGGTGAAAAACATGTTCCACATTTCTTTTGGCTCAATGAATTTTTTTTTTTTTTTGAACTTCATTTTTTTTCTCCCAGAAATTTCCACAACCCAATATGTTCATTTGCAAACACCCAATCCAAAATAGGTATGCTCTGACCTGTGGCGCCACCTAATGGCATAAAACAAACTCACCAGGTTCATACTGGTTTGAAAAAAAAAAGCAGTCATTCAAAGCCGCTCATTTTACAAAAGCCTCATTATTGACAGGAGAGACCTACATCAAAACCTTTAAAATTTTAAGAGGGAAAATTCTAACTCCAAAACTAAAACACAAAAAACCAAAAGACAATTATCCTATGTCTTTAGGTAATAAGAGACGTAAATGAAAATAAAAAGGCATTTAAAATAATATAAAACCTGAGAGGGGGTAAAAAACAGGTATGAAGGGATATTAGAAAGACAGATCTACATCTACTGCCAAAAGAAATAAGCTTTCTTCCTACTGAAAAGTATTTAAACATATAACTAAAGCAAATTACACTGCTGACACCAGACGTAGCCCAAGATGCACTTGATAGCTCTGAGGGGCATCTCAAGAAGGCAGTGAAGCACCTTGCTGATAGAAAAATGAAACCCAGGCAGTCTGTACAGAAAATATAAAACCATAAATGGAAATTACCTGAGTTGTTCTATAAGCAACACACTAAACTCACTCCTAACTCTAGGCTAGCAAAGGGAACTGGTGTATGTATACAAAGTTTTCTTTGGGAGAAATACTGAAATCAAATGAAAACGGGCTTTTTACCTATTTTCATTGGAGGCTAATTAACACCCATTTTACTTATCAATCACAAATTTAAGGACTGTATATAAATGATGATTTTTCTAAAAAGTGGGCTGTGAAAATAAATTTAAAGGCATCAACTAATAAGTCTTAGAAAATAATATCTAAACACCTTTCAGATACCAACTTTCTTCTCTACCCTATAGACTATCACTGGAGGGTAACAAGGAAGCAAGTTCTGGAAATAGAATATTTAGAGTTACTGAATGAAGGTACAGGACTTTACAGATAATTAATTATTTAACTGGCAGGCCAATTTCTTTTTGTTTAAAAAAAAAAAAGCTCTCAATCAGCTACTATATTGGAAGGGGTACAAATTGAAAGGGTGCCATTCTGACACACAGGATCAGATAAAGTCCTACATTTACACGCTCCTCAATACTGCTGCTAGAACACCACTGAGACCGATTCACTGCTAGGTTATGGTGATGATCTGACATGACCCGTTCTCCTTTACTAAAGCTTTAGCTTCTGTTGTTGTTTGAGGTTTTGGTGGCCATTCCGGGTCAACCAAGAGCTCCTGAGCCAGATACATGTACTTGGCCTTTGGCATCTTCCTCCTACAGTTTAGGGCCCAAGACAAGCAGCATTTCTCCCACCAATCCAGTGACTCCTAAGAACATAAGCAAAAAAAAGGTACACTCAGTAAATTAAGAGCTGCTGTTTTTAACAATTTTGTTAAAGCATAGTTCATCAGCACAGAAAAATAAGAGGAAATGACTTCTGAGCACAAGAAATCATGAAAAAAAAAAAAAAAAAACGCTTAAAAAAGTCAGCTTTCAATTAATTAGGAACATTATTTTTTTTAAGAGTATAGTTTTAAAATTATCTATGTAATTTACTTCATTTTATTTAGTTCTATGTTCCCATCTCCTCTTGAATGCATACACATTTTAAAAATAACTTGTATACCTGGAGGCTATGATTCCATTACATAAAACATCTAATGTATTGAGAATAACTTTAAACTATTCAGAAAGAGAAAAAATTGTTAATATTATATGAAAGCCCCAAACTATCTTTTGGTGCTATTGCTTCTAGCAACTTAACCACCTGATCATTTTTGGAAGAAAACAGTGTAAGGATACCACTGCTATTGTTAGTATCAGCTTTCAAAGTATTATTTAAATATTGTTAGGTTTAGATCATGTTTAATGTCTATCACTTCTTTTAAAACCACATTCTCATTAACATAAAAAAAAATTTATAACGATGGTTTTCCCTTGGTGCTCCACAACTGGAAAGAGAGGTATAAAGCAAGTACTATTTCTTAGTAATATTTCACTATAAAAAGCTCTGCTGTCACAGAAATCTTTCTGATCAATCCTAATGTTTTTACTGAATGTGATCTTAGATAGTTCTTGGAGAACAAGAAAGCAGAGTTCCTGGTTACTGTACAAAAAAATGTAAATTCAATACAGGTCCTCAGAATTTGTCTTAAACTGGAAATAAAACCAAATGACTATACTGAGATCTGTAGTTACTTTCATCTCTGAAGAACAGTCAATTCTTAAATTACTTTGACTGTTTCTTCTACAAAGAAAATTTAAACCCTAGGTTGTTTTGTTTTGCCATCAACATATAACCCAGGCTTCAACCAGGTGTAATCTCAACTGCAGTAAAGATGACCCTTGAGCAACATGGCTTTGAACCTGTGCAGGTCCACTTGCATGTGGATTTTTTTCAGTAAACAGTACAGTACCACATGATCCATGATTGGGTGAATCTGAAGGTACAGAGGGACCCCATTATCTGAGGGTTCTATAAATTATAAATTATATAAATCTTGGCAGATTTTTGGCTGCAGGGAGGGTCAGCGATCCTAATCCTTGCCATATTCAAGGATCACCTGTAATCTCACAGAATGGACACACAACATAACTGACAAAGACATTCTAATGTTAACTCTCAAAACACCTTCATGATGGAGAAAAACAAATTTGATGTAACACAGATCCTGAAACATAGGTTTCTCAATTGGCCAATGGAGAACAGCAAAAATACTTTAAAATGAAAACCTTTTTAAAATTTCTTCATACTTTTACTTGGTAGGTTTCCAGGACCTACTACTCTCTCTCCCTTCAAAACTTGGGATGGGCATTCGGCAGAGCGTGTACAGGAACATAAGACACCATGAAAGAAGTGAATGCCGCTCAGTTGTGTCTGGCTCTTTGCAACCCCATGAAATGTACAGACACAGTAACAACGTGCTTTTAAAGGCCTTCTAGTTTACTCTTGCGACAAAACACAGTAAGCCGCACCATTACCAAGCGTTTAAAGGCAAAAACTGTGACCTGTCACAAGTAAGCTATACTGAATTAGTGGTGGGGTGGGTGACTGGGGATACAGATTTGAGGATTATTTATCCAGTAGCCTCTATTATAACAGCTAAGAAGTTATTATCACCTTAAAGGAAATCCACAGGAGAACATCTGCCTTAGAATACAGAAGAGACTAGACAGAGGATTCTTCAGGTGATCCAAAGAATAATTCCTTTCCAGTACAGGCACATGTACTTTAATATTTAATCTAAAATTATGGTTAACCACTTGGATTTATCTTTTCCCCAAGATTTGTTCAAATTCTTCAATCTAACTACAGAAAAAAAAAAAAAATCACTGTTCCTAAATCAATGTGAAAGCTGTCACTTTTTACTTTACAGCAAATGACATGGTTAAAGGGCGAATGGTGAAGGACTTTAAAAAAGAAGAGAGGGGGACCAGAAACATATAGGCACTGTTGCCCAGATGAGCCAGCTAGGCTGAAAGCAATGCATAACAGGCTGAATTAAGCAAAGTCACAGTCAGGTGTATTCAAATGTAAGATACACACACACACACACACACACACACACACACACACAATTAAATCCATCATTCCCCACCAGTAAAGAAAAGCAAGCAATAACATTTTAAACAAATTCCATTGCAAACAGAATCACAACTGCATAGTATTCTTTTTACATTAAAGTGTATATATTTTTTTAAAAATCCCCATGTCCCTATTAAAAGCAGCATACACTTATAATAAATTAAGTCCATGGAACACTAGGGATCACCCCCCTTAAGATTCATATTTTGTTCTTGAACCTTCACCTCCCCTAAACATTATACACAAAAATACACCATAAGCAAGCATAGACTTGTTAGTTTACAAACACAAGCATATCACAGACATCCTCAAACAATGTAATTCATTGGTAGAGAAAATAAAAGGTGCTATATAAGCATACCAAAATGAGAACTAAATCAAGGGAGAGATGACGGTGGCAAGAGGACAAAGGCAAGCACTGTGCAAGGAGAGGGAAGAGCTGCATCACGGGACTAAGAGTGTGCACCAGGCCTCCCTAAACATCAAGGCCAAGTCCCTAAAGCAGAACACAGGAGCCCCAGTAACAGGATCCTGTGACTTGCTGCTAAAAGGAACGGTTAAATAACCAAGTGTATCCCTGAGAGAAGGGAAAGCAGCTACTGCAGCCCAGCAAAGAAACCACAAAGAACTTTCAAAAAGTTAAAATACTCCTGCTTTTTAGAAGACCAGTCCAAGCTGTTCATCCAGAACCCCAATGCTTACTCCTAGCAGTGTCTTTTAGGAAATGTTTTCAGGGGTAGAAAGTAAAATATAAAGCTATGCTACAGGGAAAATGTTGTAATGGTACTGTGGTATTCATATTAAGTCTTTTTTCATACCATTCCTGAATATAAAACAAAGACAATCAGAATTTAGCATTCTATCTAAATAAGCTTGAATAATATCCTAAGTGGCATAAAGACTATGGCTGACATCTGGATTTTTTTCCCTCTAAAAGGAAAACAAAATCAGGACAAATTCTCAGGCATTATCAAAATACCTGATATTAATGACTTTAGTTTTACATCCAGCACTAAGCAGCCTCAGTTTAACAGACACAGGATACACACAAATGCTTCTTTAAAAGAGAATATGCAGCACAGATCTCCAACACAGGGAAAGTTGCATAGTAAGCCACAGGTGATGGGGTCCTCCACTGAACACTCCTCATTCAGCAGATGAAGGGTGGAACTCAGGCATTTTGTAAATGTCCTTGCTTGAAAATCACTGCCATTTCAACAATCTTTTTTCCTTTCTCTACTTTTTCTTTTTGGTCAGAGAATAAGTATTAATATCTGGGGCCACTAAAGATCATTATAGGGAAAAAATACTTAGTCACATAAAAGTTTTAACTTTGATTAATCAATTTACAAATGGTTTATTCAACCATTTGATTCAATTTGATTCAAGGGACATTTACTGAGGCCACTGAGCATTAAAAAGAAAAAAACTTATTAATATTTTATTAATAATAAAAAATATGGGAAATAAATGACTATTATATAAAAACATTACCTGTATCTAAATTAGATTAGCTGCATGAATGTTCAGTGCCCCCCCACCCAAAAAAACCCATATCTAAAACATCTACTATTAAATAAAATAACACCTAAAAGTTTATTTGGTTTTTCAAGAATTTTCAAGCCTCTGAAGCCTTTCCTGGACCCAGATAAAACCGAATTTGAATTCCAGTTCTAACACCATTTCTTCATCTGTGAAGATAGGGGTATCTTTAATCTATCCTAATCTCTTAGGTGATTGTAACAATTAGAATTTATACAAAGTACCTCCCAGTGTCTACCATAAAAAGTAGGTATTGAAACAGTAGCTATTGCTTGTCTGCATTTTGTCACTTGATTGTTATGTTACTTTGCATCTCTATGACCCCATAAAGCGAGGCAGTGTGGCATAGTGTAAAAGACATTCCTATTGAAAAGACATTGAAATTGGAAACCCTGGCTTCAACTCCCAGCTCTGCCACTCTCATAAACTGCATAACCATGGCATGCTGACCGAATGCTCTTTATGTGATAACCAAAGTTAGAAATACCTTAAGATTGGAAGGATCTGTGTGTGGGGCAGGGGGTGTAATTATTCCTGACTGAGTCTTACAGTAATCTGACTAACTGATCGGTCTCCAAGGGTCACAAATACAAACGGTGAGAGTCAACTACAAACGGAAGTGTCAGAAGATGAAAGCACAGCATTCTGTGCTAAGAGTTTCTAAGAACTCTCTTTACTAAAGCCAGTAATTTTAAAAATGCTTCCTTAAATCATAGATAATGAAGACCAAAACCCTTGTCTACTCAGCAACGCTCAGAACTGGTAAACATGTGGGCCTGCTGGAGCCACCTGCTCTAGACCACTCTTCTGCCTTCACTCTCCCCCACAGCACTTCAGAGGTACAGTTTCACATGAGAGGCACAGACTCCTAAAAACAATGAGGACACATACTTACTTACAAACTTTTAGAAAACAGATATAACAAATGATAGAATTTTCTGCCACTTAATTTTGATTGAAAAGTCAGGAGGGCTTTCCAATTCAAATGGTTTAAAGGAGCTTTATGATACCCACTTTTTGACTTAATCAGGGTATAGTTCCTCTTCAGAATCTGCATTTCCTGTTTAGATTAATTGTCGGAGATCTCTTTGGAAAAACTAAAAACTCAACAGAAATGTTTTCCTGGGCCAAGGCTTTGACAGTACAGACACTTTATATGAGGACTGATGATATGACCCAGACTTAACCCTCTGATGTAATGCAGTGAGGTAACCAAGACAGAGGAGGTCTTGCTCAGGACTTGAGTCTAATACAGGTCTGGTTATACTACTGGGGACAACTGGGTACTACACTGCATTGAGAAAAAGAAGCAAAAGCAGATTCCAGACTCATCACTTCATTACAAAACTATCCCTACTCATCATTGAGCATGAGAAGAGGAAATGGTGCTCTATAGGACCTCTTATAAACTGATCCTGTGATACTATGCTAGGCATCAAGCCTAATGAATTACCACAGCAAAGCTCAGAACACAGCTGCTCAGGTAAAAGAAGGCTAAAGTGAGTGAGTGACCCACGCCAGGGAATCCTCTTGAATTCGGAAAGCGTCTGTGTGGCTTGGGATAAGTGAAAGGTTTAGAACTCATGTGTATAAACTGTACCTACAAATAGCAATGGGCAAAATGAGGGAGTGAGGCTTTATGTTGTCAAGTTCTCTGCACTCAGTAAGCTGGCTCAGTGCTGTGATTCAATGGTACTGGTTTAAAAAATAAGACTAACCTATATTTTCTGTCAAGAATTTCAATATCCTAATACCAAAAAAATAGGTTTTATTCTGTTTCTCTTTCCTTTTTACCACAAAAACAGTAAAAAGTCCTAAACCATGGTTTGCATAAAAATGAGCACTCTCTCTGAAAATTTTTCTGAATGATGAGAGATTGGGGAAACCCAAAATTAAGATATAATAACTAAGACAGAATCAGAAATAATTCCTCAAAATTTTGACTTTTGAACACTGATCCATGAAGAAACAATCTCCATTTCATAACTTTATTTACATCCATCTCATTTAGCTTCTAATGGGACTCTTTATAAAAACCAGAAACAAAATTAAAGCCAGACAGAAATGAGAAAATTAACTCTTACCAGTGAGGACAACACCTTCGCATACTGACATGAAAGAGATTGGAATGGAAAAGAGATTTTGAAATTTCTGAAGTCCTAAAACATCTGTAATAAATGCTTGCCATGAATTTTCTAGGATGTCTTTACAAAAAAATGAAATACCAGGCACAGAGGGAAAGGCTGAGCAGCACACAACAGAATACCATCCTACACATCCTACACAGAGCAGAGCGCACGAGTGATGTGAAGAAGTGAGTAAGGCTGATTTCCAACCTGTGGTGGCTGTGTGGTGGTGAAGCGATATTCTCCTTGTTTGTCTCGACTGAACACAACTTTCCAAAGGACCATGTCAAGGAAGAAATTCTGAGAGACAGTCCAGTGAGTTAAGCATTAAAAACAACTACATCATTCTTTATTAATGCACACGATTAAAAAAGCTCTCACAATGCAGAAACATTAGTAAAAACATGATTTGGTTTTCACACAGAGAATTTCAGTTAATATTGAAAAAGGATAAAGAATACAACAGGACTTTTTTAACAAATATAAATCATCACAAAATTCTTGGTAAAATGGGGTCTCTAAATTTTCCACAAAATATGGCTTTTATATGAATCCTCAGGCCCTTCTCATATAATAGGAATTATTTTTTGTAACAATGAATTATTTATATTTAAATATACCTATGTGAGCATGATGAAAAATAATTCTTTTGATAGTGAGCAAGAACAAATCAATGGAGATTAGAAAGGATTCCCCAGAAATCTGTTTTTTAAAAATATTTTTTCTTAAATAACATTAACATGAAAAGATAAACTATAGAAAAAGGAAAGCTTTTAATATACATTATCTTAGATGTGCTTTCCATAAAATAGCAAAAATACATTAAACTGGGCAACCTAAAAAAGATTAGTACCATAATATTACCAGGCCACCACTATGGCCCCAATTTTAATACAAAGTCATTTTTTAGAAAGATAACAAACGTAATTTCTAAGTCTAGAACTATTGTCTCTAAAGTATACATATTTTCCACAAATACCTAATTTTAATTCAAAAATCTACTCTATGAAACCCTTAACTTAAAAAAAGCACAACTGGAACTTCCCTGGTGGTCCAGTGGTTAAGAATCTGTCTGCCAATGCAGAGGACACAAGTTCAGTCCCTGGTCTGGGAAGATGTAAGCCCATGTGCCTCAACTACTAAAGCCTGCAAGTTCTAGAACCTGTGCTCTGGAGCAAGAGAAGCTATCACAATCAGAAGCGAATGCACCACAACTAGAGAAAGCCCATGTGCAACAATAAAGACCCAGCACAGCCACAAATAAATTAAAAAAAAAATCACAACGGTATCTCCTTCTTCGTTTGATATACTTCTACTCTAAGAGTGAATTATAACAGTAGTTCTGAGAAGAGACCAAATTTTATTAATAAGCATCAAATGAGAACTCACTATCTCCTTTTAGAAAAGCTGACCTAAAGGCAATCCTAGAGAATAACCAGATGGTATACAATGGATCAAAGAGCACTTAAGACCTCTTCCTTCTAGGGAAACTTAAAAGTAAATACCAAGGGAGAAGTTCTAGCGATTAAGTTTATAACAGTCATTATTTTATATTTTCAGTAAACTCTTACTATTCATGTTTACTATACTTCATGGAGACAGCCCTGTCCCTCTCCTCCCTTGAATGTGAGGCTTTACTGTACCTCACAGGACTCGGGTGGTACTCTGAGCTCATGGCCTCGGTTTACCAGTTTATGGGCCACCAGAGCACCAATCTTCTCTAAATCACTAATTTTTTATTTTTAACTGCTTATTTATAATGGTACCTAAGTCATATCTCTTTTTTGGGGGCCACACTGCGTGGCTTGCAGGATCCTAGTTCCTCGACTAGGGATCAAACCTGTGTCTTCCACAGTAAAGGCATGAAGTCCTAATCACTGGACCACGAGGGAATTCCCTCATATCTCTTAATATGACTATTATTAGCTCATAGAAAAAGTGAGAAGAGAAGGCTAAATGAATTTAACTAGAGTGAAACAAACTCTCTGTGGATCTCCATAATGTTACCTATCCTTTTCCTGCATTACTATTAAATCACCAAAACTCACAAAGCAGCAAGGTAGCCATTTGATTATGTGAAGTGCTTACTTACCTCTACTGCGATTGAAACAAATGCATTGACAACAACGATGATGAGCATAGTTATACGCCACTGATACGGTACACAAACTATCTGTAAGACAAAAGTTAATATAGTAATGTTGCTGATATAATAACATTATATCATAATTTCCAAATTTATTTAATACCTCTTATATACCAAACACTTTCACGTATACTATCTACTCAATCCTCAACAATGCCACAAGGCAGATACTACATCCACTTTTCAGATGATAAAATGTAAAGTGCAGAAACTAAATGTTTAAAATATACATTAAACGGCTGAATGTAAAGAGACAACTCCTATTCAAATTCAAAAGCCCATACTCTACTAGATTACGAATTCTAACATGTCCCTAGTTTTTTAAAAAATCCTATCTTTAAACAATGTAGTGGACACTGATCTAACAATGAGGTAATACTCAAACTCTATACTGTTTAAAGAAAATTCATAAAAAAGAACTATCAGTTCAGTTCAGTCGCTCAGTCATGTTTGACTCTTTGTGACCCCATGGACTGCAGCACACCAGGCTTCCCTGTCCATCACCAACTCCAGGAGCTTGCTCAAACTCATGTCCATTGACTCGCTGATGCCATCCAACCATCTCACCCTCTGTCATCCCCTTCTCCTCCTGCCTTCAATCCTTCCTACCATCAGGGTCTTTTCTAAGGAGTCAGTTCTTCACATCAGGTGGCCAAAATATTGGAGCTTCAGTTTCAGTCCTTCCAATGAATATTCAGGACTGATTTACTTTAGGATCGACTGATTGGATCTCCTTCCTGTCCTAGGGACTCTCAAGAATCTTCTCCAACACCACAGTTCAAAAGCATCAATTCTTCAGCACTCAGCTCTCTTTATGATCCAACTCTGACATCCGTACATGACTACTGGAAAAACCGTACCTTTGACTAGACAGACCTTTCTCAGTAACCAAGTAGTATCTCTGCTTTTTAACATGCTGTCTAGGTTTGTCATAGCTTTTCTTCCAAGGAGCAAGTGTCTTTTAATTTCATGGCTGCAGTCACCATCTACACTGACTTTGGAGCCCAAGAAAATAAAATCTCTCACTGTTTCCATCGTTTCCCTATCTATTTGCCATGAAGTGATGGGACCAAATGCCATGGTCTTCGGTTTTTGAATGTTGAGTTTTAAGCCAGCTTTTTCACTCTCCTCTTTCACTTTCATCAAGAGGCTCTTTAGTTCCTCTTCGCTTTCTCACATAAGGGTGGTGTCATCTACATACCTGAGGTTATTGATATTTCTCCCTGCAATCTTGATTCCAGCTTGTGCTTCATCCAGCCTGGCAATTCAAATGATGTACTCTGCATGTAAGTTAAAGGAGCAGGGTGACAATATACAGCCTTGACATATTCCTTTCCTGATTTGGAACCAGTCTGTTGTTCCATGTCTGGTTCTAACTGTTGCTTCCTGATCTGCATACAGATTTCTCAGGAGACAGGTAAGGTGCTATGGTATTCCCATCTCTTGAAGAATTTTCCACAGTTTGTTGTGATCTACAGTCTAAGGCTTTGGTGTTGTCAATAAAGCAGAAGTAGATGTTTTTCTGGAATTCTCTTGCTTTTTCTATGCTCCAACAGAATTTGGCAATTTGACCTCTGGTTCCTCTGCCTTTTCTAAATCCAGCTTGAACATCTGGAAGTTCTTGTTGCATGTACTGTTGAAGCCTGGCTTGGAGAATTCTGAGCATTACTTTACTGGTGTGTGAGATAAGTGCAATTATGCGGTAGCTTGAACATTCTTTGGCATTGCCTTTCTTTGGGACTGGAATGAAAACTGATCTTTTCCAGTCCTGAGGCCACTGCTGAGTTTTCCAAATTTGCTGGCATACTGACTGCAGCACTTTCACAGTATCATCTTTTAAGGTCTGAAATAGCTCAACTGGAATTCCATCACCTCCACTAGCTTTGTTTGTAGTGATACTTCCTGAGGCCCACCTGACATCACATTCCAGGATGTTGCCTGTAGGTGAATGATCACACCATTGTGGTTATCTTGGTCATCAAGATCTTTTTCGTATAGTTCTTCTGTGTGTTCTTGCCACCTCTTCTTAATCTCTTCTGCTTCTGTTAGGTCCATACCATTTCTGTCCTTTATTAGCCCATCTTTGCATGAAATGTTCCCTGGGTATCTCTAATTTTCTTGAAGAGATCTCTAGTCTTTTCCATTCTATTGCTTTCCTCTATCTCTTTGCATGGATCGATGAAGAAGGCTTCCTTATCTCTCCTTGCTATTGTTTGGAATTCTGCATTCAGATAGATATATCTTTCCTTTTCTCTTTTGCCTTTCACTTCTCTTCTTTTCTCAGCTATTTGTAAGGCCTCCTCAGACAACTGTTTTGCCTTTTTGCATTTCTTTTTCTTGGGGATGGTTTTGACCACTGCCTCCTGTACAGTGGCATGAAGTTTTTCAGGCAGTCTATCAGATTTAATCCCTTGAATCTATTTGTTATTTCCACCGTATAATCATAAGGGATTTGATTTAGGTCATACCTGAATGATCTAGTGGTTTTCCCTACTTTCTTCAATTTAGGTCTGAATTTGGCAATAAGGAGTTCATGACCTAAACCGCAGTCAGCTCCCCGTCTTGTTTTTGCTGACTGTATATAGCTTCTCCATCTTTGGCTGCAAAGAATATAATCAATCTGATTTTGATATTGATGTCCATGTGTAGAGTTGTCTCTTGTGTTGCTGGAAGAGGGTATCTGCAATGACCAGTCTGTTCTCTTGGCAAAACTCTGTTAGCCTCTGCCCTACTTCATTTTGTACTCCAAGGCCAAACTTATCTGTTACTCCAGGTATCTCTTGACTTCCTTCTTTTGCATTCCAGTCCCCTATGATGAAAAGGACATCTATTTTTGGTGTTAGTTCTAGAAGGTCTTGTATGTCTTCAAAGAACCATTTAACTTCAGTTTCTTCAGCACTGGTGGTTGGGGCATGGACTTGGATTACTCTGATACTAAATGTTTGCCTTGGAAATGAACAGAGATCATTCTGTCATTTTTGAGATTGCACTAAGTACTGAATTTTGGACTCTTTTGTTGACTATGAGGGCTACTCCAATTCTTCTAAGGGACTCTTGCCCACAGTAGTAGATATAATGGTCAAATGAATTAAATTCACTCATTCTGGTCCATTTTAGTTCACTGATTCCTAAAATGTCGATGTTCACTCTTGCCATCTCCTGTTTAACCACTTCCAATTTACCTTGATTCATGGACCTAACATTCCAGGTTCCTGTGCAATATTGTTCCTTTATAGCATCGGACTTTACTTCCATTACCAGTCATATCCACAACTGGATGTTGTTTTTGCCTTGGTTCTGTCTCTTCATTCTTTCTGGAGCTATTTCTCCACTCTTCTCCAGTAGCATACTGGGCATCTCCTGACCCGGAGAGTTCATCTTTCAGTATCGTATCTTTTTGCCTTTTCATACTGTTCATGGGGTTCTCACGGGGAAGGCAATGGCACCCCACCCCAGTACTCTTGCCTGGAAAATCTCATGGATGGAGGACCCTGGTGGGCCGCTAAGAGTCCATGGGGTCGCTAAGAGTCGCTAAGTCCATGGGGTCGCTAAGAGTCGGATACGACTGGGCGACTTCACTTTCACTTCTCACTTTCATGCATTGGAGAAGGCAATGGCAACCCACTCCAGTGTTCTTGCCTGGAGAATCCCAGGGACGGGGGAGCCTGGTGGGCTTCCGTCTGTGGGGTCGCACAGAGTCGGACACGACTGAAGCGACTGAGCAGCAGCATGGGGTTCTCAAGGCAAGAATACCAAAGTGTTTTGCCATTCCCTCTCCAGTGGAGCACGTTTTCTCAGTAAGACTATAAACTGCCTTTAGAGAAAACCTTTAGAGAAAAAGATATTCTGAAGAAGAGAGAGCCTCCCCCTCGATTTTTGATAAACCCAGTGTAATTCTAATAAAAAATCCAAAAGGGCTTTTCCTAGTACTTGACAAACTACACTTAAAATTTATATGGAGGAGGAAAAGCTCAGGAATAGCCAAAAAGATTCTCCAGAGTTCAGTAATACAATGTTTATGAAAATTCAGATTCTAGATATCCTTGCCATCCTTTGACCAAGAAATTCCACTACTGACGTTAACTTCTAAATATGTCTTTCTTAATGAAGTATACAGCACTGTTTATAATAGCAAAACAGTGGAGACAACTTAAATATCCATGAAAGGAATTAGTTAAAATATAGAAAAGTTAATGAAATAAAGCTCATCCATAAAGTTCACATAAGTTTTATATCCAAACCTGTCAATAACATTAAGAAAAGAAAACTAAGTCTGATTTCACTCATGCAACCAAAAGCAAAAATTCTGAAGAAAATCTTAATAAACTAAGTTGAGCAGATATAAAAAAGAATGCATCATGACCAAATTGGTATTATTCTACAAATGCAATACTGGCTCAACACCTGAATATCAGTCAACTGTAATTCACCACATTCTCCTGGGAGAAACACTATGTGATCATTTCAACAGCTGTAGAACAAGCATTAGATAAAATTAAATATTTATGTCACCAACACCATAGAAGTAAGCTTCCTCAACCTGGTAAAATGTATATACCAGAAACCTACAGCCCTTAATATATCCAATGGTGAAATACTAGGAACGCTCCCCATAGAGATAAGGACATTACTATCACACCAACATTCATGTTGTTAACAGACATGAAAAATACCCAGAAGACATAAGGGTTAAAATGTGATAAACAAAAAAAGGTCACTATTTATAGATGATAAGTGTCTAAAACAAAATCCAAGAGAATCTAAAAATCTAAGAATAAAGTCTGACAAAGCTGATAGATGTGAGATGAATGTCCAAATAAATGCACTGTTTCACCAGCATAAAAGGATCACACAATGTAATTTTAAACAGATACGTATCAGAGGAACAAACCCCACTAACACTATAGGAATAAATCTAATAAAAACTTATATAAAAACCTTTAGAGAAAAAGATATTCCGAAGAAGAGAGAGCCTCCCCCTTGATTTTTGATAAACCCAGTGTAATTCTAATAAAAAATCCAAAAGGGCTTTTCCTAGTACTTGACAAACTACACTTAAAATTTATATGGAGGAGGAAAAGCTCAGGAATAGCCAAAAAGATCACAATAAACAACAATGTGAGGTGAGGATACAGCTCCTACCCATCCGTGTATCAAAATTACTTATAAAGTCACATGACATTTTTTACCCATTAGACAAATGTTGGCAATGATGGGCAACAAAAGCTCTCATACAGTGGTACAAACACTGAAAAACAACTTGGACTTTAGAAACGTGAAGAGGGCATGCTCAAAATTATACTAGAATACACTAGAAGAAAGAAACACAGTCAGTTTAGTCTCTTGCCCTAGTAACATAAGAACAGAGGGGGATAAATCTTAAGCCCTAGCAATCACCCAGCACTCTCATCCGTGTAATAATAATGTGTCATCTTCCCCTACTATCTTATTAACCACTGCTATCCCAGATCCTATCATTTTTCAGACAACCAGTAATAACTGATGTGCTAATCCTTACCTGAAGAACCTGGTCAATAGAGTCAACTGGATGTAACATGATGAATAATATGAAAGCATACAACATAATCACAGATACAACAAAAAAATCTGGAAAAGAAAGGAAAACAATTAAATTAGGGAGTTCCTTTAAGTAAAAAGGCATATATTAACAACTGGTATAGTGTCAATCCTAAATTTGATTTGAATACTTCTATCTAGGTGGATGAAGTATATAAAATGTGTGCTATATGATATTTCCTAGAATATGATAGATCATATAGGCCCAAAAGATTTATTTATGTAATGTGAAAATAATCAGCATTTATAAAAAAAAAATAAGGGATGGACCTTTATGGACATGTATTTGTACTTATAAGATAATTAAGTACTTATCTACTTATAAGATAAGTACAAATACATGTACTTATAAGATAATTAAGCCAATCTATAATTCACAAACAGGAGACCAGACTGTTTACGGCAAAATGAGATTATCATTTACAACTATGTGCAAAGACAATTATTGTTGATTGTAAAAATGCTGATAACATTTATTATCAGTATTAGTTATAATCCTAAATAGAGGCAAGTATATTTCTCTATCTATACTTACATTTCTATACTCTATACTTAAGTGAATCCCACTTTTTCATTAATCTCCTCCATGAAACTATTTCCACAGAAAACACTAGCCAAAACCTAGGAATTGCTTGATCTGCTACTTTAGGGGTGGGCTAACCCTGTGGCTTGCTGTTGTAGGCAGAGACAGTAAATTCCATCCATCAGCACTCTGTATCACTTTCCTAACTCAAAAACAAAAAACTCTCTGCTCATGACGATTTTGTTACCTGTACATACATACTTTCACATGCACATAAAAGCATACCCTTCTATAACAAGCTATGAGGGGGGCGCAGAGATAATCTCAATTATATTGATAGATTCCAACTTTTTCCTTCATTTTCCCTTGGTCTAGAATATTTATTTCTAAGTTCCTATTTGAAGTCAGCTTCAAACTCAAACTTTACTTGAACACATATAATCAAAACCTTATTGTGAAGCCTTCAGATTGAGTAAAGTTAATATCCTATTTACAGACTGTAAATGGGGGGAGGGGTTCAATATTTTTAAATGTGGGAGACATTTGTAAATATGAAATTTGTTACTATGTCAGTTGAAAACTATAGGCCAACTATTATTATTCTATAGAAACATTGTTCTAGCAGCTTAGGCTGAAAGTTGTGTTACCAATCATGCCATAAGTGAGGAATGTTTTTACTATGAGTCTCTGACCAACAGGGTGAAAAATTTGGAACCCATTTAAGATAAAAGAAGGAATTTTTTCTAGATTTTTTTTACCAAACTTCTACTAAATTGCAAATAGGAAATACAACATTCTATTCAATAAATGTCGCAACAAAAGTAATACATGTTACACAGCCATTCATATATTTATATAGTCAGTTAAAGAAAAAGTGTTTGGAAAGTTGTTGAGCACAAAAACACACAAAGACTAAATCAGAAAGAGGACTGGGGGAAAAAAAGGTCTAAATATAAATGCCAGAGAAAGACACAGACAGAAAATGTTTTGTTTCAATGAAGTAACAACCTATATTGAATGTTTTCCAAATCCTACTGCATTTTTACAATGATAAGCAAAAACATATTTTCAATCTAGTTCTCACACATTACCAGAAGAAAAAAAAAAATTTTTTTTACTCAAGCTGAAAAACTTCTTACATCTACCTCAACAATATTCTCAAATTCTCATCCGTCTTTCTCCTATAACCACTACCTTTGATCACACCTCTAAAAATCTGCCAAGATTTCCATTTGAAGGAGAAAATAAATAATTGAATACTTCCTTTGTTTGGCCAGGGGAGAAAAAGAGGCACTGTTCAAAGGAATTTGACAAGGGTGGTAGATGGCTGGCAGATCTATATAATAACAAAAATGGAAAAATGAATAAGAATTTCAACCAAGAATGGAAAAATCAGGTGTTCATTTTGTAGAGGTAGGAGTTTCTAGGAGACTGTGCTCTCAGCTCCTGGAATCTCCTGGCACAGTCAGTGATTCCTTAGTAAATCCTACGAAGTGCAAAGAATACTCTTCACCAGAAGACAGCTATCAAACTGTATTGGTGGTGATCGGTGGCTGAGAGAATATTCCACAAGTTAAAGGTTTAGATTCTGTTTCAGATACTGCCACCAGGCTATGTGAACATCAGCAAGTCATTCATAGTTAAATTTTTAGCTATAAAATGGGGATATGGTGAGGCTCCTATAGGAAAGAGTAGATTTATTATTCGTATGTCCCAGCCTTGGCATCACAGAATTGTTCTTAATACCAGTTCCTTTTTTTGGAATATGGCATCAAAATAAGGCACCATAAAGGATTTCCTTCATATTTACCTTAGTAAGTAACTCAAAAACAAAAACCTATATAGAATCAGAGATCAGATCAGTCGCTCAGTCGTGTCCGACTCTTTGCGACCCCATGAACCGCAGCACGCCAGGCCTCCCTGTCCATCACCAGCTCCCGGAGGTCACTCAGACTCGCATCCATCGAGTCAGTGATGCCATCCAGCCATCTCATCCTCTGTCGTCCCCTTCTCCTCCTGCCCTCAATCCCTCCCAGCATCAGAGTCTTCTCCAATGAGTCAACTCTTCACATGAGGTGGCCAAAATACTGGAGTTTCAGCTTTAGCATCATTCCTTCCAAAGAAATTCCAGGATTGATCTCCTTCTGAATGGACTGGTTGGATCTTCTTGCAGTCCAAGGGACTCTCAAGAGTCTTCTCCAACACCACAGTTCAAAAGCATCAATTCTTCGGCGCTCAGCCTTCTTCACAGTCCAGCTCTCATATCCATACATGACCACAGGAAAGACCATAGCCTTGACTAGGCGAACCTTTGTTGGTAAAGTAATGTCTCTGCTTTTGAATATGCTATCTAGGTTGGTCATAACTTTCCTTCCAAGGAGCAAGCGTCTTTTAATTTCATGGCTGCAGTCACCATCTGCAGTGATTTTGGAGCCCAGAAAAACAAAGTCTGACACTGTTTCCACTGTTTCCCCATCTATTTCCCATGCAGTGATGGGACCAGATGCCATGATCTTCGTTTTCTGAATGTTGAGCTTTAAGCCAACCTTTTCACTCTCCACTTTCACTTTCATCAAGAGGCTTTTTAGCCCCTCTTCACTTTCTGCCATAAGAGTCGTGTCATCTGCATATCTGAGGTTATTGATATTTCTCCCAGCAGTCTTGATTCCAACTTGTGTTTCTTCCAGTCCAGCATTTCTCATGATGTACTCTGCATATAAGTTAAATAAACATGGTGACAATATGCAGCCTTGACATACTCCTTTTCCTATTTGGAACCAGTCTGTTGTTCCATGACCAGTTCTAACTGTTGCTTCCTGACCTGCATACAGATTTCTTAAGAGGCAGATCAGGTGGTCTGGTATTCCCATCTCTTTCAGAATTTTCCATACTTTATTGTGATCCACACAGTCAAAGGCTTTGGCATAGTCAAGAAAGCAGAAATAGATGTTTTTCTGGAACTCTCTTGCTTTTTCGATGATCCAGCGGATGTTGGCAATTTGATCTCTGGTTCCTCTGCCTTTTCTAAAACCAGCTTGAACATCAGGAAGTTCACGGTTCACATATTGCTGAAGCCTGGCTTGGAGAATTTTGAGCATTACTTTACTAGCGTGTGAGATGAGTGCAATTGTTCGGTAGTTTGAGCACTCCTTGGCATTGCCTTTCTTTGGGATTGGGATGAAAACTGACCTTTTCCAATCTGTGGCCACTGCTGAGTTTTCCAAATTTGCTGGCATATTGAGTGTAGCACTTTCACAGCATCATCATTCAGGACTTGGAATAGCTCCACTGGAATTCCATCACCTCCACTAGCTTTGTTTGTAGTGATGCTTTTAGATCCAAAATACTTGTCTATGGCTCTGACATATACCTCTTGCTCCTTCTTCAAAAATACCAACCAGGACTGTCTGACCTATAACCACAAATTTCAAGTCTTTTTATTGCTAATCCTTCCTTCCTTACCCAGTTACTTGTCTTTACAAGGTCACCTTATCCTTCAGAGCCTCTAGGTATATGCTCCAAGCAATTCAGGCAAGGAAAAAACACACAGGCCTGAACAGGAGAGACACTGGCAAGTCAGTAATAATGCCTTCAAAAACTGAAAAAGAACCTGGATTTCACAAGCAGTAAGTTATAGGGATCCAATTTTTTAAAGTGTAGCAAAAATTGAAGCCAGATCCCAAGAAATCACATCTAGTTAAGAGAGAGTGTTAGAACTACATCCGTGTCATCACAGTCCTTGAAATGACAGCATAGTCAAGCACGAAAATATAACTAGGCTGAACTAACATCAAAAACAGGTAACCAGACTGAAATGAGGTTTTACTTAGAATCAAACTGAACCACTAGAAGTGAGCAAAAAACTCTATAAAGCCTCACATGCCTAAGACTGAGGTTAATTCTTGAAAAAAAAAACCACCTCAAGATAGACTGAATATATTATACTGTTTAGACATCTAGAACAGCAAGTAGCAGGCCCCAGTGAATACCTGTTTTCTGTATTCTAGAAAAGGAAAGGCTAATGTCCACTCTAGGAAAGTCTTAACCTTTCCCCTACTCTTCTCCATCTATATTTACACTTTACATTGTATATCACTTTATAGAGTAATACTACTTTATTTCTGTCATTTCTTACTTTCTTCTCTACTTTTCTTTCTTTACTTACCAGTATCAACTACATTCCAAGATCAGGGGACTTCAATCACAGACAGACAGACAAGATGTGAAAATCAGCAAAGTATGCATTAATATATTTGACTTTCCTGTTTCTATTACATTTTCCAGGAGGCATAAAATGACAGTATGCACGTCCATAACTACTGACAGAAACGCACAAGCTGGTAATAGTAAGGACAAAGGTTTTGTGTCTATATTTCTACTAAAATATCATTTTCAACATACATTAAAAAAAAAAAAGTATGGCCATCAACAATTGAGTTTATTTAAATCAATTTGAAGTTAAATGGGAATACAAAAATATTTAAGCCTTTAATTTTTTTTGAAATTTCCCATAATAATATAAAAGATGCATTTGAAAATAGGCATCTAATATCTAATTGGGTGGACTTACTTAGATCTCTAAAAGGAACTTTCCTGGTGTGACTGTCTTGCTTATTACCAACTAGTTTTACTCTTTGATAGATGTTTTAGCTGCCCTTGGGCATGCTCAGCATTTCCTTGAAATTTTAAGATCAGATCAGATCAGATCAGTCGCTCAGTCATGTCCGACTCTTTGAGACCCCATGAATCACAGCACGCCAGGCCTCCCGGTCCATCACCAACTCCCAGAGTTCACTCAGATTCACGTCCATCGAGTCAGTGATGCCATCTAGCCATCTCATCCTCTGTCGTCCCCTTCTCTTCCTGCCCCCAATCCCTCCCAGCATCAGAGTCTTTTCCAATGAGTCAACTCTTTGCATGAGGTGGCCAAAGTACTGGAGTTTCAGCTTTAGCATCATTTCTTCCAAAGAAATCCCAGGGCTGATCTCCTTCAGAATGGACTGGTTGGATCTCCTTGCAGTCCAAGGGACTCTCAAGAGTCTTCTTCAACACCACAGTTCAAAAGCATCAATTCTTTGGCGCTCAGCTTCTTCACAGTCCAACTCTCACATCCATACTGGAAAAATCACAGCCTTGACTAGATGAACCTTTGTTGGCAAAGTAATGTCTCTGCTTTTGAAGATGCTATCTAGGTTGGTCATAACTTTCCTTCCAAGGAGTAAGCGTCTTTTAATTTCATAGCTGCAGTCACCATCTGCAGTGATTTTGGAGCCCAGAAAAATAGTCTGACACTGTTTCCACTGTTTCCCCATCTATTTCTCATGAAGTGATGGGACCGGATGCCATGATCTTCGTTTTCTGAATGTTGAGCTTTAAGCCAACTTTTTCACTGTCCACTTTCAGTTTCATCAAGAGGCTTTTTAGTTCCTCATCACTTTCTGCCATAATTTTAAGATACCCAACTAAATATAAAATATATCAACCTTAAGTTTGACAAATTCATCTTATAACAACGTAACTTTAAGTTATGAAGTTCTCTTAAAAAGTACAATGATAAACCTTCTATGCAAGGCCTTTTGTCCCCAGTGGTTTTAATATGATTTTCAGTAATACAGTCTTTATTTGTTAGATAAGAAATATCAGCTCATTTTTTAAGGAAAAAAGTAAAAACAAATTTCAATTATTATTGGCATTTAAATTTTTGAATAGTCTTACCTGCTTAAAATATAAAGTAATAAACCTGCCCTAAGAACCAGAGGGTAGAAGTAAAAACTAAATAAGACAACATATGTGAATATGCTTTGTATATGCTACATGAGACAGAGATGTGCACAGTAATCCCTCCTATGAGACACCAAAAGCTGCGACCCAACACTGTGCCAACCAGAACACTGGGACTTCCTTACAGCAAGAGAATAATCACTATTCACCCCAAGATACTGCAAAAGTCTAAAGTCCTATACGAAAAAAAAAAAAAAAATTAACGTTGTTTGATATAATAATTACTGCAGTTTCAATTTCTTAAAACCAGCAACTTACATAAGGTGATCCCCCCTCCCCGAAACCCTAACTGTGATCAATCAAAATGCTGTCTCTTACAGTCACAGGCAAACAAGTTTCATAGGCACAAGCCTCCATTCTATTGGCCCCTTCTGTGGCAGATGCAAAGCTGACAGAAATGGAGAACTCCAGGTGAATACTGGCTGACATGGTGTCAAAAATGAGAAAAGAGCTGGTACTGTGCAGACCACCCAGAAGGGAAGTATAATACCCACTCTTCTTGCTTCTAATTCTAACTTTCCAATGGGTTGTAAAAATAAAAGTTGGAGCCAGAGGAATAGGATGTGAAAACCAGGAACGTTTAGAACTGCTGACTTCAATTTTAAACCTAGGGTGGCAGCTATCATGAGGATAAAACAAGTCCGTAAACATCTAAATCACTAGGTTCATTCTATTTGTGAAGATCTATTTATTTTGAAAGGACAGCTTTAACTCTACTCCTGCATTACTTTTGAAGAAGGGAAGCAAGATGGAAATCACAGTAAATGCCAGACTTACAATTCTTGTAGCAAGGTTGCCTGAAGGGTTTTCCTTTTGAAAAGGCAATTGCCACTATGAGGTACTGAAAACTGGAGATAAAAAATACTGTGGTATTTTCATAATTTTCTATGTTATGTTTATCAGGATTGGTTTCATCATTCACATGCGAAGAATTCCCATCTAGGCTTCCTGTTGTATTAAAAGCACTACAACACACAAAAAAACCCTTGTATTAGTAAACTCAGTATCTATGTCCCAAAGGAAACCAATTTTTCTTTCTAGTCACATTCCAGTCAATTTAAAAAAAATTAGAAGAAAGAAACTCATTAATTAATAAGCCCCTCTTATTTTTAATAAACCCTTTCCCCACTCTTTTAATTTGCAGAGTACTTCTAGCATGGGGCTTCCCCAGTAGCGCTACTGGTGAAGAATCCACCAGCCAATGCAGAAGCAGGTTTGATCCCTGGGTTAGGAAGATCCTCTTGAGGATTAAGTGGCAACCCACTCCAGTATTCTTGCCTGGAGAATCCCATGGACAGAGAGCTTGGCAGGCTACAGTCCACAGGGTCCCAAAGAGTTGGACACAACTGAGTGACTGACCATGCACTTTCAGCATAGTAAAGGTAAAGAGACTTTATGTTTACCTATGTGTAATTAATTTTAAGAATGTTATAATCTGTGAACTGGAAAACATTCAGCTCATAAACAAATAAAAGATTCCCTTAATACCTTTACTCAAATTTTTTAAGTTTCAGAATGTCATTTCCTAAAGTGAGGACAGAGAAGTTAGACACATAAATACTCTGAGTTTAGAAGAGACCCTAGTAATTAATTTCACTTTTCTCATTTTACACATAAGGAAAGCAAGGCTCAGTAGCAACTCAAGAAACTGGTCCATCTGGGACATGATTATTAGGACCTGGCCTGACCATCTTCCTACAGATAAAGTCAAATGCAAGTCAAATTATTTAAATGTGTAATCAAGCTGCATGCAATTTTTACATAAATTTAAACATATTTTTACATGCATATACATTGCTGTTGTTGTTCAGTCGTTCTAAGTCATGAGCAACCCCATACGCTCTACACGTATTTTTTTTAATGGATTGACCAACTTACTATGGATGTGATTCTTTATACCAAGTCTGTTGCTTGACCCAAAAGAAACCCAAAGACTGAAATCCAATGGAAATGATAATCTGAGACAAAACGGAGAAGAGAAGGGCTCCAGATATAAGACCTGAAGGTGGTCTTTGTGCCACAAGTTCCTTCCAGGCTGGATTTAAACTCACTACATTGAGAAGAAAGAGAGGAAAGGTTTGTATTTAAATTAATTTGTCATTATAAAATACATAATCAGATTCATTTAGGAACTTAGAAAAACGATTTTTCTCTAACAAATCTTTAACATGAAAAATCTCCAAAAACCAAGCCAGATGCCATAAATGTTTAAGTAATTTGTAAAAGTGAACAATTTAAGCTTTTTCAAGAAATGGCTCAGGAGTACTTTTTAGTCTACTGAAATTCAAAGGAAACACTAGTACAAGTAAAAAGCATACTAAATATAAGCACATATCATCACCACCCTTATATGTTTAACTAAGAATTTATTTCTGAATCTTTAATTGTAAAGCTACAGTTAAAATAATACATATTCCTCCCTGTTAAGAAGACATTAACAAAGTTTTAGAACTATATAAACATAACAATAACATTAAAAAAGACTTTGATCACTTATTAAGGTGGTGGCGGCCAAGTTTCTCCACCGTAATATTTCTATTTTTCTCTTTGCAATTAATAAGTAATTTGTAGAAAGATACTAAGACTGTGTAAAAAATCCTGTTTCTTATTGACTTCCATTCACTAGTTTTAGCATTCACTAAGGACTGTCAAATTCAGTGGTTCACAACCAAAGTAAGTATGACCCCTAGAGAACATTTCACAGTGTCTGGGGATATTTTTGGATGTCACAGATGGGAGAGTGCTACTGGCATCAAGTGAGTAGAGGTCAGAGATACTGGTAAGCAACCTGAAACACAAAATAGTACCCCCACAACGAAAAATTATTCTAAAATGTCAGTAAGACCAGGGTCTTTCCACTGTATAAGCCAATTATTCCTTCTATATTGTTAGTTAGCATTTTACTATAAGGAAGAGCTTCCCCTTCTCTCCCAATTACTTATTTCCAGTATATGGACTTGTGAATTTTCATATGATTAAACAGATCATATCTCATTACCATCATTATTTATTTTGATGTTAACATCACCAATACTGAAACAAACCAACACCTTGTCTCCTTATATTATGTACTCAGGAGGACACAGCATCACTTCTTTGATATTCCTGCCAAGAATGCATAGCCTGAGTCTAATGAGAATACATCAGACAAACCCATATACCTGATTATCTTCTTTCATAAATGTCAACATCAAGAAGTGCCCCCCCCCAAAAGGCTGAACGTAGTATTCTGAATCAAAGATGATAAAATAGATATGATAAATGAAGTTTGTGAGCTTGGACTAGATCCCGGGCCGAGAGACTAGGGGGAAAAAATGGGTATAAGGGTTATTTTTTGGACACATGACAAGACTTGAACACAGGTATGAATTAGGTAATATTGTATCAATGTTAAATTTCTTGGTCTTTTAACTGTGTTTAGCTGGATAAGAGAATGAATTTGAGGCAATATATACTAAAGCATTCAGTGGCAAAAGGGCATGATAATGTGAACATATTCTCAAATATTTCAGGAAAAAATGGAGAAAAAATTTTAAAAAATGTGGCAAAATATAAACAATCAGAAATAAAAGAACCTTACATAGAAAATGGAAAGGTGTGCACTGTGTTATAATTGCTCATGTAGATTTACCAAAGTTTAATAAGCCACATCAGAATTTCCTATGCTTTAAAAACAGTAACAAAACAAAATACTTACTTGTAAATACTACTACCAAAATGATTGCCAGGTCAATGAAGAGAAACTGGAAGTCTCCCAGGTTACTTAAGATCTACAGAAGGGATTTTTTTTTAAAATAGTTAGAGTTCAGGAACTATTCTTATAGTACCACTTTTATACTATTTTCCCCCTGCTTTTATTCGCTTTTTTCTCCTTGGTTTTAATTTTTCCCTCCAATAATGGCAACTTCAAAATAACACTTGGCCTGCTTAAAAATTAAACACATTTGCTTTTAAATTAGTGAAACAGAACATATTTACAATTTAATATATTAGTACAAAAAGGTAGCTTCTAAAAATCCATTCAATAAAAACCTTTAAAAAGTTTTTTGGCAAAAAGAAAGCACAGACTTCTACCCACAATATTCAACATTCTTGAAAATCAGTGTCTTGAAGCTTTCTTAATATCCAACACCATCCCTCCTGATATTTTCCACATATGGTAAAAGGGGATAGTTTCACAAAGACTCCTTGGCATCTCACCAATGTTCACTCAGAGAAAAATCTAAAGTGAGATCACTTCAACCACAAAATCCATGGCGTACCTAGGGACATCACTTGTTTACACAAGTCCTAAAAGTACAGCTGAAACATCTTCTCTCATTCTGGCCTTTCCTTATAAATGTATAGCAAAGTTAACTGCAATTCTAAAATATGTCACAGCTTGACATTTTGAAGAGTTCTGAAAAAAAAATGTCCAATCTGTGCTAAAGGCAAAAAAAGAATACAGTTATCTTTTATTCACAAGGCTGAAGCCACAGCTGCTGGCCTTAAAGAAAATGTTGTTCCAGATTAACGAGATTTTCAATTTGCTACTCAAAATTCAGTAAACTACAGGAAAATTTATAGGTGCTAGTTATTTAAGTTTCACAATTAATGAATATATTCAAACTGAAACATATATGCCCAATATTTTTAATTTAAATGTCTTAACACTAAGTACCATCTCTGTTGGCAATGTCAGTACTCACAGAATACAGCAGAGTAACACTGAAGTACTGTATAATGCTGTACAAAGCCATAAATTTAAACACACAGAAGGAAGTCATTAAAGCTGCACGGCCTTCCCTGTGAAAACAAATGTTGGCATGTGAATAGAAGTATTCTAAATGCCTCCTCCAAACCACAATTATATCTTGACAGATAAATCAACATTCAAGTTACAACAATGCACTTTTTGCCAAAAAGAACTAAGCCAAAGCAGAACTGGAAGAAATGAGGAGTAGCAATCAATCTGTTGCTAAAGCATTACAGATCAAGTACAAGTACACTAACACACCATTAAAACAAGTTCATATTACTTTCTATGACCTTTTTTCTGTATTAATAGAGCAAGATTTCTAATGTATACTACCTGATAAGGTTTGGCACACAGGAAATACTAGGAGTTTTGGAGGTAAAGGGAGATGCCACTGAAGCCTCGAGCTCTGATAAGGAAATGCCTCCATGTGCCCTCTTCAGAGCCTAATGGATTAAAGAAGAAAATTCTTTGAGTCTTGGGTACTTGCTTTAGCCAGAGAAAGAACTGCAGATCACAAAGTCTATACTTACACCACAATCATTTGCACCGTCACCGCACATCCCAACATAGTAACTAAGAAACAAAAATTACGTTAAGATTTTTATTAATTTCTTAAAATACACAACTTTTAATTTCAGATTTCCTCCAGTATGGTACTAGGAAGAGTTAACAAACTAAGATTCACCTAGTGCTAACTAATGAATCTTTTCATTATAATGACCACAGGCATGTTACTCTGCAAAGAGCACCAGCCTACAACTCAAATGACTTGGGTCACTGTTCTATTTCTATCACATGGACATCTCAGTTGCCTAATCTTTAGCACAAAGGACTCAGGCCAGCCTAGTGTTTAGTACTTACTTTTAAGGCTATCAGTAAAGATTTCTCCTTTGAAAACTTGAAAAAATCATTATTTACTAAAACTGTAACATTACTTCTATCAAGCTGAGTGAATGAACTCTACCTCATGGATATCACCTAGAAGAGGAATGGTAGATATGTACTTTAAATAAATAAGCACTTATTGGTTGCTTAGTCACTAAGTCATGTCCAACTCTTCTGGGACCCCATGGACTATAGCCCACCAGGCTCCTCTGTCCATGGAATTGTCCAAGCAAGAATACTAGAGTGGGCTGCCATTTCCTCCTCCAGGGGATCTTCCCGACCCAGGGAGAGAACCTTGGTCTTCTGCTTTGGAGGCAGATTCTTTACCACTGAGCCACCAGGAAGTCTCTTCTAAAGAGGCTTACCTGTCTTAGAGTTGACACATTTATATACATGAAATATTAGTTACTTTTATAGTTTTGAAAACAAAACTACAATTCATAAATATTAAAAAACAAAAACAGGAAAAGCCCTGGAAGTTCTGTGATTAGGATTCAGAGCTTCCACTGCAGGGAACACGGGCTGGATCCCCAGTCGGGGAACTAAGATCTTGCATGCTGTGCAGTGTGGCCAACAAAATAAAACAAAAACAAGACCCACCAATACTTACTCTACATTTTGCAATGCTTCTACTAACTGGGTCTTCTGATCAGGTGCCATACGAGCAAACACAGTGCCATGCAGCATCAACTGGAAAAAACATGAATTTCTTTAACATACTGTTTGCCATATATTCATATGAAAACATACATACCCAAATCACTAACCTTAGGAACAAGGTCTTGAAAATGCTCCAGAATCACTGAAAATGATTTTCCATTCATTGCAAAGTGATAACGAGTCACCTGAAGATCCTCTAAGTTATCATGGACCAATTTAATTGGAATAGCCTGTGTATAAGACATTCAGAACAATATTTAGGCAGCCAGATCAAGTAAAAGAATCCTATTTTGAATATATATGACCCAAAACTAAATTTTTGCATTTGATGTTTTATATAAAATGCTGTGTTAAACATTTATTGAATGTCAAAGAAAATTCAATTTTAAGATAATCCATCTATACTGTTTATTGTTTATTTAAAGAATAACACTTAAGGAAGTCTAAGTATCAGCTTCAATTTGAAATGATCCATGAGCCAAATATTATGGACCATCTGCACCATTTACTACTACTTTTAAAATAAGATAAATACTTGGGATTCTTATAGTATAAAACTGTGCTTCTCAACTTTGATTAAAAACATCAAAATTTAAACACTGAGATACTCCATCTGGCCCCATTCTAGTGAATCCAAGTCTCTGAGGAGAGGGCTCAGGCTTCTGTTTTTGTTAATTTTTTGTTTTGTTGAGTTTTAATGTGCCACTTTTTATTATTTCAGAATAAATTAAAACAAGCAAGCTTCAAAAAAGAAAACTCTACTTGACATTACCTCCGGGTCAATTGCTGATGAATCATTACTTTGTGTTATGGTGTCTGCATAATGCCAATTTATCTTGGCAACTTTCCCATCCTTTGGAGGTAATGCTTCAGCAATAATAACTTTATCCTGAGGTAGTATCATTCCACAGTCTCTGGCTACAGAGACGGCAGTCAACATGTTGTCACCTAATTTTCAAAACATTGAAAATACATTAACATTAAAATGAAAATATAAATATTAAACAACAAGTATTTACTGAGAATCTACTACAGTCCCCATGAGTGGGCTGGGCAAAATGAAGTTAATGTATAGTCCTTACTCTTGGAATTTAAAAGTTATCTTGGAGTTAAAAGTTAATCAGGACATACATATATCAAAGGAAGCCTCAAATCAAAAGAAGATAGACACTAAATAGTCAGAACATTCTCACCCACAACTGTTAAAGTCAAATACATTCTCAACCTTTGTGAGTCATGCACTGCCTAAGTCACTTCAGTCATGTCCAACTCTGTGCAACCCCACAGACGGAAGCCCACCATGCTCTCCCATCCCTGAGATTCTCCAGGCAAGAACACTGGAGTGGGTTGCCATTTCCTTCTCCAATGCATGAAAATGAAAAGTGAAAGGGAAGTCGCTCAGTCGTGTCTGACTATTGGCGACCCCATGGACTGCAGCCTACCAGGCTCCGCCATCCATGGGATTTTCTAGGCAAGAGTACTGGAGTGGGGTGCCATTGCCTTCTCCGGAATTATGCACTAGGGGTACCCATTCAATGCTTGGCACAGTGCTCAATACATATTGTTGAAATAACCAAGGAGTGACTGGTAATCTATACAAGAATCTGAGCACAACATAAAGAAAAAAGTGAATTACAAAGGCAAGATTACACACAAACACACACAAAAACAAACAAACAAAAAAAAAAACAAAAAAAAGCAAAGTAACAAGTATACAATCTTTATAAAACATAAAGAGAAGCAAGACAGACAACTTCTCAGTCATGAGAGGAAAGTATTAAAGACACTGGTAAAGACAAGATCAAGGAGGAAAATACAAATGTATAGGAGAAGCAGGCAAAGGTTTGGGGAGCCCACTGCTACCAGAGGTACTACTGTCTCCTCTTCCCTTAATCCTACCCACTGTTTCCAAGCATGTCTTCCTGTGACCTTACAGATCCTCTTGGGGCACACCATATTCTGTCATGGCAAGACAACAAGGACAAGCAATACAGACAGGAAGAGCTTTGAAGCAAAGTCACTAGAACCAAGAATTGCTGGGACGCTAATGAATTTGGTTACTTAAGCTATCTGGTATCAGATGGACCTCAGAGTTTCTATACATAAAAACATACACAGATCTTCTCTATAAGTCTCTTACTGAACACATAAACATTATAAAATGAATGCTTAAATCTGATTCTTTGCTAAGAAAGAAAACTTTAGAGCTGCCACAATTTCATACAGCTAAGAAACGGTAATTATCTAATATT
This sequence comes from Tragelaphus eurycerus, assembly GCA_935064755.1. Lineage (NCBI taxonomy): Eukaryota > Metazoa > Chordata > Mammalia > Artiodactyla > Bovidae > Tragelaphus > Tragelaphus eurycerus. The sequence continues at coordinate 25,759,791 of CAKXYN010000018.1, read as the reverse complement.
ATCAACAGTATTAACACCAAGAGAATCCTTTGAATGCAGTAGTCAAGAAAGAAACCAAAAAATGGCTCTTTTCACTACTACACGTTCAAACAATAATAAATGTACTATTCTCTATATAAAAATATAATTCTAACCAATTATTTTCCATGTATCTAGTGGCACAGTTCTAAAAATTATAGACAATCCCAAAATAAGTCAATCATATTCTTAATCCTCAAAAATCTTATATTCTAGTAGAGAAAACAAATCTACAAATAACTAACACAAGCAAAGGAAAATAACTGCTATAAGAAACATGATTAAAGAGAGATAACAAAAAAGAGCACAGTTAAATATTTATAGTATGTCCTTCACTAGTTTATTATACTTATTATAAACACATCTAAAGGATTTCCAAAGTGTATTGTGAAGTTGTCCTCTATCTTAGAAAAGTATTCAGAGCTGAAACAGGGCAACGTAGGATGGAGCTACTCTATGATAAATCTAATTACTTGACTTATAAGATAATAATGCAGTATTAGATGGAATTATATAGCAGCAAGTAGGCTTTTATAATGCACTGATCATTCCTTAATATTGGATAACATGAACTGTAAGAGTCACACTCAATTTTTTTGTGTGTCCTTTTATAAAGTCTAACCTGTGACCATGACAGTGCGAATGTTGGCTTTATGCAAATCTTCAAGTACTGCAGGGGTTTCTCGCTTTAATTTGTTCTGCATTATTATTAATCCCATAAAATCCATGTTGTTCTCAATGGCATCTCTGCAGAAAAATAAATTTTAACGTAATGATTTAGTCAAGAGAACAAGCATTTGTTCACTTTGTTGATAAGGCAATTTAAAATAGCCATCACTTATAAATTAAAAACATTTTATATGCTGAATAAATGTATAAGTTTGTGAGTTCAACCTCAAAAAATTTAAATCTGAAAAAGTAATTCCCAAGAAATACATTTTGAAATTAAATGTTACCCTTTGAAATATGGGTATATAAAGATTCTTAGGAAATATATATCTTTGTAATAAGACACAGAACTCTTCTAGTACCAAGGAATATTCATCTTGTATCCTACCTACAAAATGAATGAACATAAAATACATCTATTCCTTACTGTCCTCCCACACAACATACCTTAATTTAAATGTTAAGAGAAAAGGAAAAAACTGTACCATAGGCACATTCAACAGTTATACTGAATTCACTATCAAGTCTTTAGGGAATTTTATAAAACTCTTGATCAAAATCTTGATCCTGGAAGTACGATGCAAAAACTATTAGCAGTCCGACAATGAGATCTATTCAGGACCCAGAGATAGGTCTTCTACAATGTTAATTTTCAGTAGTTATCAAGATGCTGTTCCTTCAAAGAGGTGATTATCTACTACGCACTAAGTACTACACAAGTCACTGGAAAGTCAAAGATGAAAAGCCATGATCTCTACTCTCAACTTCCCTGTAGCTCAGACAGTACAGAATCCTCCTGCAATGTAGACCTGGGTTCAATCCCTGGGTCGGGAGGATCCTCTAGAGAAGGCAATGACAACCCACTCCAGTATTCTTGCTTGGGGAATCCCTTGGACAAAGGAGCCTGGTAGGCTACAGTCCACGGGGTCACAAAGAGACAGACACAACTGAGTGACTAACACTACCCTCTTCCTCCTCTCAAGACCCTTTTGTGGGAAAACAGACATGCAAGCAAAGAGATCACACAAAAACAGTATATGCTTCAGTACTGTAATGGAGAAGTCTGTTCAGCCATAGCAGCATTCTCAAACTAAAGCTATCGAAATCCTATTACAGAAATACTCTCTTCAAAGGAGAAAGCAGGGCTTGAAATTAGGGACCAAAATTTCAGACTTGGATTAACCAAGTGATTTTTCTACACAAAATTAAACTATAAGGGTGCTTAAATAAACAGCAACTAAGTCTAAACACCTTTAAAATTATATAATTTATACAATGGGTGGTAAAGATATTAGAGAATAATTAGAAAACTTTATACAAATGATACTGCTGGATGTGACAGGAGAAATAAGTCTTGAAACTTGAAAATGCATTTCAAAGCACAAAGCTGTGCCAATGTGAAACTACTGGGTCAAAGCTCTGCAACCATTTTCCGGTACTGGTTTCTGCCTGTAGCCGGTTTCCCAACTCTCCTATGAATGATACCAGTCATAGAAATCTTGCCCTCTAATTAATGAAGAGTACAATAATCAATTCAAGATACACAGGTTCAAGCTGTAAGAGAAATGCCAAAACCTGTTCCCACAGGTAGAATGGAAACACAGAGAAGATCTTGACTGAAAGATGAGGAAGGGAAGCAGAGAGAGAGAAGAGTTGATAGGGAGGGTAGGGTATCCTGGGCAGACGGAACAGTTGGTCCAAGGCTGGAAGGCTGCCTGAAAGACAGGCTCAAGAACCAGAGGCAACTCAATTCTCAGTCTTTAAGGTCTGGGAGGAGGAGTGGCAAAAGGCAAAGCTATAAAGAAAGGCAACTCTAATGTACCCTTCGTAGGAATTAGGAAACAGTATTTTACATGTGTGGCTCCTAATCACAAATATGCCTCAAACCATTTGATTACTGTTGCTTTTTTTATGCCCCTTCTTAGGCCAAATCCCTCCCCAATATTCTGTTTTAATAGGTAGAATTCCTGAAGTTGCTTTTCCTTTCAGTTATTATTTAGCTACCCACTCCACTCCCTTAATTCTCATCCAGAAAAATGGAATTGCACTATAAACATTGCACTTCGCTTTTCATTTAATGAGCTCAGAATAATTAAAAGAAGTATTAATACTTCATAATTTAACCACTATCATATTTATGATATTTACACTATTTTAACTTGAATCTTATCTAACATAGACATATTTCTTTTGGCTGAATTCCTTGGACTGTACATGCTGGGTCAAACTGCATAAGTAAATTTACATTTTAATAGGCATTATGCAAGTTCTTTATGAATTTATAATAGTTCAGCAGCAGTATTTTTGTTAAAATTTTCTCAAGCCTTTGCTAACACTTGATATCATCAATCTTTTGAATTTTGTAAACTTTAAGAAAAAACTCTGGTTGTGGTTTAATTCTGTAGTTCCCCCAAAACTGAAGTGTCTCATCATTTTCATGTGTTCAGTGGCCACTTATATGCCCTTTTCTGATAATTATCTGTATCATTTACCCTTTTAAAAAAATTAAGTATGTGTTTCGTTGTTTCTTTCCTACTTTATATTCTTGATCAAGAACTCCTCTGAAAGGTGATGGGGAGCCATTTATTATAAGAATTCCAGGTAGAAGACTGGTATTAGATTTGAATGTTAAAGACCTCTCAGTGGACAGAGTGTGGTACACAGATTAGACAAAGGAAAAAGTAGAGAAAAGAGCTAAGTCCCTGAATTAGAGACAATGACAGTGGGGATGTGAAAAGAAAAGTCTGTTTGATAGGCAGAATTAGCAGGAGAGCCAATAAATCTTTCCTTCTGCTTTGAAATGCTAGGTACACCATGAAATATTCCTAACCAAAAGTGTTATTTTCAAAAGGTCAGGCTAGATCAGTTTTACTATAACAGGACAATCCTTGAATGTGAAACATAGCTGGAACTGGAGGTTAATGTGATGTTGGTAATGGCCATCTGACCTTTGGCGGTGAGGGTGGAAGGTGTATTTATTGTGACTCATGATACCCTGGTCAAATGAGCACTTGGTTTCAACTACTGCTGCTGCTAGGTCACTTCAGTCGTGTCCGACTCTGTGTGACCCCATAGACGGCAGCCCACCAGGCTCCCCTGTCCCTGGGATTCTCCAGGCAAGAACATTGGAGTGGGTTGCCATTTCCTTCTCCAATGCATGAAAGTGAAAAGTGAAAGGGAAGTCGCTCAGTCGTATCCGACTCTTCGCGGCCCCGTTGACTGCAGTCTACCAGGCTCCTCCATCCATGGGATTTTCCAGGCAACAGTACTGGAGTGGGGTGCCATCGCCTTCTCCTTTCAACTACTAGGCAAAAGCAAGTACAGGTAACCCTTGAATAACATGAGTTTGAACTGTGTGGGTCCACTTACACATGGATTTTTTTCAATAAATACTATTAGTACAAGATCCACAATTGAATCTGCATGACAGGTCCAGGACCCAATCCCCTATAGATACCAAGGAATAACTGTAGATCATTGGAAAATAAACTTCTGTAGAAGTATGTTTACCAAAAACATAATTATGTTCCTCGAACATGCCCAACACATAGCAGGCACTCAATAAACATTTAAAAAATAAATTAAAAATAGTTTCAGGGAGTTATACTTTTATCTCAATTGCCTAAAACACTGAATTATGCTATATATTGAATTATGCACATATCCAATAATAATTTACTTAATAATAAATTGAATATAAATGATTGCACAATACTTTCATAAACATAAATGATGCCTTACTGGAAAAACTATAGGCAAAACCATTCATCAACATTTACCTGCCAATATTCTGTACTTTGTGCCATGTCAATTTTGACTCTAATTTTCTGTGTGCAAGAGCAATCACACGGAAGCCCTGTTTGGTATAATCTTCCAAAACTTTTTCAAAATCAACAGGAACTTTTAAAAAAGAGAAAATGAAGGTCAGTGTTAGAACTGTGATTACCAGCTTACACAAATATCAGAACTTCACTCAAAGCCTTGTTGCTTCCTTACCTGTTTCAGGCTTACAAAGACCAGCAATGACTTCTGGTGCCCCTTTCATGTAGGCATCCATCTTTCTGTCCCCGAGCACCCTGGCCACCACACACATTCGTTGCAAAGCAGAGGAGAACGGGAACTGGCGAACAATTCCTATCTCATAAACAGCCTACGGAATTTCAAAAGATGCACAAACCATTCATTATTTTTCAAAGAATTAAAACAGATATACCAGTACATTTACTATACCTCAATTAAAAAAATTTTTTTTAAAGATATACTTAGGTATGAGTAAACATTCTTCACTTACTGGAAGTTCAAACAGCTCCTGAAAAAAAAAAAAAAAAGACAAAAAGAATAAAGTAAAAGTACAGATTAAGTCAATTAACACACTCAAGTGAAAAAATAATTTACGTATCCACAAAAAATTATTTGGAAAACAACACAGAATTCTTAATACTTCAAAGTCAGGTTTTAAGATTGCTTCTCTACTAGCTCCCATTTCTTAAAAAAGAAAAGTTTATTCTTGAGTATTTTAAAACACTCTGCTATTCTAGGAATATTAACATATTAAGTTATTAAATGAACTAGGAGGTATATATTTAAAAATTAACCTAAAAATAAAGGCTTCCACATATTCTTTTTATTAAATCCTAGGAATACAGATGCAAACTTAAAGTCTTAACCACCATGTATCTAAATCACAAGGCTCTAAGCTGCCTGGTAAGTAGGAATGAAAGAACAGCACTGAGAATTAAATCTCAATGTTTTACATGGAATGCCTCCAACACACCAGGCATAGTTTCTGATAAATGCAGTAAAGATATTCATATCTGCATTAGAGTTTTAAAAAGGACATGTGATTCCATCTTCCAGCAGTATTTTAAAATAAGGAGAATATGTGAGCACCAAAAGTATTATCAAGCAGTTCCATACCATTTCTTGGTTTCCTGCAGGTGTAGATTCAGGAAGCAGCTGTTTTGGAGGACGAACCACAGTTGGCATAATTCGATTATGAAGTGCTGTTTCCTCTTCAGTTGCTTCTTCCAGAATCTGAAAGGAAAATAATCAACACATTGATTCATGAAACTTATAAATTCAACTCACTGGTTCCATTTTAAAATAAAACATTACGGCTATCTTCAGTTAAGGTTTTTTTTAAGTAAAACAAAATATAAATAAAGCTAGTTTTAAAGTCCTAGTAACCTATGGGAGAGGGGAGGCAGAGGTTAGTAAAGAAATAGAGAAAAAGTTCTAATATTGTTCCTATAACCAATTGAGTCTAGAGACTAGTTCTGTAAAATACAGAAGGTCCCTGCAGTTTCAAAAATTTTTAGTCTATCATCCAGAGATTCCTTGCTAACAGAAGAGGATTCAATATATGCAGAGCCCAGATATGTTTAGTAGAACCACTGAGTCAGGAATTGTAAATTTAGATTTCCAGCTTGTTGTTTAGTCGCTAAGTCATGTCTGACTCTTTTGCAACCTGATGGACTGTAGGCCCGCCAGGCTCCTGTCATGGGATTTCCCAGGCAAGAATACTGGAGTGGGTTGCCATTTCCTTCTCCAGGGGACCTTCCTGACCCAGAGATTGAACCTGCGTCTCCTGTATTGGCAGGTGGGTTCTTTATCACTGAGCCACCAGGAAAGCCCAGTTTTCCCAGTCTGAACACATCTAATTAAAGCACAATTATCCTAGCTCCTTGAAATTTAATATTAAACTATTTTTGGTGGAAAATTCAATAAAAAGAACTTATATTGAATACACATATATGAATAAGAAACTAATTTCACTCTGTAAGTGAAGGAATTATGAGTGGGAAAATGATGGGGAAGAGAGCTATGCTGAATTAGCCAATTTTATAAAATTCTTAAGAAACATTTTAACACCTCTGAAATTGTCATGCATCTTACATGGTATTAATCACTTTAAATAACAGCACTGCCTAGTTATGTAAAAACATTCCTTAGATACTCTGTGGTAAGGTCAGATATCAAAGCATCTCAGACTCAAAAAAGCATGCTATTTACTATACAAACTGACTTATTAAGCCCACTTTTTAAGGGTCACATACAGAGCAATAAATATACCAAAATCAGCTGGAGAAAAGCTTTAGAAAATATCAAGATGAATCAACTATACTTTGTTTTACTCTTTATAAAAGAAGTGGGCCTCTTTTAAGGAATTAAAGTTGATGAGTATTTACTGCAGGCTTTCAGAAGATGGCAGAGAACTTTGTCACTCATCCCCCCTACCCCCACCTTTCAAAATATTAACCAAACACACAGGAAAAGAAATAACACTATAAAAGTAAACAGAGTAGAACTGAAATACAATGATGGACACAGCAATAAGGAAACAGTAGCCCAGGATACGGAGAAGGCAATGGCAACCCACTCCAGTACTCTTGCCTGGAAAATCCCATGGACGGAGGAGCCTGATGGGCTGCAGTCCATGGGGTCGCTAAGAGTCAGACACGACTGAGCGACTTCACTTTCACTTTTCACTTTCATGCATTGCAGAAGGAAATGGCAACCCACTCCAGTGTTCTTGCCTGGAGAATCCCAGGGACAGGGGAGCCTGGTGGGCTGCCGTCTATGGGGTCGCACAGAGTCGGACACGACTGAAGCGACTTAGCAGCAGTAGCAGCAGCAGCAGCCCAGGATAAACACAAAGGACATAGAGGAGAGGTGGGATCAAACTTATCAGTCAGAATAGCTTATCAAAGCAAAAGCAAAAAAAAGTCATAGAAGTCATACTTATAGAGAGATAAACTACATCTCTGAGAGGAGGAAGGGCTGCTAAAATGAGGGGCAGTATTCCAGGGTACTGCTTGTGCAAGCACTGTGGGAGGGGGTGGGAAAGCAACCAAAAGACTACTACTTCTCTCCTGAAGTCAAGGTCTGCTGATGGAGCCCCAATACAACAGGCTCCCCCAGGCAGACTTCCCATTCAGCGAAGACCCTTCCCAGGAAAATCAATATACCAACATACTTCTCAGGACCAACATACATACCCAGAGTTTCAAATCAAACCTTCACTCTCAAATATGAAAGTAGGATGAAGAAATATACTGAAAATCAACAAGAAGATGTCCATGACACCTCAATTTTAAAAAAAAGTATAAAGGAGAAGATTAAGTACAGGAAGGGGGAAAAAACTGAACCTAGAGAAAATGAAAAATTCAGAAGCAAGAAGGGAACTTTAAATACAAACTAAAACCTGTAAAACAAGAACTGGATGCTGGAAAATACAAACAACCAGAGCAAGCACTCAGAAATTAAAATAATCAATGACAAAACAAAGAAGTGAACAAACAGAAACCTCTGTGAGCATGTGTGTGTGGACATGTGTGTGCTGAGAAAGACAGAGAGAAAGGACACAGGAAGTAGAATGTGGGGACTGAAGACACATGACACTGTATACTTTTTCCCTATGGCCAACAAACTGAGTCACTGAGATCACCTTACTGCTTAGACCAACTGCCTCAAGACACTAGTCCAGCTTTCTCCTGTAAACATAACATAGGGCCCTGAGCAGGTCCTCTATTAAAGTTTGTTTGAATGAGTCAATTAAACTAAAATAGAATTTCTACACAACTGTAAATATCTCTCTGGTGACATACCTTTAGAAATTACATAGTTCCTTATATGAGACAGCCCCAAATCAAAACAAATTGAAGAAATAATTCTTCTGCAAGTTAATTTTTACTATTTTCCTGAAGTTAACTGTACTTTAAAACACTGAACTTACCCATCCGATGGCTTCAAACATTTTCAAATCAAGTGGATCTCCAGAAAGCACTCCTTCAATTTTTGTAAGTGAATGACAAGTAGCCATACAAGCAACAAACTGAGACTTTACCAACATCTCACTGCAAACCTTTTCTTCTGGCAAAATAAAACTATATAGAAAACGCACTGAATTAGATTCATAAACCCCAAGACTGAAGAGAGGAGTTTAACAGAACTTTTCAGGTTTTATTATTTTAAAAGTAGAAATAAAATGTTTGCATTTATGTACATATTGCATGTATTCATTTCATTATAGATTTTGACATTCAAAAACATTTTCTTCCATGAAAATTATTATACATGAGTAAAATATAGTATTATCTTAGATTATAAATAACTAAACCAGACATACCAGTACAGAAAATACTACATACTAAATAATAATTAAAACTCTTGCCTATGGACATATGGGAAATTAGAACACACAAAAACTCTCTTGCAAAAACATAAAATGACTGTGTAACACACTACCTTTCAAATACAAAACTGAGCTTGTAAGAAAGAAAGGGAAAATTTTAAGTGCCAAAAACAGCGAAAGGACAACCAAAAGGGTGTGGCCTTAAACAGATGCTGTGACTACGGAGGGAGAAGAAAGAAGGGAGGGGAGCCCTCTCAGAACCTTTAAGGCCTTTGGTTTTAATAACCACACGAGAACAAGAGACAAAGCCCTGGCCACATACAAAGTAGGAAGTTGGAACTGAGAGAATCCCTCTCACCAAGACGCTCTTGAAGAACTATCACCTTGGAAAAAGAAAAGATTCACTCATAGACTCAAATGCATAAGAATAAGCTTATCTCTTTCCCCTCACCCAAAGTTCAAGAACGGACGGAGGAGCCTGGTAGGCTGCAGTCCATGGGGTCGCTAAGAGTCGGACATGACTGAGCAACTTCACTTTCTCTTTTCACTTTCATGCACTGGAGAAGGAAATGGCAACCCACTCCAGTGTTCTTGCCTGGAGAATCCCAGGGACGGGAGAGCCTGGTGGGCTGCCGTCTATGGGGTCACACAGAGTCGGACACGACTGAAGTGACTTAGCATAGCATAGCATGTAATATTTACTATGTATTGGGCACTATTCAAAGAACTTTAAATTTATTTGCCTCATCTCATCCTATACCACAGAAAGGTGTTTTATTATCACCATTTTATAGATAAGGAAACTGAAGCCGAAGGGTCTAAGCCACTTGCCAAGCCACAGCACACAGGGGGCAAAGAAAGGGTTCAAACACAAGAGGTCTGGTGTCAGGGCCTGAGCTCTAAACCATTAAGCTACCCAGGGTGGGACCTGGGTTTGAATATATATGCTACTGTCCAGTCCAGAAATCCCCAAGTTATAAAAGTAAAAGTTTTAAAAAGTTTTTAAAGTTTGCCTGGTACCACTGACACTACTTTTGGCCAAGAAAGGTCAAAATTCTTGGGAGAGGCACTCCCACAACACAGCTACAAAGGAGTCTCACAAAAAAATTCCGCTAAGGATGAATCCATAATTTAAAAATGAACCAGGAAATAATTCTCACAACTCAGCAGACACAACAAAGACAGAATTAGAATCCCATAAACTGGAGATAATAGAACGGCGATCTGAAAGAATGCAAAGAAGGCATTTTAAAATTATAGACTTCGAAAAAGAACAAGACACCATGGTGGGGAAAGGAGAGAGCCAGATTTGAAATAAAACAAATGAAATTTATTATCCAGGATATGGTTAGGATTCCCAGATGGAGAGAAAGAATGGGGGGTAAGCCACAATGGGAATAAAAAGAAGCTGCACACTTTCCAGAATTTATGAAAAGAATGAATCTTTGGAGTCAAGAAGCAAAATTAGTCCCACACAAACAAACAAAAAGATCATGGTGAAACTGCAGAAATCAAGCATAGAGAAGTATTTTTTAAACAAAAAGGAGAAAAAAATTACTAAAGAAGACTAAGACATCTACAAACATGGCAATTTAATCCACAGGAATGGAATATAAGAAACAATGGTTACCGAACCCATCCATCAACCTAGGCACATCTTAGCATGTAGACTGTATACAAAACCAAATTATAAAAATCATAAATGCATACAAAAAGGGAGGTAAAAGTAGTCTACAGTCCATAGGTTTTATGGAGTTAGAAACTAATAAAGATACCCACAGGGTCTTCCCTGGCAGTCCAGGGTTACGATTTCACTTTTCAATGCAAGAGGTATAGGTTAGATCCCTGTTCAGGAAGCTAAGAGCCAACATGCCTTGCGGCCAAAAAACCAAAACTTAGAACAGAAGCAATAAAATCTTAAAAAGAAAAAACAAAACCTTCATAGACTCTAAATATGAATATTAGTAACTCATGGGCAAGTAATAAAGATTAGGATGTATAAATTCTGAAAAAAATGAGAGAAATATGAAAACTGTGTGGGAACTGGGGTAAGAGAGTCGGTGGTAGAAATAATTTCAAATATATCTGAAATCACAATAAATGTGAACACAATGGCAGATAAAGAGTGAAAAGAGATGGAAAAAAAGATAAATAGGTATGTATTAGGCAAGAGCAAGCTGGTATGTAAGCACACAAATATTCGATGAAACAGAATTAAAAGCAACAGGCATCATTAGGGATAAGTAAGTTCACAATGTGATATGCTATTTACCAAGATGTGCCAACTCTGATAATAGATGAACCAAACAACAGTCTCTCAAACTGTATACACCAAAATCCCATATTTTCAAGAGAGGAGGAAAAAAAAAACCAGCAAAAACACAACTATAGTAGTAAAACTTCTAAGCATCAAAAGATAGCAATAAAGTAAAAAAAAATATAAAACAGAGCCAGGAGAAATATTTTCATAACGCATAGTACTGAAAAAGATTATCACCCAAAAAATACAAAGGACTTCTAATAAATGAATAAGATAAAGACAAACAACATCATTAAAAAAAAAAATCAGGACATAAACTGACAATACACAGAATGCCAAATAATCCTCCTTCCAAAAATTTGAAAAAATGTTCAGCTTTATAAGTAATGAAGAAACGCCGAACAAAGCCACAGTGAAATAACATTTCGTAGCTATTCATTTGGGAAAGTTAGAAGTCTGGCAAAACCAAGTTTGGCAAGGATACGGGGCAACAGGATCATCCATACACTGAGGGAGAGTGAGTGTGCACCATCACTTAGAGAGTAAGCAGACGGTACCTACTAGAGCTGTGGCTGTGCATGTGCTGTATGATCCAGTACTGAAACTGTGAAGAAACTGGTTTACTCAAACTCAACCACATACATACTCACAGGAGTTGTAACCCTAAGAATTTTAATTGCAACACTGTTTATGAGTATAGAAGGAAAAATGGAAAAAACTGAAACTGCCCTTGGGCTGAAGAACAAATATTATGGTTTAGTCACACAATGGCATACTAAACAATAGTTAAGATTAATAATTTGGATCTATATGTATCAACATGGAGGAATCTTGGAAACAATGTTATGAGGCCAAAAGGTGGCAAAAACACATACAGTACATCAGTCGTATATACTTATTTATGGACAGATCTTGTTTATGGGTAGATACACAGGAAGTAAACTATGCAAGGATAACAACACAACTTCAGAACAATAGCAAGGATAGACAAAGGGATAGGTAAGACTTCAGCAGTATCTGTAATGTTTTAAATCTTTTTAAATCTTTTTGCTTCAGAGATCTGAAACAAACATGGCAAAATGTCAACTGTTTAATCTCAGTAGTGGGTACAGAGCTGTCTGTCGTATTACTTTCTATAAGTCTGAATGTTTCATATATTAAGATATTTATTAGAAATAAACTAATAAAAGACCCTGATGCTGGGAAAGATTGAGGGGAGGAAGAAAAGAGGACAACAGAGGATGCAATGGTTGGATGGCATCATTAACTCAATGCACATGAGTTTGAGCAAACTCCAGGAGGCAGGGGAGCCTGGCATGCTGCAGTTCATGGGGTCAAAAAAAGTCAGACAAGACTGAGTGACTCAACAACAACAACAATAAATAGTCAGGTCTAGCTAATAATTACCGTGCATTTTCCACTCGTTGAATGCCCCAAAGATCTAAACCATCTTCAGTAAGGGTTCCAGTCTTAAAAAGATAAAAAATAAAAAGCACACATTTACAAAATCATGAAAAACTACGCTATGTCTACATAATAGAGTGCTATACAGACATAAAAGAGGGAAGGAGATGAGTAAGATCTGTGTGTGTGTGCTAACAGAGAATAACTTTCAGGACAAAATTGAGGAAAAGGGTGCAGAACACTCCCTTGGTACAGTTCCTCTATGTGGGTGGGGGGAGGGAGATATGTATAGAAATGTATACTTATGTGCTTGTGTTATTAAACAGTGGAACAATGCGCCACTCAACCTATCACAATAGATCCCAACACAGGAGGGAGAGATTAGGGCACATGGAGCCAAAACAGGGAAGAAGAACAAAGTTAAATGACATCAAGAAGTGTAATCAGCCAAATTCAGGAAATAAATAACCTGGGTTCTCCAATAAGATGACTGGAAAAGAAGGGCAAGAAAAACAGTGGTTACCAATTAACTGTAATCGTTGCGATCTGTATTTGGATTACAACTGAAAACACAGACTGTAAAGCAGGGAAACCTGAATATGTACTGGATATTAGGTAATACAGAGACTGTCAATTCTGTTAAGTGTAGTAGTAAGCAGTGATAATGGTATTGTGTTTTTAAAACATTATTTTATCTTCTAGAGCTACATACTGAAGTATATGGATAAAGTAATATAATGTCTAATGCTGCCACCTTCAAAATGAGGGGACAATAAAGTTAAGACTGACAAAATGCTGGTTAACTGTTTAAGTAGGATAATGGGTAAATGAGGGTTTATTTTACTTGCATCTTTTTTCACTTCTGGGTCTGCTTAAAAACTTTTTAAACATTTCCAAAAAATATCAAACATAAAAAAATTTCCTGAACAGACTAATATGAAACAGTCATTAAGTTACGACCTTCTTTTTTTCTTAGGAAAATACACCTCACTTTTTTTTTTCTTGATAATAAAGATGATGTGTATTATCAAGAAAAAAAAATCAAATGTGTATCATATCAGTTACCCAGAAGAACCTGGTCAAGATTTAGTTCTCTGAACTTTCAGAAAAACTGATCCCACGTGAGCAAAGGAGAACCCTCTGTATTTCAAACAAGTAAAAAATCTGTCATTTTCACACAAAATTATATAATCAGTGTCCTTTGTAATTTTATAACACATTCAATAAAATCATAGAGCAAACACTAAATGTATATACTTCATAGCAATAACATTCAAGAAAACATTATCTGTATGAAGTCTATTCTGTTAAAAACATGAAAGAGCAAATAAATTTAACTACTACTACAAGGTATAATTCTAGAAGGACTGGTTAATTGCAGATTTGGGCAAATAAGCAATATCCAAAGTAATAAAAATTTTTAAAAATGAAAAAATAATATAAAAATGATACAGATGCCAAATAAGTTTTAAAAAAGGAAAATTAGAAAAACATTTCTTTTAAAATGTGTGCAAATTAGTTGATAAAGAACACAGAAACCATTAATCTAAATATTTTAGCTTTACAAAACTACAAAGTGACCTTTAAGCATGATTATGAAACTGAACCAACCTTGTCAAAGCAAACAAGATTCAGCTGTCCACAGATGTTGATCCTCTGGGGACTGATACAGAAAATACCCACTTTCTTCAGTCTTCTTTGGGCATACACAATGCCAGCGGTCATTGCAGCAGGAAGTGCAGGTGGCACAGTAATTGTAATGATATCCAGAGACTCGATAATTATATCCCCAACTTCAACCTACAGTTAACATAAAAATGTCAGACCCCCTAATATTAAAATGTATTAATCCAATGAGTATTTCTTTAATTTTATATATTTATTAAGCACATATATATTCATCTATTAATTATTTATAATTTTTTTCCCCTTTAGAGATGCTGCAAAATAGAAAGCTCAATGAATCACCAGTGGGCTATGAAATGAGAGCTATTATTTTTTTTAATTCCTACTTTAATAGCCCCATATACTTCACACACTACATACTTCAAAGTAAACATTTTTAGATATTGACTCTTACTACTATCAGAGTTTTTACAAGGGATAGAAAAAGAAATCTGACAAGGTTCCTTAGAAATATTTTCAATTCAGTAATCACCAATAATTTTAATGCTGTACATATCAGAGGTTAAAAAAAGAAAAAAGAATAAAGCTTTTGGTGAGTATGTGATCACTCCTCCCTTAAGTCACAAGAAAGCAAATAAAAGACCATCTAAACCTGATAAAAACTTTCTGCTATGATGGTGATGTTCTACATCTGTACTTTTCTAACATAATAGCTACAAGTCTCGTATGGCTCTAAGTTAAATTAATTTAAATTAGGATTTCAATTTTCCAGTCTCGCTAGACACATCTCAAATCCTCAATAGCCACGTGATAATTAAGAATCAAACTCTATTAAGGGTTTCCCAAGTACGTACCTCATTTAAAATGTTATGGATAATAGTGTAGATAAATCCAATTGCAGCCACACCCACTAGACACAGTAGAAATAAGTAGGCATCTCTGTAGAGTTTAAAATCAGTTGGTTTGGGATACAATATGGAGCGAACAAGCTGTCCTTTGGAAGTACTAAATCCTTTTTTTAAAAAAAAAGTAAAGAAGAAAATGATTCTATAGTAACTCTATAAGAAAATGATAATTATCTTTCAAAATAGAATCTCTTTTTAAACATGCAATAAGCATCAAATGTGCTAAACCATGCAAGAAAAGATTAAGTATTTTCTACCTGTTCTAACTACTATGGCTTTGACAAGTTCTCCAGTGTAGAAACGAGTCTGAATAACAGTTGTCCCACAAAACAAAGTATGTCGTCTATGTGTTTCTGGACTATATAATTCATCTCTTGTTCCTTTCATGTCCACTGAAGGATTTGGCAAATTAGTTTTTGTCACGGGAACACTTTCTCCTTTAAAAAAAAAATTCATAAATTAAGGCATAGAAATCAGTATCAAACATACAAATCTTGAGTTGTTACATTTACTAAATGTTAAATACTGTTGACAACAGTTATTAAAAGCTCTCAAATGTGAATAATACAGCTTAATCAATCAGCCTTTTGTCTTCCAATTTCCTTACCCAGAAATAGCAAATCTTGTCTTCCACAGTATTTCCCGAAAGTCATCTGTGACTCAAAGGTAATCACTTGGAAATAATTACATCAAGTTTCATAAGAAGACAAGGTTGTTGTGATCACCATAGCACCTGTTCTGTGATCACCACAGCAACCCTGAGAACTAACTTGGGAAGCACTTTGCAACCCCAAGAACACACAACATGTCAAGATCCAGTCCTATCCGCCCTTACCTGCCAACAACCCCCCAACACACACACATACACACAAAGAGAACAGACATCTGAGCAAAGAGGAGTATGGTAATCCTAATAGTAACAAACAGACAAATCATTTTACTGCTACAATGTTATGCTCTGTAGCATCCACACTTCTTGTGTCAAGGGCAACAAGTGTGCAGGGATGTTTATGTGCATGAGTGTGTTTTAAGACAGACTCTTAATAGTTAAAAAATGTATTATATAAGAATCACTTTCTTGCCAGATTGACTATGACAGTTAAAAAAGTCATATGATAAAAAGGTATAAAGCTCTACCTCTAGATTCTGAATTTCCAAAGGCAAGTTATTTTGAAGTCTATTTCTCCCCAATTTAACAAAAATATCAACTCTTTTATTCCTACATTTTGCACATCAAAGTGAACAGCAATAAATATGCTTTGGGGAAAGAACTTTTTTCCTAGTCCCTTCCTATAAAGCATTTCCTCCTGTCAGAAGAATTAACAGAAGCTGGACAAGAGATGTAAGCACCAGCATTATACTTTAGTATTACAGCTGAGTATAATGTAGGATTTGGTTCCCTCAAAAAAAAAAAAAAAAAACTTCAATATCTATTACACAACATTTGTGAGTAAAGGATACAAACTGCATAGTTAATGCTGATACAAGCTTAATCAGTAACTACTTAGTCCTAATATCATTATAAGCAACTCAGCTGGTTTTTACTCATTTAATTTAGTTTACCTGTTAACATGCTTTCATTTACAATACAAGTACCATTAATAAGCACTGCATCACAAGGCATGACTGTCCCATTTAATGGAATGACCATGACATCTCCCGGCACAAGGTCTGTAGAAAAGATCTCTTCTATTTCTGAATTTAAGGAAAGAAAAAGGAAGAAAGGTCTGAAAAGAGTATTCTTTAACTTGCAATAAAAATACAACAAACTAAAGATCTATCCAAAGGTCACCTGATCTCAGTAAGACATTAAAAATATAATGGAGTTAAATAAGAAAATTCCAATAGATGAAGAGTACTGACAAATAAAATTATTATTCCTTAAGCTAACAGAGCACAGTGTCTATAATGTGTCAGCTAGTTTGTCCCAGGATAGTACGCCAAGTGCACACAGTTAATGCCAAGTCCCCTCTAAGCTAACAGATGGGTGGATTTCAACACTCATTTCAACACTGGATGGTCAATCTTAGCTATCAGCCCTGTGAGCTAAACAGGCAGTAAGTCCACCCAGGACACCCCCCTGCAACAGGTACATAACCTCAGATTTCTATAATCCCTTGGAAACAGAGAAAAGCACTGAAATTTTAGCACTTTCTTTTCTAGCAGCACTCTTTTCCTTATGGCTACTATTTATAATCCATATTGTTTCACTGTCTTCTCAATATTCCTAAAATAGTTCCAAAATATCTTAGACATTATTTCAAATAAATGTATAAAATAAAACTATCATACATAGCTCATTATTTCCTTAGAAATTTATGTATTATATTCAAGTTAGTTAAACACTTCTTTCAAGATCTTCTCAAGTAAAAGGTGGCCTTATATTTGGGCATTCTTTCTTCCCCTACCCCTAGATTTTATTAAACTATGCTTAGAAGAGACTTACACTAGTTTTTAAGCAAAGATGGATGAGGAGAAAGCTATTGTTTGTGATGTTGGCCCTTAGGACAAATATTCTTTTCTTTCTTTAAAAAAAAAAAAAAAGGTATAAGTAGTTTACTAAGCTAAGAGCAAAGAATTCTAAAGTTATTTAGCATGTATTAAGTATAATACTCTTCATTTCTTAATATGATCCTTTATTTTAAAAACTTGACTCAATACCCTCATGCCACTTGAAATTCTAACCCTTAGGTATATGGGGAAACTAAGTATCAATAATCTGTTGGACTACTGAGGGGGTAAGGAAGAAATACATTGAGTATTTCTTCAATGTATGCCCAGCATCTTTGGCAGTGGCAGAGTGGGAAGGGGAGGAACACCAATAAACCACACATCTTAAGACTGCAGCTAGGAAAGGTGATATTATCAGCTAAAGTAGCAAGTGACCAAGAAGCACAAAGAAGAAACAACCTGCTAGGCTAACTTGGGTTCACACTTGGATGTGGGATACCAAGTTGAAGAGAATGCAGACTGATTTGGTTTTCCTGATAAATCAAAGAGGCTGCTGTCTCCAAGACCCATGATGCTGAGTTGCCTCCCCTGTATCCTTAACCTCTTCCATATCTCACCGGACAAACCAATGTGTCCAAAACATTATCCTTCCCTACAATTCTGCTTCTCCTCCAGTGTTCCCTATTTAATTAAATGACACCAACATCCATCCCCCGCCAGCCTGACACCACTCTATCAGCAAATCTTGTTCAATGCCCACATTTAAGTATCTTTCAAAGCCATCTCTCCACCCTCCATCTCCACAACCCTCACGCTGATTCATTTCATGCCTTCAATATTACTTCCTTCTAAGTAAGTTTGAACATGGCAATCGGGAGAATTTTTTCAAATAGGCAAATATGATCATATCACTCTCCTGCTTAAAATCCTTGAATGTCTTTCCACTGCCTTTTGGGAGAGTCCAAATTCCTTCACAAGCCTTAAAAGACGGTCTACCCTCTAAATGCTGCATCTGCCACACTGAATTTCTTCCAGTTATTGCAATGAACAAACTCTCTTTAATTTCCAGGCCTTTGGGCACTAGAATCCTCTTATTTCCCTCTCTCAGCAGTTCAGTTCAGTTAAGTCACTCAGTCGTGTCCAACTCTTTGCGACCCCATGAATTGCAGCACGCCAGGTCTTCCTGTCCATCACCAACTCCCAGAGTTCACTCAAACTCATGTCCATTGAGTCGGTGATGCCATCCAGCCATCTCATCCTCTGTCGTCCCCTTCTCCTCCTGCCCCCAATCCCTCCCAGCATCAGAGTCTTTTCCAATGAGTCAACTCTTCGCATGAGGTGGCCAAAGTACTGGAGTTTCAGCTTTAGCATCATTCCTTCCAAAGAACACCCAGGACCGATCTCCTTTAGAATGGACTGGTTGGATCTCCTTGCAGTCCAACGGACTCTCAAGAGTCTTCTCCAATACCACAGTTCAAAAGCATCAATTCTTCGGCACTCAGCTTTCTTCACAGTCCAACTCTCATATCAACCCTGCCTTATCACTTTCTCACCTATACTTCATCTGGCTAATTCAATCACTTACGACCCAGAGGGATGGTACAGGGAGGGA
The DNA here is from genome assembly GCA_935064755.1 of Tragelaphus eurycerus. Taxonomy (NCBI): domain Eukaryota; kingdom Metazoa; phylum Chordata; class Mammalia; order Artiodactyla; family Bovidae; genus Tragelaphus; species Tragelaphus eurycerus. Next base: position 25,740,712 of record CAKXYN010000018.1, on the reverse strand, counting down.
GGAGGGTTCAGGATGGGGAACACGTGTATACCTGTGGCAGATTCATGTTGATACATGGCAAAACCAATACAATATTGTACAGTTAAAAAATAAAATTAAAAAATAAAAAATAAAATCAAAAAAATATATATATACCTGTTCAAAGCAGCTATCCTGTATTAGAAGGATGTCTATATAGAAGACATCTATATTAAATGAGCTCTAATATATAAGTTCCCTGAACTCTCCCTATCATTTATCACACTTCATTGTTCTGTTTTTCATCTGTCTTTCCAACTAGACTGAAGTTCAATGATGCAAGGACTATGTTGATACTGAGAGCCTAGTATAGTGTCTGTCACATTACAGAAAAAAAAAATTTCACATAAATGAATGAACTTGATACAGAGACATGACTATAAATCCAAACACACATTTTTGTTTCTTATGGAACTACGTGTATATGCGTAATATACTGGGCTTGCTTCACACATTAGTGCACAGTGGATATTTTTTTCTATTTACTTTTCTAAGAGTAAACTGAAGAACTTACCTTCATTTACTCTGCAAACTGAAACTCTCACAGTACTGTGAGCTGCCACCATGTCATGTAACATAATATATTGCTGAATCAGAGGAAAAAAATTTTGAATTCATTAATATAAACTCACTCTTCAATCAACTAGAAAGCAAGGGTAATATAAAATGAGCTAAGCTAATATATAGTGGTAAAGAAGCCGCCTGCAATACAGGAGATACAAGACTCAGGTTTGATACCTGGGTCAGGAACATCCCCTGGAGGAGGAAATGGCAACCCACTCCAGTATACTTGCCTAGATGATCCCATGGACAGGAGTCTGGTGGGCTACAGTCCATGGGGCACAAAGAGTCAGACATGACTGAAGTGACTTAGCACACAAGCTAATATAATAAACACGTATTACTCTACCTTTAAAAAGGTCAAGACCAAAAGATTCAAAGATCATTCAATGTTTCAGCCCCAAACAAAATAAGAAGCACTTTAACAAGACAGCCCTAAAAACAGGAGATTCAGCCCTCCAGTATTCCAGTCCAAGATAAGCAACTAGAGACCCCTACAGTCCCAAAGCAATCAAGTGATACTCTGACTTTAAAAAGCATCTGCCTTCCCCCACCTCAAAAAGAGGGCAAAGGAGTACATATTCACATAACTAAACACTGTATCAAGAACGTGCTTTATACCAAATATCATTTCACACACCTTATGTGTTATTACAAAGTACAAATACAGTTGTGAAAACCATAATAAATTGGACTCACCTTTCTAATGGCATACAGAGAGCTTACAATTGATACTACAGACATAATCACAATGGCTACAGCATAGTAATAGTATTCATCTGTGCTCCAGAGTATAACACTGAACAACTGGAAAATGTAAAATGGGTTGAGAACCTAAAAAACAAAATTTTTAAGTCAAATTGAACGAGATATTTAAAACCATAGAGATTTAAGAAATAACTAACATGATATTAACAGGATAAGCTCTATAGTACCCTCGGGCAACATGTAACTAACTACCCAAAGAGTAGAGCAAGATACTACCTTTTTAGAAAAGAATCATTAAACTACTAGAATTTGACTAAATAAGCTTAACTGAAATTGGGAGCATCCAGTTAGATTGATACCAAACCCAAATACAGATTCAGCTAGAAACAGCTAAAATGTGTGAATTTAGCTGTTCTTCACTTTGCCTTAGGAATAAAGCACATTTACTTTCAATAATTACTGTGCTGCAAAGGAGTGCAAAACGTTTAACCAAATGGAACAAACATTTACGAACCTGAAACACTAATTTAGTTATAAGTCAAAAGTTCACTAAAGTCCAAAGAGAAGACAAGTATGAGTTAAGTTACACTGCTTTACTTTCTCTAAGGAAATAAATAAGGATTAAAACCTGAATGGAAAAAAAAAAGATAAGGAGTCCTGCTAAACACAAGAAGCAGAAAAAGATCCACAAAAATAAAACCCAAAACAATTAGTGACAGAATCACCCATAGTGATAATTACTTAAATATAAGTGGATTAAATGCACCAACCAAAAAACATAGGCTGGCTGGGGAGATGAAAACATGTGCATGTGTGCACTTCCACACTTATTATTTTAGTGACTTAAAAAAAAAATTTGGATGAGGTTTGAAATTTCTAATCCAATTCTGAGAATATAAACAAATATTAAAAAAAAAAAAAAAAACAGGAAATTAACATGTGATACAGTACTATTAACAAAAGCAAATTTTTGTTCAAATTTCACAAACTTTTATGCTACTGTCCATTCTTTTGTTTTCATACCTTATTCAAGACTCCACATTGTATTCAGTTGCATTGAGCAGTTTCAGTTGCATGCAACAAATTCTGATAAATTCTCTTTTCATTTTTATTCTATTACAAATATTTTCTAATTTTCCTTGTTATGGCTTCTTACATACACCCATCACTTAAACATGGACATTCAATTTTCAAATACATGAGATCTTTAAAGTATCTTTGATATTAATTTCTCATTCAAATCCTTTCTTCTCTGCAATCACCTTCTGAGTTTTTTCAGTCTTTTAACTTTACTGAGGCTTTTAAAGGCTTAGTCAAAGATCTATAACGGTAAATATCACACAGCACTTGAAAGTATGTGTGTTATTTTCAAGTATATTTTGATATTGATTTCTAACATAATGCCACAGTGATAAAGAGAACAGACTGTGATTTCAATACCTTTAGACCATGAAATTTTTCCACCTTGTTTTATGTCCCTGGATATGTTCCAGTGTCTTTTGGTTTATAGTCTATGGGAACTTGTATAGAATTTGTATCCTGCTGTTATGTGAAAATTATATAAATCTTAATTATTACTATGTGGAATTGGTTCACACTGCTTTTTAGGTCTACTACATCCTTCTACTTTTCTGTCTATTTATTCTATTAATTTTTGAGAGTTTGATATTGAAACTCCAATTAAAAACCTTAATTTACTTAAAAAAATAATTGTAATGTATAGTGGAACTATATGTAACTTTCTTCTGCATTTTCTAAGTCCGTAAATGTGTTATCATACTTTCATAATCTAAAAAGAAATTTAAAAGATGTTTGCATCTGATTTGGCCAATAAAAAACCAATTGGCAGGTTTACTTCAAAAAAAAAAAAAAAAAAAAAAAAAAAAAGGAGTCCTGCTAAAGGACTTTGACTACCCAAATTTTATAGTATTTTTATCAATTTCATTAATAATCTCCAATATCTTAAAATTGATGTTTCTGTACTTTTCAAAGCACTTTTACATACATAATCCTATTTTACTTCAAAATCAAATGAGGCCATTAAAGGATTTACTACAATTTTACCAATACAAGAGCAGCCGGGAGAAAGGTCTTCTAATGATCAGAGCTAGTTACTGGTGGAGTCATGTTACAATCCAGTCTTTCTAATTCCAACTCCTTACATGTTGCTGTGCTCTAAAGCTCCATTACACAGCTACTCTCAAGAAATGATGGAAGGCAATCTAATTTCTACTCAAAGTATTGACCCAGTACAGCTAATTCTGATCTTTAGACCAAAATCAGAAAGAAGACTGGAGAGCCTAACTCTCCTAGGCAAAGCCACTTACTCTCTTTCTTTACATGCCGCAACCCTTTACTTACACCTCCTCTGTGGCTCTTACAGAATGAGGTCACTACAGTAACTACTGACATGCATTCCCCCTAAAGTGCAAATTCCTCACTGTCACTCATCATGTTATGTTTTTATTCCAAACATCTGGCGTGATGCCTAGTCACTAAGAGTGTACCACATGAAGAAAACATGATAAATTATTTTTAAAATTGGGGGGTAGGGGGGAAGACAGAGGTACACATCTGCAAAATAGGGCACAGTTTAGATGCACATCCCTGAGAATAAGAAAAAAATCTACAGACAAGAAAAGCAAATAAATCAGACAAAATAAAAAAGTAATCATGCCCCCAAATGACTGATCTACTGGAGAAAGATCTTTCTGACCTTTCAAGTAAAAAAATAAGCAAAGAGAAGTTGCTGCTGCTGCTGCTAAGTCGCTTCAGTCGTGTCCGACTCTATGCGACCCCATAGACGGAAGCCCACCAGGCTCCCCCGTTCCCGGGATTCTCCAGGCAAGAACACTGGAGTGGGTTGCCATTTCCTTCTCCAATGCATGAAAGTGAAAAGTGAAAGGGAAGTCGCTCAGTCGTGTCCAACTCTTAGTGACCCCATGGACTGCAGCCTATCAGGCTTCTCCATCCGTGGGGTTTTCCAGGCAAGAGGTGCCATCGCCTTCTCCGAAAGAGAAGTTAGAAAACGAAAAACAAGAATATCTTCTTATTACCTAAATCCTGGCTCTTTTCAACTGACAAACCTATTGATCACAAATGTTAAGACAGGTACAATTGTCTTACCTCCTTAACCAGGAGCTTAAAAACTGAAGGCACTTTCACAGCAATTTCATTTACTCCATAAAGCAATTTTCTATAACAGGAAAATATAATAACAATAATATTATATTATATTGTATTATAACAGTACAATTTACGGAAGGCACTGCATTAGATAAGGCTCAAAACACCAACTGCTCCTAAATTCTGGAACTTAAACATTCGTTTTTCTCAACAGTTGTCTTCTACAATTTAAATTCTCTATCTACAGTATCTAAATCAACATAGTCAATATTGGATAACTATACTGTTATTATTTTATCCTTTGTGTGACAAGTACCTCTCCCACTAATCTACAATAAACCATATCAGTAAAACATCTTCTTTTCCACCCATAAACACAATACAGCTCAACAATTCTGAACTGCAATTAATTTTTTCAAGAGACTACATAAGTAATTTGAGGTGTCCTATACTATTTTTCTAATAAGAATACTGCACTAAAAACGTTTATTTCAAAACAGCATACATTTAGAGCCTTTTTTTTTAATGCTTAAGAAAAGTTGCTTAAAACCTTCCACTTAAATTCCTTATAATAGTACTTTCTAGATGATAAATTAATTCTCGTGTTTTATGAAGCAGAAGTCTGAATGAATGAATTTATATTGCAACCCTTTAAAAGAACATGCTACAGGAGTACAAGAAAATTCCTAATTTGAAAATGGCATTATCTTTACAATACATAATACACTGGTATACTTTTATACCTTAGCAAAGAATAACACTATAAAAGATATTGTCTCCCAATTTACAAATTTTCATTTTAGTAAATCTGAGCTCATGCTTACAATTCCCAATATTTCAGTAAATCGAAGATGCTATCAATTGTAAGACATTCCATGATTTTATGTACTATCAAGAAAGATTAAAATGCTGTCAAGTAAAGGGTGACACTTCACCCACTGTATGACACACCCTCCTTTTAGAGATGTTAAAATGTAGGAAAGTGTGCACCTTAGAAATGATGAAATACAGTATATTTTCAGGGATATTCACTTCAAAATCGGCTTCAACACTTATAATTCTTAAACTGAAGAGTCTCACCCAAATAAAATATCAATAAGCTGTCAATTACTATGTTATAATATTTAAATAACTGTTAACATTACAACTATATGGTAAAAGGGTAAACTATATATACTACTTTATTTCGGAATTTTGATAATAGATCTAGCTTTAGTTGGATAAAGATTACCTGTAGGCATGCATCCCCTTTGTCAGTCCTGCACTATGCTTTTCATAAATTGACGTACAAGAAACACCTTCATCCAGTCCCCTAAATAAATCCAAAGTTTTTACTTTAAACAAAGTTTAAAATATCCAAATTTCTTAATGCCTCATTTTTCTATATTTCTGATTTTAAAGTGTGATTTCCTTACAAATAGAAACCCCTAACAAAAACTGATACAATGGATGAGAATTTTTAAATTTCTAACTTCCTAAGATAAACAGTAATAAAAGGCCTAAATCTCAAATGTGGCAACTTCTAAGCTACACAATGTATCTATCATGGGATAAGATTATATTACAGTATTATTATCCTTTATGTCTGTGCCAAAGCTGTAACAGTTAATAAACAAAAAAATTAAAGGTAAAGTATGACTAACTCAAGTGTTTCAAACTTTACTTTTTATCAAGTTTCCCTTCTTAAATGTTGAAGCTTCACACTAGTAAGTCCTACTCAGTTATTTTTCTTTCTACAAAAAGCATCAATCTGAATTCTTGTCTCATCTAAGGAGAAGTGCAGAATCCATCTACAGGCAATGTCTAAAATCTGTAATAATTAAAACTGGGATTCGACTAACATACCTGCTTTCCTCTCAAGGCTTATTTTAACTGAGATACTATTCCCAAAAACTCTATAGAGAATCTAACACATCATTTAACTCCAATCTTTTTCTACTTTTTCCAAAAGAAAAAACTAAGCTCCTTAATTAACTGCTATCATTGGTATAAGTTTAAACCCTACAAGTTGCTATTGTTGGCAAAGGCTACACAGCAAACATGTTTGCTATTTTCCCCCAGGGCACTCCAAGTCAAAAATCTTTTAAGAACAAAATGACAGTTCACTGGGAGTATTCTCTAAAAAAATAAGCAATGGTTCTTAACTAGGAATGGTCTTCACAACTAGGTGGGTGGAACTCCCCTGCTCCATTCCATAATATTCCAATTCTTCAGGAATATTAGCAATATTCTTTAGGAATTATCTAATTCTTTAGGAAATATCTGAGGGAAAAAGTCCAAGCATGAATATTTTAAATGTTCATAAGGTGATTCTCTTTTTACTGCTAATATTAAGAATTCCTTTGCCACTCTCAAGCAAGGATACTTAATGGGTATTTACGATAATCACTTTAACAGCAATAACAATAAAATCCTAAGGAGTTCCCTGGTTTCCTAGTGGTTAGAGTTTTGGGCTTTCACTGCAGTGGCCCAGGTTCAATCCTTGGTAAGGGAAGTGAGACCCCACAAGTTGTGTGGTGCAACCAAAACTAAATAAATAAAATCCTAGTAAATTCAGTCCTGATGTAACTTGAAGTCTCCATAAAAATCAAATTTTAAGGATTATTCCAATTTGTCCTACCCAAGGCTTAACACATTTGACCATGTCCCATCTTTATCCACATATGAAAGTTAAATTTAATGTTTGTCTATTACTCCATCCCTCAAGTACTGAATACAAATGGATGAAACCATCAGCAAATTGAGAGGTGATAATTCAGATACTCTGGCAGGCTAAAAGGTATACTCAAAATTTACTCTGAGATGAATCCTCAAAAATAAAAGGACTCAGACTGGATTTTGGGAGTATGGTGCTTCTAACTTTTGTGTCAATTTTCCCAGGATACAACTTGCAGATGGGGTTTATTCTAAACCGGTTACTGAGTATTACTGAGTATTCAAACACCACCAGGGAGTTATCAAAATTAAGTGAAGGGAAATCTTCCATCTTATATAACACTAAAATGAATTATTTTCTATCTAAAACATAATCAAGACATTCATACAATCCAAACAAAAGAAGACTACTTACTTTAAGAAATCAAAATTGTGAACGGTATCATTCCAGAAGTATTTCATACTATGGTGGGTGAAATAGCGAATCTGTAGAACATATAAAAAGGTTACATCAAAAAGCATTATTATCACTTGTTAATAATTAAGTTTACTAACACAAATTTAGCATATAACAACTATTAAAATTAAAGCAATCACATGTGACATAATCCATTTCTTCTAGTAAATATTTAAAATGTTTACATATAGTGATAAACAGGTATTTTATATGCATATAGTTTTATCTTCAGAGAAGGCAATGGCACCCCACTCCAGTACTCTTGCCTGGAAAATCCATGGATGGAGGAGCCTAGTAGGCTGCAGTCCATGGGGTTGCTAAGAGTCAGACACGACTGAGCGACTTCATTTTCACTTTTGTCTTTTATGCACTGGAGAAGGAAATGGCAACCCACTCCAGTATTCTTGCCTGGAGAATCCCAGGGACGGCGGAGCCTGGTGGGCTGCCGTCTATGGGGTTGCACAGAGTTGGACATGACTGAAGGGACTTAGCTTAGCTTAGTTTTATCTTAAAAATAAGTACAAAATTATAGACTATCTACAGTAGCACATAAAATGTAACAATTCCAGGTTTTAAAGAAACATGGAGAGTAAGATCACAATACCTGTTGTGACTGAGGCTGTGAGTATTTATTCATCTCAAGTCTATTCTCTTCAGCCAGATTTTCAGTTAAGTGAACTGCATGGCCATTTGAAACTTTATTAACTAGAGATTTTGAACTTGAAAATGGGGGAGTTTCTAGAGAAAGGAAGCGAATTTTTGCACAAAACCACGTTCTGAATTCATCCTTCAAAGAGAAAGGATAAGGGCAAAGAGTCAATTATATATTATATAACCATATATACAGTTTCTATTCTTTACATGATATATTATTTATTAATACTAATCTCTAAATGAGAAAGTGTCACTTTCTACTCACTAAATGTTAAACCATTTCATGAAGATGCATAAATTCAAACATAAAGTGTTCTTGATCGCTTACCATTTTATATATGTCATTCTTTACTGATAGAGGATCTCATAAAAGATTATGCGTAATTTCTTGATTTAATCCACCTACATACTGAGACTAGGTATTAAAGCCTCTTATAAAATGCTTCCAAATAGGATTACAAAACAAAACCTGGGGAGCAGCAGCACTGCATAGTAGAAGAGATCTGGGATACAGTCCTTTCGGGTAACCTTGACAGACCAGCCATCTATCTAATCTCTCAGTGCATCAAGAGCTATAAAAAGGGTAGATCTGAGTGGCTCAGATAGTAAAGAATCCACCTGCAATGCTGGAGAGCTGGGTTCCATTCCTGGGTCGGGAAGATCTCCTGGAGAAGGGAATGGCTACCCACCCAGTATTCTTGCCTGAAGAAGTCCATGGACAGAGGAGAGCCTAGTGGGCTACATACAGTTCATGGGTTCACGAGGGGTCAGACATGACTGAGTGACTAACACTTTCACTTTTTTTTCACTTTCAAGATTCCTTTACACTAAAATCACTGGGATATTAGTCACTTGGAACACAGATGCTTTAGAAATACCAGGATTAGTATTTCTCATTGTATCCTAGCAATGATGTTCTCATCATATTTTTTTTGAACAGAATACACGTAAACACATCATTTTACCCCACAAATAATCTACTACAAGTAATCCTGTGGACTTACAGTAGTCCTCAGCAGCACCACTTCACAGTCTTTGATTGCAGCTCTCACACAGGTAACCTTCACCCGCCACTCAGGCATCCAATAGAGGAGCAGGAGAAGAAAGCCGCCGGTACACACCACTCCAAGAGAAACGATGGCAAGCTTCCAGCGACACAAATTATAGCCGTAAATCTCCTGCATGGACACAGTGATTAATAATCACTTATCAAATGTTATGAGAGTTCCAACGTAACAACCCCATCTTTCCCCTACATACACCATCAAGGAAGAGTTGAGTTTTGCTAAGCTGATTTTAAACTTTCTTATAAAGGAAAAATTAGAAATTTTGCATTTAGAACTATATATATGCATTAGCTAACATAACTTCTTAAGTTATATCAAATGAAAAAACATTTTCCTCTGAGTTTTAACAGTTCACAAGTGAAATAGGAAGCACACTAGAACCATACAAGAACATACTAATACCAGAGGTATTACATAATCCCAATTCAAAAACACAGCCAGAAGGGAAAAAAACCACACTGACTTAGCTGCTGTTTTATTGTATTTTAGTGTTTTTTTAAATGTACTTTTCTACTTTCCTAGAAAAATAAACTCACACTTCACAAGTAAATTGTAAAAGCTGGTTACCATTTCATCTTCCTGACCCTGGTTGATAATCTTTCTTTCTTCTTTGTCCATATCTACAGTGGTTGGAAAGGTCGTGTGCTTCAGAACAATTGAAGATAACTGAGGGAAAGAGGAACAAACATCTTAGTAGATTATAGTATCTTATAGTAACTGTATACTATCAGACTTCTTGTTTGGATAAAAGTTTAACTGATATTTAAGTAATCACTAAAGTGCTAACTGATTCTCATAACATTTTCAGTGGTGTGCCAATTCTTGAAACTGAATGACTTACTACTATCATAAAACTTGATATATTTCACTAATTAATTTATATTAACACTAGCCCTGCTGCTAAGTCATTTAAATTCTAAGAGAAATTACAGTATTTTCCTTTTTCACTCTCCATACTCATCTACTGAGCACCTATCACATGTATGGCAATCCCTGGCCAAGGGTCAATCTCTAATGCACGTGGACCCCTACTGGAGAGCAGCCTGATTCCAAGTCACTGAGTAATCTTATTGTTCCTGACTACCCATGATGCTCATTTCTAGGAGAAACTTTATTGAGCTCATTGACAAAAAAAATCTCCTGTACTAAAAAACAGATTAAATTCAAACATTAAAGAGAGCTGCAAAATGTAAAACAATGCAGGTTTTCTTGCCTTTTTTTTTGGATTCTGGAAAATACATATATTTATTTGGGAAAATGTACTTATCTATTACTGCTTTAGTAAGTTAATATTCTTAAAGATCTATATGGCAATAACAGATATAACCCATATAAACAAAATCTTCTTAGAGTTCACAATAATTTTCAAGAATGTAAAAAAGTCTGAGCCCTGAGGTGGATGAGTTTGAGACCCACTGCTTTAGATGTGGCTGACCTCTGCAAAACACAGTGCAAATGTTACCTCCCTCATTCCAGATGCCATGCCTCCACTCATCTACCTGGTGGACAGCACAATCCTGACACGTGGCTGGTACTCAAGAAATACTTCCTGAGGGACCTAATAAAGAATTTAGCTATATAATGTTTATCTGATACGAATTAATAGCAAAGTAAACCAACTGCAGAATTTCACCTTAATCCCCCACATCAGACTACTGAAATCTCCTGATTTATGTCATCAAGAAAATGACCAATTAAAAAAAACTCATGGGTCCTGAAGGGGCACTCAAAGTTTCTCTACCTTGTGGTAGCCCTGAAGATAGGGCCAGAGGTTAAGTAGAGTCAGGGCTTTCCACAGAAATAAAATGCAAGAATTTGATGACAAACACACACACATACACACACACAATATACATTGGACTTGGTGCCATCTTAGAAAAGAAGCCTCAGAGTTATCCTGTTTTTCAGAGGAAAGCAAGTCACATTATCATACAAAACCTTTTAGGTAACTTAGTGACAATTTCTTCTCACACTAGGGTGTGTTGCAGCCCTAAAAAAATACAATACTAGAGTCATCCCACCAATGTAAGCTTGTCCCATCAAATCAATATGACCTGAGGTAGCAGTTATTCTCAAGGGCTATACACCTGATGCCAAGATTACATGTAGAATGAGCAAATCCAACCTCTTTCCGTGCAGAAAAGGTCAGCTGTTGCTGCCTGAGCCTGTAAGGTTTAGTCCAATCTTGCAAGGTTTAAAATGTACACATGCCTACCTTCAAAGTATAAGGCAAACGAACTCTCTGCTCTGACACTGTCCCCACTAAAGAATCCAATCTGGGGTTCTTACCCTTTAATCTGTGCTCCTTCCTTAAATCCTGGCCTGAATCTCAGGATCATCACTCAGGATTTCCCAGAGTCATCTTTAACAACCAAAACATATAATTCTGACACCCAGTTTCCACCACCACCTAAAATATGCTTCTTGAGGGGAAGAACTTATTCAAATACTTAAATGGAAGAGAGTTCTGCTTCCAACCAAGATGTAAAGACACAGACCAGACTAGCCATCCTAACTACTGGGTTGGCCAGAAAGTTCATTTGGGTTTTTCCGTAAGATATTATGGAAAACCCAAATGAACTTTTTTGCCAACCCAATAAAATAACAAAATTAACAAAATATCTAAAACCATATAGTTTTCAATGGCACCCCACTCCAGTACTCTTGTCTGGAAAATCCCATGGACTGAGGAGCCTGGTAGGCTGCAATCCATGGGGTCGCCAGGAGTCGGACACGACTGAGTGACTTCACTTTCACTTTTCACTTTCATGCATTGCAGAAGGAAATGGCAACCCACTCCAGTGTTCTAGCCTGGAGAATCCCAGGGAAGGGGAAGCCTGGCAGGCTGCCGCCTATGGGATCGCACAGAGTCGGACACGACTGAAGTGACTAAGCAGCAGCAGCGTATAGTTTTCAAGGAACTGGACGTCAACCAAAGTTGTTGTTGTTTAGGCATTCAGTCATATCCAAGACTTTGCGAACCCATGAACTGCAGCACGCCAGACTTCCCTGTCCTTCACCACCTCCTGAACCTTGCTCAAACTCATGTCCATCGAATCAGTGATACCATCCAACCATCTCATCCTCTGTCGTTTCCTTCTCCTCCCACCTTCAATTTTTCCCAGCATCAGGGTCTTTTCAAATGAGTCAGCTCTTTTCATCAGGTGGCCAAAGTACTGGAGCTTCAGTTTCAGCATCAGTCCTTCCAATGAATACTCAGGGTTGATTTCCTTTAGGATTGACTGGTTGGATCTCCTTGCATTCCAAGGGACTCTCAAGAGTCTTTTCCAACACCACAGTTCAAAAGCATCAATTCTTCAGAGTTCAGCTTTCTTCTTGGTCCAACTGTCACATCCATACATGACTACTGGAAAAACCACAGCTTTGACTAGATGGACCTTTGTCAGCAAAGTAATGTCTCTGCTTTTTAATACACTGTCTAGGTTTGTCATAGCTTTTCTTCCAAGGAGCAAACATCTTTTATTTCATGGCTGCAGTCACTGTCTGCAGTGACTTTTGAGCCAAGAAAAAAATGCTGTCACTTTCAACTGTGTCACCATTTCTTTCAACTGTTGACAACTGTTTCACTCAATGGAAGAAACTGATATAAAAATGGGAAGTATCTAGGTTAGCTCTATAATTGTCCCAGTTTACAAACTGAGTAATTACAGGATGCCACACAAAAAAAAGGTAGGACAGGGAACCTAGGGGGAGCCCAGCAATCAACCGAGTTGAAGAGATGAAGCTGTGAGTCTCAGGAAGTGCCAAAGTGACTGAGTTTGCAAGGCAGATTACCAGAGAAGAGGTGTGTACAGAGAATGAACACTAAAAATTTACAACATGGGGACTCTTCTCAAGTCTTCAACTGAATACTGATCAGCATTTCTGTGTGAGAAAACTACCAAGACCAGGAGAAAGCCATTCAAAAGGTTTTAGGGGAAGAATCCATCAGGTTCATATGGGGGAGAGTACCTGTTCCCACCAACCACAGTGGAAAACCTCATTAGTTGCATGGAATCAGGAGGACCCAGAGGATTTTGCTTCAGTGGATTTCCCTGGTAGCTCAGTTGGTAAAGAATCCGCCTGCAACGCGGGAGACCTGGCTGGGAAGATCCCCTGGAGAACAGAAAGGCTACCCACTCCAGTTTTCTCGCCTGGAGAATTCCATGGGATCACAAAGAGTCAGATTGAGAGTCTGACTTTTCTCAGTAAGTCGGGACTGAGCGACTTTCACCTTGCTTCAGTAGTAGGTTCAAATTAGCCCCAAACTAAAAGCTACTCTGGTCCTGCCAAACAAAACTTCTAGGACTTGAAAGAATAAGACTGTTTCCAAGTAAATGCTTCACAGAACACAGTCCAAGGAGATTTACAGGAATGCAAACTATCTAGTTGCCATGTCTGCTATCCAACTGAAACTTAACAGTCTTACAAAGAACCAAAAAGAGACATCCCATAATGAGAAAAATCAATGGACAAAAGAGGACCTAGAACTGACAGAGATAACAGAATTGGTAGACAAGGCCATTAAAACAACTGCTGTAACTGTAGTCACATGTTCAAAAACCAAGAGGAAAAACTAATTATGTGAAACAGACACATGAAAGATATAAAAAATAACCAAACTGAACACAAAATAAAAAGTATAATGTCTGAGATGAAAAATATACTAGATGGAATTAACAGCAAATTAGATATTACAGGGGGAAAAAATCAATGAACTTGAAGACAAAGTAACAGAAATATCAAATATTATAAAGTGAGAGGAAAAAATAGACTAAGGAGGGGGGGAAAGCTAGCATAACAGCGTCAGTAAGCTGTGAAACAACCTCAAGTACTCTGATATACACATAAGGTAGAAAGGAACAAAAAATATGTAATTCTATAATGGCCCCAAAATTTCCAGATTATATGAAAAGCTATACAACCACAGATGCAAGAAGTTCAACCAACACTAAGCAAAAACATTAAGAAATTACATCAAGGCATATCATCATCAAACTGCTCAAAATTGTAATGAAAATAAATTTAAAATGACATTAAACTTCTTGCTAAAAACAATGCAGGTAAAAAGACAGAGCAAGATCTTTCAAGTATTAAGAAAAAGAAACTACGATGAGAATTCTATACCCAGCAAAAAAATATCTTCCAAAATCAAAGTTGAACTAAGTCTTTCTCAGATATAAAAGCCGGTAAAAATTCACCAACAGCAAACCTACACTACAAAAAGTTAAAGAAGTCCTCAGACACGGGGTAAAAAAGATAACTGATGGTAATACAGATCTCTACAAAGGACTGAAGAACATCAGAAATGGCAACTATGTGGGTAATTATATACAAGAGCAGCACAGAGAACACTGAGAAATGAATGCACCCTCTCATAAGGTTCTTAAGAAAGCAGGAAAAGAACGGCAAGGAATACCCAGTGTAAGCAATTAAGAGAAAGACTAAAATTTAGAGAAGAAATAAATGAAATTAAAGGAAAAAAGCTAGTTCTTTGACATCAATAAAATTATCATTTCTAATTGCACATGGGGGTAGGGGGTACAAATTATCAATATTAGGACTATGGCAGGAAACATTGCTTTAGATTATGCAGACATCAGAAGGAGAATCAAGGGACCATCAAGCAACTTTATACAAACATACCAACTTTTTTGCAGGCCTGAACTTACTTCCAAAAAAGTTTTTTTCTTTTAAATTATTATGGAACAGGGAATGGCCATGAGTTGGTAACTACTAAAGCTCACTTAAAAGCTGAGTGATGGTCCATTAGAGTTCATTATACTACTTATTCTACTCTTTAATAATGATACTATTCTATTCTTTCTACTTTTTAATATGTATAAAAGATGGATTAGGAGTTTGGGATTAGAAGATACAAACTATTATATATACAATGGATAAACAACAAAGACTTACTGTATAACACAGGGAACCATATTCAATATCTTGTGATAAACCATAATGGAAAAGAATGTGAAAAAGAATGTGTGTGTGTGTGTGTGTGTGTGTGTGATAACTGAATCACTTTGCTATACAGCAGAAATTAACACAACACTGTAAATCAACCATACTTGAATAAAATAATTTTTTTAAAAAAGCAACCCATCTGAGGTGAAAATAGAAGAAAATTTTCAGAGAACAGTCATTCCTGTCACCAAGGGATAAGATCCTGAAGACTCTGCCTCTGAGTCCCAAATCTACTGACTCAACGTATTATGTATCAGGTATTATCCATAAACTCTTACTCCTGGGTTTTAAATCTAATTCTTCTTCACTCTCGTCTTTTATCCATTGCCTACAAATATAGATGCACTTCTTCACTTACATAAGTTCTAATTTTTCAACACAGAATATATTTGTAGATAAATAAGCATGCTTTTATAATTTTAGAAAACGAATTACCATTAAAAATCAATGTTTTCATTAATTTCATATACTCATAACTTTAAAATATCTCTTGAGAGAGTACACAAATGTAGTCCAAGATAACTACATTTTCATCTCATATGACCACAGCAAAAATACTTAAATGAGCTATTACATGATGCACTGCTTAGAACAATCTGAATTCCCACTTGTTTAAACATAATTCTTGACCATATTACCTCATTACTCATCTTACAAGTGTTATTTTTCTGAAATTTAACTTACTTTTTAAGGCAAAATTCTTATGTCTTACCAAGTTTTACCAAAGTTAAAATAGTAAAAATAATTTAAGTAATTCAAATTAAAAGTTTCTCTAAAAGTCACCAATTACTATTCTCTCTAGACATATTATACTTCAAAGGAAATTACCAAGATTTCACTTTTCACATAAACTTTTAGTAAAACCCAGTGAGACAACTGCAACAGCTTACATTTGAACATAAACATGCTGAAAATATATATTTAAATTTTAAAAACATGTACATAAATAGAAATCCCTTATCATTTCTATGACATATCTATGAAGATAAAAACCTACATAAGCATTTCCAAATATATTACTTATAAAGGTGAAAATACATGTTAAACACTAGTCTACTAATTATCCAATTAAATATTTAAAGCTTTAATATCAAACTTCTAAAATTCACTGACTTACAGAAGTGTAACTTCTGGTGGTTTGAGTGCATGTGTTTTTTAATCAAGTCAATTTCTAGATCATAAAAAACAAAGAAATTTTTCTTACCAATAGCACTGTATCATCATTCCTTCCAACTGATATTAGCAGAACTTTAAAAAGCCAGCTCTTAACAAAAACAAAACTACACATAAAAATTCATTCAAATGAGAATTTTCTGCCACGTACTTCAGTTCTTTTTGAACTGTTTTCAAAATGACTAAGACACTAAAATTCAGAATTTTTTTAATGCACCAATTTTAAGTGGATTTTCAAAAGATATACCTTCTACCATCTGACTGCCACTGAAGAGCTCCTAATATTTGAATAACTCGCATCTAGCTAGAGTACTGAAGTCCCAATTCCACAGTGCATGACGAGCCTTGATGTTATCTAAACAGCAAGCAGCTTATAGGCTATTGTGCTTAACCAAACCCTTCCTTGCATTTACAATGAACCTGATTTTTTTGTGTTGAGTAAGAACAGCAGCACAGGACAAAATGAAGCTATCAGGAATAAAACTCACTAAATCTAATTTTTGTGAAAGTTAACTTTTTTCTACTAATGTACAGTATTAAATCTAGAATAAGAGTCAGATCTCATTTCCTAAAACAGGATGAGGTGGCCTCAACAAGAACAGAAATCCCCAAACTTAAGGTTATCTTTACTTCAAAGCTGAGTTTCACATGAGCTGTAACAATATTATAAGAGTATGTGTGGAGGACTTTCTTTGAGGATATGTGAAGAGGGGCTAAAAAGCCTCTTGATGAAGGTGAAAGTGGAAAGTGAAAAGGTTGGCTTAAAGCTCAACATTCAGAAAACGAAGATCATGGCATCTGGTCCCATCACTGCATGGGAAATAGATGGGGAAACAGTGGAAACAGTGTCAGACTTTGTTTTTCTGGGCTCCAAAATCACTGCAGATGGTGACTGCAGCCATGACATTAAAAGACGCTTACTCCTTGGAAGGAAAGTTATGACCAACCTAGATAGCATATTCAAAAGCAGAGACATTACTTTGCCAACAAAGGTTCGCCTAGTCAAGGCTATGGTCTTTCCTGTGGTCATGTATGGATGTGAGAGCTGGACTGTGAAGAAGGCTGAGCGCCGAAGAATTGATGCTTTTGAACTGTGGTGTTGGAGAAGACTCTTGAGAGTCCCTTGGACTGCAAGAAGATCCAACCGGTCCATTCTGAAGGAGATCAATCCTGGAATTTCTTTAGAAGGAATGATGCTAAAGCTGAAACTCCAGTATTTTGGCCACCTCATGCGAAGAGCTGACTCATTGGAGAAGACTCTGATGCTGGGAGGGATTGGGGGCAGGAGGAGAAGGGGACGACAGAGGATGAGATGGCTGGATGGCATCACTGACTCGATGGATGCGAGTCTGGGTGACCTCCGGGAGCTGGTGATGGACAGGGAGGCCTGGCGTGCTGCGGTTCATGGGGTCGCAAAGAGTCGGACACGACTGAGCGACTGATCTGATCTGATCTGATCTGATGTGCCTAGAGGATATGTATGTAACAATATTGTAACAGTATGTGTGACGGGTTTCTTTGAGGATATGTACCTGCCTAAAATTCCAAAGTAGATAATTTTACAAGGTGATTTCATGAATCATCTGCCACTCAAGTAAAACCTCAAGCAAACTATATTCTGAATAAATACTTTTAATTTTTTACTTCAGTTGGTATTTGCCAACTTCAGGGAGACTGGAGTTAAAAGAAATAAAAACATACTATTTACTGTTCACAAAATTAAGAGTTAAAAAGTTCTCAAATGATACGCTTCATAAATTTTGAAACATGTACTTTTGAAGTCTTAAAAATTAAAACTGCACTAAACTTTTGGGCTACCTTGTACTGTTGAAAAACAAAATGAATCATCCTACTTCAGTCTGTAGTTCTAGATTCTTTTTCCGGAGAATTAAACATACCTACTCATGTTAAATAAAGATTTGATAAACAGATCTTTCAAGACCACAAAGCAAAAGGTGTCATAAAAATCCTAAAGAATAAACAGCACAGCCAGCATTATTATTTCATTGTCAAATGTGTAGCATCCTCAGCAATTAAGATGACCTTCTGCAATTCAAAAACAGTTCTACTGAAATAAAATGTGCAGTAGTCAACTGAAATAAAATGTGCCCTAACAAACATGACATCTTTACGCACTGTACAACCTTAATTTTAGTATCTATACAAATATTTGTGTAAAAAGAATAAAAAAATCTCAATCTCCCAACTGCAGTAACAAAATTGTGAAAAGGGTAAAAACTCAACACTCAAGTCAGCTCCTAACAATAAGAATGACATAATATAATTTAGTGAATACATGGAAATTTTACAAGGATACCAGCTAAATTTTAACAAAGCTCTACTCAATACCCATTTTATCACTTCCCATCTTGAACTTTCTCTTATAATACATGCTTTTGTTTCTGTGTTTAGGCTTAAGGAAGACCATTGTATCCAATATACACCAAACCAAAACTGTATTTACATTTGCAAAGTGCAGTCTTTGTATCATTTCTTTTTTGTAAGTTACAAAACAATGTGATAGCTTAAAAAATAAGTTATAATTAGGAAAGGTAATGCAATTTTCTGTCTTAGGTAATTTAAGAACATTAAGAGTTCTAGCTTAACCTGCACTACAGCATATGTGCATACATTTTAATCATTTTTCATTATATACACTATTTAAAGGAAGAAAGAAACCCATTTATTCAGAGAAACTCCGTGTGGTAAGACTATCATTACACAACATAATGGCTTTGAATATTATAGTCAACTGTATAGCATTTAATCAGTACAAACTGGGAGAAGGCACCTTTGAACTGACAAATGGCATCTATGCTTTATTTTCATTATTTTAATTTAAAAAGGAAATAATTAAAATTAATCATTTACATACATCATAACTAAGTATGCATAATTAAGTTTGTCTACTTAATATGAGATTTTTTTCATTTATTCAAGTTACTCTGATCTTAATTAACACTTTTATACTTCCCCTTATCTTCCTCATGTATTCAACTTTCTAAAACTCCCTACTCAAGGAGAGTTTTCAAAGTATTGTAATTGCTAGATTTATTTCAAAAGCTTACTAGTAGAAAGGCTCACTGTGGTTAAGACCAGTCCTAAAGAGTGAATATTCAAAACTGGCAGAACCAAAAAGGCCTCAAAAGAAAACTGGCAGCCACCCCTAAAACAAAAGGCTGAACAGATCTGTAAACTGGTGACATAGCTAGTGTGTCAGGATGGGAAGGGAGGAGACTTCAGTACTCTTTGAATGCTCCTACCATCTATGTGCAATAATATTTTTAAACAGATAAGGAGAGAAAGAAGAAAGACTGAGCATATGTACAGAATTCTAATTCTACCACACATGGCCACCTGTGGGCCTGAACCTATGGGAACCTCCAATGGTCTCCATTAAAGCCTTCCACTCTGTGCCTGCACAGCACTCTCTCTCACTGTTATTTTACCCAAGACACAGTAAAGTAGCCATTTGAAGGCTCCCTTAACAAATATATTTCAAGAAGGCTACAGTTGGCTCTTTTTATTTTTTTATTATTTTATTTTTCTATTTCCTCCATATTTTGGCTCCACTGAGGAAAAGTACTAACCAGAGATACAGCATAAGCAACAGCAAATTCTAAATTATCTTATCAAACTAATTCATCTATAAACCTTACATGACCATATATGCCATGTTGGTTACTATATTAGGAACAGTAAGAGATATACAACATTATCCCAAAATACAAAAAAAAACCCAGAAAGAAGAGTACAGAACTTGAGTCAGTTTTAACTTGTTCTTAAATGTCGACTAACTCCACATGAACTAGTTCGCAAGTTCCTTCACCCATCTTTGTTTCAATTTCTCCGCTAAAATCAGACGGTTGTAATAAATCATCATTCATTCCAACCATGAAAGTTTTTGACCTCCTGAAATATTGCCTGTGTATATAGCCCGCTGTTGCACTCTTTCACCATTAGGTGGTGCTCCAACATTGGTAAGAAAGACGGACAGGTTTCACAGCTTTAACAAGGCAATCACTGATTTAAGTATGATTAAAGGTAAGAAATTTTATACACTTTTTTTTAATATCAATGCAAATACTAATATTACAAAGTAGGAGCTTCTCATAATAGAACTTCTGTTTCATGTGTCTCAATGGAAAATCAGATCCGATCAGATCAGTCGCTCAGCCGTGTCCGACTCTTTGCGACCCCATGAATCGCAGCACCCCAGGCCTCCCTGTCCATCACCAACTCCCGGAGGTCATTCAGACTCACATCCATCGAGTCAGTGATGCCATCCAGCCATCTCATCCTCTGTCGTCCCCTTCTCCTCCTGCCCCCAATCCCTCCCAGCATCAGAGTCTTCTCCAATGAGTCAACTCTGCACATGAGGTGGCCAAAATACTGGAGTTTCAGCTTTAGCGTCATTCCTTCCAAAGAAATCCCATGGCTTATCTTCTTCAGAATGGACTAGTTGGATCTCCTTGCAGTCCAAGGGACTCTCAAGAGTCTTCTCCAACACCTCAGTTCAAAAGCATCAATTCTTTGGCGCTTAGCTTTCTTCACAGTCCAGCTCTCACACCCATACATGACCACTAGAAAAACTACAGCCTTGACAAGATGGACCTTTATTGGCAAAGTAATGTCTCTGCTTTTGAATATGCTATCTAGGTTGGTCATAACTTTCCTTCCAAGGAGTAAGCATCTTTTAATTTCACGGCTGCAGTCACCATCTGCAGTGATTTTGGAGCCCAGAAAAATAAAGTCTGACACTGTTTCCACTGTTTCCCCATGTATTTCCCATGAAGTGATGGGACCAGATGCCATGATCTTTGTTTTCTGAATGTTGAGCTTTAAGCCAACCTTTTCACTCTCCACTTTCACTTTCATCAAGAAAATAAGACATCACAATAAACATAAAACACATGATAATGGGGAGGGGAAGGCAGATATTATTCCCTTCATACAGACTCCCAAAATCACACTCATCTGAAACTAGAATTTAGGGTACAATGTTGGAGAACCAGGGAGGAGGGAAAACAGTAACAGTTAAAGAGCTCATGATCCTACTGGAGAACAAGATAAGGTAAAGTATGAAGTTATGTGATAAAATTATTTATCTATTAAACTGGCAACAACAACAACAAAAGCACCTTTATACATTGCTGCTAAGAGTGAATCTTTACTAGCTTTTGGGAAATCAACTGACTATATACAAAAACTTAAACCTCCTACATACTGTGACCCAACAATCCCAATAAGAAATCACACATGTACCTATACGTGTATGTTATCACAAACCCTTTCTTCAAATTCCTCTCTGCACTGTTAGACTTCTGAAACAGAATATAAAAGTTTTGGACTTTTTCCTCTGGGAGTGAGAATGGCTACTTACAAACAAAAAATCTAGTTGAAACAAATGAGTATTTTAACCACTCACAGAAGAAACTGTATAGCATGGGCATTCGATACAACAGGAACTGACAAATCAAAAGTTCTAATAACAACTATGTAAATAAATCAAATTGTTTGAGCCTAATTCCCAAACTAAAAGTTAGATTTTTAGGGTTAAGGGATTAAATGGTACCGTCTCTGGGGTCACACAGAGTCGGACACGACTGAAGTGACTTAGCATAGCATAGCATAGCATAGCATTATGTACAGAGCGAGTTACAAAGATATTTGTACAAAATAGGGAATACAACCAATATTTTATGATAACTATAAATGAAGCCTAATCTTTACAAATGTGAATCACTATTATTTTACACATGTAACTTACATAATATTGTACATCAACTATACTTCAACTTTAAAAAGTTACTTTATAGTGGTGCAGTAAAGGTTTTCATTAAGCAATATATACATGAATGTTTCTTCTATTTTAATGCAAATTAGTAACTACTTCTTCTAAACTGTAATGCTGTTAGTCCAAATCCCTAATAGCTTGTTTGACATTTCAATCAGCAATTTAAAAGGTGGTCTTTGAAATCTAGACACATTAATTCTAAGACTCATCTTTCACATTTTAGCATAGTCACAACTGGGATATAGCTTAGGTGTCACTGTTGCAGTTGACAGTTAACCCCACTGATGCAGCCATCAATGCATGCTCCTAGGACAGTGTTTATAGCATTGTCATTTCAGCTGAGTGAAGTGGCACTACAATGCTCAGTTTAAGTTGATGGTTAAAAGTATTCCAAAAGACTACACTGTAGTTGAATATTAAAACATCAAGTCATCATTTGCACAGCAAAGTATCAAAATAGAGCAGCAGAGTCGAAAGGAAGGACTAGGATTAGAAAGGGGCGGGGACAGAGAAAAGTAGAGATAAAAAAAAAAAAAAGAGGGGTGAATAGGAGAACTTTCCAGAGAATTATACTTCTAAATCTTCAGTATGTTAAAGAGTCACATGTGGACTACAGATTTGTTCATTTTTCTTATAACAACAAACTCCAAATAATTTTTCTTCATTAACTCAGCAGTTCACTTCAGGATTGCTGTATTATGCTTGTAAGAAAATAAAATTTACTCATGATCTATAGGGGAGCCTGGTGAGCTTCCGTCTATGGGGTCGCACAGAGTCGGACACGACTGAAGCGACTTAGCAGCAGCAGCATACTACAGTATGGCTCACATTTCATTCTTCCAAACATTATAAAGACTCAACCACAAAGAAGCACAAAATCACCAGGAAACCATTCTGTACAAAAAGTCCAAATTTACAACTACAACTGACAGGCACTTGGATCAGCTTTTTTCAATTATGTGAATGTGGGAAAACCCACTTTACTCTTTTTTCTCCAATTTGAAACCTACCCAAGTTGACTCAGCACGGAAAGCAAGTATAAAGCCCTTATATCTGCATTCAACGAATACTTCAATAATATGGAACTTTAAGTTTCTGTTGGAGAGGATAATGGCCTTACTCAAGGCACAACTATCACAGAAATCTAACCTTCCTCATTTCCTGTGGTCATTCTGTAATCCACTATTCAGGATTAAAGAAAAAAATCAATGTGTTTGGGTACTATTGACTGACATTTGTAGAAGGATTTTTAGTTTACAAAATATTTTAACTGGCATTATCTACTTTCAGTTTTCAATCAATATTGTCTTTTAAAAACTGAAGGAAAATAATCTTCACTTAAATAAGATTAGTATTTTGTACTTTCCCTAGAAGGCCAAGCATGGAATGACTTTATATAGAAAAGCCTTACCAACAAATTAAGGGATGTCATGTAGATAGCACTATCCATTTTCCAAAAATTCATCTGAAAGTAACACATACTTGAAATGCATGCTTTCATATGGAAAACAGTGACTAAGTTCCCAAGACAGAGCACAAATGACCTTTTTACCTACCGCAATGCAGCTGAATTCTACTTCCTATCATACTAGCCTGGGTCATGGGGCAGGTAGCCAGGTGACCAAGCCTCTACTTCCTCTGCCCACTTCTTAATTACTAATATTCCCCAAGCCTCCACTTCCTCTGCCCACTTCTTAGCCATTAATATTCTCTATGCTTCTGTCAGAGGCAAACGGTGATACCACTGTCCCATCAACCGTGGCAACCACCAATCAGTATTGTCCGCACTGACAATAGTCTGACAGTAGTCCGACTGATGCTGACAGTAGTCAAACATCTACTAACCACATTTTGCTAACACCAAAAAGGCTTGTTTCATCTTCCAAAAACCTGCTCTCCCACTTGCTGCCACCACTACTAGCTCCCCTCTACCCCTTTAACAGATAAGATAGCCCTTGCCTCAAAAGCCATGCCAGGAATTTGGAAGTCACCCTAGACTCCTACCTATCCCACACCTTCTATATCCACCTGGGCTCTGCCTTATCATCTCTGCTTTTCTCATACCCACCTCCCCTATCTGCACAGGCATACCTCAGCTTGGGTCCAGAGCCTTCTCCAGTCTCCCTCATTCAAATCAATAGAATAACCAGATAGGATCACTTCTCTTTGTTTAAAATTTCCAGAGCTTTCCTACTGTCTGCAGCAGCATTTCCCAATTGATCAAAGTCCCTCCAAAATTTTAAAGGCACTGCCTGCTCATATAAATTGAAGAAAAGTACTGAATTAAACAAAGTGCAGCAGCCTTTTTACTACCAAGTCTTTGGAAAGTTTACAACACACACTACTACTATGTGTTTGCCCTCCATGGGAAACTCGGGCAGAAGAGGCCCGACGGGGCTCCAAGACAAAGTCACAACTAATTGGAAGACAAAATCCTTCAAAACCTGGCCCTGCCTAGCTGTCAACATCATCCTCCAGTCAACAATGGTTATTATTCACCTCCTACAAACCTTAATCCAGTCTATACAGAACACAGCTTGCAGTTCCTCTAAGAGCCCTACTGATTCCTCATTCCATTCCTTTATATAAGTTGTTCCTTCTGCAAAAAATGCCCTCCCCTACCTAACTTAGTCTGGCTGAAGACCTCCTGCTAGTCCTTCCAGGCCATGGTCAACTACCTTCTCTAGGAAGTTCTGATGAATCTCTAAGTAATGAAATTTTTCTTTTTTAAAGTACGGAGCGGGCATTGTGGTTCTAGCACACAGAGAGGCTGGCTCATGTAAGAGTCGAGAGTACATTTGACTAAGTTTCCCTGAAGGGTCTCCCCATCGTCATTTCATCCACTCCCGCCCAGGAGCAGCAGCGGTGCTGCCGGCAGCGGCAGATGGAGCTGGCACTGTGGCAACCCCATGGATCACCCATTCTTCTTGGACTGAAAAGCTTTGTTTCTGTCTTAGAGACAATTTTTCATTATTATGGACAGAAAGTCTCCCAACATGTTCATCAATGAACTTAAAACAGGGCCTTTATTCTAACCAAGTATTAGTATCTTGAAATCTAACCCCAGATCAATTGTTTGATTTAGGGAAAGGCAAATTGAAAACACCAAGATTTTGCCAAAGTACTCTAATATTTCAAAATAAATCTAATAATATTACATTAGCATTCCAGCAAGAATCATTATGGTTGATCACTACTTCTTATTTCATAAAAAATCATTTGTTGGAATGTCATGTCCATACATGCCAAGTACGTGCTACATTCTGGAGATTACAAAGATTGCATTTCTAACCTCAAGAGGCCAAATCTAGGTTAGACAAGTAAGTAAGCAAACAAACATATCACGCTAAGTGGTTGCATACTGCAGTAAAGTATGGATCACGGGAGCACTGAGAGAAGGGAGGGGCACAGGGAGGGAGGAAGAGGTGTGAAGGGGACAGAGAAGTCTCCAGAGAAGAGCTAGCTCTCCCTTGATCTAAGACCTGATGACCTGAGGGGTGAAGTTCATCAGGCAAACCAGCCGTATGGGAAAGGAGAGAGGGATGGAATCCAAGTAGAGGAATTACCACATGCAGAAGTGCTAAGGTAAGAAATCTGAGAAAACGTCAGGGAACACACGTTGCCTGAACTAGCTGGAGTAGAGGATGGCCTCTGAGGAAAGGTTGGAAATGGAGCTTTAAAAGATGGCACAGAATCAAATTATGATGAAAGACCTTGTTTGATACAGTTATGGATTAACTTGTATGTAATGAAGCTTCTGAAGTTTTCTCAACTGAAAGAGACCCAAGGCCATGAGGAGGGGCCCACATTCCCAAAGAATACAATGTGAATGGGGTACAGTGCAGTAGTTCTGAGTTCCCTTGCTAGACGTGTACCTCTAAGAAGGCAGAACTCACTTATCAGTGTATACCCAACATTCAGTCCTGTGCTAGGCACCAACAGGATCTAACAAAGTATCCAATAGTTAGATATGCTAATACAAACTCAGGGCTCAACTAAGAAGCCCTAACCCAGCCTCCTTCCTTACTGCCTATAAAATCACAACTCTTATGCGCTACAGTAAGTGGTAATTGCCACAACTTTTAAAAGAACATGCAGAAAGGTCATTCACTATGGGATGTAGAGAAAGGATTTGGGGAAAAAAACACATTAAGTTGCTTTTGAACCTGACAAAATTAAGCAGTTTTTCTATTCTTCTCACTAAAAACTGAACAGAAAATACCTGTGGATTATAGCAAGTATATTTTCACATCAAAAGAACTCAGATAAAAATAGATTAAATAAATAAAATAAAAATAAGTAAATAACAAATAAATAAAAATAAGTAAATAACAAATAGATAAAATAAAAATCTATTTTAACTAAGAATTTGCTAGATTAGTCTTTCAAGTAGTTAAGTGCTACTTAAGCCACCTGCCTGTAGTACTTTACGTTTTACTTAGTAAACTGATTTATATTATGATAATTAGCAGTCAACTAAGAACTCTGGTGCTTACTTGATAAAAATAGTAAGGAAAAAATATTTGGTCCAAGAAGAACCAGTGACTCACATTTTAACGAAATCAATCCAAAGGCCACAGAAGTGAAACAAATGTCAAGCCCTCTTTTTAAAGAAAAGATGAAGACATACTTCACTAATCAGAATTTCTAAATAAGAGAACATAAAATCCTATTAAGAAAACATAATTAAACATATTTTTAAATTTTATAATGTAGCCAGGGAGAGGAAAAAAAGGTAACAGTAATACAGAGGATGGGGTGGTGGGGGGAAGATTCTGAAGACACACCCAGGAACATCAAGATAAAAATATACATCAAATGTATAAGAGACACATGAAATTAACACTTTTTAGGATGTTGCTACCAAAGACACAAAACCATGGTATTTTTCCTATGAAAAGCCTGATTAAACAGTATGTCATTATGGCCTGCTACTCTAGTTGAAAAAAGCAATCCTCAGTCACAATCCACACACTCTCTCATCACACACACACACAGAGACACACACAGTGCGGCTTGTTTTGACTATGTTAAATATTATTAAACTAACAATAGTGATTTACCAATTACTGGGCCTCTTACCCTCAGAACTCTTTAGGTTTTACTATCTCCATTCAGCAAATGAAGAAACTAAAAACTACTTAACTACAGAGGTAGTTAAGCAATGAGGCTGGAATTCAAAATCTCTTATATGTATAAGGTTCTAAGATCACATTTTAACCAATATACCATGTCCTCTACTGGGGCATATGACTGTTAAATCTTTAGAGACCATGACATTTCTTTAAAGAATGGGGTCTTCTTACTGTGCTACCCCCAGAGTGATATAAAGTTCAAATACTTTAAGCTTCATGGAAAATATTAACAACTTACAGTTGTTTCAAGATAATGCAAATCTTGCTCCCAGTAAGGTGACATTCACTCTTAAAAACACTGAAAGTAGCTGAATATCCACCTAAAATTACAAAAAGTACCAACAGTGCCCCAATAATCCCAACTTTATTCCTTAGCCCTTAATTATGCTAGTGTGTGGTATAAAACACCCAGTATAACCCTAGGGAAATAGATTTTCTTAAACACCTAATTTCTTTCTCTATTATTCACACTGTAGAATCACATCACATGTAGATTTAATTACATCGATCCAATTATCTGTGCTGCAAGAAAAAAGAAAAACACTCTAAATAACGGTGGTAGGATGCTTGCCCTCACATCCTCGTCCCAGAGTGCGCAGGCAATGGAGACTGACTCTGCTGTTCCTCAGTCGATCCAAAGTCCAGTCACCCATCGAGATTATGACTCCAGAAAAAAAGTCACCTGTACTAACAGCTGGGGAAAACACTAGCTTTTGAGAACTGAAAAACAGTACGTCGGTTAACCAGTTTTCAAACTGGTGCCTTTCTAAACCACTTTTTCACGGGTAATTTTGACTATACAGGATTTTACCTTAAATGAGAATTTAAGTCCAAAGCCCTTACATAAAACTGGATTTCACTTTACTCAGGTCTTCAGATCAGAAAGAATTAGGATCCAAAACACTTGTGTTTTATACAGCAGAGTAAGCTACTAACGTGTTTTTCACCCTACTTCACAAGTGGGAAAAACAGAGCAATAGGATGCTGTAAAGAAGCCACACTAAACACATGTGAGAGCTGTTCCATGACTTACTTTAAAATAAACTAAAAATGTAATAGAAGTCTGTCAAATGATCAAAAGCAATACTTTAAAGCTGGTTCTCAACGGAGAAAAAAACAAACCCACAAACATCCACCAAGCTTTGAGGTGTACCATTACTACACAGTTCAAACTTAAGACAGGGTGAAAAGAATAGCCAACCAACAGAAAGCTTCTCCTTTACCAGCATGCGGTCACTTACCTCTCCAGACATCAGTTTCCCTTTCTATAAAAAGAAGGGACTAATCTAAATAACCTTTGACTGTTCAACATTATTATTTTCCAATCTCATACCTCCTTATTTCAATGTCCAACTCATAAATCTTTTGTGGAAAAAAATAAGAAAAACTAAGAGTCAATTAATCAAGTGTGCTAAGGTAGAACAGTTCTTCGGTTCGCTGTCAACAACAGTCAGAAATATTTTTATTTAAAATTTTTGAGAAAGATTATATAGACATCAGCAAGTTTCACATCATGTACTCAGGAAATTCTACTCTAACTCACTGTTCCTGGAAATTTTATTTCTAACCTAACTAGTATCTGACTGTCAATGGCTTTTTTTTTTTCCGGGGGAGGTGGGGGGTTGTGGAGGGTGTGGCTTGTGGGATCTTAGTCCCCCAACCAGGGACTGAACCCAGGCCCCTGGCAGTAGAAGCAGAGCCCTACCCACTGGACAGCCAGGCAATTCCCTCAAGAGATTATTCAAAAGCAAGATCCACAGCAAGTAAGTGAAAGGGTTAACTAGACAGAAATTCTGATTAAGAGATTGATTACAACTTACGTCACGCATCTCAGGTCACATGCAAAAAAGAGACTTCAAACAGAGTACTACTCCTTCCTGCATTCTCAGCTCATCCTAGTTTTAGTGGTCTTTGGTGACAGAAAGGGTGAAAGATGCATTTTCACCTGTAACTTCAAAGACACATGCCTCTGGGCAGCTCCATTCTCATAAATCTGCAAGAATTCTTCCCTTGGGGAGACACCTTATGGTACATAAGTCCTTTTTAAATTTGGACAGTCTCTAAGTTTGTTATTTGAGTTAATGACTTACCATCTCACCTAGCAAAGGCCCCAATACAAGCCTTTGGGTTTAAGTATCATGAGGTCTGGTGTTAGGAAAGTTCTCTCTGGAGAGTTGGTCTATGGAAATTCTTCAGCATTCCTCATCCTTTAACTTTCCTCACTCTCAGACATTTGACACCTGGCCAACTAACTCTCCTTTTCCTTCATTCCACTTTTTTCCTTTCTTACTGAAGATCAAAAAGTAATTTCAACTCACCATTGTAACAGTGATCGTTTCTTCCAATTACCATTTATTCATGACATTTCACATTATCTCTATGTTTAATCTTACTAATACGAATGTTTTTATCTCAATTTTATAATTACTAGTTACCATTAATTTCCCTTGTGGCTTCCCTTGTGGCTCAGCTGGTAAAGAATCTGCCTGCAATGTGGGAGACTTGGGTTTGATCCCTGGGTTGGGAAGACCCCCTGGAGAAAGGAAAGGCTACCTACCCACTGCAATATTCTGGCCTAGAGAATTCCATGGACTGTATAGTCCAAAGGGGTCGCAAAGAGTCGGACATGACTGAACGACTTTCACTTCACCATTAATTCAACATATTCTACCTTATAAATGATACTGACTTTTCTCCAGATTAAAAAGCTTAGAACCTTTTATTTTTTAACCTGAATGTTAAAATATGTGGCCCAATTCTGATCCTCTCTTATTCCTCTACTCTCAACAAATGAAGATTAAAGACACTATCACACACACAAAAAAAGACACTTATCATTTCCTTGCACATTACCTGGACTAGTTAAATGGGTCAATTAGAATACAGTTTGATAACTACAGATTTACTCTCTCCAACAAACCAGTGGTCTTCATTTCACACAGAAAAACTATGTTCCAAAACCAAAGACTAAATCTCATCAGCGCACTCTTAGATCCAGATTGAACCAGATGAGCTATCTAGCACATTCAGAACACATTCCATCACTGGAACAAACCTGAACATGTATCAAGTAGATCTCAGACATCAGACTGTGTTCCTTTGGCATACCACTGACAGTTGTTTTAAGAATGTTGTTTTCAGTAAGTGATAAGCTGCTAACTCCTATTCAATTTAAGATCCATTCACAAGGTCATCCGCTTAGATTATCCCGTATACCAGCGAACAGAAACCAGTTTTAAATGAACCAAGTAATCAATATCATTACGAAATTCTATTTCTGTCTCCTAAGATTTTAGAAATTACAACCCTCATTGTCATTCACAGGCATGAAGTTCCCATTTCCACCATCACCTAGACCAGTGGGAAAAGTTACAAAAGAAAGACAAAATTCCACAGGATGCCCCATATCACTCATCACTGCCCATTTCCTAGGACTGCCATCAATTTTAGCAATAAAGTATATTCACATCTTGAAACTTTATATTCACAGTGGTTACAAAACCACCATACTAAACAAGCACAGCCAGATTCAGTATATAGAATGGAAGGGGCAAAGAAACTATTTACTACGTGCCAGGAAGAGTGCTCTTTCCTTTACATATGCTCTCAGCAGGTCCTCAAAACTGTGATGTAAGTACTAGTATTCTCCTTTGTTAATTAAAACAAGAAAGAAAAAGAACAGGGAAGTTAAGCAAAGGAACAGTATGATAATGTTAATAACCAGAGCTACCCCAAATAAAGCTTCCTGGACAAAGAACTCAGCCCTCTTACTACATAATTAGAACACGGAGTCAAAGTAACGACTGTCAACTTTATTTTCAAAAGAAATTGCTACTTAATATTTTTAGTATAACTGCACTACTTAGGATTTAAAGCAACCAGGATCAACATTTTTCCTACTCAATTCTCTGATCAAAAACAGGCTTTGTTGTTCTAATGTTCAAAAATTTCACTTAGCTGTCTCACCCTCACCTGATCTAATGGTGGGTAATGCAAAAACAAGGACAGTAGCAAAAGTAAACTTGCATGACAGTGATTAATAATAGGCCCACTATTTCAAGCAACTGCCTTTAAAAGGGGTTGCTAAAGCATAATGGGATGCTCACAAACTTTTATTTTGGCAACTATAGCCTATTCTGCAAAGCAACAATCCTAAGAATACCACATATATTCCAGCGAAACAAAATTAATACGTGTGCTGAATTCTAAGCAAAGGCAGAGCATTTTTAACTAGGTAATTACCCTTCAAAAGACAATCAAATCAGATTAACAGCAGTCTTCAGAAAAGTGTTCATTTTGCAATAATCTTAAACGTTCCTGCATTTCTCAAAGATTTAAAAAATTGTAACTTCCTGACTCAGAGATCCAAAACAGCCATTACATACACAAATGTTCTACTCATTTAGTTTGGAATCATGTGCAGGAAATCTAGGTTTCTGTTTCTAGGTTTACAACCCCATACCCATTCATTTTGTACTAATATAACCACTAAATATAGCTCTAAAACACTGATGATTAAAAGTAGTTAATTATGTGAGTGATTCATACCTCCTATGTCCAGACACCAAGATCCAAGGATGTTTCTGTCAGATCTATGGAAAAAGGAATGATAAACACCTGTTACAAAAGCTTTCCAAATTCGGAAGCTCTGAATTTTTGTCAATCCCCAATCACTGGTGGTGCTGGAGAAGGCTCTTGAAAGTCCCTTGGACAGCAAGGGGATCAAACCAGTCAATCCTAAAAGAAATCAACCCTGAATACTCATTGGAAGGACCGATGCTGAAGAAGCTCCAGTAGTTTGGTCACCTGATGCGAAGAGCCGACTCATTGGGAAAGATCCTGACGCTGGGATAGAAGGCAGAAGAAGAGGGCGACAGAGGATGAGATGGTTGGATGGCATCACCCGTTCAATGGACATGAATCTGGGCAAACTCCGAGACGGTGAAGGACACGGAGGCCTGGAGTGCCGCAGTCCATGGGGTCGCAAAGAATCGGACACGACTTGATGACCGAACAACAAAATCAGATTCCCTCGGCTACCCACGCCCGCAAAAGAAAAAGAAAAAAACCAGGTCACACATCCATCAGAACCTAACTTTTTGGAAGACGTGGGGAGAAGAAAAAGCTATAAAGAGAGCGGTCACGTAAGTACTGGAGGAAAGGGCCCTAGGTGTTTCTAGAGTCGAAGTGAGAGGCCTTTGGCAAGTTGTTAAATCACTTTCCCCTCTGGGCCTCACTCGGCTTACTGTGGTGACTGGCAAGGCTATTACTCCGTGATTCCTCAGTAAGCACCCCAGCAAACCCATCAAGCTCCCTGCCAATACTGCTACCTTCGATCTCACCATCTCCATGACTTTCTAAAAGCGCTGGACCACCTCACCATCTCACTCCCAAACCCCAACACACTTGATTCCCCAACTAGCGGCGTGTCCTATCCAGGCCTTCACAACCACAACGTGGAGCCCTTCTTCTCGCCGCACCTGTCCCAGACAATCAGCAGTCTTAGCGCTCCCCTCCTCACCCTACACACACCTTCCCCGAAAAATGATGCCCCCCCCCCGAGGAGGCCGACCTGGTGCCCGCCACCCCCAACAATACCACTCACCTCTTCCAACCTCCCACATCACCACCACCACCCGCTCCACGCCCCGTTCACCCTGCCCTCCACCGTCACGGGAAAGCTGGAGCCACTCACCTGGCGCCCCGGCGCCGTCTCCCGGGCGGCCTCCCGTCCGGAGCTGCCAAAGGGCCGTGTGGGGCCGGGGCCGGGCTCGCCGCTGTAGCCGCCGCCGCCGCTGCTTCACCTCAGCCCAGCCCCATCGCCCTCGGCCGGCGCCGGCGGCCGCGGGTCGCTCGAGCTCGAGGAGCCGCCGCCGCCGCCGCGCGCTGCGGCTCCGGGTGAGGGGAGGGAGGCGCCGCGGCGGGGCCCGGGCCGAGCCGGGCGCTGGGGCGTCCGCGCTCTCCTCCTCTGCGCCCGCGGCGGCTGCGTGCAGCCGGAGCAGGGCGAGAACAAGGGCGGGCGACAGGGGGAGGTAGGCAGGGGAGGGGGGCGTTCTGCACTCCGAAACTGCCTCTCGCAGCCAGCGACGAAGCGAACCCCCCTCCCCTCAGCGGTGGCGCCTGGATCACGCTGCGGGAAGAGCCAGCGAGCGGACAGGGGAGCGCGCGCTGCTGGCTCGGGACTCCCGCGCCGGATGTGAGGTCACGTGCTTGCCTCATCCAGCGCGGAGGGCGGAGGGGCGCAGAGGGTACGCCGGGAGGGGGCGGGGCCGGAGTGGGCGGGGGCGATGGCCAGGCCCCGCCCACATCTTCCCCTGTAGTCCCCTTTTCCGAGGCCAGAGCAGAAGAGAAAAAGGGAGGAAGAACGCTGCAGAGGAGCTGTCTGTTGGGTAGGTGTTATTAACGCAGGACGGCATTTTTTTTTTTTTTTTTGGCGGGAGGAGGTGATATTTGCCATCTTGGCCGCCGTGCAAAGACCAGATTACAGTCCAAATCCTCATTTTATGAACAGGGAAACCGAGTTGTAGTGAGGGGCCTAGCCTGACTTGCCCAGTCAAGGTCACAGAGGTAGCTTCTACAAGAATGATGAAGAGGAAGTCAGATCCTGGCTCGGCTCGCAGTTCCTTAACATTACACTCCCGCTTGCAGAAACCAAAAGCTATAGATCGCATAGTTCTATGCGATAGTTTAACAACCGATTCAGCGATGCCCAGCCTTGGGAGGAGGACTGGAAGGCGTACCCAAGAGAAAGCTCCCACGCGCCCACTACACTTCCTCCAGCGATAGGGATTTTCTTCGACAGCGCTGGATGCAAATTAAATACTTCCCCTAGCAGAAGATTTATCTCGGGGCACAGAGATGAACAAATCTTCCGGCCGGGTGAGCAAATCGCGAGTTCGATTTTCGCGGCGTCAGTTGGGCGACCCGCACAAGGAGCGCAGTCAGTCACCTGCTGCCTCGGGCTCCGGCCATCTTATCGCCCTGAGACTCTGGCCCTCGCCCTTTAGGCCCCGCCATCACTGTTAGTGTCATTCACCTCGCGGCCAACAGAACGCCCATCTGCAGGGGTGGAAGTATGGAAGACTCCCGACCTCTGGTGCACCGCCCTTGGGAGCTATCAGGCTCTGGTTCCTGGCACATAGTCCTACAAGTCGGGGGTTGCTACCCTTGATCCACGACACGTGGTGACACCTCATCTGAGACAGCACACATCCATGACATCGATGTCGCCTCACCAGGAGCCAGGAACACGCTGCTCCTGGGCCTCTACGTCACGTGGAGCGGGACAGTTTACGCGCACTTTCTCGTACCACGTGGTGTGGCGCACAATTTACCCAGATGGATCTATAGCCCTCTCTAGCCCATGGGATCGGGGAAGGCAATGGCACCCCACCCCAGTACTTTTGCCTGGAAAATCCCATGGACAGAGGAGCCTGGTAGGCTCCAGTCCATGAGGTCGCTAAGAGTCGGACACGACTGAGCGACTTCACTTTCACTTTTCACTTTCATGCATTGGAGAAGGAAATGGCAACCCACTCCAGTATTCTTGCCTGGAGAATCCCAGGGACAGAGCCTAGTGGGCTGCCGTCTGTGGGATCGTACAGAGTCGGACACGACTGAAGCGACTTAGTAGCAGCAGCAGCAGCAGCAGCAGCAGCCCATGGGATCAGTCTCACCGTCTGTCTCCTCCCTCAAATGAGTAAATGAGATAAGGAGTGTGGCAGTTGTTGGGCAAACTATAAGAAGCTGTCTTGGTGGGGTTGAGCCCATAAAGCTTCTTTCCTCACCTCTCGCTGCTCCTTGGATCCTCGCTGTTTTCCCTCGGCCATTAAACAAGCTTAGCTCCTAAAAAAAAAACTATGGCACCCAACCTCCACTCCAAGTGCCCTCTCCAGTTAGCTTCCAAGGGCTCCTTTCCCTCTCACGACCTCTTAACAGTGGTCTCTCTGCTGTCTCCATTTCCTCATTTCTCCACACTGAG
Organism: Tragelaphus eurycerus; assembly: GCA_935064755.1. NCBI lineage: Eukaryota > Metazoa > Chordata > Mammalia > Artiodactyla > Bovidae > Tragelaphus > Tragelaphus eurycerus. Next base: position 25,705,410 of record CAKXYN010000018.1, on the reverse strand, counting down.
CATTCCAGCTTCCCCTCTTCTCCCCAACACACACCCTTCCTCATCCTGCTTGGGTAAGAGAACCCCTGAGTTTCATTCCCCAAATCTTAGTAGGCATTCTGCAGGCATTCTCTTTCTGGGTCTCTCTGCTACATTTGACAATTCAGATGACCCCCACCTTCTGGAAGCTCAACATTCTCTTGGTTTGCGGAAGAGTATACTCTTCCAGTTCTCACATCTCAGTAAATAAGGCCTCTGCCTCCTTGGGTGTCATCCTTAAGTGCCACTAATTGTGAGTCTCCACCTTATATGCAAGACTCCAAACCCACAGTTCTTCTCATTCCACTCTTAGGAGATCACCTCCAACCTCACAGTTGCCATTACCCAATCAGCAATTGCAGCCCAGACCTCTTCCACGAGAATTAGACCCAAATATCCAACTGCCTGCTGGGAAGCTCTAACTAGATATCATAGGGGTGCCTCAGACTCAGCTTGTCCAAAACTAAACTTGCCCTCTGCCTTCAAAGCAGCCCTTCCCTCAGCTGTTGGCACCAGCATCCACAGCTATCATAATTAGAAAGTTGAGAATGAATGTGAGTGTTTTTATTTTATTTTGGCCTTGCAGCAGGACATGCGGCCTGACCAGGGATGAAACCTGCCCACCCATCCTGCTTCTTCCCCCTGCAGTGGAAAGCAAAGTCTTACCCACTGAACCATTAGAAAAGTCCAAGTGTGAGTCATTATTGATTCAGCCCCTTGTCTTATCCAATCATCTAGTCATTTCTATTTCACCTCCTTAATAAGCCTCAAATCTCTACCTCCATTTCCACTGGCAAACATTCCAGTCATCCTTTCCAACCTGAACTATTACAGTAGCCTCGTAACAATCTCTTCAGACAAATTCATCCTCCACCCAGCCTCCAGAGTAAATTATATAAAACACAAACATATCTAAAAGTCAAATGGGCCTTAGGACGCATCACTACAAACAAAGCCAGTGGAGGTGATGGGATTCCAGTGGAGCTATTTCAAACCTGAAAGATGATGCTGTGAAAGTACTGCACTCAATATGCCAGCAAATTTGGAATACTCAGCAGTGGCCACAGGACTGGAAAAGGTCAGTTTTCATTCTAATCCCAAAGAGAGGCAATGCCAAAGAATGCTCAAACTTACCACACAATTGCACTCATCTCACATGCTGATAAAGTAATGCTCAAAATTCTCCAAGCCAGGCTTCAGCAATATGTGAACTGTGAACTTCCAGGTGTTCAAGCTGGTTTTAGAAAAGGCAGAGGAACCAGAGATCAAATTGCCAACATCTGCTGGATCATGGAAAAAGCAAGAGAGTTCCAGAAAAACATCTATTTCTGCTTTATTGACTATGCCAAAGCCTTTGACTGTGGATCACAATAAACTGTGGAAAATTCTGAAAGAGATGGGCATACCAGACCACCTGACCTGTCTCTTGAGAAATCTGTATGCAGGTCAGGAAGCAACAGTTAGAACTGGACATGGAACAACAGACTGGTTCCAAATAGGAAAAAGAGTTCATCAAGGCTGTATATTGTCACCCTGTTTATTTAACTTATATGTAGAGTACATCATGAAAAACGCTGGACTGGAAGAAGCACAAGTTGGAATCAAGATTGCCGGGAGAAATATCAATAACCTCAGATATGCAGATGACACCACCCTTATGGCAGAAAGTGAAGAGGAACTCAAAAGCCTCTTGATGAAAGTGAAAGTGGAGAGTGGAAAAGTTGGCTTAAAGCTCAACATTCAGAAAACGAAGATCATGGCATCCGGTCCCATCGCTTCATGGGAAACAGATGGAGAAACAATGGAAACAGTGTTAGACTTTATTTTGGGGGGCTCCAAAATCACTGCAGATGGTGACTGCAGCCATGAAATTAAAAGACGCTTACTCCTTGGAAGGAAAGTTATGACCAACCTAGATCACATATTCAAAAGCAGAGACATTACTTTGCCAACAAAGGTTCGCCTAGTCAAGGCTATGGTCTTTCCTGTGGTCATGTATGGATGTGAGAGCTGGACTGTGAAGAAGGCTGAGTGCTGAAGAATTGATGCTTTTGAACTATGGTGTTGGAGAAGACTCTTGAGAGTCCCTTGGACTGCAAGGAGATCCAACCAGTCCATTCTGAAGGAAATCAGCCCTGGGATTTCTTTGGAAGGAATGATGTTGAAGCTGAAATGCCAGTACTTTTGCCACCTCATGTGAAGAGTTGACTCATTGGAAAAGACTCTGATGCTGGGAGGGATTGGGGGCAGGAGGACAAGGGGACAACAGAAGATGAGATGGCTGGATGGCATCACTGACTTGATGGACGTGAGTCTGAGTGACCTCCGGGAGTTGGTGATGGACAGGGAGGCCTGGCGTGCTGCGATTCATGGGGTCGCAAAGAGTCGGACATGAATGAGCAACTGAACTGAACTGAACTGATCTAAAATCCTGCAAGAGTTGCCCCTGGTGTCTTGCTGTTACATGTATCTCCAAGGAACCCAACAGGAACTTGTCAATGCACTCATGCCTTTAAAAGACCACAAAGAGGTCCAAACTTCAAGAAACAGCCAACATCCCCAAAGCAAGGCAACACACAGCCAAACAAGAAAAAGCTATAGGAATAAAAAGGGCAATTGAATATTTCAAACAGTTTTCTGTTACAGATGTTCTGGGTATGGAAAGAAGAGAATTTGGACACTGATGGGAGGAGCTCCTGAGTCACTGGGAAAAGCTTCAGCATGTTTATAGGTTAAGGGGAAAGATAAGCTAGAAAAGGAGAAGCCAAGATGAAGAGAAAGGGAGTGGAGTGAAGCTTGAAAAGTTCTGGAAGGCTGGCTGGTTCTTGGCCCAAGATAATTCTGGGCCTGGACTTCTGTTCATGCTGAGCCCAGCCCTTCCCTCCTCTAATCCTACTCATTCCTTGAGACCCAATCTCCAATCACAACTCCAAATAGGTAACAGTCCTCCATGTGTGCATGTGCTTAGTCACTCAGTCGTTTGGTAAGCTCTCACTTCACTTTCCACCCTTATTCTCGATTGTCTTCCCCTCTTACATCATCTTACCTTTCTAGTTCATTGGAAAAAAAAAAAAATGTAGACCATCAAGAGGAAACACCCACAAATCTATGCATTAAGCCACACCGGCATAGAGTATCTCCTTCACTCACCTTTTTGCAGAGGGGCAGACAGTACCTCCTTCCAAGAGCTCTAACCCTTTGTAAGTGTAGTCCTGGGCCTCCCGAAGGTCACTGCTATTGCCAACTCCAGTGGATACTTTTCAGTCTTTATCTCTCAGCCCTCTCAGAAACTTTATCTCCCATTCTTGAAACACTTTTATCTCGATGTCTCTTTCCTATTTCCTCCTCCCTCTTTGTGTGTATCATTTCAGACTCTTGTGGCTATTGCCTCTGTCTCACCTCTAAATGGTGCTGCTCCCCAAGGCTCAATCCAGGGCCCGTTTTTCTGTTTGTACAGTCTGTTTGGATTTGTTGTTGGATTTTGGTCTTTGTTTTGGTTTGCTTTGGTTTTGTCATCTATGAACCTTACAAAACTTGTGGATGGGCTTCGGGAGGTCTATAAATTCCTTAAACTTGAATGAAAACAAATACTTTTAAAGGAAGAAGTATAGCTTCTATCCGGAGAAGGCAATGGCACCCTACTCCAGTACTCTTGCCTGGAAAATCCCATGGACAGAGGAGGCTGGTAGGCTGTAGTCCATGGGGTCGCTAAGAGTCCTACAGGACTGGGCGACTTCACTTTCACTTTTCACTTTCATGCATTGGAGAAGGAAATGGCAACCCACTCCAGTGTTCTTGCCTAGAGAATCCCAGGGACGGGGGAACCTGGTGAGCTTCTGTCTATGGGGTCGCACAGAGTTGGACACAACTGTAGTGATTTAGCAGTAGCAGTATAGCTTCTATCAGCTTTTCAAAGTCATCTGGAACCCCTAAAAGGATAAGAGCACTTATCTATATTTGCTCCACCAAATGATATCAATCACCATGGTGATAGCTATCATCTGTATGTACATTTATAACATAATGATATATATGTATATATATGTATCTGTAGTTCGGGTCTCACTTCAGAATCCCTGGGCCATATGTCCATGAGCCATATGTCACATAATGTCTCAGTAGTACCTCATCAATTCACTCATCCAAAACTCAACTCTTGCCCTTCTTCCCCAAACCAGACATTCACCTAGGATTTCTGGCCTGCTGGCACAGTTACCTAACCAGCTCCACAAACTAGAAACCTAGGGGTCATTCTTTCCAATTCATTATCAAATCCACTACAAATCCTTTCATATCTCACCATCTCTACTTCCACTAGAATAATTCTAGCCACCTGCATCTCTCACCTGGAACTACTGCCTTACCCTCCAACTGATTTTTCGAATTTCATCCTTGTTGTTGTTCAGTTGCCAAGTTGTGTCTCTTTGTGACTCCATGGACTGCAGCGTGCCAAGCACTCCCACAGTTTGCTCAAATTTATGTCCCTGAGGTCCATGATGCTATCTAACCATCTCATATTCTGCCATCCTCTTCTCCTTCTGCCTTCAGTCTTTCCCAGTGTCAGGGTCTTTTCCAATGAGTTGGCTCTTCACATCAGGAAGGCCTGCCCTCCCAGAAACCATTTCATCCTTGCTGCTAAGTCACTTCAGTCGTGTCCGACTCTGTGCGACCTCATAGACGGCAGCCCACCAGGCTCTGCCGTCCCTGAGACTCTCCAGGCAAGCACACTGGAGTGGATTGCCATTGCCTTCTCCATTGTGTGAAAGTGAAAAGTGAAAGTGAAGTCGCTCAGTCACGTCTGACTGGTAGCGATCCCATGGACTGCAGCCTACCAGGCTCCTTCATCCATGGGATTTTCTAGGCAAGAGTACTGGAGTGGCTTGCCATTGCCTTCTCCGATTTCATCCTTATCCATTTCCAATCCCGTTCTTACACAACAGCAAAGTGAATTACTATGTGTGACTTGGAGCATAGCTTCTGATAAACATTTTCAATTGCTCCTTATTTCACTGAAAATAAAATGTGAACTTCTTTGACCTACAAATTCCAGTGTTAGATGTGGCCTGCCCAACATTACAGTTTTACTGGCATTCCTGTCTTTCACCTTCCTCCCATCCTAGATCTTTCCCTACTTCACCTCATTCCAATCACAAGCCTTCTTTCAGTTCTTCAAACAGATTGCATTTTCCTGCCCTCAGGGACTTTGCACAACCATTTGTTTCTCTCTTTCCCTTGTTTCCTTGCTTGGCTAACCCTCTCAAATTCAGCTCTTGGCTTAAATATGTGTACATCAGTTCTTGATAAAAGCCTTCCCTAACTATTCGTTCTTTCCTTTATTTTCTGATGCCCTCCATTTATTTTCTTTATAACCATCATCCCAATTTTAATTTCCTGTGAGTTTATGTATGTATTTAACACTATCTCCCCCACCAGATTTCAACTTTGTAAAGATGAGGACTAATTACGGTGCCAGAATTTTTCTAGAAGGGGCTTAAGACAGAAAGCCAGGGATCTGCATTCTTCTCAGGCCACGGTGCCCTAGGATATGGTGGGTCATGTGCCACGGAATGTAGTTTACAAACTAACTGTTCAGACCATCAGACCCATGCTTGGAGGAGTGCTCATTGCTGGCATGTAGCCCATCACGTGCTAGTGAACCAGTACCCCTGGAGGAAAAAAGCCCTGATTTGTGGCACCTGCCAATTTCGTGGTGTCAATATTCCCACCACAGCCATATTCCAGCCATCAACAGTAAACACAGCTCACAAAATTCCTGAAAATGTAGCAATCTGCTCTAATGAGCCAACACAAATCAGTGCCAGTACACTACTGCTTATAGTACCTCCTTGCATGGATAGGGAGAGGAGAAATACAAGCTAAGCTGTTCCTAGGAATTTCCCTGTGTTTAGATATAATGATTTCACCTCTGATGACAAAACAAGCAATTGTACTGGAGATGGGAAAACTAGGTTCTAATCTTAACCTTCTTAGAAGTAACATATTTATTTCTTAAAATTTAAATTTTAATAGGAATATTATTACCTACTTCACAGGATGGTTGGTTATCTAACAAACACTTATAAAGCACTTGGTTATCTAATGAACACTTATAAAGCACCCACTATCAGCTAAGCACTATTTAATCCCTTAAACATTTACTTATTTCATCTTCATAACAACAGTTTATAATCAAAGCTCTGTACAGTCAGCAAAAACAAGACCAGGAGCTGACTGTGGCTCAGACCATGAACTCCTTATTGCCAAATTCAGACTTAAATTGAAGAAAGTAGGGAAAACCACTAGATCATTCAGGTATGACCTAAATCAAATCCCTTATGATTATACAGTGGAAGTGAGAAATAGATTTAAGGGCCTAGATCTGATAGATAGACTGCCTGATGAACTATGGAATGAGGTTCACGACATTGTACAGGAGGCAGGGATCAAGACCATCCCCATGGAAAAGAAATGCAAAAAAGCAAAATGGCTGTCTGGGGAGGCCTTACAAATAGCTGTGAAAAGAAGAGAAGCAAAAAGCAAAGGAGAAAAGGAAAGATAGAAACATCTGAATGCAGAGTTCCAAAGAATAGCAAGAAGAGATAAGAAAGCCTTCTTCAGCAATCAATGCAAAGAAATAGAGGAAAACAACAGAATGGGAAAGACTAGGGATCTCTTCAAGAAAATCAGAGATACCAAAGGAACATTTCATGCAAAGATGGGCTCGATAAAGGACAGAAATGGTATGGACCTAACAGAAGCAGAAGATATTAAGAAGAGGTGGCAAGAATACACAGAAGAACTGCACAAAAACAATCTTCACGACCCAGATAATCACGATGGTGTGACCACTGACCTACAGCCAGACATCCTGGAATGTGAAGTCAAGTGGGCCTTAGAAAGCATCACTATGAACAAAACTAGTGGAGGTGATGGAATTCCAGTGGAGCTATTCCAAATCCTGAAAGATGATGCTGTGAAAGTACTGCACTCAATATGCCAGCAAATTTGGAAGACTCAGCAGTGGCCACAGGATTGGAAAGGGTCAGTTTTCATTCCAATCCCAAAGAGAGGCAATGTCCATCCACAGATGAATGGATAAACAAGCTGTGGTACATATACACAATGGAGTATTACTCAGCCATTAAAAAGAATACATTTGAATCAGTTCTAAGGAGGTGGATGGAACTGGAGCCTATTATACAGAGTGAAGTAAGCCAGAAACAAAAACACAAATACAGTATACTAACGCATATATATGGAATTTAGAAAGATGGTAAAAAATAACCCTATTTACGAGACAACAAAAGAGACACTGATGTATAGACCAGACTTTTGGACTCTGGGACCGGGAGAGGGTGAGATGATTGGGGAGAATAGCATTGAAATATGTATAATATTATATCTGAAATGCATTAATTGTTCAAACTAAACACTATCATGTTACAATTTGTTCATACTAGATATTTGTAATGTTTCTGATAATCAATAAAAGAGATTCTTGATCAAAAAAAAAAAAAAAAAACAAACAAAGAAAGGCAATGCCAAAGAATGCTCAAACTACTGCACAATTGCACTCATCTCACATGCTGATAAAGTAATGCTTAAAATTCTCCAAGCCAGGCTTCAGCAATATGTGAACCGTGAACTTCCTGATGTGCAAGCTGGTTTTAGAAAAGGCAGAGGAACCAGAGATCAAATTGCCAACATCTGCTGGATCATGGAAAAAGCAAGAGAGTTCCAGAAAAACATCTATTTCTGCTTTATTGACTATGCCAAAGCCTTTGACTGTGGATCACAATAAACTGTGGACAATTCTGAAAGAGATGGGCATACCAGACCACCTGATCTGCCTCTTGAGAAATCTGTATGCAGGTCAGGAAGCAACAGTTAGAACTGGACATGGAACAACAGACTGGTTCCAAATAGGAAAAGGAGTACGTCAAGGCTGCATATTGTCACCATGTTTATTTAACTTATATGTAGAGTACATCATGAGAAACGCTGGACTGGAAGAAACACAAGTTGGAATCAAGATTGCCGGGAGAAATATCAATAACCTCAGATATGCAGATGACACCACCCTTATGGCAGAAAGTGAAGAGGAACTAAAAAGCCTCTTGATGAAAGTGAAAGTGGAGAGTGGAAAAGTTGGCTTAAAGCTCAACATTCAGAAAACGAAGATCATGGCATCTGGTCCCATCACTTCATGTCCCTGTTTGGGCGCCACCTGCTGGGGACCAGCCCCAGCTGATCCAGGGACTTCAAAGCGAGGACGGCATCTGTGGGGGTCAGGACACAATAGTTATAATTAGAGATAGCTCAGTAGGAAAATTCAGTGGAGAAAAGAGGCTGAGTAGCTTGGTTTACGCGGGGGACCAATAAAACTTCAAGACAAGAAGTTTGCACCACTTACGTAGGCCGCAGGCGTCTTTCCGTTCTCCCGTAGGAGAGGAGACACTGAGGCCTCCCCCGTCCGATCTTAGAAGCCCAGGCATAATTAGTAAGCATGGTGGGTTCCGCGCTCCAGATGGAGACTCAGCCAGAATTTGAGAGAGAGAGGGACATGGGGAGACCAGTCTTTCGAGGAACTGATCCCAATTCTTTATTTTCCATGGTCTACTTTTATGCACTGAGATGGTATACAAAAGTCACGTGGAGTCAGCAGCCCTGACTTTTATCAAAGTCAGGTGCTTCTTACAAATGTATACAGAGGTCTTAGGGGTGTTACATCAGCTTCTGGCCAGGGGGCCTGCTGACAATTTATGACCCTCTCCTTGTGACAGCAGTCAATCCAGGACATTTATTTCTCCAGGGGTGATTATTCTTAAAACAGACTCCACCAGATAAATTTACATTCCTATAGGGTGAGCATGGGTTTTAATTAAAGAAAGAACTTACTTAGCCTAAGGTCTAACGTGATTAATATCAAAGGTTAATACTTATTTCTTCTATATATTCATTAATGTGTATAAGGGTGGGGGAAGTGGAGACTTAACAGCAATCATTGGCTCAACAAATGAAAAACCCTTCATCAATACAATTTCTAATCAGCCCACTATACTTATCCTAATAGTTTTCTGACTTCACTAAAGAACCTGTTTTTAGAAGGTTAAGAGCATCTCATGCCTCGCACTGTTGGGAGGCTTGGGAGGCTGTGAGTAATCACATGTGGCCTGACAAGCCTGTCAGGTAGGCTAGAGAACCTTCAGAGGAGTTTGTAGGTTAAAACAGTCCTGTCATGCCCAAGAATTTTTATTAACTGGAGCTCTAAGTTAACTCCTTTTCTGAAAGAGGTGGTGGGGGACAGCCCCCTGTAAAGTCAGAGGTGTAGGTGAGAGCACAAAGCAGAAAGTAGGCAGACTCTGGTTTTGGGGGTAGATGCTCAAGGATTTCCAGGGGGACTCCTGAGGCTCGACCCCACCTTTGTGTATGTCAAGCCTCCTTCCTCATGACCTTTGCCATGGGAGGAGTGCCTCACGCCGGCCCCCAACAGTTAAAAACTTCCCCTGCCTTTGCAACTACTTCCTGTGAGCCTCTCAGGGACTACTATTCACTTGTGACCTATTTTCAGAGCTGATAGTTCTGCTTCCAAAGCGAACGAGGAACAAGTGCAGCTACAGGTGATTGTTTCCTTTACACTCCAGGCAGCAGAAAAGAATTGTTCAGTGAAGGTGAAAGGACCAGCATAGGTCAGCTGGGTGGGAATGATTGCCTCACTCAAGTCGATAGATTTTTCATCCTGCTATAAACTATGGGTTCATAACTCAAGATCACTAGAAGGCTGTTTATTATCTATCATCTGTTTGCTGAAGACAGTTGCTTCTTTATAGTTATAAAGAAAAAGAACCCTTTTTGTTTTGTTTGCTTTTCTTGTTTTTCTTCTTTTCTCAAAAGAAAAAATACCTCTACCAAACTGGCAAATTAAGACAATACTGCACTGATTGAGCTACTGTATGGAAGTCCCATTACCAAAGAATTTCTTTCAGGAACATTTCAAAAGTAAGTTGATCCAAAAGACAACTTCACCATGAGGTTATGCTAATGCTAAGTCACTTCAGTCGTGTCCGACTCTGTGTGACCCCATAGACGGCAGCCCACAGGCTTCCCCATCCCTGGGATTCTCCAGGCAAGAACACTGGAGTGGGTTGCCATTTCCTCCTCCAATGCATGAAAGTGAAAAGTGAAAGTGAAGTCGATCAGTCATGTCCGACTCTTAGCGACCCCATAGACTGCAGCCTACCAGGCTCCTCCGTCCGTGGGATTTTCCAGGCAAGAGTACTGGAGTGGGGTGCCATCACCATGAAGTTACCTGGAACCTAATCCAGGCTAGAAAGCAGAGTCCAAACAGCTCAAGGTTTTGCAAATTTCACAGCAGCTACAGGCACAAAATGAAATAAAACAAGGCGTTAAGGTGGAGAACACCAGAAACATCTCACTATTTCCTTATTGTTTTTTGACACTGGACTCTTTAAATATAAATTGTTTACATTGCCCACAAAGAACACCAAAGTGAAACCTCTTGGAGTTTTACTAACAATTCCGTTTATAATTTTTTAACCTTATATGATTTCTTTAGGATACCTTTAAATACATTTATGAACTTAGTTTCATTTTTAAAATATAAATGAAGTTGAAGTCTCAGGACCTTAAAGATCTCAAATATTCCTTCAAGGGAATATTCCTTTGGGTATCTGAAACACTTGATTTTATCTCTCCATTAGAAATTGTGTTCCTACAATTAAAATTCATGCTCAGTCTCACTCTCCTTCATACCGATTCAAATATTCACAGACTTATTGCAAGCTCCAAAAGAGAAGGTACAGTCATATTCACCTTTTTATCCCCCACATGTGACTATAGTAGCAGGTAGTCAATATTGTTATTGTTGCTATGTAACCTCCATGAAGACAAACTTTCTCTATTTTGTTCATTCCTATAACCCCAGCAACTAGAACAATAAACGTTAGGTCATAGCCTCTCAATAGAGTTTGAATAGATTAGCCTACAGCCTTAATAAATGTAGTAGAAGGAGTTTTAGAATTTTTAACATTTTAAAAGTTTTATTAAATCCGGCCCTCCTTGTAAAAGTCAGTGATCAATCAGAGAAGTAGAATCAGTAGAAAATATCTGTTAAGAGATTTACTGCAAAGAATTGGCCTACACGATCATGGGGACTGACTAGACAAGGCTGAAATCCATGGGGCAGACCATCAGTAAAGGTAGGCTGGAACACTCAGATGGATTTCTTCTTCTCTAGACAAGAGTCAGCCCTGCTCTTAGGACCTTTCAACTGATTCAACCAGTTGATCATCTTTGATAACCTCCCTACTGCAAGTCAACAAAGGACTTTAATCATATCTACAAAATACCTTCGTAGCAATAACTTGATCTATGCTTGACTGAGTATCTGGGGACTCTAGTCAAACTGACACATTAAAAAAGACCATCATATCCATCAAATTCCTGTTTTGGAACTTTGAAAGTGACTTCTTCCATTTATGTGTTTATTTCTTTATCTTATTTTGTGTAAGAAGGAATAATCCTATATGTATCAAGTTTCTTTAGAAATGTTCACATCATCTGCTCAAGATGTTTCAATAATAGAAACCTAATAACAAATTAGCTGGGTAAATTAAAGGACCAGCGTGCCCTTGCAAAGACGTTTCTCCTCTATTAACTCATGTAAGAATTTGAAACAGAGAAAATGCTTACACAGAGATGGTCACTCAGACATTATTCATAATGGAGAAAAATGGTAGAAGAGAAAACCTAAAGATAGTCAGTAAAATTGGAATGTAATTTATAGCACATCCACATGATGGAATATTATGTAAACATTTAATAGTATATTTACTATTAAAATAATAAAGATTAAAATGACAATAAATTGAATAGAGAATAAGAAATCATTACAGAAAACTGATGTCCCAAAACTTAATTCCTGGAAAAATTTGACAACATTGACAAATCTTTATCTAGATAATTAAGAATATTTTTGAATATTTTGATAATTTGAGAATCAAGAATATCAAAAATTACCAAAATCAAGAATAAAAAAGAGAATATCATCACCTATATTATAAAAACTAAAAGATTTATAAAGGAATACTATAAATAATTATAGTATTCAACAAATTAGATACCTAGACAAAATGGGTTCATTTCTAGAAAGATGCAAACTATCAAAACTGACTCAAGCAGAAATGAAAATGAGTAGACCTGTAACAGAGAGATTGAATTAGTTATTTTTTAAAGTTTCCACAAAGAAAAGCCTAGGACCAGATGACTTCACCAACAAAGTATATAAACATTTAAATAAAGAAAATATCAATTCTTCACATACTGTTCCAAAAAATAAAATAGAAGCAAACATTTCCTAACTCAGTCTATGAGGCCAGCATTAACCTAATAAGCAAAACCAGACAGAGACATTGCAATAAACTACAGACCAACATTCCTTACAAATATAGACACAAGTGGCTTTAAACTACTAGAAAAACAAGTCCAAAAACATGTAAAAAGGATTTTATACCATCACCAACTAATATTTTTCCCAGGAATATAAAGGTTGATCATACATATGAAAATCAATAAATATAATACACCATGTTGAAGGCAAAAGGAGAAAGGGGCAGCAGAGGATCAGAAGGTTAAATAGCATCACAGACTCAATATGGACATGAATTTAAGCAAACTCTGGGAGATAGCAGAGGATAGAGGAGGCTGGTATTCTAGGCTAGGGCAGTTCATGGGGTCGCGGAGTTGGCCACGACTTAGTGACTAAATAACAACAGTAATACACCGTGTTAGATATAAAGAACAAAAACCACATGATCTTCCCAATAGATGCAGAAATTTTTGACAAAGTTCAATACCCTTTCATGATAAAAATTTGCCAAAGTTCATAGCATCATTCATAACAGTCATAAAGTGGAAACAATCCAAATGCCCATCAATTGATGAATGAGCATTCCATATAATGGAATATTGTTTGGCAATAAAAAGATTGGATAAACAAATCCACAGAGACAGGAATGTAGACTAATGTTTGCCAGGGGTGACAGAAGGAGGTTCAGGGGTATGAAGAAGTAACTGCTAATGAGTACAGGGTTTCCTTTTGGAGTAATGAAGATATTCTGAAATTAGATGATGACGACAGTTGTAGAGTTCTATGAATATGCCACAAGCCACTGACTTGCATGCTTTAAAACAGTGATTTTTATGGTATGTGAAAAATATCTCAATAAAGATATTTTTTAAAATAGTATATTTACAAAAAGTTTTTAAAAACATAAGGGCTCCAGGCCATGGTTCAGTTGTGCCTTTACTTAGACCTTATATCCCTCCAGGTATCATAGTTTAATTCAATAATCAAATTAGACCAACAGAAGGCTCCAAATGGAATGGTATTAATCCAGTGCCTCTCAGAATTACCCCAAAGGCATTTCATCTGAATATTTTCTGCATAGCTTTTATCTAAGTTCCTGTTATAAATAGCCATATGGAGCTAACTTTTGCATTTTTTGCATGAATACTGAAAACATTGCCCATCCCATTATCAGGTCATTTCTTGCTACTATATTATAAAATACTTTATGAAAATAACATTTTACAATTTATATTCAGAAAAGCAATGTCGTTTAAGAATTATTCTTTTTAATTACAAAAATTATACAACTGATTGTGATTTCTTTTTAGCCTTGGAGAAAGAAAGCTCAGTTGAACTGTAGCAATTATGTTGATTGAAATAATTAACATATTTGTATCTCCATTTTTTTCTTTGTTTTTCTTTTTCTGTTCATAATTTGCTATGTTATGGCATGGAATTTAAGTTACTTCAGATCCCAATATTTGAAGAATTGGTGCAGGACTCTGGACTAAGTTTCAATATTTAATTGTACCTTACATTAAATCAGGATTTCTCTGTATTGATACTATTGCTATTCTGAGCAAGATAATTCTTTGGTGAGGGGAGGCTGTCCTGTGCATTGTAGTATATTCAACAGCATCTTGGTCTCCACCCACGAGATGCCAGTAACAAGTCTTCAGTTAGACAACCAAAAATGTATTCAGACATTGCCAAATGTCCCCTGGAGGGCAAAATTGCCCATGATTAAGAATCACTATCTTAAATCATCATTGAAAATCTGACGCCCATTACTCTTTCCAGTCAGTCTTAAGGTGACAAAAATTCATTACTCAAGATGGATAGGTAGGTAGGTAGATAGATAATAGACAGACAGATATTTTCATACTTTGCTCATTTATTTGAGGTGAATCAAGGATGTCTCTGAACTGGATGTCAGTCCTTGAAGCAGAGCTACTTCCACACAGATCTTTAAAAAAAGAATTTTCTAATCTTTCATTTGAACCGAACAAGCCATTAAAAAGAAAATTAAATCTTAGATGAGGAAACAGATGAAGGGATATGATCAATTTCAGGGCTAAATTCTAAATTCAGTGCTGCTCCTCTTACTGCCAGGGAAACCTTCCTCTCTGTCTACATATAGCATCCCTTCCCAGGTGGTCAAGGATGGGAGTGAAGTCCTATGAGGCTAAAGATAATCTTCTAAAGTGATCTTCTAAGTATGCCAGTCAATACCTAGAAAATGGACTACCTCTTCCCAGAGTACACTGTATTCCAATCTAACTGAAACTCACAAATTTCCATTAGCTCTAACTTCCTGTTTACAGGGAATGAAAGGGATAGAAGAATGAGTTATACACTAGTAGGAAACAATCAATCAGATCCTAAAGTAGGGGCATTCCATAAGACAACCGGTCTGAACTATTCCAAAATGTCGGTTATCTTGCAAACAAACAATCAGAAAACAAAATCATGGATAAACTATTTTGGAATAAAATAGACCAGCCATCATAATAATTAAATGCAACATGTGGACCTAGATTTGAATCCTGGTAGTATCTAAAAAGATTCTTAAAGAGAATTTTGAATTTAGATTTCATCACTCTTATTTTTCTTATATGTGATAATGGTGATGTGGTATAATAGGAGATTGTTCTAATTCTTAAGAGATACTTGGGGAAACTATTTTGGGATAAAGTGCCATGATATCTGCAACTGTCTAATTGGTCGACAACAATAAAACAACAAAGATAGATAGACAGATATAGTAAAAATATTAACTTTTTTGAACTTTAAATGGAAGATGTGAAGTTTGGTGTACTATTCTTTCAGTTTCTCAAAATGTATGGAATATTTTCATATTTCATAGAAAGTTCAGGGGGAATTAACAACCCTCCTTAAATGCACTGATTCTTAAAGAGTAACCCACAGGTCACTTTCGGTTGGGGAAGGTCCATGGTTATGCTTCAAGGACCCCACAAACTCCTTACAGCTGTGAGCAGATGCAGCTCTACCTTTCTCTATAGTTCTCATTCAAATGTTCAAGGGGGTCCCATGCCTTCCGAAGGGCTGAGGCCTATAGGCTTGTCTGAAGATTTTAGGTCTGATGCCTGCCATTGTGAGAGCTTTTTGAGTTGCAATTCAATTGCAATTGCTGCTGCAATAACATGTAGGTCACAGGACCTTAGAACTGAAAGGAAGGAAAGTTAGGAATGATTTAATTCAACCCTAAAGACAGCAGCTCTGAAGTAAACCTTGTCCAGAATCAGGCAATTAGCTCAGTGGTAGACTTAAATTGAAGAAAGTAGGGAAAACCACTAGACCATTCAGGTATGACCTAAATCAAATCCCTTATGATTATACAGTGGAAGTGAGAAATAGATTTAAGGGCCTAGATCTGATAGATAGAGTGCCTGATGAACTATGGACGGAGGTTCGTGACATTGTACAGGAGGCAGGGATCAAGACCATCCTCATGGAAAAGAAATGCAAAAAACAAAATGGCTGTCTGGGGAGGCCTTACAAACAGCCTTTCACCAACAGCTGTGAAAAGAAGAGAAGCGAAAAGCAAAGGAGAAAAGGAAAGATATAAGCATCCGAATGCAGAGTTCCAAAGAATAGCAAGAAGAGATAAGAAAGCCTTCCTCAGCGATCAATGCAAAGAAATACAGGAAAACATCAGAATGGGAAAGACTAGGGATTTCTTGAAAAAAATTAGAGATACCACGGGAACATTTCATGCAAAGATGGGCTCGATAAAGGACAGAAATGATATGGACCTAACAGAAGCAGAAGATATTAAGAAGAGGTGACAAGAATACACAGATCAGATCAGATCAGTCACTCAGTCTTGTCCGACTCTTTGCGACCGCATGAATCGCAGCATGCCAGGCCTCCCTGTCCATCACCAACTCCCAGAGTTCACTCAGACTCATGTCTATCGAGTCAGTGATGCCATCCAGCCATCTCATCCTCTGTCATCCCCTTCTCCTCTTGCCCCCAATTCCTCCCAGCATCAGAGTCTTTTCCAATAAGTCAGCTCTTCGCATGAGGTGGCCAAAGTACTGAAGTTTCAGCTTTAGCATCATTCCTTCCAAAGGAATGATCAGCCAAAGGGCTGATCTTCAGAATGGACTGATTGGATCGCCTTGCAGTCCAAGGGACTCTCAAGAGTCTTCTCCAACACCACAGTTCAAAAGCATCAATTTTTCGCCACTCAGGTTTCTTCACAGTCCAATTCTCACATCCATACATGACCACAGGAAAAACCGTAGCCTTGACTAGACGGACCTTTGTTAGCAAAGTAATGTCTCTGCTTTTGAAGATGCTGTCTAGGTTGGTCATAATTTTCCTTCCAAGGAGTAAGCGTCTTTTAATTTCATGGCTGCAGTCACCATCTGCAGTGATTTTGGAGCCCCCAAAAATAAAGTCTGACACTGTTTCCACTGTTTCCCCATCTCTTTCCCATGAAGTGATGGGACCGGATGCCATGATCTTCGTTTGCTGAATGTTGAGCTTTAAGCCAATTTTTTCACTCTCCACTTTCACTTTCATCAAGAGGCTTTTGAGTTCCTCTTCACTTTCTACCATAAGGGTGGTGTCATCTGCATATCTGAGGTTATTGATATTTCTCCTGGCAATCTTGATTCTAGCTTGTGTTTCTTCCAGTCCAGCGTTTCTCATGATGTACTCTGGATATAAATTAAATAAGCAGGGTGACAATATACAGCCTTGACGTACTCCTTTTCCTATTTGGAACCAGTCTGTTGTTCCATGTCCAGTTCTAACTGTTGCTTCCTGACCTGCATACAGATTTCTCAAGAGGCAGGTCAGGTAGTCTGATATTCGCATCTCTTTCAGAATTGTCCACAGTTTATTGTGATCCACACAGTCAAAGGCTTTGGCATAGTCAAGAAAGCAGAAATAGATGTTTTTCTGGAACATCTTGCTTTGGAACATGTTTTCTTGCTTTTTCCATGATCCAGCGGATGTTGGCAATTTGATCTCTGGTTCCTCTGCCTTTTCTAAAACCAGCTTGCACATCAGGAAGTTCACGGTTCACATATTGCTGAAGCCTGGCTTGGAGAATTTTGAGCATTACTTTACTAGCATAAATATACATGGACATCACCAGATGGTAAACACCGAAATCAGATCGATTATATTCTTTGCAGCCAAAGATGGAGAAGCTGTATACAATCAGCAAAAACAAGACCAGGAGCTGACTGTGGCTTAGACCATGAACTCCTTATTGCCAAATTCAGACTGAAATTGAAGAAAGTAGGGAAAACTACTAGACCATTCAGGTATGACCTAAATCAAATCCCTTATGATTATACAGTGGAAGTGAGAAATAGATTTAAGGGCCTAGATCTGATAGATAGAGTGCCTGATGAACTATGGAATGAGGTTCATGACATTGTACAGGAGACAGGGATCAAGACCATCCCCATGGAAAAGAAATGCAAAAAAGCAAAATGGCTGTCTGGGGAGGCCTTACAAATAGCTGTGAAAAGAAGAGAATCGAAAAGCAAAGGAGAAAAGGAAAGATATAAACATCTGAATGCAGAGTTCCAAAGAATAGCAAGAAGAGATAAGAAAGCCTTCTTCAGTGATCAATGCAAAGAAATAGAGGAAAACAACAGAATGGGAAAGACTAGGGATCTCTTCAAGAAAATCAGAGATACCAAAGGAACATTTCATGCAAAGATGGGCACGATAAAGGACAGAGATGGTGTGGACCTAACAGAAGCAGAAGATATTAAGAAGAGGTGGCAGGAATACACAGAAGAACTGTACAAAAAAGAGCTTCAAGACCCAGATAATCATGATGATGTGATCACTGACCTAGAACCAGACATCTTGGAATGTGAAGTCAAATGGGCCTTAGAAAGCATCACTACGAACAAAGCTAGTGGAGGTGATGGAATTCCAGTGGAGCTATTCCAAGTCCTGAAAGATGATGCTGTGAAAGTGCTGCACTCAATATGCCAGCAAATTTGGAAAACTCAGCAGTGGCCACAAGATTGGAAAAGGTCAGTTTTCATCCCAATCCCAAAGAAAGGCAATGCCAAAGAATGCTCAAACTACCGAACAATTGCACTCATCTCACACGCTAGTAAAGTAATGCTCAAAATTCTCCAAGCCAGGCTTCAGCAATATGTGAACCGTGAACTTCCTGATGTTCAAGCTGGTTTTAGAAAAGGCAGAGGAACCAGAGATCAAATTGCCAACATCCGCTGGATCATCGAAAAAGCAAGAGAGTTCCAGAAAAACATCTATTTCTGCTTTCTTGACTATGCCAAAGCCTTTGACTGTGTGGATCACAATAAACTATGGAAAATTCTGAAAGAGATGGGAATACCAGACCACCTGATCTGCCTCTTAAGAAATCTGTATGCAGGTCAGGAAGCAACAGTTAGAACTGGTCATGGAACAACAGACTGGTTCCAAATAGGAAAAGGAGTACGTCAAGGCTGCATATTGTCACCATGTTTATTTAACTTATATGCAGAGTACATCATGAGAAATGCTGGACTGGAAGAAACACAAGTTGGAATCAAGATTGCTGGGAGAAATATCAATAACCTCAGATATGCAGATGACACCACTCTTATGGCAGAAAGTGAAGAGGGGCTAAAAAGCCTCTTGATGAAAGTGAAAGTGGAGAGTGAAAAGGTTGGCTTAAAGCTCAACATTCAGAAAACGAAGATCATGGCATCTGGTCCCATCACTACATGGGAAATAGATGGGGAAACAGTGGAAACAGTGTCAGACTTTGTTTTTCTGGGCTCCAAAATCACTGCAGATGGTGACTGCAGCCATGAAATTAAAACACGCTTACTCCTTGGAAGGAAAGTTATGACCAACTTAGATAGCATATTCAAAAGCAGAGACATTACTTTACCAACAAAGGTTCGCCTAGTCAAGGCTATGGTCTTTCCTGTGGTCATGTATGGATGTGAGAGCTGGACTGTGAAGAAGGCTGAGCGCCGAAGAATTAATGCTTTTGAACTGTGGTGTTGGAGAAGACTCTTGAGAGTCCCTTGGATGCAAGAAGATCCAACCAGTCCATTCTGAAGGAGATCAATCCTGGAATTTCTTTAGAAGGAATGATGCTAAGGCTGAAACTCCAGTATTTTGGCCACCTCATGCGAAGAGTTGACTCACTGGAGAAGACTCTGATGCTGGGAGGGATTGAGGGCAGGAGGAGAAGGGGACGACAGAGGATGAGATGGCTGGATGGCAGAACTGACTTGATGGGTGTGAGTCTGGGTGACCTCCGGGAGCTGGTGATGGACAGGGAGGCCTGGCGTGCTGCGGTTCATGGGGTCGCAAAGAGTCGGACACGAC
The DNA here is from genome assembly GCA_935064755.1 of Tragelaphus eurycerus. Taxonomy (NCBI): domain Eukaryota; kingdom Metazoa; phylum Chordata; class Mammalia; order Artiodactyla; family Bovidae; genus Tragelaphus; species Tragelaphus eurycerus. The sequence continues at coordinate 25,685,672 of CAKXYN010000018.1, read as the reverse complement.
TGAGCGACTGATCTGATCTGATCTCTGATCTTACTAGCATGTGAGATGAGTGCAATTGTGTGGTAGTTTGAGCATTCTTTGGGATTGCCTCTCTTTGAGATTGGAATGAAAACTGACCTTTTCCAGTCCTGTGGCCACTGCTGAGTTTTCCAAAGTTGCTGGCATATTGAGTGCTGTCGGGAGCTGGCTTAGATCAGCGCTCCACCCATGACAAAGGTCATGAGGAAAGAGGCTCGGCATCCGCAAATGTGGCATTAAGCCTCAGGAGCCCCCTGGAAATTCTCGAGCATCTATCCCCAAAAACCAGAGTCTGCCTACTTTCTGCTTTGTGTTCTCACCTACACCTCTGACTTTACAGGGGGCTGTCCCCCACTACCTCTCTGAAAGAAGAGTTAACTTACAGCTCCAGTTAAAATTTTCTGGGCGTGACAGGAGTGTTTTAACCTACAAACTCCTCTGAAGGTTCTCTAGCCCACCTGACAGGCTTGTCCGGCCACATGTGATTACTCACAGCCTCCCAACAGTGGGAGGCACGAGATGCTCTTAACCTTCTAAAAACAGGTTCTTTAGAGAAGTTAGGAAACTAATAGTGGGCTAATTAGAAATTGTATTGATGAAGGGTTTTTCATTTGTTTAGCCAGTGTTTGCTGCTAAGTCTCCACATCACCTGCCCTTACACACATTAATGAATATATAGAAGAAATAGGTATTAACCTTTGATATTAATCACATTAGACCTTAGGCTAAGTAAATTCTTTCCTTGATTAAAACCCACTACACCCTCACCCTATAGGAATGTAAATTTATCTGGTGGAGTCTGTTTTAAGACTAATCACCCTTGGAGAAGGATAAGTTTTCTTCTTAAACTTAAGGGTCTTAAGTTTGGCAGGGTCTTAAGATGTTGAGATGTTTGAAAGGGTCTTAAGATATTGGCAGGCCTCCGGGCCAGAAGATGATGTAAATCACCTAAACTTTTGCATATGATAAGTTTGAAAGCCTGGCTCAGGGACTGCTGTCCTTGCATGACTCCACCCCTTCCCCCATTATCCTCTATACAGAACTTAAGGTATAAAAACTACTTTGAAAAATAAAGTGTGGGGCCTTGTTCACCGAAGCCTGTTCTCCCCATGTCGTTCTTTCTCTTACCTTCTGACTGAATTATTCACCCTACTCTCTCCACAAAATGTTCTCACTGAGCTATCCTTATTTCATCTGTTTTTCTTCACTGAATTTCCTCACTGAGCTATCTTCATTTTTATTACTCTTTATATCTTTAATTAACGCCTAATTAATCGTTTCCTGACCCCCGCCGATGCCGTCTTGCCTTCGAACTCCCTGGATCAGGCGGGGCTGGACCCCGGCAGAGTGCAGCACTTTCACAGTATCGTCTTTCAGGATTTGAAATAGCTCAACTGGAATTCCATCACCTCCACTAGCTTTGTTTGTAGTGATGCTTTCTAAGGCCCACTTGACTTCACATTCCAGGATGTCTGGCTCTAGGTCAGTGATCACACCACCATGATTATCTGGGTCGTGAAGATCTTTTTTGTACAATTCTTCTGTGTATTCTTGCCACCTCTTCTTAATATCTTCTGCTTCTGTTAGGTCCATACCATTTCTGTCCTTTATCGAGCCCATCTTTGCATGAAATGTTCCCTTGGTATCTCTAATTTTCTTGAAGAGATCCCTAGTCTTTCCCATTCTGTTGTTTTCCTCTATTTCTTTGCACTGATCGCTGAAGAAGGCTTTCTTATCTCTTCTTGCTATTCTTTGAAACTCTGCATTCAGATGTTTCTATCTTTCCTTTTCTCCTTTGCTTTTTGCTTCTCTTCTTTTCACAGCTACTTGTAAGGCCTCCCCAGACAGCAATTTTGCTTTTTATGCATTTCTTTTCCATGGGGATGGTCTTGATCCCTGCCTCCTGTACAATGTCATGAACCTCCGTCCATAGTTCATCAGGCACTCTATCAGATCTAGGCCCTTAAATCTATTTCTCACTTCCACTGTATAATCATAAGGGATTTGATTTAGGTCATACCTGAATGGTCTAGTGGTTTTCCCTACTTTCTTCAATTTCAGTCTGAATTTGGCAATAAGGGGTCACGACCAAGATAATCACGATGGTGTGATCACTCATCTAGAGCCAGACATCCTGGAATGTGAAGTCAAGTGGGCATTAGAAAGCATCATTATGAACAAAACTACTGGAAGTGATGGAATTCCAGTTGAGTTATTTCAAATCGTGGAAGATAATGCTGTGAAAGTGCTGCACTCAATATGCCAGCAAATTTGGAAAACTCAGCAGTGGCCACAGGACTGGAAAAGGTCAGTTTTCATTCCAATCCCAAAGAAAGGCAATGCCAAAGAATGCTCAAACTACCACACAATTGCACTCATCTCACATGCTAGTAAAGTAATGCTCAAAATTCTCCAAGCCAGGCTTCAGCAATATGTGAACCGTGAACTTCCTGACGTGCAAGCTGGTTTTAGAAAAGGCAGAGGAACCAGAGATCAAATTGCCAACATCCACTGGATCATGGAAAAAGCAAGAAAACATGTTCCAAAGCAAGATGTTCCAGAAAAACATCTATTTCTGCTTTCTTGACTATGCCAAAGCCTTTGACTGTGTGGATCACAATAAACTGTGGACAATTCTGAAAGAGATGCGAATATCAGACTACCTGACCTGCCTCTTGAGAAATCTGTATGCAGGTCAGGAAGCAACAGTTAGAACTGGACATGGAACAACAGACTGGTTCCAAATAGGAAAAGGAGTACGTCAAGGCTGTATATTGTCACCCTGCTTATTTAATTTATATCCAGAGTACATCATGAGAAACGCTGGACTGGAAGAAACACAAGCTAGAATCAAGATTGCCAGGAGAAATATCAATAACCTCAGATATGCAGATGACACCACCCTTATGGTAGAAAGTGAAGAGGAACTCAAAAGCCTCTTGATGAAAGTGAAAGTGGAGAGTAAAAAAATTGGCTTAAAGCTCAACATTCAGCAAACGAAGATCATGGCATCCGGTCCCATCACTTCATGGGAAAGAGATGGGGAAACAGTGTCAGACTTTATTTTTGGGGGCTCCAAAATCACTGCAGATGGTGACTGCAGCCATGAAATTAAAAGATGCTTACTCCTTGGAAGGAAAATTATGACCAACCTAGACAGCATCTTCAAAAGCAGAGACATTACTTTGCCAACAAAGGTCCGTCTAGTCAAGGCTATGGTTTTTCCTGTGGTCATGTATGGATGTGAGAGCTGGACTGTGAAGAAGGCTGAGTGGCGAAGAATTGATGCTTTTGAACTGTGGTGTTGGAGAAGACTCTTGAGAGTCCCTTGGACTGCAAGGTGATCCAATCAGTCCATTCTGAAGGAGATCAACCCTGGGATTTCTTTGGAAAGAATAATGCTAAAGCTGAAACTCCAGTACTTTGGCCACCTCATGCAAAGAGTTGACTCATTGGAAAAGACTCTGATGCTGGGAGGGATTGGGGGCAGGAGGAGAAGGGGACAACAGAGGATGAGATGGCTAGATGGCATCACTGACTCTATGAATGTGGTTCTGAGTGAACTCTGGGAGTTGGTGATGGACATGGAGGCCTGGCATGCTGCGATTCATGGGGTAGCAAAGAGTAGGACACGACTGAGCAACTGAACTGAACTGAGACTGAAAAGCGAAGTCCAGGTCTGATTCCTAGGATTCCACTCTCTGTTCAAAGAACTATCTGGTTCAGTCATTTGACCTCTTCCAACTTCTATGTGGACTTGAAAAGCCAAAAACATCCTTACATGGGCTACAAAGCCAACCTGACCTGCTTCCACACCCACTTCCGCCTCTGCTGTCCCTGTCTACTCTCCTTCCCAGGATCATTCCTAACCTGCCACAGGGTGTCCTTGGGGTTCTTCTGACATGAGCAGCACCCACAATGTTAGGGCATTTGCTCTCCTGGTCCTTCTTGCCATGCTCTTCCTCCAAACATTTGTGTGGCCAACTGCTTGCCCCTCGGCCAACCCCACCCACTCTTTTATGCCTGCTCTGGTCTATCCATGAAGCTGATCACCTGTTTAATACTGCAGCTCCCTCCACCACCAGCTCCAAAAGTATGTGCTGCTGCTACTGCTAAGTCACTTCAGTCGTGTCCGACTCTGCGTGACCCCATAGACGTCAGCCCACCAGGCTCTCCTGCCCCTGGGATTCTCCAGACAAGAAAACTGGAGTGGGTTGCCATTTCCTTCTCCAATGCATGAAAGCGAAAAAGTGAAAAGTGAAGTCACTCAGTCGTGTCCGACTCTTAGCGACCCCATGGACTGCAGCCCACCAGGCTCCTCCATCCATGGGATTTTCCAGGCAAGAGTACTGGAGTGGGGTGCCATTGCCTTCTCCAAAAGTATGTGGTCCCACTATCTTATTATTTTCCGTATCAGCTATGACCTTCGAACATTCTAGAAAATTTTCCCATCTAGTATCAGTTCAGTTCAGTTTAGTCACTCAGTCGTGTCTGACTTTTTGCAACCTCACAGACTGCAGCATGCCAGGCTTCTCTTTCCATTACCAACTCCCAGAACTTACTCAAACTCATGTCCATCGAGTTGGTGATGCCATCCAACCATCTCTTATCCTGTCATCCCTTTCTCTTCCTACCTTCAATCTTTCCCAGCATCAGGGTCTTTTCAAATGAATCAGTTCTTTGCATCAGGTGGCCAAAGTATTGGAGTTTCAGCTTCAGCATCAGTCCTTCCAATGAATATTCAGGACTGATTTCCTTTAGGAATGACTGATTCGATCTCCTTGCTGTCCAAGAGACTCTCAAGAGTCTTCTCCAACACCGTAGTTCAAAAGCATCAATTCTTTGGCACTCAGCTTTTTTTATACTCCAACTCTCACATCTATACATGACTACTGGAAAAACCATAGCTTTGACTAGATCGACCTTTGTTGGCAAAGTAATGTCTCTGCTTTTTAATATGCTGTTTAGGTTGGTCATAACTTTTCTTCCAAGGAGCAAGTGTCTTTTAATTTCATGGCTGAAGTCACCATCTGCAGTGATTTTAGAGCCCCCCAAAATAAAGTCTGTCACTGTTTCCATTGCTTCCCCATTTATTTGCCATGAAGTGATAGGACCAGATACCATGATCTTAGTTTTCTGAATGTTGAGTTTTAAGCCAACTTTTTCACTTTCTTCTTTCACTTTCATGAAGAAGCTCTTTAGTTGTTCTTTGCTTTCTGCCATAAGGATGGTCTCATCTGCATGTCTGGGGTTATGGATATTTCTCCTGACAATCTTGATTCCAGTTTGTATTTCATCCAGCCCAGTGTTTCTCATAATGTACTCTGCATATAAGTTAAATAAGCAGGGTGACAATATACAGCCTTGACATACTCCTTTCCGAATTTGGAACCAGTCTGTTGTTCCATGTCCAGTTCTAACTGTTGCTTCTTGACTTGCATACAGATTTCTCAGGAGGCAGGTCAGGTGATCTGGTCTTCCCATCTCTTGAAGAATTTTCCAAGGTTTGTGGTGATCCACACAGTCAAAGGCTTTGGCATAGTCAATAAAACAGAAGTAGATGTTTTTCTGAAACTCTCTTGCTTTTTCAGCGATCTGACAGATTTTGGCAATTTGATCTTGGTTCCTCTGCCTTTTCTAAATCCAACTTCAACATCTGGAAGTTCACGGTTCACGTACTGTTGAAGCCTGGCTTGGAGAATTTTGAGCATTACTTTACTAGCATGTGAGATGAGTGCAGTAGTTGAGCATTACCACAATTGTGCAATTACCACAATTGTGCGGTAGTTTGAGCATTCTTTGGCATTGCCTTTCTTTGGGATTGGGATGAAAACTGACCTTTTCCAGTCCTGTGGCCACTGCTGAGCTTTCCAAATTTGCTGGCGTACTGAGTGCAGTGCAGCACTTTCACAGTATCATCTTTTAGGATTTAAAATAGCTCAACTGGAATTCCATCACCTCCACCAGATTTGTTCATAGTGATGCTTCCTAAGGCCCACTTGACCTGAATTCCAGGATGTCTGGCTCTAGGTGAATGATCACACCATTGTGATTATCTGGGTCATGAAGATCTTTTTTAATATAGTTCTTCTGTGTATTCTTGCCACCTCTTCTTAACTATCTTATGCTTCTGTTAGGTCCATACCATTTCTGTCCTTTAACATTGTGCCCATCTTTGCATGAAATGTTCCCTTTGTATCTAATTTTCTTGAAGAGATCTCTAGTCTTTCCCATTCTATTGTTTTCCTCTATTTTTTTGCATTGATCACTGAGGAAGGCTTTATCTCTCCTTGCTATTCTTTGGAACTCTGCATTCAAATGGGTATATCTTTCCTTTTCTCCTTTGCCTTTAGCTTCTCTTCTTTTCTCAGCTATTTTTAAGGCCTCCTCAGACAACCACTCTGCCTTTTTGCATTTCTTTTTCTTGAGGATGGTCTTAATCACTGCCTCCTGTACAATGTCATGAACCTCTGTCCATAGTTCTTCAGACACTGTATCAGATCTAATCCCTTGAATCTATTTGTCACTTTCACTGTATCATCGTAAGAGATTTGATTTAGGTCATACCTGAATGGTCTAGTGGTTTTCCCTACTTTCTTCAATTTAAGTCTGAATTTGGCAATAAGGAGTTCATGATCTGAGCCACAGTCAGCTCCCAGTCTTGTTTTTGCTGACTGTATAGAGCTTCTCCATCTTTGGCTGCAACGAATATAATCAGTCTGATTTCTGTATTGACCACCTGGTGATGTCCATGTGTAGAGTCTTCTCTTATGTTGTTGGAAGGGAGTATTTGCTAGTATGCTTATTGTTTGTTGTCAGTTTTCCCCATTGGAATATATGCTCCTTACTGCTACTGCTGGTAAGTCACTTAGTTGTGTCCGACTCTGTGCGACCCCATAGACAGCAGACCACCAGGCTCCCCCATCCCTGGGATTCTCTAGGCAAGAATACTGGAGTGGGTTGCCACTTCCTTCTCCAATGCATGAAAGTGAAAAGTCAAAGTGAAGTTGCTCAGTCGTATCCGACTCTTAGTGACCCCATGGATTGCAGCCTATCAGGCTCCTCTGTCCATGGGATTTTCCAGGCAAGAGTCCTGGAGTGGGGTGCCATTGCCTTCTCCATTATATGCTTCAAATATAGAGATCTTTATTTTATTTATTGGTTTGTCCCAAGTGCCTAGAGCAATGCCTGGCACAGAGAAGATATTCAATCCTGGGAATTTTTGCTGTATTAATGAATATTCTCTCTTTGCAAGCTAAGATGTAATTTCAACTTAAAGGGGACCACAGAGAAGAAGAAAATTAATAAGTAGTAGAAGGGGGCTTCCCTCGTGGCTCAGTGGTAAAGAATCCACTTGCCAATGCAGGAGACAAGGGTTTGATCCCTTGTTTGGGAAGATCCCGCATGCCTTGGAGCAATTAACCCTGTGTGACACAACTATTGAGCCTATGTGCTGGGAGCCAACACTACTGAGCCCAAGTGCTGCAACTGCTGAAGCCCGTGTGTCCTAGACCCCACAGAGTAGCCACCGCAATGATATGCCGATGCACCTCAATTGTAGAGTAGCCTCTGCTTACCAAAATTCGAGAAAAGCCCATGTAGCAATGAGGACCCAGCACAGCAAAAAGAAAAAATAGATAAAATAAAAATAAGTAGTGGGACTTCCCTGGTGATCCAGGGAATTCTATGGATTCCACTGCAGAGGGGGCAGGTTCAGCCCCTGCTTGGGGAACTAAGATCCTGTATGCCACACAGCATGGTCCAAAAAAAAAAAAAAAAAGTAATAATAATAAGTAGGAAAAGTGAAGGAGAAAGGTTATGCTGGATTTTTTCCTTTTTTAAAAGGTAGGATTTGATGAAATGGATGTATGACCAGCAGCCTGTCCTGTCAGCTAGCACTGCTTCATACATGGAAAAGATTAGCAACATCTTTTCCTGCCTGAGAGCTTACATGTTGCAATTCATATAATAAGAATTGTAACTGTAGTTGCAATTCTCTTGTAATAAGTTCCTAAATATTTAATACCTGAATGACTTCCTCAAAGGGTGTTAATTTACTACATCCCAGGCATAATTAAGAAGCATCCATTCAGGTTGGTTGGGATTGAAGGCCACAAGTTTAGCTTTCAGAGCCAAGTAAATAAGAAAGGTGCACAGGCATTATGTGGAGGAGCATTTACACAGAGGAGCATTTGCACACACACGCTAACCCTGGCAGCTGTGTTTTTCTAAGATTCATCCTCTGCTTTGGGCCCAGAAAGTTTCCTTCTGTTTTGAGTGTGAAGTTGAGATGAACCCAGAGTGCCCAGCTCACAGTGGGGCTCTGCGGTGGCTTCCCCAGTAGTCACTCTTCAGAAGACCTTAACCTGGTATTATGGAGACATCCCATCTACAGGTGTGGCTGTGGGTATCAGCTACTAAACTTCACCAGAAACAGGCTAAAATCAGAGAGCAAAAAGTGATAGCTGTGGAAACTAAACATTCCTTGTGTTTTGATAGTAACTTTTCATTGTAAACACTCATGTATTATCTTACCATGACCTCAAGTTTTAGAGGAACAAATAGACTGGCTGGTACTCTGAAGGGATTCTGAAGAAATCTGACAAAATATAGTCAGATTTTTCTTTCTCCAACCCCAGCATGTTGCATGGGTGGAGAGACCCAGGGCCTTTTAGGAAGTTTTCCCATATTGCATAACACTTCTCATCACTGTGGGCCTATCTCATTCTTTTTTTTTTTTTTTTTGATGCAATGTTACTTGAATCATTACTGGCTTCCATTCATAGTGACAGGTCATTGTCTCTGCTCACATATTTCCAGATTGCCAGACATAAGGAAGGGAGAAGGCAATGGCAGGCCACTCTGGTATTCTTGCCTGGAAAATCCCATGGGTGGAGGAGCCCCGTAGGCTGCAGTCTATGGGGTCACTAAGAGTCGGACACAACTGAGAGACTTCACTTTCACTTTTCACTTTCATGCATTGGAGAAGGAAATGGCAACCCACTCCAGTGTGCTTGCCTGGAGAATCCCAGGGACGGGGGGCCTGGTGGGCTGCCGTCTATGGGGTCACACAGAGTTGGACATGACTGAAGTGACTTAGCAGCAGCAGCAGCAGACCTAAGGAAAAAAGATTTAATGAGAGTTTCCTTAAAAAAATAAAAAAACTTTCATTTTTGTGGTTGCTGTTGCCATTATTCATTGAAGAATTATTTAGTGAATGACTAAATGTTTAGTGTTTAATAGAATGTGCCAAGCACCAGAGAAATGTTAGTACAAAAACACTGCTCCTTTTCCAAGGAGTTTATAGTCTTGACTCAAAAAACAGAGAAATAAGAAACCAGAAAGTTGAAATACAGAAAGAGAGAGGCAACAAAGGAGGTAAGTACAAATTGACTTTCAACAGGAAATGCTACGGGTGAAAATTTCCAAAACAGTAGGCAAGAACTAAGACAAACATGCCGCTACCCGGAGAAGGCACTGAGAGCATTTCATATATTTCCTTTGAATTGTTTTAATATAGTTGTGCGCATCCTGAGGGTAGAATCTGCTATTCCACCTTTTTTCACTTAATGTAAGACCATAAGCATTTCCCTACATTATTCAAAACTAGTCCTAAGCATGTTTTAGCCCTATAAAGATGCTATAATTTGCTTATCCTATTCCTCATTGTTCATCACTTACAAGGCACATTGTTTTCATTCAGATTAACTCATTCATCCCACATTTATTGAACCCTTGGCTGTCAGGGGTCAGACACTGCGCTGGGTTTGAAGATGTAAATTGAGTAAGTCTAGAGAGAGCTCAGGAACTCAAAAGGTGAAAGAAGACCTGGGAAGCAGATATCCAATATGAAAATAAGGTGACAAGAGGAGGCACAAGGGGTTACAGTAACTCAAAGAGGAAAGGACCTACAGGGACTACACATTGGGTGGCTTAAGCAACAGAAATGTATTTTCTCATAGTTCTAGAGGCTAAAAACCCAGGATGAAGGTGTTTGGTTTGATTTGGCTTCTTATACGGTCTTTCTCCTTGCCTTGCATCTGGTGGCCTTCCACTGTGTCTTCACATGGCCTTTCCTCTGCCTGTGTGCACCCCTGGTGTCTGTACATTCAAATTTCCTCTTCTTGTAAGGACATTGGTCAGACTGAGTTATCATACCTAAGGGCCTCATTTTAACTGAATCACCTCTTTAAAGGCCCTATCTCCAAAGACAGTCACAGTTTGAGGCTTTGGGTGGGGTCAGGACCTTAACACAAGAATTTTAAGGAGATCCAATTTAGCCCAAAATATTTAGCGACAAGAAAATGCTTCTGAAAGGAGGTGACAGTTTGCTCATTATAGAAGGATGAATAAAAATGAAAAGTGGAAGGAAATAGAAATAGTACGTATAACATGTATAATATTTGGGGTTGACCAAATGACGGAAAAGTTCAATCAGGTTTTCCTGTAAGGTGTAAGAGAAAAACATAAATGACTTTTGGGGCAACTCAATGTATATATTAAAGTCTTGTTACTGTTGTTTAGTTGCTAAGTCATGTCCAACTCTTTTTGTGACCCCATGGACTATAGCCCACCAGGCTCTTCTGTCCATGGGATTTCCCAGGCAAGAGTATTAAAAGGGGTTGTCATTTCCTTCTCCAGGGGATCATCCCAACCCAGGGATCGAACCTGCATCTCCTGCCTGAGCAGGTGGATTCTTTACCCCTTAGCCACCAGGGAAGCCCTATATTAAGGCCTTGGGACATGAACGAAGATGCATCATGTACAGAGGAACTACAAGAATTTCAGCATGACTAGTGCAAAGTGGAAAGAAAAATGAGCAGTGCAGAGGCAATTATAAATAATTCTGAAAAAATATAAAGTTTTGTCTATATTTCCGATTGTTTCACTGAGATTGACTCTGGTGGAATGACGGAGCCAAAGACGGATTCTGCCCACACCACACTGCACTCTTTCCCCATGTTTTCTGTGTTGATACTCAACCAATCATTGAAGTTTCCCAGGCTCTTCGCTAGAGATCGAACGCTTGCTTCAGGGCAGTCACCAGCAGCCTTCAGCAGCCTGCCATCACTCCAGGGAGTCCTGGATACACATCTAGTCACTTCTGTGCCCTGTTTTCTGTTAGGTTTCACTACTGTCTCTCCAAACTTGCATGGAAGACTCAGGCTCCTAGATCTCCAGTTCACCCTCAGAAACATCGGTCATGCTGTTTGAATGGGACACAAGCAAAGAATTAAATACCATGGCTGGGACTTCCCTGATGGTCCAGTGGTTAAGAATCTGCCTGCCAATGCAGAAGACACAGGTTCAATTCCTGGTCCAGGAAGATCCCACATGCCTTAGGGCAACTAGGCCCATGTGCTACAACTAGTGAGCATGCCCACTCTAGAGTTCATGTTCCAAAGCAAGAGAAACCTCCACAATGAAAAGCCTGGGCACAGCAACTAGAGAGCAGCCCTCCAGTTACTGCAACAATAGAAAGCCCATGTGCAGCAACGAAGACTTGGGGCAGCCAAAAATAAACAACATTTTTTAAAAAACACCATGGTTTCCATTTCTCAATATCCTCTTTTGAACTAGACTATCAATTACTTGGCATGTCTCATCTCCTTAAATGATCACAGCCTGGCACTATAGTGAAACTAGGAAAGATCATTGGTGAGTCTTTTTGGTTCCCAGAACCTCACTTTCTCTACCTATAAAATGTGGAACATGAAATTTTTGGAATCTATGCTTCCACCAAGCACACTAACATTTTTGCACAGTGCTGTAAAGTGTTTAAAATACCTTTGAAAAATAAGACCTTCAGTTCAGTTCAGTTCATTCACTCAGTCGTGTCTGACTCTTTGCGACCCCATGAATCGCAGCACGCCAGGCCTCCCTATCCATCACCAACTCCCTGAGTTCACCCAGACTCAGGTCCATCGCGTCAGTGATGCCATCCAGCCATCTCATCCTCTGTCATCCCCTTCTCCTCCTGCCCCCAATCCCTCCCAGGATCAGAGTCTTTTCCAATGAGTCAATTCTTTGCATGAGGTGGCCTAAGTACTGGAGTTTCAGCTGTAGCATCAGTCCTTCCAAAGAACACCCAGGGCTGATCTCCTTTAGATTGGACTGGTTGGATCTCCTTGCAGTCCAAGGGACTCTCAAGAGTCTTCTCCAACACCACAGTTCAAAAGGACCTTGCTAAGTCACTTCAGTCATGTCTGACTCTGTGTGACCCCATAGACGGCAGCCCACCAGGGTCCCCCGTCCCTGAGATTCTCCAGGTAAGAACACTGGAGTGGGTTGCCATTTCCTTCTCCAATGCATGAAAGTGAAAAGTGAAAGGGAAGTCAGTCATGTCTGACTCTTAGCGACCCCATGGACTGCAGCCTACCAGGCTCCTCCATCCATGGGATTTTCCAGGCAAGAGTACTGGAGTGGGTTGCCATTGCCTTCTCCGCAAAAGGACCTTACTTAGTACAAAAATACCCAATAAATATTTGCTGACACAAATGACAGTGAGGACTCTGTGTTAACTGAAAGGAACCTGTTTTTGTTCAGTTGCTAAGTCATGTCTAATTCTTTGCAACCCCATGGACTGTAGTCTACCAGGCTCCTCTCTCCATGGAATTTCCCAGGCAAGAAAATGAGTGGGTTGCCATTTCCTTCTCCAGGGGATCTTCTGGACCCAGGGACTGAACCCGCATCTCCTGCAATGGCAAGTAGATTCTTTTTTTTTTAAATATCCACATAATTTATATCTCACAGTTCTCCTGACAAATGAACATTATTTAAGAACACACTGTAAACACAGATAAGAAGAAACATACAAAATGTTTTAAATGATACACAACAAAATCCAGCAGTTTAAAGAATGCATGTGAACTCTTGCTCAATGCAAAGAGTAAATTTAATCAGTCATTAGAATAGTAATAAAAATATAATCTTTTATTGATCTTGGCAGGCAGATTCTTTACCACTGAGCCACCAGGGAAGCCTGAAAGGAGATTACTTAATGACAGTTTCCTCCAATCATTAAACCTGAGAACCAGTTAAGATTTTTAAATGACTATCAACCAGCATATGTAAGAAGTTTAATTCCTAAATATTGTCCAACCTGAGGGAAATGCTCTAAGTACAGTTGTCAGCTCAAAAAAAAAAAAAAAAAGGAGAGACAACCTCCTTTTTGTAGTGAGTGAAGTAGCTCAGTCATGTCTAACTCTTTGTGACCTCATGGACTGTAGCCTACAAGGCTCTTCTGTCCATCGAATTTTCCAGGCAAGAGTACTGGAGTGGGTTGCCATTTCCTTCTCCAGCGGATCTCCCCAACCCAGGGATCGAACCCGAGTCTCCAGCATTGCAGACAGACGCTTTACCATCTGAACCACCAGAGAAGCCCATAATTGCGAAACATCCAACTGGATCATGGAAAAAGCAAGAGAGTTCCAGAAAAACATCTATTTCTGCTTTATTGACTATGCCAAAGCCTTTGACTGTGTGGATTACAATAAACTGTGGAAAATTCTGAAAGAGATGGGCATACCAGACCACCTGACCTGTCTCTTGAGAAACCTATATGCAGGTCAGGAAGCAACAGTTAGAACTGGACATGGAACAACAGACTGGTTCCAAATAGGAAAAGGAGTATGTCAAGGCTGTATATTGTCAGCCTGCTTATTTAACTTATATGCAGAGTACATCATGAGAAACGCTGGACTGGAAGAAACACAAGTTGGAATCAAGATTGCCGGGAGAAATATCAATAACCTCAGATATGCAGATGACACCACCCTTATGGCAGAAAGTGAAGAGGAACTAAAAAGCCTCTTGATGAAGGTGAAAGTGGAGAGTGAAAAAATTGGCTTAAAGCTCAACATTCAGAAAACAAAGATCATGGCATCCGGTCCCATCACTTCATGGGAAATAGATGGGGAAACAGTGGAAACAGTGTCAGACTTTATTTTTCTGGGCTCCAAAATCACTACAGATGGTGACTACAGCCATGAAATTAAAAGACGCTTACTCCTTGGAAGAAAAGTTATGACCAACCTTGATAGCATATTGAAAAGCAGAGACATTACTTTGCCAACAAAGGTCCGTCTAGTCAAGGCTATGGTTTTTCCAGTGGTCATGTATAGATGTGAGAGTTGGACTGTGAAGAAGGCTGAGCGCCGAAAAATTGATGCTTTTGAACTGTGGTGTTGGAGAAGACTCTTGAGAGTCCCTTGGACTGCAAGGAGATCCAACCAGTCCATTCTGAAGGAGATCAGCCCTGGGATTTCTTTGGAAGGAATGATGCTAAAGCTGAAATTGCAGTACTTTGGCCACCTCATGCAAAGAGTTGACTCATTGGAAAAGACTCTGATGCTGGGAGAGATTGGGGGGCAGGAGGAGAAGGGGATGACAGAGGATGAGATGGCTGGATGGCATCATTGACTTGATGGATGTGAGTCTGAGTGACCTCCAGGAGCTGGTGATGGACAGGGAGGCCTGGCGTGCTGCGATTCATCGGTTCGCAAAGAGTCAGACAGGACTGAGTGACTGAACCGAATCCTGCTATGTTGTGAAAGTAATACTTTATTTTTAACAAATGTTTCTCCCAGTGTTTGTTTATAAGTTGATTGGCATGCATTCAATACCTTCCTTATTAAGCCTTGGCTTTGTTATTCTATTTTACTTGATTTAAGACTCTTTTGAAATGCAGTTCTTCTCAAAAAAGTGCCTGCCCGTTCTGCAATAGCCGTTCTGAACAGTAAGCTTGCTGCACACACCTGTTGGAGCCTAGCTCCAGGTGTGCCCCAGGCAGATGGTGCTCCACCCCCTCAGGCGTGCCCTCTGGTAAGCTGTGCTGGGCTGCTGCCACCACCAAGGTTCTAGTTGCACTGTCGCTGTGTCTCTCATGCCAGTGCTGAAGACAGTGAACTTTTAAAAACAACCTTCCCTTTCTTCTCTAATCTGGTAGAAACACAAAGCCTGAGGCAGGAACCAATCAAGGGGAAGAGAGAGCATCTAAATCAAATAAACACTGAACTTGACTTTCTCTGACACTTCTCCCCCAAGGATGCATGCGACAAGCTCTCTTTAAAGCCTGGCTGAGGTGCAACATTTAAGGAGGAATGGAGAAACATAAGCGGGGGACCACCTCACACCTGTCAGAATGGACAGCTGTTCTCAGAAAGACAACAAATCACAAGTGTTGGCGAGAATGGGGAGAAATGGGAACACTTACACATTGTTGGTAAGATTGTAAGTTGGTGCAGCCACTATGGAGTAGTGGAGTATGGAGGTGCCTCAAAAAATTAGAACTATGTATGGCAAAACTAGTACAATATTGTAAAGTAAAATAAATAAGTAAAATTGAGATTTAAAACAATTAGAACTACGATATGATCCAACAACTCCACTTTTGGATATTTTTCCAAAGAAAACAAAAATACTAATTCAGAAAGGTTTATGTACCTCTATATTCTTTGCAGCAGTATTTAAAATTATGGTATTCACTGGTATATGAATGGATAAAGATGTGATGTGTATATATATATGCAATGAAATATTAGCTATAAAAAGAATGAAATTTTGCCATTTTGACATGGATGGATGTAGAGAGTATTATGCTCAGTGAAATAACTCAGACAGAGAAAAACAAATACTATATGATTTCATTTTGTGTGGAATTAAAAAGAACAAAACACAAAACAAAACATAAGCAGACTCATAGACACAGAGAACAAACGTGTAGTTGCCAGAGGGAAGGAGTGAAATAGGTGATGGGGATTAAGAGGTACAAACTTCCAGTTACAAAATAAATGAGCCACAGGGATGAAAGGTAATGTACAACATAGGGAATATGCTAGGAATAGTCAACAATATTGTCATAACTTAGTAAGGTGACAGATGATAACTATACTTGAAGTGATCATTTTATAATAGATCAGATCAGATCAGTTGCTCAGTCGTGTGCGACTCTTTGCTACTCCATGAATCGCAGCACTCCAGACCTCCCTGTCTACCACCAACTCCCGGAGTTCACTGAGACTCACATCCATCGAGTCAGTGATGCAATCCAGCCATCTCATCCTCTGTCGTCCCCTTCTCCTTTTGCCCTCAATCCCTCCCAGCATCAGAGTCTTTTCCAATGAGTCAGCTCTTTGCATGAGGTGGCCAAAGTACTGCAGTTTCAGCTTCAGCATCAGTCCCTCCAATGAACACCCAGGACTGATCTCCTTTAGGATGGACTGGTTGGATCTCCTTGCCATCCAAGGGACTCTCAAGAGTCTTCTCCAACACCACAGTGCAAAAGCATCAATTCTTCGGCGCTCAGCCTTCTTCACAGTCCAGCTCTCACATCCATACATGACCACAGGAAAAACCACAGCCTTGACTAGATGAACCTTTGTTGGCAAAGTAATGTCTCTGCTTTTGAATATGCTATCTAGGTTGGTCATAACTTTCCTTCCAAGGAGTAAGCATCTTTTAATTTCATGGCTGTAGTCACCATCTGTAGTGACTTTTGGAGCCCAGAAAAATAAAGTCTGACACTGTTTCCCCATGTATTTCCCATGAAGTGATGGGACCGGATGCCATGATCTTCGTTTTCTGAATGTTGAGCTTTAAGCCAACTTTTTCACTCTCCACTTTTACCTTCATCAAGAGGCTTTTTAGTTCCTCTTCACTTTCTGCCATAAGGGTGGTGTCATCTGCATATCTGAGGTTATTGATATTTCTCCCAGCAATCTTGATTCCAGCTTGTGTTTCTTCCAGTCCAGCATTTCTCATGATGTACTCTGCATATAAGTTAAATAAGCAGGGTGACAATATACAGCCTTGACGTACTCCTTTTCCTATTTGGAACCAGTCTGTTGTTCCATATCCAGTTCTAACTGTTGCTTCCTGACCTGCATACAGATTTCTCAAGAGGCAGATCAGGTGGTCTGGTATGACCATCTCTTTCAGAATTTTCCACAGTTTATTGTGATCCACAGTCAAAGGCTTTGGCATAGTCAATAAAGCAGAAATAGATGTTTTTCTGGAACTCTCTTGCTTTTTCCATGATCCACCGGATGTTGGCAATTTGATCTCTGGTTCCTCTGCCTTTTCTAAAACCAGCTTGCCCATCAGGAAGTTCACGGTTCACATATTGCTGAAGCCTGGCTTGGAGAATTTTGAGCATTACTTTACTAGCATGTGAGATGAATGCAATTGTGCAGTAGTTTGAGCATTCTTTGGGATTGCCTCTCTTTGGGATTGGAATGAAAATCCAATCCAATCCTCTCTTTGGGACTGGAATGGACCTTTTCCAGTCCTGTGGCCACTGCTGAGTTTTCCAAATTTGCTGGCATATTGAATGCAGCACTTGCACAGCATCATCTTTCAGGATTTGGAATAGCTCAACTGGAATTCCATCACCTCCAGTAGTTTTGTTCATAATGATGCTGTCTAAGGCCCACTTGACTTCACATTCCAGGATGTCTGGCTCTAGGTGAGTGATCACACCATTGTGATTATCTGGGTCGTGAAGATCTTTTTTGTAATATATAGAAATATCAAATTGCTATACTGTATATCTGAAACTAATATAGTGTTATATGTCAATTATAATTCAATTTAAAATAGAAAAAGGGGAGAAGTCCCGTTCTATTATTGCCTTCCTCTTGTCATCTACCCTTGAACCTCAAAAAGCCTGAACAATTCTGACAGCATCATTTCCTCTTTAGGGTACTCTCAGGTGAAATTGGAAAATATCTGATTTTGAGCTCTCAAGTGTAAAAGCTTCATTTTGCTAATGAGAAAGCCCAGAGGAAGAAGGAGGCTTCTGCCAAACTGGTGGCAGAGCTAGCGATAGAACAGAGTTCCCTTGACATGCTACCCATGCCTTCTCTAAATGGCCTTGCCCCCACAAACTAGCTCCTCTCCTAGTGTTCCTATTGCTGTCAGACATCCCTTTCCTCCCAGTTAATGAGACCAGGAATCTGAGAGTCATTATTAACTATTCTTCTTTATCTCATTTTCCAGTTAATGAATCTGATTGAATCTTACTTTAAAATGTCTTACCCTTTTATTCCAGTTGCCATCACCCTAGGCAGTTCTGCTTCAGTTCTTGCCTCCTGCGGGGCCCCTGCTCTGACCTCTCTCCAGTTCACCTAGCAGATAGCTAACATACCGATAATAGCTAAGAGTTGTCCTGCACATACGTGCCAACGCTGTTTTGAAGTGCTCTACATTTATAATCTCATTTGAATTAATGAAAGTGTTAGTCGCTCTGTCGTGTCCGACTCTTTGTGACCCCACAGACTGTAGCCCATCATGCTCCTCTGTCCATGGAATTCTCTATGCAAGAATACCAGAGTGGGTAGCCATTCCCCTCTCCAGGGGATCTTCCCAACCCAGGGACCGAACCAAGGTCTCCCTGCATCGAAGGCAGATTCTTTACCGTATGAGCCACCAGGGAATATTCCTCATAAAACCCTAAAAACTAGATGCTTTTGTTACCCCCATTTTATAGATGAGGAAACTGGGCCATAGAGCAGTTAAATAATACATCTAAGAAAGCCCAGCTGCCAAGAGGCAGAACTGAGATTTAAAAAACACCAACAACAGATAGTTTGGTGCCAAAGTCCAAACTCTTAACTACTGCACTGTATTGCTTTTTTTTTTCCTGCAGCAGCCACATTACCATATCACTTCTCTGTCCAAGAACCTGCAGCAACTCTCCTTTGCCACTGTGGGAGTCCAAGGGCATAGTTTGGCATTCAAATCACTGCATGGTTTGGTCTGATGGTGAAGGACAGGGAAGTCTGGCTTGCTGTAGTCCATGGGGTTGCAAAGAGTCGGGCACAACTGAGCGACTGAACAACAAAGACTTCAGGTAAGTTAATTAACTTCTGTGTCTCAATTTCCTGATGATTATAACAGTAACCACCTCATGGGGCTGTTGTGAGGATTAAAGGAGGCCACCCACGTAAAGCACACAGCTTAGTGCCCAGCACAAAGCAACTCTTGATCAAAGTTAGCTGTCTTGAGTTACCTTCCACACAACTTCCTTATAGAACTCCTCTGACCACCAGGATGTTGCTGCATATAAATAGTGCTTGTTGCTGAACTGCATGCTGGTGCGGTTTTTCCTTTCTAAAAATATTCCCCACTGCCAATCTCATTCCCATATGCCAACATATCCAAATTCTCCCACCCTCCAATCTCCCTTACTCAGTGGCTTCTCTCCTACACTAATCTGAATTCCTGGAACATTTATTCATCATTTGTTTAATTATTTCGCAAGCACTTATCAAGTGCTTACTCTAATAATAACAGTAATTGTATTTGACACTATAATTTAAAGGGCTTCAAGTGATAGCTGCTGCTGCTGCTAAGTCACTTCAGTCGTGTCCGACTCTGCGTGACCCCATAGACGTCAGCCCACCAGGCTCTCCTGCCCCTGGGATTCTCCAGGCAAGAAAACTGGAGTGGGTTGCCATTTCCTTCTCCAATGCATGAAAGCGAAAAAGTGAAAGTGAAGTCGCTCAGTCGTGTCCGACTCTTAGCGACCCCATGGACTGCAGCCCACCAGGCTCCTCCATCCATGGGATTCTCCAGGCAAGAGTACTGGAGTGGGGTGCCATTGCCTTCTCCGTCCTCTGTAAATCTTTATGAAAACAGTGGATGGCGGTTCCCAATTTAGAGCTACTCTGGGTCCCCCAGGGGCCACAGGGAGCAGGGTGGTGATAAAACCAAGTCCCACTAAAATTGAGTTCCCCTGCTGCGTTGATGATTAACCTCTCTATCCAAAACTGTATTCCCTTTCTTGTCCTGCTTCTGTTCCCCTCAAGACTGATGAGTATTTTAAAAAAGGAGGGTCCTCCAGGACACAAACGTTCCTCCATGGCCCCTGCTTCTTGTTTGGCCTTCCCTGGGTTTCCAAAGAACAGACTCAAGCAGTTAATGATTAAAACGATAGAGTCCCAGGACTCCTGCTGCTGCTGCTGCTGCTGCTAAGTTGCTTCAGTTGTGTCCGACTCTGTGTGACCCCATAGACGGCAGCCCACCAGGTTCCCCCATCCCTGGGATTCTCCAGGCAAGAACACTGGAATGGGGTGCCATTGCCTTCTCCGCCCAGGACTCCTAGTTCCTCCCAAAGATAGATTAAAATTGGATGCATAATTTTGTATTGTTCTACATAAACTAAGACCCCTCACCTAGAGTCACCATCACTAGTATGGTGATTCCATACTGACCGCAAGCACCAAGACCCCAGACTGATTGGAACCGGAAGGTTAATGATTAAGTTCCTGAAATACTACCTATTACCTCATCACCAACCAATCAGAAGAATATCTATAAGCTAATCATGAACTCCGTGACCCTCATCCTTAAAGGTTACCTTAAAGACTCTTCCCTGAAGTCATCAGGGAGTTTGAGGCTTTTGAGCATGAGCTGCCCATTCTTTTTGCTTGTCCCTTTGGAGGAGGAAATGGCATCCCACTCCAGCACTCTTGCCTGGAAAATCCCATGGGCGGAGGAGCCTGGTAGGCTGCAGTCCATGGGGTCGCTGAGGGTCGGACACGACTGAGCGACTTCACTTTCACTTTTCACTTTCCTGCATTGGAGAAGGAAATGGCACCCCACTCCAGCACTCTTGCCTGGAAAATCCCATGGGCGGAGGAGCCTGGTGGGCTGCAGTCCATGGGGTCTCTAAGAGTCGGACACGACTGAGTGACTTCACTTCACTTTGCAAAAAAAGCTGTACTTTTCCTTGGTGAAGGAGACTGGCTTTGCTGCATATCAGGTGAGCCGACCCGAGTTCCTTTTGGTAACATTGATGCAGACAGAGCTTCTATCTTTAGGAAGCTTATAGGCAAAGCAAGTCCTCTTCACATGTGGTGAAATCCAGGGCATGCGGTGGCAAAGCCTGACAGAACAGTTGAGAGGTAGTGCTGTGAATTTTCAGGCACAGGCATGGCTTCTAGCTGGGTAGACATATACTTCTCCAGACTGTGCCTATAGCAGAGGCTGGCACACCCTGCCGGGGTGAGCCCCTCTGGACCCCAGGGTCTGACAGCTGGTATGGCAATAGTTAGTTAGATAAATTCATTCTGCAGGACGTAAAGACAGGCTTCCTGGGAACTGCCTCTACAGGAAAGTTTAGTCTTTAGTTCTTTACCTCAGGTATCCATTTATTCACACAAGTATCAAATATCCGCTATGTGTGCATGTGCTTAAGTGCACCACACAACATCATAAGGCCCCTTAACATGGGCCTAAAGCAACCAAGTGGGGTAGAGGAAAAAGACAGTCCTGTCTCAGCCACTTTCTAACTGTATGACCTTGAGAAGTCCTAACTCAGAACCCAGTTTCCTCAGAAAAATGGGGCTGACACTTTCCTCCATTTTGTTGTCATCAGAATTCGAGAGAACAGCTAGATACTGCCTGGCAGTGTTCCTGACACACATCAGCTACTTCAGTCATTACTGAAGAGGAGGTTGCACGTACTTGGCCATTTCTCTTTTTGGAATAGCAGGTACAGAGTCCAAGTGACAAGTCCAGGCTAGAAGTATCCTGGAATTCTCTTTTCCTATGGCTGAAAGGGGAAGGAAAAAAAAAAAAAAAAAAGAACAAACAAACTTGGCCTGAACATTCTTCCCATTCTGCAGGGCTCCTTTCAAATTCACCTCCAGGCAAAATTAATACTACTCCCTTCATCCGCTGCTGTTCCACAAGTCTATTTCAGCACATCATTGATTTCTTTTATTAGTGTGATTTTTTTTTAATACACCTGTTCTTCTCCCCAGGGCCATAAACCTCCCTAGAAGACAAGAGTCTTCACAATCTTTCTTTTTCCCACCACCTGTGACCCAGCATAGCCTCTGCCAGGTTACAAATCCTTGAAAACAAGTCCAGTAAGGGCCAACTGTATGGGAGGGGGAAGGGGAAATGAGGAGGCCTCTCTTCCACTTTAAGCTCTGTACCATATGGTATATACAAGTGGAAACTGAATCCCTTAAATTTATTAGCATTTTATGGGGTGTACATGCAAAGCTTTTTGGTATTATGAATCTTACCATTTAAACCTTTCAAAAATCTAATAAAATTTATCATTGAAATGTATTTCATATCTTTTCTTCCTTTTACTTAATACTGTAGAGGTAATAGAATTTTGTTTCAATTCTCTGTGGCCTTCAGACAGCGCTTGTCCCTTGGACACACAGGGACAGGCATTCTTAACCTGGAGGCTACGAGTTTCAGCTGTCTCAGATTGCAGGCAAAATTGTATGTGTGTGTGGGGGGTGTGTGTAAGTGTGAACATGGTGTGTTTTGGGATGGGGTGATGCTCCATGGTTTTTAAGCGGGTTCTCATGAAGTTGCATGATTTTACAAAGGAAGGCCAAATAATGAAAAAACACTAAGTGTTCACTGGAAATGCTTTAAAAAGATGGCACATTTTTAATACAGATTGTGATGGGTGATGAAAACTAGATACTGTGTGATAATGTGGAATGGAAGAGATTGTGGGGCAAGCAAAATAAATCACTACCAACCACACACCAAAAGCTGGTCTTCATCCAGAGAAGATGATGTTGTGTATATAGTGGAATTGGAAGGGAGTCCTCCATTATGAGCTTCTTCCAGAAAACCAAACAATAAATTTCAACAAGTAATGCTCCCAGTTAGACCGACTGAAAGCAGCTACTTGATGAAAAGCACCCAGAATTAGACAACAGAAAACACATAATCTTTCATCAGGATAATGCAAGACTGCATGCTTCTTTGATGATCAAGCAAAAATTGTTACAAGCTGGCTGGAAAGTTCTGATTCATCCACTATATTCATCAGACCTTGCTTTTTCCGATGTCCATTTATCTTGGTCTTTATAAAATTCTCTTAACGAAAAGATTTTAATTTGTTGAAAGACTGTAAAAACACCTGAAACAGTCTTTTGCTCCAAAAGATAAACAGTTCTGGGAAGACAGTTGTGAAGTTGCCTGAAAAAAACAGCAGAAGGTAGTGGAACAAAACAGTGAATACATTGTTCAATAAAGTTTTGGGTGAAAATGAAAAGTATATCTTTTATTTTTACTTAAAAATCAAAGGAGGACTTCCCTGGTGGTCCAGTGGTTAAGAATCCGCCTGCCAACGCAGGGGACATGGGTTTGATCCCTGGTCCAGAAAGATTCCACATGCCATGGAGCAACCAGGCCCATGCGCCACAACTATTGAGCCTGTGCTCTAGAGCCCAAGAGCTGCAACTACTGGGCCCCGTGTCTCAACTGCTGAAGCTGGCACACTCTAGAGCCCATGCTCTGCAACAAGAAAAACCACCACGGCGAGAAGCCCATGCACTGCAATAGAGTACCCCCACTCAGCAATGAAGACACAGAGCAGCCAAAGTAAATAATTAACTAATTCTTTTTAAACCGAAGGAAATTTTTGACCAACCCAATACCTTCATATTTGGTCTTCATCTCCAGTTCCTTGGTACAAGAACTTCTAAACCCCTTGAAACTTCCTGAGTGATAGAAGTGAAAACAAGTGTTTTTGATATTTTATTTATAATAAGCCCCTTTCCACCTTACCTGAGTTTATGCTAATGAGGCTCTAGTGGGTCTGTAAGTAACTTCTTTGTGGGGTTGGTTGCCATGGGAACCAACCCTGTGATTTGAGGGTTGGAACTTTCAGACCTCCAAACTCTGGGCCAGGAGAAGTACTAGAGATTGAGTTAATCACTGATGGCCAGTGAGTAAATCAATCACACACGTAGTGAAACCTCCATAAAACCCTGGGGCAGGAAGAGCTTCCATGGTGGCACACGCATCTCTGTTCTGGGAAGGTGGCTTACCCCATCTCCACAGGGACAGAAGCTCCTGGGCTTAGGACCCTTCTGGGCCACACCCTGTATACCTCTTCACCCGGCTCTTCATTTGCACCCTCTATAATAAACCACTGGTAGAAAGTAAAGTGTTTTCCTGGATTCTGTGAGCCATTCTAGCAAATGATCAAACCTGAAGCTGGTGGGGGGAGTTTGGGAACCCCTGATTCTGTAACCAAATTGGACAGGAGTGTGGGTACCCAAGGGACCCAGTACTTTCAACTGGCATCTGAAAATACTGGGTTCCTCATAAGTGGGACAGTCTTGTGGGACTGAACCCTTAATCCTGTAGAGCCTGGGCTAACTCCGGGTAGTTGGTGTCAGAACAGAGCTGAATTATAGGAACCCAGTTGGTGTCTGAAGAGTTGGAGAACTGGTTATTGGTGTGGGAAAACCCGCAGAAGTGCTGTGAGTAAAAACACCCAAGAGAAGCAAACATCCTTTTAAATAATTGTAATGTACTTTATTATTGTCTCAAGAATCCTTCAATAATGAACATCCTGTAGAAAAAGGAAACTCAGCAGATAGGAGTGTGGACATGAAATATAGTGGTAGATGCCAATAAAGAAACTTGAGTACATGTTCCTAAAAGACATCATACTATACCTTTGACTTGGCTTCCAGAACTTTAAATATATTCATCTTCAAGGCTTTGAAGGCAGATTACCATGAGAAAAGAGAATGTACGTCATGGTAAGAAAGAAAATTACTTTCCTGCAAAAAGATGTAAATAATGCAGTGCATTATTCCCTCTGGTCTTTTGGTTCTTCTTTATTTTGGCCAACCTTGTACAGAACTTTGGCGTAAGCACTGACCTCTGAAGTTGGCTCCCTGACTTGGTTATCTCTCTTGTTCGATATTAATTGTCAAACAAAATCCCTTATTCAAGTTGTTCGACATTGAAAAGGGCAGAATGGCCCTTCTTTGCCCACAAAAATTTAAATTCAAATTCCTTAGCCTTGCATGTCAGACCCATCCTAATTTGATCTTATGCACCTTTTCTAAGGTTCTCTCATGTTCCTTGCACACATCCATGCTTTGGCTAGGTGGGCTTACTCAGTCTCTTCCAAATATATCAAATAGATCTCATTTGTTTATTCTTGGAATGTCTGATATAGAAGGCTGTCTCCCCATCTCTTTCCAAATGGCACCCACCCTTCAAGGCTCCATTCCTTCCCCTCCCTTCACTATCCCACTTTCCCAGACAATTTTCTTTCCCTCCCACAACCCAACATTTCACATTCATTTCTTTTTATATGTGGCCCTTTATCATTGATTGGCTCCCTTATGTTTGCTCATATCTTACTGTCTTAGCTAATCTGTGAGCTTCTTAAAGTCAGTCCACATCACTTTTTAAAATGTTAACAGATGTGTCTTTTTTTTTTTTGGATTAGGTACACTGGGTCTTCACTGCTGTTGTCTTGTTGCAGAGCATGGACTCTAGGTTCATGAGCTTCAGTAGTTGCGACTCTGGAACTCTAGAGCACAGGCTCAATAGTTGCGGCCCACAGGCCCAGTTGCTCCATGGCGTGTGGAATCTTCCCAGGTCAGGGACTGAACCCATGTCCCCTGTACTAGCAGGCGAGTTCATCTGGACCACCAGAGAAATCCAGCCCACATCACTGCATCTCCCTTGGCCTCCAAGACAGGGCCTGTCTAGAATAGATAGTGAATCACTTCTTTTTCATTGAGTGATTTTGCAATCGAAGTTTTGAATTCCCTAATGTGGCCTACAGGCTCTACATGAGTTGGCATCTGTCACCTTCTTTGGCCTCACTAATGGTTCCTCTCCCTTAGCTCTTTATACCCAGCCACTTTAAGCCAGTCAGTTCCTTAAGCACTCCAATCATGACGTTTCATGCCACCTCCTCTGCCTGAACACATGGTTCCTCTTCTTTGTCTGGTTGACTCTTAATCTTTGGGTCTGAAACTAGGCCTTGCTTCTTAATGAGAAGTCTTCTCCCAGTCTTTGCTAGAAACCATAGGTTAAAAAGGTGAGGACAGATAACTGCAGTGTGTGTGTGTGTGTGTGTGTGTGGCAAGAGAAATGAGAAGCATCTCTATCTACCCAATCATGAACTTCTTCCAGCTTCTTCTTTTCCTGTTCCCTTTGGTTGCCAGCCATGTGCTGTTACTCATGGGACCTCTGAATTGACTTTTCCTTCTTCTGCCTTGACCTTTGTACACACTTTTCATTCTGCCTGATTCCATTTAATCCACAACCTTTCGTTACCTAGTTAACTCCTACTCAACCTTCAATACCCAGCCAAGGAGTCTATAAAATGGAAACAGTAGAAGTAGTCTCTACCTCCGAGCATTACTGGGAGAATTAAATACATATATTTGTAGTTCTTAGACTACTTCTTCGTACATAGTAAGTGTTCAATAATTTTTAGCTATTAATGTTACCGTTATCATCATCGTCTCTCTTATCACTATTATCAGTATGTTTGATACTTATGTACAAGTATCATGCCATTTATCCTGCTATATAGTATTGCTTTTCATGTCCAGCTCCCCACTGTCACATGAACTCCTTGTTTATTGAATGGTCATCAAATAACTAGGTCATTCTACAAATCCTAGGAAAGCATCAACAGTCAAAACTCAAAGCTACAGAAATCCTTTGGGACTTGTGAAAAGAAAAACATCAACTGCATGAAAATGCTGTGGGAAAAGGAACAAGTAAATGAGCTTAAAAAGAATCCCTTAGAACAACCACAGGACTCTTACTCATCATTGGCGAGAGTACAAGTTGAACCACCTTATTTTATTGGGCAATGTGATGCTTACTACTAAAATTTTAATTGTATGTAACATTTAACCAAGCAATATCACTTTTAGGAATCCATTTAATAAAAACACAGTATGCAAAGGTATATGATAAGGTTGACTATTACAACATTATTTGTAAAATAAAATATTGGAAATGGCCCAAATGCTTATCAAAAGGGGACAATTACTCCTTGGAAGGAAAGTTATGACCAACCTAGATAGCATATTCAAAAGCAGAGACATTACTTTGCCAACAAAGATTCGTCTAGTCAAAGCTATGGTTTTTCCTGTGGTCATGTATGGATGTGAAGAAAAGTCGGACTGTGAAGAAGGCTGAGCACCGAAGAATTGATGCTTTTGAACTGTGGTGTGGGAGAAGACTCTTGAGAGTCCCTTGGACTGCAAGGAGATCCAACCAGTCCATTCTGAAGGAGATCAGCCCTGGGATTTCTTTGGAAGGAATGATGCTAAAGCTGAAACTCCAGTACTTTGGCCACCTCATGCAAAGAGTTGACTCATTGGAGAAGACTCTGATGCTGGGAGGGATTGGGGGCAAGAGGAGAAGGGGATGACAGAGGATGAGATGGCTGGATGGCATCACTGACTCGATGGACATGAGTTTGAGTGAACTCCGAGAGCTGGTGATGGACAGGGAGGCCTGGCGTGCTGCGATTCATGGGGTCGCAAAGAGTCGGACACGACTGAGTGACTGATTTGATCTGATATGATACAATGGAATACTATGCAAGTGTTGTGAAAAGAAGGAAAAGCTATACACCCTGAAGCTAGGAGTTCATGATACAAAGTTAAGTGAAGAAGTTGCAAATTCATCTGAATGTATTAGCCCCATTTTGGGGGTCAGGTATAATTTAATGAAACTCATCATCAATATTAAGTGTATAATTAGTTGAGGTTTCTTTTAAATATTTGCTTATTTTCATTTGTTTATTTGGCTGCAACAGGTCTTAGTTGCAATACACAGGATGTTAGTTCTTCATTCGGGGTTTTATTTAGTTGCAGCTGTGGAATCTAGTTTCCTGACCAGGGATCAAACCTGGCCTGCTTCACTGGGAGTGTGGAGTCTTAGCCACTGTACCCCCAGGGAAATCCCAATGAATTTTAACAAATATTTGTTGTTGTTTAATCACTAAGTCATGTCTGACTCTTTTTCGACCCCAAGGACTGTAGCCCACCAGGCTCTTCTGTCTATGGGATTTTCCGTGTAAGAATACTGGAATGAGTTGCCCTTTCCTTTGCCAGGGGATCTTCTTGACCCAGGGATCAAATAGTGTCTCCTGCATTGCAGGTGGATTCTTCAGCACTGAGCCACCAGGGAAATCCTTAACAAATACGCAATATTATTTAACTATCACTGCAATGATGATATTGATAGAACATTTCTGTCACCCCAAAATTTATTTGGAAACTATACACAGTCATTCTGTATCTTTACCCTCTGGGCCCTGGCAACCATTGATCTTCTTTCACTACAGTTTTTTATTTTTTTAGAATTTCATGTAGCCAGTCAGAATGGCTGCGATCCAAAAGTCCACAAGCAATAAATGCTGGAGAGGGTGCAGAGAAAAAGGAACCCTCTTACACTGTTGGTGGAAATGCAAACTAGTACAGCCACTATGGAGAATAGTATGGAGATTCCTCAAAAAACTGGGAATAGAACTGCCTTATGATCCAGCAATCCCACTGCTGGGCATACACACTGAGAAAACCAGAATTGAAAGAGACACGTGTACCCCAATGTTCATAGCAGCACTGTTTACAATAGCCAGGACATGGAAGCAACCTAGATGTCCATCCACAGATGAATGGATAAGAAAGCTGTGGTACATATACACAATGGAATATTACTCAGCCATTAAAAAGAATACATTTGAATCAGTTCTAAGGAGGTGGATGGAACTGGAGCCTATTATACAGAGTGAAGTAAGCCAGAAAGATAAACACAAATACAGTATACTAACGCATATATATGGAATTTAGAAAGATGGTAAAAATAACCCTGTTTACGAGACAGCAAAAGAAACACTGATGTATAGAACAGACTTTTGGATTCTGGGACCGGGAGAGGGCAGGATGATTTGGGGGAATAGCATTGAAATATGTATAATATCATGTCTGAAACGAGTCGCCAGTCCAGGTATGATGCCCGATAACAGATGCCTGGGGCTGGCGCACTGGGACGATCTGGAGGGATGGTATGGGGAGGGGGGAGGGAGGAGGGTTCAGGATGGGGAGCACGTGTATACTGGTGGTGGATCCATCTCGATGTATGGTAAAAGCAATACAATATTGTAAAGTTAAGCAAAATTAAAAAAAAAAAAAAAACAAGAAAAAAAAAAATTTCATGTAAATAGAGTCACACAGTATATACTCTTAAGTCCGGCCTCTTTGATATGATCAAGATACAAAACAGTCCCATCATCACAGGGGCCTCTTGTGTTGCCTTTTTATAGCCCCATTCACCTCTCTTTTCCCCTCTCCAGGCCCTGGCAACCACTAATCTCTTATCTGTTTCTATAGTTTTGCCATTCAAAAGATATAATATAATGGAATCATACAATATGTAATTTAAGAGAAATAGACTTTTTCATGCCACATATTTTCCTGGAGAGTTATGTTAAGTCATTGAATACATCAAGAGTTTGCTCCTTTTTATTACTGAGTAGTTTTCCACAATGTGGATGTACACAGTTTATTTACCCATTCACAGGTGGAAAGACACTTGCTTGTCTTCAATTTTTGGCTGTTTTGGAATAAAGTTTTTGAACATTTGTGTACAGTTTTTTAGCAGGAACATGAGTTTTTTCTTTTCTCTGGGAGAAATGCCCAGGAGAGCAATTGCTGGGTTGTACGATAGCTACATGTTTACATTTGTAGGAAACATCCAAACTGGTTTCCAGAGTGGCGATTCCACTTTACATTCTCACCAGCAGATTGTCAGTGATCCAGTTTCTCTGCACTCTAATGAGCATTAGGTGTTGTCATTATTTTTTATTCTAGCCATTCTGCTAGGTGTGTGGTGATAGTTCATGTGCTTTAAATTTTATTTCCCTCATGGCCTCTGATGGTGAACCTCTTCTCATGTGCTTATTTACCATCTGTATATCTTCTTCAGGATGTCAGTTTATTCCTTCTGGCCATTTTCTAATTGGATTTTTTTAGCAGTTGGGTTTTGAGAGTTCTTTGCATATTCTAGAAACTAGCTCTTTGTCTAATATGTAGTTTGCAAATATTTTCTCTCAGATCTTTCTTTCATTCTCTTAACATGGTCTTTTGCAGAATAAATTCTCTTAAATTTGGAGGAGTCAAAAATTTTTTCCTTTCATGGATTACTTAAAAAATTTCATGTGGATGTAGGATTTTATTTATCTTGTATAAAAACCAAATAGTAAGAGGGCTGGTGTGATGAAGTAGGTTTGTTTGCCCAACATGTGGCAAGCCAAACACTGAGACACCAAGGTGTGCAGCAGAGGAAAGGTGGATTTGGGAAGCAGTCAAGTGAGAAGATGGAAGAACAAGTCTTAAATCTGCCTTCCGAAGGTGAGGGGCTCAGGATAAAATCAAGGTATGAGTATCAGGAAGAAAGGTCATTAGAGATATAAGACAGGTGAGGAAACCTGTGAGATACACTCTGTGCAGGTGTATCTGAGCTACATACTTCTTCATGGGACACATGTTCAAAAAATGGTGGTGGTGTTGGCCTGAACTGAGGGTGCAGTTTTTTTGCCCCTCATCATCAGACACTTAGGGCCCAACTAAATGCCTGGTGGTCTCAAAATGTTTGAACTGGGCAAGGCTAGTACCTGTTCCTGGAAAAAAAATAAAAAACTTTTAAGCAATCATTACTATAGTGCCCCATACAGCAAAGGTGTTATCTGCAGAGGGCAGCTAAAAGAATATTGTGATATATTATCTCATTTTATTGTCCATTTTATTGCCCATTTATTGCCCATATTGCCCAATTTATATACTTGGATATATAAGTCCTTTGATAAATACATAATTTTTTACCAATACAATTGCCCTGTGAACAACACAGGTTTGAACTGTGTGGATACACTTGTACCTGAACTTTTTCCAATATATACATTGAAAAAAATTTTGGAGATTTGTGACAATTTGAAAAAACTCTCAGACAAACCACATAACCTAGAAGTATAAAATATAGTTTTTTTAAGTGAAGTGTGTCATGAATGCATAAAAATCTATGTGGGTACTAGACACTCATCTATTTTATCATTTACTATATAATACACAAAAATCTATTTAAAAAGTTAAAATGTATCAAAACGTATATGCAAAAACACTCACAGACGGTACATGACACCATTCATGGTGGAGAGAAATGTAAACAAGTGTAAGGAGGCAGTTTTAAATAATAAGTACATAAAATTCATTGTAGTACACACTGTACTACTGTAATAATTTTGTAACTAACCACTGTTGCTGTTGCCATAAGCTCAAGTGTTGTGAGTATCCACTTTAAACGCCATGTGGCACTAATCATCTCCATGTATGCGGTTCATCTGCCTAGTACATTTTAAATGACAGTAAAAAAATTTCTTCCCCAATTTGCTCTGTGACCAGCGAGCTTGACCCAGTGTTCTATGACAGCCTAGAGGGCTGGGAGTGGGTGAGAGATGGACGCAAGGTTCAAGAGGGAGGGGCCATACGTATACCTGGGGCTGATTCATGTTGATGTATGGCAGAAACCAGCACAGTATTATAAAGTAATTAGTTCTAATGAAAAATTTTTTAAAAAATAAAAAAATTCTCCCTAGCAATTTTCATGTATTTTTCATCATGTTTAGTGCAATACACTAAACCTTGAATAACATCATGGGACCCAAGTGAAGTGCCACTAGAGATGTCGGAAGTGCTCCGAAGAATCAGAAAAAAGTCATGACATTACAAAAAAAAGTTAAATTGCTAAATATGCACCAAAAACTGAGGTCTGCAACTGAGGTTGCTGCCATTTCAAGATAAATGAACCTAGTGTAAGGACCATTGTGAAAAAAGAAAAGGAAATCCACAAAGCCATCAGTGCAGCTGCACCAGCAGGGTGAAAACACTGTACTTTTGGTGAAATATTTTTTTATCATGTGTTGAAAATGCAGCTTTTGTGTGGGTGTAATATTGCCATAGGTAAGACATACCTATAGACTCCACTATGTTTCAAGAAAAAAAGCAAAGTCATTACATGACACCTTAAAGCAAAAGGAAGATGAGGGATCTAAAGAATTCAAGGCCAGCAGAGGATGGTTTGATCATTTTAGAAAAAGATTTAGCTTTAAAAATGTGAAGACAACAGGAGAAGCAGCTTCTGCTGGCCAGGAGATCCTAAGCTAAGCTAAGTCACTTCAGTCGTGTTCAACTCTGTGCTACCCCATAGGCGGCAGCCCAACCAGCTCTGCTGTCCCTGGGATTCTCCAGGCAAGAACACTGGAGTGGGTTGCCATTTCCTTCTCCAATGCATGAAAGTGAAAAGTGAAAGTGAAGTTGCTCAGTCGCGTCCGACTTGTAGTGACCCCAGGGACTGCAGCCTACCAGGCTTCTCCATCCTTGGGACTCTCCAGGCAAGAGTACTGGAGTGGCTTGCCATTGCCTTCTCCGCAGGAGATCCTAGATATCATTAAAAAAATCCTTGAGGAGAAAGACTATCTGAACAGATTTTTAATGCAGATAAATTGCTCTATTCTGGGGAAAAAAATTGCTGTATAAGGCATTTATTAGTAATGAAGAGAAGTAAGCACCAGGATTGGACAGGAGGCTTATTATTCTACTATTTAGTGCAAATGCAGTCAGGTTTATAATCAGGACTTCTCTTATCTACAAAGCTGCTAACCCTCAAGCCTTGAAGGGAAAAGATAAACACTAGCTAACAGTCTTCTGGTTGCTCAACAAGGAGACTCA
Source organism: Tragelaphus eurycerus (assembly GCA_935064755.1). Classification (NCBI taxonomy): domain Eukaryota; kingdom Metazoa; phylum Chordata; class Mammalia; order Artiodactyla; family Bovidae; genus Tragelaphus; species Tragelaphus eurycerus. Next base: position 25,653,105 of record CAKXYN010000018.1, on the reverse strand, counting down.
GACAATAACAATTTTTTTGCATTAGTTCCATCAATGCTTTGTCTTTGAAGTCAATAAGTACCTTGCCAGTAAGAAATGCCTTTTACAGTTCATTTGATATTGGACATTGTTCCTGCACGCCTCCCCCCACGATCCCCCAAATCTCATAAGTTCAACACTTGAAGCCACCAAAATAGTCTAAAAAAGCCCCCCCCAAATAACTTGCCCTCAAACACATCTCTAATTCAGCCTCTAGATTAGAGGGTCATAAGGACCTTTAAGGCTCTTTATTCATGGTACTGTCTGGAAACGACTATCAATGCTACAGAAGAAAACCTCAACAGAAAGAACAACATGCAAGTCTGAAAAGATTACATCATGGAAGACACCATCACTGTTATAGAAAAAGCTTTGAAAGTCGTCAAGCCTGAAACAACACATTCCTGCTGGAGAAAACTGTCCAGATGTTACACATGACTTCATAGGATTCATGACAGAGCTAGTCAAGGAAATCATGAAAGAGACTGTGGATATGAAAAAAAGGTGAGGGGGTAAAGAGTTTCAAGATATGCATCTTGTAGAAATTCAGGAGCTAATAGACATCACACTAGAGGAATTAACAGAAGAGTACTTGATGGAGATGAGCATTTCTGAACCAGAGCCAGACATGAGAAAGAAGATGTAGAAAAAGCAGTGCCAGAAAACAGTGATATTAGACAATCTGGCAGAAATATTCTGCTTATTCAAGATATTCAAGATGGCTTTTGACTTCTAAGACATAGACCCTTCTATATTTCAGGCACTGAAACTAAAGCAAACTGGAGGAGTTGGTATTACATAGAAACATTAGAGAAACATTTAGAGAAATGAAAAGGCAAAAAAAAAAAAAAAACAAGTCAGAAATTAACAATGTATGTATGAGTGTGATTGCCTCTCCTGACTCCTCCATTTCCTCTGCCTCTGCCGTCCATCCCTAAGGCAGCAAGCCAAAGCACTTCTCTTCCTCTTCCTCAGCCTACTCAATGTGAAAACAATGAGGATGGAGACCTCTATGATGATCCGCTTCTACCTAATGAATAGTAAATAAATGTTTATGTACATGTTTGTGAGTGTCTTCATGTGAAAACCTAATAACTGAATGATAAAAACTGTAGGAGACGTTTCTGTGTCATCATCATAGCCTAAGCGTTCATTGTGTAAAACATCATGTGCAAAACTTGTAATGAAATGGATTAGTCTATCCTTACATTGGCATAAGGTGAATGATATTTAATATGAAATTAATACTGTGTTCAGCTTAAGCTCCAATACTTTGGCCACCTGATGAGAAGAGCTGTCTCACTGGAAAAGACCCTGATGCTGAGAAAGAATGAAGGCATGAGGAGAAGGGGACGACAGAGGATGAGATGGTTGGATGGCATGACTGACTCAATAGACATGAGTTTGAGCAAACTCCAGGAGTTCTTGATGGACAGGGAAGCCTGGTGTGCTGCAGTCCATGGCGTCACAAAGAGTTGGACACAACTAAGTGACTGAACTGAACTGAACTAATAATGTGTTACTTTTCTTACTATATTATAGATTCGCTTTCAAAGAATTATATTACTGTACAGTATGCCTCTCTCTCTCTCTAGTGCTTAGAGAAACTGTGTTTCAGCCTATTATCACAGGGAAGTGGGTTTTCACAAATTGTAATAATGTTCCAATACTGTATTATGAATATGACTATAATGCTGTATGCCATAAAAATTTTACAACAATTCATTCACTGGTATGTAGGCTGCTTCTGCTGCTAAGTCACTTCAGTCGTGTCCTACTCTGTGCAACCCCATAGATGTCAGCCCATCAGGCACCCCCATCCCTGGGATTCCCCAGGCAAGAATACTAATACAATGAAGCGATCATGAAGATTATACTAGGCTACCACGATATTGCTGCTTCTTCATTTCCTAGTGGCTCAGTGATAAAGAATCCTCCTGCAATGCAGGAGACCCAGATTCAATCCCTGGGTTGAGAAGATGTCCTGGAGAAGGAAATGGCAACCCACTCCCATATTCTTGCCTGCGAAAGCCCGTGGACAAAGGAGCCTGACAGCCTATAGTCCAGGGGGTCACACAGAGTCGGACACAACTCGGAGACTGAACAACATTCAGATTAGATCAGATGAAATCAGTCACTCAGTCATGTCTGACTCTTTGCAACCCCATGAATCCCAGCACGCCAGGCCTCCCAGTCCATCACCAACTCCTGGAGTTCACACAAACTCACATCCATCGAGTCGGTGATGCTATCCAGCCATCTCACCCTCTGTCATCCCCTTCTCCTCCTGCCCCCAATCCTCCTCCCAGCATCAGAGTCTTTTCCAATGAGTCAACTCTTCACATGAGGTGGCCAAAGTACTGGAGTTTCAGCTTCAACATCATTCCTTCCAAAGAAATCCCAGGGCTGATCTCCTTCAGAATGGACTGGTTGGATCTCCTTGCAGTCCAAGGGATTCTCAAGAGTCTTCTTCAACACCACAGTTCAAAAGCATCAACTCTTCGGTGCTCAGCCTTCTTCACAGTCCAACTCTCACATCCATACATGACCACTGGAAAAACCATAGCCTTGACTAGATGAAACTTTGTTGGCAAAGTAATATCTCTGCTTTTGAATATGCTATCTAGGTTGGTCATAACTTTCCTTCCAAGGAGTAAGCATCTTTTAATTTCATGGCTGCAGTCACCATCTGCAGTGATTTTTGGAGCCCCCAAAATAAAGTCTGACACTTTTTCCACTGTTTCTTCATCTATTTGCCATGAAGTGATGGGACCGGATGCCATGATCTTTGTTTTCTGAATGTTGAGCTTTAAGCCAACTTTTTCACTCTCCACTTTCACTTTCATCAAGAGGCTTTTGAGTTCCTCTTCACTTTCTGCCATAAGGGTGGTGTCATCTGCATATCTGAAGTTATTGATATTTCTCCCACCAATCTTGATTCCAACTTGTGTTTCTTCCAGTCCAGAGTTTCTCATGATGTACTCTGCATATAAGTTAAATAAGCGGGTGACAATATGCAGCCTTGACGTACTCCTTTTCCTATTTGGAACCAGTCTGTTGTTCCATATCCAGTTCTAACTGTTGCTTCCTGACCTGCATACAAATTTCTCAAGAGGCAGATTAGGTGGTCTGGTATTCCCATCTCTTTCAGATTTTTCCACAGTTGATTGTGATCCACATAGTCAAAGGCTTTGGCATAGTCAATCAAGCAGAAATAGATGTTTTTATGGAACTCTCTTGCTTTTTCCATGATCCAACAGATGCTGGCAATTTGATCTCTAGTTCCTCTGCCTTTTCTAAAACCAGCTTGCACATCAGGAAGTTCACTGTTCACATATTGCTGAAGCCTGGCTTGGAGAATCCGTGGGGCAACCCAAGATGGACGGGTCATGGTGGAGAGATCTGATGGGATGTGGTCGACTGGAGAAGGGAATTGCAAACCACTTCAGTATTCTGGCCTTGAGAACCCCATGAACAGTATGAAAAGGCAAAATGATAGGATACTGAAAGAGGAACTCCCCAGGTCAGTAGGTGCCCAGTATGCTACTGGAGATCAGTGGAGAAATAACTCCAGAAAGAATGAAGGGATGGAACCAAAGCAGAAAGAATACCCAGCTGTGGATGTGACTGGTGATAGAATCAAGGTCCGATGCTGTAAAGAGCAATATTGCATAGGAACCTGGAATATCAGGTCGAAAAATTAAGGCAAATTGGAAGTGGTCAAACAAGAGATGGCAAGAGTGAATGTTACCATTCTAGGAATCAGCAAACTGAAATGGACTGGAATGGGTGAATTTAACTCAGATGACCATTATATCTACTACTGCGGTCAGGAATCCCTCAAAAGAAATGGAGTGGCCATCATGGTCAACAAAAGAGTCCGAAATGCAGTACTTGGATGCAATCTCAAAAATGACAGAATGATCTCTGTTCCTTTCCAAGGCAAACCAATCAATATCACAGTAATCCAAGTCTATGCCCCCACCAGTAACGCTGAAGAAGCTGAAGTTGAATGGTTCTATGAAGACCTACAAGACCTTTTAGAACTAACACCCGAAAAAGATGTCCTTTTCATTATAGGGGACTGGAATGCAAAAGTAGGAAGTCAAGAAACACCTGGAGTAACAGGCAAATTTGGCCTTGGAATACGGAATGAAGCAGGTCAAAGACTAATGGAGTTTGGCCAAGAAAATGCACTGGTCATAGCAAATACCCTCTTCCAACAACATAAGAGAAGACTCCATACATGGACATCACCAGATGGTCAACACAGAAATCAGATCGATTATATAGAAGCTCTATACAGTCAGCAAAAACAAGACCAGGAGCTGACTGTGGCTCGGACCATGAACTCCTTATTGCCAAATTCACACTTAAATTGAAGAAAGTAGGGAAAACCACTAGACCATTCAGGTATGACCTAAATCAAATCCCTTATGATTATACAGTGGAAGTGAGAAATAGATTTAAGGGCCTAGATCTGATAGATAGAGTGCCTGATGAACTATGGAATGAGGTTCGTGATATTGTACAGGAGACAGGGATCAAGACCATCCCCATGGAAAAGAAATGCAAAAAAGCAAAATGGCTGTCTGGGGAGGCCTTACAAATAGCTGTGAAAAGAAGAGAAGCAAAAAACAAAGGAGAAAAGGAGAGATATAAACATCTGAATGCAGAGTTCCAAAGAATAGCAAGAAGAGATAAGAAAGCCTTCTTCAGCAATCAATGCAAAGAAATAGAGGAAAACAACAGAATGGGAAAGACTAGGGATCTCTTCAAGAAAATCAGAGATACCAAAGGAACATTTTATGCAAAGATGGGCTCGATAAAGGACAGAAATGGTATGGTCCTAACAGAAGCAGAAGATATTAAGAAGAGATGGCAAGAATACACAGAACTGCACAAAAAAGATCTTCACAACCCAGATAATCATGGTGGTGTGATAACTGACCTAGAGCCAGACATCCGGGAATGTGAAGTCAAGTGGGCCTTAGAAAGCATCATTACGAACAAAGCTAGTGGAGGTGATGGAATTCCAGTGGACCTATTCCAAATCCTGAAAGATGATGCTGTGAAAGTGCCACACTCAATATGCCAGCAAATTTGGAAAACTCAGCAGTGGCCACAGGACTGGAAAAGGTCAGTTTTCATCCCAATCCCAAAGAAAGGCAATGCCAAAGAATGCTCAAACTACCGCACAATTGCACTCATCTCACACGCTAATAAAGTAATGCTCAAAATTCTCCAAGCCAGGCTTCAGCAATATGTGAACCGTGAACTTCCTGATGTGCAAGCTGGTTTTAGAAATGGCAGAGGAACCAGAGATCAAATTGCCAACATCCGCTGGATCATGGGAAAAGCAAGAGAGTTTCAGAAAAACATCTATTTCTGCTTTATTGACTATACCAAAGCCTTTGACTGTGTGGATCACAATAAACTGTGGAAAATTCTGAAAGAGATGGGAATACCAGACCACCTGATCTGCCTCTTGAGAAACCTATATGCAGGTCAGAAAGCAACAGTTAGAACTGGACTTGGAACAACGAACTGGTTCCAAATAGGAAAAGGAGTACGTCAAGGCTGTATATTGTTACCCTGCTTATTTAACTTATATGCCGTGCAAAGTACATCATAAGAAATGCTGGACTGGAAGAAACACAAGCTGGAATCAAGATTGCCGGGAGAAATGTCAATAACCTCAGATATGCAGATGACACCACCCCTATGGCAGAAAGTGAAGAGGAACTCAAAAGCCTCTTGATGAAAGTGAAAGTGGAGAGTGAAAAAATTGGCTTAAAGCTCAACATTCAGAAAACAAAGATCATGGCATCCAGTCCCATCACTTCATGGCAAATAGATGAGGAAACAGTGGAAACAGTGTCAGACTTTATTTTGAGGGGCTCCAAAATCACTACAGATGGTGACTGCAGCCATGAAATTAAAAGACGCTTACTCCTTGGAAGGAAAGTTATGACCAACCTAGATAGCATATTGAAAAGCAGAGACATTACTTTGCCAACAAAGGTCCGTCTAGTCAAGGCTATGGTTTTTCCAGTGGTCATGTATGGATGTGAGAGCTGGACTGTGAAGAAGGCTGAGCACGGAAGAATTGATGCTTTTGAACTGTGGTGTTGGAGAAGACTCTTGAGAGTCCCTTGGACTGCAAGGAGATCCAACCAGTCCATTCTAAAGGAGATCAGCCCTGGGATTTCTTTGGAAGGAATGATGTTGAAGCTGAAACCCAGTACTTTGGCCACCTCATGTGAAGAGTTGACTCATTGGAGAATTCTCTGATGCTGGGAGGGATAGGGGGCAAGAGAAGAAGGGGATGACATTGGATAAGATGGCTGGATGGCATCACCGACTCGATGGACGTGAGTCTGAGTGAACTCCAGGAGTTGGTGATGGACAGGGAGGCCTGGCATGCTGCAATTCATGGGGTCGCAAAGAGTCGGACACGACTGAGTGACTGATCTGATCTGATCTGATCTTACTAGCGTGTGAGATGAGTGCTATTGTGCAGTAGTTTGAGCATTCTTGGCATTGCCTTTCTTTGGGATTGGAATGAAAACTGACCTTTTCCAGTCCTGTGGCCACTGCTGAGTTTTCCAAACTTGCTGGCATGTTGAGTTGGGCACTTTCAGAGCATCATCTTTCAAGATTTGGAATAACTCATGTAATTCTATCACCTCCACTAGCTTTGTTTGTAGTGATGCTTTCTGAACCAATGCCCAGTTGACTTCACATTCCAGGATGTCTGGCTCTAGGTCAGTGATCACACCATCATGATTATCTGGGTCATGAAGATCTTTTTTGTACAGTTCTTCTGTGTATTCTTGCCATCTCTTCTTAATATCTTCTGCTTCTGTTAGGTCCATACCATTTCTGTCCTTTATCGAGCCTATCTTTGCATGAAATGTTCCTTTGGTATCTCTGATTTTCTTGAAGAGATCCCTGCTGCTAAGTCACTTCAATCGTGTCCGACTCTGTGTGACCCCATGGACGGCAGCCCACCAGGCTCCCCCGTCCCTGGGATTCTCCAGGCAAGAACACTGGAGTGGGTTGCCATTTCCTTCTCCAATGCATGAAAGTGAAAAGTGAAAGTGAAGTCGCTCACTCGTGTCTGACTCTTAGCGACCCCATGGACTGGAGCCTACCAGGATCCTCCGTCCATGGGATTTTCCAGGCAAAAGTACTGGGGTGGGGTGCCATTGCCTTCCCCAGAAGAGATCCCTAGTCTTTTCCATTCTGTTGATTTCCTCTATTTCTTTGCATTCATCGCTGAAGAAGGCTTTCTTATCTCTTCTTGCTATTCTTTGAAACTCTGCATTCAGATGTTTATATCTTTCCTTTTCTCCTTTGCTTTTTGCTTCTCTTCTTTTCACAGCTATTTGTAAGGCCTCCCCAGACAGCCATTTTGTTTTTTTGCATTTCTTTTCCATGGGGATGGTCTTGATCCCTGTCTCCTGTACAATGTCACGAACCTCATTCCATGGTTCATCAGGCACTCTATCTATCAGATCTAGGCCCTTAAATCTATTTCTCACTTCCACTGTATAATCATCAGGGACTTATTTAACTTATATGCAGAGTACATCATGAAAAATGCTGGGCTGGATGAAGCACAAACTGGAATCAAGATTGCTGGGAGAAATATCCATAACCTCAGATATGCATTGACACCACCCTTATGGCAGAAAGTGAAGAAGAACTAAAGAGCCTCTTGATGAAAGTGAAAGAGGAGAGTGAAAAGTTGGCTTAAAACTCAACATTCATAAAACGAAGAACATGGCATCTGGTCCCATCACTTCGTGGCAAATAAATGGGGAAACAGTGGCTGACTTTATCTAAGGGGGCTTCAAAATCACTGCAGATGGTGATTGCAGCCATGAAATTAAAAGACGCTCACTCCTTGGATGGAAAGTTATGACCAACCTAGATAGCATATTAAAAAGCAGAGACATTACTTTGTCAACAAAGGTCCGTCTAGTCAAGGCTATGGTTTTTCCAGTAGTCATGTATGGATGTGAGAGTTGGACTATAAAGAAAGCTGAGTGTCAAAGAATTGATGCTTTTGAGCTGTGGTGTCGGAGAAGACTCTTGAGAGTCCCTTGGACTGCAAGAAGATCCAACCAGTCCATCCTAAAGGAGATCAGTCCTGTGTATTCATTGGAAGGACTCATGTTGAAGCTGAAACTCCAATATTTTGGCCACCTGATGTGAAGAGCGTACTCATTTGAAAAGACCCTGATGTTGGGAAAGATTGACAGCAGGAGGAGAAGGGGATGACAGAGGATGAGATGGTTAGATGGCATCACCGACTCAATGGATGTGAGTTTGGGTAAACTCTGGGAGTTGGTGATGGACAGGGAGGCCTGGCATGCTGCGTTTCATGGGGTCACAAAGAGTCAGACACGACTGAGCAACTAAACTGAACTGAAATAAATGTGAATTTCTTTTTCACATCATCTTTTTATTTTTTATGTCTAGCATTAGTAATACATGTAACATCTACAGCATTTTTACATTTTATGTTAGTAAGATATGTGAAATCTATAGCTACAGTATTGATGTAGATGATGCATCTTGTAAATAGACAATATAAACTTATGGTATAAATAAACACAGTATAATATTATAAATGTATTTTGTCTTTCTTCGATTTTCTTAACATTTTATTTTCTCTAACTTACTTTAATATAAGAATACAGTATACAATAAGTGTAAAATGCAAAATAAATGTTAATCAACTGTTTATATTATCAGTAAGGATTCCAATCAACAGCAAACTATTAGTAATTAAGTTCAGATACACATATAAAGTTTTCCATGGATTTTCACCTGCACAAAGATTAGTGCCTCTATCCTCCACATTGTTCAAAGGTCAGGTGTATTTTATCCCAACCTGTGATTTGCCATTTCATTTTCTTAACAGTCTCTTGAAGAGCAAAAGTTTTAATTTTGTTTAAGTCCAATTCATCATTTTTCTCCTACTGTTTGTGATCTGTTTAATATATTAATATAGTCCAACCCAAGGCCACAAAGATTTTCACTTATTTTTTATTTTAGAAATGTTGTAATTCTAGCTTTTACATTTATATCTATGATCCATTCCAAGTTAATTTTTGTATATGCTGCTGCTAAGTCGCTTCAGTCATGTCCGACTCTGTGCGACCCCATAGACGGAAGCTCACCAGGCTCCCCCATCCCTGGGATTCTCCAGGCAAGAACACTGGAGTGGGTTGCCATCTCCTTCTCCAATGCATGAAAGTGAAAAGTGAAAGTGAAGTCGCTCAGTCGTGTCTGACTCTTAGCGACCCCATGGACTGGAGCCTACCAGGATCTTCCGTCCATGGGATTTTCCAGGCAAAAGTACTGGGGTGGGGTGCCATTGCCTTCTCCGAATTTTTGTATATAGTGTGAGGTAAATATTTTTTTCTAATTTATTTCAACGTGTTTCTTTTTACCTTTTTAAAAATTTTTATTTATTTATTTATTTGGCCACACTGCATGGGTTGTATTATCTTAGTTCCCAAACCAGGGATTGAATTCTGTGCCCTTGGCAGTGAAAGCAATTTCTAACACTGGACCACCAGGGAATTCTCTGAGGTAAGATTTGCGGTTCACTTGTTTATGTGTAGATCTCAATGATTACAGTAACACTTGTGGAAAAGAGTGCCATTTCTTCACTGAATTGCCTTGGTATCTCTAAGGGGTTTTCCAAACTGCACAGCCAGAGGGAACAGTCCCCATAAGACTGCCCTTACTTCAGACAACTACTTCAAGTTTGGGGTTTTCCCAAAACCACTTTCAGATTCAATTATTTGCCAGAATGACTCACAAAACTCAGGAAAGCCTTATACTTACAATAACCAGTTGTGTGCTTGGTCACTCAATCATGCCCAACTCTTTGTGACCCCAGACTCTCCTGTCCATGGGATTCTCCAGGCAAGAATACTGGAGTGGGTTGCCATGCCCTCCTCCAGGGGATCTCCCAACCCAGGGATTGAACCCAGGTCTCTCAAATTGCAGGCGGATTCTTTACCATCTGAGCCACCAGGGAAGCCCAAGAGTACTGGAGTGGGTACTTACAATAACAGTTTTATTATAACAAAAGCATGCAAATTAAAACCAAAGGAAGAAACTTATGAGCAAAGTCTGTGTGTGTGTTGTCATTTCAGTCATGTCCAGCTCTGAGACTCTATGGACTGTAGCCTGCCAGGCTCCTCTGTCCATGGGATTCTCCAGGCAAGAATACTGGAGTGGGTTGCCATGCCCTCCTCCAGAGAGTCTTCCCACCAGGGATCAAACCCACATCTCTTATTAGCAGGTGGGTTCTTTACCACTAGCGCCACCAGGGATGCCCCAAGTGTTTAAATGCATTTCTTTTCTCATCATCAGAGACGTGTTACTCTACTGACATTCATGTGTGATAATATGTACAGAATATTGCCAACTAGGGAAACTAACCTGAGCTTTAATATTCAGAGATTTTATTGAGGTTTCATTACAGAGTCATGATCGGTTGAAATATTGCCCATGTGGTTGAATTCAATATCTAGACCTCTCTTTCCTTGAAGTTGGACTGATATCATGTGACCCTAAGTCCCACACCTCTAATATCATGCTTTGTCTTTCTTGCATGACTAACCCCCACCCTGAGTTACCTCATTAGGATTGAAATACCAGTTGTATTTCCAGGGGTCCTCCATAAAAAAGAAAGACATTCCTATTGCTCAGGAAATTCAAAGGGTTTCGAGGTTGTTTCCCAGGTACTGGGACAAAAGCCAGACCTCTCTTTGGAGGTCACATTTCTTACTATGCAGCAACATTGTTGGAAATAAATATACAGTATTGTTCATAAATAAAAGTTTAGGCTATCATGCATGGATCTGTTTCTGAACTCTGTTCTGTTTCATGATCTACTAAATGAAACTACAGAAACCTTTTATTTTCTATGTAAAATATTTTTGTAATACTTAATTGTTAAATAATGTGCATATAATACTTATAGGAATTATAAGGAAATATGATAAGAATTATCTGCCTATGTAAAAATAAAAAAACTCAACACAGTAGTTGGAACATAACATTTAGGAAAGTTTCCAGCAAATAGAGCAAAAAGACAAAGAGATAGAAAACAAGAGAGAAAAAGTAAGAAATTAGAGTACACGTTTAAGATGGTAACCCACTCCAGTTCTCTTGTCTGGAAAATCCCATGGATGGAGGAGCCTGGTAGGCTACAGTCCATGGGGTCGCAAAGAGTTGGATATGGCTGAGCAACTTCACTCACTTAAGAGGACTTATATCTGAATAGCAGTGTTTCTAGAAAGAGAGAAAGAGAAAAAAACTGGGGGTGGGGAGGGAGGAACAATCAATGGTGTAATTCAAGAACAGAATGAGCTGCCAGATTGAAGAGCCCATAAGTGGCTAGTACCATTTGAGGAACTGAGAGATTTTTACTGCATCCAGAGAGGAAAAAAGTTAAGTCAAATACAAAATTTAGGAATCAGAACGGCTTCTGACTTTTCATCAGCAGCACTTGAAGCCAAAATACAATAAAATTCTGAAGGATGTCATTTCTAGTCTAGAATTCTATGCTCAGCCAAATGACCAATTGAGTCTGCAAGTGAAAAAAAGTTCTTTTTCAAGTATATAAGTTCTCAGCATTTTTTTTTACCTATCATGTATCCTTTCTAAGAAAGCTGCTGAAGAATGTACTCCACTCAAAGAATAAATCAATGAAGAGGATCTAAAACAGGAGAGAGACAAGGATTTACCAGGAAGATGGTGAAGAGAAATCCCACAATAATAGCCTTTTACCAGATGTAGAGATTAACCAGTTCCATTTAGAGAAGAGTGACTCAAGAACAGATATGAGGGAATTCCCTGGTGGTTAGAACTCTGAACTTTCACTGCCAAGGGCACAGGTTAAATCCTTGATCAGGGAACTAAGTTCTACAAGCCACATGGTGCAACAAACAAAAAAGAAACAGATATGATAATTGTTACCACCAAAATCCCCACTGACATTATAGCCACATTTAATTCTAAAGGAGATCAGCCCTGGGATTTCTTTGGGAAGAATGATGCTAAAGCTGAAACTCCAATACTTTGGCCACCTCATGCAAAGAGTTGACTCATTGGAAAAGACTCTGATGCTGGGAGGGATTGGGGGCAGGGGGAAAAGGGGACGACAGAGGGTGAGATGGCTGGATGGCATCACTGACTCGATGGATGTGAGTCTGAGTAACCTCCGGGAGTTGGTGATGGACAGGGAGGCCTGGCGTGCTGCGATTTATGGGGTCGCAAAGAGTCGGACACAACTGAGCAACTGAACTGTACTGAACTGAAACTTAAGGATATGCTTATCTGTGTTTGTCGGGGCTTCACTGTATATTTAAGACAATTCCTGCTCATGTCCCAAAGTCCTGCCTCTAGAATCAGCTGAGAACCCTCATTTTACAACATCTCCATTTCTAAAGTGCTCTTCTTTGACCTATTGTTGAGAACTAGACATAAGCTATGATGAGCTTAGAAACAGAAAATACAAAGCAACCCTTTCCCTCTGTCTGTTTTACAGGGTGTTCAGTGCCTCACCCATACTGCAGATCTGCCAGATGCTGGATGTAGGTGAGCCCCCTTGGTTAGAGATTTACTTACCTGAAGCCAATGAAACTTTGGAACTTACGCTCCTTACTCATATACGTTCCTCCCAAAGCCCTGCACATAACTCAACATTTGTAATTTTGAATTCATACTCTTCTTAAAAGCGTTCTCCGAATTATATACTCTTTACACCCCACAAATCCTAGATCTGCTTCTACTTGAGACTTTTTCCTGTAACTTGCTCAGAAGAAGCTTTTAAAAACTCAGGAAAGCTAAAGTTATACTGTACCCTAGAGATGCTGCTGCTGCTGCTGCTAAGTCGCTTCAGTCGTGTCCAACTCTGTGCGACCCCATAGATGGCAGCCCACCAGGCTCCCCGGTCCCTGGGATTCTCCAGGCAAGAACACTGGAGTGGGTTGCCATTTCCTTCTCCAATGCATGAAAGTGAAAAGTGAAAGTGAAGTCACTCAGTCGTGTCCAACTCTTCGCTGCCCCAAGGACTACAGCCCACCAGGCCCCTCCATCCATGGGATTCTCCAGGCAAGAGTACTGGAGTAGGTTGCCATTGCCTTCTCCACTAGAGATGCTAGTCAGATTGTTTTCTTAGAACCATGCTTCCCTTCTGATAACAGCTACAGTGCTCTTTATACAGCTTTTTGTGTTTGTGTGTGCTATTCAAATCCAAGCAGTGGATTACTTAGGGATATATAATATGGAGAGTAAAACTGTGGTTACCTGGTCAGGGGAGAGCTGGCTGGGAGTAGTCAAGGGAAACAGAGCCTGGACAGGGCCACACAGCTGGGCTTCAGGCCCAGGTGTTCGTTTTATTATTTATCTTTAAACTGTGCATATACTCTTCTGTGAATGTGGAACATTTCATAATTTTAAAGGGCAAGGGGGATGCCTGCTGCTGCTGCTGCTGCTGCTAAGTCGCTTCAGTCGTGTCCGACTCTGTGCGACCCCAGAGACAGCAGCCAATCAGGCTCCACCGTCCCTGGGATTCTCCAGGCAAGAACACTGGAGTGGGTTGCCATTTCCTTCTCCAATGCATGAAAGTGAAAAGTGAAAGTGAAGTCGCTCAGTTGTGTCCAACTCTTAGCGACCCCATGGACTGCAACCCAGCAGCCTCCTCCGTCCATGGGATTTCCAGGCAAGAGTACTGGAGAGGGGTACCATTGCCTTCTCCAAGGCGGGGGTGAGGGGTGCCTAAAGGACATTATTTCCTTCCTTTATTGGGAACTAGAGACAATGAGTGAATAAAGAATCATCATCAATAGCAAGTTAAATACAAAAGGAAACCATAAATTTCTAACATTCTAACAGATAAAAATAAAGAAAAGCAACCAAAAAGTCCACCGTTCTGGTAAACATGGGCCTAGTTAGAGAGGAGAGTGCTTACTGCAATGAAGTCCACTGACTGAGCAGAGAAGGGGCAAAATCCAGCTGGGTTTCTAGAACTTCCTGGCACAAGAGCCTCTTGCTGGGGCCAAGTGTGTTAAGGGTCTGCTCCTCAGTTTTGCTTCTCCAAGAACTTGATTTTGGAGGTTCCCTTGGAGCTTCCCAGGCTTAAGGCTCCTCTTAAGGACCAGCCTCTTGGGAACTCCTTGAGGACATGAATCATGTTTTATCCACCTATAAATTCCTGGAGCCTGGCAAAGACTTACCTACAGCCACAGAATTAATAGATTTTTCTGGTGAGAAATAAAATATTGCCCGCCATACCAGTAAACAAAGGATGTCACACTTATCATTGATTGCAGCCACCCTGACAGTGAGCCCTAAGGATGTTCAGGATGAAAACAAGGAATGCTCACCATCTAGCCAGCCAGGACCAGACCCAGAGCCCTGGCAACTCTCAGGGGAGTGATTGAACCACTGGGACCAAACTCCTACTCACGAAAACCTGCTGACCGCCCAGGGACAAGCGGCTGATCGCTGTGCCCAAGGAGACTTCAAAACCCTGTGAGACCTGGACCATGGCAAGAAATAGTTTATATCTCAGAAGTTCTCATTGTGTCAAGGCAGCATGAATGCTTCATTTTCTGATCCACCATAAACCAGAAGAGATGCAGTTTAGAAAGATAGTGATGGAATCAAGCCCAGAGCAGAGACCTCCCAACAACCGCCTGCTTACTCTTCTGTTACACTCTCTGTGCCTCTGATCCCATCATCTGAGTAGCCCAGGGTCAAGGGCCTGCCACCCACCAGAGCAAGGTTATGAGTTTTCTATTGACATTTGTATAAGGTTACCTTTAGGTAATAGTCTCCCCCAGTGGCTCATTGATAAAGAAACAGCCTGGAGTGCAGGAGCAGCAGGAGACCAGAGTTCAATCCCTGGGTTGGGCAGATCCCCTGGAGGAGAGCATGGCAACCCACTCCAGTATTCTTGCCTGGAGAATCCCATGGACAGAGGAGCCTGGCGGGCTACAGTCCATAGGTTCGCAAAGAGTCAGACATGACTGAGGTGACTTTGCATGGCACCTCTCAGTCGATTCAGTCTTTCAGTCATGTCCGACTCTTAGTGACCCCATGGACTGCAGCACGCCAGGCCTCCCTGTCCATCACCAACTCCCAGAGTTTACCTAAACTCATGCGCATTGAGTCAGTGATGCCATCCCACCATCTCATCCTCTGTCATCCCCTTCTCCTCCTGCCTTCAACCTTTCCTACCATCTGAGTTTTATTTAATGAGTCAGTTCTTCACATCAGGTGGCCAAAATATTGGAGCTTCAGTTTCAGCATCAGTCCTTCCAATGAATATTCAGGACTAATTTGCTCTACTGCTACTGCTAAGTCGCTTCAGTCGTGTCCGACTCTGTGCGACCCCATAGACGGCAGCCCACCAGGCTCCCCCGTCCCTGGGATTCTCCAGGCAGGAACACTGGAGTGGGTTGCCATTTCCTTCTCTAATGCATTAAAGTGAAAAGTGAAAGTGAAATCGCTCACTTGTGTCCGACTCTTAGCAATCCCATGGACTGGAGCCTATCAGGCTCCTCTGTCCATGGAATTTTCCAGGCAAAAGTACTGGGGTGGGGTGCCATTGCCTTCCCCGAATTTGCTTTAGGATTGACTGATTTGATCTCTTTGCAGTCCAAGGAAGTCTCAAGAATCTTCTTCAACACCACAGTTCAAAACCATCAATTCTTCAGAGTTCAGCTTCCTTTATGGTCCAACTCTCACATCCATACATGACCACAGGAAAGACCATAGCCTTGACTAGGCGAACCTTTGTTGGCAAAGTAATATCTCTGCTTTTGAAGATGCTATCTAGGTTGGTCATAACTTTCCTTCCAAGGAGTAAGCGTCTTTTAATTTCATGGCTGCACTCACCATCTGCAGTGATTTTGGAGCCCAGAAAAATACAGTCTGACACTGTTTCCACTGTTTCCCCATCTATTTCCCATGTAGTGATGGGACCAGATGCCATGATCTTAGATTTTAGAGGAAAGTGAAAAGGCTGGCTTAAAACTCAACAGCAACTCTATATAACTGAAAGCAAAATAGCTATTGAGTGGATAAATAGTAAATACTCCTTCCTAAATTCTGTCTTTATAATGTGACAAGGATTGGGTGGGGGTGGGAATTCTAATGGGTTGTTTATTTTTCATTTATTTGCATAAATGCGTTTCTAAGCCCCCCAGCAAATATTATGAATTAATTAGTAGAATCTGTAGTAGCCAAATCATTATGTGCAGCATTGGGACATCCACAATAAAAATGAGGACTTGTTGTTTATTTTTAGCAACTGATACACCCTAGATTATAGGGGACTGGAATGCAAAAGTAAAAGTCAAAAAACACCTGGAGTAACAGGCAAATTTGGCCTTGGAATACGGAATGAAGCAGGGCAAAGACTAACAGAGTTTTGCCAAGAAAATGCACTGGTCATAACAAACACCCTCTTCCAACAACACAAGAGAAGACTCTATACATGGACATCATCAGATGGTCAACACCGAAATCAGATCGATTATATTCTTTGCAGCCAAAGATGGAGAAGCTCTATACAGTCAGCAAAAACAAGACCAGGAGCTGACTGTGGCTCGGACCATGAACTCCTTATTGCCAAATTCACACTTAAATTGAAGAAAGTAGGGAAAACCACTAGACCATTCAGGTATGACCTAAATCAAATCCCTTATGATTATACAGTGGAAGTGAGAAATAGATTTAAGGGCCTAGATCTGATAGATAGTGCGCCTGATGAGCTGTGGAATAAGGTTCATGCCATTGTACAGGAGACAGGGATCAAGACCATCCTCATGGAAAAGAAATGCAAAAAAGCAAAATGGCTGTCTGGGGAGGCCTTACAAATAGATGTGAAAAGAAGAGAAGCGAAAGCAAAGGAGAAAAGGAAAGATATAAACATCTGAATGCAGAGTTCCAAAGAATAGCAAGAAGAGATAAGAAAGCCTTCTTCAACAATCAATGCAAAGAAATAGAGGAAAACAACAGAATGGGAAAGACTAGGGATCTCTTCAAGAAAATCAGAGATACCAAGGGAACATTTCATGCAAAGATGGGCTCGATAAAGGACAGAAATGGTATGGACCTAACAGAAGCAGAAGATATTAAGAGGAGGTGGCAAGGATTCACAGAAGAACTGTACAAAAAAGATCTTCACGACCCAGATAATCATGATGGTGTGATCACTGACCTAGAGCCAGACATCCTGGAATGTGAAGTCAAGTGGGCCTTAGAAAGCATCACTCCGAACAAAGCTAGTGGTGGTGATGGAATTCCAGTGGAGCTATTCCAAATCCTGAAAGATGATGCTGTGAAAGTGCTGCACTCAATATGCCAGCAAATTTGGAAAACTCGGCAGTGGCCACAGGACTGGAAAAGGTCAGTTTTCATTCCAATCCCAAAGAAAGGCAATGCCAAAGAATGCTCAAACTACCGCACAATTGCACTCATCTCACACGCTAGTAAAGTAATGCTCAAAATTCTCCAAGCCAGGCTTCAGCAATATGTGAACAGGGAACTTCCTGATGTGCAAGCTGGTTTTAGAAATGGCAGAGGAACCAGAGATCAAATTGCCAACATCCGCTGGATCATGGAAAAAGCAAGAGAGTTCCAGAAAAATATCTATTTCTGCTTTCTTGACTATGCCAAAGCCTTTGACTGTGGATCACAATAAACTGTGGACAATTCTGAAAGAGATGGGAATACCAGACCACCTGATCTGCCTCTTGAGAAATCTGTATGCAGGTCAGGAAGCAACAGTTAGAACTGGTTATGGAACAACAGACTGGTTCCAAATAGGAAAAAGAGTTCATCAAGGCTGTATATTGTCACCCTGTTTATTTAACTTATATGCAGAGTACATCATGAGACACGCTGGACTGGAAGAAACACAAGCTGGAATCAAGATTGCCGGGAGAAATGTCAATAACCTCAGATATGCAGATGACACCACCCTTATGGCAGAAAGTGAAGAGGAACTAAGAAGCCTCTTGATGAAAGTGAAAGAGGAGAGTGAAAAAGTTGGCTTAAAGCTCAACATTCAGAAAACGAAGATCATGGCATCTGGTCCCATCACTTCATGGCAAATAGATGGGGAAACAGTGGAAACAGTGTCAGACTTTATTTTGGGGGGCTCCAAAATCACTGCAGATGGTGACTGCAGCCATGAAATTAAAAGATGCTTACTCCTTGGAAGGAAAGTTATGACCAACCTAGATAGCATATTGAAAAGCAGAGACATTACTTTGCCAACAAAGTTCCATCTAGTCAAGGCTATGGTTTTTCCAGTGGTCATGTATGGATGTGAGAGTTGGACTGTAAAGAAGGCTGAGCACTGAAGAGTTGATGGTTTTGAACTGTGGTGTTGGAGAAGACTCTTGAGAGTGCCTTGGACTGCAAGGAGATCCAATCAGTCCATTCTGAAGGAGATGAGCCCTGGGATTTCTTTGGAAGGAATGATGTTGAAGCTGAAACTCCAGTACTTTGGCCACCTCATGTGAAGAGTTGACTCATTGGAGAAGACTCTGATTCTGGGAGGGATGGGGGCAAGAGGAGAAGGGGATGACAGAGGATGAGACAGCTGAATGGCATCACTGACTCGATGAATGTGAGTCTCAGTGAACTCTGGGAGTTGATGATGGACTGGGAGGCCTGGCGTGCTGTGATTCATGGGGTTGCAAAGAGTCGGACACAACTGAGAGACTGATCTGATCTGATCTGATCTGACACCCTAGAAGCATGAAATGGTTTCCAGAACAAGGTGAAGTGTACATGGGTAGATATGTTATCCATGTCCCATTGTAGGAAAGCAGATATCCTAGTAATTGGTGTCCGTTATCCCAAGTCACAAAGAGACGAGATGAACATTGACGAGATGAACATTCTGTCCTCCTCTGACTTCTTCTGAAATAGGCAGGAGGGAGCATGAAAAGGGTACATAAGAGAGCCCTTCCCTTAATAATGAGACATAGGGCAGTCTGATTTCTAATCATTCATTAGCTGAGAAAATATTGCTGGAGTCCTCTTTATGTACAAGACTTTGCCTCGGGAGAAGAGGCAACACATCCAGCTAGACCCAGGAGCCCATCCTTTGCAAAGATGCTGACCGGACGGTACAAGGTGACGAGCAGACATAGGAGAAGGTGACTGCTGCCATGGATAGATGTGCTCCCAACTGAAGGCCTGAAAACCTGACTCCAGTCACAGCTTTGCCCCTAGTGTGCTGTGTGACTTCAGGCAAATGGCTTCATCTCTCTGGGTCTTTATATCCTTGGCTGTGGAATCAGAGGTGAGAAGACTTGCAGAAGAAACACAGCATGGATAAAGGTTCCATAATCCTTCTATACTTTGCTGTCTATGGCTGTCTGGCTCCCCACAGAGAACAGAACAGACCTTCCTCTCCTCACAGATCCACCCATCTCTTCCAAGTCTCCTCACTGTTTGCAAATGACCTGACTTCCCACTGCACATAAAAAAGAGAAATCTCTGATGGTGACTGTTTCACCCTCCCACCACTGCACCTGCATCATGCTCTTCCCATCATCCCTCGTGGACATGGAGAAAGCATCTTTTTTTGTCAGGGTCTTATGGCACATTCTCCAGTCGTTCCATCCTAAACACAACAAATATAAATTCTCTTCTGTCCCACATCTCCCTCTGGTTGCTAATGTCTCTCTTTGCTCCCTTCCCAAGGTTCCTGAAAGTTGTCTTCACTCCCTGTCTTGTTTCCTCACCTGTCAGTCATTCTTCAGCCCCCTCCAGTCTGGATCCCCCTACACCCACTTCCCCTGCAGCTGCATTTACCACCATTACCAGGACCTTTGTTACCAGAGCAACCTGTTCACACTTCCTCCAAGTTCTCGGCAGAGCACCCAGCCCAGCTGCCCACTTCCTCCTTCCTGAAGCACTCCATTTTCTTGGTTTTCAGTACCAAACGCTGGTGATTCCTATCTGGGTATTTCTTCGTTTCCTTTACCTGTTTCTCCCACTCTAGCTGATCATTGACCCAGTCCCAGGCTCATGCTCATCTCATCCTACTTTTCTTCCTAAGCAATCTCACTTTTTCTCAAGTTTAAATGAGAGCTCAGTCCCTTGCTTACCTGTTCACATGCATTTATTGAGCCTTTAGAATAGGCCAGATTTTATGAGTTTGAAGTCTGGAGAAGGCAATGGCACCCCACTCCAGTACTCTTGCTTGGAAAATCCCATGGACAGAGGAGCCTGGTAGGCTTCAGTCCATGGGGTCGCTAGGAGTCGGACACGACTGAGCAACTTCACTTTCACTTTTCACTTTCATGCATTGGAGAAGGAAATAGCAACCCACTTCAGTGTTCTTGCCTGGAGAATCCCAGAGACGGGGGAGCCTGGTGGGCTGCTGTCTCTGGGGTCGCACAGAGTCAGACACGACGGAAGCGACTTAGCAGCAGCAGTAGCAGTATGAATTTGAAGTCAGTTTGCTTCTCTATTTATTACTGATACACTTTATATATTGAAATCATATGACTCAGATTAGGACTAGAACTCACTGTCTTTTATAATTGAGATCACACATCTGGTCTCAGGACTTAATGAAGCTCAGGTTCTTGATGCCTCATTACAGAAATAATCCAGTGAGAGACAAAATGATAGATAAGAAGTGGATTTATTTAGAGAGAAAAGTACTCCACAGACAGAATGTGGACCATCTCAGAAGGTGAGAGTGGCATCAGGGTATAGGGTTGTGAGTTTTTATTGGGGTGGGTAACTTCATAGGCTAATAAGTGGGAGGAGTAGTCCAGCTATTTTGGGGAAGGGATGGAAATTTCTAGAAATTGGGCCACCACCCACTTGTTGACATTTTAGGGTCAGCCTTGGAACTGTCATGGTGCCTGTGGGTGTGTCGTTGAACACACCAATGTGCTACAGTAAGGATATACTGAGGCTCAAGGTCTAGTGGTAGTCTCGTTCACCATCTTGGACCTAGTTGGTTCTCACCAGTTTGTATCATGTCATATGGTTAATGTTATTCTTTTAAAGGTCATGCCCTACCCTCTTCCTTCCTGTTTCAATATTAGTGGAGAAACACAATTCGTTGCTGAAATAATCAAAAAGACTAAAAGAAGCAAGTAAAAATTAGCCATAATACCATTACCCAGAGATTACCACAGTCCACATTTTGACATATATTCTAGCCTTAATCCTCTTCATATAGCTATACTACTACTACTACTAAGTCACTTCAGTCGTGTCCGACTCTGTGTGACCCCATAGACGGAAGCTCACCAGGCTCCCCAGTCCCTGGGATTCTCCAGGCAAGAACACTGGAGTGGGTTGCCATCTCCTTCTCCAATGCATGAAAGTGAAAAGTGAAAGTGAAGTCGCTCAGTCATGTCCGACTCTTAGCGACCCCATGGACTGGAGCCCACCAGGCTCCTCCGTCCATGGGATTTTCCAGGCAAAAGTACTGGGGTGGGGTGCCATTGCCTTCCCCATCATATAGCTATGGTAGGTTTTTATTATAAAACTTGGGTGATATATTCTGTTTTGTAACTTGCATTTTTTCACCAACAATAAATCATGGACATTTTTTCATGTCAGCAAACATATTTTTAGAACATAGTTTTTATTGAATATACAGTACACTTTCACACAAATTTACCCCAATTTTTCAGCCTATTCTTCTGGTAGGCATGTAATTTGCCCTGATTTTCCCTTGTGGTTAAATCTTTACCAGTTTATATAATTATTACTTGGGATAAATATCTAACAAGAGAACTGCTGCGTCAAAACAGGAAGGAGGAGCTACCCTTCTAAGCCTGTGCTCAGGTAGCTGCCTTGACCAAGTGTCTGGCCACAACCTATTTGAAACCACAGTTGGAGGGTGTTTGATATCCCAAATCCCAGGCAATGTGCCAGGTTTCTTTGTTTTTGAATATGTCAAATTTTATCTTTGGGGGGTTCTTTATACAGGAAACTCTTTACTGTCTGAGCCACTAAGGAATGAACAGAAACTACTATTGCAGCTCCTAGCCTATTACCATTTTGAATTAGCCAAGTCTTTAATTTGATTCTGTGACAGTGCCAAAGGCCCTGACGTGTGACTGTCTCTCATACTAATTTGACCTCAAAGAGCTCAGTTTCCTGTGGGCTGCAGTGTTGGGAAGGGAGCACAGTGGGCAGGAGCCCACACAGTTAGCCTAAATATCATGCAGACTGTGGCAAATCTTATGATAAAGTGCCTTGACTGAGAACAGGGTAAGTTAGGGTTTCGGAAGGTGGTTTTGAGAGCCAGGGGGCAAAGAAAAGACTTGGACACAGGCCCAGAGATGTGGGGAGACTTTGGGGGTAAAAACCTTCTGGCCATCATGAATAGAATGTTAGTGTTTGTGGGTGTGGGTGCGTGCACGTGTGTGCATACGCACACCCAGGGCATATTTAAGAGAAGATGGTTTACTCTTGTGGAAAGTCTAGATGGTGTGAGGTTTTGAATCAGAGGCCACCAGGGTTAACCCCTGTACTACAGGCAACAGGAAACTAAGGAAAGACTTTAAAAAATAATGCACAGCCTGGGCAGGGCAGTACATCCAAGAACAAAAACAGAAATCAACCCCAAATATTCATTGGAAGGACTGATGCTAAAGCTGAAGTTCCAATACTTTGGCCACCTGATGCGAAGAGCCAACTCATTGGAAAAGACCCCAATGCTGGGAAAGAATGAGGGCAGGAGAAGGGGATGACAGAGAATGAAATGGTTGGATAGCATCATAGACTCAATGGACATGAGTTTGAACAAACTCTGAAATGTAGCAAAGGACGGGGAAGCCTGGCGTGCTGCAGTCCATGGGGGTCACAAAAAGTTGAACACAACTGAACGACTAAACAACAACAATATTGGGCTATATTGTCCCAACATTGTTCTCAGCCTGTCTACTGGTCAGAGGAGCAGAGATGTCAGCCTGTCCCCTCAGCCTGACAAGTACACTCCCAGAAGCATCGAGAATACTCAGTGGGTCTTCATTTTTGATCCAGGCAATATTTAACTGTATTGAGCCTCCAGATCTGTCAACCTGTCCTGCAGGGCTGCTGCTGCTGCTGCTGCTAAGTCTCTTCAGTCATGTCCGACTCTGTGCGACCCCATAGGCGGCAGCCCAACCAGCTCTGCTGTCCCTGGGATTCTCCAGGCAAGAACACTGGAGTGGGTTGCCATTTCCTTCTCCAATGCATGAAAGAGAAAAGTGAAAGTGAAGTTGCTCAGTTGTGTCTGACTCTTAGCGATCCCATGGACTGCAGCCCACCAGGCTCCTCCATCCATGGGATTTTCCAGGCAAGAGTACTGGAGTGGGGTGCCATTGTCTGGAGGTCAGTTGTAGTTATTTCAGGAGTTTGGTGCTCTAAGGGGAAAGAGAGTAAAGAGAGAGACTGTGAAGGCCCAGAGTACAATTTCTGGAATGCATGGGGTCCTGGCTTGGTGTCCAGAGAAGTCACAATAGAATCACAGAATCTGTTGCTGGGAGAGGGAAGGTGGCCCAAGGGGCAGAGGGCAGTGGTGGGGCGGGAGTGGGGGGCAGTTTAGAAAGTTTATCTGGGGTGCAAAATTGCTAGTTCCTTTTGTGGCTGCTCCGAATATAGCAGTCCTCCGCTCTTCCCTCTAATCTCGGTGTGGCCACCACGACCTTCCAACTTGGCTGCATCCAGACGGCCCACAGAAATTGTAGTCGAAATCCAGAACTCACAGTAGGACACACCCTGCAGCCCCACACAGTCTGATGAGCCTCGCCGTGTGCAATTCTTTTTCAAGGGGACACATTTTAAGGAGTTAAAGCGTGCATTGCATTCTCTTCCACTTGCAGTTTTTCCCTGTTCCTATAGGAGAGAGAGAGAGTCCTGAAGCCTGAGAAAAAAGGTGTGTGGCTGAGGATTCATCACAAGGCTGGTCTCGCTTGCCTTTGCCCAAAAAGAAAAACTCCCTGGAGAACTCAGGACCCAGCACTATAATTAAACTTCTGACCCAGAGATGGCACTGACAGGGGCAAAGCTGGGGAAACCCTGTCTGCAGCCTCCCTATGGAGCACAGAGGCTGCAGGGGAAACCCTGGGAGTTCATTTCTTTCCACTGGAATTGTCTACTGAATGCAAATAATCTCTAATTTGCTACAACACCAAGAAACTGGAAGAAACCCTGTGTCAATCAATGCATACTGCCATTTACCCTGCCAGCAAACCTCTGCCTAGCTTGGTACAAGATGTTACTGCTGTTGCAATCAGGAATGAGGGATTTAGCAATCACTGATGGGAAACTCATGCTCATTATTTTAAAAAGAAACCTACATTTTTCAGATTTTCCTTTTCTCTTTCAGCCAGCCTTTTCTGGAAAAAGTCACAAAGTCAAATCCTGTTTGACTCTTTTTCTCTCATCCTCTGGGTCTTTTTCTCTCATCCTCTGGGTCTCTATGGGAGGGGCTGGGAACTGACCTGGGAGTCTCCTCTAATCTCTGTGTCTATGTTGGAATTTGTCTGCATCTTTTGTATTTTTGTGTTACAAAGCTTATAAAAATGGGAATATTTCATCTATCCCGAAGGAAAGATCTATGGGGTGCATATTAAGTATGTTAAGATCAAAAGAGCAATGGCCCCTGAATGGCTCACAATTAAATAATCTGGCAGTCAGAAGAGCTTTACAGAGGAGAGGAATACTATGATAATGAACATGCCTGGGGGGCTCCCTTCGATTTGAGGCATCCGATTCTAATTTCCTCTATAGGAGCCCCAGAGAAGGAAATGACAACCAACTCCAGTATTCTTGCCTGGAGAATTTCATGGACAGAGGAGCTTGGCAGGATATAGTCCTTGGGGTTCCAAAGAGTCAGACACAACTGAAGCAACTCAGCATGCATGCATGCCAACATCCCATAAGCATCTCCCACCTCACCCTCTCTTCCCCAAAGCCGTGTCTCTCATCTTTACCTCTGTAAATCAAAACCCCAGCTGCTCAGGCCTCAAACCTTGAATCCATCTTATATTCC
Organism: Tragelaphus eurycerus; assembly: GCA_935064755.1. Taxonomy (NCBI): domain Eukaryota; kingdom Metazoa; phylum Chordata; class Mammalia; order Artiodactyla; family Bovidae; genus Tragelaphus; species Tragelaphus eurycerus. The sequence goes on along the minus strand of CAKXYN010000018.1, from coordinate 25,628,012 downwards.
TGTTTACTCCTCGCATTATAAGTAAACCACCTTGCTTGCTTTACCTCCAAAATGTATTCAGAATCTCTCTCACGTCTTCTTTCTGCTATCCTAGAGCAAGACATTATTATCCCGCTTCTGGAGTATTCCAGAACCCTCTTACCTAACCTCCTACAATCTACAGGAATCCTTTTACAAAATGAGTCAGTTCAGTTCAGTTCAGTCACTCAGTCGTGTCCTACTCTTTGCGACCCCATGAATCGCAGCATGCCAGGCCTCCCTGTCCATCACCAACTCCTGGAGTTCACTCAGACTCATGTCCATCAAGTCAGTGATGCCATCCAGCCATCTCATCCTCTGTTGTCCCTTTCTCCTCTTGCCCCCAATCCCTCCCAGCATCAGAGTCTTCTCCAATGAGTCAACTCTTCGCATGAGGTGGCAAAAGTACTGGAGTTTCAGCTTCAGCATCATTCCTTCCAAAGAAATCCCAGGATTGATCTCCTTCAAAATGGACTAGTTGGATCTCCTTGCAGTCCAAGGGACTCTCAAGAGTCTTCTCCAACACCACAGTTCAAAAGCATCAATTCTTCGGCGCTCAGCCTTCTTCACAGTCAAACTCTCACATCCATACATGACCACTGGAAAAACCATAGCCTTGACTAGATGGACCTTTGTTGGCAAAGTAATGTCTCTGCTTTTCAATATGCTATCTAGGTTGGTCATAACTTTCCTTCCAAGGAGTAAGCGTCTTTTAATTTCATGGCTGCAGTCACAATCTGCAGTGATTTTGGAGCCCCCCAAAATAAAGTCTGACACTGTTTCCACTGTTTCCCCATCTATTTCCCATGAAGTGATGGGACCAGATGCCATGATCTTCGTTTTCTGAATGTTGAGCTTTAAGCCAACTCTTTCACTCTCCTCTTTCACTTTCATCAAGAGGCTTTTTAGTTCCTCTTCACTTTCTGCCATAAGGCTGGTGTCATCTGCATATCTGAGGTTATTGATATTTCTCCCGCCAATCTTGATTCCAGCTTGTGTTTCTTCCAGTCCAGCGTTTCTCATGATGTACTCTGCATAAAAGTTAAATAAGCAGGGTGACAATATACAGCCTTGCCTGCTGCCTGCCTGCTAAGTCACTTCAGTCGTGTCCGACTCTGTGCGACCCCATAGACGGAAGCTCACCAGGCTCCCCTGTCCCTGGGATTCTCCAGGCAAGAACACTGGAGTGGGTTGCCATTTCCTTCTCCAATGCATGAAAGTGAAAAGTGAAAGTAAAGTCGCTCAGTCGTATCCGACTCTTAGAGACCCCATGGACTGTAGCCTACCAGGCTTCTCCATCCATAGGATTTTCCAGGCAAAAGTACTGGAGTCGGGTGCCATTGCCTTCTCCGACAGCCTTGACATACTCCTTTTCCTATTTGGAACCAGTCTGTTGTTCCATGTCCAGTTCTAACTGTTGCTTCCTGACCTGCATACAGATTTCTCAAGAGGCAGATCAGGTGGTCTGGTATTCCCCTTCTCTTTCAGAATTTTCCACAGTTGATTGTGATCCACACAGTCAAAGGCTTTGGCATAGTCAATAAAGCAGAAATATATTTTTTCTGGAACTCTCTTGCTTTTTCCATGATCCAGCAGATGTTGGCAATTTGATCTCTGATTCCTCTGCCTTTTCTAAAACCAGCCTGAATATCAGGAAGTTCACGGTTCACATATTGCTGAAGCCTGGCTTGGAGAATTTTGAGCATTACTTTACTAGCGTGTGAGATGAGTGCAATTATGCAGTAGTTTGAGCATTCTTTGGCATTGCCTTTCTTTGGGATTGGAATGAAAATTGACCTTTTCCAGTCCTGTGGCCACTGCTGAGTTTTTCAAATTTGCTGGCATATTGAGTGCAGCACTTTCACAGCATCATCTTTCAGGGTTTGAAAGAGCTCAACTGGAATTCCATCACCTCCACTAGCTTTGTTTGTAGTGATGCTTTCTAAGGCCCACTTGACTTCACATTCCAGGATGTCTGGCTCTAGATGAGTGATCACACCATCGTAATTATCTGGATCGTGAAGCTCTTTTTTGTACAGTTCTTCTGTGTATTCTTGCCACCTCCTCTTAATATCTTCTGCTTCTGTTAGGTCCATATCATTTCTGTCCTTTATTGAGCCCATCTTTGCATGAAATGTTCCCTTGGTATCTCTGATTTTCTTGAAGAGATCTCTAGTCTTTCCCAGTCTGTTGTTTTCCTCTATTTCTTTGCATTGATCGCTGAGGAAGGCTTTCTTATCTCTTCTTGCTATTCTTTGGAACTCTGCATTCAGATGCTTATATCTTTCCTTTTCTCCTTTGCTTTTCGCTTCTCTTCTTTTCACAGCTTTTCACAGTAAGGCCTCCCCAGACAGCCATTTTGCTTTTTTGCATTTCTTTCTCCATGTCACACCTGAGCAACACGTGGGATCTTAATTCCTCCACCCCCAGGGATTGAACCCATGCCTTCTGCAGTAGAAGTGCAGAGTCTTAACCACTGGACCACGAGGGAATTCCCCACAATATGAGTCAGATCAGGTCAAACCCGCTCCAGGCTTTGTTTCCACTGATCTGGCCCCCTCCCCCTGATGCTGTCCTACCCCTGGCTCACTCTGCTCCAGCCACTCTGGCCTCTTCCTCCAATAAGGCAAGCACTTTTCATCTTGGCAGTATCTACTCTTCTTCCAGTACTCTGGCCCCCTGATATGAAGAGCTGACTCACTGGAAAAGACACTGATGCTGGCAAAGATTGAAGGCAGGAGGAGAAGGAAGGGGACGACAGAGGATGAGATGTTGGATGGCATCATTGACTCCATGGACGTGAGTTTGAGCAAGCTCTAGGAGTTGGTGATGGACAGGGAAGCCTGGCATGCTGTGTCCATGGGGTTGCAGAGTCAGACACAATTTAGCAACTTACAACAACTCTTCCACCAGATATCTGGGTGGTTTGTGTCTTTCACTTTCTTAATGTCTCAACTGAAATGTCACCTTATCAGAGAGGCTCCACCTACCCACATTAAAAACCAGCATCTCCTCCCTTCATTGTTCTGTAAGCTCCCTTATCTTTGTTTTTCTTCATTGCACTTATCACCACTCAGCATTTTATTTATTCACTTATTTGACTATTGTTGGGCATCCCCCCATCATAATATAAACTCAGTAGGGGCAAAATCTTGGCTAATGAATCCCCACTGCTTGGCACCTACTAGGTGTTCAATTGATTTGTGTTAAACCTGGGCTTAGAAGACTCTTAGGGTTCATTCTGTCCAAATGTATCACTTTATACATAAGGATACCAAGGCCAGAGGGGGACTGGATTAGAGGAGGCCCCTTAGAAGATTAACAGCTGTGCTGGAACAAGTGTCCAAGTGCCTTGCCCCCAGCCAGTTCTACTCACCTCAGCCACATTGAAGAGCGCAGCCTAAGATCACACCCAGCACGCGTGTATCAGCATGTATCATTCAATGTTCACTTTGCTCTGTGTGATACACTCTGATGCTTATGATGATTCTCACTCTATTTCACTTTTTTTGAAAGCTGCTGATCAGATTGTTAAATTAATTTCATGACCTATTAAAGGATTATAACCTACCATTTAAAAAACTGTACACTATACTACAGGGTAAAAAATACATATACATCTTTCTATCTTTTTTTCCTTTTTTAATAGTGCTATAAGTATGGCCACATACTTATTATTTATTTCAAGAGTTTTAAAAGTAACAGAAGAAAATCATGTATTGATAGTCATTCCATAGTGAGTGTGACTACATAAAGCAACAAAAGAAATACCTGAGATCTGTTTCTAGGCTCTCGTGTCTCAGTATATTAATTTTGAAATATCCCCTTGTTTCTGATTCCATTCCTGTCTCCAAGTTTTCAGCTTTGGGTTTCATGCTATGCCATATCATATTCATTTTCTTGGTTTTCTGTACCAGGTCATGCTTATAAATTGCTTCTTTGTACTTGCAGTTAGAACAGTGCATTCCAAAAGGAGGCAGGGGGAATGGTGAGGGTTTTCACATAGCTGACTTTGTTTTGACAATCATGGTATCTGATGGAGGGGGCACCAAGTACAGCCCCACACCAGTCTCATTGTACACACCGACCGCTTGGAACTTCCGGGGGTGGGGAGATTCATACAAGCATGGGGGCGAGAGACTGAAAAGCTGGTCAAGCTCAGGACAAGAAATAAATGGTTATGCAAAGCACAGAGGTCAAGGTCATATTAAAAATCAAGTATGTAAAATATTGGCTCTGGCACAATAACTCTCTGGTCTAAATTTATCCCAGTCTTCCAACCCTCACGGGACTGACAGAGCAGCTAGTGTTACCACTCAAGAAAAAGGCAGAACAATGTCTGAATCTGTATCTACAAGCAATCACAGAGGAAAGATGCCAAAAACTCCACCTGGCGCCTTCAGAGGCTGCAAAATTGCTCCAGGTCATCAGATATAAACTCTGCTTTATATCAACAAACAGAGTTTGTTTATAAACAAGAAAAGTTTACCATCTCCATTATGGTGGTTGTTGTCACCCCCGTGGCTGGGATATTGTGGAGAGTGGACCACCTGGCTTAGACCTTACCACATCTCACTGAGGATGGGAGGAAGACCAGGGGAGACCTGAGACTCACATACTGGTTATTTTCCAAGTGCGTCTGCCACACATTCCTGGCCCTGCTCTGGGCCCTCTGGGCTCGGTAGCCACATCACCAAGCTTCTGTTCCTTTGGCTTCTTATTGAGTTGGGCAGGAGACTCCATGCTGACAAATTTATTCCTTACTCCTTAATACCACCTTCCTTCCTGCTTTACTGCTCTTTTGGGAGTGATATCGTTCATTCGTGGCTCTGGTTCCTAAGTGGAGGCCCCTCTCCCAGGACTCTAGCTCTCATGGAGTCCTGCCACAGAGTCTCCTCGCCTTACCCTTCAGTCTCAGTCCTAGTCCTAGGGTGCCCACCACTCTCTGCTGGTCCCATAACTCTGGACACACCTTTTGTAAACAGTCCCTTCGTTAAGCTCTTTTTCTCCGCACTCCCCACCGCACTACACACCTAAGTACGCACTGTTGCCTGCTGGGATCCTGACTCATGTATTTGGACTCACACCCATGGATGCTCTAGGCTTCCTTCACACCCAGGATCTCACAGAGGTCCCCACAGGCAGAACGCTTTGCTGCCTTGAAATCTGACCTCTGGCCGTCGCACACGCCCTTGGGTCTCTCCCTCTACCCTCTCAGGTCCTGCTTTTTGGGGATAGTTGCCAGCAGCTGCTCAGCTGAAGTTGTCACTGAATTTGTTAGGCAGTGTGGAGCAGGATCAGATAGGGCCACAGGTCACAGCAATAACTCCAGGGTTTTCAGGCCTCATTCCTTTCCAAGGGCGCAGGAACAGTAGAAGTGGACTGGTTAAAGCTAGTCCTCAGGCAAAGTAGACTGAAGCCTGGAAAGAACATGAAAGACCATCTTGGCCAATCCACTCCCTTTGCAGTTAGGGAAACTAAGGCCCTAACTGCTGGAAAGGTAAGAGGGTAAGGTACCAGAGATGCAGGGTGAGAATTCAAAACTTCTGAATACTCATCGGATCCCAGTGTTGGAAGGAGCATTAAAGGTACAGTCACAGTGAAAGAGTGAAGGGCCTTGCCATTTACAGGGAGGGGTTTGGTGATCTCCGGGCCTCATCTGAACCAGGAATAGTCCAGACAGGGCAGCAGGGTGTGACTTGGAGTGAGGAGGCCCCCTTCTGCTGGGGTCACAACATCTCCCCACTCCTGACACTGGCCCGTGGCCAACCTCCTGAGAGCCACACAAGTGTGGGTGGCATGGCCTCCCCTACTTTGTGGGTCAGGCCTACAGTAGAGGGTTGGCTGTGTTCCCCAGCCAGGCTCACTTCCTGGGCCCATGGCTGCACTAGGTTTCCGGGTCCCTGGAGGTGAGGTGGGGCCCCATGACTAATCCTCACCAACAGAAGCAAGTGAAAGCTATGGGTCAACTCCCATTCATGGCAATGAAGAAAAAGCTTTACTTTCTCTTCTGCCCATCTGGCTGGACATGAAGGATTCTAAGATGGTGCTGTTACCAGATGGACTCAACCAGGATGCCTGTGTCCCTGGAAGACACCCACAGCAGACTATAGGAATGAGACATAAACAAGCCTTTGTTGGGACTTCCCTGATGGTCCTGTGGCTGAAACTCCATGTTCCCAATGCAGTCAGGCCAAGTTTGATACCTGGTCAGGGAACTAGACACCATGTGCTACATACAACTTAGAGTTTGCATGCCTCAACCAAAACCCAGGACAGTCAAATAAATAAATAATAAAAAATAAATATTTAATAAATAAATATATAAGCCTTTGTCCTCACATAGGAAGGGTGGAGGAAGATGATTAGCAGCTAGAGGTAACTACCCTGTTTAATAGAGAAATTGAGGAAATTTACAGGTGACCCACCAATCCCCACAATCCTTCAGGCTTCATCTTTCAAAGACATCTGAGAGCTCCCATTTCTGCCCAGGTGTCTCTGCAGTGTATCCCATCTTCCCCTCCCTGCCTTTCTTTTCCCTCTCTCCCGCCACTTATCTCCTGATCAGCTTAAACAGACCCACCTAGAGAGTGGGTCTTCTTCCGTTGGAAGTGCCCTTCACAGTCTGCCAGAACCACTTGTTGAAGGGCCCACTGATCCTCTCCAGTCCTGCTCCTACAATTGCCTGGATCCCCACAGTCATTACTGGGCCACTTTTCTGACGGCAAAGCTGCTGATGAATAGCAAATGCATGCAGAAGTCTCCATTATCTCCTTTATTGTTTCAAAGGGACAATAAATTAAGAGCACTATTTACAAGTTTTTGATAATAACTACAATAATAGCAGTGACAGAGATGATAACCTGCCTTTTTTTTCCCATTGTAGAAGCTTCCAGCCATTCACCCTAGCCATCTCTTAAAATAGAGTCCTTCCTATCTTGACTCTTCCCTTTTGGGACATGACCTGGGTTTCTATGTTTAATCTCCAAGATTCTGGGGTGGTACCCACATAGAGATTTTTTTTTTAATTGCTTGAGGCCAGAGGGGATTTTTATGCTGAGAAGACAATGAAATCTGTGCTTTTTCCCACAAAAGAGGAAGAAATGTTTCAGGGGACACCACACCTAAACATCCTGGGCATTTCCAGCAAATCTCAGCAGAGGATGAGATAGTTTGGGAGAAATACTGAAACTAAGGCCGATAGCACTCATGGTCAGTTTTGTTTTGTTTTTTAAAAAATCAGTGTAGGTGGTCAATTGAGTTACATTAGTCTGTTATCAGTTTCTCTTGACTGGATCTTGAGTTCTTAAAAGGTAAAAATCTTTAGTGAGATGATCTTGTCTGATTACGGAATGGCCTTAGTAATGAGTGAGTGAGGGAGTTAGTGACTAAATGAATGAATTTATAACCTAATGACCTGAGAGCCATGGGCAGTGGGCTTGCCAGAGTCAGGAGACCCGGGCCCTAGCCTTGACCCTGTTATGAACCTAACCACGTGATTGTAAGCAAGTCACTTCCGCACACTGATACTTGGTTTCATTGCTTGTAAAATGAGGGCCTTGGACTAGACCAGTGCTTCTCATACCTCCATGTCAACACAGGTCGTCAGGGGATCTTGTTAAATGCAAACTCTGATTCAGGAGGTCTGGGGTGGTGTTCTAAGATTCTTCATGTTTAATAAGCTTCTTCTGCTGCTGCTTCAGTCGTGTCCGACTTTGTGTGACCCTGTAGATGGCAACCCACCAGGCTCCTCTGTCCCTGGGATTCTCCAGGCAAGAATACAGGAGTGGGTTGCCATTTCCTTCTCCAATGCATGCATGCATGCATGCTAAGTCACTTCAGTCGTGTCTGACTCTGTGAGATCCAGGCTCCTCTGTCCACAGGATTCTCCAGTCAAGAATACTGGAGTGGGTCATTCTTCTGGTCCATAGCCACACTTTGTGTAGCAAGAGTCGTGATCTCCAAGGTCCCTTTGTTAATATTCAATGGCTCAATTCTTAACAAATTAGAATAGTCAGTTTATTCACCACTCAGCAGCCAGACTCCTTATAAAAGTTGAGTTTGACCCTTTGGTGGTTTCTCATATCATTCAGAATAATATCCACTTTTCATAATGTGGAACTACAAAGCCCTACATGATCTGATTCCACTTCATCACTTCTATGGCACCTTCCTCTACCTCTTCTTCCCCTTGCTTATATATATTCCAGCCGGATCTCTTTGCTGTTCCATCCATGCTCTTGCCCCAAAGGCTTTGAATGTGCGTTCCCTCCACTTGGAATACTGTCCCCCTGCCCACCCTCCCTCCCCTGCCTCCTGCTGTAGTTTGGTCTTTGTTCAAATGTAACCTTATCAGAAAGAACTTCTCTGATCACCCTCTAAAAATATTCCCCATTTTCATCTATTACTCTTTAACCTCTTACTCTGCTTAATTTTCATTCATAGCAAATCTTGACTTCTAACATCTTGCATAAAGATTTTTGCAGTTAACAATTGTCTTATTTATTAAATGGTTTTTAAAATTATTGTCTATTGATTCAGTTATCTGTCTATTGTCTTTCTCCTCCTCTAGCACATGAGCTCCACAAGAGCAAACATTTGGTCTATTTTACCCACTGCTATCTTCCCAGGACCTGACCGATGTCCAACCATCATTTGTTGAATGTGCGCATAAAGAAAGAGATGAATAGAAAAGTGAGAAGTGGTTACACTGTTAAAAAATAAAAAGGAGTCCCTATGGCATCATCACTACATGGGAAATAGATGGAGAAACAGTGGAAACAGTGTCAGACTTTATTTTTCTGGGCTCCAAAATCACTGCAGATGGTGACTGCAGCCATGAAATTAAAAGACGCTTACTCCTTGGAAGGAAGGTTATGACCAACCTAGATAGCATATTCAAAAGCAGAGACATCACTTTGCCAACAAAGGTTCGCCTAGTCAAGGCTATGGTCTTTCCTGTGGTCATGTATGGATGTGAGAGCTGGACTGTGAAGAAAGCTGAGCGCCGAAGAATAGATGCTTTTGAACTGTGGTGTTGGAGAAGACTCTTGAGAGTCCCTTGGACTGCAAGGAGATCCAACCGGTCCATTCTGAAGGAGATCAGACCTGGGATTTCTTTGGAGGGAATGATGCTAAAGCTGAAACTCCAGTATTTTGGCCACCTCATGCGAAGAGTTGACAGTTCTCCAATGATGGAGAACTCCCCAAGATTCTCCAATGATGGAGAAGACTCTGATGCTGGGAGGGATTGAGGGCAGGAGGAGAAGGGGACGACAGAGGATGAGATGGCTGGATGGCGTCACTGACTTGATGAATGTGAGTCTGGGTGACCTCCGAGAGCTGGTGATGGATAGGGAGGCCTGGCGTGCTGCGGTTCATGGGGTCGCAAAGAGTCGGACACGACTGAGCGACTGATCTGATCTGATCTGATGGCATCATCCAACCCTTCTGTACCCTCTCTATCAACAAGAAAAACTGAGTCTCCGAGACCCTAAAGACTGCTGGATGGAAGAAAGGAGTTTGCAGAGAGAATGGCTTGCAGCCCACCTTAGCCCCAGAGCAGTTTCTGTTCTTACAACTCACTGGACTCTCCTTTGCAGCCACTGTCATGTAGTGAGTATATATTACCCTCGCCCTGGTGGAGAAGTGGATACACCATTTAGATCATACCACACTAACTCTCCTTCCTCTGTTCTAGGGACACCACTAGCTTTTGACTGTGATTTGACTGCCCACACTGACTGCTGCAAGGAGAAAGAACAGGCGGTCAGGCTGAGCCGAATGCCCACTTCACCCGGCATGTACATGTCTCATTATAAATTAATAGCTTGGCATTCTGCTTTATCCCCTTCAGTCTCCTCTGAGTGACTCAGCTTTCTGAGACTGATTAACTCTGGGACCCAATGGGATCAAGTTTCTGAACCTTCAAAGCCAGAGCCTGAACAGTGGCTGCTTCTATAATATGTTGCTGCTCTGTGAAGGTTCATAGCAGGTGGGCAACTGGCCCTTCCCAGGCACCATGCAACATCACTGAAGGATTTGTTCAGCATTTTCCCACAAACCCAGCAACTCCACTTAGAGAAGTCTCTTGTGACCCCATGGACAGTAACTCAGCAAGCTCCTCTGTCCATAGGATATCCAGGCAAGAATACTGGAGTGGGTAGTAATTCCCTTCTCCAGGGGGGTCTTCCCAACCCAGGGAGTGAATTCCAGTCTCCTGAACTGCAGGCAGATTCTTTACTGTTTGAGCCACCAGGGAAGCCCATATTAAAGAGATATCTGGATAAATATGTAGAGATGTAGAAAAGTGCATTGTCATCTTCTCTCTTCCTCAGCTGAAGTGATGGTGGGGTACTTCTGTATCCTACGCTGTTCCCAGAATGTGGATGGGTCCTAGACTCCTCTATTCCCCACTTTCTATAGCACCCCTAGGAATTAACTGATGGTTGTGTCGCTTATTATAATTGTGAGGGGAAGTGTTGGTGACAGCCAAGTTGGTTAAGTAATCTATACCCAAAGCTAGGAAATGAATGAACTCTTGGCCTCATCTAGTGACCAAGTTATGACCAACCTAGATAGCATATTGAAAAGCAGAGACATTATTTTGCCAACAAAGGTTCGCCTAGTCAAGGCTATGGTCTTTCCTGTGGTCATGTATGGATGTGAGAGTTTAACTGTGAAGAAGGCTGAGCGCCGAAGAGTTGATGCTTTTGAACTGTGGTGTTGGAGAAGACTCTTAAGAGTCCCTTGGACTGCAAAGAGATCCAACCAGTCCATTCTGAAGGAGATCAGCCCTGGGATTTCTTTGCAAGGAATGATGCTAAAGCTGAAACTCCAGTACTTTGGCCACCTCATGTGAAGAGTTGACTCATTGGAAAAGACTCTGATGCTGGGAGGGATTGGGGGCAGGAGGAGAAGGGGATGACAGAGGATGAGATGGCTGGATGGCATCACTGACTCGATGGACGTGAGTCTGAGTGAACTCAGGGAGCTGGTGATGGACAGGGTGGCCTGGCGTGCTGCGATTCATGGGGTCACAAAGAGTTGGACACGACTGAGGGACTGAACTGAACTGAACTGAGTGACCAAGGAATTAGGCAGCTGTGTCTCAAGCTCCAGGAGTGCAGTCCTTGTCACAGAGTAGCAATTGACCTGAGTGATTTGAGGTCTGGACCAGAGGTTTGTTGAGTCCTCAATTCTGGCTACTGCTGTGGACAGGGCAGAAGCAGTTTTGCAAGCTGATTGGGAAGTCAGCCAAGGTCAGATGGCTTCCAGTCACTGGCTACTCCTGGAGTCCTTTCCCTGGAGTATGGCAGCTTCTCCAGCAAACCAGAGGCTTCTTTAAGCTCCCTTTCCCAGTGGAGAATACAGAGCCCTCCTTCCACCCACTCACATTCCAGGGAGCCTTAGCCCTGCAATCACCCTCATCACCACTTTATAGCAGCAAGTTTCTTTTAGTTTTCAGAGATGATATACACCCTTCAAAGGGTGACTGAGATGACTTCTTTCCCCGAAGCAGGAAATAATTCCCCATATTAGTAAGAAAACTGAGAACAACTAATCCATCCATCAGTCAGCATCTGACTCATCACATTAAGGTGTATCATACAGCCATTAAAATACAGAGAGAAGAATGAGACAAAACTGTCACCTAAAGTCAGTCCCAATTTTACAAAAATATAGATGTGCAAGTGGAAACATACGTTCGTGGAGAAATAATTAAATGATATCAAAATGCTAACTATGGTTATCTCTGAGTGGTGAGATTTCTGGTAAGCTTTTTTTCTTCTTACTTTTTTTATACTTCTCTGTATTATTTGAAATTTTACAAAAAGTATGTTTATTTTATTAGAGGGGAAAAACTATTTTCAGTTTGGAAGAAAAAACTTTCATTCAGTTTTGTGTACTCCAGCAAAATGCTAGAGTAGTTGCTGGTACAAGGTACCACGAGACAAAGCTGAGAGCAGCGTGAACTCTGCCCATTATTTGCAGGACCAGTGTGCCCTGGATTAGATGACCTCTTCGTAGGTCTTCCTATTTCAAGAATCTATGATTTGAAGACGCCAAACAGTATCTCCAGATCAAACCTATTTATAAGAATCATTTCCTTCATAATGAGTTGGAACTTCCACTAACTGCTAGTGTGTTTGGATGACATCATCTCTGAGATTTATGTGAAACGACTCCTTTTCCTTGATGTTATCAAGGAGTTTCAGCAGTTGAGTTCCTTATATTTCTTTGTGTTTAAATGACATCTGAAGAAGCTGTCATTTGTCAAGGTTTAATTGTTTCCAATTTTTTTTTCCTGGCAAGTTTCCAGATATTGCCTGGCAGATTTGATAATGAGACCAGCAAAGATGTTGAGAGATGAAACACGCTAAAAGTTCTAGTCCAGATCATCCGCTTTTTAGCTATGTGACCCTGAGCTTGTCACTTGTCTCTGGGCCTTACTTTTTTCCATTTAGATAAAAGGTGAAGAGTTGGATAAGATGATTTTAAAGATCCTGTCCATCTCTGATTCTTTGGGTTTTAACCTTGGGGTATATTTTTAAAAAAATCTCCTTGTCTGGTCCCATTTTTTTTTTTTTTTTTTTTGTCACTCTTTTGTTCAGAACATTAAAACATCTAGGAAATTGAAAATGTTTTTAAAAATAATCATTCAAAAAAAACATATGTCCTGGTCGGGCCAAATATTCTTAAAATTATCTCAGTATCTCCATCATTCAGTAACGATAGAATTATACTGTTAAATATAATCCAGCAGAGTTCTCTTCCACACCACCCATGTTAGGTGCTCATCTGTATCTACTAATACCTACAGAAGCAAGAAGCTCACTTCCTTCCAAGGCAGACCATTTCCCTTTAGTCAGAAAGAGCACTAAAAAGGTATTTTTTGGCAGAACTGAAATGTGTCGCTCTGTGCCTTCCACCCAGGGTTCTGCAAAGGGCAATGTGAAGGGCACTATGCTTGTGTCCCGTCACCGCCCTTCGGCAGCCTCGGTGCAGGCGTTTCTAATTTCTGATGCTGATCTTGGAGGTCAGGGTGGGGGGTGGTTCTCTTGCTTCCTGTTTTAGACACCAGGATCTCAACAAAGGTGAGCAGTCATGCAGTCCTTTACTCAAAGTTCCACTGATGGATGTAAACCATAATAAGTCGGGAGTTTGCAAAGTCTGGCATTGAATCTCTTTTCTCAAATGTTGTCCTTTTGCCCCAGACAGAAGTCTGGAGCCTCACTGCCTAGCCCTACAACCGTGTGGATGACCCTTCCTCTCCTAACATCAGCCTTCTCTCCCTTTTCATATTTCCTCTTTCCTTTTTAAAGCCCTGAGAATCCATGCATCTCCCAACCCCATTTTATTGAATTACCAACATTTAGTCAAACATCTGTGTTCAAGTCCCCTCTTGTGTCTAAATTGCATAGCTCCAGCATGTCTCTGTCTTCTTGCCACTTTCTGCCTCTGGGTATGGAGAAGAGGTGGCTCCAACAATGGAAATGGAGGACATCCAGAACAAAGAGGGTTCCCATTTCAGAGTGCAATTCGCTTTCCTCCATATATGTTAGGAAAACAAACAAATGAAAAATCAGAGGTGTCTTGCACCTCAAGGATTACAAATTTGCAACTAGTAGATAAATATGACCTGGAGATCTAATGCACAACATAGTAATTATAGTCAACAATGCTGTATTATAAACTTCAAAGTTGCTAAGAGACCAGATCTTCATTATTCTCACTACAAAAAAAAAAAAAAAGTAATTATGTGACTTGATGGAAGTGTTAACTGATACCAAGGTGGTAGTCATACTGCAACATATCAATGCATCAAATCAACACCTGTACAACTCAACTCAAACTTACACAATGTTATGTGTCAATTGTATCTCAATTTAAAAAAAAAAAACAACCCCAGAAACAACAGGATCAGTTAAGCTTCAATGGGTCTACATTAGATTTCCTTTGGTCAACATTATTTTAATCTTTCACTTTCTAGAGGAACAAAGGTCCCTCTGCCTTCTTAGGTTTACATCTTCATTTTAATATCCTTTTCCATTAAGAGAAAATGAGCCCACGCTATTCTAATTCTTAGGTTTCTCCTGTGAATGGGAAGGTGGGGAATGGGAGGGGCTTTGGAGAGAGGGCTTTCTAATGTCTCTACCAGGATTCGAGTAAAGAACAAGTAGGTGACATATATTAATATATTAAGAGATTCATTGCGAGGAATTGGCCTATGCAATTGTGGGGGCTGGCTGGGCAAAGCTGAAATCCATATTGTAGACAATCTGGGAAGGTAGGCTGAACCCTCGGGCAGATTCTCTAAGGAAGAAGTTCTTATGACCTTTCAACTGATCAAACCACTTGATTACCTAGGTTAAACTCCCTTAAGGTTTACTCGTTCAGTTGTGTCTGACTCTTTGTGACCCCATGGACTGTAGCTCACCAGGCTCCTCTGTCCATGGGATTGTCCAGGCAAGAATACTGGAGTGTGTAGCCATTTCCTTCTCCAGGGGATCTTCCCAACCCAGGGATTGAACCCGGGTCTCCTGCATTGCAGGCAGACTCTTTACCATCTGAGCCATCAGGGAAACCCTTATCTCCCTTACTTAAAGTCAACTGATTAAGGACTTTTTTTTTTCTTTTAAAATAAACTTATAAATTAACCTTTATTTTTTTTTCTACAGATATATTTTCAAGGATTAAGGACTTTAAACATATCTGTAAAATACCTTCACAGCAACATCTAAATCAGTGCTTGACTGAATAACTGGGGGCTATAATTAGACAAGTTGATACATAATGAAGAACATCTTGTCTCTCAAATACCTATCTTGGAATCTTGGAAGTTCCAAGAAAAAGTGAAATATGCTCAAATCATTGCTGTATTTCCTTCCTTTGGAACTAAGACCCCCTAGACCAATAGAGCCTAAGGCCACGAGGGAAGACAACAGACATTTTGCTAGTGGATCATTAGGAGTCAGTAACTGGAGCCACTACCATACCCCCTGACTCCTGAACCCAGAAATCCTGGCTCTTGAGAAACAGTACCATATATTGGATACAGATTTAGAGAGCACACAGCCTGCTGGAGGACACTGTGCCAACCTCATGAGATATTGCCACCTGGCTGGTGCTATGGATAAGTCTTCAGAAGGCCATCCCACATTCTATCAAGCCAGCAGATGCAGAATAATGGGGAGCATGGTAAGGCTAATGAATTCCGTGTGCAGAGAGGCTCACTGCTGTACTTCATGAGCTATAAAGTAAACGTCCTGATCAGAAGCAATGTGGTGTGGGGTAATGAGATGGTGAGTAAATTATTCTGTACATCCCCATATGGTCATTTGGGCAGAAACACTGTGTGTCGGGAAGGTAAATCCATGTCTAGATTAAGTGACTATTGAATAAGAACAAAGGGCTGGCCTTTCCACGATGGAAACAGTCCAGTGTAATCAATTTGTCACAAGTAGCTCTCTGATCTCTCCAGAATCATAACGAGATTTCAGTATTGGTCTCTGCTGTGGACAATCTAGGCACTCAGCAATGGTCATAGCCAGGTCAGTACTGGTGATGAGAAGCTGAGCCCAGGCCTAATCTCCATCCCTGCCACCATTCCCACTTTGTTTATGAGCCTGATAGGCAATGACAGGACTGACTGAAGAAAGAAGTTGACTGACAGCCACAGAATGTGTTACCCCATCCACCTGATTCTTTACTGTCTGAGCCCTGGGGCTTCCATCCAACTTTCACCTCTGCGGAGGTTACCCTTTGGTGAGCATTCACATGGATTACAAATATCTTCACAGCTTTTGCCCATTCAGAGATGGCTATACACTGACTTCTTGCTGGGACCTCCTTGTCCCTACCTTTCCAATAATGTTCCTTTCAGGTTCTTGCCCATTCAGCCCAACCACTGCTCACAGCCTGTGGATCCGCATAGACCCTTGCCTATGGATAAGCATAGCAATTCTACATTGAGTGAACAGTAGTATATCTTAGACCACCAAAACAGAGTCACTCAGAACACACTCAATTCCCAGACTTGAGCCAGTTTACAGGCCAAGGAACTCTTGAATGAAGTGGAGGCCAGGTCCCTTGAGAAGGGCTCTGGTGCACTGCCAAAGTTTTACACTGTTAATCTTTCTCTCACTCTTCCCCCAAAGAGACCATGATTTGCCAGCCAAATGTCGTAGTCCTCTGTGACTCAGACTGCTGCGATGACTGCCTTGGCTCAGTTGTCCATCATGGTAACCACACCCATCTGTGATGAAGTCCTATCACTTGGTATCTGCCACTCTGGGGAGCCTATCATCCCCACTGCATTAGGGACACCAGTGTGGTGGCTGTAGTTTCTACTGCAGTATTTGACCTACAGAGAAAAGTACCCACAGAGCTCTTCAAGGATCTGAGGCTCCCCTCAACCTAAAACATGGAGTTCAGTATCTTTGCTGAGAGGGATTTTACAAATCACCCCCATACCTTCCAGTCAGAAAACAACAGTGATGACTTATTATTCCATT
This sequence comes from Tragelaphus eurycerus, assembly GCA_935064755.1. Taxonomy (NCBI): domain Eukaryota; kingdom Metazoa; phylum Chordata; class Mammalia; order Artiodactyla; family Bovidae; genus Tragelaphus; species Tragelaphus eurycerus. The sequence continues at coordinate 25,611,477 of CAKXYN010000018.1, read as the reverse complement.
ATTTTTGTGGGCCCGAAATTCAGACAGGACATAACAGAGACAACTTATCTCTGTTGCCTGGGTTCTTTGCTGAAGACTCAAATGTTGAGAAGCTGGAATCATCTGAAGGCTTAATAGGAACTAAAGAATCTGCTTCCAGGCATTGTTCATTCAAGTGCCTGGCAAGTTCTTGCTGGAGATTTGTTCATCCCAACTTGGTCTTTCCATGTGTTGCTTGAAGGTCCTTAATGACGTGGCAGTTGGCTTCTCCAAGTGAGCAAGTCAAGGGCCCAAATTGGAAGCTGAAATGTTTATTAATAGTCTTGTTTGGGAAGCCCCAGGGCTCAGACAGTAAAGAATCCACCTGCAGTGCCGGAGACCCTCAGTCAATCCCTGGGTCAGGATGATCCCCTGGAGAAGCGAATGGCTACCAACCCCAGTATTCTTGCCTGGAGAATCCCATGGACAGAGGATCCAGGTGGGCTACAGTCCAATGGGGTCATAAAGAATTGGATACAACTGAACAACTAACACTTCACTTTGGGAAGCCTCACACCATCAGGTCTGCAATATATTATTGGTCTCATAGATCAGCCCTCTTCATTACATGAGGGAACTACACAGTTGTGAATACTAAGAAATGAAGATATTAGGGGTCATCTGGGAGGGTGGCTACCACACCTGGCCTGGTGAGGTCAGGTAAAGCCAGATAGGAGCAGTGCTGACAAAAAGCTAAAGGGCAGGTAACTGAGAGAGATGCGTCACTGTGTTGGCTACTGCAGCCCAGGGCTTTGTGGATGGTGTTCTTGGTCTGTCCGATTTCCCATCAGCCCAAATAACCTTCCAACAGTAAAGAGTTTAAAGTTTCCCAAAAGGGAAGCATCAGCTGGGAACATCAAAGCCAAGGCACACAAAGCCGCTTTGCTGGGCTGCGCAGACTCTTTGTTGGCTACATGTCTATGTTGCCCGGTTTCCTGAGGCACATTGTCTTTGGCTGCTAATGGATTTAGAGCCAAGTGGGAAGGGGTAGGGAAACAACAGCAGGGCTTCGAAAATGATTCTCCACTGAGCAAAGCTAAAAAGAAATCTCATGGCGTACTGGATTTGGATAACAATGGTCTTCTCACTCTTGGTCAACAGAACCCCATATCTGTATGCGTGGTGACGGGCGGGCAGCACTCTGCAGGAGCCAGCATAGTTTGCACCTCGGCTTAGCATGGTTTCACACTGGGGCACCTCAGCAGTTGTGCTACTGACCACAGGAAAATTGAAAGTTTAACGTTTTTCCTTCTCATCACCTCGCCACCCCCTGATGGGCGCTTTCCTGTCATTTTGTCTTTCCGGATGGAATGATGCAGAGGGGACCTCTGGGGACAGCTGAGAGCTCGTGCCTGAACAGAAGGGCGGGGAAAACCAGTGGACAAGATGTGAAAGGGCTTGATAAACATGTGACAGATATTGAGGTGCCAAAACACAGCTGCAGAGCTGAGCTGCCAGCTTCGCTGAAGCTGAAGCCCCAGTGAAGACTGGGGCATGCTTTCTCTTCTTGCTGGGACTTGAGAGGGTGGGAGCCCCTCAGGCAGGAGTGCTTCTGTTCTCCATGGAGCTGCCCAGCTAAGATCTGCTGCTTCTCAACAGCCAGGTCATGATGAAAAGGAAGAGCTTTTCCTCCAGGACAACAAGAGCTTCTGTTTCCAGGATGCAGCCCCTGCTGTTACTGTACTGTGTGACCAGGGCAAGTCTCAACTTTTCCCCGTGTAGTTTTGTCATCTGTGGGTAGTAACAAACTGCTTCTCTGGGGCTTGAACCACTTTGTTTATCAAGTGCAGGAGGAATGAGGAAATCCTCACTGAACTCCAAAACACCCTTAGGCGAAAGCCTTACAGGGGCAGGGAGAACTTTGCTTTCTCTCCAATAATCCCCCTGGCTTCTTCCAGCAGTGTGTAGCAGTAATACAGGGCCAATGACTTGGAGGCTGGATGCCTGAACACCTGTGTGTTCACACACCTGTACACTCTGCCTTGCTGTGTACCTGGAACACATGCCCCGCAGGGGGTCTCTGTACAGTACTGCTTGCTCTGGTCTTTCATAGCCTTGAGTCTAAAGTTGGAACACCACCTGGTGCAATGCACTGTGGAAAGTCGACCAGATGGATTCACGAACTCAGGTTCTTGCCCAGCTCTTCCCAGCAGCTCAGAAATTAACACATTCTATTTCTTTACTGTCACCATGCAGTAGGTCACCTGAGGGAACTTGTACAAAAAAAAAAAAATACCACTTCCCTGTGTCACCAAACCAATTGAATAAGAATCTGAGGATGAGGCCCTGTTTAGCGTTTTTTGGGGTTTTAAAAAACTCCACAGGTGATTCCAATGTGTTTTGAAGGCTGAAGCATTTAACCCTTCATGATTTAGAGCTCTTAGAGGAGAGAAGCTCAGGTCCAGTGTTGACCCACTCTGTTAGTCCGCAGCAGTCAGGACTGGATCTCAAAGCTTGGGACCCCTAATCCTTGAAAAGTACCTAGAAGTGATTTACGAAAATTGCTACCTTCCCCATATATAGAAAGTCTTGGGTTTCCTCAATAAAAATCATCCCCAATTCTAAAAATATCCATGGAGGTGCATCCCTATCCATGTGGGTGGGCTGTTGGGCCCTGCACCGAGAGTGACCAACAGTCACCTTCCCCTGGCTGATCATAGGTGCTGCTACCAGGCTGGACAGAGGGCCCCTCACTCCCAGCTAGATACAGCTTGGCTAAAATGTTGAGGGACAACTGATGGGAAGTAACCACAGAAAGTCACATCCACCAAGAAACCCTTCCCACTTTCACTCACACATCTTCTGAAAGTTTTACCAAACCAAACTTGGGTCCACTTGCCCACCACGCAGCAAAGCCAGTTTATTGACATGGGGTTGTGGGGAAGGAACGTACAGCATTTATTCACAGGGCCCCAAGCAAGCAGCATGGGTGGCTCAGGCTCAAAAGACCCCAAATCTTTGTTTTATTTTACCTTTATTTTATGGAAATGTTTTTTACGCCTTGCTTTTTTTTTTTTTTTTTTTTCTTTGCCACACCATGCAGCATCTAGAAATCCCAACCAGGGATTGAACCCCTGCTCCCTGCAGAGGAAGTAAGGGGTCTTATCCACTGGACCACCAGGGAAGTCTGGGGAGGGTTTTTAAAGACAGCATTTGGGCTGAGGGATACAGGGGCCATGACTTGTTCTGATTGGCTGGTGGTGACAGTGTGGCTTGGGGAATCTTACTCATCAATCTTCCGGTTCCAACCAGTCTGGGGTCTATATGCTCAGCTTGTAGTCTACCATCCTTCGTCTGACAGGGTGGGGGCCGTTAGAGCCTGTAGAACAGCTCAAAGATACACGCCAGATTGTTCTGTATATCCCTCGAAGAAGAGTTCAGACTCTGTTTTATGGAGGAACAATTGTCTTTACTTTTCTTATTTGACTCCTTTTCCTTTGTTTCCACATTCCGCTACCCCAATTACTAACTGCTTGTGTCTGCTCATCTGAATTCAGGGAAAGCCTAGGAGACTGAAGCCTTTTGCCACAGACAAGAAACAGGGGAAGTAGAGGGGCTTTTGTACCTAGAGGGGCCCTGAAGGGTTCTGCTTGGTTTCAAGAGGGATGCCTGTTGGTTGTCTCCCTGCCTAGGCCCATTTGGCTGAGGCTGTTCTCTTTTCCAGTGGACCAGAAGGTTCCATCAGGTCCAATAGTGGTCTGTAAAGTTCAGAGCAAGGGAGAAAGTCTGGGGGGTAGTCTAAGGGCTGTCTTCTCTCCTGGTAATTGACACCTGGAAGGGCTACCCTCCCTCTAGCCCAAAGTCTCCCACATGCCCATGGCCTTGAGACTTCACCTGGTCCCCTCCTCTCTTTTAGGAGATGCACTGAGTAAGTATTGCTCTCCTGCTCCACCTTTCCCTAGCTATGAGACCTGGGATCCCGTCACAATAAAAGGAATTTCTGGGCCTCTAGTCATCCGTCTGGATATGGGTACTGAGAGGTTCAAGTACTTGCCACAAGACCTTGGGTCGATCCTTTGATTCTTCTGAGCTTTCGGCCCCTCAACTTCAGAACTGGAATCTAGAAACAAACCCTGCTTACCTCTCAGAGTTGTGACAGAGATCAATCTCATTAGTGTTATATGAAAGACCTTTGTAAACTGTAAAGACATTTGAATGAGGACCTTTATAATTAGGGAATTGAGGCTTGGATGGGCATACAAATACTCAAAATGATTGATTTTTCAGTGAATTAGCCCAAATCATTTTGGAGTTGGGAAAGAGTTTCACGGGGTCCTTACCTAAAGGGTCTATTGCGGAGCATCTCCACATTTATGGGCTCCCTGAGGGCATACAGCGGGTGTCCTCCCCCTTACAGAGGGGGTCTCAGCATAGACCCTGTCCTCTCCTGAGTAGCAGAAGCTGTCCCGGAGTCAACACCTCTGTAAGGAAGGCTGCTGCTGCTGCTGCTAAGTCACTTCAGTCGTGTCCGACTCCGTGTGACCCCATAGACGTCAGCCCACCAGGCTCCTGCCCCTGGGATTCTCCAGGCAAGAAAACTGGAGTGGGTTGCCATTTCCTTCTCCAATGCATGAAAGCGAAAAAGTGAAAGTGAAGTCGCTCAATCGTGTCCGACTCTTAGCGACCCCATGGACTGCAGCCCACCAGGCTCCTCCATCCATGGGATTTTCCAGGCAAGAGTACTGGAGTGGGGTGCCATTGCCTTCTCCGGTAAGGAAGGCTACAGCACCTCTGTTGTTGTGATCAGCTTCATGACGAGAATTTATTTACTCGTGGATGCCAGTAAATGTTGGTTAAGTGAATTGATTCCAACAGAAGGTAATGCCCCATGCTAATCCTATACTCTTTTAAGATCTGCAACTTTTCAGGGCAGAAGTGATGGATACTACTGAAGATTAAATTAATTCGGGGGAAAAAAGAAATAACCCAAATAAATCTCTCCAGTTATAAGATAATACAGACTGTCTATCGTAGCGAAGGAATAAGTATTCAGTTCAGTTCACTTCAGTCACTCAGTTGTGTCCGACTCTTTGTGACCCCATGAATCACAGCACATCAGGCCTTCCTGTCCATCACCAACTCCCGGAGTTCACTCAGACTCACGTCCATCGAGTCAGTGATGCCATCCAGCCATCTCATCTTCTGTCGTCCCCTTCTCCTCCTGCCCCCAATCCCTCCCAGCATCAGAGTCTTTTCCAATGAGTCAACTCTTCGCATGAGGTGGCCAAAGTACTGGAGTTTCAGCTTCAACATTATTCCTTCCAAAGAAATCCCAGGGCTGATCTCCTTCAGAATGGACTGGTTGGATCTCTTTGCAGTCCAAGGGACTCTCAAGAGTCAAGTATTACAGGTATGTATTATACATAGACAACAAAAAGAAATAAGAGCACAATTCAATTTCATAAAACTTTACTAGTGACTGTTATTAATATGGGCCCCAAACCAGGCTGGGCATTGCAATAGGCACAAAGAAATCACTCACAGTGTTATAACTGGGTGAAGGATTGAATGGTGATGAAGGGGGAAGTGTCAGGAAGGATTTAAGGAAGAGGTGGCATTTAATGTGGGCAAAAAGGGAACTGCGGGGATAATCCAAGCAGGGAATCATGTGATGAATGAAACTCTGGGCACATTATGATTAAGTCACAACAGTCACTGCATTTGCTATGTAGGCACTGTGCAAAGTATTTTATATACACTATCTTATTTGTTCCTCATGGTAACTCTGTGAGGTGGGTATTTTTTAAATATTTATTTATTTGGTTTCAGGGGACTTCCCAAGTGGCTCAGTGGTAAATAATTTGCCTGCCAATGCAGGAGATGCAGGAGACATGGGTTTGATCCTGCATGGGAAAGATCCCCTGGAAGAGGACATAGCAACCCATTCCAGTATGCTTACCTGGAAAATCCCATAGAGGAGCCTGGAGGACTATAGTCCATGGAGTTGCAAAGAGTCAGACACTACTGATGACTAAGTGCGCGCGCGCGCACACACACACACACTCACCAGGTGTTAGTTGCGGCACTCGAGATCTTTGATCTTTTGTTGCAGCATGTGGAATCTTAGCATGTGAACTATTAGTTTCGGAATGTGGAATCTAGTTTCCTGAGCAGGGATCAAACCCAGGCTCCCTACATTGGGAGCATGGGGTCTTAGACACTGGGCCACCAGCAAGTTCCTGAGATAGGTATTTTTATTCCCATTCTACACATGAAGAAACTGGAGACCAGATGGTCACAAAATGGCAGGAATAATGACACCCCCATCTCCCAAGTCTTTGCTCTTGTGGATTCCAGCATGGATGGAATTAGCTGGTGTGCTACGATTCATGGGGTCACAAAGAATCAGACACGACTGTGTGACTGAACTGAACTGACTGAGGATGATACAATGGGAGAAAGGATAGAATGAAGACAAATCATCAACATCTTGTTTATGGATTCTGAGGCGTCTTATTTAACAGAGATGGAAGGCACAGAGGCTTTCAGGAAGGGGAGGAACATGACTAGAAATGTGCTTCAAAAGAGAGGACATATGTATTTGTAGAATTGAATCACTTTGTTGTACACCTGAAACAAACACAACATTGTTAAGCAACGACACTTCAATAAAAGTTAAAAAAAAGAAATGTGCATCAGGGTCACTCCTGTGGCCAGCGGAGATCAGATCTCAACACAGGAGATCAGTTAGGAGGCCGAAACCATGACCCAGTCTTGGAAAAAGAATGACGGCTTGCTCCCAAGCTCTGCTCCAGGACCAGTAGCCTTGCATCACCGAGAGCTTGTCAACAATGCAGACTCTTGAGTCCCACCCAGACCTAAAGAATTTGAATTTACATGTTAACTTGATACCCAGGTCATTCTAATGCCCATGGAAATTTGACCGCCACTGCCACAAACAACTGGAGTTCTGCCTGAGGGTGGAGTGGGAGAGGGGGAACGCTCTGCTAAGAAAGATATGCCATTTGGGGACAGCAGATCCCTCTGAGAATCAGAACAAAGTCAAGGGTCCTTGTCCCAGGAAAAAGGGCCCATGGTAACCAACATTCACCTGCAACTTTAGGGCTTTCACAGAGCCCTGAAGAGTCTGAAGACCATTGGCTGGGTCTGTAAGGAATCCCCAAGTCTTAATTCATGAATAATTTAGTAGAGGAAGAGTAGCAAGGAGTTTATAATTTTAAAAAATATCCAAGTCTGAAGCCATGGGCTGCCATCCTAGAGACCTCTTCAGAGCCTGGACGAGGCTTCGGTCGTGGTGGCCAGGGCCAGGTCTGTTTCCATCCCACCCACCCACCCTGCATTGTTCTCCAAATTCCCTGGTGACCTAAGCAGACACCCTGGAGCAGGCAGCAAGGAGCAGCTTCCTCGGGCTGAACCAGGCCTGCTTGCCTGTCTGCCTGCTTTTCTTTAGTCCCAGAAAAGCCAAAATTAGCCTCACTTTTGTTTCTTTTCTCAGGAGCCTCTACGTTGTATCTCAGGAAAGGATTATTGTGCTCTGGGGACCCTATCTTATCGTGGGGGAGGTGATGAGTGAAAGGAAAATGGTCTTTGACAAATTGGTTGAATTCGGGCAATCACATGACTTTCCAGTAATTGCCCACCACTGCTTCAGTGAGGCTATTGTTTCAGCTCCCAAATATTTAGCCAAATAGGAGGCTGGGGAGGGCTGGGGAGCCATCAGAGAGGTTTGAGAGCTTGATAATGTGGGGAAAGGACTTTTTTGGGGAGATCTTCTGGTATTTTGATGGAAATAGTGATACCCAAGAGGCTCTGGCCCCCTAACTTCTTTATCACTGAGTTCTTTGGGGTTTAGGTGACACCTTGGGATCACTTACAGAATTCGGAGAGAGAGGCAAAGATTCCTTTGGAGGGGTGGAATCCAGAGGCAATGAGCATGTGAGCCTCATTTGATTGGGCAATCACTTACCTCACGGCTGGATAGGCTGCCTCCCCGACGCCTCTGGAGCAATTTTACTTCTCACTATGAGCACTGCTCAGAAAAACAAAACCAGGCACAGTGAGCCAGGGGGCAAAAGTGACTTGAACTGTCAGAGCTAAAGTTTTCACAGGAAAAATTCAAGGCACAACCAGGCATTTGCCCTTAGACAACTTTTCAAAAATTCCTGCATCTCCGGGGAGAGAGAGAGCTCCCGTTGACCTCAGCCAGGCTTGCTCAGCTTGACATCATGGGACATTCGGGAGATGAGGCCAGTGGCGGCGGCAGCACGTGAGAATGTCGTGTTATCGATGGGAACACTTTTCCCCTGGGCTCATGCGGTCATCTGTCTGATATGCTAGTGGGTGGAGGTGGGCAGAGGGGAAGGGTGTATCCAGTCACCGGCGACAGAACAGAGCCATGAGGTCATCGGAGTTTGAGGCTTTCCTCACTGACTGGTGGCAGCAATTGTCTTCCCAGCTTGCATTCCCAGGGGTTCACCTCCGCTCCCACGGAGGGTTCTGATACTGGGATTCCTGCTTTGGACATATATTTTCTTTCATCTGAAAAATATGCCCCGATAGCCAAATAGGGGCTATATTATTTGGCAAAAGATTTGAGTTTTAACGTTGAGAGGTGCACAGATGACAACTTCCTGTCACAGCCTTCCTGAGAAGCCCCCTTGCCTCACATAAGCCCCTGCTTAGGCACCACTGTGTGGGCAGCCTTCTGCCCTCTTTGCCCACACCCTCCCTACAGATCCCTTCCTTGGCATCCCACGAGGATTTGAGACTCCTCCCCCCTCTCTCACCCCCAGATCTCCTGAATTTTAAAACTTGAGGATCTGTGTGATGGGCAGGCCCTGGTGATTCTGCTGCATTGAGTTTGGGAATTATTCAGCTAGCTGATCTCAGGGACGGATTTAGCTCTGGAATTCTTGGATTGAAATATTCTGTGGGATGGCAGGCTCCAGGGAGTAAGCCCCCAGCCTCCCACTGCCACAGGTGAGTTCTAATAATCATTAGGTCTCTGTCTTTTTAGTGATTCTTAACCCTGACGGTATATCAGAATCATGTGTGGAGTTTTAAAATAATTATATATGATTTCTAAGCAGAGGGTAGATGGGGGTGAGGGGAGGCGGGGGAGATTCTCCTCTCTTCTCTAAAAAGCAAGAAAAGGGCTTTAGAAACCCCGGCAGTGGTTTCACCGGAAGGTTATGTGTTCGCACCTGCTAATCTCTTTGGGAATCTCCCTAATGAGGACCAGTCATTTGGGGCCACAGAGGGACAGACAGCCTTCTGAGCAAAGAGGGGCAATGGGAACCCCATGACTTGCCCAAATGACTTCTTTTAAAAGAGTAGCCTTCTTAGGGAAAGGGATGTGCTCAGATGCTTTAGGTTCCAAGATGGTCAAAGAAGCCTCGAACCCTTGGGTAGATCGTTGCAGGGAAGGAGGTAGGGCAATTCTGGCTCTGCCAGCTGGTGGGGTGGAACCAGGTCTGACTCAGCATTGTGGAGCCAGCTGGTGTCCTGGGAGGGGGCTGTGGAGGCAAACTGCTGTGTTGGGAGAGCACAGTTAGCGGGGTGGCGGGGGTAGGGGGGACAGTGATTCCTTCTCCAAGGGCTAGGGTTGGGCCTGAAAAGCTGCAGGGAGCATCGCGGGCACCAGCTGAAGAGGCGGCAGGACTAGTGTCCAACAGTGACACCATGAGGCTGCTAGCAGTCACAGCACAAGTCGTGATACATGCAATATTCCTTTGGTTAGACCAGCACCGACCTAAGCGCCAAGCCCTTATTCATTCCTCTAATAACAGCTCTGTGAGGGAGTTATTATCACCCTTTTGTAAAGAAAAGGAAATTGAGGCACGGAGGTTATATGAGAGTAGCCAGCAGGCTGTGAACCGGGCAGTCTGGCTCCAGAGCCCACATGCTTAACTGCCAGACAGGCCTCGCTGCCTCCATAACATTAGCCACTGTTTCCTGAGTGCTTACTACATGCTATTGTGTTCTCTGTGCTCACCACTATCTTATGAGGTAGGAGCTGGTTTTATTTCCATTTCACAGAAGATTTATTAGTGGACTGCTCATCATTATTCTCTCCCATTCTGGAAATGAAGGCCAGACTAATCCCACCTAATTTCACCATGGTTCCTCTGTTTTTTGGAACTTCTGAGCCTTTAGGATTCTTAGAAAACTGCAGTTAAGTGAGACTCTTGATTAGGGGATCCTAGGCCTGGAAACGGGGAAGGCAATGGCACCCCACCCCAGTACTTTTGCCTGGAAAATCCCATGGACGGAGGAGCCTGGTAGGCTCCAGTCCGTGGGGTCGCTAAGAGTCGGACACGACTGAGCGACTTCACTTTCACTTTTCACTTTCATGCATTGGAGAAGGAAATGGCAACCCACTCCAGTGTTCTTGCCTGGAGAATCCCAGGGACAGGGGAGCCTGGTGAGCTTCCGTCTATGGGGTCGCACAGAGTCGGACACGACTGAAGCGACTTAGCAGCAGCAGCAGCAGTAGCAGCAGCAGGCCTGGAAAATCCACGGACAGCAGAGCCTGGTAGGCTGCAGTCCATGGGGTCGCTAAGAGTCAGACACGACTGAGCGACTTCACTTTCACTTTTCACTTTCATGCATTGGAGGAGGAAATGGCAATCCACTCCAATGTTCTTGCCTGGAGAATCCCAGGGACGGGGGAGCCTGGTGGGCTGCTGTCTATGGGGTCGCACAGGGTCGGACACGACTGAAACGACTTAGCAGCAGCAGCAGCAGCAGCAGGCCTTCTGCAATAAAACAAGTGGAATCTTTAAAGGGGAACTGGAAAAACAAAAGTAAGATAATATTTCTACCTCCAAGCAGGAGTAGGTATTTCAGGAGTCCTGCCCCAGATTTACTGAATGAGAGTAGATGAAGGGTGGGGCCAGGAAATGTGAATTGAAAACAAAACTGAAAACAAACCACAGGTGATGCTGGTGTGCAGTCAGGGCTGAGAATTACTGCCTTTATGTCACAGTAGTATTTTACATCCTCAGTGACCCGGCAGCAGTGTTTCCAGGAACTGTTTCTAGTTTCCAAATCCTGCTTAGAAGGAAGCTGCAGGGTGGGAGCTGACTAGAAGGAAGGAGCTGGCTAAAGACTGGGTGCAGAGAAGCCAAGCCCAGGGGGCCCAAGGCTCACAACCACGTGCTCTGTGCTCATGCCCTCTGCTGTCCTTCTGTACTTGGAAACCAGTCTGTTGAAAGACAGTCTCCAATGTCTTATTCTTGGTGAACACTTCTCCTGTCCAGCTGGCCCTCCTGGCCGTGCTCCCACAAAGGCTTGCACCCTGGGAGCCCCAGCACAGCCCTCCTTCTGTGTTCCCCCCACACCAGGCAAGACGTGCTGGCAGGACTGGGTGATTTCCACATGCCCCCTGGCCCAGCAGGGTGTCTGAGACATAGTCCTCTCTCAGAAGCGCTAGCTGACTGAGCAGAAGAGAAAGGAGGAAGGGAAGGGTGATGACAGAGGGAGGGGGAAGCCAGAAAGGGCCAGGTGCTGAACAAGGACAGAGGCTGGCCAGTGAAATTGTATTTAGTGCTGACCCCTTGAGCATTTGTGACCTCTGTTTGGACCCATGGAATATGCCAGTCCAGGCTGTCTCCTGGCCACCCAGGAACTGTGGGCAGAGGACCAAGAGAGCTGGGAAAAATTTTGACTGCACCAAGAAGCATGACTTACTTGTATGGATGCTTCTACTAACCCTAGGAGGTAACTAGGGTAGATGTTAATAACCTAATTTTATATCTGAGGAAATGAAGGATCAGGAAACCAAAAAACAGGGATTTCCCTGAAGGTCCACTGGTTAGGATTTTGCACTTTCAATGCAAGGGACCGGAGTTCAATCCCTGGTTGGGGAACTGAGATCCTGCATGCCACATGGCACAACAACAAAAAAAGGAAAAGAAAGTTAATATGTTCAAGGTCACATGACCAATAAGCAGAGGATGGGATAATCCAAATTCCTTGCTAGTCAAAAGTAGCTTAGAGTTCTCTGAGATCTGCTCTTACTGAAGTGGATCAGTGATGAAAGTAGCCAAATCTGAGCATCAGAAGACCACCCAGTGTATCTGATGCATGATCTCTGTAGTTCTGAGAAGCAAAAGAATAATTTAAAATAAGGGGTATGAAGGGTGTGTGCACGTGCGCACGTGTGTGTGTGTGTGTATAGGTGACTGGATAATTAAGGGGCTTATTGGTGGGTAAGTGAGAGTTGGTTGTGGGTGTGCTTGTATGAAAGGCTGATCAGTTCTGAGCAATGATGAAAAGATTTTACTGCAGAACTTTATATAACTATGAAGGTTTCTACAAGCTTTTTTTTGATCTGAGCTCAAAAAAAAAGTAGCTTAGATTCTTAAAGTTGGAAGAGCCCTGGAATATCATCTGATCCATCTCTAGTCAGTAATGCCCCTTCCCCAAAACACTTCAGAGAAGGGGCGATGGAGCTGTGTGGGATAACTTTAGTACCAGGGAATTCCCGGCCTCCACTGCAGCTGGGACAGAACCAAAGGCAAGTTCTTCCTTGTACCAGCTCAATCCTCTCCTCCTGAAGATCAGCCAAAGGCAGGGCTCCCTTTCCACTCTGTCCACTCTGCTCTACTGCCCCTGAGACGCCAAGTCTGACATCCAGGACTGAGTGAAGGCCCTCCTGTGTGGCACTCTGACAGAGGGCCACCCATGCTCGCTCAGCTGGGACAGCGACTCAGCGGAACAGTGTGGATCAGTCACGGCTTGCCTATGGGGATCTATTTCCCAGTTACGGTACATCAAAGGGGCAACATCCTCAGCCACTCTGCCTGTTCAGGAGAAGTTAGAGCATCTCAAAGCATCTCCATCCTGCCTCCTCAGAGGTTTGAAAGGTTTTACTCATCAGATCAGATCAGATCAGTCGCTCAGTCGTGTCCGACTCTTTGCGACCCCATGAATCGCAGCACGCCAGGCCTCCCTATCCATCACCAGCTCTTGGAGGTCACTCAGACTCACATTCATCGAATCAGTGATGCCATCCAGCCATCTCATCCTCTGTCGTCCCCTTCTCCTCCTGCCCTCAATCCCTCCCAGCATCAGAGTCTTCTCCAATGAGTCAACTCTTCGCATGAGGTGGCCAAAATACTGGACTTTCAGCTTTAGCATCATTCCTTCCAAAGAAATCCCAGGGTTGATCTCCTTCAGAATGGACTGGTTGGATCTCCTTGCATCCAAGGGACTCTCAAGAGTCTTCTCCAACACCACAGTTCAAAAGCATCAATTCTTCGGCGCTCAGCCTTCTTCACAGTCCAGCTCTCACATCCATACATGACCACAGAAAAGACCATAGCCTTGACTAGGCGAACCTTTGCTGGCAAAGTGATGTCTCTGCTTTTGAATATACTATCTAGGTTGGTCATAACTTTCCTTCCAAGGAGTAAGCGTCTTTTAATTTCATGGCTGCAGTCACCATCTGCAGTGATTTTGGAGCCCCCAAAAATAAAGTCTGACACTGTTTCCACTGTTTCTCCATCTATTTCCCATGTAGTGATGGGACCAGATGCCATGATCTTCATTTTCTGAATGTTGAGCTTTAAGCCAACCTTTTCACTCTCCGCCTTCACCTTCATCAAGAGGCTTTTGAGTTCCTCTTCACTTTCTGCCATAAGGGTGGTATCATCTGCATATCTGAGGTTATTGATATTTCTCCCGGCAATCTTGATTCCAGCTTGTGTTTCCTCCAGTCCTGCATTTCTCATGATGTACTCTGCATATAAGTTAAATAAACATGGTGACAATATGCAGCCTTGACGTACTCCTTTTCCTATTTAGAACCAGTCTGTTGTTCCATGACCAGTTCTAACTGTTGCTTCCTGACCTGCATACAGATTTCTCAAGAGGCAGATCAAGTGGTGTGGTATTCCCATCTCTCTCAGAATTTTCCACAGTTTATTGTGATCTACACAGTCAAAGGCTTTGGCATAGTCAATAAAGCAGAAATAGATTTTTTTCTGGAACTCTCTTGCTTTTTCCATGATCCAGCGGATGTTGGCAATTTGATCTCTGGTTCCTCTGCCTTTTCTAAATCCAGCTTGAACATTAGGAAGTTCACAGTTCACATATTGCTGAAGCCTGGCTTGGAGAATTTTGAGCATTACTTTACTAGCGTGTGAGATGAGTGCAATTGTGCGGTAGTTTGAGCACTCTTTGGTATTGCCTTTCTTTGGGATTGGGATGAAAACTGACCTTTTCCAATCTTGTGGCCACTGCTGGGTTTTCCAAATTTGCTGGCATATTGAGTGCAGCACTTTCACAGCATCATCTTTCAGGATTTGGAATAGCTCCACTGGAATTCCATCACCTCCACTAGCTTTGTTCGTAGTGATGCTTTCTAAGGCCCACTTGACTTCACATTCCAGGATGTCTGGCTCTAGGTCAGTGATCACACCATCATGATTATCTGGTTCTTGAAGCTCTTTTTTGTACAGTTCTTCTGTGTATTCTTGCGACCTCTTCCTCTTCCATTAGGTCCATACCATTTCTGTCCTTTATCGAGCCCATTTTTGCATGAAATGTTCCTTTGGTATTTCTGATTTTCTTGAATAGGTCCTTAGTCTTTCCCATTCTGTTGTTTTCCTCTATTTCTTTGCATTGATCATTGAAGAAGGCTTTCTTATCTCTTCTTGCTATTCTTTGGAACTCTGCATTCAGATGTTTATATCTGTCCTTTTCTCCTTTGCTTTTCGATTCTCTTCTTTTCGCAGCTATTTGCAAGGCCTCCCCAGACAGCCATTTTGCTTTTTTGCATTTCTTTTCCATGGGGATGGTCTTGATCCCTGTCTCCTGTACAATGTCACGAACCTCATTCCATAGTTCATCAGGCACTCTATCTATCAGATCTAGGCCCTTAAATCTATTTCTCACTTCCACTGTATAATCATAAGGGATTTGATTTAGGTCATACCTGAATGGTCTAGTGGTTTTCCCTACTTTCTTCAGTTTAAGTCTGAATTTGGCAATAAGGAGTTCATGGTCCGAGCCACAGTCAGCTCCTGGTCTTGTTTTTGCTGATTGTATAGAGCTTCTCCATCTTTACTCATACAACCTCATAATAAAAATGTACTCAGGGTGGGAGGGAGGCTCAGGACAGAGAGGATATATGAATATGGCTGATTCACATTGTTGTACAGCGGAAACCAGCACAACATTGTAAAGCAATCATCTTCTAATTAAAGATAAAAAATTTTAAAATGTACTCAGGGTCTAAAAGACATCCAGGTGAGTTTGGCCTGAAGAGGAGGGAAAGCTACAAAACAAATTGCTTCATGCTTAGGGAGTCATGATAATGACTGACAGTTCGATGGCCTTTGGGAGTTGAAAAACCCTTTCATGGTTTGTTTTCGGGTTTTGCAACCTATCAGTAAGGCAGACAGAAGAAAAGGAAGTATTTTTGTGTCTGTGTGTGCAAACAAGAATGAGAGAATCAGTCCCCGAGCTGGCGAGTGGTGGAATCAGGACTTGCCCCCAGGCCTTCTGGGTCTGAGGTCACTGACTTCGCCCCTCGCCCCTCTGGCGGCAGGCCAGAGCAAGCCCTTGAGGGACCACCCAGGTGCTGAAAGCACCGGGCTCACACGTGCTGCCGCTCAGGCTCAGTGCCAGCCACTCCCACTGGGACTGGTGGCAGCACTTCTGAGTCTGGCGCTTTATTGCATACTATCTTATCTCAATAGGAAAAGGCAATTCAGGGGAAGAATTTCCTTGTCACCGTGCTCCCGGCTTTCCATTGTTCAGCTTTCTCAGCCCTGGTTCATCCCCTGGGTCTGACAATTACTCATATCCATGGAGGTGCCTTATCAGGGCTGTCTAAGATACAGGGCCTATTTTTCTCTCAGTACGAGATAAACTGGAATCTGTTCGCCCTTTATGGCCTGATATCATCCCACAATCAGCCAGCTCAGAAGCCAGCTGCACAGGGAAGCTGCCTGAACAGCAGTCCCTAGTAATCCAGCAGTTTCCTTCACAAAGCCCTAGAATTGCAGGGTCCTCTACAGGCAAAGGTGATGGCCAACCGCCTCTTGGTGAGGCTGACTGTGAGAGTCCTTACTCCTGTACTTCCGCCCTCAAATTTTACTCTGAAAAACTTCCAACCTACAGAAAAGTTGCAAGAATGATATGATACACATGCTTATACTATTCACCTGGATTCATCAGTTGACCCCATTTCATCACATTTGTTTTAGCTTTCATATATAGCTGAACAATACATACTTTTTCTTGTCTGACCATTTCAAAGTGGCCAAATCATGATGCTTCTCTCCTAAATAGCTGGCATGTCTATCTGAAGAATAGGGGGTTCTCCTACACAACCATATTATTATCACTCTCAAGAAAACGAAATAATAATGTTAGCTAATATGCAGCACATGCTCCAATGTCCTTGATCTTGGTAATGTGAACTTCATATCCTGGTTAAGGTGATATCCTCACATCACCCCCACAGTAATACGCAGATTTCATCATTGTACAGGAATCTATTTCCATTTGTAATTAATAAAGTAATTAGCAGGGTATGATGAAATAAAATCTATCTTTTAAGACAGGACAAGAAAACTTAAACATAAAATCCTCTCTCTGCATCCAGTTGCAACTCCTCCCTCTCCTTAATGTTCAGTGAGTATCTGCAGTACACATACTCCAGAACTTCTCAGTGATAGGAGTGCCTCTTAACTGTAAAGTTCACTTTTACCCTTGTTTCCAGAACTAGTCATATAAATTCCTTGAAGATCAGCACTTTTCCCAATTCTGTAGTGGGTCGTGCTGACTTTAAGCCCACTTTGTACACATTTACCTGGACTACATAACCTTGGTGAACTTTATGTAAAACATTAGTATGTCATTTTGATGTATTTACTGTCCTTTGTCTTAAGAATGATTTCTTCTTAGGTTGATTGTTAAATGAATTTTCATACACAAGAGGTACTTTGCGACCCTGTGAATGTTTTCTCACGAGTTTTTAGCAATTATTGAGGCCCTTGTCTGTCAAATATTATTATGATGGATCACTTTGTTTTAACCGCCCCCCCCAAAATGCTCATTATGAAAAAGGTATAAAATACTGAAAAGTATAATGAAAATATAATTTCTACATCCACACAGAGAGCAAGATGAAAATACATGCACAATACATAGTTACTTATAAGTTTCCCCTCTTCTAATGTTTACATGAATGTTATTTCGGGGAGCATATGGGTATTCCTAACTTTCTTCAGGTTATTTTGTATAATTATATGATAAACAATACTAATTTTAAAAGTTTATAATATTCTGTAACAACCTATGTATGGGGAAAGAATCTGAAAAGGAATCTGAAAGTAAATCTGATTTACTTTGTTGTACAACTGAAACTAACCCAACATTAGAAATCAACTATACTCCAATAAAAATTTTTAAATGTTAATGAAGCACCAAAAAGTATTAAAAAGCATAACATTTACAAATATATCCATGACACTTACTTCTGTATATTAACATATATATATTTTTTCATATGCCTCTTTTCTTATTCATACTAAAGAAAGTGAAAGTGTTAGTCACTCAGTCGTGTCTGACTCTTTGCAACCCCATATACAGTCAAGGCTATGGTGTTTCCAGTGGTCATGTATGGATGTGAGAGTTGGACTGTGAAGAAGGCTGAGCACCAAAGAATTGATGCTTTTGAATTGTGTTGGAGAAGACTCTTGAGAGTCCCTTGGACTGCAAGGAGATCCAACCAGTCCATTGTGAAGGAGATCAGCCCTGGGATTTCTTTGGAAGGAATGATGCTAAAGCTGAAACTCCAGTACTTTGGCCACCTCATGCGAAGAGTTGACTCATTGGAGAAGACTCTGATGCTGGGAGGGATTGGGGGCAGGAGGAGAAGGGGACGACAGAGGATGAGATGGCTGGATGGCATCACTGACTCAATGGATGTGAGTCTGAGTGACCTCCGAGAGCTGGTGATGGATAGGGAGGCCTGGCATGCTGCAGTTCATGGGGTCGCAAAGAGTCGGACACGACTGAGCGACTGATTTGATCTGATCTGATAGAAAGTTTCATAAAAAGACTCTTTTGATATTGTCAGCAAACAATGTTTTAAAAATAATTGCTAATATTGGTACACTCTCTTGGATTCTCCTTTTGTTGCTTGACATTGTCTTCTGCAGATTTTTCTTTCCATGTTAGAACAGAAAATTCAAGTTGTGAGAATGAGCAAGCCACTCAGGCACTGAACTAAATGATTTCAAGTAATTCAGATCTGTTCCTCTATGGTCTTCTAGGTCTAATACCCAAATAGCATTTGCTCATGAAAGTATAATGTTTAATCTTTCCAAACAAGTGGGGTTTTGAGGCTTTATCACTTTTGCGCCTATTCTAAATACATTTATGAATACATCTCACACAAATAGAAAGGCTTTAAAAGTAATTTCCTTAGGGCAATGTTCTCAAAGGATCACTTGAGGAGCTTGTTAAAGATTCCCAGACCCTGGGACTTCCCTGGTGGTCCAGTGGTTAAGATTCTGTACTTCCATGCAGGGGGCTCCATGTCTGGTAGAACTAAGATTCTGCATACCTCAGTGCTGCAAACAAACAAACAAACAAAAACAAATGAACAAAAAACAAACCCCCAAAGTTTCCCAGGCCCTGTCCAGATCTAGGAAATCACTCGGGTGGAGCCTAAGAGCCTATTATTTGAACAGATATCACACACACCAGAGCTTAAGGACATACATATTCCATAGTGCACTTGCTGGTCAGAAGGAAAGGCCTATGGCATAGCTCTTCTCACACATGGTCAGGCTGTCCTTGGGAAAGACAGTGGCAGCTGCAGTGTAGGAGAGCCCTTTTTCCGGTTGTGGGTTTAGAAAATCTCTGAGACTTGCACTGGTGATGCTCTAAGTACTAGGACACCTGCAGGAGAGATAAAAGGATGAAGGTCAAGGTCAAGTCCAAGGCAGAGGTGGGACTAGCTAGGCTGCTCTGAGAGCAGAGGCGACCTGTTGTGGGCAGGACTTAGAAGCTGGAAGCTAGATCAGGAAAAACAGCAAGAGGAAAGGGCCCTGGCACGAAGGATTCCACAGCAACAAGCAGGATGTAAAGACAGTTTCGACAAACAGTTCTTAATAGAAGTTAGAGAGAATCTAGCCAAGAAAAACAAAACAAAAACAGTATAATCTTGGAAACTTATGGCGGGAAAGCACGTTTGAAATCAAACCTAAAGGAGAAAACTGCTAGAACAAACAAAGCAATCTTTAAAAAAAAAAAAAAAAAAAAGAGTGGGTGGGTGGACCATTGAGGGCAGAAGGGAGGAGCAGGGCACCGATGTTTTACTTTGCAAGCTTTTTGTTACAATCTGATTCTCTTTTTAAAAACCGTGTACCTGCAATATTTAAAACAACAACAAAAAAGTATTTTAAATATATTTAAAAACAGAGTCTGCTCTGCAGTACACCCTAAAGGATGCTGAAGGATCTCAAATACTATGAGAAGGGTAATCTCGCAATTATCCCCTTACAAAACAAGCGGTGTGAAATGCACCCCAGGAGCCGTCCTCTGCAGTTCCCTAGAGGCCCGGGCGCGGTGGCGGTGAGGTAGGAACGCGCACACAGCGGGGACTGAGGGGCCCGCACATGCAGGATTCGCGACTCGCGTGAGGCGGTGGCTGCACAGTGCGCACGCGCCGAGCCTCACAGGCCCTCTCTTCCCGGAAGTCGGCGGGCTGTGGTTTGAATGGATCGCCGGCTGCCGGGTTTTGGTAGAATCCCAGAGGGAAAGGTAGCAAGTAGCAGCTGAGATTCACTTCTCATGGTGCCACTAGGGGCCTCCCTCCCCTATTGTGGAGGCCACTTACTGCCCCACTAAGGCAGTGTGGAGGGTGAGAAGGGGGCGAGCGCCCCTGACCCAGGATGGGGACTTAGCCCTGCTGCAGTCACATATGAAAAGCTTTTCTTTTTCTAAATGATTGATACAGAGTTCGTTTTGTGTCACTGTGGAAAATATTATTCATATCATATTTAAGACTTTTCAGTACTGGAAGGAAACTGCAGATATTTTTAATGTCATATGCTGTGATCTCTTATTACAGCAAAACTTGGACTCTTCCTAAAAGGGGGATTTTATCTTAAACGGATAGTAAAATCCAAACAGAGAGAAGTGCATATTATATAATGAAACCTATTTTTAAAGTGTATCTAAAATTTCTCTTGATAGTGTGCCTCTTTCTTGAGAGTTTATGAACATGTCAGTCTTCTGTAGGAAGGAATTCACTGGCATGTTCATAAAAGGGAAAAAGGAACAGAGATTTGCCCTTTCATTTTACAGATGAGGAAATTGTAACCAGAAAGAGAAATGACTTGACAAGCCTCTCACTGAAGCAGACCTAGGAACTGGAGCTCAGCCGTGCTTCTTGCCTCTCCTGGCTCTGGGGGAGTTCATACTGCATTGTAACAATCACATGTGAGGGTGGCATCGGGTGTTTATTCATACATCTCTTCATCATACTGAAGTACTGGGGGAGATAAAGGCATTGGTTCTTCAGGGTCTAGACAGATTTTAAGAAAATTTTACTGATACAGTTCTCCCTAAATCACAGATTTCTTTCTTTGGGAGATTAAAATGGGTGAATTTGTTATTTATTTATTTATTTATTTTTTGAATAGCTTAAGCAGGGGCCGGATAACCACTCAATCACTTATGGGAGTTGTTGTCAGGCTCTTCACTCCACTGAAGCTTCTTCCATCTGACGGTGTGATTCTTTGGTTACCAGCTGGCTTTCTGGACATATGTGGCCAGGAATTATAGGGAGGAAGGAAACTAATCCTTCTTGAATGTCTACTTTGAGTCATCTAGTGTTAGTAGCGGAGAAGGCAATGTCACCCCACTCCAGTGTTCTTGCCTGGAGAATCCCAGGGACAGGGTAGCCTGGTGGGCTGCCATCTATGGAGTCACACAGAGTCGGACACGACTGAAGCGACTTAGTAGTAGTAGTGTTAGTAGTGTTATGCATTCCATATATATTCCTTACTCTTCACAACATGCTTTCTAGATAGCTATTATTCTCAGTCTACCCCAAGAGTTCACCAAGTTTAAGTAACAAGCTCCAAGCCATGCAGATAATAGGCTGCACAACTACTATTACACCATCTCTTATGTTCAGATGAATGGGCAGGAGAGGAGGATTACACAATTGGTTCCCAGCTTCTCCCTAGTGTAGGTAACCTCTTAGCACTGCTAGGTGAGTCTTCAGGGCAATTAACTCCCATTATCATCCTGGTCTGACTGACAGTTAGGGATGGAGTTGCAACAGAGGCCCAGGGCAAGAATCCTCTTACTAGGAGGAAGGCATTTTGGCTGGCACTGCTTCACAAAGGCTCCAGAGTTACAGAGCTTTGAATAACAGGCAGGTTCTTATTAAACAATGAGGCCAAACTTTGCTTCCAAAATTCTCAGTTTAAATGTTCACTCTGGGTGAAGAGACTTGGGAGTCTGTTTTGAGACAAGCTTGGACAATGATAATAAGAAATGGTTTGTGAAGGAAGAGGCTGGGACAATGGGATCTAAAGAGATGGTCAACATCTACAGCTCAAGCAATTTGTGCTGGTCAAAACCAGCAAGATCACTTGACGTTCTTGAATGAATGGACATTCCCATCAGGATCCAGCCAATTTCTGGGAGCATAAGCCAGTCTCCCCTTGGAGGGAGGGGACGTACTAAAGGCAAACTCCAAGGATGTCATCCTATTCCCATGCCTTTTACCTTTCCAAAGATAAAGGCTTTTTCTTCCCCTGCTGTCACCAGATTAAACACACTCCCCAAGTTGGTACTGTATCCATGACTGTACATTTCTGCTTCCTGAAAAGTTGTGGCTGTAGGGATGTAAAACTGACCAATCAGCTGTGGTTGATCTGAGGCATGCCAGTCAGCTTCCTACTCTATCTACCAGTAGCTACCAGTCAGCTATAGAATTAAGTACCAACTCCCAGTTCCTCTCCAGCCTCCTCACCCTCTCTCTACTTCCATTCTGGCTACATCAGAGTCTTCTTTCCTTGGCTAGATTCCCCCCTTCCCTGCTTCCAATTCTCTGTGTGGTTTCATCTTCTGGAATGTTCTCCTAACCCCCTACCCCTGCCCCCAACTCAAAAGTTTCATCTTCCATCAAAGTACAGCTTCAGTGATTAAGATCACAAAGCAAAACCAACTTTAGTAAACTCCGTTACAAGACAAGCAGGGTCCAAAGTAACTGGATAAATAGAGTGGCTTTAGGTTCACATCTAGTTCACAGATCACACAGGGAATTAATTAGAATCTATGCAGAGACCTGTGAAACCAAACTGCTTCCCAGAGGCACCCCTCTTTCATGCTGGTGGGACTTGCACTACCCCTTAGGAGCCACTGGGCAGCTGCAGCTGAATCACACAGGCTGCCAGGGGCCAGCCAAGAGCAGAGCTGTGTTTCTTGGCATTTCTCCCAGATCCCCTCTTGGCCGACTGGAGGCTGTGCTGGGATTCAGATGTATCCCTGAGCTCCATGGTGAAATACTGTAGTTCTCTCAGTCAGGATTTATTCATTCCAGTGTTCCTCCCACCTTAGCTCCAAAATAAACCTGCAAGGGGATTTCGGTGCTTGAATTTAACACCTCCGGCCATGCCTCTTACCCTGTGCGTGCTTTCAGCTACCTTCTAAAGCAGACAGTCCCCTTCACCTGCAGACCCTGCTCCAGCACACACTTTGCCAGATTGGAGCAAGTCCTCGTACCTAGAGCAATTTGCTTTGCTTGCCTTTGCAATACCAGTGATCTTGTAAACACGGTTGATCAAACAGTCCTCTATCAACTTTCAGCAGAAAACTCTAGTGGGTTACTGGAAGGCAGGAGCCAGGTCCCATCAGAACTTGTCATTGTGTCCTAGACACCCAGAATGTGGGCCCACCAGTCGCTGGGCTTAGCCAGGTCTCGCAGAATGGGGCTTGGCTGAGATCCAAACATATTAGCTGCTTGTTAGATGAACTCATTCACAGCAGATATTCAGAGCATGGTTGACTCCAAAGGGAAAAGGAAAAGGAAAAGAGGGCCCAAAGTCCTTTAGATTATATGTCAACGCACGAGTGGTTTGTGACAAACTGCAGATCTTTAGAACAAACTTTGGGCATGTTCAAGTCTGTCCACTGGGCCCAAAGTCTTTGCTCCATTCTGAGCAAACCAGCCAAGTAGTGCAGACCAGCCAAGCTCCATGACAGCTCCTGGTTCCTCACTTTCATGGGCAGCCTCGGCAAAAGCTTAATTCCTACCACGGCTGTCCCTGCAGGTTGATCCCTGCTCAGTTCCTGACAAATGCTTGACCTTGGGCTCTGAGCTGCTGAGTTGGCTCCAGAAAGTGTTACTCATCAGAGGGCAAATCCACTGGCTTCACAGACCACCTGTGTGCCTGTGATCTGAGTGTCTCCATGCTGTCTTTGTTCCCTCCAAGGTTTACATCTTCAGGATCCGACTGTGGAAAGAAGACACAAGAGGTACCTTGGTGGACTAGACCCATCCTATCTCTTACAGTTCCCCCAACAACAGCTCCAGTCCTGGTTCTCAAGGCCCAGGCACAGACAAGAACAAACAGATAAGGACAGGTTAACCAGGCCTGTGATTCTAGGACCTAACAGGGCAAGTGTAACTCTAAATCAAGGGGTTAACGGACAGCTACCCTGAATAGATCAGTCCTGCTTCCCCTCCCGTTCTCTGTTCCTCCTGTCTTCACCAAGTCCTTCTCCAGTGAGCCTGAGGCATGTTCCCTTTATCCTGAGAATTTCTATCTCTATGCCAGACTCATTCCCAGAAAAGACCTGGAAAACTCAACCTATTCCTTATGGCCCAGGTAAATTTCTCCTCCTGCAAGAAGCCTACCCTGACACCCACTGAGCTCTTGCCCTCTTCTCTGTACTGCCTGTATCACTGGTTTGTGGCTGATCATGGGAGGTCCTGCCCTTTGCCTGAGTGTCTACCTTGTCCTCAGGTAGGTAACAGAGGCCCTTAAGAGTAGGGCACTAGTCTACCCTTGCCCTCCACCCTCCATATGGTGCTTCTTCTGAACTTGAGGTCAGTTAACTCATCAAAAAAAAACACTTAAAACCTAATCCAGAGTGGTGGTCACTGCCAGTGACTATTTCATCACTGACTCAGACAAGTACAGGAAACTGAAATTTGCAGGAGTAGGAGTAAAAGGTTAAAAAAAAACAGGTGAGCACACAAGTACTGATGAAGCGGCACGCAGTCTTCCTATTGTTCTAATAGTTTAGATGAGAGAGAGAGCTTTGTATGCGGGCCAAAAACAAGGGAATCCTTACTGATTCCAGCCACAGAGCTATGTGGGGGTCAGGCTCAATTCTCTTCTGTGGGTCTTAATTTCTCCATGTTTGAACTGGGAGTCTGAATCAAGGAACTAGATAATATGAGCTCTCATTTCTGAGTTTCTATGACTGGTGATTCTGAGTCACAAGGCTACATTCAAAGGTATCAAAAGACCCAGGAAACGACAAGCAAAGGCCATGTAGAATGTGTCAGCCCAAGCCAGACGATCTATTTGGGCAAGAAGATAGAGCCAGGCGTAGATGTGCACTCAAGAAAAATGCTCCTCCAGCTGCTCAAACATGAATCAAACAATCCAATCCTTAGAAGGTCAGGACAAGGTCCTCAAGGCTCCCTGAGTCACCTGACAGACAATGCCTGCAGCCTGCCAGTTATAAAACACAAATTGTAGCTCTGCACAGAAAGAGTCCAGTTTAATTTGTGATTTACTGGTAATAACTGAATTAATTCTACTACTTGGTCATGAGAAACAGCATCGTGTTAAAATGACCCCTCATCTCCCAGTCACCCTGCTGGTGAGGGCCCGTGCTGATCTGCTTGGTGCAGCTCAGCCCCTCGTCCATGTCTGGGGCTGTGTCAGGCCCTTCTGGTGCCGGTTTCTCATCCACCTGTGTTTGCAGACTTGGAGGGATACCTCTAACCAAATCCCTTCCAGACGTTATCAGAGATGCCAAGTAAAAGAGCTCCCTGTTCTCTCAGCCTCCAAGACCCAGTTGCTTAGAAGTGGAAGCAGGGGCCTGGTCCATTTCTGAGAATGGACAGTGTGTTTATGGGTGAATTCTATTTTCAAGCAGAGACCCACGTGCTAGATCTGGTTTTGGACCAGCCTCACCAGGAGGGCCCAGGGTGCTTATCAAAAAGGCTCCCTTGACCCCATCTGTAGTTTGGGATCTAAGGCTTAGCATTTGAACAAGCTCTGAGGGTGATTCTTAGCCACTCTGATGTATTAGAACCACTGCTCCAGCTCCTAAAATGTCTTCTTAAGAGTTATCCTTGCTACTCCTGACCAGTTCAGCTGCCAGGAAACAGAAACTCTGATGAGGTGCACTCTTTAAACTGGGTTAAAACCTTCAAAAACATTTTAAATCTCTTCCTTCTGAATTCCCAGAATAATGTGTTTTTAAATGTCTTTAAAGTAATAAAAACATTGCTGGAATCCAGGCATTCAGAGAATTTGAGCAAAAGATAATCTACTCTCTGATCATAAAAACAAACAAAAATCCTGGGAGGTGACAGGCACAGGTGGCTGTCGTGAATCATGTGCTCATTTGTCGCTTGGAGGCGAGGATGGCAGGGAGACAGGAGCCAGCTGCCCAAGGTCTCCAAGTGACAGCAGGGGCGAATGTTGATCCCTGCTCTCACAGTCACTTCCAGCACCATTGCCATTAGGGAGCTGCTGGGCTTCCTCCTGTTCAGAGACTTTTGTTCCAAGCACATTTCTTCCTTGGGTCATGCATCTTCTCTGAGTCCCCACTAGATGGTTCGGACAAAGCAGAAAGAACTCTGAATTGAAAGAGCCTGGAAAGAACCTCAACTTTCAGACTCTTCTCTTATTTTCAGATTTTTTTCCCCTAGAGGAATTTGGCATGGGCCCAGCCATCTCAGAGGGGCTCACAAAAACAGGAACTGAAATCAAGCCACAGGAAGTCCCTTCTGGAATAAAGAGAGAGCACAGTTGTCCATACCTGCTCCGAGATTAGGGCTTCCCAATACTTCTGCTGCAGAATAAAAAGAGATAAAGAAAAAAAGTGTTGAATAGAGTTTGCCACCATCACTGAGCAGAGCAGAGATCAGCGCCAGCCCGTCAGCTCCTTGAGCCAGAAGCCTGGCCCTCCACTGGGCTGGAGGCAAAGCAACAGCTGACTTCAGCAAGCAAGAAGGCAGCAGCTACTAGCGGCTCCAATTTAGTTAAATGGTCACTAGGATAATTGTGATAATTATGAAGGGCTTGAAAAAGATTATTATCTATACAGATTTTTAAATTACTATTATTAGGACTTATCATTATTAGACATAACAATGAAGATTCCATTTATTAACCACATGGCTGAGATGAGTCAACTTGAAACCATAAAACTAAGAGAGAGAGATGCAAATAAAATCTTCACTTCGAAACTACCAAGTATTTGCTACCAGCCAAGATTCATTTTTAATCAGCCTTTACTGTACAGTTGGTTCCAGCCCAAGCCTCAAATATATCTGATTCAGGTTCTTAAAGGGTAGCATTGCCATCTGCTCTCATTCCTCCGGCACCTCCTGCAGTGCCCGGGACATGTGTGTTTGTGTGTGTGTGTAGCTGTGTTATCTGAATTTAAGATTATAAAAACTTTAGTGAACCCCTCTATTTGTCCGCTGATAACTGCTAGCCCAGAGATGGGGCTCTGCTGTGTGTGGTTGGGGTGGGGGGGTGGGTTGGGGGTGGAGCTCCACTCTGGGCCAGAGGTGGAGGAAGGGGCGGAACAGGCAGAGAGGTGTCCCAGGCTGTGCTGGCAGAGCTCTGCCCCAAGCTCACACCCAGGGCACCTGGTAGGCCTGGGGCAAAGGGCAGAGACCCCACCTTGACTCTGAGGAGGGCAGAGAAGGGGCACCAAAGCTGGGCTCTTGGTCAGTGCCCCAACACAAGCTCCCTACCCCTCACTGGGCAGGATGTGGTGGCCCCAGCAGGAGAGAGGGCAGAATATGGGGGTGGGTGAGGCAAAATGAAGCCTGACAGTCTTCTCCCCAGGTCCTCCCTCTTCCCCCGCCTTCCCATCCTCCCCCGTGAAGTCCTTCCCCCTTTTTGCAGGAGGACGGAATGTACTTCAAAAACTTGAGTCACCACTGACTTCAGCTGTACCACGCCTTTTTCTTTTGAACAACTCTTTAATTATAAGATTTTCAATCATACACAAAAGTAAAACAATAACACCCATGGACACACCCTCCTTCATTTGTTCTAGCTCCCTCAAGCTTTCATTTGCTGAAGTATTTTAAAGTAAATAATGTCATCTGTAAATATTTCAGTATGTATCTTGTAGATAAGGACTTTTAAAAAATCCTAAGCACAATGCCATTATTATACATAACAAAATTGTTATAATTCCAAAGCATGCATTTTTAAATAACATCCTGCTGAAGGGAACATAAACTGAAAAAAAAAAAAAAAAGATTTATTGGAGAAGATACAAAATTACTAAAAATGATGGTTCCCCATACACAGCAAAAGACGGAAATGTTGATGACAACATAGGAATTGAAAAAGTTACATAACTTCTGCAAACGTAATGGAAAAGGAGAGGTGAAAGAAAGAATGGTAACCTTCATCTATCTTTAGAAAATACAGATGTTCATGTAAAGTATAATTGGTGATGTGTGATTACCACAGTGAGTTTTGTTGTTTAAAAAAAATTACTAAATTCAGTGGGATATACTGGATTATATTTTGGAACAGATTAAGAATTTTAATGGAAAAACTGGTGTAATTCAAATAAAGTCTGTACTTTAGTTAACAATAATGCGCTACCATAATAATGTTAATTTCTCAGTTCTGACACATGCAGCATGGTGCTGTATGTGTTAATCTTAGAAGGAACTGAGTGAGGGTAAACAAGAACTCTGTATTACCTTTGTAACTTTTCTGTAAATCTAAAATTATTCCCAAACAAACAGTGTATTTAAAGACAAGCAAATAAATAAAGAAGCTGGAGTCCTCCAACTAGGTTTGAAATGAAACCTTGAAACCTCCTTTCCAAAATCTTCAGCAACCTAAAATTTCAGGAGTGCCCACTAGTGAAAGTAGTAGATGAGAATGTCCCTAAGCAGTATGATTAATCCAAATCTTTGTAACGGAGGTCTCGCTCCACCCCATAAGAAAAAAAGTGAAAATAACTCACATTTTTGTAGTCTTTTCCCTGTTTCAGGAGCAAATTTGTTCACTTTTGTATAGAAACTTAAAAAAAAACAAACTGAAGACTACACGTAATTCTATCCCTGAAGAGCCTTTATGATTTAATGAAAGGACAGCCCTCTGAAACACACACACACAAATCAAATTATGCAAATTGCTTTTCTCTCTTAACACAGAATAAGCATTTCTATATACCTTAAATTGTCTTTAGGACTACAATCCCATCACTTTCATGAACCACAGGACACAGTATTTCACCTCATTGCTAAGAGTACACATTTTTGTGTTCTGAAACCTGCCCGCAGGTCATGTGCTAACTTCTTTGTTCCTGAAGTCTGAGGTGTATCTCCGCCACCAAGGAGAGTCACTTTCTCCTTGGGGGCAGCTGAATGGGGCCCCAGAGACCATCTGTACAACTCCTTCCTTACATTTAGGGAGAAGAGACTTCCCCAAGACTGGGGTGGTGAAATGCTGCTGGACTCAGGACCCATTATAAAGGGTTTTTTTTTGTTTTTCTAATCATAAAGTTTTGAGACTGGACAGATACACACCAGCTACAGTTCAGTCTTAGATTTCATTAAGTAGATTTCCTTTTTTATTTTCCTTGCACCTCTCAGGCATTTAAACCTTTTACCTTACACTTCAGTATCTCATCCTTCCTATTTCTTTAGTTAATTAAGCAGTTCTGTAACACTTAACTTGGGATCAAACATGGTTTCACCTCTCATACATTCTTTCCACCTCTCTACCAGCTCTCTACCTCTCTATCTCACGATTATACAGTGGAAGTGACAAATAGATTCAAGGGATTAGCTCTGATAGAGTGCCTGAAGAACTATGGACGGAGGTTCGTGACATTGTACAGTGATCAAGACCATCTCCAAGAAAAAGAAATGCAAAAAGGCAAAAATGGTTGTCTGAGGAGGCCTTACAAATAGCTGAGAAAAGAAGAGAAACTAAAGGTAAAGGAGAAAAGGGAAGATACACCCATTTGAATGCAGAGTTCCAAAGAATAGCAAGGAGAGATAAGAAAGGCTTCCTCAGTGATCACTGCAAACAAAGAGGAAAACAACAGAATGGGAAAAACTAGAGATCTCTTTAAGAAAATTAGAGACGCCAAGGGAACATTTCATGTAATGATGGACACAATAAAGGACAGATATGGTACGGCCCTAACAGAAGCAGAAGATATTAAGAAGAGGTGGCAAGAATACACAGAAGAACTATACAAAAAAAATCTTCATGACCCAGATAACCACAATGGTGTGACCACTCTCACCTAGAGCCAGACATCCTGGAATGCAACATCAAATGGGTCTTAGGAAGCATCACTATGAACAAAGCTACTGGAGGTGATGGAATTCCAGTTGAGCTATTTCAAATCCTGAAAGATGATGCTGTGAAAGTGCTGCACTCAATATGCCAACAAATTTGGAAAACTCAGCAGTGGCCACAGGACTGGAAAAGGTCAGTTTTCATTCCAATCCCAAAGAAAGGCAATGCCAAAGAATACTCAAGCTACCACACAATTGCACTCATCTCACACACTAGCAAAGTAATGCTCAAATTTCTCCAAGCCAGGCTTCAATAGTACATGAACTGTGAACTTCCAGATGTTCAAGCTGGATTTAGAAAAGGCAGAGAAACCAGAGATCAAATTGCCAACATCTGTTGGATCATCAAAAAAGCAAGAGAGTTCCAGAAAAACATCTACTTCTGTTTTATGGACTATGCCAAAGCCTTTGACTGCATGGATCACAACAAACTGTGGAAAATTCTTCAAGAGATGGGAAGACCAGACCACCTGACCTGCCTCCTAAGAAATCTGTATGCAGGTCAGGAAGCAACATTTAGAACTGGACATGGAACAACATATGGGTTCCAAACTGGGGGAGGAGTACGTCAAGGCTGTATATTGTCACCCTGCTTATTTAACTTATATGCAGAGTACATCATGAGAAATGCCATGCTGGATGAAGCACAAGTTGGAATCAAGATTGCTGGGAGGAATATCAATAACCTCGGATATGCAGATGACACCACCCTTATGGCAGAAAGTGAAGAAGAACTAAAGAGCTTGATGAAAGTGAAAGAGGAGAGTGAAAAAATTGGCTTAAAACTCAACATTCAGAAAACTAAGATTATGGCATCTGGTCCCATCACTTCATGGCAAATAGACTGGGAAACAATGGAAACAGTGAGAGACTTTATTTTGGGGGCTCCAAAATCACTGCAAATGGTGACTGCAGCCACGAAATTAAAAGACACTTGCTCCTTGGAAGAAAAGCTATAACCAACCTAGACAGCATATTCAGAGAAGGCGATGGCACCCCACTCCAGTACTCTTGCCTGGAAAATCCCATGGACAGAGGAGCCTGGTGGGCTGCAGTCCATGCTAAGGATCGGACACAACTGAGCGATTTCACTTTCACTTTTTACTTTCATGCATTGGAGCAGGAAATGGCAACCCACTCCAGTGTTCTTGCCTGGAGAATCCCAGGGACGGGGGAGCCTGGTGGGCTGCCATCTATGGGGTCGCAGAGAGTCGGACACAACTGAAGTGACTTAGCAGCAGCAGCAGCTAGAACCACCAGGCAACCTTGGCCCTGGCAACCTTGGTTCCTATTCCTAATTCTTTAAAAATCTTTTTCACCCTTTAAAATATGAGATATAGCTGACATATAACATTGTGTATTTGTGGGGGTTTTGGAAGAAATTTTGCTATTCATGTGCTGCTCAGAACCAAAGAACTGACTCAGTGTGACTAACCTCTGCCTACCTCCCCCAGCCATACACCTTCACACCTAGAGTCACTTGCTAAGTGGGACCTGAACGATGACCTGGTCCACAGCTGAGCATCTGGGGGAACGGTGCTTTGTCAGAGCCTCACCAGCTCCCTGAGCTCATTATCTTCACTTACAGAGCAAGTTCAGAAAGATGAACGGCGCTGCCTGGCTCAGGGACTCAGAGCCAGTGTGGGTGTCCAGCCCACCTGCAGCCTGCTGTCCACCACACCACATCTAGAACCATCGACAGGCTGGCAGAGCCCCAGCAGCACCCCCATTTGATCCTCACAATCTCTGTGATGTAGGCAGGGCAGGTCTCCTGATTCCTGTTTACAAAGGGAGAAACTCAAACCCAAGGAGTCCAATGCAGAAGCATGGCCACCAGGCAGGTGAGAGCCTAACAAGCCCCATCCCTGCTCAGCGCCCTCTCTTCTGCCCTGCTGCCCTCGGGGCCCAGTGGAGAGTCTCTCCTCACCCCCAGGGGAACCGGCTGACTCCACACACTTCCAGACATACCATCTCTCTTGGTTACAGGGCACATAGGAGCACACAGATCTGGGCGGGGCAGATACCACACCTTGAACTTGATTTTTAGCCTTTGGGGCCTATTGGAATGTTGTGGCCTCTTTCTTCATACTTATATGTATTTTCTTTTAAAACTAGGACTTTTAGAGTCAGTGTATATGGGCGTGTTAGTCTCTCAGTTGTATTTGACTCTTTGTGACCCCATGGACTGTAGCGTGCCAGGCTCCTCTGTCCATGGGATTCTCCAGGCAAGAATACTGCAGGGGGTTGTCATGGCCTCCTCCAGAGGATCTTCCCAACCCAGGGGTCGAACCCGTGTCTCCCACATTGCAGCCAGATTCTTTACTGTCTGAGCCACCAGGGATGATGTGTGGTTCTTTTTATTAATTAATTGTTTTTTCCTTAAAAGAATGATGTGGCTTTAAGAAGTGCAAACATCAGAGGCCTCTGTCCTGACCTGCAGGTGCTGGAAGCAGGGTCTGGAACAAGCAGTGCTTGTTGTCGAGGTTGTCAAGAGCCTCAGGCACAGAATTAGCAAGACACGGGGGCTGGGACTGGAGCCTCTTCAGACAGCAATCTGATATCTGGTGTTTGGCTCTGTACACACACACACATACACACACACATACTCTGTGCCTCATTCTCAACATGCAGATTTTCTTTCATTGACAGAACAGCGCCCCTGCAGAATTCCTACAAAGCTTCTTACACCAGGTCAACAGCATTGCTCGGAAGCACAGAAGGGAAAAAAATGACTAAGTGCTCCTTCTTCACCAAGAGGGATTCAATCCTTTCTTGCATCCCAGAGGCTAGCAGAGGAAAACCTTTAAAGGCACAGGAGTAGTCTCAACACAAGGGCGACCCTGCAGTCATGAAGCAGGGGCTGGCCACTGTCCTAGCAAGTGAGGAGGCTGGCTGGAAAGTCCTGCTCCCAGTGGGCCCCGCCCCCCACCCACAGACTGCGGCTGCTGACCCCTCCTCCACAGGTACTCAGGATGCCCTCGGACAGCTGTGCTAGGAGTGGGGCTACCTCGTGTTTAATGGTCAAGGGAGTGAGTGGGCACAGTCCCTGTGGAATGTGCTCTCTCTTGTGGAGACTTGCAGAAATCCATGCAGCCCACACAAATGACCTCTCCACAGAGTCACGGGTCACGTTCAGACTCTGGTGCGATTCATCCAGTGCCCTGACCAGCCCAGCTGGTGCACACTTCGAGGATCAGTGAAAATAACCCAATTCTCCCTTCAGGCAAGTTTCCACATCTTATCTGTCTGATCCCTCCCTTCTCTTGTGTGTTCTGCATCACTGAAATTCCTGGTAAATCCCAATGTTTTATCCTGTCTGTTAGAGCCTTGCCTGAGAAGAAAGGCAGAGCACAGGTGAGCAGAGAGAGTCCTATGGAGAGTTTTTCATCTGTAAGACAGCAACGATAGAGAATAGACTCAGCCCTGCCTACCACCCTGGGGAGTTCCTGCTGAGGCAGTGGGGTGTAGTGGGTAACGACAGGGTTTCTGAGCCAGGTTCAGATCCCCAGGTCTGCCAATTATAATTACGATGATGGTGATGATGTTTTCTTGGGCATGTTACTTAAACTCACCTAATCCCAGTTTTCTCTTCTAGGAAACAAATATTTAAAGGTCTTTGCCTCGGGCCGTTAGAAGTATACCAAACAGTGTTTGTGAGTATAGGACACACCATGTGTGGCTCATGACACAACCTCAGTCACCGTGAGCAACGGTCTTAAAATGCTTAGTGAGCTGAGTGATGTGGATACAGTGTACGTGGTATTGAGGGGCCGTTCTTCTCTCCACCTCCCCCAGTATGGCAGGAAGTGGGTCTTCAAATCCCTCAGTATGTGCCCCAAAGCCACAAAACCACCCTCTGAGAGTTACGTCACAAAACTGCAAAGGCCAAAGATCACACAGGAGGTAAACACATCACCTTAGTGACACAGAGTGTCTCCAGGGCCTCACAGTGGGAGTGCGCAAACCCTCCCGTCTGTACCCCAGGGTCAGGCGGAAGCCCAGCTGGTTGGGAATAGGCACAGACAATAAGAGGAGGTCAAGGGCGCGGATGGCTGCTGTGGCCAGAGAGTAGAGACAGATGCTCCAGGTGCTGCAGCCCAGCATTACAAAACATTTGAACTGTGCAATGCTGGGAGCAAGAGAGGCTGCAAACCAGAGGAAGTGGAGACATGGGGCCCAGCGTCTGACCGCAGGCCTCAGTCCCTTTGGTGTGGTCTTGAGGAGCAAGGTCACAGTCAGGCTGTGGCCAACCTACCAAGGGCCTCCCACCTGGTGAGGTGGGTCAGGCCAGCTCACCTGTCCTCAGAAGGTTTGCTTTCAAATCCCGCCCCCCTCAACATGCTTGCTGAACGAGCGAGTGACAGAACAGGTGGGTGAATGCAGCATCACACTCATCAAGTAAAATACCCTCTTGCTGCCCTTCAACCATCAAGGATCCAGAATCTTTAAGAAATACTGCTCTGAAAAGCCAGGGAGACCACCCTGTCCCACCACCCTGAGCTGCTGCTGGTTGACTGACAGGCTTACAGCTTAATTTTCATCATTACACCTTCCAAATGTGGAAAACTCAGCAGTGGCCACAGGACTGGAAAAGGTCTGTTTTCATTCCAATCCCAAAGAAAGGCAATGCCAAAGAATGTTCAAACTACCGCACAATTGCACTCATCTCACACACTAGCAAAGTAATGCTCAAAATTCTCCAAGCCAGGCTTCAATAGTACATGAACTGTGAACTTTCAGATGTTCAAGCTGGATTTAGAAAAGGCAGAGAAACCAGAGATCAAATTGCCAACATCTGTTGGATCATCAAAAAAGCAAGAGAGTTCCAGAAAAACATCTACTTCTGTTTTACTGATTATGCCAAAGTCTTTAACTATGTGGATCAGAACAAACTGTGGAAAATTCTTCAAGAGATGGGAAGACCAGACCACCAGATCTGCCTCCTGAGAAATCTGTATGCAGGTCAAGAAGCAACATTTAGAACTGGACAGGGAACAACAGACTGGTTCCAAACTGGGAAAGGAGTACGTCAAGGCTGTGTATTGTCACCCTGCTTATTTAACTTATATGCAGAGTACATCATGAGAAACACTGGGCTGGAAGAAGCACAAGCTGGAATCAAGATTGCTGGGAGAAATATCAATAACCTCAGATATGCAGATGACACCACCCTTATGGCAGAAAGCAAAGAAGAACTAAAGAGCCTCTTGATGAAAGTGAAAGAGGAGAGTGAAAAAGTTGGCTTAAAACTCAACATTCAGAAAACGAAGATCATGGCATCTGGTCCCATCACTTTATGGCAAATAGATGGGGAAACAATGGAAACAGTGAGAGACTTTATTTTTCTGGGCTCCAAAATCACTGCAAATGGTGACTGCAGCCATGAAATTAAATGACACTTGCTCCTTGGAAGAAAAGTTATGACCAACTTAGATAGCATATTAAAAAGCAGAAACATTACTTTATCAACAAAGGTCTGTCTAGTCAAACCTATGGTTTTTCCAGTGGTCATGTATGGATGTGAGAGTTGGACTATAAAGTAAGCTGAGTGCCCAATAATTGATGCTTTTGAACTGTGGTGTTGGAGAAGATTCTTGAGAGTCCCTTGGACTGCAAGGAGATCCAACCAGTTCATCCTAAAGGAAATCAGTCTTGAATATTCATTGGAAGGACTGATGCTGAAACTGAAACTCCAATACTTTGGCCACCTGATGTGAAGAACTGACTCATTTGAAGAGACCCTGATGCCAAGAAAGATTGAAGGCAGGAGAAGGGGATGACAGAGGATGAGATGGTTGGATGGCATCACCAACTTGATGGACGTGAGTTTGAGTAAACTCTGGGAGTTGGTGATGGACAGGGAAGCCTGGAGTGCTGCAGTCCATGGGGTCGCAAAGAATCGGACACGACTGAGTGCCTGAACTGAACTGAACATCTTCCAAAATTTCTACAATAAACACATCTTACTTTTAAGAAGAGAACATACAGATTAGCAGAAGACCCGAAG
This sequence comes from Tragelaphus eurycerus, assembly GCA_935064755.1. Classification (NCBI taxonomy): domain Eukaryota; kingdom Metazoa; phylum Chordata; class Mammalia; order Artiodactyla; family Bovidae; genus Tragelaphus; species Tragelaphus eurycerus. The sequence goes on along the minus strand of CAKXYN010000018.1, from coordinate 25,575,907 downwards.
GGTTACACATCCGACAAGCTACACTGTCCCCTGCTCGCACATTCAACAGTCTGAACTGGGAGATTTATAATCCCATTGGACCTGCAGCATCTATGTCTAGTGAGCTTCTCAGTTATTCAGGACTCAGGGCTTCGCCATGTGTCGTGTCTGTGTGTTTCAGGTAATGAAGCAGGAGGACTGGGCTGGGGGAAGGCAGGGGTTCGGGAGGCGGGGATGGGGGCAGCTGAGCTTCTAAAAATATATTTCTTATTTAACAAGGGCAAACGTACTCATTTCCACTTGCCTCACTTATGAGTGTGATCCCATCCCCTTGGAATTTACGTAGTTAAGCAAATAAATGTGTAAGAAGAGAGAGAATAGAGGAGAGGAAGGAAAAGGGCTGGAAAACACAGAAATGGCCCAAAACAGTCACAGAGACAAATTTCCAAACTTTTCAAGGTCACAGTCCAATCCTGACCTCAGTTAGGGTTTCCATGGAGTGAGAGTGAGTGTAGCTTCCTACCCTTTCCCTCCATCCTCCCCCTCCCCCGTCTCACCAACCCCTCTGTCCCTTTCCCTCACTGAACACACTCTGCGCTCAGGCTCCCTCTCTCCCTGGAGCCTTGGACTCAGCCTGGACTACTGGCTCCAGCCGCCAAGCCATGCACTTTGGGTGTCTTGCCCACTCTGAGATCAAACCCAAGAAACACACAGCATCGAATGCAGGACTTGGGGATACAAGGAACGGTATCCTGAACGGTCCCTGGTCTGAAATAGAATCTCTCTCTCAAAACCAAGCTCTCTGGGACCAGCTGTGTTTGTTCCAGGACTGAGAGATAAAGATGAGGGCAGCCCAGGCCTCCAGACCTAAAAGCCTGTGCACAGCCTGGCGGGGGAGGCAGGTCCCTGCAGCCCTCCAGGCCACACGGCACACAACAGAAGGGGTGTAAGAGATGTATGGGCTGTGGGCATCCCAGGGAGGGAGGCTTCAATCCCTGGGGTGTGTGTGGGGTGGGGGAGTAGGTGGTATCTGGGTATGATTCTGACATGTGGAAGAGAGAAGACCCAGGAAGAAAGGCCCAGAGCCCTGGGGATGAGGGAGCAGTCCATGGCCAAGGGGGACATGTAGGTCAAGGCGAGGAAGGGCACAAGGCCTGGGCAGGTGTGCATGGTCTGGAGCCCACGCCACAGGGTCTGGACTCTACCCCTGAAAATCATAGGCTCCGAGTCTGTCAGATTTCCAGGTTCACTATGAGTTCAACAAGTACGGGGGACTGACTCGAGACCTCTGGCTCATTACTTTGCCAAATAAGGCCACTACGACCAAAACCAAAACCTCAGCACCAACTAACCACTTCCTATTATCATCAAGTCATAAAAAGGTATTTAAACATCAAAAGAGTGGGAGAACCCAACCAACCCAGACCGAAGGAGTCCCCCACTGACACCACCTGTCCATGATGCTGTCCTTGTTCTCACCGGCTGCAAAGGGAAACTTCCTTCCGTGGGGAGCTTGTGGGGCTGAGAGGGACAGGACCACAGACCTGAGAGGTATACCCATTTCTGTACCACAGAATGTGATGTGTCTTGTTTGCAGATCCAAAAATTCACAATGAGGCAAAGCTTATGAAAGTGCCAGGCAGGATGCCCACCAAGGGCCTCCGTGTATCACCCCAACAGCACCACAGGGAGCAGCTGGTGCTCCTTGGTGGGGAAGAAGGGCTTCCCTGGTCACATGGGTTTGGGAACCATGGAGCCTCTTTAAAAAGTTTGTCATTCAGCATTTATTTCTCTAAGACGTGACTGTTTCCAGTGACTCAGTGTGCAGCGCTTCCCTGACTCATCTGACCACACAAAGTCCTCCCCAGCGCGGACTGTGTACGAAAGGCCTTGGAAGATGCTTATTCACTATTTAGCAGGCATGAGGTTGGCGTGGAGGAGCAGAGAGAATGCAGGTACCATGGAGGCACGGGCAAGCCCGGGTGAAGGAGGACGCACACACCCACCAGCAGACCCCGCACGTACCTCGAGGTCGGAGTTGATGGAAGAGACCTGGGAGGAGCTGCTGGAGGACACACGGGCCTGGATGACCTGGACCGGAGGGTAGGAGGGGGGCTCCTGCAGGGACGTGGCTCCTGTGTCTGTCTGTCCGTCGCCAGGCAGCCTGCTGGCACTGCAGCTCACCTGCAAGGTGTGTGGGCAAGGGCAGGCAGAGGCTTAGTTTGCATCTTTATTTTTTGCACTGTCAGGGCGTTCGTGTCCTTCGGGGTTCCAAAGGTAGGAAAGGATGTAGCATGCGGTGGCCTCCACCATCCTCCCAAAGCCACCGAGCTCCCCCTAGAGGCAGCCAGCACTCGCTTGTGTGTCCTTCCAAACTGTCTGTGCACACACGAGCAAATGCATGGACACATTCCCCCCGTTTCCATTAACAGTAGTACACTCTATAGTCTCTTATGCATCTTCCTTTCTTTTCCACTTAACAACATGCCTTAGAAATAGTACTACAGCAGATCTGTTTTTGTAGCATTGTATAGGTATTCACAATCTGTTTAACCAGTCCCCGGCTGATGGATGTTTTAGGGTATTCCCAATCTCTTGCTTTTACAATCATTACTGAGTGTGGTAAATTATATTTTACATTCAAAACTTCAGGATATACAGGATAAATTCTTAGAAGTGGAATTGCTGAGTCAGAGGGTATGCACACGTCATTTGGATAGCTCTTGGCAAACGTAGGGCTTCCCTTGTGGCTCAATGGTAAAGAATCTGCCTGCAATACGTGAGACCTCAGTTTGATCCATGGGTTGGGAAGATCCCCTGGAGAAGGGAATGGCTACCGCTCCAGTATTCTGGCATGGGGAATTCAATGGACTGTATAGTCGATGTGGTTGCAAAGAGTTGGAAATGACTGAGTGACTTTCATTCTTACTTCCACTTGGCAAAAGTACACTCCATAGAGGCTTAACCAACACACCTGCCAGCAGCCTATGAGAGTGCCTTGGGAAGGGTTAAGGGAGGAAGAAACTTGTGAGATTATCTATCTAACTATCATCTATCTATATCTATCTATCTAGACTTCCCAGGTGGCCCCGCAAATGCAGGAGGCAGGAGACATGAGATGCAGACTCGATCCCTGGTTGGGGAAGATCCCTTGGAGGAGGAAACAGCAACCTACTCCAGTATTCTTGCCTGAAGAATCCCATGGACAGAGAAGCCTGGCAGGCTATAGTCCATAGATTCTCAAAGAGCTGGAAATGACTGAGGTGACTTAGCAAGCACCCATATCTATCTATCTATCTATCTATCCATCTGTCTCTGTCCATCTCAGAAGAGAGCTTCCTCTCACAGGGCACACAGGTTTCCACAGGGATCCTCAAGGCTATGAGCTGGGGTTTCAGTTCAGTTCAGTCACTCAGTTGTGTCCGACTCTTTGCGACCCCATGGACGGTAGCACCAGGCTTCCCTGTACATCACCAACTCCCAGAGTTTACTCAAATTCATGATCGAGTCGGTGATGCCATCCAACCATCTCATCCTCTGTCGTCCCGTTCTCCTCCCGCCTTCAGTCTTTGCCAGCATCAAGGTCTTTTCAAAAGAGTCAGTTCTTCACATCAGGTGGCCAAAGTATTGGAGTTTCAGCTTCAGCATCAGTCCTTCCAATGAATATTCAGGACTGATTTCCTTTTGGATGGACTGGTTGGATCTCCTTGCAGTCCAAGGGACTCTCAAGAATCTTATCCAACACCACAGTTCAAAAGCATCAATTCTTTGGTGCTCAGCTTTTTTTGCAGTCCAGCTCTCACATCTATACATGACTACTGGAAAAATCCTCAGATCAGATCAGTCGCTCAGTCGTGTCCGACTCTTTGCGACCCCATGAACCACAGCACACCAGGCCTCCCTGTCCATTACCAGCTCCCGGAGGTCACCCAGACTCATACCCATCGAGTCAGTGATGCCATCCAGCCATCTCATCCTCTGTCATCCCCTTCTCCTCCTGCCCTCAATCCCTCCCAGCATCAGAGTCTTCTCCAATGAGTCAACCCTTCGCATGAGGTGGCCAAAATACTGGACTTTCAGCTTTAGCATCATTCCTTCTAAAGAAATTCCAGGATTGATCTCCTTCAGAATGGACTGGTTGGATCTTCTTGCAGTCCAAGGGACTCTCAAGAGTCTTCTCCAACACCACAGTTCAAAAGCATCAATTCTTCGGCGCTCAGCCTTCTTCACAGTCCAGCTCTCACATCCATACATGACCACAGGAAAGACCATATAGCCTTGACTAGGCGAACCTTTGTTGGTAAAGTAATGTCTCTGCTTTTGAATATGTTATCTAGGTTGGTCATAACTTTCCTTCCAAGGAGTAAGCGTCTTTTAATTTCATGACTGCAGTCACCATCTGCAGTGATTTTGGAGCCCAGAAAAACAAAGTCTGACACTGTTTCCACTGTTCCCCATCTATTTCCCATGTAGTGATGGGACCAGATGCCATGATCTTTGTTTTCTGAATGTTGAGCTTTAAGCCAACCTTTTCACTCTCCACTTTAGCTTTGACTATATGGACCTTTGTTGGCAAAGTAATGTCTCTGCTTTTTAATATACTGTCTAGGTTGGTCATAACTTCTTCCAAGGAGTAAGTGTCTTAATTTCATGGCTGCAGTCATCATTTACAGTGATTTTGGAGCCCCTAACCCAAAATGAAGTCTCTCACTGTTTCCGTTGCTTCCCCATCTATTTGCCATGAAGTGATGGGACCAGATGCCATGGTCCCATAGTTTTCTGAATGTTGAGTTTTAAGCCAACTTTTTCACTCTCCTTCTTCATCAAGAGGCTCTTTAGTTCTTCTTTGCAGCCCAGCGTTTCTCATGATGTACTCTGCATATAAGTTAAATAAGCAGGGTGACAATACACAGTCTTGACGTACTCCTTTTCTGATTTGGAACCAGTCTGTTGTTCCATGTCCAGTTCTAAATGTTGCTTCCTGATCTGCATACAGACTTCTCAGGAGGCAGGTCAGGTGGTCTGGTCTCCCGTCTCTTGAAGAATTTTCCACAGTTTGTTGTGATCCACACAGTCAAAGGCTTTGGCATAGTCAGTAAAACAGAAGTAGATTTTTTCTGGAACTCTCTTGCTTTTTTAATGATATAACAGATTTTAGCAATTTGATCTCTGGTTCATCCCCCTTTTCTAAATCCAGCATGAACATCTGGAAGTTCATGGTTCATGTACTATTGAAGCCTGGCTTGGAGAATTTTGAGCATTACTTTGCTAGTGTGAGAGATGAGTGCACTTGTGCAGTAGTTTGAGCATTCTTTGGCATTGCCTTTCTCTGGGACTGGAATGAAAACAGACCTTTTCCAGTCCTGTGGCCATTGCTGAGTTTTCCAAATTTGCTGGCATATTGAGTGCAGCACTTTTACAGCATCATCTTTTAGGATTTGAAATAGTTCAACTGGAATTCCATCACCTCCATCAGCTTTGTTTGTAGTGATGTTTCCTAAGACCCACTTGACTTCATATTCCAGATGTCTAGCTCTAGGTCAGTGGTCACACCATTGTGATTATCTGGGTTGTGAAGATCTTTTTTTATATAGTTCTTCTGTGTATTCTTGCCACCTCTTCTTAATATCTTCTGCTTCTGTTAGCTCCATGCCATTTCTGTTCTTTATTGAGCCCATCTTTGCATGAAATATTCCCTTGGAATCTCTAATTTTTTTGAAGAGATCTCTAGTCTTTCCCATTCTATTGTTTTCCTCTATTTCTTTGCATTGATCACAGAGGAAGGCTTTCTTATCTCTCCTTACTATTCTTTGGAATTCTGCATTCAAATTGGTATGTCTTTCCTTTTCTCCTTTGCTTTTTTGCTTCTCTTCTTTTCGCAGCTATTTGTAAGGCTTCCTCAGACAATCATTTTGCCTTTTTGCATTTCTTTCTCTTGGGGATAGTCTTGATCACTATCTCCTGTACAATGTCATGAACCTCCGTCCATAGTTCTTCAGGCACTGTCTAATCCCTTGAATCTATTTGTCATTTCCACTGTATAATTGCAAGGGATTTGATTTAGGTCATACCTGAATGGTCTAGGGGTTTCCCTACTTTCTTCAGTTTAAGTCTGAATTTGGGAATAAGGAGTTCATGATCTGAGCCACAGTCAGCTCCTGCTCTTGTTTTTGGTGACTGTATAGAGCGTCTCCATCTTTGGCTGCAACAAATGTAATCAATCTGATTTCTGTATTGACCACCTGGTGATGACCGTGTGTAGAGTCTTCTCTTGTGTTATTGGAAAAGGGTGTTTGCTATGACCTGTGCGTTCTCTTGGAGAAGGCAATGGCACCCCACTCCAGTACTCTTGCCTGGAAAATCCATGGATGGAAGAGCCTGGTAGGCTGCAGTCCACAGGGTTGCTAAGAGTCGGACACAACTGAGTGACTTCACTTTCACTTTTTACTTTCATGCATTGGAGAAGGAAATGGCAACCCACTCCAGTGTTCTTGCCTGGAGAATCCCAGGGACGGGGAAGCCTGGTGGGCTGCCGTCAATGGGGTTGCACAGAGTTGGACACGACTGAAGTGACTTAGCAGCAGCAGCAGCAGCAGCAGTGCATTCTCTTGGCAAAACTCTATTAGCCTTTGCCCTGCTTTGTTCTATAGTCCAAGGCCAAATTTGTCTGTTACTCCAGGTATCTCTTGACTTTCTACTTTTGCATTCTAGTCCCCTATGATGAAAAGGACATCATTTTTGGGTGTTAGTTCTAGAAGATCTTGTAGGTCTTCATAGAATCATTCAACTTCAGCTTCTTCAGCATTACTGGTTGGGGCACAGACTTGGATTACTGTGATACTGAGTGGTTTGGTTTGGAAACAAACAGAGATCATTCTGTCATTTTTGAGACTGCAGCCAAGTACTGCATTTCAGACTCTTTTGTTGACTCCTGCCCACAGTAGTAGATATAGTGGTCATCTGAGTTAAATTCACCCATTCTGGTCCATTTTAGTTCACTGATTCCTAAAATGTTGATACCATCTCCTGTTTGACCCCTTTCAATTTGCCTTGATTCATGGGCCTGACATTCCAGGTTCCTATGCAATATTGCTCTTTACAGCATCGGACTTTACTTCCATCACCAGTCACATCCACAACTGGATGTTGTTTTTGCTTTGGCTCCATCTCTTCATTCTTTCTGGAGTTATTTCTCCACTGATCTCCAGTAGCATATTGGGCACCTACCGACCTGGGGAGTTCCTCTTTCAGTGTCCTATCTTTTTGCCTTTTCATACTGTTCATGCAGTTCTCAAGGCAAGAATACTGAAGTGGTTTGCCATCCCCTTCTCCAGTGGACCACATTTTGTCAGAACTCTCCACCGTGACCCGTATGTCTTGGGTGGCCCTACATGGCATGGCTCATAGTTTCATTGAGTTAGACAAGGCTGTGGCCTATGTGATCAGATTGGTTAGTTTTCTGTGTCTGTGGTTTTCAGTCTGTCTGCCCTCTGATGGAGAAGCATAAGAGCCTTATGGAAGCTTCCTGAGAGACTGACTGAGGGAGAAACTAGGTCTTGTTCTGATGGGCAGGGGCATGCTCAGTAAATCTTTAATCTAATTTTCTGAAGATGGGTGGAGCCGTGTTCCCTCCCTGTTATTTACCTGGGGCCAAAGGCAATGGCACCCCACTCCAGTACTCTTGCCTGGAAAATCCCATGGATGGAGGAGCCTGGTGGGCTGCAGTCCATGGGGTCGCTAAGAGTCGGACACGACTGAGCGACTTCACTTTCACTTTTTCGCTTTCATGCATTGGAGAAGGAAATGGCAACCCACTCCAGTGTTCTTGCCTGGAGAATCCCAGGGGCAGGAGAGCCTGGTGGGCTGACGTCTATGGGGTCACGCGGAGTCGGACACGACTGAAGTGACTTAGCAGCAGCAGCAAACTAGAACTGACTCATTTGAAAAGACCCTGATGCTGGGAAAGATTGAAGGTTGGAGGAGAAGGGGACAATAGAGGATGAGATGGCTGGATGGCATCACTGACTCGATGGAAATGAGTTTGAGCACACTCCAGGAGTTGGTGATGGACAGGGAGGCCCGGTGTTCTGCAGTCCATGGGGTTGCAAAGAGTTGGACACGACTGAGCGACCTTCACTTTCACTTTTAAACTACGGTGGAGGTAATGAAGACAACGGGGGCCTCCTTCAAAATGCCCCATGTATGCACTGCTATACTCACTGCCCCCAACCCTGCAGCAGGCCACTGCTGACCCATGCCTCTGCCAGAGAATCCTGGACACTCACGGGCAAGTCTGGGTCAGTCTCTGTGCGGCCACTGCTCCTTTCTCCTGGGTCCTGGTGCACACAAGGTTCTGTTTGAGCCCTCCAATAGTCTGTTTCCCCAGTCCTGTGTAAGTTCTGGCGGCTCTATGGTGTGTTAGTGGTAGCCTCCTCCAAGAGGGCTTATGCCACACCCAGGTCTGCTGCACCCAAAGCCCCTGCCCCTGCGGCACTCCACTGCTGACCTGGACCTCTGCAGGGGACACTCAAACACAGTTCTGTCAGTCTCTGTGGGGTCTCTGGGTCCTGGTGTGCACAAGGTTTGTTTGAGCCCTCTGAGTGTCTCTGGCAGTTATAGGGTTTGACTCTAAACACAATTCTGCCCCTCCTACCATCTTGTTATTTCAAATCCTAAAAGGCGATGCTGTGAAAGTGCTGCACTCAATATGCCAGCAAATTTGGAAAACTCAGCAGTGGCCACAGGACTGGAAAAGGTCTGTTTTCATTCCAATCCCAAAGAAAGGCAATGCCAAAGAATGCTCAAACTACTGCACAATTGCACTCATCCCTGGTGGGCCGCAGTCCATGGGATCGCTAAGAGTCAGACACGACTGAGCAACTTCACTTTAACTTTTCACTTTTATGCATTGGAGAAGGAAATGGCAACCTACTCCAGTGTTCTTGCCTGGAGAATCCCAAGGACGGGGGAGCCTGATGGCCTGCTGTCTATGGGGTCGCACAGAGTCGGACATGACTGAAGCGACTTAGCAGCAGCAGCAGCACATGCTAGTAAAGGAATGCTCAAAATTCTCCAAGCCAGGCTTCAACATACATGAACCGTGAACTTCCAGATGTTTAAGTTGGATTTAAAAATGGCAGAAGAAGCAGAGATCAAATTGCCAACATCTGTTGGATCATCAAAAAAGCAAGAGAGTTCCAGAAAAAATCTACTTCTGTTTTATTGACTATGCCAAAGCCTTTGACTGTGTGGATCACAACAAACTGTGGAAAATTCTTCAAGAGATGGGAATACCAGACCACCTGACCTGCTCTTGAGAAATCTGTATGCATGTCAGGAAGCAACATTTAGAACTGGACATGGAACAACAGACTGGTTCCAAGTCAGAAAAGGAGTACGTCAAGGCTGTGTATTGTCACTCTGCTTATTTAACTTATATGCAGAGTACATCATGTAAAATGCCAGGCTGGATGAAGCTCAAGCTGGAATCAAGATTGCCGGGAGAAATATCAATAACCTCAGATATGCAGATGTCACCACCCTTATGGCAGAAAGTGTAGAGGAACTAAAAAGCCTCTTGATGAAAGTGAAAGGGGAGAGTGAAAAAGTTGTCTTAAAACTCAACATTCAGAAAACTAAGATCATGGCATCTGGTCCCATCACTTCATGGCAAATAGATGGGGAAACAGTGGAAACAGTGTCAGACTTTATTTTTGGGGGCTCCAAAATCACTGTAAATGGTGACTGCAGCCATGAAATTAAAAGACACTTGCTCCTTGGAAGGAAAGTTATGACCAACCTAGATAGCATATTAAAAAGTAGAGCCATTACTTTACCAACAAAGGTCCGTCTAGTCAAGGCTATGGTTTTTCCAGTAGTCATGTATGGATGTGAGAGTTGGACTGTGAAGAAGGCTGAGCGGCGAAGAATTGATGCTTTTGAACTGTGGTGTTGGAGAAGACTCTTGAGAGTCTCTTGGACTGCAAGGAAATCCAACCAGTCCATCCTAAAGAAAATCAGTCCTGAATATTCATTGGAAGGACTGATGCTGAAGCTGAAACTGCAATACTTTGGCCACCTGATGCAAACAACTGACTCACTGGAAAAGACCCTGATGCTGGGAAAGATTGAGGGCAGGAGGAGAAGGGGACAACAGAGGATGAGATGGTTGGATGGCATTATCAACTCAATGGACATGAGTTTGAGTAAACTCTGGGATTTGGTGATGGACAGGGAGGCCTGGCGTGCTGCAGTCCATGGAACTGGAAAGAGTCGGACACGACTGAGCAACTGAACTGAACTGAACTGAACTGATCTCTCTGTCCGTCTCAGAAGACAGCTTCCATGGGTTTCCACGGAGGCACATGGGTTTCCACGGGCACATGGGTGGAAGACAGGGCACATAGGTTTCCACGGAGATCCTCGAGGCTGTGGGCTGGGGTTTCAGAGCCAGGCAGTCATCTTACTGACACCTGCCTTCCAGACCATGTGTCCACCAGCTAACTGTGTTACCTTGGCAAGAAACCTCGTCCTCCTGAGTGTCACTTTCCTAATCTATAGACAGGGCTGGTAGCCCTTGCCTGTCCTCCTCTTAAATGGTGTCATGAGGATACGATTTAGTAAATGTCCTGAACACATGAGAAGAACAGCTGCTCATATTGGTCCCCAAATCATGCAGGGCTGCAACCCTAGACAGGTCAAGGGCACAGATCCCTGTGAGAGTCGGCTGGAAGGGAGGAAAATCCACAAAGAAGAAACAGGGAGAGACATGGGTGGGGGCGGGGGAGCAGAGGCCTCCCAGCCACAACAATGAAAGAATCTATAAATTCCCCAGGCCTGACCACACCTGAGTCAACAGATAAAACGGAGTTTCAAATGCTGCAAGTTGTGGACTCCTAGGACCCCACGCCCTCAGCCCCTCAGGCCCAGCCTGGCCCCAGCTGCACCTTTTGGGAAATCTCTCATTAGACCAGTGTTCAGAAGGGGATGTTGGGAAGAGTGGGGACCTCACTTGCTTGTTTGCCCATTTCACAGGGTAGTCCAAACAGGATGTGTATTAAAGCATGTGGCATCACGGTACCAAACCACAACCTGCCCATCAGGAAATTCTCACTAAAAAAAAAAAAAATCTGCGAACATAGCAGGCATGAAATGGCGGCATAAAAAGCATGTCCTTTCTATAAAAGCTCAGGGCCCGGAATCAGACATACTTAGTCTGAAACCTATTTCTGAAATTTTCTAACTATGGGAAAAGTTTTCAATTAGCAATAATCTTGGGTAAGTGAGTTAACCCTCTCTGTGCCTCATTCTAAAATAGTAATAAAAGTATTAAATATAATAATTTAGCATAATAATAATTCAACAATTTCTATAACAATAGAAATAACACTTGTATCTACTTCAAGTTGTTAAAAGAATTTGTGTTGATGATAATTTTAAAAAACATTTATCAAGCCTTTACCGGGTATCAGCCCTTATGCCAAGTAAGAAGCTGCATAACTCTGTAAGGAAAGGCACAGATCTGGGTAGAGACAGGTATGAATCCTGGTTCTAACACCAATAGATCGTGTGACCTTGAGCAAGCTGCTTAACCTCAACTGGCCCCTCTTCCTTCTCTGTAAAATGAGCATGGTAACCTCAAGGGTTGGGTGTTTGGATTAGATGTAATCTACATAAAGCACTTAGACCAGTACTCTAAGCACTATAACCAGCACTCTAAGCACTATGACCAGTACCGTCATCACCAAAAGGGTTGGTTGTTATCAATTACTCAGAGCGTGACAGGTAGTTAGCCCGAATAAACAGACCACCACGGGAAGGATGACTCTTCTGCCCAGGCTAGAGGCAGGGCTCCAGGCTTCCAGCTGGGAGCTGTCATGAAGACAACGCTCGCCCTCTGGTGGACACAGAAGGAAAAGAACAAGAGAACACAGTCTTCTCCCAAAGAGTCTAAGTTTCTCAGCAGGCATCCTCTCAAGACTCAGGTACAGGGAGTCTTGAGTTTAAGTGAACACAACTTTTGAATCATTGTTTTTTATTTTGCATTGTTATTTTTCAGAAATTCCATGATTTCAAAGTTTCTAATGTAAAGCGTTGGCCGGATGCCAGGGCTCCCCGTGCTTTCTCCAGGGCTTCCAATCACCCACCTACCCACCCACTCTCCCGATGGAAGAAGAGCTTAATGGCCAAAATAGGCTCTTAGTTGTGAAAACGTGCTCCAAATCTCCCTGAACTTCACTTACATCACATACAGGCTATTTGCACCCACTTCCCAAGGAACAACAATAAGTGAAACCTCTCTATCAGCACCAAACTCTGAGCGTCTGCATGTCCCAAGGTCAGCTCAGCGGGGCCCCTACTACTGAACTCTTCGTTCCAACACACCTGTGCCGAGAGCCTGTGACTCGATGCACCAGGGTTGAGGCAGGTGAGACAGAAGCAGACAAAGTTTATATCCCAGCAGGAGACAGAAAACAAACAAAAGATCATGAAACGTGCTTTGCAGAGCATTTTAAAAAGTAATAAAGTAATACAGATGGCGGCTGCAGCCATGAAATTAAAAGACACTTACTCCTTGGAAAGAAAGTTATGACCAACCTAGACAGCATATTAACAAGCAGAGACATTACTTTACCAACAAAGGTCCATCTAGTCAAGGCTATGGTTTTTCCAGTGGTCACGTATGGATGTGAGAGTTGGACTGTGAAGAAAGCTGAACGCCAAAGAATTGATGCTTTTGAATTGTGGTGTTGGAGAAGACTCTTGAGAGTCCCTTGGACTGCAAGGAGATCCAACCAGTCCATCCTGAAGGAGATCAGCCCAGAGTGTTCTTTGGAAGGAATGATGCTAAAGCTGAAACTCCAGTACTTTGGCCACCTCATGCGAAGAGTTGACTCATTTGAAAAGACCCTGATGCTGGGAGAGATTGGGGGCAGGAGGAGAAGGTGACGACAGAGGATGAGATGGCTGGATGGCATCACTGACACTCGATGTACACGAGTTTGAGTAAACTCCAGGAGTTGGTGATGGACAGGGAGGCCTGGCGTGCTGCAGTCCATGGGGTTGCAAAGAGTCAGACACAACTGAGCGACTGAACTGAGCTGAGAGTAATACAGCAGAAGAGGTAATACACTCATTTGATTGGGTGGTGAGGGAAGAAGGCCTTTGGAGAAAGTGACATTTTTACTGAACAGAAAGTCGAGAAAGAAGCAGACATGTAAAAAAATCAAGAGGAACAGCATGTAGGCAGAGGAATGAAGAGATATTCTGTGTAGCCAGAGAGGAGTGAAGCGGGGTAAAAGAGGAGGCAGTCAGGGATGGGGCAAGCATGGGTCTCGGAGGGTCTAACAGGTCTGTGTTAGGAGATTAGATTTTATTCTGCATGAAATGGGAAGCCAGAAGTGAAGTGAAGTGAAGTGAAATTCGCTCAGTCATGTTCGACTCTTTGCAACCCCGTGGACTATATACAGTCCATGGAATTCTCTAGGCCAGAATACTGTAATGGGTAGCCTTTCCCTTCTCCAGGGGATCTTCCCAACCCAGGGATTGAACCCAGGTCTCCTGCATTGCAGGTGGATTCTTTACCAGCCGAGCCACAAGGCAAGCCAGAGGAGTGCTTTAAACCAAAGAGTAGCAAGATGTAATTTACATTTTAAACAGACCCTTCAGGTTACTGGTTTTAAGTGGAGGGGATAGGACAAAAATAGCAGTGAGGGGCAAACCAGTGGCAAGGCTCCTGGATTTACTTGTTTCCCACTTTTTAAATTGAAGTACAGTTGATATACAATGTTATGTTAGCTTTAGGTGTACAGCAAAGTGATTCAGTTATATATATTTACCTGTATGTGCCTATATTCTTTTTTTCAGTTCTTTCTCATTATACCTGCCAGACTCCTCTGTCCATGGGATTTCCCAGGCAAGAATACTGGAGTGGGTTGCCATTTCCTTCTCCATAGGATCTTCCCGACCCAGGGATCGAACCCAGGTCTCCCACATTGCAGGTGGATTCTTTACCATCTGAGCCACCAGGGAAGCCCTATAGTTTATTACAAGATATCGAATATAGTTCCCTGTACTATGTAGCAAAATCTTGTCATTTATCTATTTTATACATAGTTGTGTGCATCTGTTAATCCCATGCTCTCAATTTATCCCTTCCCCTACCCTTCCACTTTGGTAACCGTTAAGTTTGTTTTCTGTATCTGTGAGTCTATTTCTGTTTTGTAAATAAGTTCATTTGTAGTATTTTTTAGATTCCACATAAAAGTGACATCATATAATACTCGTCTTCCTTACTTCACTTATATGATAATCTCCAGGATGGATCTACTTTATTTTTATTTATTCATTTTCTGGCTGTGCCCATGCCATGTGGGATCTCAGTTCCCCAAACAGGGATCAATACCCATGTTCCATACATTGGAAGCGCAGACTCTTAACCACTGGACCGCCAGGGAAATTCCTGGATCTACTTTAAATGAAGTATTTACAAGACTCGCCCATGGGTGAGATGGGCATAAGCACGTAGTGAGAAGAGGGGGATCTGGGTTTGCCCCACTGCACTGACATGAGGAAGATAGGGAGAGGAGCAGGAGCCGGTCTGGGCATGGAAATCCAGAATTCCATATTGGACACGGCATGTGTGAGATGCCATGTGGTGATAATGAAGAGGTAGCGGAGCAGCCAAGACTAGAAAGGATGGAAACACGGGCAGGGGAGATCTCAAGGGCTGGCAGGTGGGGCTATGGGATCAGAGAAGGGAGCCCTCCTGAGGCGGAGTTGGGGTACTGCAACCTTGAAGTCAGGCTCACCGGGAGGAGCCGCCAGGAGGGAGTCCGAAAAACTAGGACAAGGAGGGCCCCAGAAACTGGAAGAAGCGGTGGCTGAACGAGTTGAATCTCAACTAGGACAGAAATTATCCCAGGATTTAGCGGTAGGGAGGTCACTGTAGCCTCAACAGGAACATTCTAGTTGGGTGTGGGACGTGAAGTGGATGTCTTACCACCTTTTTCAGTCTTCTCCAACCCTCCTCCTGCTGCTGCTGCTAAGTCGCTTCAGTCGTGTCCGACTCTGTGCGACCCCATAGACGGCCTCCTACCAGGCTCCCCCGTCCCTGGGATCCTCCAGGCAAGAACACTGGAGTGGGTTGCCATTTCCTTCTCCAAACCATGAAAGTGAAAAGTGAAAGTGAAGTCTCTCAGTCATGTCCTACTCTAGCGACCCCATGGACTGCAGCCTACCAGGCTCCTCCGTCCATGGGATTTTCCAGACAAGAGTACTGGAGTGGGGTGCCATTGCCTTCTCCGCTCCTCCTCCTGAGGACCCCACGAACAGGCCAGAACCCTGGGAGTCACCCCATACCTTCACTGCTCCCACTGCTCTACCCACTGACTCCACGGAAGCTCTGCGTCTCCATCAGCTCTGACCTTGGTTATGCCACACCACCTCTTTCCTGGACTTGCAGCCGTCCCTCACTGACCCCCTTATCTCTAGGCTCCTCTCTCTAATCTGCCCCCAACACAGCCTGAGTGATGGCCCTAAAATGCATGACTGACCCTGAGTCTCTAGTCCTGAAGTCTCCTGGACTCCCATCATCCTCAGGATGATGATCAGCTTGCATACTGTGACCTTGCCTCTTCGCCACCTTTTCATCTTCCCAGCTCCACTTCATCTGACCACCTCCTCCCTACTAAGGCCTTCAAAAGCTCTTTCTCATATGCTTTCCTGACTCACTTTGCCCCTCCTGCAGCTAAAGTGTCACCTCTCCAACAAGCCACCCATGACTACCCCCCACCCTTCTGGGCACCCAGCTGTGGCTCACGGCCACTTGCCTGCTGCACTGGTTCAATGGTCAGCTCCATGTAGCGACTGATGGCTGCCATCCTCTGGAGCGGCTTGCGGTGTGGGAGTGTGGTGAGCGGCACCCAATCCGAGTTCTTTCAAAAGGAGACAGGAAGACAAAAAGGAAGAAGGAGACACTTTCTAAAAACAGGATTCCATTTTCTTCAAAAGAATCCCTACAGTATTTTTCTGTTCTTTTATGGCACATCTCACTTCCTATAAGATGCATCTTATCTGTCTCTTTGACGTCACAGAAGGTGGGTGGGTCCGAAACTTTGCTGCACGGTGGAACTACCTGGGCTTCTTAAAAAGCTAATGTTTAGCTTTTAACCCCAGACATTCCAATTTAACCAGTGTGGAACTGACCTGGAGAGTTTAAAAGCTCCCGGTATAATTATAAAGTTTGGCAAAGCTGGGAGACCAAGTAGGTAGGTGCTAAACAAATGCTTTTAGAAGAAGTGGTTCTCGAACTTCACTCTGCATCAGAAGCACCAAGAGGACTTATTAAAACAATTGACCTGTGTTTTGGCAGAGCTTGGTGGACCCTGGAATTTGCATTTCTGACAAGTTCTTGGGCGATGCTAGTCCAAGAACCACACTTTGAGAACCAGAGCTGTAAAGACTGCTGAAGAGATGGTGAAGGCTCTACTTACTCTCTTCAGAACACTAAACACATGAGGCTCTCTTGAAATATTTTAGCTCCCTTTTGGAATATAATTTCATAACAGATTCTAGAATGGAATGAAAATAACATCCCATTAGAGCCTTCCTGGGAACTTGGATCTTTGGTCCAAGAACCTGTACCGCCCCTTCTAGCTTGGCCACACCTACACACTATCTCCTGTTTCATTAATTCAGTCAGATTATGCCGTTAAAGCTAGAACATTTGGAGGAGTGGACCTGGCTCACTCACAGGGAGTCTCATTTCCACTCTGAAAGAAATGAGAATAGTGAAGAGTCTTCATGGGAGACTAGATTTTTTTTTTTCCTGAAAAAATTATCTTAGAAAAGAGGGAGCTGCTTTCCATTCAAGTCTTTACAAGCTCTCTTATTATCATGAGGCACTTGTTCAATTATTTGCAGCCAAGGACTTCTGACAAAGACAAACTCCCTCAGTTAGCATAGTTCTCCTTACTTACAGGGGTCACCTGATTAAATCAGTAAAGACAGAGACAGACCCATTTACAGATAGGACATAATTGCAAAGGGTGGATCTTATTGTAAACAACACTTTAAAAATCAGCTTTTTAGCAATATCAACTTTTTAAAAATTGTGTTATTGGTGGTGATGCTGTGGATGTCAAATGCATGCAAAAGTAGCAACATAAGCTTTTACCAAATGAGGGCCAAAAGCAAATTACTTCTAAACTCAAGTATTAATTTATGTAGTAAGTGAACTTCAATATATGTGTAAATTACCAAATAGCATAAGTGGACATTTGACTATTTTATCTACATTGCTAAAAAAAGTTCAAGTTTATGCAGCGATCAAAAAAAAAGTTTAAAAATATTTTGTACTTGGAAAAGCAGAGGATCCTATTTTCTCAGGGCACTCAGCATTGGGCATAACAGTAGTTCTTTAAAGTGACTGACTGGCCCACGCTGGAGGGACCCCCAGATTCCCAGGCTGGGCCCTGGTGAGGCTCTCCACCTCTGCCCATGCTGGGCACAGACACTGGTTGGCCCCATCCAGCTAGGAGACCTTGCCTCGGTCATTGCCTCCTGGTTTTCTTCTTCCTTCTCTGCACAGGTCAGAAGGGCTTGGGTGTCGGGGTTCTCTCCCGCTTCAGAGGCAAATCCCAAGACCTGCCTCATCTTGCTCTTCATAATGCAGGAAAGGAAAATGATCTGAGAAGTGGAAGTTAAGGTTAAAGGAAGCGGAGAACTTTAGTTGCCTGATGCTGCCTTCACCTTGGCACCCCGAGGGCTCCACCCTGGAGTGACGCCCTCACTCCCCAGAATCATCCTGCCAGGGTAGGCCCCAGAGCAGACACAAGACCATCTAAGGACAGAGCCAGGTTCAATTCTCTCTGTCCCCCAGGGCCCACCACCCAGCCAGGTGCTCCAACAAGCAACTTGGTGAATACTTGTTAAACCAAAGGATTGTGAAAACCATCTTCCTTGGCTTAGGAGGGACGGTACACGTAGTGGGTTGAACAGCGTCCTCTCCAGATTCATATCCACCCAGAACCTCAGAATGTGACTTTATTTGAAAACATGGTCTTTGCTGATATCAAGAATTAGTTAAGATGAGGTTGGTAGTGGACTAGGGCGGATAAGGTAAGTCCCACAAGAGGAACTTCGGAGGAAGAGAAGACAGGCAGAGATACACAAAAGGAAAAGGGTCACGTGATGATGGAGGCAGAAATGAGAATTATGCTGCCAGGAACCAAGGCACCTCAGGAGCCCACCTGAAGCCGGAAAAGACAGGGCAAGACTCTCTCTCGGAACCTTTCGAGGGAGTGTGGCCCTGTCTGGACTTGGGGCTTCTGGTCTCCAAAGCTGAGAGAATACATTCCTTTGGCTTAAGCCATCGAGTTTGTGGCAATGTGTTATGGCAACCTTGGCAGACTTACACAGTAGGTGAGAAAATCTTTTTCGGAATTGTTTATGCTAAATCCATAGGATTTTTTCACACACTGCCTCGCCAGCAGACTTATCCACTGTCAGCATCTCCACCTGCCTCTGTCTGAGCTTAGCGTGCCCTTGAGGCCCTCACACCAAGGTCACCGAGGTATCAGCACATCGGGCAACATCCTCTTGGGGACAAGAAAGGGGGACAGCTTTTCTCCCTGCTTCCCCACCCCAGGCTCCAGCACCAAATAGGACAGGAAGCGCAGGATCAGCTGTGCAGGCCAAGTCAGCTCGCAAAGCCCTTCCCAGCCCACGAGAAAGACAAGGCAAAGGTGAGAAAACAGATTCACAGAGGGTGGGGCCAACGCAGTGAGGAGCAGCATGGAGACAGCAGCTGGCTCCTCTCTGAGCCCAGGGCCAAGAGGTTCACATTTCCTCTCTGCAGTTTCATAGAGCTCCAGTCAAGAGATCCTTCTTCTTATTAAAAAAAAAAAAAAAAAGGAAAAAACCACAGAATTGCATGCTGCAATTGTGTCTGCCTGCTTCAAATCACCACCCTGCCACTGAGAAAGAGCTCTTTCTACCAAGCGGGTAGGAGGGCGTGGTGGGGCAGAGGGGAGACGAGACACAGGCAGTCCAGCTCTGGGACCCGGGTGGATACAGACAGGTCCAGCGCTGCATGGCCGAGCGAGATCAGGAACCAGGGCGTGGCCCGCAGCAGGTACTCAGGCCGCCGGTCATGGGCCACGATGGCCGAGGCGTAGAGGAGACCAGCCAGGGCAGACAGCAGCCAGGTCCACAGGTGGATGGAGGGAAATGTCTTACCCCGGCACTGGGCAGAGAGAGGAAGGGGCTGGGCTGGGAGGAGCACTGCCGCCTCGCTCAGCTCCCTTCGGTTGATTCTAAGACCCAGGCCCCTTGATGTGAGAGGTCGGAGGGCAAGCCCTCTGACCAAGGCCAGCCCCCAAAGGCATTGTTTCCATTGGGCTTCAAGCTGCTGACAGGAATTCCCTGGCAGTCTGGTGGACTGCACTCTTCCACGGCAGGGGACACAGGTTCGATCCCTGGTCAGGGGCCTAGGATCCCACAAGCCATGAGCCAAGGCCAAAAAAATAACTGCCCCCTTTGTCTGGTGAACTATTCATCCCTCAGAACCTGGCTTAAAATCAACTCTGGGAAACCATCCCTTACCACCTCCACCCTAAGGGGAGCAAGTAATTCCTTCTTCTGGGTCCCTCACACCTGACATATCCCTCTACTGGAGTGCCTTTCACCCTGGTCATGACTTATCTCCTTACAAAGCTGTCTGCTAAACAGACAGAGAGCTTCTCAGAGCAGGGCTGAGGGCCTCACCATCTCGGTGCCCTGGAACCCAGCACTGGGCAGGGGCCCGTGAATTTCAGTGGGGAGAGCATGAGGGACATAGAATTATGGAGAGCCAAGCCCTGACCCTTCTCTTCCTGGGCCACCAACTCTGAACCAGGCCAGATGGGAAAGTCAGGGAAATTAGAGATAACATTCTGGTAATTTTGAAGCCAAGGGGATATTTTTGGAGAATGAGTAATGAATATTGGTTTTTTAAAAAGGAAACACATGCAATATCTATATGTAAGTACCATTTATAGGTATAAAGTCACTTTCTATACACATTAAGTATATAAACACATATGTATTTCCAATTTATACAATTACATAGGTATTTAAGTTAACACAGAATACACATACATGTATGTGTTTACATATATACACACGTGTTTACATATATACACGTGTTTACATATACACACACGTGTGTGTACATATATATACACGTGTGTTTATGTATATATATACACACACACATAAACTTAGTTTGCTCATTAGATGACTGTATTTGGAGACATACAGGCCTTGCCTAAGGAATGGACAAAGTTCAAGAGAAAAAGCGTGTTTTGGTTGATCTTCCCCATTTTAATTTTAATCCTCAAAAGGACTGAATTCCCAGTGGTTGGAACTCTGTGCTTTCACTGCCAAGGGCCTGGGTTCAATCATTGATCAGGGAATTAGGATCTCACAAGCCATGCAGAGGAGCCAAGGAAGAGGAACCAGACAGAGATTGCTCAGGAGGGCGAGGTCTCCCTCTGCACCCCTCCTCACTTTGCTCCCGGGCCTCACTGTCTCTGGCTCACCACCTGCTGACGGCTCAGTGCAGGAGCCGCAGGGATGTGGGCTCGATCCCTGGGTTGGGAAGATACCCTGGAGGTGGAAATGGCAACTCATTCCAGTATTCTTGCCTGGGAAATCTCATGGACAGAGGAGCCTGGCGGGCTACAGTCTATGGGGCTGCAGAGTCAGATAGGACTTAATGACTAAGCCACCACAACAACACCCCTGAACAGACAGCACCTAGCTGGGGAGGGTGACCCCCTAACTGCTAGCCCCAGAGGCTGCAGGTGGGGGTGACAGCCCTTCCCTTGGCCCTTCCTACCTCACACAACACAGGCAGCCCCACTATAGCAAGAAAACTTTGGGGTCCTCCA
The DNA here is from genome assembly GCA_935064755.1 of Tragelaphus eurycerus. Lineage (NCBI taxonomy): Eukaryota > Metazoa > Chordata > Mammalia > Artiodactyla > Bovidae > Tragelaphus > Tragelaphus eurycerus. The sequence goes on along the minus strand of CAKXYN010000018.1, from coordinate 25,554,995 downwards.
GCCCACCCATCCCATTTTACAGGGGACATTGACGGCCAGAGCGGCAGTGACTTGCAGAGAGGGGCTCAGCTGGGGGAGCCCTCTGCTCTCACTCTGGTGCCAACCCACGCCCAGCACCATCTGACTCCGAACTCAAGCTCTTGTCAGTGTCGGTACTAGGGCTCTGGAGGGCTAGAGGGCTCTGTTTGCCTGTGGCGCTGGGCACACAGCAGGTGCCTCAAGCATCGCTGCTGAAGACTGGAACTGACTTGGTGACTCAAGATGTGGCAGGAGCTTCTCCAGCACACTCGGGGCTGCCTAACAGTTCAGGACTGATGGTTGAGGGGACAACCCACCTGGTGGTTGCCTGGCAAATCTGTGCTGGGGGTTGGAAGTGGGCCATGCCTCAGCCGCTCCTGCAGCAGCAATGATTTCCCCAGTTGTCAGCACAGTGCTCTGCTGATCAGAGCATGTTTCACACTCCTTGTCCCATTCAAGGACTTGCCCCTGGAAAAATGGGATCTTCTCCTATCAAAGCTACCCAGCTGGAATGCTCAGTGCCCCCATCAGGGGTAAGTTAGAAGCAGCTTCTGGGGGATCCAGGGTCTGAGGCCATGCTGGCTCAGCTTCCATTGCACCCCAGTCCTGCTGGCTTTCCTCCTAATGAGGGAACCCTAGCTCTGGGCTTTTGTTCACTGGACCAGACACACTCAGGGCTGGCAGTCCCCCTAGATTACCCAGCTCAGTCCCTGCAATCTCCCTTTATCTTCCTGCCAAGGGGTCATCTGGCTTGAATGCTGCTAGTGATGAGGAGCTCACTACCTACTAAAGCAGGAATAGCAATACCGATTGCTCTCAACATGCAAGCCACTGGGCAAAGTGTCTAACCCATGGAGATTTTTTTCCCACTGAATTGGAAGTGGCCCTCCCAGCAACCTCCTGGTTATTGGTTTCGGTCTTGGTTCTGATCACTAAGACTGCAGAGAACAAGGCTACTCTTTCTGCCTCAAGACAGCCCTCCACTTCCGGTATCCATGAACGCCCTATTTTCTAGGCCAGATACAGTCACTCAGTAAGAACTGTCTCCTGGCACTACCCTGGGCAGACCCCACATGTCTGGCACACAGCGAGAAGTAAAACTGAAAGGGCCACTGCTCTCTTGGTGCCCACCCTCTGCTGGGGGAACCAGGCAGCCACTCAGCAAATAGCCAAAGGAGCCAACTTCAGGCTGTGATAAATGTGATCAAGAAAATGAAGCAGAGGGAGGGACCCAGAGGTGGGACTGGCCTGAGGTCTTTTAGGAGGGCTGGTGTTACGGGTTGGATTGAGTTTCCCCAAAAGACACTGGAGTCCAACTCCCAGAGCTACTAAATGTAGCCTTATTTAGAAGTAGGGTCTTTGTAGATGATCAGGTTAAGCTGAGGTTGTTAGGATGAGCCCTAATCCAAGATGACTATGTCCTTATGAAAAGGGGAAAGTCAGATACAGGAACGTATGGAGGAAAGGCCACGTGAAGACTACATGCATTGGTGTGTGTGCACACACCTGTGTGCGTGCGCGCACACACACACACGGAGAACACCACACAAATCCTGGAGTTGTGCTGCCACCAGTCAGGGAGCTAGCAGAAGCTCAGAGAAAGGCCTGAAACAGATCCCTCTCTAGGGCCTTCAGAGGGAGCGTGGCCCTGACACTTTGGGATCGGGCCTCTGGCCGCTAAGACTTAAAGACAATACATTTCTGTTGTTCCAAGCCTGTGACACTTTGTTACTGCAGGCGAAGCAAACTTTTACAATACAGGTGGTCAGGGCACTGCAGCAATTCCTTCAAAGGTTGTCACATGACACAGCTTCCGAGCCCCCACACCACCCTTAAGACCCATCCCAGGGGGGCTGAAATGAGCACAGTGCTCCCCACACTCACCTCTGTTGATCTGGAGATCGCACCTTTGCTGAGGAGGCCCGGTGCCCTGGGAGGTTACAGGCTGCAGCTCTCAGAGTGCTCAACTAAGACCCTGTCATCCCCAAATCCTGTTCTCCTGGAACTGCTATTAAATCACAGCGCTGGGACTTCCATAGTGGTCCAGTGGCTAAGACTCTGCACTCCCAGTGCAGCGGGCCCCAGTTCAATCCCTGGTCAGGGAACTAGATCCCACATGCTGCAACTAACAGTTTGCATGCCACCACTAAAGATCTCATGAGCCACAACTAAAGATCCCATGAGCCGCAACAAAGATCAAAGATCCTGAGTGCTGCGGTTAAGACCCGGCTCAGCTGAATAAATAAATTAATATAAAAGAAAACACAGTGCTCTTGGGCAAGTGACTGTTTTAAGACTAAATGATGGGCTGGCACATTTCTGGGGTCACGTAATATGTGGCTCTCTTGCAGGTGCCCTCTTGCCTTGGTGGCCTTTCCTGCACTCCTCTGCCCCTAGTGCCTCCCCTCGCCTCTGCTTCCTCAGGCCCCACCCTGCCTTCCTGCCAGCCTGGGCACCCCAGCACCCAGTGGTGTCAACAGTTTCCACCCTCATTCATTTGCACAACACAGAGGTTTCTCTCCCTCTTTTCCAAAACCCCAAACATTTGATTCTCTTTCTTAGAGCATTCGAACACCTTGTTTTCCATTTCTGTGTCTTCTTGAGACTGAGCTTGCCAAGGGTGAGCAGGGCATCTCAAGTTATGTCTGTTTCCCCAGGGGAGTGGACAACATAGGGCTTCTTTAACCCCAGACAGTGGGAAAATATCTGCCAACAAGACACTCTCGAATATAAAGAGCCCAGGAGCTGAACAATCCTATCTTCCAAAACCTCAAACCTTTTCATTCCTTAATAGGATGCTTGTTCATCCAAACCCAGGGGCTCCTTCCTGAGAACCTTCTTCTCATTTGCTACAAGAAATGGAGTGAACACAGAGCCCTCCCGCTGTGAGCCTCAGGATCCCTGGAGGCTGGGGCCAGCTGTCCTCTGTCCCGCACACATATACACAAACATACCCCACCCCGTACATACATACACGGCTGGGCACACGGGGACACCACCTCTCCACCCCAGTGACCTGGAGCTGGGAGGATGGTCCCAGATGCCCTAAGACCTGCAGGGGTGACCCCACAGTCCCAGCCCCAGGCTCACGATTCTGGAGAGTGGGGGGATCCGGGAAACCCAGGAGCCCAAGGCCGCGATGCCACCCAGCAGGAAGCCGAGGATTTCTGTATTGTCCTGTGGGAACAGTGATATACTCAGCACCCTGGGAAGACACCCAGGCACCCTTGGCCCACCCTTTTCTGCTTTTAGGTGGTTCTTCCCAGCAAGGCCTAGACCTGGCCCCACCCCCAGGACACTGGTTGGGACTGTGTGGAGGGGAGGCACCCGCATTCCCCAACATCATACCACTCTCCCCCAGCCCGAGCAGGCCTGGCCTCACCTGCACCAGGATGCCCAGCAGCCTCCCTCTGCGGCCCTCGGTCACAGCCTGAAGCCCATGGGATGGCGGCCCACAGAGCCCAGCCCGGGCCCAGGCTCAGTGGCAGGACCAGGGCAAACATGCTGGCCTGGAGCCGCCGCCTCCTCTTTCTCTCCCGGGAGTCCCGTCCTGCAACAGACACCAAGATCCTGCTCGGCTGCCAGGATCTGGAACCCGACAGACAGCTGTGTGGGAAGAACTAGTGTTAACCCCAGCCACGAGGCCAGGACAGGCTCCCACGTTGTTCCACAGGCCAGACCTGGCCCACTCTTGAAGGGCCTGTGACTGTGCCCTCGCATTCCTCCCATCCCCCATGCCTGGTGCTCTTCCCCTTCCTCAGCCTTTCACGTTGTTTTGTTTCAAGGCAGGTCAGCGTTATCCTTTATCACATACATCTGCGTTCACACAGTGCTATTCATCCTAGACTGGAGCCCCCTAAGGGCAGGCACTGTGCCCAGGCAGCTCTAGAATCTGCACAGAGCCCGACACTGAGCAGAACCCGCACAAGCTTGGTGAATGCACCATGAGTGGGCAGAGTGGGGCCAAGGCATCAAAACTGTGAGCAGAAGCATCGTCTTTGAAAGACTCCTTGAAATAGAAGACAGATCCTCTGCTGAACAATTCTAAAAAGATCATTCCTCCTCTGGGCAGGAATTGAGCCCAAGGACATCTTACATTACGTCTTGGTGCAAGCACTTCCTTTTAAGATAAGGGTCTGAGTGTGTTGCTGCCCCTTGTCAGAAATGTCTGGTCCCACATACTCCCAGCCTACTCATCCCATCTCAGCCACCTCCAGCCCCTGCTCTGCCTGAGGCCGTGCAGGCCCGTTCCTGGACTCCATTTCCAGAAGTGGTGGGGCTTCACCTGGAGCCCCAGGACTTGCACACTGAGTATCACCGTCTGTCCCCTAAGCCCTGCCCCCTCCTTCTTCCTGACCTCTTCCCAGGCTGCTCTTTCATCTGGAAAGCCCTTTCCTGTGGTCCCAGTTCCAACGTCACCTTCTCCCAACACCTGCAGACCCTCCCCTCCTCTGCTGCCCACCGTGCACACACCCCCTCACTAGCAGCGCTGACTACCTTTTAGGGCCCTGACTCCCTGCTCTGGCTGAGGCCGGGAGCTCGCCCATTCATCTGTGCCTGGCAGGGGCCCAGTCAGGCACGACAGGGAGAGGTGCTGATGAATGAAATGAGTGGGTGATGAAGTCAGGAACAGGTGGCAGCACACGCACCTGAATTAGACTTGAATCTGGAGCCACAGACGGGGAAGAGAATGGACACAAAGTTCACCAGGTCGACAGCGGCTAGGTATGCACCAGTGAAGACCTGCGAGCAAAGGAAAGGTCTTGGTGTTCAAACCTCTTTCAACAACTGTAGCACCTCTCATTCTGGATCTCCTCCACCACATATGTTCCACTGAAATAGGGTTTCCAGGGATACCTCCCACCCCATAAAGGTTAGTGATCACCTCCATCTGAGGAAATGGGGTTTTGCTCAAGTGACCAACATTCATCATAGAGATGGGACAAGATCCCAGCCCGCCACACTTTCCATTGTACGGCGTAGTCGTGTGCAACTTTGGCCCAGCCACTGACCTTCCCAGGGCCTCTGTTTCCTCATCTGTAAAGTAGGGATAATAACAGCACTTCTCTCAGTGTGAAGTAGATGATATGAGCTGACACGTGGAAAGTTGCTTAGGCCAGTGACTGGAGGAAAGTAAGACCTGCCAAAACTCGCACTCGCTACTGACAGTACGGTTGACACTTGAACAGCTCAGGGGTTGGGGCGCCCACTTCCTTGCAGTGGAAATTCTGAGTGTCACTTTGCAGTAGGTCCTCTGTATCCTGTGTTCTGCATCCGTAGATTCAACCACCCGTGCATCGTGGGGTGCCATAGTGTGTATTATTTGAAAAAAATCCAGGTATAAGTGAATGCACACAGTTCAAACCCGTGTTGTTCAGGGGTCCACTGTATTTAGTTTTTAACAGCATGTGTTCTAGGGTTTGAATCCTGACACTGCTACTTACAAGAGAGTGACTTTAGCAGGGTTATTTAACCTCTCTACACCTCTCCACATCTCTTTCACACCTCATGTGTAAAATAGGGATGATGCAAGCACACATAATTTAAGGATTAAGTGATTTAATATATGAAAAGCCCTTGCTTGCTTGCTAAGTCGCTTCAGTCGTGTCCAACTTTGTGCGACCCCATAGATGGAAGCCCACCAGACTCCCCTGTACCTGGGATTCTCCAGACAAGAACACTGGAGTGGGTTGCCATTTCCTTCTCCAATGCATGAAAGTGAAAAGTGAAAGTGAAAGTGAAGTTGTGTCCGACTCTAGCGACCCCATGGACTGCAGCCTAACAGGCTCTTCCGGCCATGGGATTTTCTAGGCAAAAGTACTGGAGTGGAGTGCCATTGCCTTCTCCGATGAAAAGCCCTTACTATTTAATAAATATCAGCTATTATTATCAGACTTGAGCTGAACTTCACTATCTTTTATCAGCTAGTGAGAATTGCCTCCAAAATGAAAGGTTATTTGTTTATGATAGAATGCTGCTCACAGCAGGGTCTGCTGCTGCTGCTAAGTCGCTTCAGTCATGTCCGACTCTGTGCGACCCCATAGACGGCAGCCCACCAGGCTTCCCTGTCCCTGGGATTCTCCAGGCAAAAGCACTGGAGTGGGTTGCCATTTCCTTCTCCAATGCATGAAAGTGAAAAGTGAAAGTGAAGTCACTCAGTCGTGTCCGACCCTTAGCGACCCCATGGACTGCAGCCTACCAGGCTCCTCCGTCCATGGCATTTTCCAGGCAAGAGTACTGGAGTGGAGTGCCATTGCCTTCTCTGACAGCAGGGTCTAGAACTCTCCAAATCTGTGTCCAACCACTAGGCTGCCCTCCTTCGCATTTCCCTGGGTGGCAAAAGGCCAGGACCAGTCCCCTGAAGTGGGGTCCACAGGTCCTTCTTCCTTGGGATATGTGTTTTGAGATAGGCCCCTTTCTACACAGATTTGTTTAAGGTCCCAGACTTTGGAAAAACTTGAAATGTTTCTCATTTGCTCCAAAGCTCACATTACCACCTGGGAAAGAATTCAGATACCCTTGCATGAGTGGAGACAGTGCCCGGGCTCTAAAAAACCGTAAGAGCAACCATCCATTTTTTTTTAATTGGACATCTACTATGTGCCAGCTCTTGTTTTAAGTGCTGGGGAGATGGCACTGAATTAAAGTTGTTGCCCTTATGAAGCTGACTGCTAGTATTAACATGCCATAAAGAATAGACATAATGAATAAAGTAAAGCAGATAGTATATTAAGGGGGAAATGAGCAGGATGAGGGGTCTGGAGCAGCTGTGGGAGATGCAGGGCACAATTTTAAACAGATGGTCAGGAGGTCTTATTGAGAGGAGATTTTTGAGCAAAGACTTGAAGGAGGTGAGCAGTGAGTCACGTGGTTATTGGAGGAGCAGAAAGGCCAGCAGGGGCACAGACCCTTGGACAAAGCTGCTTTGCGTGGGGAAGGAACAAAACAGAAGCCACTGTCACCTGTGGGCCCAACCCACCTGAATGGTGAGCTGTTTGGCCAGAATCGCCCCAATGGTGTCACACAGACTGATCAGGAGGCAGCACGCAGCCCACAACGCTGACTGGTCCTGTCCAGATTTCCTCCCACATCTCAGATACAGAAGCCTGCAGGGACAGACAGGAGTGTCGACAGAATACAGAGATGTAAGGTTGGGCTCCCAGAGCAGCTGTCTGAAAAACGCTGTTGTGACTTGGTGTCCTTACGAATCACTTTCTTCCCCAGATATTCACCGGGTATTTTTGACCTTAGTTTACAGATGCAAAAAGTAAAGGATGGAAAGGACTCTGAACCTCTGACCAACAAGCCCACAGCAAGAGCCAGGCCTCACAAAAGGAGGAGTTTCTTTCCCCCTATCAATCTGGCTGCCTCAAATTCACGACCCACCTCTCAGTGCTGACAAACGAGCTGTCAGCTTTTCTTTTTTGAAAGGAAACAAGAGAGTTATAAAAGTAATCCAATCATTGCAGTTTTACTGCAGAGCAGAATTAATTGCCTAAATTAAAAAGGCAACTTGTTTCTTTGCAATTAACATGAAATCCTTCTAATCCATCTGTGCAGTGAGATGGCTCAGTTTCTGCCAGCTGCATCTGAGTTGATTTCATTTTGGGTGCACGTTCTTCACACACCAGGGAAGACTCCTCAAAGATGCTGTGGCACTTTGGGTGGCCACTGCTGGCTTCTCTCTCCCCTTACTGCTCACTTTCTACCCCCTCGTTCCCCCAGGAATAAGTGCAGGAAGGCAGGACAAGCTGGAAGGGGCAGATGTCTCTTTGCCAGCATCATCAGTTGGATCTTGGAAATACTTTGTCTGAGATGTTTCCCTGCTAACATTTCTACAGGGAAACTGAGGCACAATTGCAGCTCTGGTTTCATTTCCTTTAACCACAGGGTAGAACTTACTCCACATCATTAGGACCATTTGGCCAGTTCTGAGCATCAGCCCTTGGGACAAATTGATGTGGACAGAAGATGACTGGACTTCCAAACATTCCTGACTGGCCAGACAAAGCCCAGAGCTCCCAGTGGGAATGTCAACTGTTAATTTTGAGTCCTGAAACTGAAGGCCCGAGAGTGAAGACTCTACACTAGAGACTCTCTGAGTTGGACCCAAGTTAGAAATAATTCATTTCAACCCTCCCATTTGAGAGAGGAGAAAACCGAGGGCTATGGTGAAAGGTGAGTTAACGGCAGGCCTTCCACTTGACCTGTGGAGGCGCTGCGTGTGCCCTGTTGCTCTTCAGCCACGTCTCCAGCTCTCAGGGGTCAGGGACCCCGGGTTGGCCTTGATCCAGCCCCTACACAGCTGAGGCAAGGTGGAAAGGCAGAGGCTCCGCTCTCGGCCCAGCCAGTGGGCATTCTCACGGAAGCTCTGTAACCTCTCTAAGTTTAGTTCATGGAGGGAAAGCTGTCTGATAACACCCACCTCAGAGGGTGGCGGTGATGAACATGTGAGACAATGCCCGTAAACTGCCTCCTTAGTTCCCACCCTCTGATCTGGGTAGTCACCTCACAAGCCTGCCCCTTCCAGTAGGTCCTGGGGTTTCGGTTCTCCCCATTCACTCAGGCAAGTTAGTTAACTTGTCAGAACCTCAGGCTTCCTCATCTAAACAGAGTCAGTGACAGTCCCTGCCTCACAGGGTGGTGGCAGGGATTGGTGAGTTAACGATGGCAGGACTAGGCCCTCAGCAAATGTTCCAAGTGTTTTCTTATTCATGGCCTGCAGACTCTCTCCAACAACATCAGACCTGAGGTAAACAGGATTGGGTGCTGAAGGTGAGCAGGTGCCAGCCTCCCTGGGGGTGGTCCTTCTCTCCCTCCCCCTCCACCTAGGGAATACATGGGGGGGGGGGGGCACCATCCTTCAGAGCTTGGGACAGGGTGGCAGAAGACCTAGAGGCCATCTTTAGCCAGACACCACCCTTAGAACACAGGTTACAGTGACCACTTGACCAGATCGCTTCTGGTGTTGGCAAAGTTTGTAGCCAGAGTTATATAATTACCTCTCCCCTTCTCAGCTAGGAGGGCCTTGGGTAAACTGAGGCCAGAAACATGGAGAGACAGGCCCATGTTCTCTGCCAAGGGTGGATGGCAGTGCGGGAGCAATAATAATGCTGTGTAATGAGCACATAGGAAGAGCTCTACCAGCACTGACTCACTGGATCCTCCCAGTCGGTCCTATGTGCTAACATCCCCATTTTTGTGAGGAAAAGTGAGCCCCAGGGACTTTACACCTCGCCCAGCTCACAGGGCCAGTCAGTGGGGAAACACTAACAAGAGAACCTAGAACTGGCGGCTTCCAATCCACGGTCCCGCCCACCACACCACCCAGCCTTCTGTGGGCTCCCAGCCCAGCCTCCTCGTTCGTGGAATCCGGAAAGAAGGATCTGATTTCAGTCTACAGCAAAATGTTCCTTTCGACCCGGGAATTGTCCTGCCTCTTGGATCCTCCCTTTCTGCCCTCCTCCTTCTAGGTGCCCAAAAGCGAGTCAGCAGGGCCAGCGCCCGGTTCCCCCCGCGGCCGCCCCGGCCCCCATTACAGCGCGTGGACGGCGATCCAGCAGGAAGAGGAGCAGATCCACAGGCCGAAGGAGATGCAGACACGGTGGCGGGCGAAGCAGTGGTCCAGGTAGTCCCAGTCCCAGAGTGCGGGCGCCGGTGCGCGGCTGGGAGCCTCCCCCATGGCAAGCTCCATTCCGCCCAGTCCGGTGCCCACGCCTTCGCGTGGCCAGGGACCCGGGTGCAGCCTCCTTTGCTGCCCGCGGCCCCGGCGCTGCCGCCCCGCACGCCCCCTTCTGTGTTCGGTTCCGCGGCACAGGTCCAGCCGGAGCACACCGTCGGCGGGCCGGAGATGGGCGCGCCCAGCTCCGCGCTCCCGGGGGCGGGCGGCGGCGGTCAGGACTCCAGGGAAAAGTTTCCGGAACCGTGCGGCTCCCCACCCCTCCCGCTATTGTCGGGGGTCTGCGGGCGGGAGGCCGCCCCCCAGCGGCGGGAGCCCGGAGCAGCCTCGGCACAAAGGCTGCGCTCCCTGCCCCGCAGACCGCGGCGGCGCGGCTCCGCGGACCCCTTCGTTGTCACCCATCCCCCAAACCGGAGGCCAGAGCGGAATACAGTGACCTGCCAGCCCAGTGGGAGGCACCTTCATTACCCCACATTTCCTGAGCCAAACAATACATACTTCGCTCCCGGCGAGCCGCTTGGGCTCTAGTGATCCCGAGAGGTGTGAGATCGTTAAAATGGCATGATACAAAGGATGCGGTGGGAGGCCAGGAAAGAGAAACCGCACGCGCTCTCTCACCCTCTTTTCTGAGGCCGTGGCTGCACCCTGCGTCCCCATCATTTGCCCAAGCGGGGCTCTAGAAGTGAAGTCCTCCTAGGCGGCGACCCCCGCAGCCAGGGGAGCCCCGTGATTTTTGCAGTCTGCCCCCTCTCATTCAGACACACAGCCACTCAAGTACATAGGACTATTTTTCTTGAAAATAAACTTATAATTTAAAAGTTTCCTTGTTGATTTTTAATAACTTAAAGAAGGACTTGTCTGTATCATTGCTTTTTTTTTATTTTTAAAGATAGCTCTATGGAGATCCCATTCATAGAAAATTCACCCTTTTAAAGTGTACAAGTCAGTGGTTTTTAACATATCCACCGAGTTGCTGCAGCCACCATCATTATCGAATTTTAGAACATTTTCATTACCTGGCAAAAATCCTAGTACCCACTAGCATTTAGTTACTCTCCATCCCCCTCAAGCACTCCCAGCCCTGGGCAGCTTCTGTCTCTATGGTTTTGTCTATGCTGGACATTCCTTATAAATGGAATCATCCAATAGATAACATTTTTGTGACTACTTCTTTCACTTAGCATGATGTTTTTAAGTTTCATCACATTGTATCAGAGTGTCATTTCTTTGTTATTTATTTATTTGCACCGGTGGTTGCGGTACTCAGGAACTTCCATCTTCATTGAGGCATGCAGAGATTTAGTTCTCTGACAGGGATTGAAGTGGGGTCCCCTACCTTGGGAGTTCGGAGTTGTAGGTCCTGGACCACCAGAGAAGTCCCCATTTCTTTTCACCACTAAAAAAATAATCCACTGTATGGATGTACCACATTTTATTTATCTTTTCATCATTTGATGGACAGTTGGGTTGTTTCCACTTTGGGCACATTATGAATGATGCTATCATGAACACTTGTTTACAAGTTTTTGTGTGGATACAGGTTTTCAGTCTCTTGGTCATATACCTGGGTGTGAAATTGCTGGGTCCCGGGTGACTCTGTGTTTCAAGTTTTGAGGAACTACTGGACTGTTTACCAAAGTTTATGTGCTATTTCACAGGTTCATTCATCTTTAAAAGTTACGATCACTCACGGGAGAAATGAACACTGTCAGTCTTTGTGCTAAGAGCTAGGGACACACTGCTGAGAAAACCAGACATGGTTCCCACCTACCTTTACAGTTCAGTAGAAGAGAAAGATATTACGTAGGCACTTGAACAAATAGAGATTAAATTAAAATATATTATTAAACAAAAGGGGCCAAAAATGATTAAGACGAAGTGGTATAAAATTAATGCCAACTAAGACAGTTGGTTCAGTGGTAAAAAAATTCACCTGTGAATGAAGGAGATGCAGGTCTGATCCCTGGGTCAGGAAGATGCCTGGAGGAGGAAATGACAAACCACTCCAGGATTCTTGCCTGGAGAATCCCATGGACAGAGGAGCCTGGCAGGCTACTGTCCGTGAGGTTGCAAAGTTGAATACAACTGAGCATGCATACGTGTTGAGACAAGATTAGAGGGGTAAATTAAAATGAAAAATATGTGTAACCCAAGTTTCTCATAGTCTATAAACCATAAATACCCTTAGTCTAGTCTCTGCCTTCTGGGTTTTTTTTTCCCCCTTCTTTTTGTTTTTGTCTTCTGGGTTTTTGTGGGTTCTTCCAGTGTTTTCCTCTGTGCTTACAAATGGTCGTCTCTGCCTTGATCTAATCACCCATGGGTGCTGATCCTGAGTTCCTCTGGTGCCTACAGCTCCCAGAGGCAGGTCTATCCCCAAATCATCTATCCCACTAGTTGTCTTGCTAAAGTGAGCACTGTCCACAGTTTGGTGTCGCCCTTTCACCAGGCCCAAGATCACCTTATTACTATCAGTTTTGTTTAGATCTGAAATTACCACTGTTTAACTTGATTCAGTCTTTATTATGGTTTCCTTCTCCCTCAGCCTCAGCATAAATCCTGGGGAGATGGACCTAATTTAAAAGTTGTTTCAGGGAATTCTCTGGCAGTCCAGCGGTTAGCACTTAAGGGTTTAAGTCCTACAGTTGCCCTGCCTGAGCAGTTGAGGCGGTGTGGCCCACAGATTGTCAGTATCAGAATCGCTCTGGTTGCCCTTCAAAAAGCAGACCTACTAAATCTAACTCCCCTGGGCATGTGTCCTTGGAATCCACATGGATTAGTGTCCTAGATCTGCTGAAACAAATCATCACAGATTTTGTGGTTTAAAGCAACAAAAATGTCCCTCACAGTCCTAGAGGCCCAAAGTCTGCAATCAGTGTCACGGGACTAAAATCAAGCTGTTTCCTGGGCTGCCTGCTTTATCCCCTAGTGGTATCTGGTATCTGGTGCCTGCCCTACTCCCTGGCACTTTAACGGAGAAGCTCTTTATTGTCCCCTCTCTTCCAGCATCTGGTGGTTGTGAGCATTCCCTGCCTTGCAGCTGCATCACTCTGATCAGTCTCTACCTTCTGTCTCCATGTCTATATTATAGCTTTCATCTTCTATGTTTAATCTCCCTCTGCCTCTCTCTTATAAAGACATTGTGCTTGCGGCCTCCTCAAATAATCCACAATAATCTCCCTGTCTCAAGATCCTTAACTGAATCACACCTGCAAAGAGCCTTTTTTCATACAAGGAACATTTACAGGCTCCAAGGATCAGGACTTGTATCTTTGGGGGCCATTATCCAGCCAACTGCACTGTTTTATGCAAGCTTCCTGGGAGATGCTTATGAGAAACAGGGTTATGAGATGGCCCTCGCTTGGGGTGGAGAAACTGTGGGGAGCTGTTTCCAGTCACTGAATATCTGAGGACATTGGACAATGCAGTAGGAAAGTGTGGGTTTTCGATAATCTTGGACCGGAATTCACGTTCTGCCTCCTTGCAACTATGACTGGGTAAAGTGCTGATCCTTTCTGAATGGGAGTATTCTTACCTGTAAACTGATAACAAGAGTACCTACCCTAGAGTTACTATGATTATTAGAAATCCTGCAGATAAAGCATCTGGCACATGCCAACGGTGGCAATTATTATCGTTACTGTCTTTCCCAGGAAGAGCCTCAGATCTACTTAAAAACAAATGTGTTTCAGGGACTTCCCTGGTGGTCCAGTGGCTGGAGTTCTGTGCTCTGGTCTGGGAACTAGGTCCCATGTTCCACAACTAAAGATCCCTTGCACCACAACTAAGATCCAATGCAGCTAAATACATACATACACACACATATATATATATTATATATAAATGTGGTTCAATGAAAATGTGAAAAGGAATGTCAACTAATGGAGACATAGCTCAGTTCTTAGACCACGTTCCAGGAGCATCTGTCTTCTGCCCCTGGGTCTCTGCAGTGAATTATCCACATCTCAGAACTCCCAAACTTCAGTCTCACATAACAACTGCCTTTGTGACATGTTTTGCATATCTTAATTGAGCACATCTACAACGAAACTGGATGATTTTCCTTTCCAAAGCTGCTCCACTGGGGTGGTCTTCCCTCACAGCTGATCGGGCATCTTGGTCCTGAGGGGTCCAGTGCCCACTCTACTCCTCTGTTAGGGACTTTCAAGCATGCTAAGTGTTGTCTTTCTACCAGGCTGTGAGCGCCTTGCCATGGTTTTGTTCGTATCTGTCTCTGCAACTCAGTGCTTGGCACATAGTAAGGAAAATACATAGAATGAAAATATTGACTTTTAAACAGGCCAGAGAGTGATATGTACTTAAGAACATACTGGAAATTCTCTAACAATACCTAGTATTGTGTGAGTACGCTAGGGAAGGCTTTCAAGAAAGGCATGAGCTGAGCTTTGGAGATCAGGTGCTCCTGATGGCAGGAAGGGCTGGCCTGTGGGCACAGGCAGCAGCAGATGCTGCAGCAGGTAGAGCCAGGTGAGAGGGGCAGTCGGCCCAGTCCCAAGGGGGCCAGGACTCCATCCTGTAGGGGACACTTAGGATGATGAATTCTAACCAACTCCCTCCCTCCAAAATTCTTCCAGTACCTTCCATAGGGCTCTCCACCTGATCCAGCCTCAGGAAGTGACTCAATTCCTTTACCAGGCTCCTCCCAGGCCCAGGAATGAATGTCTTCTGGCCATGGTCCAGAGCTTGACAAAAAGGAAAACTTAACAAGGGAACCATAACACACGTCCTCCCCACACAGCTCGTAAGCACATCCTGTTGGCAGAGGCACTGCAGCCACTGGCATTGTCCTAAAGAAGGAAGGGCTGCAGCAGGCTGACTAGCCCTGCCGGAGCGGGCAGCCAATCGGACCATAAACCCCAGCTGCCTGTGAAGCGGGGTGGGGTTGGTGAGAGGGTGGGAGGTGGCTGTGGGCAGGTGAGCAGCTCAACAGCTTTCCTCTTCTGAGGACACACTGTCTCCTGTCAATGTTCTTATAAAATGCATTATTTACAGAAAGGGCTTGTGGCTACTCCTCAAACAATAACATAAAAAAAAAAGTTCACCAATTTAATTTACCTGCTGTATAGAGAGAAGTTATAAGATAATGCATTAAAAAAAATGTATGTTTATCTATCTACTTGGCTACCTCAGGTCTTAGTTGCAGCACACACGATCTTTGATCTTTGTTGCAGCATGCAGGGTCTTTTTGAGGCGTGTGGGATCTAGTTCCCTGATCCAGCATTGGGAGTGTGGAGTCTTAGCCACTGCATCACTCAGGAAGTCCGTCAAGAATGCATTTTGAAATACTGGCCATTCCAAATCTTAAGCAGTCCCATTGTGGACAAACTGGAGTCGAGATTGAAGTGATAGGATCGTTAGGGTCCTGAGTTCTATTTAGAACTTTGTCATCAACACACTGTACAATCTTGTTTTTAATAAAACATTAAAAATTTTTATTTAGGGTCTACTGAGTAGATCACAATAAACTGGAAAATTCTGAAAGAGATGGGAATACCAGACCACCTGACCTGCCTCTTGACAAACCTGTATGCATGTCAGGAAGCAACAGTTAGAACTGGACATGGAACAAGACTGGTTCCAAATAGGCAAAGGAGTACATCAAGGCTGTATATTGTCACCCTGCTTATTTAACTTATATGCAGAGTATATCATGAGAAACGCTGGACTGGAAGAAGCACAAGCTGGAATCAAGATTGCTGGGAGAAATATCAATCTCATATATGCAGATAACACCATCCATATGGCAGAAAGTGAAGAGGAACTAAAAAGCCTCTTGATGAAAGTGAAAGAGGAGAGTGAAAAAGTTGGCTTAAAGCTCAACATTCCGAAAACGAAGATCATGGCATCCGGTCCCATCACTTCATGGAAAATAGATGGAGAAACAGTGGAAACAGTGTCAGACTTTATTTTGGGGGGCTCCAAAATCACTGCGGATGGTGACTACAGCCATGAAATTAAAAGATGCTTACTCCTTGGAAGGAAAGTTATGACCAACCTAGATAGCATATTTAAAAGAAGAGACATTACTTTGCCAACAAAGGTCCATCTAGTCAAGGCTATGGTTTTTCCAGTGGTCATGTATGGATGTGAGAGTTGACTGTGAAGAAGGCTGAGCGCCGAAGAATTGATGCTTTTGAACTGTGGTGTTGGAGAAGACTCTTGAGAGTCCCTTGGACTGCAAGGAGATCCAACCAGTCCATTCTGAAGGAGATCAGCCCTGGGATTTCCTTGGAAGGAATGATGCTAAAGCTGAAACTGCAGTACTTTGGCCACCTCATGCAAAGAGTTGACTCATTGGAAAAGACTCTGATGGTAGGAGGGATTGGGAACAGCAGAAGTGGACGACAGAGGATGAGATGGCTGGATGGCTTCACCGACTCGATAGACGTGAGTTTGAATGAACTCCTGGAGTTGGTGATGGACAGGGAGGCCTGGCATGCTGCGATTCATGGCGTTGCAAAGAGTTGGACATGACTGAGCGACTAAACTGAGCACTTTTTGCTAACATAATGCCTTAAAAAAAAATCATTTTGTTGTTGTTTTGGCCATGCCATGCATTATGTGAGATGTTGCCCCACAAAGGATAGAACTCATGGCCCCTGCCGTGGAATCGGAGTCTTAACCACAGGACCAGGTAAGTCTTTGTTTTTAAATTGCTCAAAATGGTTGTTGTTACCGTTTTATAACTGGAGACTTTAGAAAGCACTATCTTTCCTTTCTATATGGCCTCTCACCCTCGACTAGTATACAGTACATTGAACACAACAGACAACAAATGGCTGTAAATGGTGGAAATTTAAAAATTTTCCTCACTTCTCCACAAAGACTGAAGAGGGGAAAGGGCTAATAAAACAAGGTAGCACTTGGATTTCTGGCCTGCTATTAATTTTTTCCTGTGTACCCACAAAGAAAACATTGCTATTGGTTTCTTGAAAAAACTTTACTTCCTTCTAATTTCCTGAAAGTAAGCAGATGACAAATGTATAGCAGGTTCTGCTTTAAAAGGATGGTATGTCCCCTGTGACATGAATACTATTCATGGTATGTCCCCATGAATAGTATGAAAAGACAAAATGATAGGATACTGAAAGAGAAACTCCCCAGGTCAGTAGAGGCCCAATATGCTACTGGAGATCAGTGGAGAAATAGCTCCAGAAAGAATGAAGGGATGGAGCCAAAACAAAAAAGAATACCCAGCTGTGGATGTGTCTGGTAATAGAAGCAAAGTCCGATGCTGTAAAGAGCAATACTGCATAGGAACCTGGAATGTCAGGTCCATGAATCAAGGCAAATTGGAAGTGGTCAAACAAGAGATGGCAAGAGTGAATGTCGACATTCTAGGAATTAGCAAACTAAAATGGACTGGAATGGGTGAATTTAACTCAGATGACCATTATATCTACTACTGTGGGCAGGAATCCCTCAGAAGAAATGGAGTGGCCATCATGGTCAACAAAAGAGTCCGAAATGCAGTACTTGGATGCAATCTCAAAAATGACAGAATGATCTCTGTTCGTTTCCAAGGCAAACCATTCAATGTCACAGTAATCCAAGTCTATGCCCCAACCAGTAATGCCGAAGAAGCTGAAGTTGAACGGTTCTATGAAGACCTACAAGACCTTTTAGAACTAACACCCAAAAAAGATGTCCTTTTCATTTTAGGGGACTGGAATGCAAAAGTAGGAAGTCAAGAAACACCTGGAGTAACAGGCAAATTTGGCCTTGGAACACGGAATAAAGCAGGGCAAAGACTAACAGAGTTTTGCCAAGAAAATGCACTGGTCATAGCAAATACCCTCTTCCAACAACACAAGAGAAGACTCTATACATGGACATCACCAGATGGTCAACACCGAAATCAGATCGATTATATTCTTTGCAGCCAAAGATGGAGAAGCTCTATACAATCAGCAAAAACAAGACCAGGAGCTGACTGTGGCTCAGACCATGAACTCCTTATTGCCAAATTCACACTTAAATTGAAGAAAGTAGGGAAAACTACTAGACCATTCAGGTATGACCTAAATCAAATCCCTTATGATTATACAGTGGAAGTGAGAAATAGATTTAAGGGCCTAGATCTGATAGATAGAGTGCCTGATGAACTATGGAATGAGGTTCGTGACATTGTACAGGAGACAGGGATCAAGACCATCCCCATGGAAAAGAAATGCAAAAAAGCAAAATGGCTGTCTGGGGAGGCCTTACAAATAGCTGTGAAAAGAAGAGAAGCGAAAAGCAAAGGAGAAAAGGAAAGATATAAACATCTAAATGCAGAGTTCCAAAGAATAGCAAGAAGAGATAAGAAAGCCTTCTTCAGTGATCAATGCAAAGAAATAGAGGAAAACAACAGAATGGGAAAGACTAGGGATCTCTTCAAGAAAATCAGAGATACCAAAGGAACATTTCATGCAAAGATGGGCACGATAAAGGACAGAGATGGTGTGGACCTAACAGAAGTAGAAGATATTAAGAAGAGGTGGCAGGAATACACAGAAGAACTGTACAAAAAAGAGTTTCAAGACCCATATAATCATGATGATGTGATCACTGACCTAGAGCCAGACATCTTGGAATGTGAAGTCAAATGGGCCTTAGAAAGCATCACTACGAACAAAGCTAGTGGAGGTGATGGAATTCCAGTGGAGCTATTCCAAGTCCTGAAAGATGATGCTGTGAAAGTGCTGCACTCAATATGCCAGCAAATTTGGAAAACTCAGCAGTGGCCACAAGATTGGAAAAGGTCAGTTTTCATCCCAATCCCAAAGAAAGGCAATGCCAAAGAATGCTCAAACTACCGAACAATTGCACTCATCTCACACGCTAGTAAAGTAATGTTCAAAATTCTCCAAGCCAGGCTTCAGCAATATGTGAACCCTGAACTTCCTGATGTTCAAGCTGGTTTTAGAAAAGGCAGAGGAACCAGAGATCAAATTGCCAACATCCGCTGGATCATGGAAAAAGCAAGAGAGTTCCAGAAAAACATCTATTTCTGCTTTCTTGACTATGCCAAAGCCTTTGACTGTGTAGATCACAATAAACTATGGAAAATTCTGAAAGAGATGGGAATACCAGACCACCTGACCTGCCTCTTGAGAAATCTGTATGCAGGTCAGGAAGCAACAGTTAGAACTGGTCATGGAACAACAGACTGGTTCCAAATAGGAAAAGGAGTACGTCAAGGCTGCATATTGTCACCATGTTTATTTAACTTATATGCAGAGTACATCATGAGAAATGCTGGACTGGAAGAAACACAAGTTGGAATCAAGATTGCTGGGAGAAATATCAATAACCTCAGATATGCAGATGATACCACTCTTATGGCAGAAAGTGAAGAGGGGCTAAAAAGCCTCTTGATGAAAGTGAAAGTGGAGAGTGAAAAGGTTGGCTTAAAGCTCAACATTCAGAAAACGAAGATCATGGCATCTGGTCCCATCACTGCATGGGAAATGGATGGGGAAACAGTGGAAACAGTGTCAGACTTTGTTTTTCTGGGCTCCAAAATCACTGCAGATGGTGACTGCAGTCATGAAATTAAAAGACGCTTACTCCTTGGAAGGAAAGTTATGACCAACCTAGATAGCATATTCAAAAGCAGAGACATTACTTTGCCAACAAAGGTTCGCCTAGTCAAGGCTATGGTCTTTCCTGTGGTCATGTATGGATGTGAGAGCTGGACTGTGAAGAAGGCTGAGCGCCGAAGAATTGATGCTTTTGAACTGTGGTGTTGGAGAAGACTCTTGAGAGTCCCTTGGACTGCAAGGAGATCCAACCAGTCCATTCTGAAGGAGATCAATCCTGGAATTTCTTTAGAAGGAATGATGCTAAAGCTGAAACTCCAGTATTTTGGCCACCTCATGCGAAGAGTTGACTCATTGGAGAAGACTCTGATGCTGGGAGGGATTGAGGGCAGGAGGAGAAGGGGACGACAGAGGATGAGGTGGCTGGATGGCATCACTGACTCGATAGGTATGAGTCTGGGTGACCTCCGGGAGCTGGTGATGGACAGGGAGGCCTGGCGTGCTGCGGTTCATGGGGTCTCAAAGAGTCGGACACGACTGAGCGACTGATCTGATCTGATGTCCCCTGTAAGAAAATATTGGAAAAGACTGCAAAACAATAAAGTGATACTGACTGCCCTTCAAAAATCTCAAAATACTAAGCTCTACAAGGGTGGGCATACTATTTACAAATTTCAAGTTTGCTTAACAAGACATATTTCAGGCAGAAGCAAAAGTGAAGACAGAAATTCCCTTTCAGGATGTCCTAGTTTGGGTTCCTCAGACTCTAAGCAAAGGTTCAGTTAGTTTATTTGGGAGGCAACTCCATGAAGCAGAAGTGAGGAAGCAGCCAAAGTGAGAAGGGTAGGCAGAAGAGCAAGGAAAGGTGAGTTAACGAGACAGTTCAACCGTGGGCAAACAGGGCTCAGTTCCACTAAGGATCTTGTGAGAAACCAGAATGTGTGTGCTGCGAGACAGGAAGCTGGGGTCCTTACCAGCCGGCCCCCACTCCTTACTGTTTGGCGGTTACTCTGCGGGGGTTCAACCTCCTGCCCTGCCAAGCTGCCCTTTGTGTAGGCTGAGCAAGCTCCTGGGGTGCAGGAAAAGTCCCCAGGTGGGAAAGCAGGGAACACAGGGCTTGGGGCAAGCTGTCAGCCCGTTCAGGAACTGGGCTGCAGGCAGGCGGATGCCATTGGACACTGAGGGATGTGGAGTGTGTGTGTGTGTCAGGGGAGACATCTGCAGAGACATCCATCTCTTCCAAGACATACATCTCTGTACTTGCTAGAAAACTGAGTCTGATACTATTGACAGTTGTTATCCACTCATGAACGTCTGACTTGTCAAAGGTACATCTCTAGGAATGCCCTCACATTTATGCTTGATTTTCCACAAAGGTGCCCAAACAACTACATGGGAGAAGACTAACCTTTTCAATAAATGGTGCTGGGTCTATTGGATACACTCATGTAAAAGAATTAACCTGATCCATTTCCTGACTCACACTACGTACAAAAGTGAACTCTGGTTCAGACACCTGAATTTAAGAGCTAAAACCCTAAAACTCTTCAGAAAAAAAATACGAGTATATCTTAGTAATCTTGCATTTGGCAATACTTTGATTCTAACACCAAAGCACAAGCAACCAAAGAAAAAAGATAAATTTAGACTTCATCAAAATAGAAAAGTTGGTCAATGAGTATCTGTTAAATTGGTGAATAAAAAATTTTAAATTCTCCAGATAGAACACATTTTCAAATATACCAGATATATTACAGTCAGTTAAAGGCAAGTCTTTTTAACTGTGAATTCATGAACTTTGGGGTCTATGAATCTCTGGATACATTTTGCATATTTGCATAGGTGGTAAGGTACATTTTTCTGGAGAAAGTGTCCATAACTTCCATTAAATTTCCAAAACCATCTATGACACGAAAAAACACATGCTCCCCCTCTGGGGTGGACACTCAAATCTTCAGTAGGTCATGCTCTCCACAGGCTTTAAAACTTACCCATGCCAAACCCCGTTCTAAGATCTGATATGCCTTCTGCCATATCAGGGGCGTAAGTTGGGTATGTGTGTGAGGTTAAATATCACAAATTTAATCATGTACTAAAAAAAACCCAGCCGTGTTTTAGCAAATTAAAATCATTTAAAGAATGTGAAATGTCCAAATAGCAATAAATCTATATGAGCCAATAAAAAACCCGCAAGTAGCAACTGAACTTTAATATCTTTCCCCCAAATTCCCAATTTATAAATTACTCTGCATTTGTGTATATATTTACACAAATATACATCATAAATTCCCTCATCTTGAATTCAGCCTTTCACAGGAGCAGGGTTCTGGGAATCCGAGACAACTGCTGGTCCGAGCTGGTGCTCTAAGGGGCCCCTTGGTCTTAACACCGGCTGCCGCGTGTGCATCACAAGGGTCCACCCTACAGCACCAGAGATGCACAGCAAAGGTGCCAGTTCTGTTGCAGTCCAAGTTCACGTATCCAGGTGCTTATAGAGTCTGCGACTTTTCTCTTTTTTATTTCTGTTGCCGTGTTTTTTCCAGGGCTTCCCAGCCCCCCTCTCAGAGCTCACAGCAGCTGCTGTCACCAAGCCGCTCCCAGGCTTGTAGCCCATCACAGCCTGGACTCCTCTGGTCAGAGCTCTCACATTTTCCTAGGAAATAAGGGAAGGTATTAATGGCGGTGTCAGCAGTCTCCTTCAGAGGATACGCACAGAATTGTTTGTGGAGAACTCCAGGACAGTGGACTTCTATCTCTCACTGCTCTTCTTTCTCTCTTCATTCCCGAAATAAGTTTCTCAGAGTTTTGTCTTCAATTCATTCTGCCTTCAACTTTTGTTTAGTCCCATGGCTTCAAACACCATCTATATCAATACTTATAATAGAAGCTATTTTCTGGAAATCTCTCTTGGTATCAAAATTCTACTTGTGCAGCTCAGTTAGTTAGAAGCTGACTCTACATTCTTTATTTCAGCCAGTGCTATAAGAACCTGCTCAGCCCCCAAGATGATACACTCCGTCTTATCTGTCACAACAGTTAGGCACTGAGTTCTGTGGACCAGTCTCTAGAACTTTGTACATCCTCCCCTCTTATCCATCCCCACTGCTTTAACCCAGGTGTTCACTGGCTTTTACTGGACCACTGCAAGACTCGTTGAGTCTGGAGTCCACACTTCTATCAGAGTTCTCTAATCTGTATCTCTCTAAGTCCTGTCCTCACAGATCTCTGAAGGCTCCATGCAGACTGGGGAATCTGCATACAGATTCCTTCCAATGGCACACAGGGTCACCTGCAACATGGGTTCGGTGCTGATAAAGCCCACACTCCCATATCTTTTTGCCTCTGTTCATCTACTCCTTCTGCCTGGTAATTTCATCACTTCTTCCCATGGACACATTTTTATTTGTTTCTTAAAGCCTAGCTTAAATATCACTGCCTTTCTGTAGTTTGGCAAGGATGTGGAGATATTAGAACCCTCATAAACTGCTGGTGGGAATGTATAATGGTGTAGCTACTTTGGAAAATAGTCTGGCAGCTACTCAGAAGGTTAAATATAGAGCAATTCCAATGACCCAGCAATCTTACTCCAAAGTATACACCCAAGAGAAATGAAATACATGTAAACAGAAAAACCTTCACATGAATGTACACAGCAGCTGTATTTATAATATATAAAAAGTGGAAACAACCTAAATATCCATCAACTGACAAATGAATAAACAAAATGTGGTATATTCCATTTAATGGAATATTATTTGGCAATAAAAAGCAAAAGAAGTACAGATACGTAAATGAACCCTGAAGCTGTTAGGCTTAGCTTAAGAAGCCAGCCACAAAGGATCATACAGTATATGATCCCGTTTATATGAAATGTCCAGAACAATCTATTTATAGAGAGAGTGGATGACTGGTTGGAAGTGGCTAGGGGAAGTGGGGAATGGGGAGTGAATGTTAATGGGTACAAGGTCTCCTTCTGGAGTGATAAAATGTTCTAAAATTAGATGGTGGTGATGGTTAACACAACTCTGTGAATATACCATAAACTATTATATCATATATTTTAAAAGGGTGAATTCAGTGATATGTGAATGACATTTCAATAAGGCTGCTACTAAATAAAGCTGTTCAATAAAGTGTATTGGATCAGAAGTTAAAAAAAAACTTTAAAAGACTCACCTGATGGAAAAAAGCTTTGTCCACGACATTTTCAATCTGATATACCTTTTTATTTCTAACCACCTGCAGTTTTACTTCCCCACCATTCACTTTTTTCTCCAGGAGTTGCTGGTGTTGGTACTGAAAGGTCATGGGATCTATGCCAGGAGGAGGATGACAGTACAGGAGTTTACCCTGCAGAGATAACACATGTGGTACCAGCACACCCTCAGAGCATCTGTGTGAAGTTCACAGAGGTGGCCTCTCCCCAGGGCACACTCATGGAACTTTCGTTCTTTTGACAGCCGAGATGGGTTCTGGTTACTGCGACCAGATGGTCCTAACACCCAGACGACGATCCTTAGTGTTCTAGGGCCTCACTCCTTCCATAGTCCTAACTCAGAATGTGATCTTTCTTCTCTGTGCCCCTCTTTATCTTGCTTAACATACTTCTCAGTACAAGTACATGATTATATTGGGTTGGCCAAAAAGTTGTTTGGGGTTTTTCTGTAACATCTTACGTAAAAATCTGAACAAACTTTTTGGCCAACCCAAAACTTAATGTGGTAGTTGGGGGTTTAGTCACTCCGTCATGAACAACTCTTTGCATCCCCATGGACTGTAGCCCACCAGACTCCTCTGTCCAGGGGATTTCCTAGGCAAGAATACTGGAGTGGGTTGCCATTTCCTTCTCCAGGGCAATCTGCTGACCCAGGGATTGAGCCACGACTCCTGCACTGCAGGCAGTCTCCTACATTGTAGGTGGATTCTTCTCTGAGCCACCAGGGAAGCCCTATACTTAATGTATTGTCCACAACAAAAGCCAGGATGCAGTTGGACAGTGTGGCTGCACTAATGGGGACTCTGGGCCTGATGTCGTTGTTCACTGGGCGCCAAGTTTCCTCTTCCTACCATGTGTACTCTGAAGACTGTGCTTGTGTTTTAACTCATTTTCTCCATCCTCCACCTAGACAGCATATTAAAAAGCAGAGACATCACTTTTCTGACAAAGGTCTGTCTAGTCAAAGCTATGGTTTTTCCAGTAGCCATGTATGGATTTGAGAGCTGGATCATAAAGAAGGCTGAGCTCTGAAGAACTGATACTTTCGAACTGTGATGCTAGAGAAGACTCTTGAAGAGTCCCTTGGACAGCAGGGAGATCAAATCAGTCAAATCCTTAAGGAAACCAACCATGAATATTCTTTGGAAGGAGTGTTGCTGGAGTTGAAGCTCTAATACTTCGGTCACCTGATGCAAAGCACTGACTCATTGGAAAAGACCCTGATGCTGGGAAAGGGAGTAAAAGAGGATGAGATGGTTGGATAGCATCAGAGACTCAATGGACATGAGTTTGAGCAAACTCCAGGAGATGGTGAAGGACAGGGAAACCTGGCGTGCTGCAGTCCATGGCGCTGCAAAGAGCTGGACACAACTGAGCGACTGAACAACCACCACCCCATCCTTCCCAGATTGACAAATGGCAAAGAATAATTAATAAATAATTCATCCATACAAGTATTCTATTAACTATCTTCTTCCTAAATTAAGAAAAAAAAAAGAACACGGCTGTCCTCTTACTTCTGTGCCCCCAAAGCCCCACTGATGACACACTGAGAAGAGGAGGGAATAAAGTGACATCCTCACAGCCAATTATTACAAGCCTCCTGGAAAACTTCTTGTGGAAAGAAGTAGCTTACTACTACTGCTAATAAAAACTACCAGGGCTAATTTGACACTAGGCACTGAGCTAAGTGGTGTTTGTGTATATGGGGGTGTCTGTCTCCAACTCATATACACCATTCTCATTTATCTCCCATAACAGTATCATGAGATAGGTACTATGAACTATTTTGCTGATGAGAAAAACCCAAAACTTACCATGTCCTCACTGTAACAGGAAAATAACAGCTCACAGACTTACATACTTTATCACCTTTACTGATAACAGATATTCAGAGATGTTCATCTATTTCATGTCAGTCCTTTCTATGTTTTATATGATGCTGGCTCCCCTGGATCAAGAGTATAATTCCAGATATAAAACAGTATCAAAGAGAAAATATCTCCTTTATAACCCAGCTGGTTGCCATTACCCTAATCACAGGCAATGGAAAAAGACCTACTTATACTTACTTATTCGAGAGGAACAAGAGGCAAGGCTCACTTACACTGACATAATCCTTCAGGATGTAGCGCGCAGATCGAGGCTGGTCTGGCTGTCCATGTGCTGTCATGAATCCTCGCATACCTATGAGGGGAAATGAATTTTGTAAAACCTAAGTTAGAAGACACTGTAACAAAGAAACTTGAGGTTAATGGAAATCTAGCCTTTTCTATTACTACACTGCATTCTTATGCTACCTTAGAAAAAAATCAATTAACAATGTAGAAAATATTTTGGTTAGCATTACAAATATATCTGATAATCCAGGACCGACTATACTGGTACATCTGATCTTTTGACAAACACCTAGCAACATGTTGTGAGAGACACGTTCAGTCTCTCTCTACTCTAGTTATTTCTTTGATCTCTTTGATTTTAAACACTGATCCAAGGAGGCTACTTGTAGAATGCTATGTTGTCATTATCAGCAAAACCAAAAGCAACAGATCAAGTTTTCTTTTTTTTTTTCATCTAGTAAAACTTTTATTAAAAATTGCCCCTCTGTTCATTTTCAGTTAATGAGAAGTGAAGACAGAATTTGAAAGTATATAAATTACCCTCTGGGTGTTTTTTTTTTTTATCAAGAATCTCTTTTATTGATTATCAGAAACATTACAAACATCTAATATGAACAAATTGTAACATGACAGTATTTAGTTTGAACAATTAATACATTTCAGATATAATATTATACATATTTCAATGTTATTCTCCCCAATCATCCCACCCTCTCCTGGTCCCAGAGTCCAAAACTCTGGTCTATACATCAGTGTCTCTTTTGCTGTCTCGTAAATAGGGTTATTTTTACCATCTTTCTAAATGACATACCTACACTTTTTTCAGTTTCCCAAACATACAACAAAGATCCCTTTAATACTAATCCAATTAGAAGAGAGCAGCAGAGCAGAGCTGATAATAACACAGGGTTTAGCTGACAGGTTCAAAACCCAGTTCCTCCTACTAGCCCTATGTTGGGTCCTTTAGTTTAGAAGAAAGCAGTTACAACTATACACAAAGATATCTTTGGGAGGAGGATGAAAATCTAAAAATTAAAAAAAAAAATTATAGGAAAACAGCTTTTTCCAAGTAAAACACCAAACCAAACAAAACTAAAAACCGAACAAAATTGACTTCTATAAGGCTAAAGAAAATATACATCAGGAAAAACATTTGAAACATAGGTGGCAAAGAATTGCTACAAATCATTAAGACACAAATGATGCACAGACAAAAGTGATTCTTAGAAGATAAAATGGTTAACAAATACATGGACAGATGATGAATTGTACTAGAATTTTAAGAATGTTTAGGCATGTGTTTTTACAAACTGGCTTTGTCCTCACTTTTTGATTTACCAGAGAGAATTAGATGAAAAATTTGAAAAGACTCAAATTACTTTCAGTTTTATCTGGATATCAAATCAGATGGAAAGTCTGATACAAAGTCTACTTTTCCCCATCTTTCAGGCCAGCACAAGGGAGAGATGGATTAGGAAAGAAACCTAGGTTCTCACTGAGGCTATACCACTGACCAGACACCACCTTAGACAAGTCATTTCATGCTCAGAGTTCAGATTACTTGTTGTAAGGAAAGGGAGAGGAGAAATGGAAAAATCTTTAAGACTCCTTCTTGTCCTAGGATTTTGTGACTATATTAGTCTTACCACAAGTGCTTAATATCCATCCTCTTTAAAATATCTCAACTAAGGCAAAAATTCAAGGTCTGATTTAACTGTGGTTTATATCAAATCACCTCTCTCTGCCAGGAAACACTCAAATAACCTGAACTCTTTCCTGGCTGAGGGCAATTTCTTGAAAGGCAAGATAAATATACATGGAAACTTTTTAACACTGGTATTTCTTTAGGTAGATACAGGTCTCTCCATATTAAAGTCTGTGTTTAAGATAAGTAAATCACAGTCAATTGGAGAAATGACAAAGATAATTCTCATGTGTGTATGCTAAGTTGCTTCGGTCATGTCTGACTCTGTGCAACCCTATGGACTACAACCTGCTGGGCTCCTCTGTCCATGGGATTCTCCAGGCAAGAATACTGGAGTGGGTTGCCATGCCCTCCTCCAGGGGATCTTCCCAACCCAGGGACTGAATCCTCATCTCTCATGTATGTCTTTTGCACTGGCAGGCAGGTTCTTTACCACTACCACCACCTGGAAAGTTTCTACATGGAACTCCCATGAAGAAAAGCCAACAGAGCCTCAGATCAGAACCCCTACATCTACACTTGGGTCCAAGGCCTCCTACAGGAGAGGGCCTGAAACCACAAAAGCCTGGAAAGACACGTCTCCCAGGCACTGATTTCTACGATTAAAACCTGGGGAAGAGGCAAGGAATATAGCACACCTCCTTCTCTAACTCTAAAAAGCACCTAACATGAAATAAAATACCACTCAGGCAACAGCCGGCTCCCCCTCCTTTACTGCCAGACCCCAAAACCGCTACCAAGTCAGCTACCTGGAGGCTACTCCGCAGGAAAGACCAACAGGACCACAAAAATATCAACCCTGAAAGATGACAAAATGCTAAGGGAAAATTCTGAATTTGTATCTTTGCAGGGTACTTCTATCAGTAATTATATTGTTATTTTTTGTTCACATTTTAAAATAAATCACCACTCACATCCATAAGCCGTCAGCAGTTCTTCTGATGTTGGAGGTCGCCGGGGATCTTCATCCTCTCTAGGCTTTATGATGTCAATGCCATATGTAGCTTCTAAAACATGTCTTGGAATATTCTGGCAAACATAAGCTTGTCAAGGAATCTACTTCTCTGAACTGACCCTCCTCCTCCTCCTCCCCACCATGGTATCTTCTAAGAACACTGTATTTCAGCACCATGGTGACAAAAAACTTTCCACCTCTCCAAAGAAGTATGATTATTCTTAATTTTAAAAGACTTTCAATCCCTCTTTTAAAAAAAGCCTTATGCACCAAATGTATGCACCTCCAAACGTATCCCTTAAAAATATTATCTCTGAAACAGACTTCAAGATGACAAATTTTTACCTAAATACACTACAGATTTATGAGATAATCCTAATTCAGAGATAAATCACACAATCTTTGTTTCTAATCTTTACAATTATGTAAGGAGGGATTATTTTTTCCTCCCCTGTTTAATTACCCAGATTTTTCTGAAGCTCCAATATACACAGAACAACCACAATTTTGGCATAGCACCAAGGATATTAGTGATACAGGTGGGACATGGTCTCTCATCTGGTCAATCGGGAGGATTCCACTGCAAATCATCTCGGCTTTGGTAGAGACAAAGGAGGGCATCACCAGGCCTGGGCAGTCACACAGACAGAGGCCAGGTTCTACATAGAGAGTCTGAAAGACAAGTAAGGGGGTTAGGCTGGGCACACGGCACAGGAAGGGGAAGAAGAGCAGCACACGAGCGGCAAAGAACTCCAGAAAATACTCAGAGGGAGGAACTGTCTGAGGAGTAAATGCAGAGGCTGATGCTGTGGAAATACCTGAAAATGCTTGGTGTGGCCAGGCGTAGCAGACACAGATACCTTCTTGTTGCCTAGGATGGTGTTGATTGTTGAACTCTTACCAACGTTTGGATAGCCCACCTAGAGGGAGTCAGACAGAATGTCTACAGTAAAAGTTGGCAATCTTCACAGGATGCCAAAAGCCTATCCTATCTAAAAAGCCTGCATCACAGGATGCCAAAAGCCTACCCTACCTAAAGGAAAGAACACTGGATCAGAAGGCTTCTGCCTTCTGCCTTCTGACAACCTTAAAAGTTTGCGTTCTGGTTTATCTTGTAAGTTACAAATCATGTAGGGATTAACTGGGAGACTGCAGAAGGTAACTAATACGAAGAGGGGTGTAACCAGTTTAAGCCTTGAGAAAGTTCATTCTTTGAGTTGGGCTTTGTCTGTCACACATGGCCTGCTCCCACGACGCCCATGGGCAACAAGAAGTCTTCAGTATTCCCTGTGACTCCAGGGCCTGACTGGTCTCTGGGGTTCCAGTGCAGTGGGAATACAGACCCTCATGAATCTATTTTATGACATATCTCATCTTACCAGTCCAACAGTAAGTTGTCCATCCTTCACCTTCTTTCCAGAGTGCAGCTGCTTAAAGACATCGAGCAATTCCTGCTTTGATACCAAGTGACTAAAATTGTGTATTTGCCTCTTTTGTGGGGTGTTCCTTCCTTGAGCCTCAGAATCCACAGTATGGCCCTCCTTGCAGTCCTGGCCACAGGCTTCCTCATCAAGGCTGCTGCTGTCTTCCAAACACGTCTGCCAGTCCTCCTCCTCCTCCTGACAGTCCTCATACTCACTCTCATCTTCTTCACTACTGGCAGCTTCACCAAGTGAAAGATGTTCAGTCTCTTTGTGTAGAATTTCAGCTTCGTCGCAACTGGAGTTTTCAAACTCGGCTATGATAGCTTCTCCAGTGTCTCCGTTTACTTCTTTCTGATGAAATAACAGAAACCACGTATATTCAGAAGTGTGTAACAATTGCACTTTTCACTCTGGTGAAACACTCAGAGTTGGTTATCTAAGATGAACAGAGGACAAAATACATTATGAAGGATAGGTGACAGATGGAGGAGATGAGATAACATGAGAATATAACTGAACTATCAACAGTGGTGCCCACTACAGGTGGACCTTCATATCACACATTTTTGTTACTTGAACTTTGAACAAATAACATCTATTATTTTTCTAATAGATAACTCTTGTCTAAGGCCATACTCGGGGAAGGCAATGGCACCCCACCCCAGTACTTTTGCCTGGAAAGTCTCATGGATGGAGGATCCTGGTAGGCTCCAGTCCATGGGGTCGCTAAGAGCCGGACACGACTGGGCGACTTCACTTTCACTTTTCACTTTCATGCATTGGAGAAGGAAATGGCAACCCACTCCGGTATTCTTGCCTGGAGAATCCCAGGGACGGGGGAGCCTGGTGAGCTTCTGTCTATGGGGTTGCACAGAGTCGGACACGACTGAAGCGACTTAGCAGCAGTAGCAGCAGCAAGGCCATACTACCCTGAACACCTTGATCTTGTCTAATAGATAACTCTTTTATCTATTAAAAAGAGAGTAAGAATTTAGAAAAGCCTGTGTCAAGCTGATTTCCTTGGCAGTACTTTTGCAATGGACTGTAGAATAAAAGCATTCTTATTAACAGTAAAACAGTTAACATTCTCTTCTCTGCACAAAGCAAGATGGGTATATAATTTATAATTAATATATATTTGCATTTTCAAAGACAGTGATTTTCATAGTTAAGGAAGCTCTTCTTTTATAACTGCCTTTAATAAATCATAGCACCATGGAGCACAGGTCCCTGTGTGTGAAATATGAGAGCAAAAAAACAATGCTGTGCATGGAAATTATTCACCAAACAATGATTTTTTTTTTTGAAACAGAATGGTAAAAATCATTTACAATTCATGGGTATATTAATTCTTCTGGATGAATTACAAGTTGGAATCAAGATTGCCAGGAGAAATAACAACCTCAAATATGCATAGATACCACTTTAATCACAGAAAGTGAAGAGGAACCGAAGAGTTTCTTGATGAGGGTAAAAGAGAAGAGTGAAAAAACTGGCTTAAAACTCAACATTCAAAAACTAAGCTCATGTCATCTGGTCCCATCACTTCATGGCAAATAGATGAGGAAAAATGTAAACAGTGACAGACTTTATTTTCTTGGGTTCCAAAATAACTGCAGACGGTGACTTCAGCCATAAAATTTGAAGATCCCTGCTCCTTGAAAGAAAAGCTATGATTAACCTAGACAGCATATTAAAAAGCAGAGACATTACTTTGCCGACAAAGGTCTGTACAGTCAAAGCTATGGTTTTTTTTTTTTTACCAGTAGTCATGTATGGATGTGAGAGTTAAACCATAAAGAAGGCTGAGCATCAAAGAATTGATGCTTTTGAACTGTGGTGTTGGTGAAGACTCTTGAGAGTCCCCTGGACAGCAAGGAGATCCTAAATATTTAGGAAATCAGTCCTAAATATTCATTGGAAGGACTGATGCTGAAGTTGAAACTCCAATACCTTGGCCACCTGATATGAAGAAATAACACACTGGAAAAGGCCTTGATGCTGGGGAAGACAGAAGGCAGGAGAAGGGGACGACCGGATGAGATGGTTGGATGGCATTATCGACTCAATGGACATGAATTTGAGCAAACTCTGGGAGACAGTAAAGGACACGGAAGCCTGGCGTGCTGCAGTCTGTGAGACCACAAAGAATTGAACATGACTTAGCAACTTAACAACAATCATTCTGAATTCTTATGGATAATAAAGCAGAAATACAACAATTTACAGTATTACCAATTCTTATCAATAAGGATGAATTGATTTAGATTTAGAAATGATGCAAACCTATCATTTCCAAATAATCTACAGGAGAGGGCATGATGAACTCAGTTAAATAGGTATCCTACATTTTACGGAAGAAACAAAGTCAGGGAGAAGAGGTATGATTTCACTGTCATTTCAGGCGACTCAAAAAGAAACTTGGAATTGGAAGCAATTTCTATAATGAATGTCAAGAAGTCACTGTGTACTATTCTGAATCATTTAAAAGTATGAAAGAGGCAGGACACAAGATTGTGAACTGAACATGGGTATGTACAAGGAAAACTAAGGCTTGAAGCAGTTTAGGTTCAGGAAAAATGATAAAGGCAACAAAAGGACTCTGCAGTAGTTACATTAAAAATGGAAAGAAGGGACCAACTGAAAAAGTATATGCAAGTCCCTTGCTAAGACTAGCCAGTGAGGCACTCTCCACCCTCTTCTGATGTCTATGTCAGAAGCTTTATCTGTCCCTTTTTCACTTTAATAAAACTCTGCTACACACACATCAAAAAATAAATAAATAAAAAAAGAAGGGAAAAGTCCATCTTTTGGGGAACACAATGCAATTTGACAAATGGTCAAGAGAAAACAAAAGTACTTAATTAAAAAAAAAGTCCCATTAAAAAAAAAAATAAGAATGGTTAAACCACCATGGCTGTTGCTGCTGCTAAGTCGCTTCAGTTGTGTCCGACTCTGTGTGACCCCATAGATGGCAGCCCACCAGGCTCCTCTGTCCCCCAGATTCTCCAGGCAAGAATACTGGCGTGGGTTGCCATTTCCTTCTCCAATGTATGCATGCATGCTAAGTCACTTCAGTCCGTGTCTGACTCCATGTGACCCCATGGACAGCAGCCCACCAGGCTCCTCTATCCATAGGATTCTCTAGCCAAGAATACTGGAGTGGGTTGCCATTTCCTTCCCCAAAAAACCATGGAGAAAGAACCAAACTTCAGATAGGTGAAAAAATAGTGAATATCTATTTTTAATAAGTTCATGCTTGATATTCAAACGACAGATGTGATTAGATATGATATCACAACAGTAGCTGGTAACAACCTGGAAAACTGTGAACAGAGATTTTAGAAGACTTAGGAAGAATAAATAGGGTTCAACTTTTAAAAAGGAAGAAAGAATATCTTCCATAAACCAAGCACTGGTAATCCAGTCTGACACAGAAACAATTCCACAAGTTAGCTGGCAGTCAACAACAGGAGGCAGCGAAGATTCCCTGGGAACAGATCCTGCAAACAAATTCCATTTCCCTTGGGAATCTACTCCTTGATTGTCAGTTCAGGGAATATCAGAGACGTAAAAACTGATCCTTTTCCCATTTTTAACAGGGCCACTGGGTTGGTGTATCAGGGCTGAGTGATGTATTGATAAATAATTATTCAGCATTGCAACTAGACACCAACTTCCAGGAAGGATTTCAAACAAGAGAAGCCATGATGAAGAGGACAGCCTATGAAGCCAGATTGCCCAAGGATTACAAGCACTTACACTTTCTGGAGAAGATGAAATAAAACACAGAAAGTACTCAGAACAGCAGTGTCTGCTAAGAACAGGTTTTCTGTGGGTTAGTTTTTATTAACAACAGTAATAGCACAAAAACTACTTTTATAGCCTTTCAAATACATCTTAAATGCTTGGTACACCTGTGCTTATTATTAAGTCCACAAAGGTTGCAGAACTCGGTCCTCGGCCCCAGACTACTCAACAGCATTATCAATGAACATTAAGAATACACACAAGGGCCAACACAAAATCTGCGGATGATTCAATGCTGGAAGAAGAGAAAAGCAAATGACACATCCAAAATGAATTCTACCTTGTCCGCAAACCACTAATATTTAGGATTACATGTCCTAAGCTGAGCTAAAAATAAAGTGAAAAACTTTCCCCACATGTATAGATAGATGAGCTCTGCTTGGTAAAATCTTATCTTTTAAATACTGAGTTGGCCAAAAAGTTCATATAGATTTTTCCCTTAAGGTAGTACAGGAAAACCAGAACAAACTTTTTGGCCAACCCAATATTTGCGGGATGGTTGTTCATAGGTTTAATGAGCCAAAAGCATAAGCTCCTGTGAAAGGAGGCTCTGAATCCCTGGGAGTATCCTGATTACAGGAAATAAGAACACATGCCCTGGGCAAACCACATCTGAAAGACCATACTCAATCAGCGGCCACCCATTTTAGGTGCTGTCCTGACACAGGCAGAGAGCCCTCAGGGTGAGGAGTGCACTGGAGGACAGGTCTATAAGGAGCAGCAAAGCAGAAAAATGTATCTTCTGCAGAAGAGAGAACACAGGGAGAAAGTAAGAGGCCTTAGATCAAAGTTAGGAGAGCTGAGCCTCATTGGACTGAATGAAGAACTTTCACCCTGGAGAGAAAAAGAATGAGACATCTGGTATGTATGGCTGCAGACAGTATGTGACTGTCTTCCAGGGAGATGGAGGGAAGAAGTCCTTCACAGAGGTAGAGCTCACTAATTTGTGAGCTCACCAACAAGAAGGGGTTGTATTCAGAGCACCCAGCTCAGGCCACTAACTAGTCAGCAATGGCTGATAAATAGAGGTGAGATAAAAGGAGGTGGACAGGAAAAGATATGACTTTAAGTCTCTTTCAGCTCCAACATGTTAGTGCTAAGTTCTTTCCATAGCTGGTTATCATTAATTTTTATTAGAAAATAACTCTTAAACTGTTTCTATCAAAACTGGGTTAAAACACATGGTGTATCTTAATTTAGTGTTACCTCATTTCTTTGTTTTCAAAATAAAGTCAAAAGAGATTCTAGTTGAGTCCAGAGAGGTTATTACATTCAGCTGTATCTGAATTTTGGTTTTGACTGCTCTTAAAAGTAACTGTGAAGTCATTAGGAAACGTTCTATACAACTTTCTGCCTAACATTTAAAAAAATTATGTGTCTTCAGAGAAAGCAACTTTGAGACTCACTTCTCTGTAAGTCATCATATTACCATACTGCTGCTGCTGCTAAGTCACTTCAGTTGTGTCCAACTCTGTGAGATCCCGTAGATGGCAGCCCACCAGCCCTCTCTGTCCCTGGGATTCTCCAGGCAAGAACACTGGAGTAGGGTGCCAGCCATTTCCTTCTCCAATGCAGGAAAGTGAAAGTGAAAGTGAAAGTGAAGTCGCTCAGTCGTGTCCGACTACGCTACTATAAATAAAGCCCACAAATCAACAATAAGAAAAAAAAAACAAAGCGCACTTAACAGAAACCGAAATCTTCCTCCCTGAAGCCCAACCTGAAGAAGTCCCAGTTACCTTAGAGTTACCCATCAGCTGAACGGCTTCAGCCAAAGCTGACCAGAAGATGACCTTCACGTTTTCTTTTTCAAAGAATTCAGCCCAGGCACTCCGCTGCTCGACAGTCAACAAGTCTGCCTTATTTATCAGAATAACATTCTCCTTGTTGTCATCAATGGTTTTCACATAACATTCCTAGGCAAGACAAAGATATTCAGATATTTCTCCAAATGGGGAAAAATTTGGCTAATTATACTGAAGACCCCCCTTTCCCCAGTAGCTATTACTAAAAGGTCTTACTGTCCCCAGTTTTAAAACAGTCCTAATACAAAAGATTTTTGATCATGGTACATTCTATGGATCCTTTCAGCAGGCTTTGAAAAGAAGTTAGGTCACATATACTTACAAACTCTTCACATAAAAAACTAAAGTGTGCATGCTACTGTATGGCAAAACCGATACAATATTGTAAAGTAATTAGCCTCTAATTAAAATAAATAAATTTAAATTAAAAACAAAACAAAACTAAAGGGTAAAAAAGAAATGCTTTCCTGCCCTGTTCTCATTTCTTTATACAGTTGCTTTTAAGCAAAAATAAAGAACTGCTGATTTGTCAGTCAGCAAGAACTATTTTCAAGCCAAATGATGACAACCAATAATAATCTTACCTTTTATTACAAAAAATATTTTTGAAGTCTAAAACGAAAACAAGACCCAGTGATTAAATTAACTCTCAATCATAGCTTTCCATTAGGAAATACCCTAGAAATATTGAAAGCTGAATTAGTAAGAGTTTCCCTGTTTTGAATTTTGCTATTCACCAGTAGATTTTAAAATAATGGTTCTACTATGGTCCTCAAATGGAAGTAGGAATACTTCATGTGTGTTCAGTCTTATTAATTCAAAGCCTGTATCGCCTCATTTCTAGTGCTCCTCACCCCTTAATGACAACCCCCTGCAGTATTTTACAAACTTAGATCATTTGTAGAATACCACAGAAGGTAGTAACTATGGTGTGAGAAGAGAAAGCTTAGTGGGATGAAGGGACTAGGCATATGCCAAACTCAGCAAAATGCTACTTCATTGACTGTCTCTTCAAAAATGAGAAACATTGGCAAATGCCTCTGAACAAAGTGGCTTCTAAACTAAAAACCCTAAAGTTCAAGTGTTTGTGCGTTCCTGCAGATGGGAACAACTGTCTGAAGAAAACATCTGTCTAAAGGGCACCACTATGCAAGCTCCTGGCCTTGGAAGGACTGGACTGGACAGGGTGCAAAGGCTGGCCCAGAGCCACTGCTGTCAGTGACACGGTTCTCCCACTGTTGCTCCAAGGACAAGTTTGAATCTTGTCACGTTTTACTTACCAAATCCTCACACCTAAACAGGAGCGGATTTCGAGCATCTACTATCTGGACCACTATATCACTGAAAAACAAATGGGAGACGCCAGTCATTGTAAAGTGAAAGGAAACAGTATTGAGAGCAAACATTCTCCATGTCAGGCGCTGATACAGTTAACTTTCAATGGGCACAATTATCCCCAATTTATATGTGAAGAAGCTGAAGCTTGGAACAGCTAAGTGGTCTGTTCAAAGTCACAAGGTACTAAGTGATGGAGCTTGAAGGGGAACTCAAGCACTCTGGACCAGAGATCATGCTGTAATCGTAACATTTTCCTGCTCTCAATATGCTAAATTTTTAAACTATACCTTCTAGTCATCTCTCCTGGAAAGATTAAAGAGTTATTTCAAAGACTTCAACCCAAGGTGAGGTCTACTGTATGCTCAGCACCCAGTCTACACTTGTGTTAAGCAAGGCCTTTAAAGCCCTAATATATCACCTCATCACAGCTGCCACTATAAACCTCACTGAAACTCTTCGGACATGTAGCAAATCATCATCCACCAGTTTCAAGAATGTGCTTAAATGCAAAAATTCAAAACAGCGAAGTATCAACTTAAGTTATCACAGTGAAGCAGGAAATGATGAATCCAACCCCTTTCATCACACAGAAGATGATGGAGCAATGTGAAAACTTTCCGCACAGACCGCAAGTCCCTTGAATTCCTCACAAAGGTAGCGGGGACCAGCAGGCCAGCACTGTACGAATAAATACTGCACTTCTCCGGTAGGATCCTCCCTGCCCTCAGCCTTTGTGGCTAGGACGCCGTGACCACTGCTGGGAGGGAACAAGCTGCACATGTGCCAGCGCCTTCTCATAGTCTTCCCAGTCCATGTCCGGTTCGCTCTTCCTCAAGTAACTCCTATGCAACTATGCTGAACACCAAGGAAATGTGTTAAATCAAGGCTACCATTCAGGGCAGAGCTTTTGACAAATCTGGGTTTGCATTTTCCTTCAGAATAAATTTCGAGCATAATCTTGTGAGTAAAGGAACTCATAGACTTGCTAATTTCTGACAAGATGCTTAAAAAGTTCTCTAGTTAAGTGGGTCCTAGTATTTCCTTCTTTAAGGTAATATCTACTGAAGAATTGATGCTTTTGAACTGTGGTGTTGGAGAAGACTCTTGAGAGTCCCTTGGACTGCAAGGAGATCCAACCAGTCCATTCTGAAGGAGATCAGGCCTGGGATTTCTTTGGAAGGAATGATGCTAAAGCTGAAACTCCAGTATTTTGGCCACCTCATGCGAAGAGTTGACTCATTGGAGAAGACTCTGATGCTGGGAGGGATTGAGGGCAGGAGGAGAAGGGGACGACAGAGGATGAGATGGCTGGATGGCATCACTGACTCAATGAATGTGAGTCTGAGTGACCTCCGAGAGCTGGTGATGGATAGGGAGGCCTGGCGTGCTGCAGTTCATGGGGTCGCAAAGAGTCGGACACGACTGAGCGACTGATCTGATCTGATCTGACTGCTTTCCAACTGTAAGGATTTAACAATAAATGCAAAAATGACTGCAAAAAATGGACAAAGTCTAATGAACCAAAGTCCATAAACATTACGTCTACCTGCCAAACAGGCAGAAAGAATAACCAGCTTAGACACACCAGTAAGAAGTCAAGTTTAAGATGGCATGCTTCGTGTACTGAATTAAGATGCAGGGCAAAGTGCCAGTTACGTGCTGGGAAGGCTTGATGCAACACAATGGAAACGCCCTGTCTGACCAGAAGCAGCATTCTGCCCTCCGTGCCTCAGCGGTTTCCTGCATTTCAATGAAATGTCATACACCAAATCCTTTCTGATAACTATTCTTGAACTTAAAGAGACAGATGACATAGCTAGCCTGTTATCAAACAGGAGACATCTGCCGCTTTACAGAACATATCAATAAATATTTCCTGTTAAGAGACACAGCAGGAGTCACTTTAATGATATTTTTATGTAATTCAGATCCACTTCCATGTGATAGAGCAACAGACAAGTGATGCTGTAATCCAACTGAAGCTACAAGTTTCAACAGGTCCAGGCTTACTCTGGGGAAACAAACAGCTTATTTAGGGGCATAAAAAATAATGGCCTTCCCGTTAAACATGGAAGAATTCATATGGTTACCTCTGTTCCCTCTCAAAACCTACAAAAATGAAAGTTAAGGCTGGAACTCATTAGGACAAAAAGAGCGAGCAACTCAGAAAGTTAGTCAATGAGAAGCAGGCCTGTTCACACTCCAGAGCTCCGAGAAAGCTCAGGATCAGAAGCATCAGATGCAGCTTTTGAGACAAGGGCAAGGCGTGGGGCTAAAACACTCTGAACAGGGAGTGATTAGGTCCATTCCCTTGTTCCATTCAGCCGGGCGGCCACACTTCACCCCACAGCCCCTCAGCCCCTATCCCAATGGCAGGAGCCAAGCTTTATTGTGGAGAAGATGAACCTGAGAGGCTCCAGAACTAAGACCTCAAGCATAGGAGAAGGTGGGAAAGAGATGCCATACTGAAGAGAGGAGGATTAACGTAAGTCAACATATATCCCAAATGGGGCAAAGGCCCAGCCCCTGTGTAGTATATTATCACCTTTACCCCGTTCCTGGCAGACGACAGTGCTTCTCTTTAAGAAACTGACTGATTCTAGGGAAAACACCCATAGATACGAACATCTTAGGGTATACCAACCAAATAAAATTGATCTCTGCTCAGTTACCACACAGAGAAGTTCATCTGGTGGCAAAATCACCCAAACAGAAGTCTGTCAATCAGCTTTGTAACACTTTGTTTTCTTAAATATGAACAGATGGCAAATATAACTTGATACCTGTGGAGAGCCTCTTACACAAGTCAGAAACCAGAATAAATAGGGAAAAAAAGAAATGTGGAAAAAGACAGACAATATATGAAATAGGAGAAAATCTATTAAAAAATAAACTAAGAGTGTGCAGATGGGGGCATTCCCTCAAGGTAGAAGTTTCAATATTTCACATTGTTACCAATTCTCTTTGGAAATAAGAAAGGGCATTTTCAGCAATATACATCCTAACTGCATGAAGGAGAGATCAGTCCACGCCAGTCCCCAAAAGAACCATAATAGGTCTTCCTAAGCCCCATTCAAACCTAGGTCAATCTAAGAGGTCTGCAGGGAGCCCGGCAATTAGCAGCAACCTTCCCGTTCCTTCAGGCTTGGAGATTTGCCTTAATATTCTCACCTCCTCACATCCCAGCCCAATGACCCTCTCTACCCAAGGGAGCAAGATGGGTTGGAGGTATGTAAGTGACTTTTAAGAAAAAGAGATAATTCACATTATCATAAAATTCATGGTTTTAAAAGTATACAATTTAGTGGTTTTAAATACACCCTATCACCACTAATTCTAGAGCATTTTCATCACCCTAAAAAGAAATGTAAGTAACTTATACAAATTTAATCCAAGCTCTTTTTCTTGGTAATAGTGCTAAATGTGCTAATATTCTTTCCCAAGAATCCCAGTGAAAACATCCTGTTTCCTAACGTTCTTATTGGGTGTATTT
This sequence comes from Tragelaphus eurycerus, assembly GCA_935064755.1. Lineage (NCBI taxonomy): Eukaryota > Metazoa > Chordata > Mammalia > Artiodactyla > Bovidae > Tragelaphus > Tragelaphus eurycerus. The sequence continues at coordinate 25,514,893 of CAKXYN010000018.1, read as the reverse complement.
TATAGGTTAAACACACACACCCCTGCCCCTCGAAGGCTTATTGTTAAAAGCATCATTTCAAATATACGGTTAATTTAAGGGGTCCTTATAAATAACTCATACACTCTTTTGACAAAAATAAAAACCCTTTAGCAATAACAAAGAATGAGATTGAAGAAAGCTGATTCATCAATTTCTAACAACCAGGACATGGCAATGATCGAAAATCTCCCATTCTCAACTTACCAAAGTCATTCTCTTATTTTCAAATCCCAGTTGAAACAAATCACTCCTAAATTCCCCCAATACTTCTAACTGTTCCATCGGCTCTGACTTGGCCCGTGATCCTTCATTTGTAACACAGCAGGACTCACGCTCCATCTTGTATTTTACTAGTATTTCGTCAACTTAGTGCAAGGATTGCATTTCATCTATCTGTGTGTCCCTGGTGTTTGACCCCTCCCCCAAAACACATCTGCTCTCTGCAAGCAGACACCAATCCTTTTTCACACCTGTATTTTCCATGTTACTAGTATGAATTCGTATGCATTTGCTGAAATAACTATAGGTGGTTCACAACTCATCTTACAGAAAACAATCATTAAGTTTATCAATGTGTTTTATTAATAACAACCCCCCCATATTTTAAAAGAAATGTAGGGTCACAATTTCAGTTTTTATAATAATTCTCAGTAGCCCTTTGTATAGCTTGATCCTGTTCCCTTAACCCCTCCCTGGGCTCACAAACATATATAACACGCAAATCTAATGTAACACCACCACCACATCCTTCTTACACCAGAATAAAATGGTAATCTACCTTCTCTCAATCACCCTCCAGAGTTGGCGCCAAAAGTCCAAATTTCTTTCAAATGGTGTCAATATCAGGTTTTGTTCCTCTTCCAACCTGGTTTTAGAATGAGAAGTTTATCTTTCTGCTAGATTTTGATAGTTAGGTTTCAAGTGATATAAATACTCAAATTCATTGCATCAAAAAATAAGCACACAAATATTAATTGTCAAATGATTTTTATATCCTTTCTGTTGAGTTAATATGTAAATCAAATTTAAATTTTCTACTTAAGCTTTTAAGTCCTAGAGGTTTATCCATCACATTGGAAGAAGGCTCCAGGGAGCAGTGATCAACTCCAGAGTGACAAATGGCGAGAGAAGGATATGAAAAGGAGAAAAGGCCAGGAATGCAGCAATGAACTCACAACCTTTGTGCAAAGAAACACATGCACAAAGCAATGTGGCTTGCACACACACCAATTTGCACTTACAAGATGAAATCTACCATTTCTCTTTAAAAGAACAAAGCCTTAAAAATGCAAATAGCAATGCAAGCACACCAACATGCCTAACTCAAAATTTCAAGAAAATTCTTCACGGAGGTGAACACTCACCAGACAAGCTGACGTCTCCATTCTAGAAAGTTATCTTTCTCTGCCTGTTTGAGTTCTTCTGGGCTAGTTTTTTGGTCCCACTTTGGTCTGAGATAATCATAAAAAAAAACCCCACATGAGTTACCAAAATAGAATAGGATAACTGGATTTAATAACGACAGTTGAGAAAAGAAAGCAGAAAAAAGTGAACACCAAATAAAAAATTTTACATTTAGTGGTTTCATTATGCCTTTTAATAGCCTACATTTTTATTCAACTCACCTCCTTGGTATACACAGGAACTGTTTGTTTTCTTCATGGAGTTTCTTAATTTTCTGGTTCTCCTCAAAAGATAGTAGTCCAGTTCTAGCCTCAGGAGGCACAAATTTAATATTAAGCTTCTCTGTCCATAGGGGGAAAAAAAAAGTACTGCTATTTAAGAGGCGGTGAATTTATTACTTAGAAACTAAAAATATGAGCACCTACAACAGAATTTAAGCTTTCTTGATTTACATAGATTCCCCTAATCTAAAAAAAAAGGAAAAGATTTTTACTAAATGTTTCAAAAGGTCAACCACTTTTTCCAGTGCTGATTTTTGTAAAACTTCATATGCTAAATGCATTTCTTGGAACCAGAAACAACAGGAATGGGAAGTGATTGCAAATATTCATTACAACCAATCTCCTCATTGTACCCATGGAGAATAATTATAAGCCAAAGGGACTGAGGGGAAAAGCAAAGTTCAGCAAGGAGACGCACTCCAGTCAGAACTGGTGAGCTACTACAAAGCTAGAATTTACATAAAACATTTATAAACATTCACAATTAAGCTGTACAAGAATTTAAAGGAATAAAAAACGCCCAGTGTATGTATAAACCAGAGGCCTCTGCTCTAGGCTCTATCCCCGCAAGCTGCTCCAGGCCTCTCTCTGAACCTTCCACACAGCCACCTAGTCTCCAGGGCAGGCGACCCCAGTGAGATGAGCACTTGGGAGCCAGCTATGCTTCTTACCTAGATGCCAAGGGGAGGTCCTATTCAAGGATAACAGGTCATCTTCAGCAGTGGTTCTCTTGATCTTTAGGCAAAGGCGGCAATCCACTACCCTCATGTGACCATCAATACTGGACGGTCCAGGCACCATTCTCACCATGTCATCCTCAACCACCAGTCAGAACACACACCCCTCTAACCCCATGCTTGATCATTTTTTGACATTAATTTCTCCTTCCAATGGTGACCTCCTACCCAACGTTCCCACTTTGCTTGGTCCAAGCTCTGTAAATCCCTCTAGCCACTTGATTCTTTCCTCTTCTCCCAGTCCACCATCCAGCTTACAGCTTCACTTCTTTCCCTATTTGGCTGAAACCACAGAGTATACCCATTCCACACTCGGAATGAACATCAAATTCCTTAGTGCACTGCAGCTGCTCCCAAATCTCAAATCTTAGGGAGAACCAACTACCCATTCCTATTCTCATCTCAGTAGCCATAAGCAGGAGGCACACGATGGATGATGCAGCCACCTGTCTCTGAACTGCTTTCACTACCAACACTTCTGACACCAAATGTGTGGGTTTTCTCACACCAACAACCAGTTTTCCAACTTTCCAGACACCAATTGGGTGTCCTACAATTCAATTCTATTCTGACACTATCAAGAGACTGCCCCCACTTCAGATGCCAAATCTGCAAATGGGTTTTTACGGAGGCCTCATTACATGGGCGCCACTGTTACATAGGTGGGCACCGGTGACTAACTCAGTCTCCAGGACATTCCCATCCCCAGATGCTGGGGGAGGAGTTTTGGAAAGTCCCAACCCTCAAATCACAGGGTAGGTTCCTGTGGTAATCAGGTCCCAGGCAGAAGCACTGTCCCTCCTTCTCACAGCAACCTCAGGTCACCTCATTAGCATAAACTCTAGTAAGGTTGAAAAGTGAAAGTCACTCAGTTGTGTCCAATTCTTTGGGATCCCATGGAATTCTCCAGGCCAGAATACTGGCCAGAATAAAGGCTACAGAGTGGGTAGCCTTTCCCTTCTCCAGGGGATCTTCCCAATCTAGGGACTGAACCCAGGTCTCCCGCACTGCAGGTGGATTCTTTACCAGCTGAGCCACAAGGGAAGTCCAAGAATACTGGAGTGGGTAGCCTTATGCCTTCTCCATCAGATCTTCCCAATCCAGAAATCAAACCGGGGTCTCCTGCACTGCAGGTGGATTCTTTACCAACTGAGCTATCAGGGAAGTCCAACCTAGTAAGGTTGAAAGGGGTTTATTATGAAAAATAAAAGACACTCCTCTTGCTCCTACCACTCAAGAAATCACCAGGGTTTTAGAAACACTTGTATCAAGGCACCATAAATGAAGATCAAATATAAATGTACTTCTTTTTATGTCACAATATCATACCTTCTGCTTATTTGCTGTGTGTGGCCTTTGCCATCTTTTAAAAGTGAAGAGTTCCCAGTGAACACTTAGCATTTTCCATTGTTCTGCACTCCTTTGTAAAGGTCAGGGATCCATGAGAACCAGTTTAAAAACCATGGACCATCACCCTATTCAAAAGTGCACTATGTACACGTATACACACACATGACACACACGTACGATTCTGCCTGCAATCTCAGGGGTTCATGGACAGCTGAAACTTGTGGTCTCCAGGTTAAGAATCCCCGTCCCCGTGTGTCCAGAAGACAAGTGCTGTCTGAAGGCCACAGAGAATTGAGGAAAATCATATCATTAAATAATTCTCCATTATTAAGGGGAAGGGAATTGACTTCAATGAAGGATTTTTATAGATTTTTTGAAAGGCTTATGGAAATCTCATTATGGAGGAATGAGTGGATCAAGTCATTGGTCATTAGTGATTACTTACGGAAGCAGAAGATATTAAGAAGAGATGGCAAGAATACACAGAAGAACTGTACAAAAAAGAGCTTCACGACCCAGATAATCATGATGGTATGATCACTGACCTAGAGCCAGACTTCCTGGAATGTGAAGTCAAGTGGGCCTTAGAAAGCATCACTAGGAACAAAGCTAGTGGAGGTGATGGAATTCCAGTGGAGCTATTTCAAATCCTGAAAGATGATGCTGTGAAAGTGCTGCACTCATTATGCCAGCAAATTTGGAAAACTCAGCAGTGGCCACAAGATTGGAAAAGGTCAGTTTTCATCCCAATCCCAAAGAAAGGCAATACCAAAGAGTGCTCAAACTACCGCACAATTGCACTCATCTCACACGCTAGTAAAGTAATGCTCAAAATTCTCCAAGCCAGGCTTCAGCAATATGTCAACCGTGAACTTCCTGATGTTCAAGCTGGATTTAGAAAAGGCAGAGGAACCAGAGGTCAAATTGCCAACATCTGCTGGATCATGGAAAAAGCAAGAGAGTTCCAGAAAAACATCTATTTCTGCTTTATTGACTATGCCAAAGCCTTTGACTGTGTAGATCACAATACACTGTGGAAAATTCTGAAAGAGATGGGAATACCAGACCACCTGATCTGCCTCTTGAGAAATCTGTATGCAGGTCAGGAAGCAACAGTTAGAACTGGTCATGGAACAACAGACTGGTTCCAAATAGGAAAAGGAGTACGTCAAGGCTGCATATTGTCACCATGCTTATTTAACTTATATGCAGAGTACATCATGAGAAATGCTGGACTGGAAGAAACACAAGCTGGAATCAAGATTGCCGGGAGAAATATCAATAACCTCAGATATGCAGATGACACCACCCTTATGGCAGAAAGTGAAGAGGAACTGAAAAGCCTCTTGATGAAAGTGAAAGTGGAGAGTGAAAAGGTTGGCTTAAAGCTCAACATTCAGAAAATGAAGATCATGGCATCTGGTCCCATCACTACATGGGAAATAGATGGAGAAACAGTGGAAACAGTGTCAGACTTTATTTTTCTGGGCTCTACAATCACTGCAGATGGTGACTGTAGCCATGAAATTAAAAGACGCTTACTCCTTGGAAGGAAAGTTATGACCCACCTAGATAGCATATTCAAAAGGAGAGACATCACTTTGCCAACAAAGGTTCGTCTAGTCAAGGCTATGGTCTTTCCTGTGGTCATGTATGGATGTGAGAGCTGGACTGTGAAGAAGGCTGAGCACCGAAGAATTGATGCTTTTGAACTGTGGTGTTGGAGAAGACTCTTGAGAGTCCCTTGGACTGCAAGGAGATCCAACCAGTCCATTCTGAAGGAGATCAGGCCTGGGATTTCTTTGGAAGGAATGATGCTAAAGCTGAAACTCCAGTATTCTGGCCACCTCATGCGAAGAGTTGACTCATTGGAGAAGACTCTGATGCTGGGAGGGATTGAGGGTAGGAGGAGAAGGGGACGACAGAGGATGAGATGGCTGGATGGCATCACTGACTCGATGAATGTGAGTCTGAGAGACCTCCGAGAGCTGGTGATGGATAGGGAGGCCTGGCGTGCTGCAGTTCATGGGGTCACAAAGAGTCGGACATGACTGATTTGATCTGATCTGAATCTCCAATTCCTCTCCTTTCCCTCACGCTCATGCTCAGGGTCTTCAGTTGTGTCCAGCTCTTCGGGACCCCACAGATTGCAGCCTCTGTCCAGGCTCCTTTGCCCTTGGGATTCTCTATGCAAGAATACTGGAGTGGGTTGCCATGCCCTCCTCCAGGGGATCTTCCCAAGCCAGTGATCGAACCCACATCTCTTGCATTGCAGGTGAATTCTTTACCACTGAGCCACCAGGGAAGCCCCCCGCCCCTTCTCCTGAGTGAGACTGAAAATTCCAACCTTCTAATTAAGCTTCCATTGCTCAGAAGACCAACCCGTATAAGGAAACTATTTAGGAGTACTCATTAACATGCAAAAAAGACACTCTTCTTCACTTACTGCAGCCCCTCTACAAAGTCTGGTTCAGTCTAACCACGAATAGTTTTGTTTCTGTCCTTTTCTCCATTCTTCTCTTTACTACTATTTCAGCCCTGGCCTGATTCGCTTGCTGGACTAAAGCAACAGTCTCCTAACTGGTCTTTCTTGCTCAAAATCCATCGGTGATCTTTCAAAAAATATACTTGCTTACAACCCTCTAAAGACACCTTTAAAGACCTCATTCTTTCCTGGACCTGGCCCTTCCCTCCTCCCTAAGTGTTTGTTTATCGCCTCTTGTACCCATGTACTTTAAGCACCATGAACTTTCTTCTAAGGATTTTCTGAACAAAGCAGGCTGCTGCTCAGATCTTAGCTCCTCCGTTATGATGTATGATGATGTAACCTCCTGCATGATCTCACCTGTCCTGCTAACATCAACTCATCTTTTAAGGCTCAGACCCTGGGTAAAGAGTTCCCTGACCAGCCCCAGTTTTCCTTCAGATAGAAACAAACACCTTTTATCCATCTCTTATCACTCTGCTACAGACTTCTTTTATAGCACCTAAGATAAAATTCTGTAGAAATAAAAATTTGTCTTATTCAATACTATACTTTCAGTAGGCACACAATACCTGAAAGTAACTGGGGTTCAATAAAAGCATTTTGAACAAATCTGCTAAACAACAAATAGTTACAATAACAGAAGAGCAATAGAAACAGTAGTCTGTAAGGGCATCTCTGTGCCAGGTAGTTTGCTAAATGCTTAGAAAACACACACGCACACACACACACAAAACCACGAACAAGCCAAAAACAACAAAAAAAGGGCAAGCAATGACTAAAATAAATTATATGCGTGGAAAAATGCACTACAGTGTGTGACAAGTACTTAAATTTAATTCAGGATTTTGTTTCTAACAATGGTAGCAGGAAACATTTTCTGGTAAAAGCTGGTTACTGTTCACCATAATGGTAACTGGTCTCTTCCCTAATGAGAGACTGAGTTTCTCTAATTTGACATGACAGATAACCACAGATGCTTTTTAGAGCTGAATTTTAAAACCATGGCACATTTTGTACTTTCCTGTTGAATTCAACTGACCCTTCTGCACTGCTTCTGGGATATCTGCCTTTGGGTTAAAAACAGCTCCCTGTGAGTTTAGGAAGATTGGCAAAACACCGCCAAGAAGACTTACTTGTATCTAGTCAGCAAAGACAGAAATGTGTTGGAGTCACTCAGCAACAACTTACCAGCGACAAACTCTGTTCCTGCAAGTTCTGCAGTGGCAAGGAAGTCTTCCAGGGAACTCTGTTCAGTCACGGACTGAAGATTAAGTCGACCCCAATCATAGCCATCATTGAGCTCACTTGTGTGTAGCTATGAGTAAAACATAGGAGGGTAAGACAGCTGCTTTCTTCTGCTCTTCACATCCAAATAAACACTGCTGCCGCTACTGCTGCTAAGTCGCTTCAGTCGTGTCCGACTCTGTGCGACCCCATAGACGGCAGCCCACCAGGCTCCCCCGTCCCTGGGATTCTCCAGGCAAGAACACTGGAGTGGGTTGCCATTTCCTTCTCCAATGCATGAAAGTGAAAAGTGAAAGTGAAGTCACTCAGTCGTGTCTGACTCCTAGCGACCCCATGGACTGCAGCCTACCAGGCTCCTCTGTCCATGGGATTTTCCAGGCGAGAGTACTGGAGTGGGGTGCCATTGCCTTCTCCGAAATAAACGCTATGTTCTCAAAAAACCATTCTATGGCCTTGAGGGTGGTGTTAGCTCTTTTAGTCAACACTAGTAACAGTTAACATTTAAATGACCACTTTCTTACCTCAGAAAAGTTATTTTCCTTTTACTTTCTTATTTAATTTTCAAAATCTTTTGAAATAAACTTCATATCTCTATCAGGATTAAACTGGAGAGAATAAATTGCCTATGGTCATAAGCTAATAAGTGGCAGAGGTATTTGAATCTAAATCCATAAACCATATACTCTGGTTCTGGCAGCCACTGTTGGTCAACTTTTTTTAGACAGACACCCACAGTAAGCAATATACTTCAAAGAGTGACTTAAATGCTGTGAGATACTGTGAGATGCTGTGTACCATTCAGTATAGTAAAGTGAAAACAAAAGAATCCTGAGAGTTACCTTTATTACATTCCACACAATGTGGTATTTTCTTGAGTTTTATTCTGTGGGGTGAAAAGCTTGGCTAGTTGCCACTTACTGTTCTGATTCCAGACACACCTCAGTTTGATAAGATAAACACCATCCTAAGCTACATGCTCTGTACAGGTACAAATAAATGACAAAAATTGAAGGTTAAAAGGCTAGGTGGTTTGCCCAAAGGCCACAGAATCAGCAAAAATCAGGGTAAGGATTAGAATCTAGTTCTTTACTGAGAACTTTGTGAATTCTCAAACACTTCGAGGAATGAACGTCAAAATGAGAATTAGAAAAATGAATACAACAAGAAGTAGTTTTTGCGTCATTCCTGTGAGGAAATTTCCAAATGCTTCCACGGCCTACAGGATAAATATCAAACTTTTGCCCTGGTTTTCAAGATCTCACTCCGACCTCATCACATTAGCCTCCACCTCTGGGCCCTGTGTCTTGCTAGGAGGGCCTGTTTATCTTCGGGTCGATTCTAACGGTCTTGAGCATTTGCGCATTTCAGTATCCGAGAGGGCTGGGGGTGGGCCTAGAACGGATTCCCGCCGTTACCGGGGCGCAACTGTATTCATCCCTAGAAACCCTACTTTGGCATCATTTCCTTTGGAAATGAGAACTCTTTGAGAACTCTGACCGTAAATGTCGCAGCGTTCAGACTCACAACTAGACAGAAAGGCTGAGAAAGACAACGTTTTTACCCAGGAGTCAGTGTGGCGGTGGCTACGGCTCCGCTGAACTTGCTGGCGGATAAGAGCCCGGCCAAGGGTTCCACCCTCTGGCGCTCTTCTCCGACCCATGCTTGTCCAGAAGACGAACGTAAAGCACCAAGAGTCACACCAGTTCGCAGGGTATTCAGGAGCACGATCTCCGGAAGTGACGTGTAGGTGAGTCGAAGTGGTTAAGGCCCGAAGTCGCAGGGAAACAATAATTTGCCTCAAATCTCCACTTACATATCTTACGCTTGCCACTACGATAGAAAGTAAATGCAAAAAGCGGCCTCAGAGCTTAATTTTCAATATATATTCCTAAGAATATCTCAAAGTTGGATAGGGCGACTAGATTACATGAATGGTACCGTCTGAATTTGTGCGTCGACTTCTAGTGTTCGGGGTACAACTAGGAGACTCGGAAAAAAGTGGCCGGGCATATTTGCGGTAGCAGCCACGCCTCCGGTTAATTTCGTCAGGAGGAGGCGGAGACGTGCGTGTAGGTGTTCCTGCAGCGCTAGGTGGCGTTGCTTCCTGGGGCTAATTTTCGGCCTAGTGTTGTAAGGTGTGGCTTTACTGCTGTCACGCCTGGCAACTAAACAGCTTTGTGTTTACTTGGTCTTCCCAAGCTGTGAATTGGTGAGAAGAGTTCCTGCGTGGATGGCAGTTTGGAATAGAAAGAGCTTAACAAGGTTGCAAGGAAAGCCAAAGGAATCTAACTTAAACGTGTTTTTTTTCAAATAGCTTTTTAAAAAGCGTTTAAAACTTCCAGCTAGAATTGTATTTAAATTTTCCTATAAATTAAAATAAAGTGAAAGCAGCGACCCCGCTCCATTCTTTGCGGCCTGACTTTTGCTCCTCACTTTAGAGAAGTCGGATTAAAGTTATGAGGATGTTGGGGGTTTTAACTCCATTCTCATTAATCAGGAGAACACCTCATTGTTGTGATGCTCTGAGAGCAAGCAGCATGCCCAAATCATAGCTGAAATATATTCGGTCAGGCATCAAACCCAAGTCTCCTTAATATTTTATCAGTTCCTGGGGCAGATAAAAGGGGAGAATGAGGGTTGTTATTATGTATTTTAGAACCCGGTTCTTCCCCAACTTTGATGTGCATGTGAACCCTCTAGGAATCTTGCTAACGTGCTGATTCTGACTGATAAGGTCTAGGGTCTGGCGGCACTGGGTTCTTCCAGGACATGATGATGATGCTGGTCTGGCCCACAGGCCACACTGAAGAGCAAGAGAAGTCCATTTCCTGCTGGTGCAGATGAAGACCCTGAAGAGCACTGGCTAGAAGTCAGTCACAGCAAGTCTGGGTCAGGAAGAGCTGGAACCATATCCCCCACCCATGTCTGCATTCCCTGGTAAGCCCTGCTGTGGGCTGTATCTCACTGCTGACTCTAACTGAATTGGAGTGCACTTTGGGAAACGTGCAAAGGATTGCTGACAAACCATGTAGTAGTCGGCAAGGCTTTGGGAAGGTGGTGCTCACAGATCAGTGAAGGAAAGCATTAGAACGTGGTTTCTCCCATCTCTCCACTTAGAGACAGCATATCTTTAAAAAACCTGAGATATTTCCATGGCAGTTTACTGATTAAGACTCCACCCTTCCACTGCAGGGGGCATGGGTTGGATCCCTGGTCAGGAATTAAGATCGTATATGCATTAAGGCATGACCACAATAACATACAATAAAATTGGGTTACTAAAACAAACAAACAAAAAAAACCCCAAAACCTGAACATCAACTCCAGAACTAAGATGGAAGAGACAGTTTCTGGCTTCTCTTAGAGCTGAGTGGATAAAGAAAGAAAGAAAATGAATTTGCTCAGTCATGTCTGACTCTTTGCGACCCCATGGACTGTAGCCTACCAGGCCCCTCCATCCATGGAATTTTCCAGGCAAGAGTACTGGGGTGGGCTGCCACTTCCTTCTCCAGGGGACCTTCCTGACCCAGGGATCGAATCCAGATCTACTGTGTTTCAGGCAGGTGCTTTACCCTCTGAGCCACCAGGGCTCAGTGGACAAAACTAACTCATAAAACAAGATTCAGTGAACTTTATATTCTAGTGACAACAATAATGAAGGATGTAAACAAACCTGCCACCTAGAGCTCAGTTAGAAACTTGGGACTTCACTTTCATTTCCTCTTCCAGATTTTGTCACCTTCAGTGATTTAAGGAAAACAAACACTTTTGGTTACTATTGTCATTCTTCTCCTAGGCTTCAAAAAATCTGGATCAAATAAAGTGATAATTTAATCAAGATAGATAGGGCATCAAAAAGACACTGACATCGTAAAATGTCAACAACTACTCTTAGCTGATAAATAAGTAAGGCATAAAAAAAATCTACTCCCCCCTGAGATACTCCTCAAATCTACCACTGACAAAGAACTAAAATCTCAGCTTTCTTATCTGGTTAATGAGGATAATAATAATTCCTGTCCTGCAGAGGTAGTAAATGAGATGATGTTGCAAGATCATTGCCTAGTATTTTGTGTTCATTTTCACAACTGAAAAATTTTTTTCCCCAACAACTGGATAATGCCAGTGAGATTCCAGATGTATAATTGGTTCATACTGAAGGATTATGAGGCTAGTTCAGTGAGAGGGCAAGGAGGAAGGGGAATTGAGGATGCTAATGAGACACGAATGTGGGATCTAGATTCAGAGGAACAAAGTGAAATGGGGGCACAGGGAATGGTGATGGTGATGGTCAAGGGTGGAGAAGGTGTTGGTTGCTGCTCCTGAGTGAGGAAGTTGCAAAGGTGAATCAGCCCAGCCCCTACCTTCTAACTACAAAAGCCATTCCACCCACACACTTCAGGGAACAACACAACTCAGCCAAACTCTCTTCATCACTTTGTCACGACAGTGGAAATGTTTGTGTCTGGAAGACTAGTCAGATCTTCCTAATACCCCATATAGCTGAGACCTGTTGAGGCCAAGATTCCCTAAATAGCTGACTCCTGGGGAATGTTGCATTGATTTGGAGCTTGGGAGCCTCCTATTCAGTTTCCAGATAGCAATATGGGGTGTTCCTCATTCTTGATTTACTGTGATTCAACAAATGCAATTCCAAGTCCCCCAAACCCACATGCAGGAATAAACCTTGGAGTATCTTTCTGTTCTCCAGCTTCACACTCTTGTGCCTCTGAGCTCCACCTCTCTCTGGGGATGGAGAAGGGTGAGTGGGTGGGTTTCTGTTTTGGTTTTGTTTTCACTCCTCAGCCAACAATGTGTCAGTGGCATAAAAATTATCCCAAGGCAGGCTTGCAACCCTGCCCTCCCTCTTTCCCATTCTCAACACCAAGTTCGTCCACAAGGACATTAAAGCAGTTTGCATAAGCCTGAGAGTTGTGAAAATAGAGGTCTGGCAGTCCCCACAGAGTCACTGAATCAGTAGGAAACTCCCTTCGATTATCTATGATTCTCAATTTATCCCTGTCGAAAATGAGTGGATTCCTACACATAAGCAAGTTTCAATAGTTGAGCAGTGACTATACATGATAAATTTGAGTCACTTCAAACATTGCTTTCCTGCTTGTGCAAGTCACTGTGTGTTCAATGAAACATGTAAAAGACCTCTCATTTTGGTGGGTAGGCTGCAAGATCCTATATGTACTGTATTTGAACCCATAGATTTTTCCCAACTCTTGGAGCTATATGTGGAATTTCTGGGGGTTTTTATTCACAGATGACTCTGCAAATTATTTTTTCCCTCACAACAGCAAATAAGAAAGGGCACTATCTGTTTTCTGAACTTTTGGCAGTAGAAATTGAGATCCAGTAAAGTTCAATGAAGTAATACAAAATAAAGAAGGCTCCTAGTAGAATGAATAATCAGCAACTCTAAAATCTTCAGATGGAAAGTGCCAGGTTTCTTTCATTTGTTCATTAATTCATTCATTACTAGTCTCTGGGGTTCAGCAATGGACAAACTCCCTGCTCCCATGAGCTTACATTTTAGTGGTCATCAGTCCAACAGAGGGACTCATCCAAGGTTAAACAGCTCAAGTCAGTGGTGGGGTGATGAACTATACCACCAGTAACACCCTAATCCACTGGGAGGGCCTTCTGACCATTGGGATTTCACTGTTTGTCTCTAACTGTGGTCCCTCCCCTAAATCATTTTAATAGATACATCGATAATGTTAGCAGGTACACTTGGATGGCAAGGAAATGAGAAAAAGTTGGAGGAAGTGCGAATAGAGTCAGGAGAAAGTATATAGGGCCGTTTCTGTTTATCTGAAGGACTGTCATAGGGACAGGAGAGGATTGTTTTGACAAAGAAAGTGGAACTAGAACAAATAGGGAGAAACTACAGAGTTGCCATTTCAACCTGTGTGAGCCTTCTTAAATTGAAGTGGTTCAAAGATGGAATGACAGCTTTGAAAGGGAGTGAACTCTCTGTTGCTGGAGGTGTTTAAGCAAAGGCTAAATAATCAAGCATCAGAATGTTCTCAAGTAGGCTCATGCTTCAAAGTGGGTGTTGGAATAGATAATCGTTAAGGTGCTCAATTAGGTAGGGTTCTTAGCTAATAGACTCCTTACCCCTCCTGCTTATGCCACCCTTTGTTTCACTCCAATATCTGAAATAATAGTAGCACAATGATGATCTCAGAGAAGGTGCCTAGGCTGGCAATGGTACCTTCACTATATAACCCAGGAAGAAGAGTATATCCTGCCCTCTTTGTCATATAAGAGTCAAGGGCATCATGAGCCAACGATCTAGCAAATGTGGTCATTATTATTTACAAGTACTGCTAGCACTTATTCATTGGAAGGACTGATGATGAAGCTGAAGCTCCAATATTTTGGCCACCTGATGCAAAGAGCTGACTCATTAGAAAAGACCCTGATGCTGGGAAAGATTGAAGGCAGGAGGAGGAGGGGACAACAGAGGGGAAATGGTTGAATGACATCACCAACTCGATGGACATGAGTTTGAGCAAGCTCTGGGAGTTGGTGATAGGGAGGCCTGGCATGCTGCTGTCCATGGGATTGCAAAGAGTCAGACATGACTGAGCAACTGAACTGAACTGACTAGCACAAATGAAAATGTGAAGATTGAAGGCTCTAGTTTTAAAGATAACCATGCAGGCTGAGCAGTTTCTCTGTCCTCTGCCTTTTGAGGGAACAAACTTGGCATTCATTCCTTGCCTCTGGTGGTGCTGATGAGAAAGGCTCACTTACAAGGCTCAGAGTTTCACTTCTCTTGACTGCCTTCTTATGCCTTTGCATTTCTGCCAGGCCCTTCTCCTGGTGGTAAACATTCCAAGCAAGCAATGCATGAAAGGCCGGGCTTCAAGGCAACCAAAGTCAAAAAAATGTGAGACACAGGATGGAGAAGGCAATGACACCCCACTCCAGTACTCTTGCCTGGAAAATCCCATGGGCGGAGGAGCCTGGTAGGCCGAAGTCCATGGGGTCGCTAATAGTCAGATAGGACTGAGAGACTTTACTTTCATTTTTCACTTTCACGCATTGGAGAAGGAATGGCAACCCACTCTAGTATTCTTGCCTGGAGAATCCCAGGGACGGGGGGCCTGGTGGGCTGCTGTCTATGGGGTCGCACAGAGTCAGACACAACTGAAGCGACTTAGCAGCAGCAGCAGCAGCAGGACACAGGATGACCTCCGAAGTTTATAGACATCTAATCTGTCTATTTTCTTCTTTTACCCTTGCAATTTCTTACTATGGCCTTTGCTTTGAGTTGAATGCTGTCTTTCAAAAATAGAGATTCTAGTCTTAACCTGGTATTATTTGAAAATAGGATCTTTGCAGATGTACTACAGTGAAGACAGGGTTACATGTGATTAGAGTGGGCCCTACTGCAATGACAGATGTCCCTGTAAGAAGACCAAATTTGGGCACACACAGAAAAGATACAAAATCGGGGAGAACATCACCAGAGGAGGAAGGCAGAGACAGGGTGATGTGTCTAGAAGCCAAGGAATGCCAGGGATTGCAGAAGCTAGGAAGAGGCAAGGAAGGATGCTATCTTCTACTAGCCTCAGGAGCTAAGAGAGAAAAAAAATCTCTATTATTTTCAGCCATTCTGTTCATGGTAATTTGTTATGGCAGCCTTAGAAAGCCAACATAGCTTTTTATGATCTTAGAACCAGAGGGGAATTTGCTCAGCTCACATGCAGGAAGGAGAGGGGCCAGGAAGAGGCAGCATCTTGCTCTGGGACCCTCAATGAGTCAGAGCTGGGACATGGGCATCTGAGTTCTGATTCTGATCACAGCACGTCCCTACTCAAAGGCCTCCAGTGACTCACCCATCTTGCAAGATGCCTCTACCTGCTATTCAAGGTCCTCCAGACTCAGTCCCTGACCTGACTCAATGCAAAGAGCATAGCTTGGGAAAAAATATTTGCAAACGATGTGACCTACAAGGGCTTCATTTCCAAAACAGCTCATACAAACAGCTCATACAACTCAATGACAACAATAACAAAATCCAATTGAAAAAATGGGCAGAAGATCTAAGTAGACATTTCTCCAAAGAAGACATACAGATGGCCAACAGGCACATGAGAAGATGCTCAGCATTGTCAATTATTAGAGAAATGCAGATCAAAACTACAATGAGATACCATCTCACATTTATTAGAATGGCCATCATCAAAGAAGCCTACAAATAATAAATGGTGTGGAGAAAAAAGAACACTCCTGCATTGTTGGTGGGAATGTAAATTGGTGCAGCCACTATGGAAAATAGTATGGAGTTTCCTCCAAAAAACTAAAAATAAAATTGGCATATGATCTGCAATTCCACTTATGTCCAAACAAAACTATAATTCAAAGAGATACATGCAATTCTATGTTCCTTGCAGCACTATTCATAGTAGCCAAGACATGGAAACAATTAACAGATGAATGGATAAAGAAGATGTGGTACACATATTCAATGGAATACTGCTGCTGCTGCTGCTAAGTCGCTTCAGTCGTGTCTGACTCTGTGCGACGCTATAGACGGCAGCCCACCAGGCTCTCCCGCCCCTGGGACTCTCCAGGCCCAGAACACTGGAGTGGGTTGCCATTTCCTTATCCACTACTCAGCCATAAAAAGAATGAAATAAAGTCATTTCTAGAAACATGGATGGACCTATAGATTATCATACTAAAGTCAGAAAAAGACAAATACCATATGATATCCCTTATAGGTGGAATCTAAAATATGACACCATTCTAACTCTTTCACATCCTGCTTTCATTTAAAAAAATTGACGTAACATTAAATTATCCCTGTTAAAGGGAATAATTAAGTGGTATTTAGTATATTCAAAATGTTATGCAACCACCACCTCTGTCAAGTTTCATAACATTTTCATCACCCCAAAGGAAACCCTGTATACATTAAGCACTTGCTCCCCCTTCCTCTGTCCCTTCAGCCCCTGGCAATCCCCAACCTGTGTTCTGTCATTAGGGTTTCACTTTAGCATAATGTTTTTGTAGATCTCCACTTTCACAGACCATGGTGATTAGAATGATCCCATCTGGATAATTCAAGATATTTTCCCTGGTTATTTTCAGTCGGTTAGCAACCTTAATTCCATTTACAATCCTCCTTTCTCTTTGCCATGTACTGTAACTTATTCATAGATTCTGGGGGTTAGGACATAGGCATCTTTGGCGGGGGTGAGATTGTTGGTGGTGGTTGTGGTTGTGGTTCAGTCACTCAGTCGTGTCTGACTTTTTGCGACCCTGTGGATTGCAGCACACCAGGCTTCCCTGGTGTCCTTTGCCATCTCCTAAAACTTGTTCAAACTCATGTCCATGGAGTCAGTGATGCCATCCAGCCATCTCATCCTCTGTTGTCCCCTTCTCCTCCTGCCTTCAATCTTTTCCAGCATCAGGGTCTTTTCTAATGAGTTGACTCTTTGAATCAGGTGGCCAAAGTATTGGATCAGTACTTCAGCATCAGTCCTTCCAGTGAATATTCAAGAGTGATTTCCTTTAGGACTGACTGGTTTGATCTCTTTGTAGTCCAAGGGACTCTCAAGAGTCTTCTCCAACACCACAGTTGAAAAGCATCAATTCTTTGTGCTCAGCCTTCTTTATGTTGGTGGTGGTGGTGATTATTCTGTCTATCTAGGATGGTCAGAATGTGTTGAAGCACTGTCTGAACAACTGGAGGATTCTACTTAGCATTCTGACTCCAGGAGCAGAGCACAGAGACGGTGGTAGTAATCCAGGTAAGGAGTGGATACAGTGCACAGAAATTGTGAACCTGATGCTCATCCAGAAGGTCTTGGATGAGGAGGAGGGCAAGGATAAGAGGTTAGGAAGAGGTTGATAGTGGGAAAAATGAAGTGGGGTAGGGCAGAGCTCCCTGCACTTTAGTATCTGTTCAATCACGAGAAGTTGAAGCACACATATTCCCAACCTCTAACTCCAGATATTCTGGTTTATGGGTGGGATCCAGGAATTTTCCCACAGAATTCTGATACATCCAGGGGGTGAGTCTGCTCTATGAGGAATGCTGATGTGATAGGAGTCAGGAATGAAGGGGGCTGGAAGGGTAAGAGGCTGTAATCTCACAGTAGGATTTTGAAGTTGGAGAGTCCTTGAACCCACTGGAGTCATTCCCACCTTCGGGACTTCACACTAGCTGTGAACTCTGCCTAGCACAAATCTGTCCAAATGCATAGTTGTAAATGTTCCAGCAGCCACATTAAAGAAGTAAAGGGAAATGGGAAAAATTAATTTTAATAGCATATTCTACTAACTCAACGTAGCCGAAACATTATCATTTAATATATAATTACTATAAAATCATTGAATATTTTACATTCCTATCTAGGTCTTTAAAATATTGAGTGTATTTCATGTTTGCATCACATTTCAATTTGGACCCAGTACTTTTCAGGTGCTCATTAGCAGCATTTGGCCCATGACTACCATTGTGGCCATCACAGGTTGGAATGTTCTCCCTCCATTTCTTTGGCTGGCTGGCTTCATCCCATCCAGGTCTCTGCCCAGAGAGGCCTTCCCTGGCTATGCAGTCCAAACCAGCTACTTCCTCCTCCTGACATTGCTTTCTTTTCTTCAGAGACTCTTCACTAACTGATATTTTCTCAGTTGTTTGTTTGCTTGTTATCTGCCTCGCCACAGAATATAAATCCCATGAGGGCAAAGACCTGTCTGTCTGCTTTGGTGCAGTATCCCCAGCAATGACATCACATCTACAGTGGACTCTCAACAAATATTTGTTGAATGACTTTGAAGATCCCAGGTATGTCATTTGTCGTGGCTGAAGCCAGTGTTCATTCAGTGGGATGTAGGGGGAGGGGCACCAAGCAGGAAGAGCATCATATGAGAAATAAGGTGGGAGAAAGCCAGCTCCAAAGCTTCATGCAAGCTAAAAGGCTTACTCCTGGATGTTATGTTAGAGGCTGGGTTTCTTTCTAGCTGTGAGTTGGCTGTGTGTTGGTTCAACTGCTGGCTTATCTGGTTCTGTGAGAAAACATTTCACCAAGTGTCACTCTTGCCTGGCACCAGTAGATGGGGCAGTGTCATAAAAAACAGTCTATGGTCTGTGCAGTTTCTAGCCATGCAGTTTCGGTCAGCCCTTGCCAGCTGACTTTGCTGAGGTCTATTCTGGAACTGTTCTACATCTCAGGTCTACACGGTGTATGTCTTACACATCGCAGTGCTCATATTTGCCTAAATCTTCTGGGTCCTCCCAGGTTGAAAATAAGCTTACTAAGAAGATAGCCCAGGAGCAGCTCTGTGAGCCTGTGCATCTGGGACACTGGGTCTGCTGGAAAGCCTGGCCCGCCAGCGGAGTCCTCCCTGCTGCTGTGCACCACTGGTTTCTCTGCCACTGCATGAAGCCCAAGGAGGTGCCTCTCGTGGAGGCTGAGACAAGCCCTAGCTCCCATCACCAGCGCCTCTACTTCCTCCCTAAACCCTTCCGATCCTTGGTTGTTGTTCATTGTTGTTCAGTCACTCAGTCGTGTCCGACTCTGCAGCTCCACGGACTATAACATGCCAGGCTCCTCTGTCCTTCACTGTCTCCCGGAGTTTGCTCAAATTCACGTCCATTCAGTCGGTCAGTGATGCTATCTAATCATCTCATCCTCTTGCTGCCCCCTTCTCCTTTTGCCTTCCATCTTTCCCAGCATCAGGGTCTTTTCCAATGAGTTGGCTTTTCGCATCAGGTGGCCAAAGTATTGGAGCCTATCAGCTTTAGCATCAATCCTTCATTAGACTATTCAGGGTTGATTTCCTTTAGGACTGACTGGTTTGATCTCCTTGCAATCCAAGGGACTCTCAAGAGTCTTCTCCAGCACCACAATTTGAAAGCATCAATTCTTCAGCACTCAGCTTTCTTTATGGTCCAATTCTCACATCAGTACATGACTACTGAAAAAACCATAGCTTTAACTATATGGACCTTTGTCGGCAAAGTGACGTCTCTGTTTTTTAATGTGCTATCTAGGTTTGCCATAGCTTTCCTTCCAATGAGCAAGTGTCTTTTACTTTTTATGGTTGCAGTCACTGTCCACAGTGATTTTGGAGCCCAAGAAAATAAAATCTGTCACTGCTTCACCTTTTTCCCCTTCTATTTGCCATGAAGTGATGGGACTGGATGCCATGATCTTAGTTTTCAAATGTTGTGTTTTAAGGCAGCTTTTTCACTCTCCTCTTTCACCCTCTTCAAGAGGCTCTTTAGTTCCTCTGCTTTCTGCCATCAATGTGGTATCGTCTGCATATCTGAAGATGATATTTCTCCTGGCAATCTTGATTCCAGCTTGTGCTTCATCCAACCTGGCATTTCACATAATGCACTCTGCATATACGTTAAATAAGCAGGGTGACAATATACAGCCTTGTCGTAATCCTTGAACCTCTGAGTAATTTGGAAATGTTAACTGCTTGAACATGATGTTTGCTTTTGTAGAGTCTAGACTTTGAGATATGGACTAGCTAAAGGACACTTGCTGCTGCTGCTGCTAAGTCGCGTCAGTCGTGTCCAACTCTGTGCGACCCCAGAGATGGCAGCCCACTAGGCTCCCCTGTCCCTGGGATTCTCCAGGCAAGAACACTGGAGTGGGGTGTCATTGACTTCTCTGAAAGGTCACTTAGCACGAGTTAATTTGGTGTGTTTTTTTATAGGATTTTTTGTTGTTGTTTGGACCACTTACTCTCTTTACTTCATTGCCACTATAAGATATTCCTGAAATGCAAGCAGAAGAGGAATTAACCTTGGCTTAAGTGGCTTATTACAGTCCTAACCAGCTCCTTCCAACACCTTGCCTCCATTAATCTATCAGTGCAGTTGAGGGATAAGTCATTATAGCTCTGGTCTAATCACATTCTGGGCCCAGCCAGCCATGAAAAGGCCATTCCTTCTATCAGAGACTAGGAGAGCCCAGAAAGCACGATCAGCAGAATTCCTTGTTTGATCAGGAAATTTGCCTCTTTCACTTAAAAAAACTATTTATTTTATTTTGGCTGCCCTGGGTCTTTGCTGCTGGATGCTGGCTTTCTCTAGTTGGAGGGCAGGGGCTGTTCTGTGGTTGCAGTGTGATCTTCTCATTGCTGGGGCTTCTCTTGTTGCAGAGCACAGGCTGAAGGGCACGTGGGCCTCATTAGTTGTGGCACATGGGCTTAGTTGTCCCATGGCGTGTAGAATCTTCCTAGACAGGGATAGAACCCATATCCCCTGCATTGGCAGGTGGATTCTTAACCACTGAACCACCAGGAAAATTCTCCTGCTTCATTGTTACTAAATTCCATCCCAAACTGCACATGTGAGTGCATTATTATGTTCTATGTTTGCTATATCTGGAAAGCCCTTTAACTCTTTTCGGCTTGGTGACGTCTTGTTCATTTTAAACATAACCACCTCTGTGGGACCTTCTTTGATTTTCCTAGTCACAAAGAATCTTTTTCTTCTCCAGCTTCTCAGAGTACTCTGGGATCTTTGCAGGACATTTGATCCACTCTGTCTTCTTGTTTACATGCATGTTTCATTCATTTATTCAACAATTAAGTGGTGCCAGGCACTGAGGCAGACAGGGTGCTCTCATAGAATTTACGTTCCAGCAGAAGCAGAGTTGGGTGAACTTTATATCCTTCACTGGACTGGGAGTTTCTTGGAGACAGGAATTAGGTCTGTCAGCTCCCAGTTCAGGGCCTGGTACCAAAAGGTACTCAGGAAAGTTAGTTAAACTGAAATTCAGTACCAATGACTCTAGAAAATTGAGTCGTGGCTCAGCTGGTAAAGAATCTGCCTGCAACGAGGGAGACCTGGGTTCGATCCCTGGGTTGGGAAGATCCCTGGAAAAGGAAAAGGCTACTGACTCCAGTGTTCTGGCCTCGAGAATTCCATGGACATACAGTTCATAGGGTCGCAAAGAGTCGGACATGACTGAGTGAATGTCACTTACTTTCAAAGAAAGGTTAAAAGTTAGCAAAAATAGAGGGCCAGAGAATCTCCAGGAGGGGTTACGGCTGTGCTGAGATCAGGACCTGGCATGGAAGCCGGAGACACCCAGATCCCCAGAAGCCTGGGTCTAGAGAGTGGGAGGGTCTATTGTCCTCCTGTGGGATGAGCTTGGGTGTTCCATGCAGGGTTATCAGGACATTTATTACACATTCCAGCTACAAGTGCTTTGAGTGAGCAGACCATAGAGGAAAGCTGGTTGTTTCAAAGGCCCAGAAATGAGTTACTAACCAAGGGTCATTACTTTGCCAACAAAGGTTCGCCTAGTCAAGGCTATGGTCTTTCCTGTGGTCATGTATGGATGTGAGAGCTGGACTGTGAAGAAGGCTGAGGGCCGAAGAATTGATGCTTTTGAACTGTGGTGTTGGAGAAGACTCTTGAGAGTCCCTTGGACTGCAAGGAGATCCAACCAGTCCATTCTGAAGGAGATCAGCCCTGGGACTTCTTTGGAAGGAATGATGCTAAAGCTGAAACTCCAGTATTTTGGCCACCTCATGCGAAGAGTTGACTCATTGGAGAAGACTCTGATGCTGGGAGGGATTGGGGGCGGGAGGAGAAGGGGACGACAGAGGATGAGATGGCTGGATGGCATCACTGACTCGATGGATGTGAGTCTGAGTGAACTCCGGGAGTTGGTGATGGACAGGGAGGCCTGGCGTGCTGCAGTTCATGGGGTCACAAAGAGTCGGACATGACTGAGCAACTGATCTGATCTGATCTGAACCAAGGGTCAAGCTGGCCAGATGATTAAAGCGACAGTGCCAAGCTGGCACAAGAGAAGAGAATGATTAATGCTAAGCATTCTCATGGAGGGGAGGTTGGGCATTATTTGAAACAAAAGTCATTTGAATTTTTACTAGGAATTTTCATTCATAATGTGGTAGTAATGTAATAAAACTAAATGACTGGCCTGCCAAAGTAAACGGAGTTCTTAACCACACACAAGGATTATTTAGAAACTGTATATATCTCAGAAAAGTGCTCTCCCGCTTAGGCCCTGACAGAAGGCAGGGCCACTGCTAGGGGTTAGGAGCTTATTTATCAAATACATACTGTAGTGTTCACTCCAACCATCTAATTACCACTCATCTCTCTTTTCACTATCTGCTCTTTACCTGTGGAGAAGGGGCTCCAAGAGAGAGTGAAAGACGTTTTCTTTGCCCTTCTTTATTTTCTTTGACAGAATAAAATTCTGGGGGAAAAAATAGCACCCAGTCATTCTCAGAAAGCTGTCACACACAGAAAGAATTACTATTTCCCCAACCTTTTTGCACATTATAGTCTAAATCCCACCTTCCACCGCCTCCCCCAGAAGTTTCGATGGAGACATACATTTATTCAGTGAGTTGCAATTCAGCCTGGGGGTGGAGTGTCAGAATTCAAGTTGCTTTTCCTGCGGGGTAACCTCAGGTCTTGGAGATTTCTGTAGATATAGGGGATATTGGTAAATTTGGGGTGAAATTGCCAGACTGGATCGGTCTCCCTTTTCCCCCAACCAATGGCTGCAACCAGATCCCTTTAAGAGATCGGCAAACAGCCAGGCGTCCAAGCCTGAAACAGATCCTTGTCTCTGCTCCTCCCCTGTCTCCGCGCGGCGAATGGTTCGTGCCGGCCTATATTTACCCGAGATCTTCCTCTCGCACGGCAAGGATGTGAGGCTGGCGAGGCAGCTACCGCTCGTAGCACCGGAGAGGGCGCGCTGCAAAGGCTGGCAGCCGAGCCAGGGGATCCCGGGAACCGAGTCAGACACCCTCCGGAGAAAAGAAATGAGGTAGCGACCGTCCCGGGAGCCGACCATGCGCACGCCTGGCCCTCGGAGCCCCGCGCTGCCCGCGCCAAGCCAGCCCTAACAGTGAGCCGCGGATCCCGAGTCCCCGGCGTCCTGCCTGTGGGAAGATGCAGTGAGCCACGGGGGGATTGCTGCGCGGGGCCCGCCGCGGCCATCCGGACCCACCATCGGAGCGCACTTGGGGCCAGCAACTGCTTCTGGGACCCGCTCAACCGAGGGGCTCTCTGCCTCCAGCACCCCTCGGAGGTGGGGAGTACCGACCCCTGGGTACACTCGCGGTTGAGTTTCCGCGGTTTCTGGCCCTAGCGACTGTGTGTGTGAGTGTGAGAGGGGGGGTCTCTTTTCACCTTCGCCGAGGAGTTCCTGCGTATTCTCGCACCATCCCGGCTGCTTTTGCTGGGGGGCTTCCTCATTTATTTGCATCTCTTTTTTTCTAAAGACGTTTTCCGCCCCACTCTTGTGCTGTCTTTCTCTCATTTTGCCTGCCTAAGACTCTTTGCCCTGATCCTGCTCAGGCTGGGATAAATCTGTGTGCTCCTTCTCTCCTCCCCCTTGCAGTTAAATCTTAAAAAAAAAAAAAATTCGACCCCTACCTCTTGTGCTGGGTTCTCGAGCCTTATACACCCCCATTCCCCCGCCCCCACTCCAGACTGGGCCACTCCCAGCAGAGTTTTATTTTTCGGTCTTGCCCGGGCCGAGCCCGGCCGGGGCGGGTGGCTCAGCCGGGCTCTCAACCGGCGCTCCGCCGCCGCCGCCCAGCTGCGCGGGGGCGCCCTCCGGAGATGCTGCCGTGGAAGAAGCACAAGTTCGAGCTGCTGGCCGAGGCGCCGCCACGGCAGGCGTCCAAGCCCAAGGGCTACGCGGTGAGCCTGCACTACTCGGCGCTCAGCTCTCTAGCGAGGGCGTGCCCCGAAGGCGCGCTCAGCCGGGTGGGCAGCATGTTTCGCTCCAAGCGCAAAAAACTGCACATTACCAGCGAGGATCCCACTTATACTGTGCTCTACCTGGGCAATGCCACCACCATCCAGGCGCGCGGCGACGGCTGCACCGACCTAGCGGTGGGCAAGATCTGGAGCAAGAGTGAGGCGGGCCGTCAGGGCACCAAGATGAAGCTGACTGTGAGTGCGCAGGGTATCCGCATGGTGCACGCCGAGGAGCGCGCGCTGCGGCGCCCTGGCCACCTGTACCTGCTGCACCGCGTTACCTACTGTGTGGCAGACGCGCGACTGCCCAAGGTCTTCGCCTGGGTGTACCGGCACGAGCTCAAGCACAAGGCGGTCATGCTGCGCTGTCACGCGGTACTCGTGTCGAAGCCGGAGAAGGCGCAGGCCATGGCCCTGCTGCTCTACCAGACGTCGGCCAACGCTCTGGCGGAATTTAAACGGCTCAAGCGGCGGGACGACGCGCGTCACCAGCAGCAGGAGCTGGTTGGCGCTCACACCATCCCGCTAGTGCCGCTGCGCAAGCTCCTCCTGCACGGACCCTGCTGCTACAAACCGCCGGTGGAGCGCAGCCGAAGTGCGCCCAAGCTCGGCTCCATCACCGAGGACCTGCTCGGCGAACAGCAGGAGCAGGAGCTGCAGGAGGAAGAGGAAGAGGAGCACGCGGAGGGTTGCCCCGAGGAGGAGGAGGACCGAACCGGGGAAGGAGAGCCGGCAGAGCCAGAGGCCGAAGCGAAGCGGGCGCTGGTGGTGGCCATGCACTTCGAATGCGGGGACTTGCTGGACACGCTGGAGAGTGGCCACGAGGAGGCGCTGGGGGGCGGCGGGGTCTCGCCGGGCCCTGAGGCTGGGTCGTCGCCTCTGCTGCTGGGCAGCACCTCCGACATGAGGGCCGAGCTTTCGCAGCTTATTAACGACCTGGGCGAGCTCAGTTTTGGCAACGACGTGAGCAGCCTGCAGGCGGACTTGCGGGTGACGCGCCTGCTGTCGGGCGAGAGCACCGGTAGCGAGAGCTCCATCGAAGGAGGGGGCCCGGATGCCAACACTGCCACCGCCGGGGACCCATCCGGCCCCGCGGACTGCGCCAGCCCAGACGAGCCCCTCTCGGGCTGAGCTCCCAGCAATGTCCTGTGCGCGCCCTTGGCGGCCGATCGTGATCCCCATGCGCCTCTCCACCACTTCCTTACCTCCCGACCTGCCCCAGGAAAGGGGAAATGGGACACTTGAGGCCCAGACCCTCCCCCTCTACACCCATACCTATGGCTGTGTTTGAAGCGGGGCTCGGATTGCAAGTGGAGATACGGGGGAGGAGAAACCCTACAAGGAAGGGGAAAGAGGTCGCCATCTGGGGTCTGGGGAAGGGAAAGGCCGCTGGTGTTAGCAAAGCCCGGGCTTCAAGTGCCTGCCGGCCAGTTTCCTGTTTGTGGGGCAGCTGGGGCCTGAGGAGGAGGGGTTAACTTCCTCCCCCACCGGCCATCTGGGAGGGCCTAGCGTTGTCATTGACATGGCAGTTTTGTTTTTTTTTTTTTTTAATTGCTTTCACAGTGTTTGAGGCTTTAATGCCACCTCCTTGGACCCAGTCTTTTTGGTGCGAGAGCTTGGGTTGTTTACCTCAGACTCAGACCCTTGAAATTCTGCCAAATTCCTCAAATAACTAGTGGGGAAGGGAGAGGGGGAGAAAGAAAGTCGCATTTTGTTTACAGTTATTGACATCTAATACCTAGAAAAAGTTTTCCTTAAGAAACACACACACCTTGCTCCTGCTCAAAAGATCTCACTCCGTGATACTGTGTAAAATATTTTTGCACTGTTGTGAAGTATTTTTGACATCTTTTTGGTTTTCTTGTACATAACTGTGTTCTCAGAGTCCAATGTTTATATCTTTTGCTGTGCAAAAGGGACATGTAAAATGTTGTTCAGTTGTATATACAGATATGTGTATAAAACATTTTGTTATTTTTTAAGAGTAGCACTGCTCTGGTTCTGTTTGCACGCCAGTGGGGAAGAGAATAAAGAGGAAATTTGAACGGAACAGGTGAACATCCAAAGCTGCTTCAGAAAATGCTTGGCCATGGGGGTGGGCGGGAGAGGGTGTGACCGTGACTGGGATAGGGTTGGGAGGCTAGTCTTTGTCCTTTGAAGGACTTGGAGGTCGTTGAGAAGGGGGAACCCGCTTTATGCGTAGTCTGGGGCCTTTCCTGTCCTCTGAAACTCTGGGTACTGCAGCTAGGCCCAGATTGTTCACTTACTCAGTTCTATAAGCATCAGCTGTTTCTGATCTCTTTGAGGCAATTCTTGGAGATGCCGGGTTAGTTCTGTTCCTCACTGCCAGACCTGTGAGGTGATTTAGGGAGGGGTAACTTTCAAGGTCTTCTAGGGTTTTACCACCCCTCCTGTGGTTCTCCTTTTCCTTCCCAAACAGCTCAAGGAGCTGTAAAGATGAGAATTAGAGAACGATGGAAGTCCCTATGAGGTTCTCTAAGGAGTGGGAGCGTCTCTGTTTTTCCTGAGAGGAACAGCAAAGAGAAAGGAAAGTTAAGTTCTAGTCATGGCTTGAATGAGTCACAGTGCCAGTGGGGTGGGGTGGGGAGCAGGTGGAAAAGCCCATTTTCTTTCCTTCTACAACCCAGCCTGACCCAGTGGGAGAGTGGTTTGGAGGTCAGGGCGGAGAAGGACTGCTAGAGCTTGGTCTGTGTGTGTGTCTTAGCGTTTTCATGCTTGCTCTGTGTTTGTTTCTGTTGTAAACTCCAAACAGATGTCTCTAGTTTGGCTGCACCTGATCAGCTGGAAGTTGTAATAAGATGCTGCCAAAACTGTGCCTTTTGCAAATTATTTTTTTCCCTTTGCCCCTACGGGCCCTTTTTTCCTATGTTGCAGAAATTGATTGCTCTCTTGGCCTTCCCTGCTCTCCTGAGGCCCTTGGTTTTGTTTTCATTGTAAATGTGTTCTGAGCAGATAGACCCAGTGATCTTAAGGAGTCTAGAATTCACTGAAACCATAGAGGAAGGAGGGGTGGGGGGTGTTGAGAAGAGATTTTTTCCCAAATTAACAAGTTAATAGGTGATCCTTATTAAAAAGCAAGTGTGGGTGGGTGGGAATTTGAAAAATATTCAGAGTCACTTCTTGAGGGCCTTAGAACAAGGTCCATCTTTATCTTTCTTTTTTATTATATTTTGATTTGGTTGAGAGTCCCTATCCCTTTTCCTGAATACCTCAGATATACATTACTGAATGATGTTTTCAAACCCCCAGGGAGAGAGAGGTCAGGAAAGTCAGCTATGTGGTCCATCACTAGTTTGCATGCTTAGATCTCACATTTCAAATTATTGCCATACACTGCCAGGTTCCTCTGCTGTTTGAAACTGATGAGAGCCTTAATCAGGGTGAAGATCATTTGACAAATACTTGGAGGTGGGGCAGAGTCTACATGTCATCCTTCTTAATCCAGTTGAGTCCAGAGAGAATGCCATGGTGGCTTTTGTCTATGATTAATGGGGTTACAATGATGGGTCAGACAATTCAGACGAATGACATTCACACCAATAGCATCAATAAATATAAGGCAACTATGTCTTTAAAGTCTGATTTTTCCTATTCTCTGATTTATAAATAGGGAAGGGGTGTTTAGAGGGTGAGGAAGCAGGAAGAAGAAAATAAGCAGACTGCAGAAGAAGCAGCTTCCTCTACCCACCCCACTGTGCCCTCCCCTTCCCTCTTTCCTCCCCTCTACTTTTTGGCTTTTATCCCCACTGCACCCCAGGGCTCTGGCTGCTGTAATTCTAGATGCAATAGGAAGGTGATACATGATTCACCTCTTCTTACATCTCAGTCTTCCAGGGGTGATATCACTAGCGTAAGGAGAGATGTTTTGAATGAAAAAACAAAAAGCCGAAAACCAATTTACTCATAACACTCAGAGGGAAAAGAGTGGTGTGACATAAGTACAGTGAGGCAGAAGAGATACACGTTACACGTTATGGAACGCACCTGAGGTCTGCTTTATTCGTCAAACAGGTTTTCTGTCTTGCAAGGTGAGGCTCCTCTTTCTCCTTTACAAGCCGATGGTACTTTAAATGCAGTGAGACACTTGCCACATTCTTCGCCAGTGTGAGTAATCCTCCATGTCCCACAAGGAGGCATTGACTGCATGAAATAAGGAGCGACTTCTAATGACAAGAGAGATGGTTGCAGGGGTGGCCGTGTACATCCACAGAGGCGTTCCTCTACCTCCATCAGCACAAGCATCCCATATTTGCACAGTTTGTTGTGTGTGCTGAGGCAGAAGGAGGGAGGAGCAGGATGGTGTAAAAGAAACAATAGTATTATGTACCCTTTCAACTATTACAGTGTCAGACAAAACACCCACTCTACACACACACACATGCTCCCCACTAAAGAAAACCTTCCCTCACTGCCCCACGACTGAAGCAACGCAGCAGCAGCACACTGCCCCACAGTTGGCAGAAGAGTAGATTTTAAACAAATTAGAAAGGCTCTGTTATACCAAGCAAGCATGATGCCCTCCCAGGGACAGAGCTGCTTTTAAGAGTTCAGCTTGTGAAAGGAGAAAGATCTGGCTGGTAGAATCCACCCCTGGCACCACACTGGAGATTAGAAAACCTCATGGGAGTTGCCAAGGACCATGAGAAACATAATTCTATTACGAGCTCATTGCCCTCATTTCTACCAGGATTTAGTAATGGAATAAGCAGAACTTTGCTGTGTGTAGTATGCATCAGTAGCCTGAGTATTTGCTGGTCAGTGATGCACAACAGAGCTAGAAATGTGCACGGACAGCTGGGGCTAGGAGCCCCGTCTGACACGTGGGAAACTACTCAGGGCTTCAGACATGCAGGCAGGCCCCTGGGGCCATGTACTCTGTATTCTCTGCACCAAGTCTTTCTATACTTGGCCACATCTGTCTCAAGGTAGTTTTTGATTTCCTCTTTGATTTCTTCCATTGGTTGTATAGTACCGTATTGTTTAGCCTCCACGTGTTTGTGTTTTTTGCAGTTTTTTTCCCCCTTGTAATTTATATCTAGTCTCATAATGTTGTGGTCGAAAAAGACACTTGATGTGGTTTCAGTTTTCTTAAATCTACCAAGGCTGGCTTTGTGACCCAGCACATAATCTATTTGAGAGAATGTTCCATGTGCTCAGCACATCTGGATCTGGCTTTATGGTTAGCTGGGGCCTTTCCTGCTTCTGTTGGCTCATCCATGTTCACAAAATGCCTGGGACCACCCCAATATCCCATCCATGCCCCCAGCTCTGGATTGACCTAATTTGAACAGCCTTAAGTAACCATCATTTCCGTGGTTTGAATACTTAGGTGGCCCTGGAGCTTGGCACTAACTCCATCAGTTTTCTAGGACTGTTCGGTGACACCAGCAAAGGCCCCTGTTTCTAACCACGAAGAAGAGGAGCCCTTGTGACTCCCTCCTTTCTGATTTCTCTTCATCTCTCTCCAATCCCAGTTCCTCCTGTAACACATCATTCCCCTCGGGCATCACTTATTACCCAGCTTTCTACCTGACCCTGGCTTCATTTCTCTTCCTTTCCACAAACCTAGTTCAGACTTGAGTCACATAAATGAAAGGAAAGCCCAAACTTTAAAAGAAAAATAAGCCAAGCAGACAGTCATTCATCAGCACCAATCCTGCAATACCAGGGCATGCTCTGGCCCTGCCCCCACTTAGAAATGAAGAAATGAGGCACAGAGGGGTGATATCTTGCCCAAGGTCATACAAGGAAACACCATGAGCAAGGGGTCCAAACTCCTAAACTCCTCTTTTCACATTCCTCCAGTTTTAATGGCTCATAACTAGGTTTTTAGCTTTGGGATCCAGAAACTGGCTGTTTCCCTCTTTCTAATGTATCCCTACATTTTACACCTGGTAGATGCTGGATAATAAACTTGTGCGCCCTTCATCAACAGGCCACTCTCACCTCCAAGTGTGCATAAATGTCTACTGGCCACAGGATGCTAGAGGGAGAGGGGCCAGGTGTCTCTTCCTGGCAAGGACCTTGCTGCAGGGGTAGAGTGGCAGCCCCCAGAGGAACCTGGTCTCTACTTGCTTCACCTCTGAGATCTGGTCTGGCAAGGTCTTGCCCTAGAAGAGCAGATGTAGTTTGAGGGTGGGAGAGCTCTTTCCATGGTACCATGTTTATTGATCATCTGTATCATTCCTGGTTGGCTGAGTTCTCCAAGAACAGACATGTAACTTTAGGCCTGTCTGATCCAACAAATTTAGCATAGAGCCCAACACTTAGTAGGTGCCCAGGAAATGCTAAGGAAGGAATAAAGGGGTTATTCCACTTCAGGATGGCAGAATAGTGCTGATAAAGTTCAAGGTCATCACCCAGATGGAGGAGTCAAGATTTTAAGGATATATATTTGGAAAGGAGGGAAGGATTAGGATTCGGTTGACTTCTCCACTCTATGTAAGGTAGATTCAGTTCTCAACTTTTTCCTTGAAACTTCTCTAATCTTCTAAGGGAGGGATGGTTCTGGTCAGAGAAGGGTGGTTTACTTGTAATTGTCTTTGAATGGAATCATGGACCAAATCTTTCCTTGTAACTTGAGCCAAGTAAAGCTTCACATAATGTGGTATGGCAGACGTCTGCAGGAAGAGTCTTGAATCCAGGCCTTGAAGTGATCTGGACTCTGGCTGCATTGAGCCAGTTAAGTCATTTTCTCTCTCTAGTCTCAGAATCCTTGTAGATAAAATAGATGGGTGTCATTGCTGTTCAGTCACTATGTCATGTCTAGCTCTTTTTGACCCCATGGATTGCAACATGCCAGGCTCCTCTGTCTTTCACTCTGTGCTGGAGTTAGCTCAAATTCATGTCCATTGAGTCTGTGATGCTTTCTAACCTCTCATCCTCTGCTGCCCCTTCTTTTTCCTTCAAACTTTCCCAGTATCAGGGTCTTTTCCGATGAGCTAG
This sequence comes from Tragelaphus eurycerus, assembly GCA_935064755.1. Taxonomy (NCBI): domain Eukaryota; kingdom Metazoa; phylum Chordata; class Mammalia; order Artiodactyla; family Bovidae; genus Tragelaphus; species Tragelaphus eurycerus. The sequence continues at coordinate 25,483,651 of CAKXYN010000018.1, read as the reverse complement.
CTCTTTGCATCAGGTGGCCAAAGTATTAGAACTTCAGCTTCAGCATCAGTCCTTCCAGTGAATATTCAGAGTTGATTTCCTTTAGGATTGACTGATTTGATCTCCTTGCAGTTTGATAATTGCAAAACTAATGTTCTGAGTTTAAAAGGAACAAAGGTTAAAGTTAAGTGTGTTTCTGCTTTCCTCTATCTCCTTGTAAGTAAGAACAGAAGAAACATCTGTTCGTGGGCTAGAAACTGTCTGGAGCTCTGGGAACACCTTTAGGTCTCACTGTGGCCTCGGCCATCACCACTGTTTAATTTGGAAGTGATGTTCCTCTTGGCCAAGGCAGAGCATGAATTACCTGACAGACATCCCTTTCATTACCTCCAAACTTGGCGGCCATGCTGTGTCCTAAAATGCAGGCTGATATTCTACCTAAGGGCCAGGTTGTGCGTGCGCAGTTGCTAAGTCCTATCTGACTCCTTGGGACCCTGATGGACTGTAATCTGCTAGGCTGTTCTGTCCATGGAATTTCCCAGGCAAGAATACTGGAGAGATTTCCCATTTCCTTCTCCAAGGGATCTTCCCAACCCAGGGATCTTCCCAACCCAGGGATCAAACCTGTGTCTCTTGCGTCTCCTGCATTGGCAAGCAAATTCTTTACCACTACTCCACCTAGCCAGGTTAGGAGACATAGAATAATGTGTCCAAGATCACTCAACAAGCTGGGCCAGAAGTCAGATCTCCTGACTCAAAGTCCTACACCCTCGTGTCCTGTATCTTTTTGTATTGGGATAAGTTAGTTTGCAAGCAACCCAGCTACTCTTTGAGGAAAGAGCCTCCACATCTCATCAAAGACCACGAGGGAACCTCGAAGCACTGGAAGAAGTCCGGGAGTAAGAGGGAGTTGGCATCCCAGGGCATCTTTCTCACCACCTTGCTCTTCCCTGCTCCAGGACCCATCCCGATCACAGATCCCTGTCCTAGGAGAATTTGTTCTTTGCTGCCTGTCGAGGATTCTCCATCCCTTCTGTCCCAGGATTAGCCACCAATGAATGGTTCAGGAGGTCACCAGCTCACTCCCAAGATCATCTACTCTTTCTGAGAGTCTGAGGGCCAGACCAAGCTAGTCAGTTCCTTCCTTTTATGGATGAGAACACTGAGCTCAGAGAGGGGAAAGGACTTGTTCAAGTGATGTGGGTAGCTTATTGCAGAGCCATGATTAGAACACAGGCTTCTAATTTCTCTCAATCTCTTTCCAAGATGCCACACTACTGCCTCTTAGAAGTTCTCAACAGGAACACAGGGGGCCTCTCTGCCTCAGTGACATGGGCTGAATATGTGTGTGTGAAGTTCAGGGCCCACCTCTCTTCCAAAAGTTACCACATTCACGCTTTATCTTTTAAAGCTATTGTTCCTAAAGCCAACAGTGAGTCCCAAATTCTTTCCTAAGTCGCTTTTTCAGGAGACTGACATTTTAATAGGGGTCTCTTGGATTTTAAAGCTTTTGAGATATAAAAGGCTGAATAATAGAATTTCAGGCACTGTGTTGGAGGAAGCCACAGTGAGCAGGAAGAAATATTTTAGTGTATCACAGATGCACTCTCCTAACATCACAGATGTTCTGCAGTCATAAGCCACGTTCCTAAAGGTTGCTCTTTTGTAGCTGAACTCATACACAGAGAAAGCGAGGTTTCCAAGATCACCTGGGTTTAGGAGGGAGGGGGGTAGGGCCCCTGGGTCCTACTTTCAGTTCTGTGTGCTCAGTCAGGGCTGGCAAATGATTCCCAGGCACCATTTAAAGATCTACAAGACCAAGAACTGCAGTTCCTTGTCCACAGCTGCTGTCTATCCTCTCCCAAGGTTTCCTTGGCAGGTAAACCTGTCTTAGTCCTTGCAGGCCAATACATTTCATCCTCAGCATCCTTGATTCCCAGGGAAAATGCTCACACTACCTGATTTCCAATAGAGGAGCTCATCTCTTTAAAGGAGCACTGTGCGATCAGGTACTCCTGTTTATGCTGCTTGCTCAAATGAGATATGGAGCCACACCAAGGTGTGTGGGGCTCTTCTCACATCAGTAACAGTTGCTGATGAAGGAAGTTCGCAGAGCCCATGGCTGGTCAGACCCTTTTGGAAGTGTTCACGTTGATGAAGTCCAAATAGACTTTAGTTTTATGTAGTACATATCTCTGTATGTACTTCTTGCCTTTGACCCAGATCTTAGAAGATGTCTAGTGTTAACTGACAAGTGTGAGATTGGGGGACTAAGATGAAGTGGCCACAGTATTCCTGTGGGTGAGACTGTGGGTTTAGCTGAAAGAGAAGTGGACTTGAGACTTGGTTCTAGCCTTGATTTTCCCATACATCAGCTCTTTGACCTTGGGCAGTTTCCTTTGGGGGGGCCAGTTCTTTTTGTGCAATGGAGATAGTGACAGCTAACCAAACCATCTCTCAGGTTGCTTTGAGGCTCCAAATCTAAATGTGGAACAAGTTGGTGCTCTTGATAAAGAGCAGTGCAGAAAAGGAGTGGTGGCTGCTGGAATATTCGGATTGAAATAACACAGTTGGGATGAGTGAGGCTTCATGGGGCTCCCCCAAAGAACAAATGTGTACCTGGGCAGGGACATTTTCCATGAAACATGTTCCAGAACCCAAGGAGGAAAAACAGGCAAATGAGGAAGTAATCTGTTAGGAAGAGGAAATAGTAGGTGGGGGTTTGAATGGCATGCTTTCTGTGGAAATATCATGGGCTAATTTTCCATCTGAAACTCTAGATATTCACCTAAGCTATGTGGCTCCATCTCCAGCCCAAACTCTTCCACCAGCTATGGCAGAAGACATGGCAACTGCCTGTGTTCTCTGGCTGGATTTTTGTTTGCTCTCTGTAAAGAGAGTCATTTTGTCTCTCTGGGCATGTGGTGATCAGCCCAGATCAATATTTCTAGTGTGAGATATACACACTACCTCCCCAAAATATTTACAGTCATTGACCTCTCTAATAGATGGCCCTGAAATGGACAGAGTTCTCTTTTCTAGAAATGTAAAAGCTCTAGGTTGTTTCTTGGGAGACATGCTATATAAATAGAGTATACACAGGAGTGCTTAGGATCTCTTGTCCTAATGCAGCTCATGTATGTGTTTATGTGTGTGTGTGTGTGTGTGTTTGCACACACGCACGCGCGTGCATGTTCCTGTGGGTATGCCTGGGATCATACTCTAGGGCACAGCTGAGCTGTGCTGTAAACTTAAACTGTTGTGCTTGGCGTAGTGGGAAATGATCAGTGAAAACTCATAGCACAATGTGAGAGCTATGCTGATCCTCCATTCTGAAGGAGATCAGCCCTGGAATTTCTTTGGAAGAAATGATGCTAAAGCTGAAACTCCGGTATTTTGGCCACCTCATGCGAAGAGTTGACTCATTGGAGAAGACTCTGATGCTGGGAGGGATTGGGGACGGGAGGAGAAGGGGACGACAGAGGATGAGATGGCTGGATGGCATCACTGACTAGATGGATGTAAGTCTGAGTGACCTCCGGGAGTTGGCGATGGACAGGGAAGCCTGGCGTGCTGCAGTTCATGGGGTCGCAAAGAGTCGGACACGACTGAGTGACTGATCTGATCTGATGCTGATCCTCCCAGAGTTTAGCCGACAAAAACTTCAAATCACATCCCCCTTTCCTTTCCATTGTACTCTGAGTCTTCTTTTTGGTTTCTTTTTAGTCTTAAAGGGTCCTTAAGCGAAGAGAAATCACCAGTTTCCTTGAGGAAGCCTCTGTATCTTGGGCAACCATGATCCACAGCCTCTACTGGGATGGCTTAGTTGCGGCTGGCAGGATCTTCATTGTGGCATGAGAACTGGTTTGCTTCAGACAGTTCCCATTTACACCAGTGTCTTCATGTAATTATAGTAGAGCCATCTTTCACTCTCAAAAGTGACCTAGTTTGGATGATAAATTATATGTTTCCCTACCTATTACCTAGATAATTTTGACCTTAACCTGTGCATGTCTTCATCCATTCATTCCCATTCTCTCCTTCACTGAAAAAAATTTTATAATGCACCTACTGTGTGCCAAGCACTATTTTGGTTGTGGGCGTGAGGTGGGTGAATCTGAGGAGGAGATTGGGGTGGACCTAGGGAAACAAGAAGGCATCCTTGCTCTCATGGAGCTTGTAATCCAGTGGAAGAAACTAAAACATGTAATACCTGTGTGCTTAGTCACTCAGTCATGTCTGACTCTTTGCGACCCCATGGACTGCAGCATGCCAGGCTCCTTTGTCCATGGGGATTCTCCAGGAAAGTATATAGGAGTGTGTTGCCATGCCCTCCTCCAGGGAATCTTCCCAACCCAGAGATCGAACCCAGGTCTCCCGCATTGCTGGCAGATTCTTTACCAGCTGAGCCACCAGGGAAGACCATTTAATATCTATATAACCTAAAAAGAAGTATGGACAGTCTATGTCCATATTGAGGGAACCCAGAGGTGGGGGCAGCCAACCCATCCCAACCCACTCAAGGGAGGGAGGGATGGTCACAGAAGGCTTCACAAAAGAGATGATCATCCTTTTCAGCTACCATGGTGGTCTTCTGAAATACTCTGACTAAGTTATAGAACTTTGACTTATCTAGATTCTGGGGGAAGTATAATCCTCCATAACTTTTTTTTAAGGGAGAGATTGGAGGATTTTTTTTTTTTTTTTTTTTTGAAGTTCCCACCAACCTTAGCCTCTCTGGGGAATTTCTGCATTTAAAAAAATATTTATTTGGCTGAGCTGGGTCTTAGTTGTGGCAGGCAAGATCTTCATAGCAGCATGTGAATTCTTAGTTGTAGGCATGTGGGATCTTGTTCCATGAGCAGGAACCCAACCTGGGATCCCTATACTGGGAACACAGAACCTTAACCACTGGACCACCAGGGAAATCCCTGGAGGATGTTTTTGAAAATTTCCTACTTGCAGCCTCTCTTAAGCCCCATACTTCTAAATGCCATTTCAGAAGAATATTTAAGTTTTCTTTCTCATTATTCCATTTACTGACCCATGAACTTGGCAACTGGAAGGAATAGAATATGTTGGGTATAATTAAATAAGACAAGGAATTCAAACTGCTTTAACAAATCCTGTACTCTAACTGGGTTATCATAATGAGAGTTTGTTTCTCACCTATGCAATATTCAATGTGAATGTTCATGATCGCAGTCATTCAGAGACCCAGGCTCTGTCTACATCGTGGCTCCACGATCTTTTAGAGCAGGAGACATGGGCCAGGTTGGACCTGCTGGCTGTTTTCGGATATGAAGTTTAATTGGAACACAGTTATACTCATCCATTCACATATTGTCTATGGCTGCTTTGGACTACAATAGCAGAGTTAAGTAGTTACAACAGACTGTATAGCCCATGAGTCTAAAATATTTGTCATTCGGTCCTTTACATAAAAATTTGTTGACCCCTACCCTGGAACTTCAGAATTTTCCCTGGATCATTTGCTTCCAGCTAGAGAATGTCTTCCAGTGGACAGAGAAAAAGTGTGCATGATCATTTGGAGGTTTTAATGGGTAGGTCTAGAAGTGACACACACACACACAACTTCTCACCGTGTTCCACTGGCCAAAATTCAGTTCACTGTTACACATAACTGCAAGGGCAGCTGAGAAATGTAATCCAGCAGTGTGCTCAGAACGAAAAGGAAATGGACTTGGGGAAGAGACACAGTCTCTGCAAGAGAGACTCTTCATCTTGTGACCACAGGCCCAGGTTTATACAAGCTGAGACTTTAGGAGGATCAGAAAAAATCTGTCTTTATAAGAGTTTGTGAAACAGTCACCATTCAGTCTGCACTTGGTCCTAAGGGCTGTTCTGATAAGCTCAGGACCCAGAGTTCAAGTAACTTTTCAGAAACAGATGCTACAAAGAGTAGCCAAGCACTAGAAGGAGTTTTGAGGGGAACTATCCCCTCTGGGGGCTCAGTGAATTCCTGAAGCCTTTGGAACGGGCCTCTCTTTCTCCAGAGACAGCCCAGCTCCTGGATGACAGCTCGGATTCTTGAGAAGTTCCTCTAAGATCATCACACTGTCCCATGAGCTCGCAGAGTCCTCTAATCCTACCTTGGTCCCAGCAGGGACTCAGCTGCCTGCAGAGAGATGCCTGGATTCTTCTCCCCTACAAAGTCCTCAGCTCCTCCCACCAGGGACTCGGACACCTGGGGAAAGGTTCGGTGCTGCCTTCCCAGTGAGAGTGAGACCTGGATAGATGCATGAGTGGCCACTGCATGCTCTGGGAAGGCCCTAAGTGAATTCCACTGCACCCCAAGAGGGAGGTCCCACTGTCCCATGTCAGAAATGCCTCTACTATAAGTTACATTGACATACTGGCTTGAGGGAGGGCAGGAGAGGGGGACTTTATATGATACTGAACTGGCTGGATTTTTGTTAGCGTGCTATGCTTATAATTTGTTGTGTGCATGCTCAGTCATGTCCAACTCTTTGCAACCCTATGGACCACAGCCCACTAGGTTCCTCTGTCCTTCGAATTCTCCAGGCAAGAATACTGGAGTGGGTTGCCATTTCCTCCTCCAGGGGATCTTTCCGACCCAGGAATCAAACCTGTGCCTCTTGTATCTCCTGCATTGGCAGATGGATTCTTTACCACTGCGCCACCTGAGAAGCCCACATTTATAAGAAACTAATCTAATTTAAAAAATAAAGAATTGTATAGTGCATTTTGGAAATATTTTAATGCAAAATTGAATATCTAGCTCCAACTTATTTATTTCCTTTTTGGTCACATGGCATGTGGAATCTTAGTTCCCCTACCAGGGATTGAATCCATGCCCCTGCAGTGGAAGCACAGGGTCTTAACCACTGGGCCACCAGAGAAGTCCCTCAAAGTAGTATTTTTTAAAAGGCTTAGGGTATCTGACAGAATTATCTGGGAAATTTACTGGTACAGGTGTTAATGGAATGTGGCATTACTTTATTATTTATTATTCTTTGGTAAATGTAGGGATAAACTAGCAAATAGTTGAAATAAATATATCATTAGCAAGAAAAAATGAGAAGAAAGGAAGGAAGGGAGGGAAAAAAATAAAACAAAGGCAATAAGCTGTTGGTTACGTCGGTCTTTTGGAGGTAACCGAACTCAGAGGATCCCAACTCAGAGGCCTGGGTTTGTATCTCATTCTATGAGGTTCTCTGTGTGACATTGCACAAAGAGGTGCCATTTTCCAAGGTCTGATAAATTTATAAATAAGGGAAATTATGCTTCCTTATGGCATTGTGCCTTTCAAAGGATATCACCAATATAGGCTACTTCTTATGGAAAAGCATGACACAAATGGTGAGGGATCTTCCTTGCTGACTTTCTGGACAGCTGGGTCCCAGGCAGGTTGGGAAGCATGCCTGAGACAGAGTCTGGCCACTCGGTGGCCGAGCCTGCTCCATCATTCTCTAGTTGCTTCTTAGAAGTTCTGTTTTCCCTCAAACTTCTTGAAGATGGAGATCTATTTCCTCAGGACCTGCATTGCTAAAGGCTAGACTTTACATTGGAATCTGTCCAAGGGGCTGTCCCCCTGGAATACCATCTGGTCAGTGACCCCTCAGCACTCCACCCCTCCATCCTTCAGAGGTGGTCGCCCTTCTGGGAGGTGGTACCTTATACCTTACAAACTATGCTCTTCTGATGCTCATAACCCCTCAAGAGAGGCAGGCAGAGCAGCATCAGTAACTCAATTTTTAAGTAAGAGACCTAGGGAGGGACTAAAGAGTGGAATGGAGCAGAAAGAAAGGCCACCACAAGTGGTTAGCACCTACTGTATGCAAGGCAAAGGACTGGGCACATCAAGTGTGTGCCTCTCATCGTAGTGGACTGAGTAACAGGTAGATCTGAGACCATGGTCCAGGTCTCCAGATTCTAAGGACTCTACATGCACAGAATGACATGGGGCAGGGGGATTATGAGCAAAGGATACTGGGGTGGAGGCTGGCTGGGTAGACAGGCAGGAGAGTAATAGGGAGGGGCCAGGGAGGGGCCAGTGAGGGTAAAGGGGGAAGGCAGTGGCACCCCACCCCAGTACTTTTGCCTGGAAAATTCCATGGATGGAGGAGCCTGGTAGGCTGCAGTCCATGGGGTCGCTGGGAGTCGGACACGACTGAGCGACTTCACTTTCACTTTTCACTTTCATGCATTGGGGAAGGAAATGGCAACCCACTCCAGTGTTCTTGCCTGGAGAATCCCAGGGATGGCGGAGCCTGATGGGCTGCCGTCTATGGGGTCGCACAGAGTCGGACACGACTGAAGCGACTTAGCAGCAGCAGCAGTAGCAGTGAGGGTAAAGAGGGGAGGTTGGCAACTGGCAAGCATGAAGCTATGGGTGGGGTCTGGGCCATAGTTTCCATTATGTGGCTGTCATCAAAGTGCCCAATAAATAAAGGTTTGCAATTACAGGGAGACAGGGGTTTGGGACTCTCCCAGCAGCAGGGCCCAGATGTTAATTAAGCCTAAGATAGGTTATTATCTCTCTCCATTGGATTGAACAGAGGGAAATTGATGCAGATGGTAGGTTGGGGACTTGCCTATGTGGCTGTTATATGTTATTATTTCTGGTTTTTAAGAGGCACTCAACCTGGGGTTCTGGGGTGCAGCCAAAGGGAAGAAGCCACATTTACGTGCTAGTCACTGAGGATGTTTCCCGCTCCTCCCTCACAGTTCAGGAAGGGCCTGCCCAGGCACACGGCATTTGCCCTGTGGCTTTCTGAAGTCACCTGACTTGTGTTCCCACAATGGGGCTGCCATAGAGCCAGAGAGCAGAGCATAGGGTACAGAGTGCTGGAAACTTCAGGCTGTTCCATCCTGAAGTCCTCCAGTGCAGATAGGTAGAGAGGTTATTGAAATAGCCAACAACTGGCTCACCATGTTCACCCACCCTTCTGAACAGACGCTGGCTGTAGCATTGGCCTGGTGTGGGTCTTAGAGGTTTCTCTTTGGCCAGGTGCTAACTCTTTGATAGCTGGGTCTTGGACAGGTTTCTGTGGGTGGAGGGGGAGCGGGTTCAGAGAAAGGGTCCAGGGTCAGGGTGACCCAAGAAGTACTACTACAAAGAGGCTTGGGTCAATGGTTTTCTACTAATAGAGAAATAATTCAGTGTTTTACTGCTCATACGTCTGTAGCCAGCAGAATATCAATTATGAGAAACGTACTTTTTTTAATCAGGTAGTGCAGTGGTGAAGAATCTGCCTGCCAGTGCAGGAGATGTGGGTTCGGTTCCTGGGTTAGGAAGATCCCCTGGAGAAGGGAATGGCTATCCACCCTGTATTCTTGCCTAGAGAATCCCATGGACAGAAGAGCCCAGTGGGCTACAGTCCATGGGGTTGCAAAGAGTCAGACACGAGTTAGTGACTGATCACCTATGCACTTTTTTTATCTATAAATTAACAAGTATCAAAGATTTCATAATAAGAATATTTCACTACAAATAATAATATTTAATCCTTTCACAATAACACCATTGGACTTTGCTTTTTTTCCTTTTTTTTTTTAAAAATCATTGTATTTGTTTGTTTATTAGCTGTGCTGGGTCTCAGTTGAGGCATGTGGGATCTTTGATCCTTACTGGGGCGTGTGGGGTCTCCCAGCTGTGGCACGTGGGATCTAGCTGTCCTATCCTTGAGTGAACCTGGACCCTCCACACCAGGAACACAGAGTCCCAGCAACTAGACCACCAGCAAAGTCCCTGGACTTTGCTCTCATGCCTGTTTTCTAATGGGCTGCCTTCCAGATACCAAGAGGATGTTTATGTTTGGCTGGTCAGTGGACTGGGAACCTTGCTAACACTTGCTTTTTGGGTATTGGGGAAAGCAAGTTTTTCTTTCTTCCTCAGTGTCTTCTATCAGCAGAGTTTTAACATTGTTACAAGACAGACAGCATCTGTGGATAGGCCACTTGTGTCTATCCATCTTTGTAGACCAGGTAACTGTCTATTGATGAAACAGTGAGTTGCTTAGAGTCAACCTTTTTTTCTGAGCATCATTTGGAACCACTGAACAGAAACTGCACTCTTAGTATCACATGTGAAGTGGGGGTTACAGAGGAAGGGCTGGGGAAGAGGGAGACACAGCAGGAGGGCAGCAGGAAAGCTGGGTCAGTCGCTATTCACACCCACAGGTGTTTATCAACAAGCACTTCTTGGCTAACCTATCGAGCAAAGGAAGAGGATCATTCTTTGGTTGGTGGCTCAGAAAAGTGGTGAGCCATCATTTTCAGGCAAAAACCGTGGAGCAGCATGGACCCCTTTTGCCGTCCCTGGTTTCAATCCCTCCAAGAGTCCCAATTCTAAAGGACACCATAAAGATTTCCTAATTAGACTTTTACTGTGCTTGGAGACATAGGGATGTAGGCTGCTAGGCAGAGTATGCCCGTGATCTGGAAGATCAAAGTAAGACGTGGCTTACTTCTGAAACTTGACCTTGGTTTTCAAGGGCTGAATAATAATAATGATGATAATAAAAAAAGATGGAAGATGTTTTGAAATACTATAGTGACCTAGTTATGTTCCATCTGGGAAAGGCGAACAAGCATGAGTTACTTTAATTCTCTTCAGCACATCTGTTAAAAGACTGATTGAACATTCAGGGCAAGCCTTAGAATAAGCAAGCTTGCCCAGATTGTAATGGCCAGTCCTTTGTGTAGATCTTGCAGAATAAAAAAGCCATAATGAAAATGATGAATACAGGCCTGGCCTCTAACTGTCCATAGCTCACCTAGGGGATGTCTGACATATGAGTTTGCCCAACTACGTGATGAGTCTCCATTTAGGAGATCTTGCCTTGAATGTACTCTCCCTGTTCTCCTAAATTCACATTCACAGGATGACTACCATCATGTTATTATTTTATTTAAGTCATCCAGGAATGTTTATAAAAGACATTTGGCACACATAAAATTTCACAAATAATAACTAATATTTTATAGTTATAGCATACAGAAATATTTTTATATCCATTATCTCATTTGATCTTCACTAGGCCTCTGAGATGGGTAGATATTATGACCTTTTTATAGATGGTGTCTTCCCAGGTGGCTCAGTGGTAAAGAATCCACCTGCCAATGCAAGAGACGTGGGTTCGACCCCTGGGTCGGGAAGATGCTCTGGAGTAGGCAATCCACTCCAGTATTCTTGCCTGGAAAATTCCACGGACAGATGAGCATGGTAGCTACAGTCCATGGAGTCACAAAGAGTTGGACACAACGGAGCGTGTATATACACACACACAGAGGAGGAGATTAAAGCACACAGAGAGGGAACTGGCTTAGAATCATAGTGTCAGAGATATTAGTGATCAGCTGGTCACTGATTTTCTTTTTTCAGATGGAAAAGCCAGCTGGAGGGAAAAGACTTGCTGAATCTCTTAGTAATTGAAGCAGAGCTAACTTGCCAAAGTTGTTTTCTTGCAATTATTTTAAGAAAACTACCTGAAATCCAAGACACTGCCCACTGATTTGGGGCGTAAGCTTGAATGTGACTGGGGAAAGGGAAGAGGCTGCCCTCCAGCCTTGGGGCCAGGGCCTGGACCAGAGCCATTAACGTGTGGCCCACTGGTTGTTTTGGGCCCATAACTGTTCAATTTAAAACAACATAATAGACACAGAACCTAAGAGATGGGGTTTTAACTATGCGGAGTGGCCTATTTGGTCCTAGAAGAGGGATGGAGAAAACAGATGGAGGCAGAGTCTTGGGAGCTTCAGCCACTATAGAAAGTTCTGGAAGGGTTCTTGGTCCTCACTCCCCTCCCTCTACCCACCTTCCTCAGCAACCTGTACCCCTGTATGCCAGGAGCCTTGCTAAGCTCTGGGGTTGGAGAAATCCTTAGCTCAGCACATTCCCACTGCATCACCCCACTGACCTCCCAGCACCACCCTCCCTCTTCCAGACCCAGACTCTTCCATCACACAGGACACAGCGCTGGGCACTGAAGATCAGGACACTCACTCTAAGATCCTGCCCTCAAGGAGCTTGCGGGTTTGGTGAGGGGAGGAAAGGCAGAGGCACACAGAACCAGCCATGACTCCCCAAAGTTCCCCCACTGAGTTCTCCCTAAAACACCATGTGGATACAAGGGAGCGGGGCTGGAGGAAGAGGACAATGCTGATGAGCCCAGAAGGAGGAGTGCGCCTGTGACTGGGAACAGGGCATTTTAGGGTGTAGAAATATCAAGGGGAGACATGAAGAGTATGGTTGTTCATCAGGTAAGTGCCTTGGGATTCAGTGTGTGTGTGTGAGAGAGAGAGAGAGAGAGAGAGAGAGAAGATGGATCAGTGGTCATAAAGAGCCTGTACACCCAACAACTCTAACCTTTCCATGGAAGACTATGAGTTTGAAGGATGGGAAGCATGGTGCTGAGAGAAGACTCGTCGGAGGTGGGAGGGAGGAGGGGCAGGCATGAGGAGGGAGGGGACGGGGAAGTTGTTGTTTAGTCACTAAGTCGTGTCCAGCCCTTTGTGACCCCCATGGACTGCAGCACACCAGGCTTCCCTATCCTTCATTACCTCCTGGAGTTTGCTCAGATTCATATCCACTGAGTTGGTGATGCTATCCAACCATCTCATGCCTCTGTCATCCCCTTCTCCTCCTGCCCTCAATCTTTCCCAGCATCAGGGTTTTTTTTTTTTTTTCCCAATGAGTTGACTCTTCGCAACAGGAACAAGGAAGAAGCTCTCAAAATAGTCCAGGCAGGAGATGATGAAGACCTGGGCTGAGGGGAGATGCTGAGCATGGGGGAAGGGAATAGGTTGCAGGAACATTTCAAAATAATCAGGAGGATAAGAATGAGGGAGAGTGAGGTGTCCAAACTGCAGGGGAGCTGGCTGGCACTGGCTCAGGGGACCAGCTGTGTCCTTTCCCTACTCTATCTCAGGAACATCCTATAGGGAGATTTAAGTCAACTGCCGGAGAAGCATTAAGACCACAGAAATAAAAAAAGTCTGTGAACCAAGACCTTTCTCCTCAGAGAGCCAGTTGTTTAGGAACATTTGCACCACTGCTGAGCTTCTCCTGCTGTGGGTGATGTGGAGGGCGGGGTCAGAGAAGCGCCTCGGGAGGTTTCAGGGGCTTTTGAGATAAGCCTTGGGCAGGGGATTTTTCTGGTCGGTAGGGTGTGAGGGAAGATACTTTCTGTGAAGCTCAGTGTGAGCCAAGCCCCTCCCCCTCTTCCTCTGGAGCGTCTTGGCACAGAGCTGGGAGCCTAAGAAATGCTTGGTGGCCTTCTGCTGGCTACTGCTAGCAGAGTCAAGAAGATTTTTATGAATTGATAGAGAAGAGGCACCACTAAAATGTTTCTTAAATACTTACATGTCCACGATGCACGCTTTCCATGAACTGGCCTATCTCTGCCAGGAGTTCCTCTACACACAGAGCACTCCCTAAATCCAGCAGTAATGGTTCTTGAATTACCTTTTTAAGAATGGCTCAGAAATTTTCCTGCATTATTTTTATCAGGGGAACACTAGAGAGTATTCTAAAGACTTTCTCAAGATCATAGCTAGTTAATGACCTTCACCAGGATCAGCCCTTTAGAGATGGAAGCTGTATTAGTTACCTATAGATGCAGAGCACTCCCATCTTTTTAAAAAGCAGTTAAAAAACTGGCTCAAAACAACAATAAACATTTATTATTGCAGAGTTTTTTTGAGTCAGAAATTCAAGAGTGATTTCGCTATAGGGATTTGGCTTTGGGTCTGTATTAGTCAAGGTCTTTCAGAGAAATAGAATGGATAATATTATATATATTGTTATTATATAGTATATATTGTATATATATTATATAATTTATATATTACATACTACATTAATGTATAGTATATATTATAGTTTATATAATATATAATATAAACTAGTATATTATATATAAATTATCAGATCAGATCAGTCGCTCAGTCGTGTCCGACTCTCCGCGACCCCATGAACCGCAGCACGCCAGGCCTCCCTGTCCATCACCAGCTCCCGGAGGTCACTCAGACTCGCATCCATCGAGTCAGTGATGCCATCCAGCCATCTCATCCTCTGTCGTCCCCTTCTCCTCCTGCCCTCAATCCCTCCCAGCATCAGAGTCTTCTCCAATGAGTCAACTCTTCGCATGAGGTGGCCAAAATACTGGAGTTTCAGCTTTAGCATCATTCCTTCTAAAGAAATTCCAGGATTGATCTCCTTCAGAATGGACTGGTTGGATCTCCTTGCAGTCCAAGGGACTCTCAAGAGTCTTCTCCAACACCACAGTTCAAAAACATCAATTCTTCAGCCCTCAGCCTTCTTCACAGTCCAGCTCTCACATCTATACATGACCACAGGAAAGACCATAGCCTTGACTAGGCGAACCTTTGTTGGTAAAGTAATGTCTCTGCTTTTGAATATGCTATCTAGGTTGGTCATAACTTTCCTTCCAAGGAGCAAGAGTCTTTTAATTTCATGGCTGCAGTCACCATCTGCAGTGATTTTGGAGCCCAGAAAAACAAAGTCTGACACTGTTTCCACTGTTTCCCCATCTATTTCCCATGCAGTGATGGGACCAGATGCCATGATCTTCGTTTTCTGAATGTTGAGCTTTAAGCCAACCTTTTCACTCTCCACTTTCACTTTCATCAAGAGGCTTTTTAGCCCCTCTTCACTTTCTGCCATAAGAGTCGTGTCATCTGCATATCTGAGGTTATTGATATTTCTCCCGGCAATCTTGATTCCAACTTGTGTTTCTTCCAGTCCAGCATTTCTCATGATGTACTCTGCATATAAGTTAAATAAACATGGTGACAATATGCAGCCTTGACGTACTCCTTTTCCTATTTGGAACCAGTCTGTTGTTCCATGACCAGTTCTAACTGTTGCTTCCTAACCTGCATACAGATTTCTTAAGAGGCAGATCAGGTGGTCTGGTATTCCCATCTCTTTCAGAATTTTCCATAGTTTCTTGTGATCCACACAGTCAAAGGCTTTGGCATAGTCAATAAAGCAGAAATAGATGTTTTTCTGGAACTCTCTTGCTTTTTCCATGATCCAGCGGATGTTGGCAATTTGATCTCTGGTTCCTCTGCCTTTTCTAAAACCAGCTTGAACATCAGGAAGTTCACGGTTCACATATTGCTGAAGCCTGGCTTGGAGAATTTTGAGCATTACTTTACTAGCGTGTGAGATGAGTGCAATTGTTCGGTAGTTTGAGCACTCCTTGGCATTGCCTTTCTTTGGGATTGGGATGAAAACTGACCTTTTCCAATCTTGTGGCCACTGCTGAGTTTTCCAAATTTGCTGGCATATTGAGTGTAGCACTTTCACAGCATCATCATTCAGGACTTGGAATAGCTCCACTGGAATTCCATCACCTCCACTAGCTTTGTTCGTAGTGATGCTTTCTAAGGCCCATTTGACTTCACATTCCAAGATGTCTGGCTCTAAGTCAGTGATCACATCATCATGATTATCTAGGTCTTGAAGCTCTTTTTTGTACAGTTCTTCTGTGTATTCTTGCCACCTCTTCTTAATATCTTCTGCTTCTGTTAGGTCCACAGCATCTCTGTCCTTTATCGTGCCCATCTTTGCATGAAATGTTCCTTTGGTATCTCTGATTTTCTTGAAGAGATCCCTAGTCTTTCCCATTCTGTTGTTTTCCTCTATTTCTTTGCATTGATCACTGAAGAAGGCTTTCTTATCTCTTCTTGCTATTCTTTGGAACTCTGCATTCAGATGTTTCTATCTTTCCTTTTCTCCTTTGCTTTTCGCTTGTCTTCTTTTCACAGCTATTTGTAAGGCCTCCCCAGACAACCATTTTGCTTTTTTGCATTTCTTTTCCATGGGGATGGTCTTGATCCCTGTCTCCTGTACAATGTCACGAACTTCATTCCATAGTTCATCAGGCACTCTATCTATCAGATCTAGGCCCTTAAATCTATTTCTCACTTCCACTGTATAATCATAAGGGATTTGATTTAGGTCATACCTGAATGGTCTAGTAGTTTTCTCTACTTTCTTCAATTTCAGTCTGAATTTGGCAATAAGGAGTTCATGGTCCGAGCCACAGTCAGCTCCTGGTCTTGTTTTTGCTGATTGTATAGAGCTTCTCCATCTTTGGCTGCAAAGAATATAATCGATCTGATTTCGGTGTTGACCATCTGGTGATGTCCATGTATAGAGTCTTCTCTTGTGTTGTTGGAAGAGGGTATTTGCTATGACCAGTGCATTTTCTTGGCAAAACTCTATTAGTCTTTGCCCTGCTTCATTCCGTGTTCCAAGGCCAAATTTGCCTGTTACTCCAGGTGTTTCTTGACTTCCTACTTTTGCATTCCAGTCCCCTAAAATGAAAAGGACATCTTTTTTGGGTGTTAGTTCTAAAAGGTCTTGTAGGTCTTCATAGAACCGTTCAACTTCAGCTTCTTCGGCGTTACTGGTTGGGGCATAGATTTGGATTACTGTGACATTGAATGGTTTGCCTTGGAAACGAACAGAAATCATTCTGTCATTTTTGAGATTGCATCCAAGTACTGCATTTCGGACTCTTTTGTTGACCATGATGGCCACTCCATTTCTTCTGAGGGATTCCTGCCCACAGTAGTAGATATAATGGTCATCCGAGTTAAATTCACCCATTCCAGTCCATTTTCGGGGAAGGCAATGGCACCCCACCCCAGTACTTTTGCCTGGAAAATCCCATGGATGGAGGAGCCTGGTAGGCCGCAGTCCATGGGGTCGCTAAGAGTCAGACATGACTGAGCGACTTCACTTTCACTTTTCACTTTCATGCACTAGAGAAGGAAATGGCAACCCACTCCAGTGTTCTTGCCTAGAGAATCCCAGGGACGGGGGAGCCTGGTGGGCTGCTGTCTATGGGGTCGCACAGAGTCGGACACGACTGAAGCGACTTAGCAGCAGCAGTAGCAGCAGTCCATTTTAGTTCGCTAATTCCTAGAATGTCAACATTCACTCTTGCCATCTCTTGTTTGACCACTTCCAATTTGCCTTGATTCATGGACCTGACATTCCAGGTTCCTATGCAATATTGCTCTTTACAGCATCGGACTTTGCTTCTATCACCAGACACATCCACAGCTGGGTATTCTTTTTGTTTTGGCTCCATCCTTTCATTTTTTCTGGAGTTATTTCTCCACTGATCTCCAGTAGCATATTGGGCCCCTACTGACCTGGGGAGTTTCTCTTTCAGTATCCTATCATTTTGTCTTTTCATACTGTTCATGGGGTTCTCAAGGCAAGAATACTGAAGTGGTTTGCCATTCCCTTCTCCAGGGGACCACACCCTGTCATATCTCTCCATCATGACCCGCCCATCCCAGGTTGCCCCTCGGGCATGGCTTAATCTCATTGAGTTAGACAAGGGTGTGGTCCTTGTGTGATTAGATTGACTAGTTATCTGTGAGAATGGTTTTAGTGTATTTGCCCTCTGATGCCCTCTTTCAAGACCTACTGTCTTACTTGGGTTTCTCTTACCTTGGGCGTGAGGTATCTCATCCCGGCTGCTCCTGGCTGCTCCCGGCCAGCGAAGCACAGCCATCGCACCTTACCTTGGACGAGGGGTCTCTCCTCACCGCCGCCCTTCCTGACCTCGGTCGTGGGGTAGCTCTTCTCGGCCGTGCTTAGTGCGCTGGCCCTCACCGCCGTCCTTCCTCGGTCGTGGGGTAGGTCCTCTCGGCCGCGCTCTTAGTGCGCGACGCAGCCGGCGGGGGCGCAGCCGGCGGGGCGCTCTTATATAAATTATATAAGTATATATATAAAACATATACATAAAATATATGTTAATATGTATAATTTTACTATGAGAAATTGGCTCACATGCTAAGGATGCTAAGAAGCCCCATGATCTGTCTATAGCCTGGTGTCTAGGAAAGCTGGTGATGTAATTCAGTCTGAGTTCAAAAGCATGAGAGTCAGGGGAGCCAATGGTGTAAATCCAAGTTTGAGAACAGGAGACTCTGAGATAAGATATTACAGCTCAAGCAGTGAGGCAGGAAGAAGAGGAATGAATTCCTCCTTCTCTACATTTGTTCTATTCAGGCCCTCAGTGGACTGGATGATGCCCACCCACACGGGATGGCCATCAGCCATACCAAGTCTACAGATCCAAATGCTAATCTCATCCAGAAATAGCTACACAGACACACCCAGAAATCATGTTCCATCTGCATGCCCCACGGCCAGTCAAATTGCCACAGGAAATCAACCATTATGGGTGTTCTGTCATGTCTGACTTTTGCAGCCCCATGGACTATAGCCCACCAGGCTCCCCTGTCCATGGGATTTCCCAGGCAAGAATACTGGAGTGGGTTGCCATTTCCTTAGGAGATCATCCCTACCCAGGGATCAAACCCACGTCTCCTGCGTCTCCTGCTTTGCCAGTTGGATTTTTTAACACCTGGAAAGCTGTAAACCTCATGGGGGTCTCTCATTAAATTACAGTAGAGATGTCAGATGGAGCTACAGTTGCTGATGGGGCTGGAGGATCTGCTGGCATGGTAGTTCACACAGCAGGCACTTTTATGCTGGTGTGGGCAGGAAGCTGCAGTTCCTCGTCCGGGCCTCTCTGTGGGTCAGCTGGAGCATCCACTCAACACAGCCGCTGATTCCTCCTGAGTGAGTAATCCAGACAGATCAAGGCAGAAACTCCAACATCTTTTATGACTTAGCTTCAGAACTCATCGTCATCATTCCCATAGTATCCTCGTGGTGACATGAGTGAGTCTTCTTCAGTGTGGGAGGGGCTAACACAAGAGGCAGGACTCATCAGGGACCAGCTTGGATGTTGGTTACCACAGAAGCCAACACAGGAAATGAGTTAAACCCAGGAGTCTCTTGAAGTCAGAGGACACAGTTCCGCAATCTGAAAGGTAGGGATCCCATTGAAGATTCAACCTCCTTTATCTAAAAAGAAGGACTATTGGTCTTTCTTTGCTTGCTTTAATGGGCTGTGATGAGGACCAAGCTGCAAAGAACAGTACAGATGTTAGTTCTGGTGATTATTCCTAAACCACGTTTGTTTAAAAACAAAAAGCAAGGGAAGAGAACCTTACATCCTTGCTATGGCTCCATCCTTGCTTGCATCCATGCTGGCTATTCAGCAAATCCTAAGGGTTCAGGCCTCCAGGGGAGGGAGCTGCAGTGTAGTGGGTACAAGGATGGGCTCTGGGGTGAGGCTTCCTGGGCTCACAGCTCAATTCCTCCTCTCACCGACAGTGTGGCCTAGAGCCAGATACCCAATTCCTTTGTGCCACAGCCTCCATACCTATTTCTGTGGAAATGATGACAGTACTTGCCTCAATGGAACATTGTGGTAGTTAAATTAGCTAATTCAGGTGAAACATTTAGAACAATGCCCCCTGACAATTTAGTGACTGCTTGATGCAAACCTAGCTTTAGCTCCAGAGTGGCCACAAAGTCTGGAAACGTAGCTATTATTTTATCATGCATTATAATGTCATATCCATAAACCATTTATACGTGCCTGTGTTACCCGACTTGTGGCCAACCTATATTATGCCCTCTAATCCTGATTGTCCAGGCAGTATACTCTGTCCTTTAGTTGTGCCTGTGATCTAGTTCGGGGAAGGCAATGGCACCCCACCCCAGTACTTTTGCCTGGAAAATCCCATGGATGGAGGATCCTGGTAGGCTCCAGTCCATGGGGTCGCTGAGAGTCGGACATGACTGAGTGACTTCACTTTCACTTTTCACTTTCATGCATTGGAGAAGGAAATGGCAACCCACTCCAGTGTTCTTGCCTGGAGAATCCCAGGGACGGGGGAGCCTGGTGAGCTTCCGTCTATGGGGTCGCACAGAGTCGGACATGACTGAAGCGACTTAGCAGCAGCAGCAGCAGCAGTGATCTAGTTGGCAGATCTGGTTTAAGATTCTAATCTCTCATTAGAGGGGAGAAGGCTACCATTATGCTTATTAATGTTGGCCCCACCTCTAAGCCTCCCCAGATGTGGGGCTCTGTTAACACTGCTCTCCAGTGTGTTGCTCACCCTCGTGGGCCTATCAGTATATGAACACAGGACAGAGCAAGATACCCCGTGCTATTAAACTGGTTTTGCAAACTGCAGTGGGCAACCACAAAATGGTGTAAAGATACACCTTACTTCAAAGAGGGCAGGGTACCAGACATCACATGAAAAGGGTTCCAGACGACCTGTGAATGTGTCCTGGGGAAGGAATGGTCTAGAGCGGGCAAGTTTAGAGTTCCATAGACTAACAGAGTTTTGCCAAGAAAATGTACTAGTCATAACCAACACCCTTTTCCAACAACACAAGAGAAGACTCTATACATGGACATCATCAGATGGTCAACACCGAAATCGGATTGATTATATTCTTTGCAGCCAAAGATGGAGAAGCTCTATACAGTCAGCAAAAACAAGACCAGGAGCTGACTGTGGCTCAGACCATGAACTCCTTATTGCCAAATTCACACTTAAATTGAAGAAAGTAGGGAAAACCACTAGACCATTCAGGTATGACCTAAATCAAATCCCTTATGATTATACAGTGGAAGTGTGAAATAGATTTAAGGGCCTAGATCTGATATATAGAGTGCCTGATGAGCTATGGAATGAGGTTCGTGACATTGTATAGGAGACAGGGATCAAGACCATCCCCATGGAAAAGAAATGCAAAAAAGCAAAATGGCTGTCTGGGGAGGCCTTACAAATAGCTGTGAAAAGAAGAGAAGCGAAAAGCAAAGGAGAAAAAGAAGGATATAAACATCTGAATGCAGAGTTCCAAAGAATAGCAAGAAGAGATAATAAAGCCTTCTTCAGCGATCAATGCAAAGAAATAGAGGAAAACAACAGAGTGGGAAAGACTAGGGATCTCTTCAAGAAAATCAGAGCTACCAAAGGAACATTTCATGCAAAGATGGGCTCGATAAAGGACAGAAATGGTATGGACCTAACAGAAGCAGAAGATATTAAGAAGAGGTGGCAAGAATACACAGAAGAACGGTACAAAAAAGAGCTTCACGACCCAGATAATCATGATGGTGTGATCACTGACCTAGAGCCAGACATCCTGGAAAGTGAAGTCAAGTGGGCCTTAGAAAGCATCACTACGAACAAAGCCAGTGGAGGTGATGGAATTCCAGTGGAGCTATTCCAAGTCCTGAAAGATGATGCTGTGAAAGTGCCACACTCAATATGCCAGCAAATTGGGAAAACTCAGCAGTGGCCACAGGACTGGAAAAGGTCAGTTTTCATCCCAATTCCAAAGAAAGACAATACCAAAGAATGCTCAAACTACTGCACAATTGCACTCATCTCACATGCTAGTAAAGAAATGCTTAAAATTCTCCAAGCCAGGCTTCAGCAATATGTGAACCATGAACTTCCAGATGTTCAAGCTGGTTTTAGAAAAGGCAGAGGAACCAGAGATCAAATTGCCGACATCTGCTGGATCATGGGAAAAGCAAGAGAGTTTCAGAAAAACATCTATTTCTGCTTTATTGACTAGGCCAAAGCCTTTGACTGTGTGGATCACAAGAAACTGTGGAAAATTCTGAAAGAGATGGGAATACCAGACCACCTGATCTGCCTCTTGAGAAATTTGTATGCAGGTCAGGAAGCAACAGTTAGAACTGGACATGGAACAACAGACTGGTTCCAAATAAGAAAAGGAGTACGTCAAGGCTGTATATTGTCACCCTGTTTATTTAACTTATATGCAGAGTACATCCTGAGAAATGCTGGACTGGTAGAAACACAAGCTGGAATCAAGATTGCCAGGAGAAATATCAATAACCTCAGATATGCAGATGACACCACCCTTATGGCAGAAAGTGAAGAGGAACTCAAAAGCCTCTTGATGAAAGTGAAAGTGGAGAGTGAAAAAGTTGGCTTAAAGCTCAACATTCAGAAAACGAAGATCATGGCATCTGGTCCCATCACTTCATGGGAAATAGATGGGGAAACAGTGGAAACAGTGTCAGACTTTATTTTTCTGGGCTCCAAAATCACTGCAGATGGTGAGTGCAGCCATGAAATTAAAAGACTCTTGCTCCTTGGAAGGAAAGTTATGACCCACCTAGATAGCATATTCAAAAGCAGAGACATTACTTTGCCAACAAAGGTTCGCCTAGTCAAGGCTATGGTTTTTCCTGTGGTCCTGTATGGATGTGAGAGTTGGACTGTGAAGAAGGCTGAGCGCCAAAGAATTGATGCTTTTGAACTGTGGTGTTGGAGAAGACTCTTGAGAGTCCCTTGGACTGCAAGAAGATCCACCCAGTCCATTCTGAAGGAGATCAGCCCTGGGATTTCTTTAAAAGGAATGATGCTAAAGCTGAAACTCCAGTACTTTGGCCACCTCATACGAAGAGTTGACTCGTTGGAGAAGACTCTGATAGACTCTGATGCTGGGAGGGATTGGGGGCAAGAGGAGAAGGGGACGACAGAGGATGAGATGGCTGGATGGCATCACTGACTCGATGGACGTGAGTCTGGGTGAACTCCGGGAGTTGGTGATGGACAGGGAGGCCTGGCGTGCTGCGATTCATGGGGTTGCAAAGAGTCGACAGGACAGAGCGACTGATCTGATCTGATCTGATCTGATCCCATCTTAACAAGATTGAACTTACAAAACTCTGAGCCTAGAAACTGGTAGTTTTGATGTTGATACAGCTTATGTTATAAAATGACCCTGCAAATAATTTACCAGTTTCTGTAAATACCCTGCTGTTTGGTGTGTTTAAAATATATTTTTTTTGTTAATTTTCTTTTTTAAAGGATTTGAGGATCTATCACCTGGAAGGTTTTCCCAAATGTGTTCTTGGAAAATTAATCCCATGGGGTGTTAGTGGATGTTACATTAGGAAAGGTTACAACGATCAGATGAGGTCAGTAGACATAGTTGAATGTTTCCTTTTTACAGTTCTTCTCAAAGCCATTAATAACTAAGATGCCTTATGAATCTTTATGAGAGTGATACAGTCGTAAGATTTCCCCATATTTATTTGATCATAAACCCTTTTGGGGGGGATATATTTCAGAAAAAGTATTAAGTGGAGTATAGATACAGGAAAACATAGACCTAATAATTGCAAGCCTACTGTTTTATCTGTGTGGTACATCCATATTGGATTATTTCTGGTAACATCATGCCCCTCTCTTGAGAACTGCTCACAGTCCCATTCATATGGTCTCCAGGGGATGGGTGTTTTCTTGACCAGAAGTGACATATCTCCTAGCCATAGGAGTGAGCACTAGACCTGGGCTGGGCCACTCAGTCCCTTTTCTGAAATCTTTGGATTTGGGACCAATAATCCTTTCCCAGGTGACTGAGGCTATAAGACATAACTGAAAAGAGCTATTAGTTGTGTTTTCAATTATAGAAATATAGAAAGCTATTCTATGGTGGGGTTTAACTGTACTAAAGGAAGAGAGAAAAGCATGGGCGATGGAGAGTCCAGGTGCATTTGACTCCTTGGTTCTGGTTCTGAACTACTCATTCCATTCCCACTTTTGTGTCGTTTGGATAATCTGTCAGTTCCACTCAAGGTGTACTCAGGTGTGGTTGTGGACCAGTGCTGGTTCCCAAACTATGCATTACCTGTCCATGGTGAGGTAAATTCAGAAACTGAGTGTTTAATAACTTTTACAGTAATTGACATTGCTGAGCTAGCAAGTGGCATTTTATTTCCCTAGTTACTAAAGTGTTGATCTTTCATGGATTTTAATAGCAATAGTAAAAAACCTGACTTCCGCTCAAATGGTTTGAGAAACTCTGTCATATAAGGTATTCCAGCAGGACTGCTACGTACAGTTGTGTAGGTAGTACACTGCACAACTCTAGGAAGTACACTATACCCTTTATGTAGGTGGCAAAGTGAATGATTCCACCCTGCCTGAGTTATATATTGCACAACCAGCCAGTTGACGCCGCCCTTTGATCCCAGTATCTTTCCAAAAATTCCTTTTCTGTTTTACTTAAATTAGCCAGAGTGTGTTTATTGTTGTTGCTTTCAAATTAAGGAAATTTAAATAATACGTCTTCTCCTGTCCCAGTGGCCTACTTCAAGTGTCTACTGTATGTGAGACCTGGTTCTGGAGTTTGACTTTCCCATGGTATGATTCATCCATTTTGCCGTTTGTTAGTTCTCATAGAAAGAAAGCAGCTTAGCACATACTGCTTGGGAGGAGGCCAAACATTCTGCTGCACCAAACCTGACAGTGTGTGGCTGGGCATGCTAGCACTTCAAGATTCTCTTTCCTTCCACTTCTGAGCCCCAGTGGAACAAACTCTCACAATTACCCTGGGTGAAGGCAGGCCAGCTGAGCGTTCTGAACACTTTTTCAGTGGGTTTGTAACATGGGTGTCTTTCTAGAACAGTTTTGTAATATATAAAGCTTTAAAAATGCCCTTTGCCTTTCTGAGAATTACACTTCTGAGATCCTCTTAAGGATCTGAAAGGTCATTAAAGACTTATGCCCAAAATGGCCACTGTGTTTTGATTGTAAACATCAGATCAGATCAGATCAGTAGCTCAGTCGTGTCCGACTCTTTGCAACTCCATGAAGCGCAGCACGCCAGGCCTCCCTGTCCATCACCAACTCCTGGAGTTCACCCAGACTCATGTCCATCAAGTCAGTGATGCCATCCCAGCCATCTCATCCTCTGTCGTCCCCTTCTCCTCTTGCCCCCAATCCCTCCCAGCATCAGAGTCTTTCAGAGTCTTCTCCAACGAGTCAACTCTTTGCATGAGATGGCCAAAGTACTGGAGTTTCAGCTTTAGCATCATTCCTTTTAAAAAAAATCCCAGGGCTGATCTCCTTCAGAATGGACTGGTTGGATCTTCTTGCAGTCCAAGGGACTCTCAAGAGTCTTCTCCAACACCACAGTTCAAAACCATCAATTCTTTGGCGCTCAGCCTTCTTCACAGTCCAACTCTCACATCCATACAGGACCACAGGAAAAACCATAGCCTTGACTAGGCGAACCTTTGTTGGCAAAGTAATGTCTCTGCTTTTGAATATGCTATCTAGGTGGGTCATAACTTTCCTTCCAAGGAGCAAGAGTCTTTTAATTTCATGGCTGCACTCACCATCTGCAGTGATTTTGGAGCCCAGAAAAATAAAGTCTGACACTGTTTCCACTGTTTCCCCATCTATTTCCCATGAAGTGATGGGACCAGATGCCATGATCTTTGTTTTCTGAATGTTGAGCTTTAAGCCAACTTTTTCACTCTCCATTTTCACTTTCATCAAGAGGCTTTTGAGTTCCTCTTCACTTTCTGCCATAAAGGTGGTGTCATCTGCATATCTGAGGTTATTGATATTTCTCCTGGCAATCTTGATTCCAGCTTGTGTTTCTACCAGTCCAGCATTTCTCAGGATGTACTCTGCATATAAGTTAAATAAACAGGGTGACAATATACAGCCTTGACGTACTCCTTTTCTTATTTGGAACCAGTCTGTTGTTCCATGTCCAGTTCTAACTGTTGCTTCCTGACCTGCATACAGATTTCTCAAGAGGCAGATCAGGTGGTCTGGTATTCCCATCTCTTTCAGAATTTTCCACAGTTTCTTGTGATCCACACAGTCAAAGGCTTTGGCCTAGTCAATAAAGCAGAAACAGATATTTTTCTGGAGCTCTCTTGCTTTTCCCATGATCCAGCAGATGTTGGCAATTTGATCTCTAGTTCCTCTGCCTTTTCTAAAACCAGCTTGAACATCTGGAAGTTCACAGTTCACATATTGCTGAAGCTTGGCTTGGAGAATTTTGAGCATTTCTTTACTAGCATGTGAGATGAGTGCAATTGTGCAGTAGTTTGAGCAATCTTTGGCATTGCCTTTCTTTGGGATTGGAATGAAAACTGACCTTTTCCATTCCTGTGGCTACTAAACATAGAGATTAAAAATAACCAAAAGATCCAATATATAGTTGACCCTTGAACAAAACAGGTTTGAACACAGGGCCCACTTATACCAGATTTTTTTCCCCAATAAATATGCAGTTGGATATTCCTTATTTGTGGGCTTTACATCTGCAGGTGTGGAGGGCCATATGCACTCATTACCATTTGCTGTTTCATATAAGGGCCTTGAGCATCCCAGGATTTTGTTACATCTGGGGGTTCCTGGAACAAATCTCTCTCAGATACCAAGGGGGACTAAGTAGATAACCAAGGATCTAATCAAGTAGATAATAGAAAACTAGTGAAAAAATAATCTGAAGTCATTTAAATTGTATATAGAGTTTCTTACAGTATGGAAAATTATATATATATTTCATTAAAAATCATAATTGTGGTTTAGTAGCTAAGTCCAGCAACAGTTAGAACTGGACATGGAACAACAGACTGGTTCCAAATAAGAAAAGGAGTACGTCAAGGCTGTATATTGTCACCCTGCTTGTTTAACTTATATGCAGAGTACATCCTGAGAAATGCTGGGCTGGAAGAAACACAAGCTGGAATCAAGATTGCCGGGAGAAATATCAATAACCTCAGATATGCAGATGACACCACCTTTATGGCAGAAAGTGAAGAGGAACTAAAAAGCCTCTTGATGAAAGTGGGAGGAGAGTGAAAAAGTTGGCTTAAAGCTCAACATTCAGAAAACGAAGATCATGGCATCTGGTCCCATCACTTCATGGGAAATAGATGGGGAAACAGTGGAAACAGTGTCAGACTTTATTTTTCTGGGCTCCAAAATCACTGCAGATGGTGAGTGCAGCCATGAAATTAAAAGACTCTTACTCCTTGGAAGGAAAGTTATGACCCACCTAGATAGCATATTCAAAAGCAGAGACATTACTTTGCCAACAAAGGTTCGCCTAGTCAAGGCTATGGTTTTCCTGTGGTCATGTATGGATGTGAGAGTTAGACTGTGAAGAAGGCTGAGCGCCAAAGAATTGATGCTTTTGAACTGTGGTGTTGGAGAAGACTCTTGAGAGTCCCTTGGACTGCAAGAAGATCCAACCAGTCCATTCTGAAGGAGATCAGCCCTGGGATTTTTTTAAAAGGAATGATGCTAAAGCTGAAACTCCAGTACTTTGGCCACCTCATACGAAGAGTTGACTCATTGGAAAAGACTCTGATGCTGGGAGAGATTGGGGGCAGGAGGACAAGGGGACGACAGGATGAGATGGCTGGATGGCATCACTGACTCGATGGACGTGAGTCTGAGTGAACTCCGGGAGTTGGTGATGGACAGGGAGGCCTGGCATGCTGCGATTCATGGGGTCGCAAAGAGTTGGACACGACTGAGCAACTAAACTGAACTGAACTGAGGTCAGTCATATCTGACTCTTTGAGACCCCACAGACTTTAAGCCACCAGGCTCCTCTGTCCATAACATTTCCCAGGCAAGAATACTGGAATGCATAGTCATTCCCTTTTCCAGAGGATCTTCCCAGCCTATGGATCGAACCTGGTCATAGTTTGCACGTGGTCTTCTGCATTGCAGGCAGATTCTTTACCAACTGAGTCACCTCTAGACTATATATGTAAGGGGAAAATGCTAAGCAAAAAGACTGAAGAGAAATAGGCTAAAATGTGAATAGTGAATGTCTCTGAGGAGTGATATTTTGAGTAATTAGTATAAAACATTTTTCTAAAATTAAAAAAAAGTTACATTAAGGTTACATATTACTTTGATAGTCTGGGGAAAATGAAGTTAACTACTTAAAAAGGAAAAAGAGAAGGTAGCTGTATGTTTGAGGTTGGGTCCTGAAACACTCATGGTGCTACTGGAGGCTTCAGGTCTCAGTCAAACAGTTTGATTTTCTTGGTTCCTAGAGAACACCTGGCGGAGAAGGCAATGGCACCCCACTCCAGTCCTCTCGCCTGGAAAACCCCAGGGACGGGGGAGCCTGGTGGGCTGCAATCCATGGGGTGGCTAAGTCGGACACGACTGAGAAACTTCACTTTCACTTTTCACTTTCATGCATTGGAAAAGGAAATGGCAACCCACTCCAGTGTTCCTGCCTGGAGAATCCCAGGGACAGGGGAGCCCGGTGGGCTGCCGTCCATGGGGTCGCACAGAGTCGGACACGACTGAAGCGGCTTAGCAGCAGCAGCAGCAGCAGCAGCAGAAAACACCTAGACCAGAGGCCCTGACAAGCTCACACAGCCCAGCTCAGAATAGGCACTCACATCTGAACTAAGATCTGATGTCCAGCAGTTCATTTTTCCACGAGTAGCATCTCCTGATCTTATCCTCAGTGCCAGGAGTGCCTCTTTCTGGGGAAATACCCATGATAGCAAGGTATGTGCAAAGAGGCTCAAAAGAGATTGAGTCATGAGAGGAAGAGTATGCATTCCCCACCCTAACAACACTACTCCTGGGTACATGGCCTGGACAAACCCAGGCATTTGCACAAAAACTTATTATGCCATTGTTTGTAATACTAAAAAACTGGAACATTGTAGATAAAGTGGAAAAATTGCTTTCCATCCAAAGAATGGATATATAAATTATAATATTTTCATATATTGAATACTTTAATATTCAGCATCAAGGTAAATGAATTAGCATTAACATAGGTGAAAACCTGATCAAGAATGTCAGCAAAAAACAAAGCATAAAGCAGTTTGATTCCATCTATATTGATATTACATTTCATATATTACTTATTATATAAAACATTATTAATATTACAGTTTATTAACACTATATTAATTATATTATTTACATTTATCATCCCATTAAGTTAAAACCTGTGAAAATATCATTATTTATGGGTGTTCACATGTAGTGAGAGTACAGTCTTGCATGAGAATAATAAACATCAAATTCCAGAGAGTGGTTTCCCCTGGGAATAGAAAAAGGAAAAAGAAATCAGGAAGTGGCATATGGAGGCTTCAGAGGTATCGGTTTATATCTGTTTACATATAGTTTTACCTTTAAAAATGTATATCTGAAGCAAATATGGAGAAGAATGTTAGGATTTGACAAAGCCTGATGAGGTACTCAAGTTATATCATTGTCTATACTCTTTTGCCTTTGGAACTATTTCATAAAAAAGAAAGTAACAAATAGGAAGGGTACCAACCCAAGAGGTTCTGAGCATTAGACAGGTGGAAGCAACCAAGGAGAGAGTGTCTGCGCTCAGGATGCAAGTCTAGAAGTGGTAACACCAGGCTCGGTGGGGAGGGCCATGGATGCCACCCTGTGTGGTGCCGTCTCACCTCTGCCCACCAACACCTCTTTCCCCTTCGCGTTTTCATGTCTGCTCAGGCAGAGCCTCCTGATCTGCTATCTGCTGGGAATTACACGTCTCAGCACTTAGGTTCAGTCCCTGACTGCCTTTGTGCAGATGGACTGCATGCCTGCATGTACCTCCTTGGGTGGCTCCAGCCCTTATACTTCTGGGGCTTGTGCAAGAACAGCACAAGTTCATACTCACCTCCTGCTAAGCAACAGGGGAGTCTTGGAGGCCTGGGATTATGGGTGTTTCATTTCCTGCAGGCTCTCCCAGGTGCTCAGACAGTACATGGGTCTCCAGCTTCCTGATTTCAGGCACTTATTAATCTGTCCATCTCATCTTTTTTATTCTTCATAAAAATGGGTTCAGTCCAGGTCAGTGCCAACATTCCAGGAAAATCCAGTCTGGACCTTCTCATCTGGTATTGGAATATGGGGACCTACTTGCTCTGGAATCCCAGCTCTGCCAACAAGCAGCTGGATGACTTTAGGCAAAGCATGTAATCTCTCTTAACCTCCCTTTCTTCCTCGGGGAAATGGAGCATGGATGCTTGCCTCACCAGGTTGGCATGATGTCATGATTGCATAATGTCTCACTTTGTCAAGGCTCCAAGCATAGCATCTGCACAAGACACAGCACATTCATTTAACTTTTCCTAGGGTCTAATCTAGCAATTAATGTTGGCATTCCTTTCAGGTTCTGATTATTTCTTTCTTCCCGCCAAACTACTTTCCCCCTCTTCCTTCCTCTGCCATCTCTTCTCCCAACTCCCTTTCCCCAGGTTACCTCTTGGTGCTCAGGCTCCTACAGCACAGGCTGAACTCCAGCCTCCAGCTCTGGATAAGACTTTGCAACAGTGATTCTCAACCTTGCCAAACCTTAGGACCCCTAAGGAGCTAAAAGCCCCAAACACCAAAACAGTACAGTAACAATCTCCCATTCAATCCCCAGCCCCACCACCTGGAGAATATGATTCACTTGGCCTGGGGTGGGGACAGGGGACAGGCATTGTATTTTCTTCTCCTCCCCAACCCCACCCGCAATGGGCAGGTGATTCTAAGGTGCACTTGAGGAATCTGATGCCTGCAAGCACTACAACTTTCTCTCCGGCCGGGGGTGGGGGGGGGGTGGGGGTTGGGTGGGGCCTCCATCCTTGGTATGCTCTCCTATTACCATAACAATGGGGAAATCTACATGTCTTCACTTTTTCCATTTCCCAAACTTTCTTTTAAACATTCAATAATTTGCAGGTTCTTTCTGAAGTTTTCTCTTAACTTTGACCTTGAATAGCTTGTATGGTAGACAGAGCAGAAATAACCCTCAGACTGCCCTGAAGGTTGAACTAGGTTTTCTTCCTAGAGCTAATAGGTACTTCTGTTCTGCTTGCCTTGTGACTCAGCTACCAGTTTGTGCATAGAGCTCACATTTCCTTTGCCACAGATATCTGGAATAAACAGCCAACATGGAACCCAGCTTATTCAAGCCCACTGTGAAGACTCTGAACTCAAGTGACATTTCCTGTATATTTTTGGTTTATCTACTCTTAAGACACTGATGCTCCACTATGGCTGGTACCTTTGAGCAGCCCTGTGTTCTTGGCCCTTTCAGACATTGTGGGTTTCAGGGTTCTTCTGGAATATTCCACCTTCCCTGTATGGCTCCTTCTAGCTCACTGGACTTCCCAGATGTGTATGACATAGTAAGACTGGGTGGTTTAGTTCTCTCTGAGCCTGCTTCTCCAACTCTAAGCCCAGACCTCAGGCTATAGGAGGATCCAAAGCCTGGAAAGTGGAAGTGAGTTAACCAAGGTCATGGCTGTGGCCACAGCAATTGAAAACGGTGTGGTTGTTCGGCCAGTGCTTGGAATTATTGGCTTTGCTTCCTACATGTCCAGAGGCTAGTGCTGGGGCATTGCATCTGGAGCCACAAACTTATAACAGCAGCATTTAGCTTTGAATGAGCAGCATGGCTAAAGTCTATCTTCCAACAAAATGAGATGGTCATGCCCTGGGAAGTTTCACAGGCCTTGGCTTAGAACTTGCTGTGGGAGGTGAGGAGGAGGCTCACTTAAACACTCATATCAGGATGGGGATAAACAAAGAGAGAGAGGAGTACCAAGGAGGATTGACTGAAATTTGAGGACAATACCTACAGGTTGAATATAACTAACTATATATTTTTTAATATTTGGTCAGTCTCTCAATGGGTAGGTGGAATTTCATACTTTACTGACCTATGCCTGTAAAACAACTTTTTGTAGAACATGGCTTATGCCATTTCAGCCTCACAACACCCCTGGTTGAGATCACCATCCTTGTAGTCTGAGGACCAAAGCGGGCCTGCGTGTGGGCTGGGTTGTCAGAGGAGATGGACTGGCCATGGCTCCTTTCCCGACAGTATTCTTTCTCTGATTTTTCACCATTAGCTCATCAGTTTTCTAGGTTTCTAATTCACCATTGCATACCAGCCCAGTCCATTTCAAAGTAAGGATTTACCTGCTGGTAAGACTATTTTATCCAGGTGATCTCCTGGCTCACAACCCGGAGGTATCAAAAACTATGTTGGGGAGAGAGGTTTTGTCTCAGGTTCTGACCCACTTTAGTTCCCAGGCCCACCCCTCCAGCCTTACACCACTATGGCAAGAAGCACCAGCCAAGTGATTATTTCTCTGCACATTTGCTGAGTACCTTTAATGTGGTGTGTCCTGGAAAGGGTTCATGGGAAGACAGGGATGAATTCAATAGGTTTCTACAGGAATGGCAGATGGGAGGTTCCAGTAAGCTCACTCTCCTTTCTATATCCAGGACAGGCATGACTAATCTATCAGTCATTCCTTCCTATTAAGTCTGACCATGACCTCTCAGGACTCTGATCCAGGCATCCATGAACATTCAGTAGAATTGGTATTCAAGTTAATAAGAGCTAGAATTTGCTAAGCACTTACTATGTAATGGGCACCAAGCTCCATACACTATCATATTACTTCTGTACAATTCCAGAAAGCAGGAGGTATCATTATCTTCTTTTTACAGATGAGCAAGCAGGCTTGCTTGAAGTTAAGTGTCTTGCCACCTCTTCCCAATTTTTCTAAGATTTGAACCTAGCCAGTCCAATTCCAGAGAATTGGATGAATTGGAGAAGGCGATGGTACCCCATTCCAGTACTCTCGCCTGGAAAACCCAATGGGTGGAGGAGCCTGGTAGGCTGCAGTCCCTGGGGTTGCTAAGAGTTGGACATGACTGATCAACTTCACTTTCACTTTCATGCATTGGAGAAGGCAATGGTAACCCACTCCAGTGTTCTTGCCTGGAGAATCCCAGGGACCAGGGAGCCTGGTGGGCTGCCATCTATGGGGTTGCACAGAGTCAGACACAACTGAAGCAACTTAGCAGCAGTAGCAGCAGTCCAATTCCAGAACTTGTGTCCTCGTTCTTTTTACTATTATCTGTTTTCCAACCCCAAACTGCCTTTTTGGGTACAGAGCTGGTGGCAACTTGTAGGTGAGAATAAAATAGCATCTGCTGGCTGCTCTGCCAGCTCCCCTGATGTTTCATAGCCAATGATCATGAGCCTCATTTCACAGAAGGAAGCACATGTCAGTGGTGACATCTCCAAAGTGACATCTCAAATAACAGGAAGAAATGGGAAAAGGAAGAGTGAATTTCCAAACCCGGACCTCTAGGTCAGCCAGGAACCTTGAAGACTTTGGGGGTTTTCTAAATGCCTTTTCTCATTCTTCAAAGCCTAACACAGTTTAATTTTGCGAATACATCTGGGGCGTGGGGCTGAAGAGCAGTACAAACAATAGATCTGGCTGAAACTTGCCTTGGGTTTTATAAAAGTTGCTGATGAAGTAGAAGCAATTGGTATTAAGTGTTGTGCTGTGTGCTAAATTGCTTCAGTCATGTCCGACTCTTTGAGACCCTATGAACTGTATCCCGCCTGACTCCTCTGTCCATAGGATTCTCCAGGCAAGAATACTGGAGTGGGTTTCCATGCCTTTCTCCAGAGGATCTTCCTGACTCAGGAATTGAAGCTGAGTCTCCTGCATTGGCAGATGGGTTCTTTACTACTAGAGATACCAGAGATAAATGATTATTTCATAGGAATTCCTATAAAGTCTCACTATCAGCCTGGGCTTCTGGAATGCAAAAGTAGCAAGTCAAGAAATACCTGAATTAACAAGCAAAATTGGCCTTGGAGTACCGACTGAAGCAGGGCAAAGGCTAATAGAGTTTTGCCAAAAGAATGCAGTAACCCTCTTAGCAAACACCCTCTTCCAACAGCACAAGAGAAGACTCTACATATGGACATCACCAGATGGTCAATACCGAAATCAGATTGATTATATTTGTTGCAGCTGAAGATGGAGACGCTCTATACAGTCAGCAAAAATAAGACTATGGCTCAGATCATGAACTCCTTATTGCCAAATTCAGGCTTAAATTGAAGAAAGTAGGGAAAACCACTAGACCATTCAGGTATGACCTAAATCAAATCCCTTATGATTATACAGTGGAAGTGACAAATAGATTCAAGGGATTAGATCTGATAGACAGAGTGCCTGAAGAACTATGGACAGAGGTTTGTGATATTGTACAGTAGGCAGTGATCAAGACCATCCCCAGGAAAAAGAAATACAAAAAGGAAAAATTGCTGTCTGAGGAGGCCTTACAAATAGCTGTGAAAAGAAGAGAAGCTAAAGGCAAAGGGGAAAAGAAAAGATATACCCATTTAAATGCAGAGTTCCAAACAATAACAAGGAGAGATAAGAAAGCCTTCCTCAGTGATCAATGCAAAGAAATAGAGGAAAACAATAGAATGGGAAAGACTAGAGATCTCTTCAAGAAACTTAGAGATACCAAGGGAACATTTCATGCAAGGATGGGCTCAATAAAGGACAGAAATGGTATGGACCTAACAGAAGAAGAAAATATTAAGAAGAGGTGGGAAGAATACACAGAAGAACTATACAAAAAAGATCTTCATGACCCAGATAATCACAATGGTGTGACCACTCACCTAGAACCAGACATCCATAATGTGAAGTCAAGTGGGTCTTAGGAAGCATCACAATAAACAAAGCTGGTGGAGATGATGGAATTCCAGTTGAGCTATTTCAAATCCTGAAAGATGATGCTGTGAAAGTGCTGCACTCAATATGCCAGCAAATTTGGAAAACTCAGCAGTGGCCACAGGACTGGAAAAGGTCAGATTTCATTCCAATCCCAAAGAAAGGCAATGCCAAAGAATGCTCAAACTACCGCACAATTGCACTCATCTCAATGCTAGCAAAGTAAAGCTCAAAATTCTCCAAGCCAGGCTTCAACAGTACGTGAACTGAGAACTTACAGATGTTCAAGCTGGTTTTAGAAAAGGCAGAGGAACCAGACATCAAATTGTCAACATCTGCAGGATCATCAAAAAAGCTAGAGAGTTCCAGAAAAACATCTATTCCTGCTTTATTGACTATGTAAAACCTTTAACTGTGTGGATTACAACAAACTGGAAAATTCTTAAAGAGATGGAAATACCAGACCACCTGACCTGCCTCCTGAGAAATCTGTATGCAGGTCAATAAGCAACAGTTAGAACTGGACATGGAACAACAGACTGGTTCCAAATCCGGAAAGGAGTATGTCAAGGCTGTATATTGTCAGCCTGCTTATTTAGCTTGTATGCAGAATACATCATGAGAAATTTTGGGCTGGATGAAGCACAAGTTGGAATCAAGATTGCCAGGAGAAGTATCAGTAACCTCAGATATGCAGATGATACCCTTATGGCAGAAAGCGAAGAACTAAAGAGCCTCTTGATGAAAGTGAAAGAGGAGAGTGAAAAAGTTAGCTTAAAAGTAAATATTCAGAAAAGTAAGATCATGGCATCTAGTCCCATCACTTCATGGCAAATAAATGGGGAAACAATGGAAACAGTGAGAGACTTTATTTTGGGGGGCTCCAAAATCACTGCAGATGGTGATTGCAGCCATGAAATTAAAAGACACTCCTTGGAAGAAAAGTTATGACCAACCTAGATAGTGTATTAAAAAGCAGAGACATTACTTTGCCAACAAAGGTCTGTCTAGTCAAAGCTGTGGTTTTTTCCAGTGGTCATGTATGGATGTGAGAGTTGGACCATAAAGGAAGCTCAGCACCGAAGAATTGATGCTTTTGAACTGTGGTGTTGGAGAAGATTCTTGAGAGTCTCTTGCGCTGCAATGAGATCCAACCAGTCCATCCTAAAGGAAATCAGTCCTGAGTATTCATTGGAATGACTGATGCTGAATCTGAAACTCCATTACTTTGGCCACCTGATGTGAAGAACTGACTCATTTGAAACGACCCTCATGCTGGGAAAGATTGAAGGCAGGAGGAAAAGAGGACAGCAGAGGATGAGATGGTTGGATGGCATCACCGACTCAATGGACATAAGTTTGAGTAAACTCTGGGAGTTGGTGATGGACAGGGAAGCCTGGTGTGCTGCAGTCCATGGGGTCGCAAAGAGTAGGACACGACTAAGCGACTGAAGTGAACTGATCAGCCTGGGTTCCCCTTTGAGCTTTCTGGAGCCATCTAAACGAATAGTTACCACATTAAATTGGAACAATAAAAGGAGTTCGCAGTTCAGCTCCTGATTATATGTTCATTTGTTGTATAGTCTGTCAAGTTTCATTAGGAAAAAAATGAGTTGATTACACTTTAAATCTGACATATTTCTTATTTCTTAACAGGTATGGAATCAGCAAAATGGCTAAAAACATGGAATAAAATCTGAAAAAAACCCACAAGCATAATTCCTGCTTTTTTCATCTCTCTGTGTTGAAAATAGTTAAAAGGCCAACCTAAACAGCCAAACTGTGTTCCTTTAACTATGGGCTGATGGTGTTCTTTCTAATGCTCTAGGGAAGGAGTATGTCCATAGCTAGACTTACAGGTAGACTGTGATATATTCTTCCACCTGCATCCTAGAAATGAAGACAAGAACAGCCACAAATAGTACTCGAGCTATACTGGGTTCAGTAGTGTCCCCTATTCATGTTCTTCTAGAACCTGTGAATGTGATCTTTCTTGGAAATATGGCCTTTGCAGATGTAATCAAGTTAAATTTAGGTCACACCAGATGAGGGTGGGCCTTACATCCCATGACTGGTGTCCTTAGAAGGTGAGAGACACACAGAGATGCAGGGAGGAAGCCCATGTGATGACAGGCAGAGACTGAGGAGATGCAGAGGTGACCCAAGGAACGCCAAGGATTGCCAGCACCCGGAAGCTAGGGAGAGGCAAGGAAGGATTCTTCCCTAGTGCCTTCAGGGAAAGCCTGTCCCTGCTAATCCCTTGATTTTGTATTTCTAACCTCCACAACTGTGAGAGAATATACTTCTATTGGTTTATGATACCTAGTTTATGGTACTTTGTTACAGCAGCCGTACAGAAGTAATAAATAAGAGAATTTGAGGTGGAATTTGGACATTCATTCATTCTAAGCTTTCTTGCTCAGATACCCTTAGATTAAGGCCTTGATGTGGGTAAAGTGTTCTCCAGATGGTCTCCCATTTCATCAGGTGGTGAGAAGAAGGAACCCAGTGTATGACAGTTTCTGGAAGTCAAGAACAGGCAACAGGAAACTTTTAGGAAGGCTTTTCTCTAGCTATCAATACCTGATTCCTATATCAACTGATCAGGGCACCTAGGTGGTGCTAGTGGTAAAAAAAACCCTGAGATGTGGGTGGATCCTGGGTTGGGAAGATCCCCTGGAGGAGCACGTGGAACCCACTCCAGTATTCTTGCCTGGAGAATCCTATGGACAGAGGATCCTGGTGGGCTACAGTCCATAGGGTTGCAAGAGTCATATGACTGAAGTGACTTAGCATACACCATATCAACTGATAACTGGAGACCAGAATCCACTTTTGTTTTACAGAGCACATGCTCTTCCTAGAAAACTGAGCTGACGAAAGCCAATAGTATTGGGAGGTCTGCTTCAGGCAAGGACACGGATTTATTGAGTGGCAAGGAGGGATACCTGGGAACACCCATTTAGAGAAGAGAGTCTGACATGGATGTTTGACCTGGTCACACTGGAAGCACCCAGAAACTTAAAAATATCTTGATGCCTGGGTCTCCCTCCAGAGATTCTGATTTAACCAGTCTAGGGTGGCATTGGGCATTAGGATTTTTAAAACTCCACTGGATGATTCTGAAGTGCAGTTAGGGTGGAGAAGTACCAGCAGAAGTAACTGTGGATTCCAGTCATTGAGGTGGCACTGCCCAATGATTACAGTAAATTAAAGAAAATTAGTAAAAACATTAATCTATATATTAAAGAGAGGGTATAAGATAAAGCAACCTCTAGGATGAAATCAGACTCTTTAGTTAGGTCCTCAAATATTTAAGCAACACAACAGCTACTTTGTAAAGAATGATCCCACAAGTGCAGCTCTGAGGTCAGTGGGGTGAGTTTGAATCTGTTTGTTGGAACTCTCAGTACAATGCCTGGCACAGAGCAGGCTTCAAGAAACATTGGCCAGTGTCATCTCTTTAAGAATAAGAGAAAGCCATGGTTCAGATTTCCCTTGGCAGCTTCTTCCCTTCTCCAGAGAAATCTGGATTATCCAAATTATTCCCCAAAGCCTTCTTAATTCCTAAGAAGGCAAACCCAGTTCTTTTAATTAAAAAGTTAATTACCATTTATTGAAGTTCCTATATTCATGTTAGATGGGTTGAACTGATGATTCAGGAGAGTTAGGTATTCTTACGTGGTATGTGAGCACTTTATGAACACTGACTAATCCATCTACATACATAGGACCATTTTAAGGGACTTTAAAGCTTCCCACTTGAATTAATCATAGGAGATTATTGCTGGATAACTTTGTATGACATGTTGTTGATCATCTTTGTGATTTATCTGCTGCCAAGATCTTAATTAGAAACACAACCTCCAATTATTCTGTATTTATAACAAAATATAATCCACTTATTATTTTTGGCCCTGCTGTATGTGGGATCTTAGTTTCCCAACTGAGGATCACACATTTGCCCCCCGTGGTGGAAGCAAAGAGTCTTAACCATTGGTCCACTAGGCAAGTCCCATAATCCAGTTATAGTATGACTTTCAGAAATATACCTTGGTAAAAGATTGGGAATTGTCCTTCATCACATGAACTAGTAGGTGCTAAGCAGACAGCTTAAGGGAGGGAAGATTGTGGGGTGGAAATACTCAACTCTCTGGGGCTTCCCTGGTTGCTTGGTGGTGGAGACTCCACCAGTCATTGCAGGAGGTACAGGTTTGATCTGTGGTCCGGGAAGATCCCACTTGTGGTGGAGCAGCTAAGCCCGTGCACCACAACTGCTGAGACTGTGCTCTCGAGCCCATGCTCTGCAACAAGAGAGGCTACCACAATGAGAAGCCTGTGCACCACAGCTAGAGAGTAGCCCTCACTTGCCACAACTAGAGAAAAGTCTGTACAGCAACAAAGACCCAGCACAGCCAAAAATAAATAAATAAAATAAAATAAACATTACTTAACTCCCTGGAGGTGGATGGGTTTGAGTCTAACTTTCATGACATAGCATCACTGCCATCATCTCCTTTTGGTTTTGAGCATGTATATGGAACAACAGACTGGTTCCAAATAGGAAAAGGAGTACGTCAAGGCTATATATTGTCACCCTGTTTATTTAACTTATATGCAGAGTACATCATGAGAAATGCTGGACTGGAAGAAACACAAGTTGGAATCAAGATTGCTGGGAGAAATATCAATAACCTCAGATATGCAGATGATACCACCCTTATGGCAGAAAGTGAAGAGGAACTCAAAAGCCTCTTGATGAAAGTGAAAGTGGAGAGTGAAAAGGTTGGCTTAAAGCTCAACATTCAGAAAATGAAAATCATGGGATCTGGTCCCATCACTACATGGGAAATAGATGGAGAAACAGTGGAAACAGTGTCAGACTTTATTTTTCTGGGCTCCAAAATCACTACAGATGGTGACTGCAGCCATGAAATTAAAAGATGCTTACTCCTTGGAAGGAAAGTTATGACCAACCTAGATAGCATATTCAAAAGCAGAGACATCACTTTGCCAACAAAGGTTCGCCTAGTCAAGGCTATGGTCTTTCCTGTGGTCATGTATGGATGTGAGAGCTGGACTGTGAAGAAGGCTGAGGGCCGAAGAATTGATGCTTTTGAACTGTGGTGTTGGAGAAGACTCTTGAGAGTCCCTTGGACTGCAAGGAGATCCAACCAGTCCATTCTGAAGGAGATCAGCCCTGGGATTTCTTTGGAAGGAATGATGCTGAAGCTGAAACTCCAGTATTTTGGCCACCTCATGGGAAGAGTTGACTCATTGGAGAAGACTCTGATGCTGGGAGGGATTGGGGGCAGGAGGAGAAGGGGACGACAGAGGATGAGATGGCTGGATGGCATCACTGACTCGATGGATGTGAGTCTGAGTGACCTCCAGGAGTTGGTGATGGACAGGGAGGCCTGGCGTGCTGCAGTTCATGGGGTCGCAAAGAGTCGGACACGACTGAGCGACTGATCTGATCTGATCTGATGGTAACCCACTCCAGTATTCTTGCCTGGAGAATCCCATAAACAGAGGATTCTGTGGGTTACATGAGGTTACAAAGAATTGGACATGACTGAGAGACTAACACTGCTGCTATGTAAACATACAAGTATTGTACTTATTATAATATTATCCTTAAGCATTATACTTAGCAAGGGAGATCAATAAACTTATTTGCCAAAACAGATAGATCTATTGGTAGTGACTGCTTGGGTTACTGGGTTGAAACAGTTCTGAACCCAAATCCACATTCAGAGGGAAAGAGTACCAAGCTAGATTAGCAAAGTCTTGGTGCACTCAAGAGGAAGGAACAGATGCATGAATGCCAAGCATTTACTACGATCATCTTAGACACTTTTTTGAAAGACAAGAGTCAATAGGCCTTATACTAGTCACAGAAAGTTCTTATTTTCTAAGCAACTATATATCCATGTTGGAAATTCAGTGTGTGGTATAAAGCTGTGTGACTTTTGGCAAAGTCACTAGTTGAGAAGTTCCCTAATAAGGTGAAGTATTTAGTATGAGGCCAACTAAGATCTGTACAATCCTTTCCATTTAAGGCTGTACACTAGCTCTCTACTAACAATTATTCTATTTTTATTCATTCATGGTAAAGAACTTTGCTGTTTGTGAGGTGTTTAAGAATAAACATAGTGCAAGAGGCCACACTCTGTTTCAAGAACAATGCTCAATGTTCAATCTTGATGGGCAGGCTTGTACTCAGCAGTCTTAGAAAGCCGCACAGGACATTTCTGCTCCTTCTCCTGTTATTTCCCATCATTCAGCATCACCGTGCTGAGTTTGGATGTGTTGTACGAGAGAAGAGTCAGGATGACCATTCTGATCTGAGAAACTGAAAGGATGAAGCTGCCATTCCTGAGATAAGGATGACTGTGGGAGGATCAGGTTTTTTTTTTTTTTTTTTTTTTAATTTATTTATTTTAATTGGAGGACAATCACTTCAAAACACTGTGGTGGCCCCTACCACACATCGGCACGAATCAGCCACGGGTGCATATGCGTCCCCCTGTCCTGAACCCCCTCCCATCTCCCTCTCCACCCCGTCCCTCTGAGTCGTCCCAGAGCACTAGCTTTGAGTGCCCTGCTTCATGTATTGAACAGGTTTTTAGGAAACAGATCATGAGTTCAGTTTTGGATAGGTGAAATTTGATATGCCTATTAAATATCCAAGTAAGCAGTTGGATAGAAGTGTCTGAAAATCCAGAGGGGGAAATATGGGCCACAGATATCAATCTAGGAGTGAAATTTAAGAACTTGGAGCTGAAGGAGATCACCAGGGTAATGAGTTCAGAGAGGGAAGGTGGTCAAAAAGACTGAGCTTTGGGGTAACTTCAAGATAAAGAGGTCCAGAGATGAGGAGGAACTGACAAAGACTGAGAAAGAGTGGGATGTAAAGCCAGCAAAGTGCTCTGGTAGCCAAGGAAAGAAAGTGCTTCAAGCAGGAGGAGTCATTAACTAGGTCATATGCTATTGATAAGCCATTAAGGCAAAGACTGGAGAACTGACCGTTGGATGTAGCAGTGTGGAGGTCACTGTTGTGATGGAGTTCTGAAAGGATAGAAAGTGGAAGCTGCAAGCATTAACAATGTTTTTAGGAGTTGTGCCAAAAAGAGGAGGAAGTGAAGTGTTTGCTGGAGAGGGAAATGAAGCTCAAGAGCATCATTTTTAGGGGGATGGGAGATATAACTGCACATCTATGTGCTAGTGTCGAAGGCCCAATAGAGAGAACAGGTTGGTGATGCAGGAGAGAGAGAGGGTAAGGCTGGAGCCACGTTCTCGAGTAGGTGCGAAGGGAAGGGGTTATGTGTAAGTGTGGAGAGGCTGATCTTTGCCTGGAGAGGACAGTTTATACACAAGACAGGAAGCGAAAGGTTGATGTGATGGAAGGTACTTTTGCAAGGTCTCAGTGGCTTCAAGACCTGACTGTGGCTGACATCACAGAGTCCATTAAGCTCTGCCTGGGCTGCAGGCTGTCTCTCCCTCCTCAGCCACTC
The DNA here is from genome assembly GCA_935064755.1 of Tragelaphus eurycerus. Taxonomy (NCBI): domain Eukaryota; kingdom Metazoa; phylum Chordata; class Mammalia; order Artiodactyla; family Bovidae; genus Tragelaphus; species Tragelaphus eurycerus. The sequence continues at coordinate 25,441,896 of CAKXYN010000018.1, read as the reverse complement.
TTGGCCCTTTTTAATCCCCCTCTCCAGTCTGCAGTGACACATGGTGGTTGTCTCTGCTTGGACTGCTCTTCAAGACCCAGTTAAAACATCGCCTCCTCTGTCCCTCTGGGTTTCCATATTTATCAGCTCAAATCTGCAGCACAGTTCTTTATTACACTGTAGTTTTGTGTTCACTCAGCTTTCTTCTCTCAAAGCCATGATCTTGGCGGGGATTGCTTTTTCTTCTTATTTGTCTCTGTATAAAGTCACCTCTACCCATCTCTCCCCTAGGGGATGCCTGGCACAGAGGAGGAAATAATAATTGGAGATCCTGGAGACTGAAAAGGGTTCTATGCATACTTTTAATGTAAACTTTTCATTGAACTATAACACATACATAAATATATATACACATACACACAAATGAGAATTGTTTAGCTCTATGTATTTTCAAAGCAGACCTATCTTCATCAATAAACAGAGCCTTACCAGCACTCCAGAAACTTCCTTCACACATTCTCTTTATGCAAAGATAACCACTATCTTGACTTCTAACACTATATCATGGATTTGTTTTGCCTGCTTTTGAATTTCATACATATGGAGTTAAATCTCATGTACTATTGTGTTTCTAACTTCTTTTACTCAACACTTTGTTTCTGTGGACGATACACTGTGTGTGTAGAGCAGCAGTTGTCCATTGTCATGGCTGTGTAGTGTTGCATTGTGTGAATACACCACAACTATTGACCCATTTCCTAGTCTACTGCTGCTGGACACTTGGGGTATTTCTGAATTTTACAAGTAGCCCTGCAAAGAATGTTCTTGCACACATTGTTGAACATGTGTACACTTCCCTGTGGGATATACACCTGAGAATGGGATGATGAGTCACATATTCAACTGCTATATTTGAAATACATGTTCAACAAGCCTGGAAGCAGAGTTCTAGACCTTGGAACCACACAGTCCTAGTCTCCGCAGTCTTCTGGCCTCTGAGATGGTTGGGCCAGCCCCTTCTTTTTCACACAAGAAGCCTGAGACTAAGGCTATAAATGTGACTTGTCCCGGTCTCCTCATTTCCCAGCCGGTATGAATCATGACTCAGGTTGGTCAACTACCTCTTAGCATTCACATGAAGGAACTCTCCTCTCTGACCCAGGAATGATCACACACTATTGCAATATGTCTAACAAAACTCTTGCTCATTAAATATCTGTCAAGCTCTGGGCACATTGTGTCATATGTTTATGTGTGCCAAGTGTTTATATTATATACGATCTCTAATCCTTACAACAAATCCTTCAAGACAAGCTTAGAAAGGGGATAGACAACTCACTCAGGTTTCTACAGGACATGGCAAAGGAGGGGTTTGAGCTCTGCTTATAACTCCTTGGGAGACAGAGGAGCGAATGCCTTCTAATGAAGATATTGCTTGGGGACAGGGATATACTTTCTTTCCTTCAGGAATAAGGCTCTTCCTGAGTATAGATAGTCTAGTTTTCTATCACAGACTGTGTGGCTCAAAGAAGGTAACTCAACAGGATGCACTTAATGTATGCTCAGATTTCCCTGTAAGGGACTGCTGACAGCCATGGTGAGGATAAACATCTCATTCAAAATTTACAGAGAAGGTGCCCTTGCTCTGCCTGCTCTCCCTAGAAGCCTCTAGAAGAGGGAAGCTTGATGTTCAGAGGCTAACTGAATCCAGTTCAGAGGAGCTAGAACATGGGCCTCATTATTCCAAGAATTTTTATAGATCACTCCCTGTTCCTGTCGTGTCCAATAGGATATTGCAAAAAAGATAATAAAAAGATAAATGATAATCTTTAACATGAATTAGGTACTTCCATTGTACATTACATTACTGACTGATTGCTCTTACATGAATGATTTCATTTAGTCCTCCCAACGACACTTTGAGATAAGAACTTTATTATCCCCAGTTACAGATGAGGAGATAGATAGATGCTTGGAAAGATGAAGTAACTTACCTAAGTGGTTGTTGTTGTTATTTAGTCCCTAAGTTGTATCCAACTCTTTTGCAACACCATGGACAGTAGCCTGCCAGGCTCCTCTGTCCATGGGATTTCCCAGGCAAGAATACTGGAGTGGGTTGCCATTTCTTTTTCCAGGGAACTTCCCCACCCAGGGATCGAACCCTTGACTCTTGCATTGACAGGCAGATACCTAAGAGCATACATTAAATGAATGAGCTGGGGCTTCACTGCAGGCCTACACAGCAGTGGTGCTCTGTTCCTGCTGGGTGAATTGATGCACAGGTACACACAAAAAATGTTTGTTTACTAATTGATAGCTCCCTTTGATTAAGATTTTTGTTATTATTTCTTGTTGTTTTTTTTTTTTTTTTTTTCAGTCATTTATCTGGAAATGTTCATACTCTTATCACAACCACCACAAGCTGACAGAGTGAATCCTGTGTTTGTGAGAACAATTCTCCCCTACCTTCCACCTTGGAAAGGGAGAGGATTTTTTTTCTTACTGAAATGAGCTTAAATAATCTACTTAGTTAAGAAAGAGATGGGGGAGGGCAGGGAGAGCAGTTCTGGGAGTATCTAGGTGTTGAGGAGATTGGAGATGGCAGTGTGGGTGGTACCATGCAGCCATGGAGTTTGGTTTAGCTTCTAACACGTCCCTGTCTCTTCTTTGACTGACCCTCCTTCAGCATCTTCTCCTCTATTTAAAAGGGTTTCATGGAAGCAGGTGGGTGAGGTAAGTGTGTTTGTGTGCTATTATTTTTACAATTTTTGAAAAACATTAAGAGGATTGGCACTGTTTTGAAATTAATTGGTGCTGTTAGGGAATAGGTCTTAATTTTTTGTTTTATTATTATTTTATAATTAGAACAAATTTTGTGAAAAGAACACTTCAGGTTTTCAGTGTTCATATCCTCTGTTTTACAGATGGAAACTCAGTGTACCAGCAAGTGATCCATCTCTGTGGGGATACAGATTTCCTGCTCACTCTAGTCTCTCTGCACTTTGCATTGACTAAAAAAGACCCTGCTAGATCTGCAGAATTAGCAGGTGACTCTCCGGGCCACATGCCAAGGAAGACTGCTATTTTACTTAAGTTCACTGAAAGGGGAGTGTAGAGGGCACCTAAAGTCTGCTGGCTTATCTCTCTTCTCCCAAACTCCCTCCACCTGACTGAATGATCTGGAGTAAGTGTGTAGGTGGAGGAGGGAGAGAGCTAGAAAGAGAAGAAAGGGAAGAGGAGGGAGGGACAGGGGAGGAGGAGGAAGAGGAAGGACAGGGGAGCAGAGGGAAGTGAAGGAGAGGGAAGGAGAGGCAAGAGCAGGGAAGGGAGGGAGGGAGAAGGAGTGGGGAGCAAGAGGAAATGGAGGGAGAGGAGGGAAAGGAGGGGGAAGAAGGGAAGGGGCAGGAGAGACTGCATATTCTGGGGCTTCTGTCCCAAGGCGGGCTGTAGCGCAGAGCCAAGAACTTTCAGTCTGTTAAAACTGCCTCCCATTCTGCCAATACCTAAAATGGTACATGTGGGGGAAAAAAAATCCTTCGGGTGGGAAAATGCTGACTAAACCATTTCCCAAAGCCACATTCTAAGAGATAACCCTGGGAACAAACACTTGAACATTTTTCTTTCTTGTGCCCTATGCATCTTTTCCCTCTAAAAATCTCATTTTACCACTGGGGACATGAATCAAGTTGGTGATGGAGTCATTTCAGATGGCAGGTAAAAGCCAGCGCACGGGCGAACTGCCTGGCCTGTGCAAGACTCCACACATGGCAAAGCTATTGTAGGCTGTCAGGAACAATTCAGACTTGGGAGATGGAGATAGGCAGTGTTTGGTGTGTGTTGAGAGGAGACTAGGTGTGTCACTACCATAGATTTGCTGCCATCCCCACGGTGAAATTTTGCAGCAGAAATTTCCAGCCTATTTGGATGAGAAGCTGTTCTTAGTTTTCCCTAGTGTGCAGTGCAGATGTTAAGAAATTCACTTACTCCTCTGATTAAAATCTAAATGGCTATCACTTTCACTACAATATGGAGAACTCCACCACTTTGGGGCTATTTTAATTTCCCTTTGTGTTCAGGGTTTTTATATAAGTTGCTTAGAACATGTTAATTTAGAAAAGCTTTTTGAGCCAAATAAGATGGAACTCACCTCAAAATGCCTGGGGAGTATTTAGATAAGACACTGATCCTCTGAAGTGTGGATTATTACAGGGCAGGTGTGGTATTTAATTCATGCCCTACAGGATGCTGACAACCTAGGACCCAGCCAAGAGGCTACAATCTTACTCTTAAGCTTATTTGATGTGCACTAATGCCAGGTGGAGCAGTGGTAAATTGTCCGCTTGCCAGTGCAGGTGACGCAGATTCCACCCCTGGGTCGGGAAGATCTCCTGGAGTAGGAAATGGCAACCCACTCTTGTATTCTTTCCTGGAAAATTCCACGGACAGAGCAGCCTGATGGGCTACAGCCCATGGGAGGTCACAAAGAGCTGGATATGACTGAGCACACAGCACACAATGCAAAGAAAGTGCCCTTGCAGTGACAGTGGGGTGACTTCACTAGAAGAGCCATCATCCACAGGGAACTTGCAATGGCTTCTCATGTAATGCTCACAGCAAAGAGAACTTCCAAGCAGGAACACAGCTGTGAACTTCAAGTTCTCAGGCTCTGAGTCACTAGGAAGTCCTTGACCCCAGGTGTCAGCCCCAGAGGCTGGGGTCCCTGGCAGTCTGGCAGACTGCTTGGAAGGTAAATTCAACAAGAGTGAACGCCCATATGATAAATTCCCTACAAAGAACCTGTTTCACTGGCGCCTGAAATGTGTCATATGGAAAGTACAAATTTCAAGAGCCTCTGAATTGTTGGGGAAAAGCGTCTTGTTCAGGGAGTGACTGGAATTAGGTTCCAATCTGATCCTTTTGAATTAATGGATTTTCTCTTTGCTGCATTTAAATGATGTTTGGGAATAAACTGTGCAAATATGAGACGCAGGCTGCTGCTGTGGAAACAGAGTGGGAATAATGATTACCTTGTGTTCTGAGTGAAAGAAAGTTACATAGATACTCTAATTCTAGAGATCTAAAGGATGGAAATTAGAAGGAATGAAAATTAAACAGAGAGGAAATATATCCTAGAGCAGAAAAGGAATCCCCAAAACTAAGGTGCCCAAGATATCGTTATTTATTGTTTAATAGAACATCAATGGTTGTACATGATCTATTTTAAAGACTTGCTTGTGTTAAATGGTTAACCTATAGACTGCATGTAATGCCTTTAGGACATGCTGTGGTGCTTCATGCCCACTTCCGGGCCGTTTTGAGAGGAAATGGAAAGTTTACGTCACTGGTTTAAGTAATGGAACCCAGAACTAAACTGCGGATGACAAAATATTCCCTTGGCTCTGGTTATGAAGGCCACTTTCAAGCACAAATGTTCCGACAACAGAGGGAGCAGGAGATTTTGTTTCTTTGGGGAGATTTATTCTCACCTCCCTGTCTACCATGTCATTGTTAGTTCCAAAGTCTGTCTGGGGCCAGAAGGGTCTGAAATCAGTTACAAAAAAACCACAGACTGAGTCCAGCAGACCCTGGGAACCAAACAGCCTGAACTCATCAGTATCATTCTAAGGATTCTGAGTCCCAAGATGGGAAAGGATTTGCCTAAGCTCATAGGATTGATTGGTAGGGGAAGTGTTAAAATACCATCATATGTGCATTAAAAAAACCTCTCTCTGGATATATCCAGGAGTGGAATTGCTGAATCATATTGTAGTTCTATTTTTAGTTTTTTGAGGCACTTTGTACTGTTTTTCCATAGTGGTGGTGGTAGTGGTGTTTAGTCACAAAGTTGTGTCTGATTCTTTGCGACCCCATGGACTATAGCCCACCAGGCTTCTCCATCCATGAGATTTCCCAGGTAGGAATACTGGAATGGGTTGCCATGTCCTTCTCCAGGGGATCTTCCCAACCCAGGGATTGAAACTACATCTCTTATGTCTTCTGCATTGACAGATGGATTCTCTTCCTGCTGAGCAACCAGGGAATCCCTTTCCATAGTGACTACACCATATGTCCAAAGGAAACAGAAATATTAATTTGAAAATATATAGGCACCCCAATATTCAGAGCAGCATTATTTACAACAGTCAAGATATGGAAGTAATTTCAATTTAAATATTTATCAACAAATGAATGGATAAGGAAGATGTGATGCACACAGACACCATGGAATACTACTCAGCCATAAAAAAGAATGAAATTCTGCCATTTGCAACAACATGAATGGACCTATGCTTGGTGAAGTCAGATAAAAACACCATATGTTATCACGTATATGTGAAATCTAAAAAATAAAACAAAATAGAAACAGACTCACAGATTTAGAGATCAAGCTAGTAGTTACCAGTGGGGAAAGGGGAGTAGGGCAATGTAGTGATCAAGGATTAAGAAAAACTGCTATGTATAGAAAAATACTTCCAGGTGGAGCTAGTGTAAAGAACCCACCTGCCAATGCCGGAGAGAAAAGAGACGTGGGTTCCATCCAGTTGGGAAGGTCTCCTGGAGGAGGGCATGGCTACCCATGCCAGTATTTTTGCTTGGAGAATCCCATGGACAGCCCATAAGGTCACAAATAGTCAAACACGACTGAAGGGACTTAGTGTGCATGCATAGAAAAATAAGCTACAAAGATATACTGTACAGCAAGGGAACTTAGCCAATATTTTATAATAACTTTAAATGGAGTATAACTTAGAAAAATATTGAATCATTATGTTGTACACTTGAAACTAATGTAATGCTGTAAATTAACTATACCCAGATTAAAAAAAAAAAAAAATAAGATTTGTCTGCTGGCTGCAGATCTGACACCGTCAAGGACACTGGGCTCTAGAAGAGCTGTGAGAGTAGCTTCAGCCAGAGTGATATGGGTGGACATGGAGAGGGATGGACAGGTTTGAGAGAAGATGTCCCCTTTGCTGACCATCTTGGTCAACTGATGTTTAAACATAGGAAGAAACCGTTGAATTGGAAAGCTGGCCTAGGAGGGTGAGTTGAGGGATCCAGTGAACCACGGCTGCACAATGCACAGAGGCCTCCTTCCTTCTTTACTCAGGAAAGCCCCAGAACCTTGTTCCTCCCACACCATAACCATTTCTTTTATCTGTAGCTCTTAAAGCATTTTGCAAAAATGCTCCAGCATAGGCAGGGTGTGATAGACAGCTTGGCCTGCTACTAAGTGTCTTGAAAAGTCATTGATTTTACTATAATTGCAAACTTGGAGGCAACCCAGGTGGATACAAGGTTATTGGTGGTGGTAGTTTCACCCAAAGTGAAGAGGATTTGAAGAAAACACTGGTTTGGGAAGATGGTCCTAATCCTTCTTATTGCAAACATGTTAAAGGACGATAGCCCCCTTGTTCCTGAAATACTTCCAACTTTGACCTGCTCAGACTGAGAAATTTTGTTGCCATTCAGGTTTTTTTTTTTTTTTTTCCTGATCAAGAATCTCTTTCATTCAGGTTTTAATATAATTTTTCTAGTCAATTATTAGGCACTTATCATGCTGTGTGCTGTGGAGTCTGGGCCGGGGCACGGGTGGGGAAGGCAGTCAGAGCACAGTGCTGGGTCCGGAGCTGCCGCCGGGTCTGCAGGGCCCGCCAAGAAAGTCCAGTGTACATCTTTCATTCCTGAAGCCTGAGCTGTGCTTGACCTGGTTGACCAGTGCCTGGAGCAGGTCTAGAAAGGGAGTTCAGTAGCTCAGTCATGTCCGACTCTTTGCGAACCCATGGACTGCAGCATACCAGGCCTCACTGTCCATCACCAACTCCCACAGTTTACTCAAACTCATGTCCATTGACTCGGTGATGCCATCCAACCATCTTATCCTCTGTCATCTCCCTCCCCTCCTGCCTTCAATCTTCCCCAGCATGAGGGTCTTTTCAAATGAGTCAATTCTTCACATCAGGTGGCCAAACTACTGGAGTTTCAGATTCAGCATCAGTCCTTCCAATGGATATTCAGGACTTATTTCCTTTAGGATGGACTGGTTGGATCTCCTTGCAGTCCAAGGGACTCACAAGAGTCTCCTCCAACACCACAGTTCAAAAGCAACAATTCTTTGGTGCTCAGCTTTCTTTATAGTCCAACTCTCACATGCATACATAACTACTGGAAAACCACAGCTTTAACTAGATGGACCTTTGTTGGCAAAGTAATGTCTCTGCTTTTTAATATGCTGTCTAGGTTGGTCATAACTTTTCTTCCAAGGAGCAAGTGTCTTTTAATTTCATGGCTGCAGTCACCATCTGCAGTGATTTTGGAGCCCAGAAAAATAAAGTCTGACACTGTTTCCACTGTTTCCTCATCTATTTGCCATGAAGTGATGAGACAAGATGCCATGATCTTAGTTTTCTGAATGTTGAGTTTGAGACATTACTTTGCCAACAAAGGTCCGTCTAGTCAAGGCTATGGTTTTTCCTGTTGTCATGTATGGATGTGAGAGTTGGACTGTGAAGAAGGCTGAGTGCCGAAGAACTGATGCTTTTGAAGTGTGGTGTTGGAGAAGACTCTTGAGAGTCCCCTGGACTGCAAGGAGATCCAACCAGTCCATTCTGAAGGAGATCAGCCCTGGGACTTCTTTGGAAGGAATGATGCTAAAGCTGAAACTCCAGTATTTCGGCCACCTCATGGGAAGAGTTGACTCATTGGAAAAGACTCTGATGCTGGGAGGGATTGGGGGCAAGAGGAGAAGGGGACGACAGAGGATGAGATGGCTAGATGGCATCACTGACTCGATGGACGTGAGTCTGAGTGAACTCCGGGAGTTGGTGATGGACAGGGAGGCCTGGTGTGCTGCGCTTCATGGAGTTGCAAAGAGTCGGACACGACTGAGCGACTGAACTGAACTGAAGCCAACTTTTTCACTCTCCTCTTTCACTTTCGTCAAGAGGCTCTTTAGTTCTTCTTTGATTTTGGCCATAAGGGTGGTGTCATCTGCATATCTGAAGTTATTGATATTTCTCCTGGCAATCTTGATTCCAGCTTGTGCTTCATCCAGCCCAGCATTTCTCATGATGTACTCTGCATATAAGTTAAATGAGCAGGGTGACAATATACAGCCTTGATGTACTCCTTTCCCAATTTGGAATCAGTCTGTTGTTTCATGTCCAGTTCTAACTGTTGTTTCTTGACCTGCATATAGGTTTCTCAAGAGGCAGGTCAGGTGGCCTGGTATTCCCATTTCTTGAAGAATTTTCCACAGTTTGTTGTGATCCACACAGTCAAAGGCTTTGGCATGGTCAATAAAGCAGAAGTTGAAAGGGAAGTTCCCCATTATTGTCATTAAAGGCCTAGACACCACAGGTAAAACCACTGTGACCTGGTCAATTTCAGATTCACTCAAAGCTGTTCTCTTGAAGTCACCATCCTCTTGCATCAGTCAGTGGAGAAAAATATTTGATGATGAACCAACTATCATTAGAAGAGTTTTTTATTCTTTGGGCAATTATGTTGTGGCTTCCGAAACAGCTAAGAATCTGCCAAATCACCTGTGATTGTAGACAGGTATTGGCACAGCACAGCCACCTATGCCAGAGCCACCGAGGTGAGTGGGGGCCTCCAACGCCTGTCCTTCCCCAATCACTCTTTACACCAGTGACCCAGGCATCTGCTCAAACCCGACCCGGTCCTGCTGCTCACCATGAGCCCCAAGGAGAGGCTGCAGAGGACTGAGGGCCCAGGCATGCAGAGGACCAGAGAGGAGGCCGAGCTGGAGGTGACAGCATATTTTGTCAAAAGGTAGAAGTGTGCTACCAGTGGATGGAGAACCCTGGCTGCCACGTGGTGGATGCCAGCCCGTCATGAGAAAAGATCCTCCAGATGGTAAGTGTAATCCAAAATAATTGCAGTTAATTATAGTCACTCCAGGCCAGGTGACACATTTTACTAAATTTGATGCTGTTTGATACATCTAAGCCTTGACTGGATGGTTCACATTCCCCTAAATTGTTGTTCTCCTGACCAAAGGACCCGTCAAGACCGAGTCTGGACACATCCCAGGGAGAGACTGTGGCTGCCATCTGCCAAGTATAACAAATGTGTTCTAGGAATAGATTCTGAACTACAACCCCACCGAGTCCTTCCAAGGTTTGTCTCCTCTGGAAAGCACGAGGTGGACAGAAGTGACCGAGAAGGTCCGTGGAAGCTCCTCCAGCTTCCCCCGTGTCTGTGCAGGCTCCTGGCTGAGACGTTGATGTTCCTCTAGTCAGCTGCCTCCCAGCCTAGCCACACTCCGTCTTTGTGAGCTCAGCCCTGAGACCTAGAACTGAGGAATCCCGAAGAACACTTCTGTGTGTCCCAGCTGTCAGAACCTATCTTGTGGTAGGGCACTCTGAGCAAGAAGTGTCTGGCTTGTATCTGAGGCTTATGGCCCTGAACCGCTCCTCTTGGTTAAGCACTTCAAAGTCAAATGCAGAGGAGGCCACACTGAGATGCCCTGAATACAAACACACCAAGAGTCCTTGGATTCTGTTCTGCTGATTTACATTCCTCTCCTTTCCTCCAAAAAACAGGAGTGTTCTGCACTGAGCTAGATGCATTAAGGGCTTCCCAAGTGGCGCTAGTGGTAAAGAACCTGTCTGCCAATGCGGGAGGCTTAAGAGACATTGGTTCGATCCCTGGGTGGGAAAGATTCCCTGGAGGAGAGCATGGCAACCCACTCCTGCATTCTTGCCTGGAGAATCCCATGAACAGAGGAGCTTGGTGGACTACAGTCCACAAGAGTCGGACATGAACGAAGCGACTTAGCACACTTAGCACATGCTGTGCTAAACTGCCTCGGTCGTGTCTCTTTGTGACTGCGTGGGGTTCTCCAGGCAAGAATGCAGGAGTGGGTTGCCATGCTCTCCTCCAGGGGATCTTCCCCACCCAGGGATCAAACCCAGGTCTCTTATGTCTTCTTCATTGGCAGATGGGCTCTTTACCACTAGTGCGACCAGGGAAGCCCTAGTCATTTATTATATGTTTCCTCTAATGATGTAGTAACTAAGAGTTATTGAGCATTTATTCTCTGCCAGGTACTGCTCTAAGCCATTTACACACAGTAACTCTGACGGGAGGGAGGTACCCTCTTACTGACAGGAAAACTGACGCTCAGAGAGGCAGGCTGGTTGCTTAGCCAAGGTTCCAAGCACTGCAGTGCTGGGCACTTCATTGGATGCTATGGAGAGAAAGGCATCACCAGGTATTTTCAAAGTAATATTCACCCAACCTAGGAAGCTTCCTTGCAATGATGAGGCTGAAGAGTTTCCTTTCTGTCCTATCCTTATTCCCTCTGATTTTCCCATTTTATCCCAGCTCTTGCTGTTACTTGGAATTTCCCCTTGCCACAGATCTCAGCTTTCCCCTTCTGACCCTACCTCTTTCCCTGCTCCCTCCTTCCTCCACCTACACACAGCAGAGATCCCTCCTCCATGTCACCCTAGTGACCAAGTTGTGGGGGCCTGAGGGGAGGGAGAAGGGTGTGTAGATTCCACACAGATGCTGTCTCCCCAGGTGCTGGCACCATAGTGTTGACTTCATTGTTATGTTGCCATGGATTTTCAGGAGAGGACATCTCCACAGGCTCTGGTTGGGGCAGGACTCAGGAAATGAATGCTGGCGTCCTTGGGGTGAATGAGGGAGGCTTGACAAGACCCCACCCTCTGCTGGACCTTCTCAGAGCCTGAGACTCTCTGCTCAGGTCCTGCCTCTTGCTTACTCTGGGTCATTCCTTGTTTCAAGGCTGGGGTGGCTCTGTGGGTTCTGGCTCTTAAGAGGAATTGGGCAGGGGTCTGCTCTGGGGACAGGCTGGATCTCCTCACTAGATCTGGAGGTAGGCCTGATGGGCTTCCTGGAAGGAGTGACCCCTGCAGAGGACGGGGGACCCTGGAGGGTTCCTAATCGGCCCTGCTGGTCTCTCTCCCCTTAAGCTCATCCTCCAGGGTCTGGAGGTGTCTGCACTTCAACACCAAGGTCCCTCTGGACCCCTCCCAGGCACTTCTGGTCAGTGAGGTGGAATGAGTCCAGTGGTGTGTCTTCCTAAGCAGGAAGACTGTCTCACTACAGGCCTGACCTCCATGTCAAAGACCTCTTGAGTGGGAGAGGAATCGTTTCCTGGGCAGGGGCTTGTCAGGATCCCACTATGATGCTTGCTGTGCTTAGCTCTTGGCATGAAAAACTGGTATTTGATCCAGGCCACCAGCCTGGCTGAAGGTGTGAGCCTTGGGTACACCCCTTTCTTGGGAAGGGAGCCCTTCTTCCTCACCCCAATTCCATGCATTAAATTCCACCTTTACCTGTTGACTGAAAACTCAAATCCCACCTCTTTCTAAAGCCTCATTTCCCAAATTCTGGGGATCTAGAGATCTGGAAGATTGCTATCCCTCCACTGACCACTAGCACTGCCCTGCCCTGGACTTGGAGCTCATGGGAAGTATGAGCTGTGTCCTTTATCTCTGCTTGGCTCTCAGAAGGTGCTTGATCAAATGTCTTCATTCTTGTTTTTGTTTGGAGAACATTTTCTGCTTGGCCCCCAGCCTCGTTTTTAGGGCCAAAACAATTAGAATTGCAAGAGTCTCTGTTTCACCTGCCTCTTTGGCTCTGGCAGGAAACTGGGCTTCGTGGAGCAGCTGGTGCCCAGGCAGCTCTGCATCCTCCTGTCCTTGACCCTGGGTGGATGCCCCGCCTCTGCCCGGGCTCTGCTGCCCCACTGCGGTCTTTCTGCCCTGGCTTCTGGTTCTGCTGCTCTGGCTGCAGTTTCTGCTCTCTCTGCTTTGCTCTCTGCTTTTCCTGCTTCTGCCACCACACCGCTGTCTTCCTTCTATTACCCCTCCTTCCTCCGGTCTCTCCTTCTCCATCTCCTCCTCCTTTCTTTTCTTCCTCTTCCTGTTTCTCTCACTTCAGTTTCTGCTCTTTTTCTGCTTGGGTGGCTCCTGCTTCTCATGCTTTCCTTCCCCCTTTTGCTTTTCCTTCTTTCTCCTCTGACAATTTTTTCAGCAGCTGTGGCTTTGGCTTGAGCTTCTACTTTCGGGACTTGGGCTCTTCCCACGTCTGTTCCTTCTCCTGCTGCTTCTACTCTGGAGACTTCTCCTTCTCTCTCCTCCTTCTCTCCTCCTCCCTCCCTCATCTTCTGTCTCTTTCTCTGCTTCTTTCACTTCTGCTTTTACTTCTGCTTCTTAAGCATCTACTCCTATTTCTTCTACTTCTGCCTTGGCAACCGCTTCTGCTTTTTTCCCCTACAATTGCTGCTGCTTCCTGTTCTACTGCTTCTTCTCCTCTTCCTCTTTCTCCTTCTTCCTCTTCTTCTGCTGCTTCTGCTTTTTCTGCTTATCTTTTTCCGCTCTTCCTCCCCCTCCTGTTCCTCCTCTTCCTCCCTCTCCCCGCTCCTCCAGCTCCTCCTCCACTTCCTTCATTCCATCTCTTCCTCCTGTGCCTCCTCCTCCTCTAACTCCTTCTTCCCTTACCTATTCTCCTCCTGTTCAGTTTTGAATGTGCCAAGTGTATGATGCCTATGAGACATTCTTTCTTTAGAGTTTCCCAGTGCTCTCTAAGAGCTCCAAATTTCTGGCAGACTTGGAACTGGCTAGTCAGCCTCCAGTACGGTCTCTTTGTGCGTGGGTGCTAAGTCGCTTCAATAGCGTCTGACTCTTTGAGACCCTATGGACTGTAGCCCAACCAGGCTCCTCTGTCCATGGGATGCTCCAGACAAGAATACTGAAATGGGTCGCCATGCCCTCCTCCAGGGGGTCTTCCTGACCCAGGGATTGAACCCTTGTCTCCTGTGTCTCCTGCATTGCAGGCAGATTCTTTACAGTTGGACCACTGGGGAAGCCCCACAGTCTCTTTAGTAAGTGACAAATATTAACAAGAAGTTCTCACAAGGAGATAGTGCTCTATAATTCAGTTCAGTTCAGTTCAGTCACTCAGTCATGTCCGACTCTTTGCAACCCCATGAACCACAGCACGCTGGGCCTCCCTGTCCATCACCAACTTCCGGAGTCTACCCAAACTCATGTCCATTGAGTTGGTGATGCCATCTAACCATCTCATCCTTTTCTTCTCCTGTCTTCAATCTTTCCCAGCATCAGGGTCTTTTCAAATGAGTCAGTTCTTCACATCACGTGGCCAAAATATTGGAGTTTCAGTTTCAGCATCAGTCCTTCCAATGAACACCCAGGACTGATTTCCTTTAGGATGGACTGGTTGGATCTCCTTGCAGTCCAAGGGACTCTCAAGAGTCTTCTCCAACACCACAGTTCAAAAGCATCAATTCTTTGGTGCTCAGATTTCTTTATAGTCCAACTCTCACATCCATACATGACTACTAGAAAAACCATAGCCTTGACTAGACTGACCTTTGTTGACAAAGTAATGTATGCTTTTTAATATGCTGTCTAGGTTGGTCATAACTTTCCTTCCAAGGAGTAAGTGTCTTTTAATTTCATGGCTGCAATCACCATCTGCAGTGATTTTGGAGCCCCCAAAATAAAGTCAGCCACTGTTTCCCCATCTATTTGCCATGAAGTGATGGGATCGGATACTCTATAATTAACTCAATATTTAAAAACTCCTTAGTTTGTTTGATGCTTATAGTACTCACAATGAGTAGAACAAGGGAACCAAGGCTCAGAAAGTTTCCATACTTCCCCAAGCCACACAGAAAGTCACAGAGCTTTGATAAGAACTTAAGGCTCCACTCTCCACCAGAGTTTACTGTAGGGTCTAATATTTTTGCTTGCTTGTTTGTTTTAATTTTAAAAAATTATTATTTTGGGCTCTGCAGGTCTTTGTTGTTGAGGAGGCCTCTCTAGTTGCGGTGCATTAGCTTCTTATTGTGGTGGCTTCTCTTGTTTCCGAGCATGGGCTTCAGGGAATGTGGGCTTTAGTAGTTGTGGCACATGGGCTCAGCAGTTGTGGCTCCCAGGCTCTAAAGCACAGGCTCAGCAGTTGTGGCACACGGGCTTAGTTGCTCTGTGGCTCTATAGGATCGTTCCCAGTCAGGGATGGAACCTGTGTCTCCAGCTTTGACAGGCAGATTCTTTACCACTGAGCCACCAGGGAAGCTCCTGCTTATTCGTTTTTAAATAGACTTTACTTTTCAGATAAGTTTAACATGCTTGTGCTCAGTTGTGTCTGACTCTTTGTGACCCCGTGTACTGTAGCCCTCCAGGCTCCTCTGTCCATGGGATCTTCCAGGCAAGAATATTGGAGTGGGTTGCCATGCCCTTCCTGACCCAGGATCGAGCCCCCTGTCTCCTGAGTCTTCTGCATTGCAGGCAGATTCTTTACCGCTGAGCCATCGGGGAAGCCCAGGTAAGTTTATGGTTCGTAGCAAAATTGAGTGGGAAGTACAGAGAGTTCTTACAGACCGGGCCTTATATTTTAACAAAACTTAAAAAGTCCTTTTGTATCCAGGATTTCACTTGTTTAAGAAACATGTAGAGTTCAGCCCAGAGAGAGAAGGGATTTGGCCATGGTCACGTAGCAAGGTAATGACATCTAACTGGGGTGAGGGCCCCAGCATCTTGTCCAAGGTCTGGGAAGGGGCTGGTGTCATTCAGAAAAGCAATGGGGTGGTGAGTGGTAATGGTTGGCTTCAGGTCAGTTTTTCTTCAATACGTCACCAGCCTCTCTCACTTAGGTCCTGGCATGGGAGACACATCCAGATCTGGTTCTACAAGCCCTCCTATCCTTAAGGAAAATTCTAGTGACTCCAATTCAGGGCATAAAACCAATAAGCACAGGAGTAGCTTTTCAAGAAAGATTCAGTTGAGAGGTTGAAAGTGCCACAAGGCCACAGGACAATTAAGAGTGTGCTGGGCTCCGAACTCTGAGCAGATGTCATTCTGGTTGGGAGCCAGGCTCTGGGAATAGGAACTCTGGCCCTTCTGTACCAGTCCTGGCAGGGCCTCGCTAGGCAGCTGGTCTCCAGCCAGTAGCTCCCTTCCACTGCCAGTGTTGAATGGAAATGGATTTTGGCAAAATTCACATCTCGCCTTTTGAGAATGAGTAGGAGTGGCCCCCACATATGGGAAGTAATAAATTATCCATCAGCCCCATGAGGGCAGGCCTAACCTGCTTTTACCAATCATTATATCCTGTTAAAGAGAAAATGATTCAGTGATATCTGTTAGAGAATAATCAGGCAGTCTTTCTTCAGGGAGACCAACATGATAGGCAAAGGTACTATTCAAAAAAATAATTTTGCAATGGGGAGAGAGATTGGCCTCAATTCTAAATACGGCATGGGTGAGGGAGAGTTTATAACTGATGAACGGGGTGGGAATCGATATATAGAATTATTAAGAGGAAATATTGGGGATAAGTGGGGTTCTGGCCAAACAGCCTCAACAGGATTCTTGCTAAAGGCAGACCAGGCTCATCAGATATCAGCTGGGAGGTGGTGGAGGATAAGTACAATTCTGATCACCAATTCTAATGGGTGGTGTCCTCCCTGCCTTCACCCCAAGCG
The DNA here is from genome assembly GCA_935064755.1 of Tragelaphus eurycerus. Classification (NCBI taxonomy): domain Eukaryota; kingdom Metazoa; phylum Chordata; class Mammalia; order Artiodactyla; family Bovidae; genus Tragelaphus; species Tragelaphus eurycerus. The sequence goes on along the minus strand of CAKXYN010000018.1, from coordinate 25,425,410 downwards.
GTTCTCTGACAGCAGCTGGGTGTCCTACAATTCAACTCAGTTCTGACACCATCTCCCTGGAGACAGCATCAAATTCCACAGGTTAAGGGCTCAGTCCCACAAGACTGCCCTTGACTTCAGATGTCAGTCACCTGGGCTTGTGACTGGCTGGCTGTAAATCAGAGGTTCTGCCATCCCTCCTTCACTGGAGTGGCTCACAGAACTCAGAGAAATGTATTACTGCATTACTGGTTTATTATGAAAGGATGTAATTCAGGGAGAGTCAAATGGCAGAGGTGCATAAGCAGGGTGTGAGGAAGGGGAATAGAGCTTCCACATTCTCTCCAGGCACCCCCTCCACCCAGCACCAACCAGGAAGCTCTCTGAACCCCGGCCTCTGGGATTTTTAGGGAGTCTTCCTAGGCATGATTGATTTCACCAGTGGTCACTCGTGATCAATTCAATGTCCAGCCCTTCTCCCCCGGTTCTCACCCTTCAGTTACATGATCTGTACCCCTAGCAATCAGCCCCCATCCTTAGGTGATTCAAAAAGTCAACACATTAACATCAACTCAGGTATGGTTGAAAGGGGTTTGTTATGAATATTATGATACCTTTATATCTCATCATTTTGAAAGTTCCAAGGGTTTTATGTGCTCTGTGACAGAAATGGTGAGCAAGATCAAATATATATTTCTAATTGTAAGTCATAATATCACAATAATAGACATTAGACATCTGATTAGACATCTAGAATGATCAGACATGAAGGATGAGTGAAAATGTTAGTCACTCAGTCATGTCTGACTCTTTGTGACCACATGGACTGTAGCTCTCCAGGTTCCTCTGTCCATGGAATTCTCTAGGCAAGAATACTGGTGTGGGTAGCCATTCCATTCTCCAGGGGATCTTCCCAACCCAGGGATTGAACCCGGATCTCCTGAGTTGCAGGCAGATTCTTTACTGTCTGAGGCACCAATGAAGGCTGAGGGACTCTAGCTAAACTGACTTAGCAGGATTCTTGCTAAAATTAGACAATGCAGAGACAAACAAGGAAGTTAAAGAGACAATTTTTGTCAATTCTCAGGCTAAAACCAGTACTGAGCAGATAACAGGTACTTAAAAGTATTTGTTTATTGCTACCTCCATGCCAAAGCCAAGGAAGGAGGTTTCACTACTCCCTAACATTTCCAACTCCAGCATTTTTATGTTTGTAGGACTCCTGGTGGGTTCTGATTTTAAGAGCCTGGTATTTGGGGTGGGAGTGGAGCATCAAGAATAACAGAATAACAGCTTCCCCAGTCAGGATTGAGTTTAGAGGTTGGCCAGAGGATAAAGGCGGGGAAGGCAATGGTACCCCACCCCAGTACTTTTGCCTGGAAAATCCCATGGATGGAGGAGCCTGGTAGGCTCCAGTCCATGGGGTCGCTAAGAGTCGGACACGACTGAGCGACTTCACTTTCGCTTTTCACTTTCATACGTTGGAGAAGGAAATGGCAACCCACTCCAGTGTTCTTGCCTGGAGAATCCCAGGGACAGGGGAGCCTGGTGGGCTTCTGTCTGTGGGGTCGCGCAGAGTTGGGCACGACTGAAGCGACTTAGCAGCAGCAGCAGCAGCAGAGGATAAAGGAAAGGAGGTAGCTTCAAAGGAGAGGGGGAAGCTGGCCAAACCTTGGGCTTACGGCAAGGAAGGAAAGGAGACCTCAGAGAGCCCTTTGGACATGGGAAGAGGGCCTAAGGCTGTAGAGGTAAAAGGGCTGGTGGAAGCAATCTTGTCATTTAGCCATTCACCAAACATGAGCATTCCTCCTCTTTGTGATGAATTCCATAGGAAAGTATTGCATCCTTGTGGGGAGAAAAGGCTCCTCCTGCATCAGTTCTTTTCAGGAAGTCCTTTGAAAGCATGGCTTTACAATCCAGGTGTGCAAGTGCCAAAGGCACAGCATGCCACTGTTGCAGTGCCCTCCCTGAAAAGAGCAATCTTTGGGGCTCCACTAGGACCACGTCTGCCTACTAATAAGAACCAGCTCCCAGGCACACTGATCACGGCTGCGGTGTGGTGAAGAGGAAGGGCATGGCTGCTCAGAGGTGGGCATCTCCAGAGGAGGTGGCAGGGCTGCCCCTGGAAGGGTAGGGTGGAGCTGGCTGTGGGGAGGGCAGTATCATCAAGGCGAGGAGGCAGCAGTGCCACGTGTGGACTGGTCCTCCCCTCTGACTTGAGTGGGAAGTGGCAGCCGAGGTTGGGATCTCAGCCTGGGCTATCAGGTATTTCTGTGTCCTTCTTTTTGATCTTTTCTGACTTTGAGGGGAGAGGTTGAGTTAATCATGCTCTCTAGTTCATGACACATGATCATCATTGGTCCAGACAAATTCTCCGTTTCAGTGATTCAGTTCCATTTTCCCATCCATAAGCCATTTGCTTTAGTATGCTTGATATCTTTGGTTCTGTTTGTATATGTTCTTATAGAAAGTGCATGGTTGTTGAGTTGTGTAAAAAACACATTATTCTAACATATGTAAATGAGTTGGATTTTCCCCGTCTCATTCCGCTTCTGATGTTTTATTTGGCACTATGGTTTTAAGATCCAGCCATCCCTCCACGTGTGCCTCTGGACATAGCACTGCATGAAGCCAACCCACTACATTCTGCTTCTCTGTCCCCCAGGGGTGGATGAGAGATGCTGTTGGGCATGCTGGTGTCTTCACAGGATTACCACAAGCTCATCAGTCAACAAGAAACCTGTGAGTTCAGTGGGCTGTGTCCAAACAGAGTGGAAGTGGCTATGACTTCAGTTCCCTAGGGACCTGCAAGGCTGCTTGCTGGGTATCCATGTTCACAGTAACCATGTAATGTGGCGACACACAGGACAAATATTAGGTCTCTTCGGGCTTTGCAAAGACAATGTGTTCTTTATGCATAAGAGGAAGTTTAGGAAGCAAAGCCAGGATGTCTGTTTTCCTGAAAGTCGCCTGTGAGTAAACATGGCCTTTGATTTGATGTGGGGACAGGATTGGAGGAGGGGTATGAAATTGGAAAAGTGTGTGTGTGTGAGAAAGAGAGGGTGACTGGGCCAGAGAGGAGAGTGGAAGAGGGAAAGAGCATGATTAGGGAAGACTATCTTCCTTCCCTCTTACCTAGCCAGTCTCACCATGACTTAGAGATAACCTGGGGCTGGTTTCCAAGTAAAGCTCTTCTAATGGAAGAGCTTGCAGAGTAAGCTGTTGTTCTTACTTTAACAGGGTTGGCTCCTGTCTGTGCTTCCTATATTTCAGGAGAATTTGGTTTTGATTTGGGGAAATAACTACATGCATGTACAGTCCAGAGGGTTTATTTTTCCTGCATCAGTATGTCTGTTCTTCTGATGCTGCACAGGGACTTGGGCAACCTGAGGTTCTGTTTTGCTTCTCAAATCCTTCTTTCAGGCTGGCCAGGGTGGCCCTGCCTACAGGCTGGATGTGGTAAGAGAGGGTGGGGGAATCATGAGGAGCAGTCATGGGATTCCAGGCATTTCCTCCTCCAGTTCTAAGATCTAAGAGTGAAGGCTAGATTGAACACATCAGAATTCCTGGGAATCCCCAATTTACCTTGATTGACTAATTCTTTGCACGCAAGACACATTGCTCAGACAACTCTATCAGGATAGAGTGGTTAATAGAAAGGATTAGAGTGGTTCCACAGTTGTTCTGATGCAGAGGGCAGGGCCATATTGATATCAAGCATTTGAGATTCATGGAGCCTTGGGCTTGCTGTTCCTAGAAGGGTTATTCCCATTTTTTTCACCACTGCACCACAACATCTAGTATAGTGCTGGCACAGACCTTATTTTGGCCCATAAGACCCTGTACCTTTGGGTAATTTCCGTTTTTCCCATTGCTCAAGATGCTCCAGCTCAGTTGGCATTTCTGGAACTCTCACGTAACCTGTTGCAGTCCTGCCTCAGGACCTTAGCACCTGCTGTAACTGCTTCCTGGGACTCTTTACCCCTCAGATCTCTAAATGACTGGCTCCTTGTCATCATTATGGTCCCAGCTATAGCATCAACTTTTCAGGGAAGCCTTCCCTGACAATCCCAGCTAAAGGGCCCTCTCTTTACCTCCCTGACCTGACCATTCTCTATCCCCTTACTCTGTTGTGTTTTCTTGGTAGCACTTGCCATTCTGTCAAATTCTCTTATTTATATAATCATTTTTAGCACTTATTGTCATCTCTCCCTCTGGACCACACACTCGGTGAAAGCAGGGATGTTACCTGGCCTGCCACTGTTTCCCCAGGGCTGATGCCACGCTTCATGTACAGTATGTGCTAGCTAAATAAGCATTTGACAAATCAGTCAATGAATGGATGTGAATGAATGAATAAGCCAGCTGAATGGGAAGCAGCGCAGTGGAAAAGAATCAGGACCAGGGAAAGGAAAGGAAACACTTAGCGGGAAGTCCTTGCTCTTTTCACAGGAGCCATTGATTCTGCAAAAGCCCCCTCACCTCTGTGAGTGGTAGCTTCCTCATCAGAAAATTGGAGATGACAATACATGGACTCTGTGCCTCACCAGACTGAGGGGAGGATGCAAGAGCTTCTACTGGTGTAAAGCCCCGCCCACTGGTAGAGGTTGCAGAGGTGCTCAGTGGGGACACACATCTCCAGCTGGGATGTAGAGGAGCTGCATGGTTTGGCTGCCTTGCGTGTTTCTGTTTTTATATCGGGAAGCCAGGGAGAGTTTCCTGGGCACCATTAGATGCCCAGAACTCCCAGTGACTGGGGTCTGCACAGGAGGTGGGGCCTGATCTCTGATTTAATTGGAGACAGTGTGCAATGCTGGCCAACTCTATTAGTCATATGTCTAATGAGCTGAAATGGAGCAAGTCTGAATAAAATCCATTAACAATAGCCATATTTACACTTCTATTGTCATATACACCATTTGTTGGTTTAAAAGAAGCTGATTTTAATTAGAGTCATTATTTCTGTCTGAGAGAAAGATACAGAATCTGCATTTTAAAGGTATGTGTGCATGATCACAGCTGAAGAGGACCCATGCCTGTACTTGGTGGGTGTTTCTCAGAACCAGTCATTCTCAGAATGGTAGAATTTTTACTAATTCTGGGAAAGAAGTAGTTTCACTCTAGAGCAGTAGAGAAGACTCCAGGAACTATGTTTGCTAGAGTCTTCTTTCTTCATTTTAACTGTTGTTTTAATACACCAGGATCCTGAATCCTTGGGGAGACAGGACCAGAAGAATCATAAGGAGGAGAGTGAGCAGGCCAGGCTCGAGCCTCACAGGCTGAGATGAGTATGGCATTTTCTGGGTACTGCAAGGAGGTTGGCCTGAAAGGAAATGGGAGATGCTGTTGGGAGGATATGGCAGACGCACTGAGTGCCAACTCGAGGAATGTTGTAGTACATTGTACTTTTCAAAGATTGCTGCCACTTGTCCAGCTTGCATGCTCGTCAGAAAATGTGACCTTGACCCCATGTACCTTCTCCTCTTGAGCCTGGAAAAGCCTGCCTTAACCCCTAGAGTGTGGCAGAATGGATGTCATGTGAATGCCAAAGCTATGTCACAAAAATTCCAAGCACCTCCAGTTTTCTCTCTTGGGGCATTTTCTCTCAGAACCCCATCACTATGCTCTGCAGAGGCCCAAACTCACGTGGAGAAGCCATGCACAGGTGTTCTAGCAACCACCCAGCTGAGGGGCTCGCTGATGGCCAGCATCCATCACTAGACACATTGGTGAAGATGACTCTGAATACTTCCAACTGCTAAGTAACACTTCCCACCCCCATCTTCATGTCTTCTCAGATAAGGCCTCAGATACTCTGGAGCAGAGATAAACGACTCTGGTCAATCCTTGTTGAAATTCCTACATGAGTGTGTGTGCTAAGTTGCTTTAGTCATGTCTGACTCTTCATGAGCCTATGGACTACAGCCTGCTGGGCTTGTCTGTCCATGGAATTCTTCAGGCAAGAATACTGGAGTGGGTAGCCACGTCCTCCTCCAGGGCATCTTCCCAACCCAGGGATTGAACCCGCATCTTCTGCAACTCCTTCATTGAAGGCGGATTCTTTACCACTGAGCCACCAGGGAAGCCCTGAAATTCCTAACTCTCACTCCATGTAATATACTGGTTATTTCATGCCATCCCCCAGATGGTCTCAGGGGGTGGTTTGTTGTACAGCAGAGTCATTGGAACAAACCCACACTTCAGTGGGAAGCTATTAAAGGATGAAATAGAAAGACATGCTTAGGGAGTCCCAGGAATCATCACTGAGGTTATCTCTGTTTTCATGGATAAACGCAGGCAGGTGGTATCGAGATTGCCATCTCTCTTTACAGGTAAGGAAACCGAGACGCAGAGACTCAGCACCTCAAGGCTCTGCAATGAGTAAGTGGCAGATCAAGCCAGTAGGCCCCACACCCAGCAAAGCAGCATCTAAACCCTCCTGCTGCATTCACCTCAGCCCTTCCCTATCTCCTGTCTCCCCGATAGATAAGGAAGCTGGCCAGAGTCCTGATGCCTTGTTCAAAGTCCCTGGAGCTCGAGAACAACACCCAGTGACTCAGAATTCATCCTGCTGGGCACCCAGAGGACTTCCAGGGACATGAACTTCTCTGTTGACTACAGTTAGCCTGGTGTCTTAGGTCCACCATGACGGTGATCATGTCATAGTTTGTCTAGACTAACTCCTCACTATACCAGTGGGCAGGAGCAGAGTCTAGCCATTCTTGAAGGCCCATCCCACCTGCCATCCCCTCAATAAAGCCTTCCCTGACGTCCCCACCATGAGTAGCTCATCACCCTCCTCTTGAGCTCCAATAGCACTTTGTTCCTGTATCTATTGGAGTACATTTCCTATATATGAACAAGTTCCATTCCAAGAGCGTGTTCATAAGTCCAACCAAGTTAGCCTAATACGATCAGTATATAGTATTGTACTGTAATAGGTTTATAATACTTTGCATACAAATAATACATAACAAACAAAAAATAAACATTTTTAATCATCAGTGCAGTACCTTGAAAAGTACAGTACAACAGCTGGCATCCAGGAGCTGGCATTGAGTGAACAGGCGAGAAGAGCTACTGACTGGAGGAGAGTCAGTGGGAGATGGTTGAGCTGAAGGATTGTCAGCAAGAGGAGACAGAGGGCAAGCTGCAGTTTCACTGATGCCTGACATTGATAGAATGCTTGTTTGCCTCTTTGAAAGTTCACAGCTTGAAAGTTTGTTTATAGGGGACCTAGTACTTTGGCCACCTCATTCGAAGAGTTGACTCAGTGGAAAAGACTCTGATGCTGGGAGGGATTGGGCAGGAGGAGAAGGGGACGACAGAGGATGAGATGGCTGGATGGCATCACCAACTCGATGGACGTGAGTTTAAGTGACCTCCGGGAGTTGGCGATGGACAGGGAGGCCTGGCGTGCTGCAATTCATAGGGTCGCAAAGAGTTGGATACGACTGAGCGACTGAACTGAACTGAACTGAACTATATATTACATGGAAGTATCTTTGCTTACTTGTCCAGAGATTAGTGCTGTCCACTGGGTATTTAGCTGGCCTCTTGCTGGAACACTTACACATGGTCTTTACATGTCATCTCTCCTCATTAGCAATAACAAATAAATATTTATGAACCAGAAACACATCTGCAATTTCATCCAACTAGTTAGAGAATGTAAGTATGTCTGAGGGGAGAGGAGCAGGGCAGGTGAGTAGGTCTGGAGGTGAAGAGAGAGGGAGGGAAGTGGGCGTTCAAACTAGATGACTTCTTAGTCCTGAATTCTTCTGGAATGTTTCACATGATCTACCCAATAGCAGGCTCTCTGTCAGTGCACCCTGACAGAAAGTTATGTGCCCAGCACAGGGCTAAGTCAGGGCCATACGCAACAGACCTGGCCAGGGCCAAGTGTGCCCAGGACGACCTACAGAGGCCGGGTGGGTCTCTTCTCGTGGTTCCAGTGCTGATCTGCATACAAGCCAGAAGGCCTATGGCAAATCTCAGCCAGACCACTCGCTTCAGTGAGCATTTGATGAGCATCTACCTGCTGCCGTTTGCCGCCAGGTAGCAGCAGGGCATAAAGGAATAAGAACCCATCTCCCTACAGGAGCTTACTCATAACTTGGAAACATTTTTAAAATTGATTTTTGGCTGTGCTGGGTCTTTGTTGCTGTGTGCAAGCTTCCTTTAGCTGCAGAGATGGGGGGTCGCTTTTTGCTGTGGTGTATGTCACAGTGGCTTCTCTTCTTGCCAAGCATGGGCTCTAGGTGTGAGGGCGTCAGTAGTTTTGGCACACGGGCTTAGTTGCCCTGTGGCATGTGGAATCTTCCCTGACCAGGGATCAAACCCATGCCCCCTGCAATGGCAGGCAGAATCTTAACCACTGGACTGCCATAGAAGTCTCAATAACTTGGAAATTTTTGTAACTTCTCTTTGGCTTATTTTTTTTTTATCTGTAAACATTGAGCAAATGTGAAAACATTTTGGCTGGTGGGCATGTGGCACGCTATGTATTCTGGTTGAAACCAAATGTTCTCACCCCTCCCCGTCAGACCCTCATTCCACATATTTCCCTTTCTCAGGAGGGTGGCCAAGAAGCAGATCTTTGGGAAATCAAGAATTGTTAGGACAGTCGCCAAGCCTGGCCGGCAACATTAAAAGCACTAAAAACAAGTGAGCTTCCAGAATGAAGGAATTAAGAAGAAAGGGTCTGAATTCAGAAGAAAGGGCCTGAATTCAGAGGGCGATGAAGGAAAACTGTAACAACTAGTCAGATTCCTTACTAAACTCTTATTTTTTTTTTTTTTTTTCGAGAAGCTCAAATCACTTGCCAGGTCACTCTAGGACATGGCGCTTCTTCCCAGCTTCTGTGATGGTCAACGGTCAGCCCAGGGGATGGGGGCAAGGGACTTGACCACAGCAGCCAGTGGCTTCAGGGACAGTAGAAAGAGCTCTGGGAAGAGCAGAGAAGGGGGAACCTGTGTGGGGGCCCCATCTTTGGATAATTCACTTTCTTGTCACAGTCTTTGCTCTCCATAACATGAGGGGGCCAGCCACGGGGGCCAGCCACAGGCATCAGCCTGGCCCTGCTCCCTCTCCCTGCCTCTGAGCCTGCCACCTTCCCTCCCCAGCCCCCAGGCTCCCATGGACACCCCTCCCCACTCTGCTGTCTCCTCTACTCCTCTTCCAAAACAGAGCCTCACTGTGAGTCATCCCTCTTCTCAGGCCACAGCTGACCCTTCCCCTCCCCAAATGCTGCTTCCTCTGGCTCTTGGCAAGTCTTTCCTTCCTGTGCATCCTGAATACCAGAGCCCAAAGGCACTTTAGGGGTAGGGTACTTTGGTGCCATCCTCACTGGCTGCTCCACTCGGATCTTTTTCCATATTAAGCTTGGGCTCACCTCAAGCCAACTAAGGCAGATATCCGGTGTCTTCTAAAAGCTCCCCTGGTCGCTCAAAGGTGCAGCCAGGGCTGAGAACTAAAGGTGGCCAGAACTCAGTCCATGTGGATTCAAATGACCTCCTCCTTTCCTAGAAAAAAACTCGTGGCCCTTCCAAAACCACTTCCTGGCATCTCCTGGGTTTGGTTTACTTTGGTCTCTTTTTATTCCTTTTCTTCTTAAAAATTTTGCACCTAAAGTCCAGAGGGCTGAGTTAATGCTATTCTCAGTTCCTGTTGTGTTCATATTTGGACTAAAGGAAATTATCTTCAGGTCCCTCTCTATTCCCTTTCTTTACCTAGAGAGCATCATTTTTTGTTTTATTTTATTTATTACTTTTTTTTTTTTAATTTTTGTTTGTGTTTTGAGACCACCATTTTAATGTGCTTATGTTTATCTTTCTACTTGAATATGTTCTGGCAAAAGGTGTATTCTTTCGCAAAGATGTGCTTTTACTTGTGTAAGTCACATGTTAACATGGCTTGTTCTGTATCAGCAACTTGTCTTCCTGACACTCCACATTTGCCTTTTCACGCAGGCCAACCAGCCTATTCATGAGTTTCTTCCCTGAACTCACCATTCCCCTTTCTGAGAGAGATGAGACAGGTCAGCCTCCAGGCCAAGAAATGTTGTGGGGTGTGTACCTGTCTTCCCATCCATTAGCCCTGTACTGGGAGTCCAACAGAGAGACGGGTGGAGGAGCTCCCTGTTTGCTACATATTGCTGGGCTCAACCTCCACCCAGGACAGAGGCACTGGATTCAGAGTCCTAGGAGGCTGTGGTCTGTGTGTTAGCATCTGACAAACTGCTGACCTGCTCACCTTGTCCCATTGGCCCTGGTTTCACAACTGCTAATGTGGTGTCCCAAGTTTCTGGTCACTACATCTATTATCAGATCTCGCAACAGCCCCAGAGCACCATTCTGCACACCCTGAGCACCCTGGGGGGCTGCTGATCAGCTCCCTTGCGCACACACAGGGACAAGCAGTAGCCTGGTGCCCTGATCCACAGGTGCTAATGTCCTCCGTCCTAAGGACTGGAGCTGACGGGATCTTGTCACAGCGGAGCCTGGTGCTGAGACCCGGTGCTGAGCTGTGTTTCCGACCATCTGACTTGATCTTGAAAGGACTGCATTTTCCAGCCACTTGCTGGTAGATTCCGGCTTGGGGCGTGTTTCCTGGAGCTGGCTGTCTTGTTAACCCCAAACTGCTAGCTTTGGCATCCAGCTGGATAGGTTTTATGATCAACAGAGCACACAGTCACACTGAGCTGGAGCAAATGGATTATCCTTGGTCTTTTTATGCAAAAACAAAACCACAAGGTTTCTGAGTTTGTGTTTGGAGCCATGCATCTGGGCAAAAGGGTGGTGTGTTAGAGGCCGCCCAAGTGCCTTTTCCTCTTGCAGAGCGGAAGCTGAGGCCACAGGAATTTGCTCAGGGTGATAGAATTGGCACAAGACCCCCCAGTAGAACCCAGGTGTCCCAAAGCCCAGACTGATTTGTCCATGCACCGGCCTCTGCTCTGTATTTGGTCACTCCCAGGGTGTGTGTCCTCATCAGGGTGATGACCAGATGCTTTGCAGGACAGCCACAGCCTTCTCTCCTGTGTTGACTGGTTGAGCACAGGTCACAGAGCATGGACCATCCTGCCCTGTGCTTTTGTCCTGGCCTTGCCTGGGATGAGCTGTATGAATTAGGACATGATTTCAATTTTTGAGCTTCAGTTTCTAACATCAGGAAAAAGGGATAACAATAGCTATAACATTTGCATCAAGAGTCTTAAAATATTTATACGCTTTAACCCAGTGATCTGATTCTAGGCACTTAACCTGTAAAAGCAACTGAAAATGTATTTTAAAAAGCTTTATGCTCAAAAATGTCCATTGCCATTACATATTATGTCTATGCAGACCTTTTTTGATAGCATGGGGAAATGTTTATGTTATGCTGAGTGTAAATTTTTTTTTTTTAAAGAAGAAATAAACCAAAAGTGACTGATTGCTCAGAGGGTGGGCTTATGAATAATTTTTTTCTTATTCTTTTCTGTACTTCCCAAAAATTTTTACAATGATATGCATGACTTTTATAAGCAGGAAAAAAATTCTTATATCATTAAGCATCAATAATGAAAGAAAATATTTAAATACCTAACCTGATCTATCTTCTTCTAAGAATTTTCTTCAACGTCTATTATCAGATTTCACAGCAACCCCCAGAGTTAAGAATGACTCTTTCCAAACAAGGATGCTGGGCGGGGAGTCCCCTGGGAAGGGACTTTTCCTACCTGTGACTGGGAACCAGCAAGGGAGCCGAGCTTCTGGCTTGGGTGACAGAGCCCCCATTGTCACTGTGCCCTGCCCCTCAAAGCCACAGTGCAAAACTGATCAAGGAGAGGTGCAGGGTAATTGTTGGGCACTTTTTGAGGTATCTGAGTAGGGCAGATGGCTTCCCACTTGAGACAGCCAAAGGGGAGCCTGAGGTTCTTGACCTCCTTTTCTCCAGCTAAAGCAGAAGAAGGGGAGATGCAGGGATCCCCACAGAGAGGCTGCCTGGGGTCTGGATGACTTGTCCCGGGGCTGTGTCTTTGAGCTCGTAGGTGGGAAGTAAGCGGCATCAGCTGGGGGGGTTGCGGGGGTGCGGAGAGGGTCATGGGTGACAAGAGTCAGACAGAATACTCCACACTGGCACCACTACACAGCCTCAGTCTAGAAGGTAATAGCAACCTGCTTGTCTGAGCCACCAGGGGTGGCTTTGCCGGGGCAGTGGTGCCAGCAAGGGGCAGAAAGTCCACCAAAGGTCCCTGGTGTTTCCATCAGCTTTAATGCCTGCTTCTCATGCATTCTATCCTTCCTTGGAACCTCAGCAGCTTCCCTGGAGAGGATGCAGGCCTGGTGGCCCCGAGTTAGGAGAGCTCAGGCAGAAGATCAGATGTTGTCTCTGAAGCTCCCACAGAGGCTGGCAGGAGGAGGAAGGCAGGTGACTTGGGCTCATGGGCTCACCTGCAGCCAGAGCTCAGGGTCCGGTGTTGGGAAAGGGTGTGTCTCTCCCTCCAGAACCAGGGAAGAGGGCAGAGTTTGGGATTTTGAATGCTCGCTTGAGTAGTGTCTTGGCAATGCACCCTGTCCAGAGAGCACAATTTTGCAGTAGCCCCATCTGTCTCACTATCTCTGGATAAGGTTTTCATTCTCTGGAGCCTCTATCAGAGCCCCTCCAATACATGGGTGGTAGCTGTTGATAATATTGGTGAGGGTGGGAAGGTATTCCCTGGCAAGAGTGGGGAAGATACAGGGTAAAACCTTTTCACGCAGTCCATTTGGCTGGAGTGTGGGGGAGGAGGGCGAGTTGTGGGGAGGAATTTCTAAAAGGGAGGAATGTCAGGTGATGGAAGGTCTGAGACCCTCCCTGGCACTATCACCCTCTGCTGCCTCCCTGAGCTTATGAGGGCAGAATAAGATTCTGGCTAAGGGCATGTGGTGAACACTACGGCAGGGCATCATACAAGAGAGGGGCTTTGGGGCTGACTCAGCTGTTTGCTGAGATGTGACCATCTTTGTTTTCAAACCAACCTGCTCCTGGATGCCTGGGCAGTGCACAGTACTTGCCTGTACTTGTCATCTCAAGTGGAAGATGCAACAGAATCACCTGGGAACTTGTTTAAAATGCAAGTTGCAGAGCCCTTCTCTGAGAGTCTGTTTCAAGTCTGGGGTGATGCCTAGGAATAAGCACTTTAACAATTTCCCTCAAGTGATTCTGATGCATGTGGTGCATGGACCATATTTGTGGATCACTCAGCTGACAGGTTAATCTGACTTGGCTATAGCCAAATATAACTACACAGGGTCCAGAATATATCCTTGGACCATTGCCATCTTATCCCTGGTCCAGAAATTCAACTGAAGCATCTCTACTACCGGCACTAAGGTGTTGCCCCTCTCTCTCTCAGGTACAACTGAGAAGTCCTGTCAAGCATTTCTGCAAGTCCTCATGGAAAGGAGTTCATGTCTTAACAATACTCAATTTGGGGGACCCAAAATATATATAAGTCCTTCCTGCTATGGGTCACCTGGAACCCCAGTGCTCCATGATACTACAAATATCCCTTAACTCTTTCCCAAAACTCTTAATTGTAATAAGGCTGTGGAATTAATGAAAATATCCATTTTCTTTGCTTCTGGTGGAAATAAATCTACTTAGTATGGTGACATTGGGTTGAATGCATTGCAGTAAACATTTATTGCGTTAGACCGAACTAACAAGAAATATACATGCTTACACTTCATTAATCAGTATTTGGGCAAACGAATTACTAATTAATGCACTCAAGCAGGCAATATTGTTCAAAACACATCCTCTGTAAGGGAAGCTCAGCTGGTAAAGAATCCACGTGCAATGCAGGAGACCTTGGTTTGATTCCTGGGTTGGGAAGATCTGCTGGAGAAGGGATAGGCTTCCCACTCCAGTATTCATGGGCTTCCCTAGTGGCTCAGACAGTAAAGAATCCTCCTGCAATGCAAGAGACCTGGGTTTGATCCCTGGGTTGGGAAGATCCCCTGGAGGAGGGGCATGGCAACCCACTCCAGCATTCTTGCCTCGAGAATCCCCAAGGACAAAAGGAGCCTGGTGGGCTACAGTCCATGGGGTAGCAAAGAGTGGGACACGACTGAGCGACTAAGCAAAAACAAACAACAACAACAACAACAAAACCTGGGGGTGTGTGTGTTGAAATGAAATCAGATCAGATCAGATCAGATCAGTCGCTCATTCGTGTCAGACTCTTTGCGACCCCATGAACCACAGCACGCCAGGCCTCCCTGTCCATCACCAACTCCCGGAGGTCACTCAGACTCACATCCATCGAGTCAGTAATGCCATCCAGCCATCTCATCCTCTGTTGTCCCCTTCTCCTCCCGCCCCCAATCCCTCCCAGCATCAGAGTCTTCTCCAATGAGTCAACTCTTCGCATGAGGTGGCCAAAGTACTGGAGTTTCAGCTTTAGCATCATTCCTTCCAAAGAAATCCCAGGGCTGATCTCCTTCAGAATGGACTGGTTGGATCTCCTTGCAGTCCAAGGGACTCTCAAGGGTCTTCTCCAACACCACAGTTCAAAAGCATCAATTCTTCGGCGCTCAGCCTTCTTCACAGTCCAGCTCTCACATCCATACATGACCACAGGAAAGACCATAGCCTTGACTAGGTGAACCTTTGTTGGCAAAGTAATGTCTCTGCTTTTGAATATGCTATCTAGGTTGGTCATAACTTTCCTTCCAAGGAGTAAGCGTCTTTTAATTTCATGGCTGCAGTCACCATCTCCAGTGATTTTGGAGCCCAGAAAAATAAAGTCTGACACTGTTTCCACTGTTTATCCAACTATTTCCCATGTAGTGATGGGACCAGATGCCATGATCTTCGTTTTCTGAATGTTGAGCTTTAAGCCAACCTTTTCACTCTCCACTTTCACTTTCATCAAGAGGCTTTTTAGTTCCTCTTCACTTTCTGCCATAAGGGTGGTGTCATCTGCATATCTGAGGTTATTGATATTTCTCCCGGCAATCTTAATTCCTGCTTGTGTTTCTTCCAGTCCAGCATTTCTCATGATGTACTCTGCATATAAGTTAAATAAACAGGGTGACAATATACAGCCTTGAGGTACTCCTTTTCCTATTTGGAACCAGTCTGTTGTTCCATGACCAGTTCTAACTGTTGCTTCCTGACCTGCATACAGATTTCTCAAGAGGCAGATCAGGTGGTCTGGTATTCCCATCTCTTTCAGAATTTTCCACAGTTTATTGTGATCTACACGGTCAAAGGCTTTGGCATAGTCAATAAAGCAGAAATAGATGTTTTTCTGGAACTCTCTTGCTTTTTCCATGATCCAGTGGATGTTGGAATAGTGACATTTAAAAGAAGAGGTTTGAAACCTTGCTCTGAATATCTAGCTCCTTGTATGTTACCAAGAGAAGGTTCTTTTAAAAATGTAAATGGTTTTACTCACCTTTTCCCCTCTTTTGCTACAAGTGACAACTGTAGCCTCCCAGAGAACAGTCTGTTCCTTGGACATGTTTCAGGGATGTTAATTTTATTCAGCCCAGGGCTGCAGGAAAAACTGATTACTTGTAGGAGAAAGTGTCCACTTCCCATAGCTGCATCTAGGGAGGGCTGAGGGTTGGCCCCTGCTGCCGCCAGCTTTTCTCCTGTTCACATGGGCCAGGCCCATGTGTATCTTCCAGGATCCCTAATTTTACCTGATATGTGGGAAGCTTAAGTAGCTACATTTAAGGTTCAAACATTAGTAGAGGACTCTTGTACTGCCTAAGGATGAGGGATTCACACTCTGTTCGACCCCATAGACAGTAGCCCATCAGGCTCCTCTGTCCCTGGGATTTTCCAGGCAAGAATACTGGAGTGGGTTGCCATTTCCTTCTCCAATGCATGCATACATGATTAAGCACATTTTTTATTGACAGGAAGTGCAGACTTCTGGTGCTCAGTACCAAGGTTCTTTTGGGTTTGGGATACATTGTAAAGGTACCCTTTCTCTTCTTCCTTGGAGATCTCAATATCTCCTCACTTTCATGAGCTTCCCATGGTGGGCGTCAGAATCACCCCTAGAGATTCTGATTGAGTTCAATTAGGCCAGGGATCTGCAAGAAGATCCAACCAGTCCATCCTAAAGGAAATCAGCCCTGAATATTCATTGGAAGGACTGATATTGAAGCTGTGAAGAGCTGACGCATTTGAAAAGACCCTGATGCTGGGAAAGATTGAAGGCAGGAGGAGAAGGGGATGACAGAGGATGAGATGGTTGGATGGCATCACCGACTCAATGGACATGACTTTGAGTAAACTCTGGGAGTTGGTGACGGACAAGGAGACCTGGCGTGGTGCAGTCCATGGGGTCGCAAAGAGTCGGACACAACTGAGCGACTGAACTGAACTAAACTGAGGCCAGCATTTTCCTTTTTGAAATCCTCCATAAGTGACTCTGGGGCTTCCCTGGTGGCTCAGATGGTAAAAAAATCTGCCTGTAATGCAGGAGACCTGAATTCAGTCCCTGGGTTGGGAAGATTCCCTGGAGGAGGGAATGGCATCCCACTCCAGTATTCTTGCCTGGAGAATCCCATGGACAGAGAAACCTGGTAGGCTATAGTCCATGAGCCCACAAAGAGTCGGACATGACTGAGCAACTAACACTTTCACTTTCACTATAGGTGACTTTGAATCACTTCAAAGTCTGAGAACCAGTGACTATATAGGTGGATGATTCTCAGGTTCACACTTTGCCGCCTTCTGCCTTCTGGGGTGTCTGCATCTGATATGTCTAACGGGCATTTCAAACTGGAAGAAGTGGAAGAATTGTGGGAGTCACTCAGCAGCTGCCTTCAACTTGTTCCTTTCTTTCTTTCTTCCAAAATATATCTCAGGTCTATCACCTCCTATACAGAAAATCCTGCCCTTTGTAAACAAAGTCTGACTGTCGCTGGATGGAGAAGCCATTTCTCTGATTCACAAGATTCCCCTTGAGAATTTCTAACCATCGCTCCAACCACAGTGACCTGGGTAAGGGCTTGTTATTCTCCCTGCACGAACACATGCTTCTTCCTTGACTTTGCTCCGGCAGAGACAAAACTGGACTTTTACAAGATTGTTTCACTTAAGACTCAGCAATATCAAGAAGGAAGTAAACACAGGCATAATATAACACAAGGTACCCTGGTATTCAAGGTGGAATTTCTCCCGGAAGCCTGTAGATCCTGCCTCATCCTGGCTCCTCTTCTGTGTCTCTTTGGTGGGCGTTATCTCAGCCCTAGCCAAGCAGAGAATGCACCCATTTCCCTTGACTCTTCAAGTCTCTACTCAAGCAGCCAGAGCAAGGTTCTCCTCCTATGTATGTGCTCCATTTCTGCTTCTTGTCAGGGCACTCATCTCTTTCTCAGATGACTGGTGTTGGAAATAACCACTCCCTTCAGAGCGGGCCAGGTCTTCTCAGGGCTATGGTCTCATAGACTTCAGCATTGCCACCAAACCAAAATAAGATACAGTAACCTTGATATTCAGAAGGAATATACATCACCCCTCTAGCCAGCCCCAGTGCCTTAGCTCTGGCCCTCATCAGCTCTGGCCCTCATCAGCTCTTGCCAGTATGGAGAAGGCTTCCATTGAATTTTTGACCACAGTCTTACCCATTGTTGCAGGTCCACAATCCTAAACTATAGAATATCATAATCTATGGGTTCTCAAACTATTGGGTCTCAGGACTCTTTTACATCATTAAAAATTACTAAAGACCCCAAAGATATTTTGTTTATGTGAGTTATAGCTATCAGTACTTACTATGTTGGAAGTTAAAATGGAGTTTAAAAATATTTGTTTACTAATTCCCTGGTGGCTCAGTAGAAAAGAATCTGCCTGCCAAAGCAGGAGATACTGGTTTGATCCCTGGGTTGGGAAGATCCCCTGGAAAAGAAAATGGCAACCCATTCCAGAATTCTTGCCTTGGAAATCCCATGGACAGAGGAGCCTAACAGGCTACAGTCCATGAGGTTGCAAAAGAGACATGACTTAGCAAGTAAACAACAACTTATTTTAAAATAGCAATAATAAACATGTCAAATAACATTTAAAAATATAAAATAATCATTATATTAGAAAAGAGCCTGATGCTTGCAAAGATTGAAGGCAGGACGAGAAGGGGACGACAGAGGACAAGATGATTGGATGGCATCATGGACTCAACGGACATTAATTTGAGCAAGCTCTGGGAGACAGTGAAGGACAGGGAAGCCTGATATTCTGCAATCCATGAGTTGAAAAGAGTTGGACATGACTGAGTGACTGAACAACAATAGAGTAATAATATTTCCTCAAACAATAACAAAACGTATCGAGAATAATGACATTGTTATAATTTTGCAAGTTGCTTTAATATTTGGCTTAATAGTTAAAGCTAGAGTCTGTGATAGAGAAGGCAATGGCACCCCTGTCCAGTGCTCTTGCCTGGAAAATCACATGGACGGAGGAGCCTGGTAGGCTGCAGTCCGTGGGGTTGCGAAGAGTCAGACACGACTGAGGGACTTCACTTTCACTTTCATGCATTGGAGAAGGAAATGGCAACCCGCCCCAGTGTTCTTGCCGGGAGAATCTCAGGGACGGCGGAGCCTGGGGGGCTCCCGTCTATGGGGTCAAAACAAGCACAGCAGCAGCAGCAGCAGCAGCAGCAGCAGCAGAGTCTGTGATGCTTTGTTGTCTCGCGCCATGTTGTGCTACGAAGTAAAGGAGAAAAATCTGGCCTTATGCATATACATAGTAGAAAAGGGAGGAGTATTCTCATGGTCTTCTTAGATAATGATGTGTATTCTTTCTTTAAACTCAAGAAGTGGTAGTTTCTTAAATGTCCTTGCAATGTGAAATCTGAAACTATTATCATGAGCATTTTGCACTCTTACATTAAATTCCATTCCTTTGTCTTTTTCTAACACCAGGCATTGGTCATTTGACACATATTGACTCGCTGAGTTACATACATTTTCTAAATATTGACACATTTCATTACCCACTGTTTAAAAATCACATTAATTAATATCACTCTTAGAATATCATTGGAAAAATCATGATGTATTGGGAAGTTATCAGACTTGCAGACAGACACAGTGTTTTCAAAATTCGAATTCTCACTTAAAGCTCAGATTTTGTCATTGGCAACAAATACTGTTGTTTTCTTTGCAGTAACAGACTCACTAGATTCATTTTTGAGAAAATATCTACCAAAACTCAAGTCTGAATAACCGTAGTTTGTCTGTCAGCTGTTCCTTTTAAGTTAAAAAAGGTTTTCTGAAGAAGTAACTAGTACAGCTCACTATTCAGTTACTAAGTGATTTTCCTGGAGATAAGCATTGTACTTCCGTGTAAGGTAGAAGTGTTTACATATGCACTTAACAGTTCATCACACAGAATATTAAAACAACATGTTACTCAGGGGTTGAGATTTAATAAAGTTAGTAATTTTACTGTTTCATCAAGGACCATCATAAGTGAAACTGGCTTTTAAAACATTTATTTATTTATTTTACCATGAGTGTGAGATATGAAGGATACAATGATTCTCCACATGGTACAGTGTTTCTATCATGATTGTGCTAAGGGAGCAGTAGTTTTACTCCTGTTGCTTTTGTGCCATCTCTGAAAATATCAGCACAGGAAAGAAAGGCAAATAACTTCTTTGTACCATGAAACTCACTGTTGCTTTTGTGCCATCTCTGAAAATATCAGCACAGGAAAGAAAGGCAAATAACTTCTTTGTACCATGATGAAAATAGTTTTGACCTCATGGAACCCCTCAAAGGGTATTGGGAACACCAGAGACTCCTAGAACGCACTTTGAGAATTGCAATACTAACTCATCAACTCTCAACGGTTCCCTTTTCCTATAGGCTAAAGACTGGCTAGACCAGGAGTGGCATGAATTGCAATCTTCCTTCTTTTCTTCTCCAGGCTCTGTCCATAAAGACTTAACGTTTTTTGTTTTTTTTTTTTAAGCAAGGGAAAGTGGGCAAAGGAAGGGATCCATAAGGATGGGAGGGAAATGGGAAGGAAGAAGGGGGGTGATGGTGGGGAGGAGTATATGTAAATCCTTAGCTAATGGATTTCTATTTTTAATCATAAAGAATATTTAAAAAATCATGTTTAATTCATCTTATATTTGGAGATTTGCAGATTTGGAGACGGTGCTGATTACAGTAATAACCAGTTAGTGTGTGATAATAAGACTAGAAAAGCAACTGGAGAAGAGAAGTTCAGGGAACTGAAAGTCCAGTTTGGGTGTCCTCTCATCTTACACACATCTTGGCATTTTGTATTTGTAGGTCTATCTTTACAACAATGTGTTATTTAGGACAGGATCACATTTATCACTGCTTCCTCCCTAATGCCCAGAATGGGGTACCTGACCGATAAAATACTCAATAAACATTTACACAATGAACAAATAAGTCTATTTTTTTAAAAAATTCTGAAAATTATTCCTGAATTGAGAGCTGCATCCTGGGACACCACTGTCTTCACTCCTCGTGGACCACTTCTTGTGGGCGGCCTTGTGGATAATAAGATTTACTGCTGCTGTGGATGCTGTGAGAAGCACTCTTTGTAATTCTCTATGGTAATTAGTGTAGGGGGTTGCTGAGGAAGTAATTCACTCCCTTACACAGTATTCCATCCATTAGGACCCACAAGGGAAACTTTTCTAGAATTTCATTGCTAGGAAGACCTGTGACTCTCCTGAGTGAACTAACAATTTGTAAGGCTCATAAGTGAATGTGTTTTCCTCTTTGCTTTGTCTATTACAGCCAGATTTGTATAAGTGTGAGTGGGGTATTAAAGTCTCCCACTATTATTGTGTTATTGTTAATTTCCCCTTTCATACTTGTTAGTATTTGTCTTACATAATTCGATGCTCCTATGTTGGGTGCATATATATTTATAATTGTTGTATCTTCTTCTTAGACTGTTCCTTTGATCATTATGTAGTGACCTTCTTTGTCTCCTTTTCAGAGCCTTTGTTTTAAAGTCTATTTTATCTGATATAAGTATTGCTACTCCTGCTTCCTTTTGGTTCCTATTTGCATGGAAAATCTTTTTCCAACCCTTCACTTTCAGTCTGTATGTGTCCCCTGTTTTGAGGTGGGTCTCTTATAGACAACATATGTAGGGGTCTTATTTGTGTATCCATTTGGCCAGTCTTTGTTTTTTGGTTGGGGCATTCAGCCCATTAACATTTAAGGTAATTACTGATAAATATGATCCTGTTGCCATTTACTTTATTGTTTTGGGTTCTAATTTATACACCCTTTTTGTGTTTGCTGTCTAGAGAATGTCCTTTAGTTTTTGTTGGAGAGCTGGGTTGGTGGTGCTGAATTCTCTCAGCTTTTGCTTGTCTGTAAAGCCTTTGATTTCTCCTTCATATTTGAATGAGATTCTTGCTGGGTACAATAATCTGGGCTGTAGGTTATTTTCTTTCATCACTTTAAGTATGTCTTGCCATTCCCTCCTGGCTTGGAGAGTTTCTATGGAAAGATCAGCTGTTATCCTTATGGGAATTCCCTTGTGTGTTATTTGTTGTTTTTCCCTTGCTGCTTTTAATATTTGTTCTTTGTGTTTGATCTTTGTTAATTTGATTACTATGTGTCTTAGGGTGTTTCGCCTTGAGTTTATCCTCTTTGGGACTCTCTGGGTTTCTTGGACTTGAGTGATTATTTCCTTGCCCATTTTAGGGAAGTTTTCAACTATTATCTCCTCAAGTATTTTCTCATGGTCTTTCTTTTTGTCTTCTTTTTCTGGGACTCCTATGATTCGAATGTTGTAGCATTTAATATTGTCCTGGAGGTCTCTGAGATTGTCCTCATTTCTTTTAATTCATTTTTCTTTTTTCTCCTCTGATTCATTTATTTCTATCATTCTATCTTCTAATTCACTAATCTTATCTTCTGCCTCTGTTATTTTACTGTTTGTTGCCTCCAGAGTGTTTTTGATCTCAATTATTGCATTATTCATTATATATTGACTCTTTTTTATTTCTTCTAGGTCCTTGTTAAACAAACCTTTCTAGCATCTTCTCAATTCTTATTTCCAGGCTATTTATCTGTGATTCCATTTTGATTTCAAGATTTTGGATTAATTTCACTGTAAGTATTCGGAATTTTTTATCAGGTAGATTCCCTATCTCTTCCTCTTTTGTTTGGTTTGGTGGGCATTTATCCTGTTCCTTTACCTGCTGGGTATTCCTCTGTCTCTTCATCTTGTTTAAATTGCTGAGTTTGAGGTGTCCTTACTGTATTCTGGCAGTTTGTGGGGTTCTCTTTATTGTGGCGTTTCCTCACTGTGTGTGGGTTTGTACAGGTGGCTTGTCAAGGTTTCTCGGTTAGGGAAGCTTGTGTCGGTGTTCTGGTGGGTGGAGCTGGATTTCTTCTCTCTGGAATACAATGAAGTGTCCAGTAATGAGTTATGAGATGTCTATGGTTTTGGGGTGCCTTTGGGCAGCCTCTGTATTGGAGCTCAGGGCTGTGTTCCTGTGTTGCTGGAGAATTTGCTTGGTATGTCTTACCCTGGATCTTGTTGGCCCTTGTATAGCACTTGGTTTCAGTGTAGGTATGGAGACATTTGATGAGCTCCACAGGTTTTTAGTTTATTGCCTGTCTCTTCCAAGGCGGTTCCCTCTGTTATAGCTTCTTCTGTTTGCTAATCTCTTCAATGTCTGATTTCTGGCCTGATACAGAGGGGGCGGTGGTGGACACCCAGGTCTAAGCCGCTCAGGTTCAGGCACTCGGGTAGTCCTCAGAAGCACAGACTCGGTTGGGCCTGCATTTTGTGCCCTTCCCAGGTCCGAGCAGCACAGGTGATGGTGTTTGGCAAGCGCAGCTGCTGCGACTTATCGCCTCCCGGCCACTCGGTTTTCTGGGTATACAACCGGCGCACCTTCTCAGGCGGATGTTAACTGTCCAGAGCACCAAGAAGCCTTAGTTAGCAAAGAAGCCTGCTTACAGTTGTGTAGATAATGTCTCTCTGGGGCTGTGATTGCCTGCTTCTGGCTCTGGCTCCCTGTCACCTGAGGGGAACGGTCTGCAGCCGGCTATCTCTGTACAGTCCTTTGTTCCGTGCATAGGCCTGGTGATGTCTTAGGTTAGGGCTGGCTTTTCGCGTGGTAGATATCCCACAGTCCGGTTTGCAAGCCCAAATTATTTCACTCAGGTAGCGCTCGGGATATTCAGGCCAGATCCTTACTCTAAGCAATGCAGCCAGCGCTGCCCCTCCTTGCCCAGCCCCTGCTTGCTAATGGTGGATGCTGGCGTCTGCGCCACTTCTCCGCTGAAGGAGTTACCGCAGGGCTCATAATCTCCTTTCAAAGACAAGGGTTGTCTTTCTAGGTGCCTGATGTCCTCTGCCGGCATTCATAAGTTGTTTTGTGGAATTTACTCAGTGTTCAAATGTTCTTTTGATGAATTTGTGGAGGAGAAAGTATTCTCCCCGTCCTACTCGTCCGCCATCTTATCTCCTCCCCAAGACTTAACTTTTAAGGAAGAGCAGCAGAGAGCCCATGAGAACTCTCTGTGGGGGAGAACTTCATGAGATGCTGGCAAGCCTAGCTGTGAGTGATGCATTCAGGGGAGGTTGCTGGTGGGAAAGTTGACATCGGCTGGACAGCAAGTGCCCCCAGGGCACCTGAGCCTTAAGTTTTTGTGTCAAGTTTGGTGTTCTTTGCTTGAATTCCAAGGCTGTGTAAATTGCTAGTTCCAACAATGATCTCATTACAGCTGAGTGATTGAGTGAGGCAGGCATCCTCCAAGGAGATCATTGGGTTTAGAGTGACTGTCTAATTAAACTGCACAGCAGCACCCTGCAGCTGTCAGGAAGGAAAAGCAATTTGGTTTTTGCAGATGGGAAACAGCATTTACAGAGGTAAATTGAATTGGCAACAGTAGTGGAGTGAATCAGCTTCATGGATTCAGAGACTTTTAGGGGTAGAAGTGAAGTTAGAAGTCAACTAGATAAGTTGAGTTGGAAGTAGTGGAAATCATCAAGACAGTATGGTACTGGCACAAGGACAGAAATATAGAGCAATGGAACAAAATAGAAAGCCCAGAGATAAATCCACGCACATATGGACACCTTATCTTTGACAAAGGAGGCAAGAATATACAATGGATTAAAGACAATCTCTTTAACAAGTGGTGCTGGGGAAACTGGTCAAACACTTGTAAAAGAATGAAACTAGAGCACTTCCTAACACAATACACAAAAATAAACTCAAAATGGATTAAAGATCTAAATGTAAGACCAGAAACTATAAAACTCCTAGAGGAAAACATAGGCAAAACACTCTCTGACATACATCACAGCAGGATCCTCTATGACCCACCTCCCCAAATATTGGAAATAAAATCAAAAATAAACAAATGGGACCTAATTAAACTTAAAAAGCTTCTGCACAACAAAGGAAACTATAAGCAAGGTGAAAAGACAGCCTTCAGAATGGGAGAAAATAATAGCAAATGAAGCAACTGACAAACAACTAATCTCAAAAATATACAAGCAACTCCTACTGCTCAATTCCAGAAAAATAAATGACCCAATCAAAAAATGGGCCAAAGAACTAAATAGACATTTCTCCAAAGAAGACATACAGATGGCTAACAAACACATGAAAAGATGCTCAACATCACTCATTATCAGAGAAATGCAAATCCAAACTACTATGAGGAACCATTTCATGCCAGTCAGAATGGCTGCGATCCAAAAGTCTACAAGCAATAAATGCTGGAGAGGGTGTGGAGAAAAGGGAACCCTCTTACACTGTTGGTGGGAATGCAAACTAGTGCTGCCACTATGGAGAACAGTATGGAGATTCCTCAAAAAACTGGAAATAGAACTGCCTTATGATCCAGCAATCCCACTGCTGGGCATACACACTGAGAAAACCAGAATTGAAAGAGACACGTGTACCCCAATGTTCATCACAGCACTGTTTATAATAGCCAGGACATGGAAGCAACCTAGATGTCCATCATCAGATGAATGGATAAAGAAAGCTGTGGTACATATACACAATGGAGTATTACTCAGCCATTAAAAACAATACATTTGAATCAGTTGTAATGAGGTGGATGAAACTGGAGCCTATTATACAGAGTGAAGTAAGCCAGAAAGAAAACACCAATACAGTATACTAACGCATATATATGGAATTTAGAAAGATGGTAACAATAACCCTGTTTATGAGACAGCAAGAGAGACACTGATGTATAGAACAGTTTTTTGGACTCTGGGAGAGGGAGAGGGTGGGATGATTTGGGAGAATGACATTGAAATATGTATAATATCATATATGAAACGAATCGCCAGTCCAGGTTCGATGCCTGATACCAGATGCCTGGGGCTGGTGCACTGGGACGACCCAGAGGGATGGCATGGGTAGGGAGGAGGGAGGAGGGTTCAGGATGGGGAACACATGTATACCTGTGGCAGATTCATTTTTATATATGACAAAACCAATACAATATTGTAAAGTTAAATAAAATAATATTAAATTAAAAAAAGGAAGTAGTGGAAAGATTACTCAGGGTTCCAGCAGAGCTACTCCTACACGTGAGTCCATTAGGCAGTCTAATAAAAGTGGCTCCATATCCCTTTCCACATCTCTTAGTGTCCCTTAGTGGGACAGCCTCCCCCAAAAGGAAGCCAGTTACTCAATGGATCTTTGGTCTATTGATAATGTTTTGAGTGAGGTTGGCAGAAAGAATGTAAGTCATAGCCTATTATTCAGGTGACCTCGTGGGCAGCTTTAGCAGCTGGGAGGGGTCCGAGAATTTTCAGTTACTATTCTAGAACCAGCAAATGACCTGGGTTTGTAAAGATCCCGAGTGGCTGGGCTGTGACCTCTCACAGACATCCACCTTCTTCTGTAGACAAATACACTCTTTATTGTACATTATTTCAACTGATTCCCATGACAACCTGTGAGACAGGTGAGCACTGGAGTTTTCCCTCCATTTTACAGATGAGTCCCCGGGTAGATACCTGACTTGTCTAGATCACATTGGTAAGTAGAGAGCAAGACTGAACTCAAGGCGCCAAGGTCACAGTCCTGGGCTCTATCCACGAGCCTGTGTTCCTTTCCCTGAGCAGTGTTCCTCAGATTGTGGTACTCATGGAAGTGCAGACAGTCTGGTCAATCCCAAAAGAGATGCATTGTATTTTAGCAACATACACACCATACCTTTCTCAGCTTCCTTGGCATGGTCTGGCATGGTTTCCTCACAAACACAGCAAAGCATATTGATACACTGGGAGATGCCCTAGGACTGGGGGCCAATGACATGTCAAACAGGACCATTCTTTTATCCATTAGGGTAGTAGTGACCCTCCAGAGAGGCGTTGCTGTAACTAAAGTTCTAGGAATTCCTGTGGCTGAAAGCAGGCCTTGTAATTGATGGGGAGTGGACACTGCTTCATGCTGGATCAGCTCACTTTGACAGTTTCGGTGGGATGGGTGTGACATTTCCAGTGTGACTGGGTGCAAGACCCTACAACTGCTTGTCTGTAGGCTCGCACCACCTCACAGTGTGATGCCCACAGCTGTTCCAGCAGCACCACATGCACTGTCCTGCCTGTTTCCCGCTGTAAGGAGAAACACGGAGGTGCTGGCATTCAAGCGTGGTTCTCAAGCACTTGTGAAGAGGTCTTCTGGTGGCTTCTGGGCCAGAAGCCTGACTTCTCCAGGCAGCACTGTGCTGCTCTGTCACATGGAGAGCCCGCATGTATGACCTGAGCTCAGAAGCCAGACTGCCTGGTTTGGAATCCTGCCTGCTTACCTCTCTGTGCCTCCTTTTCTCTTCCTCATAATGGGGTGATAACTGTACTGTCTTAGCTTGGGCCATTATAACCAAATTCCATAAACTTGGTAGCTTGTAAACAGCAGAAGTTTATTTCTCACAGTTTCTAGAGGCTGGGAAATCCAAGATCACAGTGCTGGCAGAGTCAGTGTCTGGTGAAAACCCACTTCCTCATACATAGATAGCTGTCTTCTTGCTGTGTCTTCAGATGGTAGAGGGACCAGAGAGCTCTCTGTCTTATAAGGGCACTAAATGGCACCCCACTCCAGTACTCTTGCCTGGAAAATCCCATGGACGGAGGAGCCTGGTGGGCTGCAGTCCATGGGGTTGCTGGGAGTCGGATATGACTGAGCGACTTCACTTTCACTTTTCACTTTCATGCACTGGAGAAGAAAATGGCAACCCACTCCAGGGACGGGGGAGCCTGATGGGCTGCCTTCTATGGGGTTGCACAGAGTTGGACACGACTGAAGCAACTTAGCAGCAGCAGCAATCCCAATCATGAGGGCTCCACTGTCCTGGCGTAATCACCTCCCAAATGCCCCAGCTCCTAATACCATTACCTTGGAGGTTAGGATTTCAGCATATGAATTCTAGGTGTGGGGTGGGGAACTCAAACTGTCACACCATATCAAGTCCTTACCTCATAGCACTGTCATGAAAAAGAAATGAATTTAAATGTGTATTAAAAGCAGGTAGGAGAGTGCCTGGCACATATGGTGACACAGGCTTCTGCATAATCCTTTCACCCATTCTCAGGATCAGCATATGCAAGAGCTGGAAGGGGCCTTGGACAGTCCACTTCACAGTTGCAGACACTGAAGTCCTGAGAGGAAAAGTAGTTTGCCTGTAGTCATACCCTCTGGCTGGGGCTGGCTCTGTCCCGGCGGAAGGAGAGAAAGGATGAGGGTGGGGTGGGCCGTACAGGCAGCACAGGGGTTCTGCAGCTTCCTTAGGGACCATAGTGACTAAGGGGCTCCCTCCCTTGGGGCAGAGCAAGGCAGCAAGATCACTTGTGAACTCGTGGTCACCTTGGACTCCTGTCAGTGTGCCTGCTGTCCCTGCATTCTCTTTTCTGTTACCCTACAATAACGGTCTGTCACCTGATCTCTCTTTTCTTTCTGGATTAAGCTGATGAGGTTTTCCTTAGCCCAAGTTCTCCTGCTAATGGGTCTCTTCCTTTTACATATTCAATTCTTGGGAATGTTTTTTGTCTTTGAGATCTTTGTTCTACTTTCCTCTCCTGTTATATTTTCTGCAGAGTTTGCCTGAGACTCCCATTGTAGAAATTAATGTTCTTCACCTGGCTAATTGTATTTTCTTCCATTACTTGAGCATCTAAAATGTATCATGTGGCAATCATTTCCCCAAGATTTTTGATAGGCAGGAAAATCCTAGTTTAAAAAACAACCCATCATATTTTTAATTTAACCATTATCCGTTTAGGATATGATTTATTTTCCTGAGGTATGAGCATTTGCTCAGCTTTATTTACTTTATCAGTCCAATAACCAGAAAGGCAGTGCAGTAATCACAGCAACCTGGAATGGATAGGAAAAACTCAAGCGTTGGGAGACTTTTTCTTATCTGCTGCAGTGGTTGGTACAGGGTAAGCATTACTCAGTTAATACTTCTTGAAATCATCCTATTCCTCATTGTACCCCAGTTTTTTGTCATGTCACTTTTCTTCCTGATTTAAACAAATAAAAAAACTGTTGCTCCAAAGAAGTACAGGAATCATTTTTGATCTTGCCCTCTTTCTAATGCTCCTGCCTAATCAACCCCATTCCTGTCCATTCTACCTTCAAAATACCTGTTTAAACTACAATAAGGTATCACTTTACACCAGTCAGAATAGCTGTCATTAAAAAGCCTATAAATAATAAATGCTGGAGAGGGTATGGAGAAAAAAGAACCCTCCTATATGATTGGTGGGAATGTAAATTATTGCAGCCAGTATGGAAAACAGTATGGAGATTTTTCAAAAGCCTAAAAATAGAGCTATCATATAATAGAGCAAAACAATGACAATTCTAATTTGAAAAGATGCATCTACTCCAATGTTTATAGCAGTACTATTCACAGTAGCCAAGACAAGGAAGTAACCTAAATGTCCATTGACAGATGAATGGATAAAGAAGATGTGTCATATATACATAATGGAATATTACTCAGCCATAAAAAGAATGTCATTTGCAGCAACATGGATGGACCTAGAGATTATCATACTAAGTAAAGTAAGTCAGGCAGAGAAAGACAAATATATAATGTCACTTCTAGTTAAATAATACAATATATACAAAGATATTTTTAAAAATAATACAAAGCAACTTATTTCCAAAACAGAAACAGACTCACAGACATAGGAGAAAACCTTATGGTTACCAAAGGGAAATGAGGATGGGGAGGGATAAATTAGGATTGTGGGATTAATAGATACACACTGCTATATATAAAACAAGCCAAAAGGATTTACTGTATTGCACAGGGAGCTGTATTCAATATCTCGTGACAATCTATAATGGAAAATAATATGAAGCTGTATACCTGAAATTAATACAATATTGTAAACCAACTATAGTTTAATACATTAAATTTAATTTAAAAATAAAAGCTAGAAAATCAACAAAATACCTGCATAGTCTCCTTGCATCCTGTTCCACTTCCTCCATCTCCTTCTTTCTGGACCACTGCAGTAGTCACTCTGTTCTTACTCCCCCCGCTCCTGCCTCTTCCAATCTATTTCTTACAGAGCAGCCAGACTGTTGAAAAACCTAAACTCCATGATGCCTCTACCATAACTTCCATTGCCCTCCAAATGTAATCTAAGCTCCATTCTGGGGTCTCCCAGGCCCTGTGGAATCTGGGCCCTCCCCTCTCTCCCTCTTCATCTCTTGTCTCTGCTCCCTCCAGCCTTAGACACACTGTCCTCTTCTTTCAATTTCTTCAGTGCTAAGTCCTTCCTGGCCTTGGGTCATTGCAGAGCTCTTCCTTCTGCCCAGAATGCCCTTCCCCAAGGGCTTCATGTGACTGAATCCTGCTTATCTTTTAGGTATCAGCTTAAATAGCACCTTCTCCAAAAGGATGTCCAATCCAAAGTGGGCCTTCCCTGTTATTCTCTCATGTCTACAGTCCTTTTTCTTCAGGGCACTTGCGTTTTTCTTTGTCTATTGCCTCTCCTCTCCACTAGACTGTAGGATCCATGAGGGCAAGGACCATACATGCTTTATCCACTACTGTCCAACCATCTCCCAGCCCAGGAGCTGACACATGGCAGACACTAAGTCCATTAAATGAAGTTTTTTAAGAGAGGATGAATGGATGCGTGAATGAACGAGGCGTCCTTGAATCCTTTCCATTGTATCCTCCTAAGCAAGGTGGTATGCCTTTTAAATAATATATTTGCTCCTCCTCCCTCCTTCCCTAATTTAATTCCCTCCATTTGTACTCATTTGTTGAATATTTTCTATGTGTCTGCACTAATTTCCCATCACAGTAACATCTCGTTTATTTAATAAACATCATCTCACACCCCTTTCTACTTTACAAGTCAGTTGAGATGCCAGAAAGAAGCAAGACAACCTCTGCAAGAAACCTCACATTGGGATACATTTTAATATCTTCCCACACTTCTAATAGGCACAAAGATCTGCTCTTCAAACCTAGGACTAATCAGATGGATCTTTTGTTGGTAGGAAATGGTACTGCTGAACACCAGTAAATGACAGCTAGCTTTTCCTACAGGTGATCCCAAGAGAGGAAATTTAAGTCAAAACTCAAACAAACATAGAATTCTTCCTTTGATACATTCATAAATCACAGTCTCAACCATGCGCATGTGCACACACACACAGACACACACACACCTGCTTCCTCTGTCTCACTCACTCACAGCCATCATCAGACACAGTGTATCTCCTCCAGTGAGGGGCATGCACTGCACTTTCCTTGGTGTCCTGCTAGGAGCACTGGATGCCCAAAGGGGTCCATTTCAGGAAGTCTTCCTTTTAAGACCCAGAAATGCAGGAAGTTTAGGATTCCTTCAGCTCTTCTTGGGTTGCTTGTCCAGAAGCCTGGACCTTCAGAAGCTTAGAAGACATCTCATTAGCTCAAAGATGAATTCCTTCAGCACCGAGGGACTGTCCTGCCTTGTCAAGAGAGTTCAGACCTGCCCCTCCAAGGACCCTTTTTCCACAAGTGTCATTAGGTCAAAGTCAGTATTTGACCTTATCAAACCTGCACATATGGAGTATTTTCTCTATTAGATTATTATTCTTTATTCATTCACATTTAGTGTGACCTATGTGCCAGACAGGCAATATGGTGGGAGTACAGACATCAGGAGCATAGTGTCCTCCCAGCTCCACCCTCAGAGTGCTGTGCTGCCCAGGAATTTCCTGTTTCTAAGAACAGCCTTTTCTTTCTTAAATAGCCTATCAGGTGGGTGCCCTTAGGGATCCTTAACCTCAGCTTTGTCAAGTTCTTATCATCTGTTTACAATATGTTCACCTCTCTCAAAAACACCCTGCCCTGATTTATAGCTATCTAGTTACATTATTTGTTTTTTCTGACTCAACTGGGACTGCCTGCCAGGTCCCTTCTCCTTCATGTCCACCCCACTTCTGATGAAAAGTTGAAATGTGGGTTTAGCCTAAGGCTTGTCCTTTGGCCACTACAGAAGTTTTTCAGGATGGGAAACAGACAATTGTTAAAACTCATTCTGAGGAGTTTTCCCTTGAAAGGGGTCTTATATATTAATTCCTAAGGGAAAATGTATATGCATACATGCATAAATATGTTTTTATATATAATGTATATACAGTTCGTAAAGTACAGGGAAGGCAATGGCACCCCACCCCAGTACTCTTGCCTGGAAAATCCCATGGACAGAGGACCCTGGTGGGCCGCAGTCCATGGGGTCGCTGAGAGTCGGACACGACTGAGTGACTTCACTTTCAATTTTCACTTTTATGCGTTGGAGAAGGAAATGGCAACCCATTCCAGTGTTCTTGCCTGGAGAATCCCAGGGACGGGGGAGCCTGGTGGGCTGCCGTCTATGGGGTCGCACAGAGTCGGACATGACTGAAGCGACTTAGCAGCAGCAGCAGTCCATAGAGTCACAAAAGAGTTGGATATGATTTAGTGACCAAACAACGATTCTCTCTATATCTGAGAGTTCGCCCCATTTTGTTGTAATCTCATTGCTTGTTATCTTCATAGAAGACTTCCTGACGATTAGTCTGGGAGTGAAATTAATTATGGCAGCAGATGGGGAAACAATGCTTCATGGCAAATAGACAGGAAAACAATGGAAACAGTGACAGACTTTATTTTTTTGGGCTCCAAAATCATTGCAGATGGTGACTGCAGCCATAAAATTAAAAGATGCTTGCTCCTTGGAAGGAAAGTCATGACCAACCTAGATAGCATATTAAAAAGCAGAGATATTAATTTGCCAACTAAGGTCCGTGTAGTCAAAGTTATGGTTTTTCCAGAAGTAGTTGTGTATGCATGTGAGAGTTGGACTATAAAAAAAGCTGAGTGCCAAAGAATTGATGCTTTTGAACTGTGGTGTTGGAGAAGACTCTTGAGAGTCCCTTGGACAGCAAGAGGATTCAACCAGTCCATCCTAAAGGAAATCAGTTGTGACTATTCATTGGGAGGACTGATGCTGAAACTCCAATACTTTGGCCACCTGATGTGAAGAACTGACTCATTTGAAAAGACCCTGATGCTGGGAAAAATTGAAGGTAGGAGGAAAAGGGGATGACAGAGGATGAGATGGTTGGATGGCATTACTGACTCAATGGACATGAGTTTGAGTAGGCTCTAGGAGTTGGGGATTAATCATGAAACTGAAACCTGAACTGAAATTAGAACTTGACAGAGCTGAGGTTAACCTAATCAAAACCTGAACTGAAATTAATCATGTAGATTTTCAGGCATGCAGAGGCCCCAGGCTTCCCTGGTGGCTCAGATGGTAAGGAATCTGTCTGCAATGCAGGAGACCTGGGTTCAGTCCCTGGGTTGGGAAGATCCCCTACAGGAGGGGATGGCAATCCATGCCAGTATTCTTGCCTGGAGCATCTCCATGAACAGAGGAGCCTGGTGGGCTACAGTCCATGGGGCTGCAAAGAGTCAGACATACCACAAAGTGATAAGCACAGCACACAGCAGCAGGGCTCCCAGGGTCCAAGGCCTGAAGGAAATGAGACCAGGTCTGTGGCCAGAACTCACCATGAGATGGCTTGCCCATTTTTCTGTGTTAGACTTCTAAGAGAACCTATAAACCTGTCTTACTAATTGATGGGTTTTAAATGTCACTGGCAAGGAATTATGGGGCCTCTCTTGTGAACACAGATGTTAAATAACTCATCACAGCATTTTGACTCTTCCTTCTAAATATTTCTTAGTTACATCTACTTCTTTCCACCCTCTACCACCATCACCTGCTGCCCAGATACTCTATGGCTCCCCAACCAGCCTTCTTGACTCCCCTCTGGTTCTCCTTTGATTCATTCTCCATACAGCACACAGAACCATTTTTAAACCGCAGATCAGACTGAGTCACCGTTTTCCCTTTATGGCTTCCCTAGACCTCTAGATCAGAGAAGGCCATGGCACCCTACTCCAGTACTCTTGCCTGGAAAATCCCATGGATGGAGGAGCCTGATGGGCTATGGTCAACTGGATCGCTAAGAGTTGGACACGACTGAGTGTCTTCACTTTCACTTTTCACTTTCATGCATTGGAGAAGGAAATGGCAACCCACTGCAGTGTTCTTGCCTGGGGAATCCCAGGGATGGAGGAGCCTGGTGGGCTGCCGTCTCTGGGGTCGCATAGAGTCAGACATGACTGAAGTGACTTAGCAGCAGCAGACCTCTAGATCGGAGAAGGCAATGGCAACCCATTCTAGTACTCTTGCCTGGCAAATCCCATGAACGGAGGAGCCTGGTAGGCTGCAGTCCATGGGGTCGTTAGGAGTTGGACACGACCGAGTGATTTCACTTTCACTTTTCACTTTCATGCATTGGAGAAGGAAATGGCAACCCACTCAAGTGTTCTTGCCCAGAGAATCCCAGGGATGGGGGAGCCTGGTGGGCTGCCGTCTCTGGGGTCGCACAGAGTTGGACATGACTGAAACGACTTAGCAGCAGCAGCAGACCTCCAGATTAAATCCAAGCCACTTTAACCTGGTCCACAGAATCGTCCCATTTTGACACCTATTGACATCTAGTTACATCCTTATTCCTTAACACTTGTTCCCTTGTATTAATGCTCCAACTACTCAGATCCTATGCTTGTGCTTACTTCTGGTCTTTCAACATGCTGCACTACTGCTTGGAGCTCCCAACCCTCCCCTTTTATTTCCTAGTTAATCTTGAAGACCCTGTTCAGATACCACCTAAAGGTACCAGAGGAGAACACTCAGTTCCTTCCAACACCACTACCTCTTTCCCAGCAACTAGACTAGAAGGCTGTACTACTGTTCCAGAGGTTTACTATAGACACGATAACTGCCTGCTTAGTTGTCTGCTCTTCTTACCAGAGTGTAAGAACCCGAGGCCTGGACTGTCTGCTATTCATTACTGTATCCTCCATGGCCAGCCCAGTAGTTCCCAGCATATAGAAAGAACTCAGTAAGTGTTTGTTCAATTAACTTATTCATAAATAGATTCTCTGGGATAGATAAATCCTAGTTCTTGATGTCAGGAGTGATCTTGATAAAGAAGGTGATGCAGTAAGAAAAATTCTAGGCAGGAAGTCATGGGTCTTGATTACCTTGTAAACTCAGGCAAGTCACTGCTCTCAGCACAGAACTTCAGCTTTCCTCCATATAAGGAATCTCCTGGAATCCAAATCTCAGAGATCCTTGTCAACCTTTCGTGGCCCACAGTGCTGGTTCCTACCTGTTTCCTTTAAGAATTACTCTGACTTATCTCTGTGCTGCCCATCAGGGATGTCAGAAGTCTATCATGTCCAGAAGGACCCTCCTAAAAATCCATGAATAGCATTAAGGACAAACTTAGAAACACGGGCTGCTTTGGCCACAACAGAACTTAGCCCTTGAAGCGCAATTGTCATCATTTCTTGCTGGCTTCTCTCTGAGACTGAAGTGCCCTGGCCTTTATTACCTTCTAATTGGCATCCTGAGGCTTCTCTCTGAAGACTCCGCTGTCTTTCCCCTGCAGAGCTGGACTATTTGCTGAATACCAGAGATTGGGAGTGAATGTTTGGCTCACAATCAGGGCTTGAGAAGCCCTGGAAGAGGTGTGAGATTCCATGAATGAGCATAAGGTATCTAGAAACCTGGTGGAACCCTCAGAGCTCAGGACCCTGGAGCCGCAGAATCCTGTGCTGGAATGGAGGGCCATGGATGGAAGGCTCAAAATTACTGTAAGGGGTCCACAATCCCTTTATGAATTAAGCATTGTTTGTGACTAAGTAAGTACTATGTCTTGCAAGCATACATAGTTTTCAAATGTACAACAGAGCTGCCATCATGACTAGCAAAACAAAAGTTCCTTTAAAATGTAGCTCTAAATTCATGCCAGATGTTTCATGCTTTCCTCAGTCAATGGCTTCTACAAGAAATATACAAGACTCCCAGTTACAGGAATGCCAGCTCCAGGAAAGGCGAATCCCAGTCTGTTTTGTGGCTGTACTCCTAGCATCTTGCTCAAGGCCAAGCGTATTAGATGCTTAATAGAATTCAGGGAATCTTTTCTTTTTTTAACTTTTAAAAAAACCAGACCTTTGTTTGAAAAGGTTAGGAAGCACTGGCTGGCTGATCAGAATAATGAATGAAATGATATTTATGTGTTTCATAAAGATTTTTGCAACTTAAAAATTGAAGTGCTTTCACATGGCATTTGGCTCTAAAAATGACCTGTGAGGGAAGTGAACTCAGGGCAGAAGAGGCTGCCTGCAGTGTGCTGAAAACAGGGGGTGAGGAAACTGGGTGTTCAGCTTGTGTTGGGGGATTGTAGCAATTTGCAGAGAACACTGTCTCTGCTGTTCCTCTGGTGGCTGGAGTGGCTCAGATGTGTGGCATCTAGGTAAGATAAGGCCCTAAAATAAGACTACCCTTTTGTCAAGTCAGTTTAGGTACCATGTAAGAATCACAATGACAGTTCAGAGTTTTTGTGATGAAGAGCTCTTGTGAGAAGATGAAGGAGCTGGGGAAGTTGCCTGAGAAATTACAGGCTAGAGGTGCCCCTTCTGCATCTCTATTTCCCTTTCTTCTACCATTAAATAGAAATATAATATAAGGTGTTAGTTGCTCATTTTTTTCCCCTTTTTAAAAAAAAATTATTTATTTTAATTGGAGGCTAATTACTTTACAATATTGTATTGGTTTTGCCATACATTGACATGAATCTGCCACAGGTGTACACATGTTCCCCATCCTGAATCCCCCTCCCAGCTCCCTCTCCATATCATCCCTCTGGGTCATCCCAGTTAACCGGCCCCGAGCATCCTGTATCATGCATCGAACCTGGACTGGCGATTTGTTTCACATACGATATTATACCTGTTTCAATGCCATTCTCCCAAATCATCCCACCCTCACCCTCTCCCAGAGTCCAAAAGACTGTTCTATACATCTGTGTCTCTTTCTCTGTCTCACATACAGGGTTATCTTTACCATCTTTCTAAATTCCATATATATGCGTTAGTATACTGTATTGGTGTTTTTCTTTCTGGCTTACTTCACTCTGTATAATAGGCTCCAGTTTCATCCACCTCATTAGAACTGATTCAAATGGATTCTTTTTAATGGCTGAGTAATACTCCATTGTGTATATGTACCACTGCTTTCTTATCCATTCATCTTTTGATGGACATCTAGGTTGCTTCCATGTCCTGGCTATTATAAACAGTGTTGCAATGAACATTGGGGTACACTTGTCTCTTTCAATTCTGGTTTCCTCAGTGTGTATGCACTCTTATGGCAGAAAGTGAAGAGGGGCTAAAAAGCCTCTTGATGAAAGTGAAAGTGGAGAGTGAAAAGGTTGGCTTAAAGCTCAACATTCAGAAAACGAAGATCATGGCATCTGGTCCCATCACTGCATGGGAAATAGATGGGGAAACAGTGGAAACAGTGTCAGACTTTGTTTTTCTGGGCTCCAAAATCACTGCAGATGGTGACTGCAGCCATGAAATTAAAAGACGCTTGCTCCTTGGAAGGAAAGTTATGACCAACCTAGATAGCATATTCAAAAGCAGAGACATTACTTTACCAACAAAGGTTCGCCTAGTCAAGGCTATGGTCTTTCCTGTGGTCATGTATGGATGTGAGAGCTGGACTGTGAAGAAGGCTGAGCACCGAAGAATTGATGCTTTTGAACTGTGGTGTTGGAGAAGACTCTTGAGAGTCCCTTGGACTGCAAGGAGATCCAACCAGTCCATTCTGAAGGAGATCAATCCTGGAATTTCTTTAGAAGGAATGATGCCAAAGCTGAAACTCCAGTATTTTGGCCACCTCATGCGAAGAGTTGACTCATTGGAGAAGACTCTGATGCTGGGAGGGATTGAGGGCGGGAGGAGAAGGGGACGACAG
This sequence comes from Tragelaphus eurycerus, assembly GCA_935064755.1. Lineage (NCBI taxonomy): Eukaryota > Metazoa > Chordata > Mammalia > Artiodactyla > Bovidae > Tragelaphus > Tragelaphus eurycerus. Next base: position 25,388,057 of record CAKXYN010000018.1, on the reverse strand, counting down.
AGGATGAGATGGCTGGATGGCATCACTGACTCGATGGATGCGAGTCTGAGTGACCTCCGGGAGCCGGTGATGGACAGGGAGGCCTGGCGTGCTGCGGTTCATGGGGTCGCAAAGAGTCGGACACGACTGAGCGACTGATCTGATCTGATCTGATCTGATGCCCTAGTTGCTAATTTGTGTCTGACTCTTTGCAACCCCATTGACTGTAGCCCTCCAGGCTCCTCTGTCTATGGAATTCTCCAGGCAAGAATAGTGGAGTGGGTTGCCATTCTCTTTTCCAGGGGATCTTTCTGACCCAGGGATCAAACCCAGGTCTCCTGCATTGCAGGTGGACTCCTTACTGTTTCAGCCACCAAGGAAGCCCCTAGGAATATAATAGGGGGAATGCAAAAAGAAGATTAGTCTTTGTTAAGTGATTTACAGTTTGTATTTTTGGGCCTTTGGATTGATATGTAAGCTTTAAAGATCTGGAAAGATGGTCGAAATATGAAGGTGCACAATGTGACGTGGATCTGAATGTGGTCCTGCTACTCAGTGATAGGGAGACTTTGAGTAAGTAAAGCAGCTTCTCACAACCTCAGCATCTGATCTGTACAATGGGCTCATTCCGCACTTTGTCCTACTAGCCAGCCCGAAACCCTCCAGGCAGAACTGTGATTTGTGTACTCTCCAGAGAACCAAGGCTCAGATTAAACTTTCTCATGAGTAATTATACAGATGTTGTGGGGGTGGGGCATCCCTGTGGCTGGAACCTAGCTTCCCCAACCTTGTTTTTATTTTTACACCCCGAAGTCCAAAACCAGTTGTCTGAATCACTTGCAAACAGAGCCAAAACAATTTTCATGCGTCACAGGAGGCCATGGGCTCCAGCCACGCCTCAGGATGATGTACTAAAAATATCTTCCCAGAGCTATTTTTAAGGCCCTGCAGGCTGCTAACCACAGGTGGAGAGAGAACTCCTCACATGCATGCAAAGAGTACCAAGATTACAGCCATGTGGGCCCTGGGGTCTGTTAAGTAGTTGGACTTAAAATCCTACATCCTCCTCTCTGACCACAGGCTGGTTCGCCGTGCAAGCCCACACTGCAAGTACAGCCTTGCTCCTCTCCCGGGCAGCTGCCAGGCAGACAGGGCCACTGTGACGTCAGTTTTGTGCAACCTTTCCACGCTGGGCGTTCTTGGAACCACTGGCACACAGGCTTCTGCCAAGCGAGGACACTGGATGCTCATCCCTCATGTTTTGGACAGTCATTTATAATTTTCAAAGCATGTTCACATCCATTACCTTGTCATCATCCATTACCTCATGGCACTCCTGCTAAATGGGTATTATCATTCCCATTTCGTGGACTAAGAAAATGAATAAAAATCTGTGCTCTTGTAACATCCCTGTTAGGCTAAGGCATGCAAAACAAATCCTCGGGTATCTGGAGGTGGGATGACCTCAGAGGTCAGGACAGGCACTCAGCGTTTCCTTCTGTCTCCCTCCTCGTGGGCATAGTGGTGAGGATCCCCGTCCTCCTGTCTCCACAGTGGCCACATCCACCTCCCCTGATTCAGGCTGCTCACTGTTCACTCACACATTCTTTCATTCATTCATTTGGTAAACATTTCTGAGCACTCAGGCCAGAACCTCCCTTTGCTAGGCTCAGAGATAAGTGATGTCATCCCTGCCTTGGGGAGGTGATAGTGACGGGACACAATCCACAGTGCGTGGTGGGCACAGGGCGGCAGGAGATGCCAAGAGATGCTTCAGGAAGGAGGTCGTTGCTGCGGGCATCTGAAGGCTGAGTAGGAAATAGTGATCTAGACAGAAGGAGGAGCCTGGGCCAGGCAGGCGGTGCTGGGGAGCAGGGAGTGTGTGGGAAGGGAAGGCAGGTCAGGGTGGGTGCAGGCAGGAGGCAGGGGCCGAGAGGCTAGACTGGCAGCAGGGTCCAAGAGGAGGCACATGGGCTGCCAGGAGGGCATCAGGAGCCACTGGAGGTTTTCAGCAGAGGAAGGCCTAATCACATGTGGGTTTCAGAAGCATCCCAGTGCTGGCTGTGTGTGGACTGGAGGGCAGTGAGGCTGAGGAGAAGGACAGACGAAGGTTGTTAAAATAGAACAGTTGTGACAGGATAGGGGTCTGGGCAGAGGTAAGTAGAGTCAGAAAAGATGAAAAGCAGGATCTAATTCTGGAAGTACTTAAAAGTAATTAAAAGGTAGGCTAAAAACTAGTCATAGGGCTTAGTGATCCATTGGATGTATGGGGACAGGAGAAAAGGGTCAGGCTTGGGTGACTAGGGGCAGGTCGGTGCCTTTCAGGGAGCGGGGGACACTTCAGAATGGGCCCTAGCATCAGTGTACTTTAAAAGGTCCCTGGTGCCCCTTGTGATGAATAGCCAGGCTTGGGAACATGGCTGTGGAGGTGTGGTGGTAGAGCAGAGATGGCCTGGATGCATGGCCTGGCTGGTGGTGTATGGTGTACACGAGGGGCCAATGAGGACAGAGAGCCCAGAGTCAGCCTGGCCTCCAGGGAGGAGACCTCAGGAGGGCGCATTGTCTCACCCGCCCAAGGAGGGCGAGTACTAGGAAGGAGGCCCCGGGAGCAGCCATCAGATGCTCCAGAGAGCCAGGCGGTGTGAGGGCTGGAGGGTGTGGAGGGGCTGACCTGGGCCAGAGCAGACTTGCAAAGCCAGGTGCAGAGCCAGATCGGACCAGACTCAGGGGGAGAGGAGGCAGGGAGTGGAGACCACCAGAGGTGGGCGATTCAGTTAAGAAACGTGTCTCTGAAAGGAAGCAGAAAGGAAAGGAAAGATCATGTGCTGTCATGTCCGACCCTTTGAGCCCCATGACTGTAACCCTCCAGACTCCTCTGCCCATGGAATTTTCCAGGCAAGAATACTGGAGTGGGTTGCCAGTTCCTACTCCTGGGGATCTTTCCTACCAGGCATCTTACCCGCATCTCTTGCATCCCCTGCATTGGCAGGCAGATTCTTTACCACTAGCGCCACCTGGGAAGCAGAGGGAAGAGCTAAAAGGAAATGGAGGAAGCACAATCAAAAAGATCTGAGGTCTTCTGTCCCAGGGGTAAGGAGGCCAGGGGGACAGTTCACAACTCCCTGAATGACAGGGGAGAGTGAATAGAGGCTGGGTCCCTGAGGAAGCTGAGGGCCCAGTGGAGGGACCCTAGGAGAAGGAATGCACCCGTCTGGCGTGTCACCCGCCTCCATAAAGCCCCGCTCTGCCCCCCACCCCCCAGAACTAGCCCCACAAAGTGTATTGACAGGGGGGCAGATGCTGTGGCTTTCCTCCTCCTTCCGGCCCACCTCTAGGCTTGCTCGCTCATGTTCCTCTTTGTGTCTTCTCCCGCTGCCTTGATGCAGATGACTCCCAGCCTCTTCAGACCATTCCTCGACCCCAGAATGTTTATTAATCAACTATGAAGTAGACTGGGAATGGCTTGAAAGCAGGGACTCAAAGTTTGCCTAAAATGTTTGGTAATAACATATGGTAGGTCCTTAATGCATTTTTGTTGTATAAATGCTTGCATGCACACATGCATAAATACGTAAAAAGCACTGACATCATTACATATACCTGTATGTTACACACATATGCCTAGTCGTGCCTGCTTACCGTGGGCAGGCACATTGCCCCACACTGGGCACACGTATTCTCCATGATCTCCCCACAGGACTCTGCTTGGCCTCTCTCTCTGACACACTCCCCCGGTCCTGGAAAGAAGCTCTCTGTGGACACGGGGCCTGGCCTGTTCACATTTCCTGGGTACATCTGCTGTTGTTTAGGAAGCATTGCCGGTCATTTTTGAGTTTTGGAATGTGAGTGCTTCCGACATATGGTTAAAGGGAAGGAAGTTTGCTATCACGTTATGGAATTTATGCTCCATGACGCTCACTCTTTCTTTCAGTAGAAAATGGCTTCTGGGAAGATAACAGGAAGAGGCGTTTTCCCAGTGCTTATCCACATTCCCAGTTTGCTCAAGAAGCATATGGGAGGAACAGTGACTTGACTTCAATTTGCAGTTTTATTTCCTAGTTTATAAGAGCTGTGGAAGAATGCCCAGCAAAGCAGGCAGTCTAATATATTTTTCAAGTTTCCAACACTAATTTTTTTTCAGCTAACAAATGTTAGGGCATATTGCAAAAAAAATTTTTTAAATCCAAATTCAGCGTATTTAAAAAAATTTATTCAAAGGTTTTCTTTTTTTTTTTTTTTTTAAATATACAAACTGCTCTCTTTAAGCTAGAAAGCTTCTTAACTCTAGGCAAAAAGAGTAAGCACACAGATGATATGCTATTGGGGGATAATGGATTTTTTTTTAACCTTGTGTGAGGACTTTGGTGGAGAAAAGAGATACTGTTCCTCTTGTCTGTGACGGACAGTGAAAAGGAGCCACGTCTTTGATAACCACCCCCACACATACATATACCACACACACACACACACACACATACCCCGCCCTCTCCCCCCTCCCCCACCTGCCACAAACACAGCACTCACTCTGTACAAAGGCATGTAAAATATGTAAACTTGAGCCAGGTCAGTGTGAGGCTGAATTTCTTAGTGAGTTAGGGTCACTGGCTCAGGATGCATTGGTGCTACTGAGGTCATTTGAGTCCCCCACTCCATCCTGGCCCCTTGTTTTCATGACCTGTCACTGGCCAGCCACCCTGAAATAACATTTGTTCCCAGATCCCCGGGTGGCCATTTTCCTTCCTGTAACCCTGGCTGTCTGAGTTATCAGGGAGGATTCTCCCCCTTGGAATAAGAGGATGGAAGCCTGATGCAGTTAACATTTTCTGTCTCTGAATGACCTCTGGGAACAAATGTTCCCAGCACTGTGAGATCTTCCTGGCATTTTTCTTTCTTTTTCTTTTTTACAACATAGTGATTTGATATTTCTATACACCTCAAAATATTGTTGTTAAGTCATGCCAACAGTTAATCAGTTGCCCAGTCATGTCCGATTCTTTGCGACCCACGGACTGCAGCATGCCATACTTCCCTGTCTTTCACTATCTCCCGAAGTTTGCCCAAGTTCATGTCCATTGCATCGGTGATGCCATCCAGCCATCTCATCCTCTGATGCCCTCTTCTCCTTCTGCCTTCAATCTTTCCCAGCATCAGGGACTTTTCCAATGAGTCAGCTCTTCACATCAGATGACCAAAATACTGGAGTTTCAGCTTCAGCCTCCGTCCTTCCAACAAATATTCAGAGTTGATTTCCCTTAAGATTGACTGGTTTGATCTCCTATAAAAGGACCTCAAAATGATCACCACACTAAATTTAGTTATGACCTGTCACCATATGAAGATAGTACATAATTATTGACTATACTTTTCCATGTCAATGGTTTCCTGGTGTGCTGAGCAATGACGTCCTTTAGGACTCAGAGACTGTATGTTTGCATGGAGATGGGTGGATAAAAATGGTGGGGACAGGAGCCAGGCTGACAGAAGGAGGACAGAATCCCAGGGGGACAGTGGCTTGGCAGTCATCAAAAGGAGAGGAAAACAAGATGAAGGCCCAGGCTTGTCTGAGGACGCAAAGACAGGGAGCCTGGGGGAGTTCAGAGTGACTACAGTGGAGGGAGGGAAGGAAGAAGGAAGAAAAGAAGGAAGGAAGGGGTAGACACACAGGATCTTTCTAGTTCCTACCTGACTTCCTGTCTGGGATGTGCTGGGGATGATCTATCAGAACACAGGCTCTCCTGACACTCACTATATCCTGTGGCTGTGGCCCTTGCCTGGGGATGCGAGACCTGTAGATGGAGCATCGCCAGGGGCCCATTCGTCATGAAGGTGATGTCACCACCACTCACTCGAGATGGGTACTTATTAATAATGGCAGTTTCACCAGATTCCTAACACATCCCTGGTGGGGGAATACCCAGCTCGTATTTTGTTCATGCTTGAAATGAGGTTCCATCAGGAGCCGCTGGAGGAAGACAGATCCTGAAGCAGAGAAGATGAAGGGGAGGCATGGGAACTGCCTTCAGGTATCTGAATGGGGATCCTATGTGTGGATGAGGGGCTGGCTTACTCCTTCAGAGCCCTGTAGGGGAGAAGGTAGCGTGTTTCAAGTCACTTAAAGCAAGGATCATGGTGTGGGCTGCTTTGGGAGGTGGTGAGCTCCTTGTGCTGGGAGATTCTAGCAGAGGCAAAATTTGTCAGGAGTGTCCCATAGTGATCCTTGTCAATCTGCCCTTTGTGATCATTCCTGCAAGGGGAGAGTGAAAGCTTGGTCCAACCTCCTATCTCCTTGGTGGGGAATCACTCAAGACTCCCCAAGCCTCAGAAGGCTAAACAGTCTTGGCTGTCCTCCTTTGATGAGGGAGCCTGTCTCTGTCTAGCCGATGACCTTAGCTCACCCAAAGTGATCAGGACCCTCACCATGGCTGAGTCACAGCCCAATGTCCTGACTTTGACCATATGAGAAAGATAAATAGCTTCATTTTATTCATGAGGAATGTGGGGCTAACAGAGGTTATGTAACTAGCTAGTAAGTGAATGTCTGGCCATGTCAAATTTTTAAAGACGTTCTTAGGTCAGACGGGTAATATAAATAACTGCTTCACTTAATTTAATCTATTTGTAAACCAAGTTTTTTTTTTTAATACATTCCTCAAAATGATGTTTAGTGCAACATGATTTCATCCCTAGTCCCCACCCACAGCATTTTTGGTTTCCTACATTCTTCTCTTTCATCACAGGACACGTCAATGCAGGATTACCAAACTCTGAGGAGCTGTAATACCTGATAATTGCTTGTTTGATTTTGTAATCCATCCTCCCACCTCTTCCTAAAATGACTTTCTGGAGGAAATGGAGACATGCAGGTGCATGTGCAAGCCAAACAAATTAAAATGCATTTTGTTTCCAAACATTCTGTGAGATATGGAGGAACAACATGATGTTCTGGGTGTTGGGGGTCGGGAATCTGGGAGTAATGCAAATTAGACAGGAGCGAAAGATCAGTCCTGGGTGTTCATCGGAAGGACTGATGCTAAAGCTGAAACTCCAATACTTTGGCCACCTCATGCGAAGAGTTGACTCATTGGAAAAGACTCTGATGCTGGGAGGGATTGCGGGCAGGAGGAGAAGGGGATGACAGAGGATGAGATGGCTGGATGGCATCACTGACTCGATGCACATGAGTTTGGGTGAACTCCGGGAGTTGGTGATGGACACGGAGGCCTGGCGTGCTGCAATTCATGGGGTTGCAAAGAGTCGGACACGACTGAGCGCCTGAACTGAACTGAACTGAACTGAGGTGTCAGGAGAGGTTGTGGCCATGAGTCACCACCTAACTCTGCAGTCAGTCTCCCTCTTGGATGTCAGCGCTCCCAAGGATAAAACCAGAAGAGGGATAGTTGGGCGTGCAGGTCATAGCCATAATCTTTGGTTTAAATATAGTAGTGCTCTGAGTGTGACTTGGGAGGTGGCAGTATCTACTTCCCACGCACCTAGGGATGTGTCCCAGGGAGGCTGACACCTGCTCAGTGGGAAATTCCCACCATTGTTTTTCTTAATAACCGAGCTCTCCAAGGAAGATCCTGGCCCCACATAAGCTTTCAGAAAAGGCTTTAAAAAAGTCAAGAATTCTCTGTCCCTTCCCTCCTAGTATCAGGACTCTATCTACGTCATCCTTTGGGGAAAAACCATGACACACTGATCCAAGAGGTAGGCAGGGATTGTTTCCTGAAGAGAAAGAAAATTAGATGGGGGTGGCATGTGGTTGGAGAAAATGGAATCTTGTTCAAGCAGCACATGGAGTTGGGGGTGTAGCTGTGTTCCCAGCAATTTACTGTGCTTTGATCCCAAACGGAGGAGGATAGCTTAAGGTGGTGTAAAACACAGGCACTGAGGGGAAGAGATGTTTCATTCCCAAAGAGATGATTTTATGGGAAATTCACCCTTAAGAAAATGCAGGGCATTCCCATCTCCTGAGGCCCTTAAAATGTAGCCAAAGTATGTACTGTGCTGGAAACCCAGGAGAAAAAGCTCCTTCCCCCACCCTGGCTAACGAGGTGTGTGAAAAGGACACAGAGTGGTGTCATAGTCAGTGCTTTCTTTCCCGTCTCAAAATGAATAGATAAATAGATCATTTGGCTTGCTGTTCATTTGGGTTTTGGGTCATTCTGCATTATAAAAAGAAGGGAGGAAGGAAATGTAGGAAAAAATTAAATGACTGGGGGGACTAGAGAAACTGATCTATATGGTTATAAATATGCCCTCAAGTTTTTACAAAAGCAGAGAGAAAGATGATATCAATGAAGATCTCACTAGTAAGCCTGAGGAAGAGAAGAGGCAGAGAAAGAAGACAAGAGAAGGAAAAATAGAAGGAAGGAAAATAAGGGAGAAAGAAAAGTGGGCAAGAAGAGGAGAGGGAGGAAGAAAGATGGTAATCAGAAAGTAAATAATTCATTTTTAAATCACAAAATTAGCTTAATTAAAAATATAGTGTAACATCTATATATCAGGTTTTATTCTTCCACTCTTTTTCTGGAAAAACTGATCAGTGTAATTCAGAATTTTTCAGCACATGATCCTAGCTCTTAAGTGTCACTCCTGTTACTGTCAAATCTTAAAGGAACAGCATCTCTCCTGGACTCTACTGGTATGTGAATTGAGGACAAAGTAAATGAAGAGTACTCTGTCCCTGAAACAGACTGGAGAAAATGCACTCACCATCCTGAGTTAAGAGTGAGGAAGCTGATGTTCTGCTGGAAAAGTGAAGTGAAAGAAACTGGAAAACCAAGTTTGGGCCATAATACACCCGTGTCCGTGGCATGCAGAAACCCAAGACCAAGAAATTAACATCAAAAACAGCTCAAGACTTCTCTGGTGGTCCAGTGATTGAGACTCCATGCCTTCAATGCAGAAAGCATTTGATCCCTGGTTGAAGAACTAAGATCCCACATGCCAAATGGCATGGCCAACCCCCCTGCCACCCCCGCCCAAAAAGAACACCCCAGCTCAGAGCCAGTGAAACCCAATGGCCCTAGCAGAGGTGAATACAGAACCACCCTGGAGTCCTCTCCATAAACCAAGGCACGTGGCATGTTCCCAGACAACAGCCCCTGCTGAAGATGGGGTTACAGTTACAACAATCAAAACCAGACAACCACACAACAAAATGGACCTCAATTTTGGAGTATCAGTGGCCATCATGAATGAGGGAATAACCAGTGAGACTAGTTTATTGCCAGGGGAATGTTGCTATAACATGGATGATCAGAGCCCCTTCACTGAAAGACTTCCAGATGCCGAGTTCTCGAGGTCTGTTCTTGGCATCTGTTCAGCTTCTCTGGAGAGGCAGAATCTAGCTCCTTTCTGGATGGCACAGGGTTGGCAGGTGAAAGTCATAGCGTATGTTGCACTGAGTCTTCTTGCTTTCAGGTCATGTGTCACCCCCACTATCCTCCACTGAACCTAGGGACCTGAAGTTCGAAATCTAGTATGTTCAATTTATTTAGAGATTTAAATGTATTTAAACATCCATTCTCCTGCTGGCACTGGTACAGAAGGGCTGGGAGTGGGAGGGTGTGAGCCCTTGACTTTGTGGTGGAACGGGGCTGGGTGAGTGTGATGGGGGGTAAGGAACATAATGTTCAACCTGCAGACAGACTTTAAAATGACCTTCTTAGTTTCCATTCCTCTGTCATTGGACATTTGGGTTGCTTCCATGTCTTGGCTATTGTAAACGGTGTTACAGTGAACGCTGGGGTACATGTATCCTTTCAGATCATTTTCTTCTCCAGATATATGCCCAGGAATAGGATTTCAGGGTCGTATGGTGGAGGAAGTGGTACATATAGATGATGGAATGTTATTCAGTCATTAAAGAGAATGAAATCATGCCATTTGTAGGAACATGGATGGACCTAAGAGACTATCACACTTAATGGAGTAAATCACAGAGAAGAAGACTCAGTGTATGATATGCCTTATATGTGAACTCTAAAAAGAAATGATATGAATGAACTTGCAAGAGAGAAGGAGACTCACAGGCTTAGAGAACAATCTCATGATTGCCTGGGGGAAGGATGGGGGGAAGGGAGAGTTAGGGAGTGTGGGATCAACACGTACACGCTGTTGTATTTAAGATGGATAACCACTGTCTAGCACATGGAACTCTGCTCAACGTCATGTGGCAGGCTTGATGGGAGGGGAGTTAGAGGGAGAATGGGTACATGTCTATGTCCCTTCTCCGTGTGCCTGAAACTGTCATAACATTGTTAATCGGCTATAACCCAGCACAAAATAAAAAGGTAAAAACACACAAAAACCCAGAAATGACACTCCTCTTTTCATGTTTAAGCTACACTCTGAGAGGGCTTCTGTCTATGGGGTCTCAAAGAGTTGGACACGATGAGGTGGATGGAACTGGAGCCTATTATACAGTGAAGTAAGCCAGAAAGAAAAACACAAATACAGTATACTAACGCATATATATGGAATTTAGAAAGATGGTAACAATAACCCTGTTTATGAGACAGCAAAAGAGACACTGATGTATAGAACAGACTTTTGGACTCTGGGACCGGGAGAGGGCGGGATGATTTGGGAGAATAGCATTGAAATATGTATAATATTATATCTGAAACGAGTCGCCAGTCCAGGTACGATGCCCGATAACGGATGCCTGGGGCTGGTGCACTGGGATGACCCAGAGGGATGGTATGGGGAGGGAGGAGGGAGGAGGGTTCAGGATGGGGAGCACGTGTATACCGGTGGCGGATCCATCTTGATGTATGGCAAAAGCAATACAATATTGTAAAGTTAAGCAAAATAAAATTTAATTAAAAAAGAAAGAGTCAGACACGACTGAAGTGACTTAGCAGCAGCAGCAGCAGCTGACCTCTTCAAGTTGGCATTTCAGGTCCCGGAGTTGGCTCCAGGCTGTGTGAACAGGAACTCTGTGGTCCCATGTACCCAGAGCATGGTCAAGAAAGGGGCCTGTGGGCTCCCGCTGGGCACCCCTCGGGCTGTGCACCCTCACCCTGGGGCTGTTGGGAGACCTGCACGGGGGCATCTAGGGCAGGTGGAGAGGAAGAGACTTGCACTGCCTGCTGCCAGGGAGATGCTGCCCCTAACTAACTCTCTGTTAAGTAGAAGATTACGAACAACTCACATTCTTATGTCATTCTTTGCCTCTTGAGCCGGATCTGCCAATCCATCCAGAGATTCCATCAAGTAGCGCTGGAGAGCTCCACCCTATCTGTCTCACCCTCGACCACTCCAAATCTGCTAGAGTCCATGCGTGAAGAGTAGTAGTAAGCTAACAGCTTCTTTGCCTTGCCTGGCTGAATGCTTCCTGGAAAGAAGAGGCGAGAGCCCTGGGTTCACTGCTGATGACGAAACCTGACAGCCAACGTCAGGGAAGATTACTCTGGATTCCTCACTTGGCTTCTGATTCCCAGTCCCAGGTTCCCACTAATCAAAGGCAATGGTGTCAAGTGACAGTGTCTCAGGACAGATGGGAGCTGCAGGGAGAGGCAGAGACTTCTGCTCTCTGCAGGCTCCTTGGACCTTTCACGATGGGGAAGAGCAGTGGGCCAGGAGTCACAAAGCTGAGGACCCAGAGCCAAATTTCCCTCTTCCCAGGGGTGACCTTGGAATAGATAAGCTGTAAAACCCAACACCTCTGGAGTTGTCTAAACTTGGGCTTGAATCCTGGCTCTGCCACGTACCAGCTGCGTGACCTTGGATAGGCTACTTCACCTTTCTAACCTCACTGTACTCATTATCCAAGTGGGGATAACTGCACCCCTAGTCACAAGGCTATGGTGAGGGTGAGATTAGATGATGATGCTCATAAGGGGCTTAAGACAGTGTCTGGCACTTAGGAAACACTCCATTAAGGATTCTGATGATGATGAAAATGATGGTAATAATAGAACAGATACTTAGAGCTCCAAGAAACATCAGAAGTTAGTTCCCCTCTCCTTGACTCAGTTTTCTCACCTGTAAAATGGAAACAATGCTGCAATCATTTCCTCATCTACCTCGTTTGTTGTTTTGAGTTCAAAGGAAACTGAGGCAGTGGTTCCCAGGTGAAGGCATATGGAGTCAGTTTATGACAAAGTTTTTACCAACCTGTGAAGAAATAAGAAAAATAATAACAGGGAATGTTTTATTCCCAAAGACTATCCTTTATTTTTAATTAATTTACTCCCAATTTAAAAATATTATCCTTTATTCTAATATGCTATTTCTGTTTGTGTGTATGTGTTGAAATATCCCTTCTCTTATGAAAATGTGCTGCTAATGATTAGTAGTTTGCCTTTAATGACCTTACTCAGCAAAATAAAAGTTGTCGACTCTATTTTGGTTCCTTCTTTGTGGAAATCTTACTGGTCTGTGAAATCAAGTCTATAAAGAAACCACAAAGATAAGGAATTTCAAAGAATCTGATAATTGTAAGGGTCTGTATGGTGATGACAAAAATAACACACCACATGCTGAGTTCCTTTTTGGTATTCCAGGCATTATTGAGGACAGTTACACATCTGCTATGGCCTTTCAGTGGTCTGGTGAGCTAGGTATCATTTAACCCCTAGTGACTTGGAGATACTGTGACTTGGAGAGCATGAAAAGCTGGGCTTTCTGTTCAGAGGGGAATGCAATACCCATATTGGTCTGGCCCCAAGCCTCACAGTTTCTCCTGAACCTCGCTGAAGGATTACTGTGGAAGAGGCCCTGAAGCAGCCACCGAGACATCACCCCTGTAAAAAGCAACCATGCCAAGGTCTTACGGGCAAATCACTTAACCTCTCTCTGCCTCTAGCATCCAACTGAGAAATTAAGTAGAAATCAGGGTCATGCTGAAAACAGATGGAGAGTCAAGCTGGGCTGTCCTGGGAAATAAAATTAATACAAAGAGCCATTCTCTGTGATACTCTATGATTCGGTGCCCTTTGATCATATATGAAGTTGTGAGGCATCCCAGCCAGGTAACTGACAGGATCCTGTCTGGATCCTGAGACACCATTGGATGGCCTCTTTTTCACTTTGCCCTTTTGGTCCTGCTGCTGCTCTCTCCAAGTTGCTCAGGGTCTTTCTTCCTCACAGATTTGGTGGTGTTCTCCATTCCAGGGCCCTCTTGAAGCTGGATGATGGGAGACCCCTGCACCCACTCCTCACACTTAGCATGCGTGATGCTGTGCATCACGCAGTTCTTCTTATTCTCTGGGCTACTCTGGGAGGAGATTTTGTTAACTTTGTTTTACAGATGGAGAAACGGAGGCTCATTGTGTGGCTAGGAGTCACACAACCTGCAAGGGGCAGAAAGAAGGATTCTCATCCAGCGGAGGCCACCTGACTTTGTGCCTCCTGTTCCATCACTGAAGTACTCCCTGAAGTTGGAGGAGAGAGATCTTACAACCTTAACAGCTCCCAGTCCCCTATCACATAAAGGGAGTTCTCTCTGGACCCCAAGGCATCCACCTTGAACCCACTATGGACTGGACCATTCGCTGTAGGGCCAATTCCAGCCCAACAGTTGCTACCTGATCTTTATATCCCAAGAACGGACTGAAGCAGTGCTTATCTGACACACGGTCAATCTGTTGGCACTGATACTTCAGTTCTAAACCACCCTTTCTCTTTGAATTTGAAGCTAAATGCTTCCTGGTTCTCTCTTCAGCCTTTATTAACCAATTCACTCTTATGAAGACAAAGTAACAAATTCCATGTGATCATTCCATTTTTTTTGTTGTTGCTGCATCAGCAACATGGATGCTGATGATGCTGTTGAGCATCTATGGCTTGACAATAAGAGGATTGTCCATTTTTTATCTTTTTCACTATTATTTAAAAATGGTCTCCAATGATACATGTACTTGATGAAAAATACGAGTATATATGAGGTTATAAAAGAAAAACAATAGGCAAAGCCTTTTTTCCACTTCTCTCCACTTATTTCCTCAACTCAAAGACAATCATGTATGCCCCCTGAGGTCTGGGAAGGTGGGTATTGTTTTTAATTAGTTTCCTAGTAGTTACCTCCATGCTTCTCACTGAACAGCTTATATGAGTGATTCCTCAATCATTAACTTTAAACATTGTTTGTTACCTCGACAGATGGAGATTTGCTCACTGACTTCCTCTGCCACCCCACTGGTCCCCTACAACATACCCGAAGCACTAGATACAGTCCTCTACTGGTAAGTTTAACTAATGTGTTTGAATCTGTATTGATTCTCTTCTTAGTGTGGCTGGTAAGGTTACTACAACATCCCCTCTCTTTCTAGCCCTTCCATCAGTCATCCCGTATCAGCTGTCCTTTTGTTTCTGAATTCTCAAGGTTGATCACAGTAGCATTCTGGCCTGTAACTGTGAAACATTTTCCATATTCAGTCTAATGTGGCTCCAACTTGGGATCATGGTTTTTTTCCCTGGGGCAGCTGCCCTCAGCCTCCTGAACATTCATCTTGGATTTCTTGTTATTGTGCAGATCAATTAATACCCTTGTTTGCTGCTTATATAATCCCCTTAAAACAGCCATTTTCAATTAATGATAGCTCCATAGCTCTGTGGGGTAAGCCTCTTAACTGTCACTCTATCTTTGTCACTCATTAAGAAAATTACACTTCCCTTGCTGCTGATGGTCTGACGTGCCATCAGCTGGTCTCTGTTACATTAAGATCCTATTGTTCCCACGCTTCTACCAGGGAGCCCATTCCTATACCAGTATCTCCTACCATCAGCCCTGGCCTGAGAGGACCACTGGGCTTCTCAGTGATGTTGATGCTCATCACCACTCCTATCACCTTGGCAAGTGGAGGGTCTGGCAGACTCTCTTGCAGAACAGTCGACTGGCAGGCTTTCTGGTCTCATATAGTATGGCCTCTCTGGCATGGGTGAGCCCTTGTAACCCTTCCTCCATGTAGCTTTAGAATTTCCACTTCACTTTTTTTCTGGGTCTCTAAGACAAAGCACACAACATATTAGCACCACCTCCTGGGGTCCTTGCTGCTGCTGCTAAGTCACTTCAGTTGTGTCCGACTCTGTGCGACCCCATAGATGGCAGCCCACCAGGCTTCCCCGTCCCTGGGATTCTCCAGGCAAGAATACTGGAGTGGGTTGCCATTTCCTTCTCCAATGCAGGAAAGTGAAAAGTGAAAGTGAAGTCGCTCAGTCGTGTCCGACTCTAGCGACCCCATGGACTGCAGCCTACCAGGCTCCTCCGTCCATGGGATTTTCCAGGCAAGAGTACTGGAGTGGGGTGCCATTGAAGTCTGGCGTCACTGCAGAGTGCTCCCATTGCAATAAATTCTTCCTTCACCAACTTTACATTCTGTCCCTGTTGATCTGGAATCCAGTCCCAGGGCAGGTTCTCTAGGCTTCTGTTGGGACATGTGGTGAGGCTGTGTGCCTCCTTGGTTATATAGTCCTATCTCCCCTTAATAGGCCCCACGCTTCCCCCACCCCCAGGGTTTGTGTGTTTGGGGATGTGAATTAACCCTCATTATTGGTCTGGTGACCTGGATGGGAAGTGGGACTAGATCCTGGGGTAGAAGAAAAGAACCAGGGACTTGTTATCTTGCAAAGCAGAGGTTCCTATCTTTTTAAGCAAAGGAGGGTAGTAGCCTTCAAGTAGGGAGGAGTGGTTGCTTCAGCAGGTGCAGGAAGTACATGATTCTCAGGTATGTTGGCCCAGATGTCCCTGTCCTGTGTCAAGGTCTCATTCCTTCCCAACCATGACAACTATGACATTGTAGTATTGTTGAGGTCAAGAATTCCACCTTCTCTGAAGCTCAGCTGCCCTTAAGATTAAGCTCTGAGCCTGCTCCTAAGCTATTTCTGCCCTGCAGATGCAGGAGATGAAAATTCTTTACATGCTGCTGAGAAGCCCTCTCGCTCTCATGCTGCTGCTTCAGTCGTGTCCGACTCTGTGCAACCACAGAGACGGCAGCCTGCCAGGCTCCTCCGTCCCTGGGATTCTCCAGGCAAGAACACTGGAGTGGGTTTCCATTTCCTTCTCCAATGCATGAAAGTGAAGTCGCTCAGTCATGTCCAACTCTTCGAGATCCCAAGGACTGCAGCCCACCAGGCTCCTCCATCCATGGGATTTGCCAGGCAAGAGTACTGGAGTGGGATGCCATTGCCTTTTCCACTCGCTCTCATACTTTGCCTTAAATTGATCATTAGTCATTCTCAGTCTTTCCTTATATTTCTCCAATGCAGGCATGGCTCTTTGGGACAGCTCTTTGATCCCAGTCTTCATAATTAAGGGGCTGACTTCCTTAGCCCCTTAAACACCAGGGAGACCATACCTGCTAGCACATGCCTTCCACCAGTCCCGTATCCTGTTTCACCACCAGTGACAGTTTTAGCAACTGAACTGTCACAGCATGCCAGGGGCTCCCCAAATCCACACGTCAGCCAGCAGGTAGGGGATCTGGCCCCACATTCTCATTTTAGAGTCAGCTTCCTCAGGCAACTTGTGGTACCAACTGTTTTAGGTTGGGTTCTCCAGGAAATACACTCTGACATGAAGAGCTGTGAGTAGGTTAATGGAGAGTTCTTGCAGCAAGAACACCATGAGGGATGAAGAAAGCTGATTAGGCAGAAGGAGACATTGAAGGGCAATGAGTCGCAACAAAGGCCTCAGCCAATCCCACGGTGAGCTCTGGGGCTAGAGCGGCCATTCAGATTTGTTCCAAACCAAGGCAAAGAGGCTAGGCCTTCGTGTCCCTATGTCATCCAGCCTTCAGTGGGTGTTATCCTTGAGAAGGTGGCATAACCTTCTTCCAGCCGAGGGCAATGCTGGAGTCATCTACAATGGGAAGATGAATATCTTGGTCCAGATGGGAGGAATTTGGATGGTACACTACAGCATCCACTACAGCCCCAAATGACTCAGTTTACACCTGTTGTCCTGAAATAATTATTTGTAATGTGCTTTTCCTTTTCAAAGGTGTATCCATCTGGATGATAAATTTTATTGTCATTCTACTCATGCCACAGCCATGCCTCCCGCTATTCTGAGTGTGAAGGACATTGCACAAGTAGACCCTCCCAATCTGTCACCTTAGAGCAATTAGCACATCTGTGCTAATTGGCCCCATAGGGGCTATCTTTAAAGTGTCCCCATGGTCAGAGGTGCTGCTGGCCCAGGCAGGCTGCATCCCAGGATTCAGCATCACTTTGGCAAAGAAGACTCTTGGAAGGAAGACATAGGTTCTGACGCCATCGTTCCTGCGACCCTGAGTGTAAGCCAAGCAACAGTTTGTATCTGAATGGGGGATGGGGTGGGGACATGCTCCAGCTCACCTTTGGCCTTATCCTACGTGACCAACAACCCATTGCTCAGTCTTCAGCCTCTGCTGGAGCAAGGCTGTGCAAGGCCTTAAGGGCTCTGTCTGTGAGGCTGGAGAGGCAAAGAAGTGTCAGCGAACACAGCTTCTTTCTCCTGACTTCTTGAGGCACTGATTGCCACCTGCCCCCCGACCCCCACCCCGACACATGGGCTGTCTTTCTTGTGAGGACAGATCGGAGCTTCCCTCCTGGGTCGCTGTGCCTGGGTGACCCTCAGGCTCCCCCTGAGCTGACCTGTGGTGTTTGAGCAGGAAAGGTCAACCAGAGTGATCCTGAAGTGCTCCGCACATGAAGGAGTAACAGTGATTAATAGGCTAAGCAGCCATTTTCTGAGCTTTGTCCTTTACTCCGATGCCAACCAAGCCAAGCCTCTGAATCCAGGGCACTCCCCTTCTTTCTCTGAGGAGCCTGCTGAGATTCTCACTCCCACCCTGTGGACAATCAATGCTGGCGAGAAACCATTTTTGTGAGAGCCATTTTCACCCTGATCCCCGAGCGTGGGCCCAGCTTTCTGGCTGTGCTCAGGCCCCTTGGTGCCTTGATCTGGGCTCTGAGAACTTGCCGTCTGCTCCTGCACAGCGATGCATCAGGGAGAAATGCAGAGAGCCACCACCCACCCACCGCAGCAGTCACTGAGCAGCCTCCTCTGACCTCTCCCTTCCTTTCAGATGATGAAAAGAGGTCGGCAGGCAGTAGTGATTTTTCTCAGGGGTCCTTCTCTGACCTAGATTTTTTTTTCCTTAGGATAATTTGAGACTGCACTTCTTCTTCACTTTCTGGACATTATATATTTTTAATGGTATGAAAGCAGAGTAATGCTGGCAGGCAGGCCTCTGCACCTGCAGAATGAGGGAGTGGTCTGCCCCTTTCTGTCTCTGTTGCCGGCTTCCTCAGGCCTGAAGCTTGGTTCCTAAAGTCTGTATCCCTCAATAAGCAAACAGTGTTATAAATAATATCTTGTTGCTTTTTGTTATTTTTTAAATGGAAAGTGAACAGTCACATCTTGATGCCACGTTGGTTAACGAGACACTGCAGACATAAGGAGAGGAGAGAAGCGAAGTCACTTTCAGTGTCATTGCTGGATGTGCTGAGAACCTTCTGTGGACCAGGCACTGAGCGCAGTGCTTTTGTGCCTGGTCCTAACCACAACCTGATGGGGGGAATTGGACATAGCCTGTGAGTCTCCATTTTCAGATAAAGAAGGGGAGACACAGAAGGGGGTTGTACACACCTGCGGGCAGGGACTGTTTTTGTACATCTTGGCATCTTCTGTAGCATCTGGCACGATCCCCTGCATATATTGAGGGCTTTAAATATTTGTTGAAAGAGTGAAATTGCCCAAGATCACAGAGCTAGTTTAGTCTCTGAGTTCCTAATCAAATGTTCTCTCCACTAGTCCAAGCTCCTTTTGTCTGAGTGAGCTGAAGATTTTGACAATACTAAATGAGCAGATTTTAGTAACTTCAAAACTCCAAAGAAAAAGAAGCCAGAAGCATGAAAAAAAAAAATAAATGTTTTAAATAAAAATGAGCAGTTTCCAGAAATTTATGGTATTACCCCCTGATTGCCTCACCCACTGCATCTTAAATGGAACAAATGGGGCCAACCAGGTGAAGGAATGCTATATATATATTTTTAATGGTTCTGGCTCAACATTTATTTTATGAAATTAAAAAAAAAAAAAAAAACGTATCTCTGAAGATTGTGGGCATGTTCACAATTGTCAAGAGTCCTCTGAATCATCCAAAGGCTGACTTTTCTCCACCAATATCACCATTGCAGAGTTCAGAGGGTGCTTCATCCATCGGGAAATTATATACTAAGAGAAATGATCCATTTTCATGCTTTTCATTTATTAAATTATAGAGACAATAAGAGCATTATTTGTCTGAAAAATACAGTAAAAATACCTGCAATCTTATTTCATTATCACAATGACCACTGCACTTTTTTCATGGAGGGTTGCTCTGTTTTTTACAGAAAAGTCCGTTTGCTTGGTCGGCCTCCAGCCCCGGGTACACCGGGTGAGCATGGGTGGCCGCCGTCCAGCCCACATCCCCTGCCCTTCCCCCACCACCCTCAGCACTTCCTTACTGGCCCCGCCCCCGGCCCTCAGAGGTGTCTGGTGAGAGGTGCCCTTCTGTCCGCCGCCTGTGCGGTGGATAGAATCCATGCATCAGGCTTCAGGCCGTGGGAGCTAATGCGATAACTGCTCAGCCTGGAGCTGCTGGAGCATATTACACTCATCAGTCACCGCTCCTGCAGCACACCGCCTTCCTAGTCGCCCGAGTGAAAGCCCGGGCTGCTCCTGAGGCTGACAAATGTTAGCTGAGTTTTAACTACTTTTTTGTCTCTCACTTTACAAGATGTGGATTATTTAAATAAGCCTGGGCCTCTTGCCTTCTCAGTCCTTTAAAGTGCTGGGCGTCTACCACTCCAGTGAAAGGTTGTGCTCTTTTTGTCTCATCTCCTCTGTCCTGGGAGGTACTGGGGTCAGGACAACCTCCCCACCTCCCAGCTGTCAGGCCCCTCCGGCCCCTGCAAGGGCATTGAGGAGCAGGCTACGAGGTTCAGGGGAAGGGTAACACACCCACTCCTCACTGCAAGAGGAACCCTGAACAAATTACTTCCTTGCTCAGGGTCTTGGCATCCGCATCCACATGATCACCTGTAATCATCCCATATGTGCATCTGGGGCATTTCACTGACAGAGCCCTTTGGCTTTCACTGTATGTCTCAATTTTATTATCAGCCTCAGAGGGGACTATCATTATGCTTATTTACTCAGTTAATTAGTATACTCATTTAGGGAGTGCTTATATGTTCCATGCGTAAATCTAGGCATTCAGTTCAGTCACTCAGTCATGTCTGACTCTTTGAGACCCCATGAATCGCAGCATGCCAGGCCTCCCTGTCCATCACCAACTCCCAAAGTTTAACCAAACTCATGTCCATCGAGTCGGTGATGCCATCCAGCCATCTCATCCTCTGTCGTCCCCTTCTCCTCCTGCCCCCAATCCCTCCCAGCATCAGGGTCTTTTCCAGTGAGTCAATTCTTTGCAAGAGGTGGCCAAAGTATTGGAGTTTCAGCTTCAGCATCAGTCCTTCCAATGAACATCCAGGACTGATCTCCTTTAGGATGGATTGGTTGGATCTCTTTGCAGTCCAAGGACTCTCAAGAGTCTTCTCCAACAGCACAGTTCAAAAGCATCAATTCTTCAGTGCTCAGCTTTCTTCACAGTCCAACTCTCACATCCATACATGACCACTGGAAAAACCATAGCCTTGACTAGACAGACCTTTTTAGGCATTACCACTCAATAAATTGTTTTATCATTATATCCTCTCCTTCAAGGGGATTTTACTAGTCTCATTTCAAGGACACTGAAGCTCAGAGACAATAAGTGACTTGCTCAAAGTAAACAGTTTTGTGTCCACAACCAGTGTGAGCTCTCTACTACCTCTAAGGGCAATGCCTAGGCCCAGGAGGAAACCAGGGCTAAAACTATAAGGGACCTTATTGCCCTGATATGCCATCTAGTCCTGAAGTTTGGGGTGGGGTGGGGAGAGGGAACTCTTTCTAATATCAAAAGATCAGAAGAGTTTCAAATAAGAGGAGCCCCAGCCCTTCATAAACTCTGGAGCAAAATGGTGCATTTAATGCAATGGTGCCAGCTCCCCATTGCCCATGCTCTTTGGCAAAAGTCAGCCTGGCTTCATGAAAGAAGGAGGTCTGGGCTGGGATGTGTTGGGAATGAGACAAGTGTCAAAGGCTAATGTGTCTGATTTTGAATCCTAGCTTCAGCCTTGAGTTGAAATCACTTACACTTTGGGGGCTTCAGTTTCCTTATCTGAAAACAGAGGAAACATTACTTGTTTTTGCAGGGTTTGTGTATGGCATAGGGACAGTGTCAATGAGTCGGTGGTCATTAAATGGTGCTGATGCAGGGGGAGGTAGTGGGGTTGGCAGCAACTATTATTAATCTTCCCCAGCTGATTCAAACTCATTTCCCATAACATTGTTCCATCTGAAGATAAACAATAACATCGAGACAATTTGAAGAACAACAAAAATAATTGCAACAGATTATCTTGAAGTAAAATCTTCTAATAGCTCTGCTAGATTTGGAGGCCATATCCCATCATTACAAACATAATAATTAAAATTTGGTAGAACAAAATATTTCAAATCTAAATGCTGACTCCCTCACTCACTTTATAAAACAAAGAGGAAGCCCACACGTATGGGGTACGTATTGATAAAGGATGCAGCCACCTTTTCCCGCCCTTGTGACAGTACCTGTCTTTCAGATCCTGCACAGGCTGGATGAGGACAACAGGTAAAATCCATATCAAATATTCAAAACAGAGAAACTCAAACCACACCATCTGATTCACTTCCTGTACTTGGTGCAACCCAATCTGAAATGGCCCCCTCCAAATTGTAACAATTGTAACAGAAACACCTGGAGTAACAGGCAAATTTGGCCTTGGAATACGGAATGAAGCAGGGCAAAGACTAATAGAGTTTTGCCAAGAAAATGCACTGGTCATAGCAAATACCCTCTTCCAACAACACAAGAGAAGACTCTATACATGGACATCACCAGATGGTCAACACCGAAATCAGATCGATTATATTCTTTGCAGCCAAAGATGGAGAAGCTCTATACAATCAGCAAAAACAAGACCAGGAGCTGACTGTGGCTCAGACCATGAACTCCTTATTGCCAAATTCAGACTGAAATTGAAGAAAGTAGAGAAAACTACTAGACCATTCAGGTATGACCTAAATCAAATCCCTTATGATTATACAGTGGAAGTGAGAAATAGATTTAAGGGCCTAGATCTGATAGATAGAGTGCCTGATGAACTATGGAATGAGGTTCGTGACATTGTACAGGAGACAGGGATCAAGACCATCCCCATGGAAAAGAAATGCAAAAAAGCAAAATGGCTGTCTGGGGAGGCCTTACAAATAGCTGTGAAAAGAAGAGAAGCAAAAGCAAAGGAGAAAAGGAAGGATAGAAACATCTGAATGCAGAGTTCCAAAGAATAGCAAGAAGAGATAAGAAAGCCTTCTTCAGTGATCAATGCAAAGAAATAGAGGAAAACAACAGAATGGGAAAGACTAGGGATCTCTTCAAGAAAATCAGAGATACCAAAGGAACATTTCATGCAAAGATGGGCACAATAAAGGACAGAGATGGTGTGGATTTAACAGAAGCAGAAGATATCAAGAAGAGGTGGCAAGAATACACAGAAGAACTGTACAAAAAAGAGCTTCAAGACCCAGATAATCATGATGATGTGATCACTGACCTAGAGCCAGACATCTTGGAATGTGAAGTCAAATGGGCCTTAGAAAGCATCACTACAAACAAAGCTAGTGGAGGTGATGGAATTCCAGTGGAGCTATTCCAAATCCTGAATGATGATGCTGTGAAAGTGCTACACTCAATATGCCAGCAAATTTGGAAAACTCAGCAGTGGCCACAAGATTGGAAAAGGTCAGTTTTCATCCCAATACCAAAGAAAGGCAATGCCAAGGAGTGCTCAAACTACCGAACAATTGCACTCATCTCACACGCTAGTAAAGTAATGCTCAAAATTCTCCAAGCCAGGCTTCAGCAATATGTGAACCGTGAACTTCCTGACGTTCAAGCTGGTTTTAGAAAAGGCAGAGGAACCAGAGATCAAATTGCCAACATCCGCTGGATCATGGAAAAAGCAAGAGAGTTCCAGAAAAACATCTATTTCTGCTTTATTGACTATGCCAAAGCCTTTGACTGTGTGGATCACAATAAACTATGGAAAATTCTGAAAGAGATGGGAATACCAGACCACCTGATCTGCCTCTTAAGAAATCTGTATGCAGGTCAGGAAGCAACAGTTAGAACTGGTCATGGAACAACAGACTGGTTCCAAATAGGAAAAGGAGTACGTCAAGGCTGTATATTGTCACCATGTTTATTTAACTTATATGCAGAGTACATAATGAGAAATGCTGGACTGGAAGAAACAGAAGTTGGAATCAAGATTGCCGGGAGAAATATCAATAACCTCAGATATGCAGATGACACCACCCTTATGGCAGAAAGTGAAGAGGGGCTAAAAAGCCTGTTGATGAAAGTGAAAGTGGAGAGTGAAAAGGTTGGCTTAAAGCTCAACATTCAGAAAACGAAGATCATGGCATCTGGTCCCATCACTGCATGGGAAATAGATGGGGAAACAGTGGAAACAGTGTCAGACTTTGTTTTTCTGGGCTCCAAGATCACTGCAGATGGTGACTGTAGCCATGAAATTAAAAGACGCTTACTCCTTGGAAGGAAAGTTATGACCAACCTAGATAGCATATTCAAAAGCAGAGACATTACTTTGCCAACAAAGGTTCGCCTAGTCAAGGCTATGGTCTTTCCTGTGGTCATGTATGGATGTGAGAGCTGGACTGTGAAGAAGGCTGAGCGCCGAAGAATTGATGCTTTTGAACTGTGGTGTTGGAGAAGACTCTTGAGAGTCCCTTGGACTGCAAGAAGATCCAACCAGTCCATTCTGAAGGAAATCAATCCTGGAATTTCTTTGGAAGGAATGATGCTAAAGCTGAAACTCCAGTATTTTGGCCACCTCATGCGAAGAGTTGACTCATTGGAGAAGACTCTGATGCTGGGAGGGATTGAGGGCAGGAGGAGAAGGGGGACGACAGAGGATGAGATGGCTGGATGGCATCACTGACTCGATGGATGCGAGTCTGGGTGACCTCCGGAAGCTGGTGATGGAGGGGGGGGGGGGGGGGGGGGGTGGGGGGGTGAGGGAGGGAGAGGAGAGAGAGAGAGTGAGAGAAATAAAAAAAAAAAAAAAAAAAAAAATAATTATTTTTTTTTTAAAAATAAAAAAAAAAAAGAAAAAAAACCACACAATCATCATTCTTCTTATTTTTTTTTTTTTTTTTTTTTTTTTTTTTTTTTTTTTTTTCATAAATAATTAAATAATAAAGAAAGACTCCTCTCCCCCCCGGGGCGCAGAGAAAAAAAAACCTCTTTTTTTTTGCCCCCCCCCCACCCCCTCTCCTTAATGCTCTCCCTGTCTTACCTCTTGGGCCCTCCTTTCTCCCCTGCAAGGGACTTGTCAGCAAACAGATAAGGTGAAACTGCAGAGACCATCACCCTCAGATTATAGTTTAGATGCCATGAGAAGGGCCAGTGCAGAAGGAGAAGAATTTAATTCCAACCAGAAGAAAGAAGACAATGCCAGCTAGGAGGCAGCAGTTGACTTGGTGCTTAAAGAAGGAGTAGAATTTCAAGATGGTAAATTGGAAAGAGAATCTAGCCATTGTGGACAGAGTATTTTGCCAAAATATAAGGATTGTTTAGAGTCCAAGTAAGGCTTCCCTGGTGGCTCAGTGGTAAAGAATCTGACTGTGAAGCAAGAGACCTGGGTTTGATCCCTGGGTCGGGAAGATGCCCTGGAGAAGGAAATGGCAACCCACTCCAGTATTCTTGCCTGGGAAATCCTATGGAGAGAGGAGCCTGGTGGGCTACAGTCCATGGGGTTGCAGAGTCATACTCAACTTAATGACTAAACAACAATGGAGACCAAGTAACCATGTAGCTGGGTCTTACTTACTGAGAGGGAGAAGAGTCAGGGTGGGGATGACTGGTCCCTGTGTTTGCAGTCCCTGCCATGACTGTAGGTCAGGGGGATGACTAGCAGCACAGTTTCATCTTCTTGAATTGACAAATTCAGCTTCACTGGTACAACAAGTTCTGAGGGCTCAGTGGTGCAACACAGATCTGAAGGGGGTTTGGTGCCAGGTGCAAACATCTGGACTGTTTGGGGGCAGTCCTGATTGTGTTGGTTTTGGCCCCATCTGTTCAGTCAGACCAAGGGTAGGGGGAAAGCAGAGAAAAGGCTATCATGCCCATAACACGAGGCTTTTAAGAGCTCCTGGTGAATTATGTGTCTATTAGCTAAGTGGCCCTGGGGCTTTATGACTTGCTTTTTTTGTAAATCAAAAATAATAACAATAAGAGCTCACCATCTTCTCATCCTGCTGGAGAGACCGAGTGCTTCATCCGTCATTACACAATTATAGCTGCTCCCCAGACAACTCCATTCCAAGCCCCAGGATACAGAAGTAGATGGAAAATTTGTGCTCCCATCCTGACCCATCTAGCCTGGACCTGGCCAACAAGTAGCAACCAAGTCCCTTTCTTATTGGCTGGTTGGCAATCACTCCAGTTTAGGAGGGAAAGGGATTATTTTAGCTAAGATGGAGGAGGCCAAGATGACCCCACCTGGGAGAGGTTCCTGATAACACATCCAGATGGCAGTCTTCCCCAATCCAGTCTGCTCCACCCTTTCATCTGTGCCCTTCCTGGGCCTGGAGGTGTTGCCAGCTGGCTGGGACAGCAGATAGGGGATGTGGAGGTGAGAATGCCTTTTGAACAGCAAGAGAACAGAGCTTTTCTCTGGGACAGTTCACCCTGCTCTGGACAGCCTCATGCTGTATCACAGACAAAAAGCGTGTGACTGCTGAATCACCTCAACTGCAAGGCAAGATAAAAATTTCCAGACAATATTTGTCTCCAAAGGGTGAAACACATGAGATAGGAAGAAACCAATCATTCCCAGACCATCACGATGACAGACCCTGAAGACATTGCTGCACAAGGAGAAGGAATCCAAGGAGTTTGTTTCTACAAAGCAACTCAGGTTTCGTGTGAGAAATCTGTATTGAATATGTCAATATCCCCCACAAATGCCCTGATCCAAACCCAGGAGTCAAGAACCCTGAGTTGTCATCACACAGAAACCTGGTCCCCTCAAGTGAAGTCTCATCTCTTATTCCTTGATGTTGGTTTGGCTTTTCTCTGTCTTCTTTTTCTTATTATAGCCTTGGTTCCTGACACTTTCATGAATGGCTCCTTTGTAAATTAATCAGTCAACTACCCTCTACTTTTGATATAGTTAACACTGACGAACCATGTCAAAGAATCAGACCATCAACAGTAATATATGTCTGCCTATGTGTTTCTCCTCCATCCACTCCCTCTTCCTCCCCCTACCTAAGGCAACCACTTGTCTATTATTATCTTGATTTTTGAAAGTTTTATTATATATACAATTTTATTTTTATTATAGGTGTAGTTTTTTTCTTACAACAGCAAACAATATTCTTCTGGATCTTAATTTTTCACTCAGTATTTTATACATGTCTGTTTAGTACATAATATATATACACTATATTATAGCATGTAGTAATAATTCATTTTTACTACCAATTGTATGACAATGCCACAATTTATAAATTCAATATCCTGTCAAAGGATATTTGTTGTTTCTGCTTATTGTGTCATAATTGCTGTATGAGTTTCTTGGAATAGGTGTGAAAGTGTTTTTCTTTTGTATATACCTAGTCATTTGGGTTACAGGGTATATGAACGCACAACTTTATAATACTAAACTCCTGTTAAAACATAGCACTGATTTCTATTTCTACCAGGAGAGTATAAGAGTTAATGCACAAATTTGCCCACACTTGGTTTCATAAACTTCTTAATTTTGCCATCAAATGAGTGCACACAGTAGTGGGAATTAACTGCTACAACATTTTGGAAAAATTAATGTGAAAACACTTACTGAAATTTTAAATGGACTTTCTTTTTAACATAGGAGTACTACTTTTGAGCATGTTTTCTTTAAAAAGTTGTTAAAATAAGTGTATAAGAGGAAATTTACACTATATTTTGTATTAGCAAAGGCTTGAAACAATCTCAATCTCCATCCATAGTTAATTGGTTGGCTTAATTATGGGAAACCAATACATGGATTAAAATGCAACCATTAAAAACAAAACTGAGTTAGATATGTGTGCACTGACTTGGAAAATGTTTGCAGAATTTAAGTAAACAAAGCAAGTTATAGAGTAATGTATATGATAACATGTTAGCTTCTCTAAAGGGGGAATGGGTGCTATAATTGTTTGTATTTGTGTAAGCAAAAGGAAAGGTGTGGAAAATACACATTGGCTGTCAATGTTGATTACCTTAGGAGAGTGGGACTGGGGTAGGGGAGACAGGCGGATGAGGTGGCAGAGCTGGGAATGTAATTCTGGTCCTTTCTGTAGTATCTGATCTGGCTTCAGTCTATCCTTGCACATGCCACCCTGTGCTTCACTTTACTCAGTGTCTCTGAATTCCTGCTTTATAAAATCCAAATTCCCTATTGTGCATTCAATGCCCATCAAGAGCTGGCCCTAGCCTGCAGCATCTCCTACTCACTTATGTACGCAGTATGTTCCAGCCACTTACACTTGACTCCTCTAAACATTCCTTGGGCTTTTCTACCCATTACCTTTGCTCATCCTCTCTACCTGGAAACTCCACTCCAGCCCTGCTTTCTTTCCATCACTGTCTAAAAATCTTCTCTTCTTCAAGATCCAACCAGAAGGCTGGAGCAAATGTAGTGCCTCTCAGAAACAAAGAGCTGAGCGCCCAGGCTTGGAAGGATGGAACCATGGTAGGTCCTGGTGCCTTGGTAGCTAAGGTCACTGTCTTTCTCTCCAGGGCACAGCCTATGGACAACCCTACTCCAGGCAAATTTGATCCCTGTGGATCTCAAGACTCAAAATCTAGGAGAGAGAATCCTATGGACTCAGCTTAGGTTGAGTATCCAAATAATACTGTTCATCTTCAGCCATACTCTGAACCAGTACAGAATAAGACAAGGGAATAAGGCCAATGGAGACCAAAATATCATGTGCATCATGGATAAGTCTTTTATTAGAGAATGTAATGTGAGCAAGTATGCTCTCCCATATAGACCCTGAAGAGTCTTCTGCTGGAGAATAACTACTCTTGAGAGTGTCAGAACTCGGCTTCCCTGCTGCTACTGCTGCTGCTAAGTCGCTTTAGTCGTGTCTGACTCTGTGTGACCCCATAGATGGCAGCCCACCAGGCTCCTCTGTCCCTCAGATTCTCCAGGCAAGAATACTGGAGTGGGTTGCCATTTTCTTCTCCAATGCAAGCATGCACGCTAAGTCACTTCAGTCGTGTCCAACTCTGTGTGACCCTATGGACAGCAGCCCACCAGGTTCCTCCGTCCACAGGATTCTCTAGGCAAGAATATTGGAGTGGGTTGCCATTTCCTTCCCCACAGCTTCCCTAGAGTGGTGATTTGTAGCCCAAGAGGGTGGAGCAAAGCATAATTATTGCTGATAGCAGAAAAGTGACCGAAAGATTGAAATGGAAACAAAGAGGAAACCTGAGAGGATGGGGAGGAATTAAACCAGATGGATTGAGTTTAAGGAGAGTTCCAACTATGAGGTTCTAGACTTTTTTAATGTGAGGTCTTACCTGGTAGATGATGAACATGGGCAATGTAAAAAATATTTCTAAATCTCGTATTCCTCATCTTTAAATTGATATTTTAAATGTCCACCTCAGCAGGGTTATTGTGAAATAAATACTATATGTGTAAAATGATGCAGCCTGAACGAAGAGGTCCCATTCAGGACACACACGGTCTCTTTTCTACTGCCTCATGTTCTTGTTTCCTTGTTCAAAATTCTCATTCCCAAAGAATGATAAGTTCTAAGTATTTTCAGCAAAACATGCACTCAGATGGCTCAGAAATAGAGGAGCAGACTTGCTTCACCTGTGGAGGGGCAGGGACGGCTCCTTATGCTTCCAGGTTCACCGCCTGGGTCCTGCGGGCACAGAAGAAGCACCTGTGATGAAAAGCGAGGGGCAATAAAGACAAGTATCATCTGTTCTCACTTATATGTGATACAGGTAAGTGTTTTGTGTTAAAAATGATATACACGAACTCATTTACAAGGCAG
This sequence comes from Tragelaphus eurycerus, assembly GCA_935064755.1. Lineage (NCBI taxonomy): Eukaryota > Metazoa > Chordata > Mammalia > Artiodactyla > Bovidae > Tragelaphus > Tragelaphus eurycerus. The sequence goes on along the minus strand of CAKXYN010000018.1, from coordinate 25,358,884 downwards.
AAATAGACTCGCTGACATAGAATACAAGCTTATGTTTACCAAAGGGTAAAAGAGGTGGGGAGGGATAAATTAGTCTGGAATTAGCAGATACAGACTATGCATTAGACTGATAAAGAACCTACTGTATAGCAAAGGGAACTATATTCAATATATTGTAATAACCTATGACAGAAAAGAATCTGAAAGGTATATATTAAAAATCTGAATCACTTTGCTGTACACCGGAAACCAACACAACATTGTAAATCAACTATACTTCAATAAACAAACAAAAATAAAGTGTTAAAAAAATAAGGGGTAAAAAAGGGGTGTGTGGGGCGTGGGGTGCAGTGACTAACACAATGACCTGAAGAGAGGGTGGGCCAGGACTCTGAGAGGTCAGCCGCGTGCAGAGCTTGCCCTGGGTCAGGGTCCTTTTGTCTCATCTCCACCCCAGAATGGCTCCTGGGGGCCACTCTGTTCCCTGGGCCTCAGTCTTGAGGATGGCTGGATGGGGAAGGAAAATATTTGATTGTCACTGGCGTAGTCTCTCTCCACCCTGGCCTGAGGTCCCTCTAATGAAAATAAAAGGGAGCTGCCTCTCTCGAGGGCTGGCTGGCTGTGGCATCACAGTGCTGGCTCCAGTCACGACGCCAGCTGCCCTGCTGAAACGACTCTCTTCAGAAATGTTCCTGAGAGAAGTGATTTCCATGCCCACGTGAAGCACATTTGTTCTCTCAGGCAGCAGGAAGGGGCCATTTAGCGAATGACTTCTTTCTCTCACCACTAGGTGCCCGGGGAGAGTTAATTCATTTCACAGAGGTAAGCGATTTACTCCTGTAGGTTCAGGACAAGCCGTGCCAGGACTCTAAAGCTCTGGAAAATTCCCCAAGTCTCCCCCGAAGTGGTTGCTATTGCTCAGCACACTGAGCAGAACCCTGCAGGGTTCTTTGGCTGGTTGTTTGTTCCCGCAGAGCACTCATGAAACACCTTCTGGGTACAGAATCCTGCTTGTGGCCCATGGGAGATGTGGAAGGCAGGGGTGTCAATCCTTTGAAGACTCACAGATGGACCCGGGAGACAGAGCAAGTCCCAGACTCAGGGTCGGGAGACCTTCCACAAGGCACTGGGCCAGCACCATTGTCCTCTGTTTCTCCAGCTGAGAGATGAGGGGACTCGGTCACTTATCCATGCAGATCCCCCTCTCCTGCTCTGAGAGGCCACACAGAACATGACGGTGATTCCTGTGCCTGATGGGAGGGTGAGGGGACTACCTGGCTCCCACAAGGCCAGTCCCTCCCTGCTCCTTGGTACACACCAAATGTGCTTCCTTTCTGTACCTTTGCTTCCTGCTCCTGTGATGCCTCCCTCCCCACTTTGCTGCTCCCAGCCCCTCTTCCCTGAAGCTTCTCCTGGCTCCAGTGGGTTTTGACTTAGCAACTTATAAGATCCTCAGGCCTTTGAGTTCTAATTATAGCTTTGTGTCTTTGAGATTCCTTATTTTCAGACGGCAAGCAGTTGGGTAAGGTCGGTTCTTAGGTTATACAACTAACAACCCCTGGTTCTACCTCCTTCATTTCACAGATGAGGACGCTGAAGAGGAGACAGTGACCTCCCCGAGGTAATTCAGGGACCAAGAGACTGGACTCAGGTCTGCTGTTGACCAGGCTGAGGTTATTTCTAATCCTTTTATGTAATTATTTTATTCATGCATACATTTAACAAAGTTATTAGATTCCTTTTTGCCAGGCCCTAACTAGGTGACTCGGAGAAGGCAATGGCACCCCTCTCCAGTACTCTTGCCTGGAAAATCCCATGGACGGAGGAGCCTGGTAGGCTCGTCCATGGGGTTGCTAAGAGTCAGACACGACTGAGCACCTTCACTTTCACTTTTCACTTTCATGCATTGGAGATGGAAATGGCAACCCACTCCAGTGTTCTTGCCTGGAGAATCCCAGGGACAGGGAAGCCTGGAGGGCTGCCATCTATGGGGTCACACAGAGTCAGACACAACTGAAGCGACTTAGCAGCAGCAGCAGCAACTAGGTGATTGCAGCCATGAAATTAAAAGATGCTTACTCCTTGGAAGGAAAGTTATGACCAACCTAGATAGCATATTCAAAAGCAGAGACATTACTTTGCCAACAAAGGTCCATCTAGTCAAGGCTATGGTTTTTCCAGTGGTCATATATGGATGTGAAAGTTGGACTGTGAAGAAAGCTGAACACTGGAGAATTGATGCTTTTGAAGTGTGGTGTTGGAGAAGACTCTTGAGAGTCCCTTGGACTGCAAGGAGATCCAACCGGTCCATTCTGAAGGAGATCAGCCCTGGGATTTCTTTGGAAGGAATGATGCTAAAGCTGAAACTGCAGTACTTTGGCCACCTCATGCGAAGAGTTGACTCATTGGAAAAGACTCTGATGCTGGGAGGGATTGGGGGCAGGAGGAGAAGGGGACGACGGAGGATGAGATGGGTGGATGGCATCACTGACTTGATGGATGTGAGTCTGAGTGACCTCCGGGAGTTGGTGATGGACAGGGAGGCCTGGAGTGCTGTGATTCATGGGGTCCCAAAGAGTTGAACACAACTGAGTGACTGAACTGAACTGAACTGAACTAGGTACCAGACCATAGAAAGATGAAAAGGGCCTTCAAAGTTTGACAGGTGAGACAAATCTGCAAACATGTCATTCTGGGTGATGTCCTAAGTGGTACCAGATTCAAGGGTCCCCAGAGCACCATGGGAGCCCAGAGTAGGGAGATTGATCCTGGCTTGAGAAGACTTCAGAGAGGAGGTGACAGTGGAAGGGGCTGAAGGATGTGTCCTAGCTGATTGGGAAGAAGATGTGGGGGATTCTCATCCCATGAGAAAGGGGTGTGTGAGTGAAGAAGGATCAGGAGAGCACGCAGGTTTGGCGACTCTGTAGCCTGGCAGTGGGAGATGGGTAAATCATGAATTAGCATTGACGAGAGCCAAGGTATGGGCCACGGCTGCAGTCTGTGTTGATGTAACTTTCCTCCAGATTCTTCCAGCACCTTCACATTTCCTTGGACAATTGTGCCTCCCTTGCATCTGCTTCTGTAGCCTTCCTGAGTGGTTCTCACGAAGGCTGTGAGTCTGTCCACACGGTCAGCTCTGAGAAGGTAGAAGTCCCATTAGACAGTGAGGACTGAGCTGGCTGGACCTGCCCCTGGCAGAACTCCACTTCCTCAGAGTCCGGGTAAGATGCATCGTGAGGACAGAGTCCACAGAAATGGCCACCCACAGGGCACTCTGGGTCATCTGGCGAGGTCTTAGCAAAAGATGGTGAGTAAGACCAACCTCAGGGGGTCAGGGGTTCATATACAGACACCCAGGTCGCCACCAGAGAGTCTGAGGTAGGGGTGATCTGCCAGAGGCCAGCTTTGACCAAGGACCTGAAATCCAAATCTCTCCCCCAGAACTTGCCCTTGGTCCTCAGACTCACCACCTGTCCCACTGCCTTGAAGTTCCCACAGACACTCACAAACCACCCACAGACACCCACAAACCACCATGTCCAAACAAAACTCATTAGTTTGCTTCCACATCCTCTGACTTTCCCTGGGGACCTCCTTAAGGAAGAACACCTAATAGTCACCCTATATCTTCCATCATTTCTGCCTCTGAAATGTCTGTCAGCTCTCCCCACTCCCCAATGCCCTTTCCACACCCTCCTGTGTGAATCTGTATCCTCTTTCATGTGGAAACTAGCCAGCAGATCCTAACTAATTTGGTAACATACAGTTTCTTCCCTCCAATCTATTTCCAGTTGGAGTCAGTTTTGGAAAGTGCAAATTATATCTCTGAACTTACTAACCCTCAGTGACCCTGAGTGGAGCCCCAGTGCCTGGTTGTGGGCAGCAGAATGTCGCAGGATTGGACCCATGCTCCTCTCCAAACAGCAGGATCCCAGGCAGGGTCTCCTGTGGTCTGTTGGGCTTTTAGGGCCACACTGACTTAGTGATACCCTGGGTGGCATGAACCCTGACAGATGGTTTTCTCTTTTGTAAGGCCAGTGCCTGACTTACGCTTTGATTGCCAAGGCATCCATTGCAGAGGTGTAATCCTCAATGGATAAAGAGCCAGGCCACCCCCCTTGGAGTTCCTCTGTTTAAAAAATCTTTGGTTGATTTAGTTAAGTGACCATTGGACCACTTTTTCCCCCCTTTTCTCCCTGTGCTTTTAATTCTTGCTCTTATGTTTTGAATTCACCAATAGTGACCTCGTGAACCTCTAGACTCCCCCTCCACCCCCACCTCTGCCCCAATAGAAGACGAATCCTGGACCAACATGTTCTTCCTATTTCTCTGTCTCTCTCTCTCTTCCTACCCCATCTCCTCCTATCTTGCAGCCTCACTGTGTGGCCCAGGGCATGCCATGTGCCCTCCAGGACCTGTGAGTAATAACCCTTGTCTGCTTCAGAGTTTCCTGATGCATGTGTCTAATGGCATCTTGCCATCATAATAAGAACCACCGGGGCCAGTCCAGCCACAATGTTGGTTCTGAAAGGAGGACCTGGGCCCAGGTGAGTGTCCCCCAGCATTTCTAGCTGATAGCACCACTATGGGTAGGCTGAGACTGTCACAAATCAACCTGCATCTTCCCCTGAGGTCCCACTTTACCTGACCCAGGGATACTGAATGGTCCACTCCCTGTACAGCCTCCAGGCCCTGGAGGAGCAGAGTGCTGGCACTTGGGGCAGGCCAGTCCTGCCCAGGCCCAGCCGAGAGCCTGTTGCTTCCCAGTTGAAGGGCAAGTGCTGGGCTGGCCTCTGCTTGAGCAGCCGGGCAGCATGCTAAGAGGAAGTCATATATCCTGAATCCCTGAAATTAGCTCAGCATTCCCAGAATGGAGCATCTCACCTTGATCGATGAAGGGGATAGACTAAAAACTTATAAGCTGTCTTTCTTTCTCTACATAATGTCTGAGACATATTAACCATTTTCATGGTTTCGACTGAGCAATAGATATTTATTATACAATACTGCTCGAAATAGTCATCCTGTTCCACCCTTCATCTCCATGTTCTGGCCTTTCCCCATCATTTTGGAGAATATATGAAAAACAGCAAGTGTGCTTTTAAGTTATATTAAGAAATTTAATTCATGGTCAGAAAACCCTTTGTCATACACAAATTGAACATTATGAGTGCACAAATCTTTATCCATTGGAGTTCTGAGTTGCAAGGCACAGAAATGGACTCCAGAAATAGAAAATAAGTTCATTCTAATGGTATCAGAATTGCCCCAAAGGCTTGAGAAGCAAGACATAAAGGAGAAGGGGAGGGAGGTGAAAGGAGGATGGAGAGGAGGTGAGGAGGTGGGGGTAGGGGAGTGAAGGTGGAGGGGAAGGGTGAGCAGAAGAAGGGAAGCAGCCAGACTCACACTGAAATCATGCTACTGAACTAGCCTGGGGAAGGCACTGCTGCCCTACTGCTAACCTCCAGACATAATGGGTGGCACGGGGCATCGCACACAGCGCACTCGATGTGATCACCTCCAAAGTCACTAGCAGGAATCCTCGCTGACTCCTTGAGATCATCTAAGGACAAGACATCTGAGGGCCATGACCTGAAAGCCGTCTTTGAATTCTTCCTCTCTCTCATGTCCACAGCTAATCCGAGACTTATATCAGCTCATTCCACTTTCCTAAATTGCCCACTTTCCTCAAATGTATCTCCTCCCTCCCTGCTTGTCCTATACAATGTTTGGTTTTCAATCAAAAATTTCCAGGGATACCAGGAGGTAAGATCAAATGATGAAAACTAAGAGAAAAAAATATGCATAAACAGATCCAAAGCAGACCCAGATAGTGGAGTCATCAGACATGCTCCTTAAGTCAGAGAGACCACGACTCCCTGTATTTGTTAAGATTAGGTTTGGCTGAATATTACAAAACCCTCAAGTAGCAATAATTTTAACAACATGAAAATTTCTTTATTTCTGACCCAAAAGCCAAGGTGACTCACAGGGTCAGCAGCTCTTTCTGCTCCATCATTTTCAGTTTGGGTTTTCATCATCAAAGTGAGTTTGTAGTCCAAAAGGATTGCTGGAACTCCAACTATTCACGTCCAAGTTGCAAGCCAAAAGAAGACAAAATGCAGAAGGGAAAATGGGGTCTCATCTGGCTAACTCTTTTCCCTTTCTGCAGGTTTCCTAGAAGTTCCGTACAACACTGCTTATGTCTCTCTGTCAAAACTTATTTGTATGACTGCCTCCCATTTCGTGGGAAACTGAGGAATTTGGCGTTTTGGTTTGGAAATTAATAGGCCCAGCTAAACAGCCAAGCTCAGTAAAAAAGAAGGAAGATGAGAATAAACACTGTAACTGGGTAACTGCTGCTGCTAAGTCGCTTCAGTTGCGTCCGACTCTGTGCGACTCCATAGACGGCAGCCCACCAGACTCCCCTGTCCCTGGGATCCTCCAGGCAAGAACACTGGAGTGGGTTGCCATTTCCTTCTCCAGTGCATGAAAGTGAAAAGTGAAAGTGAAGTCGTTCAGTCATGTTCAACTCTTAGCGACCCCATGGACTGCAGCCTACCAGGCTCCTCCATCCATGGGATTTTCCAGGCAAGAGTACTGGGGTGGGGTGCCATTGCCTTCTCTGAGTAACTGGGTAACTAGCCATCTCTATTATAATGAGTCGGCCAGAATTTCTTTCGGGGTTTTCTGTAAGATGCTATGGAAAAATTCAAACGAACTTTTTGGCCAACCCAATACATTCCTACTTAAAGACCTCTATAACTCCTCACTGCCAGGCATGTAAAGACCTTTAGAGTTTGACCCCTACCTCTCATTCTCCTTCTATCTCTTACCCCTTTATCCAAGCACTTCATTGTCTCACCACCTCTAGTCACAGCTACTTCAGAAACACCCAGTTGCAAGCCATCAGACCCTTGCTTCTGCTCATGTGTTGGCCTGGAATGCTCTCTCTGACAAGTCTGTCTCATTTTCTAATCTTAATTCAAAGGTCATCTCTTTTGTTACCTTGTCACAGCTTTGCTCCTGGTTCCCATAGCCCATGGTGCATACCTGCATTACTGCATTTGTGTTGACTTGTAATGATTGGTCTTCATGTCATCTCTCTTTATAAATTATGAGCTTCTCCGAATCAGAAACACAATTTATTCTTCACTTTTATTCTCCTAGTGTTTGTTATGTGGTCAGTGCTCTGTTAACTTTTGCTGAATGGATAAGGAAGAGGGTAAAGGATAAAAGATACAGTTAGTCAGTTAATAAATCTCCCATGCTGTCTCTTTCTAACATATAATTTCAATTGCAGACAACTCAGAGGTGATTTCACAAGTTTTTGTTATGCCAGAACTGTGTTGTTTGGTACATCACGTGAAATAAGTATGCTGAGCTGGGAAAATTTTTTGTTATTTTTTATACATATTATTTGATATGATGGTAAAAAAAATCAACTTGAGCATCACAATTAGTAGTAACAGGGAGTTATATTTAACTCAGAAGGATAAACCAAGCATCCCCTTTGTGCTTAACAACATGAAAGATATTGTGTGAAATTGCCATCACTCCCTCTTCATACAAATATATACAGGCGCACACCCAAAAAAGAGTTCAGTTATTGCCTTGTAGGAGGATGACACCCTGTAAAAACAGAACAATTAGGTGAAAGGTTACAATTAGTGTCACAATAAATTGTCACGAACCTCATTCCATAGCTCATCAGGCACTCTATCTATCAGATCTAGGCCCTTAAATCTATTTCTCACTTCCACTGTATAATCATAAGGGATTTGGTTTAGGTCATACCTGAATGGTCTAGTAGTTTTCCCTACTTTCTTCAATTTCAGTCTGAATTTGGCAATAAGGAGTTCATGGTCCGAGCCACAGTCAGCTCCTGGTCTTGTTTTTGCTGATTGTATAGAGCTTCTCCATCTTTGGCTGCAAAGAATATAATCGATCTGATTTTGGTGTTGACCATCTGGTGATGTCCATGTATAGAGTCTTCTCTTGTGTTGTTGGAAGAGGGTATTTGCTATGACCAGTGCATTTTCTTGGCAAAACTCTGTTAGTCTTTGCCCTGCTTCATTCCGTGTTCCAAGGCCAAATTTGCCTGTTACTCCAGGTGTTTCTTGACTTCCTACTTTTGCATTCCAGTCCCCTATAATGAAAAGGACATTTTTTTGGGTGTTAGTTCTAAAAGGTCTTGTAGGTCTTCATAGAACCTTTCAACTTCAGCTTCTTCGGCGTTACTGGTTTGGGCATAGATTTGGATTACTGTGACATTGAATGGTTTGCCTTGGAAACGAACAGAGATCATTCTGTCATTTTTGAGATTGCATCCAAGTACTGCATTTCGGACTCTTTTGTTGACCATGATGGCCACTCCATTTCTTGTGAGGGATTCCTGCCCACAGTAGTAGATATAATGGTCATCCGAGTTAAATTCACCCATTCCAGTCCATTTTAGTTCGCTAATTCCTAGAATGTCAACATTCACTCTTGCCATCTCTTGTTTGACCACTTCCAATTTGCCTTGATTCATGGACCTGACATTCCAGGTTCCTATGCAATATTGCTCTTTACAGCATCCGACTTTGCTTCTATCACCAGACACATCCACAGCTGGGTATTCTTTTTGTTTTGGCTCCATCCTTTCATTCTTTCTGGAGTTATTTCTCCACTGATCTCCAGTAGCATATTGGGCCCCTACTGACCTGGGGAGTTTCTCTTTCAGTATCCTATCATTTTGTCTTTTCATACTGTTCATGGGGTTCTCAAGGCAAGAATACTGAAGTGGTTTGCCATTCCCTTCTCCAGCGGACCACACCCTGTCATATCTCTCCACCATGACCCGCCCATCCCAAGTTGCCCCTCGGGCATGGCTTAATCTCATTGAGTTAGACAAGGGTGTGGTCCTTGTGTGATTAGACTGACTAGTTATCTGTGTACCTGCTCATTATCAAATGATATCTGTTACCATAAATATTTAGAGAAAGAGGAGAAAGATATATGCAAGAGTGGTAAAAAAGGCCTTTGAGCTGGTCTTGAACGGCACAGCAGGATTAAGCAGGACAATAACTCTAGGAGCATAAAATACAGGCTATGGGTTGGAGGAGAAATGATTTTAGGGAGATCCATGCACCACACTGAATAGCACTAAATCGCAGAACAGAAAGATTTTGCCCTTTTTCATTCTCTTTGATTTTTTAAATTTACATTAAGGAAAGTTTCCATTGAGGCATTGTTCACAGATAGTAACATTCCTTTGAACAAACACGGGCCAAGTCTCAAGCCTAGATCTTGGCAGACAACACTATTTAGCTCAAATTTAATGACATTCTTTTGAGGTTTTCTGTATTCATTTGTACAGGCATCTTCCATTTACAGTAAGTGATAATGGTTTTCCATCATATATTTTTACTTTTAAAATCAACTAATTTAAATATAAAGGAAAGCCAATTTAAAGAAAACTAGTAAGTAAACAAAAGTACACATGGTATATGGCTATGGAAAAAATGGTAAAAATGTACTTAAAAGACTGATGTTTGAGAAATTTGATGAGAGTGGGAGTGAAGGGAAGAGACTTCCCTATCACGATGAAAGCTGCTCAAGCAGAGGGCTCTGGGCGAGCAGGGCAGAGCCTGGATGGGGATGGAGGGGCAGCAGGGCAGGCTGGATGCTTTGCTCTCGGGAGGCTGGAATGTGGAGGACTTCCCCACTAGGCTAACATGTCTTACCAAGTGTAAAGGAGATCACGTGCCTCTCATCGTGCCCCAATGCCATCTGGACCCACATCCCTCACCCCTCTGCCTGCATCAGGATGTGCTCTGAGGACAGCATTAGTGAGGGGGTGGAGAGGGGTGTGGGGACATGGACCACGGAGAAGCCTGGCTAGGGGAGAAGAGAGAATAAGTGGCACACCCAGAAGATCAGGACTTTTCAATACTTCAGCCTGGAATAAGAGCTGCCACTGCACATGTGGGCCACAGTCTCCGGGGCCCAGCATTCTGTCTCCCAACTACCCATGGAGGGCCGTGTCTTTGGGGAGCATAGCCTGTGTGGCTCTGGTCTGGTGCCTTCCTGGGGCCCAGCCTAGGGGAACCAGTGGTGTTGATGCACACGCCTTCGCTCAGAGCCATGGTCCTCCGCCCCTACTCTACTTCCTGTCTTCATCTCTGCCCTCTCTTTGCATGTGGCTGGAGTACTGCTCTTCCCATCTCTTTTGCTCTGAGAACAGGAAATCTAGGGCAGCCCTCAACGTCCCACAGATGAGAAAAGCGATAAAGCTGGGGAGAAAAGGGAAGGAGACTGTTCTCAATAGGTAATCGACATGACATTTCCGAGCCCTGCTGTGTCTCTGGCTGCTCTGACCCATGGTACCAAGTGAAGCAACTCAGGGTGTAGGCTCTCCTTCTCAGCATCCAAAGCCATCAATCTAGACCCTGCTGGCAGCACTGACTTCCCTTGAAAAACATTTTAAAAAGAAAAGGTCAGAACCATTTGTTTCTCTGTGTGAATGAATTCAGAAAGCCCTGGATGCTTGTCCCTGGAAGACTCAACATGAACCCAGATGCTCCAAACCTTCCAGAACAAGCTTCCTAGGCAAAGGGATACTTTCCAAGGCAAACTCCCCAGATTTGAGCCTGTTGGTTAGGGGTCAGTCCCTGGAGTCACCTGCATCTAGTCACAGAGCAGCACACTATGGGGCAGCATGACACCGACAGGTGGATTGCTGGAGTTTGCATCTTGGCCTTTTTCCCCACTAGCTGTGTGACCTTGGGTTTAATTACTTAACATCTCTGAACCTCTCTCATATGTAAATCTGGTCAAGTGAATAATAATAAGCACTGTCTCATAGAGTTCTTGTGAAAATCAGTTGGAATAATAAATGTAGAATGCTTAGTGCAGTGCCTGATATATAATAAGTGCTTAATAAAAATTGGTCATAATGACCATAATAGATGAAATAGTCCTGAAGCCCAATTGTTTCAGTTATCAATGTGCAACTCAAAAATAATCATTTAAAACAAAAATAATTATTTCCCATGATTCTAAAGGTTGCTTGGTCTCACCTGTTTGATCTTATCTGAGATTCTTCAGGCAGTTGCAGTCAGGTGGCAGATGAGGAACTAAAGTCATCTGAAGACTTGACTAAGAACATTGAAAACATCTTCTTTGCTTGCATGCTTTTTCCTCAGCTGAGATGGCTTGAACAGCTGGGAGTTAGCTGGGCATCTCTCTCTCCTCATGTAGCCTCTTTATGTTTTTAGGCTGGGCTTCCTCACAGCGTGGAAATCTCAGAGAAGTCGGACTTCTTACATGGCAGCTGACTTTTTCCAGAACAAACATTCTAAGAGATCAAGAAGCTGGAAGACTTCTTATGACCTAGCGTCAGAAGTCACACAGCATCATTTCTGCCACATTCGTTTGGTTACATGGGCCAGCCTGGATTCAGCGTGGGCCAACCACTGAGAGTAGTTCACTGGGGCCGTCTTGGAGACTAACTACCAAGAAACCATCAGTTTCTTTTAATGCAGTATTGAAAAGAGCTCTGGATTTTGTTTTTTAATTTATTTATTTTTAATTGAAGAATAATTGCTTTACAATATTGGTTTGATTTCTGCCACACATCAACATGAATTAGCCACAGGTGTATATATGTCCCCTCTTCTTGACTCCTCCCTCCACTCTGTTTCCCACCCCTCCAGGTTGTTACAGAGCCCCAGTGTGAGTTCCCTAAGTCATAGAGCGAATTCCCATTGCTATCTATTTTACGTATGGTAGTATTTATGTTTCCATGCTACTCTCTAGAGCTCTGGATTTTTGAATTGGAAACGTGAGTTCAAGGCTTTAGGTAGGTTACTACTACCTTCAAAGTCCCCATTCGCTTATCTATAAAAAAGAGGTAATGATAGGCACCTCCTGGGTTGTAATGGAGAACAAATGTCATTATACATAGTCAGCTCCTAGCACTATGCTTCACGCACAGAGATGCAACCAAGTTTCCTTCCCCATTTAGAGTAGGAAGAGATCCTCACCACCATTCTTAGTGCTCCTCTTTGCAAGGGCCATCCTACAATGAGAATACAATCACTCCCTTATTTCTAGCTGTGTGTGTGTGTGTGTGTGTGTGTGTGTGCATGCATATACACACCAGGAAGTTTAGTCTAGCTCATTATCTGCCAGGTTCATAGTTGACACTGAATAAATAATGTATAATTCAGAAAAAGAGTTGTCAACTCATGCTGCTACGCCAAAGTCCTTCTGAATGAATTTTTTGCTAAGTCTAGAGTGAGTTATTTTTAAATTTAAGAAAAAAAGTGTTTAAGCCACCTGATCTAAGAGATCTCAGAAATGCTTTCATTTTCTCTTGACTTCTATTTTTTGAAAGCTGCCAGGAAGCAGCACACATACTCGTTGGGGATTTAACGTGAATTATCAAGCAGCTGGAAGGAGCTCAAGGTGACAAATGACTGACAGTGGTTCTTAATGCTGCACTCAGGGCGGCATCTGAGAAAGCCACTTAACCTCTCAGGGGCTGTTCCATCCCTTATGAGAGGCTCTGGACCAGCCTGGTAGCACGAGATGTCAGATACCTCAGCAGATGCTTTTCTTGACCTCGGGCACCTTGGGTGTTGGGGAAACTGAGAAGTTAGTTGCACCTATAACCCTCCCCATCCAAGCTCTCCCCATTCCAAAGAAACTCTTCTTTACCAAGACAGAAAGCAGCAGCAGACCTGCTGTCCCTGAGAACATGGGGGGCATTTGCTTCTTGGGCAAGGAGGAGTGGTGTTCTATTTACAGACCTGTGGGAGGTTTGTCAAAGGAAGAGATCACTGAGAACATGGGACAGAGGCCCTCTTTAAGGAGGAGTCAGTGAGCATTGGTCATCCTCCTTTGGAATGGCTTTGTGCAATAAGCTCTGACCCAGAAGTTGCTTTGGTTCTACTTTCACTTGGCCATGAGCTCTCTTGTCAGATCCTCCCTCTCATGGGTTCAGTTTCCAGAACATGCTGGTGGGTCCTGTATCTCATGCTCAATCCCATGTTTTGAGTTTCAGTCCCATATGTTCCGCTACTTATGAAACAATCTCCTCTGGACATACCTCCCCTAACCGGTCCAAAGCTCATGGCCCATCCTCTAAAATGTTCCACAGACCTGGGTGGTAGCCTCTATTCAACAACCAAGACAGGAACCGTGAACCTCATCTTTCTCCCAATTCATATCCCACCAGTCACTATGCCCATCAGTTCTCTTTCAGAACTCTCTTTGGATGAAATGTTTAGCCTTCATCCTCCCCACTACCCGGCAACTGCAGAGCCCAGCCCCTATCACATCTCACCTGGACTATAGGAGAGCTTCCTACTGGACCCTTCCTCTCCACGTCTCTGCCCTAGCCAGCACCAGGCTCCTTCTTCCTGGGACTAAATCCTGATATAGGAATAAAATCCTGATGTTCATAGCATATTACTTCCCTACCCTGTGTCTTTTGTGCTTTCATCTGCAAATAAAGGAATTGGATAAATTTAACTTTTCCAGAAACTCCTTCCTACTCCAAGATCCTGTGATTTGCCTGAGGAACTTTCTGCAGAGGATTTAAAATAGCTTATCTGACCACAAGCTTCAGGAAGCCTCCTGATATCTAAAGAGAGAAAATCACTAACTTCTCCTAAGTGCAAATTAATGCCATTGATCTCAATCCAGTCCAGCTTGACAGAAGGCAGTACATTTTGTCGGGGGAGGGAGGGGTGGGAAAGAGTGTTTTGGAAAGAAAAGACTGGAAGATATCCTACAGGAACAGCTGATTTTTCAGACAGGGCAGGGAGCAGTCAGAGGCCTCTATAGACAAAAAATAGCTCCACTCCTTGGCATTTGGGGGTTAAGAGAGTGGAGTTAATACCCACTCTGAGAACATGGAGCTGGTAGGGATTCATAGACTAGAGGGCTGGCTCTGCTGTGACCTGGAGTCAGTTACTCCCTGTCTCTGCTCTACTTCTCCATCACCAGATACTTTTGCTGATCTCTAGGCTGATACTAAGTCATCTCATGGGAAGTAGGTGAACCTTACAGGGTCCTAGGGTCTGTTCTGGGCCCGTGGGAAGTTAAGGATGTTCCTGTTTCTTCTAAAGCCTTAGTTTGAACCCAGAAAATTTACAAAAGAAAAAATGTGGAAGAAAAGAGCTGCAGTGGTTAATTTTATGTGTCTGTCACCTTGGCTGGGCCATGGTGCCCAGCTCTTTAGTCAGACAGTATTCTGGATGTTTCCTGTGAAGGTGTTTTTGGGTGAGATGAACATTTAAATTGGTGGACTTTGAGTAAAGCACGTGGCCCTCTATAATATGGGTGGGCCTCATCCCATCAATTGAAGGCCTGAGTAAAACAAAGACTGACCTCCTCTGAGCAAAAGGAATTATAACAGTGGAATGCTTTTGGACTCAAACTGCAGCTACCTGCAGATTTACTAAGCCTCTAAAATCAGGAGGGGGGATTCCTTAAAGTAAATAAATAAATGAATATGTATATGGTGGTGGTGGTTTAATCACTGAACTGTGTCTGACCCTTTGCGACCCTATGGACTATAGCCCACTAGACTCACCTGTCCATTGGATTTCCCAGGCAAGAATACTGGAGTGGGTTGCCATTTCATTCTCCAAGGGATATTCCTGACCCAAGGATTGAATCTGGGTCTCCTGCTTAGCAGGCATATTCTTTACCACTGAGCCACTGGGGAATTCCAAATATGTATATATATCCTATTCATTCTGATTCTCTGGAAAGCCCTGACTAATACAGGAGCTATCTCTATTCCACAGAGGAGAAGGGTAGGTCTTAAAACTTTAAAAGCATCACATATTACGCTAAGGTTATCAAAAGATTCTGAATCCACCATCCTTTCCAAATGACTTCTAGGCTGCTCCCTACAGGGACCATGAGATGGTACAAAACTCTCTGTGGAATCCAGGACCCTCCTGCTCTACAGAAGCCTTCTGCCCAGAGCTAAGAACCATAAGTAAAGTCCCAGAATGCCTGGAGTGGGGGCAGAGACATCTGTCCAGAACACTTGATTTGGTAATAATTAAGATTGACTAGATCAGGCATTGTATGGATTTTCCTCACATCATATGATTTAGTCATCAAACCCTAGGAAGCAGGTACTATTAATATCCATATTTCACAGATCAGATCAGATCAGATCAGTCGCTCAGTCGTGTCCGACTCTCTGCGACCCCACCCCTGAACTGCAGCACGCCAGGCCTCCCTATCCATCACCAGCTCTCGGAGGTCACCCAGACTCACATTCATCGAGTCAGTGATCCCATCCAGCCATCTCATCCTCTGTCGTCCCCTTCTCCTCCTGCCCTCAATCCCTCCCAGCATCAGAGTCTTCTCCAATGAGTCAACTCTTCGCATGAGGTGGCCAAAATACTGGAGTTTCAGCTTGAGCATCATTCCTTCCAAAGAAATCCCAGGTCTGATCTCCTTCAGAATGGACCGGTTGGATCTCCTTGCAGTCCAAGGGACTCTCAAGAGTCTTCTCCAACACCACAGTTCAAAAGCATCAATTCTTCGGCACTCAGCCTTCTTCACAGTCCAGCTCTCACATCCATACATGACCACAGGAAAGACCATAGCCTTGACTAGGCGAACCTTTGTTGGCAAAGTGATGTCTCTGCTTTTGAATATGCTATCTAGGTTGGCCATAACCTTCCTTCCAAGGAGTAAGCGTCTTTTAATTTCATGGCTGCAGTCACCATCTGCAGTGATTTTGGAAGAAGAGAATTTCTATTTCACAGAAGAGAAACCAAAAGCACCATGAAGTTAAATTACTCCTTTACCTGGCCTTGACATTGTGTTCTTCCTGGTGGGTACTGGGAAGCTCTACATGTCAGCTTGCTAACTGGGGCCAGCTCTATGAGCTGGATGGCATTACCCATATCATAAGACCCAGAGAGGTCAAGCAGTTTCATAAGGTCACACAGCTAAAAGTGTGACCTTATCATGATCAGAGTCAAGATTCGATCTCAAGCCCTTCTGACCATGTCCCCAGCCCTCCCAGCCTCCCAGGGTATACTGTTCCTACCCATAGTTCTTGCAAAGGAACTCCAGCTATCCCTGCTGTTTACAAGGCTACTGACCCTCCAGGTCACATTTCAGTATAATTATTACCATGAGTCATCATGATCTCGATGGTAATTACACCTCTGTTTTTATAATACTGTGCAGGTTGTCCAGGACTTCAACATACTTACCTCACTGTGCATCGTAAGCCAGGGCGGTACATAATATCTATCCTCCAGTCCACAGGGGCTGGTTGAGGCCAAGGGGGTAGGACAGAAGCTAACATTTACCAAGAACCTGCTGCACTTCAGGGCGGCGTGTAGGGCTCTAACATGCTTTGTCTAATTTATTTCTCTCCACAATCCTGTGAGGTGTGTGCCTCCATTCGACAGACTAGGAAACTAAACACATGGACTATCCACTGCCAGGTGAGATCATAGAGGGACTAGATTTGTCCACAGGGTGTGGAGATGCTTTGCACCATCCCACTCCCTGTCATTCCGGGGGTGACACTGACTTTCCATCGACTTCATTCATCTTTTTTTTAAGAATGTGCTCCTGAGTCTCCCCTCCCAAATTCCAATTTCTAACTTGGGACATCTCAGCTCATTGTTGAGAAAGAAACATTGAGAAGGAATTGATCCTCAAGAAAAACGAAGAGTTTGCCAGCCTCTTTCTGGTATTATAGCTCTGTAGAGAAGAATCACTTTCATCCCAAACAGCCTCGGATCTCCATCGCTGAATCAGAAGCCATGTGACTGTGTGATCTAGAGATGAAGAGACTGTGTAAGGTTATCTCCCCTGCTTCTCACTCCTACCCCAGCCTCTCTCAGTCCCCCATGCCATAAACCCAGGGTCATTCATGACTCACCTTATCCATTCCCCACACGTCAGGTCTAGTGCCGACCCAGCTAAGTGTACCTGCAAGACTCTCCTAGAAGCCACAGCCCCGCCCGGGACCATCATGTCACCCCAGGATCATACCAACAACTTGACTCAACTCCACTCCACATAGTCTTGTTCTTTGCAAGCACCTGCTCCCTCTGCCCTCTGGCTTGCAATGCTGGTCACACTCTAAACTTGTCCACACCCAAACTCCACCCCCTCTACTCTGACCCTTCTGCCTGATCATTCACCTCAAAATTAATTCAGCGTCTGCCTTCTTCATTAAACTGAAGCGCTCATAAGAACAGGAACCACATCTCTCTTATCTACCATGACGTCTCCTTACATAGTGCCTGATACATAGAAAAGGCTCAGTACACATTTGTTGAGGGAATGGATGTCTGAATGAGTGAACAGTGTTATGGCAAGTATCTTAATGTCCTGGGATTTTTTGCCTTCTGCTTCTGAAACCACAATGAGCTCACCAATGTCTCTAGCTTGCCCGGGTCCCTAGGGGAGTGAGGTCCAGGACTGGTGTGTGGTGTGGCTTGCTCTCTGTCATGGGCCAAGTTCAGCCAACTAACTCTCAGTCTGTTTCACTATTCAAGCTCCCACAGTGTCTTGTGGCTTAGCCCTCCTCCCCACCCCCTCTGCCTTGCGAAGAGTCCAGTTTGCCCCTTGCTTGTACACCTCTCCCAGCACCTGCCCCTTTCTGAGCCATACCTCACACCCATGTCTGCATGGCCTTGTCCAGATCTGCTTCCTGGGGCCACACTAGGCTCTAATCACTCCTTCCCTCTCAGATCTGACCTTCTTTGAGATCAGAATGAGCTAAGAAGATAAATTCGTGGCTGAGAGCTCCCAACATCAGTGCCACCAATCCTTCTCTCCCTGATGGGCTGCTTCCAGGATGGATGGAGGGTAACAAAAATGCATGTCTACGTTAGTCTCTAGCACTTTTGTATCATCTCAGTTCTCTGCTATGGAGTCCAACTCCAGTGCTTAAATCTGGAAACACACAAGGAAGGTAATGTTCCTGTTTCATCAGTTCAATTCAGTCATTCAGTTGTGTCCGACTCATTGCAATCCCATGAATTGCAGCATGCCAGGCTTCCCTGTCCATTACCAACTCCTGGAGCTTACTCAAACTCATGTCCATTGAGTCAGTGATGCCATCCAACCATATCATCCTCTGCTGTCCTCTTCTCCTCCTGCCTTCAATCTTTTCCAGCATTAGGGTCTTTTCCAACAAGTCGGTTCTTCACATCAGGTGGCCAAAGTATTGGAGTTCCAGCTTTAGCATCAGTCCTTCCAATGAATATTCAGGACTGATTTCCTTTAGAGTGGACTGGTTGGATCTCCTTGCAGTCCAAGGGACTCTCAAGAGTCTTCTCCAACACCACAGTTCAAAAGCATCAATTCTTTGGTGCTAAGCTTTCTTTACAGTCCAACTCTCATGTCCATACATGACCACTGGAAAAACCATAACTTTGACTAGATGGACCTTTGATGGCAAAGTAATGTCTCTGCTTTTTAATATACTGTCTAGGTTGGTCCTAGCTTTTCTTCCAAGGAGCTTTTCTTTTAATTTTGTGGCTGCAGCCATCATGTGCAGTAATTTTGGAGCCCAAGAAAATAAAGTCTGTCATGGATGTTTTCCTGTTTTATGGGAAAGAGCAAAAGGCTGAGGTCAATATGACCATCCTAGGCCCTAGTTTCTGGGCTTGGCTCTCCAGCCATGGTTGCTGAGGGATAGTCTGCACTCTGATCACTGACTCTCCTGGAGTCTTTTTAGAAAATATTTATTCTTACTATATTTGGCTGTTTCAGGTCTTAATTGTGGCATGAGTGATCTTTGATCTTAGTTGTGGCATGTGGGATCGAGTTCACTGACCATGGATGGAACCCAGGCCCCCTGCGTTGGGAGCTTGGAGCCCCAGTCACTGGACCACCAGGGAAGTCCCATCTCCTGAATTCTTGGTCCCTGCAAATTCAAGTCTTGGATTAAGATCAAGATTCTCTGTCCTATTTTCTTCCTCCAGCCAATAACCATTTAAAAAATTGAAGTATAGTTAATTTACAATGTTGTATTAGCTCCAATTGTGCAGCAAAGTGATTCAGTTACACACACACACACACACACACATGCATATAAAGGATCTTTTTCAGATTCTTTTCCATTATAGATTGTTACAAGGCATTATACTGTACTATAAGAAGATCCTTGTTGTTTATCTCTTTTATATATAGTAGCATGTAGAGTTAACCTCAAACTCTTTATTATCTCCTCCCCTCCCCACTACTCCACTATCCCCTCTGGTAACCATACTTTTGTATTTTATGTCTGTGGGTCTATTTCTGTTTTGTAAATAAATTCATTTATATGATTTTTTAGATTCCACATATAGATGATATCTTATGGTATTTGTCTGACTTACTGCACTTAATATAGTAATCTCTAGGTCCATCCATGCTGCAAATGGCTTGTCCTATTTTCTGACAAAGACATAGGTGAGGTCCCTAGCAGCAAAGCCTCTTGCTGCTGCTAAGTCTCTTAAACAACACAAAAATTCTGCAATTTTCCTCTAGGGAAAAGAGAAACTATAAGAACAGATTCTTCTCAGGACAGTCCTTAGTTATCCCAGTAAACTGGGAGTTGGTGGAGTCAACTTCATCAAGAAGCATGCATTAAGTGTCCTTGGCATGTACTGCTCTCAAAAAACTCTCTTGGGGGATTAATGGGAGAAGGAACCGACAGTTTAGGTTTTGCACACTTTGTTTTACAAGAATGTTTGTTTTTATAATTGAAAACAGAAAACATATTTTCCTCCAAATGCCTTCTCTTCAGGCATGGAATTAGAACAGCAGGATTTCAAGGGGCTCTAGGGCTCTTGGAGATCATCTAGCCCAGTCCCCTCCTTGACAGAGGAGGCAACAGGTTTGACAAAGGGGAGGCACTTGCCCAAGGTCACCCAGCTCAAGGTCATACATGAGGAGGGGCCTTTGGAATCCATTTCCCACACACAGTCATTTAAAAAAGTAATTATTCCACAGATAATCCAATGGAAAATGGACTGCTGCAGAGAGTGTGGCCTGAAATTTCTTCAAGAAGTAAAAGGCAAATTAACATTGTGCTAAAAAACTTAGTGTGACCATTCTGGGGGTTGGGCTTGTTAAAGCTCAGAACTGAGTGAAAAAATATTAAGAGAACATGGTAAAAGAAGCCCCTGGGACTGAAAAGCACTCTTTTCCTATCTACATGTCTCCTGATATTTCTGTAGTCCTTTATCTGTATATTAGGAGAGAGAGAAACCAGCTGAGTGAAAAGAGCTTGGGGAAGCAGGGTTTTGGGTGACGGTGGAGCAGGTCAGGCAATTCAGTGGCTCCTTTCTCAAGCACTGGGTTGGGGAGGGGGAAACCCGAGTTGCAAGAAGATGGGAAAACCTGGAGAGAGATGGCTCTGGAAGCCCTTTGGGAATCGTGGGAGAAGCTTCCTCACAGTTCATGATGAGAGGACTTGTGAGGTCAGAGGACTGAAAGGTGATGGTCCCATATGAGCTGTTACTGCTAAGTTGCTGCTAAGTCACTTCAGTCGTGTCCGACTCTGTGCGACCCCATAGATGGCAGCCCACCAGGCTCCCCAGTCCCTGGGATTCTCCAGGCAAGAACACTGGAATGGGTTGCCATTTCCTTCTCCAATGCATGAAGGTGAAAAGTGAAAGTGAAGTCGCTCAGTCGTGTCCGACTTTTAGCGACCTCATGGACTGAAGCCCACCAGGCTCCTCTGTCCATGGGATTCTCCAGGCAAGAGTACTGGAGTAGGGTGCCATTGCCTTCTCCACCCATATGAGCTAGGAGGTCCCACATGACCCTCCGTCCATCAGGAAGACGAAGATCCTTCTTTTCCTATTGCTTGCTGCTGTAGAAGCATCAAAAGCAATGTGCTAATAAGAAAACACTGAGGTTATTCTTACTGCAGTAGGGAAGAGTTCTGTTTCAACAGAGTCTCAGGAGGGTCCAGGAGGAAGCTGGACAAGGTCAAGATACTGGGATTTTGAAATATGGTTTAAGTTGAGCAAGTCTTTGAACTGGGTGGGGGTGGGAGTGCAAGGCAGTGCTGAATTAGAATTGGGTAAGGATCATGACATAATAATTTAGGACTGGTGGTCACAGCAAAGCAAGGATTTTGAGGCAAGGGGTTCAAAAAGGTGTAAACAATCATTTGATGCTTTCTATTAATGAGTGGATAAATCTTTCAGGAAGTTCTTGGGATGAACAATAAAGTTATTTGCGACTTTTATCTTGCTGAGAGTTTTCTAGAATAGTTAATGGAGAGTTTTCTAAAAAGGCTCATAAAGTTGTGCTGATGAAGATAGCAGAATGAATAACACAGACCATCATCTGTATGGTTATTGATGGTTTCCATTCTCACTAGGAAGACCATCCTGGTCTTGCTCAGTTCTGGGCAACCAACTTGAAGGGACATTAACAAGTTGGGGCCTGTCCCAAAGTCAATGACCAGGACAGTGAAGCAATGTCCTTTGGGAAATGACCAGAAGAACTGGGGTATTCAGCCTGGAGAAATGGAGTTTAGGACTTGCCCCACAACAAAGGTTTAATGTGAGTATGAAGCAGTTGTCCTGTTCTCTAGGGGCCTTGAAGGCAGAATTAGGACCAAAGGATGAGAGATACAGAAGCAGGCCTCACTACAGCTTAAGAAACAATTTTCTAAGAATTAGGAGGGATGTGCTATCTCACAGGGTGCCCAGTTCTAGGCCAGAAGATCACCCAGATAGGGAATGCTGACACTGCTGCAGAGGCCATTCTTAGATTTACTTATGGCTTCTCCTCTCTCTTTCTTTTCCTTTTTTAAAAAAGTACTACTTATAGTTTAAGATCAGGTTCAAATGTTCTCTCCCTTCATGAAGCTGCTTGATCTCTGCCCAGTTAAAAAGAATCAATAATTCATTGCCTGTACTATTTCCATGGTATTATCATCATCTGCCTACCATTATTAAGAGGCTCTGCCTCTAGATTGCTGGGTGGCTTTGAGCAGGGCCTGTCCCCTCTCTCAGTCTTGGTTTTCTCATCTGTAGGATGATGGACTTAGTAGTTTGAACCAGCCTTGGATATAGAGGCTCTTGGTGACCTGAAAAGACTGCAAAAACCGAGATGCAGATAGACGTGGAAGCTGCCCTCTACGGGCTACAGAGAAGTCTTGGGCAAGAGGCTGATGACTTATTGCTTCTGATTCCAGAAGGCAGAAATCAGTCTCCATCATGGGGTTAGTTTCTGGGATCCAGTTTCAATTTGGTATCAGAGAAGACATTCTTATAATAGTCTCTGCTTGAGGTAGGAGTAGTGAGGGCTCCGTTCCTGGAGGTGTTCCAGTAGAGGCCTGTGAAGGGAGCGTGGGCTAGCCTGTCAGCTAGGAGGCTTAAGCCTGCAACTAAAAGGATCACAGATTAAAGGTCATTTGGACAATAAATAATTTGCTATCTAGCCTGGTAAGAGGTTCTGTTATCTAACATAATAGGGTAGACGACACAGCATATCAAGGGAGGCAGGCATCTGGGGCAGCGTCTCTGGGCTTCTCTTGGGTTTCCCCTCAAGGTCTAAGATGGCAGCACAGTTGGGTGTCACACTTTCTCATACAAATACACCCAAATATAGGAAGGAGTCAGTACTGAGTTTCTTTTTGGAATGGAGAAAATATTCCCAGAAGCCTTCACAGGCTTCCCTTTACACCTCATTGGTGAGGTGGGGTCACATCGTGTGCCTCCTCCAGTCCTTGGCAAAAAGAATTAGCTTAATTAGGTTAAATTGATCAGTGTGCCTGGGAAGTGTCAATGAAATACATAGGCACTCAGTATCTGACAAAATTTGGGTGCTATCAGCCAGGAAGAAGGGGGAGTCATAGGGTGGGTGAAGTCCACAGGCTGCTGTAGCCGAGACTCCTGAGCAGACAACTCCTGAGGTGACTGCCAACTCTTTGATTCTATTTCCAGGCTTCTTTCCAGCTTGAGAATCCTAATTTTTAAGTAGCCACTTCTTTTTCGAAAACTGCTTTTTTGCCCTGACTTTCTTCTGACCCAGTTTTCCTCTCCCACTCTCTGTCTCGGAGGCTACAATTAGGCTCTGGTGACACATTTGGCATGGGGATGCTGTGAGCACAGTTCTGATGAGCTGGGTGTGGGCCCAGACAGCAAGTGCAGGCAGCTAATTGCAGTTTTAGTCTCTCTCTCAACTTCCCTGCAAAAAAAAAAAAAAAGTATAAATAAGAGGCGACTGAGAAGCAAAGTATGATCTGAGGAGATGTGGGCTGCAGAGGACACACCCTCTTTGGTTCTCCTCTGAATCAGGTCCTCCGCGGCCCCAGGAGGGACAGACATTTCAGAGGCTGAAATGGGGTAGAGATGTGCTTGGTGGGTTGCTATTATCGGTGTGGGACTCCTGAGATAATCTGATATAACCAGGGTTATCATCAACTAAGCCAAACTAGCAGCCGGAAGCTGAAGTCTGAGTAGTGTCCAGCCCTGAAGGCCAGGCTGTGGAAAGGGCATGCTCAGGCCTTTGACGTCTCTGTGTGAGACAGAGACCTGCCCTCCCACCCCCAACCCCCGACCCAAGACCCACAGAATGACGACGCTTCCAAAACGGGAAAGGAGAGGTTAGATTCTGGGCAAGCAAAACATGAAAGGCTGATGTCCATTGCATGGTTTCAGAGGCTTGGCTCTTCTAGCATCCTGGCCACTGCCCTTCGCCCTCAGCCCACGCACTCCCAGAGCCTGCTCCCTGTTCTCCTCCTGAGGCCTTGATCTATGGGGCACACCAGCCACCTGCATTTACCAAACAGCAGGCAGGGGAGGAAGGAGGCTGAACACTCCAACTACTGTAATTTCTCATCAGTTTCATGATTTTGCATCTGAACCCACCACACGTGACAAAAGGGGAAGACAGCAGAATGGAGCTGCAGGTGTGCTGTGGGGGAAGTGAGGACTGGCTCAGATTGGCTGTGTTGACAATGCTATGCTGCCGATGGGCATTGGTTAGGGACCATCTATACCCACACCCAGTCACTGAAGCCTCGAATGCTCCAGACCCTGTGCTAAGTGCTGGTGAGGTGACCAAGAGCACTAAGGCTGAGATCTGTTCTCAGGGAAGTCACAGACTGCCCGCTGGGAGAGAAGGCGGACACGGAAACACTCATGACAAAGTCAGGCTGCGTGGGCTCTGGTAAGGCAGGACAACATCCTATGCAATCACTAAAGCACCATATTTAATCATTTCTCGTTTCTTACTATGAGCCCAGACCAATATTAAACTTCTCACATGGTGATTTCATTTAAACTTTACTCAAAATTTTATCATCAGTCAATATTATTTACAAGTAAAATCCTGGGGGTGCAGTGTAAAGAGTCTACCTGCCAATGCAGGAGATGAAAGAGACTCAGGTTCAATCCCTGGGTTGGGAAGATCTCCTGGAGAAGGAACTGGCAACCCGCTCCAGTATTCTTGCCTAGGAAATTCCATTGCAGAGGAGCCTGGCAGGCTACAATCTATGGGATCACAAAGCGTCGGACACTATTGAGAGTACCCACACATGCGCGCGTGTGCGTGCACACACACACACACACACACACACCTATTATTCCAAGTGAGCAAACTGAGGCCCAGTGGGAAGAATTTGGACCAAGAGTCTCTAATTCGAGAACTTGCAGCCTTAACCATTATACCAAACTACCTCTAGGGTCAGGCATGTAAACAGTGCTCAAATGGATTTGTTAAATGCCTGAATGAGTGAATGAATGAATGAAATACTAAAGAACAATTTAAGCAAAGCCAGGTTGGAGCTCAGAAAAGTTAGAGTTCTGGTTGGGATGGCTAAAGGAAGTTTCATGAAATCCTCCTTAGGATCCATAGAGTGGCCTGGGAGTCCGGGAAAAGGGCACGTATGACAGATGGATGCTGATGTGGCCCCATGATGCCCTCCTCCTGATGTTCATGCCCATGCAATCACCTTGCCATGAGTGTGGGTGGGACTTGGGACTTGCTACTCACCAGCAGACGACACCAAGGTGACAGAGGTCATTTCCATGATGATAAGATTGTAAGACCACCTTGCTCATCTTACTAGAAGATTGCTGGTTAGGGAGAAGTAAGCAGTCCTTTAGGGGAAGCCTATGTGGCAAGGAACTGAGGGCAGGTTCTGGCCAACAACCAGCTGGGAATGGGAAAAGCCTTTGGCGAACAAGAAACTGAGGCTCTTGGTCCAACCACCCACAAGGACCTGAGTCCTACCAACAACCATCTAAGTAAGCTAGAAAGTGGATCCTTCTCCCACTGAACCTCAGAAATGATGAGATAATAAATGTGTGAAGCCACCGAGTTTGTGGTAGTACTGCTGTGTTAATAAATTACCAGTAGAGCAACACTGGCAGAGAAAAGAGCAGAGCAAAGGCCTGGAGGTAGAAGGCCTGGAGAATATTAGGAAATTTCTGCTTGGTCTGTGTGGCAGGAGCAAATATAGGATTTCTTTCTTTCTTTTATTTTTAAATTATTTTTTAATTGGAAGAAAACTGCTTTACAGTGTTATGTTGGTTTCTGCTATACAGCTACATGAATCAGTTATAATTTTATATATATATATATATATATATATCCCTTCCCTCTTGAGCCTCCCTCCCACCCCTCCCCCCTCCCATCTGTCTCAGTCACCCCGGAGCGCCAGGAGGGGCTCTCTGTTATACGGCAGCTTCCCACTTGCTACTTATTTACACACGGCAGTGTACATATGTCAGTGCTGTTTTCCTGGTTCATCCCACCCTCTCCTTCCCTTGCTGTGTCCACAGTCCATTCTCTATGTCTGCATCTTCTTTTCTTCTTTGCAAATAGGTGCATCAGTACCACTTTTCCAGATCCCATATATATTTTTTAATATGTGATATTTGTTTTCTCTTTATTATTTACTTCACTCTGTATCACAGACTCTAGGTTCATCTACTTCACTACCACTGAGTCAAATTTGTTCCTTTTGATGGCTGAGTAATATCCCAGTGAGTATATGTACCACATCTTCTTTATAGGAGATGGGTTTTCAAAGACAGAATGAGTTGTCTGGGGTGTTCTGTAGGAAAGGATTTTCCAGGGCTAGTAGATCCTGGGAGGGACTCTATGAGGAGTGAATCGCTTTAAACCATAGTATGATTGATGAATGTCCACACAGATGTCCTGTCCACATCTCCTGGGTTCCCCAAAGGGGCTCCAGCTAAGAACCTGAAGCAGGTAACCCAAAATCTCACTCTGGAGGACCCGAGTAAGTCTGTGACAAAGTGGAGGTCAGTGGCTAGGGCCCTCAGGGAACAAGGACACATCTGAGTTGTGCGGTTCCCTCAGTCTCTATCTTCCCAGCACCTAGGCCAGGATGGAACCCTTAGTAAGACCCAAAGGGGACACCTGGAACCCTCACAGCCAAATGGCTCAGCATCACCAGCAGTGATGTCACCTCACTCCCAGCCAATGGAGGGACAGCCAATGGGGATTTGAATGTGCCTATGTGCTTGTAAGAACATGCTAAATAATGGAATTAAAATTCAAGAGTTTGTAGATGGATTGTGTACATGTGTGCTAAATCAATTCAGTCATGTCCAGCTCTTTGCGACCCCATGGACTGTAGCCCTCCAGGCTCCTCTCTCCATGGGATTCGCCAGACAAGAATACTGGAGTGGGTAGCCATTCCCTTCTCCAGGGGATCTTTCCAACCCAGGGATTGAACCTGAGTCTCCTGCACTACAGGCAGATTCTTTACCATGGAGCCACTGGGGAAGCCCTGAGGATGGCTTAAGTGCTCCCAGATTGAGCTTACCATTTGAAAAGGCTGTTCAGTGAAGACCCCTCAGTGCTGACTCCCTCCCCTTGTAATATATTAGTTGAATAATTTGAAAGCCCCCATCTCAGTGAGGTGTCTGGGAGATAGCAGGTCAAGGAAATCTGGCTGGCACTGTGATGTTATAAGATCTTTAGCTTCCGTGAGGAGGAAGGTGCTGAGGTGAAAATGTTTCTTGTTTAGTTGGGCTTCAGGGAATAAAAGAACTGCCATGTGTCTCATATTCAGCCAATCGACTACTGGGAGAGTGATCAGAATAGTCATCATTGGCTCACTGGTGCCTGATGGTCCTGGAATGTTCTGGTGAGGAGGGGACAGGGGATCAGGTCAGGATGGAGAGGAAAGATGGGAGTGCATCAGCCCTGAAAGCATCGTATCCCAGAAGGAATTTTAAATGAGCAGTCCCTGGGATCAGAAATGACAAGGGAGTCTGGCCAGCACTCAGAGGAATAAAACCAAGGGAAAACCAAGGCCACATTCCAACCGTTCCAGCCACTGTCCCTGGTTACAGAAAGAAAAGCGACTTTAAAGGCATTCCAGAGAGAAGAATTTCATTCATTCAACTGATACCTTCAGACCCTCTTAGGACCAGATGCTGAGCTGGGCACAGGGTGTGTATGTGTGTGTGTGAAATGCCCTCCAGGAGCACCAGAGCCGCTGGGGGAGGGGTGGGCAAAGAGTGCTGGGCTCTCAGGGATCTGCCCACAGGCTGAAGCACGGAGTAGGGAGGGGAGGCTGCAGGATGAGGACCCCTAGAGCAGCAGGTGGTCACCAGGTCACCGAGCAGACGAGGGAGGGAGGCCGTGGTGGGTGCAAGCCAGCCTGCTGCAGTGCAGGAAACATGGTTCGGGGCCAGACTTAATTCCAATTTGTAATTTTGATCAAATCAGCCCAGAAAAGCTCTTCAGCTCCTGCCTGAAGCTGCTGTCTACTCCAAGGGAAGTGGTGTGAAACAGGGACACAGATGCCCAAGAAACAGCCCCTGACTCTCCCAGGCATGCCTTCCTTTCAGGGACTCCCTCTTACAAGTTCTGGCAGTGCCCCTCTCTCACGGGGCCTCACTTTGGAGATTTCCTACTGAAAGGAAGTGCTGTTGGTCTTTGGTGGCAGTAGGTCCTGTTGTCTTGCCCACCCTCACTGTCCCTCAAGGCCCTGCCATTGCCCAAGATGAGGTCTGAAATCTCACTCTGGTGTTCACTGCCCTCCATGCACTGGCTGCCAGCTTCCTGCCCCAGGGCCATCTCCACCATCCCTGGTATGGACCTTTACTCCAGACCCACCAAATCCCTGGGGAAAGGAATATGCCCCTTCCATCCGGGCTGACATCTCCCTCCTCTCCTCCATTTCCACATGTCTAAATACTCCCCATCCTTCAGACTCAGCTAGTGTAACCCTCTCCTCTGTTCCATTCCCACTTTTGACTGGGAAGGCCTGCGAGACTAAAATCCCATGGTCCTACATGCAGCCACACCTCTCTTGGGGCACTTAGCATTTGCTCCCCTAAAGTATGGCAATTTGTATTTATGTGCCTATAAGACTGTGGACACTGGAATCAATCAGACCCTTACTGCACCACTTAATAAGCAGCTATATGACTGTATAGCAGTGTTACTATGTACTTCTCATCTAGATGGGCCGAGCTTGGAAGGACATTATCCTCTTAGTGGTGAAAAAGTGTTTGATTTCAGATTCTCCAGGGAAGAATTAACCACAACACAGCCCAGCTTGCAAGATCTGAGCATCAGTTTTCTCCAAGCACGTTATTCAAACTTACCAAGACTTGGTTTCTGAAAATCATGGGAATGATAGAGTAATGACCTTAGAGAGCCTTTGAGGTTTACATTAGACAATGATTGCAAATGACCTAGCACAACATCTAAGCAATCTTTTAGTTTAGTCAACAAATATTTATGTAGCAGGCACTGGAGATATAGTTACTGCTATAGCGCCGAAGAATTGATGCTCTTGAACTGTGGTGTTGGAGAAGACTCTTGAGAGTCCCTTGGACTGCAAGAAGATCCAACCAGTCCATTCTGAAGGAGATCAATCCTGGAATTTCTTTGGAAGGAATGATGCTAAAGCTGAAACTCCAGTATTTTGGCCACCTCATGCGAAGAGTTGACTCATTGGAGAAGACTCTGATGCTGGAAGGGATTGAGGGCAGGAGGAGAAGGGGACGACAGGGGATGAGATGGCTGGATGGCATCACTGACTTGATGGGTGTGAGTCTGAATGACCTCCGGGAGCTGGTGATGCACAGGGAGGCCTGGCGTGCTGCGGTTCATGGGGTCGCAAAGAGTCGGACACGACTGAGCGACTGATCTGATCTGATCTGATAGGATACTATCGAGAAGAGTTGGGCACGACTGAGCGACTTCACTTTCACTTTTCACTTTCATGCATTGGAGAAGGAAATGGCAACCCACTCCAGTGTTCTTGCCTGGAGAATCCCAGGGACAGGGGAGCCTGGTGGGCCGCCGTCTATGGGGTCGCACAGAGTCGGACACGACTGAAGCGACTTAGCAGCAGCAGCAGCAGCAGCATAGGAGACTAAGTTACTGCTCCAAGGAACCTACATTCTTAAAAGCTCATACAATCAGTGAGTAAATAATCTGACATAAGATACTGACAAGTGCTTTGAAGAAAGTAATTAGCATAAGGAATAGAGAGTGCTAGGGTACGGAGGGGTGATCTAGTTTAGAAAAGACTTGAATTAAAAGGAAGAGCCAGCCATGAGAGACCTGGGGAAAGTTCATTCCTAGTAGAGAACAGCAGGGATAAGCCTGAGCTAATTATGCTTAACCCAATCATCAGTTCCTTGACTCTGCCCCACAGAACACATCTTCTGAGATAGGAGAACTTGAGGAGATGGACCTGATTTTCACTCAAGTCAGGCCTTCAACTTTCAGAGAGTTGGTCCTCACCATCCAGGAAGGCATCACCATGGATGATTATGGTTATGGTCACTACTGATCAGAGAAGACTGAAGACTTACCTACTGTTACAAATCCTGCCTCACCTGCCTCAGTGCTCTGCCTTCTCTGGTCTCAGGCGAAGGTGTTGTTTCTACGTCATGTGCACACAGAGTCAAAGAGAAGAGGGAGAGTTCTGGTGAGTGAGAAGGGTGTCCCATGTGGATATGCCTTGGGCTTTTGGAAGTTGCCCACAAAGATCTCTCTTTCCTAACTCTCTTATGGTATTTCTCAACCAGAGGCTATATTGCCCTTCACCCCACCCTAGGAATTGTTGGAATGGGAGGGGGCATTTTTGATTATCACGATGACTGGGAAAGTATTGTTGGCAGTTATAGGGTAGGGGTCAGGGATGCTAATCATTCTATGATACACAGGACAATCTCACTCAGTAAAAAAGTATTCTGTCTAAGAGATAAGAGCAGGCATGAATCCCTCACTATTCCCTCAAATGTTACCAAGTCCCTTTCTTCCTTATCTGGATTCTGTCATCATTGTCTCTTCAGGAAAAATCAAACCTCAGTCTCCCAAAGTCCCCACTATGTGTCTTGCAGATGTGATAGCCTCAGGTGTGGAGCCTTTTGTCTCCAAGCAATTACTGCTGCGCCCCTGAGACAGGAGGGGCAGCACCCCCAGAAAGAAGGGGCAGCTTGGCTCTTGTGTCTGGGTTGCTAGAGAAAAATGGTGGTAAGACTTGCAAGCTAGCTTGTGCTATGGTTTGTTTTTCCTTGGAGTACCTAAAATAAAACATTTTTCACTGCTGAGTAGATAAACATCCTTTCAAGCTCCACCCTTCCTGATGAGAAACCAATATTACCTCTACTAACACCGTGGCCATCATGCTCTGACTTACATTACAGAGCTTCCTATATGAACCTGACAACAGAGGTCCAAATGCTTCCCTGTTAGAGTCCATGGCAATGCTGGTGGCAGATGTAGATTCTGTTCACTCTGCCATTTATCATCATCATCAACAACAACAATTATTACTATTAAGGCCTTGCACAGAGCCCAAAGCTGGTAGGAGTGGCATCTTACTGTAGGGTCTTGACTGCATGGGTGATCGTTAGGAAAAGATGACTCAAAGCTGTGCTCCCACTAACCAAGGTCCTTGGGAAATCGACTTTCAGATTTGCTTAACAAGTGGCCTAATGCTTGATGAAAATACTCGAGAAAAATTCTCTTGAGAGGAGGAAAGGTGCCAGGGGACACTGGAAGGGCTCATTTTTCATTCTTTAACTTGGGGAGTTGGTGGGAAAGGGGGTGATGACTATTCCGTATAGAAACAGTGCTCCAGATGGCTCCTGAGGGCCAGCCTGGGAAAGTTGCTTCCTGGCAGCCTCCTTCACCAGCATGACTTACCAAATGTCAAGACCAAAGCAGCACTGTGGGACCCTTACAGCAAGAGTTCCATCCCACTCTTCCCAAGCTAGAAGTGTCTGTTTGCCAAAACATTCAGCAGATCCTACTTGTGCACAGAAGAGGTGTATGAATCAGGGTCCTTTCAGGAAACAGGCAGACCCTCAAATGGGGTAATGGAGCAGAGACGAAGGTATGGGCCGGGCTAAGGAAGGTTGAAGGATCCCAGGGTTGGCAGCATCAGGGAGGAGTTACCACCCTGGCCTGAAGGTCATGGGAAGGAGCAATTGCCAGAACCCTGAAAGTGAGCCATGGCTGTAGGGCAGAGCCATGGATAGAGGTTGTGGACAAACCAGATAGCCCAGCAGGGCAAGAACCTAGGGGATAAATATCCCTGCCTCAACTTCCTCTTGCTGCTGGATGGTAAGGAGCCTGGGAACTTATTGATACAGCACTGATATGTCAGCCTCCTGGCCTAGAGCAGAAGGGACAGTTCAGGGAACTTCTACAAACCACTCCAAAATTAGTGCCTTACAGTAATAACCACTAATTTAGCCCTTGATTCTGTTGAATAGTAATTTACAATTTAAGCTGGGCTCAATTAGGTGGTTCTTCTGATCTGATCTGTGCCAGGATTGGCTGATCTCACCCAGACTCATTCATGTGTCTGCTTTCAATTGGTGGCTTGATCATGATCAACCCGTTTACCATGATCTTGTCTGAGGCAGTCAGAAAGATCCAGGGATCCTTAGTCAGCCTGGATTTCTCACCCTCCAGGTTACTAGCCTGAGCTCATGTACAAAGAGACAAAGGGCCAAAGAGGAGCTAGTGGGAAAACCCTGGAGTGCGAGCCCTCTGCAGCCCTCTGCTCATGCTGCATTTGCCTCTGCACTTTTGGCTCAAATGAGTTACACAGTCCTCCTGATTCAAAGAGCAGAAAAATAGATTCCACCTCCTGAGGGGAGGGGAAGAAAGAGTTGCTATTTTTTTGCAACCTGCCATGGTCTATGCTCCAGCCACAATGACTTATATTCCTTCCATGAGCAAAATATGCTCACCTGTATCCCAGGACCTCTCAATTTGGATCCCTCAAACTGGGTTTGTTACTGCGGCAGCCGGCTTTTGCTATATAACAAATCACCCCCAGCACTTAGAGGCTGAAAACAACCATTGTTTATTAATTAATTTATTTATTTTTAGCGTTTTCTATTTGTGATATGTTCATTTTAAGGTGCCCAGGAGATGTACAAGTGGAGAATTCTGAGCCAGATTAAGACCCTATAAGACCTCAGGCACTGAAAAAATGATAAGGTGATGGCACCCGACTCCAGTACTCTTGCCTGGAAAATCCCATGGATAGAGGACCCTGGTGGGAGGCAGTCTATGGGGTCTCAAAGAGTCGGACACGACTGAGCGACTTCACTTTCACTTTTCATTTTCATGCTTTGGAGAAGGAAATGGCAGCCCACTCCAGTGTTCTTGCCTGGAGAATCCCAGGGACAGGGGAGCCTGGTGGGCTGCCGTCTATGGAGTCGCACAGAGTTGGACACGACTGAAGTGACTTAGCAGTAGTAGCAGTAGCAGTGTGTCCTAGTTCTAACAATCAAACTGAAAAACAATACAAAAGTATACAAAATATATGATAAAGGCCAAAGATGTTTTGCTTTTTCTGAAAATGATCACTTTGGTACTTATTAAAAATTACAAAAAATGAAGATTTTTAAAAATTATATTATATATAAATGTATATATATATGAATCATGAGCTAAATAAACATGAGCTAAATAAACAGACTTTATAAATATATATATAACTATATATAAATGTATATATATGTGTGTATATATATATATATATATATATATATATAAAGCTTGTTTATTTAGCTCATGATTCCACTCGGTGGCAGTTTGACCTGTGCTCAGCTGGGCAGTTCTGCTCACCTGTGCTTCTGTAGTCAGTGCTCCTCCATGGGGCCCCATGTCTTCATGCCTGCCCAACCTCATGGTGGTAGAAGTCCAAGAGAAGCAGGAGTGGAAAAACCCCAAGGAGCAATCACTTTTCAAGCCTCTGTGCACAACTCTAACATCCCACTGGGCAAGCCAGTCACATGGCTGAGCTCAGAATCAGAGCGGGAAACAGTGAAAGGTACATGGCAAGTGGGCATGGATCCAGGGAAGGGAATAACTGATGATTGTTTCTGTAATTAATCTACCACAGTGGAGTGGAGACTGGATCTGGAGAGACAAATCGAGAATATGCAGCTCCCAGGTCTAAAATTTCTAATTCAGAGTTCGGGTCTCTTGAGATAGGGTCCCACTTGTTAATATCTTTCAGTATCAATTCCTTTTATTCCCCCACTGTACCCCACACATCTGCCAAAATGGCATCTTCACAGTTTCAAGTACCTGCCCTGGCTTTTTCAATCTTCCTGCTGCTGTTCTCTGGATCACTGCTATCTTTACCTGACCAAGTCCTCTACATCATTCTTAACCCAACTCAAAGTCACCTTCTCCCAGATGTCATTCCCAATTCTCATCCCCATTTCCCTGCACCCCACCCCACTTTTAAAAAGAAAAAAAAAATAGGTGTCAAATAGAAAAGCCTCGTCCTTACCTTTCATGCTGACACACACGATGGCTGCCATGGTGCCTATGATAACTGCCAGGAGGATGATCATCACCAGCCTGGATGTGACTCTGAATTCCTGCCTAAAATCTCTAGAGCTCTCTCTGTGCCTCTTTTCAGGCATTATTTGTATGGAACAGTGGATGAGAGCTTCTTGCTTGGACAGTAAGCCAAGATCACACTGGGTCCTTGTGTGACCCATTCTTTGTCCGCCCTACAGTACCCAGCCTACACCGGATGTCCTCTTGACCTGGGGAGGTCAGTGCTAGACAATTCAAAGTTTGCAGAAACAGACAGTGCAACACAGCCAAGAAATACCCTTCAGAGAGAACCTGGCCAGGAAGCCAGTGACTCCAAGAAACAGGTTCTAGGGAACAGCAAAGAAGAACCCAGAAGAGCAGGAGTTGGGACACTGAACGAGGGGGCAGGGCTTCAGTCATGACAGAAGACACATCTGGGACCAGAGGTCAAAGTCACAAGGAGATTGTCTGATTCATCCAAGGAAGAACTTCCTTTAAGAGAACAGTCCAGACTTGGGCCAGTGAGAAAACGTGTGAGCCCCTGCAACCAGCAGTACATTGATCTTCTGGTTAATTTCTGAGACAGAGTTTTGCTTGGAGGAGGGGATGGGGGTGTCTTAGTCTATTTGCATTTCAGGATTGCACGTTAATCATTCCTCCACGAGACTCACGCTCCACCTTGGAGTGCAGGAGCTCACTAATGAAGGAGGACAGCCAGCGGTTCTGTTCACGGGCCGAGCCCAGATGAGCCTGGCGGTCGGCCAGTTCCCTGAGAGCCTGAGCACCAGCACATTGTGTACTGTGGGCAAGCTGGCATGTGTGGTTAGGTTGGGGGTGGAAGGTGTGGGAAGGAGAGGGCATTGACTGGGGCAAGTGTTAGTCTGAAGGAATTCTAAACTGTTAGGGGGGCCATTCCAGTGAATTTCCTAACACACACACATGCTCACCCACACGCTCATCCACATGCACACCTGAACACACCTAAGGGATGGGGCACCCTTCCTCCTGGCAGAATCCATAAGCTTAGTGTTGCAGGGATTCTCCCCTCAAGTGGGTGGAGGGATGGAGACAGCCTTGTTGGCCTGGTGCCCTTGACCATCCCAACTCTCCTGGGGTCTAAGTGAGGAACCATGCCTCCGAGAGGAGACATGACCTCCTTCAATGTCAGAACGTGCCAGGATAAGAACCATGTCTCCTGCTGTTGGCTAGAGTGCCAGGAGAGGTGGAAGGGAAGCAGCATTCACATCGCTGGATGGTGGCTCCC
The DNA here is from genome assembly GCA_935064755.1 of Tragelaphus eurycerus. Taxonomy (NCBI): domain Eukaryota; kingdom Metazoa; phylum Chordata; class Mammalia; order Artiodactyla; family Bovidae; genus Tragelaphus; species Tragelaphus eurycerus. The sequence continues at coordinate 25,323,840 of CAKXYN010000018.1, read as the reverse complement.
AGGTGGCATCACTGCCTACAGGCCAACAGTGAGCCAAGGATCCCTCCCCAGGAGCTCTTCTGACCCCTCCCAGTAATGTCCCTGGGAATAAAATGCACCCCAGAGACCAAGCACCTTATCAATATGTCTATCCCTGTATGTGCTACAAGACCATCTCAGAAGCCATCTCCACCTCTTATTGTCCCATAAATCACCTCCACTCTAACCCAGATGTGAATTCATGCCCTTTCAGGAACTTTGCACAGCTCCATGGCCCTGGTCAGATTGCTTCTGGAATTTGACTAAATGTGTCTTTACCTTCTCGATGCCCCTGGACCATGACCTTCTAAGACTCATGTTGTTTCTTCTCCCCTCTCCTCGCCTTGGCGCCCCAGCCCAGGACCTGACTCAGAGGCAGCATTCGATAGATGCAGGATGTATTTATGTTTTCACTTTGCCTTCCCCTACCAGATGACGAGACCATCCTGCCTCCTGGCCAGCCAACACCTTGATTCCCCAATAAAGCAGACAGCCCTCACTCTATCCTTCCCACTGATTTTGGATGAACAAGAACAGTCCCTGGGCCTCCCTGTTGGCAAATTTCCTGGCTGCTCACCACTGTCTCAGGTACTCCCCAGGGTGGAGGCTCTTTTCTGAAGCCCAGGAGGCCATCAGTGGACAGGGTGGTATTTGATGGACACTCTTCCACCTGCAAAGCCCTGTGAACAGCTCTAACACCACAGTGCCCACAGCAACCACCATTTGACACCCTGGCACTGGCTGCAAGCATCTTCCTCTTTGCCACCAAGAGTGCCAACCCCTGTGACCTGGGCTTCTCTGAGGGCTGTCTGAGGCTAGAGAGGCCTCTCTGATACCAAACATCTCCTCTGAGGATATAAGAATTGGAATTACCAGCTGAAACCAGTCACCCTCTTCTGCCTACAAGGAAGAATCTAGTTCATGCCAGGATAGCCTAGACTCTTGTAAGAACCTGGCCCTTCATGTCATCATGGTTACAAGTTTTAATGTATGAATTTGCCACAGAGTAGGGGAGCTGCTGGAGAAGGCAATGGCATCCCATTTCAGTATTCTTGCCTGGAATATCCCATGGATGGAAGAGCCTGGTAGGCTGCAGTCCATGGGATCGCTAAGAGTCGGACACGACTGAGCGACTTCACTTTCACTTTTCACTTTCATGCACTGGAGAAGGAAATGGCAACCCACTCCAGTGTTCTTGCCTGGAGAATCCCAGGGACAGGGGAGCCTGGTGGGCTGCTGTCTAAGGGGTCGCACAGAGTCGAACACAACTGAAGTGACTTAGCAGCAGCAGCAGGGGAGTTGCTGCAAACATTCAGTCTATAGCAGAGCCAATAGCTGTGGTTAACAGGTTAAGAAGCTGGAATTTCTACTAAAAAAAGTTGGAAATAGTGTGTGATCAGCATAAGGGCTCCCAGGGGCAGACAACCTGTTGTCTTTCTATGTCTTACAATACTTGGTTACCAACACAGCACCTGTTGCAAATAATCTTGTACCAGAGATGTCAGTATTCATGTTAATGAGTCACATTCAAGTCCCCTGCAGTCTCCTTCCTCTAATGCCCCTGGACCCCTCACGAAGCCCTACCCACCCACCTCCTCTTCATTACCTCCTCTGCTGGTCCTTCACAGAGTCCACTGACAGATGAATTTGGCTCTGGACTTAAAGGGGATAGTTTCAGACACATGTCTTGCAAAGTGAAAAGTAGGTATCTGGATACCTGGAAGAAACAAAACCTACTAAAACCTACCTTATATTCCTACTTACCTACCCATTCAGGAGAGAAAATGTAAATAGACTAAATAGACTTGCATCGACCCCCTCTTTTCTCCACTCAAAAATCCTATCCATCACTCAACACACATTTCAAACACCACCTCCCTATGAAGCATGTCTGATCCCCAACCAGTCAGAACACTACGTCCGGAAAGCCCCCCACTTTGTGCTTTTGCTCTGGCACTTGCAATCTACTGCATTACTCATGACCAGACCGCACGTCCTGGTGGGCAGGGGTAGGTAGGGATTCATCTCTGCCTCACGTGAGCCCATCCAGCCCCACATCCACAGCCAGGGCCTGGCCAAGAAGAGGAGGTAAGCTGGGTAAATTGAGTAGCATAGGAAAAAAGGAGGCATAGCCAGGAGTGTAACTGGGCTCATCTGGATTTGGGATTAACTTTCCAAGAAGCCATTTTCTGAACTCTGAGCCAGGGAAGCTGGTGTCTACCTGACCCTCAACTTCCTTTCCTGTGATGGCAAGAACCCAGCTGACTCTCCCGTCCTCTTGTAGCTGTCTCCTGTCCTCTGTGGCCCTGCCATGTCCTCCTGTAGCCCTGCCACGATGTCCTGCAGCTCACCACACAGTTCTTGAGAGGGCTTCTCCTTGTATTTATGAAGATAGAGTTGGGCAAGATGGCGGTAAATTGGAGAAGTGTGGAGCTGGAGGAGGGCTCTTATCCAGGCTGCAGTCCCTTTCGGGATATGCCTGTCAGGGAGGCTGCTGGTAGAACAACTCCACTGATGAGGAGCTAGCACAACCTGTCCTCAGACAGCTGAACCTGGAGGACATTTTCCTTAAATTCACATGCACCCTCTGAGCCCAATTCCACCCTTGGGGCTGCATAGAGCAAATCTCCCACTTCCCCAAAACAGCCCTTCCAAGGTTTGAGGACAGCTCTCTGGTCCTCCCAAGTCTTCTTTCTTCAGACTAAACATCCTCAGCTCATACACTGTTTTCACTTGTCCCCCCAAAGCTATTATTCTTAAGTGCTCTTGAAAGAACATTCTCTTCAAGGTGAACCAGAAATGAGCGGTCATGTTGATACTGACCTGACCCCAGGCTGCTTCTCAGCAAGAATAAATACTTTAACGTTTCTCCAGTGATGCAGAAATCATTGGCAAGAGTTGCATTTGTGCATACACACACTTGCTCAAATGGTGCCCACACATGGAGATTGTGATGGTTTGAAGACAGTGTGTGGTTTCTGGTTTGACAGAAAAAGACAAGGTCAGGCCCCAGTTCAGTTTTTTTTTTTTTCTTTTCCTATAAATGTGTGTGTGTGTATGTTTAGTTGCTCAGTCGTGTCCGACTCTTTGCAACCCTATGGACTGTAGCCAGCCAGGCTGCTCTGTCCATGGAATTCTCCAGGCAAGAATACTGGAGTGGGTTGTCATTCCCTTCTCCAGGGGATCTTCCCAACCCAGGGATCAAACTCAGGTCTCCTGCATTGCAGGCAGATTCTTTACTGTTTAAGCCACCAGGGAAACGCCTTCCAACCCAGGGATCAAACCCAGGTCTCCAGCATTGCGGGCAGATGCTTTAACCACTGAGCTACCAGAGAAGCCCTCTTTATATATAGATGAGTTCAAAACAAGGAGACTCAGTAACTCAGCTGAAAACTTTCCTTTGAGAACATTGCCAACAAAGTTAATAGACCATCTCAACAAGGTAATAGACCATCTCAACAAGGTAACAGACCATCTCAATGGCAAAAAGGGGAAATGGATGGTGGGGAAATTCCCAAAGGATTCTTGAAGAGGCTTTATTGTAATAAAGAACTTTTAATCTTATTTTCCAGAAGCCTTCCTTCAGAGAACACTAGAAAATGTTAATAGACAAGATATTTTACAAATTAATTGTGAAGCATTCACTAGTCCTCCTGTTCCCCTCCTACCCACCTTCCTTTCTTTTTCCTCTACCTCATTACACAATGTATTTGAAATAACAAATACTTTTTTGCTCCTTTTTAAAATTATTAATAATACTGCTGAATCACTCATTGCTTCATAAGAGTAAGCCAATGTTTGAAGTTCAAAATCTTCTTGAGATAAAAAGGCTGAGCCAAAGCCGAACCTGTAGTAATGAAGTCTAACCTGTAATCAAATTAAATATCACAGCATTAATTTCACTCCATACGTTCACTGCTACTCTGTTCTATTGCTTTTTAAAATTGGTACAAAATCCTTCCTCAAAGTGAATTTTATGTGGACAGACCATGTAGAGAGACATGTCCACATCATCATCTTTTAACAAAGACAGTAAGCAAAAAAAAAATTTAGTTCTAAGAGTCTTCATGACATCATCTTAAATCCAATCACTGGTAACTTTGAAAGAGTAATAACCAACAGATGGCAACAGCTCAGTTTTGCTTGTATCTAAGCCTGGGGACTTGGCACCCCACTCCAGTACTCTTGCCTGGAAAATCCCACGGATGGAGGAGCCTGGTAGGCTGCAGTCCATGGGGTCGCTCAGAGTCAGACATGACTGAGCTACTTCACTTTCTCTTTTCACTTTCATACATTGGAGAAGGAAATGGCAACCCACTCCAGTGTTCTTGCCTGGAGAATCCCAGGGACAGGGAAGCCTGGTGGGCTGCTGTCTCTGGGGTCGCACAGAGTCAGACACGACTGAAGTGACTTAGCATAGCAAGCCTGGGGACATGCTGGAGTGAGAACATGTGCTGAGATCAGACCAACCTGGAAGAATTTCTAGTGTAGAAAATAGAACATCTTCTTTCCTTCCTAAAACATCATAGCACCAGAACTTTCCTCAGCCTCATCCTACACCCTTACGTCACCTGAAAGAGGAAGGCAGTTTTGCTACTTGTTTAAGGCTTGAAGTAAGCATGATTCATCCCAACAAATCACTACATGTCAAAAGTACAAATCCCAGCCTCTGAGAGTCTGAGGAGAAGGTGAAGAAGGAGAGTCAAGGAAGACTTATGTGTTTACTCCCTCCTAAATTCTTTCCTGAGAAGCCAGGGTGCTCTCGCCTGACCACCAGCCTGAAAGAGCCTCCCCTCCCCCTAAGGCAGGGCTCAGAAGCAGGTCCATCCCTCCAGTTGTTCAGCAGCCCTAGCCCCTGTACTTGGAGGGGTGGAGGGGCATGGGGCATTTTATCCTCCTCTTTTCAGAACCCTGTAAAGCCCAATATGAAGTATCTGTCATGACTGATATCCCAGGAGATCTCTGAAGATACCGATGGAGAGATTTTCTTTCAAATTCATGTATCCTGGGTGGCTTCCACTGGTGGGGTTGCCCCCAGCCCCACTCTACCAAAGAGAACCCTGCTTAGAAGGCAGCTCCTGGAGAGCCTGACCCCATCCTTCAGTGAGTAATTCCCCTCAATTCAATCAACATGAATGTTTGAACCAATCCCTGTGTCAGACCCTGAGGAATTAATCAGTAGTAAAAAGTGTTAAGACATTAGCTCATATAATTCATGCTCAAAAGCCAACATGCCCTGGACAGTCTTGTTCAAAATTTTGAAGAGCAAAGAAAAGAGGTCATTTGCAATCAAAGATAAATGATGTATGTAGCTGACTTGGTTAAAAGCCAAGGGATAGAATCTTCCTGGGTGGGAGGTGCAGTGATGGGAAGGAACTGCTTCCGGGTACAAAGTGGAGAGGTGGGGACCTGGCCTGCTTGGGAGGAGGGGCATGGGCCTCGGCTTCTGTGGGCTGGAGCTTGTCCAGGCTGTGGGTGTACAGCTGGAGAGCAGCTGCTGGAGACGGGTGTCTGAGAGGTCAGCTGAAGTCCTGGCCTTCTAGAGCTAAAGCCTCTGTGTTTGCAGTTAGACTTCTAGGGGCTTTCAGCACATTTCTGAGACAAGGCAGGGCTGATTTAAGGAGGTAGGAAGTAGCTCAAGAGAGGAAGCAAGAGGACAAAATACACAGAGAGGACTTGCTGAGGAAAGCAAAGGATGCTCGTGATGAGGGATGCTCCTTAGATTACAGAGCAACAGCCTCAGGAGCCAGAGGACAAGGGCTGGATCTCACCGGCAGGGGCCCGTCCTCATCACCTTCCCCTGGGCCTCTCAATTCCAACCAGCCATGGAGAGCAGAAGGCTCATCTTTAATCTGTACCAATTTTTCTGACAAACTCAATTTGAAAATTCAACTCAACTTCAATCAAAAAAGTAAGCCAACCAGAAAATCCCTTGCTTCCCTTGGAGCAATGAGGGCCCCCAGCAACCCCAAAGGAACCAGAAAGTTTGCAGGCTTCCCTAAGGACCCAGGGGCTCTGCTTCTCTGTTGTCAGCATGAACTAGGGCCTGGCCCACCCCAGAGGGCTCGCTCCCAGCTCCCACCATTTCCCAAGGTGCTTTTGGGAAGGCAGCAGCTTGTAGAGGAAGAACTCTGGACTGGAGTCAGGAGGTCCGGGTTCTAGCCCTATCTCTGTTATTACCAGTTGGGAGGCCCTGAACAAGTCACTCCTCCTCTGGGAGTTGCAGTTTTCTCACCCTTAAAAGGGAGGAGGAGCAGGAAATATTCCCCCCTGTGCCCACTTCACAAGGTGATTATGAGCTTAAGAAAGATAATGGATGTGAAGGCTGGTTTGGAACGTTACAGGAGGCACTGAGCAGATGCTTCTCTCTCAGTGTAATGGTGATGATGATAATGGTAGCTGAGCTACTTTTTATGCACAGCTCCAATAAATGTCATACCAAGAGATGAATTTCTGATTTTAATGGCCTAAACTTATCTGTCTTGTTCACCCCTGGGTTCTCATCCTGGCTTAAAGGGTCATTTCTAGCTCTGTGTGAGAGAATTTGGGTAGAATGTCTTAGAGCATCCTTCTCCCTCTGCCAAGTACTCTACACCTCCTAGATGCACCCCCTTGAGCAACTGGAAATCAGAGCATCAGTATCTACACTGAAGCCAGGCTCTCTCTGGTGTCACCTGGAAGAAGGAGTGGTGGGTGGGATGATGCTCAAAGACTTTCCCGGGCCTCAGGCTCTAAATCCAGCTGATTCTTCTCCTGATACCCCTCGATGGCCACTTTTACTCAAACCAGAAAGAAAGGACATAAAGAGAGGGCTGGGGAGGGGGCGTGGTCAGTGATACATGTAGGAGATTATGATTGTGTGTGTGTGTGTGTACACGTGTGCACCTGGTGGATCCACTTTTGTTATTGGAATTGGAATTGAATTTACAATTGTAATTGGCTCTCTGACAAAGGATAAGATGACTGGATGGCATTACAGACTCAATGGACATGAGTTTGAGCAAACTCCAGGAGACAGTGAAGGACAGGGAAGCCTGGCACGCTGCAGTCCATGGGGTCACAAAAAATCAGACACAACTTAGCAACTGGGCGATAACAACCTGCTTCTCCCCATACTGTATCCACTAGCTAAAAGTTTTCTCTAGGATAGATAGAAATGCACATTATGTTATAGAGTAGGAAATGGAGGCAATCACGATAAAAGTGAATTTCCAGTGTTTTTTGAGAGATTCTTTGGGAAAGCAAGAATCAGAATCTCGCTTGTGCCTTTTTCTGAGCACGCAGGTGAGCCCCTGCTCTTTTCTGAAGTGAGTGAAGTGACCAGGCAGCCTGATCCTTGAGGCAGATAGCATTGTTCACTGCGGAGGAGGAAGTAGGGCGAAGTGGGAGGAAGCTGGGATCCTTAGCCCATCTTAGAACCTCAGAACTGAGAGGTTCTGGGTTTCACAGTCTCTGAGTGCTTTACTACCAAATACACTTCCAAAAGATATTCTTCATCCTTGCTTCATATTTAGAAAAACTTTGTAAACTCTAGTGAGGTATCACCTCACACCTGTCAGAATGGCCATTATCAAAGTGTCTAAAAATAATAAACACTGGAGAGGATAGAGCAAAGGGAACCCTCCTGCACTGTCAGTGAGAATTTAAATTGGTGCAGTCACTAAGGAAAACAGAATGAAGGTCCTTTAAAAAAGAACTAAAAATAGAACTATAGTAGGGTCTAGCAATCCCACTCCTTGGCATATATCTGGAAAAGATGAAAACTCTAATTTGAAAAGACACATGCACATCTCTGCTCATGGTGGCACTATTTACAATAACCAGGACATGGAAGCAATCTAAATGTCTATCAACAGAGGAATGGGTAAAGAAGATGTACTATATATCCAATGGAATATAGCAGTTCATGGGGTCGCAAAGAGTCGGACACGACTGAGCAAGTGATCTGATCTGATCTGATCTGATTGCCATTTGCACCGGCACTGGATGGACCTAGATATTATCATACTTAAGAAAGTTAGGTAGAGAAAGATAAATATTATATGCTATCACTTATATGCAGAATCTAAAAATAATACGTATCAACCTATTTACAGAATAGAAACAGACTTACAGACATAAAAAACAAACTTATAGTTGCCAAAAAGGGAAAAGGAGGGGCAGGGATAAAATAATATTATGGAATTCTTTTCTGGGGTATTATTGACATATATAGACTACTGATACTATGCATAAAATAGGTAACTAATGAGAACATGCTGTATAGCACGGGGAATGCCACTTAATGCACCATGGTGACCTGAATGGGAAGAAAGATCAAAAGGGAGGGGATATATGTATGTGTATGGCTGAATCATTTTGCTGTACATAGAAACTAACAGAACATTGTAAAGCAACTATACTCCAATAAAAAGTAATTAACAATATGGCATTCATACATGCACAGATAAATAAGAAAGATTTACTGTATAAAACAGGGAACTATATTCAATATCTTGTCACAACCTATATTTGAAAGAGTCTGAAGTTATACACTTAAAACTAGCACAGTGTTACAATTCAGTTCAGTTCAATTCAGTCGCTCAGTCATGTCCGACTCTTTGCGAACCCATGAACCACAGCATGCCAGGCCTCCCTGTCCATCACCAACTCCCAGAGTCCACCCAAACCCATATCCATTGAGTCGATGATGCCATCCAACCATCTCATCCTCTGTCGTCCCCTTTTCCTGCCCTCAATCCCTCCCAGCATCAGGATCTTTTCCAATGTGTCAGCTCTTCGCATCAGGTGGCCAAAGTATTGGAGTTTCAGCTTCAACATCAGTCCTTCCAATGAACACCCAGGACCGATCTCCTTTAGGATGGACTGGTTGGATCTCCTTGCAGTCCAAGGGACTCTCAACATCTCCAACACCACAGTTCAAAAGCATCAATTCTTTGGTGCTCAGCTTTCTTTATAGTCCCACTCTCACATCCATACATGACCACTGGAAAAACCATAGCCTTGACTAGATGGACCTTTGTTGGCAAAGTAATGTCTCTGCTTTTTAATATGCTGTCTAGGTTGGTCATAACTTTCCTTCCAAGGAGTAAGCGTCTTTTAATTTCATTGCTGCAGTCACCATCTGCAGTGATTTTGGAGCCCAGAAAAATAAAGTCAACCACTGTTTCCCCTGTTTCCCCAGCTATCTGCCATGAAGTGATGGGATCAGATGCCATGATCTTCATTTTCTGAATGTTGAGCTTTAAGCCAACTTTTTCACTCTCCTCTTTCACTTTCAACAAGAGGCTCTTTAGTTCTTCACTTTCTGCCATAGGGTGGTGTCATCTGCATATCTGAGGTTATTGATATTTCTCCCGGCAATCTTGATTCCAGCTTGTGATTCTTCCAGCCCAACGTTTCTCATGATGTACTCTGCATATGTTAAATAAGCAGGGTGACAATATACAGCCTTGAAGTACTCCTTTGCCTATTTGGAACCAGTCTGTTGTTCCATGTCCAGTTCTAACTGTTGCTTCCTGACCTGCATACAGATTTCTCAAGAGGCAGGTCAGGTGGTCTGGTATGCCCATCTCTTGAAGAATTTTCCACAGTTTATTGTGACCCACACAGTCAAAGGTTTTGGCATAGTCAATAAGGCAGAAATAGATGTTTTTCTGGAATTCTCTTGCTTTTTCGATGATCTATCGGATGTTGGCAATTTGATCTCTGGTTCCTCTGCCTTTTCTAAAACCAGCTTGAACATCTGGGAGTTCACGGTTCATGTATTGCTGAAGCCTGGCTTGGAGAATTTTGAGCATTACTTACCTAGCCTGTGAGATGAGTGCAATTGTGTGGTAGTTTGAGCATTCTTTGGCATTGCCTTTCTTTGGGATTGGAATGAAAACTGACCTTTTCCAGTCCTGTGGCCACTGCTGAGTTTTCCAAATTTGCTGGCATATTGAGTGCAGCACTTTCACAGCATCATCTTTCAGGATTTGGAATAGCTCAACTGGAATTCCATCACCTCCACTAGCTTTGTTCATAGTGATGCTTTTTAAGGCTTACTTGACTTCACATTCCAGGATGTCTGGCTCTAGGTGAATGGTCACACCATCATGATTATCTGGGTCATGAAGATCTTTTTTGTACAGTTCTTCTGTGTATTCTTGCCACTTCTTCTTAATATCTTCTGCTTCTCTTAGGTCTCTACAATTTCTGTCCTTTATTGAGCCCATCTTTGGACGAAATGTTCCCTTGGTATCTCTAATTTTCTTAAAGAGATCTCTAGTCTTTCCCATTCTGTTGTTTTCCTCTATTTCTTTGCATTGATCACTGAGGAAGGCTTTCTTATCTCTCCTTGCTGTTCTTTGAACTCTGCATTCAAATGGGTATATCTTCCTTTTCTCCTTTGCTTTTCACTTCCCGTCTTTTCACAGCTATTTGTAAAGCCTCCTCAGAAAGCCATTTTGCTTTTTTGCATTTCTTTTTCTTGGGGATGGTCTTGATTCCTGTCTCCTGTACAATGTCACGAACCTCTGTCCATAGTTCATCAGGCACTCTGTCTATCAGATCTAGTCCCTTAAATCTATTTCTCACTTCCACTGTATAGTCATAAGGGATTTGATTTAGCTCATACCTAAATGGTCTAGTGGTTTTCTCCACTTTCTTCAATTTCAGTCTGAATTTGGCAATAAGGAGTTCATGATCCAAGCCACAGTCAGCTCCCGGTCTTGTTTTTGCTGACTGTATAGAGCTTCTCCACCTTTGGCTGCAAAGAATATAATCAATCTGATTTTGGTGTTGACCATCTGGTGATGTCCATGTGTAGAGTCTTCTCTTGTGTTGTTGAAAGAGGGTGTTTGCTGTGACCAAATCAGTTAGAGTTAAATAAAAATAAAAAGATTTTATATATTAAGCAAACTAAATAAAATGTATTGTGTTAACATAAATATATTTCCCTAATATTTATTAAAGAAATATGTGACTGCTGTTAGGTGTCTCTAATCATCACAGGAATCAAAATACATGTAATCTATACAATGTTATTCAAAAGCAATGGAATTTGGTTCTTTAGTCAAAGCAGCCCTTTTATGGGAAAAGTAAATCTCCATAAAGCCTTTCAAAATTACAGACATACACTATATTAGAGAACTTCTGGTAGATTAGGAACCCAAAAGTTAGAGCGTCTGAACTAGACCAACTCTCATTTTACAGATGGGAAAGTGTAGTCAGAGGAGGAAGTGACTTGTCCAATATCACACAAGGAAGTTTGGGGGGCAGATCTGGGACTAGAAACGGGTCTCCAAACCCAAGTCCTAGATACTTTCTTCAATACACTGACCCCCTTTCAGTTCTTAGGCTGGAAAGCAGAAGTGCATAGAACCAAACTCAGCTTTCTGGACCCACTGATGCTTCTGCAGTGTGTGTGTGTGTGTGTGTGTGTGTGTGTGCGCGCGCGCGCGCGCGTGCATGCGCAAGCATTCAGTTGCTCAGTTGTGTCCAGCTCTTCGTGACCCCATGGACTGTAACCCATCAGATGCCTCTGTCCATGGGATTTCCCGGGCAAGAATATGGAATGTGTTGCCATTTCCTTCTCTGGGGGATCTTCTCGACCCAACCCAGGGATCAAACCTCATCTCTTGAGTCTCTGGCTTTGGCAGATGGTTTCTTCACCACTAAGCCACCCGGGAAATCTGATGCTTCTACAGATCCAGACTCAAGTAGAGTGGAGAGTGACAGCTCATCACATCTGCTACAGAATTCAAGTTATGTCAAGTAAGGTAACATCCAGCTCGCAAGTGATCGAGACTCTGCCCTTCAGGTGACTCATCTTGGCAGTAGAATGGGCCCCAGACAAGGTCACAGTGACATCCCCAAGCCTGCTTGTGCTGTTTCCCCCATCTGATGTTTAGCCAGAAAATGCAAAGCCCAGTCCTTTTGACAGCCAACAGGCAGATATCCTTAGGGCCCCCAGCTCTGGCTGGACTTACTGGGACTTCACTGGCAAGGGCAACTACCTGGGCAGGGCTTCTAACTGAAGGGGGTGACAGAGGATCAAATGGTCGTATGGCATCATTGACTCGATGGACAAGAGTTTGAGCAAACTCAGGGAGATGGTGAAAGACAGGGAAGCCTGGCGTAATGCAGTCTGTGGGGTTACAAAGAGTTGGACATGACTTAGAGACTAAACAACAACAAGAAGGCAGTGAAAAATGGGAAATGGTGCATTTTCAGTTGAGGCTTGATCCTATTTACTGTTGAAATTATGTCACCATGATTTGCTGCTTTTTTTTTTTTTTCTTGTTTCTCCCTGAGAGGGGCCAGGTAATGGAAATGTCATTTCTTTATCATCAAGAGTTAACATCCCTTTGGCTAAAGCACTGGGGACTGTTTTATAGAACACGTGCTTCTTCATTTCAGGGTGCTCTTTAGTAGCGATGACAAGTCTGTCAGTCCCAACTCTAACTTTACAGATGCTTGTGCTTCTTCTGAAGAAAGCAGAACCTTTCAAAAGACTCTAGCATTTTAATTTGGGGCTCCCAGGTAAAATTTCCAGATAAGCTTTTCTTTGTTAATTGTGTACAGGCAGCAGCCCTCATTCTTTCAATCAGCTATCATTCAGTGATGCTGCTAGAGGTCCAGGGTCTGGACCTGGGAATGAGCCAAAGAGTGGGTAAACAGACAAATGAGTGTCACTTCCCCCCTCCCCCCATCAGGGGGACACTTCCACACCACCTTTATCATTCTTTTGGCGACACTTGCAATTATTAAATGTCTGCTTCCCTGTTAGAATGTAAGTCCATGTACAGTTGTAAAGTTTTTGTCTTATTTATCACTCTGAGCCCAGCTCCTGGTGCAGCTCCAGGCACATCTATATTTGTTAAATGGAGGATGGTTGGTTGGTTTGATGGAAGGATGGATTGGCAAGTAAATGAACAAGTGAGAGAGAGTGGGTTTTACTAATTTTTTTTTTTTTTCATTTCCTCACATATTTATTTCTAGGTATATTTTCACTTTCCTGCATTCATTTATTTCTAGCTTACCTTATTCTAGAAAGGATTTAGAGCATCTTCATCAATTGTGAAAGTTTTAATTTAGGGGCCCCAAACAAGCATTTCGGAATGTGTCTCCATATCCTTCATTCATCACAATTCAGAATTGGACAGCATTTTCTGAACACCTGCCTCAGGCAAGGTGTGTCGTAGAGGAATCACAAAGCAAGATTCTTGCCCTACAAATGCTTCAAGTGTGGTGGTGTAAGAGGTACAAGCCCAGGTGAGAACAGTTCTGGGAGAAAGATGGGATTCATCACCACTAAGGTGGTAGAAGCAAAGGAGATGGAGGGGCATTTGCCTGAACAGAACCATGATTTACTCTTTGTTTATCCTACAGTGCTGGTCATTTGGCAATTGCTCAATACTTTTCAAAGAGATTTTATTAGCCTATAGGCAAGTTAAGTGCCACATAAGACAAAGATTTATTTTCTTAGTGTCCATACAAACCAACTACTTCACTTTCCCATTTCACTGAAAGGTAGAGCGCAGAAGTGAACACATTTTGAGAATTCTTTTGACTCCTTTTATTGTACACCTTAATAAGCACCAATACATCTGTTAGGCTGTGGACTGGGCACTAAATCATGTTAAAGAGATGACAGCCCAGTGCAGACAACTAAACAGGGGATCATAATACAGTGTAACAAACAGTGGCTGAGTTCCACGCTTGCAATGTTTCAGAACAAAAAGGAGGGCTGTTTAACCTGGGCCAGGGGCTTCAAGGAAGCTTCTCGAGAAACCACTGGGACTTAGACAAGAGAAAAAGGAGGTGAAGAGGATGTTCCAGAAAGACAAGTCATCTTTGAACAATGATCTGGGGACATAAAAGGGCACATGTTTGGGAAATTATGAGTCATTCTGTCTTGCTGTGGCGTCGAGGGCATGGCAGGAGGAGGATTACAAAGAAATTTCCAGGTAAGTCAGAAACGGCTTCTTCCAACACTCAGGCTTTGCCGATCACTGAAGTTCTTCCCTTAGGATAAGTGCTTTCATGTGGAGCTCCTTAGCTCCCTCTGCCCTTCATCTTAGCTTGGGCCTCTGCTCCCCAGTTTGACAGGAGACCCAGGCGTTTGTAAATTGTACCTGTGGATACAACTTGAACTCTTTCCCCAGAAGCCATGTTAACCCCCATATCTCCTATCAGTTCTAAAATTTTCCGTCTTGGGCTGGGACGCATTATGACATATGAATTTGCTGCTGAGGGCATGCAGTCCAGGCAAGCCCTTCCAGGGCATGGCTCACTGGAGGCCAGCAATCATAGATGGAGAGGGGACCAGAAAGGGAGCTGGCCCTCTGCAAGGAGTGCTGGGGCTCCTTCTCAGCACCCCATCTCCCCCGCCCCCCGCCAACTCCAGGAGAGTGAGCAGAGGAGGAATCTGCTGGCTCTGACAACAGTGATCAATCCTTGGAGGCTTCCAGCCACTTATCAGTGAGTCTGTGAGGCACGTGGCCCATTTGTTCCCTAGAGCAGGTGGAATCATGTTTCTTGTGGGCACCGAGGCCTGGCATGCAGCCACGGGCTGTGGAGGCAATGCGACACCAAACCCCTCCCTTGTGATGCCCAGGTGGTAAAGACAGAACGGGAAAGACAAGCTCCTGCGACTCTCAGGGGAGTCCCAAGGCTACTGTCTAGAGGGAGATGAACCTCTTTATTCCCGTCACACAGACAGCCACAAAGTCTGAGGTCTAGAAAGGGCAAAGCCGGGTTGGCAGGGGCTTTGTTTACGTTCTCTGAGGAGGTGGGGGGAAGGGTGCAGGGGAGACCAGCAGGGCAGATAGGTGGTGGGGTCGGGGAGCCTGCCTAGGAGTGGGGGCCCAATGTCCTCTTGGCATCTGATCCTGGTGCCCCCTCCCTGAGAGCCCACCTTCCAGCCTGTGGTGCTGTGCCTTTCCCTTCTGAAGTTTCCCCTGAAGCTAGTTTTCTTCACTTTCTTCAGTAATGGGCTCTGCCAGGTCACACTGAGATAATCAGAAATGGCTTTCCTACCTTCACAGAAGGGCTGATGCAATGCTATGGAATGGCTTTGGTATCTTTGGGATGCAGAGTTTTTAAAAGATTTACACGGCCAAATCTATTAATCTTTTCTTTTTAGTATAACTGCCTTGGTGTCAGGCTAAGAGAAACTTGCCTATCTCAAATGATTTAACAATTTCAGTGTTAACTTCATAATTTTTATTTCACTCTTGAAACCATTTGGAAGTAATATTGGTCCAAAAATGAGGTAGGGTGGAATGTTATTTTTTTCCTAAACTGCCTTTGGCTGCAGGTCTGCTGAGTGAACTTATCCTTTCTCCACTCACTTGAAATGTCACTTTGTAAAAAAAACATTCTTATGTATTCTGAAATTATTTTACTCCACTGATCTTTTTTGCTTTTAGATCTTTTGGTTTGGGAGGAGTTGTGAAATCAAAGCCGACAGAACTAACTTAATTCATTGGGAGTCTTTGCCAGGCTTGACAAAGAAATATCCCCAGCTGTCAGTAGTGACTGGGGCACAACTTGGGAGTCCTCCCTGTCCACTGATGGTTGTTCACCAGAAAGCTTGAAGAGCAGGGCCAAAAATGTCTGAAAAAGGGTCAGGAGGCCAGGATTGGAAGGACATGTAGAAATCATCTTCTGCTGCCAGAGTTTTCTTTTTTTTTTTTTTTTTGTAGGGAACTAAATAAACAGATTTTATTAAACTTTTAATATCCCTGGTATTATTCAAACCATTTTCAAGGTTTTACAAAATACTCACAGCAAATAAAAACTTCAACATACTCTTCTGACTTTGCTGCAATAATGCAACATTAAAAAATAATCTTTTAGCATGACTAATTTTTACTATCATTTTACTTAGTCACAAATATTTTCCTTAATTTTTGCCTGCAACAAAAAACAGGTGTAGTCAAAACTCTAGCTTCAGTAGCCACTTTGACCTGTCTTCTTTTGCACCAACTCTTCATAAACATTTCTATCTGCATTGCTCCTTTTCTTTTCACTCTTTGTATGGGACTGCATGGATTTCATTAACCCTGCTTTTCGTTTGGTAATCATATGTATTTCTTCTTCTCTGGTGGCAAGGATCCAGTGTATCTGGTCTTTAGCCATGATCATTTTACTCTTCAGAGTATCAATCCATCCATTTTCAGTGCTCCATTATTTCTGTCTCTCTACTGTACCCTCAGAAACGGCGACCACCTACATCTATTTCATCCATAAAATGATGCATGGCTGATGGTCCCTGGCATATTAAACATTTCTCTGATCAAACACACTTTCACCAATGTACTTGTCTCTAAAACTAGATACAACCTTTAAGAATCATCCAGCTGGCTAGCCACAGCTCGTCAGAGTGTTTTTCCTGTACCTGGTGGTCCATATACAAACACCTTTTGGAGGTATTTCCTACACGCTGGAATAATCTGGGTGTGAGGATCACCTCTCTTTCCCGAATCTGTTCTGTGCCCTCCATCTCAGAATGAAACATTCCCAGGGTCCTCATGGACTGTTGTACTGGATCCACTTCTCTTGGCATTCTTATGATAGTTAGTGTAGTCATATCCAAAGCAACTCTTGTTCCTGGCTTCAGCTTACTTTTGTCAAGCTGTCGACGACAACCCACAACATATCTCGGTCCATTTGTAGCTTTAACAATGAATTTTTCTTCAGTTAACTGCTTAAGTACTTCACCCACAATCTGCCCAACACTTTGTAGAGCCTTCAGATCATTTTCAGATTTTTCATACTGCTTGGTAAGTTCTTTTAATTGTTCCCTTAACTCCTTGAGACGGCCGTCAATCTTTTTGTGCTCTAGCAGTTTCTTGCGGTAGTCCTGAAGCGCCTTATCTCTAGGGTCCGCCATGATGAGAAGCCGTCACTCATAGGGGATGCCGGGAATGGCCATGGCTGCCCGGGCGGGGGAAGGGGCGGGGCGAGGGAGCTGCTGCCAGAGTTTTCCTTCCCAGCTATGGGAACTAAGGCCCAGAGGGGCTAAGCAAGACCCCACACGTAGGAACTAGTGGATACTGGATGGGAACTTGGGGCTCTGTGCGAAAGTGCTTGTCCTGGACAGCTCCCTTAGCCTTTCCTGCCTGCTGCCTACCACCCGCACTCAAAGGCTCACCTTCTCACCTCTCACCTGGCCAGTAACTTTTGCACCAGTGTTCCTCCCTCCTGTCTCCAATTCCTCTGTCTGATTGAACATCTCTGGATGGCTATTGTATCACTCCTTTTTTGAAAATCCTGGGCCAGTGGCTCCTCACTGAAGCTAAACAGAGCCTGATGCTTGAGACTTCTACACTCTGGCACCCAGCTGGATTATCTCTTGTTTTCCCCTGCTCCAACCTGATAGGACTCCTTGTTACGCCCTGTATTTTCCTCCATCAACCCCTAATTGCCTCTCCCAGACTGCTTCCTCAATCATACTCACTCCTCAAAGCCTGGTCCAAAGGTTAACAAAGTTGTTCACTTTCCAGAAATGTTAAGTGAGCTGTCCAAATTGGTCTTCCCCTGTGATGTCCAAGACTGAGGATGTCTCTCCTTCTGCCAGGTGCCTCTCTAGTGTGTAATGATCTCTGCCTTGCTGTCTAGTTATTCCCTAAAATGTGTACTCCACCGGGGCAGAGATGGTGGCTTTCACATCTGCATCATCCATGGTCCCTCACTTTGTAGATGTAAGTGATACGTGGCAGGTATATACAGGACATAAATAATACAGGACCAAAAGATAAGTGAAATATTTCTTTCTCTACCATTCTCAGAACATTTAGTAGCTCTCAAGAGTGAGAATGGAATGTGCCCCTTCATTACTCAATGACTGAATAAGCTCACTGATGCACTAGAGATGATTTTGGAAGAATTATGAAAGGAGCTGGCATACAGAAATGCAAATGCAGTCTTATTTTTTAAAAGACAGTGAAGATGTACTCTGAAATCTACTGGTAAAAAGTCTGACGTCCATTTGAACAAAGTTGTAGAGTGTATTGTTAAAAGGCGGGGCACTCGGCCCAGGTGTGTGAAGAATATGTGATGATGACTAATGTTTATGCTGTCACATCTGTTATCTCCTTTAATTTCCACAACTCCATGAAGAAAAGTTTGTGTTATTATTATGCTCATTTTCTAGATGAGAAAACTGAGATTCAGAAAGGTTAACCCCAAATTGTACAACCCAACAAGTAGGGTTTGAATCTACGACCTTCTCTTTCTAAAGCTGGTGCTCCTTGTATTATACCATGCTGCTTTTGACATGGGCTTCTCATTCTTCCTGGATCAAGGAAGGACCAGTCCTGTGCTGGTCCAAGCCAAGCCACTGATGCCTGAAACACTGGTCTCAGAGGAGCCAGGCAAGCAGAGTAAGAGTCCCATCTACCATCTTCTGCTGTCTCCCAGGTCACCCACCCTGGGCATTCTGCTTCTCCTGGAAAGAGCAGGTAATGGTGGGCACCTCATATTGGTACTTCCAGCGATGTAATGAGATAATGTAGAGGAAGCAAGCAGCACCGAGGCTGTCACTTAGGATCTGCTCAACCCATGCCAGTTTCATCTTTAGGCACCAGACCTAGGAGGAACTTGCCAAAGTGAAACATGTTCACATTGAAAAGGAGTATCTCAGGAAACTTGTACTCAAGGAGCATCACCTAGACATGTTGGGCCTAGAGTCTGGAGCCCACAGCACTGGAGCTGTGAAACATGGTCATCCACGTCCCTGGAATCCAGTAGCTCCTTCCAAAGTCTCTTGGGACCTGAAGGCCTCCCGGAACCCACTTTTCCCCTGAACACTGGCATGGTTTTTTTTCTGGGAAATTTGAGGCAACATAACAAAGGTCTGGAAGCAAATCATTTGTGATTACTGATTTAATAACATTAATAAAACTCTGTAAGTTAAAAAAAATTGGCATCCAACTTGACAGTCTCTCTCTTCTATTGTTGTTCATGCACACTTCATGTGTGTTGATGCATCTGGGGGTTTTTACCTTGAAACATAGAAATCTGGGCCTAGCCTTCCTGAACTCACTTTGGCAGGACCGAGAGGCCCAGCACTCATTCTCTAAGTGGACCCTTTGCTCTACTAACAGCCACAAGGGGCCCCACTTCTTGCCAAGTCCTCATTCAAGCACCAAGTCACACAAGGACTGGGGGAGAAAATATAGGAGAATCACCCCCAACCCCTCCTCTCTCTCGGTGAGCCTCCTCTGAGCATCCATCAGAATGAAACATCACACATGCCTTCCTTCTCCTCACCACCACTTCATGTCCCAGAGTACAAAATGGAGTATATTCCATCCTTAAGAGACACAGCCATTGTCTCTTCAGTAGGGAGAGGCTGTCAGCCCAGAAGCTGCTTCTGGGGAGCCCTATAAGCTACCCAACTAAGCAGACACCAATCTCCATAATGCCACTGGAGTCCTCCCCAGCCTGTCCTTAATACGCACTCATGCATACCCATCCCATTAAACTGTGCTTGGTGTCTTCCAGATAACAGGCTTTCTTGCACTATACAGCTAATACTCTCACTGCCAAATTTAATTATCTCTGTAACTCAAGCTCACATTAAAAGCGAGAGATGGGTCCACTTTATCCTCATCATGAATTAGTAATCTTTCCCTCTGGAGAGGCCTTCTCCGAAAACGCTCACTTGAAGGTATTTGTGCTGAATTAACCATCTTTGTCTTAGGCTCCTGCCTCTCGGGAGTGTTGTGGGCTTCTGTTTAGAATAGATGAGATCATCCACCTTCCGCCTTCATCCCCTTCCCTGCTCTCAGTTCAAGCTGGGTCTCCAGCCAGGGAAACCATGTATCCCACACAAGCGCCTCCTAGAAATGAAGAGGCAGCTGTGATAAGGGATGGGCTCTTTTTTTGAGAGTGGACTCAATCACTAACAGCTGGATAACTCAGGTAAGTCACATTCTCTCTGAACCTCCACTCTTCATCTGCAAAATGGGAAGCCCTCCCTACCTCTCTGTGTTGTTCTGGGTACCAAAAGAGGAGAAAAAGTCACAGAAGTGCTTCAAAAACTGAACTCTCATAAAATGCCGTTCATTTCTGTTGAATGATTTCTGGAGTGTAAGCAGACTACCTAGGAATGCTAGGAACTACCAGGTTTCTACTTAAAACACTGAAAAAAAAATACTACCCCTCAGCAAATCTGAGTCCTGGAAGAGAAAAAAAAATTCTATTAGAAAAATTAGAGTAAAGAAAATAACGGTATTAATAACCATAATGATCATGATAGTAGCTGCTATTTACTGAGTGCTTTCTATGGGGGCAGGCATCATCCCAAGCATGTCGTAGATGTTTGACTTGTGGATGCCCCACTCGAGCTCTGTTGGAGCTGGTTGGTGCAGGCTTGGGAGGGTGGTTGTTAAATATCCAGGAATTTTCTGAGCCATGATTAAATTGTTCATAAGTGAAAACTGACTGCAGTGAGAATATGTATACCAGAGAAATTGGCAAATGTTACAATTAGGGCTTTTTGTTTATTTATTTATTGAGACAGTTTATCAGGATTTATATATGTTCCATCTTTTACACTTGGGAAATAAAGGTCCACATACTTTCCATCTTTTACAGTTGGGAAATAGAGGTCCACAAAGATTAGATGAAGATAACACAATAATCCTTCAAGGCTGAAACATTCTACCTGGGTTGCTGCTTCTCCACCTTCTTCTAAACTCCCATTTGCTTTATTATTTTCATCCACAACCATTTCTTCAGTAATAATAGCAACAATAAAAACCCGTTTCTCAGATGTCCTATGGGTCAGACACTTGGCTAGGAAGCTTGAAGCTTTGGATACCTGGCTTCTAGCCTCTACAGATAACGGGGAAAACAAAACAAGATCTGTCAACAGGTAGTTCTCAACCCTGGCTGCACATCTGAATCCCTCTTCAGAAAAAAAGTTCTTCCTCCTGAAAAAAATGCAGTCAAATCATGGAAAGGCCACAGCAGTGAAAGGCCACAGGGTCTGCTCAGTTTACAAAGCTTTCAGAATTACCTGTCAAAAAGGCACCTGAGGAGCACTGGAAAGTTCTGTGAAAACTGAAGCCCAGAGAGGTAGTGACAGGTAGTGGATTAGTGCCAGAGCTGAGGGGTGAATCCCAGCGGGGGCTCCGCCCAGCCCCCTGACACCCTCTCCTCCTGCACAGCCTGAGCTTCGACAACCATCTTTCCTGAGCCCTGGTATGTATCCACTTTATCTCTTTTTTTCTCTCTCTCTTCCCTCTTTAATTTCTCAAAGATTTAAAAACATGGGACACAGGTCCTGGCATTGAAATAAGCGCTCAATAAATCCTGGCTTGGGATGGATAGGTGAGTGAGTGGTTGCATTCCTCACCGTTCTGGGCTTGGAGGCTACAGGAATGAATGAGTTGTGGTTTCAGCCTCAAGAGGCTCAAAATCTAGGATTTGGCTGGAGGCATGGTAGGGTGGAGGAGAAAGTGTGTGATTGCACAGGGACATATATGCATCAGACACCTGTATCTGCATGGAGTGTGGGCAGGGGGCTTGAACAGCCTGAGCCCCAGCTTCCTCACCTATATTGAAGGTATTAATACCCTCAGCTTGCTGTAATGACATCATGCGTAAAATCATCTAGGAAGTCTTCCACCACATAGTAGGGATGCAATATTGTTATTCATATCTTAGACCAAGAGTTGGAAAGGAAAAGAGCCAAGAAGAGAGGGGTCTAAAGCTAAGCTTCATGTCAGGTGGTTGTCTGTCTCAAGAAGAAATCTAAATTATTCTGGTAACATCTTTGTGGCATTTCTTCCTGCTTCACCAAGTCTGTTCCTAGCCCGGACATGTCAGGGCTGGATGACCAAACGTAAGTTCACTGCTTAGCTGCTAGAAATGGCTCAGACATTCCCACATACCCAGAGACTCCTGACCCAGACTTAGTGAATGAAACTTTCTCTGAAGCACTGTCTCCCATGTCTCTTCCTCAAACAGGTTCTCAGCAAATGTTTGTTGAACAAAATTATCTTTTAAGTAAGCATACACACAAACACACACACATTCTCTTCACTCTCACTTCCCTTCCAAGAATACACTCTCCTAAGATGAAAACGCCCAATTTAATGCATAATAATATCTGGGTTTTCTTGGGGTGTTTTCAGCTGCTGGAGTGGTTAAGTGGGGATTTGCCAGTGGATTGTCCCCCACCAACACACAGACACACACAATATTTTATTACTGTACTCTGGATTTTGTTGTTGTCATTGTTATTTATTTGTTTACTGCCACTACCACACCATGAACCACAATTTGGTAAATACATGTTTATGTGTTTATAGTGTGTTTTCTATTATTAGATGGTAAACTTCTCAAGGGCAGAGGTCTTGTCTGCTTTATTCACCAATGAATCTCCAAGCCATGTGCAGAGCCTGACACTTGGGAGCAGGCAGATGAGCGAATGGGTGAATGGAATGGATGGAGGGATGGATGAATGGGTGATCAGTCTCAGTGGCTTAGAAGTGGACTAAATGTATTTCCTGAGCTTCCCTCTGAGCTGTGTACACAGTTGCTCTCCAGAGGGTCTGGCTGGGTTCCGGCCCTGGCCTCTAATACGGCTGCTCATACGTCCAGGGGCTGTGAGAGATGATGTCCTGGGGCATAAGAGGCAAAGATTGGGACTTCTTTCTGCATTTATTTTTACCTGAAGAAAAGAAAGAGATTCTAGGTTTCCTGATGTCAGTTTATTGAGTAGACTAATTTCAGTGGGGACCAGCAGGAAACAGCTTCATTTTTCTCCTGCGGCTGCCTTCAAACATGCCCTTTCGATCTCCTTTACCCTCCTTGATAGCATCTCACACAGAAACCTCAGCTTGTTGATCACTTTCAGTTTTATGAATGGTCACCTGTTCAGGTATTAAAAAGTTCAGACCAGTCTAAATCAAAACTTGAAACTCACATCCAATAAAATAATCCTTCTGTCCTGTCTTAGGTTTAACTCATGGTTTGAGAACCTATGATGGGAAACAGCAGGGGGCTGTTCTCTCACTTTTCCTCCACAGGTTCCTTCCTACTGGCAGCTCCTCCAGGTTGGGGGCCGGGGAGAGCCAGAGAAAAAATGGCAAGGCCTCGCGTGATGGTTTATGCTATTTGAATCTGGCTGCTGGTGCCCTCTGTCGAGGTAACCACCGACCAACTCCTGTCTGTTTGGTGGGACATATTTAGGTGCTTTGGAGATGTCCTTCCTTCTCCCTCCCTCCACACGGAGGCCCACACTGCACTCACTGTCCCTGCCCCTAGCAACGTGCTCTCTGAATGACCTCTGACAAAACTCCCTTCTGTAAATCTCCAGCTTTTTAGCGCTGGAATCCCCTCAGCTCCACAGGTCACTCTCTGGGAAGATATCCCTCACATGCTTCATACTGGCCCATCCCTCTGGCCTGTGGGCTGTGGGGACTCGAGTCCACGCAGGTTGCTCCACTGCAGTCTCTTTCTTCATCCAGTTCCACAGGTGGCTCCAGCCAGCCTCCTGTCCTCACACATCCCTGGGTGAGTGGTGGGCTCCAGTCGGTATGTGCATCTTGGCGTGCTCTTTAGTTTCTCTCTAGAAACTTCTCTCACAGTGCCTTCCTGTGATACGGTTACCTCAGGAGTACAGCAGGCCTCAGGCCAGAGTGTGGGTTCCCTAATCCCCTTTCTTGGAGACACTACTCATTTTGTTCATAGTCCTCTTAAAGTCCCTTACTTGGCTTGGGGTAAGGTGAGCAGAGGAGAAAGTAAAAGACCTCTCTACTTTTATGAATTTTCTGACATCAGCGAACTTCTTTGAAATGTCTGACTTATCTAGGCTGGGGCGGTGGGCAGGGGTTGATGGATTCTGTCAAAGTCCCACCTGAACATATTTAGCAGCTTTCTTTAGACTCAGGTGTCTTTATTTCACACTCTCTTTGTGCATATAATTGGTAAACAAACAAAATGTGTTGGGAAGAGACAATTTTTTTTTTTCTTTTTACTGATAGGTGCTCTTTCAAAAAAGTTGGAAACTGCTAGTCTATAGAGAAATTGCAAAAAGATAGTTTGTGACATGAAGAACCAGATTTGGCCAAAAAATATTTTTGAAAACACATTCATGAATTAGCCAATGATTTAATGCCACAGACATGTAACCATGACATGAGAATCTTTACAATTTGAAATACATACATACATACATACATATATATGTATTTTTTTTTTTTTTCTGAAATGAAGAGAGCAGAATGTACTGGCCTTGACATCTAATGAAAAGTACCGAATAAATGCTCACTTCATAGAGATATGATTTCTAAATATCTCCAAGGTTAATCTAAAAGCTGTTCACATCTTATTTCAGATTTCAGGTAACTAGACCAAGCAGGCTTTGGCACCAACTTATATATACTTGATTAACTTATAAATGTACAGGTTAAATAGATGCTCCCTGGTGGGACACAAAGTAGAAAACATCAGCATCAAGCCAAACTGAGAAGCCCTTCTCAGCAGGGATGTGGTACACAATTGTTTCCTGAGGAGGGCTGCCCCAGAGGCAGGAGGCCAAGGCAAATGTCTTGGTAAGTCAGAGCACAAACACAGGCATGACATTAAAAGCGTTTAAAGACGATGCCAAGTTTTGTTCTGGAAATAGCTGCCTACAGTATAAATTATTGTGAATTAAGTGTTACAGCCTAAGTGAAGGGCTTTTGAAAGGTAGAGCATTTATCTTTTTACCCCCTGCCCCAGCAGAGGACCTGGTGCAATACGCTTCTATCTATGGGTGGACCAAATACACGAACAATACACCAGGGAGGTTTTCACCCCAGATGGAGCAATGTCTTCCACGCAGGTTGTGAAAGATCAGACCATTTTAGTACATTTCCCCTGATAAATATTTAGCCCAATCTCAAAAATCAAAAATGATGACATTCACAGCTTCCTAAAACACAAATAAACCATTGACATTTCTATAGACAGAAGTAAAGGCCCAGGAAACTTATTTCCAATCTAGTCTCTCCAGCTTCAGCAAGAGCCTTAACTCTACTTGCTGACAGGAAGTGCCAAGAAGACATTTTTAATCAACAAGATCACATAACTCGAATCAAGTTGATGTGTGAAATGTCTGATGTTTATTTTATCTGTGCTTTGCATTGAGTTAAAACTTTGCTGCCAGAGACCTGGGCCAAGCAGTCTTCTTTCACAGCTGTGTCTCTACAAAGCAATTTCACAAAGACAGGATGTTGTCCTAAAAAAAAGAGTCTTTTGGTTCTGCTGGACAGGCCAGCAGCTGGTGGAGTGTCACAAACAAACCAGAAAAGTATGTTCAGGGATGCCAGCTCACTAGGGAAGCTGGGGCTACAGCTTCAAAGGCAGAGCAGCAGTGAATAGGGGGAGGGAAATGGCAGCAAATAATGTGAGGAGGTTGTTGATTTCATAGAGGGCCCAGGAAAGCAAAGGCTGGAAATAGTAAGAGTCTTGGGGCAGGAGCTGCCTGATGCTGAGAGCATAGAGGAATGCAAAGTCAGCCCAGAGTGGAGACTGGTCTTCACTGGGTCTCACAGAAACGTGGAAATAAACTGAGCACAGACAACAAATTTGTTTCCCAGATCTGAAAAATATCCCATTTGACTTAGTTGTGCTAACGTCAGGAATATGGTGGTAGTCATGGTAATAGTAATTATTGTTGCTGTTGTTCAGTCACTCAGTCCTGTCCAACTCTTTTGCAACCCCATGAACTATAGCCCACCAGGCTCCTCTTCTGTGGGATTTTCTAGGCAAGAATACTGGAGTGGGTTATCATTTCCTTCTCCAGGGGATCTTCCTGACCCACGGATTGAACCCAATGTCTTGCATCTCCTGTATCACAGGCAGATTTTTTACCACTGAACCACTGGGGAAGGCCCCACAGCCCCTGTCCCAAATAATCTATATAGAGGCTAATTTACTCAACATTATTTTAGGTGGGGGGAAAGGTTGATAATAAACACCATGAAGATCCTTCCATGTGTTGGTGTTGGATAATACAGTACGTCATACACTGGAGTACAAGGCACCTATTGAAAAGAATGAGGGTGATTTTTAATGAGATCTTATGGTTGGTTTCTAAGATATGTTACTTTACAAAGTAAGATTACAAAGAATGTGTACAAAGAGTGTGTACAATACACTACTGTCAGTGAAAGAGTAAGAAAGTGGAGAATATAGTAATTAGCAGATATTTATTGAGCCTTCATTCCCAGGTGCTATACTAAGTGCTTTTCATGCATTCTCCCATCATCATGCTTTTTGGGAGACTCTGAGATGAAAAGTTTCATTATTCTCAAATACAGGGGAGGAAACTGAGGCTCAGAGGTAGGAAGTAACTCACCCTAAATCCACAGCCAGGGCATGAAAGTTAACATGTGACTCTAGTTCATCTAGCTTGAAAGCATGATCTGTAAACCACGGTGTTTTTCAATTCCCCAATTAAAAAAAAAAAATAGAAGTGCTGCAGTGAAGTGGGAAAAAAATGGCCCCTCCAATTAAATGGTTTGGGTCAACCAGATTTCATATAAGAGGTATTTTAACCCCTACCTCTCATCACACACATAGATCACTCCCAGTTGAGTTATAGATCAATAAAGCTTTTAGAAGAAAACCCAGGAGAACATCTTCAGGCCCTCAGAGTGGGTAACAGGACCTTACACAGGGCAAAAAATCATAACCATAAATAATAAAGTTGATAAATTGGATAACTGTCATCCCTCAGTATCCATGGGGGATGGTTCTAGAACCTGCCATAAAAGCCAAAATCTGCAGATGCTGAAGTCCCACAGGCAGCCCTTCACATCCTTGGATTCCACTTCCCAGGATTCAGTCAACCGTGGATTGTAAACGTAGTACTACCTGTGTAAGTATTGAAAAGAACTGTGTACAAGTGAACTCATATAGCTCAAACTTATGTTGTTTAAGGGTCAATTGCAGATTAAAATTAAGAACTTCTACTCTTGAAAAGACACTACTGAGAAAGGAAAAAGGCAGCCCACAAGAAGGAAGAAAATATTTGTAATACATATAGAAGTAATATCCAGAATATATAAAGAACTTTTGCAAACTGATAGGAAAAGCAGAAAAAAATCCAGAAGAAAATAAGCAAAAGACGAATAGACACTTCACAAAAACGAATATCCAAATGACCAGCAAGCTTATGAAAAATGATATAAGTTGTCAGTTATCAGGAAAATTCAAATTAAAACCAATATGCATGCTAACAACACATCAAACAGAATGACCAAATTTTAAAAGATGGGAAATACATAGTATCAGCAAGGATGTGAAGCAACCAGAACTCTGATAAGCTGCCAGTAGTGAAATTGGTTCGTGAACACTGGAAAATATTTTGGTAGTATTACTACAGATAAATATATACATGCTGTATATATAACTTCACTCCTAGTATAGATTCAACAGAAATGTGTTTATGTGTTCACTAAAAGACACGCATGAGAATATTCATAGCAATGCTATTCATAACAGCTGAAAGCAAAAAACAACCCAAATGCTCATAACAATAGAATGGAAAAATAAATGATAGTATATTCATAACATAACCATGGGAATAATGAACTACTACCACAGAAAACAATCTAAGGATCAATTCTACAAATGTTGTATTGAATGACAACAGTCAGACACAAATGAATATATTATGTATGTTTCCATTATTGAAAGAAAGAAAAGAGACAAAATTCTTCTATGATATTAGAAGTCAGATTAATGGTTACCTGGAGAAGGCTGTAGGAACTGGACTGGGTACCAGGGAGATTGGACTTCTCAGGTGTTGTGACATTCTGTCTATTGATCCATGTGCTGGCTGCAAAGGTGTATTCATGTGGTGAAAATGTATTAGAGTATGCACTCATCAAATCATCTGGCTATGCCATAGCAAACCACCACCATACCCAGTGCAAGCAGTAGGCATGTATTTTGCACTGGCTGGTGGTGGGCAGAGTTCTGGGATGTGCTGGGCTAGCCTTGGCTGTAAGCTGTGAGATGAGGGCAGGGCTCTCCCCATATCTCTCTTCTGTTAACTGGCCACTCTCTGAGGTGTATTCTTTTAAAGTGAAAGGTGGGATCACAAGAAGGGTGAAAGAAAATACACAGGTCTCCTAAGGTCTAGGCTAGGAACTAGAGTTTTTTGCTGCCCACATTCCATTGGCCAAAGTACATCATGTGGCCAAGCCCAGCATCAGTGGGGAAATGGGCTCGTCTCATGGAGATCAATGAGAGGAGTGAATATTTAGTGAATAATAATCTCATTCAGGAGACGTATCATATTTATCATAGGTGCAGTTTTCTGTATGGATTTCATGTTTCAAAATAGTTTTTTTAAGGAAACAAGGAAGGCGTGGAAACAGCTGTTCTCCCCTGTCCTTATCCCTCACTCCTCTTGGCCCTTAATGGGGAAGGAATGTGCTTATGAAAATTCTCCATATAAGCACAGTGAAAAAAGGAAGGAAGGACATGCGCTTCCCTAGCACACAATGCACTTCCTGTCTGCTAGGTCCAGAGAAACGTGATCAGCCCCCTGCTAGTTCATCGCTTCCTGTGGATGCAGCTCAAGGCCCACCCAGCTTCCCTAGTTCCTGCTCCTCACCATCAGTGCCCCCCTTTTATAGTCAGATTGCTTAACAAAGGCAGAATCTTTTTCAACCAGAAAGAAGGAGCTGAATATTTATTTACTGTTTTTTTTTAAAGGAGAAAATCAAACAAAAATTTAATAACATGTATACATGGGGGAGTGGAGGAGGGCATGGCAACCCACTCCAGTACTCTTTGCGTGGAGAATCCCATGGGCAAAGGAACCTGGCAGGCTACAGTCCATAGGGTCACACAGAGTCAGAAATGACTGAAGTGACTTACAGATACATGGGAGAGACCCAGAAAAACTGCGTAGTACATCAGAATAGCTGAATCCCTCACCTTAAATACCATCTTCAGCTAAAGACAAAAGAGGACATTGGGAAACAAGTGAATATAACAAAAAGGGAGCAGACTCACATAGAAAACAAACCAGTGGCCACCAGTGGGGAGAGGGAAGGAAGAGGGGCAATACAGGGGTAGGGGAGTAAGAGCTGAGAACCACTAGGTACGAACAAACTATAAGGATAGATCATACAACACGGGAACTATAGTCAGCATTCTATAATAACCATAAATGAAGTATAACCTTTAAAAACTATGAATCACTATATTGGAGGGACTGATGTTGAAGCTGAAACTCCAATATTTTGGCCACCTGATGCAAAGAGCTGACTCATCTGAAAAGACCCTGATGTTGGGAAAGATTGAAGGCAGGAGGAGAAAGGGATGACAGAGGATGAGATGGTTAGATGGCATCACCAACTCAATGGACATGAGTTTGGGTAGCCTCCGGGAGTTAGTGATGGACATGGAGGCCTGGCATGCTGTGGTTCATGGGGTACCAAAGAATCGGACACGACTGAGCGACTGAACTGAACTGATATTGTACACTTGCAACCTACACAACGTTGTACAGTAACCATATGTCATTTTTTTTTTCTAAGATGATGGGTGGTCTGCCTGAGCCAGCGAGTGAAAGTGGGTGCCACTTACTGATGTGGGGGAAGACTGATAGAAGTTTTGAGTATCAAGATCTCTGACTGAGTAAGTTGTGAGAGATTGGTGAGACAGCCAAATGAAGATGAAATGGCTATGGCAGACTAGACTCAGCACAAATCCCATTTGGATATCAAGTATGGGAGCCAGTGACTTATAAGCAAGTGTGAGCTTACTTACCACCTTAGACCATTGGGATGTTAAGAACACCATAGGCTGGGTGGCTTATACAACACTTAATTTTTCACCCTTCTAGAGTCCAGGAAGTCCAAGATCAAGGTGGAGTAGGGGTCTAGTGAGGACCTGCTTCCTAGATCATGGATAACTGTCTTCTCACTGTGTCCTCACATGGTGAAAGGGGCAAGAAGTCTCTCTGGGGTCCCTTTTATAAGGTCACTAATCTCATTCACAAAGGCGCCACTCTCATGACCTAGTCCAGCTCAGTTCAGTTCAGTCAGTCGTATCTGACTCTTTGTAACCCTATGGACTGCAGCAAGCCAGGCCTCCCTGTCCATCGCCAACTCCAGGAGTTTACTCAGACTCATGTCCATCGAGTCGGTGCTGCCATCCAACCATCTCATGCTCTGTCGTCCCCTTCTCCTCCTGCCTTCAATCTTTCCCAGCATCAGGGTCTTAGTTCTAATGAGTCAGCTCTTCGCATCAGGTGGCCAAAGTATTGGAGTTTCAGCTTCAGCATCAGTCCTTCCAATGAATATTCAGGAATTATTTCCTTTAGGATGGACTGGTTAGATCTCCTTGCAGTCCAAGGGACTCTCAAGAGTCTTCTCCAACACCATAGTTTAAAAGCATCAATTCCTCGGCGCTCAGCTTTCTTTATAGTCCAGCTCTCACATCCACACATGACTATTGGAAAAACCATAGCTTTGATTAGATGGACCTTTGTTGGCAAAGTAATGTCTCTGCTTTTTAATATGCTGTCTAGGTTGGTCATAACTTTTCTTCCAAGGAGCAAGCGTCTTCTAATTTCATGGCTGCAGTCACCATCTGCAGTGATTTTGGAGCCCAGAAAAATAAAGTCTGTTACTGTTTCCACTGTTTTCCCATCTATTTGCCATGAAATGATGGGACCAGATGCCATGATCTAAGCACCTCCCAAAGACCCAACCATCTCATACCATCAATCTGGGGGTTAGGATTTCAATAAAGGAATTTGAGGGAACACAAACTTTCAGTCTGTAACATTTACACTTAGAACACTTTAGGAGAAAGGTAGCTCAGGGAGAGCAGGAGGGGAGGGGTGAGGAGTGGGCTCCACAATGGCTAGAAGGTCACTGACACTTAGAGTAAGGTAGACAAAGAGGGGCCAGCAAAGCACTCTGCCAAGGAAGACCAGGGGAGAGAGGGGCCATTTCAAGAAGGTGGGATGCCCATCTGGTCCAGTATTGCCCAGATGAGGATGGAAGCATGAAGCTGTACTGATAAGTGAAGAGCAAGACATGCAAGCCTCTGTATAGTATATTATCATTGGTGTTTTAGACAAGTATGTGTGTGAGAGAGGATGTTTTAGCTGATCTGCAGGTTTACTGTGTAATAGCTCTGGAAGAACCTGGTAACAATGGCTACTCCTAGAATGGCAAACTAGAGTGGGGTTGGCTGGAAGGTTTTTCACTGTGGATCATACCTTTTAGTTGCCTTTACGTTCTTGTGTGATGTGACTATATTACTACTCAAAACTACAATGAAAAAGAAAGAAAAGTGCCCCCCTTCATAGAGTTGCTGTGAGAACAGCAATGCATTTGTGACGTGTTTGGGATGAAGACTGAATGAGATGATGCACGGGAAACTGCTCAGCTCAACCCTTAGCCCTGAGGTTGTGCTTCTACAGGAAACAGCAGAGGGGGCCTCGGCTTCTGTGTTTGCTTCCTCTGTGTTCTGATGTGACACAGTGACACAAACTGGGTGGCTTAAAACAACAAATGTATTCTCTCCACCCCGTCCCCCATCCACCCACCCCTATTCTCTCCTGAAGGCTCTAGGGCAGGGGTCCCCAACTCCTGGTCTGCAGCCTGTTTGGAACTGGATCACACAGCAGGAGATGAGCAGCAGGTGAGAGAGCAAGCAAAGCTTCATCTGCCCTTTCCATTCCTCCTCATCGCTAACATTATTGCCTGAATTATGCCCTCCTCCTGTCTATGGAAAAATTGTCTTTCACAAAACCACTCCCTTGTGCTGAAAAGGTCAGGGACTGCAGCTTGAGGGAAGCCTCCTTCCTGTCTCTTCCAACTTGGTCGGTGGTGTCAGTCTTGGCGCATCCTTGGCTTGCAGCCGCATCACCCAGCACCCCCCTCTCCACTCTCACTGGCAGTCTTCCCTGTGTGTCTGTCTCCACATGGCCTTCTAATAAGGACACCGTGGGATTCAGGCCCCAGCCTAATACAGCATGACCTCAGCTTAATTAAGAATATCTGCAAAGACCCAATTTTCAAATAAGGTCATGTTCACAGGTACTGGGTGGACATGAATTATTTGGGAGGTGGACATGAATTATTTGGGGGGTGGGCACTATTCAACCCAGCATAGTCTGGCAGGTCAGATTCTCACAGCCATAAACCTATCTCTCAGTCAGAGAGGTAGGTCAGTCACCTCTCTGCCTGGGCCTTGTCTGGATCGCATCTGTAAAATGAAAGGGTGCATGGTGGCATCCAGCCCCTGAACCCTCTTGAGTAAGTGCAGTGAGACCAGGACTGAGGGCCAGACCCACGCATTTCACGTTGCCTTGTGTGAGGGCATGTCTGTGGCTGTCCCAGCAGACACCCTTGGGACAGCAAGTGGCGAAGATTTCTGAAGTGATGGGTTCTCAGGCTTGACCTTTATGAAAGTTGAACTCTGGGTGAGTCATAGCTAGGAATTATAATAAACAAACCTGGTCCTGCCCAGCCCCCTTGTCACCTAATTTATGGACACCTGCAAACTCACATTCATTTTGAAGACGCGTCAGAACAAACTGGCTTTGGCACTGCAGATTCCAAGGGACATCTGAGGTCATGAACTAAGCCAATGTGTGTGAGTCCACCCCCAGGAGCAGCCAGGTGGGCAGGGCTAGGGGTGCAGCAGGAGGAGCTTCAGATAGGACTGGGGAGAACCTGCTCCTCCATTTTTCTGGGGTTTCAACCAACGCCCCTGTAGGTAATATAATTGCAGTTAAAACAACAATGATGTGATCCTCCTTTTACACAGATCTTAGCTTCTCACAAAAGGTTGCTGCATCTGTTATTTGATTTGATTTGATTCTCAAGAGTCATGAGTGGGTGGAAACTTTGATCTCAGCTTTACAGATGGGGAAATTGAAGCTCAGAGGGATAATGGATTTGCACAAGACAGCACTCCCTCCTCAGGCTCTTGGAACATCCCTTTGGACCCAGCACATCCAGGGTCTCCCCAATGCTGCCTTCAGGGGGGCTCATCTGGGATGGTGGTCTTGAGAATCACCAGCTAAACCTCCAACCCCAGCATCCCCTGCCAAGTCACCATCAAAACATTAGGTAATAATTTTTCATATGAACATCTTGATTCTTCATTCTCATATAAAGTGTGAGGAAAATACATCTTTATGTGTGTGTGTTAGTCACTTTGTCATGTCCAACTCTATGTGACCCCATGGACTGAAGCCCATCAGACTCCTCTGTCCATGGGATTCTCCAGGCAAGAATACTCGAGTGGGTAGCCATTTCCTTCTCCAGGGGATCTTCCCCAACCAGGGATTGAACCCGGTTCTCCTGCATTGTAGGCAGACTCTTTACCATCTGGGCCACCAGGGAAGCCCCATACAGATTATTTATAAGACGTTGCTAATTTTTAATGATTTACAACATACAATACAAATAAAAGCAGAATGCTTACTATGCAAGCACAGGTTCAGGATAAGTCTAAAAGCCCCCCTTTCTGCAGCTATGCCATTCCTGATGGCCCTTCTGTGGGCTGTCCTGACCCATAGGAGATACACATGGAAGGCAAGCTCTGATTCTTTCTGTTGAGGAAGGCTGCCCCTGATTTCAGAACACAGATTTCAGAGAACAGCCTCACTCCTCCAAGATGAAATTAAGCGATGGGTCCTGCTGAGGACACTGCCCTGCGAGAGACCCTGCCTTGGGTGGGGCAGGGATTTGTTGGACTCCACTGCAGGGCTTCTTTCCAGAGAGGGAGGAGGTTTGGATATTTGGCCAATTGGGCAAATTAAGACAACTGCATGGCTCTTAGACTAGTGTTTGAGGTTTGCTTTGGTTTATGCTTTAAACAGAGAACAGGAATCAATTTGTCTTGGGGGAGTGGTATTTTATTGTTACAGGACAGATGGACTCTGAGTCTGATTGTCCTTGAGCTGCAAATAAAACTTCAGTCTCAAGTCTGTGGCATTCGGGCTTTAGCCAGCTGCTCAACCATAAGAAATCACAGGATGGAGAATGCCTGGGTATCAGAGAAAGGCCTGGGAGGAAGGAAACAGAGGCAAGCCCAAGGACTCACTCAAGTTCCCACAGGTTGTACAGGGAGATTGAACTGTGTGGGAGCAGGTACCATGTCTGTCCATGACACAATTTGTCCCCAGCATCCACCAAGGTGCCAGGCAGAGACTGGGTGTCCATGAGGCAAAGCAGGATGGGGAGAGATGAGCATCAGGGTGAGAACACAGGCCTCTTGTTATCTAGATCAGTGCTCAAGGATCTGTGTCACCATTCTGAGCTTGACAGAGAGAAGCAAGGAGAGTGCAGTAAAGGATATATGAGGAGCCTGGGGAAGTCAAGAGTAAGGCAACAAGGTGTAAGCAGACATTTCAGAAAGAGAAGGAAAGGATCGGGCAAATCTGAGAGGTCAGGGATTCCAAATGGGGCCACTTTACTGAGTGGGGGTGCTGGCCTGTTCAGGGCCTGACTCAGATGGTGACTCAGATGGTGGGAAAAAAGTGACAAATCTGGTCCCCACACACCCTTGACATAGCTTCTGAGTGTCAGATCTTCCCATCTTCTCTGCTGGAGTCCTGTGTGAGGAGTGAAGGAGGGGATCTGGGAAGGATGAGAGGGTAGGCACTCACCCTCCCAGAAGAGGGGAAACAGCAGCCACCTGCAGACCTGCTCAGCCTGTGACCTTTTGCATTCACTTCCTCTTTTGCCCCTGAGACAGCCCTTTGTGACCCCATTCTACATGTGAGGAAACTGAGTCCTTCTGAGCTCTTCTCACATAGCATTTAGCTTCGTTTATAAACCAAACTAAGAAGGATTTCTAGAGTGTTTTAATCTAATAAATGCTGGTTTCTTAGTAACTCCAAGGAGAGATCTTCTAATGGGCTTTGCTGATACTGATTGGGGTTGGGAATATTTGAGATTAGGGAAATCTCAGCAGCCTCAGCTCAGTTGATATTTTATTGAGCATTTACTATGTGCCGAGC
Source organism: Tragelaphus eurycerus (assembly GCA_935064755.1). NCBI lineage: Eukaryota > Metazoa > Chordata > Mammalia > Artiodactyla > Bovidae > Tragelaphus > Tragelaphus eurycerus. The sequence goes on along the minus strand of CAKXYN010000018.1, from coordinate 25,288,820 downwards.
ACTATGTCTCTACTTTTATTGTCACATTTACCCCTTGCTCACCTAAGAGGAAGGTACTATTATTACCTCTAGTTTACAGATGATGAAACCGGTGACTTGAACTACTTTGCCCAAGGTCATCCAGTAATAAACAGTGGCTGCAGGATATTTTTATGATATTTCCCTGCCTATGCATGAGACTAACCTATGCCAAATATTGGATCTTTGTGGAGAATAAAAGAAGGGGACCTTGAAGTGACATCATCTGCTAGTGCGGAGGGAAAAGGAGAAGCAGGGAGAGCAAAAAAGAATCAAGAAGGTTATTTTTTGGACAGTAGCTAGGTAAATAAAATCACAGGTTTAAAAGCCAAATTTAAACTTCAAAAACTCTGCGTCTAGTTTGTGATCTCTTGGGAACCATATCCCATATGGTCAAATGCCCATATATGTAGAGCTGTAGTTTAGGGTGTGCTCATGGGTTCATCAGGCATGGATAACCAAGGGTTCATGGCGGAGATGGGATCTGCCACTTCAGCCCTGTTCCTGAGTCTAATAAGGTGAAAGATACTCAGGTTCTGGTTGTCCAAGAGGGAGCACAGATAGATATGTTGAATGTCGGGATGCTGGGGTTTGAGCAGCCTCAGCCTCTGGTGCCACTGAGAGAGGTAGTTCCCCATGGCTTCCAGAGCCCCGGGGAGGGGAACAGATAAAGTGCTGATAAAGTACACAGCAGCACTTCCCTGGTGGCTCAGTGGTAAAGAACTCACTTGCCAATGCAGGAGATGCATTCAATTCCTGGGTCGGGAAGATCCCCTAGAGAAGGAAATGGCAACCCACACCAGTATTCTTGCCTGGGAAATCCCATGGGCAGAGGAGCCTGGCAGGCTACAGTCCATGGGGTCTCAAAAGAGTCAACATGACTGAGCAGCTAAACTGCAACAACCAAAAGTACACAGCACTCCTGGAGACGGTCCTACTTATCCTTGCATTTCCAAGGCCTGGGACATGGGGGGCATCTGGTCACACCGGTAGGACCTGTTATCTTCCTCCTGTCTGGACATTATGTCCTTCTAAACATTTTAGGAATAAAGCTGATTTCAGAGGAAAGCTTGGCAGTAACCAGAGGCAAGTCCTGGTCCTTGGCTTCTTACCCCCTCTGACCAGCCCCCTTGAGAGGTGGCAACCTGATGCCCTTCCGCTGTCCCCTCCCACAGACCATCACCACACTCCATCCCTCAGGGAAGCCAGGACTGAGGGACAGAGTCACCTCCAGAGCTCTGTTTCTAGCCATAGACACTAGAGGCTATGACAAGGGAGCTGGCGTGGCCAGGACCCTGCCTCGTTTCTGCACCCAGCAAGCCCTGTCCCAGTGTGAGGCCTTCTCCACCTCACCTCCACCTGCTGCAGGCTAAATGGGCTCAACAGCTCAGAGAGTGAGGATCAGTTGGTCTGGGGCCACCACAGCTGATCAGATCCAGCTGTTTCCTTGACTTCCAGCTCCTTCCAGACTGGCTGGGTTGTGAGTGGCTGGAGGGAGAGGGGCACCAGTTAGGGGAAGGTGCTGAGAAGAAGGAGGCCCAGCTCTGCTCTCCCTTCTGCTGACTTATTGGCTCAGGGCTTTTCCAGCTGCTGAAACATTTTTCACCTTGACAAAACCCAGATGGTCAAAATTCGTCCAAGAAAAATGCAAGTAACTAGTGATACAGCCAGCTTTCTGCTCTCTGCTTTCATCATCCCCAAGTCAGAGAGGAGCAAGACATCTTCTGAAAGGCCCCAAGTTAACATATACCTCTGAAGAGATTCGATTTTGCTTCCTTGCTTTTGCCTGTTTGCTACCTGCTCCCTTTCTATCGATTTTTACTTGTCTCCTAAGTTGAATTATATTTTTCTATAGTCCTTAGTTCCCATATTAAAACTCTTGGGTGTTGATGTATGGCAAAGACCATCACAATACTGTAAAGTAATTATCCTCCAATTAAAACAAATAAGTAATAAAAAAATAACTCCTGGAAAAAAACCCAGTGAATTAATTGTTTCCCTTTGCTGTGTTTCAATATCCATAAGCAACTTGGCTGAAGACAGACACTTGGTAACAGAAACACAAGAACTTTCCAGAGAAACCCCGAAAAGTGAAAGTGAAGGTTGCTCAGTTGTGTCCAGCTCTTTGCGACCCCATGGACTATACAGTCCTTGGAATTCTCCAGGCCAGAATACTGGAGTGGGTAGACTTTCCCTTTTCCAGGGGATTTTCCCAACCCAGGGATTGAACTGAGGTCTCCCGCATTGTGGGTGGATTCTTTACCAGCTGAGCCACCAGGGAAGCCCAAGAATGTTGGAGTGGTTAGCCTATCCCTTCTCCAGTGGCTCTTCCCAACCCAGAAATCGAACCAGAGTCTCCTGCATTGCAGGCAGATTCTTTACCAACTGAGCTATCAGGGAAGCCCCGAAGGAGATTGGTAAAAGTGCAAGTGAGAGGGACCCAGCCCCTGTCTCCTGCCCAAGCCAACCTGCCCAGCACCTTTCCCTGGGGTTTGTGAGGCTCAGCCCTTCTACCTGCATCCTACCTGCAAACAGATGAAGACAGGGGACCTGGGACCTGGATCCATGAACACCCAAATCTCCAGTGTGGCACACAAGGTCTTAACCCAGTTCCAATTGCCTCCTTCAGCCTCATCTCTGGATCTTGCGGACCCCTCCCACTCAGTCTCACACCCCACCCCTTGCACCCCTTATGCCTTGGCCATACCTATCTACCTTCCATACCTCTTTTCTTGCCATCTTTTCTCTGCCTTTGTGTGTTAGTTGCTCAGTCACGTCCAGCACTTTGAAACCCCATGGACTATAGCCTGCCAGGCTCCTCTGTCCTTGGGATTCTCCAGGCAAGAATATTGGAGTGGGTAACCATTCCCTCTCCAGGGGATCTTCCCAACCCAGGGATCGAACCTGGGTATTCTGCATTACAAGCCAATTCTTTACCAGCTAGTCACTAGGGAAGCCCTAATCAGCTCCTAAAATTCATTCAAGTTCCTACTCAGTGTCCAGCTCCTTGGTACTCTTCACCAGACCCTTCCTCCACAGGAAAAGGCAGTCCCTCCCATCCCATCCTGGTGCTCCTCAGCCCTTGGTAAACATCTTTATCACGACACTCAATGCCCCTCATTGTAACTACATGTTACGTGCCTCTCTCTCCCTACTTGTCTTTGATTTCCATGATGTACAGAAACAGTTTGTTGAACTCTACAACGAGTTTATTTTCTTGATAGTATATCAAAGAAAGTTGGAGCCGATGCAGAGAGGCACTTTCGGATCCACATACCAAATCGATTTTTCTAAGAACTTTGTCAAATTCCACACGAGGGGTGGAGTCCTTAACTTCATTTTTAAATTAAGGAGCAGCTTTAAAAGCAGTAAGTCATGTCGTTGTCTTATTAGTCATTTGCAGCTCAAAATCATTGTAATCAATCCTGTGAATCTTGGAAAGTTTCACATGATATCAGCTTGTTGCTGACACTGGGACGGGCTGAGAGGCATCCTTGGCTGAAGGGTCAGGGGGTGCTGCTGGTCAAGTCAGGGGCCAGAAGGAACACTTCAAGGAAGAAGAAAACAATTCTACTGTTGTAGAATTATTATTTTCACTTTTTGTTTGCTTGTTTAGACTTTCCGTACTCCACAGGTATCACTTTTGTAAAAAGGAAAAGCAATACATTTTAAAAGTACAAAACAACAAGCAATTAGGTTGATGAAAACCATAAAAGCTCCATGAGAAGAAGGGGAGGAAACCTGAGACATTGACCGTAGACACTTCTTCCCCTGAGACCTCCAGCTTGAGCCCTGGACAAGAGGCCCGCTTGCCGTCACGCCTAAATCACGAGGTTAGACTCCTGGGGTGGGGATGGGGGTGGAGGCAACGAGAGAAACTCAGGAGCCCCTCCTTTGCCCAGCATCACATGCTCCTGTTCTCACTGCTCAGACAGCCACAAATGTCCCCATGGGAGCACCAGAAAATCACACAAAATCATGCTGTTTGGGGTCTCGGCCCAGCTCTGGCACGTACAGCTCTAGGATCTTAGACAAGTAGCTGCTCCCAGGTTACCTCACCTCTTTGGGGGTCATGTATCTGCCTCCCAGGACATCTGTGTCAAGGGCTCTCAATTACATGGCCAGTGCATGAGCATCAGGTGTTACTGGAATTCCTGTTGGTTCTAGAAGGAGGTGGGACTGAGGCCCAGATGAGCAAGGTGTTTACAGGTTCACAGTGTTTTGTAAGCTGAAAAATAGTAGAATCTCCACAACTGTATAGGAGGCACTATTATCATTATTCAGAGGTTACAAATGCTAAAAGCAGACACCAAAAAGTGAAGCACATCACCAGCCGCACAGTTAGGAGCAGAGGGGCTGGAATCTGAACCAGGGCCACTGACAGCAGAGCCTGTGTTGGTAATCCACGTTGTCGTTCAGTGGTTCATCATGTCCAACTCTTTTGCGACACCATGAACTAGACACCACCAGGCTACTCTGTCCATGAGATTCTCCAGGCCAGAATACTGGAGTGGGTTACCATTTCCTGCTCCAGGGAATCTTCCTGACCCAGGGATCTAAACTGCATCTTTTGTATTGGCAGGCCGTATCTTTCCCACTGAGCCGCCTGGGAAGCCGTGGCCTGTACTTAAACACACACACACACATGTACACAGGCGTATACACACACACACGCACACACATGCACCTCCTTTGCATTCCAAACACATCCCTCAGATTCTACACGAGTTCTGCAGTTTCAATCCTGAATTTTGTTTCTTTGAAATCTAATTGACCTAAGAAACTGCTAACAATTCATTTAATATTGTTTATATTATTTTGATTCCTCCCCATGACCATGTATTGTAAGAATTAATAAAAAAGACATATTACTCCTCTATGGTAGAACTGTGCTTCAAAACAAAAATCTTAAAAATTTAATGGAAATTTAAAAATCCTTTGCCAGTCACAGGTTTTGGAGCCTTATTTATCTAATGCCCTGGCTGGTGGGGATATTTCCAATTCACTTTGGAATCAAGCCTGGGTTTCCTGATTTCCCCACCTCCAGCTTTCAGCCTCTGCGGCCAAAACCAACCCAGCCCCTTCCTGTGGTTTCCAGCTCAGCCGCCTGGTGGAGGGAGGGGTGAAGGAGAGGAGGAGGGGCTGAGTGGGAGGAGTGGGGAGGAGAAAGGGGAAGGGGAGAGGAGAGGGAGGATGACAGTGTTGGGCCCCATCCAGGGGAAGCTGAGCTTGGGCCCTTCCAGCAGGGCCCCCCATGCTTGCTGAAAGCAGGGTCAGGTCATAGCCAAGTCCTCCAAACACCTAGATATGGAGGCCTGGGCAAAGCGAAAATATGCAAAGAGGTCAAGATATGAGGGGTGGCAGGCTCACAAAAGGGCAAGTGAGCTCTGGATGACCCCATTGGGAGGACTCGGGCACCGGTCAGATAGGCAGGGATGGGGGCCCTGAATCTCTGGCCTCAGTGCCTCCAGTAGTGTCCCATCTGCTTTTCTTCCAGGGCCCAGAGGAGTCTGAGGGGAGGGGCCCATGAGCCTGCCCCAATCCTGCCTGAATCTGGGTGCAGGCTGACTCCATGCTGCAGGCAGCTTTAATTAAGTTTCTGGAGAAACACAAATATGCTGTCATGCATTATTCCTGCAGTGCAGAAGGAGGCATGGGAGGTAGCTATGTGTACCCACTTAGCAATGTCATTTTAATTTCTCAAAAGCACTCCCTGACAGACCCACACTGAGCCCTACCCAGGGAGCCCAACCTGGCTAATAGACCAGGTCGGGGGCAGCTGGAGCCTGTCAGATTGACTTGCTGGTGGAGGATTCATTAACCAGCCATCTTCTGTCTCCTGAGACCTTACAACTGGGATGGTCTGTATACAATGTGCTGAGTGTGGAGAGTAATCCCTATGAAGCCATCACGGACCACAGAATCCCTCTAATAGAAAGGGACCACAGCCCCCGTGGAATATTTTCTTTGCTGCTTCTTCTGCAAACAGGCAGTCAGAGTATTTGGCTTTCTTCTCTGGCCACCTTCAGGTCATGATCAGGACTGGGCTTAGTCACTGATGCTATAAATGTTTTCCCTGGCTGGAGAAAACTCCCTCATATTAACCAGGAAGCAATGAATGAGAAGACTTTCTGCTCCTGCATTAGATGCTGCACAAGAATAAAGCAAGCTCTGAAATACTATCTCTTTGAAACCTCAGGGGTCTAAATATTTACCAAGAGTGTGACTGACATTCTCTCCTTCGGCACAGCCAGCATTCACTGGGTGTTGGGAATAGGAATGGTGCCTATGCAGGCCCTTGGGAGGAGGGGAGGCCTCCTCCAGGGAAAACAGTGGTCCTCCTCACCCCTCAGCCCCAGCTTTCCAATGGAAGTCCCAGCTCCCTGCGATCTTAGACTTTCCATCCCCCTATCCTTGATGTAACTTGGAGACAGACTCTTCAGCTACACACCCTACACAGAGCTTGAGACTCTGTTTACATGAGATTTTTTGTAGTTTTCCAAATGCACAGGCTGTTTCTCATGACTTGGGTCTATACTCATTGCTCCACTGGCATGCCCTTTCCAGGAGATCCCTATTGGTAGCTTTAGGTACACTTCTAGGTCAAAGATGATGAAAAGACTTCATCTGGGATGCCAGTTTTGGAATGACCACATCCAAGCTGTGAGGTGATTTGATGGATTTGTCATTGGTCTGCTGCTGCTGCTGCTGCGTCACTTCAGTCCTGTCCGACTGTGTGTGACCCCATAGACGGCAGCCAACCAGGCTTCCCGTCCCTGGGATTTTCTAGGCAACAACACTGCTGTAAATGCCACCTCCTCCATGATGCCTTCTGGCCTCCATCCTCCAAAGTAAATGTCTCTTCCTCCCTGCCTCCCCTTGGCACCTAAGTCATTTTTCCTTTTCCACCTTGTATCATGAATATATGAATAGCTTGTTCCCCTTCCCCTGCTAATATTGCTCCTTGCTTGAAGTCAGTGCTGTCAAGGTGGCTGAACTGAATTTCTTTCCTGGGGGCAGCTACCTGAAGGTAGACAGTTTGGATACTCTTCATGACCAGTGTATTTTAAAAGAGGGCTGGTGGACTCTGCATTCCTACACTGGGGGAAGAAGCTTCTTCTGGGCAGGTATCAGGGCTATCAGGGACAAAGGGCAACTTTCTGGCTTGGGAGAGCTGCTGGTAGGGCCAGACAAAATAGAAAAACCCAATTAAGTTGAATGTAAGTATATCCCAAATATGGTGTGAGACATGTTGTTGCTATTATTGTTGTTGTTGTTGTTTAGTTGCTCAGTTGTGTCTGATTCTTTGTGACCCCATGGAATGCAGCACTCCAGGCTTCTCTGTCTGTTACCATCTCCTGGAGTTTGCTCACATTTCATGTCCATTGAGTTGGTGATGCCATCCAACCATTTCATCTTCTGTCTGGTGCCCCCTTCTCCTGATACTTATGCTAAAAAATTGCTCATTGTTTATCTGAAATTCAGATTTAACTCAGTGTCCTGTATTTTTATTTGCTAAATTTGGCAACTCTAGATAGGGGTGCCAGAAAGAAGCTTCTGGAGATCATCTCCACAGGTTTTCTAGGCCCAATTCTGTCCACTAACCTGTGTCTATAGGGAGGAATAGCTGGGGAAGCAGTGGTGGGGTGGGGGCAAGGATGAGTTCTGTCAAGCTGACACCCTTTTGTGGTTGCTCACAACTCCCAAGTCTCCTGGCGCTTGCAGATGAGGCTGTCTGATGTTCTACCTCCAGGACCCTCCTGGGCCCAGCTTACTGTAACAGCCAGCTTCAGTGAGGCCTGGGCAGGGGGAGCTGTGCACAGGCACTTCAGGAAGCCCCCGGACGGCTTTTTAATGTGTTCAGCTGTAAGCTTCATTAGAGGGGACCAAGTCTGTCTTGTTCATCGTTGGATGCCCAGTGCCTTGCACAGTACTTGACATGAAGTAGATGCGCAATAAGCATTTACTGAATAAATAAGAGTTTGGTGCTGTTGGGCTTTCTTCACCTATGATTATCCTTACCTCATCCATAGTGATATAAATGTGGAAAAGAGGAATTGGCTTCCAGCCTTTCCTTTACAGAAGTCATCACTAATTTCCATTACCCAGCAAACTGTCCAAGTGCATTAGGCTGATTTGGATTTAAAATCAATTAGTGAATCTTCAGGGAACCCAAGATTTTTTATACTAGAAAAGCAGTATAAAACTGCATCTTCTTAAGTTAATTTATTTCCATTTGAAGGGTAATTAATACTTTCCTTGATGCGAATTTAGGAAACAGGGAGAAGTGTCAGGGAAGAGGAAGAGCCCACCCAATCTTAGGACCTCAGGAAGACTGAGTTATTCCAGGGACGCCAAGTTACACCTGTTTGGTAGCACCTGCCTTCTTTCTTCCCTCTCCACTCACAGTTGCTGGACACCTTTCTTTTCTCCAGTTTTCTCTTTTTCCTTCCTTGCCAAAAACTCTGATGGAGGATGCAGCCTAATCCTGGATTTTGAGGTGTGACCAAAAGTAGCTCCAGATTTGGAGACGAGGGGAATGGAGAGGGTACCAGCCAGGACTTAGTTGCAAACAACAGAAACTGATTCTGGTTCCCTAAGAAGAAACAAAATTTATTAAATATATATATATTTTTAGAGCTCACTGAATCAATAAAAGGACTGGAAAACCAGTCTTAGAAAATATGTGGGACCAAGAAAGGCTGGTCACACCAGTAGAGCAGCCTGGTCCCACCACCAGAACAGCTGGTCAGGTTGAAGTCAAAGCAGCTCAGTGACTGGCTACTTGTGGCAGTGCCCTCCTCCTCTCCTGCTATGAATAATCTCTAGCCTTGTCTCACTCTCAGGAACCAAAATCCCTTGCAGATGGTGTGAATGACCATGTCTGTCATGGAAGCATGCCCCAGTCATGAGGGGGCAAGTGTGGGAACATCTAGCCCCCTTCAGACTCACATTTATTGGAATTTTTTCCAAATAGGATAAGGGATCAGATAATAGGAAAGCCAGCGAGAAAGAGAGAGAGAAAGAGAGTGCAAATGATCCCTCTGGTGACATTAAAGTGGAGACAGCAGGAGGGACAGCAGGTGTGTAGGGTGGGACATTGAGTTCAGTGAACAGACTGAGTGTGAGATGCTCACGGGCATCCAGGTGGAGCTGTGGAGAGAGGGTTACAGTGAAGATGCTGATCTGGGAACTATCTTCAAAGAGATGACAGGCTACTGGAATAGCATCTTGCCCTGGACCACGGTGGCTTTCCAGCCATCCTTGCATTCCACATCTTTAATAACTGAGTTCTTTGGTGAAGCCCAGGACATGAAAGCAAGGGTCCTGTAGGAGATGATGGTTTGGCTGAGTCCTCTTTTCCCAGAAGTCCAAGCTTCTGGCTTAAGTGTCTGATCATGAGAAATGACTAGCAAATAGAAGAAGCTAATCTGGCTGGGACCAGAATGTAAGGACGGCTTTGATGACAGCTGATGGGAAATAACCTAGAAGAATCACTCCTCCTTTTAGGGCTCCAAAGCCTTAATTTCCAGGTTCAACTCAAGCAGGAAAAATCTCAAGGACAGCCCGGGAGTTCTGCAATTTCAGAACCCTGAAGCCTGTGCCAGGAGACTTCAGTTCAGTTCAGTTCAGTCACTCAGTCGTGTCCGACTCTTTGCAACCCCCTGAATCGCAGCACACCAGGCCTCCCTGTCCATCACCAACTCCCGCAGTTTACTCAAACACATGTCCATCGAGTCAGTGATGCCATCCAGCCATTTCATCCTCTGTTGTCCCCTTCTCCTCATGCCCCCAATCCCTCCTAGCATCAGATCTTTTCTAATGAGTCAACTCTTAACATGAGGTGGCCAAAGTATTAGAGTTTCAGCTTTAGCATCAGTCCTTCCAATGAACACCCAGGACTGAACTCCTTTACAATGGACTGGTTGGACTTTCTTGCATTCCAAGGGACTCTCAAGAGTCTTCTCCAACACCACAGTTCAAAAGCATCAATTCTTTTGTGCTCAGCTTTCTTCACAGTCCAACTCTCACATCCATACATGACCACTGGAAAAACCATAGCCTTGACTAGATTGACCTTTGTTGGCAAAGTAATGTCTCTGCTTTTGAATATGCTATCTAGGTTGGTCATAACTTTCCTGCCAAGGAGTGAGCATCTTTTAATTTCATGGCTGCAATCACTACCTGCAGTGATTTTGGAGCCCCCAAAATAAAGTCTGACACTGTTTACCCATCTATTTGCCATGAAGTGATGGGACCAAATGCCATGATTTTAGTTTTCTGAATGTTGAGCTTTAAGTCAACTTATTAACTCTCCTTTGTTGGTAAAGTAATGTCTCTGCTTTTGACTATGCTATCTAGGTTGGTCATAACTTTCCTTCCAAGGAGCAAGCGTCTTTTAATTTCACGGCTGCAGTCACCATCTGCAGTGATTTTGGAGCCCAGAAAAACAAATAGTCAAGGCTATGGTCTTTCCTGTGGTCATGTATGGATGTGAGAGCTGGACTGTGAAGAAGGCTGAGCGCCGAAGAATTGATGCTTTTGAACTGTGGTATTGGAGAAGACTCTTGAGAGTCCCTTGGACTGCAAGGAGATCCAACCAGTCCATTCTAAAGATCAGTCCTGGAATTTCTTTAGAAGGAATGATGCTAAAGCTGAAACTCCAGTATTTTGGCCACCTCATGCGAAGAGTTGACTCATTGGAGAAGACTCTGATGCTGGGAGAGATTGAGGGCAGGAGGAGAAGGGGACGACAGAGGATGAGATGGCTGGATGGCATCACTGACTCGATGGATGCGAGTCTGAGTGACCTCCGGGAGCTGGTGATGGACAGGGAGGCCTGGCGTGCTGCGGTTCATGGGGTCGCAAAGAGTCGGACACGACTGAGCGACTGATCTGATCTGATCTGATTAACTCTCCTCTTTTTCATCAAGACACTCTTTAGTTCTTCTTCACTTTCTGCCATAAGTATGGTGTCATCTGCATATCTGTCGCTATTGATATTTCTCCCGACAATCTTGATTCCAGCTTGTGTTTCCTCCAGCCCAGCGTTTCTCATGATGTACTCTGCATAGAAGTTAAATAATCAGGGTGACAATATACAGCCTTGAAGTACTCCTTTTCCTATTTGGAACCAGTCTGTTGTTCCGTGTCCAATTTTAACTGTTGCTTCCTGAACTGCATAGATTTCTCAGGAGGCAGGTCAGGTGGTCTGGTATTCCCATCTCTTTCAGAATTTTTCAGTTTATTGTGACCCACACAGTCAAAGGCTTTGGCATAGTCAATAAAGCAGAAATAGATGTTTTTCTGGAACTCTCTTGCTTTTTCGATGATCCAGCAGATGTTGGCAATTTGGTCTCTGGTTCCTCTGCCTTTTCTAAAACCAGCTTGAATATCTGGAAGTTCACGGTTCACATATTGCTGAAGCCTGGCTTGGAGAATTTTGAGTATTACTTTACTAGCATGTGAGATGAGTGCAATTGTGTGGTAGTTTGAGCATTCTTTGGCATTGCCTTTCTTTGGGATTGGAATGAAAACTGACTTTTTCCAGTTCTGTGGCCACTGCTGAGTTTTCCAAATTTGCTGGCATATGGAGTGCAGAACTTTCACAGCATCATCTTTCAGGATTTGAAATAGCTCACCTGGAATTCCATCACCTCCACTAGCTTTGTTCATAGTGATGGTTTCTAAGACCCACTTGACTTCCCATTCCAGGATATCTGGCTCTAGGTGAGTGATAACACTGTCATGATTATCTGGGTTGTGAAGATCTTTTTTGTACAGTTCTTTTGTGTATTCTTGCCACCTCTTCTTAGTATCATCTGCTTCTTTTAGGTCCTTACCATTTCTGTCCTTTATTGAGCCCATCTTTGCATTAAATATTTCCTTAGTATCTCTAATTTTCTTGAAGAGATCTCTACTCTTTCCCATTCTGTTGTTTTCCTCTATTTCTTTGCATTGATCACTGAGGAAGGCTTTCTTATCTCTCCTTGCTGTTCTTTGAACTCTGCATTCAAATGGGAATATTTTTCCTTTTCTCTGCTGCTCTTCTTTTCATAGCTATTTGTAAGAGGCCTCCTCAGACAGCCATTTTGCTTTTTTGCATTTCTTTTCCATGAGGATGGTCTTGATCCCTGTCTCCTGTACAATGTCACGAACCTCATTCCATAGTTCATCAGGCACTCTGTCTATCAAATCTAGTCCCTTAAATCTATTTCTCACTTATACTGTATAATCATAAGGGATTTGATTTAGGTCATACCTGAATGGTCTAGTGGTTTTCCCTACTTTCTTCAATTTAAGTCTGAATTTGGCAATAATGAGTTCATGATCCAAAGCACAGTCAGCTCCCAGTCTTGTTTTGCTTGTATAGAGCTTCTCCATCTTTGGCTGCAAAGAATATAATCAATCTGATTTCAGTGTTCACCATCTGGTGATGTCCATGTGTAGAGTCTTCTCTTGTGTTGTTGGAAGAGGGTGTTTTCTATAACCAGTGCATTCTCTTGGCAAAACTGTATTAGTCTTTGCCCTGCTTCATTCTGTATTCCAAGGCCAAATTTGCCTGTTAGTCCAGTGTTTCTTGACTTCCTACTTTTGCATTCCAGTCCCCCATAATGAAAAGGACATCTTTTTTGAGTGTTAGCTCTAAAAGGTCTTGCAGGTCTTCATAGAACCGTTCAACTTCAGCTTCTTCAGCGTTACTGGTTGGGGCATAGACTTGGATTACCGTGATATTGAATGGTTTGCCTTGGAAACGAACAGAGATCATTCTGTCATTTTTGAGATTGTATCCAAGTACTGCATTTCAGATTCTTTTGTTGACCATGATGGCCACTCCATTTCTTCTAAGGGATTCCTGCCCATAGTAGTAGATATAATGGTCATCTGAGTTAAATTCACCCATTCCAGTCCATTTTAGTTCGCTGATTCCTAGAATGTCGACATTCACTCTTCCCATCTCCTGTTTGACCACTTCCAAATTGCCTTGATTCATGGACCTAACATTCCAGGTTCCTATGCAATATTGCTCTTTACAGCATTGGACCTTGCTTCTCTCACCAATCACATCCACAACTGGGTATTGTTTTTGCTTTGGCTCCATCCCTTCATCTTTCTTGAGTTATTTCTCCACTGATCTCCAGTAGCATATTGGGCACCTACTGATCTGGGGAGTTCCTCTTTCAGTATTCTATCATTTTGCCTTTTCATACTGTTCATGGGGTTCTCAAGGCAAGAATACTGAAGTGGTTTGCCATTCCCTTCTCCAGTGGATCACATTCTGTCAGACCTCTCCACCATGACCCGCCCGTCTTGGGTGGCCCCACACAGCATGGCTTAGTTTCACTGAGTTAGATAAGACTGTGGTCAGTGTGATTAGATTGACTAGTTTTCTGTGAGTATGGTTTCAGTGTGTCTGCCCTCTGATGCCCTCTTGCAACACCTACTGTCTTACTTGGGTTTCTCTTACCTTGGATGTGGGGTATCTCTTCATGGCTGCTCCAGCAAAGCACAGCTGCTGCTCCTTACCTTGAACGAGGGGTATCTCCTCAGGGCCACCCGTCCTGACCTGGAACGTGGAGTAGCTCCTCTCGGCCCTCTTGTGCCCTCTGGGAGACTTAGGAATCATATAGCCCAACCCTTTATTTCACACAGTAGGGCCCATGGCTTAGAGGATCCCACAAACTGCAGCATCCTTTCAAGTTCTCTTAGCCTTTCACCTACACCTCCACCTCATCCTGCCAATTCTGCCACCCACCTGAGAGGAAGGGAGGCCTCGCGTAGGATGCAGCTGGGTGGGACGCCTCCCCTTCCCCTGGAGGCGGTGACGTCCGTCACTCCTAGGAGATGATTAAAATGCTGCTATTGTTAAATTTTGGCGAGTAGATTCTGATATTCTCCCACAGGGCTGGTCATGAGTCACTACAGCACATCCTCAGGAAGAAACTGGCTGGACTCCCAATATGGCCAGATCCTGCTGTGAACTTGGGACCCAGTGAACTCGGGTGTGAACTTCAGGCTCTCATGGCTGCTCCTATCACCAGCTGGGGGCTGGACATCAAGGCGAGACCCACTTTTGGTGTTGGCACCACAGAATGCTCAGTTCATAGAGCACAAGAGCCTGGGTGAAGTCTCTGCTACAACAATGGTGAGAGCTAAATGAGGAAGTGGGAGGGGGGCAGGGGAGGTGGGCAGCAGATGCCTGTGTGGAGGGGCTGTTCAGTAAAAGCATTTCCCCTTTTTCCTCTTAAAGTAGGTGGTCCTTGAGCTGTACCTTAAAGATGACCAAGTCCCCTCCTCATTCCAAATAGGAAGTAAAAAGACAGGGAACAAACTTGGGGGGAAGGGATAGTGTCAGTTTCTGAAATTTCAGAGTCAAAACCTTACATTTTGTTTGTTTGTTTTGGCCGTATCAGGTGTTGGCTGCAGCATGCAGAATCGTTCCCTCTGCCACACGGGCTTCTTTATTGTGGTGTGCAGGCTCAGTTGCCCCAAGGGATGTAGGATCTTATTTCCCCAGCCAGGGATCAAACCCACATCCCTTGAACTGGAAGGGGAATTCTTAACCACTGGACCACCAGGGAAGTCCCATAGCCTTACGTTTTTGATGATTCACCTACCAAATACGGGTATCTATGCAGGAGGAACATTCACCTAAAGTGAAAGGAAGAGGCATGAACAACAGCAATCCAGGTTGAATTAGGAAGGTAAATGTTTTCATGGCATGGGAAGAGAATCCAGAAGTGAATAAATGAAGGAATGACCGTAACGTGGTCTGGCTGCAGTATTCATTGGCTGTGCCATCATCTGGAAAGGAAAGGAATGTGGCATTGCTCACACTCTCCCCCTCGCTTCCTACACCTCTTTCCTGATGCATGTCCAAGCCTCCCATTCTTTGTCATGGCTCAAACGCACATCCTCTAGTAGGAATTCACCAGCTCAAAAAATTCACTTTTCCTTCTGTCCTTCCAAAGACCACACCGGCACTCTCACAAGGCCCTTATTTTCTTGCCAGGTCAGCTGATGGTCATTGGTGTGTGTGTCTTGCCTGTGTGTGCCCTCAAGGGCCCAGGACCTAAAGCAGCCCCTTATATCGGGTGCTGGGGATTCTTGACTCTCTGAGCACAGCAAGCACACATTTGGTCACCATATTTGGCCCCACCTATACCACCCCCCTCACCATAATTCTCTGCTAATTGAAAGCGATAGTCACTCAGCTGTGTCCCACTCTTCGCATTCCCATGGACTGTAGCCCACAAGGCTCCTCTGTCCATGAGGATTCTCCAGGCAAGAATACTGGAGTGGGTTGCCATTCCCTTCTCCAGGGGATCTTCCCGACTCAGAAATCAAACCTAGGTCTCCTGTACTGGAAGTGAATTTCTTACCATCTGAGTCACCAGGGAAGCCCTTCTCTGCTAAACCTGCTTGTTATAAAAAATAATAAAATTTTTCTTTTAGGGGATAATCCACAGCATTAAAACTCCAATAACTTTCAACATCATCTACAGAAAAAGTCCTCTTCAAACAAGAACTTCAAAAGGACTGATAAAAGCAATTAAAAATAATGGAGTTATATATTCCACTTACTGCTGAAGGTTCATTTCACTGCACCATTTTCTACTTTTTCTTTACTAGGACCCAAGTACATGGGAAAAACCCCAAATCTGTGTTTGATAGAGGACACTGAAAACAAGCTCTTTTCAAAAAAGTAATCTTTAGGCACCTGGATGCTAAGTAATATGTTTTTTCCTATCTGTACAGATATTAAACTCATTCTTCCTGAACCTATTTTCACGATTGAAACAGAAACTATAAATCAAAATTTCTATAGAATTTTTTAAAAATATTTTTCTGCCAAAGAATGTAGCTTGTATACTGGCAGTATTTGGAGTTAGTACGTTTTCAGCTACAAGAAGCAGAAGACTCCAACTCAAATTGGCTTAAGGAATAAGGATAACTAACTGGAAGTTCAGAGGAAGGGGAAGCCCAAGCTTCGATCAACCAGCAGCTCAATAAAGCAGCAGGTATTCAATTTGTTTTATTCTTCTATTCTGCAGTTCTCAATTTCGGTTGGATCCAAGACTGCCTTGCTCGGTGGCTGAGGCAGCCCCAGGTATAGCATCCAGAAACAGATATTGAGAGAATTAACAGAAGCTATCTCTTCCTTGTATTTTTCTTTTCAGAAGCAAGAAAAGTTCTCCCAGCAGACTGCTGGCAGACTTCCAGCCAGTGCTTTTGCTGTACTTGTGTGTATGTGTGCGTGCTAAATCGCTTCAGTTGTGCCTGACTATTTGTGACCCCATGGACTATAGCCTGCCAGGCTCCTCTGTCCATGGGATTCTCCAGGCAAGAATACTGCAGTGGGTAGCCACCTCCTTCTCCAGAACTCCACAACCCAGGAATCGAACCCATATCTCTCTCATCTCCTGCATTGGCAGGTGGGTTCTTTACTACTAGAGCCACCTGGGAAGCCCTACTTAGGTGTATGCCTATTCCTAAAGCAATGTCTGGCTTAAACCAGTCCTGCTGGGGACCACCACCCTGGTCACCGCAAAGAGACAACAGTCATTTTCCAAGCTCATTTACTGAAACGAATGCCATGTCTCTACCCAGAAACCAAACTTTCACTAGCCTGTGGAAATAAAAATCTTTAAAAGAATAGAAACCAGAAATTTCAAAAAGGTGGATCTGCATTTTCTCCTGACTGATGATAAACTGTCTCTCTCTCCCAGGGAGTCACCTTGCTTTCCAGAAAAATATTGTTTCTTGAAAACTGTGAAACATGAATTTGCTAACCTGATATTATTTTAAATGCTACAGAGCAGCTTACTATTGAGAACTATTCAGTGAAAAATTTTTTTTAATGAAAAATGACCAGAATTCCAGGATAAATGATGGGTGGAATGTACAGGTCGCTCCCCTCTATCTCCAAATATCACTTGAAAAATCACGAGTTAAACAAAGGCATAACCTCATAAGGACAAAGAGTATGGTAAAGGAATCATCAACAACAATATTTCAGAGTCTGGAAACCTGATAAGTGGTATTGGGCATAGCAGACCCTAGGTAGTTGAATTAGAAAGCAGCCTATGGGAGGCCAAGAGATATTCTGATTTTATATCAAAGAACTCTCAAAAGGCTCAAGAATTGGTGATTCCTGGTACCACTGGAAGTGGGGGTAACAGAGAGCTAAAATGTGAGCTAAACCTGTATAAGGGATGGTTAGATCCCTTATGGTTAAATTCCTTTGCTTCACATATTAGGGACTTCCCTGTACAGAAAACTGGGACTGATTCTCAATAAATGATAAAAAAGAGAGTCTGTATTGAAGGTCTATACTAAGGACAGAGGTATCATATAGGAAACAGAGCTATTAAATGGATGCTTACATGCAGTCAGTTGAGATCATTAACTCTCTTCTCCTGTCCAGTATCTTGAAAGCTGGAAATCTGATTATATGGTCCAGGCAGGAAAAGAGTATTATTCATTAGGGCAACTGACTAGCTCAAGAGAAAAGATAAGAAGATATTGACATTAGGGGTCCCTAGCCAGATCACTGTGCACTGAAAATCATGGTGGACAGGCCCCTTGCCCCATGAAGCTTCCAATCTGCTGCTAAGGCCCCACTTTTAAGGCCCCACTTATAAACAGCAGTGATCACCAGACATGGGCGAAATGTCTCTAATATAAAAGACGCCTGAACAAACAGAAAGAAAAAAGAAACTTGGATGGCAGAAACTATGCAAAGAGAATAAAACTTTAAAGAATCTATCATAATAGCCTTGCAGAGATAAGACATTGCATTCTGTGAAACAGGATATTGTGAGAACCCATTGCAAATTAAAAATATGAAAACAGAAATGAAAAACTCAATAGAAAGATTAGACAATTAAGGTGAAAAAATATCCCAAAAAGTAGAGTAAAAAAACAAAGCATGAAAAATAAGGAAGAAATTCTTAAGAAAAAAGTTAAGGAAAAATTGTGGAGATTCAATATTTAAATAATAGGAGTTCCAGGAAGAAAATCGAAGAGCTCAGATCAGATCAGATCAGTCGCTCAGTCATGTCCGACTCTTTGCGACCCCATGAATAGCAGCACACCAGGCCTCCCTGTCCATCACCAACTCCCAGAGGTCACTCAGACTCACATCCATCGAGTCAGTAATGCCATCCAGCCATCTCATCCTCTGTCGTCCCCTTCTCCTCCTGCCCCCAATCCCTCCCAGCATCAGAGTCTTCTCCAATGAGTCAACTCTTTGCATGAGGTGGCCAAAATACTGGAGTTTCAGCTTTAGCATCATTCCTTCCAAGGAAATCCCAGGACTGATCTCCTTCAGAATGGACTGGTTGGATCTCCTTGCAGTCCAAGGGAGTCTCAAGAGTCTTCTCCAATACCACAGTTCAAAAGCATCAATTCTTCGGCGCTCAGCCTTCTTCACAGTCCAGCTCTCACATCCATACATGACCACAGGAAAGACCATAGCCTTGACTAGGCGAACCTTTGTTGGCAAAGTAATGTCTCTGCTTTTGAATATGCTATCTAGGTTGGTCATAACTTTCCTTCCAAGGAGTAAGCATCTTTTAATTTCATGGCTGCAGTCACCATCTGCAGTGATTTTGGAGCCCAGAAAAATAAAGTCTGATACTGTTTCCACTGTTTATCCAACTATTTCCCATGTAGTGATGGGACCAGATGCCATGATCTTCGTTTTCTGAATGTTGAGCTTTAAGCCAACGTTTTCACTCTGCACTTTCACTTTCATCAAGAGGCTTGAGAAGAAACCATCAAATAAACAGTTTAAGAAATTTTACTAGAAATGAAAGAAATTTCTAAATGAAAAATGCCCAGTAAAATGGGTATTTAATCTCTCTCTGGATGTGTACATTGTCTCTCCATTCGGACTGGTTTGTTGTTGTGGTTTAGTCGCTCAGTCATGTCTGACTCTCTGCAACCCCATGGACTGCAGCACACCAGGATTCCCTGTCCTTCACCATCTCCTGGAGCTTGCTCAAACTCATGTCCATTGAGTCCGTGATGTCATTCAACCATCTTGTCCTCTATCGTCCCCCTTCTCCTCCTGCTTTATGTCTTTCCCAGGACCAGGGTCATTTCTAATGAGCCAGCTCTTCATATCAAGTAGCCAAAGTATTGGAACTTCAACTTCAGCATAAGTCCTTCCAATGAATATTCAGGACTGATTTCCTTTAGGATTGACTGGTTTGATCTCCTTGCAGTCCAATAGACCCTCAAGAGTCTTCTCCAGCACCACAGTTCAAAAGCATCAATTCTTTGGCACTCAGCATTCTTTACAGTCCAATTCTCACATCCACACATGACAACTGGAAAAACCATAGCTTTGACTATGCAGACCTTTGTCGGGAGAGTAATGTCTCTGCTTTTTAATGTTGTCTAGGTTTGTCATCGGAGAAGGCAATGGCACCCCACTCCAGTACTCTTGCCTGGAAAATCCTATGAACGGAGGAGCCTGGTGGGCTGCAGTCCATGGGGTCGCTGAGGATTGGACACGACTGAGCAACTTCACTTTTACTTTTCACTTTCATGCATTGGAGAAGGCAATGGCAACCCACTCCAGTGTTCTTGCCTGGAGAATCCCAGGGATGGGGGAGCCTGGTGGGCTGCCATCTATGGGGTTGCACAGAGTCGGACATGACTGAAGTGACTTAGCAGCAGTAGCAGCAGCAGGTTTGTCATAGCTTTTCTTCCAAGGAGCAAGCGTATTTTAATTTCATGGCTACAGTCACTGTCTGCAGTGATTTTGGAGCCCAAGAAAATAAAGTCTGTTACTGTTTCCATTGTTTCCCCATCTATTTGCCATGAGGTGATGGGACTGGATGCCATAATCTTGGTTTTTTGAATGTTGAGTTTTAATCCTTTAATTCATTATATAAGACTTAGCTAAGGATCTTCTCCTCCAGGAATCCTTCCCTGACTATACTTCCACCCTGAGAGGATGAAGGGCCACCCTTCTGGCCTTCCACTCCTTCTTCTGGTGATGTATCCCACCTGTTTGGCCTTGAGAATAGGGAAGTAATACACATTGGACCCCAGTGGTGCAATGTTAAAGAATCCTCCTGCCAATGCAGGAGACACAGTTTTGATTCCTGGGTTAGGAAGATCCCCTGGAGTTGGAAATGACAACACACTCCAGTATTCTTGCCTGGAAAATTCAATGGACAGAAGAGCCTGGCTGGCTACAGTCCTTGAGATCACAAATAGTTGTACAGGACTGAACTTTTAAGCATGCATGCACATAAGTGGACCAATCAAAACATCCCACATTCCCCCAAGCAAGCCAATCAGAATCCTCCCCTGGAGTTTTTCTAACTGGAACTGATAGAGGATAGTCCCTTAATTCCCTAAAAGTGAGTTTCTAGGGACCAGGTTCCCAAATAGTGGGGATAATGTCATTTGAAAGAAGTAAATCAACACCCAGAGAGAAGCAGAAATGAGAGATGCGGATGGAGACAGAGAATAGCATTTACCGTTAGCTGCAGCAGGGCCAAAAAAATGCTGTTTGTGGCGTAAATGTTTTTAAAGATAATAAAGTAGACATGACTAAGAGACATTTTCAGCAAATGTATATTGCATTTGAAACGTTTCCTGTCAGTAATGAAAAAAACAGAGTCAATGAAATTAGTCCCTTGAAATTAAAATTTAATATTCAGCTGAAAGTTTAAACTATATTTAATAGTATCTGAGCCAGTAACTTGGGTTAACTATAAAATGGTTTGGATTTTTTGCAAACATACACACAAATATTTTAGATGAATAATGGTAACTTTTTTTTCACTGTTTAAATTATGGAAATTATGAAGAAAAAAAGACACCAATTGTGAGAGGTCTTCAGTAAAGCTGCCACACCATCATTCATAGAATTCAAGACTTTTTAATAACATCAAAAATCAATTGATTCAATATTTTGAAATTGCAAGTCCTTGCCTTTAGCTTTGGATGAGTCACATAATATAAAAGATTCTAATCAATTAATATCTATATATAATTTATAGAAAAAGATGTCCAAATTTATGAAGAAATGTCTGTTTATAGCCAACAAAACTGAACTCTTGGCATAGACATTTTTGGATCATTGATATCTGTCAAATAAGAATTTCCATTAGAAATGAGAAAATAGTTTCTAACATGCTGGATAGTGCTTCAACTACATTAGAATTAAAAATCCAGATTTTATTAGAATTCTAAAGTAAGAGGCTGGTGTTTTCCTCTGTGAAAGTACTTTTTTCTCAGCTTTTGAAGAAGAATTATGTCAAGTGTCAAGGATATAATTGTTTTAATCTTTCAGTATACATAAATAAATTATTGCCAGTTTGTAGAAATGCTGAAAACAAAGGCAATAAGTTTAGTAATCTTGTTTTGTTTTGTTTTTACCAATGCTTGTGGGTTCAATGGAAATTTCTTTTTACAAAGATTTGTTCTAATTCAAGATTTTCTTGAAATGAGAATGTGTATGTGTGTTAGTCGTTCATTCACGTCTGACTCTTTGCGACCCCAGAGAACCCTGCCAGGCTTCTCTGACCATGGGATCTTCCAGGCAAGAATACTGGAGTAGGTTGCCATTTCCTGCTCCAAGAAATGAGAATAATGCTTGCTAAATACTAAATAATCACAACAGAATACTGTGGACATGAATTTTGGACATGAATGAGCAAAATTTGAAGTTCCTAGGAAAGAAAAGCATTTTTTTTGTGACCTAGCTAAATAAGTATGAAAGTTTATGATGAAACTGAATCTATTTATAATAAAAAATCAACCATAATGTTTTGTACATTTTCTAATATGAATTGATATGCAGAAAATTTTAATTGTAATAGCATCCTTTAAATTTGCTGCTAAGCTCAATTCCAGAAAAATAAATGACCCAATCAAAAAATGGGCCAAGGAACTAAATAGACATTTCTCCAAAGAAGACATACAGATGGCTAACAAACACATGAAAAGATGTTCAACATCACTCATTATCAGAGAAATGCAAATCAAAACCACAATGAGGTACCATTTCACACCAGTCAGAATGGCTGTGATCCAAAAGTCTACAAACAATAAATGCTGGAGAGGGTGTGGAGAGAAGGGAATCCTCTTACACTGTGGGAATGCAAACTAGTACAGCCACTATGGAGAACAGTGTGGAGATCCCTTAAAAAACTGGAAATAGAACTGCCTTATGACACAGCAATCCCACTGCTGGGCATACACACAGAGGAAACCAGAACTGAAAGAGACACATATACCCCAGTGTTCATCGCAGCACTGTTTATAATAGCCAGGACATGGAAGCAACCTAGATGTCTATTGGCAGACGAATGGATAAGAAAGCAGTGGTACATATACACAATGGAATATTACTCAGGTATTAAAAAGAATGCATTTGAATCAGTTCTAATGAGGTGGATGAAACTGGAGCCTATTATACAGAGCAAAGTAAGACAGGAAAAAAAAACACCAATACAGTATATTAACACATATATACGGAATTTAGAAAGATGGTAACGGTGACCCTGTAAGTGAGACAGCAAAAGAGACACAGATGTAAAGAACAGACTTTTGGACTCTGTAGGAGAAGGCGAGGGTGGGATGATTTGAGAGAATAGCACTGAAACATGTATATTATCATATGTGAAACAGATCCCAGTCCAGGTTCGATGCACGAGACAGGGTGCTCAGGGCTGGTGCACTGGGATGACCCTGAGGGATGGCATGGGGAGAGAGGGGGAGGAAGGGTCAGGATGGGGAACACATGTACACGCATGGCTGATTCATGTGAATGTATGGCAAAAACCACCACAATATTATAAAGTACTTAGCCTCTAATTAAAATAAATTTAAAAAATTTGCTGCTAAAATACAAGAAAATTTGAAGAATGCTTTGTTGATATCAGCAAGTCGAGAAATGCTTTTCAATCTATGCCATGTCTTTGAACTCTATGCTAACAATACTTGGTTGACTCAAGAGTTAGTTAATTTACTGAATTTGAGCAGAAATAGTATTGAAACTAATATGCTTTCGTGTCTCAAGGTTAAATTGACTCTTCTGAAAAAGATGAAGCAGTTTTGGTGACATGAATATAAATAGCAAAGAAAAATTACTTTTTAGTATTCTATTCAGTTATCGGAAAACTTTTAAGTTGTTTGAAACAACTTGAGCATGTGAATTTACTTTTTCAACTATAAATTTATGCAAATTACAGATAAGATATTTTCAGTGAAAATTTAGTGCCCACATTAACACGTACTGTAAAAAACACACTCATGACTTGTTTTTTAAAAAGGATATAAAATATCTCATTAATAATTTTATATTGCATACATGCTGAAATTATAATATTTTGTATATATTGTATTAAATGCATTATTAAAATTAATATCATCTTTTTTTTCTTTAATGTGGTAATCAGAAAATTTAAACTTACATCTGTGTTTCATGTTCTATTTCTCTTGGGAAAAAATCATACATTCTTTCATTAGGATTTGTGTCTTAAAAGATACAGTATATATTCCTACAAGTTGCATGCCAGAGATTGTTAAAGGCTTTACAAACACCTAACCTCAACTCTATGAGCTAACTAATTAGGAAAAAAGAGGCTCAGAGATAAGTAATTTGCTCAAGGTCACACAGCTAGTAAGTAGTATGTGAAAGTTAGTTGCTCAGTCATGTCCGACTCTTTGAGACCCCATGGACTGTAGCCCATCCATCTCTTCTGTCCATGGAATTCTCTAGGCAAGAATATTGGAGTGGGTAGCCATTCCCTTCTCCAGGGGGTCTTCCCAACCAAGGGATTGAATCCTGGTCTTCTGCACTGCAGGCAGATTCTTTAGCAATGAACCACAGGAAGTAAGCAGTATAAACAGACTTTATAATCAAGGTCTGTTACATCCTCAAACTGGAGCCCTTAATCACAACTGTGGCACCTACCATATGTTCAGTAGCAGTGTTTCCATGCAGGAATCCCTTCCCTGCGTTTCTTTGGAAATTTGGAATTTACATTTCCAATCCTGAATACCAAGAAAAATCAGTCAAGAAATTGAAGAAAAGGATTATAATTCTTCTGTGAGAATTAAAGATTAATAGAGACATTACTTGTCAAAGGTATTCACTGACATCAAATCAAAGGCAAGAGCAGGAAACACTGATCTGTGGAGTTGAAGGCTAAGGTTGGCATTTCTGGGAACTGAGACAGGAGCCTGTAGAAGAGATATCATAGTCTCCCTGGTCAGCATTGCTTGTTATAAATGTGTGTTTCTGGACACATCTGCCGCTAATGATGAATCACTGCTCCAAACACAATAAATATTAACGTTTCTATGTATAGTAAGCATAGTAAGCATTAATAGCTCTTTCCCAGCTGGAATCATGGAGGCTGCAGAAGAGAAGAAAAAGAAGGTTCCTGCTGTGCCAGAAACCCTTAAGAAAAAGCGGAAGAATTTTGCAGAGCTTAAGATCAAGCGACTAAGAAAGAAGTTTGCCCAAAAGATGCTTTGAAAGGCAAGGAGGAAGCTTATCTATGAAAAAGCTAAGCATTACCACAAGGAATACAGGCAGATGTACAGAACTGAAATTCAAATGGCTAGGATGGCACGAAAAGCCGGCAACTTCTATGTACCCGCGGAAACCAAATTGGCCTTTGTCATCAGAATCAGAGGTATCAACGGAGTGAGCCCAAAGGTTTGAAAGGTGCTGCAGCTCCTTCGCCTCCAGCAGATCTTCAACGGCACCTTTGTGAAGCTCAACAAGGCATCAATTAACATGCTGAGAATTGTGGAGCCATACATTGCATGGGGGTACCCAAATCTGAAGTCTGTAAATGAATTGATCTACAAGCGTGGTTATGGCAAAATCAACAAAAAGCGAATTGCCCTGACACACAATGCATCGATTGCTCGATCTCTTGGGAAATATGGAATCATCTGCATGGAGGATCTGATTCATGAGATCTATACCGTTGGAAAACGTTTCAAAGAAACAAACAACTTCCTGTGGCCCTTTAAATTGTCTTCTCCACGAGGTGGAATGAAGAAAAAGACCACCCATTTTGTAGAAGGTGGAGATGCTGGCAACAGGGAAGACCAGATCAACAGGCTTATTAGAAGGATGAACTAAGGTGAGCAACTACATCCAGAAAGAAGTTTACTTAATGCTAGAGTAAATTGCAGAGAAGGCAGTGGCACCCCACTCCAGTACTCTTGCCTGGAAAATCCCATGGACAGAGGAGCCTGGTGGGCTATAGTCCATGGGGTCGCTAAGAGTCCGACACGACTGAGCAACTTCGCTTTCACTTCACTTTAAGCATTAATATGAACTAGTTTTGGAAGCAAAATAATTCCTTAATTTGGCAATTTCCACACAGATTCTGTGAGGTGCTATTATTTTTGCTAGGAAACCTAGCACTATTCAAATACTACCCGATGATATTCACTGGTGTTCCTCAGTATTTGAATATTTGCTATAAGCAATACTTCTTTAAAATTTTGCAAATAAATAAATAAAATTTTGCCAAGGTATATGTTATATATATATGTGTGTGTGTGTGTATGTATGTATGTATATATATGTATGCATACATATATATACATATACACACACACATATATATAATCAAGTACAAGTATTTTACAAAGACTACCAAACTTAATATTTATTTATTAAGCAGAATTTTTAGGTATCCATCATAATGAATAGAGTATGGAGAATATTGCAAAGTATCTTTACAATAACTTATGATTTTGGTAATTACTGTGGGGCCCCAGAAATTCCAAGTTTTCATTCCCAATTCCCAAAGATTGTCTTTCAGGAATTTGGAAATAGCAGCAGAACCCAAGGCATCTTAGGCCTTTAAGACTGTTAAAAGAAAGAAAAAGAAAGTGATGGTTAGGATCCAGGACACTGGGATCTTTCTCTCATGGAAGAGGGAAGCAGGAGAGAACTGGATACAAAGGCAAATGAATATTTAGCTGTGGAATAAGTCAGACAGAGAAAGACAAATACCTCCCGGTATAACTTACAAGTGGAATCCAAAGTCAAATCCATAGGAACAGAGAGTGGAAAAGTGGTTGCCAGGGGCTGTGGGGTGGAGGAAACAGGAAGAGATGGGTCAAAGGGTACAAACTTCCAGCTAGGAGATGAGCAAGCTCTAATGCACAACATGGGGATTATTGTTGTTAACTCTGTATTATATAATTGAAATTTGCTAGAAGAGTAGAATTTGTGTTCACACACACACACACTAAAGATAAATATGTGAGGTGACAAATGTGTTAATTAACTAAATGAGGGGAATCCTGTCACAATTTGTACGTTTATCAAATAATCATCATGTACATTTTTAATATTCTACAATTTTTGGTCAGTTATACCTCAATAAGGCTGATAAATGCTTATTCGATATTAAAACTTGCCTTTCACTTCTGAAAAAAAAATCTATAACTCTGGTTAGGAAGTTTTGATATTTCCATGGAATTGTCTCTGTTTTCCACTGAAGTAAAGGTAGGGGTCATGTGTTAGGAGAGAGGCAGAAGTGGCAGCAGAGGGTTCTTAGCTTTGTAAAGGTTTAAATTGCCCTTGAGGGTGATGAGCATTGTCTTGGAGCTACCTAGCAAGGGGTTCGTGGTTGCCTTTCTCAGCTGAAGCCCTCAGCACTCACTAGAGAAAAGAGACAAGGCAGGCTCCCAGTGCTCTGGACCCCAGAGATTTTGTCTGTGGACATAGAGTTGCCCACAAGCAAGCGTGTGTATGCACACACACACACATACTCTCATACACACACCCAGAACTGCTGAACTGCTATGCAATGTCCCCCTGACAGTGGTGCGAGCTATCACAGTGTAGGAGGCCAGCATTACCAAGAACACCAGGAAAGAAGTCACCACAAACAGTACGTGAGAGGGAGTGGGAGGGGAAGACAGTCTCGGAAAGAGGGCACTTTAGATAACTGGATCTAGAAGCAGAAACAACTGCCTTTGCAACCCCTCTCCTCACCCTACCTTTTACCACTTCCCGACAAAACCATGCTTGTCAGCTTTCAGAGGAACCCAAACCCAGCCCCTTCATCTCAATGAACTAAAAATCAGATGACCTGGTTTCGAACCTCATCTGGGCCACTAGCTTAGTAAGTGGTGCTTGGCTTCTCTGGGGTCCAGAATTCCAGGTGTCTGATGTGCCGGTGAGTGAGGCTTGGGGGCAGGATATCGTTTTGCTTGTCTATAGTGCTATAATGGCACCCAACTCCAGTACTCTTGCCTGGAAAATCCCATGGATGGAGGACCCAGGTGGGCTGCAGTCCATGGGGTTGCTGGGAGTTGGACACGACTGAGCGACTTCACTTTCACTTTTCACTTTCAAGTATTGGAGAAGGAAATGGCAACCCACTCCAGTGTTCTTGCCTGGAGAATCCCAGGGATGGTGGGGCCTGGTGGGCTGCCATCTATGGGGTCACACAGAGTCGGACACAACTGAAGCGACTTAGCAGCAGCAGCAGCAGCAGTGCTATGTTGCAGAGAAGGCAATGGCACCCCACTCCAGTACTCTTGCCTGGAAAATCTCATGAGCGAAGGAGCCTGGTGGGCTGCAGTCCATGGGGTGGCAAAGAGTTGGACACGACTGAACGACTTCACTTTCACTTTTCACTTTCATGCATTGGAGAAGGCAATGGCAACCCACTGCAGTGTTCTTGCTTGGAGAATCCCAGGGATGGGGGAGCCTGGTGGGCTGCCATCTATGGGGTCACACAGAGTCGGACATGACTGAAGCGACTTAGCAGCAGCAGCAGCAGTGCTATGTTGGCTTTTTATTGCAAGGAACAGAGACCCACACAGGTTACCTCAATTGATGAAGGCTGTTTCAGGAGTGTGGTAGCAACAAGGAAGGCAAGAGTCACAGGGGAACCCAAACATGGCCGTAGCTGGATCTGTGGAGCCTGGCGCAGAGCGCCGCACCGGGGGGCACGTGCAGAGTCCAGGAAGCCCATTGTGGGTTAACTGTCTACCTGCAGCAGCTCTGGGGCTCCACTCTTACTTGTGCTGGCTTCTGTCTCTCTGCTTCTCCTTGGATGCCTGCTTGCTTCTGCCCTTCATGGACCATTCAGGGAAAACCCATTTGGCTCAGCTAATCACTCATCTACCTTGTTTGAATTAACCTTTTGGGCTAAACTGCCTCATAGAACAGCTCCTCAACCCACGATCTGCTGCCCTCAGGTCAGGGACCCACACCAACCCTGTCAGCCACGACAGAATGTGGCCCCTGGAGCTAAGTCTCCTTCCCCACAGCATCTGTGAGACCTCATGTACCCTGCTCCCCAGGGTTCCCCAGGGTGCCACTTAAGGAGGTTAACTTCCCCCAACCCCAGCCTCCACCTCCTGGTAACATTTAATTGTGTATCTGCTGGTGCCAGACTTGGAATGGGCTGGTTCCCATCACCCCATGTAGTTCTCTCCACAACTCCCCAAGTTAGAGTCCTTTCATTTCAGAGACGGAAACTGAGACCTGTAAGTAAAGGTCACCAGGATGTGAGCAGCAGAACCAGAATTAAAACATTAAAACATGGTCCTACGTAATTCTAAGACTTGTTTTCTTTCTCTTCTGTTGTCCTTATTTTCGTTTGCAATCTTTCTAGTCAATTTCTCTGTGAGAGCCTACATCCCAAAGAATACAATCATTTATTCAAGAGAAGGGCAGCCAGGGCATGTTTCTGACAGGAACCATGCCAATCGACTGACTGCCTTCCCCAGGCAGAAGGGCAAGGGCTCTCCAGCCAGCCCTCCCCCCTAGGAGAGCCTGGCTCGGCATCATGAGAAGCCACGGCAGCAACCCCACTACACGTGCCCTCAGTGCATCCTCCCCAGGCCAGCTGGGACAGCAGAGGAGCAGTCTGGAAATCAATTATTATTAAATCAATTATTCTCAGACTGTAGTTTAAACCGTATCAGAAAAATTCCCTATAAATAAAATTGGGTAGCAACCCTGGCAAACCAGAACTAGCAATTAAATCAATTGGTGGTGGTAATTATTTTTTCATAAAACTTGGTTACTTCCCATCTCCAATAAATCTACCCATGATAATTCTGTAATATATATTCACTGCACACAAAACCAGGAGTCATTATCAAGTGTGCTACGAATATGCGCTGAGTTTGGTGCCTTCACCAAAGACCTCGAATGGTTTCCTGCAGCCCCTGAGCCATCACCCAGGCCTCACAGACACCAGGGGGCCTCTCCAGCTGGGGTCTGAAGTTGAGGCATGGGATGATGCAAACCTTTCAACACTTCTGGTTTTTGCTAAGAACCTGCTAGTATCAGGGAAGCACCGCCTAATGAGATGGCGCCAGAGAGCACCATGGAGACCATTACAGGAGTTGGACAAATCAGACGCACTCCGCTCGCTTCCCCTGGCCCTCCAAGCCAGGTTTCCCTGACTCCAGATCAGTGCTCTGTCCAGATTTGAGGGTCAGATGAGGTCCCCCAGGCAACAGGTGTTTGAGACCTAAGAGCTGCTGGCCACATGAGAAAGGAAGACAGTTTCTTTTCCTCTCTCTCTCTCTCCAAATGGGAACCACTGGGACTTTGGCTCCTAGAACAGCTGCCCAGCTGCCTCATTTTCTGCTTGGATATAATTGCACTGTGTGAACTTTATACTCTTGTGCTTCCCTTCTCCATCTGTGTCTGAACTGGCAATTCAAAGGAGCAGTCCCCCTTCCTAACTGGAAGCCAGAAAGGTCCTTTCTCTGGGCTCCATGGGGAGCCCAGCTGCTTCCTTGGGGTCAGAAGAGGACTGGAAGGATCCCCAAAGCCCCCATCAGACTCTCCTAGAGCTGCCAGAGAATCACACCGATGTTTGTCAGGTTGGAAGAGGAGGGGGACAGGAACAGACATTTCTGTATTTATTATTTAACATCAGTTTAAAAGGTTGACAAGCCCCAAACACAGACACATCATATTGACTCCCAAAACCCAAGTATGTCTGTTCTAGTGTGAGTTAGCACTGTCAGCTGTGCCACCTCAGGTCATTTCCACTCAGAGGTGAATGCTTATTCTTTCAGAGGAAGTTCTCCTGGTCTTTGGTCTTGTTCCGAATAAATCCCTTATCCCTAAATATACTCATGGTCACGTCCTTCACCTCCTGGGTCAGGGGAACACAGCATTATTTGAAGTAGGGGGAACACAGCATTATTTGAAGTAGGATACAATAGGAAAAGGAGTACGTCAAGGCTGTATATTGTCACCCTGCTTATTTAACTTATATGCAGAGTACATCATGAGAAATGCTGGGCTGGAAGAAGCACAAGCTGGAATCAAGATTGCCGGGAGAAATAGCAATAACCTCAGATATGCAGATGACACCACCCTTATGGCAGAAAGTGAAGAAGAACCAAAGAGCCTCTTGATGAAAGTGAAAGAGGAGAGTGAAAAAGTTGGCTTAAAGCTTAACATCCAGAAAACTAAGATCATGGCATCTGGTCCTGTCACTTCATGGCAAATAGGTGGGGAAACAGGGGAAACAGTGGCTGACTTTATTTTGGGGGGTCCAAAATCACTGCAGATGGTGACTGTGGCCATGAAATTAAAAGATGCTTACTCCTTGGAAGGAAGGTTATGACCAACCTAGACAGCATATTAAAAAGCAGAGACATTACTTTGTCAACAAAGGTCCATCTAGTCAAGGCTATGGTTTTTCCAGTGGTCATGTATGGATGTTAGAGTTGGAATATAAAGAAATCTGAGCACCAAAGAATTGATGTTTTTGGACTGTGGTGTTGGAGAAGATTCTTGAGAGTCCCTTGGACTGCAAGGAAATCCAACCATTCCATCCTAAAGGAGATCAGTCCTGGGTGTTCATTGGAAGGACTGATGTTGAAGCTGAAACTTCAATACTTTGGCCACCTGATGCAAAGAACTGAGTCATTTGAAAAGCCCTGATGCTGGGAAAGATTGAGGGCAGGAGGAAAAGGGGACAACAGAGGATGAGATGGCTGGATGGCATCACTGACTCAATGGACATGAGTTTGGGTAAACTCCGGGAGTTGGTGATGGACAGGGAGGCCTGGTGTGCTGCAGTTCATGGGGTTGCAAAGAGTCGGACACAATTGAGTGACTGAACTGAACTGAACTGAACAGGGAATGTTTCTTCCCATATGACATCCCGATTCTAGTCAGACTGTGGCTGTGGTCACCCTTGGGCCTTTCTCTATAACAGTGTGGTGACTTGCAGTGACCTTACCTACTCAAGGGAAAAATCCACACAGCTGTATCCCTAACAGCTCTTCCCACTGCTTTCCATTTAATTGTCCCGCTTATGGGATTTTTACAGGATCAGATACAATAATAAAAGAAGCAATAATGAAACAAGGGCAGAAAAATTGAAGGTGGTGGGGGATGAGATTATTATGATTGAAAACGGGTTAGGAGGACCTACAGTAGTTGTGCATGAAGGAAGATAGTAGTAGAGTTCTGCTTATTTAATAAAAGGCATGTAAGGTGGTCAAGGAAGATAAATGTCACTTGAGACAAAATTCATCAAAATGTTCAGAGTTTGGTATATCATCCATATCTTGTTAATTATTCCATATGGGATGTTTTAAAGGCTAATATCCACTGTTTTACATAGAGATATCTATTTGATTGAACACTATTTGTTAAAAAAGACTTTTATTTTCACCATTGAACTGCCTTTACTCCTTTGTAGACTATCAAATAATCATACACATGTAGTTCTCTTTGTTTTCTCTGAATTCTCTATTTTTTTCCATTGATTTCCATGCATAACTTTTCACAAATTTGACACTGCCTTTATTATAATGCTTTATGGTTAGTTTTTCAATTGGATGGTGTAAAAAGCCCTCTAACTTAAAAAAAAAAAATTGATTTGGTTTTTATAGGCCCTTTGTATTTCCAAGTAAATTCTAGAATCAGCTTGCCAATATGTGTTTTTAAAAAGTTCACTTGAATTTCTATTTGTTGCTGTTGTTCAGTTGCTCAGTCATGTCTGACTCCTTGTGACCCCATGGATTGCAGCATTCTAGGCTTCCCGGTCCTTCACCATCTTCCCAAGCTTGCTCAAACTCACATCCATCGAGTCAGTGATGCCATCCAACCATCTCATCCTCTGTCATCCTCTTCTCCTCCCACCTTAAATCTTTCCCAGCATCAGGGTCTTTTCTAAGGAGTCAGCTTTTCGCATCAGATAGCCCAAGTATTGAAGCTTCAGCATCAGTCCTTCCAGTGAATATTCAGGATTGATGTCCTTTAGGAGATCACTGGAGAAGGGAATGGCAAACCACTTCAGCATTCTTGCATTTAGAACCCCATGAACAATGTGAATTTTGATTGAGATTGTGATAAGTCTGTGTCAGTGAGAATAGCCATCTTAACAACACTGAGTCTTCTAATTCTTGAACATGGTATATCTCTTCACCTCTCCATTTATTTAGTCTTCAATTTCTCTCATCAATTTTTAATTTTCCTTGCAAAGGTCTTGGACATATATGGTTAGATAAACACCTAAGTGATTTATGTTAAGGGGGCACTATCAAAATTTCCCTGTTTCCCCTAGTATTAACATCTTTCATTAAAATTGCCTAGTTCTCCTTCTAATTATGTCCATTTTTTTCTCAGTACATTTTGAAGTCCTCTTACTGGATGCATGCACATTTATAGTGGTTATATCTTCCTGTGAAAACTTCTCCTTCCTGTGAAATCATGAAACACATGCTGAAGTGTTTCTTTATGTGTTATGATACTCTTCATCTTAAAGTGTATTTTATCTGATATTAATATAGCCACTACAACATTTTATGCTTCCTATTTGCATGATTTTTTTATCATTTTTTATTCAATCTATCTGTGTCATTATATTTAAAGCTCATCTCTTATAGAGATCATGTAATTGGGTCTCTTTAAAAAAATTCTTTCCAATAATCTTTGCCTCTTAATTGGAATGTTCAGTTCATTTCTGTCTTATCAATGACAGAATGGTATCAATTATCAATGTCATTATTGACATGCTTGAATTTAGATCAGCGTCTATTCTTTGTCTCTTATTTGTATCATCTGATCTTTGTTCTTCTTTCTGCCACTTTTTGGGTTAACTGAATATTCTCTAGAATGCATTTTAGTTATTCTATTGAATTTTTAGTTACAGGTCTTTGCATTGTCTTTAAGTGGTTGATCTGAACATTTCAATGATAATCCTTAGCTTTTAACACTCTCCTTAGAGTAAATATTAAGCCATTTCATGTAAAAATGTAAGAACCTCCTAATTCTATATTCATTTTAACGTATATCTTATACGCTATCTTTTAACGCATGTCTTTTAACTATAGCATTTTAACTTATAACGTTTATGCTACTTCTGATAAGTATTACTTTACATTACTCTAAAAGCCCTACAATGCAATGTTATAACTTTTGCTCTAAACTGTAAAATATATTTTAAAGAAATTAAGAGAAAAAAGATAGCTTTAAAAGTATACACTCACAAAGTTACCATTTATTCCCTTCTTTGTTGGGGGAGTGGGTACACCATGTGTCTTGTAGTACCTGGTTCCCCAGATCTGCAGAATCCCTGGTTCCCCAACCAGGGATTGAACCTGGGTTGCCACTGTCAAAGTGCCAAGTCCTAACAAATGGACTTCCAGGGAATTCCCCAAAATTACTATTTCTGATACTCTTTTTATCTTCTTGAAGATCTGATCTTCCATCTGGTATTATTTTCCTTTAGTCCTTTAGTCTTGGATAAGGCAATGGCACCCCACTCCAGTACTCTTGCTTGGAAAATCCCATGGACGGAGGAGCCTGTTAGGCTGCAATCCATGGGATCGCTAAGAGTCGGACACGACTGAGCGACTTCACTTTCATGCATTGGAGAAGGAAATGGCAGCCCACTCCGCTGTTCTTGCCTGGAGAATCCCAGGGACGGCTGCCGTCTATGGGGTCGCATAGAGTCGAACATGACTGGAGAAGGCAATGGCACCCCACTCCAGTACTCTTGCCTGGAAAATCTCACGGACAGAGGAGCCTGGTGGGCTGCAGTCCATGGGGTCGCTAAGAGTTGGATACGACTGAACAACTTCACTTTCACTTTTCACTTGCATGCATTGGAGAAGGAAATGGCAGCCCACTCCAGTGTTCTTGCCTGGAGAATCCCAGGGACAGCGGAGCCTGGTGGGCTGTCATCTTTGGGATCACATAGAGTCAGACACGACTGAAGCGACTTAGCAGCAGCAGCAGCAGCATAGTCCTTTAGTATTGCTTGGAGTGCAGATTTGCTAGTAATGAATTACCCTAGTTTTCCTTCATCTGAAAATGGCTTTATTTTTTTTCTCTATCTTTGAAGGATATTTTTACTGGATATGGAATTCTGGGTTGATAATTTTTACTTTCCACATTTTACTTTTTAAAATTTTAGAATAATATTTTATTTATAGAAAATCCATAAAGATAGTGTAGAGTTTTCATAAACCCCACACCCCGTTTCTTTTATTATTAACATCTTCCATAGTAATGTATACTTGAATTCATATTTTCTGAAAGAGATAGTGGAGACTATGTATAATTTCTCCTTTAAATGTTTGGTCGAGTTCATTAGTAAAATCTTACAGCCCTGATGCTTTGAGGGGAGAAGGTTATTAGTGTTTTACTCAATTTCCTTAATAGATACAGGCCTACTCAGACTATCTATTTCTTCTTGTATGAGTTTTAGTAGTCTGTGTCTTTCAAGGAATCAGTTCATTTCATCTAAGTTGTTAAATTGGTGGACATAGAGTAGTTCATAATATTCCTTTATTATCCTTTAATGTCTATAGGATCAGCGATGGGCCTTCTTTTATTTCTTTATTTCTAATGCTGGTAATTTGTATCTTTCTCTTTTTCTCCTGGTTAGTCTTCCTAGAGTTTTATAGGTCTTACTGATCCTTTTTTTTTTTTTTTTTTTTTAAATGGACCTTGAGTTTATTGATTTTTCTCTATTTTTCCCTGATTTTAATTTTATTGATTTCTGCTCTAATTTTTATTATTTTCCTATTCTTGCTTTAGGTTTAAATTCTTTTTCTTTCTCTAGTTTCCTAAAGTAGAAGTTTAGATTACTGATTTTAACTCTTTCTTTTCTAATATATGCATTCAATGCTATAAATTTTTCTATAAACACTGCTTTCACTGCATCCTGAAAATTTTGATCAGTTGTATTTTTATTTTTGTTTAGCTAAAAATATTTCTCTTGAGACTTTTTCTTTAACCCATGTGTTATTCAGAGGTGTTTCGCTTAATCTCCAAATATTTGGAGATTTTCCAGCTTTCTATTATTGATTTTTAGTTTAATACTTTTGTAGTCTGAGAATATGCTTTATATGATTTATATTTCCTTAAATTTATTAACATGTGCTTTATGGCCCAGGATATGATCTATCTTCATGAATGTTCCTGTAAGCTTCAGTAGAATATGTATTCTGCTGTTTGGGGATGGAGTATTTTAGAAATGTCAATAAGATCAAGTTGATTGATAATGGCATTCAGTTCAACTATATTCTTACTGATTTTCTGTCTGCTTGATTTATCAATTCCTTGAAGAGGTGTATTGAAGTCTCCAACTATACTAGTAAATTTTGTCTACTTCTCCCTGAGTTATATCTGGTTTTGACTCACATATTTCATATTTGTTGTTAGATGCATATCCATTTAGAATTGTTATATCTTCTTGGAAAATTGGTGCCTTTATCATTCTGTAATGTCCTTCTTTATCTTTGATAATTTTCTTCATTCTGGAGTGAGTTTTGTTTGAAATTAATATAGTCGTTTCAGTTTTTTTCCTGATTTGTTTTAGCATGGTATTTCTTCCTCCTCCCCGTCATGCTTAATGTATACAAGTCTTTATACTTAGAGCAGGTTTCTTGTAGGTAGTATATAGTTGTGTTGTTATTTTATTCAGTCTGAAAATATGTCTTTTAATTTGTATATTTAGACCGTTCATGTATAAAGCAATTATTGACATAGTTGGATTAACATTTACCATATTTGTAATGCTTTTCTATTCATTACATTTATTATTTGTTTTATAATTTCCCTCTCCTCTTCCCCTTTTCTGGTTGTAAGTGAACATTTAACGTGATTTCATCTTTTCTCCTTTATTAGCATAACAAATATACTTTATTAAAAATTTTAGTGGTTGCCCTAGAGTTTGCAACACATATGTTAAAACTAACCTAAGTATATTTTTAAGCAACACTATACCACATTTTGGAGAAGGCAATGGCACCCCACTCCAGTACTCTTGCCTGGAAAATCCCATGGATGGAGGAGCCTGGAAGGCTGCAGTCCATGGGGTTGCTGAAGGTCGGACATGACTGAGCGACTTCACTTTCACTTTTCACTTTCATGCATTGGAGAAGGAAATGGCAACCCACTCCAGTGTTCTTGCCTGGAGAATCCCAGGGATAGGGGAGCCTGGTGGGCTGGCATCTATGGGGTCTCACAGAGTCGGACACGACTGAAGTGACTTAGCAGCATTCCACATTTGGCACCCCACTCCAGTACACTTGCCTGGAACATTCCATGAGCAGAGGAGCCTGGTAGGCTACAGTCCATGGGGTCGCAAAGAGTTGGACACAGCTGAGCGACTTCACCACCTTCACCATATCACATTATTTGTAGTGTAGGTACCTTGCAACAGTGTTTCCCATTCCTCTCTCTCATCCCTCCAACATTGCTGTCATTCATTTTACGTATCAATAAGCTATGTTCACCCAATGCATTGTTACTACTTCTTAAGAAAATAGTTATCTTTTCTATCAATTAAGAATAAGAAGAATTAAATATTTTATTTTACCTTTATTTACTTTTTCTCCAAAACTCTTTCATTATGTAGTTAAAAACCATTTTTTAAAAGGGGGCTCATCTATGACATCTCTTTGTGCTAAATGTTGATTCCCCTCCCGTTTCTGTCTGCTCTTAATGCCTTCAGATAGTTGATT
The DNA here is from genome assembly GCA_935064755.1 of Tragelaphus eurycerus. NCBI lineage: Eukaryota > Metazoa > Chordata > Mammalia > Artiodactyla > Bovidae > Tragelaphus > Tragelaphus eurycerus. Next base: position 25,251,818 of record CAKXYN010000018.1, on the reverse strand, counting down.
TTTTATTGTCTTCAGAGTTTATCATTGTTGTCTTCAGGAGGGTTGGTTCAATACATGCTACTCCATTACTGTAAGACGAGCACCTTCTTGGGGCTATTACATTCATTTTTATATGAAGTATTGGTTTGTAATTTTTCTTCCTTGATCACTCTTGTCAATCAAGATCATGCAGACTTCATGGATAAAAAGAGTTTGTCCATCACTATCAAATATAGATTTGGACCTTCTTTTTAAATTATTCTAATTAAATTTTCCTTCTATGTGTCCTTATTCCATCATTCATTCCATCAATTTTTATTCAGATTCTACTATACGCTACCATGGGTGAAGCACTGGGAAGAAGATGAATAAACTCTATTCCCTACTCCTAAAGAGCCCAAGTCTAGTGGCAGTGACATAATCAGATCTCACATTTGTCTAGCCCGAAGTCTTTTTACACAGGACATCATGCTCAGTCCCCACAAGAAGCCTGTGAAATCTATGTGACAGCTATTGCAGTCTCTGTCTAACAGACTCCTCTAACCCCCTCCAACCTCTAGCCATCATTAAATCAGGGTTTCACTGCTGTGACTAACCTGGAGCCATAGAAAGCTGGTAATGGACATATAAGAAAGAGAAGTTTTGGCTGTGTTGAGTCTCTGAGATTGGAGAATAACTTGTTACCAAAGCGTAACTGGGACAGATATAATTATTTCTTTGAGGTGTCCCTCAGGACCACCCACAGATGTTATTATATCCCCTAAAGAGTCACCCAGTTTCTGTGAAAATTCATCTGGTTTCTTTTACCTGATGCATTAACAGACAGACATAAATATGATTTTATTTCTGGAGCTAATCATTCTGAAATTCAGAGAGGTGAAGGAGTTGCTTAAAATCACACAGCTTGTAAATCAAAGAGTTGGGACTTGAATGTAGCTCTCTGAACTTCCAATCCAGTCTTTTCCTACATTATAATCTCCGTCATTTTGAAACTCCTCTATTTTGTTAGTGTATTTTTAGCTATATTTAAGGCTGTGTCATGTTTATGAGATTAACTGGGAAGATGAGCTATATTTTGATTCAGTCATTCGTGTTATCTAAGAGGAGAAAACAAGTATGTGTATGACCCTTAAAAGAGGTTCTCTCTGACCGTTCCTGCCCAGAGAGACACAGGAGAAGTCAGCACAGGCCCCCTCAGGGCTGGCCGACTGGCCCAGCTTAATCAGAGAACATCTCTGAACCAGTGAGAGGAGTGAGGACCTTTCATCCAATGAGAGTCATCGAGTCATTGTGGACAAGCAACCAGCTGGTCGTCAATGGTGGGCAGCTGTATAAACGGACTAGTGCCTTTCTGCCTGAGAAGTGCCTTGGATGACTCTGAAACCCTGTCAGGAAACTAAAGGGAAGGGAAGAGATAAAGTGGACTGTTATATTAGTCAGTAGCTAAAAGCATTTTTTTTCAGTTATTATTATTTAGAATGTTCTCCCAACATACTCTTTCCAACTGAAATGTATGGTAGTCACAGAGGAGAAATCTGGCTGACATGACCTTAACTGAACAATCAGATTTAACATGCCCTGTAATGGGACAGGCACCTTGTGCTGTCCCCTCAGGAGATACAATGGAAGTAAACAACATTTATGTACTGTTCCTGTTGAAAATGCTTAACATAAATCATGTAGAAACAATCAGAAACATTCAAAACATCCAAGTCTGTGAAACAGCTTACCTCCTCAAAAACATCAGTGTCACAAAAGATATTCTTTAAAGAGGACTATTCCAATTGAAAATATACTAAAAAGACATGGCAACTAAAGGCAGTGTACGATTCCCAATTGTATCCTAGAAATTTTAAATCCAGTTATCATGGCTACTGGGAAAACTTGAATAGGGGCTATACATCTGATCACAATTTTGTATCCTTGTTAAGTTTCCTTAGAGTGACTATGGTTTTGTAGGAGAATGTTCTATTTTTATTCGCATGGCATTAAAGAGTGAAGAATTGTGGTGTCTGTGATATACTCTCATATGGTTAAACTACCTTAAAGGTGTATACGTACTAACATATATACATATTTTAATACACAAATGTATGTGTGCGTGTGTGCAGAGAGACAGAGAGATAAAGCTAACATGACACAACATTAAAGCTGGTGAATCTAGCTGAAGGATATGTGGGTGTTCAGTGCAGCAGTCTGAATTTTCTTTTCTTGAAGCATTACAGAAAAGTACTCAGATCATAAGTCTATTTGCAAATTTTTCTGTAGGATTGAAAATATTAAAATAAGACTTTGCAGGGGAAAGTAGCAGTCAGAGTAAGTTATCTACACTAAGAAGAGGAGTTACATATACTGTTTGAAAAACAGGTTATATATACTTTGAGTTAGTTGCACTTGCCTAAGTGGACAGACCCTAAAACTAATGTTACTGCTGACCCGTATGACCTTGACTTGGTGCACATTTCTCAGGTGGAAGTAGATTCCTTAGGAATAAATTAAGGCTTCTGAGCACTTGCCACAAACCTCCAACTCTCTACTAAGAGACACAGTCTCCTTGTGCCTTGTGAGACCTTCCTACCATGGCCATAGAATTTTACTTGGGGGTGGGAAGGGGTTAAACCTAGAATTATTCACAGACTAGGAGATTTTCCAAACCAGGGGTAAACCTGTCCCTCTATCACCCCACCGCCTTTCTCGTGAAGGCGCTGCTAAAACTGCAGAGTCAAGGAAGCTCCAGGGAGGAAAACCCCAAAGCAGCCCTGACTCCATCCTTCTGAGGATCCACATGATTAGAAGTGTGGCCTCAGGTGATTGGCTCTGGGGCCAGGTGGCAGGAAAGGGCTCCAAGTAGATCCATCCTGTCCCCCCAAACTCCTCCTGAAGGAGTGGGGAAATTTGGGTGTGGAGTCAGGACCCTTAGTGCCCCATACAAGTTTGGAGTCCACCTCCTGCACATTTTAGGTGGTGGTTAAAGCGTAAGACCACAGAGGAGCCTTAGGGTCTTCTCAAGCAGAACCCTGTTGATTTGTCCTTCTTTCCACTCTTCAGCCTGTTCCAGGGCCCTGCAGGGTGAGAATTCCTGGTTTTACCAGGTGGGAAGTCCTGAGAGGGACAGGACTTCCTGCGTACTTGGCTGTGGGGGTGGCTAAAGTGATTAGTTGGAACATTACAAACAGATGTCGTCCTATTTGTCTTCCAAGCCAGTAAAGCGAGTTTCTGCGCAGCTGAGGTCAAAGGCGTTTTCAAAGTCAAAGAAATGTTAACAACCTCTTCCTCATGTGTAAAACCTACACCCAAACACGCCTGCCAGACGCAAGGACGCAAGTTCACATTCTCACCTCCCCTTCTCCCGGTCCATCCTGTTCCCCCACACTCTGACCCACCAAGGAGAGGGCAGGCGGAAGGGCTGGTGGTGAACCAGGGCAAGACACAGGAAGGTGCATCTTAAAGAAGCCTAAACCTTGGTCCAGTCACGTGGTTTCTCTCCACGACATTCCCTTCCCTTGCCTCTACTTCCCCTCAATGGAGTAATACTAGGGGCTCAACACCGCACAGGAAGCTTTGGGTCTAAAAAACATTTCTTTTCTGGCTTCAAAGAAGGCTGAACGCTCTTTCACAAAGTGATCCAAGAGTAAGGATTATTCATTTCCCTGAATTCATCAGGTTTTGCAATAGGTCCCTGAGCCAGGACGCGTGGTTTAAGTGAAATCACACATACTCAAAGTATGTTTGTATAGCCCAGTTTCATCTGGAAAAGCCAGTGACTGTTACACAAAGATTTTTTTTTTTTTAATTCCAAAGTAGTGAAGTATTTGGAGCACAGTAGCCCAGGGATATGAATTATGCTCTCAACTTTGCTATTTTAATTGCTTATTTTATTTATCTTATTGTGATAAATATAAACCTACCCCAACAAAGAAGAGGATCCAACAGCCCATCCTGGACAAAGAAAATTGAGGAATTTTTCTCATGGCAACAGTCTCTATTGCCGAGAACTCATTATTGCTGCGGACTGGTTTGGTATTTATCATGGGAAGAACACCAACCCAAAATAAAATGTTGTCGAAAACTTTATCCACTTGTATTGCAGCCAAATAGCACAGGAGGCACTAGTTTCTCCCGCCCTGCTGCTAGCATCATGGTTTCGTTTTAGGACCAGGCACGGTATCTAGAAATAAACGTCAACACCCTGCTTGATGTTTTGCCATAGCTTGGCTTGGCACCGTAATTGCAGGATTAATTCCAAGGGCAGGCCCCTTTCCTAAGAACACCACCTACATTTCAACAGCCAGTCTCACTGGGCTACACCTGTGGAGAGAGAACCACAGCCAAAACCTCTTCGTGATAAAGAAAAGTACCCAGAGTTTGCTGTGTCGAAATCAGGAAGGCACTGTGGTGTGAATAAGACTCATTTTCAGATAGACCAACAACAAACTCTACATCCTTTTTCTAGAGGGACATGGAAAATGGCTCCATTAAAATACTATATTCGACATTCTCGAAATAATTGAGCTTCCTGATGGCATTCTTCTCGGAGATGGAGAGGAAACTTGACTCAGCCTAGCTCTGTGGACACAGAGAGTCCTGAGGCACATGCCAAAGACAGGAGAGCTGGGGCTGGGGTGCTGTCGTGGGTACTCCCAGCCCCCTCCCCCCCCCCCCCCCCCCAGCCTGCAGTGCAAAGGTCGGAGGCAGAGAGAAAAAGAGTGGGAAAACTTGGATGAGGACTAATTGGAAGCCAAGGTTGTTGCTCTGATTCAGTCACTCCTTCCTGGAAAGAGAGCATTTCTGTGCTTAACCTCGTGCCCTCGTATTTCCAGGAAGTTGCTGGCTCTCCGGCTCTCTCCAGGGCTTGCTTATTTACCAGGTTTCTAAGCTCAGGGACAGAAAGATGTGAAGAAATTACTCAAGTGGGACACAAAGAGAAACCAAAGGCACAGCAAAAGGCTTCTAGAATGCTGCTCACACACATCTTCCCGTGGAAATTAGAATCAATTTTTATTGCCTACAACAACTAAAAAGCATATTTCATGAAGTTTCAGACTATTTCCTCCCCCCAAAGAATGTCATTTGGAGAATGCTCAGAATGATAAAGTGAAGGGAGGAAGGCAACTTTAAAACTTCTAGAACACTTAATTTAATCCTTTGCAAGCCCATCTCAAAATATAACCAAATGTATACAAGATCTTTGTGAAAGTTATTGAGAGAGGACAAAGTCTGTGCAAGGCAACTTTCACAGTCTTCTCCTGCCTGCTGTTGGGTTCATCTGCTCGAGTCAGGCTTTATTTTATTTTTAAATGTTTATTTATTCATTTGGCCATCCCAGGTTCTAATTTGTGGCATTTGGGATCTTTAGTTGCAGTATGTGGGATCTCATTTCCTGACCAGGGACTGAACCCAGGCTCCCTGCATTGGGACTGAAGAGTCTTAGCCACTGGACCACCAGGAAAGTCCCCAGGCTTTATTTTAATGCAGTGCTTTGTTATCACCGGGCATGTGGTCATGGATCTGTGAAGGGATGCATGTGAGGACAGCAAGGAGGAAGCAATTGGAGGGCCAGGGAGCGGGAGGGTCTACATGGTGCACTGGATGAAGCTGGGCAAGGGTGAGGTCTCAGAGACAGAAGATGTTGTCTGGTGAGAGGCCTTTCTGAAGGCCTTCAACTAACCTTCCAGGACCTCCCCTGTGGACAAAGAGGCAATTTGTACCATGTTTTGCCCCTGAGGATCCAGCTAGGACCAAAAGGAAACAGGGTTTTGTTCTTAATACCAGGTGTCTCAGGAGGAAGTGAAGCCCCTGACCTTGGCATATGTCCAGCCAACGCTAGCTGGCTATGGTGGGAAAGCTGTGGAAGGGGCTCTGAGTTGTGTAGATGCCAGAACCAGATCAGAGAGTCTGTGGTAAGTATTGACTCAGAGAAAGGCATGGCAGTAAAAGGATATTTCCCCAAGGAAGGAAGTTTCTGGTATCAGCATTTCAAGTAAGTTCTCAGCAAAGGTTCATTTTGAAAAGGTCAGAGAAAATGAGCAGCATAACTTCCCAAGGGTAAAGACTTACTCATCCTTGTGCTCCTCTCTAGAGAGTGGCACAGTGTTTAATAAAGGATGAATGAATGAATGAATATTGATCCGATCTGTAAGGACGATGGTGGTGTGTGTGGGGGGCGGGGGTGGGGGGTGGGTGGAATGTAACCCAGGCATAGGGGACAAGCAGAGGAGTAAGCGCAAGAAGCCTAGGTAAGTATGTTGGGACAAGACTGTGAAGGCTCTTAAATTCCAGAGAGAAGAATTTGCACTTCATATGGCAAACCAGCACATGTCCTAGACAAAGCCTAGGAAACGGTCAGCTCTCCCTCCCCAGCCTCCCTAGCTTACACCATGGGTATCTTCCTGCGCACACCCTAAGTCTCACCTTCTCACACTCTAAATCTCCCAAGTGTGTGCTTGGTGCTGTGTGTGCTTAGTCATGTCCAACCCTTTGCATCCCCAGGGACCATAGCCCACCAGGCTCCTCTGTCCATGGAATTTCCTAGGCAAGAATACTGGAGTGGGGTGCCATTTCCTCCTCCAGGGGATCTTCCTGATCCAGAGATTGGCCCTGTGTCTCTTGCGTCTTCTGAACAGGTGGATTCTTTACCACTCGTCACACTTCAAGTATCTTCTAGCTCAGGATGGTTGGGAATTGTTTTTGTGGAGTCTTTTTAAGACTCAATCCTTGCTGGAATCAATTGATCAGTCCCATTGTCCATCAAGTCTCTCTAAGACTGTGGCAGAGACAGCAAACATCACCATAAATTGAAGTTCCCTATTCAGAGCATAGAATGGATGCTACAAAGCAGATTCTCTGTCAAAGACTATATTTCTCAGCCTCTCTTACATCTATGAGGGGACAATGTGACTAATTGTCATCAACAAGGGTAATAATAGAACCAACAAATTTGATTTCTGTGTTGTTACGGTTAAGAAGTAGAAGTGTCTCCTCCATGGTCTCTTTAATCATCCACCAGCTGAGTAAGAGGCTCTGGCAGTGGGAAGAGTTCAAAAGAAAAAAGAAGGGCTCATGGAAGCCTGCCCATGAATGCCTGCATTGGACTATGAATGTCTATTGCATTAAGGCTCTGAAATCTTGAAGCTGTTCATCACAGGAGTTGTATTATCCCAATACACACAGGGACCCAGTTGGAATCACTTAGAGCCCCAAGAATGGACTCATAATCAAGAAGCACCGAAAAGTGCCTGGCACAAAGAAGGATCTCCATAAACACTTGGTGGATGAATAAATCAAAATTCTCTGGGTTCTCAACACTTTGGAACAGGCTCTGCAACCAGTCCATTCTGAAGGAGATCAGCCCTGGGATTTCTTTGGAAGGAATGATGTTAAAGCTGAAACTCCAGTACTTTGGCCACCTCATGTGAAGAGTTGACTCATTGGAGAAGACTCTGATGCTGGGAGGGATTGAGGGCAAGAGGAGAAGGGGATGACAGAGAATGAGATGGCTGGATGGCATCACTGACTCGATGGATGTGAGTCTCAGTGACCTCCGGGAGTTGGTGATGAACAGGGAGGCCTGGCATGCTGCGATTCATGGGGTCGCAAAGAGTCGGACACGACTGAGCGACTGATCTGATCTGATCTGGGTAAAAGACATGTTTTCCTCTCTGAGGGATAAGACCTCAAATTACACCCTAACTTTGGAGAAGGGTGGACTTCCCTAGTAGGCCAGACAGTAAAGAATCTGCCTGCAATACAGGAGACTTGGGTTCAATCTCTGGGTAGGGAAGATTACCCTGGAGAAGGGAATGGCTGCCCACTCCAGTATTCTTGCCTGGAGAGTTCCATGGGCTGAGCAGCGTGACTGGCTACAGTCCATGGGGTTGCAAACAGTCAGACACAACTGAGCCACTAACACTTTCACTTTCACTTTGGAGAAGAGCATGAGTGAAGGATGAGGGAGGGTGAGTATAAATGGATACAGATATAAGAGTCTGAGGCACAAAAGTTTCAAGTATGATTCTGCAATGGTCTTGGTCCAACCTGGAGCATTTTCTCGTTGCCAATAACTGCAGCTGCGTCACCGGTCCCCTGGCTGCCAGCTGCAGAGCCCAGTTCCCTCCATGAACACTGAGTGATGCCCACTTCATGCCAACCACTGAGGACACATCAATAATAGACATGGTCCCTGCCCATGGAACATAAGGATGAGGGGTGGGGGAGCAGAGCATAAACTCTAGAGGGGCTGAGACTGCTGAGTTGTGCTGAGAAGATGACAAGAATATTAGTCCCACTGTAAAACAATAAAAAGCCAGTCTAACTTCAAGATTATAACTTTTAATGAATCCATCAAAGAGCTGAGGTTTCAGAGCAGCTGTGTAGCCTGAAACCTACAAAAAGATGGGGCCTTCAGAGAAGAGATGTCAAAGGTGCCACACTCATTCATCTGTGGCATGGGTGGAAGACACAGCAGGTGTAAGAATTCAGCTACAATTTCAAACAACTCACTGGAGATTGAGTGTGGGCTAGTCCGGGTGTTGCAGACCCAAGAAAAACTGCAGACTCAAGAAGAGTTCTCGTCTAGACTCTTCTCCAAGAACCTGTCCCAGGTGCTCTCAAGAAAGTTGGGTCAGGTGAGACAGTAGGAGAAAAGCCCCTCAGTGGTGCAGTCATGGAGGTAGGGGAGCTGGTGATAGAAAACAGAGAGCCAATTCAGAACCTTCTGCCCTGAGGTTTAGCCACTGGCAGAGAAAGGCAAGTCTTGTCATGCCATTATAAGTTGGGGGAGGGTATAAGATGAAAACTTCTGCTTCTGAGGGGCAGGAAACCATCCTACGTCTAAAGGTTTAGAGGTCTCCTGTGCCCTCACACACCCCCGTGGGGCTGGGAGGGCGGCAGGAAATCTCTTTAGTTCAAGAACAGCATAAACTATGTGGCCTGCACCAACCTGATGAATCTCTTTCCAAATTGCCAGAATGGCATTAACAGCATCCCAGCCCTTTGGCAGAGCTGCTCTGCTTTCAGCCCAGCCGCACCAGCCTCGTGTGCAAAGTGACGTGAGGCTTTGGTGAAAGGCTCTCTCCAAGGCAATCAGAGGAGGCAGAAGGGAGATTCGGTGTTCCGCAGCTCCTTTCTCCTGAAAGGCAGCCCCATCAGAGAGCAGCAGAAAAGTCAACAGCAAAAGGCAATCTGACTTCCGGGCAACGTGAAGAATTCTTTAGTCAAATGGCTTCCAGGCTAATCAGACACCCCCACCTTCCAGCTTGGCAGATTGTATTTGAGAAAGCAGATGGAAACACAGAAGCTCTGCCAGCTTCGCCTCTGCCTTCTCTGGGAGGGGACAGGAGAGCTTTGACAAGTACTGAGGCTGCTGTGAAACTGAAGTCAGCACTGAGAAACTCAAGCCCCCAAAGTCTGTCTCTCCACAATTGAGCAATTCTCAGTTACATTTCAAGTTTTAGCTTTGATTTAACGGAATTCTTAACCTTAGGGAAAATTAATTTGAAATAATGGCGGAAAAGTTCTTTCCATTGTTTTCAATAAGATCACGTTAACTTCTTTTCCAGCTAAACAGTAATTTCTTGCTCCATCTTTTTTAAACCTTTTGGGAGCTCTCTGCTTGTAAACGAAATATTAGGCATCTCCAACTTCTTATGATCTCACCTGGAGATGATATGAGTCAGGAAATAAAAGAAATTACTCTGCTGATGAGAATAACAGGTACCTTTCAAGCCTCCAGACCCCTAACTATGCATGTGAAACAGCTGCAGCAGAACCAGCTAGATGTGTGGACAAGCAGCAAATTATTGATTAAACCAGATTTCTGTCATTTGATGACACATTTTCTTCTAATTTTCCTATTGCTTGAGCAAACCTCAGCATTTTACATGAACTCAAAGCCTACTGTGAATCTTTAAATCCTTAATAATAAATCCTAATCAATTTCTTTCACAGAAGAAAACCCAACGCTCTTAATATCTATGAGGCTGGGCAAGCACTGAAAGACTACCAGAAGCAGCTGAGAACATGGGCTTTGAATTCAGACACACCTAGGTTCAAGTCCTGGCTCAGCCATTAATTGACTGCTGTGATTTTTGGACAAATCTTGAATCTTGGTCACCTCACTTTGCAAATAAACAATTCCCATCTTACAAGCCCCTGTGCTGTGCTTAGTCGTGTCCAACTATTTTTGACCCCATGGACTGTAGCCCACCAGGCTCCTGTGTCCATGGGGATTCTCCAAGGCAAGAATATTGGAGGGGGTTGCCATGCCCTCCTCCAGGGGATCCTCCCAACCTAGGGATCAAACCCAGGTCTCCCACATTGCAGGCAGATTCTTTACCATCTGAGCCACCAGGGAAGCCCAAGACTGCTGGAGTTGGTAGCCTACGCATTCTCTTCGGGAATCTTCCCCAACCCAGGAATCGAACCAGGATCTCCTGCATTACAGGCAGATTCTTTACCATCTGAGCCACCAGGGAAGCCCAAGAATGCTGGAGTATGTAGCCTACCCTACTCTTTCTCTAGGGGATCTTCCCCACCCAGGAATCGAACCAGGATCTCCTGCATTACAGGCAGATTCTTTACCAGCTGAGCTATCAGGGAAGCCTTACAAGCACCTAATAGCAGCTACATGAAATTATGCAGCTGCAAGCATTCATCAGTGTTCCTGGACAGAATAAATGCTCAACCGCTGTAAGCTGTCATTGGAAGGAGAGAGGAACTACCACCAATGATGCTTCTTAGGGGGCCTGAGTCCATCTCCATAAAATAAGGCAGTCAGACCAGCTTATCTCCAAGGACCCCGCAGAGCTGACACATATGACCTGACTGCTGAGCCCCTGGCTTGGGATTCACTGAGCAAGTGATCCTAGTTCTCAAATTCTGATTTCCGTGGTAGGGGGTTTTTGCTGGAGCAATTAGGGTCTGGCTGTGAAAACACTGGAAAGCTGCCACCTCCATCTGAGCTGGCCTAGAGATGTAGGGAGTTCTCTATCAGTGAAGGCATCCACGGAGAGGCTTGACAACCACTTGCTGGGAAGAGGACAGAAAACAGAACAGGAGTCAAACTCCATGAAGTTTGGGGTCACCTCTGACACAGAGCTCCAATAATTGTCTAGGCATCAGTCTTTGCTATTAGAACCAAGTGGTCACCTAGAAAAGCTTTGAGTCAGTCAGCCTGTGTCTATTTGTCCATTCAGGCTTAGGGAAACATTTCTACCCACCAAACCCAAATCTGAGTCCCAGGGGCAGGAGGATGGTGGTGGACCAGACCAGATCTTTTCCAAATGAACCACTGTCTGTTACTGGTGTGCTAGCTGCCTCACCCAGGAATTCAAAATGGAATTCCAGGCCTGGGACAGGGACACTGGAAAAGGGGGCCAGCAGCTGAGTTTGATAGAAGCCGAATAAAGCCATGAAATGCTGGGTAAAAGCCACAGAGGGCTGGGAGCTTCAACCACAAAAGTGAGTCTCTCTCCTCAGAAATGCTAAGACTTGAACTTGCTTATTTTATTGCCTAATTCGGTTACTTATAAGTAATGGAACACCAAGTCCTGGGAGACAAGGAGGAACACCCACTGACACCATCCGCTGCTCCAGCCGAGGCCTTGGTTATCAGCATGCCAGCCCATAGGCCCTGACTCTGGCTGTGGCCCTGCCATCACATTTTACTTCTCTACCGTGGCCCCTGGGAAAATCTCAGCACCTCTGGACTCTGGTACCTGCCCCTGCCCACAATGCCTTTATGCAATTATGTTCTGTCCCTCACTCCTCCAAGCTCTCTGCAAAATTCCCTTCATGAGTTCTCACTGCAGTTACTTACCAATATCACCTCCTTTCTATTGATGAGAAGGCAGGCTTAGGAGGCTGAGGTGACTTGTTCAGGGTTGCACATGTGTTTTTTCCAGCTGCCATCAGTGGAGTTTTGAATACTGGGCAGAAACAGCAGAATAAATACTGACTTTGGAATTGATAGTCCTAGGTTCAAATCCTACTTATTAACTGTGTGATCTTAGACACATTACTTAACCTCTCTTTGCCTCTGATTTTCTGATTATTACATGGTGATGAAAAGAGAAATGAACTGACAATATTGCAGACAGGATTAAAATGAGATGATGGAGTGCAGAACTTGGCGCCTGGGCATGGAAGGCTATCAGTATCTTGGGTGCCTGCATCACTCAGATGCCCTGGGAACTGGCAGGGGAAAGAAGGACTTTACAAGAGGAAAGGATGAAGAGCACTGGCCTCCAGCTTCATCCTCTAGGCCAGCTGCTCCCTCTCCTCACTGCTGCTCCCTGCTCTCCCATCGGACTTCAGAAGGGTCGTTTGAGGTCCCACATCTGCCCACAATGAAGATTTTCAATCAAAAAGGAAAGCAAAGGAGGCTGAAGGTGGAAGTTTAGAGCTGCTAGTCTCCCAGAGAAGCAACAGTAAAAGACTTCCTATGATGGCTGCCTTCCTGACAAATGCCCTTGGCTTCTGTAGCTCCTGCCTCTGCCAAGAGCCAGTCTTGGCCTGGGTGATATATTTTCCCTGAAAAATGACCTGAGCATAGCCTTTCCAGGGATTAATAATGACTTCTGGGGAGGGTTGACAGCCCAGCCAGCGTTGCATATCACCCCCAAATCTGCCCCCTTGCAGGCAAGAAAGTCTCCATCTTCTCTGGGAGTAGGACTTCAAGACTGCAGGGCAGGACTTCTGTAACTGTCCTAAGCAAGTTTCTTGAATTTCAGGAGATCTCTGGGCCCACTGGACCCCTGGTGCTCACCCCAACAATAGCTGGTTGTTGGCATGGCCTAGACACTGTGCTGGTTCTGGGTGCAGGGGAGTTGGAGGGAGAGCTAAGATGGGTGATGATACAGGCTTCCGGTTTTCAGAAATCAACCCAGAGGCTGATCAGACAAGTGCACAAGTAGCCATGAGACAGGCCAGGGGGTTAGCAATGTCATTAAGAGCTGAGAAATGGGAAACATCCCTTCTAACTCTAGAGATCCATCACAGAAGATCTTGTGGAGAGAGCAAATTGGGGCTGGTAGAACTGGACCATGCTGGGATAGAAGGGAAAGGGTCTCCAGGTTGCAGGAACAAAGGGGCAGGAGTAGGCTGCGAAGGAGGACGTGGTCCAGCTTGCCTGAGGAGTAGGTGCCTGAAGGGAGTTTGAGAGAGATGATGTTCCATTACCCGAAGAGCCTGAATGCCAGGCTAAAGCCTGGGGCTCCGCAGCAGCTTATAGGGAGGAACTGGAGGTTGGGCTGCCCTGGATCAGAGGAGTACAGACCATCTGTGGATTCCGGTGAATTCAAGTCTTGATCACAGTCCTGAGTTACTAGGTGCTATCAGGTGACATGGGCTGAGCACACTGTTACCAGTGGGAGCAAATAGGCCTGTGGGAACCTGGGATTCTTGTGTGAAGCCAGGGCATGTATTCCTCCCCCCATCCCATCATGGTACCTTCCCCACCTCTCCAAGGTGGAGGGGGCCCTGCTTGTCTCCACCTGGTTAGGGACAGCTGCACCGGGTGGCATCCCCTGAGGGCTCAGAGCAAAAAGGACAAGTTCTGACCTGCTCCCTTCCTTCCCCAGTCAAGGGAAAAGTAAGCTGTGCTTTTTCATCCAGCTCCACTGACTGATTGACTTGTATAGGCCTCTGTGGCAGACAGTACCCTTGTGTCCTCAGCCACCAGATGCAAATGCTTAGTAACAGAAGGTTCTCTTTTGCAACAGGATTAGGTCAACGCTGGTGCTTCTCTCTCCAGCATCCCTGGGACCCATGCTCTGTCTAAACCCGAGGCGGAGGTGGCAGGAGACACGCGCCTGTTGGTGGTCAGAGGACCTGCTCACAGCAGAAGCTTCTCTGGGCTTGGTTAAGCAAAGCCTTTCCCAGATGGCATCATTTGGTCACCATTTGGAAGGGCAGCCTCTAAAGAGCACGCTGCTTCAGCTCTGCCTGCAGCATACCTGGCAAATATTGACACCAGCCTGAAGACAGTATCTACCACAGGCCAGAAGGGCGGAGGCTGCACAAACCACTTGAAACATGGCTCATAACTGTGCAGTCCTTGAGAGTTCCCTGTGCCCAGGCTCACAAGGGCAGGGCAGGCTGCCCTGGGGTCAGCAAAGGCCCGAATAGGTGGGTAGGTCTAACTGGGATGTGATAATTAGTTTATTTCAATTCAAGGATTTATTGAGTGCCTTCAAGAACTGGATCCTCCACTGAGCTCAGAGATAACCAGAAGGAGATCCTGCCTTCACAGGGTCATGGTTAATAGTTTAGGAGAAAGAGTGGCAAAGAGGATGATGACAAAGGCTTTTGTGCCCATGCTATCTCCTCTCTCTGAAATTCACTCATTTCTTCACCTAATTATCTCTTAATACTCTTCCTTCAGCTTTCAGCTCTTTGGGATTTCCTTGGTGAAGTCTTCCCTGCCCTCCACTCAGACAAATCCCCCGATCATATACCCACATTGCCCCATGTTCTGCTCCTCAGCGGCAATTGACACTGTTGAAATCTTAATTATCTCAGTGATTATTTTATTAACATTGTGTCAGCAAGACTGAAAGGTCCATTTCCTTCATCACTGTATACTGACTGCTTATCACTCTGCCTGAAATTTAAATAAATATTTCTTAGCTATAAAAGCACTACTATTTCTCAAATTAATGTAAATGCTGTTGTAATACAAATTCTTTTGAAAGTGTTAGAGCTTTGTGTAGCTTTTTGTAAATATGTATATTCTAATAAACTGATACTAAAAATAAAACTGATCTTGGCGAGGCAGCAGAGAACAGGGACATGAAGTGCATGAGATCTTTATTCCCTGCCCAGGAATTTAACCTGGGATAAAAACCAGGAATCCTAGCCACTAGAGCAGCAAGGGCTAGAAGCTAGAAGCTTTTGTCCCTAGATCTTTGCCCCAAGTGAAAAATGCATTTATCATGGAGGCAGAAACTGTAAATGCAGGTACAAAGATTATTACTAGAGACATAACACAACAAATTATGTTGTGTTTGTCCTCTGAAATGGGAGGGAGAGGACACAGAGAAATGGTTTGTTAAGATACAAGGCAGAGAGTGCACATCAGGTGAGAAAGGATGTGGGTGTCCCCTCTGATGAGGAGGAGCGCAGTAAAAGGTAGTTAAGTCATTTATATAGGTCAGTTCTTCTCAGTCTTTATCTTCCTTCAGGTCAATTATCTGGTTCCTTTTTCCATGCTTGAGCTACCCTGGAACCCTTCCCTGGGTGTGTGCACACCTCTCAGCCAAGATGGATCTCAAAGTGAAGGCTTTTGGGAGGAGCAAGAATTATTATGGCTGGAGTTATCCCTTGACTTATGACCCACAAGGATTCTTTCTGTGCATGTGTAGTCTCTTCCTTGTCCCAAAAAGTCGAGGGAGGAGGGAGTGGAGGTTCCTTAATTCTTTACTCAAACAGGGTTTTGCCCCTCTTTGTTCTTGCCATGACTATTCCCTTGACTATTGCCATGACTATTACCTTAAAGAGTTTACAAGAGATAAACAATGGCTACTTACCCTGTTTCTGTTGTTAATTCCATTTCAGAGGACAAACAGGAGGCTGATTGTAAATGCCTTAACTGGAGCCCACCTATCTCTGGTCTCAGGATATGCTAACAGTTGTAAGTATCCAGCCTGAAGCCCACTTCTTCGTGCCCCATGAAATGTAAACAGGAGGTCAGTTGTAAACATCTAATCTGGAGCCCATCTATCTCCTGCATCAGAGCTACAATCACAAGGGGACGAGCCTCAAACTGGAGATGATAGAAGACCCTAGCGCAGGGACAAGCCGCCCATGTGCCTGTGGTCCCATAGAGAGGGAAGAGTTTGGTGCAAAATTACCTATTCTCTGCCTGACTACACTTTTCCTCTGATCTGTCTGTATTCCCATCTCTCTGCCTCATTTCTGTTTGCCCAGCCCTCTCTTTCCCCAAGTTTGGACTTGAGGACAACCAGAACCGCCCCCACTGGGTTATCAGCATTGTTCTAATGAACCGGCACCATTGGCATAAAGTACCCATTTGACCCCCACATGAGCCCGATCATCCTTGTATCAATAGATTTGGGCTGGAGTCACTCTTTCTTTGTTCTGGGCTAGAACAGTAAAACAGGGAAGACTCAAGATGGTTTACTGACCAGTCTCTTCATTTGAAGGGCAGAGCAATTATAGCCAGGGAGGGGCCTGAATTGTTAGGTTACTCCCAGTACAGAGTATGGGGTCTCCTGACTCCCCTCCTGGCCTCTCTCAATTCTATCTGAAAAGACACTTGTCAAACCCTCATTGAATTTCAGTTTCCACAGTACTCGAGGTCTCTGGTCAATTTAATTTGGGACTTTGTGCAAGTTTCCATCTGAAGAAATAAATACCTATTTACTGTCATTCTTCTCATTTGAGTACGTTACTGTTTTGACAGCAGCTGGGAAAGAAAATTCTGACCCCACAACTGTCTTTGCACTTACACAGCCTTTTAATTCTCCTGTACACTTTCCCCATAATCCACCATGTAACTTTCCCTCTGGAGGGGAACTTGGTCCTGTCAGGTCCTGCTTTCAATCTTGAACGTCCCATCTTTATCATTTGCAGAAAAGGCAGAGAATGATCTGACTCCTTGATTGAGATCAAATGAGTGGGCATTTCAGGATTGCGGGTGGTAGTAGGAGAAGAGCTGGAGGAAGGAAGGGTGGAAGAAGAAGAATCAAGCAGAACGGAGAGGGTCCACACTAGAGTGGCTCCATCACTCTAGGTCTCAGGCCAGCAAGCCAGGATCTGCAGGGCTCTCCCGGCAGCCTGGGCTTTGAGGAGTGGGGCCTTTTGGGCCAGATGACTGGCCCAGGGGCCATGCTTCCCTGGAACCTCAGCAAGGCTGGGAAGATATGTGAGGAGCAGTGCTGGTCTAAGGGGAAAGGGAAGTTGGCCTGAAATCCGGCTGGAAACTCTCATTCTAACCACTTCTCGCCTCCCCACACCCTCACTTTCCATAATTTCTCATTCATCTATTTTCTCACATGCCTTTTGATTTTCTAGTCTCTCTCATCAATCACCTCTTCTATTTATTTCAACTCCATCTATAACTCATATTTATCCCTTTTTCTCTCTTGACATCCATCTCTATTTATGGGTCTATGGTGCTGAAATCCAAACAGATAACAAATGGCCCCAATTCAGAGCAGCGGCCTTCTGCCAAGTTTCTTCTTGGCCTCTGAGGTGACCTCTAACAGGGCCCGTATCCTATCTATTTGTATTGTCTCATCTCACCATCTCAGTGGCATTTGATTTTTCACGGTGAATTTGTCTTGTTTCCTCTGTTGTCTTGTGAGTATCCTAAGGAACAGGCCACAGCCTGTGGAGCACACTCTCCTCGTAGCCCCTGCTGCAGTGTGGGTCATGAAATGGGTGTGGAGAGGTTGCTCTCCACACGCGCCCCTCCCCCTACGCCCACGGGCTTCCAGCTTTCAGTGCCCAGTGGAATCCCTTCAGCTTGATGATGGCACAGCCAAAGGAGGCCTGAGCAGTCTTTCAGTTCAGTTCAGTCACTCAGTTGCATCCGACTCTTTGCAACCCCATGAATCGCAGCACGCCAGGCCTCCCTGTCCATCACCAACTCCCGGAGTTCACTCAAACTCATGTCCATCAAGTTGGTGATGCCATCCAGCCATCTCATCCTCTGTTGTCCCTTTCTTATGCCCCCAATCCCTCCCAGCATCAGGGTCTTTTCCAATGAGTCAACTCTTATGAGGTGGCCAAAGTATGGGAGTTTCAGCTTTAGCATCAGTCCTTCCAAAGAAATCCCAGGGCTGATCTCCTTTAGAATGGACTGTTTGGATCTCCTTGCAGTCCAAGGGACTCTCAAGAGTCTTCTCCAACACCAACACCACAGTTCAAAGCATCAATTCTTTGGCACTCAGCTTTCGTCGCAGTCCAACTCTCACATCCATACATGACCATTGGAAAAACCATAGCCTCGACTAGACGGACCTTTGTTGGCAAAGAAATGTTTTTGCTTTTTAATATGCTGTCTAGGTTGGTCATAACTTTGCTTCCAAGGAGTAAGCATCTTTTAATTTCATGGCTGCAATCACCATCTGCAGTGATTTTGGAGCCCAGAAAAATAAAGTCTGACACTGTTTCCACTGTTTCCCCATCTATCTGCCATGAAGTGATGGGACCAGATGCCATGATCTTCATTTTCTGAATGTTGAGCTTTAAGCCAACTTTTTCACTCTTCTCTTTCACTTTCATCATGAAGCTTTTTAGTTCCTCTTCACTTTCTGCCATAAGGGTGGTGTCATCTGCATATCTGAGGTTATTGATATTTCTCCTGGCAATCTTGATTCCAGCTTGTGCTTCTTCCAGCCCACCGTTTCTCAGTCTTTACACCCTATCAATATCCATTGTTTACCTCAAATAAATATACTTTAAGTAAAAAGAACATCTATTTGGCAAGTATCAGTTCAGTTCAGTCGCTCAGTCGTGTCCAACTCTTTGCGACCCCATTTACTGCAGCACGCCAGGCTTCCCTGTCCATCACCAATTCCCAGAGTACAATTCCCAGAGTTTACTCTAACTCATGTTCATCAAGTCGGTGATGCCATCCAACTATCTCATCCTCTGTCATCCCCTTCTCCTGCCTTCACCCTTTCCCAGCATCAGGGTCTTTTCCAGTGAGTCTGTTTTTTGCATCAGGTGGCCAAAGTATTGGAGTTTCGGCTTCAACATCAGTCCTTCCAATGAATATTCAGGACTGATTTCCTTTAGGATGGACTTGTTGGATCTCCTTGCTTTCCAAGGGACTCTCAAGAGTCTTCAACACTACAGTTCAAAAGCATCCATACATGACTACTGGAAAAATCATAGTTTTGACTAGATGGATCTTTGTTTGCAAAGTAATGTCTCTGCTTTTTAATATGCTGTCCAGGTTGGTCATAGCTTTTCTTCCAAGGAGCAAGCGTCTTTTAATTTCATTGACAAGTCTCAGTTCGAGACAAATCACTAGACATTCATGATGGTTTTCCACCCCAAGTCTTTCCAACATAGAAATTCTGGACAGGCCTCTGGTCTAGGAATTGCCTTCCCCCCCAATACTTCTATTAGTCATGCTATTTATGTATTCACCAAAAAAAAAAAAAAAATTTTTGAGTTATGATTAAGTGTCAGGCAGCACTTAGCTAGGAGCCGGTAAAACAGAGATGACCATACAGGCCTTGTCCTCAAGGAGGGGATGGCCTAGCAAAGCAGAATGACAGGGGCACAGACACACTTCAGTAGATATTCATTTAAACATGTATTTTAGTGAGTACACACTGTGTGTCTGGGACTGTGACAGGTGCTGGGTGACAGCAGGGAACAACAGAATATTACATTAATAGAAAAGAACCCTGGTAGAAGTACTTACCATGTAAACCAATTGACGTGGATATAGGGAGCATTCCTCATTGTCTATTGAAAACATTTGTGAGCTATTTTGTTTAACAAACACTTAGTATGTGTGTGATGCTATTTTGTGTTTCTAGCCTAATGATTATTCTAGACCATCACCTAATTTCGATATGTAATGCTTGCTGATTTTATTATATATAATTAACCAATGTGCTTTGAATCATGAGTTTTTAATATGCTCTACATTTGTTAGTCCTTAGAAATCTTGAAGAAGAAACTCTCATGTTTATATAATATGATGATGTGGAAATAAATATCCTGCAAATATAAGAGAGGTGGATGAAAAGACTATTCCTCTGTCTTGGTCCAGGGGGCTCTTGCTGGGTCCTATCCTTTGGAGATGCTAGAATAAACCTCATTAGTCCAGCAGGCCTCCATCCAGGAAGATTAAGGGGTGACCAGATAAGACCCCCTGGTAGATGAGATGTCCAGTCTCTTCCCTCCTCATGCTCATTCTTGACATCTCCTGACAAAATGACTGACCTGGGTAAGTCTAGGTGCCGAGCTCCCACCTGTCCCTGCACAGAGGAGGGCTGTCAGACGTCTTCCTGGAGTATCTGCCTGACGAGAAGGAAGCAGCGCCTGTCTCCCTCACCCTCATTGATCTGGGTCAACCCCAGCTGCTCTGAGCTCAGATCAACCCCAGCTGATCAGCGCTCAGATATGTGAGAACAGCCTTTCTTTCTGCACCAGGAAAGAAGCCCCATGGGGGTCAGTTTGCTGTGTCCCATGTGGGTGTGCACCCTGCAGTGGTGGTTAGGCTTTCTTTAGCCTCTCTCTTTCTCTCTCTCAGATAGTTTGGTTTGGATTCTCATGACACTCACAATCAATATACCCCCTGATTCTCAGGGCAGCCAAGAGAGCCACACAGGAAGAAGGGTGAGCTACACCATGCTGGATGGGGAGGGGGCTGAGGTTGGCCTTGGTCCCTCGTCACAGGTGGTTTAGTTGCTAAGTCATGTCTGATTCTTGCGACCCTATGGACTGTAGCCCACCAGGCTCTTCTGTCTTTGGGATATCCCAGGCAAAAACACTAGAATGGGTCACCATTTCCTTCTCCAGGGGATCTTCCTGACGCAGGGATCGAGCCCGCATCTCCTGTGGCAGGTGGATTCTTTACCACCGAGCTACCTGGGAAGCCCTTTGGAACTCAGCTACTCACAGTTAAATGCTTTAGAAGGGAAAAAAACATCACATCATCTACTCATCTATGATGTTTGCTCTAAAGCAGAGCATATGGGGTGTAGGTATCTGGCTCTGTGGCAGGTCATGTCCTTGCAAGGACTGTGGTGTGATTATGTGGAATCTGCCTTTATAAATGGCTCGTGGTCATGGCCCTGGGAGAGCACGGCGTCTGCCTGGGTGTCTGGGCTGGAGAATCCATCAGGGCTGTGCCATGACGCCCGTGGCTGAGAATGCGCCATCACGTCATGGCCCTGGGTACCCTCTATGCTGCCTGCTAGGCGGCTGGCCAGAAGGTCACTGGCTGAGCTGGAAATCTGCATGTCCCAGGGGTGCTGAGTGGGAAAGCTGCTATATGCTGGCTTGCCCCTTTGGGGACTGCTAGTGGCCAAGAGATTCAGAGGTCTTAGTTCACAGTAATTTTCCCAGCCTCCTAACGCTCCTAGGAAGACGTATTCTAGATCACATTGTCTCTCTCCTGGCAGCTGGCCTTCTCTCCTGTTTGATCCCTGACTCACAGTGTGACCCAGATAATCCTCAGTATCCAGCTGGCAAAGTGGGAAAGAGGGCACCCTATCCTTGACGTTGTGGTCCCCACAGTAGGAATGAAATGGAGGGCTCAGGACTTGGAATCCCCCGGCTTTGGGACAAGACTCTGAGCTCAGTACACAGGTCCAATCTCTGCTCCCAAAGATTCCCAGAGGAATCTCGGGATGGAGGGATCTCATGGGCATCTGGTTTGTTCTCTCTCACAAGCCGTCCAGTGGCCTCTCTAATGACATCTGCCATTTATTCAATACTTACTAAATGCCAGGCACTGCTCTGGCTGGTTCTTGTAGGAAGTGTTTCACTTGTAATGACACGATAAGCTAGCAATTATTAATCCTGCTTTCAGAGGAGGGAAATAGGGACTCAGAGAGGTTAAGGTATTTGCCATGCTTACTGCCACACTGTCACTAAAAGGCATTGACAAGTGTTAGGCTCCATAGCTATCTGATTCCAAATTCCATGTTTTCTTTTTTGTGTGTGCTGTCTCTCTATGCAGTTCCCCAAAATATTGGTCTGGAATACAAACTAACAATTTAGTTATATGGCTCTTTTTAGTTCTTCCAGTGGATTCTCTTATCACTATCAGTAATCTGCTTTAAAATCTGTGTTGATTTCTCCACATCTGTCTTTCAATTTTATTATATCAGATCAGATCAGATCAGTCACTCAGTCATGTCTGACCCTTTGCGACCCCATGAACCGCAGCATGCCAGGCCTCCCTGTCCATCACCAACTCCCGGAGGTCACTCAGACTCACATCCATCGAGTCAGTGATGCCATCCAGCCATCTCATCCTCTGTCGTCCCCTTCTCCTCCTGCCCCTCAATCCCTCCCAGCATCAGAGTCTTTTCCAATGAGTCAACTCTTTGCATGAGGTGGCCAAAATACTGGAGTTTCAGCTTTAGCATCATTCCTTCCAAGGAAATCCCAGGGCTGATCTCCTTCAGAATGGACTGGTTGGATCTCCTTGCAGTCCAAGGGACTCTCAAGAGTCTTCTCCAACACCACAGTTCAAAAGCATCAATTCTTCGGCGCTCAGCCTTCTTCACAGTCCAGCTCTCACATCCATACATGACCACAGGAAAGACCATAGCCTTGACTAGGCGAACCTTTGTTGGCAAAGTAATGTCTCTGCTTTTGAATATGCTATCTAGGTCGGTCATAACTTTCCTTCCAAGGAGTAAGCGTCTTTTCATTTCATGGCTGCAGTCACCATCTCCAGTGATTTTGGAGCCCAGAAAAATAAAGTCTGACACTGTTTCCACTGTTTCCCCATCTATTTCCCATGAAGTGATGGGACCAGATGCCATGATCTTCGTTTTCTGAATGTTGAGCTTTAAGCCAACCTTTTCACTCTCCACTTTCACTTTCATCAAGAGGCTTTTGAGTTCCTCTTCACTTTTTGCCATAAGGGTGGTGTCATCTGCGTATCTGAGGTTATTGATATTTCTCCCAGCAATCTTGATTCCAACTTGTGTTTCTTCCAGTCCAGCGTTTCTCAGGATGTACTCTGCATATAAGTTAAACAAGCAGGGTGACAATATACAGCCTTGACGTACTCCTTTTCCTATTTGGAACCAGTCTGTTGTTCCATGTCCAGTTCTAACTGTTGTTTCCTGACCTGCATACAAATTTCTCAAGAGGCAGATTAGAATAGACAGTCTCAAAGGTTTTCCTTTTGTAACTGTGGTTCATGAACCAGCAGTATCAGCATCACCTGGGAACTTGTTAAAACTGCAGAATCTTGGGACTCTTCCCAGACGTTCTGAATCAGAATCTGCATTTAAACAAGATCAGCAGTGATTTAAAATTAAGTTAAAGTTTGAGGAGAATTGCTTTATGTGTGAGCCTAAGGCAGAGTATTGTATCTGGGTGTGACTCAAGAGTCTAACACATTGAACTTGAAGCCCAACTCTGTCACTTAACTAGTTCATGAGCACATTGATGTTAGAGCAATGTGGCTTTAGAGCATTTAGCACAGTGCCTGGCTGGTGGCAGAAGTTGAAGAAATGCTATTCCCTTCCTCATTTACTTCTTCAAATAGTCTTTCCCAGGTTTGAGATTCTTTGGCAGGAATATTTCTCCTGTGCCTCTCCATTTCTCTCCTGTCTGAAAAGCATCTGATTAATCACACTCTTTGATCTTTCCCTTTTCTGGTCCTATCAGAGCTGCACCATCAAGTCACTCTTCCTTGCACTGTCTTAAATGATGGTTCCTGGTCTCCCTTGTAAAATTTAATAGCAAAATGCTTTTGATATGCAAGCTTCTTTGAAGTCAACCCAATCTATATTCCAAAGTTAAAAAGCTGTTCTGCACCATGGCTCTTTCTTATATGAACCTGGAGTGTCAGTTGAAAAGACAGCTGCACTCTCTGCTCTACTAGTTCCATTTTCCCTGGTTCCATTAGGAGTTTTCTAGAGAAATATGGGAAATTGTCAGAAGATGAGGACCCTGCATCCTGTCGTTAGGATTCATGTCAAGGGCACTTTTTATTCACCACCAACTTTATGGAGTTCATGACACTCCACAGGACTTTCTAATTTTTCCTCACTATTCAACCCCCACCATCACCACCCAAAGCCTAGGTTAGAGGTAGGGATGTCTGTCTGTTCCACAAACAAGGAAACAAATGCAGAGAGGCTGGGACAATTCCCAGAGAACACACACCCACAGTCTCGATCCTACGTCTTCTTAACCAGATGCAGTGTCCCAAGAAAACTAGAGGAAATCCTGCCTCCAGTAGCTACTAACCATCAAATCTGGAGTTAATTAACCAGCCAGCATCCCTTCCCCAAAGAGTCAGGCACTTTAGAAATCACTATCTGTAGTTGGTTAAAGCAAACTATCAGGCGCCCCCCACCCCCACCCCAGGAAAAGCTATTACCCTCTCCCTCCATCTCTCTCTCTCCCCCTCTGCTCTCCTCCTTGCACTACCTCAGGGACATGCCCTTTCTCAGCCCATGCACCTGAGAGCCTGGCTCATAGAGGGGGAACCAGAGCCCAGGGATGCTGAAAAGCTTTATGCACATGTATGCTCATCTCAGGTCTGCTCTCTGTTTACCTCTGTCTCTGTCTTTCTCCTGTATACACACACAGGAATACCCTAGAACTTCTCTCCGTGGCTCTTGGGTGGGACTAGAGGGCTTCCCTATTGGCAGAAGTGAAATTACAAGAAGCCATTGCACTGCTGTATTGGAGCCATGTTCTTAAGACTTGCATGGTCATACACATCTCCTGGGAAATAAATGTCAAATTCTGATTCAGTAGGTCTGGGTGGGATCTGAGATTGTGCATTTTGAATAAGCTCCCTGGTGATGCTGAAGCTTCAGGTCTACGAGCCACACTTTTCATGGCTGCTGCTGCTGCTGCTGCTAAGTCACTTCAGTCGTGTCCGACTCTGTGTGACCCCATAGACGCCAACCCACCAGGCTCCCCCATCCCTGGGATTCTCCAGGCAAGAACACTGGAGTGGGTTGCCATTTCCTTCTCCAATGCATGAAAGTGAAAAGTGAAAGTGAAGTCACTCAGTCGTGCCCGACTCTTAGTGACCCCATGGACTGCAGCCTACCATGCTTCTCCATCCATGGGATTTTCCAGGCAAGAGTACTGGAGTGGGGTGCCATTGCCTTCTCCGACTTTTCATGGCAAGAGATCTAAATGACTGCCCCATCTTCTGGGGAGTCTGAGGGGACTGCTGGACCAGGCAGAAGTAGACAGGGATGGAGGGTCTGCAGGGGTGCTGCCTGCTGAGGATGGACACCCAGTGGGCCTGTGTCCTCTCATGATTCTGCCACTAAGTCTAACTGGTCAATTTCAAAGACAGTTACTCAAGGAATGGTATTAATATTATTCATTCAATAGACCATATCAGTGAGTCAAAGGAAAAACCACATGCACATATCAATGTGTAATATTAAGATATTTGATAAAATTCACATCAATTTCTGAAAAAGAAAAAAAATTCCCTTTGTATGATAAAGATATTTTTCTTCAACCAGCTTCTCGCATAATACTTAAAGCCAAGACCCTTAGAAGCAATCTTATTAAATCAAGGCCAAGAATGTCAACTATTGTCAGTACTAATTAACATTCATTTAAAATTGGGGGCCAAGGCATATGAACGAGAGATTAGAAGTGCAGCCATAGAAAAGAGACAGTTACCATAATTTGCAGATTGTGTAATTGTTGACTCAGAAATCCAAGATTCAGCTGAAAATTTTTAACATTAATAAGAAGGCTCAAAAATGTGGTGCATGTAAAGGAAACACAAAAAGTCATAACTTTCATACATACATAGCCAACAATTAGGAACTACTTGGAGGAAAGTTCCTTTCCGTATGACAACAAACATGAGAAATATGTAGAAACCAACTTAATAATGAATGTGCAAGCCATCAGTAAAACATAAAACATACAAAGAGCTGTAAATGACTTGGATACATGGTGAAACATACCTTGGTCCTCAATGAGAAGATTAAATATTCCTTCACTGTTGATCATATCTAGGGTGAAGCATAAAAACGCTGACATGAAGTGCTGAATGTATGTGTAGCTTGTTGGTGGAGGGCTTTACTGTAAGGTAATCTGGCCAGGATACTTCACGCAAAGTTCCTGATTTGTTATCTTTAGGGATTTGCTGTTGGCCAGGCCCTGGAGAAGATTTACCAGCCTCCAGCCTAGAGTGTATTCACTTGGCTGCCCATGTTCTGGAAGCTGGGTGTCTCAACAGACATCATCTAATAGCTCAGATGGTAAAGAATATGCCTGCCATGGAGGAGACCCAGATTCAATCCCTGGGTTGGGAAAATCCCCTGGAGAAGACAATGGCAACCCACTCCAGTATTATTGCCTGAATAATTATAACAATGGACAATAACAGTATTATTTTCCATTGGATTCCCATGGACAAAGGGGCCTGGCGGGCTACAGTCCATGTGGTCACAAAGAGTCGGACACGACTGGGTGACTAACACTATCCTACACTAAACTTTCACAAACTCTTCCTGTCTTCAGTTTAGCACCCTTGCCATCATCAGGGCTAGGGTGCCCCAATCCAGCACCTGCTGTGTTTCCCTTTCCTGAGGTAGAACAGCAGGCTCAGAAAGGGTACAGAATATATCTCTTCGTGGAGTGGCAGGAGATGGTCTTAGGATCTATCTGCTTTTTAAATCAACTTGCAACCAGTCCTCCTCTTTTGAATGCTACTTTGCTCTCACTTACAGACCAGGTGCCCTGTTCCAGATTATCACACAGAAACAACCCCAAATTGGGTTGTTTTGCAAATTTCCCCACTTTTGCCTTAGTATTCACTTCTAATGTATCTGCTTCTAACTGCTGCTCAGCTTCCAAATTTTGTTGCTGTTGTTTCCTCTCCTTGTTGTTTATGCATTTTTGCTTTAAAAAAAATCCCATATGTCATTTTGAATGTTACCAGATAGCAATCAACTCAGGAGCCCAGATACGAAAAAAAAAAAAAACCACCTCTAGTATTGACTGCATATGTTACAGTGCAAATCCATTTCCAAGAAAATGGCGGGGGATCTGAGGAGAAGAGCACCCAGTTTAGGGCATAAGGGAGTGAGGCATGGGATTCCTTTCTCTTAAAATATCTTTTTAGAAATAAATTGGTTTATCTCTTTCATGTAGCAACTTAGTGCTAAGTATCAGAAGCCTTGAAAGGATTCAAAGTCTTCAACTCAGTAATCCCACCATCTGAATCTATCCTAACAAACAATTGAAACTCTGAAGAGGTACAAACTATTAGGTATAAAATAAGCTGCAAGGGTATATTGTAGAATTTGGGGAATATAGCCAATATTTTATAATAACTATAAATGGGGTATAACCATTACAAACTGTGAATCACCATATTGCACACCTGTAATTTATATTTATATAATATTGTACAACTATACTACAATTAAAATAATAATAATAAATAAAATAAAAGCTTGAGTAAACTTTACAAAGATGTTCATCAAACCATATTTATGATCACGAAAAAGTGGAGATAATTTAAATGTTCAACAGTACGGGAATGTTCAAGGAGCTTACAAAACATCAACTTGGTGAATTATATGACACAGTCATTTTAAAAAAGGTTTATTGAGAGTAATAATGGAAAATATTTACACTAAACAAAAAAATCAAGATAAAATTAAATATGATTGTCTTCAAAAATACGTAAAATAAAAATTTTTTAACTTTTTCCAGGAAAGGAGTGAAAAGAAATATCCCGAAATGTTAACACTGGGTAAAGTTCCACTTTTCTGCTTCTTTCTACTTTTCTATAATGAGCAACTATTTTCTTTAATAACAGCTTTATTGAGATATAATTCACCTACCACAAAATTCACTCATTAGAAGTATACAACTTGATGATTTTTAGCTATTCACAGGTATGTATACCCAACAACACAGTCAATTTTAGGACATTTTCATCATATCAAAAAAAAAAATGTACACTTAAGCTATCACTCTCCAACCCCTACTTTCAGCCCTAAGCAGCCAGAAATCTGCTTCTTCTGTATAGATTTGCCTATTCTGGACTGGAA
The DNA here is from genome assembly GCA_935064755.1 of Tragelaphus eurycerus. NCBI lineage: Eukaryota > Metazoa > Chordata > Mammalia > Artiodactyla > Bovidae > Tragelaphus > Tragelaphus eurycerus. The sequence continues at coordinate 25,224,111 of CAKXYN010000018.1, read as the reverse complement.
TCAATATAATGTGTGGTCTTTTGTGATTGGCTTCTTTCATTTAACATAATGTTTTTAAGGTACACCCAAGTTGTAACATGAATCAGCACTTCATTTCTTTTTATGGCTGAATACTAGTCCATGTATAGATGTATCTTATTTTATCAATTCATCAGTTGAAAGACATTTTTGGATTGTTTCTACCTTTTGACTACTATGAATAACGATGCTATAAACATTCATATACAAGTTTTCACATGGACATATGTTTTCATTCCTCTTGGGTATATGCCTAAGGAATAGAATTGCTGGGTCCTATAGTAACCCTATGTGTAACCACTTGAGGAAATGTCAGTCCGTTTTCCAAAATGACTGCCCAATTTTACATTCCCACTAGTAATGTATCAGAGTTCCAGTTTCTCCACATTCTCACCAACACTTGGTATTACCTGTCTTTTTAATTATAGTCATCCCAGTGAGCTCAAATTCGTGGTTTAGATTTTCTTTTTCCTAACGGCTAATTACATTGACCATCTTTTCGTGCTTATTGGCCATTTGGATATCTTTTTTTGGGGGGTGTCTGTTTAGGTCCTTTGCCTACCTTTGCTTTGTATTGTCTTCTTATTCTTAAGTTGTATTTCCTCCTGCTTTGATGTTATTTTCCACTCGACATTTTTTGTAGACATTCCTTTGATCTCTCGACAAATCAGTCATCCTAGGTCAAATTTCCACATGCTTTCCAGGTATTTTTCTTTTAAAACATCATTCTCCAGGCAGGAACTAACTGTGGAGGACATTTGTCTGGTAATTGCTGTTGTTTTGACGGCCTGGCAACTGGAACACTTCCCCCATGCTTGTGAATTTACCACCTTATGAGTCACGATAGGAAGCAGAGCCCTCTTCCACTGTGGAGCCAAGAAGGCTAGATTTGTGTTTTTCCAGCCTCCCTTGTAGCATGGACAGGAGTACATGATTTGGACTCGGCCAATCAGATTCAAGTGTCCCAGACATGAGCCAGGATGTGATGATGAAAAACAATAGGGTCAACATAAAAAACATTCTGGTGATGGCAGAATCTGTGGCTGTGATCACCAGTGCTGGGGGAGGGAGGCAGCAGTAGAAGCGCAGCCAACAGTCATGCATGCTCAGCATCCTGGGGTGGTGACGGTGGTGGGCCAGGAGGGATGCCAGCTGAAGCTCTGTGTTTCCCAGCAGATGTGACAAGAGCATCTTCCCCAGCCTGGTTCTGGGCTGCAGTTTGGCTGTGAAACTGAGCACTGCTTGTCTTCTCTGTTCTGGCCTACTTTTTAAGCTCAGAAGTCTCTTTTTTGGATAAAATTAACAAAATGGCATTCCACTGTTGCAATAAAGAAGCTTGATTAATAACTACTAAATGCTGAGTGTGAAGGCCATGGATTAACAGCTCAGCATCTCAGGTCTGGCCAGGACACAAGTGGCCCCAGTCATCCAGATAGCACCATGAATCTCCCCCTCAAGGGCCTTGAATCTTCTCCAATTCCTCAGACACAGCAATCTAATAAAACCCTTGCTTAGCCCATTACTGCACACCATAAGCCTGTGTTGTCCAAGCTCTTAGATTCTTTACACTGAAGCAACTCCCTATCCCCAGCCAGGAAAAGCCTCCTTACCCAGAAAAAATATTTATAAAACTTCTAACCACTGCCAACACTCACTAAGAAAAAATGTCAACAATGATTAAGCATGTCTTATTCTGTACTCAAGTAGTTGTATGAATTGGCAGGCAAAACTGTAACTAATAGTCAAATTAATCAATGAGTATGTATTTTGTTTTTAGAAATGGACCAGTTTAGCAAATGCTCTAGAACTGACAAATCATCCTCTTTTACCCAACAGCTGCACCCCAGCCACCCCACTCCTGTACACATAGCTAACATTTTGTGATCATTTGCAAAATGAACAAACAGGACAGTTTTTTGCATCCACTATCAAGATTCTAACAAGGCCTGAGCATGACTCTGTCCTTTGGAGATGCACCATAAAGTTGGATTTTGCTTGCTCCAGGACCCCCACTCATCCTACGCCCCCTCACAGGTGCTCTCAGGGCCCCTCTTAGCAGGCTAGCAGTTGGCACAACTCCACACATTCTCTTCCAAGATCAGTTGCTATAAATGGGTGCCACTGTCTCACTCACCTCCTTTTCACTCTGGCCCTTTCTGGCACCTGGTCATCTTGCCCAGATTCAGGTCCTCAACACCTTTGCAAATAATCTCCCAAGCATCCCCTGGGAGTCTTAAGCATCAACCCTTTTCTTCCTGAGAAGGAAAAAGATTTTCAAGGCTTCTAAACCCTTCAAAGTGGCTCCAAAAATGTCTTCTGCAGTAAATTTGTCCAACAATATCCTTTGGAAGTTAAACAACAAATTCACTTCAGCCAAGCTGACACTGTGCACATTCACCTTGGCAGCTGCAATAACACCAGGACCATTCAGGGCCTGGGTCCCAGCTCCACTCTCTAAACAGTGTCTGCTCTCATCCCCAGGACTCTGACTTAAACTCCAGCCCTCCCATCTCCATTCAAAAGGTGAGCCTAGGTCAACCCAGCAGATGCCAGTTCACAGAAGGCTAAGCAACCGATTCACTGGCAGCCAATTTGCAGAACTGAACTTGCCAAGCAAACCTTTCGCCAAATTAATCTAATTTGACTTATTGGAATATTCAATAGGAATATTTAGCATCACTCATGGGAATGTTAGATTTTAGTAACTGATGATAAGGACATAGAAAAGCATATTCCAATGGCAACAATCAAATATCTGCTTCTCTATTGGGATTTTTTAGTAGTCACGGACATTTTGGATGATGTTTATGTTAACATCAACTTCTTTCAAAGGCTCTTAAATTTGAATTATCATCCACTGGATGGATCCATCTCTAGAACCGGTCAGAGCCTCAAGCCAGAACATATGTCCTCATGCCTCATCTCCATGGGTCTGCCTTTTCAGCACCTGTGCCCCCTGCGTCTGTCAAGGTGGAGGGGGTGGCTTGGCAACAGTTGTCCAATATCGCTGGCTCTGGGAGGGCCCAGTGGTCTTCACTGATGGGAAAGAAAACTCAAGATGCTGGGCCATAGCTGGGTCCTGCCTACCAGCTGGTAGAGCTAGTGCCTCCCCTTTAGGGGAACAGGGGTTGAAGGATATGGTAACTTACAAGACCCTTCCATTGCCACCTTCCACTGGAGAGGCTGGAACTAGTCAATACAGTAAATCTCCTACATATAAACGAGTTCCTATTTTTGAGAGCACATTCATAAGTCCAATTTATTCTTAAGTCTGACAAAGTCAGCCTAGGTACTCAACTAACACAATCAGCTATATAGTACTATACTGGAATAGGTTCATAATACTTTTCACACAAATAATACATAAAAACCAAATACATACCAAAATGAAGAAAACATTTTTAATCTTACAGTTCAGTACCTTGCAAAGTATAGTAGTACCGTGCAACAGCTGGCTTACAGGGGCTAGCATGAGTGAACAGGCAAGAAGTGTCACTGACTGGAGGAGGGAGAGGAGGTGGGAAATGGTAGAGCTGAAGGATCGTCAGCAATAGGAGACAGAGGACAAACTGCAATTTCCTTCATGCCTGAGGCTGATGGAACACAAGTCCCCATCTTTGAAAGTTCACAACTTGAAAATTCATATGTAGGGGACTTACTGTACTTCCTTTCCCAGCTGCCCTTTCATCCAGGGGTGGCCATGCGACCAGCCCTGCTCTCAGTAGACAACCACACAGAGATCTCGGAGGGGGTTCTGTATAGTGATATTCAGGAGTTGGTGGCAGTGAGAGCATCCTCCGTGGATACAGAAAGAAGGTGGAGTGCGTTGTCTGCAGAGAATTTAAAATGCTGATAGCACTAACTACAGGTCAGTCTGCCTTTTCCTTTCACCAGACACTGGCGATTTTGAACAATGTCAGTGATGTAACACTCTCACAGCTGGGGCAAATCACTCGTCTTACCACCCCCATATCCTCCTCCAACCTGGAAGGGCTCCTGAATGACTAGAGGAGGTGAATCCATACACACATGAAGGGCAGCACTGAAGTACACATCAGGCTGTGCCAATCACTCAGGTACACATTCAGGGAGACTGCAGACTTCCCCTTCAGTCAGCCATGTCTTTATTAAAGCAGCCTCATCAGTGAGCATGGCCTTCCCTGGTGGCTCAGACGGTAAAGACTTTGCCTGCAACAAGGGAGACCTGGCTTCAGTCCCTGGGTGGGAAGATCCCCTGGAGACAGGAAGAGCTACCCACTCGAGTATTCTTGCCTGGGAAACCCCATGGACAGAGGATACTGGAAGACTACAGTCCATGGAGTCTCAAAGAGTCAGACATGACCGAGCAACTAACACTTCACTTCATAAATGAGTGCAGTGACCTGGGTTCCAATGTCATTTCCTGAGAGCATCAGTGCTTCAGACATTCAGGGCCTGATGTCCTCTTCTCCTGGTTGTGTTAAAGGAGCAGCTAAGAGAAGGAGCCTCTGTTCCATGCCAGATGCTGGCTGGTGCCTGCCAGCATCCTTACGTTTTTCTTACCCATGTGCACTCTCTTGCCCCAGGGTCAGGATCCAGAAAGTCTGAAGGATGCTGTCCCGAGGCTCCCCCAGCAAGCCCCACCTGCCTTGAGGTAGGGAGGCCCAGTGGGATAAGTCCTAAACTAGAATTTGGGAGACTTGAGCTCTATTGGCCTACTATACTGGTCTACTGGTCAGCTGTGTGACCTTGGATAGGTTTCTCTCCTTTTTGAGCCTCATTTCCCTGGAAATAAAATCAGAGGGCCATACTGGATCATCCCTAGCAGGTTCTTCACATTCTAAGATTCTCCCCCTTACCCCTACCCACTTTTCCCCTCTCTCTCATATGTCACTGTGTGTTTTACCGTTGTGTTGTTCAGTCATTAAGTTGTGTCTAACTTTGTGACCCCAAGGGCTGCAGCACACCAGGTTTCCCCATCCTTCACTATCTCTCAGAGTTGCTCAAACTCATGTCCATTGAGTTGGTAACACTATCTAACCATCTCATCCTCTGCCTCCCTCCTCTCCTTTTGCCTTCAATTTCTCCCAGCATCAAGGAATTTCTCCTAGCATCTCTTCCAGTAAGTTGGCTCTTTACATCAGGTGCCCAAAATATTGGTGATTCAGTTTCAGCATCAATTCTTCCAATGAATATTCAGGGTTGATTTCCTTTAGGGTTGACTGGTTTGATCTCTTAGTTCAAGGGACTCGCAAGAGTCTTCTCTAGCACCACAATTCAAAAACATCAACTCTTTGGCACTCAGCCTTCTTTATGATCCAACTCTCACATCCATACATGACTACTGGGAAAAACCATAGCTTTGACTGTATGAGCCTTTGTTGGCAAAGTGATGTCTCTGTTTTTTAATACACTGTCTAGGTTTGTCACAGCTTTCCTTCCAAGGAGCAAGTGTCTTTTAATTTCATGGCTGCAGTCACTGTCCAGAGTGATTTTGGAGCCCAAGAAAAAAATCTGTCACTGCTTCCACTCTTTCCCCTTCTATTGCTATGAAGTGATGGGACCACATGCCACGATCTTAGTTTTTTGAATGTTGAGTTTTACGCCAGCTTTTCACTCTCTATCTTTTACTCTCATCAAGAGGCTCTTTAGTTTCTCTTCACTTTCTTCCATTAGAGTAGTGTCATCTGCACATCAGAGATTGTTAATATTTCTCCTGGCAATCTTGATTCCAGCTTGTGCTTCATCCAGCTTGGCATGTCACATGATGTACTCAGCATAGAAGTTAAATAAGTACGGTGACAATACACAGCCTTGTTGTAGTTCTTTCCCAATTTGGAACCAGTCAGTTGTTCCATGTAAGGTTCTAACTGTTGCTTCTTGACCTGCATACAGGTTTCTCAGGAGACAGGTAAAGTGGTCTGTTAAGTTCCATCTCTTTAAGAATTTTCCACAGTTAGCTCTGATCCACTTAGTCAAAGGCTTCACATAGTCAATGAAGCAGAAGTAAATCTGTGTGTTTTATAAAAGCCATAGTGTTGCATTGCTCTAAAAATTTAACCATGCTCTAAAAAATTTGAAGAAATGATATATTAGTTATATACTTCTAATGATTTTTTAAAAATGATTCCATTTATCTTTACACAAGGCTTGGAAAGCACATCTTCTGTGACATAGACAAGGATTTGTAACTTTCTAACCATTTCACCCTTAATCCATTTTGGATCTTAGTAGCTTTAGCAAATTTCATGAGCCAATGTGGATAATTAAAACAGAAGTTATACAACCTCTTGGAGTTATTTTCAGTGACATGGCTCCTAATTTTGCCAAATGCAATGCCATTATTTGCTCAAATTGCTGAGCACCTTGCATGCACTTGAAGCAGATGTCAGTGCTGATGCCTTGTGGACACTGAGTCGAGCTTAGGGGCTTGTTTGGGCACTGAGCACAGATGGGTGCTGCACCGACTACAGCAGCGTCACTCCAGGGCAATCTGGTCCTCACCAGCTGCAGGAAGCACCCTACCCATGCGGACACAGTGCACGTTAAGGACATCAGAGCCAGAACCCTGGGGAAGAGGGGAAGACAAATACCCAGCACCTAGACTGAGAGAGCAGAGCAATCCTGGCCACCCAGGATGGTCCATGCTGCTTACTTGGAAAATGCATTATTTTTTCTGGGTACTGAGGTCCATCAGGGGACTTCATGTCCAGCAGTGCAGTGGCCTGAAGCAGGCATGATGGGGCACCTGACTTCCAGTCAAGGGAGTGATCTGAGCTGGTGTGGTGAGTCCCCTTCCTGCTCCAAACCCATGGACCTGCTAGGTAAAATACTGAAAATTAAATCTAAAACCAAGATTAGAAGCTAAATAAATTTGTGGATGTTTGAGTGAAGAGGAGACTCAGTTGATGACTGGTGGGTGAACCCATCTAACCAAATGCCTTAGAGGCTGAGTTGTTTCTGTGTGTGTGTTTGATTTATCAACAATTACATTGAATTGAATATGCAATCTTGTGTCTTTTTAAAATGTAAATAAGGTATAATTTACATGCAGTAAAATTCATCTTAAATATACAGTACTATGAGTTTTGACAAATGTGTTCAGTTATATAACCACTATGCCAGTCAAGCATAAATCAGTTTCATCACCCATTAAACTCCCCTCTCCCCTTTGCAGTTAATCTGTTCCACCACCTCTTGTCTCTGGCAACCACTGATATGTCTCTGTCCCAGTATTTTTGCCTTTTACAGAATTCTACATAAATGGAATCATACAGTCTTTAGGGAGGCTGTATTTAATTCTCACCTATGGAGGAATATAAAAGCTGCATCTTGCAAACAGCAGAGATATTGGGACTAAGCTGCTTAAATGAAGCCGGGAGTCAAGAAAGGGCTTCTTTACTTGGAACTGGGATTAGAAGAAAAATTCTGCTTGCTGACCCAAATATTAGGCACAAAAGTGGGCCACTTGACTTGAACTGTGATGAAAATACTCACCCATGAGATAGCTAAACCTCTAGTCTGTGTGTTATATGTGGACAGGTATTCTCATATAATCAGTATGATACGAATATCCTGAGCCTAGAAACTCACATGAAATTTGGTCCAGAAGCTATTTATCCTTTAGACATGGCAGTGGTAATTTCAATATCATACCACAGGAACATTTCCACAATTGAAGCATATAAAGGACCCCCACATAAAACAATTTCTCAACTGTAAAACTGCAAACTTTGCAAGCAAGTCTATGAGGAATAATCAGCAGATACATTAAACGAACACAAGTGAGAAACTTTAATATAATAAAAATTATATAGAAGTCTGAAGGGGTCTTCAAAATAGGTATGCTTGTAGAATGTAAATAAATTTTAAAATGATTAGATTTATAAGGCAAAAAAACCACAACCCAGATTATTATAAAAGATAAATAGAGGGATTGAGACAGGTACCAAATAGAATATTACAGAATTGAACAATATAATACATAATTTAAAAAAGAGGTCTTCAAAATAGGTGTGCTTGTAGAATGTAAATAAATTTTAAAATGATTAGATTTATAAGGCAATAAAAACACAACCCAGATTATTATAAAAGATAAATAGAGGGATTGAGACAGGTACCAAATAGAATATTACAGAATTGAACAATATAATACAAAATTTTAAAAAAAATCAATGATCAGATTAAGCAATTACTAGATACAATTGTGGAGAAGGCAATGGCACTCCACTCCAGTACTCTTGCCTGGAAAATCCCACGGACGGAGGAGCCTGGTAGGCTGCAGTCCATGGGGTCGCTAAGAGTCAGACATGACTGAGCGACTTCACTTTCTCTTTTCACTTTCATGCATTGGAGAAGGAAATGGCAACCCACTCCAGTGTTCTTGCCTGGAGAATCCCAGGGATGGGGGAGCCTGGTGGGCTGCCGTCTATGGGGTCACACAGAGTCGGACACGACTGAAGTGACTTAGCATAGCATAGCATAGCTTAGATACAATTGAAGAAGGAATTTGTGAATAGGACAACAGAGCTAACAAAATCACAGAGCTCTAAAATATGAGAGAGGACTGAAGAGATGTAGAGTAGAGGTTGAGAAGCCACAATATATATCTCTAATAAGAGTTTCAAAAGTAAAGAATACACAGACTAGCAAAAAGATGCTATTTAAAGAAATAATGGCTAAGGTTTCTCCAGAAATTAGGAAAGACATATGGCCTTACATTGAATAAGCACACTAAACCCCAAGCAGGATAAATAAACATGTTATCTAAAAATGAAAAAAATTAAAAATGCTAATTTAGTGAAATTATAGACACTTACAAGATAACAGTTACCAGATAAGCAACAGAGTATCCATCATCATAGACACCATCAAATAATGAATTATATCTTCAAAGTGCTGAGAAAAAACATCATCCAAGGGGATTCTAGTGTGGAATATTTCTCTTTCCTCTCTCAACATGTTTAGATTTAAGGCTATCAGTGTACTTTAGGGTATACAAATGTTCATTTATTTTACAAATTTTCATATATTTTAGCATGTCCCTTTGATAAAATGACCAAAGAGAATCATTCCTAGGAGGGGTAGAATTTGGTGAAATGGAGCTTACTAAATCCAGAGATACCTTGGGGCTGTGAGTTACTCCTAGAATTCTATACCCAATTTAATGTCATTTAAGAGTGAGGCAAAATAGAGAAAATCATCTCAGAAAAAGGAATGGCTAAAAACATTAGTTTCAAAGGTAAGGGTAAGCAAAGAAATCATTACGATCTAAGTAAGTACTGAACCAGCATCATCGGTTTGAGGAGGTTTAAAAACTTGGGAGCATCAAAATGCTAGAGACGGCAACAGGGGCCGCGGTGGGGGGATAAAACTGCAGCGGATGGGATCCCTAATTCTATCCAGGAGGAGGACAGAGATACTGATTAACCGCAGGTTTTGTTAGAAAAACACAAAGTGAAGTATGTATATTAAAAATTAGGGGATGTCCCTGGTGATGCAGTGGATAGGAATCCACCTGCCAAAGCAGAGGACACAGGCTTGATCCCTGGTCAGGGAGGATCTCACAAGCCTCAGAGCAACTAAGACTGTGCACCACAGCTTCTGAGCCCGCACTCTGGAGCCTGTGCACCACAGCTACTAAGCCTGCACTCTGGAGCCTGTGCACCACAGCTTCTGAGCCCACACTCTGGAGCCTGTGCTGCACAACAAAAGAAGCCACGACAATGAGAAGTGCACCATAATGACGAGTAGCCCATGGTCAACACAACTACAGAAAGCTCCTACAAAGCAACAAAGACCCAGCACAGTCAAAACTAAATAAAGTATATTTTAAAAAATAGGAAAAGTCTAAAGGACAGAAACAAAATATATAACTATAAATCATTAGAGGGCAAATGAGAGAAGAAAAACCAATCAGTCTCACAAAAAGCAGGGAAAAGGTAAGCAAAGAAATGATTTATGGAAAATGCAAAACATTTTAGATATTAAGTCCAAATAATCACAGTAATCACATAAATCAGAAGAGTTAACACTGCCTATTAAAAGATAGACATTCAGACTACACTTTAAATATCCAAATAAATGCAGTTTATAAGAAGTACACCAAACATAATGACACTGTTGGAAAATAATTCAACAGTAAAAGATATGCCAAGTGAAAGAGAAAGCTGTAGTTACAAGTTATTGAAAAACCCACTTAAATTAGTTGACAGCAAAGTAGATTTACTAGCTCAGATAAATAGAACCTCCAGAGGCAGGCTCAGAGTAGGTGATTCAGCAACAATGTCATCAAGGATTCAGTATCTTCCCATCTCTGCTCTCTTCCATAGTATCAGCTTCACACTAAGGCTGACATCCCTCTGGGAGTAAAATGGCTGCAAGATTTCTAGCCTTCATCTCACATATCCCATCAGGAAAAGCCAACACATTGATAAAGAACAACAACAAGAGGTAAGGGACACGATTTAACCAACAGGCTCTAAAGACAAAGTTGTGATCATGAAAATAGGGTGGTATTTGTACAGCAATGAAAAAACAGATTAAACTAATTGACTGGAGAGCCTAGAAACTACATCTATATGATGTCAGGACAATAATTTCTGTTGTAAAAGAATAAAATTGGGTTTCTGTCCTATAATATGTACCAAAATAAATTCAGATGAATGAAAATCTAAATATTTTAAATATCATCACAAAAAGTAACAGATTAGAAATTACTTGAAATATATAATGGGAAAAAAGTAGTTTCCAGAGTACATGAAGACCTTCTACAACTCAACGAGAAAGACAGTCAGCCCAACAGAAAGCAAGGTAAGAGATATGAAGGGGTAATCACAGAAGAGGAAACTCAATGAACATCTGAAAAGATGCTCAACTTCCCAAGCATTCATGGAAGAACAAATGAAAACATCATGATACCATTTTACTCCCCTTGCTTTGGAAAAAATTCAAAGGTCTAATACTCATCTTTTTGAGGATGTGAGGGAATAGGAACATATATGCTGCATGTCAAGGGATAAATTAGCAAGGCTATTTGGAGGACAGCTCTGCAGTTTTTATTTAAACTGAAAAATACACATATTACATGACAGATCCCCCAAACCCTACACTGAGTTAAAAAAAAAAAAGCAAAGGAGCTAGAAAGATGTATAAAATCAATATATCATTACAAAATATTTAAAATAAGACATTACATTGCTATGGATACATACATATGTTATAAACATTTTTGAAGTGGACAAGAAGGAACCTATCACATTTACGACAATAATTTCCTCAGGAAGGGAAAGGAAGGAAACAGGACTGGATAAAAGTGAGAGTCCATTTCATCAGAGGTTTTTCTCCTTAAATCTCCCTGTTGGAGTACCCTGAGACTGGGGCTTCCAATTTGACATGACTAGCTCCTTTCGCTTCTCTGACCTGCTTTTCGCAGGTCAGGTTTCCCAGGTTTATTGGGAGAACTTCCCTAATAAACCTGGTGCACACGAAGCCTCAGCCAAGGTCTGCTTACAGGGAGCCTGTCCTAGGACAGTGACCAGGGACATCAAAGTCTCTCCCCCATGCTCTAGCCTGTCCCTCTTTGTTAAACTGAAAAGTGGCCCCCCAAAGATCATGATCCTTGGAACCTGTGAATGCTATTTATGTGGATAAAAAAGAAAAGATTCTTTGCAGATGTGACTAAATTAAGGTTCACCTCCACTGCATCACATCCTTCTTTATAAGTGGGAGGCAGAGGGAGTTTTGACCACACACATATGCAGAAGGCCAGGCAAAGACAGATCATGTCCAGAGATGTGAAGAGGCCATCCTCGAAGACTGGAATGAGGGAGCCACAAACCAAGGAATGCTGGCAGCCAAGGAAAAGGCAAGGAGCAGATTCTTTCCTAGAGCCTCCAGAGGGGAGCACGGCCCTGCTGACACCTTGATTTCAGACTTGTACATCAGAACAGTGACTGGGTGTTAAAAGCCACACGGTTTATTGTAAGTTTTTACAGCAGCCACAGGAAATGAACTACTACTAATAAAAACCATACTCCATCACTGTTTATCAAGTACCAGGCCCTATGCTTAAACTTCTCATCCTAATTATCTAATTTAAGATTCACATAACTTTCTGGGATAGTTAATTTGCAGACGAGAAAACTGAGGCTTCAGGAGGAGAACTGACATGCCCCGGGTGACATGAAGTCAGGATTCAGACACGGGCAGGCTGATTGCTGAGTCATCACTCATTACAGGTACTGTGCCCCAACTTTAAAGTTGAGGGGGCCCAGCAGAGACGATTATTAAGCAGGAAGGGAAAGGCATGTCCACCCTCTGCTTTGTGTCTGGACCGCAGGAACAAGGTCAGCAGCCTGGATTCAGAAACCTCTCCACCCACCACTGCCCAGTTCCAAAGAAGGGCCCTCCAGAGAGTGGCCAATCAGCAAACCTGTCCACCAGCGCTAAGCATGGCAGGTAGACACGCAGCCGAGCAGATGGAGGGAGACAGATGCTGACTGTGCTGAGGAGCTGCTCTGGAAAATGTCAGTCTCCATCCCAGCCCCAGTGTTTCAAAGTCGCCAGGCACTGGAATCTTCCCCAAGAGTGGCTCATTCCAAAAAAGAAAAGAAAGGAAAAGAACAGCCCAAACCATTCCTCATCTGGGGGCTGCATTCAACAAAGGAAACTGCAATTCTTAAGGAAGCAGGTGCTCTCTGGCTGGGATGATGCCAAGCGGATCCCGGAAGCCCCATCAGTCCTCGGGAGCAGTTAGCCTCCCCTTGGGACACCTGGCTCATTGCTGATCTCTCCTTTGGCTGAGAAAGAGGGCTCTGTACTTTAATCCCCTCCACCTGCCTGCCAGGGTCCCTCTCTGGGAAATGTCAAGTCTGCCTCCACTTATGCCCCTTCCTCAGCTCACAGCCATGACCTAGGCCACACCGCCATGGCAGGCCCTCCTAATACTCATCTAGCCTTGACTGTGGTCTCCAGACACACCCCCTATATCTTCTGGGCACAATACCACCAGAGAAAAATCTTGAAAGAACTCAAGATTAGTGAGGGAGATAAACTTGTACACAAAAACCTTAGTAGAGGCCAGGCATGATAAGGGCTACAATGGAGCTAAAGCTACCATTTATTATGGGAGTGTTTTCTCTGTATTGGGGACTGGCCCATTCCCATTTCCCACATGGCCCTGTCAAGTCTTTGAGGGTCCTTTACGTCCATGGGGCTTGTCCCCCTGCTGTCCTGCCCTACAGCAGCAGGAGGCTAGGAGGCTCAGGTCTTCACTTGAGAAGTCTGGCTCAAATGTTCAGCAGATATGGAATTCACTGGGGGCCAGGAGATGGTTCTCACCTGTCCTGCTTCCTCAGGGTTGATGCAGAGCCCCTCTTCCACCTCAGCTTCTCCCCTCTCCTTACCATGGGGCCCTGCTTCATCCTGTAGAGATGCCAGGAGCCCTGCCCAGCAAGTCCCAGTTGTCTTGGATATCTGCTTTTCTCTCAAACAGATCTCTGTCTTGCTGATACTGACTGCATCTCAAAGCCTAATTATGATACTGAATTATCACTCCTTTTAAGAACCGGGATAGGGGAGGGGAACTGGAGGAAGGGGAGATATACATGGATGGAGAGCACCAAGACTTTCCTCTTGCTTCTTGGTGCTGAGAATAAAAGACTGAAGGGGGAGTTCTGGGGAAACTGGAGCTCAGAATGGTCCAATAACCTGCCCAAAGCCACATATCTAATTCATGGTGAGGCGGGGACCCTACTTCTGACTTTATTAGAAAGTAGGTAAGAATGAGAAATTGGTGGGCCGGGGGTGGGTGGGGGAGGTGGGCACATCAACCAGGCTGGGCAGAGCCTACCCCAAGCTGCTCAAGGTCGGGGTTTAACTCACTCCCTCCCTGGTCCATGCAGGACTCCAGGGAGAACCTAGAACCACACCCCGGGGTAAGACAGGCAGGAACTCTCAAGGCTGAGCAGGGTGGGCTGCAGAGTTGCCCCAGGACCCACTTACCCTGGCCTCCTGCCATACACTTAACTAGGGCCAGCTCAGCCCAGGCAGGGTTCCAGGCCCTGAGAAGGACACAGATACATCAGGCATGCCCCTGACCTCTAGGAATTCACAGCCTCCTGAGGGACACAGATTGCTACTCTGGAAGCCACACCACCCAGAACTCCTGCAATAAGACACCGGGGTCAGTTGTCAAGTCACTGTTCTGGGCCCGAGCCAGGATTCCGCGCCCTCCCTCACTTGGCTTTGCCTTCTGGCGCTGTGTAAGCTATGGCGATAGGGGGCGCAAGAAGGCGCCTACGGGCTGGAGGCGGAGAGCCCGCTTACTCTTTCCTGTTTGTTCCCGGTCTGCTTCCTGCAGGCTTCCTGTTTCCGTGAGCACCATCCCACCGCTATTCTTCCCCTGGCCCCAGCCAAGGCCAAACTGGAACAGCAGCTGACTCCAGTTTGCAGCTTTTCCAGCTCCTGCAGAACCCGTTTCACCCCACCCTGACTGCCGAGAGACAATGTTAACAGCCAGCTGGCGCCCCTATTGGGGAGGTCTGGTCCCAGGCACGCGGCCCTCCTTCCTCCCAAGTATGAGTTCCAGCTCTGCAGAGCTCCCCCTCTTTGCTTTGCTCCTTCAGCCAGGGGAATAGTGGCTGATTCCTGAAGTTGCCACCTCCGTCCTCCTTGAGGGGAGGGGGACGGGGTCTCCTTTTTCAGTTATCTAGTTAATTTTATACCCAACGGTTCTGTCAAGTTCTCTCTGTACTTGTTACAGTATCTCTGTGTGTGTGTGTGTGTGTGTGTGCGCGCGCGCACGTGCGCCCGTGCTGTGCTGTGCTCAGTCATGTCCTGGCTCTTTGTGACCTCATGGACTGTAGCCTGTCAGGTTCCTCTGTCCATGGAATTTTCCAGGCAACAATACTGGAGTGGGTTGCCTATTTCTTCCTCCAGGGGAACTCCGGGACTCAGGGATCAAACCTGCATCCTTTATAGTCTCTTGCATTGGCAGGGGGATTCTTTACCATTGCTCAACCTGGATAATGGGTTCCTATTGTTTTGATCTCTCACAATATCCCTCTGACCCCACTCTGATAACAATATCCCCTCATTTACAAAACTGCTTCAAACACACACACACACACACACACACACACACACACACACACACACACTTGTTCCATGGGATTTGACTGCCAGTGGCTACAACCCTGCTGCCCTAACCTGGCCTGGATATGGTGTTGGTCCCAGAGGTGGGCATGTGGCCTAAGCCAGCCAATTAGAGCCTCTCCTGAGACTTGTATACACTGAAGTTCTTTCTTTTAGGGCCACTAACAGGAGTGGTTTCAGCTGGGTTGTCTGCAGCCATGCCTCTCCTCTTCCCCCACTCCCATGCCAAATATTTCTGTTTGTAATAGAAAAAAAAAAAAAAGACAAATTACAAGGAGAGAAAAGTGATTGGGCACTGTTGAAAGAAAGCTGACATCATTGAGCCTGCAATCCAGAAACCTCATGTCCATTTTACCCCTGTCTTTCCCAGTTTCCTGAGTCCAAAATTCCATTTTGTATTAAAGCAAGTGTGAGTTGGGTTTCTGTCACGTTCTACTGAAAGAGCCTTGACTAATATGGCTGAGGCAAAGCTCCTCAGAACTGAGTTGTCTAGAGTCAGGGTGAGTCAGGACCTCGTCTGGTTGAATTCCTCACCAGGTACAGCAAAGCCTGTGCAACATCTCCACCACCCAACAGCCCTGGAGACACTGGAAGACACCTTGCCTGTCCCTCTGGACAGAACCCAAGAAGCTCAGGAGAATAAAACTAACCAGAGCACAAAAAGATCTAATGGAGATTCTGTTTATGAAGTGCCTAGTTGTTCAGTCAACCATAGCTGAGCCAGGACCCAGCTGAAGAAGCAAAATCTAAGAGGAATTCAAATAACAAAAGAATCAAGAATACAGTCCAACTTCCACCCCAAGGTCCTGAGCATAATTCTGCTCTATACTGTTTTTCTCCCTCCCAGATTTGTGGAAAAAATATGTAGACAGTACGTGTAATGTAATTCTATGGCTATATAAGTATTCCTTCTTTCTCTTCATGCATGCCAAGTCGCTTCAGTTGTTTCCGACTCTTTGCAAACCTATGGGCTGTAGCCCGCCAGGCTCCTCTGTCCATGGGATTCTCCAGGCAAGAATACTGGAGTGGGTTGCCATGCTCTCCTCTAGGGGGGTCTTCTCAACCCAGGGATCAAAATTGGGTCTCCTGCATTGCAGACAGATTCTTTATTAACTGAGCCACCAGGGAAGCCCTCTTTTGGGGAATGTTGGACTTCAAAGCTTGCTGAGATCAAAACAATTCTAATCCAGAAACTTTTCCCGTTCCTGTAGGACTGGGTCACAGGGACCTTAAAGACCATGTAGTCCACCACTACCCCTCCTCACTCCCATCCCCAGAGAAGGAAACCGAGCCTCATCACTGAATCACACACCTAGTGACCCTCTAGGTCAGAAACAGTGCTCAGGCCTCCTCTCATAATGTCATAATGACTGAACAGAAACCTCACAAAAGTCAGAGGCTTTGCAGCCACCGCCTCTCAGTGTCAGTCTGACAGGGTTTCCTGCAAGGTCCTTCTAGGAGGAACAGGGCAGCTGAGGACCCTGGGAGCAGTAGGCCTCCAAGGCCATCTTCTCCAGCTGTGGTCATTTGTATTGGGTTTCCCAAGAATAGGAGCTTCTTCCAGCTATATTTGCAAATTTCCTCTCTGCACTAGATATTCAAACAAAAACACAGCTAAATGGCACCAATTTGCTAACTCCAGCTTGCACCCCACAGGCCATATGATAACAGGAAAGAGCCCTGAGCCAGAAGCCGAAACTAAGGCTCTAGGTGGACAATTTGGGGTGAGTCATTTAGCTTCCCTGGGCTCGTGCTTTGCTATTTGACACACAGTGGGAAAAGGCATGCCTCCTACCCTTTCTGCTTCCTTGGATGATGGTCTCCAGCTCTCTCATCCTCAGGCACTGTCCTGACCCTGCCAACCCCTGAGTCAGTGCCCCCTTCCCCAGGGATTAGTGGAACAGTGCCCATCACAGGGTTTCTAGGAGTGTTGGGGGTGGGGGACATTGCTACATGGGATTCACTTGAGAGACCTGTGGGCAGCAATCACACACCTTCACTCCTGTTTTCTGAATCCTAGAAAATGTAGCTCTTGGGTTTTCCCAGTCGCCCGGCATCTGCAATCACCTTGCTGACTACACGTAAGAGTCAAGAGATCAGGGTAGATCTCCAAGGGCTTGAGAAGCAGACTTTCATCCCTGCTCTGCTGTGAATTCCCTTCCTGGCTAGACTCACCTTTGCTTGTGTCTCAGTTACAAACCTGAGAATCACAAAAACCCAGCAGATCAGAGCTAGGAGGAGAGCTCTGATTTTAGCCTCCTTGGTCCCAATTCATCTCATAGGTGAGGACTGGGAAGCCAGAGGGGAGAGGATGCTCTTCACAATACCTAGAAACTGCAAATTTATTTCATCAACCTATGAAAAGTATTTCTCACACAACTTGTCATACCAATCCTTACTGTTAAATCTATCAACCCAGTCAGACTTACTTTCTATCTGAAAAGTGATGGGCACTTCAAGGAATACCATACAATCTACTTGAAAATAAATTTGGGGAGAAATCGCTTAAGATAATGTTCTAAAAATAGTCAAGCCAAGATTTACATGATTTTGACCCAATAACTTAATCTATTTTATAAGTTATAAAAACAAAATCATAGCTTAATTTGTCATTACTGATTACTTAATTTGTAAATTTTATACATAATTTTTGTCATGTGAAGCCTAAATTACTAGTTTTTTAGTAAGTTAGGAGTTTGATAAAAAGCAACATTTTTCTTTGAACTCTGGTGTTGGTTTGGGGAATGAGTTAAAGAAATAATTCCATTCACTTCATTGCACATTGTGATCAAATTGTTCTATGTATTCAATGAAAAAGAAAAGATAAACTCCACTAAAAAATAATTGACCCACAGTTGGCATACTTTAAATGAGAGGTAGAAAATCTGAACATTTTACAAGATGAAATAAGATGAATATTGGCTGCACCTGGAATAAAAAATTTATAATGTGATTTGATAAAAGTAACCAAACTGCTTTATTGAATAATGCACACAAATATGAAAGACATCACATAAAAATTTTATCTGTATTTTTTTTTCAGTGTCTCTTGAAATACATGACCATCCTGGAAACATTAGAGTTACATTCAGAGAATAGAAGAGTTAAAATTCTTAAACAAAAATTGTTATTATTTCCACCACTGCATTCTTCTACAAATCTGGATTCAGAATATCCCAGTCTGAGCCCCAGTTCCCATTTCTAATGCCAGTCTTCACCCTTTAACAGAAATGTGTGTAGGAGTTGGAAAGACTTTGTGCCCAGAGTGTTTGGGGTAGCTTGATTAACCCTTGAAAGATGCCTCCATTATGTCTGTAGCCTGGGAGGTGGGGGCACATGGGGCTTTCTTATGGTAGCGGAAGGGTTAACATGAAGCCAGGTGCTTCCCAGGGAGATCAGCTTTAGGAAAGAGTACCATAGGAGGCTGAGCATCTGGACATTAAGTCTTTTCAAACCTGCAGTGCTCAAGACTCTGTGGCAGTGTCTCCTATGTGTGGGGGTTTGCATCCCTCAGTTTGAATACCACTGCCCTAGGACTTGGGCATCCAAGAGACCATCTAAGTTTCCCTGTAGTAGCCCTACCCATGTTTCTGGGTCCAGCTGCCCCTGTGACCCCTTACTTGCTCACAACTTTCTCCCCCCACCCTTTGCTCCAGGCTGGAGGAAGCTGACAGATGTCCAGGATCACACAAGCTGGAAAAAATCTCCCTGGACCCAAGAGTTTGGGTGGTAAAGGCTGCTGGAGAGCAGGAGTCAGTTCCCATCTTCAGGACCTGCCCTAAGGAAGGACACTGGGTAAGAATTCCCCTTTCTCAGCTCCACTGGATGCCCGGGAATTCTTTAATTACAGTCTCTTCCTTGGGGAGAGGAGGATGGGAAAGAGTGCTTTATTCCCGTGGCAGTGGAAAATCTACATTGTTTGACTTTTCTGCTTCCGTGGCAGCATCTTGGAGAGTGCCAGCCTAGGCTGCACGACAGCATCTGTGTGGCTGAGGGGAAGTGCCAAGACACTGAGGTCAGCACAGCTGGACTTCGGCCTTGGCTCTGCAGCTCGTCGGTTGTGTGACTCGGAACAAGTCACGTAGCCTCTCGAGCCCTATTTTCCTTATGTCCAAAATGTGGATGTTGATATCTAACCCACGGAGTTTGGGAAGATTAATTAGCCTACAATGAAGTACCTAACACTGCCTGCAGACAGGAGGTACCCTGCGGTATCAGTCTACACTGTCATCTCCCGCTTTTCCGCTCGGGGTCAGCATGCTCCCTCCTGCCTTTTCTGGGACAAGTCCAGGAAGCTGCTACTCAATTTCTCTACCTCTCACCCTCAAATTCCAAAAGACAGTCTCGACTATCTGGGTTCCTGTTTCTCAAGCAGCCCTGGCCCAGCTCCTGCCTCCACCTGCAAAGCCTTCCTCATATTTCACAGTCAGTGTCCTTCCCCGCCGAGCCTGGACCACTGGTGTCTCACACACACACACACACACACACACACACACACACACGCACACACATGCATGCATGCGCAGACACACACCCCAGGGGCTGCCTCCTTTGGGGGCTGGCTGAAGCCAAAGTCAGAGAGAAATTCAAAGTACAAGGGAAAAGCCTGGAATCCATTTTCCACATTCTTCCAGGATCCATGAACTTCAGGGTAATTAGACAGATATGAAATGAATATGAGTTCTTTTTAATCCTAGGTCTACTTAATTGCCTCAGTTGGGAGAGCCATTAATAAATGATTAATGGAAATAGCTTTTGTAAAAATTGAATTATCTCAAATGTGTTGCAACCTGCTGCCCTTTAGAGAATTTAGAACTATTAATAGCTTCCAGTTGACTGTCTTCTTTTACACGGCAGATAATGCCCCAGGCAGAAAGACTCTCTCCCCAGAGTGAAGCATTCGGCTCATTGCCTGAGGGAAAAACTAAGATCAAGGTTAAATAACTGGTTCAAAGTTCCAAAAGCAGCCCATGTGTCAGCCAGGATGGGAGTTTGAGGGCCAGGGCTTCCTGCCCAGTAAGAGCCAGGCTGGTACCCAGTCATTCAAAACACCTCTCCCTCTGCCATAGGGATTTAATGGAAGCCAACAAAATGCCAGACAAGTTGGGGGCCGGGGGGACAGGAAGTTCAAATGTAGTAGTGGTTGTCTTCAGGTGAGATCATAGTATATGTGTGTGTGTTAAGTTGCTTCAGGCTTGCCTGACTCTCTGCGACCCCATGGACCCACCATGGGGTGGAACCCACCCCATGAAACCCACCATGGAACCCACCAGGTTCCTCTGTCCATGGGATTCTCTAGGCCAAGTATACTGGAGTGGATTGCCATGCCCTCCTCCGGGAGATCTTCCCAACTCTCATTTCTCATGTCTCCAGCATTGGCGGGTGGGTTCTTTACTGCTAGCACCACCTAGGAAGGCTGAGATCATAGAGGAGCCTCACGTCTGTTTTACTGTGCTACCTTTCTCCATCAAGACTGCATTAGTTTTGAAATTAGGGGAAGAAAAGTTATGTCAAAGAATCTTGCACAGAGGATCTCAAAGCACACCTGCTTATAAAAAGGCAGACAGACTGAACATAGATCATCTGCTCACACCTCTCTCCTTCTCAGAATGAAAAGTACTGGGGCCTAAGGTGGGCAGAGATCATGGGAGCCCCATCACAGCAAGACCAGGGCAGACCTCAAGAGAGTAGAGTCCTGTGGAGTTCTGTAGCCTCTAGGGATACCCAGCCAGCTTGTCCATGATCTCTGGGCCATCCACAGACACGTGCATTTTCAAAGCCAAGACCAAGGACATGAAATGTCTCCCAAATATTGGTTAAATTTCTGACCAAGAGGAGGAACTGATAAATGGAATATTGCCCACATATCAGTAAACAAAGGATGTCCTAGTCATCCATGATTGCAGCCACTGCAAACTGTGAGCTGGTGAGCCCTGCGGGAACTCAGGAAGGAAGTGATTTCAGTGAACCCAAACGCTTTCATCTTGCCATACATACAAAAGCACTAAATTCCTTGACTTGAAATTTCTAGTTTTCTTTAATTAACAGTAATCTGTTTGTTCCTGCTACTTGCCCTTTGTTGGAAAACTCCGATATACCCTAGCTCTCCCCTCTGCCTTCTTGGAGCAGTTCTCTCAGGTTACTTGAGAGGCTGCCTCCCAGGCTTGTAGTCCTAAAAGTTCCTGCCTAAAAAAACATAACTCTTAAAAAAAAAAAAAAAAAAGCAAGGGACCAAGGAAAGCGTTATTGACCAAATGTAAAGAGCATGCTAGCTTCTAGGCATGAAGAAATCTTGACTGTTCAAGCTTCAAAGTTTAGAATTTCACCTCAGATTGCAAAGTTAAGAGATTAGGGAACTGCTTTTCTGCTATAAAGAGCTAAATCACCTGTGTCTCCAGGATTTACTCTTTCCTTGCCTGCGTGTTCAGTCACTTAGTCATGTCTGACCCTTTTGTGACCACATGGACTGTAGCCTGCCAGGCTCCTCTGTCCATGGGGATTCTCCAGGCAAGAATACTGGAGTGGGTTGCCATTTCCACCACCAGGGGATCTTCCTGACCCAGGGAGAGAACCTACATCTCCTGCATTGCAGGTGGATTCTTTACCACAGAGCCACCTGAGGAAGCCCTTACTCTTTTCTTGCAGTTACCTTAATATAAGGTCCAGTTTCCATTCTCTAAAATGTAACCCTGCAAATTCAGAGTGAGAAAGTGGATTTGTGGTTACCTAGGGGTGGTGGTGGGAATGGGGATGAACTGTTAATAGTGAAAGGGATCTTTTTGAAAATGTTATAAAACTGATATATGGTAATGGTTATGCCACTTGATAGAATTACTAAAAATTATTGAATTCTATACCTGAAATGGCTCAATTTTATGATATGTAAAGCATACCTCAATGAAGCTGATAAAAAATGTTTTTTTTTTATCAAAGGGCAATGCCAAAGAATGTTCAACTGCTGCTGCTGCTGCTAAGTTGCTTCAGTCGTGTCCGACTCTGTGCAACCCCAGAGACGGCAGCCCACCAGGCTCCCCCGTCCCTGGGATTCTCCAGGCAAGAACACTGGAGTGGGTTGCCATTTCCTTCTCCAGTGCATGAAACTGAAAAGTGAAAGTGAAGTCGCTCAGTTGTGTCCGACTCTTTGAGACCCCATGGACTGCAGCCTACTGGGCTCCTCCATCCATGGGATTTTCCAGGCAAGAGTACTGGAGTGGGTTGCCATTGCCTTTTCCAAAGAATGTTCAAACTACTGCACAATTGCACTCAACTCACACACTAGCAAAGTAATGCTCAAAATTCTCCAAGCCAGGCTTCAACAATAAGTGAACCAAGAACTTCCAGATGTTCAAGCTGGATTTAGAAAAGGCAGAAGAACCAGAGATCAAATTGCCTACATCTGCTGGATCATAGAAAAAGCAAGAGAATTCCATAAAAATATCTACTTCTGCTTCATTGACTATGCTAAAACCTTTGCCTGTGTGGATCACAGCAGACTGTGGGAAATTCTCAAACAGATAGGAATACCAGACAATCTTACCTGCCTCTTCTGAAACCTGTATGCAGGTCAAGAAGCAACAGTTAGAACCAGACATGGAACAATGGACTGGTTCCAAATTGGGAAAGGAGTACGTCAAGGCTGCATATATTGTCACCCTGCTTGTTTAACTTATATGCAGAGTACATCATGTGAAATGCTGGGCTGGATGAAGCACAAGCTTGAATCAAGATTGCTGGGAGAAATATCAATAACCTCAGATGTGCAGATGATACAACCCTTATGGCAGAAAGCAAAGAGGAACTAAAGAGCCTCTTGATGAAAGTGAAAGACTGAAAAAGCTGGCTTAAAACTCAGCATTCAAAAAACTAAGATCATGGCATCTGGTACCATCACTTTATGGCAAATAGATGGGGAAACAATGGAAATGGTGACAGACTTTATTTTCTTGGGCTCCAAAATCACTGCAGCCAGAAATTAAAAGATGCTGGCTCCTTGAAAGACAAGTTACGACAAACATAGACAGCATATTAAAAAGCAGAGATGTTACTTTGCTGACAAAGGTCCGTCTAGTCAAAGCTATGGTTTTTCCAGTAGTCATATATGGATGTGAGAGTTGGATCATAAAGAAGGCTGAGTGCCAAAGAGTTGATGCTTTTGAATTGTGGTGCTAGAGAAGACTCTTGAGAGTCCCTTGAACTAAAGGAGATCAAACCAGTCAGTCCTAAAGGAAATCAACCTGAATATTCATTGGAAGGACTGATGCTGAAGCTGAAGCTCTAATACTTTGGCCACCTGATGCAAAAAGCTGACTTACTGGGAAAGACTCTGATGCTGGGGAAGATTGAAGGCAGGAGGAGAAGGGGATGACAGAGGATGAGATGGTTGGATGGCATCACTGACTCAATGGACATGAGTTTGAGCAAGCTCTGGGAGATAGAGATGGACATGGAAGCCTTGTGTGCTGCGGCCCATGAGGTCGAAAAGGGTTGGAGTGACTGAGTGGCTGAACAACAGTGTTGATGTACCCTGCTTCCTGAAAACTCCCCAGCTGCCTTCACTGCACTGAACCAAAATCATTCCTTGCTCAGAACTCCTGCAGCCCCTCCTTGGGCTCACTCCCATGTTGTACTTTAAACTGTGGTATTTGTGACTGTGCCTGTATCTCCTGTCCAGATCAGGCCTCGTCATCTCTGACTGCCTCACATCTCTGCCTCCAGGCCACCAGGTCCTGCACGTCAGAGAAACAGTAAAACAACCCATCTGCAGTGAACGAATGCAGGAAGAGAGGGGACCCTACAGGCTCAGTACTTCTGGGGCCCCAGGAACTGAACTGGTGCCCAAGCCCATTCCCACAGACCTGTCACTCATATCCCAAGCCATGCCATCCCAGGCCCAGTGGGATGGACAGAGTCACTTGCCTTGGGACCCCAAAATTCAGGGACACTGCTACCCCCAGGCATAGAAGGAAGTAACCTGGACAAAGCTGGGTATATTGAGATATTCATCACCTAGTTATTTAATTGGAGAAGGCAATGGCACCCCACTCCGATACTCTTGCCTGGAGAATCCTATGGACAGAGGAGCCTGGTAGGCTGCAGTCCATAGGGTCGTTAAGAGTCAGACACGACTGAATGACTTCGCTTTCACTTTTCACTTTCATGCATTGGGGAAGGAAATGGCAGCCCACTCCGCTGTTCTTGCCTGGAGAATCCCAGGGACCGGGAGCCTGGTGGGCTGCCGTCTCTGGTGTCGCACAGAGTCGGACACAACTGAAGTGACTTAGCAGCGGCAGCAGTTATTTAATAATACTGAAAACCTAGAAATGTGAACAATAAAGAGTTGAACACAACTGAGTGACTAAGCACAGCACAGCATACTATATATAACATGCTGCAGCTTATATCCTTTTAGAGCTATATGTGTTGAAATGAACTTGTTTCATTCACTTAACTGTTGTATAATAATCCATTGTGTAATATGTCACAATATTTTTCTCCAGTCCACTGATGGTCTTCAATTTTTTCCTAATTTTTACTATAATAAATGAGACATCAATGGGCACGCTTTCTTGTGCACATAAGCAAAAATTTAACTAGAACAATGGTTCTCAAAGTATGGTCCTTTTCCCATAACCATAGCCATCACATCCTGAGCCCATCTGCCCAGGAACAATCCTTACCCAAGAGTTAATGACAGGGAAAGTTCCTCTGCCCAGCCCAGCCCCGCCTAGCCCCAGGCCCAATTTAAGAGATCAAGTACAAAAAATTTGTTATCAAGTCCAGAGTTTGACTCATTCAGTCATTTTATCCATCAACCAAAAAGAAACATGTGTTGCATTAGACAGGGGCCAGACACTGGGCTTGGCACAATGATAAGTAAGAACCATCACTTGACCTGACCTCAGGGACCACACAGTTTCTTGGAAGAGAAATATTAAACAATTGCACAAATTAATGTAAACTGAAACAATCACAAGTGCCAAGAGGGAGAAGTCTATGGTATGATGAGAACTGGTCAGGAGGTCAGAGAAGTCTTCCCAAGGATGCAATGACTCACTCGGGAACTGGAAGAATTAAAAGAAAGCTTTCTAGGATCACCCAGCATTCCCAGATGCTCAAAGCCCACCCCAGCCTTTCATACACAGCTCTGATTACCCAGTGAGAGCTGAGAGAATGTGACTGCCTGGAGCTGGGACCCCAGACACCAGCCCAGGCTCACTTAAATCTCTTGTCTGAATACCCTTGCCCCGGCCTCCTAGTCCAAGAGGCTCTTGGGGTCTCGTGTCTGCCTCAGTAAAAGGAGAAAGACCGAATTTCATCAGTTACCATCAAAAATCAGTGAAGCCCAGAAAGATTCTACTGCCCGAAGACCAGAGACCTTAGAAATAGCCCTAGAGAACCTGGGTGGAAGATTGTCTATTAGCTGGATTTTTAGGCAGACATGATCTAATTTGTGCTGTGAAGAAAGGAGAGCGGAATCATTTTTCCCCTAACACAGACTCTCCCACCTCTCAGGGGAGACATCTCCGTCCCCATGAATTTATGGTAATACCACTCTTCACAGTTTACAAGTGATGCAGGACTGATTCACTGGCGCCTGGGGGCCAGCAGAGGAAACTGTCACCCTCATCTGTCTGTCAAATTCTCAACGAATGTTATATAATTGTCTTTCCCTCTCCATCCCACCCAAACCACACGCCTGCCCCCATCCCAAGAAATAGTGAAAGGAGCATCTACTGCTTTGTTTTCTAACCAACACAGATAGCTTTCTTCATGATCTTATTTAATACAACTTACTTTTTATATAGCTGAAACTCCAATATTTTGGCCACCTCATACGAAGAGTTGACTCACTGGAGAAGACTCTGATGCTGGGAGGGATTGGGGGCAGGAGGAGAAGGGGATGACAGAGGATGAGATGGCTGGATGGCATCACTGACTCGATGGATGTGAGTCTGAGTGACCTCCGGGAGTTGGTGATGGACAGGGAGGCCTGGCGTGCTGCGATTCATGGGGTCGCGAAGAGTCGGACACGACTGAGCGACTGATCTGACTCTTTATATGCCAACCTTCTCCTGCCTCCCATCACCCGACCCCCAAACCCCTCCCCCATCCCCATCCGGTGATGCAGAAGATTATACCTTCCTTTGGCTTTGGAGATGGAGTGTTTGGGGCTTATTAACCTCACTGGTTAATAAACCGCACCAAGAGTGCGGCCGAGAGGAGCTACCCCACGACCGAGGAAGGACGGCGGTGAGGGCCAGTGCACTAAGCGCGGCCGAGAAGAGCTACCCCACGACCGAGGTCAGGAAGGGCGGCTGTGAGGAGAGACCCCTCGTCCAAGGTAAGGTGCGATGGCTGTGCTTCGCTGGCCGGGAGCAGCCGGGAGCAGCCGGGACGAGATACCCCACGCCCAAGGTAAGAGAAACCCAAGTAAGACAGTAGGTCTTGAGAGAAGGCATCAGAGGGCAAATACACTAAAACCGTTCTCACAGAAAACTAGTCAATCTAATCACACAAGGACCACACCCTTGTCTAACTCAATGAAATTAAGCCATGCCCGAGGGGCAACCTGGGATGGGTGGGTCATGGTGGAGAGAGATGACAGGGTGTGGTCCGCTGGAGAAGGGAATGGCAAACCACTTCAGTATTCTTGCCTTGAGAACCCCATGAACAGTATGAAAAGACAAAATAATAGGAAACTGAAAGAGAAACTCCCCAAGTCAGTAGAGGCCCAATATGCTACTGGAGATCAGTGGAGAAATAACTCCAGAAAGAATGAAGGGATGGAGCCAAAACAAAAAGAATACCCAGCTGTGGATGTGTCTGGTGATAGAAGCAAAGTCCGATGCTGTAAAGAGCAATACTGCATAGGAACCTGGAATGTCAGGTCCATGAACCAAGGCAAATTCAGATCAGATCAGTCGCTCAGTCGTGTCCGACTCTTTGCGACCCCATGAACTGCAGCATGCCAGGCCTCCCTATCCATCACCAGCTCTCGGAGGTCACCCAGACTCACATTCATCGAGTCAGTGATGCCATCCAGCCATCTCATCCTCTGTCGTCCCCTTCTCCTCCTGCCCTCAATCCCTCCCAGCATCAGAGTCTTCTCCAATGAGTCAACTCTTCGCATGAGGTGGCCAAAATACTGGATTTTCAGCTTGAGCATCATTCCTTCCAAAGAAATCCCAGGGCTGATCTCCTTCAGAATGGACCGGTTGGATCTCCTTGCAGTCCAAGGGACTCTCAAGAGTCTTCTCCAACACCACAGTTCAAAAGCATCAATTCTTTGGCGCTCAGCCTTCTTCACAGTCCAGCTCTCACATCCATACATGACCACAGGAAAGACCATAGCCTTGACTAGGCAAACCTTTGTTGGCAAAGTGATGTCTCTGCTTTTGAATATGCTATCTAGGTTGGCCATAACCTTCCTTCCAAGGAGTAAGCGTCTTTTAATTTCATGGCTGCAGTCACCATCTGCAGTGATTTTGGAGCCCAGAAAAATAAAGTCTGACACTGTTTCCACTGTTTCTCCATCTATTTCCCATGTAGTGATGGGACCAGATGCCATGATCTTCGTTTTCTGAATGTTGAGCTTTAAGCCAACCTTTTCACTCTCCACTTTCACTTTCATCAAGAGGCTTTTTAGCCCCTCTTCACTTTCTGCCATAAGGGTGGTGTCGTCTGCATATCTGAGGTTATTGATATTTCTCCCAGCAATCTTGATTCCAGCTTGTGTTTCCTCCAGTCCAGCATTTCTCATGATGTACTCTGCATATAAGTTAAATAAACATGGTGACAATATGCAGCCTTGACGTACTCCTTTTCCTATTTGGAACCAGTCTGTTGTTCCATGACCAGTTCTAACTGTTGCTTCCTGACCTGCATATAGATTTCTCAAGAGGCAGATCAGGTGGTCTGGTATTCCCATCTCTCTCAGAATTTTCCACAGTTTATTGTGATCTACACAGTCAAAGGCTTTGGCATAGTCAATAAAGCAGAAATAGATGTTTTTCTGGAACTCTCCTGCTTTTTCCATGATCCAGCGGATGTTGGCAATTTGATCTCTGGTTCCTCTGCCTTTTCTAAAACCAGCTTGAACATCTGGAAGTTCACGGTTCACATATTGCTGAAGCCTGGCTTGGAGAATTTTGAGCATTACTTTACTAGCGTGTGAGATGAGTGCAATTGTGTGGTAGTTTGAGCACTCTTTGGCATTGCCTTTCTTTGGGATTGGGATGAAAACTGACCTTTTCCAATCTTGTGGCCACTGCTGAGTTTTCCAAATTTGCTGGCATATTGAGTGCAGCACTTTCACAGCATCATCTTTCAGGATTTGGAACAGCTCCACTGGAATTCCGTCACCTCCACTAGCTTTGTTCCTAGTGATGCTTTCTAAGGCCCACTTGACTTCACATTCCAGGATGTCTGGCTCTAGGTCAGTGATCACACCATCATGATTATCTGGGTCGTGAAGCTCTTTTTTGTACAGTTCTTCTGTGTATTCTTGCCACCTCTTCTTAATATCTTCTGCTTCCGTTAGGTCCACACCATTTCTGTCCTTTATCGAGCCCATCTTTGCATGAAATGTTCCCTTGGTATCTCTGATTTTCTTGAAGAGATCCCTAGTCTTTCCCATTCTGTTGTTTTCCTCTATTTCTTTGCATTGATCGCTGAAGAAGGCTTTTGGAAGTGGTCAAACAAGAGATGGCAAGAGTGAATGTTGACATTCTAGGAATTAGCGAACTAAAATGGACTGGAATGGGTGAATTTAACTCGGATGACCATTATATCTACTACTGCGGGCAGGAATCCCTCAGAAGAAATGGAGTGGCCATCATGGTCAACAAAAGAGTCCGAAATGCAGTACTTGGATGCAATCTCAAAAACGACAGAATGATCTCTGTTCGTTTCCAAGGCAAACCATTCAGTGTCACAGTAATCCAAGTCTATGCCCCAACCAGTAACGCTGAAGAAGCTGAAGTTGAGCGGTTCTATGAAGACCTACAAGACCTTTTAGAACTAACACCCAAAAAAGATGTCCTTTTCATTATAGGGGACTGGAATGCAAAAGTAGGAAGTCAAGAAACACCTGGAGTAACAGGCAAATTTGGCCTTGGAACACGGAATGAAACAGGGCAAAGACTAACAGAGTTTTGCCAAGAAAATGCACTGGTCATAGCAAATACCCTCTTCCAACAACACAAGAGAAGACTCTATACATGGACATCACCAGATGGTCAACACCGAAATCAGATCGATTATATTCTTTGCAGCCAAAGATGGAGAAGCTCTATACAATCAGCAAAAACAAGACCAGGAGCTGACTGTGGCTCGGACCATGAACTCCTTATTGCCAAATTCAGACTGAAATTGAAGAAAGTAGGGAAAACTACTAGACCACTCAGGTATGACCTAAATCAAATCCCTTATGATTATACAGTGGAAGGGAGAAATAGATTTAAGGGCCTAGATCTGATAGATAGAGTGCCTGATGAACTATGGAATGAGGTTCGTGACATTGTACAGGAGACAGGGATCAAGACCATCCCCATGGAAAAGAAATGCAAAAAAGCAAAATGGCTGTCTGGGGAGGACTTACAAATAGCTGTGAAAAGAAGAGTAGCGAAAAGCAAAGGAGAAAAGGAAAGATATAAACATCTGAATGCAGAGTTCCAAAGAATAGCAAGAAGAGATAATAAAGCCTTCTTCAGTGATCAATGCAAAGAAATAGAGGAAAACAACAGAATGGGAAAGACTAGGGATCTCTTCAAGAAAATCAGAGATACCAGAGGAACATTTCATGCAAAGATGGGCACGATAAAGGACAGAAATGGTATGGACCTAACAGAAGCAGAAGATATTAAGAAGAGGTGGCAGGAATACACAGAAGAACTGTACAAAAAAGAGTTTCAAGACCCAGATAATCATGATGATGTGATCACTGACCTAGAGCCAGACATCTTGGAATGTGAAGTCAAATGGGCCTTAGAAAGCATCACTACGAACAAAGCTAGTGGAGGTGATGGAATTCCAGTTGAGCTATTTAAAATCCTACAAGATGATGCTGTGAAAGTGCTGCACTCAATATGCCAGCAAATTTGGAAGACTCAGCAGTGGCCACAAGATTGGAAAAGGTCAGTTTTCATCCCAATCCCAAAGAAAGGCAATGCCAAAGAATGCTCAAACTACCGCACAATTGCACTCATCTCACACGCTAGTAAAGTAATGCTCAAAATACTCCAAGCCAGGCTTCAGCAATATGTGAACCGTGAACTTCCTGATGTTCAAGCTGGTTTTAGAAAAGGCAGAGGAACCAGAGATCAAATTGCCAACATCCGCTGGATCATGGAAAAAGCAGGAGAGTTCCAGAAAAACATCTATTTCTGCTTTATTGACTATGCCAAAGCCTTTGACTGTGTAGATCACAATAAACTGTGGAAAATTCTGAGAGAGATGGGAATACCAGACCACCTGATCTGCCTCTTGAGAAATCTGTATGCAGGTCAGGAAGCAACAGTTAGAACTGGTCATGGAACAACAGACTGGTTCCAAACAGGAAAAGGAGTACGTCAAGGCTGCATATTGTCACCATGTTTATTTAACTTATATGCAGAGTACATCATGAGAAATGCTGGACTGGAAGAAACAGAAGTTGGAATCAAGATTGCTGGGAGAAATATCAATAACCTCAGATATGCAGATGACATGACTCTTATGGCAGAAAGTGAAGAGGGGCTAAAAAGCCTCTTGATGAAAGTGAAAGTGGAGAGTGAAAAGGTTGGCTTAAAGCTCAACATTCAGAAAACGAAGATCATGGCATCTGGTACCATCACTACATGGGAAATAGATGGAGAAACAGTGGAAACAGTGTCAGACTTTGTTTTTCTGGGCTCCAAAATCACTGCAGATGGTGACTGCAGTCATGAAATTAAAAGACGCTTACTCCTTGGAAGGAAAGTTATGACCAACCTAGATAGCATATTCAAAAGCAGAGACATTACTTTACCAACAAAGTTTCGCCTAGTCAAGGCTATGGACTTTCCTGTGGTCATGTATGGATGTGAGAGCTGGACTGTGAAGAAGGCTGAGCGCCAAAGAATTGATGCTTTTGAACTGTGGTGTTGGAGAAGACTCTTGAGAGTCCCTTGGACTGCAAGAAGATCCAACCAGTCCATTCTGAAAGAGATCAATCCTGGAATTTCTTTGGAAGGAATGATGCTCAAGCTGAAAATCCAGTATTTTGGCCACCTCATGCGAAGAGTTGACTCATTGGAGAAGACTCTGATGCTGGGAGGGATTGAGGGCAGGAGGAGAAGGGGACGACAGAGGATGAGATGGCTGGATGGCATCACTGACTTGATGGGTATGAGTCTGGGTGACCTCCGGGAGCTGGTGATGGACAGGGAGGCCTGCGTGCTGCGGTTCATGGGGTCTCAAAGAGTCGGACACGACTGAGCAACTGATCTGATCTGAACCTCACTGGTGTTGCCAAGAGAACCCATAGGGGGACGCCAGAGCAGCAAGATGACAGAAGGAGATGCCTGGGGGAGGGACGCCTTGCTCTGATGCGTGGGAAGGTATTCAGCAGGTGGACAGCCTACTGGCTGGATGAGCTGGGGAGGGGCAGGGCCTTTTAATCTCTGTCAGGGCAGGGCTGGCCTGGACAGGGGCCAAAGGCAGAAGTAGGAAAGCGGTTGCCTCCCTGTATATGAGCACTTGATGGGCTTTGTGCTTATTGGCATTTCTTGCTGCATCTGTTTATTTAACCAAAACACCCTGATCACAGTGGCCATCCAAGCTTGTTGATATGGGAATTCTGCATTCATGCAACTCAGGCTTCAGCCCTCCGTCCACCAGCTGTGGCGGGTATTAATTAAAACAGTGGGTGAGGAGAGTCCAGTTAATATTCTGGGGGAGGGGTAGGGCTTATTTTTCCAAAGGGTTAGGGTTTCAGCTGGAAAGTTGCCTAGTTTGCTTTTCAGAGTTCCAAATTTGCAGTGCACTGCTGTGCACAGCGCCTTCTACTGGCTTCCTGAGTGTGCCCAAACACAGGTGTGTGCAGGTACTTGCAGGCACATACATGGGACGTGCATGTGCGTGAGTGCTCTTGTGCTTGGGCGAGCGGGGCACGTGCACACATACATCTGCATCAGGACCCAGCACCAAAACACAGAGAGGCCTCCAACCCATGTGCTTGGTGGCTCTTCAAGTTCAGGTGTTCTTTGTTGCATTCAAAAGCACGAGTGAAGCTGAACCACTCATGTGGATCGCTTGAGATTGCAAGAGAGAGAGACGTGGATCGCTTGAGATTGCAAGAGAGAGAGACGTGGAGTTTGTGCTGCCGTTCTGTGATTATTACTAGGACCCTGTGATGTCCCTCGTGAGAATGCTGTCCGGTGGGCTAGGACTACCTCACTGTGATTGTCGCCAGCTCCTTCCAGAAGGGCTCAGGTCACTCCTACCAGTTATTTCCTTATTTGTCTCACTTTGAACGGCAGCTCAGGATCATGGAAGGCAGAGCAACTCCCAGTGGGAGGAATTTACTTGAAACGTGATGAAATGGAGCTGCCCCTACCCCGGAGCTGTCCAAAGACACAGGTGAGGGGGTGCCCTAAAAGAAAGAGCCCAGACCTGGGCATTGTGAGCGGTGGGGTCTGGAATCTGACCTACTGTATAATCTTGAAAGATCCCCACCCCCACCCCCACCCCACACACACACACATCCTGTCTTGGGACTTGTTTTCTTATTTGCAAAGTGAAGGGATTGAATTGTGTCCTTTCTAAGATCCCTTCTATCCAGCAAGCTCTAGGGCTGGTCCACAAAATGGAGCTAGTTAGCTGATTTGGGTGAGAATCACAGATTCCTAAAAATGTCAGAGCTGGAAAGGACCTTAGCCTAACTCCTAGCCTAACCCCACAGTTCGTGGAAGTCAGCCACTTGTTAGAGTATGTCAAAGCAGAGTATACAGAACACCTATTTGTGGATAGGTAAGGGCCATTCTGGCCCCTTGGTGAGGTCTTGACTGCATTTTATTTCATTTCTGCATTTCATTTCATTTCAGCTCACATTCCCTCAGTTTTGGTCAGGACTTGGCTCAGGCCTCAGCCCCTTCCCAGACTCTCATTCCGTCTTTGGTCCTTTCCCCCCAGCACCAAGCATACATTCTTATCATAGTATCTAAAATCCTCGGAGGTCTTCTTATGCCCAGTGTGGTACTCACCAGCAGTAGGATCACCTGGGAGCTTGATGGAAAGGCAGACCATCAGGCCCCACGCAGACCTATGAGCCAGAGCCCCAGGTGGTACTGGCTTGAGAGTTGCTCTCTGAGGGATGCCTACTCCCTTCTGTGTCTGTTCTGTTCACTGGTCTGTCTCACAAGCTAGACAGTAATTTATAGGTAAGACCCATGGTTCCTTCATTTTTGCATCCTGGGGCTCAAAATGGTCTCGGATGAGAAAGAGGTGCTCAGTGGTACTGGAGAGACAATTACTATAGTGAGGCTGGGCAGGTATTTGGAAGGCAGTGAAGCTGGTACCAAATCTCAAAGGGAAGGCCTGGCATGGCTAGACAGAAAAAAGTGGGGATCTTGGAAATAGCCCCCTTGTCCAGAGTCAGGGGTTAAGGATTCGCCTGGTTGGAAGGGTGGGTTTGGTATGGAAAAGCATGAGAAGAGTTGGAAAGGAGAGAAGGTAGGGAAGAAAGGATGTCAAGGACCTAGAAAACAGAAGGCTAGATCAGGATCCATCTACCCATCTCACATCAACCTCCTCCAAATTCATTTCCTTTTGTTCACTTAACTTTGAACCTAGATAAGCATAAAGCTTGGAAATGAGATTGTGGGTCAGAGAGACTGGCTTCAAATCCTAGATTCAACACACACACACACCCACGCTGTGTGATCTTAGGCAAACCACTGAACCTCTCTATGCATCAGTTTCCCCATCTCTCAAATGGGGATCATGTTCGGTTAAAAAAAAAAACCCACAAGTTCAAAAAATGTTTTAATAAAATGGGAATCACAGAAGTATCTTCATCAAAGGGTCCCCCTAAGTATTGAATGAGATGACACAACGCATCGACACAGTGCCTGGCAGGAAGAAAGGGCTGGATGCATGTAAGACGAATACCAGTAAAAGAATAAACTCAGCACCAGCTTGCTTGTCCGGCCTGAGAGTTTGGCACCAGTTCAGTCTGCAGGTTCTACACCTGGTCTCTTGCATCAAAGGCTACAGCTTTCTCTCCCACTCACCCTCTAGGCTTACCTGAACACTCCCCTTTTCCTAAGAGCCTCAGATTTGTATCTATCAGGAGGGTTTTTCCTCTAATCTCCAAGAGTCCTCACTTCCCGGAGGAGAAGACTGTGCCGTGCACTCACCTTTTTATGATAGTAGGCCAGGAGTGACTTTTGGCCGAGGACCAGTGCATGGCATGGCTTTGCCCAGGCCACAAAGCCCAGTTGATGGCTCCCAAGCCCCACCACTCAAATGCCATCGCCTTCATGTTGATAACTGGCAAGAATGCTGGAGCACGTTTGATTCATGGGAGTAGAGAAAGCGTAGCAGCACCAGCCAGGGGTTTCCTGGGTGCCTCCCATTGTGTCCAGGATTCTGTAGCAGGGCCACCTACCTACAGGTCATGCAGTTGGTACACACTGAAGTCTGCATGAGTAGCACCCCTCCCCCCGAGTTGGGCAGTGCACAACCTGAGCGCCTGTGCACAATGCTCCGCCCCTCAAGCCTCACAGCAATTCACACTGTGTTCCTTGTGAATAATTTAAGAGCCTGAGGAACAGCTGTGCAAGTGTTGAGCACATGCAGTTCAAAGTGGTCCCAGATCTGCCCTTTTGAAATAGTCTCGGCCATTTTAAGTGGCATTCTGGGAAAAAGACTACTGATCTCCACCCAAGTCATCTAGGACGGGGGAGAGCTGGGGCAAAGGACACAGCATGAGATGTTCTCAAATATGCAACCAGCCTGTTCCTTTCTGGGAGCCCCTGCCCCGGGCTTCAGATTGCAGGTTGTCTGCTATGAGCCGAGCACAGGGGAAACTCTGAGTCTCTTGTGTCCGGAGGTGTGAGCACAGGTGCTAAGAAGAGAGCCCAATGCTGAAGGCAACTGCACACCATTCCATCAGCACCAGCCAGTGGTTTTGGTACCGTTTGTTCCAAACAAACTGACAAATAAGCCCTGCACCTTGCCAGAGCCTTCTCTGAGATAATGACCCGAATCCCTCCACTCTCTTTGTCTAATGAGGCACTACTCACATTTGAATCTGTATGGTGGTGAGGAAATGGTGGCCCATTTCTTCTTAATAACATTACTGAAAAATACCAGTAATTATATAATGACTACAGAAAAATGACATTTAAGTGAATGAAGAGAGGAATGATTTTTATTACATTTCCTCAGTGAATATTAATTACTGGCTATAAAAGCACCTTCCTGACTCACAAAATGACCACCTTTTGTCCTTGTGAGAAGAGATGAGATGTGCACTCATTCGTGTAGGTCAGGTAGGCTGAGATATTTGGGGTAAGTGCTGTGATGTGCTCAGTCATGTCCAACTCTTTGTGACCCCATAGACTGTATCTCTGTCCGTGGAATTTTCCAAGCAAGAATACTGGAATGGGTTGCCATTTTCTAAACAAGGGGATCTCTCCGACACAGGGATCAGACCCGTGTCTACTGAATTGGCAGGCGAATTCTTCACCTACTGAGCCACCTGGGAAGCCCCATATTTGGGGTAAACTACCCTCCTTATTCCTCACACATTACACTGCTCCAACCTGAGTCAGCTGACAGGGATGAGCCCTGTCCCAGTATACCATGGAAGCTGCATCTGGTGGGGGAGAGGTGAGGAAGGGGAAGAGTCTAGGTATGTGGATCCCTCTGTACCTCTGCACACAGCACCCACCCTATCTTGGGGAGAAGACTCCCACCTTTCCAAGCCAGAGCCAATGCTGCCTCCTCCGTGGAGTCTTCCTGATAGCCCAAACCATGCTCTGATCCATTTCTAAAAGGAAGGAATGGGATCTCAGTGTGCCTCTGCCTCCTGGGCACACAGCTAGAGTGTCTCCCCTTGTGATCAGCTGTGTCCTGGTGACTGCATTCTGGGCGATGGAATGTGGGAGGAAGAGGTGAACGCCACTGCCAAGCTGGGTACATTCCAGTGTCCCTGAGCTGTCTGTGCTCTCGTTCCCTCCCCACTCAGAGACCCCTGGGCAGTGAGGAGGGAGGACATGGGGACCCTGAATGGGAAAAGCAAAGAGCCCCAGCCTGCATTAGACAGTGCCACAGTAAGAAAATTCGGTCATAAGGAAGAACTTGAACTGTGGGGGAGGTCATTTGTTACATCCAGCCCAGCGTTTCTCATGATGTACTCTGCATATAAGTTAAATAAGCGTGGTGACAATATACAGCCTTGACGTACTCCTTTTCCTGTTTGGAACCAGTCTGTTGTTCCATGTCCAGTTCTAACTGTTGCTTCCTGAACTGCATACAGGTTTCTCAAGAGACAGGTCAGGTGGTTAGGTATTCCCATCTCTTTCAGAGTTTTCCATAGTTTATTGTGATCCACAGAGTCAAAGGCTTTGGCATAGTCAATAAAGCAGAAATAGATGTTTTTCTGGAACTCTCTTGCTTTTTCCATGATCCAGCAGATGTTGGCAATTTGATCTCTGGTTCCTCTGCCTTTTCTAAAACCAGCTTGCACATCTGGAAGTTCACGGTTCATGTATTGCTAAAGCCTGACATGGAGAATTTTGAGTATTACTTTACTAGCATGTGAGATGAGTGCAATTGTGTGGTAGTTTGAGCATTCCTTGACATTGGAATGAAAACTGACCTTTTCCAGTCCTGCTGGATGAAGCACAAGCTGGAATCAAGATTGCCAGGAGAAGTATCAATAACCTCAGATATGCAGATGACACCACCCTTATGGCAGAAAATGAAGAGCCAAAGAGCCTCTTGATGAAAGTGAAAGAGGAGAATTAAAAAGTTGCTTAAAGCTCAACATTCAGAAAACTAAGATCATGGCATCCGGTCCTATCATTTCATGGCAAATAAATGGGGAAACAGTGGAAACAGTGGCTGGCATTAATTTTTGGGCTCCAAAATCACTGCAGATGGTGATTGCAGCCATGAAATTAAAAGACACTTACTCCTTGGAAAGAAAAAGGTCTGTCTAGTCAAGGCTATGGTTTTTCCCAGTGGTCATGTATGGATGTGAGAGTTGGACTGTAAAGAAAGCTGAGTGCAAAAAAATTGATGCTTTTGAACTGTGGTATTGGAGAAGACTCTTGAGCAACCCTTGGACTGCAAACAGATCCAACCAGTCCATTCTAAAGGAGATCAGTCCTGGGCGTTCATTGGAAGGACTGATGTTGAAGCTGAAATTCTGATACTTTGGCTGCCTGATGCAAAGAGCTGACTCATTTGAAAAGACCCTAATGCTGGGAAAAATTGAAGGCAGGAGGAGAAGGGGACAACAGAGGATGAGATGGTTGGATGGCATTACTGACTCAATGGACACGAATTTGGGTGTACTCTGGGAGTTGGTGATGGACAGGGAGGCCTGGCTTGCTGCAGTTCATGGGGTTGCAAAGAGTTGCAAAAGACTGAGCGACTGAATTGAACATTTGTTACAACAGCACAGCTCTCCTCACTGATCAGAGCAGAGCTCTGAGGCCCGGAGCAAGTCCAGCTCTCCGTGGGGGCTGCCTCTCTGAGGTCCAGCAAGTTGGCAAAATCCCCTCTTCCTAATTTCCCAACTGCAACATCTCTTTCCTCATTTTCTCCCAGCCCGATGCCCTCTGCCTGCTCCTTACTGGCTCTGGATTCCCTCATACTCAGGTCTTGGTGACTCCATGGCCCCAGGTAAGCTCCCGTTTCAGACAAGTCGCTAGACAAGGTGATGTTTAACTCCAGGGCAGAAAGCTCTGAGCGTGGACTCTCAGGCCTGTAAGACAGGTTATTGAGGGGATAACTTAGGGAAATACGTCATTCCAGGCCCTCTCAGATCACCCCAACCTTGGGCTCAAGGGGGTCAGACTCAAAGACCTCTAGGGCTGCTTCTGCCCCTAAGTCGCTGCATCTTGTTGCCAGTCACTCGTGTGCTGTGTCCTCTTCCAGCCCCCTTCGCCCCTGTGGCTTCCCAGACCATGGCTCCTCCAAGCCTCTACCATCCAGTAGCACTGGTCCTGTGTGGGGTGAGGCTCAGGTAAGCTTTGGGAGGCAACCACCACCACCCACGCCACCAGAGAAGCCACAGTCAGTCACTGGACACTGCACTGAGGCACTTCCTGCCCCTAGGGGCTTTGCCTGCACCTCCTGGGTACACTGCCAGATGCAATGCCCACAAAGTGGGGTAGGGGTAGCATCCTCTCCTGCGGCCTTACCTGCTGCTGGCTCTCCACGGGGCAGAGCATCTAATCCAGCCCAGCCCTTGCCACACAGCTTCAGTTGCCAAATGAAGCAGGGGGAGAAAAACTGCAGTTCCTGGAGTATTCTCATCAGAAACACAAGAGTGCTGTGCTTCAGAGCCAGGGTTCTGGAGTCAGACAGACATGTGTTAAATCCCAGCCCCACCACTTAACCTTCGGCAAGTTCCATTAGCTTTCAGAACCAGTTTACTTCATCTGCATCATGGGCATAGTAACCATACCTCCATCATGAGAGTGGTGTGGGGATTCAATGATTTCATGCATCTGAAGGGCTCAGACTGATGCAGGCATACAGTAAACACCATATTCATGACCATAATTAGGATCGCCCATCCACCCATTTCTCTGTCTACTATTTATTTTGATTTTCAACTGGCCTGAAAGACTGGCAGAGGGACTATCCCATTTTGCACTGAAGGCAAATAGGCTTAGAGAAATTATGTGACTGTCCAAGATTATGGACGCAGGCAGTGGCTGAGACTGGATCAGAGGCTGGTCTCAGCCCCGAGTCCACTGCCTTTGCCCCTCACTGCCCCCTGTGTGTGTTGCGGCAGTTTTAGATGCCCTCATCTGGGAAGGTCCTCTCATTCTCTCAGCAATGCGGGAGACTCTGGAGGGCAGGAATCTCATCCTGCAGGTCTGAGGACCTCCCTGCCTCCCCTGGGGTCAGAGGACTAGACTGCTGGGTCAGTCAATGGGGCAGCTTGGTAGCTTCACGCTGACCTCGGCTCTCTTGTTTGCCTCTCTTTGGGAGGCCCCAAGGACATTCTGAGCTTCCAACCCCCTTGTTTCTTGCTGCATGTCTCCCAAGGGCCAAGGGCCGGAGAGGGTGGTGTGCAGCCTCTGGGCTGCACCTGCCTGCCCACCTCCCAGCGGGGAGCAGTGCACAGTCTGAACCATGGTGCTGCCAAAGCCAATGCAGAGCAAGGAGGCCTCTGCCAGCTCCCAGCATGCCAAGGGCTGTTAGGGTTCCCTGGGCAAGAAGCAGGTCCCCTGCCTTGCCAGATGTGGGGCCTATCACCTTCTCTCATGTTTGAATCAGTCAGACAGGACTGGCCCCTAAGACCCTGGATGGAACACTCCAGCTCTGTGTGGTCACACCACATAGGAGGGGCTCAGCGACTACAAACATCCCGTCTAAGGCCATGGTCACCAGAGAGCCTTTATCTCCCCAGCTCTCCCTGACATTCTGTTTTCAAGGTCATCATCATGTCTCCAGCTTCACTTACCGCTTTGTTATTAAAGATGAGTAAAAGAAGCAAAAATATACAAAGAATGGTTTGGGCAACTCTAAATAGTTCTGACCCACATCCAACTATCAGCTCCCTCAAAGCATTTGTGAAAGGATCATAGAATCTTAGAGTCCTTGTGAAAAACCTAAAAAAGTCACAAAGAAGCTAATTTTGCCCTCATCCATCATTTACCTGTGGCCTAATATTCAGGTCCAAAGCTTCAACTGCTAAAACTTCACTTATGAAAAAATCTTTCACTCTACAGACCTTTCCTTCATAACACTTGACATATATGGCTAATTGAATCTCAAAAACAGAGGCTAGGACTTCCCTAGTGACCCAGTGGTTAAGAATTCATTTGCCACAGGTTCGATCCCTAGTCTGGGAAGATTCCACGTGCTGCAGAGCAACTAATCCCATGCACCACAACTGCTGAGGCCACACACCGTGGCGACTGAAGCATGCATGCCCAGAGCCCGTGCCCTGCAAAAGGAGAAGCCTCTGCATTGGAAAGCCCAAGTGCAGCACAGCTAGAGAGTAGCCCTCTCTTGCCACAAATAGAAAAAACCTGCACACAGAAACATAGACCCAGCACAGCCAATAAATAAATTAAAAAAATTTTTAAGCAGATGCTAAAAATTAGATAGGAAAACAGAGGAACTGGAGGAGCCAAAGCAATTTTGGGAAAGGGTAAAGTTGGAGGATGTACTGCCTTCGTCCTCCTACAGCAAATGACTCACTAAAATCAAGTGTAGTTTTAGTGAAAGGAGAGAGACTCAGATCAATGGACAGAGTAGAGTACACATGTAGAGTCACTGAATTTTGATGAGGGTGCCAAGGTGATTCATAACACTTACAACTCTCGTCATCCAAAATGTTGTGTCTGCATTTTAGTTAATGCCCATCTCCCCTCCTAGGCTGCGTGCCCAGGCAGGAGACTGTCTTGCTTGTTTGCAACTGTACCCTTAGTACTTAATACAATGCCTGGCACAAACTTGAAGCTTAGCAAGAAGGCTGGCAGGAGAGTAGGCTTGATGCTTTGGACATGAATGGGTTCTTTCTCCAAACTCAGACCTCTGTCAACATCCATGTAGCTATTGGTGTTTTTTTTGTTTTGTTTTGTTTTTTTACACATACAAGATGTGTATGCAGACACATAAGATGCATAATGTTTCATTCACTTTACAACTCTCTTTACTTCCAAAATGCAGGTTTTCCAGTTACAAAGATATGAATACCAAAAGCAAGCAAGCCTTTGTACTACTATCTGCTCTGGCAGGAAGGTTTGCATCGTGGAGATGGCAGATCCTCACTTCAGCTCCACAGTTCATCAGCCTCAAGCCCTTTGCAGCTCCTTCTGTCAGCTCATTGTGGTCTGCATGAGGACATCTCCTGTCCTGTGTAAGGACACTTGTTATTGATTTACAGTCTCCCCAGATAATCTAGGATGATCTCATTCCAAGAACCTTAATTTAATTACATCTGTAAAGACTCATTTTTCCACATAAGGTCACATTCACAGGTTTTCACAGGACATGGACATCTCTCTTCAGACATCACTATTTCAGTTCCCTACACACATCCAGCCCCTACCTCACATGCAGGATCAGCAACTCATAACTCTGAACTGGGCTGCTGTGTAGGTGTGTTAGCTAACAATTGTCTTCCACCAAACACACTTCACAAACATTATTTAATCCTCAAAGAGATCTGGGAGGTAAGTTCAGTTCAGTTCAGTCACTCAGTTGTGTCCAACTCTTTGCAACCCCATGAATCGCAGCACACCAGGCCTCTCTGTCCATCACCAACTCCTGGAGTCTACCCAAACCCATGTCCATTGAGTCGGTGATGCCATATCCAACCATCTCATCCTCTGTCATCCCCTTCTCCTCCTGCCCTCATTCTTTCCCAGAATCAGGGTCTTTTCACATGAGTCAGCTCTTCACATCAGGTGGCCAAAGTATTGGAGTTTCAGCTTCAACATCAGTCCTTCCAATGAACACCCAGGACTGATCTCCTTTAGGATGGACTGGTTAGATCTCCTTGCAGTCCAAGGGGTTCTCAAGAGACTTCTCCAATACCACAGTTCAAAAGCATCAATTCTTCGACACAGCTTTCTTTATAGTCCAACTCTCACATCCATACACGACCACTGGGAAAACCATAGCCTTGACTAGACTGACCTTTGTTTGCAAAGTAATGTCTCTGGTTTTTAATATGCCTAGGTTGGTCATAATTTTCCTGCCAAGGAGTAAGCATCTTTTAATTTCATGGCTGCACTCACCATCTGCAGTGATTTTTGGAGCCCAGAAAAATAAAGTCAGCCATTGTTTCCACTGTTTCCCCATCTATTTGCCATGAAGTGATGGGACCAGATGCCATGATCTTAGTTTTCTAAGTGGAGGTAAATATTATTACCCTATTTTATATGAGAGGAGACTGAGACACAGAGAGTTTGAGTGAGGTCTCAAGATCATGCAGTCTCTAGGATTTAGAGCTGGGACTTAAAACCAGGCTGGTAAAGCAGCAGACCAGAGATCCTTATCCACTTTTAGCAAAAGGAGTGTGTTTCAAGGAGTGGTGTCCGAAAGGAGGGATATCCAAGGAGAAAGCTGGGGCACTCAACTTGCTGCAGCAGAAACTTCAATGGAGGTATTTCTCATCCTTTGTCATTACCTTCTGTCACACCCCCCATATCGGGGTTCGCTCTGCCCACACCCCTGCACAATGGAAAGGCTCTGGGCTGGGCCTCCGTCACTCCCCTCTTTGCTCCCCTCGGCCCTGTCTGGTGTGGGCCTCCAACTGCAGGCCTCAGGTATTGCTCCTTCAAAAAAAGAAGGAATGAGCAAATAGTCTATGTCAGTCATAGCACTGGAGGAGGGAGTCAGGTGGCTTGTGGACTGATTGGCACAGGAAAAATTTTCTAGCAATTTGCATTGCCATCCAATGAACTCATAGTGACATCTCCCTGGAGACGTTCAAGCGGATTCTAGATGACCACCTGTCAGGGATGCCCTCAGGGGCCCTGGGCCTCCTGGATGTGGCACCAGAGGACCCCTGAAGGCCCAGCACTGTAAGGTTTCTTACCATGTGGAAGGGGACACTGGCTGTCCCGGAAGCAGTGCCTTCCTGATCCAGGGCCTGGGTGGCTGTTGATGATGGATGCTGCAGAAAAGAACCAGACACAGGGGAACACCCACCATGCATGTGATGGTTCAGATCCTCTAAACAGCAGGCGCCAACAGGAGTTTAGGTGTGCAGGAGAGTCATGAGAGAATGGACATGAGGGATAAAGTGAGGAGAGCCAGGGAACAGTGGGGGTGTGTGAAGACTTCTGTGAAAAAACCACAATGCAAGCCTGACCTGGGAAGGAGAAGAGTCCTGGACCCTTAGGAGAGATATGGCAAGAGACAGGGAAGCGTGACGCCCCCAGCCAATGACAGAGCCAGCGGCAGGACCAACACAGACCTATTCCTATGTGACAGGGGATTGAGATTCCTCCCTCCAACAACTGGTTTTAGCTCAAGGATTCCGCTCGGGGCATCTGACATCTTTCCTCCCAAGACTCCCCCCTCCTCTCCGCTTCCTAGGTCAGGGCTGAGCTGCCTAGAGCTGTTGTGCCAGCTGCCAGTTCCCAGCAGCAGCCCCTCTGAGTGGGTGCCGCCCGCCTGCTTCACCCTGGGGCACAGCTGGGTGGCTGCTCCCAGCTCTGGTTCTCTGCACTCGCTGTGACAGCACAGCCCCAGCCCTCCTCCCGAGACCCTGGCTGGCTGATCCCAGTGAGCTTCATTTCCCTTCAGAGGGAGGGAAACGTGGGGGCGGGAGAGCTGGGGCCTGGCCATCTGGGCTCTGCACTGTGAGCCTACCCTATTGGCGAGGAGAGAAGCAAGAGCTTGGCATGGGGGCATACCACAGCGACCCAGGCGGCCCCAGAGCCCAGCTCTCTGCAGCACAGTTGAGGAAGGGGAAGCACCAAGTGCACGGGCTGAGCTACACAGCCTTCTCTGCGTTCAGGGCAAACTAGGGGACATACAAACACCTTTCCAAAGAGTTCTCAGAGCCTGCCTGCCCCCAAGATAAGGGACCTTGGAAAATCTAGGTGGCAGGGGGTCAGCCACCCTGAGCACCTATTGGGGATCGAGTCCTGCTACTTAGCAGTGTTCACAAAGCTCCTGCTGTGTGCCGAGGATGGGGACAACCCCCTCTCCAGCTCAGGCACCCAACACAATCTCGGCTCCCATGTTTACCACAGGCAGCATGGCGGGGAGGCAGGCACATGGTCCCTGTGCTCCAGCAGCCCGGCAGACCCAGACACTTGCCTTTAATCCAGGTAGAGACCGGGGGAGGGCAGACAGGGGTCAGGGGACATTGG
The DNA here is from genome assembly GCA_935064755.1 of Tragelaphus eurycerus. Classification (NCBI taxonomy): domain Eukaryota; kingdom Metazoa; phylum Chordata; class Mammalia; order Artiodactyla; family Bovidae; genus Tragelaphus; species Tragelaphus eurycerus. The sequence continues at coordinate 25,179,913 of CAKXYN010000018.1, read as the reverse complement.
AGGGGTTCTGAAGATGGAGAGAAGAGCTCAGGCTGAAAGGGAGCTGAGCTGAATCAGCAGACAGAGAAGTACAGCTGGCCTCAGGGTGACTAGTTTGGAGAAGGACCACAATCTTCCCATGAACAAATGGTGTCATTTCAGAGACGCCCATCCTCCCTGCAAGCCCATGCCATATCAATACCCAAGGCAGTCCCCTGGGCTGCAGCCCTGGCTTCACCAGCCAGTCCCCTGTCCTGTTCACACAGCCTTGAAGCAGCAGGAAGGGCAGCCTCTGTGTCTCCCGGCTGGGGCTTAACCCACCCTCAGTGATAGTACAGTTGCTCAGTCGTGTCTGACTCTCTGCGACCCCATGGGCTCCTCTGTCCATGGGATTTCCCAGGCAAGAATACTGGAGTGGGTTGCCATTCCCTTCTCCAGGGGATCTTCCTGACTGAGGGATCAAGCCTGGGTCTCCTGCATTGCAGGCAGATTCTTTTACCATCTGAGCCACCAGGGAAGTCTAGTAAGCACATGGCTGTGCCAGCAACAACACGTCTCACCAAAACTCAGGGGTCAGGGAGGATTATAGATCAAAGCTCCACCGACTCCTGAGTCTTGGTTCTCAGAACACTCAGACTTTCAGCCAGAAATTCTTCACAGAGAAGAATTTCCAAAGGTCCAGGTCAGGGACAATGCCAATGACCCTATTGTAACTGTGAGTTTTATTGATCTTCCTATCCTCATAGGATAAATAGGTGAAAGTAGTGCTAAATGCCATTAACTATTTTTGTCAGCTGGTAAACACAGGTGTGTGCGTGTTAAGTCACTTCAGTCATGTCCGACTCTTTGTGACCCTATGGACTGTAGCCCTCCAGGATTCTCTGTCCATGGGATTCTTTAGGCAAGAATACTGGAGTGGGTTGCCATGCCCTCCTCCAGGGGATCTTCCAGACCCAGGAATCAAACCCGCATCTCTTGCGTCTTCTGCATTGGCAGACAGGATCTCTACCACTGGTGCCACCTTGGAAACCCAAACATGGGTGGTTACCTGCAAGGCTGCCCTGCAGAAGCCACATTATTATTGCCACCTGTGTCTGTCCTCCTTGGACATTTCCATCTCTCTTGGCTGAAGCACTCGGCCGTGACAACCTAGAGCATCCTAGCCAGCTTTACGTTTACAGTGTGGGAATCTGGCTGCTTCCTGTCACTGCGGGCTGCAGCATCTACAGTGACTCAGATCATTTTCACAGCTTTTAAATATTTTCTCACAGATCACCCAAAGTATGTGATAGGAAATGATGCAGTGTTAAATTGGCCCGACATCTCACACCAGATGTTGCAACAAGCAAAGAAATATACTTAGGAACGTATGTGGAGAGCACAGAGTGTGCTTTGCCAAAGGGAAACTGTTCCTCCCTCAAGGTTCCCTCGGCATCTTTTAGGGCAGAGAAGGCTTTGTGAGACACAGTTACTTCTCCGGGAGGTGAGAACTCTGGCTTCAGATAGGATCTCTGGCAGGAAATGAATGGGGCATTTCATAAATGTGGTTTTCACTCAGCCCTGCTCAGAAGGTGGCAGCCAGCCTAACCAGGCCTGTGTGATGGCTCCAGTCAGGGGTTACACGAGTTCTCAGTGTCCAGCCTTGTCTCCTGATGGTATCTTATACCCGGCGGTTTTGTGTCCTGTAATTTCTCCACCATGCTGCCCAGTGCTCAGGCAAGGCTGTCTGGAGCACAGCTGCCATACTTGGTGTTTTCCAGGTTGACTTCAAGGGCCTAAAGAAGCCCCCTTTGACCAGCCCAGACCATGTTGGACTTCGCTATCTGAACCTTTACTGCACCCAAAAATGCAGCTCCTAACCGGAAGCTGGAAGGTCTAAAAGGGACCTTGGGGATAGACAGTCCCCCTTGTCCACTCCTCCGGCCCCCACTCTCTCCTCAGTGTCCCCAGTAAGAATGGTCCAGACTCTGAGCACCTGCCCCAGTGGGCACTACAACCTCACGAGCGAGGAGAGTCAGTCCTCAGGCAGGTCAGACTGTCAGGAGCAGCTGCACAAACATGCACAGATGTGCCCCCTTTTAGTTCCACTCGTGGCTCATGGCTCCACCTCTAGCAGCCACACGACTCCAACCCTTCCTCCATCTGATAACTTCTCTAGGATCCTGGCTAAACAGCTCCTTTTCTTTCTGTAATTTAGCCCTCCATCGTACAAATGCCACTGATTATCCTCTCTTTATTTAGCTACCTTTTCTCCCCAAGTGGACTCAAGAGCTGGTCTTTTCTTCCCTCAGGTTGAACAAGTGCCTTAGCCCTGTCTGACCTCTGACTCCGCTGTCTTTCTCAGCATAAACTCCACACAAGATTGAGCACATAGTAAACATCCACTGTGCAAGTGCCCAGCAAACTCAGCACCCTCTACAAAGAGCCCATCACAAGCTGGCTTACATTCTTCTGAGGCTTTTGAATGATTTAGGGTTGGTTAATAAATAAGGTAAGAATAGATGAAGTGCTCTGAAGGCCTCATAGCAAACACAAACCAAAGCCAGGCCACTCCTGAGTTCCAAAATCTATGGTGGATAAATGAGACCTGCATGCTAACCCATAGCATAGGTCCCCTTAGGCCTGAGCCTCAGCAGAGACCCCCCAGACATCAATAGTCAATGACCTGAGTGAGGCCTGTTTTCTTGATGCTGTTTAGATGATGAGAAATCTTCAGAATCACTTAGAGTTGGGGAGGGGGTTGCAAATGAACTTTCACAAGAATATAAGACAACTCTGGCAAAGTTTCACAGGACAACACTCCTGTGTTATGCAGGAGGCGTAAGCCCCACAGCTGGTCTTCCCTTCACCCCTCAGAGATCCCTGAGAATCACTACTGGAACTCTGGGGTTCCAGAGAACACAATGTGAGGAACACCACTCCAGATCTGCCCCTGGAACCTGAAATTCATAGAGGACCTTCCAGACCAGCAAACATTCATGTCACATCTCTTGCAACCTATTAGAAGATAGGACAACTCAGACTCAGAGAACTCTGAGCCTGGAGAGAATCAGAGGCATCTTCTGGACAAACTCAACTTGGCAGGGAAGGGAGTCAAAAACCTCGACTGGAGAAAATCCACGTGAGATGCGGAGCAAGTGGTGGCAGAGTAGAACGACAGGGCAGAGAAGGAAGAGGTGCCCTCACTAAGTGAGCAATGGGAGGGCCCTGAAGCAGTGTCGTGGCCCTGGAAGTGGCCGCCAGAGACTGGCATTGTACCTTCTGTGCTCTCTCTCAGTCTCCAAGGCCCCACCTGTGCCCCCAGTGCCAATTACCTCCTTCCACAGTGCTCTGCTCAGGCCTGCACAATGGACCACTGCTGTTCCCTGCCTCTTGCTGTCACCTGAATTTACTCTGTTTCCATCCATTCAGCCTCCTCCTCTCTGTAAATTAGACTGATCCGTCTCAAACAGCATGAGCAGCCTGTTATCTCTCAAATAACAGAAACAATTTGGAGGTGAATTTGTCTTTTCTTTAAATGGTCTAACACATTGGTATAAATTTATTCGTAAAACTCTCTTATTATCTCTGCATCAGTAGCATCCACAATAATGACCATTTTTTCATTCCTGGTGTTCATTATTTGAGCTTTCTCCTATATTTTCTTTAGTAGTCTTGCCAGAGGTTTTACTATTTACTATTTTTTGCAAAGATCATGATGGCTCTTTTATTGATTGTTATTGTTGTAGTTCTTCTTATCAAGAAGAGATAAGAAAGCCTTCTTCAGTGATCAATGCAAAGAAATAGAGGAAAACAACAGAATGGGAAAGACTGGGGATCTCTTCAAGAAAATCAAAGATACCAAAGGGACATTTCATGCAAAGATGGGCACGATAAAGGACAGAAATGGTACGGACCTAACAGAAGCAGAAGATATCAAGAAGAGGTGGCAAGAATACACAGAAGAACTGTACAAAAAAGAGCTTCACGATCCAGATAATCATGATGATGTGATCACTGACCTTGAGCCAGACATCTTGGAATGTGAAGTCAAATGGGCCTTAGAAAGCATCACTACGAACAAAGCTAGACTATGCCAAAGGCTTTGACTGTGTAGATCACAATAAACTATGGAAAATTCTGAAAGAGATGGGAATACCAGACCACCTGATCTGCCTCTTGAGAAATCTGTATGCAGGTCAAGAAGCAACAGTTAGAACTGGTCATGGAACAACAGACTGGTTCCAAATAGGAAAAGGAGTACATCAAGGCTGCATATTGTCACCATGTTTATTTAACTTATATGCAGAGTACATCATGAGAAATGCTGGACTGGAAGAAACACAAGTTGGAATCAAGATTGCTGGGAGAAATATCAATAACCTCAGATATGCAGATGACACCACTCTTATGGCAGAAAGTGAAGAGGAACTCAAAAGCCTCTTGATGAAAGTGAAAGTGGAGAGTGAAAAGGTTGGCTTAAAGCTCAACATTCAGAAAACGAAGATCATGGCATCTGGTCCCATCACTTCATGGGAAATAGATGGAGAAACAGTGGAAACAGTGTCAGAATTTATTTTTCTGGGCTCCAAAATCACTGCAGATGGTGACTGCAGCCATGAAATTAAAAGATGCTTACTCCTTGGAAGGAAAGTTATGACCAACCTAGATAGCATATTCAAAAGCAGAGACATTACTTTACCAACAAAGGTTCGCCTAGTCAAGGCTATGGTCTTTCCTGTGGTCATGTATGGATGTGAGAGCTGGACTGTGAAGAAGGCTGAGTGCCAAAGAATTGATGCTTTTGAACTGTGGTGTTGGAGAAGACTCTTGAGAGTCCTTTGGACTGCAAGGAGATCCAACCAGTCCATTCTGAAAGAGATCAATCCTGGAATTTCTTTGGAAGGAATGATGCTAAAGCTGAAACTCCAGTATTTTGGCCACCTCATGCGAAGAGTTGACTCATTGGAGAAGACTCTGATGCTTAGAGGGATTGAGGGCAGGAGGAGAAGGGGACGACAGAGGATGAGATGGCTGGATGGCATCACTGACTCGATGGGTGTGGGTCTGAGTGACCTCCAGGAGCTGGTGATGGACAGGGAGGCCTGGCGTGCTGCGGTTCATGGAGTCGCAAAGAGTCGGACACGACTGAGCGACTGATCTGATCTGATCTGATTGTTGTAGTTTAATTGTTAGGTCATGTCCAACTCTTTCCAACTCCATGGACTGTAGCACACCAGGTTCCTCTGTCCTTCACTATCTCCCAGAGTTTCCTCAAATTCATGTCCATTGAATCTGTGATACTATCTAATCATTTCATTCTCTGTTGTCCCCTTCTCTTTTTGCCTTCAATCTTTCCTAGCATCAGGGTTTGTTTTTTTTTTCCCCCTTGAGTCAGCTCTTCACATCAGGTGGCCAAAGGATTGGGAGTTTAAGCTTCATCATCAGTCCTTCCAATGAATATTCAGAGCTGATTTCCTTTAGGATTGACTGGTTTGATCTCCTTGCTATTCAGGGGACTCTCAAGAGTCTTCTGCAGCACCACAGTTTGAAAGCATCAATTCTTCAGTGCTTAGCCTTCTTTATGGTCCAGCTTGCCTGGTGTGCTGCAGTTCACAGGGTCACAATGAGTTGGACACAACTGAGTCACTGAACAACAACTCATATCCATACATGACTACTGGAAAAACCATAGCCTTGACTGTATGGACCTTTGTCGGCAAAGTAATGTCTCTGTTGTCTAAGTTTGTTATAGCTTTCTTTCCAAGTGTCTTTTAATTTCATGGCTGCAATCAGTGTCTGCAGTGATTTTGGAGCTCAGGGGGGGAAATAATGTCACTGCTTCCACTTTTTCCTCTCTATTTGCCATGAAGTGGTGGGACTGGATGCCATGATCTTAGTTTTTTGAATGTTGAGTTTCAAGGCAGCTTTTTCATGCTCCTCTTTCACCTTCATCAAGAGGCTCTTAGGTTCCTCTTCAGTTTCTGCCATTAGCGTGGTGTCATCTGCATATCTGAGGTTGTTGATACTTCTCCCAGCAATCTTGATTTCAGCTTGTTATTCATCTAGCCTGGCATTTCTCATGAAGTACTCTACGTGTACAACAGGGAAGCCTGGCGTGCTACACTTCAAGGGGCCAAAAAGAGTCAGACACAACTGAGCAACTGAACAACAACAACTCTGCATATAAGTTAAACAAGCAAGGTGACAATATACAGCCTTGTCCTACTCCTTTCCCAGTTTTGAGCCAGCCATTGTTCCATGTCTGGTTCTAACTGTTGCTTCTGACCTGCATACAGGTAGGTTTCTCAGGAGTCAGGTAAGGTGGTCTAGTGTTTCCATCTGTTCAAGAATTTCCCACAGTTTGTTGTGATCCACACGGCCAAAGGCTTTAGTGTAGTCAATGAAGCAGAAGTTTTTCTGGAATTCCCTTGCTTTTTCCATGAGCCAATGAATGTTGGCAATTTGATCTCTGGTTTCTCTGCCTTTTCTAAACCCAGCTTGTACACCTGGAAGTTTTCATTTCACATATTGTTGAAGCCTAGCTGGAAAGATTTTGAGCATTACCTTGCTAGCATGTGAAATGAGCAAAATTGTGCAGTAGTTTGAACTCTCTTTAGCGTTGCCATTCTTTGGGATTGGAATGAAAACTGACCTTTTTTCAGTCCTGTGGCCACTGCTAAGTTTTCCAAATTTGCTGACATGGTGAATGCAGCACTTTCATAGCTTCATCTTTCAGGATTTTAAATAGCTCAGTTGGAATTCTGTCACTTCCACCAGCTTTTCTGTATTAATTAATTTGGAATAATTTTATAGAGTATAATTTTATTAACAACATTGTGTTAGTTTCAGGTGTACACAAAATGAATCACATACATATATCCACACTTTTTTAGATTATTTCACATATAAGCCATTACAGTAATCGAGGAGAGTTCTCTTTGCTATACAATAGGTCCTTATTAGTTTTCTATTTTATATATAGTATATGTATATGTCAACCCTAATCCCCCAATTTATTCCTCCCTGCTTTTCCCCCAGTGACCATAAGTTTATTTTCAACCTATGATTCTCTTTTTTGTGAATAAGTTCATTTGTACCATTTATTTTAGATTCCATATATAAGCAATATCATATATTTGTCTTTCTCTGTCTGACTTTTATTATTTGTAAGCTTTTTAATCATGGCCATTCTGACTAGTGTGAAGTGATACCTCATTGTAGTTTTAATATGCATTTCTCTAATAATTAGTGATATTGAACAAACGGCATTATTTCTTTTTTATGGCTGAGAATTATTCTATTAAATTCTAAAGCATCCATCTTCTTTATCCATTCTTCCATGCTTGGGTGTTTAGTTGACTCCATGTCTTGGCTGGTGTGAATAGTGCTGCTGGGAACTTACAGATGCATGTATCTTTTCAAAGCAGACTTTTTCCTGGATACAGGTCCAGAAGTAAGACTGCTGGACCATATGGTAGTTTCATTATAGGAGACTGGTATGCAAAAGTAGGAAGTCAAGAAACACCTGGAGTAACAGGCAAATTTGGCCTTGGAGTACAGAATGAAGTAGGGCAAAGGCTAATAGAGTTCTGCCAAGAGAACGCACTGGTCATAGCAAATACCCTCTTCCAACAACACAAGAGAAGACTCTACACATGGACATCACCAGATGGTCAACACCAAAATCAGATTGATTATATTCTTTGCAGCCAAAGATGGAGAAGCTCTATACAGTCAGCAGAAACAAGACCGGGAGCTGACTGTGGCTCAGATACTGAACTCCTTATTGCCAGATTCAGACTGAAATTGAAAAAAGTGGAGAAAACCACTAGACCATTCAGGTATGACCTAAATCAAATCCTCTATGATTATACAGTGGAAGGGAGAAATAGATTTAAGGGACTAGATCTGATAGATAGAGTGCCTGATAAACTATGGATGGAGGTTCATGACATTGTACATGAGACAGGAATCAAGACCATCCCCAAGAAAAGAAATGCAAAAAAGCAAAATGGTTGTCTGAGGAAGCCTTACAAATAGCTGTGAAAATAAGAGAAGTGAAAAGCAAAGGAGAAAAGAAAAGATATACCCATTTGAATGCAGAGTTCCAAAGAATAGCAAGGAGAGATAAGAAAGCCTTACTCAGTGATCAATGCAAAGAAATAGAGGAAAACAAAAGAATGGGAAAAACTAGAGATCTCTTCAAGAAAATTAGAGATACTAAGGGAACATTTCATGCAAAGATGGGCTCAATAAAGGACAGAAATGGTAGGGACCTAACAGAAGCAGAAGATATTAAGAAGAGGTGGCAAGAATACACAGAAGAACTGTACAAAAAAATCTTCATGACCCAGATAATCATGATGGTGTGATCACTGACCTAGAGCCAGACATCCTGGAATGTGAAGTCAAGTGGGCCTAAGGAAGCATCACTATGAACAAAGCTAGTGGAGGTGATGGAATTCCAGTGGAGCTATTTCAAATCCTGAAAGATGATACTGTGAAAGTGCTCCACTCACTACGCCAGCAAATTTGGAAAACTCAGCAGTGGCCACAGGACTGGAAAAGATCAGTTTTCATTCCAACCCCAAAGAAAGGCAATGCCAAGTAATGCTCAAACTACTGTACAATTGCACTCATCTCACACGCTAGTAAAGTAATGCTCAAAATTCTCCAAGCCAGGCTTCAGCAATACGTGAACCGTGAACTTCCAGATGTTCAAGCTGGTTTTAGAAAAGGCAGAGGAACCAGAGATCAAATTGTCAACATTCGCTGGATCATCAAACAAGCAAGTGAGTTCCAGAAAAACATCTATTTCTGCTAGTCAACTAGGCCAAAGACTTTGACTGTGTGGATCAAATTTCCAATAAATTGTGGAAAATTCTGAAAGAGATGGGAATACCAGACCACCTGACCTGCCTCCTGAGAAATATGTATGCAGTTCAGGAAGCAACAGTTAGAACTCGACATGAAACTACAGACTGGTTCCAAATAGGCAAAGGAGTACATCAAGGCCGTATATTGTCACCCTGCTTATTTAACTTCTATGCAGAGTACATCATGAGAAATGCTGGGCTGGAGGAAGCACAAGCTGAAATCAAGATTGCCAGGAGAAATATCAATAACCTCCGATATGCAGATGACAGCATCCTTATGGCAGAAAGTGAAGAGGAACTAAAAAGCCTCTTGATGATGGTGAAAGAGGAGAGTGAAAAAGTTGGCTTAAAGCTCAACATTCAGAAAACTAAGATCATGGCATCCAGTCCTGTCACTTCATTGCAAATAGATGGGGAAACAGTGGAAACAGTGGCTGACTTTATTTTGGGGGGCTCCAAAATCACTGCAGATTGTGATTGTAGCCATGAAATTAAAAGGCGCTTACTCCTTGGAAGGAAAGTTATGACCAACCTAGACAGCATATTAAAAACCAGAGACATTACTTTGCCAACAAAGGTCCATCTAGTCAAGGCTATAGTTTTTCCAGTGGTCATGTATGGATGTGAGAGTTGGACTATAAAGAAAGCTGAGTGCAGAAGAATTGATGCTTTTGAACTGTGGTGTTGGAGAAGATTCTTGAGAACCCCTTGGACTGCAAAGCAATCCCACCAGTCCGTCCTAAAGGAGATCAGTCCTGGGTGTTCATTGGAAGGACTGATGTTGAAGCTGAAACTCCAATACTTTGGCCACCTGATGCGATGAGCTGACTCATTGGAAAAGACGCTGATGCTGGGAAAGATTGAGGGCAGGAGGAGAAGGGGACGACAGAGGATGAGATGGTTGGATGGCATCACTGACTCAATGGACATGGGTTTGGGTGGACTCCGGCAGTTGGTGATGGACAGGGAGGCCTGGCATGCTGTGATTCATGGGGTCACAAAGAGTCAGACACAACTGAGCGACTGAACTGAACTGATGGTAGTTCTATTTTTAGTGTTTTAAAGAACCTCTTTATTATTCTCCATGGTGACTGCACCAATTTACTCTCCCTTTTCTCTACACCCTCTCCAGCATTTATTATTTGTAGACTTTTTGATGATGGCCATTAGGACTGATGTGAGAGGATGCCTCAATGTAGTTTTGATTTGAATTTCTCTAATAACTAGCTATGTTGAGCATCTTCTCATGTGCCGACTGGCTATCTGTATATCTTATTTTGCAAAATGTCTGTTTAAATCTTTCCCCCATTTTGATTGGGTTGTTTGTTTTTCTATTGTTGAGTTGTATGAACTGTTTATACATTTTGGAAATTAAGCCCTTGTCAGTTGCATCATTTGCAAATTTTTCTCCCAGTCCACAGACTGTCTTTTCATTTAGCTTATGGTTTCTTTTGCTGTGCAAAAGCTTATAAGTTTAATTAGGTCCCATTTGTTTATTTTTGCTTTTATTTCTCTTGCCTTGGGAGAGTGATCTAAGAAAACATTACTACAATTTATGTCAGAGAATGTTTTGAATATAGTCCCTAAAATGTTGGGTGCATGGCTCACTTAATATCCCATTTGGTCAAATATTCACTATATTATCCAAATCCTCTCTATTTCTAGAAATATTAATAAATAGCACATTTATTGGCTGAAAAATCAAAATGATAAAAATATACACATGGAAAAGCTTCACTCCCACCCATGTCCCATCTACACATCCATACTCCAGTCCCTATGGCCAACAATAATTACTAATATTTTTGCATATTCTTTCCACATCAACACAAATACACAAAGGTACAGATATAAATTCTTATTTTCACTCTCTTTCTTAAATAAAAGGTAGCTAGTTATATAGACTTTTACTGGCTTTCTTCAGCTAACAGTATGAGATTTTAGCTGAAATCTTTTTACATAAATACATAAAGAGCTTCATTATTTTTTGTAGCTGCATAGTCATCTTTGGGCAAATACACCGTGGTTTATTTAACCTGTCCTCTAAATAAGGACACAGGTTGTCTCCAACTTTTTTTTTTATTTTACAAATAATACTGCCACTAATAACCCTGTCCACATGTCACTTTGTACATGCGCAAGCTCTGTGTTAATTTTAGACACGCTGGCATTCTTTATCTATTATCCCAGTTTCCTGGAACTCTGGTCATTCTGTCCATCATGTTGTCAGACTCATGTGCGTAGTGGACATTTTCCTATCTTTGGTGTGAATTGTGCATTCCATGAAACTCCTTTCATCCCAGATTATTGAACAGTCCCTCCAGGGTATTTAGATTTACCTCCAGGTAAATCTAAAGTATCAGCAGCCTGGGAGCGACTTTTTATTGAGGCTTTTGGCTTGGGAGTTTCTAGATTTCTGGATGGTATAAACTCAAGCTTAAATCTATGTGAGACTCAAGCCCTGGCTTGAGATTTCTCGGGGGAGAACTTTTCACACAGACTCCAAGCAGAGGCAGATATGTTCTCTTGTTATCTTGCTGAGCCAGTGGACAGGTTTCCTTCTGATCTCTATCATACTTCCCCCCCGTCCCTGGGATTCTCCAGGCAAGAACACTGAGTGGCTGCCATTTCCTTCTCCAATGCATGAAAGTAAGTAAGTGAGTTGCTCAGTCGTGTTCGACTCCCATGGACTGGAGCCCACCAGGTCCTCCGTCCTGATTTTCCGGCAGTACTGGGGTGGGGTGCTTGCCCCCCCATAAGCAGGAGTTTCATTCTATTCATCCAATAATTCCTTGCCTTATGTGGCCCAAGGTTTCCTTTCCTTCCCTATGTGGGCATGAAAGCCCAAGCCCCCAGGTTCTTGAAACTGACAATAATGGGACCACGCCCACCTCCACACCAGCCACTGCCACAGCCGCCCCACTTCCACCCAGGAGTCAGCAGCAGCACCTCATTCACTTTGCAGTAAAGCTTCTATTCCTCTATGTATTTCTGGTACCTGGTGATTTTCCTTTCTTGCTTGCACACTTGGATGTTCATTTAACATAATTTGTGTTGTATTTTATCCTCATGCCTAAGGCAGAAGAATTTGTGTTTATCCAGTTATTTTCCTACAATCTGTTTGCTTCCTGGGCTTTATAGTAATTTACATCAAGTCTGTTTACCATCCAACTACTCCAGGATCTGTTTGGTAAATGCCAGTGAGCACTCCATGTAAGAACCATGGGGACTTCCCTGGTGGTCCAGTGTTTTAGCCCCTACTCTCCCAGTGCAGGGGGCCTGGGTTTGATTTCTGGTCAGGGAAGTAGAGCCCACATGCTGCAACTAAGACCTGATGCAGCCAAATTAATATTTTTTAAAAATCATAATATTTTGAGCTGGTAAAGAATCATATACATAGTCTAAGACGTCAAGGGCTAAATTTCAATTGCTGTTACAGTATTTCTGTTCAGGCTAGGATTTTTGGTACAGTCTTTTTTCCATTTTTCTATATGCTTCTCCCTTTGTTTGGCTTCAAAAATCATCTAAGTTATGGATTTTTAATCCAAACCTTTAATAACCTTTGTAAACAGCCATAAATAGTGTCAACACACAGATTCTCATTATACTCCCAATACTGACATACTTGTCGGTACTTTGGTGGGGTGACACTAACCAGGAATGAAGAGCTCTTTCTGACTTCCCACATAAGCAGTGGTGATTGGAGTTTTGATTAGTATTTCTGCCCTTTTGTTATTTATCATCAGGCTCTATGAAGCTATTTATCAATGTCAGTTTATTATCTATAAACAGGGTGATAATCTCCACTCCCTTTGTTCTTAGAACATTTTCCCTCTAACTCTCCCCTGACATGTAGGACTTATGTAATGTTCATATTCCTCTAATCTACTGATGCTGGGCCTGAGAGGGATTCAGGCAGTATTTCTTATGTCAGAGAGTGGTGTAAAGCCTCATTCCATATGGAAATATTCCAGTGTACTTGGCACATCGCAAGATATTACGAACAGACCACACATGTAGGAGACTTCCTGGGACAAATATCTCCAGATTGAGGCTAGAGGTCATTTTGACAAGCTGATACCTCCCATATCTCCTGAAAATGCATCTGCTGCTGGTCACTGAATGGATGCTATGGTGAAGGATGTGACTAGGGGGACTCAATACAACTAGAATAGAATTGCAAAGTGTTCAGTGCTTTTGTGAGCTTACATAATCAGCCTTGCTTAAAAAGTTCCTCTTTCCTTTGCTCTGGGCTGGGAGTATATAGCTGTGTCCCAATGTGAACAAGCATCGTAGTGTTGGAACGGTCTTTGTTTTGCCTTATTATTCCAGGACGTATGGGGTACCCAGCACTCCAATAGGGGTCCTGTCATCAGTCTGAGATTTGTGGTTCATTTAGAGCTAGAATCACACAGGACAGTCCTCTCTTACCTACTGCCTCCTTTGCAAAGCTGCTTCTAAGATATAAGCACTAACTCAAATTCTCTACAGAGAACAAAACTTTGATAACCCAGAGTCAGCAGGGGAAATGCTGAGTTTAGGAATATAAAATTCTAAAAGTCACCAGCAAACAAAAAGACTGTGTGTCAAAGTGATACTCCATTTCAAGCCATTTCATTATGCCTGCTCAAGAGAGATGAATAGTGCACTAACTTATCAGTCAGCACAATGGTGCATCTGCTCTATCATAATTATCTGATACTTAGGAGAACTGACCTGGAATGAGAGTGCAAAGAATCACATAATCTATTCTAAATGCACAGCATTTTCAATCCATTCCCTTGGGGAAGCTGAAAGGCAGGTCACTATAATTTGCATAAGCTGGAAGTAATTTGATTTTGTTAAGTTACTTGGAATACCTAGAATTAAAGAATCATAAAATCGCAAGGTTGACAGAGAATGGAAAGGTTATTTAGCCCATCCAATCCAGGGATAGACTTATACAAGCTCTGCTTCAGTAGTTTCAGTGGTGGGGAGTTTGCCTTTCCCCAGTGAAGGCTGACAGGACTATCCTTTCCCCACAGAGAGAAGACAGAGATTTCCCAGGGAAGGTCACAGGATTTTAAAAAACAGGTTTTTTACAAATTCATGCTAAGCTGTTGCAGCAGGCACATCCATTTCCTGTCCACCAATGAGTCACCTCTTGGGAGTTCCCTGAACCTTTCCCCTTGATCTCAAATCCTGTCCCACCATACCTTTCCACCACTTATTACGCATCCTTATTTCTACACTGAGGAAATCAAGACTACTAGACAAAAGCTGCTAGCCTCCTTCTGACTCTCTCATTGCTCATCATTTCCTTCCCTTGGTGCTCGAGGAAGAAGTATCGGTCTTCTTGATCCAAGATAAACCTTCCTCTTTCTGTGCCAGAGCAGGGTTTATGGTGAGAGTGTGTCTTAGCCTTTTCTACCTGCTTTGATGAGGGTATGTCCTAGTGTGTCAAAATGTATAGGAGTTGCTCAGATAGCTTCTGGATTTAGCAGTTGTTTTATGTGTAGCTGTAGATTTAGTGTGCCCATGGTAAGAGGGGAGTTCAGGAGCTGACCCATGAAAATCCCTAGAAGGAAACACAGGGGGACATTTCCTTGACATTGGTCTCAGCAGCGATTTTTTGAGTATGACACCAAAAGCATAAGCAAAAAGAACAAAAATAAATAAGACTGCATCAAGCTAAAAAACTCCTGCACAAAAAAAGAAACAGTCAAATAAATGAAAAGGCAACCTATAGAGTGGGAGAAAATATTTATAAATCATATATCTGATATCTAAAATATATAAAGAGTTCATATAACTTAATAGGAAACAATCCAGTTAAAAATGGACAGAGGAGTGGAATATACATTTTTTCTGAAAAGACATAAAAATGGCCAATAGATACATGAAAAGGTGCTCAATGTTACTAATCATCAGAAAAATGTAAATCAAAACCATGAGATATCATCTCACTCCTGTTAAAATTACTATCATCAAAAAGGCAAGAGGTAACAAGTGTTGGCAAGGATGTGGAGAAAAGAGAACTTTTATGCACTCTTAGTGGGAATGGCAACCCACTCTAGTGTTCTTGCCTGGAGAATCTCAGGGATGGGGGAGCCTGGTGGGCTGCCATCTATGGGGTCGCACAGAGTCAGACACGACTGAAGCGACTTAGCAGCAGCAGTGGGAATGTAAATTGGCACCGCCTGTATGCAAACCAGTATGGAGGCTCCTCAAAAAGCAATCCCACTTCTGCATATATATCCAAAGAAAATGAAAAGAGGCTCTCAAAGAGATATCTGCACTTCCATGTTCATTGCAGGATTATCCACAGAGCCAAGACATGGAAACAGCCTGTGTCCAGCAGCAGCTGAATGGCTAAAAGAGATGTGGTATACACATAGACAGTGGAATATTAGTCAGCCATGAGAAAGAAAGAAATCCTGCCGTTTGTGACGTGAGTGAAACTTGAGGGAATTATGCTAAGTGAAATAAGCCAGATAGATAATATATGTATCATATCACATATATGTGGAATCTAAAGAAAATCAAACTCAGAGACAAAGAGTACTTACCAGGGGCTGAGGGGTGGGGGAAATGGGAGATGTTGGTCAAAGAGTACAAATTTGCAGTTATAAGTTTTGTTATCTAATGGACAGCATAGTGATTATGGTTAACAGTATTGTATTATATACTTGAGAGCTACTAAGAGAGTAGATTTTTAAATGTCCTCACCATAAGAAAGCAATGGTAACTATGTGACATGATTGGGTTGTTAGCTAAAGCTGTGGCAGTAACCATTTTGCAGTGTGTGTGTATCAAAGCAACATGATGTACACCTTATATTTACACGGTGTTATATGTCAGTTAAATCTTAATAAACATGAAGAAAATATTAATACTAATATTAATACTTATTATTTTAGCCTATTTGCTTCCTATTTTCTTCAGTCTGTTTTCTCTACTTATCCCTCCAACCTATTTGAAAGATACTTTTTCTTGTGCGATCTCAAATTTAATTTTTAAAGCATTGTGGGGGGGGAGAGGGGGTTAAAAACATTAGAAAGCCTGACTTTAGGCTCTACTACAAAGCCACAGTCATCAAGACAGTATGGTACTGGCACAAAGACAGAAATATAGATCAATGGAACAAGATAGAAAGCCCAGAGATAAATCTACACACATATGGACACCTTATCTTTGACAAAGAAGGCAAGAATATACAATGGATTAAAGATAATCTCTTTAACAAGTGGTGCTGGGAAAACGGGTCAAACACTTGTAAAAGAATGAAACTAGAACACTTTCTAACACCATACACAAAAATAAACTCAAAATGGATTAAAGATTTAAATGTAAGACCAGAAACCATAAAACTAGAGGAGAACATAGGCAAAACACTCTCTGACATACATCACAGCAGGATCCTCTATGACCCACCTCCCAGAATATTGGAAATAAAATCAAAAATAAACAAATGGGACCTGATTAAACTTAAAAGCTTCTGCACAACAAAGGAAACTATAAGCAAGGTGAAAAGACAGCCTTCAGAATGGGAGAAAATAACAGCAAATGAAGCAACTGACAAACAACTAATCTCAAAAATATACAAGCAACTCCTACAGCTCAATTCCAGAAAAATAAATGACCCAATCAAAAAATGGGCCAAAGATCTAAATAGACATTTCTCCAAAGAAGACATACAGATGGCTAACAAACACATGAAAAGATGCTCAACATCACTCATTATCAGAGAAATGCAAATCAAAATCACTATGAGGTACCATTTCATGCCAGTCAGAATGGCTGCAATCCAAAAGTCTACAAGCAATAAATGCTGAGGAGAGTGTGGAGAAAAGGGAACCTTCTTACACTGTTGGTGGGAATGCAAACTAGTACAGCCACTATGGAGAACAGTGTGGAGATTCCTTAAAAAACTGGAAATAGAACTGCCTTATGATCCAGCAATCCCACTGCTGGGCATACACACTGAGAAAACCAGAACTGAAAGAGACACGTGTACCCCAATGTTCATCGCAGCACTGTTTATAATAGCCAGGACATGGAAGCAACCTAGATGTCCATCAGCAGATGAATGGATAAGAAAGCTGTGGTACATATACACAATGGAGTATTACTCAGCCATTAAAAAGAACACATTTGAATCAGTTCTAATGAGGTGGATGAAACTGGAGCCTAGTATACAGAGTGAAGTAAGCCAGAAAGAAAAACACCAATACAGTATACTAACGCATATATATGGAATTTAGAAAGATGGTAACAATAACCCTGTATACAAGACAGCAAAAGAGACACTGATGTATAGAACAATCTTTTGGACTCTGTGGGAGAGGGAGAGGGTGAAATGATTTGGGAGAATGGCATTGAAATATGTATAATATCATATATGAAACGAGTTGCCAGTCCAGGTTCAATGCACGATACTGGATGCTTGGGGCTGGTGCACTGGGACAACCCAGAGGGATAGTATGGGGAGGGAGAGGGGAGGAGGGTTCAGGATGGGGAACACATGTATACCTGTGGCAGATTCATTTCGATATATGGCAAAACCAATACAATATTGTAAAGTTAAAAAAAAAAAAAAACATTAGAAAGCCTTTTCTTACCAGAGTGGAGACTATCTGTAATTCCTAACCCTGTAGCAGAGTTAGAGGTTCCCACAGGGCCCAGCTAAGCTACAGTCAATCACAGTTTTGTTAGAGAAGGTGCTCCAGGCATCCTCAGAAATCCTCAGCTCTCATCTGCACCTTCCAGATTCTCCTGCCTGAGCCCCAGGACAGACAAAGGAGATTCCTAAGAAATAAGAGATTCTGTAGCTGTTAAGTCTGCAGCATCCTTCTCCCCTCACAGCACAGGCTGAAGGAAAGTCACTGTCTTCAGAGAACAAGTGGGATAGGAAACCAAAGTTCTGAGAAGACTGCTTTGTTTAAGAAGAGATGATGATTAAGATTTGGGTATCAGGGTGTTGCTATCTTTGTAGATTTAAATGGAATGTTTTTCTAAAGTCTGAGATAAATGACATGTGAATTGGGCTTTAAAGTTTTGACAGAATTCAACCATGGAGCTGTTCTTTGAAATCTATGGACTCTTCTGATTCTTTTTCTGTAATCACTCATTGTTTATTTTTGAAAGATTTTCAAATCTATCAGCAAACAAAGTGCACAGTGTTCTCTTTCAGTTGAAAACAATGTCCTTTGTTCATGTGGTTACATTCCCTTTCTCAAATCTAATGTTCAATATGTCTTCCCTTATTTTCTTGGTTACCTCTATTAGATTTGCCAATTTTATTGGCTTTATTTTTTTCAAAAGAGCACTTGAATTGTTTATTGATTTTTATTATTTTCCAGTTTGTTGATTTCTGAATTTGTTCTTGTGTCTTTCCTTAAATCTGTTTGTTGGAGAGTACAAGAAGATTAGCTTCCAAACTTGAAGATGGAATTTATTTATTTATTTATTATTTTTTGTTAAATATTATTACCAATTAATGCTATAGAATTTTCTCCAGTATAGTTTTGGTTGTATCCCTTGGGTTTAATATATCATTTCTTGTTTTTATAGTTTCACTTTACAAATAATTTATTTTCTATCCATATTGTTTTGTTACTAGAAAATGTGGCCTCCAAGGTTTCTACCTTTTCAAATGTATTGTGTATTTCCTATTGAATAAGTCTTGTCAGCAGCTTCTGACAAGACTCCCAATGATCCCTGTTGCCTGGTATTCATGCCCTTATGAAATACTCTCTTCTATAGTGTAGACCAGGGGTCTCCAACCTCCAGGCTATGGACCTCCTGTCAGATCAGCAGTGGCATTAGATTAGAAATAAAGTGCACAGTAAAGGTAATACACTTGAATAATACACTTGAATCATCCCAAAATCATTCCCCCTACCACCAGCCTGTGGAAAAATTTTCCATGAAATCGGTCCCTGGTGCTAAAAATGTTAGGGGCTGCTGGTATAGTCTGTACCTAGTGACTTCCTTCTGATGAGCAGAAAAAGTGATTTGATGTCAGTTTCAAGTTAAGATTGTGACTTCTATCCTTTCTCATTTGCTTTGTTTTATGAAAGTCAAATGACATGTTGTAAGGCCCACATGGAAAAAAACTAAGGGTAGCCTCTACCCAACACCCAGTGAGGAGCTGAATATGCCAGTTGCCATGTGAACAAGTTCATAAGTGGATCCTTCCCAGGCTGAGCCTTCATATGAGACCACAACTTCAGCCAACGTCTTGACTGCAGCCTCATAAGTGGCTCTGAGACAAAAGGCTTGGCTAAGCTGTACCCAGATTACTGGTCCACAGAAACTGATAATAAACACTGGGGTTTCTTAACATAGGTGATATTTTTACTGAGGTATAGTTGCTGTACAATATTATGTAAGTTACAGATGTACAGTATAGTGATTCACAATTTTTAAAGCTTATACTTTTTTATAGTTATAAAATATTGGCTATATTCTCTGTGTTGTGCAATATACCCTGTGGTGGTTTAGTCACTAAGTTATGTCTAACTCTTGCGACCCCATGGACTGGGACGCTTCCAGGCTCCTCTGTCCATGGGATTCTACAAGCAAGAATACTGGACTGGGTTGCCATTTCCTTCTCCAAGGGATCTTCCTGATCCAGGACTTGAACCCGAGTCTCCTGCATTGCAGGCAGGAATTGAACTTGGGTCTCCTGCATTTCAGGCAGATTCTTTCCTGACTGAGCTACAAGGGAAGCCCTGCAATATACCCTAGTAGCTTATTTTATAAATAATAGTTTGTACCTCTTATTTCCCTACACCTGAACTTCCAGATGTTCAAGCTGGTTTTAGAAAAGGCAGAGGAACCAGAGATCAAATTGCCAACATCTGCTGGATCATCGAAAAAGCAAGAGAGTTCCAGAAAATCATCTATTTCTGTTTTATTGACTATGCCAGAGCCTTTGATTGTGTGGATCACAATAAACTGGGAAAATTCTGAAAGAGATGGGAATACCAGACCACCTGATCTGCCTCTTGAGAAACCTATATGCAGGTCAGGAAGCAACAATTAGAACTGAACATGGAACAACAGACTGGTTCCAAATAGGAAACGGCTGTATATTGTCACCCTGCTTATTTAACTTCTATGCAGAGTACATCATGAGAAACACTGGGCTGGAAGAAGCACAAGCTGGAATCAAGATTGCTGGGAGAAATATCAATAACCTCAGATATGCAGATGACACCACCCTTATGGCAGAAAGTGAAGAGGAACTCAAAAGCCTCTTGATGAAAGTGAAAGTGGAGAGTGAAGTTGGCTTAAAGCTCAACATTGAGAAAATGAAGATCATGGCATCCGGTCCCATCCCTTCATGGGAAATAGATGGTGAAACAGTGGAAACAGTGTCAGACTTTCTTTTTCTGGGCTCCAAAATCACTACAGATGGTGATTGCAGCCATGAAATTAAAAAGATGCTTATTGCATAGAAGGAAAGTTATGACCAACCTAGATAGCATATTCAAAAGCAGAGACATTACTTTGCCAACAAAGGTCTGTCTAGTCAAGGCTATGGTTTTTCCTGTGGTCATGAATGGATGTGAGAACTGGACTGTGAAGAAGGCTGAGCACCGAAGAATTGATGCTTTTGGACTGTGGTGTTGGAGAAGACTCTTGAGAGTCCCTTGGACTGCAAGGAGATCCAACCAGTCCATTCTGAAGGAGATCAGCCCTGGGATTTCTTTGGAAGGAATGATGCTAAAGCTGAAACTCTAGAACTTTGGCCACCTCATGCGAAGAGTTGACTCATTGGAAAATACTCTGATGCTAGGAGGGATTGGGACAGGAGGAGAAGGGGATGACAGAGGATGAGATGGCTGGATGGTATCACTGCCTCGATGGACATGAGTGTGAGTGACCTCCGGGAGTTGGTGATGGACAGGGAGGCCTGGCATGTTGCGATTCATGGGGTCGCAAAGAGTCAGACATGACTGAGCGACTGACCTGAACTGAATTGATATTATCCCTCCCCACTTCCTTCTCCCAACTGGTAACCAGGAGTTTGTTCTCTATACCTCTTGGATAGTATGGTCATTTTAACAATATTAATTATTTCAATCCAATAACATAGTGTACCATCCCATCTATTTGTGTTGGCTTTAATTTCTCTCATTGGTGTCTTATAGTTGACTGGATAGAGGTCTTTTGGCTCCTTAGGTAGGTTTACTCCTAGATATTTTATTCTTTTTGATGCAATGGTAAGTGGAATTTCCTTAATTTCTCTTTCTGCTACCATGTTGTTAGTATAAAGAAATTCAAAAGATTTCTGCATATTAATTTTGTATCCTGAAACTTTATTGAATTCATTGATAAGTGCTAGTAGTTTTCTGGTAGTGTCTTTAGGATTTTCTATGTATAGGATCATGTCACCTGTAAGCAGTGACAGTTTTACTTCTTACTTTTCAATTTGGATTCCTTTTATTTTTTTCTTATCAAATTGCTATGGCTAGTATTTCCAAAACAATGTTGAATAAAAGTGTCAAGAGTGGGCATCTTGTGTTTTCAATGATCCTAAAGAAAACGCTTTTAGTATTTCACCATTGAATATGATGTTAGTCAAACCCATACTCATTGAGTATGGGTTTGTCATATACAGCCTTTATGATGTTTCCTCTATGCTGGCATTCTGGAGAGTTTACCAGCTGGTTCCAGGGTAGGGTTATCCTGCTGTGTATGAGATCAGTCCACAAGTTATGAGATTGTGGGGTTTTTTGCCTCTGGTGTCTGCCTCTTGGTGGGTGAGGCTGGCCTAGATGCTAGTACAGGCTTCCTGGAGGACAAGGCCAGTGGTTGTCCACTTCTGCATGGAGCTGGGTCTTGGCCCTCTGGTTGTGTCTAGAGATATGTCTACAGGTAGCTGTGGACTCAGGAAGATTTTAGACATCCTGTCTGCTGATAGGTGGGGCTGTATCCCCACCTAGTTAGTTCTTTAGCCTGTTGTGTCCCGCACTAGTACCTATAGGCTGTTGGGAAGGGCCAAGCCTTGGCACTAATGAATGAGATCTGAAGATGGCAGCCACTAGCAGCAGTGAACACACTGTAGAAGGAGCCCCCAGATATGGCTGCTGCCAATGTCTGTGTCCCTAGGATGAGCCACAGCCACACACACACACCTGCCTCTCCAGGAGACTCTCCAAGACCAGCCATGCATGTAGGTCTGGCCCAGGCACCTATCAGAATTATAGCTTTTGTCCTGGATCCCGGAACATGTGCAATTTGTGGGTGTACCCTTTAAGAGTGAAGTCTCTATTTCCCTCAGTCCTGGGGTGCTCCTGAAATTAAGCCCTGCTGGCCTTCAAGTCCAAAAGCCTTGAGGGGTCATCTGGAGGCTGGGGAGCCCGATGTAAGGTTCGGAGCTCTCACTTCTGTGGGAGAACCTGTGCAATATATTTTCCAGTATGTTGTGTGTATCGGGCTTGATTATATCATAAGTCCGCCTGTCCTGTCTCACTGTGGTTCCTTTTTTATGTCTTTAGTTGTAGAAGACTTTATCTGGTAGGTTCTGGTCTTTTACATCAATGGTTGTTCTGTAGATAATTGTGATTTTTGTCAGCTTATGAGAGAAGGTGAGCTCAGGGTCGTTAAACTCCACCATCTTGACTGACCTCCATAAATATTGTTGTTTTAAGCCCCTAAATCTTGGGGCTAATATCTTACGCAGCAACAGCTAGCCAGCTAATATACTCACATTGATTAATGTGTGTATGTTTCATAATTTTTTCCTTTGGAGAAATTTTCTGTTCAATATACATATATTAAATAAAGTTTATTCATTGTTTGCAAGTTTTTCTCTCAGCATTTGACATCAATGATTACTCCTCCTTAAGAGTTCCCTTGACACCACTCTTTGCTGATTTTTTTTGCCTTTTCTCTAGCAGAAGTGATCTAATTCAAGCCAAATATAGCCTTCTCTAGAACTTTTCAGCAAAATCATAAGAAGAGAAAAGACCTATCTGTTGAAGTTGACAGAGTTTCTGGTGGTTATCTTGGTGCCTCATGCAGAGAAGTTGTAAGAAAATAAAGTCAAGCATATGAGGGCAGAGAGCTAAGTACCTGAGGCCTGGGGACACTGTTTGAGCTCCTGGATCCAGCCAAGCTTGCGTTCCTTAGATTTCCCAGATCCACACATAGATAGACATTTGGCCTAAACTAATTCAAGCTGGACTTCTTTCTCTTTTGCAACTAAACATCCTATGCATTATTACTCCCAGTATTATCTCTTATCTCGACATTTTCCTAGTTTCCCACCTCTCCAACTTCATACTGATTATTTCTACCTGGACTCCTTCACGTACTGAAACGCATCCAAAAAGTCATTTTTCCTATCAGTCCTGTTCATTTCTTCAGGATCTGTTTCTTTAGAGGTGCCACCGACCTCTGAGTTACTTAAATTTGAAACCCTAAATCTTCTTCAACGCACCCCCTTCTCTCTTCCTATTCTGTTGTTTTCTGTTGTTTCCAAGCCCATCCTTCCCTAATCATTGGACCTCCCTGGCTCAGCCCTTTCTCCCCTCTCTCCTGGACAACATCAGTGGTCTCTTCATTGGCCTCTTTGATTCCCTTGCAACTCACCTTGCACAAGTGACCAGGTGACCTTTCTGAAATTTCAACTCTGTTAATGTCACTCCACTGGCCAAAACCTGCACTGGCTTCTTTCTTATTTCCCCCAGAATAAATCTGGCATTAGGAGCCCTCTAATCATAGGGAAGCTGAGACTTACTGTACACTTCCTGCTGCCAAGCCTGGCCTGAGCCCTCTACCTACCTTACCTGTCATACCTAGGGTCATAAAACCCTGCTGCTGCTGCTGAGTCACTTCAGTCGTGTCCGACTCTGTGCGACCCCATAGACGGCAGCCCACCAGGCTCCCCCGTCCCTGGGATTCTCCAGGCAAGAACACTGGAGTGGGTTGCCATTTCCTTCTCCAGTGTGTGAAAGTGAAAAGTGAAAGTGAAGTCGCTCAGTCATGTCCGACTCCCAGCGACCCCATGGACTGCCCCCACCAGGCTCCTCCGTCCATGGGATTCTCCAGGCAAGAGTAGTGGAGTGGGGTGCCATTGCCTTCTCCTCATAAAACCCTAGGAGGTACTAACATTATGTCCAGTTTACATAAGGTAAATAACTCCTGAGGTCACAAAGCTGGTAAATGGTATAGCATTTGACTTGATTTTTACTCACTGTTCTCTATTAATTACTATATATAACATACCCTTAATGAAATATCTCCTTAACTGTCACTTTACTAAAGACTGCTGCTAAGTCACTTCAGTCATGTCCAACTCTTCACGACCCCATGGACTGCAGCCTATCAGGCTCCTCTGTCCATGGGATTTTTCTAGGCAAGAGTACTAGAGTGGGGTGCCATCACCTTCTCCGTTACTAAAGACTACATTTCAGTAAAACTATTGTGTGACTCTCTCCAGTTCTTCCTCCTGCTTCCCACCTCCCTGTCTGCTTGTGCAGTCCCCTTGCCCAGGACATTCTGGCCCATCATCAGCACCCTTTAGGATCCAGTGGATACTTCTTCCCTCAAGAAGCATTCCCTGGATAACCCAGTTGAAACTAAGCTCTTTCCTCCATGAAATGCATTATTTAATTTTTAAAAATCCAGGTAATTAATTCATGACAGGTTATAAAATATAAAACACAGAAAAATTTCGAGTAAAGCAAAAATAGTCATTGTATCCTATAAACTACTTTCCCTCCCCAGAGGCAGTCAACCCTAACAGCCTTGAGGTACCATTTTAGAGATGTTCTATTCATTTATAAGCAAATGTGTATTTTTCATGTTTTTAACAAATAAGGTAGCAATATAGCATACTATACACACTGTTGTGAATGTAGCTTTCTCCACTTCCATGACTGGAAATTATTCTATACCAGATATGTAAAGCTCCCTCGTGTCTTCCTATCTTTCGTATAAAGAACTGCACTACCTATTCATCAATCTTTTGAATTATGTTAGGCTTTATTCAGGAGAAGGTAATGGCACCCCACTCCAGTACTCTTGCCTGGAAAATCCCATGGATGGAGGAGCCTAGTGGGCTGCAGTCCGTGGGGTCGCTAAGAGTCAGACACGACTGAGCGACTTCACTTTCACTTTTCACTTTCATGCATTGGAGAAGAAAATGGCAACCCACTCCAGTGTTCTTGCCTGGAGAATTCCAGGGATAGCGGGGCCTGGTGGGCTGCCATCTATGGGGTCGCATAGAGTCGGACACGACTGAAGTTACTTAGCAGCAGCAGCAGCAGCAGGCTTTATTTACATACATTTCAAGTTCCCTGAAGTAGGTAATAGTTCTTTTACTTCCTTAATAGCACAGCCCCTGGCTTGGGTAGTCCACAGGTTGTAGGGTTGCCTTTGTAATGTTTTTCATTTAGTAGAGTTACAGATTTACAGAAAGATTGAAAAGAGTGTGAAGTTTCCATATATGCTTACTTTGTGCCTTTTTACCAGCTGATAAATCTCCTCATGTGGATGTTCCACAATTAAGAATTAAGGTCATATACAATCATTTACCGGGGAAGGCAATGGCACCCCACCCCAGTACTCTTGCCTGGAAAATCCCATGGATGGAGGAACCTGGTAGGCTCCAGTCCATGCAGTCGCTAAGAGTCGGACACGACTGAGCGACTTCACTTTCCCTTTTCACTTTCATGCATTGGAGAAGGAAATGGCAACCCACTCCAGTATTCTTGCCTGGAGAATCCCAGGGACAGAGGAGCCTAGTGGGCTGCCGTCTATGGGATCGCACAGAGTCGGACACGACTGAAGCGACTTAGCAGCAGTAGCAGCAGCACAATCATTTACATTGGCAAAATGTTGTCATCAATGCTCTTAAACATGGGTTATCTTGTAACCTGTACACATGTGCAGGTGTATCTGTAAGACAAGTTTGTTAAGGTACATTTGCTGGATCAAGGGTTGTGTGATTTTCTGTAAGAGGCACTTAATGTTCAGAAAAGTTATACCCATTTACATCCCCACTAGGAAGAGTGTGGCAGAGCCTGTTCCTTCTCACCCTCTCTGCCTCACCACATTATCCAGTTTTCTTATCTTTCCAGTCTAACAGGCAAAGATTGTAGCTCATTATAGTTTAATTTGCACTTCATTTTTATAAGTAAAATTAATATCTTTTCATTTGTTTAAAAACTATTTGTATTTTCTCTTCTATGAACTGTCTATTCATATCCTTTGCCTACTTTTCTGTTGGGCTGCAGGTCTTTTTCTTATAGCTTTGTGAGGATTCTTAACTATTATTTATGATATAACTTGCAATTTTCCCAATATATCCAGACATTATTGTATTTCTTTTCATACTGAGCTTTTTAAAAAAAATTACGTACATAAATTTATGTTTCTTATAGATTCTGGTTTTGTAGTTATACTGAGAAAGAACTTCCCTACCCTGAAAAATGAAAAAATTAACCTTTCCTGATCTCCTGCAACACTTTTATATTTAAACATTTCATCTGTTTGGAATTTATTTTGATGTGAAATATGAGGTACAGATCTAAATTTTTCCATACAGCTAACAATTATATCAACTCTACTTATTAAATAATAAATATGTTATCACTTATTTGAAGTGCCTTTAGTTTGCTAGTGTATCCTTTGCCTAATATTTCATTTGGGATTTCTTTGCATTGATAATCAAAAGTGAAATTGGCTTGCAGTTTTCTTTTTTGTGTGTGTTTTTTGGGGGGGTTTGTATCAGTGTTATGTATTATAAGAAGACTTCCTGTGCTCTGGAATAACAACTGGCATTATTATTATCCATCCTTTTAGATTCTCCTGGAATTCTCCTGGGAAGCCGTCTGCATCTCCGGATATTTTTGGTAGCTGCGTGACAGTATTTTCTCTCTGTTTTTTTATTGCGCTGCTTACATATTCTGTCTATCTGGTGATAAGTTTATGGAATTTATATCCCTTATAAAATTATGTTTCATCCAGATTTTCAAAATGATTTTTAAAAAGTAGAGCAAAGTAACATCATACAACCCTCTTAGTTTGCTCTGTATCTGAGAATATATCTGTATCTGTTCGTCTCTTATCAAGGAATAAGTTAATAAATAAATTAGAGATTAGATTAGTGAATCTTTAGAAAAATGATAAAATTAATAAATCTGAGAACTGCTTCTTTGGGTAAAAAGGATGAACTATTAGCCAACCTAATCAACCACTAATCTCTTTACTAACTCCATAGTTCTGCTCTTTCCAGAATGTCATACAGTTAGATTCATTTGGTTATGGGCTTCCTAGATTGACTTATTTTACTTAGTGAGTTGCATTTAAGATTTATCTATGTCTTTTAGTGGTACCCCATTTTTTTTAGCGCTGAATAATATATTGTATGGATGCACCACAGTTTGTTTATCCATTCACCTACTGACAGACATCTTGGTTACTTCCAAGTTTTAGCAATTATGAATTAAGCTGCTTTAAACATTTGTTTGCAGATTTTCACGTGGATGTCTTAGTCAGCTAGGGCTGCTGTAACAAAATACCATAAACTGGGTGGCTTAAACAACAGATGTTTATTTCTCACAGTTCCAGAGGCTGTAAATCAATGATCAGAGTGCTAGTATAATCAGGTTCCGGTAAGAATTGTCTTCCTGGCTTGTAGACAGCTGCCTTCTTGCTGAATCTGCATTATCAGTAAGGTTGATCCCTCTTATGAAGGCACTAATCCCATTATAAGAACCCCACCATCATGACCACATCTAAAACTAATTACCTCCTAAAGGTCCCACCTCAAAATATTGTCCCATGAAGATTAGGGCTTCAATACATGAATTCTGAGTGGACAACAGTGTTCAGTCCTTAACAGGGCACATCTGCTTTCAGTTTACATGGGTAAATACCAAGGAGTGTGATGCTGTAAGAGTGTGTTAATTTTGTGAGAAACCCCCAAACTGTCTTCCAAAGTGGCTGTATCATTTTACATTCCCACCAGCACTGAATGACTGTTCCTGTTACTCCACAGCCTCACCAGCTGTGTGGTGTTATCAGAGTCTGGAGTTTGGCCATTCTCATTGCTACGTAATGGTATCTCGTTTCAATCTGCCTTTCCCTAATGGCATAAGATGTGCAGCATCTTTTCATGCGCTTATTCACTGTCTGTTAATCTTTTTTGGTGAAGTGCCTGTTTAGGTCTTTTGCCCTTTTTTCATCAAGTTGATTGTTTCCTTATTGTTGAGTTATGAGAGTTCTTTGCATACTTTGGATAGCAATCCTTGACGAGATATGGTTTTTGCAGCTATTTCCTCCCAGTCTATGGCTTGTCTTCTCATTCTCTGGTATCTTTCCAACTTACGGAGTTGTCCACATTAAACCTTCAGCAATCACTGATGACAGTTCAGGCTTTTCTGACTTGGTACACATTCCACCAGAGGGTTCTGCTCCAGCAGCCTATGATTCTCTGTCTCTTCAATTTGGGGCTGTGGTTTGCCCTGTGAGCCCCTTTCTCTGATGAATCTAAGAAGAGCTCATTTTTCGGACTTTAACTTTTTGCTTGTTATTAGGATTGAGCAGCGACTTCCAAGCTTCTTACATGCTGGACCAGAAATAAGAAGAACAAAATTTGGTTCTGTTTATATTTAAATTTTTAAATAATAGGGATTTTTACTTTTAGCTTTATCCATTTTTATTTGTATTTCACTGAGATCAAAGAAAGTCTATAGTAGTCCTACTTCCTAGAATTTACTGAGCTCAGGTGGCAGTAAGGTTTGATCATAGCCATCATATTTTTTTTGTTTATTTTTAATCATAGGATAACTGCTTTACAATATTTTGTTGACTTCTGCAGTACAACAACATGAATCAGCCATAAGTATGCATATGTCCCCTCTCTCTGAACATACCCCCCACACCCACTCCGTCCCACCCCTCTAGGTTATCACAAAGTATCGTGCTGCACTCCCTGTGTTATGTAGCAACTTTCCATTAGCTACCTGTTGTACCTGTGTGTGTGTGTGTGCGCGCACACATGCGTGCACACTGTGTGCTCAATCATGTCTGACTCTTTTGCAACCCCATGGATAGTAGCCCACCTACTGTGAGAATTTTTGGGCCAGAATATTGGAGTGGGTTGCTATTTACTACTCAAAGGGATCCTCCTGATCCAGGGATCGAACCTAAGTCTCTTGTGTGTCCTGTCCTGGCAGGTGGTTTCTTTACCACTACACTCCCTGGGAAGCCCCTGTCTATTTCATACATGGTAACGTATATGTTTCAGTGCTACTCTCTCAGTTCATCCCACACTCATCTTCCCCCACTGTGTCCAAAGTCTGTTTTCTGTGTCTGCATCTCTATTCATTCATCAGCACCATTTTTCTAGATTCCATATACATGTGTTAATATATGATATTTGTTTTTCTCTTTACTTCATTCTGTATAACAGGTTCTAGGGTCATAATTTCACTCAAACTGACTCAAATGTGTTCCTTTTTATGGCTGAGCAATATCCATACCACACCTTCTTTATCCATATATCTGTCAATGGACATTGATTGCTTCCGTGTCCTAGTTATTGGATATAGTGCTGTGATGAACACTGGGGTACATGTGTCTTTTTCAGTTATGGTTTTCTCAGGGTGTGTGCCCAGGAGTGGGATTGCTGGACTATATGGTGGTTTTATTTCTAGTTTTTTGAGAAATCTCCATACTGTTCTCCATACTGGCTGTATCAACTTACATTCCCATCAACAGTGCAAGAAGGTTCCCTTTTCTCCACACCCTCTCCAGCATTTATTGTTTGTAGACTTTTTGATGATGGCCATTCTGATGGTGTGGGGTGAATAGACGTCATATTTTATGTTGATTTTTGTTTCAGCACAGGTTGGAGGAAGGCGGGAGTCAAGGTGGTAGGAAAATCCAAGGTGGGGTCTGGGACTAGCAACAACTCTGTTCTGTTTATCTGTGGAGTGGACTGTGCCACTTGTACCTTTCATTAGCTGAGTCATTTCTCTTTCTTTTTTCTTCTGCTAATAGAACCCTTCCTTAAAAGTGGGAGCCCATTCCATGTGAATAACTTCTTCCCTCTCTAAAAGGCTGTGCACAGGATGCAGGTCTGGCCAATCACAATACCCCCCTTTTGGATAATAGGGATTAGTCCAGAAATGGGCACATGACCCAAGAAGAGCCCATCAGAATCTTGACCAAATCTCACTGGGTTCCTTCAGATAAAAGTTCTGCTAGGGAACCACTTTACTGTAATGTAGGGAAAGTGTCTGAGAACGAGGCCAACAATGAGGAAAGCAGGCTATGAGGAAAGAGAATGGAGCCAGATGACTGGTATTGTCACTTGAATCCTTAAGCCATGTGCACCGTTTAGAACTTTCTAGTTATGTGAATTGATAAATCCCCTTCCTATTTGTTTATATTAGTTTGATTTTCTCTCCCTTGCGACTAAAAGAGCCCTGACACAGGTACAGAGGTATTTAGATTGGGATGCACACTGCTGAACTGACTTGAGCTCAGTATGTGGTGAAGCCTGTCAGTAGCACAGAATTTCAGAAGTTGCTCTGACCTCTTACTCATGGCGTAGAAAGCAGGCTTTGCCTGGGCAGGCTGACAGAGTACTCTCTCTGCCCACCCTTGACTGTGAACTACACGCTGCTTAACCTGAGGCATCAGCTCAGCAGAGCAGCTGTGAGATGGGAGAGCAGGCTGAGCCACACAGGGCACAGCATCCTGCCTGTGTGGCAGACGGCTGGTCTTACACCCCAGAACCCAGCACCCCCCTCCAGCAGCAGGCTCTCCCTTTCAGGGCTTACCCAAGGACCAGAGATAATCGTAAATAATGCTTAGTGAGGGTGCAAAAGGTACTGCAGGATATTCAGCAGCATCATCCTTAGAAAACGCCCAGCTGGAGAAGCATATTAGTTTGCCAGGGCTGCTATGACAAAACACCCCAGACTGCACAGCTTAAACAACAGAAATTTACTTTCTTATGGTTCTAGAGGCTGGAATTCCCAGGTCCAGGCATCTGCAGGTTTGGTTTCTCCTAAGACCCCCTCCCCTGGCTGGCAGATGGCCCCTCCCCTCTGTGTCCCCACATGGCCTTTCTTCTGTGCACCCACATCCTTGGTGGCCCTGTGTGCCTGACGTCCTCTTCTCATAAGGACAGCAGTCACATTGAACTAGGATATACGCTCACAACCTCACTTTCTCCTAATCACATCTGTAAAGGTCCTATTTCTAAATATAGTCCTATTCGCAGGTATCAAGCATTGGGACTTCAACATGTGAGTTTGGGGAGGGAACACAGGTCAGCCCATAACAGGAAGGGTGGGCTTCTCCCTGTCTCTTTACTGCTTCTGCTCTTCCTCCCCTCTTGTTAACTGCAGTTTCTGCCCTCCCCAGGGAGAGAGACAAGGCAAGGAGGAGGAGAGTTCCCACTCGCCTGCTTCTGCCTTTTTTTGGTTTTCACTGCTGCTTTTCAGAGGTCAGCCCTCACCCATGGCAGCAAATTGCTCACCGCAGTTCCCTTAATTGGGCGAATACCCCACTGTCCCAGCTCATCCATGCCCTGCCCTCTTCAGGCATAGGAATCCGTGATTCCTTCCTGCTGAAGTCAGTTCACCACCACATGCCTGCCCTTGATGATTAAGAAGAGCGTGCTTCCCAGACACAAGCTCAAGGTGGTGACAGGTAAGTCTGTGGGCACAGCAGGACCAGGCTCAGATAAGAACCTGGCTCAGATGGGACCCAGGTCTAGGTGACAGCTGAGCACAGGTAGTAGATGAGCTGCAGGTTGTAGATGGAGCTAAGGTCAGGTGCTACCAAACCAAGCTTGGGCCCACTTGCCTGCATGCAAAAACCCAATCTATTGACAACAGGTGTTGGTAAAGGAAAGAGAAGTGTTTATTACAGGGTATCAAGCAGGAAATCTGAGCAGCCAGTGCTCAAAAGGCCCAGATTCCCCGATGTCTTTCAGGGAAAGGTTTTCAGAGACTGAGGGAGGGGTGATCAAGGGGTGTAAGATCAGCTCATGGATATCTTTCTGATTGGTTGGTGGTGATGTAATTGGGAGTCAACATCATCAACCTTCTGGTTCCAATGAGTCTAGAGTCTGTGTGCTCGTGGGCAGCATGCAGTTAACTTCTTCCGCCTGGTGGAATTTCAGTATCTGCCAAACAGCTCAAAGGATACTATCTCAGTGTATTATCTGAGGCTCAGGATATTATCTATAGCCCTAGAGGAGAAACTAAATGTCTTTGACTTTGTTTAAAGGCTAAACTATTATTATTTTGTCTTGCTTGACTGTTTTCCTTTTTTTCTTCATTGTCTCATTTCTCTGGTTAAATTTATTCTCTGAAGCTCAGAGAAGGCCTAGGAGGCTAAAGTTTTCCTACAAACAAGAGGCAGGTGGAGGACATGGGGCAAGGGGCTCTGTCCTGGGAAGGCCCCATAGGGTCCTGCTCAGTTACACAGGTACATCTGAGATCAGGGGGTTGGGGATACAGGAAAGAAGCCATGGAGGTGGTAGGTGTACTGCTCTGGCATTAAAGACTGCTTATGCACAACAGAACAGATTGTTTTTCAGAGAGACTTTCCTCCTTTCCAACCAGAAGTGTTGATCCTGCAGGCATCACAACAAAAGCTAACGGTCAGTTCATCTGTTTGAGGGGCCAGGCCCTGTGCTAAGCATTTCATATGTACACACTGACTCATTTAACCCTCCAATCCTGTGAAGTGTGTGCTCTCGTTGTCCTGACTTTACAGATGAGGAAATTGAAGCACAGAGAAGTTATATAATGTGCCCTGGGTCACACAGCTGGGAAGCATTGATGCTTCAGTTAACCCAGGAAGTTTGCTTCCAGGGTTTATGTGATCAACTACTGTGCTATCCTGCTTTTCAAAGGAGAGTCTGTCCAAAGGGGACAGTCACTCCACACGTGGTTTACAGCCGTATATAGGAGGATGTGGTGGAAGGAGCCTGTGGTGGGGGCTGGGTCCCGCCTCACCCATCTTCTGTCACAGGAGCCGTGGGTTGGGAATTGGCCCTTCTCCTGTCCTGCTCCCTGTCACAGCTGGGTCAGTGGCTTCCATCCCTGTTTCCTTCCACACAAGCACAGACTATGTGGTCCCTGGATCTTTGCTCAACTGAAACTTGTCTTTAATTTGCCAACCATATATAAAACCATGGACAAGTCACACTCTTCCCTAGAAAACTTCTTGACTTGGCAAACATAACCAACCCCATCCACTGACCTCAATGTTCTTTCTCGCTTTCCCTCCTGCTCAGGAATCCCCAATCCTAGCTGCTTATTAAAGCCATCTGTGGCACTTTTACAAATAACCATGTCGGGGCTCTCAAAATCAGTCAGATCCCAATGGGGATGGAGGGACACCAGGTGATTCTACTGCACAGCCAGCCTGAGAACCATGTTCCCATCTCCCCACAGCATCCCAATCAAAGCCACAGGTCAGGATCATTTCTTTCTCTCCTCAAGGAGGATAAATCAGAGGCATTTTACTGACAATGATTTTAGACTCAATTGCTTCTCCCCAAGGCCATTTTTACCCAGACCAAGCCTAAATAAGATGTTCCGGGTTGGGCAGACTGGTCCTAAGGCCCTTCAGTGGTCTGTCAAGCCAGGGGAAGGCATAACACATCTGGGGAAATATCTCGGCAACATGGCCCAGGCATCTCAGCTGAAAACCTGCATCAGCTGAGAGAGACCTCAGCTCTCCCAAACAACTGGAGCAAAACCCTTATCAGCCAAGAGTGCCTGCAGAGACATAAACCCAGGACTCAGGTACAAGCAGGTCCAGAAGTTATAAATTCAGCAATTAACGTTCTGTGAAGTGTTAGCAGTTGGCATATTGACACCATCTCACAGAGCCCCTCTCTTATAAATAATGAGAAATTTGCCTCAGCAGAAACAGAGGGAGGTACAAGGAACCATAATTTAAGTTCTGGGCTTTCCTTAACTCAGAGACAAGTTCCCTTTACACAACATCTGCTCGCCAAGCATGGGGACAAAGGTGAAGCAACAGGAAGAGTCCTGGATTTGCAGATCTGGAGACTGGATCTGAAGGCCAATGCTGCCCTCCACTCACTCCCAGCAGGTGTGGTCCTTCTTCCCCCATCTCTCTGGCCTTTGTTCTCCAACCACTGCAAAGGGCACACCAGACCAAGAGCACTCAGATTCCCCAAGCTGAAAGGCTCTGGGGTTTTCTCTTCCCATGGAAAGGATTTTTCCTCTTCTACTGTAAGATTCTGGAATGGCCTGCAAGCTTCATGGACAGTTCCTACTCCTGAGTAATTTATCCTATGAACCTTGAGGGACAAATTCTCTGGAGAATATAAACTTTGTTTAACATCTTTTCATTGCCAGAAGTCTGTGATCCTGAAGAGAGGAGTATGGCCCCTCCAAGGCCCCTCCCAGTAAGAGTACTGGGGCTCTGAACTTTATGATTTCTTTCCTTCTACTAACTTTGGGTTTTGCTTGTTTTTCATCTAGTTCCTTCAGGTGTAAGGTTAGAGATTTTTCTTGTTTCCTATGGTAAGTTTATATCACCATAAACCACCCTCTTAGAATTGCTTTTGTTGCATTCGATACGTTTTGGATCATCTTTCTGTTTTCATTTGTCTCTAGATATTTTTAAATTTACTCTTTGATTTCTTCATTGATCCATTTTTTTTTTAGTAGCATGTTGCTTAGTGTCCATGTGTTTTTCCTCCCATTTTTCTTTCTGTGGTTATTTATAGTTTCATACCAGTGTGGTCAGAAAAGAGGCTTGAAACAATTCTGTTCCTTTAAATTTGTTGAGGCTTGTTTTTGAGTCTTGAGTATGTGGTCTATCCTGAAGAATGTTCCATACATTCTTGAAAAGAATATATATTCTGTGTTTTTTTAATGTATTGTCCTATAGATATCAATTGTGTCCAGCTGTTCTATTGTTGTCATTTAGGATCTCATACTTATTGATTTTCTGTCTGAAAGATCTGTCCTTTGGTGTCAGGGGGTGTTGAAGTCTCCTTCTATTGTTGTATTCCTGTCAACTTTTCCCTTTATGTCTGATAGAACTTTTTCTATATGTTTCGCACGCTAAGTCGCTTCAGTCGTGTCTGACTCTGTGAGACCCGATAGACGGCAGCCCACCAGGCTCTGCCGTCCCTGGGATTCTCCAGGCAAGAACACTGGAGTGGGTTGCCATATTCCTATATTGAATGCATATATGTTAACAAGTATAATGTCCTCTTCTTGTAATGATTTCTTTATCATTGTATAGTGTCCTTCTTTGTATTTCTTTACTTTTTTCAAAGACTTTTGTCTGATATGAGTATTGCCTAGCCCCACTTTCATGTCATTTCCATTTGCATGCAATATCAGTTTCCATCCATTCGCTTGCAGTCTTTCAACCTAAAGTGGGTATCTTTTAGGCACCATATTATAGGTTCTTGGTTATTTTTTTTTTTTTTATGGGGCAGGGGAGTCTCATTTATTTTTTTTTTTTAAGATGTAGGCAAGTAGGTGTACGTATTTTTTTTTTTTTTTTTAGTTTTTATTTATTATTTTTATTTATTTATTTATTTTTTTTGCAGGGGAAAATGGGCAAAGGAAAGGATCAATGAGGGTGGGAGGGAAATGGGAAGAAAGAAGGGGAGTGATGGTGGGGAGGAGTATATGTAATTTCTTAACCAATGGCTTTCTGTTTTTAATCACAAAAAACACTTTAAAAAAAACATGTTGAATTCATCCTATATTAGGGGGTTTGTTCTCGAAATGAAAAGTTCAGAAAACAGAAAGTCCAGTTTGGGTGTCCTCATCTTTAGGCACATCTTGGTATTTTGTATTGGTAGGTCTATCTTTACCACAATATATTATTTAGGACAGGATCACATTTGTCACCTCTTCCTCCCTACTACCCAAAGTGGTACCAAACCCATAAAATAGTCAATAAACCTTTACAGAGTGAACAAATAAGTCTTTTTTTTTTTTTTTTTAAACTCTCCTGAGTGAACTGAATTTTTTGAGGCTCATAAGTAAATATGTTTTGCTCTTTACTTTGTCTATTACAGCCAGATTATATGAGTGGGGTATTAAAGTCTCCCACTATTATTGTATTGCTGCATATTTCTTCTATCATATTAATTAATGTTTGTCTTAGATATATCAATGCTCCAATGTTGGGTGCATATATATTTATAATTGTTGTAACTTCTTTTTAGATTATTCCTTTAAGTCATTATGTGTAACCTTCATTGTCTCCTTTTCAGGATCTTTAAAGTCAATTTTATCTGATATAAGTATTGCTACTCCTGTTTTCCTATGGTCCATATTTGCATAGAAAATCTTTTTTCAGGCCTTCATTTTCAGTCAGTATATATATCCCATATTTTAAGGTGGTTCTCTTGTAGACAACATATATAGGGGTCTAGTTTTTGTATCCATTTGACCCATTTTAGTCTTTTGGTTGTCTCTTGTAGACAAGGTATGTAGGGGTCTTGTTTTTGTTCGATTCGGCCAGTCTTTGTCTGTTGATTAGGGCATTCAGCCCATAAATGTTTAAAGCCATTATTGATAAATAAGATTTACTTTATTGTTTTGGGTTTGAATTTATACACCCTTTTAGTGATTCCTATCTAGAGAATGTCCTTTAGTTTTTGTTGGAGAAATGGTTTAGTGGTGCAAAATTCTCTCAACTTTTGCTTATCTGTGAAGCTTTTGATTTCTCCTTCATATTTGAATGAGATCCTTGCTGGATACAATAATCTAGGCTGTAAGTTATTTTCTTTCATCACTTTAATTACGTCTTGCCATTCAGCAATGGCACCCCACCCCAGTACTTTTGCCTGGAAAATCCCATGGATGGAGGAGTCTGGTAGGCTCCAGTCCATGGGATCGCTAAGAGTCGAACACGACTGAGCGACTTCACTTTCACTTTTCACTTTCATACATTGGAGAAGGAAATGGCAACCCACTCCAGTATTCTTGCCTGGAGAATCCCAGGGACAGGGGAGCCTGGTGGGCTTCTGTCTGTGGGGTCGCACAGAGTCGGACACGACTGAAGCGACTTAGCAGCAGCATTCCCTCCTGGCTTGGAGAGTTTCTATTGAAAGATCAGCTGTTATCCTTATGGGAATTCCCTTGTGAGTTATTTGATGTTTTTCCCTAGCTGCTTTTAATATTTGTTCTTTATATTTAATCTTTGTTAATTTGATTAATATGTGTCTTGGGGTGTTTCGCCTTGGGTTTATCCTGTTAGGGACTCTCTGGATTTCTTGAACTTGAGTGGTTATTTCCTTCTCCATTTTAGGGAAGTTTTCAACTATTATCTCCACAAGTATTTCCTCATGATCTTTCTTTGTATCTTCTTCTTCTGGAACTCCTATGATTCGAATGTTGTAGCATTTGATGTTATCCTGGAGGTTTCTGAAATTGTCCTCATTTCTTTTGATGCGTTTTTCTTTTTTCTCGTCTGATTCATTTATTTCTAGGATTCTATCTTCTAATTCACTAATCCTATCTTCTGCCTCTGTTGTTCTACTATTTGTTGCCTCCAGGGTGTTTTGGATCTCATTTATTACATTATTCATTATGTGTTGACTCTTTTTTATTTCTTCTAGGTCCTTGTTAAACCTTTCTTGGATCTTCTCAATCCTTGTCTCCAGACTCTTTAACTATGATTCCATTTTTATTTCGAGATTTTGAATTAATTTCACTATCATTATTTGGAATTCTTTATCAGGTAGATTCCCTATCTCTTCCTCTTTGGTTTGGTTTGGTGGGCATCTATCCTGTTCCTTGGAGAAGGAAATGGCAACCCACTCCAGTGTTCTTGCCTGGAGACCCGGGAGGCCTGGTGGCTTCCGTCTATGGGGTCGCACAGGTCGGCCGACTAGCGCTAGCAGCAGCATCCTGTTCCTTTAGCTGCTGGGTATTCTTTTGTCTCTTCATTTTGTTAAAATTGCCAAGTTTAGAGTGTCCTTACTATATTCTGGTAGTTTGTTGAATTCTCTTTATTGAGGCAGTTTACAGGTCTTTTCAATATCTGATCTCTGCCCTGTTACAGAGGGGCGGAGATGAACACCCAAATCTAAACCGGCCAGGTTCAGGCACTCAGATAATCCTCAGAAGCACAGACTTGGTTGAGTCTGCGTTTTATGCCCTTCCCAGATCCGAGTAGCGCAGGTGATGAAATGTTCGGGGAGCGCAGCTGCTGCGACTTATCGACCCTCTGCCGCTCAGTTTTCTGGGTATACAAACAACGCACTTTCTCAGGCAGATGTTGACCATCCAGAGCCCCAAAAGCATGAGTCAGCACAGAACCTACTCACAGTTCCGTTAGACAGTGTCTCTCTAGGGCTGTAATGCCCGTCTCCGGCCCTGGCTGCCTGTCACCGGAGTGGGACGGCCTGCAGCCGGCCACCTCTGTGCAGCCCTTTGTTCCGTAGGTAGTCCTGGTGGTGTCTTAGTTAGGGCTGGCTTTTGATGTAGTAGATAACCGACAGTCTAGTTATTTCGCTCAGATGCGCCCGAGATAGCCAGGCCAATCCTTTCTCAAAGCAGCAGGCCTCGCTGCTCCTCCTAGCCCAGCCCCCACTTGCCAATAGCAAATGCTGGTGTCCGAGCCACTTCTCCGCGGAGTTACCGCAGGGCTCGTTTTCTCGTTTTGGCAATGAGTTGTCTTTCTAGTGCCTGATGTCCTCTGCCAGCATTCAAAGTTGTTTTATCAAATTTATTCAGCATTCAATTTCTTTTTGATTTGTGGAGGACAAAGTATTCTCCCATCTTACTCCTCCTCCCTATTTTTTTTATCCAATCTCCACTCTGTGTCTTTTGATTGGGACATTTAGTCCATTGATATTTAAAGTAATATTGACAGGCATGTATTATTGCCATTTAAACCTTGTTTTCCATTGATTTTGTAGTTTTTTGTTTCTTTTTATTTTCCTTTGTTGTTTTATAGTTTTCTTTTGTTGTTGTTTAGTTCCTTTCTTTTCGGTTTTTGTGATCTATTATATTTTTTTGATTTCTGTTACCTGATTTTCAGTGTTACCCATAGCTTATGTCTACTTGCTATAAACTGATAGTATTGAGTTCAAACACATTCTAGAAATCTACATTGTTTTACTCTCTCCCCACATTTTGAGATTTTTATGTTTGTCCTTTTGCTATTATTGTATTATTATAATCATTTTCCAAAAAATTGGTTTTTTAGTCTATGTACTGGCTTAAGTTGTCTTCAGTCCTTTCATATATTTGCCTTTCCTATTATATCTGTCCCTTTCCTATAGATTATTGCTCTTTTCTATCTAGAAAAGGTCTTTCAATATTTATTTTACCGTAGGTTTAGCATTGGTGCACTGCTTTGTTTTTATTCATTTCTCCTGCTATAAATGATAACCTTTCTGGGTAGAGTAACCTAGGTTGCAGAGTCTTCCCTTTCAGGACTTTAAATGTATCATGTGACTCTCTTCCAGTTGGCAAAGTTTCTGTACAGAAATTAGCTGATAGCCTTATGGGGGTTCCCTTGTAAATGACCCTGATTTTTCTCTTGCTGCCTTTAGAGTCCTCTGTTTTTCTTAATTTTTCCAATTTAATTATATGTTTGGGTGGGGGTCTATTTGGGTACATCTTATTTGGGACCCTCTGTGTTTCCTGTACCCAAATATCTTTTACTTTCTTTAGGTCTGGAAAGTTTTAGCCATCAGATCAGATCAGATCAGTCGCTCAGTCATGTCCGACTCTCTGCGACCCCATGAATTGCAGCACGCCAGGCCTCCCTATCCATCACCAGCTCTCGGAGGTCACTCAGACTCACATCCATCGAGTCAGTGATGCCATCCAGCCATCTCATCCTCTGTCGTCCCCTTCTTCTCCTGCCCTCAATCCCTCCCAGCATCAGAGTCTTCTCCAATGAGTCAACTCTTCGCATGAGGTGGCCAAAATACTGGAGTTTCAGCTTTAGCATCATTCCTTCCAAAGAGATCCCAGGGCTGATCTCCTTCAGAATGGACTGGTTGGATCTCCTTGCAGTCCAAAGGACTCTCAAGAGTCTTCTCCAACACCACAGTTCAAAAGCATCAATTCTTCGGCGCTCAGTTTCTTCAAATACATTTTTGATCCCCTTTTCTTTCTTCCTT
Source organism: Tragelaphus eurycerus (assembly GCA_935064755.1). Lineage (NCBI taxonomy): Eukaryota > Metazoa > Chordata > Mammalia > Artiodactyla > Bovidae > Tragelaphus > Tragelaphus eurycerus. The sequence goes on along the minus strand of CAKXYN010000018.1, from coordinate 25,139,959 downwards.
CTACTACTAATACTAAGTCACTTCAGTCGTGTCCAACTCTGTGCAGCCCCATAGATGGCAGCCCACCAGGCTCCCCCGTCCCTGGGATTCTCCAGGCAAGAACACTGGAGTGGGTTGCCATTTCCTTCTCCAATGCATGAAAGGGAAATTCGCTCAGTTATGTCCGACTCTTCGCAACTCCATGGACTGCAGCCCACCAGGCTCCTTCACCCATGGGATTTTCCAGGCAAGAGTACTGGAGTGGGTTGCTGTTGCCTTCTCCATTTTTCCTTCTGGAACCCACATGGTTTGTCATGCTTTACATTATCCCATAAATCTCATATTGCTTTCATTTTTTTTTCATTTGTCTTTCTGACTGCTGTACTAATTGGGTTATTTCCGTTATTCTATCTTCCAGATCATTTATTTGTTCTTCTGTATTAGTCTGCTATTCATTGCTCCTAGATTGATTTCTATCTTAGCAACCATTTTGTCTAATTTTCATTGATTCCTCTTTATAATTTCTAGTGGCTTGTTACAGGATCTGCATTTCCATTAATAATCTTTTTTAATTCCTTTAGCACTTTCATTGCCTGCTTTGTGAAGCTGTGGTCTGGTAGAGTGGAGAGGTCTCTTTGATTGTTCTTTCAGATTTCTCTTGCTCTTTTATTCAGTACTAGTTCCTCTGCATTTTCAGTTTACTTAAGTTTCCCTGACTTTTACTGAAGTATTACTTTGAAGTATCACTTAAGTAATACTTTTACTTAAGTATTTAGGAGAAAAAATTATCTATTGGGTCTTGAAGGCTGTTTGTATGTAGAAGTGTCCTTGCGCAGACTGTGTGGGTTCAAATTTTTGATGCAAGGACTGTGTTTGATATGGATGCCAGCTTTGTCTGGCCACTGTCCCTTTGGTAGGGGTGTGTATTTTGTGCTGTGGTGATTAGACCCTGCACTGGTTGTTGGACAAATCCTATTTGTTCTATAGCTGTCATAGCCCTGTCAGGGGCAGGGTTTGGTCCCCAGTTGTTAGAATAGAAGCCCGCATATGTAGACTAGAGCCCTCCCACTGGGAAAGGAGTTGTTTGTATATTCCTCTGCTGGGGACATGAGACTCTGTCACACCACCCACCACCCTAGTGTGGGTCAACAAAGTCCATTGCTCCTGGACATATCCCCAAACTCGGCTCCAAGTCCCAATTCCCACATGTGAACCCTAACAAAGCCTGCTGTGGCTGGAGCTGCACCCCCACTGTGAGCACGGGACAGTGAGTCTATGGCAGACCCAAGTCCCATCTTGCATGCACTGATAACAGAGCTTCTATAGGAGACTTGCACCATCTTGCATGTGGTAACACTGGTGGCCTGGACCACACTCTAGGCCCTTCAGGCTGTCTCTGTACAGCTGAACTGAGTCTTCTCCCAGCATCCATACTCTGAAGCCTGAGTTTCAGTACCACTGCCTGTACTGGCAAGGCATGCGTTCTGGGCTGGCAGGTGCGGTGACATGGTAGCCATCAGTGCCAGTCTCTCTCTGCCCTGATTGCTAGCAAGCCTGCATCCACATACTCCTCTCAAACAAACTCCAGGCCCTTCCAGCACCCTGTCGGCCTTGGCAGACCTCCCAGCCAGTGAAGGGGATTCCCAGGGCAAGAGGCCCTATCCTCTTTCACAACTTTCTCATAGGTTCCTTCTCAATTCTGTTTTTTTCATTCTACCTGGTTATGTGGGGAGCTTTCTTGAGGTTTTGGTTGTATAAGAGATCTTACATCAGCTTTCAGTGGTTTTCTATGAGCTGTCCCAGTGTAGATGTATTTTTGATGTGTTTGTAGAGGAAGGCAAGCTCCACATCCTACTCCACCATTTGATCTTGACCTCTGAAAGATTGTTTTTTTTTTTTTTATAATTGAGCAAGAATTAAAATATCACCAGAATAATTATCCAAGATATGTAGTGCTTTATTATTTCGCAAGGATTTTAGATTCACAGAAGAGTTGTAGAGACAGTACAGAGAATTTCCCTTTTCATGTCTTACCTAACTGGGGTACATTTATCAAAACTGAGATGTTAATGTTGGTACACACCATTGACTAAATTATAGATTTCATGTGGACTTTATTAATGTCCTCTTTTATTCTAGCATCCAACCAGGGAGACCACATCATAATTTTTACTCAATGTCTTACTGTCTATAACAATTCTTCAGAGCTTGCTGCTCTAAATCAGGGGTTCTCAGCCCTGACCATCCACTAGAACCACTTAGGAAGCCTTTGAGAAGCACCAAGGCTAGAGCTCCTCACCAGTTACACCAAGAGTTGTTGGGTGCAGCCAGGACTGGCATCATTTTTCTTTAACTCCAGGTAATTCTGATGTGCATCCAGCCTGTGTTGAGATGTACTGCTCTTAAAGCATCAGAATTCTGACTCCTCTGGTGGCTCAGTGGTAAAGGTCCACCTGCCAACGCAGGAGATGCAGATTTGGTCCCTGATCCGGGAAGATCCCACATGTCATGGAGCAGCTAAGCCTGTACACCACAGATACTCAGCCTGTGCTCTAGAGGGCCTGGAAGCCGTAACTTCTGAGCCCATGTGTCACAACTACTGAAGCCCACATACCCTACAGCCCGTGCTCCACAACGAGAAGCCCCCCCAATAGAAACCCATGCATCATAACTAGAGAGTAGCCCCAGCCCCCCACAGCTGTAGAAAATCAGCAAAGACCCAGAACAGCCATAAACAAACAGTTTTTAAAGTATTAAAATTCCTATTCATCTAGCCAAAGCTCTTCTTAGTATGAGTAAGTAAATATTTATAACTCAATTTTTAATGACACATGAATATTTAAATACATTTCTTACATAGTACTTACAAGTGCTTCATAACTATTTAATCACATCAGAACATTGCAGACAAAGGTTAAGTCTCTTAATTATCCCTCAGCTATAGTCTCTTCCCTTTCTCCAAAGACACAGACACTCTTATGACTTTGGTTTGCACCATTGTAGACTTCTTTCTATGATTTTTTCATAAAAGTACAACAAAAAGATGGTATTATGTACTTATAATTTTAAATGATATTATGTGTAACATTCTGCGGTATGTTTTTTTCACTTTATATGTCTTAGAGATTTATCCATGTTATGACATGTAAGTGTAGCTCATTCATTTTAATAGTTTCATAGTATAAAGTACACTGACATTTATTTGTGGACATTTAATTTATATCTTAGTGTTTGCTCTTGCAAGGCCTGCTGCCATCTGCATCCTTAGGTATGTCACAGAATGCTTCTTACAGTACAGCATTTATATCATTAGTATACTACCATCTGCGTTTGTTGTTCAGTCGCTAAGTTGTGTCTGACTGTTTAAAACCCCATGGACTGCAGCATGCCAGGCGACTCTGTCCTTCACTGTCTCCCAGAGTTTGCTCAAACTATATTCCATTGAGTCAGTGATGCTATTTAACCATCTCATCCTCTGTTGCCCTCTTTTCTTCCTGCGCTCAATCTTTCCCAGCATCAGTGTCCTTTCCAATGAGTCAGCTTTTCACATCAGGTGGCCATAGTATTAGAGCTTCAGCTTCAGCATCAGTCCTTCCAATGAATATTCAGGGTTGATTTCTTGTAGAGTTAACTGGTTTGATCTCCTTGCAATCTAAGGGACTCTCAAGCATCTTCTGTAGCACCACAATTCAAAAGCATTTATTCTTCATTGCTCAGCCTTATGTATGGTCCAACTCTCACATCTGTACATGGCTACTGAAAAAACTATAGCTTTGTCTATACGGACATTTGTCAGCAAAGTGGTGTCTCTGCTTTTTAATATGTTGTCTAGGTTTGTCATGGCTTTCCTTCTAAGGAGCAAGCATCTTTTAATTTCATGACTACAGTCTCCATCCACAGTGATTTTGGAGCCAAGAAAATAAAATCTGTCACTGTTTCCATTGTTTCTCCATCTATTTGCCGTGAAGTGATGGACCTGGATGCCATGATCTTAGTTGTTTGAATGTTAAATTTTAAGCAAGCTTTTTAACTCTCCTCATTTTGACCCTCATCAAGAGGCTCTTTAGTTCCTCTTCACTTTCTGCCGTTAGAGTGGCATCATCTGCATGCTTCATTTCCAGCCTTTTTGCCCCCGTGTGTTCTAAGTCACTTCAGCTGTGTCCAGTTCTTTGTGACCCCATGGGCTATAACCTGCCAGGCTCCTCTGTCTGTGGGATTCTCCAGGCAAAAATACTGGAGTGGGTTGCTACGCCCTCCTCCTAGGATCTTCCTGGTCCAGGGATCGAACGCTTATGTCCTGCATCTCCTGCCTTGCAGGCGGATTCTTTACCACTGAGCCACCGGAGACATCCCAGTTTCCAGCATGTTTCTATATAAATTAATGAGTATCAAGTGCTCAGCCTCAAAGGGTGTGGAGTCTTCATGATTTTGTTTTAGTTGATATCTGATTCTTATCCTAACCAGCCTTTCAAACTGATTCTCACTTTATTTTCCCAGAAGCAGTGCCTAAGAGGACCAGTTTTCCCAACATCTCTGCCAATACTTAATTTATCAATTTTCGTAATGCTTGCCAGTGAACAGGTAATAAATAATATCTCATTCCTTTAATTTGCATTCAGTGATTATTTTAATAGAATTATAAAACACCAGAGTTGAAAGACACCTCATTCATCATAGAGTGCAACCACTCTGTTTAAAAAAAGAATTTTTGTATACAAGTAATATATGAACACATTATCAGGGTGAAAGTCTAACATGAAATTGCAGTATATTGAATTTTAAAAAAGCAAGTTTTCCTTTGCATCTTTCCTGATCCTCTTACAGATGTTAATTTGTTCATATATTATTCTGTCTTATGTATTACATATGTACATGCATATGTGGGCTTCCCTGGTGGCTCAAACAGTAAATAATCTGCCTGCAATGCAGGAGACCTGGGTTCAATCCCTGGGTTGAGAAAATCCCCTGGAGAAGAGACTGGCTACCCACTCCAGTATCCTTGCCTGGGAAATTCCATGGACAGAGGAGCCTGGCGGGCTACAGTCCATGGGGCAGCAGGGCTGAACACTACTGAACGATTAGCACAGCACACGTGCATGTGTAAATGCAGAAAAATATAGCAAGTGGTGATGGTGTTTTATGTAAAAGGGATATAGCTCTGTGTATTTTTCTGAGGTTATTATTTTCTCAAAACAACATATCAGAAATCTTTCCATATCAGCACACAGAGATCTACCCTATTTTTTAACTTCTGCATAAAATTCTGTAGTCTGGGGTGTATTCGTTATCTATTGCTCTGTAACAAATTACTCCCCAATTTAGCACATTTCTTTCAGCCGTGTCGGGTCTTAGTTGCGACACAGAGTTCCTCTCCAGTGGTGATGCGCAGACTCCAGAGAGCATGGGGTCTGTAGTTTGCATCAGGCGTGCTCTCTAGTTGAGGCACCCAGGCTCAGTAGTTTTGGCTCAGTTGTCCCATGGCACGTGGGATCTTTGTTCCTTAATCAGGGATTGAACCCATGTCCCCTGCATTGGAAGGCAAATTCTTAACCACTGGATCACCAGGGAAGTCCCCCAATTTAGCACTTTAAAATAACATACATTTATCATCTCCTCAGTTTGAGGCCAGAAATCTGGGAACAACTTATCCTGCTGGTTCTGGATCAGAGTCTCTCATGAGGTTGCAGTTGAGCTGTGGGCCAGGGGGGAAAAAGATTGGCATATCAGGTGTAAGCCTTAAATGGCAGGAACACTCAGCTCTTCTCTACATGGGGCTTTCTATAAGGCTGTTCACAACAAGGCAGCTTCCTCAGTGATGAAAAAGAGGGAGAGAACCCAGGATGGAAGCTGCTGCCTTTGCATAGCCCAAGTTCAGGAATGGCTGGCATGCCATCACACTGCCACGTGCTGTTGGCTGTTGGTCATACATAACAACACTGATTCAGTGGAAGAGGACTGCAGCTGGGGCGAGAGCAGGAGCGTGGGGTTAATAAGGGCCAACTTGGAGGCCGGCTGCCACGTGGCGGTCTTCAGATTTTCACAATGTCCAGCATTGCTCTGAACATCCTTAGGCTTCTTGGTGCACCTGTACGTCTCTCCAATCCTAAAAGTAGAATTGTGTTCTTTTTGTTTTCATATAGGGAAATTGAAACTAGAGAAAGCGACTTCTCCAAGGTTATACTGCTAATCCCCTACAAGTCTAGGATTACAACTTCCGTCACCTGACTTCCAGTCCGTTCCATTTCCAGAGCCATTCTGTGGGCAAGGTAAATATGAACTGAATTTCAATACATAACCTGAGATAAAACCTGGCTGGTAACTGTCAACAGTCAGTTCCCAGAATACCAGCGAACATGTAACAGCAAATCTTGTTTGCAGGTGTTAAATGTATGTCACTGCACTGAAAGGCTAGCTTAGCCCATGTGTGAATGCCTGGTCTGCCTTGATTCAAAAGAAGCTGGTGGAAATGGGAATCCTTTCTATGTCATAATTAACAGAAACACTGTGGTCAGACAGATCTGTGTTTAAATCCCAAATCTAACTCTTGTTACTGTTGAGTCACCCACAAAATTCCCCTGACCTGTTTCTTCATCTGTAAATGGGGATGTGCAGAATACTCACCGCACGGGGTTGTGCTGAGGGTTAGTCATGCTGAGATGTGTGCCATCTCAGGGGCTGGTCTGCTCCTATATGGGAGCTCCATGGAGCTGCTATTCTCTGTATTCTTCCTGCAGGACCCACTTAAGTTCTCCATCAAGATTCCTGAGTGAAAGAATAACATTTTCTCAAAATAAGTGATGCTGACAGAGCCCATCTTATTACTTTTCCCCACCTTCTGTATCTCTGTTCTTTACACTGACCCATGTTCTGTGGCCTGTGTTTCCTCTTGGAAACGATCCAGATTTTCACTGAATGTACGTGCAGTGAGCAGGGAGCCCCCTGAGGGCTGCCGTCCAGCCTAGCACACATGCTCTTCCTGGCCCTGGTGTAGGCGGTAGTTGTCCCTGCAGGCCTCACCTGACTCCTCCTTACCTCTGTGACTCTAGCTCCAGCAGAGAGCCCAGCACTTTAGAAGCATCTAGAATGAATCAGTGAGTGAATGAATGGGTTTTACCACAGAGGACATCTTGAGTACATCAGATAATCACCTGGATTTAAGATGTTGAGAGGACTAGGGGATGAGGAATGGCTTTGAGTTCTCAGATGTCGAGCAGAAGGAAGGAGAGAGTGGAATGGAACAAGAAGAGGGGCAAAAGTTTCTATGTGGTCATTTTAAGGTGCCCTTAGGACTTCCAAGTAGACATCATCTACTGAGTGGAGCTTGAGAGAGACCATGACTTTTCACTAGCTGATTATTAGCAGATGGGCTTTTGATCACAGGTCACTGGGTTTCCCTGAGCTTCAGGAAAGGATTTCTGGGACTGCTACAGTCCTTTAGTATCTAAAGCCCACAGAAGTTTTCTGGCCAGAGCCAGACAAGGACAAAGATATAGAGATGTAAAAGGGAAATGACACGGGTCCCAGACAAGTGATTCCCAAGGCCAAACCCAGAGGATGCAAGCATCCTCTCTCTTTCAGGATCCTGAAAGAGATCCTGACACCCTACCGGGAACACGTGAGTTTGCTCCCCAACCCTGCCCTTACCCTAGCACTCACCCTACAGCCCCAAGGAAGACCTGATTCTTGGAGGGAGGCTGGCTCGCTGGCTTCAATGGTGAAGACCTGTTTCCTCCTCTGCTTAGGGAGCCATGCTGATCCCATCAGCTGCCCTCACTGGTTATGAGGGAGGTGGGTCATGGAGGGACCTGGGTGGGAAGGGCAGGGCTCTGGGGTACCCACGCAGTGCTAGCGCTCAGCACAGCCATGATGCCAGTCCCAGTGAGGCTCTGCGGGGCATGCCAGGCACTAAGCCTGACAAGCAGAGGCAAGAACAGGCCAGACTCACACAGCGCTCTTGTTCCAAACCCCTCTACTGTTCTTCCTCAGGAAGCTTCCTGTTGAAAGATAAATGTTCTATCTGTGATCAGACAGATTTATATTTATTTTCTTTTCCTCCCAGGCCTGTGCCAGCCCAGACAGGTCAAAGGGCAGGATTCCAAGCCATTGAGATGGTCTCTGGAGAAGCCTGGAATTTCCCTGTGTCACAAGTGTGGCAGAAAGAGGCAGGCTTGGGGTTGCCAGCACTCCAGGTTCCCTTGGCAAGTGGAGCATCTCTCAGGATGGGAAGGGGCCCCCACCTCTTTGGTGACCCTGGCCACTGGTTCCTGAATGTCTGGTTTCAAGGGCCCTGAGCAGCTTGTGTCGCAGGAGCATGGAGTCATCACAGAGTATTTGCATCCAAAATACATTTTCCTCCACAACAGTGCCTGGGTCAGAGTAAGCGAAGGTGACCCTGTGCACTTTGGTGAATCAGTGAGGGGTCTGTACCATAACAGGGCCTTTAGACCTGACTGCTATGTTCCCTATGTGATTCTCATCAGAGAGCACTGCAGGGTTCCTGAAGAACCCCCTAGCAGACCCTACCAGGAAATAGGGTTCCACAGAGGTGACTGTGGTGAATGACTAAAGATCACTCCAAGGGTAAACTTAAAAACAAAAAAACTCCTAGACTCAAGACCACTTAAAATATATTTTTTATAATTTAAATGTAAAGCTTCCTAAAAACACTGTGAAAGTGAAAGTGAAATCACTCAGTCGTGTCCGACTCTTTGCGGCCCTGTGGACTGTAGTCTACCAGGCTCCTCCCTCCATGGGCTTCTCCAGGCAAGAACACTGGAGTGGGTTGCCATTTCCTTCTCCAGGGGATCTTCCCAAGCCAGGGATCGAACCCAGGTCTCCTGCATTGTAGGCAGATGCTTTACCATCTGAGTCACCAGGGAAGTCTCCTAAAAACACTGTACTCAGCTAATATTCTTAAGCAAATAAATGGAGCAAACAGAGAAGTAAGACAAAAACAATTATTATGGTTTTACTTATATATGTAATCTAAAAAAATAATACAAATTAATATATATACAAAAAAAAAGACTCATAAACAGAAAACAAACTTAATATTACTGAAGGGGAAAGGGAGGCAGAAATAAATTAGGAGTATGGCATTCTAGATAGCATATTCAAAAGCAGAGACATTACTTTGCCAACAAAGGTTTGTCTAGTCAAGGCTATGGTTTTTCCTGTGATCATGTATGGATGTGAGAGCTGAACTGTGAAGAAGGGTGAGCACTGAAGAATTGATGTTTTTGAACTGTGGTGTTGGAGAAGACTCTTGAGAGTCCCTTGGACTACAAGGAGATCCAACCAGTCCATTCTGAAGGAGATCAGCCCTGGGATTTCCTTGGAAGGAATGATGCTAAAGCTGAGATTCTAGTACTTTGGCCACCTCATGCGAAGAGTTGACTCATTGGAGAAGACTCTGATGCTGGAAGGGATTGGGGGCAGGAGGCGAAGGGGACGCAGAGGATGAGATGGCTGGATGGCATCACTGACTCGATGGATGTGAGTCTCAGTGACCTCCGGGAGTTTGTGATGGACAGGGAGGCCTGGCGTGCTGCGATTCATGGGGTCGCAAAGTGTCGGACACGACTGAGCGACTGATGTGATCTGATCTGATGGCATTAACAGATACAAACTTGTTGTTGTTTAGTCACTAAGTCGTGTCTGATTCCTTTGTGACCCCCTGGACTATATAGCCTCCCAAGCTCCTCTCCCCTTGGGATTTTCCAGGTAAGAATACTGAAGTGGTTTGCCGTTTCCTTCTCCAGGGGATCTTCTCAACCCAGGGATCAAACCCATATCTCCTGCTTGGCAGTTGGGTTCTTTACCATCTGAGCCACCAGGGAAGCCCAAACAACAAGAATTTACTGTATAACACAGGGAACTACATTCAATATCTTATAATAGCCTGTAATAGAAAATAATCTGGAAAAAATATATATATGCAACCAAATCACTTTGCTGTACACTATTAACACAATATTGTAAATCAACTGTACTTCAGTTTTTCAGAAGCAAAATATGCGAGCTTAGGGACTACCTCAGGCCCACTGGCGAGGATGGGACAAGTGCCCCCACACAGGTGGCCCCCAACGGTCTTGCTTTTGCCTTCTTGCTGTTGTTGGCTGTTTAGTTTTGTGATCTGTCCCTTTGTCAAGCTGTGAGCACCTCAGCAGCTTCTCCACGTCCTTGAAGTTACTTCTTCCAGGACTGGAGCCAAAATGTGGTACCTGGGGAGCACTGAGGGGACAGTGTTGTGGAGGGGCAGGGAGGTGTGGTTCCACCTGTCCTCTACCCTGCAGAGTATAACTTCTCTTCTGTGGATCCTAGGCTCCTCATCTGGAACACAGGGAGTTAGCAAAAGTGATTCTGTAAGGCTCTAAGCTTGGTAATTCCCATGAAGATATTCTAAAGTGACCTCGAACTCAAGAGTATCAACCCAAATGAGATTACACTGTGGTTACCTGTTAAGCTGCTTCACTCTTCCTGTAAATGGTGCACTTCTGTGGGCAGGGACCATCTTGTGTTCATTTTCCAGCGCCTGAAAGGTAGCAAGCCTGTGATACACAAGGGCAGACAGGCACGTGGACGGACCAGGTGGAAGCCATGCACTGATTCTCTCCAGCTGTGACCCTTTCCTTGTCTCCTCAGCTCTGTCACAAATTCTCTGACAGCAAAGAATAGAGCTTTTCTTCATGAGGTCTCCAAGCAAGGCTGATGGTCACTCAGGATGCACTGGTGTGTCCAGACAAGTTATTAAAACATTGAAATACTTCTCTACAGTTGCTGCCTGAGCCTCAGAGAGCCCCCACCCCCAGATGCCCAGCATCTCATCCAGTGCCCCCAGCCCCCCACCTGTCTGCTAAAGGATGATTCTTGATCTGGCAGGGCCTCCAGGACTCCGCTCCAGCTCTGTAACTGCATCCTTCTCACTGGTCAGCATATTCCCAAGCCATTGTTTAATGCCCAGTGATGGACCAGCCTGATGCAGATGGTGGAGATGCAGCAGATGCCTGGTGAGTGCTATGAGAGCTGTGGGCTCTGGTCATGGGCTCTAGTCCCCCCATGGACTGAGGGAGCTCTCAGCAGGGAAGTGGACAGTGTCTGCCGCCTGATGTCAAGAAAAGTTTATGGGGTCCCTGGCTGGACAACATAAGGTCCTCCAAGGACACCTGCTGGGTAAGGAAAATATAGACTGTCTTTGCTACCTCCATCCCTGCCCATCCATCCATCTATCCACTCATCTACTGTTTGGGGATCACACTTTGGGCACATCAGTTCCAAGAAGATCAGAGAGCAGGTCATGCAGTATGATGAGCTAGGCAAGAAGATGGGCAGGGGAGTAGAAAGAGGGCAGACAGTGCCAGGAGCTGATCTGAGCCCCCACCCTCTGACCAGCCTGGAGGCCAGACTCTCATAGCCTATATTTTCTGCACAAGGAACAAAGTTAAACCCACCTTCCAGCTTGTTGTGAGGCCTAGTGATTCTAACACAGGATCTGTTCTGAGCCCCCAGTTGGGGCTTCACCTCCTGATGAGATCTTATTTGAATAAATCAGGACATAAAAGATGATATTTCATGCAAAGATGGGCTCAATAATGACAGAAATGGTATGGACCTAACAGAAGCAGAAAATACTAAAAAGAGGTGGTAAGAACACAGAGAACTGTACAAAAAAGATCGTGACCCAGATAACCACAATGGTGTGATCAGTCACCTAGAGCCAGACATCCTGGAGTGCAAAGTCAAGTTGGCCTTAGGAAGCATCACTACAAACAAAGCTAGTGAAGGTGATGGAATTCCAGCTGAGCTAGTTCAAATCCTAAAAGATGATGCTGTGAAAGTGATGCACTCAATATGCCAGCAAATTTGGAAAACTTAGCAGTGGCCACAGGACTGGAAAAGATCAGTTTTCATTCCATTCCCAAAGAAAGGCAATACCAAAGAATGTTCAAACTACTGCACAATTGCACTCATCTCACACACTAGCAAAGCAATGCTCAGAATTCTCCAAGCTAGGCTTCAACAGTATGTGAACTGAGAACTTCCAGATGTTCAAGCTGGATTTAGAAAAGGCAGAGAAACCAGAGATCAAATTGCCAACATCTGTTGGATCATAGAAAAATCTAGAGAATTCCAGAAAAATATCTACTTCGGCTTCATTGATTACACTAAAGCCTTTGAGTGGGTGGATCACAACAAACTGTGGGAAATTCTTCAAGAGATGGGAATACCAGACCACTTTACCTGCCTCCTGAGAAATCTGTATGCAGGTCAAGAAGCAACAGTTAGAACTGAACATGGAACAACAGATGGTTCCCAGTTGGGAGAGGAGTACCTCAAGGCTGTATATTGTCACCTTGCTTATTTAGCTTATATGCAGACTGCATCATGCTAAATGCCGGGCTGGATGAAGCACGAGTTGAAATCAAGATTGCAGGCAGAAATATCAATAACCTCAGATATGCAGATGACACCACCCTTAAGGCAGAAAACTAAGAGGAACTAAAGAGACTCTTGATGAAAATGAAAGAGGAGAGTGAAAAAGCTGGCTTGAAACAACATTCAAAAACTAAGATCATGGCATCCAGTCCCATCACTTCATGGCAAATAGATGGAGAAACAATGAAAACAATGAGAGACTTTATTTTGAGGGGCTCCAAAATCACTGCAGGTGGTGACTACAGCCATTAAATTAAAAGCCATGAAATTGGAAGAAAAGTTATGACCAACCTAGACAGCATATTAAAAAGAGCAGAGATATGACATTACCAACAAAGGTTCTTATAGTCAAAGCTATGGTTTTTCCAGTAGTCATATATGGATGTGAGAGTTGGACCATAAAGAAACCTGATTGCCGAAAAATTGATGCTTTTGAAATGCAGTGTTGGAGAAGACTCCTGAAAGTCCCTTGGACAGCAAGGAGATCAAACCAGTCAATCCTAAAGGAAATCAACCCTGAATATTTATTGGAAAGACTGATGCTGAAGCTCCAATACTTTGGCCACCTGATGCAAAGAACTGACTTATTGGAAAAGACCCTAATGCTGGGAAAGATTGAAGGCAGGAGAATGGGACAACAGAGAATGAGATGGTCGGATGGCATCACTGACTCGATGGACATGAGTTTGAGCAATTCTGGGAGTTGATGATGGACAGGGAAGCCTGGCGTGCAGCAGTCCATGGGATCACAAAGAGTCAGACATGACTGACTGACCAAACTGAACTGAACAGAGGGGTTACAAGAGTCTGCCTTGTTTGCAAAGATACATCAAGCTGTGTACTTTATATGTATTCCTTTCTGTATGTAAAATAGATACAGTAAAAGACTAAAACACCAAACATGTTCTCAGGCATTAAAAATATCATTAATAAAAATGTTGAGATGCTAAATCAAACAGCTAAGCAAAACCTAAGATTTTAGCTTTAGAGAAAATTCCTCAGATCAGTCATTTTCAATCATGAATTGCCTCTTTGAGCACAGGGATGGGAAGGTATAAAAATTGTTTTGGGCACATCTTTCTCCATGAAGCTGTTTAACTGGTGCCTTTCAGCAACAGTAGAGCTGAATACATAGGTCTGAGTAAGAATCAACAGAAACAAGGATCCAGTGAGTCAGGGGGTTGTTCAGTACACACGCCTGAGCAAGTAAATGTCAAGTTAGATGGGGTTAATTGCATAAAGATTGATGCAGGTTAAAAGGGAAGGGGAGAGTGATGCAGTCCTCACCATATGCCCAGAGGTGGGCCTTGGCTAATGGGAGCTAATGACTTTTTTATTTTTTATCCAGGAAGTGCTGCAGTGTTGACCTTCAAGGTTCAGACAAATCTGTTTAGGACACAGTGAAGTAGACAGCTGTAATCCTGGCAACAGTGGAATTGCTAGGGTTTCATTTGTGCTGGAGGGGTGGGCTGGGGAGATGGTTTCAGGTCTTTATAATTTCAAAGGACAAGGAGCTGGGGGACTTTCTGTTTCATATCTACTCTTTCCTGCTTCAGTAATGCTTATGGTCTTCCCATCTTGACCAGTCTTTAGACTGGGCTCCTGGGCCTGCTTATGGGCAAATGCAGACAGTCCCCAAGTTCAGCGAAGACAACTTGTTCCCGTGAGCTTATTTGAAGCCAGGCTGTATGGAACTCAGAGTGCATGTCCCATGCAAACAATGCCCTAAACAGTGCTGAGTGCCCAGCCGGCCCACCGAATATGCCCTGGAAGTCCACCTAGCTCTAGGGACCCACCGTCCTGTTCCCACGGGCAAACACTTCTCATTTGGTGGGCAGTGTGGAGGTGGGCTAACCTGAGTCCATCGGTGTTCCGTCAGCACACACTGCTGAGCAACTACTCTGCTCCTCATTGGGGAAAAACACAGCGATGTCGCCTCTACCTCAATGGCCTCAGTCAAGTGCAAAACTCAGGACAGCTGCAGGATACTTATACCCGATACCAAAAGTGGTCCCGTTAGTAATGTGTGTTGGGCGCACAGGGGATTTCAAGGTGGGGATGGGATGAGGGGTGGTCACTGTCAAGTGGGGTCGAAGCAGGGAACTGAGGCGAGAGGGCACAGGGGGACTCGGCGGAGGGCTGAAAGGCCAGGGTTGGGTAGGCATTCCAGGCCAAGGATCAATACAAGGGAAGTCAGGACAGGCTTTTTCATGAGGCTGTAGAAGGACAGGTGAAAGCAGGCATGGGGCCGGCGAGGCCCTGAGATGGGTGAGGGGGTCTTTGTCAGAAGTCAAGCAGCAGTGGGCCAGGGAGATGAACACCAAGAGCCTCACAGGACACCCCATGTTCCTGAAGCCTGGATGCCCCAAGGCAGGAAGAGGGGGAATCCTGCAGACAACTTCTTTCTACAACTTGCCCAGCTCCTCTCCCAGCTTTCTCCTCTTCAGGCTGAGCGGTCCAGTGGGCCCAGTGACTGCGGGGAGCCGGGGGCAGGGGGAGGTGAGGGGGGGCACCTGTGTCCCATGGGAAAAGTGGATGTGGGTTCAAGAGAGAGAATCTCCTTCCCCAGCACTGGGGAGAGGAAGGCTGTGTCTCCATCAGCTCCCCAGACAGCCTACTCGCCTGGTGCCTCAGAGAGAGGACGCCTCCTGTCCGAGGGCAAATCCTCAGATCAATGCAGTCATGCCACTGAGGTTCAGACGACTCCCTGATACGCCCCTCTGCTCCTGGCAGAACTCTTTCTGGAGCAGCTAAACAGTGCAGGTAATGTTCTGTGCTTTCCCAGGAAAGTCAGAATTCAGAGCCAGCCAGCCAAGTTCTTGTGGGTTCATTCATCTGGATACCAAATGGGAGGAGCAGAAAGAAGTCTCCTTAAAGCAAAAAGAAAAGAGAGCTGAAGACAGTCTGCAGGCAGTCAGAGGGCGGTCTACCTAAAGCAGCTGAGGCTTATAGGCCCCAAAATGTGTTCTCTCCTGTTCCATGGGACAGTTAGCTAAGAATATGGCCATTCAGAAGGAAGCCTACATTTCCCAGCATGTGACTAAGATCTAGTCAGTAGGTAGGTGTCACTTCAGGGACTCTTTTTTAAAGGGAAGAAATACACTTATCTCCTTTTCTTCCTTCTTGGTGCCTGGAATGTGGATTTAATGGCTGGAACTGGAGCAGCCATTTTGGACCATATCTTGGGACTGAAGCAACATATAGAAAAGCAACAAGGCCAAAGGATGCTGTGGGTTCTTGACCCCATGGAGCTGCTATACTACCACTACCTCTGTGTAGTGGCCACCTACCTCTGTATAGTTCTTTGAAAAGAAAAAAACCTTGTATTTTGCTTAAGTCATTTGCTATTTTGGATCTCTCTGGTACTAACAGTAAGACGTAATATTACATCATTTTTCAAAGTGCAAATCCACCCTCTTCTCAGAAACACAGCCAGATAGTGGGTTGCTACTTGCAAGATCCATTCACATGCATCTAAAAAAATTTCATTTCCTGTTTTTTGCACAACCGCCATAGGTAGGTATTATTGCCAACATACCACAGGCAAGGAACTGGCCTGTGGTTTTATGGTTTGGCAACACTCTTCAGCTTAAATATGAATTACTGATGCCTGTGTCCCTCTCCCCTCCTGCCCATGATCATCTCCATGGCCCAGTGGGGGCTAACTGAACCCTGATTCCCTCCAGAGTTCAGGACCCCACCCACAGCAGGTGCTCTGTAAATTTGTGCCAAATTGATTTGCTGTACATGCAGCAAGTTCTCCTCCATCTGAGGATATTGATTTCTTCTGAATTCCATTTCTGTGTTTGACATTCTCCAAAAAAGGGAGAAAAACTCCAAGGGGAGAAAAGAGCTCAGTCCTGTCAGGCAAATCTTTGGCCGGCAGAGGGCCAGGTGGCCAGGGCTGGGCAGTGTATGAAAGAGTCTGCTCTGGGATGTCAGAGGACCTGGGACAGACTGCCAGGGACCCAGAGCTAGACCCGCAAGAGAAAAGTCCCAAGAGGAGGACGGACTTCTGAAGCTGGGAGGTTCAGCCAGGACCCTACACAGGTCCTCCTCTGTGGGTGAGGAGGTGGGAGGGAGGGGCCTGGGGAGGGCCAAGGAGCTGGTGGCATAGCCAGATGATTTGTAAGTATTACTTCGTTGAACCTCACTGTCCTCCTCTGGAGCTGGGTGGCAAGCAGTTTCATATTTTGAAGGGTGTGGAGAGCTGAAAAAGAAATAAAATGAAATCTGGCTACCTGGCTATAAGGAAAAACCACTGCCCCAGATTTGCTAAGCTCCTGCTAGGAGGGAGGGACCCGAGCATTCTACCTCATGATGGAAATAGCTGTTTTCATCCCCACATTCAACCAAAGGCTCTTCACTGGGTTCAAAGGTCATCACCTTTGATCTGCCCATCAGTTCTTTGAGCACAGAGGCAGGCAATGCCCCTTTCAACAGATGAGGAGCCTGAAACCCAGAAAGGGAAAATGAGTCACCCAAGGTCACGCAGCACCAAAGCTAGAGTCCCGGTGTCCCTCCCTCCACAACCTGCAGCTGGCAGTGGATAAACCTGGGGAGAGTGGTCAGCGTCATCTGCTCACCAGCCTGCACACCCCTGATGCTCGCTGCTGCTGTACCCAAAATGTAGGTCACAGGAGGGGAGAGTGGTGACAGGCTGGGCCACTTTGAATGGGAGCCTGGGCCCCATGAACAATTCCAGGAGTGCTACAGCCTGGCGGGGCAAGCAGAGGGTGAGGACAGCAGGCCCTCAGAGGGGAGGGGACTTACCCAAGACCCCACAGCAAGGGCAGGGGCAGAACTGGACTACAGCAGGCTCAAATGCCACTCTTCTCCGAGGAGCTCTCATTCATCCTCCTTCCCCAGGGTCCTCCGACACCTGTGACAGCCTTGCTGTGCCCTGTCACGTGTGTCATACGTAATCGCTGACCCAGGTCTTGGTGCTCCGACTACTGGGTGCTCCGTGAGCATGCTCCTGTGCCTGGGTGTTCCTTGGGTCCCTTGATATGAGAGAGAAGTCAGAGTAGCCTTCTGATGGAATGAAGTTGGCTGTGTCTAAGAGACGCTGGGTTGGAGGACTCTATTAGGAGCTTGTGGTATACTCTCTGGGTCCTTGGGGGGCAGTCTGGAAGGCCAAGGGTGTATGAAGAAGGAGCCTTCATAGTGCTCTGGGCCAGGCCTTTCCCTGAGGCACTGGCAGAGCTAAGAGGAAGGATCTGTGAATCAACCCAGGGTCAGCGTTCCAGTGACTGTAGTTGCAGCTCTTTAAGAAACCTGCCAGCTAGACGCTTTCAGATGCCCAAGAAGGGCCCCTTCTGCAAAGAAAAGTTGCCAAGACCCCAGATGAGCCTTCCTGAGTGGGCCTGGAGTCTGCCTGGGGCAATGGACTCGGCTCCGGAGGCCACAACCCTGTCTGGCCACAGTCTGCCGGCGGACTGAGCAGTGTAACGCCCTCTGCCCCAAGTCCTGGGCTCCCACCCCACACCAGGGTAGATATATGTACGTGCAATCGTGTAACTGAAATAAACAGCCAAGTAAAGCCAACCACAATGAATAATCTTAAAACTAATGAGAACCTTAAGCCAAAAGGATCAAAGCCTCTTGTGTCTTAAAGCCACTTTCCAGGTGAGGGGCAGACGGCTGGCTGCTCAGCTCTCAGGGGCTGGAGAGCAAACATGGGGACGAGGGGCACATACCCCACCCTGACCCTCAGTCCTTCTCTGTCTTCCAAATGTTTCTAAGTGTGAGTTTTCAGGAATGTGAAGATGCTTGAAATGTGGGCCTGGTCACATATATGAAAGAAATTGTCTATTCCTTTTTTATTAACTTCAGCCCACAAATCCCTCAAAGACACTTCCCAGGACTGCAGCACCTAAATACTTTTGAACAGAACTTTATTCCTTTGATTTCACCTTCATGGTGTTCCAGCAGTGTTTTGCAACAGCAAAATCTCAGTTCTCACACCACTCAGCCCCTAGCTCTCACCAGAGGGCCCCTTCTAACACTCCAATGGGGGTCTTTGCTCCCCTGCATCAAACTTTCCCATGGCTTTTCAGCACCCAGGCCAGGCTTTCAGGTCTGTGTAAACCAGACTGCACAGCAGAATCACCTGGGAGCTTTAAAAATATAGTGATGCTCAAGCCCCAACCAGAGAATTCAATCAGAATTTGGAGGGCAGGCGCTAATCATTTTTAAAAGCTCACAGGTAATTCAAATAAATAGCCACTGGTCTAAAGAGTAAAGCAGAGAGAGAGAACGCTCCTCTTTACAGTAGAATGACAGCTAACAAATCCAGCAGGAATCAAAGAACTAGTGAAGCACCATCTGCAACCACTGATAGAATGATTGACGCCTGCAGGTCAGTGGATGCTAAAACCATGGGGTGAGAGGTCAGAGCAGGATATTCACACAGTCCCACAATAATACAGTCTGCAGAGTAAGAAAAGATGAGACTCGAACAGTGTGCTCAGAATGTGGTCCCCAGGGCAGCAGCGTCTCCACCTGGGAGCAAATTCTCAGGACCCGCTGAGTCAGAAACTCCAGCGCTCAGGGTTCAGCGATGGTTTAACACAGCCTCCAGGTGATTTGAGTTTGAGAACCACTTTAGGGTGGGCACCACGATTGGCTGCTCAGACTCCCTTGGAAAGAAGGCTTCATCATCCCCACTGCTTGGAGAATTGCTGGACAACAGCCTCCATTCTTGGCCCTGTGAGATTGGAGCTGAAGAAACCCACTGGGAGCAAGGTCTCATTGCACTCGGGGGTGTCCCACAGCGGGCGAATGAGTGATCAACATAGGGCTGTAAAATGTCTGGCCCCTCCTTCAATGCTGGACTTTACTGGAGTCCTCCTCCCCCGACTCCAAGCCCCTGGAATCAGCTGAAGCCTCAACTTTTTTCATGCAATCCTGCCTCCGTGCCCTCCCTCCCACAGGTGTGGATCCTAACAGCTCTGCCCCAGATGCTGATCTCCATCTCGGAGTTCAGTCCCCAGAGAGCCCTTTCTGCAGTGGCCCCGGAGGCCTCAGCCACCCAGTCGTCTGCAGCAGTACCCTCTGCTTTGTCCTCACCACGGTGTCTCACTCACTCACTCACTCTGTGCAGAGCCGAGAATGCCAAGCGTGTTTCTGTTCAGTTGTCAGGCCCACCCTGGATCTCTGTATCACAGGTGGGGCTCAGAGAGGTGACGCTGGCGGGTCAGGGTTGGTCTGTATGAGGCCTGAATCACTATCTACCAGGCTTCCATCTACTCTCCCTCCTGTCTCCCAGGGGTGCCCCATTCATGAGGGTTGCTGGGGTCGGGGTGGGTTGTAGAGAGACCAGGAGCAGGGTTCCAGAAACTCATCAACACACTTGAGGAAGTACCGGGTTGACGCCAGGCTTCCCACAGTCACTCCCCAGAGCAGCAGGCAGGGCTACTGAGCTGCTCAGACAGTGCTGAGGGAAAGGAAGCACATGCATAGCTCTAACACAAAGCCAAAAATGACGAGCACCAGGAATGACACAGAGGCCCTGAGGGGACCAAGGGAGAGACTGCAAGGCAGGGGAGGTGCAGGACACCAGATGGGGACCCAGGAAGAGCCTGGGATGAGGGTAGCAGCTGGGCCCCAGGCATGAGCCCAGAGCCCAGGGACAGCTGCCCTGAGGGACTGAGTCGGGGAGCCCTGCGGGTGGGGAGGGCTTGCCCAGGCCCAGAAGGCAATGGCAACAGCTGTAGCTCATGCCCAGAAAAGAAGAAAGAACACAAGCTGAGTCCAGGCCTCTCCACCCTCCTGGGAGATGTGCGGTGGGGAGGGAAGGGCAGGGGACTCAGAATCAGACGCTCTGGCCACATCTCAGCTCTGCCACTTGCTGACTGTGAAGCTTTGAGCCAGTAATTTAATATTGGTAAGCCCCATACTCCTCATCTGTTAAATTGATGCAGTATGTGCTCCTCTCAGAGTTTTTCATTAGGTTTACATAATATGAGAGATGTAAAAAGCACCTGTAACAGAGGAGGCCCACAATGTTTGTTCCATCCTGTTTCACTTGTGGCCGATGACTTAGAAATGAACATGAAACGACCACAATTACCCTTGAAATCAACTCAATGGACATGAGTTTGAGAAAACTCCAGGAGATAGTGAAGTACAGGGAAGCCTAGTGTGCTGCAGTCCATGGGGTCATAAAGAGTCAGACACCACTGAGCAACTGAACAACACCCCTGAAATCAGGCAGGTCATATTAAATGGGCCCTACCTGCAAAATGTTCTTACCCATCCTTGGGTAATTACTCAAAAACAGCAATTCTTTAAAAAAGAATTCTGTAGTGAAATAAATTTGAGCTACCCTACAATAAAAAGACATAATTCTCTCTCCTGCAGGACTTCTCAGAGACTTTAATATGTACACAAGAACACTGTGAATCTCTGAGAAAGGAATCCAGTGTGGGTCTAGGGTTTTCCAAACATTTGTCCAAAACACCTTTCGACTCTGTCCACAAAACCTTTTTTTTTAATAGCTATTAATATGTTCTGAGAGATGCTGAGCTAAGCTCATTCCATTACTTTACAGATGGAAAACTGCAGCCCAGAGGAAGGAATCAGCATACTCAGGGTAGAGAAACAGAGCAGTGATGAGAACCCAGCCTTCCACCATTTCCCGGAGCCTGGAAAAACGGTAGGCGTTATTTCCTGACATTCTCGAGCAAGACGGGGTGGGGGTGGGTACTGGTGGACACCTGGTGTGGTGGGGCTTGGCTTCTCTGGCTGACTCGGGTCACGTGACCGTCCACTCTCGCTTGCAGCCGTCATTATTAGAGAGCTCCTGATGATGCTGGTCCCTTCATATTTTGTTGCACCTGTGTCTGCCTGAGCATCTCATCAGAATTTTCTGTGTGATCTGAGCCGTGTACCTAGCTCTTCCCTCAGCCTCGTTGCCAGCCAAGGCTCCATGAAAATACGAAGTGTGTCAGTGACGAGTGGTGCTCTCAGTCTCCATGCTGGGGGCACTAGGGGCGGGAGGCAGAGAAACGGACAGGGGGCAGCTTGGCGCCAAGGCCACTTACAGCCATGAAGAGAATAAAAGGTACTCTCTTCCCTCTGCCTGGAAAGCTCTCCTTCCCCTAGCCATATGGGCAGAGATACCCAGCTTCTCCCAGCAAGCGTTTCCTTCTGCATGCTCAGACAAGACTGAGCTGATTGATGATACTTTTAACTAAGAACAGACATTTGGCAGCTAGAGTCAGGCCCTCCTAAGTGCCTCTGCTGTTCATGCACTAGGCAGGTGGTCTTTGGGCTCCAGGGACTGTCAGAAAGGGAGGGGCCTTCCAACAGCACAGCCAATTAGCCAGCCAGCCAAATAACCAACCAACCAGCAAGCTACCCATTTATCCAACTATATATCTAAGAGAACCAAGCAAAGAATGCTATAAACAGTGATGTACTGGTATGTTTAACCACTGGCAATCTGGGGGAAAAAACCCTGGTTTGCGGTGTTTGCCCATTTCTGTGGTGTAAATATTCTCACTGTGGTTGAATTCATGCTATCATGATATCATCAATGTAGAGTCAAGAAAGATGCCCAGTAGCCTGCTTTTAGATGGTTTATCCACCACACAGATAAAGATAACCTCAATAGCATAGATAATTGTAAAACCGTGTAAAATTATTAGGAATTGGGATGTTTGAAGTATTGGTTATTTTTACTCTTAAGGTAATTTACCTAATTGAAAGCTTATATAGTGATGGTTGTACTAAGCAATCTAAAAGATAACTCTTATCACTAATTCCAATGTGGGGGTATATGTGCATATAGGGGTAGGAGGCAGGTGGGTGTCCCCATACCAAACAGAAATTCTCAGGACACCACCTGGGCATTCTACAGTTTAACTTGATTCTGACACTATCTACCCAGAGATAGCATCAGATCCCTCAGGTTTAAGGGCTCAGTACTACAAAAATGCCCTGAACCCAGCTTGAGACATCAGTCACAAGTCCAGATTGTCATCTGTGATTGTGACCAACTGGTTGTAGATCAGAGGTTCCCACAACCCCACTTCTTGAGTTCAGTTAATTAGCTAGAGCAGCTCACAGAACTCAAACATTTTACTTATTAGATTACAAGTTTATTATAAGAAGATGTAACTCAGGACCAACAGATGAACAAGATGCCTAAGGTGAGGTATGGGAGAAGGAGTCCCATGTCCTCTCCAGATGTGTCATTCTACCTGATTCTCCATGTGTTCCATCAGGAAACACGTCAAACCCCACCCCCTGGGGATTTGTGCAGGCTTCATGTATAGGCATGATTGATTAAATCACTGGCCACTGGAGACTGGTCCAACCTCTAGCCCCTCTCCCTCCCCAGGAGAGGTGGCATTGAAAAGTCCAACCTCCAATCACAGGGTTGTTCTCTCTGGCAACCAGGTCCTATCCTTAGGTGACCTAGGGCCATCCTCAAAGTCACCTCATTAAAGTAACAAAAGACACCATTATCTCTCTGCCACTTATGGGTTTTAGAAGCTCTGTGCTAGAAGTGGGGACTATTATTATAAATCACAATATCACACAACCAGATGGCAAAATTTTTGACAAATTATCAGCTCTTGCAAGCTGATATGAGCCAGCTCCAGTACAAAGTAGATTTGGGACGTAGGTCTTTACTGGGGACAGGCATTGAAAAGGCATTGCTAATGATATGACAGCCAGAAGTTTTAAATCTGTACTGGATGGAGATGATCAGTCTAATTTAGCTGAGTCTGAGTTCAAGTGATTGCCCTGATATAGGCCTTCCAGCATTCTTTGGACTGGGCATTCATTATGTCCTCCATTTCTGGGAATTTACATTATTCCTTCTGTTTTCTTACCTGTCTTATTTTATCCCTTTGGTACTATCCTCCCTACTACTTTCTTTGATATCTCTTTCTAGAACTCCTGTTGGACCTTCTGAAATGACATTCTAATTTATTGTTTTATTGACATATAGTTGATTTACAGTGTCATATTTATTAGTTTCTGCTGTAAAGTGATTCAGTTATATATATATGTATACATTCTATTTTTTAAATTATTCATGTATTTGTTTATTTTTGGCTCCTCTGGGTCTTTGTGGCTGTGTGCAGGGCTTCTCTAGTTACAGTTCAGTTCAGTCTCTCAGTCATATCCAACTCTTTGTGACCCCATGGACTGCAGCACACCAGGCCTCCCTGCCATCACCAACTCCCAGAGTTTACCCAAACTCATGTCCATGGAGTCAGTGATGCCATCCAACCATTTCATCCTCTGTCGTCCCCTTCTCCTCCTGCCCTCAATATTTCCCAGCATCAGCCTCTTTTCAAATGAGTCACCTCTTCACATCAGGTGGCCAAAGTATTGGAGTTTTAGCTTCAGCATCAGTCCTTCCAGTGAACACCCAGGACTGATCTCCTTTAGGATGGACTGGTTGGGTATCCTTGCAGTCCAACGGACTCTTAAGAGTCTTCTCCAACACCACAGTTCAAGAGCATCAATTCTTCGGTGCTCAGCTTTCTTCACAGTCCAACTCTCACATCCATACATGACCACTGGAAAAACCACTAGTTACAGTAAGCAAGGGTTATTCTTCACTGCGGTGTTCAGGATTCTCATCGCGGTGGCTTCTCTTCTGCGACGCTCAGGCTCTAGGGGAACAGGCTTCCGCGGTTGTGGCACACAGGCTTAGTTGCTCTGAGTCATGTGGACTCTTCCTGGACCAGGGATTGAATCCATGTCCCAGTGGTTCAGCAGTAAAGACTCTGCCTGCAATTCGGGAGGCGCAGGAGATGCAGGATCAATCCCTGGGTTGGGAAGATTCCCTGGAGGAGGAAATGGCAACCTACTCCAGTATTCTTGCCTGGAGAATCCCATGGACAGAAGGAGCCTGGTAGGCTACAGTCCATGGAGTTGCGAAGAGCTGGACACGACTAAAGGGACATTGCAGCAATAGCCCTTGCATTGGCAGGCAGATTCATATCTACTGTACCACCAGGGAAGCCCCATTGTTTGAAAATATTTTTTCTTCCATTATGGTTTATAACAGGATATTAAATAGAGCTCTTTGTGCAATACAGTAGGACTTTGTTTATCCATTCTACGTATAATAGTTTACACCTACTAACCCTAAACTCCCAATTCTATCCCTCTCCACCCACCCCCGCCCCCCGCCCCTTGGCAGCCACAAGTTCATTTGCTATGCTGGGGAGTCTGTTTCTGTTTTGCAAATAAGTTCATTTGTGTCATATTTTAGATTTCACATATAAGTGATATATAATATTTGTATTTCTCTGACTTTACTTAGTATGATAATCTCTAGGTTCATCTATGTTACTGCAAATGACATTATTTCATTTCTTATTGATGTACATTATTCCCTTTTGGGTGTATGTGTGTTTATATATATAATATACATACATTATATATATATATATATATATATATATATATATATATATATATTACTACATCTTTATCCATTTATCTGTTGATGGACATCCAGGTTGTCTCCATGTCTTTCTTGGCTATTGTGACTAGTGCTGCTAGTCACAATATACGGGTGATCTCCGACGGCCTTGGCCTGCAATGACTTGGAGTGGGGGCTTGGTTCCCAACCAGAGACTGGGCCAGGTCAAGGTGGTGAAAGCATTAGATCCTAGCCACTAGACCAGTGGTCAGTGACAAGGGCCCTGGCCTTTCAGCTTTGTGGAAAAGAATCTCCACAAAGACAAAAAGTAGTGAAGCAAGTAAAGTATTTTTTAGGAGGAAAAAGAGTACAGTATGTGTGGCTAGACACATGGGCAGACTCACAGGGAGAGTCCCTGAGTTGGTTGCACCCACATGGCAGTTTAAATAACTTATTTAGGGGCATTTCTTCCAGTTTTCCTTTGACCAGTCACTTTGATTTGGTTCACAGTCCACATTTGGTGTATCTCAGGATCCTTCCATGTGTGTGCACACATCTCTTAGCCAAGATGGATCCTACCAAAAAGGCGTCTGAGTAGAACATCCCTTGACATGACTCCCTTTGGCCCTCAGGAAGCTTTTCCTGTGCATGTGTGGTTGGAGAGGTCTCCTGACTTTAGAACGAGAATATGTGGTCTGAGCAGGGTCCAGCCTCCTCCCTTAATTGCCCTGCTATTCTTGTCTTGGTGTTTTGGTCAACAGAGAATAAATCTCCAATTGCTCTCCCCTAGGGGCCCCATCTGTCTCCTGTCTCGGGGTACACATACCTGTTTGAATTATTGTTTTATCTGGATATAAGCCTAGGAGTGGGATTGCTGTATCATATGGTAGCTCTTATTTTTAGTTTTTTGAGGAACCTTTAGACTGCTTTCCATAGTGGCTATTCCATTTACATTCCCACCAGCAGTGCAGGAGGGTTCCCCTTTCTCCACACCCTCTCTAGCATTTGCTTTTGTTAGATTTTTAAATGATGGCCAATCTGACTGATGTGAGGTGCTACCTCATTGTTATTTTGATTTGCATTTCTCTAATAATTTGCAATGTTGACTATAGCAATTATTGTCATATAAAATAATTAGCATCTTGTACCTGTTGACCACCTGTATGTATTCTTTAAAGAAATGTCTATTTAAGTCTTCTGCCCATTTTTCAGTTGGATTGTCTGTTGTTGTTGTTATAAGAGCTGTTTGTACATTTTTGAAATTAAGCCCTTGTTGGTCTCAACATTTGCAAGTATTTTCTCCCGGTCTGTAGGCTGTCTTTCACTTTGTTTTTGGTTTCCTTCACTGTACAGAAGCTTGTAAGTTTGATTGAGTCCATTTGTTTATTTTTGCCTTTGTTTCTATTGCCTTGGGAGACTGACCTAAGAAAATATTGGTACAATTTATGTCAGAGAATATTTTGCCTATGTTTACTTCTGAGTTTCATGGTGTCATGTCTTTAAATATTCATTTATTTATTAATTTTTGGTTACACTGGGTCTTCTTTGCTGCTGTGGGCTTTCTCCAGTTGCAGTGCGCAGGATTCTCATCGCAGTGGCTTCTCTTGATGAGGAACACAAGCTCCAGGGTGCACAGGCTTCAGCAGCTGCTGCACATGGGCTCAGTAGTTGAAGCTTGTAGGCTCTAGAGCACAGGCTCAGTTGTTGTAGCCCATGGGTTTAGTTGCTCGTGGCATTCAGGATCTTCCCAGATCTCTAGGTCCTCAGAGATCACACTTCTGTCCCCTACATAGCAAGGCAGATTCTTAACCACTGGACCACCAGGGAAGCCCAGTGTTATGTCTCATATTTAAGTCTTTAAGCCCTTTTGAGTTAATTTTTGTGTATAGTATGAAAAGTGCTGGTTGCTCAGTCATGTCTGACTCTTTGTGAACCCTAGAGTCCTTCTGGACTCTAGCCCGCCAGGCTCTTCTGTCCACGGAATTCTCCAGGCAAGAACACTGAAGTGGGTTGCCATTTCCTTCTCCAGGGTATCTTCCCGACCCAAGGGTCAAACCTGGGTCTCCCACATTACAGGCAGGTGTTCTACTGTCTGACCACCAAGGAAGCATACTATGAGGGTGTGTTTAACTTCATTGATTTACATGTGGCTGCCCAACTATCCCAACACTCCTGGTTGAAGAAACTGTCTTTTTTCCATTGTATATTGCCTCCTTCATCAAAGATTGATTGACCATAGTCGTGTGGGTTTACTTCTGGGCTCGCTGTTCTATTCCATTAATCCATATGTCTGTTTTTGCCAATATTACATTGCTTTGATAACTGTAGCTTTGTAATATTGTTTGAAGGCTGGGAGTCTTGTGCCTCTAGTTTTGTTCCTTTTTTCTTAGGATTACTTTGGCAATTCTGGGCCTTTTATTGACCAAAAAGTCAGTATTTTTTCTGTTGACTTAAAAAATATTTGCAACCTATGAGTTGAGAGTTATGTTTTATTCAGTGGAAATTTTGGGGACTTCAAGCTTGGGAGACAGCATCTCAGGTAACCCTGAGAGAACTGCTCTGAGGAGGCAGGGCAGGGTGTGGGGAGGAATCAGGTTATATAGAAGTTTGCAACAAAGGGCAGACAGTCTGAACATCAAAAGTATTTTTGTGAATTAAAGAGAAGGGGATGCAGAGGACGAGATGGTCAGATGGCATCACTGAGTCAATGGACATGAGTTTGAGCAAGCTCTGGGAGATGGTGAAGGACAGGGAAGCCTGCTGCGCTGGAAGCCTGGTCATAGTCAGATATGACTGAGCAACAAGATATCTCAAGTTAAGGAACCTATTGCCTCTCTGTGTATGGGAAGATGCAAGAGTCTGGGCTCACTGAAATCATTTCTTTCATATGCATTTCAGGTATCTGGGGCCAGTATCCTGTGCTTTCATATCCTGAGTTCCTCAGTGCTTCAGCTTAATAGCTGCTAATCACCAGTATTTCTCCTTCTCCAGTGCCCCAGAGGGCTGGGATCACTGTTGACCATGATATTCTTGTTTACTGACATGGCAGGAAATATTCCAATTCTTAGTTCTATATAAATCTTAGCATTGTTTGTTCTAGTTCTGTGAAAAATGTCATGGGTAATTTGATTGGGAACACACTAAATGTGTAGATTGCTCTGGGTAGCTTGGCCATTTTAATAATATTAATTCTTCCAATCAAAAAGTGTGGGATATCTTTCCATTTATCATATCAAATCATCTTCAATTTAATTCATCAATATCTTATAGTTCTTAGCATATAGGTCCTCCACTGACTTGATGAGGTTCATTCCTACATATTCTAACTTTTGATGCAATTTTATTTATTTTATAATTTTATTTGTGTATTTTTGGCTATGCTGGGTCTTCATTGCTGCATCAGGCTTTCCTCTAGTTGCGGTGAGTGGGGGCTACTCTCTACTTGCAGTGTGCAGGCTTCTCACTCCTGTGGCTTCTCTCACTGCAGAGCGTGGGCTCTAGGGTACCCGAGCGTCAGTAGTTGGGGTTCCTGGGCACTACAGCACAGGCTCCATAGTTGTGGCACATGGGCTTAGCTGTTCTGAGGCATGTAGAATCTGCCTGGATCAAGGATTGAACCTGCTTCTCTTGCGTTGGAAGACAGATGCTTTACCACTGAGTCACCAGGGAAGCCCTTGATGCAATTTTAAATGAGATTGTTTTCTTACTTTCTCTTTCTGATATCTTATGAATAGTGTAAGGAAATGCAACAGATTTTTGTATGTTAATCGCGGATCCTGCTACCTTACTGAATTCATTTATTACTTTTAATAGCTTTTATATTGAGTCTGGAGGGTTTTCTATATGTCATCTGCAAACACAGTCTAATTTAAAAAGACTTTACTGATTTCCACCTTTATTTCTCACCCCCTCCCATTTTCTGATGATTTTTCCCAAATGTATCATCCAACCCTATTATTAAATTCTTTATTTTAGTATCATTTCTAATTTCCAAGAATATGTTATGATCTCTGGCTGTTCCTTTTTAAAATAGCTTCTATTTGTGTCTCATGAATTCAGTACCATCTCATCTTTTCTGAAGATATTATCATTAATTTTGACATTTTCTTTATCTCTGGGTATTATCTGCTTCTTCTGGGTGTCTTTTTCCTGATTGTTTTGGTCTCTGTGTTTTATGTTGGAGGTTTCTCTCAAGTATTTGCTGGAACTTGACTGTGCCTTTGTGTCCAAATGTTATGGGAAACTCAGGCACAGGTGGGATTAGCCCACTGGCTGGATGCTTTGTGGGGTGATCAGGTAGTCCATGGTAATTCCACTCAGGGCCCCCAAAGTCAATAGCTGCAGGTATTCCTGGGCACTTGAGTTTCTCTGGAGAATGCAAAGCTTCTCCTCCTCCTGTCAGCCCAAGTTAGACCCCTAGCTTTGGGGAAGAGGTTGGGGCAGGTTCATCTGTCAGGTTGCAGATTCTTGTGGTCCTTAGGTCCTAAGAATCCACAGATTCTTAGTCTGTGGTCCTTAGGGTTTCATCACTGCCCTCCCACTCTCCTCTCAGCTCTCCCTGGTTCATTATTCAGAAAACAAAGTTCCAGTCTCCTGCCAGATTGTGGAAGGGGTACTCATTGGTGGGGATCTGGGCCAGGACTACTTCTCTTTATACAGATTTTCAATATCCCCTCCCTGCTTTCAGCACCATTTCCCTGACTCCATTCCCATCTTTCATAACTAGTGCCTCCCACTCTTGTTCCTCACAGGGGTTCTGCCAGGTGGACCAAATCCCTTCATGCTGGTACCCTCTGCCTTCAGACACTGAGACTTGGGCTTTCTCCTAGCTGGTAAATTATTCCTCATCCCTCTGTCTACTTCCAAACTTCATATATTGTGGTCTGGAGCTACAGACATCTCCTTGCTTCATCAGACTAGGAGTTCTATTCTAGGTTTTTGGTTTTTGGAGGAGAGGAAGGGATACAATATGTCCTGACTTAGCCATCCTGAAACCACAAATCTGACTCTATGGATGGCTCATAACTGATCTCTCCCCTCAACTCTAATAGTATGTTTGAAACTTATGTTTGGTTGTTTTTTTTTAAAAAGAAAACCCCACATTTGTCATCACCAAGACACGATTTTTTCTGCTCCTCTAAAAAAATAGAAGGACTGCTTCTCTCTATGTGTTCTCTATCTTAAAAAAGTAAAAGTTGCTCAGTCGTGTCCAACTCTTTGCAATCCCATGGACTGTAGCCTGTCAGGCTCCTCTGTCCAGGGAATTCTCCAGGGATGAATACTAGAGTAGATTGCCATTCTCTTCTCCAGGGGATCTTCCCAACCCAGGAATCAAACCTGGGTCTCCTGCATGTCAGGCAGATTCTTTACCACTCCCTCCCCAGTTAGTGCCACCTGGGAAGCCCCATCT
Organism: Tragelaphus eurycerus; assembly: GCA_935064755.1. Classification (NCBI taxonomy): domain Eukaryota; kingdom Metazoa; phylum Chordata; class Mammalia; order Artiodactyla; family Bovidae; genus Tragelaphus; species Tragelaphus eurycerus. The sequence goes on along the minus strand of CAKXYN010000018.1, from coordinate 25,109,738 downwards.
TAATAAAGGCATCTAGCAAATTGCTCGAGCCAAAAACACAAGCTGTAATCCCCCTCTTTTATTCATCCCAGCCTGTCTGCAGCCCTTTTCCTTGGCAAGGCCTGGCTGCTTCCCCTTCAAAATATATCTTGTTCTTTGATTTCTTATTCCACCTTAACTGGTCACCAACCCAAGCCTCCATATTTTTATCACCATTTGCCTAAACTATTTTATCACCTCCTAACTGGTCTTCCTCCTGACACACTTGACTACCTATAGTCTACTTTCTATACAATGACCAGATCATGTCACTTCCCTAAGTCAAATTCTTCCCATCCCACTTTGTATAAAAACTTCACTCCTTCCAGTAGCTGTTGAGGCCCTCCTGATAATGGCCTCTCATTCTGCCCCTGCTCCCTGCCCAGCCCTCTTCTGTGTCCTCAGCTACTCTGGCCTTCTGATGGTCCTTCCTTGGTGCCTTTGTTCTTGCTGTTCCCTTTGCCTGGCATCCTCCTCCCCCAGATTTCACAGGGCTGCCTCCTCCGTGTTCAGTTCCTGGTTCAGATGGCACATATTTCCCTGCCCATTCTCTCTAAAGCAGCACCTCCCACTACAGTAGCAGAAGGGGTAGTGTTAGTCACTCAGTCGTGTCTGACTCTACAATCCCACAGACTGTAGCCCCCCAGGCTCCTCTGTCCATGGGATTCTCCAGGCAAGAATCCTGGAGTGGATTGCCATTCCCTTCTCCAGAGGATCTTCCCGATACAGGGGGTCAAACCTGGGTCTTCTGCATTACAGACAGATTCTCTACTGTTTGAGCTACAGGGAAGACCTTCCCACTACAGTAATTATCTATCAAATCCCCTTTATTCCACTTGCCACCATGAAAGATGATCTTGTTTGTCTATTGGCTTCTTTTTTTATCATCGATCTCCTCCCTTTAAACAGAAGCTCCATGAGGGCAGGAACTGTGTCTGTCTTGATTACTACTATATCTCTAGTGCCTCAAACAGTATGTGATACACAGTAGGAACCAAATAAAGACTTGGTGAGTGAGAGAATAGTTGGGCGCCAGGAGTCCTTTGTTATTGTACCAGTTCTATGACTTTCAAGTGAGGTGAGCTTAAGCAAAGAACTTGAGTTCTCTGAGGTTCCATTTTCCTCATATGTACCATGGAGATAAAAACACACTGCTTTAAGGCTAAATGAAGTTGTGCAAGTGAAGACCCTCTCTGAGCATGTGTTTATGAACCATTAAGTCTTCTGAACGTGTACAAAAAGGTTCACATTTGCAAACTTCCCAAGTAGCTCCATTTATCCCAAGAGAGAGTAGAACTGAAAGGAAGGCTGGAAAGAGAAGAGGGTAACTGAGTTTAATACCCTTGTTTCAGAGAGAAAGCCCCACTGCCATTTGTCCAGCAAGAAGCAGCTGGGTGGTGTGTCTATAATAGATACACAATAGACCTGAGGCTTGCGGGGCTCCTGCACTACCCCTGCAAGCTGAATCCAGAGGACTTACGTCAACCTGATGTCAGTCTGTGACCAAAGACTTCCTGGATTCAGGTCCAGAGCACCTGTAGTGTTTGTTGATGGCATTTTTTTTTTTAAAGAAAAATCACAGGAAACACTGACATGGTATCTATTATCTTGGTTGGGTCAGGATGGTTCTTTCTCCATTTTATGGAGATCATTAATCTTTTTTAAAATGTTGAATGTAATTTTTTATTAAAGGATATTGCCTTTTGCTTTCTAATGTGGCTTTTACTAATCCCCCTCCCTTCTCGGGGTTTCTGCCCATGTATGTGTTTTGATCTGGGAGTGGAACCACAATCAAATCCCTGCAGCAGCATGAGTTTGCATCAAGCCCCTTTTCACCACCTTTCAGGCCAAGCCCAGCCTGATGCCTCTTCCCCAAACCATCCCCCGCCTCCTGGATTTGTGTTTGCCTATGGTATGCCCAGTGTGACCTTCTATAGTTCTTTGTACAGGAAGTTGCGATTACCACATGGAAAATGGGGAAGGGAGAGTGATGAGAGTGTGGAAGGGATTTTCACACAATCGTGATCCTACAGTCTTTTGAGAGGAGTCTCCTTCCTAGAAGTAGGCAGAGCGTCCAGAACTAGAACCTGAAAATGCCCAGGTGTCAATGCGGTTAGTTGTAAAGGGCAGAGAAGGAACTTAGAGATCAAGAATCCCAGGATTATCAGGGACACAAAGGTTAGGCTATGTGAGCTCCCATCTGTCACTCAACATTCATCTCATATCCTCTCACAAGAGGCTGCAAGCCTCTGCTAGCATACCTCTGGTGATGTGGCGCTCACTACCTCTCCAAGCATCTCCTTCCCACTCTACCTGCACCTTAGGCTCTTCTTCCTTGCTCCTAGTGAGCAGGGCTAATAGAACATTTGATGGCATCCTCCAGTCAGATACTGGGAATTCTGTGGGCAAAACAGTGGCCACAGGGACTGTTGAGCCCCAGGAACTCATTTAGCTTGATGAAAGGACTAATGTAAGCGCAGGGTATTCATTAAATGGGGACAGAGGGAGCTTTCCTGCCTTGAGTGTTGTTGACTCCTGGGCTCCCACCCATCTCCCCCAGTTCAACTCTAAGTCTGTGTCTTCCCAGTTGCCCAGTGCCCTCCCACCTCTTCCTTTGGCCCTAACTGGGATTCTGTGGTGTGGGCAACTCTAGGCCTCTCTCCACTCTTCCCTCTCACTCCCCAAATCCACTGGTGTCATTTCTCTTTGCTGCTCAAGTCGTGAGCACAGTGTTTACTTATTCATGCAGTCAAATGACAAAGACTAAATGAGCAGCCGCCATGTGTCAGCACTGTGTCAGGTGCTGGGAGCACAAGGGTACCAGGGTTCCTGCCTTTCGGGTGTGCACAGATTACTGGCAGAGTTGGAAGACTGACAAGGCAGCAAGATTACAGTGGTGTCTGGGCAACAGACCCATGGGTGCCACATGACCCAGCCTTTTGTGGCATTTCCCATTATGTGGTCCAGCAGCCAAAATTAAATGCAAGACCAAGGTCAATCTCTACTTATGTTCATGAAAAGCAGAGAAGGTGATTCCATTCATAACCCCCTGCCACCAATGTCTCCATCTCATACACTTTCTGGAAAACACCTCACACACCTCAGCATGCCCCCGTGCTCTGGATCTCTCCCTCATGGCTCTTATCTTAAAACAGGTCCTAGCACTTCTTTGTCCTTTCCCCCAATAGTCCACGCCTCACAGCTGCCTGCCAAAGGGCTTCTGGACTCCTGCTTCCCTCTGCAGGCTGAGCCAGGGGCTATAGGGTACGGACCTCCTTCACACTGCAGTGCAGAGATGGCACCCACTGCTCAGCATCAGTGCTTTCTCACACAAGAAATCCTTGACACATGAAATTCTCCACATTGTTACAGAGGGATGCACAAGAGGAGAGATATCTAATTTCAGATGGGGTTCAGAGAAAGCTTCCTCCAGCCCTGAGCTGAGCCGTTTTGGAGAAGCAGAGAGTGGGAAGGAAGAGAGAGAGCAAGGAGCAGGGAGGGGGCCTGAAGACAGAGCCATGCCGACTCTGGGCTCATTTTGGGAAACACAGGACTGGGCCGTTTGTTTGTTCATCTTCAGAGACTGTTGACTAGAAAGACTGGATGTGGGTCAAATCAGGCTCTTCCCGTGAAGGCAACCCCACAGACTCGAGGCAGGCAGCTGTTCTCTGCACTTCATACATTTTCCACTTCCTTCCCTTTTGGTACCAAGTGACTGCAACTGCAGGCTTCCAACTCCCCCACTAAATAGGTAGGTCAAAGGTAGTCAGCTCTACCCCATTTGCCACACCTAGACTCTCTGCCTGGGGTCTTTCCCCTGACTTGGTGACTCCCTAGAATATGAAGATGCCAGGTTGGATTTTATTTTTAGGTATTTATTAAAGTATAGTAGATTTTAAATATTGTGTTTAGGTCTTTAGCAAAGTGATTCAGATACAGGGATGGAGCCAAAGCAAAAAGAATACCCAGCTGTGGATGTGACTGTGACAGAAGCAAAGTCCGATGCTGTAAAGAGCAATATTGCATAGGAACCTGAAATGTCAGGTCCATGAATCAAGGCAAATTGGAAGTGGTCAAACAAGAGATGGCAAGAGTGAATGTCGACATTCTAGGAATTAGCAAACTAAAATGGACTGGAATGGGTGAATTTAACTCAGAGGACCATTATATCTACTACTGTGGGCAGGAATCCCTCAGAAGAAATGGAGTGGCCATCATGGTCAACAAAAGAGTCCGAAATGCAGTACTTGGATGCAATCTCAAAAACGACAGAATGATCTCTGTTCGTTTCCAAGGCAAACCATTCAATGTCACAGTAATCCAAGTCTATGCCCCAACCAGTAACGCTGAAGAAGCTGAAGTTGAATGCTTCTATGAAGACCTACAAGACCTTTTAGAACTAACACCCAAAAAAGATGTCCTTTTAATTATAGGGGACTGGAATGCAAAAGTTGGAGAAGGCAATGGCACCCCACTCCAGTACTCTTGCCTGGAAAATCCCACGGACGGAGGAGCATGGTAGGCTGCAGTCCATGGGGTCGCTAAGAGTCAGACATGACTGAGCGACTTCACTTTCTCTTTTCACTTTCATGCATTGGAGAAGGAAATGGCAACCCACTCCAGTGTTCTTGCCTGGAGAATCCCAGGGGCGGGGGAGCCTGGTGGGCTGCCGTCTATGGGGTCACACAGAGTCGGACACGACTGAAGTGACTTAGCATAGCATAGCATAGCAATGCAAAAGTAGGAAGTAAAGAAACACCTGGAGTAACAGGCAAATTTGGCCTTGGAATACAGAATGAAGCAGGGCAAAGACTAACAGAGTCTTGCCAAGAAAATGCACTGGTCATAGCAAATACCCTCTTCCAACAACACAAGAGAAGACTCTATACATGGACATCACCAGATGGTCAACACCGAAATCAGATCGATTATATTCTTTGCAGCCAAAGATGGAGAAGCTCTATACAATCAGCAAAAACAAGACCAGGAGCTGACTGTGGCTCAGACCATGAACTCCTTATTGCCAAATTCAGACTGAAATTGAAGAAAGTAGGGAAAACCACTAGACCATTCAGGTATGACCTAAATCAAATCCCTTATGATTATACAGTGGAAGGGAGAAATAGATTTAAGGGCCTAGATCTGATAGATAGAGTGCCTGATGAACTATGGAATGAGGTTCGTGACACTGTACAGGAGACAGGGATCAAGACCATCCCCATGGAAAAGAAATGCAAAAAAGCAAAATGGCTGTCTGGGGAGGCCTTACAAATAGCTGTGAAAAGAAGAGAAGCAAAAAGCAAAGGAGAAAAGGAAAGATATAAACATTTGAATGCAGAGTTCCAAAGAATAGCAAGAAGAGATAAGAAAGCCTTCTTCAGCGATCAATGCAAAGAAATAGAGGAAAACAGCAGAATGGGAAAGACTAGGGATCTCTTCAAGAAAATCAGAGATACCAAAGGAACATTTCATGCAAAGATGGGCTCGATAAAGGACAGAAATGGTATGGACCTAACAGAAGCAGAAGATATCAAGAAGAGGTGGCAAGAATACACAGAAGAACTGTACAAAAAAGAGCTTCACAACCCAGATAATCATGGTGGTGTGATCACTGACCTAGAGCCAGACATCCTAGAATGTGAAGTCAAGTGGGCCTTAGAAAGCATCACTAGGAACAAAGCTAGTGGAGGTGATGGAATTCCAGTTGAGCTATTCCAAATCCTGAAAGATGATGCTGTGAAAGTGCTGCACTCAATATGCCAGCAAATTTGGAAAACTCAGCAGTGGCCACAAGACTGGAAAAGGTCAGTTTTCATCCCAATCCCAAAGAAAGGCAATGCCAAAGAATGCTCAAACTACCACACAATTGCACTCATCTCACACGCTAGTAAAGTAATGCTCAAAATTTTCCAAGCCAGGCTTCAGCAATACGTGAACCGTGAACTCCCAGATGTTCAAGCTGGATTTAGAAAAGGCAGAGGAACCAGAGATCAAATTGCCAACATCCGCTGGATCATCAAAAAAGCAAGAGAGTTCCAGAAAAACATCTATTTCTGCTTTATTGACTATGCCAAAGCCCTTGACTGTGTAGATCACAATAAACTGTGGAAAATTCTGAAAGAGATAGGAATACCAGACCACCTGATCTGCCTCTTGAGAAATCTGTACGCAGGTCAGGAAGCAACAGTTAGAACTGGTCATGGAACAACAGACTGGTTCCAAATAGGAAAAGGAGTACATCAAGGCTGTATATTGTCACCATGTTTATTTAACTTATATGCAGAGTACATCATGAGAAATGCTGGACTGGAAGAAACACAAGCTGGAATCAAGATTACTGGGAGAAATATCAATAACCTCAGATATGCAGATGACACCACCCTTATGGCAGAAAGTGAAGAGGAACTCAAAAGCCTCTTGATGAAAGTGAAAGTGGAGAGTGAAAAGGTTGGCTTAAAGCTCAACATTCAGAAAACCAAGATCATGGCATCTGGTCCCATCACTACATGGGAAATAGATGGAGAAACAGTGGAAACAGTGTCAGACTTTATATTTCTGGGCTCCAAAATCACTGCAGATGGTGACTGCAGCCATGAAATTAAAAGACGCTTACTCCTTGGAAGGAAAGTTATGACCAACCTAGATAGCATATTCAAAAGCAGAGACATTACTTTGCCAACAAAGGTTCGCCTAGTCAAGGCTATGGTCTTTCCTGTGGTCATGTATGGATGTGAGAGATGGACTGTGAAGAAGGCTGAGCGCTGAAGAATTGATGCTTTTGAACTGTGGTGTTGGAGAAGACTCTTGAGAGTCCCTTGGACTGCAAGGAGATCCAACCAGTCCATTCTGAAGGAGATCAGCCCTGGGATTTCTTTGGAAGGAATGATGCTAAAGCTGAAACTCCAGTATTTTGGCCACCTCATGCAAAGAGTTGACTCATTGGAGAAGACTCTGATGCTGGGAGGGATTAGGGGCAGGAGGAGAAGGGGACGACAGAGGATGAGATGGCTGGATGGCATCACTGACTCGATGTATGTGAGTCTGAGTGAACTCCGGGTGCTGGTGATGGACAGGGAGGCCTGGCATGCTGCAGTTCATGGGGTTGCAAAGAGTTGGACAAGACTAAGCGACTGATCTGATCTGATATATATGTATATATATATATATATTTCCAATTATTTTCTATTATAGGTCTTTGTAAGATTCAATATAGTTCCCTGTACTGTATACAAAATCTTTGTTGCGTATCTATTTTACGCTTAGGATTTCGTATCTGTTAATTTTGTATCTCACACTGCTAACTTATCCCCCTCCCTTTCCATGTTGGTAACCATAAGTTTGTTTTCTTTTCATTTATTTTTGGCTGCTCTGGGTCCTTGTTGCTGCACACGGGCTTTCTCTATTCGCAGCGAGCAGTGGGTACTCTTGTTGTGGTATACAGGCTTCTCACTGCAGTGGCTTCTCCTGTCGTGGAGCACATGCTCTAGGTGGATGGGCTCAGTGGTTGTGACACATGAATTTTGTTGCCCTGTGGCATGTGGAATCTTCCCAGACCAGGGATGGGATCAAATCTGTGTCCTCTGCATTGGCAGGATGATTCTTATCCACTGTACCACCAGGGAAGTCCTGTAAGTTTGTTTTCTATGTTTGTGAGTCTTCTTCTGTTTTGTATGTATATTCATTGGTATTATTTTTAAGATTCCAAATATAAATAATATACTATTTGCCTTTCTCTGCCTGATTTCCTTCACTTAGTATGATAATCTCTAAGTCTGTCCATGTTGCTGCAAATGGCAATATTTTGTTCTTTTTAATGGCTGAGTAATATTCCATACCACATCTTCTTTATCTATTCATCTATTGATGGACATTTAGGTAGATTCCTTGCTTTGCCTACTGTAAATAGTATTGCTATGAACATTGGGGTGCATGTATCTTTTCAAATTAGAGCTTCATCTTTCCTAGGAGTGGGATTGCTGGATCATATGGTAGTTCTAGTTTTAGTTTTTTAAGGAACTTCCATACTGTTTTTCATAGTGGCTGCACCAACTTAACATTCCCCCCCCAACTTCCCTCATCAGCATTTATCATTTGTAGACTTTTTGACGATGGCCATTCTGACTGGTGTGAGGTGTTGCTTCATTGTGGTTTTTATTTGCATTTCTATAATAATTAGAGAAATTAATTATTTCTTCATTGCCAGTTGGTCATTTGCACGTCTTCCTTGAAGAACTAAGTCTTCTACCCATTCTTTGACTAGATTGTTTTTGATACTGAGTTGTATGAGCTCTGTCTGTGTGTGTGTGTGTGTGTGTGTGTGTATGTGTGTGTGTACTGCTCATACCACACAGTGTGTGGTATATTAGCTCTCCAAGGATTGAACCTGAGCTCCCTGCCTCAGAAGCACAAAGGTTTAACCACTCGACTGACAGGGAAGTCCCTATATATTTTGGATATTAACCCCTTGTTGCCTGTATCATTTACAAATATTTTTTCTCATTCCTTAGGTTGTCTTTTTGTCTTGTTTATGGGTTTCCTTTGCTATGCAAAAGCTTCTAAGTTTAATTAGGTCCCATTCATTAGGTTTTAAAGTATATTAATCCCTAACTGAATCTACTCACTTTAGATTGGCAATCATATAGGCTGAAACACATTCTAAGAGATCTACATTTTTTACTCCTCTTCCCCACATTCTGTGTTTTTGATGTCCTACTTCTTCATGTTTATCCTTTTGCTACTGTTGTGGTTATCGTAGCTTGTACAATTTTGATTACTTTTTAACATATGTACTGGCTTATTTAAGTGATCTTCAGTCCTTTATGGGACTTTTCCAGTGGCTCAGTGGTAAAGAGTCCACCTGAAATACAGGAGAAGCAGAGACACAGATTTGACCCCTGGGTCAGGAAAATCCCATGGAGAGGGAAATGGCAACCCACTCTGGTATTTTTGCCTGGAAAATCCCATGCACAGAGGAGCCTGGCGGGCTACAGTCCACAGGGGTCATAAAAGAGTCAGACACAAATGAGCGACTAAATAACAACAATCCTTTATATTAATTTGCCTTTCCTATTGTGATTTTCCCTTTCCTATAGATTCTTATTTCTTTTCTAACTAGAAAAGATCTCTCAATATTTCTTGTAGGGTAGATGTAGCACTGTTGTATTCTTTCAGTTTTTACTTGTCTGAGAAATTCTTTCTCTGACTCTTCTAAATGATAATCTTGCTGGATAGAGTATCCCAGGTTACCTGTTTCCCTCTCAAGACTTTGAATATAACATGCCACTCCCTCTGGCCTGCAAGTTTCTATAGAGAAGTCAGCTGATTTTTTTTTTTTTTTTTTGAGGTTCCAGTTTTCTCCCAAGAGAAAAACTGACCCTGTTTTTCTCTTGCTGTGTTTAGAATCCTCTCCTTAATTTTTGCCATTTTAATTGGGAGTAGTTCCTCTACTTTTTCATTGAACTTAAATTCCTGTCTCTTTAAATTTAGGAGAATTGGTTACCTACTGTGGTCTTGAAGAGCTGTTTTCATATGGGACCATCCCCATGTAGATGGTGAGTCCAATATTTTTGGTGCAAGGGCTCTTGGGTATGGATGCCAGCCGGGTCTCTCCTCAGAGTGTGCTGGCCATCACCACCCTTAGCGGCAGGTGTGATTGGCATTGTGGTCACCAGAGCCTGCAATGGATGTTGGGCAGGGCCTCCTCTTTCCCCTGTGGCTATTGTAGCCCTGTCAGGGGTAGGGGTCTGCTCCCAAGTTATTGGAGTAGAAGCCATGAGGCTCTGTTGCCATTGAATGCATGCTTTGTCTGAACAGAGACAGTCACTGAAGCAGGTGAGCCTTGTGTGGTCACAGAAACCATATGCCACCTGTGCAGCATCCACAGTTCTGCCCAGAAGCAGACCAAGGTCATGTCCATTTCTCCATTGTGTTTGTCTGAACCCAGTGCTAGGCTGTGGTGTAGATAGGTTGGTGCTGGGGGTTGAGGCACTGTGGCTGCAGGAATTGAGGTGATAAGTGCTGCTACCCCTTTGGCAGGTTTCTCCCGGGACATGTGTGCCTTAGGTGGGACTTCAAGCTGAGGTGTGGGGTGGGAGATGCTGAACCACTGCAAACACCCTCCAGGGGCTGTCCACCTGAGGCAGTCTCTGTGGCCCCACCTGGTATGCACTCTGACAAAATTGGATGTAGCCAGACCCGCCCCCACCACATGCAGGCCAAGAAAGTCTGCCCCTGCCATGGGTGTGCTGACAGTAGGCTCCAGGGTTCAGACTAGACCACACCCCAGGCCCTCCAGGCTGTCTCCGTGTAGCTAAACTGAGTCCTCCAGGGCCCATCTGCCTGAGATTCAGCGCCTAGCAGCTCCATTTTCTAGCAGCCCAGTCTAGCAGGCATTCTGGATGGGCTGAGGCTGTCAGCACCAGTCTGTCTTCACACTGATTGTGAGCAAGCCAGCATACACCCCAGCCCCTCTATCTGTCCCACTGGACCTCCCAACAGGCAAGGGAGCTCCCCAGGGCCAGAGCCTGCCCATGCGGAGCCTCTCTCTTTTATAGATCCCTCCCAGGAGATTTGGCCCCATTCTGATGTCTTTTTTTTTCTTCCCTACCTAGTTATGTGGAGATTTTTCTTGCAGCTTTGTTTGTATAGAGTTCTTCTGCCAGTTTCCAGTGTGTTATCTCAGAAAATCGTTCCACATGTACACTTTTTTTAAATGTGTTTATGGGGAGAAGTGAGCTCCACATCCTCCTACTCCACCATCTTGATCCCTCCTCCCCAACTTGGGTTCCAGCTAGGCCTTGAATTACAGACGCTGGTCCAACTCCTTTCTGTTACGAAGGATGCAAGGAAGGTGAGAGGTGGGATGTAAGTTGCTCTGGGTCACACGGCAAGTTGGTGGCTGTGCGGGGCAAGACTGAGAATCCTAGCAGCCCAAACCCCAGCGAGAACAAAGTCCTTAGCTCATACTTACCCACAGAGCTCAGGGAATTTCCTCATTCCTAGAAAGTGGTAGCTCCCTTTATTTATAGTAGTAATAGCCACCATGGACCACCACTGGAATTCTGGTCCATGAATTGGGACCTGAGACTATACTTATGTTATTTCACTTAGTCCTCACAGCGGCCAGCAGATGGGTGTAATTGGGAGGCTCAGAGAGGTCAAGTATGTTCCCCAAGGCCACACAGCCGTGGTCTCTCTTACCAGGGGTTGGGATTCTTATCGTGTCCTCTAGGCTGCATCACTCACCCCTAGTCTGGATCCTAGGTTACCCCTCCATGTGCACCCACAGCTCCCTCTCAGAGCACCCATGGCAGTAAGACTGCCTCAGTGTGAGGATTTCTGCTGAAGTGGGGACTGGCTCCTGCTCTTCACCACGGTGACTCCAGCTTCTAACACCCAGCAGGGGCTTGGTAAATATCCATGACACAGAAAGATGAACAGTGTCACGCTGGGCTATCAGCTTGGATGCCCCTCTTCCAAAGCCCATGCTCTCTGTACAGAACTGTTCCTCCATCTGTCTCCCTCCAGTGAGCAGGGGCTGCCCCAGCAGAGGCTCACAACTCTGAAATCATCCCTGGCAATGGTAGATGCCCCCTTGGTTTGAGGAGGTTCCAAAAGTTTGCAGAGCACCCCACCTGTCAAGATGGCCAAGGTCTTGCTCTTCCTGCCAAATGCTGTCCCTACAACCTTGAGCCACACTTATGTCTTGGAAAGCACAGAGACAGGTGGGCCACTGGGCTCCCACAGGGATTCAAGTCTGGAGGGAAGGGACTATAGATATGGCCTTGCTCCCAGCAGATGATCTTCCCTGATTTTGCCATAGGACTGGCCTGGCACTGCAGAGCAAGCTGGGCTGTAACAGCAGGGCAGTGTCATCAGGGAGCCTGGGCTTCTGCTCAGAGAAAGGGGCCAGGAAGCCCTGAAGAAGGCAGAGCTGAAGCAGGTAATGCCCCCAACTGAAGGACTTGGAGAGAAAGAGCAAAGGGTAGTTCAGAGGAAAGCCAAGGAAGAAGATGCAGAAAGAGGGCTGTGGGCAAATGGGTTGCAGGGTTAGCGCTTCCAGAGTGGACGCTGGCATGCTGCTCCCACTCCCCCTGGGGCAGCCTGTGTAGTGACTTGATGGGAAAAAGGCTGAAGGCCCTACCACCAGGCTCCAACCAGGGCTCCTCTGAGAGCTGGTTCTAGCTCCAGAGCTGTGTGTGGAACTGGCTGAGGCTTTCCCATAACTGCCTCACAGCCCAGCTTCTCCCTGTCTGGTCCTGGTCTTGCTCCCCTCTGCTCCCACAGAACCCTCCCCAGAGAGCCTCTGGCACGTAAGTCTCCACCTCAGCGCCTGGTTCCTGCAGGGTGGTGGTGCAGGGGGGAGCAGCAGAAGCCCTGTAGAGAGAGGTGGGGAGTGGTGTTAGATTGCAGCACACAGGTGTTTGGACATAGGGTGAGATGGTGGGAGCCACAGATGGGAAGTTTCAAAGCACATGGGGTGACAGGAGGTCCCGGGGGTACCTGGGGAAGAAGGCTGGGCCTGGGCAGGCAGGTGGGAGAGGAGAGGTCATAAGGACCCCCAGAGGGATGCTGGAAGGGAGGGGAGTTGTCACAGCTTTCTGAATTAAAGATGCTATGCTATGCTATGCTAAGTCACTTCAGTCGTGTCTGACTCTGTATGACCCCATAGACGGCAGCCCACCAGGCTTCTCCGTCCCTGGGATTCTCCAGGCAAGAACACTGGAGTGGGTTGCCATTTCCTTCTCCAATGCATGAAAGTGAAAAGAGAAAGTGAAGTCGCTCAGTCATGTCCGACTCTTAGCGACCCCATGGACTGCAGCCTACCAGGCTCCTCCGTCTGTGGGATTTTCCAGGCAAGAGTACTGGAGTGGGGTGCCATTGCCTTCTCCGGAATTAAAGATAAGGTTAGTTTTTCTGAAAGGTAGGATGAGATGGACCCAAAACCTGTGAAGTTTCCTGTCTGTGACTGTGAACAAGGACTTACATTTTTCAAAGCATGTTTGCACTTAGACTTGGAAGATTATAGACATCTCTGCCACTTTATGGCTCAGATCGTTGCTAACAAAAGAGGATTACCCACATCTCTGACAGCATGCCTTCCATCACAGAAATTCTACACACACCTAGCAGGAGCTCTTAGCTCAGCTTTGTGTTTGGGAGAAAGGCATACTCTGCTGTGGGATGTGCCAGGCCCAGGCTGGATGAGCGTTAGAGGGCTGGAGCTTCCTGGCTGCCTGGGATGTGAGAGGAGGCCTTCCTGAGAGACGCCAGGATGCTGTGATGTGGGGCACGGTGGGACACTGGGTTCTTTCCAGGGCAGCTTGGTGTGATTCTTGTCTTTCCTTCTGTTGATGTGGTCTGTCACATTGATTTTGCATACGTTGAACCATTCTTGCAACCCTGGTACGAACCCAGCTAGATCATGGTTTATGATCCCTTTCATGTATTGTTGGCTTTGGTTTACTCAATATTGTAGAGAATTTACTCAATTTGTAGAGAATTTTTCATCTATATTCATCAAAGATATTGACCTGTGACTTTATTTGTTGTGTCTCTTACCTGGTTTTGTATCAGGGTGATGGCGGCTTCATAGAATAACTTTGGGAGTGTTCCCTCCTCTTCAATCATTTGGAAGAGTTTGAGAAGGATCAGTGTAAGTCCTTTGTATGTTTGGTAGAACTCCCCAGTGAAGCCATCTGGTCCCGGACTTTTGTTTGCAGGAGTTTTTTTAAAATCACAGATTCAATTTCACTTCTGGCAGTCAATCTGTTCAAATTATCTGTTTCTTTTTGACTTGATTTTGGCACCCAGAGGGTCTCCACACTGGGTCCAGAAACACCCCAGGCTCCATGTTTCGTGATACTGCTCAGGCCTGTGTACAGGAAGTGAGGCTCAGGGGAGGACTGGAACAAATCCCGTCAGGGAAGGGGGCACTGGAGATGGCAGCTGGCCTCTAAGTCACTGAGTATGTGGGGTGCTCAACATAGCTGCAGGGTCTGCATGGAGCAGACAGGTCTCCAGGGGGTACACCTGGAGACACCCTGGGAGCCGAGCCAGCCCCAGTTTAAGAAGCCTTCACTGCAGAAGGGTTTCTGATCTTTGCAGGCACTTCAGGGGTTAACTAACCAGTCCACTCAATGTGTCCTGAGACACCTCCACTGGGCTCCCAGGTTGGGGGCTCAAGGCTCAGGCCACGCATCCCGGGTGAGACCCATGGGGGTGTGGGTCCACCTCTAGAGCAGCTCTGATTGGGAGGCCCTTTGGGAACTAGTCACATAAGCCGAAAGCTCAAATGAGATTTTAGCTGCCATAACTAAATCAGTAGGCTATAAGCAGAGGGGTGGGGGCTCAGGGAAGGCAATTGGTTCTCTCTGGATTTTAAATACCATTCCAGCTGCCCCCCCGCCCCCAGTTTTTCTGTATTCTTTCACCTATCCCAATTCTGGGTTTTTTTTCAGTTCAGTCATTCAGTCGTGTCCGACACTTTGCCACCCCACGATCCGCAGCACACCAGGCCTCCCTGTCCATCACTAGCTCTCAGAGTTTACCCAAACTCATGTCCATTGAGTCAGTGATGCCATCCAACCATCTCATCCTCTGTCATCCCTTTCTCCTCCTGCCCTCAATCTTTCCCAGCATCAGGGTCCTTCAAATGAGTCAGCTCTTCATATTAGGTGGTCAAAGTATTAGAGTTTCATCTTCAACATCAGTCCTTCCAATGAACACCCAGGACTGATTTCCTTTAGGATGGACTGGTTGGATATCCTTGCAGACCAAGGGGTTCTCAAGAGTCTTCTCCAACACCACAGTTCAAAAGCATCAATTCTTTTGTGCTCAGCTTTCTTTATAGTCCAACTCTCACATGCATACATGACCACTGGAAAAGCATAGCCTTGACTAGACAGACCTTAGTTGACAAAATAATGTCTCTGCTTTTTAATATGCTGTCTAGGTTGGTCTTAACTTTCCTTCCAAGGAGTAAGCATCTTTTAATTTCATGGCTGCAATCACCATTTGCCATGATTTTGGAGCCCCAAAATAAAGTCTGACACTGTTTCCACTGTTTCCCCATCTATTTGCCATAAAGTGACAAGACCGGATGCCATGATCTTAGTTTTCTGAATGTTGAGCTTTAAGCCAAACTTTTCACTCTCCTCTTTCATCAAGAGGCTTTTTAGTTCCTCTTCACTTCCTGACATAAGGGTGGTGTCATCTGCATATTTGAGGTATTGATATTTCTCCCGGCAATCTTGATTCCAGTTTTTGCTTCATCCAGCCCAGCGTTTCTCATGATGTACTCTGCATAAAAGTTAAATAAGCAGGGTGACAATATATAGCCTTGACGTACTCCTTTTCCTATTTGGAACCAGTCTGTTGTTCCATGTCCAGTTTCTCAAGAGGCAGGTCAGGTGGTCTGGTATTCCCACCTCTTTCAGAATTTTCCACAGTTTATTCTGGGGGTGGGGGCATGCTAACAGTACTTTTTGAGTGAGTTTCAGTTTGCTAAGTCATTTCAGTCGTGTCCAACTCTGTGTGACCCCATAGACGGCAGCCCACCAGGCTCCCCCATCCCTGGGATTCTCCAGGCAAGAACACTGGAGTGGGTTGCCATTTCCTTCTCCAATGCATGAAAGTGAAAAGTGAAAGTGAAGTCGCTCAGTCGTGTCGGACCCTCAGAGACCCCATAGACGGCAGCCCGCCAGGCTCCCCTGTCCCTGGGACTCTCCAGGCAGGAGCACTGGAGTGGGCGCCATCGCCTTCTCCGAGTTTCAGTTTCACTTTGGATGGTCATAAACCCAAGGTTGGTGACTGAGTGGAGGTCTGGGGTTTCTGCATTTGATTTTAACTTCCTGCCGTGAGCACACCAACGAATGCAGACAAACACGTTACTCCCAACAGAGCCAGGGCAGGGTGCTGCTCAGAGACTGAGGCTCGTCCCTTTATCCCCTTGTTTTCACAGATGAAAAAACTGAGCCAAGCGGGAAGAGGTTTACCCAGGGACCCCCAATCTCCTGGACACATCTAGGCCTCTGCAGAGTGGCATGCTAAAAAAAATATTGGATGGCCTACAAGCAAGCATCTGATCATGCACTGGGTTTAGGGATGACACTTAATGTACCCCAAATGGCTCATTTATTATTTTAAAAATGTTTTAATTAGTAATTCTTAAGATTTCCCCTGCATTTATGTATTATTTCTCAGCTTTACACATCTCTTTGCTTCCAACAACACTGTTTAGAGAGAGTTCTTGTTCTTGTTATCTATGTCTATAAATGAGGAAAGAGGTGATCCTGCTTGTCCAAGATGGCCCAGGGGGTTGGGAGAGAACACAGGCTCACAGCCAGGCCTGTTTCAGGCGAGAGGTTCTCTCTATGGTACTACCTTGCTTGCTCGGAAATCTCTGCTTGCCCTGCCAGACTCCATGTTCAGCCCAACCTTGGGTCTCCATGCTGAGATCAGGTCTGATGATGAGCAGAGTCTTTGGTTAAAGCAGATACCAAACCCAGCTGCACTTGCCCCCTAAGCCAGTGAGCCCCCCTGCACCAGCATGCACGCTGTGCCTTGATGAGATGTTATGGGAAGGGGGGTGCTGTAGTTAGGTTCTGACACATACAAAAATAAATCTCTTTAATAAGCCTGCAAGTCTCCCAAAGGCCATTGTCATTTATGTACACACAAAAGATGACAGTATCAGAAGTGAAAGCAGAGTCTGGAGATGCTATTATTAGGTTTTTTATTTGGAGAACGAGGGCATCCATAGGGAAAGTAGAAAACCCAGAGCCTGTTTACCCAAGATTGTTTTCTTATGGATGACGGTAACCAGAGCCAACAGTGAACTGTAAGGTGGTCAAGATGATGCCTGCCTGTAATTGGAGGGAAGGTGTGTGGCTAGAATTTTACAGCCTTTACTGTTTGTTTCACTATGGAAAAGATACAAGTAAATACAGAAGAAGATTAAAAAGCATCTTAATCCTACTACCCAGAAAGGTTCTCTTTTTGGACTTCAGTTCCAATCATACCTACAGGCCTATGCTCCACTCACAAGGCAAATTAAACAGCACAGTTATTTTTGCTCTGCATTGATCATTTGTTGTCATTTAGTCGCTAAGTCATGTCCAACTTCTTTGTGATCCCTTGGGACTGTGGCCCACCAGGTTCCTCTGTCCATGGGATTTCCCAGGAAAGAATACTGGGGTGGGTTGCCTTGCTTATAACAGGAATAAGCCTTCCAGGATTTGTCAAAGAGTTGCTCGTGGAAAAACTCGGGGGCACATGATGGTTTTGTTGTTCTAGCTGGGTTTCCTATTGTTATTTTGCTGTTCACCATGGAGTTGTAAGGTCCAGGTTATTCAAGACAGAGAAGGGGGAAGCTCCTGCTTAGGTAATCGCAAAGGTAAACAAGATTTTGTTTGGCTTGTGCCCATTTTGATCAGTTTATTGCTTTTTCCTTGCAATGATAAAGTCCACTCAAGCTATAGAAACATTTTAACTATTGAAACTATTGCAGGAAAAATACTTTGCCATTGTGAGTCTAAAATGCTCTAGTGTTTCATTCACATTTCCCCATTAAAATAATTGTTTTTTAATGTGTTTGAAACATGATTTTTTTTAGGCATTGAACTAATGAAACACAGAGAACAGGCTCTGTCTCAATATATTTACATACCATACATGTAATTTAAAAAATAAAATTAGGATCATTAATACATATAATTTTATATTTTGCATTCTTAATAGCATATTATAAGCATTTTTCAAGGCATTATTTTTCAAAAAAAATTTGTAATGCCTAAAGTATTCCATTATACAGCTATAACACCCATTACTTATCCACTCTGCTATTCAGCATTTTGTTACTGCCAATTTTTTTCTATTATAAAAAAGGTTGTGATAAACAATGACTCTGTCCACATCTCTTGTTATTTTCTTACAATAAATTTTAGAAACTGAATTACGTTCATGAATCTTAGTGTGTGTGATCACACACATAATACAATGCTTGGCACACAGCAGGCATTCAATATTCGGTTGCTATAACTAGAAAGTCAAGTACCTAACAGAACAGTCCTGTTCTGTCAGAGCTGAGAGTTAGGAGAGACATGTATGCCATTTCATCAGGGGACAACGTAGCCAGATACTTAGGGGTAAGCAGATGAGAACTGATGGGGGCAGTTTTGCTCCCAGAAGCAGACAGGCCTGCCAATACCTAGAATAAAATGATTCTTTGTTTTGAGTCCAATACAACCTTCTTCAGACATTCTCCCCCTTAGGCCCTAGAGACCCACTGTAAGCCCGCTTAGATAGTCATGTGGGGAAGGGAAACTCTGAATGACACTGATCACACTCTTGATTGAGGTCCTTCAGGAAACTGATCAGAGAGCAAACAGCATAAATCACTGTGTTCTCAAAGATTATTTATTAACTATTCTCACTCATGGTAGAAAAAAAAAAGATAGTAAATGAAACGGATATAAGATGAAAAGCCAACATTTCTTCCCCAAGGACCTCAGCTGGATTATAGAGAATGGATCACTACGGGCTTCATGTTTACAGCTCACTTACAGGAGAACTCAGAAAGCAGAAATCAAGAAATGACAACCTAATTTTCTTCTAAGGTATGGGGTCTCACCTGGTGCAATAAAGTCACAAGGATGATTCTTCTGAATAAAAGGTTAGAATGCTTGTAAGTCTAAGAGTGAAATCCCTGCCAAGTTGCAAGGTTACATTCAGGTACTGCTGGGCTGGCTCCTCTTTGGAATGAGTCTTCCCAATCCAGGCAATCCTGTCCTTGGGGCTGGCCAATCACTGTTCCTTGATGGCAGATATGATCTCTGAGCAGAGTCTGGTCCCCTGGAGCTGGCTTGGATGATTAAGGGATAATGAGGTTCTGTGATGCAGTTGGGAGATGAACGCTGTGAAGTTTCAAATAATGAGACCAGGTTCTTATGTGGCCACAGTTGGTGGTGACCTTTACACCTGCACCAGGCGCCATGAGCATTGTGAGAATAACCACACAGCCTCCCAAGTGCGTGTGTGAGGGCTAGCATTCCTTTGGATGCTTAAACTCTGGGTTGGTTGGTAAAATCCTGGCTCACGCATTTAAAGCTCACTAGGAGCTACATTTTGGCCACCTCATGCAAAGAGTTGACTCATTGGAAAAGACTCTGATGCTGGGAGGGATTGAGGGCAGGAGGAGAAGGGGACGACAGAGGATGAGATGGCTGGATGGCATCACTGACTCAATGAATGTGAGTCTGAGTGACCTCCGAGAGCTGGTGATGGATAGGGAGGCCTGGCGTGCTGCAGTTCATGGGGTCGCAAAGAGTCGGACACGACTGAGCGACTGATCTGATCTGATCTGATCTGAGGAGCTACAGCAGTACTGTTTGTTCTGTCTCGCCTGTTGATTTAAGTAAATTTATATTTGGTCTATGAAAGCCCAGTTCTTAAAAGGATTTTCAGCCTTTTGGGGCTGAAGGCAAGGGGCACCGTTTTGTTTTCTTCCTTCTTTTCAAACGCTTGCTTCCTAGCCCACCAGAAGAGGTCTGTGTGTGTGTTCTTCACAATGTCTGGCTCCGGGAGGCAAAAGGTCCAGAGCACCAGTGGGGGTGCAGGCCAGGCATCCCCGGGCGGCCTCAGACAGCACCCCTGGGTAGGAGAGCCACAGCACTTGATTACAAGGACGTCCTGCAGTGTCTCTCTAGGAGTCCAAATGCTGTCCCGGGCCTGCCCAAGAAGCGCCCAGATTCTGAGCCCGAGGGCACGGCGGGCGGGGTGGGGCCTAGGCCTCTGGGATCGGGGTGTTGCAGTTCCCGTGGTAGATCTTGACGTGGCCCTCGCACCGGAAGTAGGCGTCGAAGACGTCGCTGTAGCCATGATCCCTCCACCAGGTGCAAAGCTGCCGGTTCCAGGTACAGTCCAGCACGTGGAAGAGCTCAGGGTGTTCCATGCCGATCATGGTGAAGAAGTCCTGGTCCCCGAGGTGACCCCGGAAGTGGTACTTGTCAGCCAGCTGCTGCACCTGCGCCGGCTCCAGCAGGCGGTCGTACAGCGGGGACTGGCGCATGGCCTCCAAGTTGAGCAGCATCACCCCGCTGTTGAAGCCTGGGAGCCCGTCGGGGGGAGGGCTCCCGACCCGCGTCTTGGGGTTATCATGGCGGAACTGCCAGAATGTGTGCCTAGGGAGGGGGAAGAGAACAGATTTAGCCTGATGTGCGTGTGAGAAACAGTCTGCGAGGTCATTTCCCTGGGTCTTCACAAACACCCCAGAGGGAGGGCCCACTGTCACTGCCGTTTTACAGCCACCAGACCTGAGACAGTCTGAGGTTCAGAATCTGCCTCACACCCCCAGTAGGAGGTAGAGCCGGGCCAAGTCGTCTCCTGAGTCCCAGCCTCACTGTTCTTCCCAGAACCCTGTGATGGCTTGTCTCCATCCATTACATCTGTACAGACTTAGGGAGCACCAGAGACAGGTGCTCCAGAGACTTAGACTGCACCCTAGAGACAGGTGCTCTCAGAGACAATATGTCAACCTCATACTGCACAGAGAGGTCAAGGACCTGCCCAAAGCCATACAACCAGCAAGCAGCACAAGCAGGGACTCAACCCAGGCCTTGTCTGCCAGTGTCCACTTTTGAGCAACAATCTAGGTGGAACCTTCCACCCGTTTTTGTCTGTGACTGTGAGAATGAGAGGAGAGAGAGAACTGGGGGAGCAATTCTGAATGGTGATCAGGTATAGACAGAGTTAAACATAGGCTGAATCAAAATCATTTTTTGCTTTAGAACAAACCTCTTTATTAAGACCCCATACCTAGCATTTCTGAAACCGCTCAGGGCACACATATGAGCCAGAGCGAAAGCAGCTGTGGGACAGCCGGGTGGTTGTTTAGTCGCTCATTTGTGTCCGACTGTGACCCCATGGACTGTAGCCCACCAGGCTCCTCTGTCCATGGGATTTTTCCCAGGCAAGAATACTGGAGTGGGTAGCCATTTCCTCCTCCAGGGGATCTTCACAACTCAGGGATCAAACCCACATCTCCTGCATTGCTGGTGGATTCTTCACCCCTCAGCCACCTGGGAAGCCCTGGACAGCCAGGTAGAATTATGGCAATTTTAGAGAGCAGCATGGCTCAATCTCAGTCTCTAGGCAGATTTAGAAATCCAGTCTAGGTATATAGCTCATGGGATATTAGAACCAAGGGGCCAAATGCTTCCATCTGGAGAAGGGAAGTCAGACCCAGAAACCTCTCTGTGGGTGCTGGGGTGAGAGCACTACCCAATCTGTTCTCCAGCCTCTTTAATATCAAGTTTCAGCATGGGGTGGGGACAGGAAGAACCAGAGAGCCCCAGAGATGCAGGCAGAGCAGCCAGACCTACAACCTGGAGGAAGGAGGGGAGACGGAAGGTCCTCTGTCATGGGCAAGAGCAGGAGTGGACCTTGCTTTGTTTTGCCAACTTTGCCTCTTCCCTAGAGTCTTTAGGATGGGGAATCCATCAGGGCAAGGCCACCCTCTGGCCTCCCTTTTAGCAGCTCCCCCGACCAATCAGAGGAGGAACTGGGCGGTGAAGTGGACAGTGCAGTGGAAAGAAAACCAGAGGCCTGGCCTTGGGTGGACCTCCCTGATCCATTTTCCAGTTCAACACAATTCTCCAAATCTGGGAATAGAGAAAGCCTCCTTGACGTCTCACATATCAAAAGGGGCCGAGATTTTGCTCCTGGCCAGGGCAAAGCATTCCGTTTGGACGTTCTTACAAGGGGAGTACACAAGTTCATTGTCTGAATTTCACCGTAGTTGAACTGTGAGTGGAACAGAGCTCTGGCGCCTGCTTGGTGATAACAACCTTGGCAAAAATAAGCTTCCAAAGCAAACAGAGATGCTAGATCTGTGTAGCCATGAAAGCCTGCAGTAATAGTATCATAGCGAGGTTAGAATGCAGTTTGACAACTGTGAGTTCATTTTACAATATTTCCTCCAAATGGTTAATTTCAGGAACCCTCCAATCAGGAGAGGGTTTGGGTTTGTTTTACTCTTCTAGCTGGAAATGTTATTTCCCCATGCTCAGTAACTGGTAGAGCAAGAAGACAAAGGATGTGGAAGATCTGAACAAAGCTATCAAGCAACTTGACCTAGTCGACATTTGTGGAACTCTCTACCCAGCAGCAGCAGAACACTTACTCTTTTCTCCTGCAAATGGAGCATTCACCAAAATAGACCATATAATGGATGACAAAACAAGTCTCAATACATTGAAAAAGGTTAAAAGTCATATAAAGAATGTTCCCTAACCAAAATGGAATTGCACTTGAAAAAACAAAAACTAGAGAAAATTTCTAAATATTTGGAAATTAAGTAGCACACCTTTAAATAATCCATTGGTCAAAGAAGAAATCGTAAGGAAAATGAAAGCATTGTAAATTGAATGAATAGTCATATACCTTTTCATTTTCAAAAGCAGGGTGACCAGCTGTCCATGTCCTGAGAAACCCTGATTCCTACTCTCAGGCAAACCAGGATGTTTGGTCATCCATTGAAACATTTGGGTTCCAAATATAAGTTATATGTCATCTTGGTATAGGGCTTTTCTCTCCCTCTGTCTTTTTTATGGGGAGGGTTGTTATCTTGCCAAGATGTAAGATTTACCCCCCAGAGAAGAGACACCTGGAGGAAGGGAGAAGGTGGCAGTGGAGAGGTGGGGCCAGTGCTCGTGCAGCCCCTGGACACCTCATACCCCATCAAGCTCACCAGTCCCCTGTCCTTCCCTCACAGTTCTGTCCTCCACTCCCACAGGACAGGGCAGGGGAACGTGGCTCGGGCTGGTGGTGTGAGCATGAGGGTCACCTCTGTGACCACCATCGCCTCTGCTTCCTCAGCACCCAGCATGGCCCTGGCTCTGCATTACCAGGACTGAGGGCAAGGTCAGGGCAGCCTAGGCTCCGTGGCCTTCAATATCACCTGGCACCAGGGGCAGGGAAACAAAGTCAGGACGCAGAGTTGTTGCTGCCGGGAAAAAACCTGCTGCTTCTCTGGATTCACTGCTGCCAGGTCTATTTTGGGAGAGAGTGAGGAGCAGGGACCCACAAGAGGGTTCTTGGATGTTTAAAAAAGTTTCAGAAGGGTTTCGACTCTCAAGCAAACTGGGAAGCAGAGGGACCAGCAGTAGCCCCGGGACACCCTTACCAACCTCAGCAGGGAAGCTCCCCCAATTCTTCTTCTCTAAACCAGAGTAGCCTGGCACTGAAGCTGCTGGCTTAGGAGGGTGGGGCCAGAGGTGGAAGGATGGACAGAACGTTCTTCCAGGCAGAGACCATAACTCCAGTGGCTCTTTGGGAACATGCCACCTAGCACCGCTGCTTAATCAAGACAAAGAGGCACTTCCTAACAAAGAGCCAGAAAGAACCAGGTCTGGGACATCAGAGCATTGTGATATGTATGAAGCAAGGGAGGGACAGGAAATTGAAAATACAAGCCACCCAAGGAGTGGGAAGCAGAAACACAGGCTGAAAATGAACCAGTGGCCCTCTAAGTAGAAAATTATTGCCCTTGTTTAAAGCATTCGTACTACCCCAAGATGAACCCTGAAAAGCAGAGCAACTGCTTAGGGTGATGATGGAGTTCTCTGGCCTCTACGGCAACTGGTTATTATGGAGGAACTGCCCCAGCCTGGGGGTGGAGAGTGATCCAGGGACGTGAAGGGATGAGCATTCACAGAAAGGGTCTGATCCCACCACAGGAACTGGCCTGACAGGGTGGGGTCCCCAGTTCCTCACCTGCTGTAGTATGCCTGGGCTGCAGAGCCCTCTGACAATTCTCTACCTCGCTCCTCTCCCAGGAGTACAGAGGCATCACTGCCTTCACATTAACAAGGGGGAACAGAGGCCCTTATTGTTGGCACAGGGCCCCAACTTGGATCCTCTCGTCTCCAAAGTCCCTTTTCATCTGTGCCTCGGAGTCTACCATGGGCTGATATTCCAAGGAGCAGCACATGGACCGCAGTCTTATTTCTCAATTTGGCTAGCACACCCCAAGGCCACAGGTGCTGGGACCAGGCCATCAGGTGATGCAGCTGCTGCTGGTGCTTCACTGACTGGGTGGGGGGAATTGGAGAGCCCCCCAGACCCTTGCCTCCCTCACAGGTTGTGGGCTGACCACATATATTCACAGGCACTGCCAGTGGCACCTGCTGAGGCTGCAGGAAACCTCAGTATGAATGAAGGGATGGGTTCTGAAAGCTTCCAGAAGTTTCTCAGGATAACCACCATGCCCACACGGAGCTGTGTTACACTGCCTAATTGTTGCCTTTGGGCCTGTGCGGAGGCTTGTCCCCCCACCCCCCACATGGTCACCTGGAGACCCACAAGGGAGGGATAAGGTTTCTTCCCCTTTAGAAATAATCCTAACTGTAAAATGAGCCCCGGGGCAGATGGTCCGTTGAAAATAGCAAGTCCTTCCAGAAGCCAAAGAGGCTTGCTGGGAAAGCACAAATGAGGAACCTTCAAGCTTGTTCTTCTAGTTTATGGGAGATGCATTTTCTAAATTTTTACATCAAATACATCCTAATTAATAATCCTAAAAAGGACTATTAAAAGCTAGTGGACTAACTGTAGTGATGAAAACTCATCTTTATGGGAAGGAGTATCTGAAGTAACTTTGAGCCATCCCCTCCCTTAGGTCTTTCCCCTGATAATCATTGCTGAGGTCACTCCAACAAATCTGTCAAGAGAGACCCTGGCCTAAGAACCTGAAGCTCACCTTCCCCAGAAAAGAATCCCGTTGCCATGAATCGCCCCTTTCTCCTCCTCCCACCACCCCAAATCACAGGTCCTCTGCCTCCCTGTTTCTTCATGACTGCTGTCTCCTGGGTTGGCCCTTCTCACCTCCTGAGGCTCAGTTTTCTACTTTAACTTCCAAGAGGGGAGATGCAAAGATGCGGACATGCACGAGGCCCAGATATCTGCACAACATCCCCCCCAGAAGGTTTGAGAAGCCTGTGCTGACAGGCTGAGCTCAGGCCATAGGTTCACAGGCCAAGAAGGCTTCATTGTAGGTTGAGGATTCACAAGGATGGCCCCACTCACAACACATCTCACCATGGCTCACCCACCTGCATCCCATCCCCCGCCCCCCACCGCCAAGTGTCCCTTGAGCTGAGGGCAAAGTCTCTGAGGAACGAACACAAGAGGCTGGCCTCCACTTGGAGAAGCTCGCGGCCTAATCAGCAAAGGCTGGGTCAGGAAACTCTATCATACCTTCCTCGTGCTTGTGTCCCAGGTCAGTCAGCTCTTGTTTGACTTGGAAGGGGCCCTATTTTCCAGTCCTCTGAGAGGAAAGACCCATGCTCAGGAGCAGCCCAGTGTTTCACCCAGCCCCAGTCCTGCAAGGTGAGGGGACAGTTCTGGGGCATGCAGGACTGATCTCAGACCGGTGGCACTGCCACTCAGCTTTGAGCTGAGGTTCTGTGGGATGGGCACTCACCCTTCATTATCCAGGAGAACCACCTTGTGGGGTCGAACTGGAGAGGACATGGACCGCTGGGAGCTGTGGGCCCCAGGAAGCCTTACACTGCCTGTCTCCCCAGGGTGCTTCTTACTACCAGGTGACCTTCTTAGGATTTCCTGCTAGCAAGGCCTGAAACAGGTAGGTCTCTAACCCTGCTGGTCAGAGAGTGTAAGAAATGTCCACAAAGTCATACAGGTTGTCAGTGGTAGGACTGACGGGGGCTCCTTATCAGGACTGATCCGTCAGCAGAGAGAGGTCCTGAAGTCCACTTTGCCATGTCTCCAACTCCTACGTGAGACAGGCAGGATACCAGAGAGCGCACTGAACTGAGAAGATCCAATCAGTAATCAGATATTTAACAGTTCAGGTCAGTCGCTCAGTCGTGTCCAACTCCCTTCAACCTCATGAATTGCAGCACGCCAGGCCTCCCTGTCCATCACCATCTCCCAGATTTCACTCAAACTCATGTCCATCACGGGGAAGGCAATGGCACCCCACCCCAGTACTTTTGCCTGGAAAATCCCATGGACGGAGGATCCTGGTAGGCTCCAGTCCATGGGGTCGCTAAGAGTCAGACACGACTGAGCGACTTCACTTTCTCTTTTCACTTTCATGCATTGGAGAAGGAAATGGCAACCCACTCCAGTGTTCTTGCCTGGAGAATGCCAGGGACGGGGGAGCCTGGTGAGCTTCTGTCTATGGGGTCCGCACAGAGTCGGACACGACTGAAGCGACTTAGCAGCAGCAGCAGCATGTCCATCAAGTCAGTGATGCCATCCAGCCATCTTATCCTCTGCCGTCCCCTTCTCCTCCTGCCCCCAATCCCTCCCAGAATCAGGGTCTTTTCAAATGAGTCAGCTCTTCAAATTAGGTGGCCAAAGTACTGGAGTTTCAGCTTCAGCATCAGTCCTTCCAATGAACACCCAGGACTGATCTCCTTTAGGATGGACTGGTTGGAGCTCCTTGCAGTCCAAGGGACTCTCAAGAGTCTTCTCCAACACCACAGTTCAAAAGCATCAATTCTTTAGCGCTCAGCTCTCTTCACATAGGTAGTCAACAGGTACATGAAAAGATGCTCAACACGGCTAATTATTAGAAAAACGAAAATCAAAACAACAATGAGGTATCATCTCATACCACACAGAATGGCCATCACTAAAAAGTCTATATAATAAATGCTAGAGAGGGTGTGCGGAGAAGGCAATGGCACCCCACTCCAGTACTCTTGCCTGGAAAATCCCATGGATGGAGGAGCCTGGAAGGCTGAAGTCCATGGGGTCGCTGAGGGTCGGACATGACTGAGCGACTTCACTTTCACTTTTCACTTTCATGCATTGGAGAAGGAAATGGCAACCCATTCCAGTGTTCTTGCCTGGAGAATCCCAGGGATGGGGGAGCCTGGTGGGCTGCCATCTATGGGGTCGCACAGAGTTGGACGCGACTGAAGCAACTTAGCAGAGAGGGTGTGGGGAAAAGAGAACCCTTCTACACTGTTAGTAGGAATGTGAATTGGTGCAGCCACTACGGAAAACAGTAAGGAGGTTCATACTAAAAATAGAGTTTTCATATGCTCTAGCAATCCCATTCCTAGGCATATATCCAGACAAAACCATAATTCAAAAAGATACATGCACCCCTATATTCATAGTAGCACTATTCACAATAGCCAAGACATGGAAACGACCTAAACATTCATCAACAGATGAATGGATAAAGATGTGCTACACATATACAATGCAATACTACTAAGCCATAAGAAAGAATGAAATAATACCATTTGCTGCAACATGAATGGACCTAGAAATTATCATACTAAGTCAGAAAGACAAATACCATAATATCACTGATACGTACAATCTAAAACATGACACAAATGAATTTATCTATGAAAACAGAAACAAACTCACAAACATAGAGACCTGTGGTTGCCACGAGGGAAGAGGGGAGGGGGAGAGATGGATTGGGAGTTTGGGATTCAGATCAGATCAGATCAGTCGCTCAGTCGTGTCCGACTCTTTGCGACCCCATGAACTGCAGCACGCCAGGCCTCCCTATCCATCACCAGCTCTTGGAGGTCACTCAAACTCACATCCATCGAGTCAGTGATGCCATCCAGCCATCTCATCCTCTGTCGTCCCCTTCTCCTCCTGCCCCCAATCCCTCCCAGCATCAGAGTCTTCTCCAATGAGTCAACTCTTCGCATGAGGTGGCCAAAATACTGGAGTTTCAGCTTTAGCATCATTCCTTCCAAAGAAATCCCAGGGCTGATCTCCTTCAGAATGGACCGGTTGGATCTCCTTGCAGTCCAAGGGACTCTCAAGAGTCTTCTTTAGCAGATGTTATATGTAGAAATTATATGTAGAAATTTTATATGTAGAAATTATATGTAGAAATTTTATATGTAGAAATTATATGTAGAAATGGATAAAGAACAAGGTCCTATTATAACTGAATCATTTTGCTGTACGGCAGAAATTAACACTTCACTGGGACTTCCGTGGAAGTCCAGTGGTTAAGACTCTACGCTCCTAATGCAGGGGGTGCAAGTTTGATCCCTGGTTGGGGAACTCTATACATGGATATCACCAGATGGTCAACACCGAAATCAGATCGATTATACTCTTTGCAGCCAAAGATGGAGAAGCTCTATACAATCAGCAAAAACAAGACCAGGAGCTGACTGTGGCTCAGACCATGAACTCCTTATTGCCAAATTCAGACTGAAATTGAAGAAAGTGGGGAAAACCACTAGACCATTCAGGTATGACCTAAATCAAATCCCTTATAATTATAAAGTGGAAGTGAGAAATAGATTTAAGGGCCTAGATCTGATAGATAGAGTGCCTGATGAACTATGGAATGAGGTTCGTGACATTGTACAGGAGACAGGGATCAAGACCATCCCCATGGAAAAGAAATGCAAAAAAGCAAAATGGCTGTCTGGGGAGGCCTTACAAATAGCTGTGAAAAGAAGAGAAGCAAAAAGCAAAGGAGAAAAGGAAAGATATAAACATCTGAATGCAGAGTTCCAAAGAATAGCAAGAAGAGATAAGAAAGCCTTCCTCAGCGATCAATGCAAAGAAATAGAGGAAAACAACAGAATGGGAAAGACTAGGGATCTCTTCAAGAAAATCAGAGATACCAAAGGAACATTTCATGCAAAGATGGGCTTGATAAAGGACAGAAATGGTATGGACCTAACAGAAGCAGAAGATATTAAGAAGAGGTGGCAAGAATACACAGAAGAACTGTACAAAAAAGAGCTTCACGACCCAGATAATCATGATGGTGTGATCACTGACCTAGAGCCAGACATCCTGGAATGTAAAGTCAAGTGGGCCTTAGATAGCATCACTACGAACAAAGCTAGTGGAGGTGATGGAATTCCAGTGGAGCTATTCCAAATCCTGAAAGATGATGCTGTGAAAGTGCTGCACTCAATATGCCAGCAAATTTGGAAAACTCAGCAGTGGCCACAAGATTGGAAAAGGTCAGTTTTCATCCCAATCCCAAAGAAAGGCAATGCCAAAGAATGCTCAAACTACCGCACAATTGCACTCATCTCACACAACAGCAGAGCAAACTAGTAAAGTAATGCTCAAAATTCTCCAAGCCAGGCTTCAGCGATATGTGAACCGTGAAATTCCTGATGTTCAAGCTGGTTTTAGAAAAGGCAGAGGAACCAGAGATCAAATTGCCAACATCCACTGGATCATGGAAAAAGCAAGAGAGTTCCAGAAAAACATCTATTTCTGCTTTTTGACTATGCCAAAGCCTTTGACTGTGTAGATCACAATAAACTGTGAAAAATTCTGAAAGAGATGGGAATACCAGACCACCTGATCTGCCTCTTGAGAAATCTGTATGCAGGTCAGGAAGCAACACTTAGAACTGGTCATGGAACAACAGACTGGTTCCAAATAGGGAAAGGAGTACGTCAAGGCTGTATATTGTCACCCTGTTTATTTAACTTATATGCAGAGTACATCATGAGAAACGCTGGACTAGAAGAAACACAAGTTGGAATCAAGATTGCTGGGAGAAATATCAATAACCTCAGTTATGCAGATGACACCACCCTTATGGCAGAAAGTGAAGAGGAACTCAAAAGCCTCTTGATGAAAGTGAAAGTGGAGAGTGAAAAGGTTGGCTTAAAGCTCAACATTCAGAAAATGAAGATCATGGCATCTGGTCTCATCACTACATGGGAAATAGATGGGGAAACAGTGTCAGACTTTTTTTTTCTGGGCTCCAAAATCACTGCAGATGGTGACTGCAGCCATGAAATTAAAAGACACTTACTCCTTGGAAGGAAAGTTATGACCAACCTAGATAGCATATACAAAAGCAGAGACATTACTTTGCCAACAAAGGTTCACCTAGTCAAGGCTATGGTCTTTCCTGTGGTCATGTATGGATGTGAGAGCTGGACTGTGAAGAAGGCTGAGCGCCGAAGAATTGATGCTTTTGAACTGTGGTGTTGGAGAAGACTCTTGAGAGTCCCTTGGACTGCAAGGAGATCCAGCCAGTCCATTTTGAAGGAGATCAGCCCTGGGATTTCTTTGGAAGGAATGATGCTGAAGCTGAAACTCCAGTATTTTGGCCACCTCATGCGAAGAGTTGACTCATTGGAGAAGACTCTGATGCTGGGAGGGATTGGGGGCAGGAGGAGAAGGGGACGACAGAGGATGAGATGGCTGGATGGCATCACTGACTCGATGGATGTGAGTCTGAGTGGCCTCCAGGAGTTGGTGATGGACAGGGAGGCCTGGCATGCTGCGATTCATGGGGTCGCAAAGAGTAGGACAGGACTGAATGATTGATCTCTGATGCATGGATGTAAGAGTTGGACTGTGAAGAAGGCTGAGTGCCAAAGAATTGATGGTTTTGAACTGTAGTGTTGGAGAAGACTCTTGAGAGTCCCTTGGACTGCAAGGAGCTCCAACCAGTCCATCCTGAAGGAGATCAGCCCTGGGATTTCTTTGGAGGGAATGATGCTGAAGCTGAAACTCCAGTACTTTGGCCACCTCACGTGAAGAATTGACTCATTGGAAAAGACTCTGATGCTGCGACGGATTGGGGGCAGGAGGAGAAGGGGACGACAGAGGATGAGATGGCTGGATGGCATCACCGACTCGATGGACGTGAGTCTGAGTGACCTCTGGGAGTTGGTGATGGACAGGGAGGCCTGGCGTGCTGCGATTCATGGGGTCGCAAAGAGTCGGACACGACTGAGTGACTGAACTGAACTGAACTGAACTGAACTGGGGAACTAAGACCCTATATGCTGAACAGTGCAGCCAAAATTTTTTTGAAAAAATTTAAGAAAAGAAGGCACTCTCCACCAGGGCCAGGGAGCTGAGACTTCCCCTCTGACCACCTGTCCTGCCCTCACCCACACTCTCACCCCCATGGAAGCTGCCCATTGGCTCTTGGGAGTCTCTGGGACCAACTCTCCCTGTTTTCTAGGTTGTCAGTCTCTCCTGGCTCCCCTAGTTCCCCACCCAGTCTAAACTGCCTCCCCCCAGTACCTCACCTGGAACACGACAGTGTTAAGTTTCAAATGATTGGGTGGATGAATGGATTATAGAATGAACGAACAAGAGAGTAAGAGACTGTAAAATCAGATGGCTAAAATTTAAAAGAGGAGGATGTTGATGAAGTTGGTGGAAAAATTCAGAAAGGCAGTTCAGGGAGCCCTGAGCCCTCTAAGCTGGGGCCATGGGGGTCTTCTCTATGTGGATCCAGGTCCCTCTCAGTTTGAGGACAGAGAAGCAAGGGAGAAAAGTTGGTCTCATGAGCTTAGGAATCCACACCTGTGATGAGATGCGTGTATGACAAAGGTAAGCCATGAAGACCCCCAGATGGTAAAATGACTCAGTGGTGCCCACCGTGCTATGGACAACGCCCTTCCCAATGCTGACCCTGGAAGAGCCCC
This sequence comes from Tragelaphus eurycerus, assembly GCA_935064755.1. Classification (NCBI taxonomy): domain Eukaryota; kingdom Metazoa; phylum Chordata; class Mammalia; order Artiodactyla; family Bovidae; genus Tragelaphus; species Tragelaphus eurycerus. The sequence continues at coordinate 25,078,281 of CAKXYN010000018.1, read as the reverse complement.
TGGCCTCCAAGTAGTGTGGCTTGTACATCACTGCTAGGGAGCAACTCAAATCTGGTGTGAGCCCTAGAACCAACCAGGTGACTGCTGGCCTGCAGCCAGCAGGCTGGGCTGGTCGTGACTCATTCAGGGGGCCTCAGCTCAATTCCACAATTCTGCCCTTTCCCAGAAGTCCAATGAGGGAGGGGCTTTCATCAGGGTGAAGACTAAGCCAGAGAGAGTCACCTTCAGAAGTGGCTCACTGCTCCCAAGAGCCCCATGGCACTAGGGGACATGGGAGAGAAGTGCCCAGGATGCCAGGAAAACACATCCTGGGTGTTTTCCGGGACACAGAGCAGAACCTACGGAGGCGTGTGTGGTAAGGCTGATGGGAAGGGACATGAGTGGAATTTAACCTTGTGTCTGAATTAAGCTCAATCTAGCCCAGTACGCTTCACAGCCTGGCATGGCTAAAGGGTGCAAAGGCCACCGAGCTCCAGGTAAATGTGTTATTTCTCAAGCCCAGAAGCAACCTGTGAGCTCTCCACTTCATCTGGGCTGACCACTGCCTGTGCCTCCTGCCACTGTGGCATGAAGTGCCCCTGCTTGCCTTCCTGCACACTGTGGCATAGGTTTTGGTCAAGGGTAGAACAACTGATCGGCATATTGACCCAAACATGGGGATATCCCACCTGTCAGGCACACAGCAAGGCACTGGGGTTGGGGGGGACGGGGGACAGCAATGGGTTAGACACAGGCCCCACCCCTCAGGTACCCGTCATGGCCAACAATACTTCTCAGATGTCACTGTGCCAGGGGCTCACCTGGGATCTTGTTAAAATGCAGGTCCTCATTCAGAAGCTGTATTTCTGACAAGCTCCCAGGTGATGCTGATGCTAAGGATTGTACTCAAAAGAAAAAGGGTATTTTAAATAATTTTAAAAGAAATGAAAACCGCATGAACAGCAGTGATATTATTTTATTCTGAAAATGGCCATGAAATAGGTGGCATGGCCACTTGCAAATTTTATGCTAATATTTGCTGAGCTTTCTCACTTTGTCAGGGTCTGGGAGGGACCACTGGGGAGATGCTTCCTGGAAGCAGGGTGCTGAAGACGCCAGGAGGGAGGGCCCAGGTCTGCCAGCTTCCTTCCCCAGGGGTCAGAAGTTAGTCTGGAGTGGAGAGGGAGGCAGGTATGTATCAGGCGTCCCCTGACTTTAAAAATGTTCCAGTTCATGATGGGGTTAAGAATGCAGGTTCTGGGCTTCACTGGCTAAGTGGTAAGGATCTGCCTGCCAATGCAGGAGATGTGGGTTCGGCCCCTAGTCCTGGAGGATCCCACATGCTGCCAAGCAACTAAGCCCACGCACCACAACTACTGAGTCCTTGCTCCAGAATCCAGTGCTGCAACTACTGAAGCCCCTGAGTCAAGAGCCAGTGCCCTGCAGCAAGAGAAGCCCACAGAGAAGCCACTGCAATCAGAGACCTGCACATCACAACCAAAAGTAGCCCCCTGCTCTCCACAGCTAGAGAAAAGCCCACACAGCAATGAAGACCCAGTACAGCCAAAAATAAATACATACAATTATTAAAAAACAAAAAATTTCCAAAATATACAAGCAGGTCATACAACTCAATACCAGAAAAACAAACAACCCGATCAAAAAGTGGGCAACAGACCTAAACAGATATTTCTCCAAGGAAGACATAGAGATGGCTAATAAACACATGAAGAGATGCTCAACATTGCTTATTATTAGAGAAATGCACGTCAAAACTACAGTGAGATACCACCGCACACTGGTCAGAATGGCCGTCATCAGAAAATCCACAAACAACAAGTGCTAGTGAGGGTGTGGAGAAAAGGGAACCCTCTTGCACTGCTGGTGGGAATGTAAATTGATATAGCCACTGTGGAAGACATCATGGCTGCTGCTGCTGCTGCTAAGTCACTTCAGCCGTGTCGGACTCTGTGCAACCCCACGGACTGCAGCCCACCAGGCTCCTCTGTCCATGGGATTTTCCAGGCAAGAGTACTGGAGTGGGTTGCCATTGCCTTCTCCGAAGACATTATGGAGATTCCTTAAAAAACTAAAAATAAAACTACCATATGACCCAGCAATACCACTCCAAGGCATATATCCTGAGGAAATCAAAACTGAAAAAGACACATGTACCCCAATGTTCATTGCAGCACTATTTACAATAGCTAGAACATGGAAGCAACCTAGATGTCCATCAACAGTTGAATGGATAAAGAAGTTGTGGTACATACATACAAGGGAATACTACTCAGCCATGAAAAGGAACACATTTGAGTCAGTTCTAGTGAGGTGGACAAACCTAGAGCCTACTATCCAGAGTGAAGTAAGTCAGAAAGAGAAAAAACCAAATAAAATATATGAACGCATATATATGAAATCTAGAAGGATGGTACTGATGGACCTATTTGCAGGGAAGCAGTGGAGACACAGACACCTAGGACAGACTTATGGACAAGGGTTGGGGGCGCGGAGGAAGGAGAGGGTGAGATGAATGGAGAGAGTGGTATGGAAGCATATACACTACCATATGTAAAACAGATAGCCAATGGAAATTTGACTCAGGGAATTCCAACTGGGGCTCTGTAACAATCCAGAGGGGTGGGAAAGGGTGGGAGGTGGGAACAAGGTTCAAGAGACAGGGGACATATGTATACCTCTGGCTAACTCATGTTGATGTATGGCAGAAATCAAACCAATGTTGTAAAGCAACTATCCTTCAATTAAAAATAAATACATTTTTTAAAAAAAGAAAAGAATGCAGGCTCTGGGGCAGACAGTCTGAATTCATATCCTGGTCCTCTGCTTACTACTACCCTGAGCAAAGTGCTACAGCATTCTGTGCTTCAGGCTCCCCACATGGAAACAGGTTGTGAGGATTTTATGAAATAAGGCAGGTAAAACAATACCATCAGAGATGATGGAAGCCAAGGACACACATCATGTTCAGTGAGAAGCAGTATAGATTGTCCGCAGCACACACACACTACCCCCACTCTCCCACTCCCCACCACCCGGGCCGGGTGTGTGGTGAGCAGGGACCCTAAACCCGGTTCACTGGCTCTGACCCACGAGCAGGCAACCTTGGGCAAGTCACTTCCCTACCAGAGCCTCATTCCTGTGCCTGTTAAGTGGATTCATCAGGTCTGGACCCTTTTCCTCTTTGAAAGCCTATGGTTCTGAGCCAGGACTAGGATTCCTTATCCATGAAACTTTGGGAATGAACTTCAAGACAGTGTAGTGATTACCAAACTCCAAAAATCAATCCCTCTTTAAATGCAGCAGCACTCTGTGAGTACAATAGGGATTTGTTGTTTCAAAACCCACTTCTATGCACCAGCAAAGCCCCACCATTTGTCTAGGGGCAGCTCCAGCAATGTGCTATTTGTCACGGGAGGGCGGGGGATAGGGCAGCACACAGGGCAATGGCTGTACAGTATTTGTATCTGCTGAGTCCTTATACTTTGGTCCTTTGTGGGTGCTCGTAAATACAGTTTTCAGGAAATAGGGATGGACTGTTCCTATCTTTTTGCCTCCCTCCTTCCCTCCCTTCCTGATGTTTCCCTGGATGTTGCTGAAACCTGCCTGTTTCCTCTCTTTCCAGGTGCACTGTCTGAGCAGTTGTGCAGGAGTAGGCAAGGCAGGAAAATTCCTCATCTCCCCAGGACTTTATGCCATCAGTTGTGCTGTGCTGAGTTGCTCAGTTGTGTCCAGCCCTTTGCAACCCCATGGACTGCAGCCTGCCAGGCTCCTCTGTCCATGGGGATTCTCCAGGCAAGAATACTGGAGTGGGTTGCCATGCCCTCCTCCAGGGGATCTTCCCAACCCAGGGATTGAACCCAGGTCTCCCGCATTGCAGGTGGATTCTTTACTGTCTGAGCCACCAGGGACGTCCAAGAATACTGGAGTGGGCAGCCTATCCCTTCTCTGGGGGATCTTCCTGACCCAGGAATCGAACTGGGATCTCCTGAACTGCAGGCAGATTCTTTACCAGCTACCATGGAATTTCCATGGATGTAGGGATCAAAGCAGAAGAGAAGGTGAGGGACCCTGAAGCCCAGACCACCTCCAAATCTGTCCTCAGCCACAGGGCACACTGTCTTCAACACATAGACACAAACCAGTAGCCAGCTCTTCTGCAGGTCACAGGGCACAGACACCAGGCTTCAGCCCCACAGCCAGCAAGGTGATCAGGAATCATCCCACCCCTGCCCCATCGAGACGACATTGGGATCTCTCCTCCAGTTTCCCCAGAGGTCTCTGCCCTCATCAACTCCTCAGAAGTGAGGATCACCCATACCTCTAAGTGTTCAGTAAATACCTGTTCAAAGCCTAGCGCAGACCACGCACTGTACTGAGAATAACAAGGAGGAGGGAATTAGCTGCCGCCACTCATTACAGCACTCACTCAGCTTTACACACATTCTCTCAACCCCTCATGACAGCAGCTCTGGCCAGTACTATTTCCACCTTACACATAAGGAAATGAAAGCTCAGAGCGGTTGAGTAATGTCCTTGTGGTCACACAGCCCTCTTGTGAGGCTATCCCCAGAGGTGAGGCTGTGGAGCAGAAGGAAGCGCCCTCCCTACTTAGTGCTGTGTTCCCATCAGGACCTGGGAATGAGTGGAGCCTATGGGGTGCTCACACCAAGTTCAGAGCAGCAGTGAGAAAGAACTCAGAGAATGGATTTTCTGAGCACTCTGGTGCTCAGAAGAGGACTGGTTGGCAGAACAGAAGACAGGAGAGGGGATTCCGCACACCAAGACTGGGGGTGGGGTGTGAGTTTCATCAGGCCAGTTCAAACCATGGAGCAGGCTACGTAAGTGCAGGAGGACCGAAGTGAGCCCACGTGCTCCCGCCCCAGGTGCGCTTGGAGGCAGGAATCCCAGGCCAATTCATGACTCTGGCCCTGGAACCAAAATTCTCCCGCTAAAAAAACCCTAGAGATGACCCAGGAACACAGAGAGAGGAAGCAGCTCGCACAAGATCACCCGTCTGGGACCTAAGAGGTCACATGCCCCAGCACCACAGAGCCTTCCCATACCAACAAGATGGCAGCCTCCGCTTTGTCTCATGCTTTTCAGATTCTGACTAAGAAAAATCACACTCTCCTTTAGGGTCATAGTACATCAGTTCCTTCCCTAAAATTCTTAGGTCAGCCTTTGCTGCCTGTTCTTCCCTTGCCATCACTGAGTTTAACCACCCAAGGATGCTCTCTGCAAATGGCCTGCCCCTGTACACAACCCCAGGACCCCAGCAGCCTTTGAAACCAAACCGCAGCAATCCATACACTGAGGACACAAAGGGGAATTGCCCCGAGACCGCTGTCCTGCAGGGCCCACCAAGGACGGACAACCAGTCACCACGCTGGGGGCGGTCCACCTTGGGAAGACCCTCTGGTGATGCCTGAGACGGGCATCCTGCCAGTCATAGGAGTCAGGGTAAGAAAGGGAGGCCATGGAGGGAGCCACGCCCAAATTCTATCAAAGCACTGAAAGCCTCCAGAGTCCATGCTTCGTCTGCGTGGCCACAGTGTCTTCATGTGGACGAAACCTCTAAAGCAAAAGGCCGTCCCCATGGGATTAAATTATTCAGGCATTCTAAACCCTTGTGTATGAGGTCAAGTAGGAAAGGATACTATCACCATCTGAAAGTTCAAGCTGAGGACAAGAGGAGGCTCAGTAGGGTCCCCACAGGATGGTACAGGGAAGAGATGTGTGTTTGGAGAGAGAATATCCGGGTTTGCCCTGGCTCCACCCCTCTGTGGCTTCTCTGCAGGGGATAGTGACTTGGGACAAATGTCAGATAGTTTCATCCTCATCCCCAGCCTGACAGTGAGGTCAGAGAGAAGGGGAGCAGGCATTTACCTCCATGTGTGCCTCACACCCTGCCCTGCCTGGGGGCTGCTGTGGGTGTTCACGAGCCACCACCTGTATACGGGGACAACCTGGCAGAGTCCAGGACAATGAAGGGAGACCACTCTATCCTGGGCTCATTCTGATGATTCCTCAGTGGGGCCCAGGGGTGACTTCTTGCTCTCAGCACTGCACAGCCCCACCGTCACCAGCGCTGCGCCAGGAAAGAGGCCCTGAATCGTGGGCTGGGCCAGCCTCCTCCTCCCCACTACCCCAGGGCTGGCCTGGAGTTGGCTCTCCCTTCGACCCATGCTACACAGGCCTCCTGCAGCCCCGTGGTGCCCCAGATTCTAAAAGACCGCTCTCCACTTTAAAGCCTCTCCTCCCCCAGAGGCTGCCTGGGACCCGTGTGCCGGGTGGCAGCATTCAGGGTCATCTGTACAGGGCACACCTGAGCCACACACGCCTGGCCTCCAGCCCACGCAAACATCCAGACTGTCCCTGGCCTGCCAGCGTCCCCCCGCAGCTGGCTGTACGCTGTGCCCCGAAGCCTCTCAGCTTGGCATTCCACAGCGCTGTCTTCTCTGTTTTCTCTCTTTTAAAGAAGAAAAGGAAGAAGAAATTCCACAGAATAATCTGTCCTCCTCATGCGCCGGCTCAGATCACAGTTGAGCCAGGCTGAATCAAAGAGCAGCATTACCAGTGGGTTATCGGAACTGTCTGGCTCAGAAAATAAACAACTCCTCAAAGGTGGCCTGAGATCTCAGCCACTCCCCGTGCCCTGGTCACTGCAATTGGGGCCCCTCCTGGTCCCTAAACATGCCGGGGGGTCTGGGAGAGACCACAGAACTGCAGTTCCACCCCACAAGCACAGGGGTTCGGAGCAGAGGCTGTGGAGTCAAGCCTGGTCTGTAACTCAGGGCTGCCACTTGGCAGAGGCGGGGCCTCCATCAGTCACTTAACCCTTGAGTGTGGTCATCGTAAACCTGAGAGAATGAGGGGCTTCAATCAAAGTGCCAGGGACCACCTGGCACATTCACTAATTGAAGAAATACTTACTGAAAGCCTACTGTGTGCTACACACCATTCTGGGCCCTGGGAGACAACCATAACCAAGAAAGACATGTATCACTTCTACCCGTGTGGAGCTTAGTGTCTGGGGAGGATGCAGACCAGCCAACAGGCAGTCACAACTCTGGGTGATAAGAGACAGGCCAGCATAACAATAGGGAATGTTAAGTCCCCCAAAGAGAGGCTCCTCAGCCAGTCTTGAGGGGTTCAAGGAAGGCTTGAATCTTGGAGAAACTGGTCTGTGAATTCAGACATGAAGAGTGCGGCAGGTGAAGAGCAGAAGTGGGCAGTGAGAGTGTGCCTAGCCCGGGGAACTGAGTGTGGTCCAGCCTGCTGGAGGTGAGATGGGCAGCAGGCAGGGGCCAGCCCATGAAGGGCCTTGTCAGAGACGTTAGGGAGAGTTACCTTGATGCTGAGGATAACAAAGGGTTAAAGCAACACAGCCTGCAGACTAGGACGGTCCCTGATGGGGTGAGGGATGGCTGGGAGGAGGCAAGGCTGGAAGCAGACAGGTGGAGATGGCCTGGGGAACCTGGTGGGGTCGGGAATGGAGGGAAGTGGAGGACTTGGGATAGTAGCAAGCACAGGACAGGACTGATAGGCGGACAGAGGGATTGAAGAAGGCAGGAGCTCCAGCCCCAGATTCTGCCTTGGACACAGCATCAACAGCAATAGCTGTTTAACCATGATCACCGATGGGCACAGGGACACCAACCAGGCCACTGCCACGTCCGAGCCTCGCTCTCCCACCTGAACAAGTCAACCCTCCCAGCTCAGATCCATGTGGCCCTGTGCCACCCACAACTGCCTCAGTGCTGGCACCTCGCTCATGCCTCCTGCCTTTGTGCATTTCTCCCAACACAGGCACAGGCTGGGAGGATGGGGAAGGGACAGCCATGAGATGCTGGCTGACGTGGCCCATTTATGCGCTGACTTCTCTGTGGACAACCTGGAGCACACCTGCCTTCCCTCTGCTCCTTCCAACGACCCTCACCTTCACCCAGCACTCCTGAGCCTCCCCTGCTTCTTGCCGCTGGCGGCTGATTCCCTGGGGAGATGTTCTCCCTCCAAACTGGGAAGTGTGCCCTTTAGCTGCCTCCTTGGATCTGTTCTGCTCGTCTTTTCTCCACACCTTCTAGATGCATCACCAGGATCTCTGCTGAGCCCAGGGTGCTGGCTCTAAAGGCCAAAAGCAATGGGAACCACTCACATCCCTCTCTCCACACCCAGCTTTCCACTCAGACGCCCACAGGCATGCTTGGGGCTCCCGGAGCTGGAGGAACACCTCGGAGAAGAACTCAGGAGAGGGACATACAGGGCTTGGGGCTTCTCAGCTCTCTCTGGGTTAGACAGCTGGGGCCTGGGCTGAACCAGAATAGCCAACTGGGATCTGAATGAACGTTAAGAGTGGAATTTTAGGGCTTCCCTGGTGGCTCAGTGGATAAGAAGCCACCTGCCAATGCAGGAGACACAGGCTTGATCTCTGGTCTGGGAAGATCCCATGTGCCTTGGGACCACTAAGCCCATGTGCCACAACTACTAAGCCTGTGCTCTAGAGCCTGGGAACCACAACTACTGAGCCCACGTGCTCCAAGTGCTGAAGCCCGAATTCTCTGGAGCCCATGCTCCGCAACAAGAGAAGCCACTGCAATGAGAAGCCCAGGCCTTAAAATTAGAGGCCAGCCCAAGCCACCACCTGTGGAGAGTAATAAGAATCCTCTGAAAACAACAGCTATCTGCTGGACACTGCTCCCAGAGCCATTCCTCTCCCAGGGCTCCTGGCTGCCCTCTCCATGCCTTTCTCCCCGTGGCCATTCAGGCTGCCCAACTGCTGACTGGGGAACCACAGCCAAAATCATTAGGTGCTTATTTTTACCCCCATACCCCATGGGGGCCCTCACCCTGAAAATTCTGGTTCCACCAAGGGTGGGTGGGGGGGCGGGTGCTGAGCTGCTCTGCTGTCCATCCTGTGTGGAACCTGCTAGGCTGTCTTGTGGGGAAGCCACAAGCCCCCAAATAGTCCTTAGCCTGAGAAAAAGCAGGAAGAAACCTGGGATGTGGCCACACCTTGGGAAGGAGGCAAAGGAGAGAAAGAATGAACCCGTGCAGCAGAGTCAGCCAGACCCCCTGGAGCCCAGCACCAGCACCTGCTCACACCTGCACCCATGCTGCAGGTAGGCCTGCATTCTCTACACTCCCACCCCTGCCGGCCTCCTCTCTCCCCTCCTCAGGGCTTCCTGGCTCCTTGCCCAAGACCTAGACGCCTCCTCACATGCACTCAGGCCCACAGGGGCCCAACCAGGCCTCCTGCTATGCATTCTGCCCGGACATGCGTGCGTGGGGAGCTGCTGACACAGGATGACCGCACACCTCCCTTGTTCAGAACTGACTCCTCGAGGGAATCTCAGGAAGCTTTTACCAAACGAAGCCCTTCCAGCCTCTGCTCTCCCCCTGAGAGGCTGTCCAGGTGCACACATCTTGCAGAGCCAGCTCTGAGTTGCCTGCCTTTCCTAGCAGGGTAGCAATCTCCAGCGTGTGGGGCCAGGCGGCCTGCGCAGGTGCCAATCCTCCCCTCTTCACGCGTGCCATCCACTTGTTCACATGGGCAGGAACTGTGAGTCTGCAGCCAGGGACCCTCCTGCACAGGCGGGGCAGGTATTTGCTGATGACATTCTGAGCAAATGGGACCGCCTCTCCTCCATGGTACTCCCATGTGACTCAGCTCAAGTCTACCTCTAGGAAGCTTTTCTCAGCTAAGTCTGCTCTTATTCCTCTTCCCTGCTCAGACCTGACTTCCTCAGAGCTGTGCAGTGAATGCCAGGGCTGCGCAAACTTTACGGCATACACAAAATGTGTGTGTGCTGCTGCTAAGTCGCTTCAGTCGTGTCCGACTCTGTGCGACCCCATAGACAGCAGCCCACCAGGCTCCCCCGTCCCTGGGATTCTCCAGGCAAGAACACTGGAGTGGGTTGCCATTTCCTTCTCCAATGCATGAAAGTGAAAAGTGAAAGTGAAGTCATTCAGTCGTGTCTGACTCTGAGCGACCCCATGGACTGCAGCCCATCAGGCTCCTCCATCCATGGGATTTTCCAGGCAAGAGTACTGGAGTGGGGTGCCATTGCCTTCTCCGCAAAATGTGTGTGTGTGGAGACCCAGTTAAGTGCAGCTGGGATTCAGCAGGTGAGAGTGGCAGGATCCTGTATTTCTGATGAGCTCCAAGGTGATGCTGCTGCTGTGGTCCACAGGGACACACTTTGGGGCGTGAGAAAAGAATAGGAAAGAGACTTGGGAGTCAGTCCCACTGTGTCCTGGCACCAGCTCCGCTAGAACCAAGCATCACACCTCCAGAGACTGCTGTGAGCATGATACGAGGAAGTGCAGAGCTGACAGCCCCCAATGACACAGACATGCACAAACTCGACTCCTCCTCCTCTCGCTTCGGTTTCCTCCCTGTAATAGCAGGAACGTGATGGCTCGCGAGAAGTATTGCCGGAGAATTAAATGAACTAATATCTGGTGCATGGCAGATGACGGATGATGAGAGTGCTCCCTCGTTTCCTTCTGCTGTTGGTCCTGGGTCTTCCACAAAACCTGTGCCCTGTATGATGGGGGAGAGGGTGGGAGGCCCCGAAGGCCTGTCTCTCAGACCAAGGGTTTCCACATCCAGCTCTGCGTGCCTGTGCGTGTAGTGCTGGGGAAGTCGGCTGTTCAGATCATGTTGACCGGTGATTCCTCAAGTGACTTTGTTACTTCGGGGTGGGGGGTGGGGAGGGGTGTGTGTGTGTGTGCACGCACACAAGGACGCCTGCCAACACATGGGAGGAGCCATACAGAGCAAGCAGCCTGACTGGAGAGCCCTGGGGAAGGCCCCAAGCCCCACTGCCTCTTGGTGGGAGCAGTGATGACTGGAGGGGACTGCACACCCCCACTTAGTCTGATTCTCACTGCAGGTCAGCAGCTCAACAGAAGACAGGTAGGTGCTTTTAGAAGCTGCATTAACCAGCCTAACTGGGGAAAGGAGCATCATCAGAATCCCCTCTTCCCCTGTTGCTTTTCCTCACCTATAGGTACTCAAGCAACTTCAGAGGTATTGCTTGTTTACCAGGAAAGCTAGGGGCTCAGGGATCTAAGCTCAGTATGTGATATATAGCAGTGCTGTTCTAAGGTTTAAGGCAGAGGCAAGGGGAGAAATTGAACTGATGGCCGATCCATCTTCAGCAAGCATTTACTGACAACCATTCTGCATCCTGGCCTCCCCTGCTTCCCACACACATACAAAAGCAAACCCTTTGATCTTAGTAAGAAAATTAATACTGTTTCAGCTCATACAACTCAATATTAAAAAATCCAACAACCAAAAAATGGGCAGAAGATCTAAATAGACATTTCTCCAAAGAAGACATACAAAATCAACACTGCTAATTATTAGAGAAATACAAATCAAAACCACAATACAGCATCACCTCAGAATGGCCATCAACAAAAAGTCTACAAATAATAAATGCTGGAGGGGGTGTAGAGAAAAGGGATCCCTGCTACACTGTTGGTGGGAATGTAAACTGGTGCAATCAGTATGGAAAAGAGTATGGAGGTTCCTTAAAAAACTAAAAATAGAACTATCATATGATCCAGCACCCCACTCCTGGGCATGTATCTGGAAAAGATGAAAACTCTAATTTGAAGAGATACACATACCCTAAAGTTCATAGCACCATGATGTACAATAACCAAGATATGAAAACAACCCAAGTGCCCATCAACAGACAATTGGCTTAAGAAGATGTGCGTATATACACAATGGTATACTGCTGCCGCTGCTGCTGCTAAGTCACTTCAGTCGTGTCGAACTCTGTGCAAACCCATAGACAGCCCACCAGGCTCCCCCGTCCCTGGGATTCTCCAGGCAAGAACACTGGAGTGGTTTGCCATTTCCTTCTCCAATGCATGAGGTGAAAAGTGAAAGCGAAGTCGCTCAGTTGTGTCCGACTCTTAGCGACCACGTGGACTGCAGCCTACCAGGCTCCTCCATCCATGGGATTTTCCAGGCAAGAGTACTGGAGTGGGGTGCCAATGGTATACTACTCAGCTATATAAAGAATGAAATGTTGCTATTTGCAGCAACATGGATGGACCTACAAAATATCATATTAAGTGAAGTCAGTCAGACCGAAAAAGACAAATATTGTATGATATTATAGATATGTAGAATCTAAAAAATAATACCAACGAATCTATATTTGAAACAGAAACAGACTCACAGACATAGAAAACAAACTTATGGTTACCAGTGGGGAAAGGGAAAGGAACAGGAAGAAATTGGGGGCATGGGGTTAAAAGATACGAATTACTATTCATACACTAGACAGACACATACTATTCATACGCATACCAGAGTATCTGTGTAGTTGCTAAGTCGTGTCCAACTCTTTGCAACCCCATGACTGTAGCCCACCAGGCTCCCCTGTCCATGGGATGCTCCAGACAAGAATACTGGAGTGGGTTGCCATTTTCTTCTCCAGGACTATACAGTATAGGGAGCTAGATTCAATATCTTTTAAAAATCCATAATGAAAAATAATCTGAAAATATATATCTAACTGAATCTGAATCTATATGCATCTATTTATCTGTATCTGTATGGGGCTTCCCTGATGACTCAAGTGGTAGTGTAAAGCACCTGCAGTACAGGAGGTGCAGGTGCAATCCCTGGGTTGGAAAGATCCCTTGGAGAAGGAAATGGAAACCCACTCTAGTATTCTCACCTAAAGAATTCCATGAACAGAGGAGCCTGGCAGGCTACAGTCCATGGGGTCGCAAAGAGTCGGACACAACCGAGTGACTGAGCACACACACATATGTATATAACTTGAAACTAACATGATATTATAAATCAACTATACTTCAACTAAAAAAAAATTACGCTATTTCATCGTACTTGTGGAGGGTACTGGCTGAGGCTGGGGGATCCCTCTAGCATGGCACCAGCCCACATCCAGTGCAGAGGGACACATGAGGCCAGAGAGGGAGCACTGAAAGCGATGGTGGTACAAACACGGAGTTCAGGGGCTCTGAGCAGGAGAGAACAGCAAGGAGAGATAAGAAAGCCTTCCTCAGTGATCAGTGCAAAGAAATAGAGGAAAACAACAGAATGGGAAAGAGTAGAGACCTCTTCAAGAAAATTAGAGATACCAAGGGAACATTTCATGCAAATAAAGGACAGAAATGGTATGGGCCTAACAGAAGCAGAAGTTACTAAGATGAAGTGGCAAGAATACACAGAAGAACAATACAAAAAAGATCTTCATGACCCAGGTAACTATGATGGAGTGATCACTCACACTCACCTAGAGCCAGACATCTTGGAATGTGAAGTCAAGTGGGCCTTAGGAAGCATCACTACGAACAAAGCTGGTGGAGGTGATGGAATTCCAGTTGAGCTATTTCAAACCCTGAAAGATGATGCTGTGAAAGTGCTGCACTCAATATGTCAGCAAATTTGGAAAACTCAGCAGTGGCCACAGGACTGGAAAAGGTCCGTTTCATTCTAATCCCAAAGAAAGGCAATGCCAAAGAATGCTCAAACTACCACACAATTGCACTCATCTCACACGCTAGTAAAGTAATGCTCAAAATTCTCCAAGCCAGGCTTCAACGGTACATGAACCGTGAACTACCAGATGTTTAAGCTGGCTTTAGAAACACAGAAGAACCAGAGATCAAATTGCCAACATCTGCTGGATCATCAAAAAAGCAAGAGAGTTCCAGAAAAACATTTACTTCTGCTTTATTGACTATGCCAAAGCCTTTGACTGTGTGGATCACAATACACTGGAAAATTCTTCAAGAGATGGGAATATCAGACACCTGACCTGCCTCTTGAGAAATCTGTTTCCAGGTCAGGAAGCAACAGTTAGAACTGGACATGGAACAACAGACTGGTTCCAAATAGGAAAAGGAGTATGTCAAGGCTGTATATTATCACCCTGCTTATTTAACTTCTATGCAGAGTACATCATGAGAAACGCTGGGCTGGATGAAGCACAAGCTGAAATCAAGATTGCCGGGAGAAATATCAATCACCTCAGATACGCAGATGACACCACCCTTATGGCAGAAAGTGAAGAAGAGCCTCTTGATTAAAGTGAAAGAGGAGAGTGAAAAAGTTGGCTTAAAACTCAACATTCAGAAAACTAACATCATGGCATTCGGTCCTGTCACTTCATGGCAAATAGATGGGGAAACAGTGGAAACAGTATCAGACCTTATTATTTGGGGCTTGAAAATCACTGCAGATGGTGACTGCAGCCATGAAATTAAAAGATGCTTACTCCTTGGAAGGAAAGTTATGACCAACCTAGACAGCATATTAAAAAGCAGAAACATTTCTTTGTCAACAAAGGCCCATCTAGTCAAGGCTATGGATTTTGTAGTAGTCATGTATGGATGTGATAATTGGACTATAAAGAAAGCTCAGCACCAAAGAATTGATGCTTTTGAACTGTGGTGTTGGAGAAGACTCTTGAGAGTCCCTTGGACTGCAAGGAGATCCAACCATTTTATCCTAAAGATCAGTCCTGGGTGTTCATTGGAAGGACTGATGTTGAAGCTGAAACTCCAGTACTTTGGCCACCTGATGTGAAAAGCTGACTCATTTGAAAAGACCCTGATGCTGGGAAATATTGAAGATGGGAGGAGAAGGGGACGACAGAGGATAAGATGGTCGGATGGCATCACCGACTCAATGGACATGAGTTTGAGTAAACTGCAGGAGGTGGTGATGGACAGGGAGGCCTGGCGTGTTGCAGTCCATGGGGTCGCAGAGTTGGACACGACTTAGTGACTCAACTGAACTGAGCAGGAGAGATGACATGTGAGTCCCAGAAACCATGCTCTGTCCTCAGAGTGCATCCCTAACATGCATACATACACATACACACATATACACACGTGTATTTCCTCTGCCTTCGGAAGCTGAGGTTCAACTTCCCAGCTAGTTTTGAGTCCTCCTTTCTTCAGAAAGAGGTACCAGTTTTCCAGGAGGCCGTTCCTTCTCCAGCCCCAGCGCTTATCCATGCCCTGATAACATTTCACACGGCAATTTCATGAGCAGGGTTAAGGTTTCTTTTAACTGGCAATTAAAATCAGAGCAAAGAAACAAGTTTTGTAAAGCTTGGTTTCCATAGAGGATAACTTTTCTTCTGTGGGTTTAAAAAAATGAGAATCTTGATTGAAACTGGAGTTACCCACATAAACACTAAGGCCCACTCCGTCTTCCAAATGGATAGAGAGTGTGAGAATCTTTTGCCCAAGGTTAGAAGGAATGCAAGTTCACATAGTTTTTCCCCATACTTTTTCTTTTTTTTTAAGGTGAAAATGCTAAGACTGCTGTGAACTCAGATGACACCTCCCAAAGTGCAGGCTGCACGGGTTTTTACCTCCCCACACACCCACGAGGACCTGTCCTTGGCGTCCATCTTCTGAGGCTTCCTATTTCTCTGTTCTTGTCTTCAAAAGAACAGGAAAAGCCAGCAGGTTTGTTTTCATCTGCCCCCAGGGTGGTCCGGTCCCCTTTATCAGAAGAGTGCAACTTCAAGTTAGCCTCGGCCCCTGGGACTAGTCTCAGAGCTGAGTTGGTTTTGATGTAAAAATACATACATACATATGCTCACATATGCAAACACACACACACACATATACTGGTAGCTGGCTAAATGCTTACTACATGCCAGTTACTTTCAAAACAACTTTCATGAATTATTTCACCTTCCTAGCTTTGTGATAGAGGTTACAACAACGGCAGTTAAAATGGCAAACACTTATAAAGTAGCACGCATCGGCAGATGTAAGCATGTTCTAAGTGCTTCACACACCTGGATTCATTCACTCTTCACGTGCTTGTAAAGGCACTACTACTCTCCTCATTATACAGGTCAGGAACCTGAGACTTACACAAGTTAAGGAATTTAGCCAAAGCTATTTGCTTAGTAAGTGGTGAAACCTGGGTTCAAACTCAGGCAGCCAGGCCCCAGAGCCCTCTGACGATCCATCCTCAATGGACAGGAGTTCTCTGGGATGGTCCCGCCTCCACAAGCACAGCCCTGAGCATCGACTCTGTGCCACCCTGCCATTCCCTCCAGGGTCTCCTGGCTCAGCAGTGGAGTGAGTGCAGAAAAAACCTTTATACACATAACCTCATGCAGAGTAGAAAGCTTGGGCTAAAAGGCCACTTCAAACCAAACATTCCAGACAGAGAAAGATCAGAGTAATTTCCCCAGTCACTAAGCAGTAAAGAATCTGTCTGCAATGCAGGAGATGAGGGTTCAATCCCTGGGTCGGGAAGATCCCCTGGAGGAGGGCGTGGCAACCCACTCCAGTATTCTTGCCTGGAGAATCCCATGGATAGAGGAGCCTGGCGGGCTACAATCCATGGGATTGCAGAGTCGGACGCGACTGAAGCGCCTGAGCCCGCATGCAAGAAAGGCCCACAGAAGAAGAGATAACAACAAGGATATACTGCATGGCACAGTGAATTATAGCCACTATTTTCTAATAATCTATAATGGAGTATAATCAGCAAAAATACTAAATGACTATGCTGTATACCTAAAACAAATATAATCTTGCAAATCAACTATACTTCCATTTTTAAAAAAAGAGAGAAAGAAAGGCCTATGGAGAATACAGTGTCAGGGATGAATGAAGAAGAAGGACTAATCTAGAGATGCCAGTGAGGGACAGGATGCTCCAGGGCCTGGAGGCAACCAACAGCAGTGTAGAGAAGACAAATATCATGAGTCCACACATACGGACCACCTAGAAGAGGCAACTTTACAGACCCAGGAAGTAGACTAGAGGGTACTAGAGGTGGAGGGTGGGGGATGGGGAGTTATTGCTTAACAAGTACAGGGCTTCTGTTTGGGGTCATGAAAACATTTTAGAAATAGAGAGTGGTGTTGGTTGCACAAGACTGTGAGTGGAATGAATGCCAAGGATACTTCAGATCAGATCAGTCGCTCAGTCATGTCCGACTCTTTGCGACCCCATGAATTGCAGCACGCCAGGCCTCCCTATCCATCACCAGCTCTCGGAGGTCACTCAGACTCACATTCATCGAGTCAGTGATGCCATCCAGCCATCTCATCCTCTGTCCTCCCCTTCTCCTCCTGCCCTCAATCCCTCCCAGCATCAGAGTCTTCTCCAATGAGTTAACTCTTCGCATGAGGTGGCCAAAATACTGGAGTTTCAGCTTTAGCATCATTCCTTCCCAAGAAATCCCAGGGCTGATCTCTTAACAACAGTCAAAATGGCAGGTTTTACGTTATACATATCTAGTAGACACACACGTGAGTGGAGAGGAAGCAGCCAGTGGGCCCAGACTGGCAAGGCACTGGGAAGTATCCTGTCACCGCACTGGCCTGCTGCTGAGCCCAGGTGCCAAGGCTGAGCCTTTCCTTCCCTTTGGGGTCTGAGAGCTGGAGCCCTAGTGGCTGGCATAGCACAGGACAGCCTGACAGCTCTCTGTCTGCATCCGTCCCTAAGGCCAGTGGCTTGAGGAGCCCACTCCAGGCCCTTCTACCCGCCAACTGTGGGTCTCAAGCCGCCTCCAGGCCCTCAGTCCCGCAGGGCCATGGCTCTCCCTTTCTCACTGCTTTCTCAAGCACAGTCCGTCTGTTTTCCAAAGCTGTGGATGCCAAAGGAAAAGCTGTGGCAGCGGCAGAGTGTGTAATTAACGAGGAATGTTCCGAGGGAGCTGAGGACATGTGGGACAAAGGTCAGGCTCTCAAACAACAACCGCTTTCTGCTGCAGGAAGACTGTTTTCTCCTTTCCTTCTCCCTTCCCAAGAGATCAAAACAGTAAACCTCTCAGAGGAAAAGAAAGAAACCTGTTCCAATTAAATAAAGTATAAATAATTCTCCTGAAGACAAGCTTGGGGGAATCTGGAATTTCCAAGTCCTGCATAAAACCTTCTGAGAGCTTGCATTTGAAATGAATCTTTGCCACGGCTTCATTTACAAGCTATATCACTGCTGACGAGTGGTTTAGCCATGTCTGTCCTCCCCTCCACCCACCATGTGTGGACTGCTGATTGACAGGTGGACAGGGCTGGTTTCCTGTTCATCTCTGAATCTCTGGTCTGCAGCTAGCTTGGGGGTCTTACTCAGAAGGTGTGGCCTATATCCATACATTGAGAGGGGTTACAACTCAGCATTTTGACTGCCAAAATAACAGGTTGGCATGATTCAGCTAGGATGGGGGTCAGGGTTCGACCCTTCTCCCAGATGGTAGATGTCTACAGAGCCTTCTACGCTGACCCCAGGGTGCCATCATGCTCCTCACTGCCTTTGGAATTAACTGCAGCTCCCAGCACAACACACAAGACCCCCACGATCCAGCCAGCCCCTGCCCCTGTGCAACCACATCCTGTGCTGCCCCCCAGCCCTGCCCCTCCTGTTCACTCAGCCCAAGCAGCTGGAGTCCCTGCAGCGCCACCCACCATGACCTCCAGCGACCTCAGCTTGGAGGCCTGTCCCCTGCGTAGTTCTCTCCTTCCCCCTCCACCGCACTGTCTGTGGTTGCGGTGTCTGTAATCACTCCGTGTGCCCTCTCTCCTATGAAAGTGTGAGCCTGCGTCTCCTTATATCTGAACCCCTGCTGCCTAGCCCAGTGCCTGGCAGGAAGTAGGGACTCAAGTCTGTTTTTACTAAACTGAACCTATCTACACAAAGATACTCTCACCACCAAACAGCAAGGCTAAAACTTGCCTTTTCTGAAACAGCTAGACACCACACTGTGGCCACCCAGCCCAGCCCAGGCCCAGAGCCTGTGAAGGGCTTTGGGAGCAACTCCAGCCACCCCCAGCCTTGTGGGACTCCACAAAGCAGCTCATAGCATATGATCGTGAGGCTGCAACCAATAAATATCTCATTAACTTCAGAGCCTGCTGGGCCATGTGCCAGGGATATGCCCCGCCCCGCCCTGCCCCGACTGAATGGAATCTACTTAATGAATTTACAGCACAGAGTACACACTGCGGTCCCACTGCTGCCCTCACCCAGGCCACTCAAATCCCACTGGGAAAACCCTGGCAGGCTGGCACCTACACTCTCAGGGCATCGCCACTGTGAAACTGGTAAATACTCCCCCTTCCTCAAAACTTCTCCCCGCTTCCCTTATTAATTCATCTAGAAATGTATACAACTTTCACCTGCTTTGAGTGAAAGTGAAAGCGAAAGCGTTCAGTCATGTCTGACTCTTTGCGACCCCATGGACTGCAGCCTACCAGGCTCCTCCGTCCATGGGATTTTCCAGGCAAGAGGACTGGAGAGGGGTGCCATCTCCTTGAGTAAATACTTGCAAATGTTAACTAGGCCCAGGGATAGTCCTTTCGTACACTACACATTTCAGTGAGATTTGGGCAAAATATGGTGGTTATACATGCATCTCTGCTTAACATTATGTTCTGAATGATCATGAGAGCACCTGGCCCTAATTAAGATGAAATATCTGAAAATGGAAATGTGTCAGAAAATAGGCCTGGCAGGTCTGATTCTGATTCTACAGTCTTCCAACATTTCCAACTAACTTCCAACATCAGAAGCTAGACTGAATGTTTTCTTATTTGGCTACTTTTTACATCTCCGAGGAATGAGAAGCCAGCACCTGATGGGGAGAGAAGGGGCTAAAGCTAGTGACCGTCTGTGCTCCAGGCAGCAGATGGCAGGCAAGGCTGGGGATCTTACATGGAAATGGCCATTTGGTTGGGACAAGAGACTGGGATTTGGGGCCATGAGGCTGGGCCTCACGTCTCAGGGTTGGCCATTGAGGGGTTGGTTGCAAGAAAAAAAGGAGTATAGAAACGAAGATCCATCCAGCAGCCTATATTCATCATTTCTGGAACAGTAAGTCATACACACTCTCATGCCTCAGAGAGAATCCATCTAGGTAAGGCAAAAGAGGGATAGATTTTAAAAGGAAAATGTTCTTTGCCTTTCAAAGATTTCTGATGTTCACCATCTCTGCACTTTTACCTACTCAGATAAAAGACCGAAGAGGCAATTCTCTGTGAGACCTCTAGACTCCATTGAGGAGCCAGTTGCTAGGCAAGAGAACTGTGATTCAGCGCTTGGGCCACTAGAACAAAAACTGAGAGAAATGATGCAGTCCTGTCAAGCAGCTACTCCAGTGGCATCCTCTGACCTCACGGAATAAAGAGAGCCCTTGTGACATCTCAGAAGAAAACAGGAGTGGGGGTCATGCTCTGATGGCTGAGCAGAGCCAGTGCAGGCCAATGGTTGCTCTTGTTCCTGCCAAACCCTGTGTTCAGACATGGCCTCCCAACAAGGGTACAGAAATACCATGCCCTAAAGGTTTATGGCTTCAAGCCTGTTGTTGGGAATTCTGAACACAATTTCCTATACAAACTATATCCTCATGGCGTTTGGGCTCCTTTTTATACATGAAACACAGGATGACCTAGAGTTTAGAAAGGGGCCAGTAGTAAAGGGAAAAGCGATGTTCATGGCCATGAGACTGACGGTCAGCATGGGCACTCTAGGACCACAGTCCCGGGATAATGGTCAGGAGGGATCCAAGTGTGTGCTTGTGTTTTGTGAGACAGCAGGTCTGTGAGAGAAAAATGGGGCTCTAGAAACAGAAACGAAGCTCAGAGAAGTAACTGAAAGCCAAGGAGAAGCAGCAGGCCGAAGTGTGGTTTCTGAGTCCCTGTAACTTCACAGTGGAAGTCTTTCTCTCTAGCATGACTCACTTCCCAGGTAGGGATAAAGGTGAGCTATTCCACTGAGGCCAGGAAGGAGGCAGCAATAGACTCCTGTTTGCTGAACCAGGATGTCTGACTCAGCTGTTCGTTATGATTAAAGAACATTATGCAGGACCATGTGTTCACTGAGCAGGAGCAAAACCTCCAGTGCTCAGAGGGCCAGACAGTGTTGTGAGCAAGTGAAGCTGGGACAGTGTGTGGAGGGGCTGCTGGGGAGGGCTAGAGAGTATGGGTCATCAAAACAGCCACCACCGCTTGCTTAGCTCTGGCCATGAGACTTGGAGAGAAGGCAGGCAAGTATTGTCCTGCCTTCTGAATTTTAAAGAAAAACTATAAAGTATCCTGATTTGAAATGGTGGCAACTAATACAGATTTTTTAAAAAATGTTACATGGAAAAAAAAAAAAAAACCTTCTCCTGCCCAATCAGTGGGATATTAATTTGCAGCGCTTTTCCCAGGGTCTACAGTCAGAATAAACTGTTCAGTTCTTTGGTTCCCAAATTCTAGTTACAGACCACAATCACTTTGGGTACAGGTCAAAAATGCAGATATAGGGACCCCAACTGAACGAGAATCCCTCTGGGAGAAACCTAGGCACTGCATTTTGAGGTTGTGATTATGATGTGACCGCACTGACTTTGAGGAACCACTGACAAGTTCATATTACTTTCCTTGGCTTCATAAGTGTAACCAAACACTTTCATCTCATGCCTCCAGTTCATAATGATAAAATAATAAGAATAATAAAATGATAACACCACACAAAATACCAAGCCTTCTGAAACTTCTCTCTCTGGGGAAAGAACTGAGGCCAACAACTGGAGACTTGGGACACAGCTGCATAAAACTGTGTAAGTGTGCAAAATTGTCTTCTCTAAAAGATTTCTAAAACTTTAACATTCTACTCTGTAATGTATCCATATATGTTTTAATATATTAAATGTTTCCCCTAACAAATCTTTGAGTAAAACCAACTCTTCAGGAAGATGCAGTATATTTATCAATAATTTGGAATAACCCCAAGTATTTCCCCAGAACAAGTGTCCCAGGATATTTACCAAGGTGTGAGAAGCACAAACATATCTAGATACATATTATTTCATTTGATCTAGGCCCACTGGCAAAATGCCATATGAAGTTCACATGCAAAATTATTTGGCTTCTATTAAGACTCTATTTAAATTTCTACTAAAAAAAAAAAGGCATGCGTGTGTTAGAAATGTCTTGGGGAGGGTAGAAAATGATGACATAATAACAAAAAATCATCCTTTAACAACACACAGCTTTCAAACGTTAATGGTCTAAGAGTGGTTTATTTACATTTTTAAAAAAGAAGCTTTCAAAGGAAACGAAGTGCTTAAACTCCTATAAAGGCCCTGCTTGTCTGGGCAGCAAGGGTCACCTTTGGAGGATTTGCTCTCTCTGCAGCTTTGTGGTGTGAGCCACACCTTTGGAAATAACAATCTATCCAGGAAGGTCTGGCCACTTGCATACTCCTGCCTACACACAGGCCTCAGAGTACCAGTCTGAAGACCTGTTTCATCACCCACTGGGGTGGGAGGGTCCTGTGCATTAACTACAGGTCTCTCATCTGGCCACTGTAGATGCCTACCCCTGCAGGGATCTGCCCGTGTCTGCACGTAACCAAGGTATTCCCGTGGGGCCCAACTTTTCCTTTCTTGGTGACATTTCCAACTGCCACCGACTAGCCTCGGCCCAGGCCTTGAGGCAGTGGTGAACCTCTCCCCCATTCTTTTCTCTGTGAGCTAATAGCAGTGGTCATCTGCCTGAGTCGCAGTCTGTGGGACCTAGTCTCCCTCCATTCAGGTGGCCGGAGGAGTCTGAGGGCCAGCTGGGTTGGGTGCCTGGCTCCCTCAGAGACCACAGCTGAGCAGGGTCTGGGGACCCAGCTCTGAGAGAGCTGCCAACTAAGCTCTGCCTGCTCTTAGCCAGGACTGGGACCTTGGATGGTGAATGCTGTGCCTTGGGACCTTGCCCTTTCTTGTCAGGACAGAGAATAACATCAGTTTTATAGAGATGTACAGGAACATCATTACCTGACCATGACCTGACCTCAAGAACAAAGGATCTGACACCAAGTTTGCACAACTAACCACGCCCCTCCCTCACCTTTTGCTTTTAAAAGGGCTTTGATGAAAGCTTTCAGTACCTCTGGAGTTCTTAGGGTATGAGCCTCCCATCTCCTTGCATGGTTCTTTCTCTGCTCCAAACTCCAAGGTTTTAGTATTGTTTGGCCCCACTGTGCATCGGGCATGCAGACTTGCGTTATTCAATAACAACACTCCTGCTTTCTAACCTTCTTTTATCCTAATATCATTAATTCTTAGTAAGCATAAAGTCTTACCTTTTCCTGGAGATACTGCATTTTAGTAAGTACGAGAATTTCTGATTAATTTCAAGCAGCATTTCACTGCTCTATAGCATTTAACTATTGATCTGAATCCCAAGGGTGTTGGTTCCTATGGAAAAGATTCTTTAAATGTGGGCTCTTTATGTCAAAGTGCTCAATTGGTTATCAAGAATAAAGTGACAAACATTAGTAAAGTTATTTCATATTATCATACTGAGAAAAACAAAACCTTTTTGTGGAAGTCAGATATACACCATCATTCCCTTGTTGAATGATGTCCATGGTTGCTTTATTCTAATGTCTGGCTTTATTCTTACCCCACCCCTAAGAAGGTTCTGCCCTAGTTGGGACCCAAACACACCCTCTCTCAGGGGATCAGCCACTTCCTCTCTCAGAGCCTCAAAATGGTGCTTAAGTCTCATCAGCTGGAACATTCCAGAGTTCGGTGATTCTAAGCTGCTGTGGGGAGGAACTGTGAGAAAGCCCCCCAAACCTTCATGCAGCCCTGGGTGTGACACCGGCGAGACCCCTGCTGGTGAGGCGTGAAACTGCCCACAGGCCCCTTAGGGAATCGAGCAAAGAAGCTCTGAGGGTGTCACACAACGGAGTCAATGGAATCATATCCTCTTTTCAGCTTTTGTTCACCACTGTCTTCCCCATGCCTCCTCTTCCTCAGGATATAATCCACTACCCCTTGTCAATCGAGAGGCTGGACAGCCCACGCCCCTGACAGGAGACAGAACCAACCATGAGCACTTACCCCCTCCTAGGCCTCAGCTGAACTCCCAGCCCACCCCTTAGAGGGAGGGGAAGGGAGGGGACAAGACACGTGGAGCCCTGGATATCTGGCCAGGGTGCCCACAGATCGACAGATAAACGGCACCCCTTTACTGCTCACGGTGGTAATAAAATCAGGGGCTTCTCAGAGTCTTTTTCTGTTGCTAACAGAATTAGAAAATAAAAATAAATCCCCAACACACATCCCTCCCCTTTCCCTTGTGGAAAGAGAACATCTGTTTTGTTTTGCCTAGAACAACCTTTCACCTTCAGTTTACAGCTTCCCTTCAAACAAGACTAAAAGCCGCCTCCAAACCCCTTTCAAAAAAAGAAACAAGGGGCCTACAAAGTGCCAGGGGGCAAAATTAGCAACAGCAATCTGTACCCCTTGCCCACCATCAACCCCTCCCTGGTGTCTCCCACTTGGAACCAGTTTGATGATCAAGCTCAGATGGCGCTTTAACTCTCCTGATCTTAGGAGGCAAGTGCAGTAGAGATGGCCACCTCGCATCTTACATGGACAAGTCACCCTCAGCCATGGTGTCCTGCACAGCAGACCTCTTCTTCTACGCCGCCTGCCTTCCACAGCCACAACACAAATAAAAACAACCCTATCTGGTGACACAGCTTTAACACCATTCACCTCTCACAAAATCAAACTATGTCCCAGTTGAAGTAAGATAAAATATCCCTCACCCACCAGTCTTCAGCAGCCGTCCTCACCCCCAGTCCCACCCGTGGGGGACCCTAGCCCCTCAACTCACAGGCCTGCAGGGGCTTCCAGTTCGGTCACCAGTTCTGGGCCAGGCCAACCACAGCATACTGCTCTTCCATCCACCCTTGTTTTTCTTTACTAAATATAACTACATATTAAAACCTACCAGGCATAAACATTAATTAGAAATGAAAGCCACTAGATTTACAAAAACATGCCATCTGAGCAAGACATGAAAAAATGCTAAGAACTAGATATAAGTGGAACCTTTCTCAGAAACCTTCAACTGTTATCAAAGGGCTAAATTTAACTCTTGCTTTACTCATTCAAGACTTAGTAGCATTTTTCCTCTTTAAAAAAAAACTTTTTTTCTTGTTTGTTCAAAGTAAAAAAGCTGGAAAAGTCTATGAACCATAAAGAATAACACACATAACAACCACTTTCTCACACACACACAGACAGGGCATTTCAGCAAAGCAAATCCCATGCTACTATTAGAGTCATTTCCCACAAAGTATTTATCAATAATAATAATTAAGGCAGCTATCATCTTATAAATCAAGCATTACACCCAGAGTTTTATCTGCAATTTCTTTATTTTCCACAACACCACCAAAGGTATTATTATTGTTTCCAATCAATACAGTAGCCAAGTCTCAGGGAAGTGAAACAAACTAGCAAATGGCACAGTGCGGATGTTAAATCATGACAGTCCATCTAGCCACGAAATGCATGTTCTCTGCATCCTAACTGGATCCTTTCTCTCTGTTTTTACAGACCTCCGCTCGGTCTACAGGGTGGAAAAAGAGTTGGACACGACCAAAGCAATTTAGCACGCAAGCACTCTTGAACAGGAGTACAATTTTGAAAAGTAAGGCGTGTGCATGGTGCTGTCACAAACGAGGCCCAACACTCCCTCAGTCACTTTCATTACAACTAAGAAGTTCCTGTTCACCTGACCCCCTCCTCTGCACCTGCCAAGGAACAGGCCGTGAGAAGCTGATAATCACCAGGCCAGGGTCTCCCGAGTGTGTGTGGAGTGTGTGTGTGTGCGTGTGTGTTGGTTCTCTAAAGCTGTTGTACCAAAGTACCACAAACTGACTAGCGTCAACACCAGAAATCTCTTGCTCCACAGTTCTAGAGGCTGGAGCTCTGAGACCAGGGTGTCAGTAGGGGTGCTCCTCCTGGGGGCTCTGAGAGCCCTTCTGCTCACTGCCTGTTTCCTGGCTTCTGGCGGCCTGTTGGCGATCTCTAGTGTGCTTTGCTCGTGGAAGCAAAGCCTCATCCCTCCCTTCATCTCCGCACTGTGCTCTCTCCTGTGAGAATGTCTGTGTCCCGATTTCCCCCTTTAATAAGGACATCAGTCATATTGTATTAGGGCATACCCTCACGCTCCCACCTTAATTAACTACATCTGTAATGACCCTATTTTTAAAGAAGGTCACATTCTAAGGCACTGACGGTTAGGACTGCAATGTATGAATTTGTGGCGGGGGCGGGGCGGGGACACAATTCAACTCAGAGCACCAAAAGAGAGAGAAAAATGCATGTGGCGGGAGGGGAGGCTGAGGGTGGAAGGGAGGGAAGAGAGGAGAGACTAACAGGAGGAGGGAAGGGACAGAGAGCAGGAGAGGAGAGGCCAGGCTGGGCTGGTGAGGCCGTGAGCTCTCTCTGCCAGGGTGCTTCTGGAGGGTGGGTATGGGATGGTGCTGGTGTTTCTTATGACAGGGTGCCCCTGTCACTGTGAGCAGTAGGTAAGGAACATGTCAGTTGTGAACATGTTTGAACATCATTGTGCCATCTCTAGCCACCCACCCTCCACTAGTGATTCTTGAATCATTTATTGTCCCACGGAATTCTGCTGCCTTCGAGCTGGTATGGATGACTGATGGACTTTAAATACACACTGCCTTAGAGAACCTTGGGGCGATCTTACTTGTTATAACAGAATAGAATTTTCAAAAAAACAAACACAACTATCTAAAATAGAAGGTAAGGTGTCCTCATCCCATGCCTCCTGCAGGGAAAAACTATGTAAATATAAGACATCATTTGCTCACCCCAGTGGTGAAAGCTTGCTTCAAATAGAGCATGCATGCTGTATAGGCAAGTATACATTAAGATGGGCTTTAAATGCCATTGCAACTCACTTCTTCCACAGTTTACTTGGCATTACTATCACTGAATAAATGTTGTGCAAATGATGTGGGTGCTATTATGAAGTGGTAAACTGGCAAACCACATCAGCTGAAGTGAGAAAAAGTGGTGGCAAATTATTCTTAAAACCTACAGGACTAATGAATGGGCAGAAAGGGGCAAGGGCCAGGAGGAGAGAAAAAAGTGCTCTGGGGGTTCAGACAGGGTAAGCACAGGCTCCTGCGGCTGATGGCCACAAGAGGCCATGAAGCAGGTGTGACTGAGCTGGCTGAGAAAGACAGAAGGGGTTTCTCAAGGTGGAGGCAAGTGAGGAGAAACCTCCCCAGAGACAGGGCAGTACAAGCAGAGATGAGAAGGTGAGTGCTTGGCACAGCAACAAGGGAGCATGAGCATCCAGCCTGGCTGGAGTGACTGGCCGTCACAAAGGGCTCAGATGCCAGAGCCCCTAGGGACCAAACTTCAGAAGACTCAGTTACAGAATCAAGGTGAGGATCCCCTGGAGAACTCCCTGTGGACTCTGCTCCATTAGGCTGGTAACCTCTCATCCTGCAGAAACTATGCTGCATTTCAAATGCTCCCCAGGAAAACCAAGGGAGCGGCCACCCTCTCTCTCCTCTACCTGGAGCCCTAAAGACAGCTGCCCCAACTCGTTTTCCCCAAAACAGAGCGCCTGCAGGATGATTCCTGCCTGAAGAGATGGGAGAAGCCGAGAATCACCAGCCTCCCAACTCCTACCCACACCCAATCTTTTTATTTTCTTCCATGTAATCAATAAATAATTTTGAGTACCTCTTCTGCATAAGGTTCTGGGTCAGGATTTGCGAGAAGGCCAAGAGGCCTCTGTCCAGAACACATGATGTTCTGTATTCCACTTCACCCCTATTTCAAATTGCCCCTGCCCCCAGGCACACGTTTTTCAGGCATAAGCTGCTTCCAGTTTTCACACCCCCAACTCAGAGTTCTCCCCCAGGGCCTCTTTGAGACCCAAGTCCTTGTCATTTCCCTGACACCTAAGGCACAGAAGGGAATGGCAACCCACTCCTGTATTCTTGCTTGGAAAATCCCACGGACAGAGAAGCCTGGCGGGCTACGGTCCATGGGAGTCACAAGGAGCCAGACGCGGCTTGAGCACACATGCACTGACACCTACAACACACCCCCCACAACGCCCCCAAGCGTTCATGTTCTACAAGCATGTTATGAGCAGGAAAAAGTCCTTGCCAACTACAGTGCTGGGAGAACCTCCCTTCACAGTTTAGTAACGAGGACCAGGATTGGACACGGAATCCTAATGACCCAAAACAAAACCATCTTATGCTGAAGCCAGCACAACTTCGTTCAGTCACACTTCCTTAATCTCCATCAAACTTCTCCATCCTGATTCTGTCACTCCAGAATCAGGTAAAACTCGATAAAAAATATAAAGCTTTTGGAACTCTCAGGAAAGCAGCAATGGCATATGAGCTTAGAAAAGCAGAGAGACATGAAGGAACTCTCCTTGCGGGCCCTGTGGAAACCCGTCCCTTGGGAGGGAAAAATGTTCTCTACAGAGAGGGCAAGACTTGCAGAAGGGGCTGCAGCCCAGTCTGGGAGGAACCCGGGGTCTGGCCTCCGTGATGTCACCCCCTGGGGCTGGGTGAACACTGAATTCTGGAGTGTGTGTACAGAATGCCCTATTCAAGTCCATGCCCACCTGTCAAATCCTACCTGTCTAAGGTAGGTGTGTGGTTGGCTCCCCCCAAACCCCATCCTCACTCTCCTGTCGGGAGATCAGGCCTGTGGGGACTATGTTTCCCAGACTGCCCGGCAGCTGGTGGTCTGCACGTAAGTCAGGGTTTGCCAGCAAGCCTATGCAATGTGGGGAGGGAACGCAGCTCCTGCTGTCACAGTGGTCACCCCAAGCCCAGTCATCACGCTGGAGCTTCCGGGTATCAAAAAAGCTTCTTGTCCAAACTCTAATGCCTCATCTACAACTTAGGGCTGAGATCCTTCAGCTTCCTGGAGAGTCCAGAAACAGCTGTAAGGCTGGCAGCTGTAGGGATCTAGAAGTCTTTCAAAAGTCTCAGTCTAGAGCCTGCCCTCCAGCCCCTCCACCAAAGCTGTAAGCACCAAATTCCCAATACTAAACCCCTTCTGCTTACAATATCTGGAGTGGATTCTGTTTCCAGCGCTGACCCCTGGTGGATAAACCATCTGGATAAACCAAGCAAACTCAAATGCCACAGAACCATAGTAGAAATACTCCTAAAAGTGCCACTATTTGAAGGAGGATCACAAGGCTCAAGTGGCAGACTAGTCGGTCCCCAGGGCAGCTTGAGGGGAAGGCCCTGGGTGTTCTCACCTGGGAACTGACAGGGAGGACAGGAGGAGTGGGGGAGCATGTCCGTGGGGAGGGAGACAGGGCAAGGTACAGGCAAGTGTGTCAGCGCCAGGACCGGAGCTCAGTTACCTAGAAGGTGACAAACAAGAAGCCTATACCTTCTCCAGAGGATCCTCCTGACCCAGGAATTGAAACCATGGCCTCCTGCATTGCAGGCAGTTTCTGTACCAGCTGAGCTACCATGGAAGCCCCAAACACTTCTGAACACTGGAGAAGTGGAACCTGCAGCCAGACTCAAAGAGGAAAAGGCTGGAGCTGATGCCAGGGCCAGTGGTGAGGAGCCGGGAACACAGGAGACCGCAGGGGGCTGAAAGTCAAGGCAGCTGAAGCATCCAGTGTCTGCCAGGCCCAGAGCTGGGATGCTGGAGCGGGCTGTTGATTAGTGCTGGGTCCGGGTGCCTGGAAGGCTCAGCAACTGGGAGAACCAACTGGGTCTGAGTGTGCTGAGTTTCCTTACACTGAGGCATCCCTGCCACCAAAGGAGAGAGATGCTGCATTCTGTTAGGTGACATCACTAAGAGACCTCAAGGTCAAGAGAAGGAATGTGTGCTAATTAGGAGCCTAATCCATACTATGCTGTGCTGTGCTTAGTCACTCAGTCATGTCTGCCTTTGTGACCCTATGGACTGTGGCCTGCCAGGCTCCTCTATCCAAGGGATTCTCTAGGCAAGAATACTGGAGTGGGTTGCCATGCCCTCCTCCAGGGGATCTTCCAAACCCAGGGACTGAACCCAGGTCTCCCACATTGCAGGTGGATTCTTTACCATCTGAGCCACCACGGAAGCCCAAGAATAATGGAGTAGGTAGCCTATACCTTCTCCAGAGGATCCTCCTGACCCAGGAATTGAAACCAGGGCCTCCTGCACTGCAGGCGGTTTCTGTACCAGCTGAGCTACCATGGAAGCCCCAAACTATACTGGACCGATTGATGCATCTAAAAAGCTACCTTCTCCAGAGGATCTTCCTGACCCAGGAATTGAAACCAGGGTCTCCGGCATTGCAGGCGGTTTCTGTACCAGCTGAGCTACCATGGAAGCCACAAACTATACTGGACCGATTGATGCATCTAAAAAGCTTGAGATTGCAGCAACATTTCTAGGCAAGTTCTACTATTTTTTGCCCTCATAATTCTAATCAGGGTGCTTTAAGCCAGTGCTTCTCAAGCTTGAATGTACATCTTTCACTTGGGGACAGGGGTCCTCACTTAAATGCAGGTTCTGACTCAGTAGGTCCGGGGTCCATGATTCTGCATTTCTGGTCCGACCACAATGTGAGTAGCCAGACTTGAAGCTTTGTAAGCATCAGTCAGCATGTGAACTACTTCCAGATGCACTGCCAGGTGCAAGGTATGTCTGTTCCCTATTTCACAGATGCAGATTTCACATCAGCAAGAAGTTGAGGAACTAGCCCAGGGCCACACAGGGGTAAGGAACAACTAACCAGGCTGCCATCTCTCACTGCTGACAGATCTGTTTTCTGCTTCCCCTCACCCTACCCTGAGGCCTTTGGGAGAACATGATTTAATTTCTCATTTCTGTGGACTCTAAAACCTGTGCCAGGAAGAGAGAGCTGGGGAGGAGAGGCGGGAGGGGAGGAAGGGCACCAAGAGCCAACTGTCACCCGGGTCCAGGTGAAGGCTGTTACAGAAACAGACCCATGCTTGCCAGCTGACCCAGGCTTGTTGGTCCCTGCCCACCAGGATCCAAGGAGGCCACTCATGGCAGATCAATGCAAATGGCAGATAATCATAGGAAAGGATGCCCAGACTCAATGGGAGCCAAAGAAATGAAAATCAAGACAACAGTGAGCTATTACAGTCTACCCATCAGAGGGCTAACACTGACAAGGAAGCAACAACTCATGCTGTAGGGAAGGGGTACAGGTACTCTCCCCACCTGCTAATGGGAAGGAGAACTATTTTGGGGAACATCTTCTGGAAGCATCTATCAAAACTAAAAATACCATACCCTTCAGCTCAGCACTTTTACTCTTGGGAATCTCCCCATGGGAAATAAAAGCAGTAGTTCACATATACAAGGATGTTTATGGAAGCAGCTTATGGATGTTTATAGAGATAGTTATTTGTAAATAAAAAGGTGGAGACAAAGTGCATACTGATCAATAAAAGAATGGTTGAATAAAATAAAGTCCATCCCTTCTAGGGAATAAAAAGGATGAAATAAGAGGTGTACTGGCTGGCTTGGAGGAATTTTTCTATTAAGTACTGAAGAAGGAGAAAAGCAGTGTATAGTGAATGTGATGACTATGGTCCCATTTTTGTAAAACAATTTATTTTAAAAATCTTGTATACAACTCCATGTGTTCATGTGTGTGGGTTTAACTGTATAATTTTTATAAGCATAAATAAAAATATGGAAGAATTCCAAGTTATTAAAATGAGTTAGTGTGGAGCTCGCACAGGGAAATGGAACAGAAAATGAAATAACCAGTGCATCTCCCCCTATGTCCTTCCCTATGAGTGTGTGAGACACACACACACACACACACACACATTCCTGCACTGAAGAATGATGAAGAATGAAAAGGTCACAGTTCGAAGAGTGCTTGCTCTCCTCCATCCACGCTTCCAACTCACAAGGCGGCTGGAAGGGAAGACCTGCCACTCTGCACGCTGCTGTTTCCAGCAAACTTCTCCCACCGCCTGCAAGGTGTGAATCTGGAAATGAAATATAATAATATTCTCCCCTCTCCTGAGAACCCATTAGAATAGCCACGAGTCACAAGAGCTCAGCTGCACACAGACTAAGCTTCTCTTTTCTATAGAAAAGGCCTGTCTTTTCAAGGCCCTTGTTACCATCACCACCACTACCATCCTTCCCACCCAGAGAAATGAAGGCTAAGACCAGAAGCACAGGCCCCATGTAGGCGGAGAGGCCAGTGGCCTGCTCTTTCTCTGGTCTTCTTCATCCTTTGGGTAGCCTCCCAGAGCCCCGTCCCAGATTTGCTCGATCCTTGCAGGCATCTGTCCCCAAAGGCCACCATGGAAGGCGCCATCAGAGGCCAGTAGGTGTAAAGGGAAATGGTTATCTCATTCCCCACCCAGGGGGTCATTCCCCCCTCATCAGAGGAATACCCCATTTCCAGATAGAGAAAATTCACCCTGTCCTGGACAATATATTTTTTTTTTTTTTCTGAAAACTCTGCTTTTTAATGAGTTCCTCTTTACATCATGGTGATTGTCAGCCTGTCCAAGCTTCTACTCTCTGGTCTAAGCCCTGCCCCACCTTCCGGAGCCATAAGGAACAAGCGCATTTCCTCTCTTACATGAAGACAGGGATCATGCCCCCTGGGTTCTTTCTTATCTTGACTAAACATCCCCTGCTCTTCAGACTGGTGCTGAGCATACATCTCAGGAATTTCCTGATGGCAGCTCAAGCTGTTACTCTTCCAGTCAAGCCCGAGGATTTTGACAGACAGGATACTGGCAAAAAACCCACGTGCCCAAGCCCTCTAAAGGAATGACTCTGCACCATCTCTGGCAGAAAAAACTTGAAGGAGATACAGAGCAGTTTGGGGAGGAAGGCAATTCCAAAAGCCCTTCCAATTCCCCAAGAGCCCTCCTCTGAAGAATGTGAAAGAAGCCCACCACTGGTGTTCCAACACAAATCACTGCGACCCAGCTTCCGGGCTCAGCCCCAAGCTCATCCCTCCGAACTTGTCTGGTCTTGACTTACACAGGGAAGGCTGCACAGACTAAATCGGGCGTGAGCAAGGCCGGAGGAACCGAGAGAGGCAAGTAAGATGTGTGTCCTGGAGAAGGCAATGCGCACCTTGGCTCCCTTACAGCTGCTTGCTGAAGGGCTGGGGGCAAGTGTGCTGGAAATGCCAGGCTCATCGGCTGGCTGTGGGCACAGGGCTGCTGTGGGAGAAATGAACCAATTCAGAATTAGGAAGACCTGGTATTTTAGAGCCTCAATCTTAGAAAGAGCTATCAAGGATAAAAACAACAGTGGGTCCACAGCATTTTAGAATTTCCCAAGAGGTGGAGGCAGTAGGTTTCAAAATTTTGTTCCTTGAAGGAGGAATCTTAGGGTTTTAAGAGCACTGTGTTCATCAGGAATCTGCTAGTTATCAGCTGAGCAATATCGGGCTGGCAGGTCACTTACCTGCTTAGAACCTCAGTTCTGCCTTCAATAAAAATAAAAATTGCTTCCACATAACAAAACAGAAATACAGATCCAATAAGGGGAAATTACTATGTACACTAGATTGCTGTGTGACTGGCAGTTGAAGGTATCCAGTAAGAGACAGGGGAGCTAGTAACTAATATGAAACTATGGTGACTGGGTGATAACTTTGAGCTGATTTCCTCAACGAGATGAAAAGAACGGACTAGATCAAAACTGAGTGAGCATGAAAGCTGATGACAAGCGCAAATGGGCCCCTAGCCCTGGCCCTGCACAGAGGAGGAGCCCTGCCACCAGGAGATGGTCTGAGGACATTCCACAGCCATCAGCTGGATGCTCCCAAGGGAGAAGGGGCCGTTTCATCCCTGCTCCCCCAGAACAATGCTGAGTCTCTTGAATGCCTCTTTTGTTCTGTGCAGCACAAAAATCACAAACATTTTTTAACTACCCTGGGTTTTTTGAGCTGTTTGTTCTTTTCTCAAAGGTCCTAAGATCACAGAAAGGCTTCCAAGAACAATAGCTGGTAACCTCCTCTGTGCAGTTGAAACAACAAGGCTGAGGGTTTCTGGCTGAAGGAGAGAAGGCCAGCGGAGGGACCCAGGCAGGACCGGTGGGGTGCAGCCCTGCCCCTGGGCTCCCCCGGGATGGGGAGCTCCCACTGGGTCTGCAGGATTCCTGCAGGATGCCTGGGGCCCTTGCTGATTTCTCCAGGATCAGATTCCAGTCAAAACTCACATGGTCTCTCTCTGCTCTCTGAAAATGAGAAGCTTAGGTTTCTACCCCATCTTCTAAGGCCTCCATCAAGGCCCCAGGAAGGGGATGATCTGTTCCAAGAAGGGAAAAGCCTAGATGTCCAGGGAAGAGCCTCTCCCCTCCCACTTTACTGCTGCTACTGTTCCCTCCTCTTGAGGTGTCCTCCGTCCGAATAACTCTGTCACCCCTCTGCTACCCAGATGTCCCCTCATGGACCACAGAGAACGTCCAAATACCTCTGTCACCCCTCTGCTACCCAGATGTCCCCTCATGGACCACAGAGAAGGACAGCTTGGCAAAGAGCCTCAGACTGTGCATGGAAACATGGCTCCACTACTTCCTGGCTATAAGGCTAGCCTTGAATGAGCATGTTGACAATGCGCCTCAGTGTTCTCATCTGGAAAATAGGGGATTGAACAGAACTGCTGTGAGGATTCAATAACATTCTGTTGCAGGAAGGGGGACCCCTCCCAGGGCCCGAAACTGGGCTCTTGTCTAACACTCAGAAATGAATTGTCCGAGGAGACACATGTGCTGACAAAGCAAGAGATTTTATTGGGAAAGGGCACCAGGGTGGAGAGCAGGAGGGTAAGGGAACCCAGGAGAACAGCTCTGCCACATGGCTTGCAGTCTCGGGTTTTATGGTGATGGGATTTGTTTCCGGGTTGTCCTTAGCTAATCATTCTGACTCAGAGTCCTTCCTGGTGGTGCATGTCTTGTTCAGCCAAGAGAGAAGGATTCTGGGAGGTGGTCGGACATGTGGTGTCCCCTGTTGACCTTTCCTGAACTCTTCCGGTTGGTGGAGACTTATTAGTTGTGTTCCTTACCAGAACCTCCTGTCATAAAACAACTCATGCAAATGGTTACTATGGTGCCTGGCCAGGGTGGGCGGTTTCAATCGGTGTGCTTCCCCTAGCAATTCCATATAAAGTGCTCAGCACAGTGCCTGTGTCCAGGATGTGTACCAATAAATATTAACTGTATCATTAACTGATGAGTGACTAAGCACAGG
The DNA here is from genome assembly GCA_935064755.1 of Tragelaphus eurycerus. Lineage (NCBI taxonomy): Eukaryota > Metazoa > Chordata > Mammalia > Artiodactyla > Bovidae > Tragelaphus > Tragelaphus eurycerus. The sequence continues at coordinate 25,043,245 of CAKXYN010000018.1, read as the reverse complement.
AAAGAAGGGGCTCCCTCTAGTGCGGAGAGGAAGTGAAGGAAGTCTGGGTCCCTGCATCAGAGCAGATACAGAGAGGCCCTCAGGACTCCCTGTTCATCTCAGCTCTGCTCCTTCACTTTCTATGAGCCCGCACACCCTCCCCAAGACCCTGCAGATCACAAATGCTCTGGGCATTTGCTCCTCTGCTGAATAGCCCTTGAAGGCCCCTTGGCTGCCCAGCCCAACACACTCTTCCATCTTCTCTGGTCCCTAAACCTGCTCTGGACTTTCTAACCGCTGGGGTTTGGGGGCTGAGACATGTTGATCATACACTGAAAAATGACACCTCAAATTAGAAAGGCTGAAGGCCTGCAGCTGAGACTCCATGAAAAATGGGGTAGAAACCTAAGCTACACCCCAGTTCTGCCATCAACTGACCACGAGAACTTAAACAAGGCTGCCCCTTCTTCAGGCCCCAGGCTTCTCATCTATGAATAGTGAGGGCAAGACCCAGTCATCTCCAAGGCACTTCTAGCCCTGAGGTCCCTGAGAAACCCAAGACTCCTGGGCCCTTGTTTATCATGCTCCACTCCACCCCTACACTGTGCAGATCGGGAAGGGAGGCTCTCTGATCTCCCTGCTCCAGCCCCTTCTCCCCAGGCTCCAGGGGAAGGTGGAAAAACCAGCTCAGTGTCTAGCCAGGAAGTAGCCCCTGGCTGAGCACGGGCAGCCAGGCCCAGCAGAGCCCACAAGAGGATGCGAAGGGCTGGCTCCTGAGGGCTGCTCCCCACTTTTCCTGAGCAGCCAGGCTCGACTCCCCTGAAGGCAAGTCCCTCCAAGGGGAGAGGGGCCTTGAAGAGGTGACAGCCAGCACTAATCACCGCAAATTAGCAGGGGAGCTGAGAGAAGGAGGGAGGAGAGTCCTGGCACATAAACCGGCCCCACCAGCGTGACAGCCAGGGCAGCCGCGTGACCCTTGGCGTCACAGCGCCTGAGAAGGAAAAGAGCATCTGGTGTCCCAACACTGCTGTGCCTGGGACTGCTTGCAGCACTCCAAGAAGAGCGCTGTGCTCACTGTGCTGAGGGCGGGGTGTGTGACACGCTGGAAAGGATAAGGGGCTGTGAGCCAGGAGGCCCGGGTACCAGCCAGGCTCTGCATGACCAGCTGGGTAACCTTGACAGTCACTTTCCTCTGGTCTCGTTTCCCTACACTGAAAAATGAAGGAGGTGGATAAGAAGATTTCGATGTTCCCATTCAGCTGTGACATTCTATAATTTTCCTAAATGGGAATGAGAATCAGATCTAATCAGCTAGAATGAATTCAACCAATATTTTTAGGTATCTTTAACTTGCCAAAAAAAAAAAAAAGATTCTACATATTTTTTTCTAAATGCTTGGGGATGCTACAGATAGAAGGAGGAGTCTATTGCAATAGATAATGCCCGCCCCCACATCGAAGCACAAGAGGCTTGCCTGAAGCCTACCATTGGCATCCACTCCCTAGGGCCTCTCTGTCAGCAAGCCCACCCACCCCTCTGAGCTGGCTGAGAGAACTAGAGTGGGATTAACCTGTATCAATCTTCCCTCTTGCGACTGATGAGGCTTTGGGGATTCTGGGAGAGCATGGAGGTACTATTGCTTGAGTCATTAACATCTGTAACATAACAGAGAACTCTCCCCAGAACATCTCTGGAGGCAGAAGACAAGTGAGTCCCAAGGGTTGGAAGGCCTTCATCTGAGGAAGCTCGTCCACTGAATTATTAATGAAATGCTGAATACTGCTCAAGTCTCCCATGACAGATGGTTTTGTGAGCTGATGGTTCCGAGGCCAATTAAGAAATGATTGTGGATTCCAAGGCAGTGCCACCAACAGCGAGTGTCTTAAAACGTCTCCAGAATCTGCTGCAGGAAATCTGGTCAGCCGTCTCCTTGGACACGGGCATGATAATGGTAGAGGAAGGGGTACTGCATGCTACAGGCTCTGGAACCGCTGCCCTACACCAAACTTCTGTCCTCTGACCCAGAGCATCACCAGCGCCCTGGTTACAGAGAACTAGAGCAACAGGGCCTCCCTGGGTCTCTGGACAAGCAGGCCTTGCAGAGTCTCAAAGCCTCGGCAAAGTAGGGGCCGTGTGACAAACGGGATATGATTTTTAAAGTTTCAGAAAGTTACACTCAACAAAGCCAGGCCAGAGTGTGTACTCCAGAAATCCTCAGAGCCTTTACTGTGCTCTGTGAATCGAAAAGAGGGGAATAAAATATATATATATTTACCCAAAAGGTTCAATTTCCCAAACTTATCTCCTCATGAAATCCTTTTCTCCAGAACATGCTCTAGGATTGGTTTTCTGTGGAGCTCACCCTGAGCAGTGTGGCCCCAGACCCCAAAACCCTCGTTTTACAGATGGAAAGCCTGAAGACCAGAGCGGGCACACAGAGAGCCAGAGCCTGAGCACAGTCCTTCGTGCTGCGTGCTGATGTTCCAGGCTCTTGGCAGCCGCTCTAGAGCGCATGCCAAGGCTTTCTCCAGGAACTGACGAGAGAGCCGGGGACTGAAATGCTTCTGGGAAAACGATGGATATGAATGCAAGCCCTAGGACTGACCTGGACAGACACGGTTTGCAGTAACAGCATGAGAGAGCTCTGAGAACTTCTGGCTTGGCACAGAACACTTTTTTCTTTTTTCCTGTTAATAATTTGCCTAATGTTTCTATGTCGACCTTGCTAGAATTCAAACTCTATGGGGTAGGGACCACATCTGTTTTGTTCATGAATGCAGCCCCAAGCCAGGCACAAGGCCTGGCAAGCAGACAATACTCGGTAAATATTTGCTGACTGATGGACAAATGAGCACATCTTACTATCTACTTCCAGGAACCCAAGACACTTTGATAACGAGTCCTCTTGCCTCCAGACAAAAGCCCCATGGAGAAATGAATACAGACGGTTCCTCAGTGCTGTGGGGCTGCCCCTGCTGCTTGGGGACATGGTCAGCCAGGTTCCCACTAGAGCCGATCAGAGCACGGAAAGGGCTTGGCTCCAGAAAGGCTGGAGTCAGAGCCAGCACTGAAACCATTTTTTCCAGGGATGCAAGACACATCTGTATTTCCTAACAATGATGCAGGGTGAGCAAGGCAGCCATGAGTTATCTGAAGTATGTGGGAGAAAACAGATGTAGTAAGAATAAAGGTATTCCTTGAAAGAATAAAAGGTATTCTTTCCAGCCAATTCAGGATCCATTCACTTATTGCATATTTATTGAGCAATTACTCATGAGGAAAAAGAAAAAAATGAAAGGCTTGGTCTCCACCCTCAAGCAGCTCATGGCCTAGAATGAGAGAAAAGATGCATATAGAAGTAACCACAGAGCAAGGAAGGCAGTGTTACCAGAGATACACAGAGGAACTCTTGCCCAAGAACAAGATGAAGAGCCTGATTTTGACAGAAAGCTGCAGTGACATTAAATCTGGGGCCTGAAAAAGGATGCCTGTAGCCGCCACTCCTCCCTTTGACTAGAACAGTCCCCAGAATGTAAAGGATGAGGGAAAGGCGAGGAAAGCCTGAGCCTGGATCCCTTTCATTCCATCTTCTTCCTCTGGGGGGCTTAGCAGGTAGGACAAAGACCAGGGCAGCCTCCTCAGGAAACTCCAGGAAGTCTCCAGATACTAGCCAATATAAAGTGCCAGCAGGGTGCGGGAGGGACCTTCAAGGAGGTGGGGGACAGCAGAGTCTGGGCTGAGCAGTGTGGAGCTGTGACCACTGTCCTCCAAGCTGGCTACCTGATTCAAACCTCCTGGGTGGGGAGTGAGCCCCAGTGGGAATCCAAGCTCAGTGGACCCCCCTGTAGTACTGGGTGACCCCCAGGCTTCCACATACAAATTATCTCAACAAAGAAACCTCATTGCTTTTCAACCCTATCTGAAAGAAGCTGAAATGTCCACTGGCAGTCTGTGGCCAGGAGTGGGGTCAGACAGGCAAGGTCCCGACGGCGCCAGTCTGGAAGCAGGGGCTGAGCCCCACGTGAGGACAGCCCCAGGAGTCAGAGGCTTCGTCCACACACATCCATCACGACTGCAGAGCTCGATGACACAACAGCACCCGCTGACAGGCAGAGTGGGCAGAGGGCAGTTCTGGGCAAGACAGACAATGGAGAGCCCTAAGCATGAGTTCTTACCTGTCACAAGATGGTCTCTTCTGAAAAGTTACGGTGAAAACAGAAGAGAGGAGGTCTGGAGGTGGAAATGGGAAGAGGGGGGCTGCGGTTCCTTGAGGGCTTAATATAATCCATAGTTGGGCCTCCTGAGCTCAGCTAAAGATGGCCTTTAATATGCCCATGCCCACTGAGCTCCCTGAAAGGGAGAGACCCAGAGGAACACAGTGTCTGCCCAGGAACCACAGCAGTGGGCCCTGAGAGGGGCCAGGCAGACAAAGGACATCGTGAAACCCACAGAAGGGTACAGAATCTAGACTGCAGCTGGAGGCACTGGTATGGGGACTAGCCAGGGGTCTCCCAGAGCTGGTCTCCAGCCAGGCAGGAGGCTGGCGTCTTCACCCCAGGTTCCCATGCCCCACAGATGCCTCTGGCTGAGTTTGAGCTCTCACGAGATGCTCACGACAACTGTGGCTGAAATCCGAGCTGGCCGAGGGCATCTGACTCCACAGGCTGCTGCTGCAAAATACATTACATGGTTCGCCAAATCTATTTTTTTCCCTTGGTCTCCAAGAAGCTAAGTGCTGACTGAATCCTCAATCAAAGCAATTAAATATCTTCTTGCTTTCTCTTCCTACATAAAAAAAAAAAAACACCTTTTCTTTCTCTATTTTAACTTTACCAATATCTCCTTTATTAGATGCCACCTTAAAAATCTTTGCAAGTAGATGGGGCCTGTGGTATACATAAATCAATAAAAATACATGAATTAAATTTTTGATTCAAGCAACTATTTGGCAAGCCCATGACAACCCTTGAGATCACAGAGAAAGATAGCAGGGAGGACCACAAAACCACATCTAGGAATTACCGCTCTGCAGTCAGCAAATGAAAAACGTCAAAAGTGACAAACGGCCACATCACATACCCACTCTATAAGGTTATTTTTAAATTTCTCTTCATCGCAGAGAAGAGACGCAAGATCTTCCTTGAGCAAGCTGATGCAGTTTTTCCTTTTCTTTTTTTAATGAGTTGCATTCCACTCCTAAGTCATGGAAGTGGAAACCCACTCCCCCTGTCAGCCTAAGGCAGGGTAAGGCCCCTCTCCCCAAAGGCCTCCAGAGCTCATCTGAAGAAGCCTCATCACCACAATAGCAGCTGGGGTGGAGGGAGTAGGTATTTGTTCATCTACCCACCCTCCTGGTGCTGGGCTGGCCCACAGGTGCAGAGACACCATCTGTAGTTGGGAACACATAGTCCAATGCGCACTAACAGATCACATCCCCTGTGGCGAAGGAAGGTCAGGATAAACCAGATGGGTCATTCTGCAGCTCCCTCAACCACTGAGAGACTGTCCTCACAGAGTCTGTGTGCCCAGCACTGTGTCGAGTGCTAGAGACACAGAAGTGATGAAGAAACAAATCCTGTTCTCTAGAAAGAGCTCGTGGATGTAGATGGACTTTCCAACTCTGACATGCCACAATTCTGCTCACCCTTGGCAAAGACCCCACAGGACAAGTGACTTCCAAAGAAGGAAGTTTGCAGGGACAGAATGTCCATTCTTGAGAAAGAGGTGATAGAGAAAAACAGACAGCCCTGAAGGGTTCCTCCTCCTTCCCTCAATCTGATCCCACCCTCTCCTCCCTGGAGAAAACACACAGTCAACAGCAAGGCCACACGTCTGTCAGCTGGGTGGACTGGGGGAGGGTTCAGCCTCTCAGAAGTCCTCGTCCTGCCCCATTTGCCTAGTGGAAAAACACTGGAAATCTGGTGGGAGGTGATTTGATTTTCTTGCCTGGTTGTGATGTAATTATGATGCTGTGAAGCACGGGGGCCAAGACACTCTCACTGGGAAACAGAAAGAGCCCTTTCATCTTCTTTGGTACCATTCTGCAAAGAGCCACCAACACCTGGTCCATTTTACAGAATGTTCTCCTTGTGATTTTCAGGACTAGGCTAAGAAATGAAAGGAAGAGGGCCTGAGAGGTAAGGGTGGAAGGAACTTGAACCGCCTGTGATGTGCATCACCTTCTGAAAGAGACCTTGGAAAAAGCCTCCAATACAGCTCCCTGGTAAATCTGAATGTCACAGATCAGTGCTTGAAAGGGAGGCCTTAGGAAGGCAGGGAGAAAAAAACAAATCTAAGCTTTTGGAAGTCTCTCAGAGTGGACAGATGATCAGAAATGAATCTGAACTGTCTCTGAAATGATTATATAAATCATCAAAAGAGATGATTATGCAAACGTATAATCTCCCATCACACAGAACAATGTCAGATCTGGAAGCAATCAGTAAATCCACCTCCTTAATGTATAGATCATCAGTGAACCCAGAGTCCAGAGAAGTGCTTGGGTGTGCTGGGAGCCCGGGGCCCACAGGGACCTGGCCTGTGATGGCACACGGTCAGGCTGCTGGCTGACTCAGGGACACGCATGGTCCAGGTCTGCTTCCGTCAGCACCGTCAGCTCAGATCCAGGAAGCAAACGACCAGCCAAAGCCTGCATGTCCCCCAGGGTCTCCCAGCTCACAAACACCCACCAGAATGTCCCGTGGTGCCCTCAGCCTCCTACCCAATTCACCCTCCCTAAATCTCACCCTCACCCCAGTCATCTGTGCTTTCACTCCCCTCCAATCTAACCTCTAGCATGCAGCAAAATGAAAGGAGGCCTCCCCATCCCCTGCAGGACAAGGAACAAAGACCTCTGCGTGGTTTCTAAGGGTCATGTCAGATCTTACCCTGTGCACCTGGGCACCCCAGACTGAACTCTCATAGTTCCTTGAAACCCCCTGGCTGCTGCCCATGCAGTTCCCTTTACCTAGGATGTCCTTTCTTCTTGGCCAATCCCTACTTGTCTTCCAATAAGTCATCTTTTCCTAATGCCTTCCCTGATCACCCCTGGTTGAGTTCAGCAGCCTCTCCATGCATTTACAGAGCCCACCATCACAATACTGATCCATCGGTTGCTTACGTGAATGGCTCCCCCATTGTACTACAAGCTCCATGATAGGGAAAACTTTTATTTCTGTCTCTTCAGATCCTGAAACACTGCTGCTGCTGCTGCTGCTAAGTTGCTTCAGTTGTGTCCGACTCTGTGCGACCCCATAGACGGCAACCCATCAGGCTTCCCCGTCCCTGGGATTCTCCAGGCAAGAACACTGGAGTGGGTTGCCATTTCCTTCTCCGATGCATGAAAGTGAAAGGTGAAAGTGAAGTCGCTCAGTCGTGTCCGACTCTGTGCGACCCCATGGACTGCAGCCCACCAGGCTCCTCCGTCCGTGGGATTTTCCAGGCAAAAGTACTGGAGTGGGGTGCCATTGCCTTCTCCGCCTGAAACACTGGCACACGATAAATGTCTGCAGTGAAATAATGAGTGACTGAATGCCTGAATGAATGAATGAGCGAAAGGAACCACCAGCACGAAGAGATGAGTTGAGTTGTGTTGCCCCAGTGGCCAACAAAGAAATCCAAAGGTAAGCTGAGTCATTTTAATTCTCCTGGAAAGTAAAAGGGCAGCTCAATCATAAAAATTAAATTAAAATTTTTGTCTTTAAAAAATGACGCTATACAGATTTGTCAGTTACTGTGAGGAAAGGTGGTAGGCTACAGGCAGACAGGGAGAGCATTAAAAGATGTCTCCTTCCTTGAAAAACAGAGTGTAGCACATACATTGACATCTACATTTAAATTGTAGCAGTATATCTACTCCCAGCCTTATTTTTTTGACAACAGTTTTATCAACATATAATTCACATACCATAGAATCCATCCATTTAAAGTACAAAATTCAGTGTTCCTTAGTATATTTACAGAGTTGTGCAGCTATCACCACAATCAATTTTAGACCATTTTCCTCATCACCTCAAAAAGAAACCAGGACCCTTTAGCTATCATTCCCACAAACCTCCCAAACCCAACCACCCCAGCCCTAAGCAATCACTTTGGCCTATTCTGGACCCATCATACAAATGGAAGCATATAATGTGTGCTCTTTTGTGACTGGTTTCTTTCATTAAGCATAATGTTTTCATTTCATCCACGTTGTAGCATGTGTCAACATCTCATTCCTTTTTGTGGCCAAATAATATTCCCCAGTAGGGAGGTACTACATTTTATTTATACATCATCTGTTGATGGACATTAGGGTTGCTTCCACCTCGTGCCTCTCATGAACAAGGCTGCTATGAGCTCTCATGGACAAGTTTTTGAGTGGACATATATTTTCAGTTTCTTGGGCACATATACAGGAGTAGAATGGCTGAGTTATACGGTAAATATATTTAAGTTTTTGAGGAACATCCAGGCTGTTTTCCAAAGTGATTGCACCACTTTATGTTCCCATCAGCAATGTGTGAGGGTTCCAATTTCTCCACATCCTTGCCAACACTTGTGATTGCCTGCTTTTTTATTAGAGCCATCTAGTAGGTGTGTAGTGGTATCTCACTGCGGTTCTGATTTCCATTTCCCTGTTGACTACTGATGTCAAGCACCTTCTCTTGTGCTTTTGACCACATGTACATCTCTCCTGCCTTTTTGCCAGGCTCAGCAAATACTCCGTGTAATGCACTTTTCCCAGGACCTCCTGCTGGATCTCCGGGTCCCTGTCTGAGGAATACTGATACAGCTCCAGCAGCCCCTCAATGGGAAGCACTCACTCAGCAGCACCTTTAGAGATGACTCTGGAGCTGACTTTGAAGTGACAAGGGTTCCACTCAATAGACGGGACTGTGAAGCCTAGTGTCTTCTAGAAACTTCCAGGAGGGGCTGGGCTAGGCGTGAAAGTTACAGAGATGAGTGAGGGTAGAACTTGCTTGCTTTCAAAAACTTTACAGTTGTGCTGAGGTCGCATCAAAGCCACAAGCAAAGAGCTTCAGGAGCAAAGGAAAAGGAAGACCCCAACTCAGGGATAATGCAGTGATCAGGGCATGCTTCATAGAAGTAGCTATGCCTGAGCTCAGCTTACAAAACAAGTAGTATTTCAACAGCTGGAGCCAGGGAGGGGCACGCCACACCGAGGACAGGCATGTGTAAAGCCTCGGAGGAGAAGGAGAACAGAGACAACAGGCGATCTGGAGGAAGTGGACTCAGGCCAGTACCTTTAAAACTCTAAACAGCTGCACTCAGACCCACACACAGCTCCCTGTGCATGCAGCTTCCAGGAAGGGCGCAGGGAGAGGAGGGAAACGGGTCTAAAAGAGCAGTTGAAGCAAGATCAAAAGGGGCCTTCACACCATACTGTATGTGGCTTTGTCCTGCAAGTCACAAGGAAGGAAGGCGGGCAGGGCCCAATGGGGGCAGGATCCCCAGGGGTCTGTGCAGCTCAGGACCTGCAAAGGCAATGCCAGTCAAGGTCTGCAGGCAGGAACACTCAGGCGCATCTCTCCAAGATGCCATCTGGCCCCCTCCCCTGTTGCCTGCTCTCAGAAATGAGTCACAGAAATGTCCTCTCTCATGTTGACCTGTTCCTCCTCCACTGCTGGGAGCAGCAGCCTCTCTCCTGGCACAAACATCCTACCTGCCAAAGCTCTGACCCCCATGTGGCTCAATCACCCCAGAATTAGAACCCAAACCAGTTGGAGAAGGTCTCTCCCACCCACTTCTCCACTCCTTTCGAAACACACATGGTCATGGCCCATGAAAGGGCCATGCAGGCCACTGCCAGCAAGACACGAGCTCTGGCTTGATCTCCCACTATGCAGGTGGGTTTTTCAGTCTTAGGTCCACATTCCCATCAGCACCTAGCAAGCAAGGGCAGGTTTTCACTTTGCAGCTAGCCATCCCGGAGCAAATTAGACATAAAACATTTGGCTTGCTCTCACATGGCTATTTCTGCCACTGCAGCAAAACACTCATCAGCAATCACGAAGAATGGCTTAGAATCAGCTGCAGCAGGAAAATGCATCTCCTGAAAGCCCCACTCTACTCGTACGACACTCTTCCCCACTCTCTTTCCTCCCCATGGTTCTACGTCAACGAGGTAGTGATGGTTCAAAATGAGAAGTGAGAATCTGCTTCTGAGAAGACTGTTCTCGGAGCCCGAGCTGGGCAGGGCTGGGTGGGCAGAGCAGCAGGTAGGTGACAAAATTCTACAGGAAGTGTTCTCAGGGGGCCGGCATAGCGGGCTAATTTCGCCGCACAGGATGCAATGCTACGATGTAGTAAAAAGAAGGCTAGGTTATGCTCAAAGCCAGGTGCTTCCATTTTCTAGTTTTGTGACCTTGGGTAGATTCTGTAAGATGGGGATACTGTCTCTCCTGGTCCTCCCTAAGGGGCTCAGTGAGTATATGTGGTGATAAAGTCAGGGCAAGTGGGCAGCACCTGAGAGGGCCAACAGGAAGATGGGGAAACCAGCCAGCCAAGACCTCAGTTCTGAAGAAGGACCCAACAGGGCTGAGGCAGCTGGAACTCAGACACGGGGCCCAAGGTGGGAACCTGGCTTTTGAGCTGGAGGCTACAGGCCAAAGGCCTGTCTGGTGCAGTTGTGGGGCCACATCTGCACCCTGAGCCAGTAGGACCAGTGTCAGAGGGGTCAGGGATGTGCTGGGAGGGCTGCACATGCTCATCACATGGCCCCCGGGCCAGCCCACAGCAAGCAGGTGAGCACAGATGCAAACACTAGAGGTTTTAAAAACTGGCTGCCTTCAACTTCCCTTCCCTCTTATGCAGCCCTGGGCTCCAATCCCTCTGCCTCAGCCCTCAACCCAGCCCGGCCCCTTCCCACCTCTCCCCTCACTCTGGCTGCTCTTGCTGCCGAAAATGGCCTTTCTATAGTCAGCCGCAGGACCTCTGCCCCACCTTCCAACTCCTCAACCTCACCACCCCCAAGGGCAGCTGGCCAACATCTGACCCCTTTCCCGGTCCTGCCTTGACAGTCCCCCAGATACCAGCGATCTACTTCATTCTTCTTTCAACTTTAAGGAACAGATATTAATCAAACAGGGCTTCCCAGGTGGCTCAGTGGTAAATAATCCACCTGCCAATGCAAGAGACACGGGTTCAATGCCTGCGGCTGCCGCTAAGTCCCTTCAGTCATGTCCGACTCTGTGCGACCCCATAGACGGCAGCCCACCAGGTTCCCCCATTCCTGGGATCCTCCAGGCAAGAATACTGGAGTGGGTTGCCATTTCCTTCTCCAATGCATGAAAGTGAAAAGTGAAAGTGAAGTCGCTCAGTTGTGTCTGACTCCTAGCGACCCCATGGACTGCAGCCTACCAGGCTCCTTTGTCCATGGGACTCTTATGTCCATGGACATAAGAGCCTGGTGGGCTACATTTAACAGGATCACAAAGAGTCAGACATGAACTGAATGACTGAACAATAGCAATTAATCGAACCACAGCCCAAAGGTGACCACACACTCCAGGGTCGGGGTGTCAGACCAAGCCCAGGCCTCAACCCTGGAGCCCCAGGGAAGGGGGCAACCTCCCCCATAGTTCAGCAAGGGGGCAGCTGTAAAACCTGGATGCCAGGCAGCTGATTCTTGGGGGCACACAGCCAGTGCCTGTCTCAACTCCTGTCTAAACAGACCCAATAGCACCAGACATGAGGCTTCCTTGTCATCCTCCCAGAAACACTGATCCCCTTGCAGGTGGCTAACATAATGAGTCATTTTCAGGAGAGTGTTCCTTCTATACAGGATGGACAGTCAAAAGGCCACCACCACCATGCCCCCACCCAGGGCCCATCAGTGCCAGCCCACACACACAGGAACAACGGCAGTGATTGAGGCAGTGCCAACCCCATTTACAGGCTATAACACCCTGGGCATGACCTTTGCCTTTCCTGGCCTCTATTCCCTCACCTGGAAAATAGAGACAGAAACAGTACTGACCTCAGGGAGCTGGGAAAATTAAACACCTAAGCATTTTGCACGGTGCCTGGCACATGAATTATTGCTATTACATAGTATCCTTCTGTTCACCATTAATTTAAACTGCAACAGAGGAAAGTGAAGTTTGGGAGGTATGAATGACATTGGTGTTCACTGGAGAGATGATGTATAGCCTTCCTGATGTACCAAATCAGTGCTGAAGAGCCAGAAAGTGACGCCACACTTCCATTCTTCCCTGACCTGGAGGTTTACAGCTGACACCACCACTCAGGAGATTCCGATGAAGCTGGAGGCTTCAAGTCTAATAATAAAATAATCTTTCAGAGATACAGCACTTGAAGGTTTCTGCAGATTTTCTAAAACCTCTGTGAGACACACAACATGACTCTCACTTTGCCACTGAAGAAAGTGAAGGAAGACAATTCAGTATGCTTGATTCCACACATAATCCTCTATCAAAACTGTATATTCTGACAAACTGGATTTTCTCATTTAACAAAAGCAAAAGCAGCTACCAAATCTTCCAGTTAACTGAGTTCTAGAAAAATAGAATCATATAGCATCTTTCCAGAAAGACCTTTTTGGGGTGGAGGTGATGGGCAGGTGTTCACACCAGCATGGTCTCTGGAGCCTGGTGGAACAAGGACGATGAAGACAAGGAATAAGGCAGACTAAGGAGCCTGAAATGGAGAGAGAGAGGCGGCTGAAGCTTGAAATGTACCTCCTGCCAAATGCAAAGGTGGCTGCCAGGCAGTGATGAGGAGTGGAACATGAACGTTTCCTGAATGACCCAGAGTCACAGCAGCTCCGTCTGCAGGTGGACAGCTTTGCCAGCTCTGTGGAGGGAGAGGAAGGGTGGGACCTTTCTCACAAAGTAGGAAGAAGAAATGTTGGTGCGTCCAATAGGCACCCTACAGTTTTATAAGGACTGCAAGCGAACACGTGACCACAGACCATCTGGAGAAACTGTCCTGTAAGAGATGGCATCTACCCAGCTCTGAAAGAATGTATTGGTCCAGAGAAAACCAGATTTTTCAGCCTCTCAAATGATAATGATCCATATTTTAATCACCTCTGCTGGAAGAACCACCACTAGGAGATGATCTGGTGTTTAAAGCCTCTTGGATACATTTTCCTGGTGAACAATCACCACATGTTGCACTGCATATTTGGTATGACTGCTTTACTTATTTACAAATACTCACAGAGCACTTATACCAGGCATTGTACTAGGCACTGGGCAAATATGAACTTGTTCAGTGCTCACAGCCCTACCCCTACCCACAAGGCAGGCACTGTTTTGCTGCTGATGCTCCCAGGCACAGTGAGGTCAAGCGGCCAGTTCAAGGTCACAGAGACAGCAAGTGGTAGAGCCAGGATTCAAACCCAGTCCAGCTTGTGCCCTTAACTTCTCCACTACGCTACCTTGTTAGCATCCCCTCAGGCCAGTTTTGAGAGGAAGAAAGTACCCCGGCTTCCCCAACCCAAGAGGCTGGGCCCTTCCGCTCTGCAAATGCTGGGATCCCCTGCCCCCAGGACCTCTTAGAAGGCCAGACACCCGGCCCTGAGAGTCAGGACAACAGCTCTGCACCAGAACCCGGTGTGTGTGTGTGTGTGTGTGAAGCTTAAGCTTTTCAAAACCTCTAGAGGCCGGATGTATACCAGAGACATCTAGGGGCTCAGTTTATTTTTATCCCAGTATAAAATTTAAGCTAATGTTTAGGTGATGACAGAGACAGTATGGTCTCAAAGCTGCTCAAGAGAAATCCCCCACAGCTGTGACTAATGCCCCATGGCCATGGGATCCAGCTGTCAGGAAGCTCCAGGGAGCAGAGGCCCTCGAGTATTTGCATGTAACCGACACACATCCTCCCTTATACTTTAAATCATCTCTAGATTACTTACGATACCAAACACAATGTAAATACTATGTAAATAGCCATAAAGTTCCAAAACGCAAACCTTGAACTTGCTGCATATGGCAACACAAAAGATGATTCAGAGGAAATGAGAGCGTCTCTGAATATCTGAAGGACTTCTGTGGGGACGAATACATACACACACCCACACACACACACACACACACACACAACACATACAAACACATCTTCTGCTGCTAAGTCACTTCAGTAGTGTCTGACTCTGTGCAACCCCATAGACAGCAGCCCACCAGGCTTCCCCGTCTCTGGGATTCTCCAGGCAAGAACACTGGAGTGGGTTGCCATTTCCTTCTCCAATGCAGGAAAGTGAAAAGTGAAAGTGAAGTCACTCAGTCGTGTCCAACTCTTTGCGACCCCATGGACTGCAGCTCATCAGGCTCCCCCCATCCATGGGATTCTCCAGGCAAGAGTACTGGAGTGGGGTGCCATCGCCTTCTCCAAACACATCTTCATGTGGCCCCAGAGCACAGAAGTGAGGACAAGAGATGGACACTACAGGGAAGCAGATTATTTTTATTTAATATACAGCAAAACATTCCTATGAATTTAGTCAACAATAAAATGATGAGCTGCTTTGGAAGTGGCAAATTCCCCATCATGGGAGGTAATCAAGCTGAGACCTAAGAAGTCAGGCATGCTCCACAGGGAAATTAAAAGATGCCCCCAAATGTTTCTTCTATGCCCGAGATTCTCTGATTATTTTAACAGAGTCTATAATTGTCTGTTTGAATCAGGAAAGTCACTTCAATTCATCCTTCTCGGTTTATAAAGGAGGAACCCAGGACAAATAGAGGGGAAATAACTTGACTCAAGCCACCCAAGACTTTCTCCATCCCTTCATCCAACAATCACTCAGTGGGATGAGGCAGGAGTGTTAAGCATGATAGAGAGTGTAAGAGCAACAAGAAGATAGGAAGGAAGGAGGGAAAGCACAGGTGGTTTCGATTTCCAAGAACCAATGCATGCTGAGCACCTCCACACCTGGGCTGGCTCAGCACACAGACCCCAGGGCCCAGGGCTCATGGGGAAGGCACTATAGCAGAAACAAGATGCTCTTGCAGTAAAGATCGGGATGGGATTTCTATAAGTTAATGGGTAGATACTGAAACTCATCAAAGACACCCACAGTTAATCTTTCCTATCATTTTAGATGGGTCGTGGATAAGAAATGGATGGATGGGGTCAGGAGAGGAAAGAAAGAAGAAAGGAAAATGCTCTAAAGCTCCCCATACAGTAAGAGAAATTTAATCCAAGTCAAGCTGCAGATTATCATGAAAATGAAGCTCAGGCCTTCTAATTATTAAAAACACTCCCTCTCTGGTATAAACACTGTGAGTGGCCTGACTGGACACAATTCACACTAAAACCTACACCACTGAGATTCCCCCAAAATGAAAAATCCCAAGAAACAGACTGAGAACAGCCATCCATAAGACTCTATAATTATACACTCATCACAGCACCCATCACCAGAGATCTCACTGTGCTGTGAGGAAAAATGATAAAACCATTTTTGCTGGAGGGATCTGTACAGGTTGGAGCAGAATTCCAGGCGGCTTTGCCAGATACAACTGTGGATAGAGGTGGGAGGGCAGTTTGCACGGGGTTCAAACACTAAGGAACTCTAATACGTTCTAACAGAAAGACAGTGATTGTCTTTAACATGCAAGTCAGTACAGTCTTTCCTGGGTATCTGTGAGGAGTTGGTGCCAGCTGGTACAAAATCTGTGGATGCTTAAGTTCTTCATAGAAACTGCAGTAGTATTTGCATATAACCGACATACATCCTCCCATATACTTTAAATCATCTCTAGATAACTAACAATATCAAACACGATGTAAATACTATGTAAATAGTTGTAAATACAATGCAAATAGTTGCCAGTTTGCGGCAAATTCAAGTTTTGCTTTTGGGAATTTCTGGGGGTTTTTTTGACCGGTGGTTGGCTGAATCATAGTTGTGGAACCTGGGGCTACATGTAGTTAGAGGGGCAGGGCAATTGTATATGCTGTAAATCCCAAAAAGGCTGGAGGTGCTGAGCGTGAGGCTGCAAAACCTCTCCAGATCCCCTGCCTCACAATTCACTAAATAGAGGGCAGGAGCCAAGAACCATCAACCTGGACCTCAAGCACAGAGCAGAGGGACCTGAGTTCTACTCCTGACCAAGTGACTGAGTGACCCTAGGCAAATCTAGTGTATGTTAGTCCCTCAATCATGTCCACCTCTTTGCAACCCCCTGGACTGAAGCCTGCCAGTTTCCTGTCTATGCGATTTTCCCAGCAAGAATACTGGAGTGGGTTGTCATTCCCTTCTTCAGGGGATCTTCCCAACCCAGGGATAGAACCCCGATCTCCCACATTACAGGCAGATTTCTTCACATAGTCCATCCCCAAATCAGTCTCTTTGCAAAACTGGCATAAACTCTCTGCCTTCCTACTTTGCTGAATTAGTATAAGGAGCAGATATGAAGCCAATCTGGAAACAGCTAAACCCTGCTCAAGACTAAAGGACTGCAGTGCCATTCCAACCACCTTGGCAGGCTCCAAGAAGCTGCAGTGGGAAGCTCACAGCACAACCTGAGTGATGGCACGTTTGTCTAAGGGCTGACACAAGAAAGGACCAAGCGGAGACCCAAGGCAGTAAAGAGCTTATTCTCTGCCTCTGAAACAAAAGTGGTGTCAGGTGGTCAGACCATCACGTGAGTCTGGATGTAGAAGACAGGGTCTCAAACTGAGACATGACCCCAGGGAACAAGTATGTAGAAGGAGGTGGATAGACTTCAAGTTGGTCAAGTCCCATAAGCTCAGGCTTTGCTTCACGGTTATGCCCATGAATCACAGAGACCACGCTTGCCATCTGCCATCTTGCCTCCTTTAGGGGCACCAGGGTCAACTGGCATGCAGGGATAAGCACACAACAAGGAGAAGCTTGAAATGCTTTAATACTGGTACCTCAAAAACCCTTGACATTGTATGCTGTGAGCTATTTTCAGTCTGAAATTTTTTTTTTTTTTTTATCAAGAATCTCTTTTATTGATTATCAGAAACATTACAAACATCTAGTATGAACAAATTGTAACATGATAGTGTTTAGTTTGAACAATTAATACATTTCAGATATAATATTATACATATTTCAATGCTATTCTCCCCAATCATCTCACCCTCTCCTGGTCCCAGAGTCCAAAAGTCTGGTCTATACATCAGTGTCTCTTTTGTTGTCTCGTAAATAGGGTTATTTTTTACCATCTTTCTAAATTCCATATATATGCGTTAGTATACTGTATTTGTGTTTTTGTTTCTGGCTTACTTCACTCTGTATAATAGGCTCCAGTTCCATCCACCTCCTTAGAACTGATTCAAATGTATTCTTTTTAATGGCTGAGTAATATTCCATTGTGTATATGTACCACAGCTTGCTTATCCATTCATCTGTGGATGGACATCTAGGTTGCTTCCACGTTCTGGCTATTGCAAACAGTGCTGCTATGAACATTGGGGTACAGGTGTCTCTTTCAATTCTGGTTTTCTCAGTGTATATGCCCAGCAGTGGGATTGCTGGATCATAAGGCAGTTCTATTCGCAGTTTTTTGAGGAATCTCCATACTGTTCTCCAAAGTGGCTGTACTAGTTTGCATTCCCACCAACAGTGCAAGAGGGTTCCCTTCTCTCCGCACCCTCTCCAGCATTTATTGCTTGTGGACTTTTGGATAGCAGCCATACTGATTGGCGTGAAATGGTATCTCATAGTGGTTTTGATTTGCATTTCTCTGATAATGAGTGATATTGAGCATCTTTTCATGTGTTTGTTAGCCATCTGTATGTCTTCTTTGGAGAAATGTCTATTGAGTTCTTTGGCCCATTTTTTGATTGGGTCATTTATTTTTCTGGAATTGAGCTGTAGAAGTTGCTTGTATATTTTTGAGATTAGTTGTTTGTCAGTTGCTTCATTTGCTATTATTTTCTCCCATTCTGAAGGCTGTCTTTTCACCTTGCTTATAGTTTCCTTTGTTGTGCAAAAGCTTTTTAAGTTTGATTAGGTCCCATTTGTTCATTTTTGATTTTATTTCCAATATTCTGGGAGGTGGGTCATAGAGGATCCTGCTGTGATGTAAGTCAGAGAGTGTTTTTTTTTTTTTTTTTTTTTGATCAAGAATCTCTTTTATTGATTATCAGAAACATTACAAACATCTAGTATGAACAAATTGTAACATGATAGTGTTTAGTTTGAACAATTAATACATTTCAGATATAATATTATACATATTTCAATGCTATTCTCCCCAATCATCTCACCCTCTCCCGGTCCCAGAGTCCAAAAGTCTGGTCTATACATCAGTGTCTCTTTTGTTGTCTCGTAAATAGGGTTATTTTTTACCATCTTTCTAAATTCCATATATATGCGTTAGTATACTGTATTTGTGTTTTTGTTTCTGGCTTACTTCACTCTGTATAATAGGCTCCAGTTCCATCCACCTCCTTAGAACTGATTCAAATGTATTCTTTTTAATGGCTGAGTAATACTCCATTGTGTATATGTACCACAGCTTGCTTATCCATTCATCTGTGGATGGACATCTAGGTTGCTTCCACGTTCTGGCTATTGCAAACAGTGCTGCTATGAACATTGGGGTACAGGTGTCTCTTTCAATTCTGGTTTTCTCAGTGTATATGCCCAGCAGTGGGATTGCTGGATCATAAGGCAGTTCTATTCGCAGTTTTTTGAGGAATCTCCATACTGTTCTCCAAAGTGGCTGTACTAGTTTGCATTCCCACCAACAGTGCAAGAGGGTTCCCTTCTCTCCGCACCCTCTCCAGCATTTATTGCTTGTAGACTTTTGGATAGCAGCCATTCTGATTGGCGTGAAATGGTATCTCATAGTGGTTTTGATTTGCATTTCTCTGATAATGAGTGATGTTGAGCATCTTTTCATGTGTTTGTTAGCCATCTGTATGTCTTCTTTGGAGAAATGTCTACCTAGATCTTTGAACCATTTTTTGATTGGGTCATTTATTTTTCTGGAATAGAGCTGTAGAAGTTGCTTGTATATTTTTGAGATTAGTTGTTTGTCAGTTGCTTCATTTGCTATTATTTTCTCCCATTCTGAAGGCTGTCTTTTCACCTTGCTTATAGTTTCCTTTGTTGTGCAAAAGCTTTTTAAGTTTGATTAGGTCCCATTTGTTCATTTTTGATCTTATTTCCAATATTCTGGGAGGTGGGTCATAGAGGATCCTGCTGTGATGTAAGTCAGAGAGTGTTTTGCCTATGTTTTCCTCTAGGAGTTTTATGGTTTCTGGTCTTACATTTAGCTCTTTAATCCATTTTGAGTTTATTTTTGTGTATGGTGTTAGAAAGTGTTCTAGTTTCATTCATATGGAGGGGTCTTGTTTTTGTATCCATTCAGCCAGTCTCTGTCTTTTGGTTGGGGCATTCAACCCATTTACATTTAAGGTAATTAATGATAAATATGATCCCGTTGCCATTTACTTTGTTGTTTTGGGTTTGAATTTATATATCCTTTTTGTGTTTCCTGTCTAGAGAATGTCCTTTAGTATTTGTTGGAGAGCTGGTTTGGTGGTGCTGAATTCTCTCAGCTTTTGCTTGTCTGTAAAGGTTTTGATTTCTCCTTCATATTTGAATGAGATCCTTGCTGGGTACAATAATCTGGGCTGTAGGTTCTTTTCTTTCATCACTTTAAGTATGTCTTGCCATTCCCTCCTGGCTTGGAGAGTTTCTATTGAAAGATCAGCTGTTATCCTTATGGGAATTCCCTTGTGTGTTATTTGTTGTTTTTCCCTTGCTGCTTTTAATATTTGTTCTTTGTGTTTGATCTTTGTTAATTTAATTAATATGTGTCTTGGGGTGTTTCGTCTTGGGTTTATCCTGTTTGGGACTCTCTGGGTTTCTTGGACTTGAGTGATTATTTCCTTCCCCATTTTAGGGAAGTTTTCAACTATTATCTCCTCTAGTATCTTCTCATGGTCTTTCTTTTTGTCTTCTTCTTCTGGGACTCCTATGATTCTAATATTGTAACGTTTAATATTGTCCTGGAGGTCTCTGAGATTGTCCTCATTTCTTTTAATTCGTTTTTCTTTTTTCTCCTCTGATTCCTTTAATTCTGCCATTCTATCTTCTAATTCGCTAATTCTATCTTCTGCCTCTGTTATTCTACTATTTGTTGCCTCCAGAGTGTTTTGGATCTCATTTATTGCATTATTCATTATATGTTGATTCTTTTTTATTTCTTCTAGGTCCTTGTTAAATCTTTCTTGCATCTTCTCAATGCTTTTTTCCAGACTATTTATCCATGATTCCATTTTGCTTTCCAGATTTTGGATTAATTTCACGATCATTATTTGGAATTCTTTATCAGGTAGGTTCGCTATTTCTTCCTCTTTTGTTTGGTTTGGTGGGCTTTTATCCTGTTCCTTTACCTGCTGGGAATTCTTCTGTCTTTTCATCTTGTTTAAATTGCTAAGTTTGGGGCGTCTTTACTGTATTCTGGTAGTCTGTGGAGTTCTCTTTATTGTGGCGTTTCTGCACTATATGTGGGTTTGTACCGGTGGCTTGTCGAGGTTTCTTGTTTATGGAAGCTTGTATCGGTGTTCTGGTGGGTGGAGCTGGATTTCTTTTCTCTGGGGTGCAGTGGAGTGTCTAGTAGTGAGTTATGAGATGTCTATGCTTTTGGGGTCGCTTTGTGTAGCCTGTGTATTGGAGCTCAGGCTGTGTTCTTGTTTTTCTGGAGAATTTGCTTGGTATGTCTTGTTGTGGAACTTGCTGGTCTTTGTGTGATGCTTGGTTTCAGAGTAGGTATGGAGGCTTTTAATGAGCTCCTGTCAATTAGTGTTTCGTGGGATCAGGGTATGGACTTAAGCCTCCTGGTTCCAGTTATTGGTCTTATTTTTACAGTAGTCTCAAAAACTTCTTCTTCTATAATGCATTCCACAACTGGACTGCTCAGAGATGTTCACGGAATTATACATAGAAGGAAAAAGGGAGGAAGGAGACAGAGGTGGTCAGGAGGATAAAAGGAGGGAGTGTGAAGGAGAGAGACAGATCTAGTCAGTAATCATTAAAGAAAAGAAAAAAGGAAAGGAAAAAAGCAAAGGACAAAAAGGAAAAAGGAAAAAAAAAAAAAAAAAAACAGGGTCGCAAAAGTTATATCTAAATGTGGAGATTAAAGAAGTACTAGAGGATAAAAAAAATAATAATAATAAAAAAATAAAAGAAACAAAACAAACAACAACAAAAAAAAATTAAAAGGGAAAAAAAATTTTTGTTTTCCTTTTTCCAATTAAAAAATAATAAAAATTTAAAAAATATATATATATTAAAAAAAGAAAAGAAAAAAAAAAGGAAATAATGATGGGAAAAATAGTAACAATATATATAAGAGTTTCTCTATTATTGTTGTGGGTTCAGTTCATTTTCAGCTAGTTCCTTGTTCCGGCTTAAATTTCTCAAGATCTATAGGCCCCTTTCTCTGTGGTTGTTCTGTATAGTTCTTTGTTCTGTGCACGGTTCGGCGGTGTTCTGGGCCAAGGCCCGCCACTCGTGTGGTCGGCGCTGCACAATCTGGATTGCCGGCCCAAACTACTCCAGTTAGGCAGCACTCCAGACAATCAGGCGAACGAAGTCTGCGCTGAGGCCCGCAGAGGGGGAGGGGTCGGCGACGGGAATGGCGGGCGGGCGGGTGGGGGGAGGGGGATGGGGTGGCCCTCGTGGGAGCCGCCGGCACAGCGGGCGGGGGCACGCCTGCGCGGGAGTGGCCGGCGGGGGAGCGTCCAGTGGGGGAGAGTCCCGCGGGGGAGCGTCCCTCTGGGGAGCGCCGGCAGCGGAGCGTCCCGCGTGGGAACGGCCAAGGCGTCTCCCTGCCCAGCCCCGGCTCCCCAATGGCAGATGCGGGCGTTTGCAGCGGTGCTTTTCCGCTGCGGAAGTTACCGCAGGGCCCGCAGTCTGTGGGTTCTAATTGCTCAACTGTTCTCCTCCCTGTTATGATAGTCTCCGTGTTTCCCAGGTTCGGCGCAGATTCCGCAGGGAGAGTGTTTCCTGGTGTTTGGAAACTTCTCTTTTTGAGACTCCCTTCCCCGGACAGAGGT
The DNA here is from genome assembly GCA_935064755.1 of Tragelaphus eurycerus. NCBI lineage: Eukaryota > Metazoa > Chordata > Mammalia > Artiodactyla > Bovidae > Tragelaphus > Tragelaphus eurycerus. Next base: position 25,021,246 of record CAKXYN010000018.1, on the reverse strand, counting down.
CCGCCCCTCCCTCTTTGTCTCTCTCTGGCTTCTATATTCTTTCCTACCTCCTTTAGAAGGCAGTGAGTTGCTTTTCTGGGTGTCCGACGTCCTCCGCCAGCACTCCGAAGCTGTTTGTGGTATTTACTCGGCGCCCAGATGTCCCATTGATGAATTTGTGGAGGAGAAAGCGTATTCCCCGTCCTAATCCTTCGCCATCTTAACCGGAAGTCAGTCTGAAATTTTCAAAACAGATGGCTACTCACAGTCAGCTCCAACCTGGCCAGTTTCTGCCCCTTTGCCATTGGGCTTTCCACACTAGTCTTCTGGCCCAAGGACAAGAAAAGTAAAGTCAGGTTTTTCATTCTGGCCAAGGGCATGCAACTGGCCTGGAACCTCAAAGGCTGTGAAGAGAAAAGGGCCAGTGGCAGCTTCGTGTCAGGCAGGATGCAGTCTCTTCCTGCACGGCCTGCTGCCCTTCCAAGCCCGGACAAAGTCCTTCTGGCTTCAAAAGGTGGCCCCACCTCCTACCCTCAGCAGCCCCTCTGAGTTCTGGGGGCACTGTTGACTACTGACTAGCACCAGGGAAAGGCGTGGATCGTGTAGGACGGGGTCGGGGAAGAGGGGAAAGCAAGTCGTTCACGGAGTGCCTCTGCACCTGGAGTTGTGTGATGTATATATGACATCACTTCATTCTAAACGGTTCACTGAGCACCCACAGCACTAGGCCAGTGATGCTTTTATCCGCATTGCCACAGCTGAATCACATAGTTCAAATATGCCATGGTGCAGGAAGCAGAAATCACTTTATAAGAAATAAGTCTGGCATATCCCCATTTCACAGATGAGGAAACCGAGGCTTTAAAAGGTTTTAATATATTATGCAAAGTTTCATAAGTAGTGAGTGGTAGACCCAGCAGTCTACCCAGCTCTGTCTAACTTTGAGGTCAGATAATTTCCCAACATTCTTATCTATGTTCACAATGCAATGCTGCTAAGTCACTTCAGTTGTGTCCAACTCTGTGACCCCATAGACGGCAGCCCACCAGGCTCCCCCATCCCTGGGATTCTCCAGGCAAGAACACTGGAGTGGGTTGCCATTTCCTTCTCCAATGCATGAAAGTGAAAAGTCAAAGGGAAGTCACTCAGTCGTGTCTGACTCTTCGCGACCCCATGGACTGCAGCCTACCAGGCTCCTCTGTCCATGGGATTTGCCAGGCAAGAGTACTGGAGTGGGGTGCCATTGCCTTCTCCGTCACAATGCAATGAGAGTATGTATATTCCCAGAAAATCAAGTGATTTGGTTTTATCTCTATGGCTAAAATTCAGTCCCCTTGACTTCTTTCTTGATCATTCACGCCATTATTTGAAAACAATAACCAAGTCTTAAAACACCAGGTTGTTCTCAGAGAACCAGAGTTGGATAATGGCTCGAGGCCTGGTTTCAGTTCAAGGCTTCCCAACTGTACTTGTGAGACTGGGAGAGAGGATGGTAATGTTTTTGTTAATGTTTTATCAGCCAAGTGCCCTGTCCTCAGAGTTCACAGCCTTGTCAGGGGACACACACACAGGAAGCATCTGGCCGCCGAGTTACGAGCTGTTGCTCATAACTCAGGGCAGCTAGTGCTGAGGAGTGGGAGTTACAGCCGGGACCAAGGAGGCCCTCAGGGGCTCTCTGGAAATGGGGGCCTCAAAGGATAAGCAGGGCAAACAGAAGAGTAGGATGGAGGGAGAGCATGCTAGGCTGAGGGAACAGCATCCCCAAAGGTCACATGTGAGGTGGGCGCCTGTCTGGGAGACAGTGGGGGTCAGGGGTCCTGTGCAAAAGGTACAGGGAACAGGTGGAGGGGGCAGGGGGAGAAGAGAAGGTCCCTGGGAGGCCGGCTAAGGAGTTTGGACTTTAGAATTAGCACAGCACCTAGCATACAGCAGGAGTTCAAGAGAGTTTGCGAGAGTGAAGTCATCGATGGGTTACCTAGGGACCATGGAGGACAGGGATGGGATAGGCTGCCCTTGGCTGCAGAACACGCAGCTGTTGGTGAGTAAAAGACTGTCCAGGGTGAAATGAAACTGAAAGTCAAGTGGACAGTCTGGCTAAGGAGCTTCTAATAGGCAGAGAGTGGTGTGAAGCAAAGCAAAGGGGACCAGGGCCTTCAGAGCAGCAGGAAGGAAGCAAGGAAGGAAGGAAGCAACCTCTGAATTATGAGAATGTAACCACAGAACATTTTCCAGGGTGCTCAGCCCCTCAGAGGCAGTGGGGGCCAGCCGTCCACGCTGTACTCTCTTGAGGGTGGGGCCTGTGGCTTGCCCACTGAGCCTGGTATGGGGCAGGCCCTCAACCAATACCTGTGGAATCCTTCAGAGCTAAACTGTTATCACCAGGTTAGCATGTATAAGCTCAGATATCCAGGGATAACAGGACAAGAGCCACCTCCTAAAAATACACCAAGACAGAAATGCCCAGCTTGTTTTAATTGCCTAAGGTAATCCTGGGTGACTCCAGGGCCAGGCCTGTGAAATACACAGAGTCTGAGTTTCCATCCATCCCCAGCTCCCAGAGTTTGCCTTCAACTACAGCCCGGCCTGTTTCTCCCAGACCAGGACCCTCTCAGCTTCTGCTGATCCTGCTCCAGACAGAATATCAGCCCACCCAGGAGAAAGAAGGTGGCATTTCCTGAGCCCTCCACCCTCATCTCAGGAGACAAGCCCCGTGACCCCCACCTTGAGGCCCTCTGGAGTGCACAGAAGCTCAAGGGCAGCCTTTTCCAGTCATAGGCTGAAAGGGAGCAGCCCTGGTGAAATTCTGATATGCAACGAGCATGCACGAAAAGCAGTTCTTGTGAATTTTCAAGACTAGCCAAAAATCAATGGTGAAAACAAAGCATCTACACTTTTCAGAGGCAGTCACCTCACCTTCATACTTCTCTTTTGATTCCTTCCACATGGAATTATGGCCAAATCCCAGTGGACAGAGGAGCCTGGTGGGCCTCAGTTCATGGGATTGCAAAGGTCAGACATGACCTAGCAACTAAACCACCACTACCACCTCCACATCCAGTGGTCAGTTCTCAAGTCAGTGACTACATGGTTTGAGCCCACCCAACAGAGACGCCCAATCCCCCCATTCAACCGTAAGCCAACGAGCTCTCACATTGACACAGATAGCCAGGAACAGCAGGGGGGGGGGGTGGGGGGCGGCGGGGCAGGCCTGGTAAGATGCATTCAGAGGGAAGAGCTGCCTTCACCCTGCACCTTGGAAGTCCAGTCAAAAGCCAAATTCTGGACCCAAGAACTGCCCAATATCCCCTTCCTGGTCCTAACAGATGATGAATCCCCATGCAATGCCAAGCTCAGCAGTATTTCTGACCCCGAATACCTCAGTCTCTCACAGCTTCCTTCCCCTGCCTCATCCACGACCCAGCCTTTGTCCTTCCATCCTTCCCTGCCCTGCTGCCTTGAGCTGAGGGTGATTACACACCCTTGGGTGGCCCAGGACAGGTCTGGTTCACCCTTGTGGTCCTGGCATGATTATTAACAGCATCCTCTCTTCACTCTCTAAGTGTTCCAGTTTAAACAATAATTTAATGGTAAAGTTAAATGGTCACCCCACCCACACCGCACTTCCTCCAGGACTATTTCTCACGATGTTTATCTTTAATTACAACAGGCGGCCAGATCTAGAAAGTGGAGACTAATCCAGGCTCCATCCAGCTTCCTCTCCTTCTTCCCTTTAAATCTGACCACCCACCATCTTGTTGTGGAAGAACTTATTTAAGCTAGCAAAGACACCAGCAGGCATTCTACAGACAGCCACAGGATTCAGGTGTACCCAAGCTTGTCTCTGAGGTTTCTGTTCAGTTCAGTTGCTCAGTCGTGTCCGACTCTTTGCGACCCCATGAATCGCAGCATGCCAGGCCTCCCTGTCCATCACCAACTCCCAGAGTCCACCCAAATCCATGTCCATCGAGTCGGTGATGCCATCCAGCCATCTCATCTTCTGTCATCCCCTTCTCCTCCTGCCTTCAATCTTTCCCAGCATCAGGGTCTTTTCAAATGAGTCAGCTCTTTGCATTAGGTGGCCAAAGTACTGGAGTTTCAGCTTCAGCATCAGTCCTTCCAATGAACACCCAGGACTGATCTTTAGAATGGACTGGTTGGATCTCCCTGCAGTCCAAGGGACTCTCAAGTGTCTTCTCCAACACCACAGTTCAAAAGCATCAATTCTTCAGTGCTGAGCTTTCTTTATAGTCCAACTCTCACATCCATACATGACCACTGGAAAAACCATAGCCTTGACTAGACGGAACTTGGTTGGCAAAGTAATGTCTGTTTTTTAATCTGTTGTCTAGGTTGGGCATAACTTTCCTTCCAAAGAGTAAACATCTTTAAATTTCATGGCTGCAATCACCATCTGTTTCTGTTAGTCAACTGAAAAAGGAGGACATCTAAATAGTTGTACAGAAGGGGAAACCAATCTATTGTCCAGGAAAAATAGGACTATTTGACTTCAGATGGGCCATCAGGGAGGCACTCTGCATGTGTTGACAGCATCCCAACATCCTCACTCCTATGCCTGTGCAGACAGCAAGGCCTGGGACTGGGGTGTCCACGGGCCAGGACGTCCCTGGCTTGTTCATGAGGTAGCACTGAACAGGCAGGATGGTGGATGGAAGCAGTGAACGTATAGCTGCCACATGACTCCATGCGTCTCCCCCTTCCCTCTTGCCTTGGGCTTCTCTCCTCCTTTCCTCCCCATCTAGACCTTTAATTTCTTAAAAGCACCTTCAGACACAGAGAGGAATTCAAAGATTTTTCTCATACACATTAAATTTGTTGCCCACTCTGATAAATGGAAGTCTGGGAATCTTTTTATTTTCTTCCCAAATTAGATTTCTGGACAAGAATTATGCTTGGCCCTGGCATTTTATGATTACATAAGTGTGAGGTTAGTTAGAAAATCATTTGATGGAATTTTGAATTACCAACAAAAATCAATTATTTCAGGTAAAGACAGAAAACATTTGAGAAAAAGTCTGAGCACCCAAAAACTGTCTGCATCCAAGGATCAGCCGATAACCAAAACCTTGGGAAGGTCCAGGCTGACAAAAAAAGGCATTCAGTCAGTTTTTTGCCTCAGTGAACTTTCAGACCCAAAGTCTCAGACTGGGAGTTCTTGAGCTGAATGTGGTGTACCATTTGGAGTTTTTGGGCCAGCAGACTTGATTACCACTATTTTAAAATCAGGAACTCTTACATTAACAACACAGATTTATGGCTTTTCTTGGGGAAAAAAATTCAAACACCTGGCAACACTGGGCTCATATTCATGCAAAATAAACAAGATCATCAAAAACACCAGTTAAAAACCAGGGCATAGATGGGTGTTCCATCAACTGTTCTCCATCCTTTTGAGCCACAATCCATTTTTAAACCTTCAAAAGCTTGTATTACTTCCTCAAGGCATTTACCTGAAATTACACTGCTACAGGCTAGATCCTGAGTTCCTGAATCACAAATGATTCTTGTGCCTGTTACAAGATGTTACATTAACTAGATGATCCTCTTTGCTTTTGAGAGCCTAACCAGACGTTCTCTCGTTTTAAAATAAAAACCACTCAGTATCTGATTCCAAATGTGACATGGCGCGTGGACTGGAGACTGAGGCTCCTCCGCTCTGTCCACGTAGGTGGCTGCTGGGCGCCTATTCCCGCAGCTGATCCAGGTATTCCATTTACCCACATCTCTCTCCCAGGTCGTGGCTGCCTGTTTCAGTCTCCTCTGCACCAACAAGGCCTCAAAGGTTCTCTATACTCCTTTCATACAAAATATATTGCTTGATCATCTGTATCAGGAGTCCCCAAATTCTGGGATGATGAGCTGAGGTGGGGCTGATGTAATAATAATAGAAGTAAAGTGCACAATAAATGTGATACATTTGAATCATCCTCAAACCACCTCCTCCACCCCCAGTCCATGGGAAAACTGTCTTTCACAAAACTGGTCCCTGGTGCCAAAAAGGCTGGGGACCACTGTTCTGTATGATGCCTTTAACTTCTGAAAGCAGTTGAGAAGATGTGAGGTGTGAGTAGAGATGGCCTGAAGGACCAAGATCACACCGTGCTCTTCCCAAACTCTGATGACATCTTGGCAGGAAGGAAGAGGCGGAAGAAATGCAGAAGCTTCCCCTCTGCTCCAGCTCCAGTCATTCTTTCTAAAAACAAAATATGATTCCCCTTTACACTTTTACCATGCTTAGACACTATCTTCCATGTTGAGAGCTGAATACCAGTGAACGATAGTCACATTATTAGGAACATGAAAATCTCATTCACTGCTGAGCCAAGTTAGAACACTAGAATTATATTCCTTTCTTTACAGTTCCAAGTTCATGATTCTTGGATCCAATGAGATAAGATGGTCCTAGCAGTTAGGGAAAGGGTTTCCCTTGCTTATACCCTCTGCAGACCCTGGGCTTCATTTATTAAGGGAGACAGGGTTTCCTTACAGGGCCAAGGGGGATCAAGGGGAACCAGAGAAGCAGCCTAATGGACTGGCACTGACTCCACACTTTGATAGTAATGAAGCCCCACGAGCAGCTCCCTGACCTCACATTTCTGAAGCCCATCTGGACAGCAAGCCTCATAATGAGTGTTCACTATAGAGGCATGGACAGGTAGATTATTATATGGGAAGCAATTCTGGTTCCTTGCTTCTCCTTTTACAAACAGTGATAGAAAAATCTTGAAGACAGGAATGCTGGAGATGGCTAGGTCCCTGGGTCAAAGTGCTCCTATGGGCAGCTCCTGGATGTGGGGGGGTCAATTCTGCCCCCTCCAAACAAAAGATCATAGGAATGCTCTACGATTAACAGTTAATGGCCCATAGTCACCCAATACAAGGGTAGGAGCTAAGGGGTTCATTCTAAACTTTGGTCCTGGTGAAATGCCTGATATTTCTGCAGTATCAATTCTGCAGTCAACCTCAAGGCAGAGGGCCTCAGGGCTGACTATCCATTTCAACCACCTGCAGAAATGCAGTCATGTGGCTGAAATGTGTGCCCAAGGTGGCTGTGAAGCCATACTGAAATTCCCCTCACGTGGAGCCAGTCATGCCTAACTCAGCCCTTTTCACACACTGTTTGTCACAGAAGGTCCCTCTTGTACATGTGTCACCATGAATCAGCTATGCTATTTTGCCTTTTTTCCCTAGGAAGAGCTTACAGATAAGTCTTTTTTTTGCTGCCTAGATTACAAAGGAGGATTTCTCAAGAAGATGTTTATCTGGCAAAAGAAACAAGTAGTAATGCAAAGAAGGACAGTCCTCCCAGCCTGTCATCCTTTGCTGGGCTTCTTGCCAACCAGGGCCCCCAGAGAAGCCATCCAGGGTGGTGGTCCTGCCAATGAGGCTGCCAGCTTCTGGAGCACAGGGTCGAGTTTCTCTCCTGCTCAGCCAGGCCCATGGCCATAGCCTGCCAGGGAGTTTTCCATCTGTGAACAGGGCCAGGTCCATCTAAGCATGCTTCCTGGAGGCTATACCTGCACAGCAAACCCCAGTGCCCTCCCAAGAAACCTTTCAGAGGAAAGACAGAAACATCACACACATACACACACACGCCTTAGAATTCTGACAGCAGACTGTTAAACTGAGGATGACATGAGTGCAGAGTAAAGTTCCCAGTCCCTACAGTAAAGCTTCTTTGTGGCTCATCCAAGGGAAACCTCGAGTTTGTATTTTGGGTGTTTGAGTCTTTACTGAATTCCAACCGCCCATCTCCCTCACATTATAATCTCCTTGAAAGCAGGAACCATGTTATCTACCTCATAATTCCTCAAAGCTCCTAATCTTGTGGTTCACACATGATGAACCCAATAAAAACTGAGAATAACAATGCCACGGAGCGTCTCTAAAAAGAAAATAAAAGCGATTTCTATAAAAACACCAGCGATGGGCTGGCCTATGGACTCTTACTTAAGAACTGGTTAACACATTGTTGAGGAAGTCCCCTCTTATTAAACAATGTCTTGTATTCAGTGAAAATCTACTGTGTGCCAGGTACCTGGACTGCACCCTCCAAAGTGAGCATGCAAGCTGGCCCCGCCCATCTGCCCTTTCATTTCCTCACTCATTCCTCCCATGACATGTGCGTCAGGCCCTGTGCCATGGATCTGACTGATTCAGTAGTGCCAGAGGACTCATACTGCCCAGGGTGACATAAGAGCTGATATGAGTTGTGTTTTCAGAGAAGGGAAGTCCCTCACATGGTCCCCACCAGGACCTCATCTCAGCCTGGGTGCTCAGCCTTCAGGAGCCTCCCTGACTCCATGACCTTCAGATGACATTGGATATTCACAACTTCCCCAGGGGGCACAACCATCAGAGAAGAAATAATTACATTAACAGTAATACAGTTCCACTCGGGTTTTCTGTATGCAGCTTTTTCCTTTTAAAATACATTTTCCCGATGTGGCCATTAAAAATAATAATCTTGTAATATTTTTATCTCTACCACAGAGCAGGTATTCTTCTCTCCTTTTATTAGTGACTCCTGAAGGGGCTACATCACTGCTGCTGCCGGGTTACACCGGCTTTGCAAAAGCAGTCAATCTTGTCTTCTAACGCCCAGGGATGAAGGAATACAGGGCTTCTTCATCAGCCACTATTTTAAAAGCTGGCAGGCTTTTCTCTCTGTACTCAGATTTAACTCTAATAGAAACGGACAGGTTCAATCTTGGTTAATTTTTAAAAAAAAACACAAGAACAAGAGCCAAGAAATTCATCCTCAGGTGTCAGCAGAAAGACGAAAATCTACTCTCTTTCATCTGCAAGTCGTAGCTTACTCATCCTGAAATGACGGTGGTGGCAGAGTTACCTTATAACGCGGCGTTTCATGCCCGGTGAACAATGGGCTGGATTTATATGGGCTGTAAAACCTTCCAGACAAGACCGCCACATTAACATCCTGACATAAGACAATCTGGAGAGGCACGGAAAATGTCACTCAGCTAGAAGTCAGAGCTGTGTCTGTCTGTTTTCCTCCCTCATATAAACTGATTTCAGGATGAGGAACTTGAAAACAAAATGACACCGTGAGTTCACACAACCTCTCAGCTCCAAATCCAGAAACAAGCACATGGAATTCTTTTTTTTTTTAAATGATAAATTTAAAATGATATTTACCAATGAAATGGTGTGCTGACTGGGTTTTCTTGAAAATAATGGGGGTGCCTGGGAAGGGGCAGTAAGAGAAGATAGATAGGGATAAAGATGAAGTAAGATTGGCTCAGGGTTGATAATTACTAAAACTCCATGAATATTATAATACTAAAGCACCTAGAGTACTACATGATTCTGTCTACCTTTGTCTAAGTTAGAAGCTTTCCATGATAAAACATAAAAAAATACATATTGGGAGACTAGCAATGTCTAATACAGGAATACTGAGTTAGGGATAAGGATGGCCAAGACACACTGTTTAGTGAATAAAGAAAGATGCACAAGGGTATATAAAGTATGAGTCCACTTACATACACACCACTGATAAATCTGTAGAAAATTTCTGGAAAAATAATCATCTTTGTATACTGCTTGAATTTTTAATGAAAATGTATTACTCATATTTTTTTAAATTCAAGGAATGCAGCAGAGGAAGGAAAATAGTAGGGGTGAAAAATGAGACAAACATCTCCATGGATAAGAAACCACTGGAACCAAGGGCTGGCGTCCAGAAGCAGGTAGTGGTCAGAGGTTCACTCTCAGTGGGGCACTGAAATGCTCGCCAGGCCCCACCGAGGCAGGCTCTCGGTGCGAAACAGGGGACAGGTGCCAGCCCCAGCGGTCTATCCTCCTCGAGTCCCCCGCTCTTCCTCCTCTGCTATGATCTTCTGCACACAAACCTTCAGCCTCTTTGAGTTCCTGGTTTCTGACAGAGGCACGTTAACATTTCACTCCATTATTGTGGACTCACTGTTTTCTCCTGGTAATACTATCCGTTTCTGTTTTGCAAATACCTTATATTGCTTCTCATTTCATAGTTCATCAGGCACTCTATCTATCAGATCTAGGCCCTTAAATCTATTTCTCACTTCCACTGTATAATCATAAGGGATTTGATTTAGGTCATACCTGAATGGTCTAGTGGTTTTCCCTACTTTCTTCAATTTAAGACTGAATTTGGCAATCAGGAGTTCATGATCTGAGCCACAGTCAGCTCCTGGTCTTGTTTTTGCTGACTGTATAGAGCTTCTCCATCTTTGGCTGCAAAGAATATAATCAATCTGATTTCGGTGCAGACCATCTGGTGATGTCCATGTATAGAGTCTTCTCTTGTGTTGTTGGAAGAGGGTGTTTGCTATGACCAGTGGATTTTCTTGGCAAAACTCTATTAGTCTTTGTCCTGCTTCATTCCATATTCCAAGGCCAAATTTGCCTGTTACTCCAGGTGTTTCTTGACTTCCTACTTTTGCATTCCAGTCCCCTATAATGAAAAGGACATCTTTTTGGGGTGTTAGTTCTAAAAGGTCTTGTAGGTCTTCATAGAACCGTTCAACTTCAGCTTCTTCAGCGTTACTGGTTGGGGCATAGACTTGGATTACTGTGATATTGAATGGTTTGCCTTGGAAAGGAACAGAGATCATTCTGTCGTTTTTGAGATTGCATCCAAGTACTGCATTTCGAACTCTTTTGTTGACCATGATGGCTACTCCATTTCTTCTGAGGGATTCCTGCCCGCAGTAGTAGATATAATGGTCTTCTGAGTTAAATTCACCCATTCCAGTCCATTTGAGTTCGCTAATTCCTAGAATGTCGACATTCACTCTTGCCATCTCTTTTGTTTGACCACTTCCAATTTGCCTTGATTCATGGACCTGACATTCCAGGTTCCTATGCAATATTGCTCTTTACAGCATCGGACCTTGCTTCTATCACCAGTCACATCCCCAGCTGGGTATTCTTTTTGCTTTGGCTCCATCCCTTCATTCTTTCTGGAGTTATTTCTCCACTGATCTCCAGTAGCATATTGGGCACCTACTGACCTGGGGAGTTCCTCTTTCAATATCCTATCATTTTGCCTTTTCATACTGTTCATGGGGTTCTCAAGACAAGAATACTGAAGTGGTTTGCCATTCCCTTCTCCAGTGGACCACATTCTGTCAGATCTGATAGATAGAGTGCTTGATGAACTATGGAATGAGGTTCGTGACACTGTACAGCAGACAGGGATCAAGACCATCCCCATGGAAAATAAATGCAAAAAAACAAAATGGCTGTCTGGGGAGGCCTTACAAATAGCTGTGAAAAGAAGAGAAGCGAAAAGCAAAGGAGAAAAGGAAAGATATAAGCATCGGAATGCAGAGTTCCAAAGAATAGCAAGAAGAGATAAGAAAGCCTTCTTCAGCGATCAATGCAAAGAAATAGAGGAAAACAACAGAATGGGAAAGACTAGAGATCTCATCAAGAAAATTAGAGATACAAAGGGAATATTTCATGCAAAGATGGGCTTGATAAAGGACAGAAATGGTATGGACCTAACAGAAGCGGAGGATATTAAGAAGAGATTGCAAGAATACACAGAAGACCTGTACAAAAAAGAGCTTCACGACCCAGATAATCATGATGGCGTGATCACTGACCTAGAGCCAGACATCCTAGAATGTGAAGTCAAGTGGGCCTTAGAAAGCATCACTACGAACAAAGCTAGTGGAGGTGATGGAATTCCAGTGGAGCTATTCCAAATCCTGAAAGATGATGCTGTGCAAGTGCTGCACTCAATATGCCAGCAAATTTGGAAAACTCAGCAGTGGCCACAGGACTGGAAAAGGTCTGTTTCCATTCCAATCCCAAAGAAAGGCAATGCCAAAGAATGCTCAAACTACCACACAATTGCACTCATCTCACACGCTAGTAAAGTAATGCTCAAAATTCTCCAAGCCAGGCTTCAGTAATACGGGAACCGTGAACTTCCAGATGTTGAAGCTGGTTTTACAAAAGGCAGAGAAACCAGAGATCAAATTGCCAACATCCGCTGGATCATGGAAAAAGCAAGAGAGTTCCAGAAAAACATCTATTTCTGCTTTATTGACTATGCCAAAGCCTTTGACTGTGTGGATCACAATAAACTGTGGAAAATTCTGAAAGAGATGGGAATACCAGACCACCTGATCTGCCTCTTGAGAAATTTGTGTGCAGGTCAGGAAGCAACAGTTAGAACTGGACATGGAACAACAGACTGGTTCCAAATAGGAAAAGGAGTTCGTCAAGGCTGTATATTGTCACCCTGTTTATTTAACTTATATGCAGAGTACATCATGAGAAACGCTGGACTGGAAGAAACAACAAGTTGGAATCAAGATTGCTGGGAGAAATATCAATAACCTCAGATATGCAGATGACACCACCCTTATGGCAGAAAGTGAAGAGGAACTCAAAAGCCTCTTGATGAAAGTGAAAGTGGAGAGTGAAAAAGTTGGCTTAAAGCTCAATATTCAGAAAACGAAGATCATGGCATCTGGTCCCATCACTACATGGGAAATAGATGGGGAAACAGTGGAAACAGTGTCATACTTTATTTTTCTGGGCTCCAAAATCACTGCAGATGGTGACTGCAGCCAAGTAATTTGAAGACGCTTACTCCTTAGAAGGAAAGTTATGACCAACCTAGACAGCAGATTAAAAAGCAGAGACGTTACTTTGTCAACAAAGTTCCGTCTAGTCAAGGCTGTGGTTTTTCCTGTGGTCATGTATGGATGTGAGAGTTGGACTGTGAAGAAGGCTGAGCGCCGAAGAATTGATGCTTTTGAACTGTGGTGTTGGAGAAGACTCTTGAGAGTCCCTTGGACTGCAAGGAGATCCAACCAGTCCATTCTGAAGGATATCAACCCTGGGATTTCTTTGGAAGGAATAATGCTAAAGCTGAAATTCCAATACTTTGGCCACCTCATGCAAAGAGTTGACTCATTGGAGAAGACTCTGATACTGGGAGGGATTGGGGGCAGGAGGAGAAGGGGACGACAGAGGATGAGATGGCTGGATGGCATCACTGACTCAATGGACGTGAGTCTGGGTGGAATCTGGGAGTTGGTGATGGACAGGGAGGCCTGGAGTGCTGCGATTCATGGGGTCGCAAAGAGTCGGACACGACTGAGCTACTGAACTGAACTATATTGCTTCTCCTGGAGAAGGCAATGGCACCCCACTCCAGTACTCTTGCCTGGAAAATGCCACGGACGGAGGAGCCTGGTAGGCTACAGTCCATGGGGTTGAAAAGAGTAGGACACGACTGAGTGACTTCACTTTCACTTTCACTTTATATTGCTTAGGGTATATTGTGAAAGTGTAAAACCAGCCTGCTTGGATTCTAAATTCCTGATGGTGCTTTTCTCAGGGGATGGAGAAGAACACAGAACCTTAGCTGCATGGAGTCCAGGAAAGAAAGCCTCCAGCCTTTTTGTCTTCCATAAAGGGAGGCAGGCTTATATAGCAGGAAATTTCTCAAACATAGGAAGGGGGTACAGATGCTGTTTTTGTTGTTGTTTAGTTGCTAAGTCATGTCTTTACTCTTTGCAATCCCATGGACTATAGTCTGCCAGGCTCCTCTGTCCATGGGATTTCCCAGCAAAAATAATGGAGTAGGTTGCCATTTCCTTCTCCAGGGAAACTTCCCAACCCAGGGATGGAACCTGTGTCCCCTGCAATGGCAGAATCTTTACCACTGGGCCACCCAGGAAGCCATGATAGATGCTGAGAAGCCAAAACACCGGCACTAATTATGCTAAATTATCAGTTTTTCCAGCTTTACATACCATGAGGGGGCTGAACCTCACAGGTTAAGTGACCTCCCTAAGGTCACAGAACTACGTGCCTGAGTGGGATTGGATAAAGTTGCTATCACAAATAAGAAGTGCTAGTCTGTGCCAGATACACTGTCTAATTTAGCCTTCAATCAACTTCACCATATATAGTATTATACAGTATTGCTATAATCTCCAGGTCTTAGCTAAAGAAACTAAAACTCAGAGAGGTCAGGAAACTCGCCCAAGGTCACACAGCCATGAGTGGCAGAGGTGGTGTCAGTCCACGTCCTCCCCTCCTACTTCTGTGCTAGTCCTCACTTCCTTCCCAACATCCCTGACAGCCCTTCTCCAGTGCTAGGCATGGGATAAAGAGGCCTGAAAAATAAGTTAGACATTTTTATTTCAAGCATCTGGACAGAGGTTAGGCTGCCACAAATGCTATCAATAAAAACCACAAGACCTAAAAACGTAGAAGAGTAGACACCATTAAAATATTAACCACAAAAGCAAATTCCTGCCTGGTGTCATTATCAGCAGTTGACGGGATTTGCCTGCTGCTTCCACCTCATGGTGGGTTTGGGCTCAAACCATACAGCCAGCCAATGGAGCCAAGAGAGAATGAACCAGAAGCCCACGGCCCCCATTAATAAAGCTACCATTCAACAGCTCCTCAGGCGGCCAGCCTCAAGACAGAGTGAGCATGACCACTGGCTGCTACCCCAGCTCAACACACACACTCTCACTCAATCACTCCAGGCTCAGGAGGAGCCCTGTGGCCTGAAGCTAAGCCACTGCCGGGCTTCCTAGCTCCAGGGGCCTACCCAACTTTCCAGGCCACAGTCTGGCCCTGGCTCCTGCAGAGGGGTGGGTGAACCTCAGGCCTGGTGTCTCCTGAAGACTCTGAAGGCTGCCCCTCAACCTCCCACCTTCCTGCTGGTTTCCCGCTTCCATACCCTTTGTTCCCATTCACTTAAGGATCTTATAGAAAAGCCAGATCACTCTCCGTTGCTAAAAAGGGGGCTTCTAACACCTGAGTAGGGGTAGAACTACCAAATGTAGAAAAAAAGAAGGGAAGAAAGGAAAGAAAACCAGCAGGATACTCAGTTAAACTATACTTGTTTTGTGTAAGTATATCCCCTTACAATATTTGGGTTATACTTACCTAAAGCAGTTGTTTGTTGTTTATCTGAAATTTATTTAACTGGGCATCCTGTATTTTAACTGGCAACCATATCTGTCGTGGGTGGGGTAGAGTAGGAGGTATACCGAACAACAGATCAGCTGGGGAGGAAAACACTAACGGGGCTATGATGATTAAGGTGGGAAGGAGGAAGTGCTCTTCACCCAGAGTCTCTTTTATAGCAGAAACTTTCATGTGTTTTACTTCATTTGAGCGTTTCAGCAATTCTGTGTATTAGAAATATCTATCCCCACTTCCCTGGTGGCTCAGATGGTAAAGCATCTGGCCCGCAACACAGGAGACCTGAGTTCGATTCCTGAGTTGGGAAGATCCCCTGGAGAAGGAAATGGCAGTCCACTCCAGCACTCTTGCCTGGAAAATCCCATGGACGGAAGAGCCTGATACGCCACAATCCATGGGGTAGTAAAGAGTCGGACACCACTGAGCAACTTCACTTCACTTCACTTCATCCTCACTTACAGGTGAAAACACAGAAGTTCAGAGAATCAACTGACTTGCATAGTGTCATGTGGGTAATTCATGAAAGGCAGGACTATAATCCATGGTTTCTGAGTATAATCTGAGTCATTTCTTCTATGTATGACTGCTCTGCCAGGTGATACACCCTTACGATTTTTATAGGTTATGCACAAACCAGGTCTAACAGTTTTCTTTACTTTTCCAATACACTCATAAGTAAGAAAATGCTCAATGGCATCCTGGATTAACACATATTTGAAACATAGCTATTTATGACTAGAAAGCACTAGACCCTTCTCCACTTATTCCAACTAACCACACTGCCCAACTAACTAGAGTTTCCTAGCAAAGAAAAAGAGAAAGAATCAAGAAAGAAAGGACAACGTTCCACCCAAGATGACCACTGCTCCCCAGTTTTCAGATGAGGAAAGTCATGAGACATTTGACTCAAAATCTTACAGGAGCCCAAGAGGAAAAGGATCCTTAATCAAAATGCTAGCATCCCATGAGACATCATTTTCTAGAAAACACAGCTGATGTGGTGCTATGTTTGGGGTGGAGGAGAGGTGGGGGATTGTTTTTTTTAAAAGCTATTTGTCAAAAGTACAGTGGGAAATACTTTCTCTTCTAGCCCCTCAAGCTTCTAACATTCATGGCACACAATCAAAGGGAAACAGCCATAAAAAATGACTTAATATGTGCCTTTTTTGAAGTATAGTAACTCTCGGACAAGTGACTATAAAAATAACACAGCTGAGAAGGTCTAGATTTATTTCTGCTTAGTGAATTTCCAGACCAGAATGCGCTCTGTTCATCAGCTAAGTTTGCTTTTGTGCCATTTGGTTTCTAAATTTTCCTTTCTTTGCACAGATGCTAGCAGATTCTGTTTATGATAAAACCTTGCCCACCTCACAGTCCACAGGCCAGTTCCTGGGGGAGGACCGGGTGCCTACAGAGGAAGGCAGACGGCCACGGGGGATTCCCCACCAGCTACACCAGCCGCATCTACGGAGATGGGCCTGAAGCTGTTCTCGGGGGCCTGGCTCTGCCGGCCCTGGTTCAGGCCTTGTTTACTCCCCTGCCTTCATTCCCCCTCCCTACAAACACCCACACCCAGGCACAGACTCCAGAGTGGCAGACAACTAACACTCGATCTTTGGGGCAACTGGAGCCTCCAGTTTTCTTACGGAAGATGGCAAAAAACCACAGTTCCCTGCCCCGGCCAGCACCAAATGCCCCCAGCCCCAGAAGCTGGGGCAGCCCCAGAAGCTGAGACAGCAAGGCAAGTGTCAAATTACTCGGAGCCGGTGGGGACAGATCAGCACAGGGCAGTCACTGCAGACTTAATTATCAGAGGTCTTTAGAAACATTTCGGCTGGAAGGGGACAGAAGAGGGGAAGAGGAAGTAAAGGACTTTTCATTTCTGTTGCTTCTGACAGACTGAGCCCTACACAGGGCATCTTCTGGGCTTTATCACCAGCATGGCTACAGGAGTCTCCTCTGTCTCATGTCATGATGCAGAATGAAGGATTCTGAAGATGAAGAAAATTCAGTTTCATTTTGGATCTAAAATCTTTCAAACATTTCCTTTGAAAAGCCTAAACTGATTTTCGGTTTCACTGTTTCTAAAATCTTCGATGTACAGAAAAGATAAATTCTGGCCAATACCATTTAAGTTAAGCGTGATCAGGTTTTCATCTGTATTGCATAAGAAAAATTCCAAACCACGGCTTGAAGGCCTCACAGCTCTAAATGTACTTAATAGTCAGCCTGGTTTAATGATCCTCGGGGCACAGGCCCTGTATAGCAGTGAGGAATTCACCAGCTGACAAGCAACCTCAGGATGAGCAAAGATGACTCGGAAGTGGTAAGGGTCAGAAGGGCTGGGATCACAAATGCCAGGGCTGGAGGACGGTGGTCTCAGAGCCCACCTGCTCCCAGCCTCAGATGGCAAGGCCAAGAGTGGTAGCACATAGGACATCAGATTCTCAGTTCAGTGTACCTTCCATCTCCTCCCCTGGTTAAACCAACAACCACAGACCTAACATATGCCTTGTGTGAAGGTGAAGGAAGGGGGCGGAAAGGAGTGGGGCTGTGCTGCTGTGAGTGCAAGTCACAGAGTGAAGTCTCCTCTTCCCCACCCACAGCAGAGTAAGAGGCTCTACTGCACGACTCCAGGGCAACCTGTGAGAGGATTAGGTAAGGGAAACAGTCCATCTGGGCCAGGAGTTATCGACTCACTCAGAGGCCTTGCAGGAATTTCCTGTTATGTGATCTGGGTCTTGCAAATAACTACAACCCAGCGGAGGCTGTCACTCTCCTCTCTCTAAGAGGACATGTGTATTCTTGAGTCACTAATTGTCCTGCAGCTTTCCAAAGACTGGGCCTGGCTCTGAGAATGCCCACTGGGAGTCAGCATGAGGGTATGCACTGAGAACCAAGGGTAGGCCAGCTCAGGGGGCAGCAAAACCCCAGCTCCAGGCTCTGGGGGAGCTATGGCTCTGCCCAGAGGAGGAACAGTCAGCAATGTGGAAGTCTCATTTTTATTTCAAGTACTCAACTGGATGAATATATTATATTTATCCATTCTGCTGTCTATGAGCATTAAGCTGTTTTCGGTTTGGGCTACTACAAATGATGCCACAATGAATACTCTTGAACGTGTCTCCCGGTTCTCAGTGCTGGAGTTTCTCTACGCTGAGCACCTGATAAGGAAAACACTATATATAGAACAAGAACACACTCTTGACTCGACTGGTTGATGCCAATCTGTGCACGAAAGCTGTGCGGCCTCTCCCTCCCTGAAAAACACTGACAAACCTGTTCCCCCTACACAGAGGAGGGCTTGCTGGTGACTCAGAGGCCAAGAAAACTTAGTTCATCACCAGACAAGCAAGTTAAAGCTGCATCTCAACACGTCCACTGTAAGACAGAGCCTGAGATTTTAAAATTCTGAGCTGAACCAGAACCCAAATGGCTGGGCTTTCCACAAGAAAAAAATGTCACCAATTCTCCCAAATGAATGAGGTAAGTAAGAATCTATGGTCTTGGTGCAGACCCCGCTGCCCAAACTATTTACTGTAAACAATAAGTACAAAAGTGTCCCCAAGATGTTCAGTGCAGAAAGATGGCAGACCCATCGATCCCATCTGCGGAGGGTTGGGGGTGGAGGTGGTAAGAGGCAAGGAGGGATCCCGGAGGCAGCAGGCCAGCTGCTCCCACGTACCTGTACACTGGCTGCATCTCCCGTGCTATGCCAATGATGGCGCCTGGCAGGAAGTTGTCGAACTCCTCAAACAATTCCCGGATGTTGGTCTTGTACTTTAGGTCTAGGTCCAGCTGAATTATCCGCAGGATCTCTGGAGGAAAGAACAATACAACAATGAGATAGAGACATACCTCCCGGGAGGCTCAGTCATTGACAGAGAATGAAGTGAAAGGTGCAGAAAGTACTGGATTATACTTGCTATCACCAAATAATGCAATGATACCACCAGAACACACCAGAATAAAGGCCCTTCATCTACCAGCAACCCCAGACTCACTAGAAGCCTTCACAGAGGAAGACAACTGCCTCATAGCTTCCCTTCTGGTTGCAGACATACACGGTAAAACTAGGTGACCAAATTCTCGAGTTTAGGTGACTGTCTTGGTGCTTCTCTCTGCGCTACAGGTAGTAAATGACCCATAAGTCATTGTTGCCTCAGCGTCTTATTACTATTTCTGCAAACTTAGATATGTGTGGGGTTAGGATGCCAACCCAGACAGAACCAGCTAAAAGACCTCAGATGCTGTTACGTTTTTAATCCACTGTCTGAAAGACTAACTCAGCTATAATTAGACAGACACCTGGCTCATAAGAGCTGTTTGCTCCCGTTGCTCCCAGATGTCTGAGGAGCGAGAAGGGAGGAGAGAGGTGCTGAGCTCATTCTCCATCCTTCATCCAGTGGGCCTATCAGAGCATCTGGGCCGGCAGTGCCAGCAGGGGATCAGACACCAGGCTGACTGGGCCCTGCCCTCAGGGAAGAACACAAAAACAGAGAAAGGGTACCTAGTGCCGATGCGACATGGAAGAGGGGCCTCTCAGGGTCAAGTGATGATGGACAGGAAGTACTCCGTCCTAAGGGAAGCCCCGGCCTGGGAATCAGACCACGTGAGAGCAGATTCCAGTTCTGCTGCCGATTAACTCTGTGATCCTGGGCGAATTATTTCACTTCTCTAAACTTCAGTTGTTTCATTTGCTGAAGTGCATATGATATGATGTGCCTGGTGAGGCTGTGATGCCGAGAAGACTAGGATAACAGGTTGGGAACATCACCCGGCCTGTAGGCGCAACAGGAAACCAGGGTCTGGAGAGGAGGGAACTTGCTAGAGCTTGATGCAGTCAAGGAAGACTTTTGGCAGACAAGGAGTGGTGAAGTAAGAGCACCAGGTGTCCGTCTTGGTTCTCCACCAGCCCTTCACCAGCCCAGATGCAGAGCATGGGGCTGTCAGGACCCACGGCCCATGGAGACTCCCTAAAGACAGGCACTCCGTCTTTGGCATCTCAGCCTCTATCCACTCACAGTGCAGGGCTTGACATTCAGTAAATGCTCAGGAACAGCTGTGGAATTCAACAGCCATTATCTAGTTTCTGAAGAAACCACAGCTTACAATTCAAGAAAAGCTGATTCAGTAGTCCCTGTTCTATTTTCCTTTGTGACGCAGACACAAAACCTTAGTTGACATCCCACGTGAGTTTTCTGAAAAAAGCAGGTGAGCATCCAGATGCCCAGGCCAGAGGGCAATGGGCTGCTTCTTGGGCCCCTGTGGGAAGCAGGTGGAGGAGAATGGGCCCCAGGCCAGTGTGGACCCAGTGGCCAGCTTTCCTTCGCACTGCCCACACATGCATAAATGTGAGCAAAACTGTTGCATCCTGAACTAAACTCAGCAATCACAATAGCCACCACCTAGAAGTAGGGAAGGGTCCTGGAGGGCAGGAAGCCCTTGTGGGAAGGGTAATGAGCCTGGAGCCTGGAGGGCAGGAAGCCCTTGTGGGGAGGGTGATGAGCCTGGAGCCTAGAGGACAGGAAGCCCTTGTGGTGACGTGGCTGCCTCCTGAGAAGCTGCTCTAAACCAGGACGGACAAGAGAGGCCACAGGGCAGAGTCTCGGGACACCTGCTGCTCTCAGAGGTAAGCCCTGGACAACAGAGGAGAGGAAGCTGATGGTGACCATCAGGAAGGACATTGTTTCCCAGGAGATAACATCCAGGCATGAGTAGCAACCATCAAGACGTCATGATGGGCGGCCCCGCCACACACACCCGCTCCAGCCACTTCTCACCTGTCTACTGGTGCATCCCCTGCACCCCAAGTTCCCTCACCCAAGGTCTCAGTCAGCTCTTTCACAAGATAAAGCAGAGCCCTCATGAAACAAGGGCAGGGAGGCACCATCACTCAAGCAGAGAAAGCACAGTATCACGGGAGGGGGAGGTGGGAGGCCTCAAGGATCTGGTGCTAGTTTCGTGGCATCCTCAGGGCTGTGAAAGAAGAGGAACTCTCATTCATGGCCCCAGGAGACTTCCAATAATATGAGCGATGACCACAAAAGAAGAACACTTTCTCCAAGTGGTTTCTGAGTGTCCAGTATTATTACACAGGCAATAGTTTTAGTTCTCAAAACCACCCAATGTAAGTGGAGTTATTCCCACGTTTAGATGAAGGACCAGAGGCTTCTTGTTATAGTTCAGTCGCTAAGTGGTATCTGACTCTTTGCGACCCTGTGGACTGCAGCATGGCAGGCTCCTCTATCCTTCACTGTCTCCCAGAGTTTGCTCAAATTCATGTCCATTGAGTCCAACCAATGCTATCCAACCATCTCATGCTATCCAACCATCTCATCCTCTGCAGCTCCCTTCTCCGGCCCTCAATCTTGTCCACCATCAGGGTCTTTTCCAATGAGTAGACTCTTCACATCAGGTGGCTCAAGTATTAGAGCTTGAGCTTCAGCACCAGTTCTTCCAATGAATATTCAGAGTTGATTTCCTTTAGGACTGAATGGTTTGATCTCCTTGCTGTCCAAGGGACTCTTCAAGCGTCTTCTCTAGCACCACAATTTGAAAGCATCAATTCTTCGGCACTCAGCCTTCTTTATGGTCCAACTCTCACATCCATATGTGACTACTGGAAAAACCATAGCTTTGACTATACGGAATGCTGTCAGCAAAGTGATGTCTTCGCTTTTAAAGGTTAAAAACAATAGCCCAAGTCCTTCAACCAACAAGTGTCAGAGCTGGGATCTGAACCTAGGTTGGCTTGACTCGAAAGCCCAGCACGCTCTCCCCAGTAGCCCCTGATTCTGCTCTGAGGAGAGGGGAGTTCCAGGGAGGCAGATTTTGGCTCCAGTGCTACTCGCACAGGGGCTGGGAGCACACAGAGGTGTCAAAGCCCTTGACAGACAAAACGCAGAGTGACAGCCTGGCCAAATGGGAACTATGTGGAGGTCCTCTACAGAAAAGTAGTTCACTGTAAAGGAATTCCTGATAGAGGGGCCGTTTAGTCTGTCCATCAGTCATTCTTCCCTGAAAGCCTACCATGTGCTGTATGTACGCTCTGGTTTTTTCAAGATCATCTAAATCCCACTTAATCTGTCTGAAGCAACCAGAATGCCTCCTTCCCCTGGCCTGTCCAGACAGGCCCCGGGCAGAGGGTAGAGGTCAAGGACATGAGATGTCTCTTGAGGAGACCCAGTTCCTGTGCTTTGCCAGAGCCCTGGTCTTGTTTTAACACACCCGTCAATAAATCTGAGCACCTTCCCAGTCCTTCAGGGAATGACTGGGAGTGAACTTGGAAAGATCACACATAGCCATAAGATATGTGAATGTGAGATGCTTTGATATATTTTGTAACTCCTTCTTGGTAAAGCACCTTTCAGGAAGGGTTTGCTTAAAATCAGGAACACTTCTTTAAAGAGAGCCTTTACCACATGAGGTTACCTGATTAGGAGGGAAAGAGACAGCAGTGCCAGCATGAAGTGACCCCTTCACACCAATGTGAGCGGCTGACCTGGTTGTGACCTTTCAGATCGAGGCAGGAGGTCACGCCCTTCTATTCAAGGAGACCAACCGCTCCCTGAGCACAGCCCGCTCTATCGTGTAGGCATCTGTCCAGGCAGTTGTCCTTTTATGCGATTGTGAAGTCAGATGCCAAGTTGTAAATGCCGCTGCTGAAAAGAGGAAGATGCTTACCAGGAATGCTGGAATTCATTAGGATGAGATTTGATTTTTTTTTAAAGGGCCCTGTTTCTCTGGTATTTGATATAGTCATCTCTCTATGGGAATTACATCCAGAAGGTTTTACACATAATGTTGAAGTTGTGCTGAGGATGAAACTAGGGTGATATGTGGAAGTGGCAACCAGGGATGGCCCAGAGAAGATGCTGGTTGGAGGAGAGCTGCGATGACTGCAGCAGGACCACTGAAATTTAAGGTATAAATGAATGAGATAATTGCCCCCAAAGCAAAGAGAAGATGAAATCTATAAAGCATGGGAGAGGATGCCTGAGCAAAAGGAAGACTTGTTTAGTCGCTAAGTCATGTCCAACTCTTTATGACCCCATGGACTATAGCCCATCGAGCTCCTCTGGCATGGGATTTCCCAGGCAAGAATACTGGAGTGGATTGCCATTTCCTCTTCCAGGGGATCTTCCTGACCCAGGGATAGAACCCATGTCTCCTGCATTGGCAGGTGGATTTTTTACCACTGAGTTATCAGGGAAGCCCCAAAGAAGGACTGCTGCTACTGTTGCTGTTGCTAAGTTGCTTCAGTCATGTCCAACTCTGTGAGACCCCATAGACGGCAGCCCACCAGGTTCCACCATCCCTGGGATTCTCCAGGCAAGAACACTGGAGTGGGTTGCCATTTCCTTCTCCAATGCATGAAAGTGAAAAGTGAGAGTGAAGTCGCTCAGTCATGTCTGACTCTTTGCAACCCCATGGACTGCAGCCCACCAGGCTCCTCCGTCCATGGGATTTTTCAGGCAAGAGTACTGCAGTGGGGTGCCATTACCTTCTCCGACTCACCATGGGCAGTACTGGAGTGGGTTGCCATTGCCTTCTCCGAAAGAAGGACTAGTCATCTACAAAACCCAAAAGAATGGCTAGCATCTAAGGCTGGTTGAATGTCCACCATGTCAGAATTCCATGAGAAGACAGCAAAAAGGTAGAGGACAGAATAATCAAGGATAACAGATTTGAAAAGAAAATCCAATAATAACTGAGGCCATTGTACAGCTGATCTCAGAACTCAGGTCTTCTGACTCCCTAACTGATGCACTCATGTTAACTAGCCCTCCTCCCCCCACTCCCAGCACAAGCCATGAAATCCTAGGGAGCAGAAGTCACTGTGTAATGGGCCAGAAGGTTATATACAAGACTCGCCAGACACCCCACACAATTAGCTCGTGAAGGATTAGCATATTATCCCATGAAAATATAGACCTGAAGATAAATAAGTAGTAGCCAAAGAAAGAAAAGAGATTTCTATGACGCCCGCAATTTGTAGTCAACTTGTGGGAATGGGAAAATGGCTCTCTGTATTCTCACATTAACATCAGGCAGGGATTTAAACAAATCTTTTTAGTTGCTAAGTCACATCTGACTCTTGAGACCCCATGGACTGTAGCTAGCCAGGCTCCTCTGTCCATGGGATTTCCCAGGCAAGAATACTGGAGTGGGTTGCCCTTTCCTTCTCCAGGGGATCTTCCCCACCCAGGGTTTGAACCTGGGTCTCCTGCATTACAGGCAGATTCTTTACCTTCCTTGCAAACAAATCTTTACATTCCTCTAAAAACACACCTTGAGCTGTGTGTTAAATTCAAAGAGGGGCGGGAACCTGACTCGGCATCCAGGAGCCGACTAAACTCAGTGCCTGGTATGAGAGACAGAGCAACCAGCAGTCCAACACTGTCTGCTCCATGCCTAGCATCCTCTGTTCCAATCAAACCTGTGCATGCCTGGGAACGTGTTTGCTGCCACATCCAATTAGTTAGGTGAGGGGCATTCCAACCAGCCCCTCAGACTTAATATCTGTTTAAATCACAAAAACTGAAGTGTCAGTGTATGCCTAGGTCATGTTCTCAGGTAGAAGGAGGCCTGGCTCGTGTGTTCCTAAGGGGCCTGTGTGGGCACCTCGTGTTCTAGGAACACGCTTGTGGCTGCTCGTCCTCCTCAGATGAGTTCAGCTCCCTGAGGCTGGTGGCCCAGGCCTCTCCGTAAACAATGGCTCAGCAGCTGGAGCTTTAAACGCTAGTGTCCATGAGGATGACAGCCCTAGCGAGCTGGCCTGGGCCACTCCAGGAAACGGAAGAACTGCTGCCTACAAGGAACAGAAGGTGGTACAGAGGTCACACAGGACTGATGAACATGTGATCACAAGACAGGATCCACTGAATATGTCAACTCAAGCTGGGGGAAGACGCTCAGAACCTGGGTGGCTTTCTGGTGTCTAAGACACTTCCTCTTGAGCCTCAAGTCCAGAAGATAAAGTAAACAGTGGGATGCCATCTTCACAAGGGGACAGGTCTGCTCGCCTCACCCTCTCATCATCCAGTTACAGGCTAACAGAGTGGTACCACTCGGTTCTAACAAGCTGGAAAAGGAAAGACAAGATCCCAAGTGCTGGCTCAAAATGTGCTTTCAAGACCTTCAAACCCCCATTACCACACTATCCTGGCCCTGGCTGGCACTGAGGAGGTTCTGATTGTTGTTCTTGGGGTTCAGGAGATCCACCCCTGCTTCTGTGTCGGAGGCCCTGTGCGCCAGCCTGGCTGGACAATTCCTCGGCACAAGTGCCTGTAGAAGGCAACGTCCACAGCCTTACAACCAGCTGGGAGGTTCCCAAGTCAACATTCTCCACTGGAAACTGGCTTGGGACCGATCAGCATCAGCCTCCAATTAAGCCAGCCACAAGGCATGTCATCTGACCATGGATGGAATTACAACCCAGAGTGAGTAATTAAGGATAGCCCCAAACAAACACAAGGATTTTAAAAAAAAACATCCTTTCCTCTCCCCTCCCTTCTCCAATCCCCAGAAACAATAGACACATCTTAACACATACAAAATAACAGAGGTCAGGAAATGCTGAAGAGGTAAGATGTGCTTAGTTATGTAAACACTGGCCCCCATCCTGGGCAGCAGACAGGCCTTCTCCCGGACAGATAAACCATGTAAGTGCATTCTCTCCTTTTCTGAAAGCTCTGAAAGAGCATCAGGGCTTTCCCAGAGATAAAGATTTATAACACATCAGAGGGCTTTCACCTCAGAACATCAGCCCAAGCTTTCCACTAACTGGGAGGGGGCTCGGGGAGGAAGGGAAATTATGACAAGCCCGAGCTACTCAGGGCGTCATGAGCTGGGGACCTGGAAGCAGCTGCTCTGGAAGAGGGCCCTTTCTCACTATCTGCTAGGCAAGATTGCAGCAATTTGCCACCTGCTTTATCATCCTCTGGAGCTTGTTAACTGCTGCTCAGCAGAACCTCTGACCTGCAGGGGTCAAAGGGCAGCTGAAAGGGGTGGACACTTCCTCCAAGGGTAAGAGGCTCCTGACCGGGGAGGGGAGGAGACAGTCTGCAAGTGCCAAACTAGCCACACCAACCCAGCTTCTTTCGCTAGAGGGTGTCAGGCCATGCTTGATGGAGGGCCTGCCGTCATGTTGCACAGACCTAGCTGTGTCCCTGAGGGGGCCCGAGGATGGAACAGGCTGGGGTGGTTCTCACATCCAACAGGGAACTTGGGTCCCCTCCCAGCAGGGTTTTTACCCACCCTGCGGAGCTCCTTCTCCATCCGCTTTGCCATGCAGGGCCCAGCTGCAGGACAGCTGGCTCACTGTGGGCATAGCTGGCACAAAGGAACACAGTGGAACATGCCCAGGGGCCAAGGGCTCAGATTGCTGGGGGTCCTCCAGCCTGGTTAGCCAAACACTCCCTCCCTCCCTCGGGAGGCCTGTGCCAGGCCCATGCTGGGGCTTTACAACCACTGCCTCAGCTCACGAACCTCCACTCTGCTCTGCCTGGTGGGTATCAGGACCTCCCATCTTCAACTCAGGATGCTGAGGCTCAGAGAACTTTGGCAACTTGACTAGGATGAACTAGCAAGGAAGCGTGAGAGCTGAAAGCAAGCACAGATTTACCTCACACAGGTTTCTGAGAAAAGCCTTCAGACATCTCTGAAGCCCTTTTTCAAATTCTGTTATCTTTAAAAACAAGACATGCCATCACATCAAGAGTGAAAATACCAAACAACTCCAGAGCATCTTGGCAGACACGAGGTTTCCCATGGGCCAAGAAGGGGTTTCCCCGCTTCCCACAGCCACCTCCCTCAAACCACCCCCACCCCATCCTCAAGGAACTTGAAGACTCTTGGGGTTCCCCTTCACTGAGCGAGGGCCAATGGAGAAGTTTCAGAAAAAAAGAGGTTTCATGCCACAAAATAAGTTGAAAGGAAGTTCTGAAGCCCCATGCTTGCCCTTCAGCCCCACATTCCCTGGCCTTCGGTCCCTGGAAGCCAGGATGCAGCAGTGCTCAGGTCTGCTGACTCAGAAGTCCCTGGGGCCAAGCGATGCTTCCACATCAGTGCCAGCCCCCTCCCCTGAGGGAAGAGGGGAAGGGAAAGGAAATAGAGCTCATAAGAGTGATTTATACGACCTGTTAGCAGCTCTGGTGAAAGGCTTTGGGGCGAAGAGGTTGAAATTAATGACCACAGTCAGTTTTATGTATTAACTATACAGCAAATTCTTTCTTCTAGCCCTATTCACCCCTCTCAAAATTAAGCATGGAGTGTTAGCTACAGCTCAGCCATAACATTTTTACAACTATCAGCTCCTATTTTGTGGACAAAACAGAGCATTACGAAAAGACACGGTTTTTGCTTCGGCAACAGTGCAACATGAGTCTCCAGCCTGAGTACCTTCAGTGACTTGGTATAAATCATATCCTTTAGGATAGGACAGAATTTATTTCCAACGCAGCTGAAAAACTTTAGGGACATATATAGAAGACAACACATAAAACATCCGGCCTCAATTTTCTTCTCACTTCTCTTGCCAATATGAAATTATAGCTCACGCACTTCTTTATGAAGTTCAATATGCAGGGGAAATTGAATTTTAGATTTGGAAAGCAGAATAGCAGACTATCCGCCCAGCGCCCCCCTTCTTTCACTGCTGCCGTATGGAGGTCCCTGGCCCCTGTTGGCCTCCCCATAGCTTATCACGCTCTGGTATCTGCTACAGACCTTGTTTCTTGTCCGCAAACCTGTAAGCTCTCCTTCCTGCTGGGGGCAGGACCATACTCTGACTTTGTTCACCAACTCTGTGACCATGCCTGGTCTCTGGTCTTTGCAAGTAGGCTTTTTCTCACAGACCCTTGGGGATGGCAGCGGTAGAAAGCAGTCCTCTTTGGACATTCCAAGCTGGCCTACCACCGAGATCTGTATCTGCCAGTACAGAACAGTCATCATGCAGGACTCCTGTCCATCGCCTGCCTCACACTTCCCCTCTCTGCCTGGCTCCTTGCCCCAGTATATCTCCCCTAAACCTGGAATGGTCACTAGTGAGGTGAGCCAAGTCAGACATGGCCAGACCCCAGTGAGCTGGAGCACACCCCCAAATTGTCTCTATAACACCCACGGGAGTTCTGTGAGCAAGAAGTTGACATCTCCAAATACAGTTTCCAGCGGCTCCATGTTCCATTTTGACACTCGGGGCACATTTTCTACACACTGCCTGGCTGTGTGCCTGAGCACAGTACTGACCCACGGGTCTCTGAGCAACACCTAAGCAAGCACAGGCAGTTTTGCTTTCAAGGTTCCAGCACCGTGGCCACTTCTTTTACTTCACTAAGGAGAAGGCTTCTGTATTTTGGCAGCTGTTCTTTGCGGTGTGAACAATAGATTCATCAGTCTTTTCTGGGGCTGAACTGTCTGAGTCCCTTTCACCCAGCAGACTCATCCTTCTCAAATGGGGTCATGTAGCCCACCACCACCCTCAGACTCAAGGCCACGGGTCTCCTTCAGCCTCCTCCTCTAGCTGATACAGCAGGAGGACCTGAAGGAGAGTGATGGGCACCACCAAAATGCTTACACCAGGAGGGTAAGTGGATCAGGAAGAGAAGAGCCAACTTCTAGGGCACACACCTGACTTCTCCCTGGGACCATGCAGGAGTCAAGGAAAGAGATGCCCCACACAACATCCTTTGTGCCCAGAAATCTACATCATGGCAATCTGCAAGGGAAAAAAAATCAGTTTCTCCACTTTATGAATCCAGAAATACCTCTCTGAGGCAGGTGAAGATCTACCCACCTTCGTACCTTTTGAAACAAGAGGAAAAAAAGAAACTGTTTTTTTTTTTTTCTAAAAGATTAAAAGGTTTTACTCTTTTCGGAAGGAACACCTGTGATGGTTTGTAAACTGGCTTGCCAATGATCAAATGACTCTCCAAGTTTCCTGCCCCCTGAGCCAGGACTTCTGAAAATATGTCACATAATTTTGGTTTTTATGATACATTAGAAAAAAATAGAAACCATAAACAAGATTAATAGACAACATACAGACTTGGAGAAAATATTTGCAAACGATGCAACCAACAAGGGTTTAATTTCCAAAATATACAAACAGCTCATACAACTCAATAACAAAAAACCACACAACCCAATCAAAAAATGGGCAGAAGACTTAAACAGACATTTCTCCAAAAAAGACATATAGATGGCCAAAAAACATTTGAAAAGACACTCAACATTGTTAATTATTAGAGAAATGCAAATCAAAACCCTGATGAGGTCCTACCTCAAACCAGTCAGAATGGCCGTCATCAAAAAGTCTACAAATAACAAATGCTGGAGAGGATGTGGGGACAAGCAAAACAAAAATTTACATTCCTATACTGTTGGTGGGAATGTAAATTGGGACAGCTGCTATGGAGAACAGTATGGAGGTTCCTTAAAAAACTGAGAGTAGAGTTGTCATAAGATCCAGCAGTCACACTCCTGAGTAAGTACACACCTGATTCGGTTTAGTTCAGTTGCTCAGTCATGTCTGACTCTTTGGGACTCTGTGGACTGCAGCACCCCAGGCTTCCCAGTCCATCACCAACTCCCAGAGCTTGCTCAAACTCATGTCCATCAAATCAGTGATGCCATTCAACCACCTCATCCTCTGTCGTCCCCTTCTCCTCCTGCCTTCAATCTTTCCCAGCATCAGGGTCTTTTCCAATGAGTCAGTTCTTTGCATCAGGTAACCAAAATATTGGAGCTTCAGCTTCAGCATCAGTCCCTTCAATGAATATTCAGGACTGATTTCCTTTAGAATGGACTGGTTGGATCTCCTTGCAGTCCAAGGGACTCTCAAGAGTCTTCTCCAACGCCACAGTTCAAAAGCATCAGTTCTGCCTTTTACCTCGTTGCAGCCAAGAAAGCAACATGGGTCAGCAGCAGCTCTACTGGAGCCATCCGAGAAAATTCGGCCAGGGTTCACGCTCTTGCCAGGTCTGCTCAAACCCGTACGGTCTGATCCGGAAATATGGCCTCAAAAGAGCCGCCAGTGTTTCCGCCAGTATGTGAAGGACATCAGCTTCATTAAGTTGGACTAACCAAACTTCCTTAGATGGCTCATCCAGCACATCAACCTTAGGTGGAAATAATACTAGCTCTTTGTATATAAAATAAAAGTTTTTAAAACTTAAAAAAAAAAAAAAAAAAGCCTCAGTTCTTCAGTGCTCAGCTTTCCTTATGGTCCAACTCTTACATCCATACCTAACTACTGGAAAAACCATATCTTTCACTAGACAGACCTTTGTTGGCAAAGTAATGTCTCTGCTTTATAATACACTATCTAGGTTTGCCATAGCTTTTCTTCCAAGAAGCAAGTGTCTTTTAATTTCATGGCTGCAGTCACCATCTGCAAGTGATTTTGGAGTCCAAGAAAATAAAGTCTGTCACTCTTTCCATTGTTTCCCAATCTGTTTGCCATGAAGTTATGGGGCTGGATGCCATGATTATAGTTTTCTGAATATTGAGTTTTAAATCAGCTTTTTCACTCTCCTCTTTCACTTTCATCATGAGGCTCTTTAGTTCCTCTTCTCTTTCTGCCATAAGGGTGGTGTCATCTGCATATTTGAGGTTATTGATATTTTTCCCTGCAATCTTGATTCCAGCTTGTGCTTTATCCAGTCTGGCATTTTGCATGATGTACTCTGCGTATAAGTTAAATAAGCAAGATGAAAATATACAAGCTTGATGTACTCCTTTCCCAATTTAGAAACAGTCCATTGTTCCATGTCCGGTTCTAACAGTTGCTTCTTGACCTGCACACAGGTTTCACAGAAGGCAGGGAAGGTCGTCTGGTATTCCCATCTCTAAGAATTTTCCACAATTTGCTGTGATCCACCTAGTCAAAGGCTTTAGCATAGTCCATGAAGCAGATGTTTTTCTGGAATTCTCTTGCTTTTTTTAGGATCCAACAAATGTTGGCAATTTGATCTCTGGTTCCTCTGCCTTTTCTAAAACCAGCTTA
This sequence comes from Tragelaphus eurycerus, assembly GCA_935064755.1. NCBI lineage: Eukaryota > Metazoa > Chordata > Mammalia > Artiodactyla > Bovidae > Tragelaphus > Tragelaphus eurycerus. The sequence continues at coordinate 24,990,267 of CAKXYN010000018.1, read as the reverse complement.
AACATCTGGAAGTTCTCAGTTCACGTACTACTGAAGCCTGGCTTGGAGAATTTTGAGCATTACTTTGCTAGCATGTGAGATGAGTGCAATCGTGCAATAGTTTAAATATTCTTTGGCATTGGCTTTCTTTGGGATTGGAATGAAAACTGACCTTTTCCAGTCCTGTGGCCACTGCTGAGTTTTCCAAATTTGCTGGCATAATGAGTGCAACACTTTCACAGCATCATTTTTTAGGATTTGAAATAGCTCATCTGGAATTCCATCACCTCCACTAGCTTTGTTTGTAGTGATGCTTCCTAAGGCCCACTTGACTTCACACTCCAGGATGTCTGGCTCTAGGTGAGTGAGCACACCATCATGGTTATGTGGGTCATTATTCCCTCACCCCATAGTGAATGACAAATTATTTTAAATTTTCTTTATGATACTCTAAATATCCTCCCATATATATTTGTAATGACAAAATAAATATATTAAAACATATAATAATACATAATCAGTATGCCAAATACATATTTGTATTATACATTTATATGTGTGTGCATACACACATATGCAACTAGAAGAAAATGTGTATTTTTGAAATACTTCTCCATCTTTTCAAAACGGACATGTATTGCTTTTAAAATAAAAATGTTTCTAAAGGGACTAATTAACTACCTCACAGAAAATACCCATTTTCTGGCAAAGTCAATCAGATTTAAGGCATTTTGCATGACCTCAAGCTTCCCAGGTACTAGTGATAAAGAACCTGCCTGCCAATCCAGGTAAGAGACACTAGTCTGATCCCTGGGTCAGGAAGATCTCCTGGAGGTGGGCATGGCAACTCACTCTACTGTTCTTGCCTGGAGAATCCCATTGACAGAGGAGAGTGGTGGGCTACAATCCACAGGGTCGCAAAAGAGCTGGACACGACTGAAGCAACTCAGCACACATACCAGGCTCTTTTAGAGTCTTCTTAAAGTAGCCAGAGTTACTCATTTTTATACTCTTTTTCCTAAGACAAGTCCTTCTAGAAACTTCTACCTTTCTCCTACTTCACCATAAGGTGGTTTTCTGGGTTTCCAAATACGTGTTTTTAAAAAAGAAAAAGCAGACAATAAGCTAGGAGTTACTCTCATCTGGTTTCTTTTTCCTATTACTTGTTAGTTGCCAGGTCATATTCGACTCTTTTGCGACCCTATGGATTGTAGCCCACCAGGCTGCTCTGTCCATGGGATTTCCCAGGCAAGAATACTGAAATAGGTTGCCATTTCCTTCTACAGGGGATTTTCTTGACCCAGGGATCAAACCCTCGTCTCCTGCATTGGCAGGTGGATTCTTTATGGCTGAGCCACCTGGGAAGCTGTTCCTGTTATTTATCTAATTGCATTTATGCTATATTTTCCCCATCTCCTCTTGCCGAGGACATCTTGGAAGTTCCAGGCAAATGGCAGGTGCTTTGGGAATCTGAGCATCTTAGAAAAACCCTCAGGTCTATTGGGATGAGCCTCTCAGAGGCCAAATTGCATTCTTAGAGCTCCAGGCCTAGAAGAATCCCCAAAAGATCAGCTATAAGATACATGAGGATGGGAGAGCACAAACTGGAAAGCTCAGGCAAGGGAGATACGGCCCGAGGCAGAGCAATTCTCCCCACCCCGTCAGGTGAGCAACTGTGTAAACCTCCGGTGGACAGTGATGGCTGAAGGCAGTAAGATGCCACAGCCCCAGACATCTAAACCCAACACCAAAGGCAGCCAGGGGGCCTCCCTCCGAGTCATGTCCACCAAAGGACGCTGGTGATCCTGGACTGGAAACTTCTGGAACTGAGCATGGAGAGATCAGGGAACACAGGCAGCAGATGAAGAAAGAGGCACTGAGTTCTTGGGCTGCCCCGGCTTCCCAAAGGAAGGCCAGCGCCAACCACACGGGTGTCTGTGAGCAGAGTCCACACGCATCAGAGGCTCTGGGAGCCTGAGGAGGCTGATGTGTTGAGTCAGTTGGTGCTATTTTTACCCAGTCACTTTCCAACTATAAACCCACACTTCACATTTCATTGGGATGGATTAAGAAATTCGACTTGGCCTTTCTTGTGGTTTAATTTCCTGAATGCCTGCATCAAGGAAAAAGTTCAGCATTCCTATGGAAATATATGACATTTTAACCTTTTCTTGGCATGAGGGTGTCCAGTGATTGGAGGCTGGCCTGTTCTCTAAACCTGTACTGCTCTCATTAAGCAGGGAGGCCATGGGCTGCCCCTTTTCTCCCCCATTCGGAGGTCAGTGTTTATGGTCCGGCTCCTGGAATGCTGGGTCAGGACAAATGTACCTTATGAATATTCCAGTCCAGCATTAGGAGATGAAGCTCCGCTGAACAATTCATCTAACAAGTTACCTGTGATATTATTCAAGTCCCCAGTGATGAACATCCATGTAAAGAGTCTGGTAACTGTCAGTGATGGAAGAGTTGAACAATCTTAAAACTATTTCCGAATGATTTTTCAACTATAAAGTCAGGAGTGACTGTGTGGTCACAGAAACAGTGAACACATACCAAGAAAAAAAGAATGCTCCTTTTCTGTGGAAGACAGGGCAAGTTTTACTTCTTTTTAAAACACTTATACCTCCACTTACATCTGAAGTACAGCCATGATGCTTGGTAACTGAAACGCCTTGAATATAAACAAAGTCTCTACAACTTTAGGGTCTTCCTGACTGTCAAAAGCACTTTGAGCTCAGGCAGAGCTGTGAGGTTCTAATTAAGGACAGAGCTTTCTCTTTTTCGAAAGAAAAATCTGGACCTGCACCAAATTTTCCTTCTGCATCTAATGAGAGGCTTCAGATGCTGTCATAAAAATGGAAACTCAATATTGCTAGAAGCAAACCACTCAGGAGGGAAGAGGCTCCCCTAAGAAGCTGATCTCTAGGCACTGCCTGGCATGAGCATAGCTGAGCACTCCCTCCAGGCCCAGGGCAGTGCCACACCAGCCCCACCGAGGGACTGCCCCTCCAGCAGCACACACAGCCAGAGCCCCCTGCACACAGTTCTAGGACACCAGACACCTCCCTGTTCACGACAAACAGATCAGCATTCTTTCGATGGGTCAACAAATAGTTATTATCCCTCACTGTATGCCAGGCACTTCTCCCCACTGCAGACACAGCAGGGAAATGGGAGCCCAGGGCTCCGCTTCTGTGTCACTGTCAGTCTGCACAGGACAACTTCAGACAGCAGGAGGGGCTGTGGGAATAAAACTCAGTGTCGGGGCAACGTGACACTGTGAGGGGGGCCCTGAAACGGGGGAGGCAGAGAGGACCATTGGAACAAGCAACACCTGAGCTGAGACCTGCAAGATGGGGAAACGGAAATGCAATGATCTGGAGGAAGAGAAGGCAAAGGGAGCATGAGTGAAAACTCAGGGAATACCTTTAGCACATGTGAGTAAAGAAAGGGGAGTGAAGTATGGCAGTCGGAGCCGAAGGGCAAAGCAAGTACCAAACCTGCCAGGGGCTTCAGGCAGGGCATCAGGGCAGCTGGATTTGACAACGTCCCCTGCAGAAGGCAATGGACACCATCATGAGAAACACTGGGCTGGATGAAGCACAAGCTGGAATCAAGATTGCCGGGAGAAATATCAATAACCTCAGATATGCAGATGACACCACCCATATGGCAGAAAGTGAAGAGAAACTAAAAAGCCTCTTGATGAAAGTGAGAGAGGAGAGTGAAAAAGTTGGCTTAAAGCTCAACATTCAGAAAACAAAGATCATGACATCTGGTCCCATCAATTCATGGGAAATAGATGGGGAAACAGTGGAAACAGTGTCAGACTTTATTTTTCTGGGCTCCAAAATCACTACAGATGGTGACTTCAGCCATGAAATTAAAAGATGCTTACTCCTTGGAAGGAAAGTTATGACCAACCTAAACAGCAGATTAAAAAGCAGAGACATTACTTTGCCAACAAAGGTTCATCTAGTCAAGGCTATGGTTTTTCCTGTGGTCATGTATGGATGTGAGAGTTGGACTATAAAGAAAGCTGAGCACCAAAGAATTGATGCTTTTGAACTCTGGCATTGGAGAAGACTCTTGAGAGTCCCTTGGACTGCAAGGAGATCCAACCAGTCCATCCTAAAGGAAATCAGTCCTGGGTGTTCATAGGAAGGACTGATGTTGAAGCTGAAACTCCAATACTTTGGCTACCTGATGCAAAGAGCTGACTCATTTGAAATAAGATCCCGATGCTGGGAAAGATTGAAGGCAGGAGGAGAAGGGGATGACAGAGGATGAGACGGTTAGATGGCATCACCAACTCAATGGACATGAGTTTGAGTAGGCTCCAGGAATTGAGTAGGATGGACAGGGAGGCCTGGCATGCTGCGGTTCATGGGGTCACAAAGAGTCAGCCACGACAGAGCGACTGAACTGAACTGAACCTGCAGAAGGCAATGGCCACCCACTCCAGTATTCTTGCCTGGAGAATCCCATGGGCAGAGGAGCCTGGTGGGGTCACAAAGAGTCGAACACTACTGAGTGACTAAGCACCGCTCAGTAGACTTGGCTCCTCTCTGTGGCTCTGTCACTACCCGGCTGTCCTGGTACCTAATGGGACATGCCCCTTGGGCTCTGTGGGCTGTGCTTCCAGCAGCTCAACTCGAAAGATGTATCCCACCGCCGCCGCCCCCGAGGGACCCACTTCATCACCTAGCCTCTGTGAGGCTGGGGTCGAGACAGAGGACTCGCTGCCTATTCCTGGAGAAGACCAAGCCAGGAAGACTTAGGGACACGTGCTCTCTCTCCTTGTCATGGTGGACTGGGTCTGACCCTGGCCTGGCTCTCCTCTGTGCTATCACAGCAGTTCCTTTCCTCTCACCAACTGAGCTGAGAAAAGCTGCACATTCAGGCAAACCAGGGCATAATGAGGGTGGGAAAATGACACCATGAGTCCCCTCCACCTTCCATATGTTAATACCCTGGAGGGATCAGGTTAAATGATCACTAAGACCAGAAATACCTGAAAAGTAGTCACAAAAGGACTATCTGCAGTCTAACAGCCACCTGGCAAGGAGTAGGGCGTGAGTGTCCGTGTGCATTAATTCATTCAATTATTAACTGACTAAACATATAATACCTGGCACTCTGATTTGGATAAGCAAAACAAGGTCCCTACCCTCAAACTGCTGACAGACTAGTGGTGGAAATTAATTAACAACAATAAGGATCCCAGGAAGCCAGAGCCACATGTCCAGGGAGGGAGAGGCAGTGCTGTGGGTGCAGTGAGGAGGCTGCTTTGCAGAGAGATGGTATTTGCAGGGGGGAGGGAGGCAGGTTGCCTTCGTCTGTGTCAGCTGCCTAACAAATGCCAGGGAGGCCTAAACCATGGACGCTGACTTTCTCCGTTCCAGAGGCTGGAGGCCATGAGCAAGGTGGCGGCAGATTTGGTTTCTGACGAGAGCTCTCATCCCAGACTGCAGATGCCACCTTCTCTCTGTGAACTCACAGGGCCTTTCCTTTGAGCTCACTCAGAGAGAGACAGTGCTCTGCTGTGGCTCCCTCTTGATAAGACAGCAATTCAATCAGGAGGTCAGGAACCTTATTTAACCCTAATGACTCCCAACAGCCCCATCTCCAAATACCATCACATTGGAGGCTAAGGAATTTGAGGGGATATAGTCCAGTCCACAACAGACTTTGAAAGGCAGATACGAAGCAGAGTCAGTCTGTGTGGGAACAGGCACTAGAGAAGGAGAGACCAGCAAGAGCAAAGGCAGGGACATGAAAGCCTAGAAGGCTTGCTGGGAGAGCAGAAAGTGAGACAGTTTGCCTGGAGTAAAGGATATATGAGGGGCGCAGGGGAAGATGAGGCTGGAAAGGCAGTCTGGGGACACTTTATGGAAGATTCCAGTGCCAGGTCTTGGCAGGAAACCAGAGAAGTTACTGATCACAAGACTAACAAGATCAGGCCTGCAGAAGGCATGGCCCTCCCAAGCCAGACTGGGGAGGGAGACAGTTAAAAGGCAGAGGCAAGAGGCGACACCAGAGAGGTCTCTGCTTTAACATCACAGCTCAGAATGGTCTGCTGCTGAGGACACATGAGTTTAAGTTTCTCTGGGACTGTCCAGCTGGACTCACCCAGTTTGGTGGGGAACAAAGTTGAGGTCCCTTTACTTGGAGCTGTGAACCCCAAACTCCCCACAAGGTAACAAGAAATCACACAAGTCTCCTGACAAAAACACTTCTCTGCTCTCAACTGCCCAGTGGGGACAATGCACACACAGCTACCTGTGGCCCCTAAAGACCTGGGGCTCCAAAGAAAGCATCCCAAAGACATGGGCGCTCTCTGCAGCTAGGCCGAAGTCAACTGCCTCTCACCTGATCAAACCTCCCTAAGTCCGTCCCAGCTGACTCCAGAGATGGGGAAACTTCAAGATCAGAAGGAGAGCTACCCAAGCCACTCGCTGCCCTGCTCTCCACTGGGCTCTCGGCTGGATGGAAGGGGGAGCGGCCACCAGAGGCCCCAGGGAGCTGGACACACCCTGTGAGCCTCAGGCCGTAGTCCTGACAGCACAGACCAGACCCTGCAGTTTCCTGAGAGTCCGGGAAGCTGGTATCACTCACAGGGTGGCAGTCATGCATGCTCTGCCTCGCGGTGGTGGAGTCCACTTCCTCACCTGCAGAACCCCTCAGGCCCCCATGGGCTCTCACCCTACAAGCACCATCACAGCACACACACCAGGGAGGCAGATGACCTCAGGGCCTCCCGATGCCAAACAACACTGAGGTTTATGAGAGCAGGCAGAAGACCATCTCCCAAGGCGCCCTCAATATGTGCCTAAGATCTGGCACGAAACTGTATTTTATTAGCTGGATTCTATATTCTCTATGATTAAAAGCATCATTTCAATGTTCTTTCACTTTCTGTCTGGTTTTCAAACATCCAGTGAGCTTCCCATTTCTCCCAATTACCTTCCACCACCACCTCACCATGGCAGTCAATCAACACAGGCTCATGTGGGCTCCAGGGAATCACAGTTTAAAGGCTGCAGCACTGCCCCTCCCCACTGAGCGCTCACTCGCCAACCAGGGAGCACCAGCTCCAGCCACAGAGCCACTCCTGTCATCTATCAGAGGCCACGCCCACCCTCCCCTGAAGGAAAGGGACCAGGTGTCACTCTCGTGGTATCGTACAGCGGAACCCGTGTCGGCAGGGATGCTGTTGACACAGCCTTTGGCTTCCTCACTTTGCAGGGGACAGAGTCACCCAGCTTGGCAGAAGGACAGGAAACCCATGGCACAAAGAGGACCCAGGTCACATGGATGCTGCTCTGGTGGTATGCATAATGCAGACTGTAGATCATCCCAGGGATTCCCAGGTGGCTCAGTGGTAAAGAAGACACCTGCCAATGCAGGAGACATGGGTTTAATCCCTCGGTTGGGAAGATACTCTGGAAGAGGAAATGGCAACCCATTCTAATACTCTTGCCTGGAGAACCCCATGGACAGAGGAACCTGGCAGGCTACAATCAGTGGGATTGCAAAGAGTCAGACACTGAGCATGCATGCATGTGGATCATCCTATCCATCAGCTTCTTAAAAACCAAGTCAGAGCAGCCAAGAAACAGCCTTGCCACTGGCAGCCAGAAAGAGCTCATTCTCCCTTCCCCGTTTCCATCTCAAGTCCCCAGACCTTCAAAAGAGGATAAGCCTTTCACTTTCCTTCATGAGGGGCTGAGGAGGAGGGTCCTGGACTGAAGAACTCTGCAGACCAAGTCCAAGAATTACCCTAAACTCTCTTGCTCTACACACCCCATTCTCTCTCCCCTTAGGACCTTTGTACAATTTTCAGTTATACATTTAATTGTTTACTTATTTAGGGTCAGCCCCTCCAGGGTCATTGTAGACGCCATGAGGATTTATTAACATTAGCACTGAGCATAGCACTTGACACATTCAACAACTGCTATTTTGAAATACAAGACCTTCCCAGAACCAGATTTACCTGGGAGAGAGCTATTCACTTAAGGGGCTCTGTGTCTCATGGGGGTGACTATAAAACAGTCAGTCCTCAAAGCCAGCAGGGCTAGGTCCTCAGGGCCACAGAGGTGGGCAGTGAATTCTGCTAGGGAGAAGGTCAGAGGAAGGCACTCAGCAGGTAACACTGAACCTATGCCCTTAGAGAACAAGTGGCAAGACCTCACTGGGAACAAAAGGAGTCTTGGGTTGACAGAGCACAAGGCAAAGCCAACTAACAGGAAAGGAAGCCAACTGAGCACTGAAGCAGGATCCTGGAGGCCCACAGGCTGGTGTCACTGGGTCTTGCAGGGAAAGGAGTCAATTTACCAAGCAGAATGAAAGTATTTAAAATTTTTTACAAGTGGGATGGCCATGCAGTGTGCACTGACTGAGCCCCAGCCCTGAGGACAGAAACAGGGGGCAGAAGCCATCAACAGGCACATGTAAGGCATTTCATGAGGCATGTAAGTCAAATTACGATGCTGTGCACTTAAATGTTTCATTCCAATCCCAAAGAAAGGCAATGCCGAACAATGCTCAAACTACCGCACAATTGCACTCATCTCACATGCTAGTAAAGTAATGCTCAAAATTCTCCAAGCCAGGCTTCAGCGATACGTGAACCATGAACTTCCTGATGTTCAAGCTGGTTTTAGAAAAGGCAGAGGTACCAGAGATCAAATTGCCACCATCCGCTGGATCATGGCAAAAGCAAGAGAGTTCCAGAAAAACACCCATTTCTGCTTTATTGATTATGCCAAAGCCTTTGACTGTGTGGATCACAATAAACTGTGGAAAATTCTGAAAGAGATAGGAATACCAGACCACCTGATTTGCCTCTTGCAGGTCAGGAAACAACAGTTAGAACTGGACATGGAACAACAGACTGGTTCCAAATAGGAAAAGGAGTTCATCAAGGCTGTATATTGTCACCCTGTTTATTTAACTTATATGCAGAGTACATCATGAGAAACGCTGGATTGGAAGAAACACAAGCTGGAATCAAGATTGCTGGGAGAAATATCAATACCCTCAGATATGCAGATAACACCACCCTTATGGAAGGAAGTGAAGACGAACTAAAAACCCTCTTGATGAAAGTGAAAGTGGAGAGTGAAAAAGTTGGCTTAAAGCTCAACATTCAGAAAACGAAGATCATGGCGTCCGGTCCCATCACTGCATGGGAAATAGATGGGGAAACAGTGGAAACAGTGTCAGACTTTATTTTTTTGGGCTCCAAAATCACTACAGATGGTGACTGCAGCCATGAAATTAAAAGATGCTTACTCCTTAGAAGCAAAGTTATGACCAACCTAGATAGCATATTCAAAAGCAGAGACATTACTTTGCCAACAAAGGTTCGCTTAGTCAAGGCTATGGTTTTTCCTGTGGTCATGTATGGATGTGAGAGTTGAACTGTGAAGAAGGCTGGGCGCCGAAGAATTGATGCTTTTGAAATGTGGTGTTGGAGAAGACTCTTGAGAGTCCCTTGGACTGTAAGGAGATCCACCCAGTCCATTCTGAAGGAGATCAGCCCTGGGATTTCTTTGGAAGGAATAATGCTAAAGCTGAAACTGCAGTACTTTGGCCACCTCATTCGAAGGGTTGACTCATTGGAAAAGACTCTGATGCTGGGAGGGATTGGGGGCATGAGGAGAAGGGGACGACAGAGGATGAGATGGCTGGATGGCATCTCTGACTCGATGGATGTGAGTCTGAGTGACCTCCGGGAGTTGGTGATGGACAGGGAGGCCTGGCGTGCTGTGATTCATGGGGTCACAAAGAGTCAGACACGACAGAGCGACTGATCTGATCTGATCTGATCTGCACCTTAAATGTAGAGCTATGTGTCAATTATATCTCAATAAAACTGGAAGAAAAAAAGAAAACTGTACATATAATTTTGCCTATTGCTAAATAAGTAAACTCATTAAATACCTAGAAAAAGAGAGAGAGGGGGACAGAAGTATAAAGAACTGGTGAGGCTTTGTGACATTCTAAGGGGAAACAAGGAAGGAAGGGAATCTAAGATGAACCCTTTGTTTGTGGCTCAGGCAACGTATCGTTTGCCAAGCAGGGCAAATTTGGGGAGAGGAAGACAGTTCTGGCCTATGTGTTGACTTTGCTGTATCTGTGGGTATTTAGATGGGGATTTCCAGGGCTAGTGCTAACTAATACTTCTTTTAAAAATTAATTTATTCATCTTAACTGAAGGATAATTACAACATTGTGGTGGTTTTTGCCATACATCGACACGAATCAGCCACAGGTGCACGTGTCTCCCCCAACCCTGAACATCCTAGCCCTATCCCTCCCATCCCCCCAGGATGTTCCAGAGCACCACCAGCTTTGAGTGCCCCGCATCATGCATCAAACTTGCACTCTCATCTATTTAACATTTGCTAATACACATGTTTCTAATGCTATTCTCTCAAATCATCCCACCTGGGCTTCCTTGGTGGCTCAGCTGGAAAAGAATCCACCTGCAATGTCGGAAACCTGGGTTGGCAAGATCTCCTGTAGACAGGAACGACTCTGCACTCCAATATTCTGACCTGGAGAATTCCACGGACTGTACAGTCCATGGGGTCACAAAGAGTTGGACACGACTGAGTGACTTTCACTTTCACGCTTGCTCCCACATAGTCCAAAGGTCTGTTCTTTACCTCTGTGTCTCTTTTGCTGTCTTGCCTATAGGATCATTGTTCCTATCTTTCTAAATTCCATATATATGCAGTAATATACTGTATTGGTGTTTCTCTTTCTGACTCACTTCACTCTGTATAATAAGCTCCAGTTTCATCCACCTCATTAGGACTGAGTCAAATGTGATCCTTTTTATAGCTGAGTAATATTCCATTGTGTATATGTACCACAGCTTCCTTTTCCATTCTTCTGCTGATGGACATCTAGGTGCTTCCATGTCCTAGCTGCTGTAAACAGTGCTTCAGGAAACATTGGGGTACATGTGTCTCTTTCCATTGCGGTTTCCTTGCCTGTGAACCATCAGCATGCACCAGCTCTCTGCCACCACCGGTATCACTTGATAAATTTCTCACATCTGTGAAGCTCCATTGGCTTCCCCAGTCCCTCACATTCAAAGAAGAGCTGACACTGAGGAGGCTGGAGACCTGGAGGAGAGCGATGTCAGTTTGTGTCTCCAGCAGAGCCTGCATGCGCTGACTCCCCTGTGCCCACCTACAGACTCTCACCAGGCAAAAGGTAGAAGTTTGCGGCTGGAACCAACAATGTGGATAGCTCAGCAAGGAGAGGCAAGTCACCGTTCCTATAGCAACACTCCTTACCTCACAGGACACATGCCTACATTTTCTGCTGAAATGTGATGTAGGATGTAGGACATGGCCAGCTACTCAGAACCAGTGGGAAGGGGCTCTCAAACCCCTCACTGCTGACATACCCTCCAGCACAGCAGGGACACCGTGCCACCTCCTCAGGCTCCAAGCCTTCCTCAGGCTGGAGCAGGTGTCCTCCTGCCAAACCCCTCATCCTCGTGCCTGTGCAGAAATACTTGCTCCTGTATAGTATCTGTCGATGTAATTCTCCTGCACGCTCATGGCATGAATTAGGCATCGTGTGTCTGTTGGGTATGTGCTGTGTCTCACCCTCCTTCCATCCCCAGCCCAGGGAACAGGGTCTGAAGAAGATCCTTGACTGCAAGATGACCTCAAGGGCATGAGGTCAGGATTCTCTCTGCAGACTTCCTGTGTTAATTATTTCCACAAGGACTTGTTAGAAGGTAGAGCAGCAGACCCATCAGACTCGAGGTCAGGAAGCAAAGAATGGTTGTGTGACTCCACTTTTCAATATTTCAGTGTGGACAGCATTCAAGCCTCATCTTCCCCTTCCACCCCAATACCGGGACAAGCAGACAAGAAAGCCCAGAGGCACCTTCCTTTGGGGCTAGTGGGATGTTCAAACCACACCAGTCCTGGCCTGTGCAGAGCCTTCACTCCAACTGCACCCACAACCATCATAAAACCCCACACCTGTCTCCTTTCCCTACTCTCTTAAGTCATTCTTAGACCAGTTCAGGAAGCCTGCCCTGCTCTCCCCAGGAAATCTCACTATCTGCTCTAAAATCTGGGGGTTCTATTCTGGTACAGGGGTGACCACAACAAAGGGGATATACAGAGATCTGCTGTGTCTGTGAGCATTGCACCCCCAGCAGGATGCAGCTAAAACCTCCTGCAGCTCCATCCACAGAGGTGAATGAGAATACCACCTTGCTCCTTCCTCTGGTTTGCACCTGCCCCTCTCCCAGTGCCCACCTCTGAAGAACTGTGTTCCGACCTGGGCCCCATATTTGGAGGGGGACAGAGACCAACGGGAGCACCCCAGAAGCAGGCATCTGGACTGTGAGCAGTCTAGAAATGTTTCCTGTGGGGAGCACACGAGGAAACCGGGGCTGTTTCCCCTGATTGAAAGCCTCCTTTGAATTTTTAAAAGAAAGGAACTAGGCTTCTTCACTGAGGTCAAGAGTTGGTATAAGCACCAACAGATAAAAGCAGGTTTGGGACAATGTAAGAAAGAACTTTCTAAAACCAAAACATGTCTGAAGATGAAAGAGGCTGCTCCTGGTGCCAGCAGCTCCCTGTCATTAGGAGTCCAAGCAGGCTGCACTGGACAACGTCACACTCTAGGGATGCCATGTGGGAGATTCAAGAACTGACGAAGGGATCAAACCTTCTGGTTTTTTCCAACCCTGAAATTCTCTGAGCCAACACAGCTACTCCCTTATGTCCGCTAAAAACTGCAGTGTTCAATAGTCTGACCAGAAAAAGGACAGCGAAGTTCAAGGACTGGTCTGCAGTCACATCCTATTTAAACTGAACCTGAATCTTGGCCAAAGAATCAGTTAGTTAAAGAGATCTCTGTGTGTGTGTGTATATGTATGTGAGTGTGCAATCACACACACGTGCATCCTCATGGGAGTTGGTAAGGGGTGGGGATAAATGGTTATGAGACACAATCCCCAGCGTGGATACTATTAGGTCACAAATGGATAATCGACTCCAAGAAATAGAAACAAACTAGTCTGACATGGCCAGAGGAAACTAGTTTCTTTTTAAATGGGGACCCAATTTCATCCTTCCTGTCACGAAAACACTAAAAGGTGATTTCCCAAATTTCACTCAGAGTACCGAAGGTGTGGGACAAATGTCAGAGCAAGCCGCAATTACCAACAATTTCCTGTGTGGCTTCTGCCCCATGAAGCCCCAAGTTTGCACCCTTCATGCTGGGTGACTGGTGTGCACCTCTGAGAACACTGTGCCCCCATGTGGCACCTCACTCTCCCTCTCCCTCACACAGGGCAGCCCAGGCCAGGACAGAACAGGACAGGAGTGAAGTGGAGAGACAGAGCTGCTAGTGAGGGGCAGGGATCTCTGAGCAGCACCAAGGAGCAATCTGGGACTCTGGGGGTCCCTGGGAGAGCACTCTTGACCTTGCAGAGGGAGGAGGGGAGCAGGAGAGGTGCATGGAGGGAAGGGGGACACACAGTATGTCTGGGAGGGTCTGGCTCAGACGGACACAGATTCATTTCTAACTCCAGACCCCCAGATCTGCACTTAAGCCAGGCAGGGGGTGGCAAAGACAGTCCCTCAGTAACCAGACACCACTTCCACCCTGGAGACCTGGCTGGTCAGGGTCAGCATAGGAGTCCCAGAGGTTTGGGGAGGATTTATTCCTCTGGCCCGCCTGGTCCTCAAGACTTCTTTCCTTTGACTGATGCCTCCCCTGACTCCTGAGCCATTTCCTGTTGCTTTTCTCATTTCATCACTCCCTTTTGAACTATTTCCTGTTCCTTTTTCTTTCTATGGGGTCTGTATTCCTCTTCCTGGCTCTGTAGCCCTTGGAAACAAGCAAACAATGAGATAAGGGTCAACCTCTGGGGACAGTCCCTGAGGCCCCTCCCGGCCCCAGAGCACGATATGGGCCCGTCTGGCCAAGGGGAGCAGCCCGCGCCACTGCAAACGTGACCAAGCTCACGGTCCAGTGACTCCGCACATACCAAGAGCAGACTGGAAAGGCGTCCGTTGCCCCCCACCCCACGATTGCACATCTGCTCACCAGGAGCAAGAGCAACGCAGGCACCCCTTAGAAGAAACCACAAGATCCCTATTGCGAGCACAGGATTTTGTTCATAAGAGGTTTTCAAGGTGATGTGAGACTTCAGCTGTAAAAAAAGTAAGTGACATGATTCATCCCTGCTTGGCTAATGAGAGTTGATCACAAACCAAAGTATAAAATGTGCAATTGATTCTAAAGAGCTAAAGTTTACACAAAAGACTTGGGGTGAAGATTTCATTGTGTCCAATGGGCCCATCTAATGGGCCAAGTGTCTAGAAGTTAGAGTTCATTTTCTCTAATAAAAGAGAAATAAAAGTTTTCATTCATAAGTCAATGCTTGGAAAAGCTTTGCCTGTGCCTCTCTGATGAGGGTAATACCTATGTGAATGAGGACAATTTCCCTCTTTGCCACCAAGGAACTGAATTTCCCTCTTCAGCCACTGGCCACCAGATGGAAGAGCCACTTCTGCAAATATGCATGTCTTTATATCTTTTACTATGAGACCTTAGCTTTTATTTTCTATACATTTACTTCCTGGCCCTGAGTCTCTATTCGCTTTTATTTTTTAAACTTTGTATTACTGTAGTGAATATCACAGACACTATGAGGAATAAGGCAAGGGGTTATGTAAGAACATGGTGATAAACATCAATGATAATTGTACATTATCACTGTTTGAATGGCTACCATGTGGCAGATATTGTTTTAAGATCTTTCTGTTACATACATTCATTTGGTTGTCACAACAAGCCTGGAGATAGGTATGTTATTATTATCTTCCCTTCCCAAAGCAGAAATCTGGGCCTGAGGTGGTTATGTGTCCACAGGCATCTGGCAAAGCTAGAGTTTGAATCACCAAAGTTCTCTTCCATTGCCGTACACCTATCCAATGAGCTATACATGGAAATAGAAGGGGGAGGCCAAGGAATTGCCTAATTAACTAACAATGGTTAAGCGCTCAGGCTAAATGCTGATGTTAGTTCCAAAGGAGCTATAGTCTTTTTCTTGATGACCGTGGCCCCAAGATCTCCAGTGAAATGTGCTACTACAAACACACTTTCCATCTCAAGGGACGCCCCACTTCTCTGGGCCAATTCCAGACCAGTATGACTGCTGCTGCTGCTGCTGCTGCTAAGTCACTTCAAACACGGCCAAATGTTGAGGTCCTGCCTTGTGCCAGACACTCTGAAGAGAACATTAATTAATCCAAATCCCCTGATTCTTAGTCATCGTCTTCCCAAATATTGTGCCAGCCACTCAACCAGGTATGTGCTCATAGGCAAAGCACTTAACCTTTCTGTGCTGGACTT
Source organism: Tragelaphus eurycerus (assembly GCA_935064755.1). Taxonomy (NCBI): domain Eukaryota; kingdom Metazoa; phylum Chordata; class Mammalia; order Artiodactyla; family Bovidae; genus Tragelaphus; species Tragelaphus eurycerus. Next base: position 24,974,874 of record CAKXYN010000018.1, on the reverse strand, counting down.
TTTCACGTTTAAGATGGAAAACTCCATACTACTTTCTGAGCTCACACGGTGCTGCTGTATATGGATTAGCAGTTAGCGCTCAAAGCACTGAGGGCAGTGGCTAGCATTTAGTCATCGTTCAGTTAATGTCAGCTATTGCTGCTGTTGCTGCCACTATTAGCAGACAATGAGAACTACATAAGCAACCTATTTGTCTATCAAAGCAATAAAGGTAGCTTTTACTCTGGAAAGGACTGGAAGCTTCATTCTAAAGGTTCTAAGTCTCAAATCACTTTCCAAATAAATCAGCCAGCCCTGGATGCAAGTGGCCAAGCCTCAGGCGACAGACCAGACCCACTAGAGGAGGAGGGTGTGTTACTCCCACGGCCAAAACTTGCAAACAGTTCTGCAGAGGAGAAAACATCCTGCTTGTTTTTCGTCTCCTTCCTCTTCTTGGAAACCAAGAAATAAGCCAAGGTCTGCTTTCACCATTAAGAGGTGAAGATAATAAGAAAAGTCTTGGTGGAAGGAAGGAAATTTAAAAAAAAAAAAAGGAACAAAAGATCTTACACATTTTTTCATCCCTTTATGTGAAATCTATTTTTTTCTCCCAACAATAACAACAACCTCCCTACAGAAGGTCAGAATTTAAACCATTAAGCTAGGGCTGCCAAAACAACTTCCTAAACCCAAAAAGATTTACTGAGAATTTTCTAATGTGCTTGGTGCTAAACTATGTACTGAGGGTAAGGGAACTCCCCCATCTAGAGAGCAAGCAGAAAAAAATTAACCATGTTATTAAAGATTACATCATGTTTTTATTCACTTCATCTCCTTTATTTTCTATAAAGCCCTGTCAGGTACATATTATCATCTTTATTTTACAAATCAAGAAGCCGAGACTCAGGCATGACAAATAAATGATGATATTCACACAACCAGTGGATAGCAAAGCTAGGCTGAGGTTCAGGTTTGGGAACTCTAAATTTATCACTGTGTTCCACCTACTCTCTGCTTCCCACTGAACGGGATTCAGACTGGGATTGGCCTGCTCTGAGGCTCTCTGATGGGCTTCCCAGGTGGCGCTAGTGGTAAAGAACCTGCCTGCCAATGCAGGAGACGCAAGAGAAATGGGTTTGATCCCTGGGTCAGGGAAATCTCCTGGAGGAGGGCATGACAACCCACTCCAGTATCTTTGCGTGGATAATCCCGTGGACAGAGGAGACTGAAGGGCTACAGTTCATAGGATCACAAAGAGCCAGACACAACTGAAGCAACTTAACACACACAGGGCTCCCTGAAAAAATGGCTTTCATCTGCTATAGCTACTGAAGAAAGGCAAGTCATTTCTAGAAACCCAGGGAACTCAAGTCCCTCCAGACTGGGGTCATAGCTCTGCTATGGTTGTAAACAAGGAGGAAGTAAACTTGCCCAGAACCCAATTGTTACCCTTGCGCCCAGGAAAGGGGTAATTTGGAACCAACTCAGATCCCAGCCCTCAAAACTCCAGTTGTTGAAGGGAACTTGTATGATGGTTGAAGGCCTAACACTTCCCAGAGTCAAAGAGCTCTGTGATCTGCTTGATGGCCCTGGGTCATCTGTGAGACATCTGACTTTAAGAGAGAAGCCATCATCCTACATCTTGGAATAAAAATCTTCTGTAAGAGGACAGACTGAGTTTATCATTTAGAGAGGGGGAGAAGGAGAAAAATAAGGATAAATACTAATGATCTACTCTGTGCAACACTCCCTGGCATACATAAACGTGTTTTTTTTTTAGTTCTACCAGTTTATTGCTACCAACCCGTGACCCTCCACCCTCATGCACACATGCTCAGTCATGTAACCCCATGGACTGCAGCCAGCCAGGCTCCTCTGTCCATGGACTTTTCCAGGCAAGAATACTGGAGTGGGTTGCCATTTCCTTCTCCACATAAACGTATTTAATCTCCATGATGGACCCCCAAGAGGTCCAGCAGGGACAGTCAGAGCAAGATACACAGATGGGCCCTGTGCCGAGGCCACCTACGGAGCAGCCCATCTGGGCTCTTCTGTTAACAGTGAGTTAATTCAGGGCCAAGGGACAAACAATAAGCTTGGCGATTGCTTCATTTCTACAATGACAGACTGCTGCTGCTGCTAAGTCACTTCAGTCGTGTCCGACTCTGTGTGACCCCATAGACGGCAGCCCATCAGGCTCCCTTGTCTCTGGGATTCTCCAGGCAAGAACACTGGAGTGGGTTGCCATTTCCTTCTCCAATGCATGAAAGTGAAAAGTGAAAGTGAAGTCGCTCAGTTGTGTCCAACTCTTCAAGACCCCATGGACTGCAGCCTACCAGGTTCCTCTGTCCATGGGGTTTTCCAGACAAGAGTACTGGAGGGGGGTGCCATTGCCTTCTCCAATGACAGACTACACCTACAGAATTTTTCAGATACCACCTTCCCCAAAATGCTAAGTGTAGAATGCAGCACTGGCTGTTAACACGGTATATAAAGCCCTCCACACTTTGGTCGATTTCCTTTTGGATTTCAAACTGTCAAATGCCACTGGATCGTAACAAGGGGCCTAACAGAACAGCAACCATCGTTCCTGCCTTTACCTTTAAGCTGAAAACATGATTGAAATCCCAACTCCCCCCAGTGATCTGACGTCACCATACCTTCAGACCAAGAAATGGCCTAATTTTGGAAATGTAGGAAAACCCTCAAAATGAGTCAGAAGAACCACTGCCCTCAAGAAAACCTGGTGAGTCTCTCTGATCTGGGTCTACTTACCCAGATACAAGGCCACTCCCTCTTCAGGTCTCCCTGGACAATCAACACAACCCCCTCACACTCTCACACAGCTTGTAAAACTTCCAATATTCAAATTATCACAGATGCTGAGGGCTGAGAAAATATTCTGAGGAAATTACCATTCCTGAAGTAAGTGTCTAGACTTCAGTTAAGGGAAAAAAAAAATCCAAAGCTCCTCCTTCATGTCACATTACTCTTACCTTTACCAAGAAAACGGACTCCATTAAAAAGAAGAGTTTATATATTCCTGCACCTTAAACAATTCTTAGGCTTCATTTTCTCAAATGCTGGCTATTTTGTGTGGCTCACCTTACAAGCTGTACAAATCAGAAGTACAAGGAGGGCTTGACGTCCCTTCTGGCCACCCTTCCACAGAGTAGCCACAGCTTCACAAATGACCTCACTCTAATTAAAGCAAAAGAAGGGAAGAGGAAAGAACAGAAAGGGGGAAAGGAACGAAAGGACGGGGAGCCCTGGAGTATTAAGGAAAAAGGACTGTTTTAAGAAATACAGAGCAAGCCAGGTTCACTGTCTCAGAAGAATAAGAAATGGATAAAAGCAGCTTGAGAGGGGAATAGTCCATCATGATCATGTGATTAGCAGAACACAAAGCTCTGCTCACACCAGCAGGGAGCGGGGAGAAGTAACAGTCGGCCGGGACCGTCTGCAGGGCCAGCGCCGGGGCGACAGACACACCTGAGCAGAAAGCCAGCTGCTAGAGCCTTTGAATCCTGCCGCCAAAGCAAAGCTGTGTCCTGGAGGAGTTTTCGATCTGTTTTTGTTTTTTCACTTTGGTCTCTGAAGTTCCTTAATGACCATGGGTAATGAGGTCAATTTGTGCTAATTTACATAAAGCAGCTTCTGGCTTTAGAGCTGGGCCACAAATGACTGTGGCCCTCCTCTCTGAGGTCATGGAGTTACCAGGACTGGGCTGATCTGGCCACAGGGACAGGTACCCCCACCCTCCAGATGCCGAGGGGCATGGTGGGGACAGTAGCTTCACGGTCTTCCTTCAGGTCCGTCCTGAATATTCAAAGTGAGCCTTGACTCATTCCCCTCACCAGCAGCTCACGTCTTCCCTGCACCTATCAACCCACCTCTCCATTCACAACAAGCCCAGAAGCCCCTCTCACCCTCCTCCCTCTTCTCCTTGGTCACTTTCACTCACGTCTGTAATCTCTTCACTTTCCCATGAAGGCCTTCTCATCCCTTAGCCTCTGAAGACTTGAAACCAGAGCTTTCCAGCTCCACTGTCCTTCTGACGCCTTCCCTGCTAACCTTCCCCCTTACTTAAACACTCCAAGCCACTTCCCTCCTGAACGCCTGCACTGGCTTCTTCAGCTGCCTTCTGGCAAACATTGTTTCCCCGCAACTTGAAAGCCACCGCGGGACTGCTCCTGAGACTACATTGCTGTCCTCTTCAAAACCTTCCAATGCTGGCTCCCCGACCACGTGCCACAAAGAGAACTTCTCACTGGGCTTTGATGTGCTCCATGGGGATCCTCAAATTCAGGCCATTCTCTGGTCCACCCCACAGAAGAATGCAAGGAAAAGCACTTCAGTCACTAGATGAAAATGCAAACCACATTTACCCCTTCCTGAAAACTCCATCAACGGTCCCAAACACTACTGCCTCCAGGATAAAGTCCCCAGCTCTCAACCCTGCGTGGCCTGGCCCCACCCACCTCTCCAGCCCTGGTCTGCAGTTCCCTGGGCTCCACACTGGTCAGGCCTCCACATTTGGGGCACATCACCCACAAAGCCTTTGTTTCCTCTATGCTCTCAGACTATAGTCCTTCTGTTCTGCTTCGTGGCCCAGCTAAGTCTCACCCATCTGTCAGTTTCACCTTAAATGTGATTCTTAACACACCCCAAAACACACACCCTGAATCCCCACTAACACAGCACCTGCAGCTCCCCTCCCTGCCCCTATCACAATGGCAATTAATGAACCACCTGCTCAGTTATCTGATTCATACGTGTCTGCTCTGTGCACCCCATGAGGTCAGAGGCCACATCTGTTTTTCTAACCCCTGTACCCCAGCACTTACAGCAGGATTTGGCTCACAGTTGGAATTCAATAAGTCTCAGCTAAATAAGTGAGGGAAAGAAGTCTAGTGACAGCTCCTTCCTCTACCTGAGTTCTCTCACAGTCATTGTTGGCTGAAGTTTTGCTTCTCATTCCCCTAACTTCCTCTACTGTGTTCCCTCCTTCAGTATCTTCTCCATGGGCACTATGCCATTCAACTTTTCCAGGAAATTCCAGATTATCTATGTAGCACTGAGAAGAACCATAAGACAGTCAATCAGAGAGGCAGTCTCCCCCAGTATCTTGACCTAATGTTGACTGACTCAGGAGCTGGAGCATAGAAGGAGAAAGAAATGGGCTTCCACCTCTGGAAGCTATTCCACTAAGCTTCTCTGGTTGTAATTGCATTGCACGCAAACTGAGATAGAATTCCAATCGGCTGGAACTTTTCATTTGTAGCCAGAAGTAAATGATGCAGGCTGCATTCCAGTGAACACGCTCTTCAGTTATGGGAAGACTTGGGCTAAGGACATGCCTGGATATGATTAACAAAGTTGTGCACTTGTAAATTAGATGAATGCCAGGAAATATTTAAAACTTCCCTTTCTTACTAAACACTTCAAAGATGTGTCCTTGTTTATTGTCAACCTTTTATTCCCCAATTAAAAAAAAAGGGAGGGCAAATTCTTTCTCTCTGACAAAGGCCCTACCAAAGAAAGTCACTGTGATATTAAATACATCCCATGGACACAAGTTCAACTAATGCCTTGACTAGCTTCCTTGGTTCTAAATTTAGAAGAGTAAACTCCTGACTCTAGGAAAGGTTTGATTTCAAAGATACCACTTCTAAACAGGAAAAAAGTCTTAGGGACAGAATTATATTAGCATACTTCCCAAAGCTATAGTTAATAGAAACAGTCTCTAGCCAGCTAGCTGCAAATATAAGACTTGCCCTTTACTCTTTGGGGAAGGAAATCCAGGAAGCAAGACAGAAACAATCTTTTGTGTTGGCTGGAGAAGACTGCGGGCAGCAGGACCACAGAGACGTGTATTCCAGCAACAGTTATATCTCATATGCAAACTTTCTTCTGCAGTTTCCTCTTACTTCCTAAGCTGGGCAGACAGTGACGTAAGGTATGCTGGCCCCAGGGACCTCTCTAGAAATCCAGACTCCTGCAAAGGCACAGATGAAATAAACCCTGCCAAGCACTTCCCAAAGATGCCTCCTGGGTACACATGGTCTTTCTGATTTTAGATCCCCAGGAATCGGAGGCTTTGATTGGCAGCCAGCACTGGGTGATTATACGGGCCCATTCAACTATTCATCTCAAGGTTCAACAGCCAAACATGCTTGCTCCCACTTCTGTCCATTGCACACTGTCTCAGAATCATAGAATCTTGGAGTTGGAGAGAGAAGTTTCTTCCGATCCTCATTCCATTGAGCACTAACTCAAACACTTGGTGATTTAACTTGATGGAGACCTCTCAGAACTAGGCAGAGCAGCCTGGCAGAATAGCATCAGACTGACCAGAGGTCAAGCTCTGCTCTGGTTTTCACCAGATGTGTGATCTTGAGTCACTTCCTCTCTGAGCCTTATTTTCTTCACACAATAATAGTAAATAATAATGACGCTGACATCCATTGAGGACTTACTATGTACTGGGTTACTATGTTGAGCACTTTACACTGATTAGGTGATTCAAACCTCCTGAGAACCTTAAGAGGTGAGTACTACATTTTCCCCATTTTAAATAACAAACCAAGATCTAAAACATATGTGATGTGCCCACTAAGCTACACAGGCAGAGGAGCACTCTATAGTTATCCAGGTTTTAATGCCTGCATCAGAAAAAGAATGTCAAAACAAATAACCTAATCTTCCTCTTAAGAAACAAATAGAGACCATTTCCGTTTCCAAGGTTTCGACCAGGTCGTTGAGCACTTCCACATGGAGGCTGGCACAGGACCAAACTCGAGACACGCAACTCATAACAGTTGATGAAAAATTGGATATTACTACTTTAACTGGTGTTCCAGAAGAGCATATCAAAACTAGAAAAGCCAGGATCTTTGTTCCTGCTCACAATAACATGCAGTCTGGAGTAAACAACACAAAGAAATGGAAGATGGCGTTTGATACTAGAGAGAGATGGGAAAATCCTTTGATGGGTTGGGCGTCAATGGCTGATCCCTTATCCAACCTGGTTCTGACTTTTAGTACTAAAGAAGATGCAATTGCCTTTGCAGAAAAAAAATGGATGGAGCTACGATGTCGAGGAGAGAAAGGTTCCAAAACCTAAGTCCAAGTCTTATGGTGCAAACTTTTCTTGGAATAAAAGAACAAGAGTATCCACAAAATAGGTTGGCATGGACTGTATCTCTGTGCTTGACTGTGAATAAAGTCAGCTGTGCAGTATTTATAGTCTGTGTATAATACACCTCTTAATCTAATAAATTTGACCTTTAAACTACAAAAAACAAAAAAAGAAAGAAACAAATAGAAAAACAAACTAAAAACCAAAGCAATCAGAAGAAAGTAAATCAAAAAGAGTATAGAAAGAAAGGGAAGTCGCTCAGTCATGTCCGGATTCTTTGTGACCCCGTGGACTGTAGCTTACCAGGCTCTTCCATCCATGGGATTTTCCAGGCAAGAATACTGGAGTGGGTTGCCATTTCTTTCTCCAGGAAATCTTCCAGACCCAGGGATTGAACCCGGGTCTCCCGCATTGTAGGCAGACGCTTTACCATCTGAGCCACCAGGGAATTCCCAAAAAGAGTATAGTGGAAATCAATTCAAGAGAAAATAGAAAAACTCTAGAGAAAAAACAAGAAACAAAAAGTTGGTCTTTCTAAAAAAAAAAAAAATTGACAAATCCTTGACTAGACTGATAAAGAAGAGGAAAAATAGAGAGGAGACAAATACTATTAAATGATAAATGAAAAAAGGGACACTATTACTAATCCTATAGAACGACTTTATGCCAACAAATCAGACAACTTAGATAAAATGGACATCTATAGAAATATATAAATTACCAAAACTGACTCAAGAATAAATAGATGATCTGAGTAAGTCTATAATAAGAAACTTATTTCATAACTTAAAATCTTCCCACAAAGAAAATCACAAACCCAGATGATTTCACAGGTGAATCCTATTAAATATTTATTTTTTTTTCCTATTAAATATTTAAAGAAGAAATAATACCAATCCTTTGCAAAATCTTTCAGAAAATAGGAGACACTTTCCAACTCATTCTATGAGATCAAAAAAATCACAGAAAAATTAATTTTTAACAAAATATTAGTAAATCCTACCTTCCCACTCAATCTATGAAACCAAAAACATCACAGAAAAATTTAATTTTTAATAAAATACTAGTCAACCCTACCTACCAACATATAAAAAAGGTTATGCAGGATAACCAAGTGGGAATTTATCCCAGGAATGCAAGGTTGACTAGGGAATTTCTTCAACCTGATAAAGGGCATCTATCAGTCTTTTTAAAAACCTATAGCCAACAATAATACATAAATAGTGAGACTGAATGCTTTCGTCCTAGAATTGGGAACAGGACAACAATGCCTGCCTTCGCCACTTCTATGCAATGCTGTACTGTAATGGAGTTTCAAGCTAAGACAAAAATATTATGAACCATCATCACCTAATTAATTAAAGACATCCAGATTGGAAAAGAATGAAAACTGCATTTATTCACAGATGATATTATCTTGCATGTTAAAAATCCCAAGGAATCCAAAGGAAAACTACTAGAATTGATCACCTCCAGGAGGTCCAACCTCCAAATTCTACCTCATTTGGGGGCTAGAATTTCAATATATGACATGTGGACAGGCATAAACATTCAGTCCATTGCACCTAAGAATCTACCCAGGAAAAATGAAAACTTGTTCACACAAAATGCATGCATGAATGTTCCTAACAGCATTATTTATAATAAACCAAAACAGAAACATTCCAAATGCTTATCAACTTGTGAATATATAAATATGTAGAATATCAACACAATGGAATACTACTCAACAATTAAAAGGAATGAACTACCAATACATATTATAATTTGTTCAGTTCAGTTCAGTCGTTCAGTCCTGTCCGACTCTTTGTGACCCCATGAATTGCAGCACGCCAGGCCTCCCTGTCCATCACCAACTCCCAGAGTTCACTGAGACTCACGTCCATCGAGTCAGTGATGCCATCCAGCCATCTCATCCTCTGTCGTCCCCTTCTCCTCCTGTCCCCAATCCCTCCCAGCATCAAAGTCTTTTCCAATGAGTCAGAATCAACCTCAACAAGAACCCAGATGCAAAAGATTGCATATTGTAAGATTCCATTCATATGAAATTTTCAGAAAAGGTAAATTTATAGAGAAAGAAAGAAGGTTAGTGATTGCCTACAGCTAAGGGTGGGAGCAGGGATTAACTACAAACAAGCACAAGATAACTTTTTGTGCTGATGGAAAGATTCTAAAATTGAATTGCTATGATAACTGCGTAACTCTAAAAATGTACCAAAGTTATTGAATTGTGGATGTACAATGAGTAGATTTCATAGTATGTAAATTGTATCTTAGCAAAAGTGCTTGGGAGGGGAAAAAAGACAATGTAAGCTAAATTTTTTTTTTAATCTTAAAATATAGCAGCTACTATTACAATGGTTATTGATGCTATTAAAATTTGGGGCTAGGCCTTTCTAACTAGAAGCCCTCCAGAGATAAATTTTGCTACTGCCTCATGAATGTCCTCTTAAGTGAATTTAAATAAATCACTTAGAACAGTACCTGAGTCTTAGTAAGCATTATGTAAATACAGACATATCCTGGAGATATTGTGGGTTCAGTTCCAGGCCACTGCAATAAAGCAAATATCATAACAAAGGGAGCCACAGGCATTATTTGGTTTTCCAGAACATCTGAAAGTTATATTACAGTCTGTTAAGTATGCAACAGCATTATGCCTTAAAAAATACATGCTTTAGTTTAAAAATACTTTATTGCTAAAAAATTTGAGCCTTCAGCGAGTCATAAACCATTTTGTTGATGGAGAGTCTAAATGGCTGCTGACTGATCAGGGGGTGGAGTTGAAAGTGGGGTGGCTCTAGCAATTTCTTAAAAGAAGACAACAATGAAGTGTGCTGCATCGACTGACTCTTCCTTTCATTAATTTCTCTGGAGCATGCAATGCCATTTGATGGCATTTTACCCACAGTAGGACTTCTTTCGGAATCTGAGTCAGTCCTCTCAAACCCTGCTGCTGCTCTATCTACTAAATTGTGATATTCCACATTCCTTGTCGTTATTTTAGCAATCTTTACAGCTTCTTCACCAGTAGGAGATTCCACCTCAAGAAACGATTTTCTCCTCTAGAAGAAGCAACTTGTTAGCTATTCATGTTTCATCATGGGATTGCAGCAATTCACTCACATCTTTAGGTTCTCCTTCTAATTCTAGTTCTCCTGCTCTTTCTACCATATCTGCAGTTACTTCCTCCACTGCAGTCTTGAATCCCTCAAAATCATCCACAAGGGTTGGAATCAACCTCTTCCCAACTCCTGTTAATGGTGGTATTTTGACCTCTTCCCATGAATCACAAATGTCCTTAATGACACCTAGAATGTAAACCCTTTCCAGAAGGTTTTCAGTTGACTTTTCCCCAATCCATCAGAGGAATCACCATCTATGGCAGTTACAGCCTTACAAAATGTCTTTTTTTTTTTTTATGGAAGTAAAGTCGATTGACAATGTTGCGGCTTCAAACTTTTCTTTTACAGCTTCCTCACCTCTCTCAGACTTACAGAACTGAAGTTCGAGCTTTGCTGTGAATTAGGCTTTGGCTTGGAATGTGTGACTGATATGATCTATCCAGATCACTAAAACTTTCTGTATATCAGAAATAAGACTGCTTCACTTCCTTATCATTCTTGTGCTCACAGAAGTGGCACTTTTAATTTCCTTCAAGGGCTTGTCCTTTGCAATCACAATGTAGTTAACTGGTGTTAGAGGCCTAGCTTTCACCCTACCCTGGCTTTCACCATGCCTTCTTCACTAAATTTAATCATTTCTAGCTTTGATCGAAAGTGAAATGTGTGTCTCTTCCTTTCACTTGAACACTTAGAGGCCACTGTAGTTATTAATTGGCCTAAATTCAATATCCTGTTTTCTCAGGGACAGAGAGGCCAGAGAAGAGGGCGAGAAAGGAGGGAATGGTCAGTCGGTGAAGCAGTCAGAACACAGACATTTATCAAGTGCACTATTTTATATGCATGTGATTTATGGTGCCCTAAAACAACTACAGCAGTAACATCAATAATCACTGATCATAGATCACTATAATAAATATAATAATAATGAAACGGTTGGAAATATTGCAAGACAGAGACATGAAGTAAGCAAATGCTGTTGGAAAAATGATGCCAATAGACTTGCAGAATGTAGGGTTGCCAAAGACTTTCAGTTTGTAAAAAAATTAAAAAACAGCAAAAAAAAAAAAAAAAAAGTGCAGTACCTCCAAAGCACAATAAAGCAGGGTACAATAAAACTAGTTCTGCCTACATTCATTACAGGTGATCCTTGCACAACACAGGTTTGAACTGTGCAGTTGTACTTACCTGTAGTTTTTCAATAAATACGCACTACAGCCATGAAGTTAAGACGCTTGTTCCTTGGAAGGAAAGCTATGACAAACCTTGACAGCGTATTAAAAAGCAGAGACATCATTTTGCCAATAAAGGTCCATAGAGTCAAAGCTATGGTTTTTCTAGTAGTCCTGTATGGATGTGAGAGACCATAAAGAAGGCTGAGTGCTGAAGAATTGATGCCTTCCAACTGTGGTGCTGGAGAAGACTCTTGAGAGTCCCTTGGACTGCAAGATCAGTCAATCCTAAAGGAAATCAACCCTGGATATTCATTGGAAGGACTGATGCTGAAGCTCCAATACTTTGGCCTCCTGATATGAAGAGCTGACTCATTGGAAAAGACTCTGATGCTGGGAAAGACTGAGGGCAGGAGAAGGGGGTGGGTGACAGAGGATGAGATGGTTGGATGGCATCACCAACTGAACGGACATGAGTTTGAGCAAACACCGGGAGACAGTGAAGGACAGGGAGGCCTGGTGTGCTGCAGTCCATGGAGTTGCAAAGAGTCAGGCATGACTGAGCTTCTGAACAATGACGACAGCACTACATGATCTGAGGCTGGTTGAATCACGGATGCAGGACCACAGATATGGAGGGCTGAATACAAAGTCAGAGCAAATTTTCAACTGCTCAGAGGATTGGTGCCCCCAACCTCTGCATTATTTGAGGGTCAACTGGATATTATCATTACTATCACCCTCAATGTTATTATTACTATTAATAATGTGACAGGCATGCCTTGAAGAGATCTGAGAAGGTGGTCTTGAACCCCCCAGGGGTGCCCATTGTGGACTGCTTCCCCAGAGGCTCTCTGTAGCCAGGATTGTTCCTACAAAGAGTCCCACTGAAAAGTGGGACACATTTCTTCTTTCTCATAGAGCCTCTTTTAGTTTTTTTGTTTTTTAAGGCCATCTTTTTCATATTTCCTCCTTTGTCCTCAGAAGCATTCAGATGCCTGGAGGAAAACCCCTCCTATGCTATGCTAAGTCACTTCTGTCGTGTCCGACTCTGTGTGACCCCATAGACGGTAGCCAACCAGGCTCCTCTGTCCCTGGGATTCTCCAGGCAAGAACACTGGAGTGGGTTGCCATTTCCTTCTCCAATGCATGAAAGTGAAAAGTGAAAGTGAAGTCGCTCAGTCGTGTCCGACTCTTAGCGACCCCATGGACTGGAGCCTACCAGGCTCCTCCGTCCATGGGATTTTCCAGGCAAGAGTACTGGAGTGGGGTGCCATTGCCTTCTCCGAAACCCCTCCTAGTGTATTGTAAAAGAAAAAGATGACAAGCCTTTGTGTCCCAAGTACTCAGCTCTTAAAGCCCCCTCCTTCCCCTGCCTCCCCGTGCCTACCGCACCATCTGGGCTCACAGGGCTCTCTGGAACAGCTCTGAAGGGCAGGGCAGAGCTGCACAGGAGCCCTGACATCCCCGTACACCAGCCAGACCCCCTCCAGTGGGCAGGATTTCAGCATCCCAGCCACTGCTGCAGGCTTCCGGCTCCATAAGGCATCCCGGGTGCTGCAGTGGGCCTGAGATTTGTCCTGACCTTCAAATCACAGTCCCTCCTCCAGCTCAGTGGGGTGACCCCATGTGTGTCTAGGATTCTCTCTCAGTTTCCTTGCCTGCCACTGCTGTTCCTCCTGGCCTGAGACCATAGCCTGCTCTCCCAGATCACCTACAACTTCCCTTCTTTGGGAAGCTGAGCACCATCCCCTCAAGGGGCTTGGCCAACAAGTACCCTAAACGTGGGCCTCTCGCAACACCTGGGGGGCTGTCACACCCTCTAGAGCCACTGCTCTAGAAATTTCTAATAGAAATTTCTGCAGGGATAGAAATGTTCCCTATCTTCACTGTTCAATACAGCAGCTACTAATCACATTGGCTACTGAGCACATTTCAAATATGACTAGTGTGACCAGAATTGAATTTTTAGCTTCCATTACTTTTAATTAATCTAAATTTCAACAGCCACCTGTGGCCAGTGGCTACTGATTCAGACAGTACAGCTCTAGATGCTGAACACTGGCCTAGCAACCTTTCAGGAGGAGGCAGACCTTGCCCTATCCCCCGCAGCACACAGGGGCCGCGGCTTCCTCTGCATCTCTTCCAGCATTACCATAGGACCAGAAACCCTGACATATACAAATAATCCCCCTGGGGCAACAGCTGTGCTCCCAGAGGGCTGAGAACTGTTCCTTTAATATTTCAACAATACATCCTACATCTCAGGGGAAAAACACAGAGAGAGAGAGACCACACAGATGAGTCAGACCCTTGATGCAAACATGAAGGGTGGATGAAGCCCCTGCTTTCTCTTTTGAAATCTGAATAAATACCTTGCTTAGAATTTTGTCATAATTTCACTGCTATATTAAGAGTTGCGGCCCAGATTATGTAAAACAAAATTTAGGAGTCATATAAGACAGGGAAAAGAGATTATCGTATTATAAAATGCTTTGCAGGATGTAAAATACCAAAATGTGTGTGTGTGCATGCTCAGTGGTGTCCTACTCTTTGTGACCCCATGGACTGTAGCTCACCAGTCTCCTCTGTCCGTGGAATTTTCCAGGCACGAATACTGGAGTGGGTTGCCATTTCCTGCTCCAGGGGACCTTCCTGACCCAGGGATCTAACCTGTGTCTCCTGCACTGGCAGGCGGATTCTTTACCACTGAGCCACGTGGGAAGCCCAAAATACCAAAGTAATGAGGAATATTAGAAGGAGATGAGACTAAGTCAGCTATAATTTTAAGTCATTAATTATCACTTCATGGAAATTTTTGTACAAGAAGTAGTAGGTTTCAAAACAGGCAGAGCAACTAGCTGAAGGAGAATCCTCTGCTTTGCTACTGTTATGTCTTTTAAAAAAAAGTCAGTATTGGTCAAGTATCCCACAGCATAACTACTCTGGATTGAAAAAAATCAATTACGTATCGAGGCAATTATTTTCTGCACCTCTTGCTACTGAACTGGCAATGAGTTTTCATGGCTCAATTAGCTTGTAGCTTAAAACCATAGCAGCCAGTATCTATTTCTATCTGAGATATTTACTTACAGCAAAAATAGAATGCTATTACAGATTGTTTTAGGAAAAAACAGACTGAGGGTCAGATATTACTGGCATAATATTAAACTGTTTTAATGCTTTGGTTCAGTAATCTTACTATGATGATTATCCTTATGAAATACTACGTGAAAAGAAAAAACACACACCTGAAGACGTTCACAAGCATCATCATCTAAAATGGAAAAATGGAAACAATCTAAACAAATTAAATGTCCTATAAAAAGGGAAATGATTAAAGATCCATTCCACTCAGGCTCACACTGATCACGGCCCCAGCGAGGCTGCTCGTCAAGGTCACAAATAACCTTCACGCTGCTAAATCCAGCCCTCGTCATACTAACCAATCATCAGCATGTGACACAAGCGATCAGTCTTCGCCTCTACAAATGCTCTGCTCTCCCGGCCCACACACTTCCCTAACCCAGACAGAGAGCTTATAGAAAAGCAAACCCAGAGGCTTTGCCCCAAGGACCTGCAGGCTTGAAACCAGAGAGAGCTTACACTGGCCCCACCCAACCGTCACCTTCAAGTTGGAGAGAGAAGCCAAGCTGGGCTGCACCTGGCTCCTGTGCTCAGCAGCTCATCACAGGCTTCATCCTCGGCTCTGCCTTATCCACAAGATCAGACTAGTCAAAGTTAGACTAATTCACTATGGCAGGTAATCCAATAACCATTCAAGTGGGGCTTGAAAATATACAGTATATGTCAGATTTACCCAATTCTGTCTGACTTGGATGATAAAAACTAAGTTCCGTTTCCTGGGAAAACATCCCAGATGTATGCTTCCCAAGGAGAAGAATGCAAACTAAGGGGGTCATAATTGGCACAGGTGAGTCATACCAACAATGAGTAACTCCAAGTAGGAAATAGGCTCCCAGAGAAGAGACCTTCAATGAGGAACTTCTCTCACTCCCCCAGAGTTTCAGAAAAGAGCCAATCAGGAACAAGCTGCCCAGGCATTTCATCCTGGGAAGGCCAAGTGCCAGGAGGAGTTCTAGGCCACGATGACTCCACAGTAATAAAGGTTATCGAGTACAGAGAGTCCCGGGCCTGGGTGTCAGGAGAGCTGGGCTCTAGGGATGCTCCAACCAAATGAAGCCTCACTAAGAAGAGCAGGAGCAGCGAGCACCCATCGAACACTTTCTGTGTCCCCAGTATCATCCAAGCATGATATGTATACTAATAACACAATCATCTTCCCAAGCAGACACTATTATGTTCTTTTTTTTTTTTTTTTTGGCCATGCCACAGGGCGTGCAGGACCTTAGTTCCCCGACCAGGGATCGAACCCATGCCTCCTGCAATGGAAGTACAGAATCTTAACCTCTGGACCACCAAGGAAGTCCTGCAGACACTACCGTTTTCATCACAAAATGGGAGAGCTGCGTTCAACTCAGGCAGTGTTGCTTCAGAGCTCTTAACCATTATGTAACAAAACTTTTAATATGAATACCCCAGTGGTCAGGGGACAGTTTCATGGTGTTTGCAAGGTCAGGGCACCCACAATTCTTGATAGCCAATTCAGGAAGTGATTCTCCTGTCAAGAGAGCAAAAATATCCACACCACTCCCCACTGTGAACATTGATCACTACAGAAAATACAGATAAAAGCCGCAGATGGGAACACAAAAACCAATTCTCGAGTTAATGAATAAATATTGGTAGGCATTTTGCCAAGCACACTGGAAAAAACAAATCTCTATAAATATCAACTAATAGAGGTTGGCTGCTTAGGAATAAATTTTGGTCAACGGCATTACCAGAGGCTGAAATTAATCTGTAACATGAAAGAAAAGCTGGGACGTGTGGATGCTGCCTCTGAGCCTGGGCATCAGTGTGAGAGAGGAACAAGCAGGGTCCATGAAAAAGGCCCCATTGTAGGACTGGAGGAGGAATCCAGATCAAACCACCGCAGTCTGTCCCCTCAGCCACCGGCTCAGAAGTCCCATCAACACCTTGGGAGAGAGGAAGTAGGACTGTATCCAAAGCCCCTCAAAATATAACCTCTCTGGCTCTGTATCCTATAGCTAGAACCCATCATTTCCAATGGATCTTACTGCCACCCTTATAAAAGTCCGAGCTACAGGGCCTCTCTAGGGGTTATCACCTACTTGTCTCCCATCAGGACTCAAGGTGTCCCCTGAAGATGGCCATCCTGGCAAAGCTTACGCTGCAGACAGCCCCAGCCCAGTGACACACTTGTGTTGGATATGAGATAAGTCCTTGCCCTTCTGTGTTCACTGAAAAGGAGAGAATTTGACTTATTGACCAGGAAAGTGTTTCCCAAATTCCTTTAGGAGTTTTTTCAGGAATAATATCCTGAAAGCCATTTAGAATCAAGTGCCAAGTAGTATATATGTGTTAGTCACTCAGTTGTGTCCAACTCTTTGTGACCCCATGGACTGTAGCCTGCCAGGCTTCTCTGTCCATGGGATTCTCCAGGCAAGAATACTGGAATGGGTTGCCATTCCCTTCTCCAAGGGATCTTCCTGACCCAGGAATCAAACCCAGGGCCCCTGCATCATAGCCAGATTCTTTACCATCTGAGCCACCAGGGAAGTAAGAAGTATACCATGGGTGAATCAGTTTGGGAACTGCCATTTAAACAAAGTTAAGGATATTTGCCTGTTGTTCTCCAAGTCTCCAAGCCTCCAGTATGATGAATCACATTATTAGTCTCCAAGGAGGGACAGGATGCTGTGTTTCCACATATCTTTCCATCACTGCTTTTCATATTTCCTGTGAGGGTCTTCCCTGGAAAATGCAGTTTAGGGAAAGCTGCTCTACAAGATTTCCTTCAGAACCAATGCTCTGGAAGGCTTGGGAGGAATCTGGGTAGGAGCCCAGGGCTGAAGTCATTCTGCCTGGGCTTGAACTCCAGCTCCAGCCCAGCCAGCTGGGTAACTTTGGCTATTATCTTGTGCTTAACTGCTGTCTTAGCCATAAGAATGGGATACATGACTACCCATTCCCAACGGTGGATCACGTGAGATAACTCAACAAAGTACACAGCACGGGTCACTGGCAGATGCAATGGAAATGGTAGTATCGGGATTCCATAAGTCTTCTGGCATCAAGCCTGGAAAATGCTTTCCTAGTGCTTACCAAGAGACCTGCACCAGGACACAGAACTTACCTTTCATCCTTACAACTTGGCTCTCCCCAGGTGAGAGCTTTGTTGACCAGTGCTCACTGACCTACAGTCAACTGACTCATGTGAACACCCCTCCCGGACTCTACAGGGCAGATCTGGGACTACACTGTGCATGCAGTAAACCTGGAAACACCTGTTTAGACTGGGCTGGGGAGAGGGGGTGTCAAACAACCTTGCCTGTTCTGACTTCATCAGTCACTCGTTTCAGGCACCCTGGACCACAAGCAGGAAATCTGGGCTCCCGTCCCTGGTCCAGTATGAGCCCCAGGGTCTAATGTGCTCTTGCGATTTACCACCAGCTACCTCTCTGGGCCTCAGTCTCCCCATCAGTAATATTTAGGGGTGAAGTGAACACATGTTCTCAAGTGGAGATGGACATTAGACTTACCCAGAGTACTTTCTGGAAATAATCCTGTCTGGATCCAACCCAGACCTACTGAGTCAAAAATTTCTATTTTCATTGCATATAAAATTCACCTCAATTAAAAAAAAAAAAAGTCTCTAAGTGCTGGAACCCAGGCTAAGTACTTTGTAAACACTCCTGGGTGATTCTGATCCACCCTCTTGTTAAGAGCTAACCTGGCTGATCACAAGCATTGCTTCCAGCATCTTATAAAAGGTCACCTGACTTCTAGGTTTCTCTACAAAGAAGGTATCAAGCCTACAGCCTTTCAAATCATTGGCTGGAAGAGGTGAGGACTGTTGGGAAGGACGCTCCATGCCTGCAAAGAGAGGTGCTCTGGGTACCCTGGGAAGCCCAGCACATACCTTTACCCAGCTGCTTCTGGGACATTCCATAAAGTTACCTGTCTCTACAAATCCACCTCAACCCTCTGCCTTTAAGCCATCTTAACTCTCTCTCAAACCATGTGCCAACAAAAATGAGCACTGACTGTCCTATATCCTCCTTCCCATTTTCTGATCACTTCATCTCAAGTCTTGTCTTGGTGCTATTCCTCATTGATGAACTCATTCCTGCCCTTCTGGACTCAGAAACTGTACTGGAGTCTCAAGCTTCCCTTTCACAAGGACTCTGGCTTGGGTTCACTCCACTGGCTTGTCACACCTTGGGCTATCTCAAGTAGAACACCTATCCTGGCTGGTCCAATACATGTCCCAGGGACCATCTAAAGCTCACAGAACCTGACGGCCAAGGGATAAAGGCATCATAACCCGAGGCCCAGAGAGATCCAGAGCCTTGGTATTCTGTTTAACTCTGAGTTTGGGATGTGGCACCTCTCTGCTCCTCTCCTCCATCCTCACAGGTAACTGGGCACTAAGAGCCATGAGTACAAAGGAATTCGATGAAGCCAACTTCATACTTGGAACAGGTTTCTGGAGTGTCGAATCTCACTTTGTTCCAGCTGTCAGCACAAAGGGCTAAAGAGAGAACATAACGATGTGAAAACAAAAGAAATAAACAGAACTGTTTAGAACTAATTCTACAAGCAACACACAGTAGAATACGACAGAGACTACAATGAGACCTTAAGGAGACCAACTAGGTCCCTGGCCAAAAAAATTGGCAGTAACCTGATAGAATACATTAAAAAGTCTCCAAATGTAAGCTGTCAATCAAAAGAGAAAGAATCTCAGAAGTGAATGCTGATAGTGCCCATCTGAGCCCTGTTCTGGGACGAGGAAGCCTTAGGCACGTGGTTCCACTACCACCATCCTGTCTATCCTCCCTTAAATTTCTATATACATACCCCTATATGTATAGGCTGGCATGTCCAGGCTGCCAGCAGCCCCCAAAGATGAAGAGAACATTATCGATTTGGCATCCACAAGACCAAGCTAAAAGGATATCCTCAGACTATCAGCTCACTCACTTCCAAACTTCTGTATTCAGAGTCACTCACTTGAGTCACCTCGAAAGAAAAGTTCCTTTAGATGAATTCAGAGAAAAAAGTAGGCCAGAACAATTCTTATCGATAATAATAGTTCATTTCTCTACTCAGTTCAGTTCAGTTATTCAGTCATGTCTGACTCTTTGCAACGCCATGAACAGCAGCACACCAAGCCTCTTTGTCCATCATCAACTCCCAGAGTCCACCCAAACCCAAGTCCATTGAGTTGGTTCAGTTCAGTTCAGTTGCTCAGTCATGTCCGACTCTTTGTGACCCCATGAATCACAGCACACTAGGCCTCCCTGTCCATCACCAACTCCCGGAGTCCACACAAACCCATGTCCATTGAGTCCGTGATGCCATCCAACCATCTCATCCTCTGTCATCCCCTTCCCCTGCCCTCGATCTTTCCCAGCAACAGGGTCTTTTCCAATGAGTCAGCTCTTCACATCAGGTGGCCAAAGTATTGGAGTTTCAGCTTCAACATCAGTCCTTCCAATGAACACCCAGGATGCCATCCAACCATCTCATCCTCTATTAACACACCACAATATACAAATTGCTTCATCAAAAATCATGAAATAATGTTTTTTTATAATCTTGGAGTAAGAAGATTTACTAGGTGTGATACAAAATCTAAAAGTCACAAAGGACTGACATACCTGACCACACAATTGTTTTTAGACTTCATGGGAGGAAAAAATTAGTCTAGATAATGAACTATTAAAAAAATATTTTCAATGTATATCAGGGACAAAAATACCCTAATTTCCTTAACAAGTAGAGAGCTGCTTGAAATCAATAAGAAAAAATCAACAACTCAACAGAAAAACAGGTAAAGAATATAAATAGTTCAAAGAAAAGGAAATTCAGTAGTTCTTACCATATTAAAGGAGATCCTATTTCACTCTGAGTAAAACTAATGTTCTATTAGACATAATTTTCCACCTATAAATTGGCAAATTTCAAATAGTTTGCTTACATTCTGAGCTGGGAATGGGTAAACAGACAATCTCATTAATGCTGTGGATTTAGAAACTAATATAAACATAATGGAGGGCAATTTGGCAACATCCACAAAAATGTTAAATGCATACACCTCTGACTCAACAATTTCACTTTCAAGGATTCATCCAACAAAATTCTGCATATGTGTAAAATTACTGGTGAACAAGGTAGTAACTGCAGAATTATTTTAATAATAAAATTTGGAAATAATTTAACAGTACATCAATAAGGACTAGTTAAGTAAATTAAATTCCATACAATAAAATACTCTGTAGGGTGGAGGTAGCAGATGCAAACTATTATGTATAGAATGGATAAACAAAGTCCTACTACACAGCACAGGGAATTATATTCAATATCCTGTGATTAAACCATAATGGAAAAAACATGAAAAAGAATGTGTGTGTATATATATATGTATATATAACAATCTCTTTGCCGTATAGCAGAAATTAACACATTGTATATCAACTATACTTCAACAAAAATGTTTTTAATAAAAATACTCTGTAGCTATAAAAAGAATGCTATAAAAGCTATGAAAAAAAAAACTATAAAAAGCCCTAAATATACTGATTTGAAGATATCAACAAGACATATTAAGTAAAAATAAATAAATAAATGATGTGCAGAACCTTTCCAGGGAGTTGAGAACTTGATGGCAGAGATGAGAGTAAAAAGGCTTATATATCTGAATGCAGAGTTCCAAAGAATAGCAAGGAAAGATAAGAAAGCCTTCTTCAGCGATCAATGCAAAGAAATAGAGGAAAACAACAGAATGGGAAAGACTAGGGATCTCTTCAAGAAAATCAGAGATACCAAAGGAACATGCCATGCAAAGATGGGCTCGATAAAGGACAGAAATGGTATGGACCTAACAGAAGCAGAAGATATTAAGAAGAGGTGGCAAGAATACACAGAAGAACCGTACAAAAAAGATCTTCATGACCCAGATAATCACAATGGTGTGATCACTGACCTAGAGCCAGACATCCTGGAATGTGAAGTCAAGTGGGCCTTAGAAAGCATCACTAGGAACAAAGCTAGTGGAGGTGATGGAATTCCAGTGGAGCTATTCCAAATCCTGAAAGATGATGCTGTCAAAGTGCTGCATTCAATATGCCAGCAAATTTGGAAAACTCAGCAGTGGCCACAGGACTGGAAAAGGTCAGTTTTCATTCCAATCCCAAAGAAAGGCAATGCCGAACAATGCTCAAACTACCACACAATTGCACTCATCTCACATGCTAGTAAAGTAATGCTCAAAATTCTCTAAGCCAGGCTTCAGCAATATGTGAACCGTGAACTTCCTGATGTTCAAGCTGGTTTTAGAAAAGGCAGAGGAACCAGAGATCAAATTGCCAACATCTGCTGGATCATGGAAAAGGCAAGAGAGTTCCAGAAAAACATCTATTTCTGCTTTCTTGACTATGCCAAAGCCTTTGACTGTGTAGATCACAATAAACTGTGGAAAATTCTGAAAGAGATGGGAATACCAGACCACCTGATCTGCCTCTTGAGAAATCTGTATGCAGGTCAGGAAACAACAGTTAGAACTGGACATGGAACAACAGACTGGTTCCAAATAGGAGAAGGAGTACGTCAAGGCTGTATGTTGTCACCCTGTTTATTTAACTTATATGCAGAGTACATTATGAGAAACGCTGGACTGGAAGAAACACAAGCTGGAATCAAGATTGCCGGGAGAAATATCAATAACCTCAGATATGCAGATGACACAACCCTTATGGAAGAAAGTGAAGAGGAACTAAAAAGCCTCTTGATGAAAGTGAAAGTGGAGAGTGAAAAAGTTGGCTTAAAGCTCAACATTCAGAAAACGAAGATCATGGCATCTGGTCCCATCACTTCATGGGAAATAGATGGGGAAACAGTGGAAACAGTGTCATACTTTATTTTTCTGGGCTCCAAAATCACTGCAGATGGTAACTGCAGCCATGAAATTAAAAGACGCTTACTCCTTGGAAGTAAAGTTATGACCAACCTAGATAGCATGTTCCGGAGAAGGCAATGGCGCCCCCCTCCAGTACTCTTGCCTGGAAAATCCCACGGATGGAGGAGCCTGGTAGGCTGCAGTCCATGGGGTCGCTAAGAGTCGGACATGACTGAGCGACTTCACTTTCTCTTTTCACTTTCATGCATTGGAGAAGGAAATGGCAACCCACTCCAGTGTTCTTGTCTGGAGAATCCCAGGGACGGGGAAGCCTGGTGGGCTGCCGTCTATGGGGTCACACAGAGTCGGACACGACTGAAGTGACTTAGCATAGCATAGCATAGCAGATAGCATATTCAAAAGCAGAGACATTACTTTGCCAACAAAGATTCGTCTAGTCAAGGCTATGGTTTTTCCTGTGGTCATGTATGGATGTGAGAGCTGGACTGTGAAGAAGGCTGAGAGCCAAAGAATTAATGCTTTTGAACTGTGGTGTTGGAGAAGACTCTTGAGAGTCCCTTGGTCTGCAAGGAGATCCAGCCAGTCCATTCTCAAGGAGATCAGCCCTGGGATTTCTTTGGAAGGAATGATGCTAAAGCTGAAACTTCAGTACTTTGGCCACCTCATGTGAAGAGTTGACTCATTGGAGAAGACTCTGATGCTGGGAGGGATTGAGGGCAAGAGGAGAAGGGGACAACAGAGGATGAGATGGCTGGATGGCATCACTGACTCGATGGATGTGAGTCTCAGTGAGCTCTGGGAGTTGGTGATGGACAGGGAGGCCTGGTGTGCTGGGATTCATGGGGTTGCAAAGAGTAGGACACGACTGAGTGACTGATCTGATCTGATATATACAAAAATATAGATATATATCTAGATCTTATATACCCTTTTGTGTATTCTGAATTTTCTACTACATGGAGGTGGTTGAAAATAAGACAACAAAAATTTTAAATGAGGTCCATCAATGTGGTAAATCTATATGTATCCATATCTAAAGGTATATCATGTTATCAAAGGGAGGAAAAAAGTAAATCTCATTTATATAAAAACCTTTTGTTGTATATTGACGTGTATGTTCATAAACGCATGGAAAAAAAGCTTAAAATGAAACATACCAATCTATTTACAAAGCTCACACTTGAGGAGGGGAGTAGAACTGCAATAAAGAAGGAAGAAGGAATCTGTGCACTGGTTACCTTCAAAACTCTACATTTTTAAGATATTTCTAATTGACCACCCAGCACTTTTTGCTTTGATTACTGTATTCTTTATTTTTAAAAGTTCTGTTTGGTTGTTTTTCAAATATATCAGTGTATTTTTTTATAGCTCCCTGCAGGTATTCTCAGGCTTGTCTTCTGTTTCTTCAAACTTAGTTAACATATATTTTTTTGTGATCTGAGTATGATAATTCCAACATCTGAACTCCTAAAGGGTCTACTTCTGCTGTCTCTTTGCCAGTTCTTACTCATTGTACCTTGCTTTTTTTGTGCTTGGTTCTTTTGAGCTGTGCACTGTTCACTGTCCTTGAAAGTTACTTGTGAGAAAGAAGGTGGCCACGGCAACATTCAGCTAAGTCCTGCCAGGTTTTCAGATCATCCAACCCCCTTTTACTGGTAAAGAGCAGACCCTGGAGTCAGGCAGTTCACGTTCTGTCCAGCTCTCCCATCAGAGCTGTGTCTTGGGGCAATTCATGTGATCCTCCTGGCCCAGATTTCTCACCTGTAAAGTAGGGAATTATGCCTTTCTTGGGGCTAACAGGGGATAATACATTATAGTAAGGCACTCAGCACATGCCTGGCACAAGGTGAGACTTCTCTAAATCATGACATCTATCATTACTATAGCACTTTACAACAAGGATCTGACCCAAGGAGATGACAGCGAGAATACAGCAGGGGCAGGGCAACTGGGAGGGATGATCGGGAATGGGGTGTCCTCCGAACTAGCCTGGAAGCTCCATGGGGCCAACAGCCATGAAGACTACATCTGAGCACTTCACACAGGCCACCGAGGCCACGGCGAGTGTTGATAAAAAGTGTTACAGAAAGTAAGACACAAGTGAAAGGAACTGTGATAAACCATGTGCCCCCTGGCCCTCAGGGCCCCCAAGCTTGCTGCTCAGTGATCACCCCAGAAAGGCCACTGCATAGTCACAGTGGCCCAAAGAAGGGCACAGTGTTAACAAGGCAAGAGCTGGCTCCTAGAGCCCCTGCTCCCCAAAAGGGCCGGCGTGTCAGGGACAATAAGCTGGGAACAAGGAGGTTCTATGCAGAGCAACCCCAAGGAAACCTCTGGCTGCATTCCTGCTCACACCTCTGCGCTGCTTGGATGTGGACACCCATGCCAGGGTCCCCCCACTCCCAGACCTTCACACCATTATTTGCTAACTTAATGACTTGTACCCACCCCTGCACCTCACTGAAAACCCTTCTGGGTCCACATAGCCTTTGAGAGAGCAGCAGATACAACCCCAACCCAAGGCCTGGGGCAGATAGCAATGCAAAAGGGCAGTGTGCTGGCACTAGAGAAAACCCGCAGAAGAAGCGAATTGAACAACACTGAAATTTCATCTTCTAGAACACAGAGAGTAGAGATCTAACAATCGTTAGGCATTCAAAATAAGGTGCAAACAGCCTGAAAAAACCATCCTCTCTGCTGTTAGTGTCTCTCCAACACGACTCTTTCGTGCAGTGTTTTTCCGTAAATCTATTTCTGATTCTTCACAGCCCCCACCGTGGTGCGCTGGGACTGTCACTCTTGATGCTGAAGGAGCTGGAGGCTAGGAAGCTAGCTGCTGTGGTTCTTGTCTGAGGTCACCCAGGAACCTGGGGACATTTAGTCAGGTCAGCCCCTGGAACAAAGGCTGCCTCTAACGTCAGGGACATCGGTCAACAGCTCAGCAAGTGATGGGGGAGGATTACGACACAGGAAATGACAGTCATGGCAGACACAAGGGAGGAGACAAAGAAAGCGCTTTGATAAAAGCCCAACATTTTTGTTTCTAATAGGACCTGGAATTTGCTGCACACGGTGTTCTAGAAATTGTCATCATCTTAAGCAAATATGGTGTGGATCTGTGGCTAAAAGAACAGCATGCACGTGCACACACTCATGTTACACGCTGGCATCTCTATGTTCCAGTCAGAGCTGCTGGCCAGGCCCAGGAAGATGGGAGGTGACTAGAGGACCCATCCTAGCAGGGGTGGTGGTGGGCGGGGACTATGGGCTCGAGGGTTGCTCGGGCAACCTGCGTATCTCATTCCCGGTCACCATCTCTTTCAGTACAGCCAAGCTGTACTAAACATGTGTGACATGCAGCTACCCTAATCACCTACCTGCCCTGCAGAATCCAGCCAGGCTGGGAAACATAAGGGCAGATAGTCAGGAAGCATCTACCCTACTTCCCTAAAATACTGTGATGCCATTTCAGAAACCCCACAAAAGAGAAGCACCAAAAGTCCCAGTTACAGAGAGTTTATAAAGCAGTTTCACATGTACTAACTGAAGCATGCCAAGACTTATGTTCAATCAGAGAAGTTTTTAATCCCCAATTGGTAGAGTAAGAAATAGAGGCAGAAGGAAAGATCTATAGATTAAGAGACTCAGCAAATATTCACATATTTCTGGTGGGTGTGTAAAATGGTACTGCCACTCTGGAAAAGCTTAGCAATTTTTTGAGAAACTAAGCATGGAACTACTATAAGACCCAGCTACGATTTCTTCCTATAGGCAGATGATAACACTCTAATGGCAGAAAGTGAAGAGGAACTAAAGAGCCTCTTGATGAGGGTAAAAGAGGAGAGTGAAAAAGCTGACTTAAAATTCAACATTCAAAACACTAAGATCAAGGTATCTGTCCCATCACTTCATGGCAAATAGAGGGGAAAAAGTGGAAGCAGTGACAGATTTTATTTTCTTGGGTTCCAGATTCATTGCTGATGGTGACTGCTGCCATGAAATTAAAAGACGCTTGCTCTTTGGAAGAAAAGCTCTGACAAATGTATACAGCTTATTAAAAAGCAAAGATATTACTTTGCCAACAAAGATCCATATAGTCAAAGCTCTGGCTTTTCCAGTAGTCATGTATGGATGTGAGAGCTGGACCATAAAGAAGGCTGAGCACCGAAGAATTGATGCTTTTGAACTATAGTGCTGAAGCAGACTCTTTATAGAGTTCCTTGGACTGCAAGATCAGACAAGTCAATCCTAAATGAAATCAACCCTAAATATTCATTGGAAGGACTGATGCTGAAGAGGATGCTCCAATACCTTGGCCACCTGATATGAAAAGCCAAGTCATTGGAAAAGACTCTGATGCCGGAAAAGAACTAAGGCAAAAGGAGAAGGGGAATGGCAGAGGATGAGATGGTTAGATAGCATCACTGACTCAATGGACATAAACTTGAGCAAACTCCAAGAGAAGGTGAAGGACAGGGATGCCTGGCTTGCTGTAGTCCATGGGGTCACAAAGTCAGATTCAACTTAGTGACTCAACAACTATTCCTCCAGGCATTTATTCCAGAGAAATAACAATTTATATTCACATATAAAAACTTGGACCAAAGTGTCATAGCAGCTTTACTCAAAATAACCCAAAACTGGAAACAACCTGTGACTGTGAAGCTGCTCAGTCGTGTCTGACTCTTTGTGACTCCATGGACTGTAGCCCACCAGGATCCTCTTCCATGGGATTTCCCAGGCAAGAGCACTGGAGTGGGTTTCCATTTCCTTCTCTAGGGGATCTTCCCAACCCAGGGATTGAACCCAGGTCTCCCACGTTGCAGGCAGACGCTTTACTGTCTGAGCCACCAGGGAAGCCCAACCTAGATGTCCGTAAATGTATGAATGGTCAAACAAACTAGGGCATGTCTATACCACAGAATACTTGGCAATAAAAAGGAATGCATTCTGATATCTGCAACAACTTTAAAGAATCTCCAGACAATTATGTTGAGTGGGAAAAAGTCATTCTTAAAAGGTTACATACTTTATGATTCCATTTATATAACATTCTTTGAAATGACAAAGGTATAGAAATGGAAAACAGATGAATGGTTGTCAAGGGTGAGGTGGGGGTGTGGGGAGTGGGTGTGGCTATAAAAGAGCAACATGAAGGAGCCTCATAATAGAATGCTGATGATGGACTCTCGACTACATCAATGTCAGCATCCTAGCTGTCATGTACGTAGTCTCGCAAGATGGTACCACTGGGAGAAGGCAGTGGCAACCCACTCCAGTACTCTGAAACAACCCAGGGTTGAGGGAGAAGGCAGTGGGTGGGAGTAGAGATAAAATAAGATTGGCCATGAGCTGATAACTTTTGAAATTGGTTGAGAGTTTGTTACTCTACTATTGTATATATTTGAATTTTTCATAATAAAAGGTGCAGAAATTTTTAAAAAGGCCCAGAAAGGATACTCACTGCCTTGCCTAAGGCTACACCATCAGTAAGAAAGAGAAACAGATGCCAGAGGCATCCAGCTAAGCTGTGAACTCGGAGCTCTCGCTCTCTACCCAATGTCGGGTGCTAAGCAGCCCATGATGGAGGCCCTCAGGGCCCAGGAAACCCAACCTTCGCCAGAGATGCCACCCGTCAGGCTGAGTGGGAGGCTCAAGGAAACAGCAAACCCTGTCCTTCTTTGACAGAAGATACAAGCGTTCTCAGAGGCCAAACAACAGAAAAACAGTGTGTTCATCTGATTCACCTTGGAAAACAGGACTACCAGTTCGTCCTCCTTGCCCTCTGTGCCGGTGACCACGCCACCAGTCCAGGGAAAAGACAGACTGCACCAAAGG
Organism: Tragelaphus eurycerus; assembly: GCA_935064755.1. Classification (NCBI taxonomy): domain Eukaryota; kingdom Metazoa; phylum Chordata; class Mammalia; order Artiodactyla; family Bovidae; genus Tragelaphus; species Tragelaphus eurycerus. The sequence goes on along the minus strand of CAKXYN010000018.1, from coordinate 24,946,593 downwards.
TCACATTCTTCCCAAAGCCTTCCCAAAATTCCTTGGTTAAAGGTGTACCCTCCCTTACCCTCTCACAGAACTGTGCTTACATACCCTGGGTCAGTTATCTTGCTGCCAGTGAAAACATCAATCACTATCTCACAGCTTCTAAGACAATTCAGCCACAGCTTAGCTGAATGCCTCTGGCTCACAGGCTGCAACCATCCCAGCATTCACTCCTGTGGCTGTTGGTGGGCCTCAGATCCTCTGGGCTACTGGCCAGGGACATCAATTCCTCGCCATGCAGGCTACTCCACAGGGCAGCTCATAACAGAACAGCCAGCTTCCTCCAGGGCAGGGGCTCACAGAGAAAAAAGATATCCAAGGCGGAAGCCAAGACTATATATAACCATCTCAGAAGCTTTGCCATATTCTATATGTTAGCAGTCAGAAAGTCCAGCTCAAGTGAAGGGCCTGAACACCAGGAAGTGGGAATCAATGACTCCCTATGACACCCCCAAGTCCATCCATTTGTACAACAGGAGTGTTTCATTCCTTCACTAGAAAATAGTCATGAGAGCATGACCCATATCTGATGCATATCTTTTCCCTCTGCCCTCCCCTCCAGGACAGATCCTTTGTATCTAAGACGGGCAAATCACACACCTGTCCCTTCCCACACCCAGGTGGCAAGGTTTGGGACCACATGGTCCCACCTGCTCTGGTTCCAGCGGACTGGATTGATGACAAAAAAAAAATTCAACAATTCAAGGTCTGTGGGCTGGCCAGAAGATTCTCTTTCAGGATCTGAAATGGAAAATACCCAATGATGCTGCCTATTATGGGGAAGTCATACCAAACCAAAACCCTGCCACAGGCTTCAGTTCCGTGGGAACAGAAAAAAATGTTTTAAAAATGCAACATAGAAGAAAATGGAGAAGTATAGACAGAAACAGAGATACCATGAGAGCGACAGAAAGAGAAAGAATCACTAGAACAGAGGGGTCCCCAGAGCTGCCCCAAGTTCCAAACTCTCTCATTCCAGCTCCTCCCATAATAATCCCTCCCCTTGTGTTGACTTGCAAGAGTCTTGCTTTCTCATAAAAGAGGAAGAAGAGAGGGAAGAGGAAGAGCATATCTAGGCAGGGCTCCAGGGAGGTCATCAGGGCCAGGACATCCCATCAGAGGGCTTGAATGAGGGAGCTTATTAGAGATTAACCACCGAACCAACTCACAGTCAAAAGTTCACTCCTAGCCCAAGCCCAAGCCCCTTAGTTTCCCAAATTTCACAGTGTGCGATTAATGACTATAAAGGACATACTTTATTATGTGATAGATGATGCTTTAACAAAAAAAAATAAAAGCAACATTGAACCTGACTACCCCAGTTCAATGTAGAGGGAAAACCATCACCCACTGCTGCTGCTGCTGCTAAGTTGTTTCAGTCGTGTCTGACTCTTCGTAACCCCATGGACTGCAGCCCACCAGGCTCTTCCATCCATGGGATGTTCCAGGAAAGAGTACTGGAGTGGGGTGCCATTGCCTTCCCCCCATCACCCACTGGACCCCACAATCTCCCTCACCTCTCAGGGAGAAGTTATGTCCCAGAGCCTATGAAGGGAGTGAGACTACGGCAGGAACCAGCTAAGCCTGGTTAAGAAATCAGTCCTGAACCAAGGCAACAAGCTGGTGTGAGGGAAAGAAGTCAAAAAGCCAAGGTGTGTGGTCTTGGAAAAGACTCTTGAGAGTCCCTTGGACTGCAAGGAGATCCAACCAGTCCATCCTAAAGGAGATCAGTCCTGGGTGTTCATTGGAAGGACTGATGTTGAAGCTGAAACTCCAATACTTTGACCACCTGATGCGAAGAGCTGACTCATTTGAAAAGACCCTGATGCTGGGAAAGATTGAGGGCAGGAGGAGAAGGGGACAACAGAGGATGAGATGGTTGGATGGCATCACTGATTCAATGGACATAAATTTGAGTGAACTCTGGGAGTTGGTGATGGACAGGGAGGCCTGGCATGCTGCAGTTCATGGGGTCGCAAAGAGTCAGACACGACTGAGCGACTGAACTGAAGGCCACCTTTAGAGCCACCTGTGATAGCTCTCTGACAGAGAAGCTCTAAGACTGGGACTTCCCTGGTGGTCACATGCTCGGCAGTCGGCAGGCCACAACTAAAGAACCCGAATGCTGCAACTAATATCCAACACAGCCAAATTAAGTAAATTAAAAACAAACAAACAAACAAACAGCCTTTTACCATCAGAACTCTGCACCCATGTGGCTGATTGTACTCACTGGAGTCCCTTCCCTACTGAGAGTTCTTACCCATCCGTGATGGGAATCACCCTCATCCATCTACCAAAGGCTTTCAGATTTTATAAAAAAGTTCAGGTTCATGTCAGGTCCCATCACACCTGAAAGGACTCTCAAAAGCTTTTCACCCTCCAAAGGTCCAGGCAGAGGCTGCCCTGTGGACAACCTGCATGCCTGGGGAGCCTGACCTCTGGGGACCCTTCTGCCGGGCAGAGTGGTGACTGGGTACATGGGGCAGCGTTCCAGGCCAAAGAAAGAGCCGAGCAAGGCCAGGAAGTAGGAAAGCTGAGTGCATGTCTGACCACAGATAATTTCAGGCAGCCACTCTGGATGGAGGAGAGCATGGCTGTTAGGGAGCACCAAGAAACTATGCTGAAGGCAGGTAGGTGAGCGGGGGGGTGACCAACAGGAGTAGTGGAAGCTTTAATCCCTGCAGCGCTCTCTCTCTCCTCTCTCTCTCTGAAGGCCTAGCCCCAGCCAGGAACATTCCAGAACATCCAGGAGACACAGTAAGGGGTGCAGAAAAGAAAAAAAGAGCAAGCCGGAGATTCAGTCTGAGATGCTTCATCAGTAGGACCTGGTCATCAGCAATTGCACAGTTTGTGTAGAGAAATTGGGTCTTCTCCTGCCAGGGGGTGATGCACAAAGACAAGGACAAGGAGAAGATGCTCCTTCATGTACTTAATGTCAACCCCAGAGGTGCTTGCTGGGCACGCCGAACTGAGAGACTTGGGATCTACGGCCACCTGAAGGGGCCGCACCCTCAGGGCAGGCTGGCCTCTACCTAGGCTGTGACCCAGGCTGAATGGCACATCCCTCGCCCAGAATGCCTGTCCTTCTCCTCCCACCCTCAACCCCGCAGGCCTCAAGGCCTGGCACAAGCCTCATCCTTCTCAAGGAAGCTTCCCCTCTGAACACTGGCAGAAGTCCTGGTATCTGGTCCATTCTCAATGCAAATAATCCCACAGTCCAGGCCCAGGCTGCTCACCTCTGACCTCAGGCTGTGAGCACCCACCCTCTTGAGCTGTCTCCTCAATAAGAAGAGGCACCCCCAGAAGACAAGCCAGCAGCACCCATCCAGCACCCTGTGTATGGCAGCAGACAGCCGACCTGTCACAGATGACAAGACGTCAAAAATAACCCTGCTGATAGCAATAAACACTAGCTGATGCCTTTGACTAGTGGCCACGAATTTAAACGAGGATCTTGAAAAGTCAAAAGATAGAACCTAATGGGGAGACCAAAATGGAAGGTATTACTGTTCAACTTGGCAACTGTTTTCATTAACTTACAAATAGCCTCCAGCATTAAGTTAATAGAATGTGGTCTCTGTCACAGTATTATTTTTAACATTTTATGAGAAATCTGCTCAGTTCTCCCTCTTCCAAGTAAGAAGACGAAGTGCCTCAAATTTGCTCCATAGGAGCTGCCAGCAAACAGTTTTCACTGTGATCACTGGACACATGTGTGTAACCTTGTGCAGTATTTACTCAGATGTCTTCACTCAGGCAAGTTCCTGTGGATCTGTTTTTCCTTCTGCTTTCTTCCGCAGGAGAACCCCTGCCCCTCCAGACATGTTGAGCGCTGGAGTCAGGACCCACCGTGCTCCCTCAAGGCTGCAGCAACCCATCAAGAACTGCTCATTCAGAAGGTCCAAGCTCCTGTGGTGACTTACCCACAAAGACTATGCAGCTTCTATGCAATTTATCAGAATCTGCTGGACTTCATCCCCAGGCAGTTATAAACAGCTGTAAGATTAAAAAGCACCGAGGCAGTGAGTCGGCTCTGCTGTACGGAGGTGGCCCACGAAATAGACACAGCGCTTGTCAGAGCGTTGGTGTGCTCACATGCACAGGCCCCACCAGGAGTAAAAGCACCAGAGACCCGTGTTATTGGTCCCAGGGACTATGGCTCTTCAGGCCACAGCTCAGTCCCCACACAACCTTTGGACATTTGCGTAATCAGTTATCCCCATTTTCTAAACAGAGTCAGAAACGCTGAGAAGCCAGGCTGTTCACCCAGAGGCTCTGTTAGGGGTTAGGCGGTTCTAGATGTTCCTTGGCCCAGAGAACCTGGAGAAGCCCAGTGGCTTCTCCTCCTGAGGCAGCTCCTGAGATTTAGACACCCCGGCAGTAACAGCAGGTGGGAAACTCAAGTATCACCTTGTCATTGCTGGGCTGCGATGCAGGATGCTCTTGCAAACCAGGTTGGAGAATGTGGCTGAGGCCCAAAGCCTCAGCAGGACCTCACTCTCCTCTCATACAAGTAAGCCTGAGGGGGTGCAGGAGAGACGGGGAAACGGTGCCCCCCAGCCTCCACCCTGCTGAGGCAGCCCTGTTCCTGCCCACTTCTGCAGTCTCAGGAGCCAGAAGAAAACTCCAGAGAGATGCGAAGCCACATTCACGCATGAAACTTTTGACAGTGACCACGCCCACTAGTAAGCAGGGTCCTAGGGTGAGTCTCCATTGCTGTCCTTGGGGGAGGAATCAAGGAAGGGAGAGAGCCCCCCGCCCTGACAGCCAGATAGTGGAGACAGAGCAGGAACTCACCTCCAGGTCTGCTAACCTCAGTTCAATTCAGTTCAGTTCAGTTGCCCAGTCATGTCCGATTCTTTGAGACCCCATGAACTGCGGCACACCAGGCCTCCCTGTCCATCACCAACTCCCAGAGTTCACCCAAACCCATGTCCATCGAGTCGGTGATGCCATCCAACCATCTCATCCTCTGTCGTCCCCTTCTCCTCCTGCCCTCAATCTTTCCCAGCATCAGGGTGCTGATCTCACGTCCACGCTAAACCACCCCTGAGGCCACTTCACCCCTGAAGCAAGCAGAGCCCATGAGACTAACTGTGGGTATGGCTGCCACCTTTCCCATGAAGGATTCCAGGGGCTGGCAAACCAATTAAAACAGCATCAATGAGTTTAGTGGGCCCTACTTTCTGCTCTCTCTCAGTACTGAGTGTCAGGAGCTGGTTTGGATTAGCGCTCCGCCCATGACAAGGTCATGAGGAAGGAGGTTCGGCACATGCAAGGGCGAGATCGAGCCTCAGGAGCCCCTTGGAGGTTCTCGAGCATCTACCCCCAAAAAAGCCAGAGTCTGCCTACTTTCTGTTTTGTGCTCTCGCCTACACCTCTGACTTTACAGGGGGCTGTCCCCCACTACCCTTCTCTGAAAAAAGAGCTAACTTACAGCTCCAGTTAATAATTTCTGTGTGTGACAGTGTTTCAGCCTACAAACTCCTTTTGGAAATCCTCTAGCCTGCCTGAATAGGTTTTTCGGGCCACATGTGTTTGTTTAGAGCCTCCCAACTGTGAGAGGCATGAGATGTTCTAAACTGTCTAAACACAGATTCCTTTGAGCAGTTAAAAGATTGATTAGAAATTGTGTTGGTGAAGGCTTTTTCACTTGTTGGGCCAATGTTTGCTGCTAAGTCTCCATATCCCTTACCTATCGTGTCCTTGGCAGTGTATTGATTGATATAATTGGTTTATAGAAATGTAAGTAGTAGCTTTAATGTTTGTAACCTTGGACCCTTGAGTTAATTCTTTTTCTTGTTATAACCCACCACACCTTTGCCCTATAGAAATGCAACTCCAATGCCTTTGGGGGGTGGTGCCTGACTTTAGAATAATCACCTTTAGAGAAAATCAGATCAGATCAGTCGCTCAGTCGTGTCCGACTCTTTGAGACCCCATGAAACGCAGCACGCCAGGCCTCCCTGTCCACCACCAGCTCCCGGAGGTCACTCAGACTCACACCCATCAAGTCAGTGATGCCATCCAGCCATCTCATCCTCTGTTGTCCCCTTCTCCTCCTGCCCTCAATCCCTCCCAGCATCAGAGTCTTCTCCAATGAGTCAACTCTTCACATGAGGTAGCCAAAATACTGGAGTTTCAGCTTTAGCATCATTCCTTCCAAAGAAATTCCAGGACTGATCTCCTTCAGAATGGACTGGTTGGATCTTCTTGCAGTCCAAGGGACTCTCAGAGTCTTCTCCAACACCACAGTTCAAAAGCATCAATTCTTCGGCGCTCAGCCTTCTTCACAGTCCAGCTCTCACATCCATACATGACCACAGGAAAGACCATAGCCTTGACTAGGCGAACCTTTGCTGGCAAAGTAATGTCTCTGCTTTTGAATATGCTATCTAGGTTGGTCATAACTTTCCTTCCAAGGAGTAAGCATCTTTTAATTTCATGGCTGCAGTCACCATCTGCAGTGATTTTGGAGCCCAGAAAAATAAAGTCTGACACTGTTTCCACTGTTTCTCCATCTATTTCCCATGTAGTGATGGGACCAGATGCCATGATCTTCGTTTTCTGAATGTTGAGCTTTAAGCCAACCTTTTCACTCTCCACTTTAGAGAAAATAAGATAATAAATAATTTTATTAGAGAAAATAAGTTCCTTAAAATGTTAATAGGCCTCCGGGCCAGAAGATGATGTAACTCACCTAAACTTTTGCGTGTGATAGGTTTGAAAGCCTGGCTCAGGGACTGCTGTCCCTGCATGACTCCATGCCTTTCCCAATTATCCTCTATGCATAACTTAAGGTATAAAAACTACTTTGAAAAATAAAGTGCGCAGGATTGTTCACCGAAGCTTGGTCTCCCCATGTCGTTCTTTCTCTTACCTTCTGGCTGAATTATTCAGCCTTCTCACTCCACAAAATGTTCCCACTGAGCTATCCTTATTTCATCCGCTTGTCTTCACTTAATTTCCTCACTGAGCTATCTTCATTTTCATCGCGCTTTATATCTTTAATTAATATTTTAATAAGCTGTTGTTTCCTGATCGCCTATGCCATCTCCCCTTTGAAATCCCTGGATCCACCAGGGCTGGACCCCAGCAACTGAGGGTGATGGGGTCAGGACAGAGAAGAGGCCCCCTCAGTGCCCTCCACTGCACCCCAGGGTCCAGAATTCACATACATCCCCCTATGGGACCCCTCCTGGTAGACACAGGTCCGCTTCACTGATGGATGATTAAACATTGGTTATTGACTAGTTTTCTGATTTGAGTTCTAACTGAACAAAGTTATAAAGTTTCATAAACCAGCCTTAAAAGCCTTCTCTGTTTTATAAAACTGCTAGGAGAGAACAGTGGGGAATATTAACGACCCCCCACAGTAGTGAGTGAAAACACAAAAAGCACAGAACAAAGAAATCCAAACTGAATATAGCTTTTACTACATTTGTCAAATTTCACCTACGGGGGAAAAAAGAAAAAGATGGAATTTTAAAAGCTTTCTGCAAAAGGCTGCACATTGACCTCAGTGTTTCAAAGCAGGAATGAATGAGAGCTGCCCGTCTGGATTTCCCCACTTTGGTTTTATCCCCCACCTGCAGGCTTTCCAACCTGGACTCCATTCTTTTTCAGGTGGACCTGTGAACCTGGCTTGAGATTCATCAGTGCACAAATTACCCGTGATTCACTCCAGCCTTTTCCATCTAGCACCACTGACCCAAAGTGGATCCCAGAATGTCCTCACTGGAGTCCAACTGTCTACCTCCAGCCTCAGGACAGCAAGGCCCCTGGAGAGATGGCTGAAAGAAGGGTGCTCAAGGGTGATGGCACCCATGATGCCAGGAAAAGGAGGGCTGGGAGCAGGCAGGGCTGGGCCACCCTCCACTCATCACCAGTCGCCTTTTCATTCTGTTCTACAACAGCAAGCATCATACAAGGTTTCAGAAAGGTGACTGTGGGGCAGAAGATGCTGAGGGCCCAAGTCCTGCACTTTCAGGGAGTTGACAGCATTTTGCATTTGCCCGATCTTTATACACGCAGATGTCACTAGGAAGCACGAGCGGTATGGGGCTGACAGTGTTGGTTAATGTGCTAGGACTGCACAGATTTCAGATGCTCTGATTCTGGGAGCTGGTGGAAAAGGTGTTGCAGGTCGGGGGGAGAAGCATTTTAAGCTGCATTACTCCATTCCCAGCTCACAGTAACCCTGAGAGGAAGGCAGGTCAAAGATGGGCGTCCTCACCTGGGAGATAAGCGGTCACATGACTTGCCCAGGATCATCCAGAAAATCTTCTCCCACATCAATCAGATCAGATCAGATCAGTCGCTCAGTCGTATCCGACTCTTTGCGACCCCATGAACCGCAGCACGCCAGGCCTCCCTGTCCATCATCAACTCCCGGAGGTCACTCAGACTCGCATCCATCAAGTCAGTGATGCCATCCAGCCATCTCATCCTCTGTTGTCCCCTTCTCCTCCTGCCCCCAATCCCTCCCAGCATCAGAGTCTTCTCCAATGAGTCAACTCTTTGCATGAGGTGGCCAAAATACTGGAGTTTCAGCTTTAGCATCATTCCTTCCAAAGAAATCCCAGGGTTGATATCCTTCAGAATGGACTGGTTGGATCTCCTTGCAGTCCAAGGGACTCTCAAGAGTCTTCTCCAACACCACAGTTCAAAAGCATCAATTCTTCGGCGCTCAGCCTTCTTCACAGTCCAGCTCTCACATCCATACATGACCACAGGAAAGACCGTAGCCTTGACTAGGCGAACCTTTGTTGGCAAAGTGATGTCTCTGCTTTTGAATATGCTGTCTAGGTTGGTCATAACTTTCCTTCCAAGGAGTAAGCATCTTTTAATTTCATGGCTGCAGTCACCATCTGCAGTGATTTTGGAGCCCAGAAAAATAAAGTCTGACACTGTTTCCACTGTTTCTCCATCTATTTCCCATGTAGTGATGGGACCAGATGCCATGATCTTCATTTTCTGAATGTTGAGCTTTAAGCCAACCTTTGCACTCTCCACTTTCACTTTCATCAAGAGGCTTTTTAGTTCCTCTTCACTTTCTGCCATAAGGGTGGTGTCATCTGCATATCTGAGGTTATTGATATTTCTCCCAGCAATCTTGATTCCAACTTGTGTTTCTTCCAGTCCAGCATTTCTCATGATGTACTCTGCATATAAGTTAAATAAACATGTTGACAATATACAGCCTTGACGTACTCCTTTTCCTATTTGGAACCAGTCTGTTGTTCCATGACCAGTTCTAACTGTTGCTTCCTGACCTGCATACAGATTTCTCAAGAGGCAGATCAGGTGGTCTGGTATTCCCATCTCTTTCAGAATTTTCCACAGTTTATTGTGATCTACACAGTCAAAGGCTTTGGCATAGTCAAGAAAGCAGAAATAGATGTTTTTCTGGAACTCTCTTGCTTTTTCCATGATCCAGCGGATGTTGGCAATTTGATCTCTGGTTCCTCTGCCTTTTCTAAAACCAGCTTGAACATCAGGAAGTTCACGGTTCACATATTGCTGAAGCCTGGCTTGGAGAATTTTGAGCATTACTTTACTAGCGTGTGAGATGATTGCAACTGTGTGGTAGTTTGAGCACTCCTTGGCATTGCCTTTCTTTGGGATTGGGATGAAAACTGACGTTTTCCAATCTTGTGGCCACTGCTGAGTTTTCCAAATTTGCTGGCATATTGAGTGCAGCACTTTCACAGCATCATCTTTCAGGATTTGGAATAGCTCCACTGGAATTCCATCACCTCTGCTAGCTTTGTTCGTAGTGATGCTTTCTAAGGCCCACTTGACTTCACATTCCAGGATGTCTGGCTCTAGGTCAGTGATCACACCATCATGATTATCTGGGTCGTGAAGATCTTTTTTGTACAGTTCTTCTGTGTATTCTTGCCACCTCTTCTTGATATCTTCTGCTTCTGTTAGGTCCATACCACTTCTGTCCTTTATCGAGCCCATCTTTGCATGAAAAGTTCCTTTGGTATCTCTGATTTTCTTGAAGAGATCCCTAGTCTTTCCCATTCTGTTGTTTTCCTCTATTTCTTTGCATTGATCATTGAAGAAGGCTTTCTTATCTCTTCTTGCTATTCTTTGGAACTCTGCATTCAGATGTTTATATCTTTCCTTTTCTCCTTTGCTTTTCGCTTCTCTTCTTTTCACAGCTATTTGCAAGGCCTCCCCAGACAGCCATTTTGCTTTTTTGCATTTCTTTTCCATGGGGATGGTCTTGATCCCTGTCTCCTGTACAATGTCACGAACCTCATTCCATAGTTCATCAGGCACTCTATCTATCAGATCTAGGCCCTTAAATCTATTTCTCACTTCCACTGTATAAAATCATAAGGGATTTGATTTAGGTCATACCTGAATGGTCTAGTAGTTTTCCCTACTTTCTTCAATTTCAGTCTGAATTTGGCAATAAGGAGTTCATGGTCTGAACCACAGTCAGCTCCTGGTCTTGTTTTTGCTGATTGAATAGAGCTTCTCCATCTTTGGCTGCAAAGAATATAATCGATCTGATTTCGGTGTTGACCATCTGGTGATGTCCATGTTTAGAGTCTTCTCTTGTGTTGTTGGAAGAGGGTATTTGCTATGACCAATGCATTTTCTTGGCAAAACTCTGTTAGTCTTTGCCCTGCTTCATTCCGTATTCCAAGGCCAAATTTGCCTGTTACTCCAGGTGTTTCTTGACTTCCTACTTTTGCATTCCAGACCCCTATAATGAAAAGGACATCTTTTTTGGGCGTTAGTTCTAAAAGGTCTTGTAGGTCTTCATAGAACCATTCAACTTCAGCTTCTTCAGCATTACTGGTTGGGGCATAGACTTGGATTACTGTGACATTGAATGGTTTGCCTTGGAAACGAACAGAGATCATTCTATCGTTTTTGAGATTGCATCTAAGTACTGCATTTCGGACTCTTTTGTTGACCATGATGGCCACTCCATTTCTTCTGAGGGATTCCTGCCCGCAGTAGTAGATATAATGGTCCTCTGAGTTAAATTCACCCATTCCAGTCCATTTTAGTTCGCCAATTCCTAGAATGTCAACATTCACTCTTGCCATCTCTTGTTTGACCACCTCCAGTTTGCCTTGATTCATGGACCTGACATTCCAGGTTCCTATGCAATATTGCTCTTTACAGCATCGGACTTTGCTTCTATCACCAGACACATCCACAGCTGGGTATTCTTTTTGTTTTGGCTCCATCCCTTCATTCTTTCTGGAGTTATTTCTCCACTGATCTCCAGTAGCATATTGTGCCCCTACTGACCTGGGGAGGGGCACAGGTTTCTCTTTCAGTATCCTATCATTTTGCCTTTTCTTACTGTTCTTACCCACATCAGAAGCTCCTTCCAAAAGGCAAAACTGCGTGCCTAAGAGTCTGAGAGTGCCTCCAGCCCCACACACTTTGGTGCTATGTTTGGAGGCACGTTTTACACTGCCAGTTACTGGGCGCGCACCACGAACCAGGCACAGTGCTGAGGGCTAATGGAGGTTATCTCGTTAATTCTCCAAATTTTCTCATCCTCTTTTTAGACAGTGATCCAGAGAGGAGACAAGCTAACACCTTATCATGCTTCAGGCACTGTTCTAGCCTATTAAGTACACTGCTGCTAAGTCACTTCAGTCGTGTCCGACTCTGCGTGACCCCATAGACGTCAGCCCACCAGGCTCTCCTGCCCCTGGGATTCTCCAGGCAAGAAAACTGGAGTGGGTTGCCAGTTCCTTCTCCAATGCATGAAAGCGAAAAGTGAAAGTGAAGTCGCTCAGTCGTGTCCGACTCTTAGCGACCCCATGGACTGCAGCCCACCAGGCTCCTCCATCCATGGGATTTTCCAGGCAAGAGTACTGGAGTGGGGTGCCATTGCCTTCTCCGAGGATTAAGTACACTAATTCATTTAATTCTTGTAACAACCCCCTGAGCTGTGAACTGTTACTGTCTCCATTTTACAGACAAAGAAGCCAAGGCCTAGGCAGGTTCAGCAACTTGGCCAGAGTCACACAGCAGGCCCTGAGACAGAAAAAGGACCTCAGACTAAAACTAAGGGCATCTGAAGAGTGTGGCCTTTAGATAATAAGAATGTATCAACATCAGTTTATTAATTGTAACAAATGTACCACATTAATGTAATATGTTAATAATAAGAGAATTGGGGCACATGGGAACTCTCAGGGCTAGGCTCACATTTTTCTATACGTGTAAAACTGTTCTAAAGAATAAAGTCTATTGGTTTTTAAAAAAGTGACTTACCTAGACTAGATAGGGAGACTGACGTGGAGAAGATGCACAGGCCCAGAGTGCTGAGAATCGAAGGGGATCCTGAAAAGTTGGAGTCAAGAAGACAGACAGACAGACAGACAACACACACAGATCTGGAAGAGTATCCACCGATTTGAAAACTGTGAAACATATAAAAAACACACACATGTACCACCTGCATCACCGATAAACTCAGGGTATGTATACTGAGGGAGCAAATGCCTGGCTGGTAAGGACCAAGGAGATGATGGAGCCCGATATGCTCGCTGAAGAGTGAGGAAACTGAGGCCAGGAGACAGCGGGAGTAGGGCAGCCAAGATCCTCATCCCAGTCCTGCCTCTTAGTCACCAGTTGACTTTGGTCAACTCACCACACTTCTCTGGACACCATAGTGTCCATCTGTAAAACTGGGATGTAATTCCTGCTTACACCACAGAACTGTTAGGAGGCTTCAACTAGATAATAGATCTGCTTTGACAACCCCTGCTCTCTGGGATGTACACAACCTCCTGTGGATGATAAGGTCACAGCAAAGGACAACACAACGCCCTGTTCCAGCCCAGAGCTGACAACTGGCCAGACCCCACCTCTCTGGCCAGCACACCCATCCAGTACAGTCTTTTCCCCCAAGCTGGGCACTGGTTTTCTCCTGGGAACAAATGGGAGAGACAGCCATTGGTGACCTAGACAGCGGTGGGGTCGCTGGATAGTAAAACTTGGGAACCACTGCTTTAGGAGCAACTGACCTGAAGAAATGCCAAAACGAAGGAATCATAATCAGCAGCAACTCACTGTGCAGTCAGGACTTTCCCACATTGACCTTTCCCCACAACAGCCCTGGAACCAAGGGAAAAGCATCCCCACTTCACAGATGGGAAAGCTGAGCCTGGACAGGGGAAAGGAGTAAACACTGAACTTTCTCTCCTTACTCAAAGCCCCAAGAACAGTGCTGGAGCAAAGCCAGCCCTCAAATTTTGGTTGATTGACTCATGAGCAAACTGAAGCTTCTGCAAATGTGAACCCTCCCTGGACTGTACCCGAGGGCAAGCCTGAAGGGTGAGCCTGGACACTTGAGCAGCACAGCTGGGCCGGCCTCTCACCCAAGCTGGGAAAGTGTGGGACTGTCCCTGATGAGCACTGGTTGAGAGTTAGCCATGTCCTTGCTCAGTCAGGCTCTGTGACCCAGGGAAAGTCTCTGCCCCTCTCTGTGCCTCGATTCTCTTGTCAGAAAAATGGGGTCACAGTGCCTACTGCACCACCTCCCCCCAGTATAGGTATCCTCTATAAAGATGAAAGGTTGCGATTAAAGGAGATTTTGTCCCCAGACAGGCAGAGGACACCTACATCCTCATCTCAAATGCCCCCTCCACAGTGTGCCCCAAGCAGAGCCAGTGTGAGGGACAGTCCCCACACCCCAAGGATGACCCCACCTGAGTCCCCTCCAGCACACAGAGCGGGCCAGAAGCCAGTGCAGCCAGCACAGCCCATGAGCATCAACCTCAGAAATCCTGAGCCCAGAGGTGCCAATGCCTTGAGCACAGGCCAAGACAGGAGAGGTGGTCCAGCCCACCTCCATGCAGACACAGGCTATGCACAACTTGACTCCTCACCTGCAGGCAGGGAAACCAACAGGTCCTAGCGGGAACACAGGTCCCTGCTAACATGACCCCATAACACACAGACCAGAGCAAGCAGCTGGCCAGACTCCACTGGGGCCTGAGGTCTATCTGCTATGGAGCTGGTTTTGCCTAAGGGTCACTCACAATTTCCTGTACCCCTGCTCCAACAGACACCATGGTAAAAACAGTCAGGTGCCCAGGCTAGGCCCTCAGAAGCCAGAGAGATGCATAACATGCTAATGCTAACTCTATCACCCAGGCCCGGTTCCAGGGCCCAAGGGGGCCAGACTCACAGGGTCTAGGAGGAAAAGTACTAGCAGAAAAGAGCAGGGTCTCCTCAAACTTTCCAGGACTGAGGCCTCACCAGGGTCTAATCAGGCTGTGGGCCTCCCTCCTCCTGAGCTCCTTCTGCCTGGCCTCTCAGGTTTCTCAAGACAAGCCTGAGCCTGTCTCCAAAAGACCCCAGAAGTGCACCAAGCTTCAAAATCCCCTTTTCCTCCTTCCTTCCACCTTTCCCTCAACCTCATTTGTCATTATTTCACATATTCATCTCATTCTCATGGGCCATCTATCTCCATTCAGTGTTCAGAGGAAAGCAATGGGACTGGAGGCTAATTCACACTAAAGTGCAAAGGACTACAGGCAAGAGGCCCCAGGGCAGGAACACCTGCGCTGGCTGCACAGGGCTGATGAGCTCATGAACCAGTCTGCTTTGTCTACTCTCATAAGTTCTTTACTTCCTTCCGTTCTTAACCCACAGAGTTGTTAAAAGCTGGACAGAGTTCATAACTGTTCCCACAGCAGCCACCGTAGCAACATCTGCAGTTCCACCCTTCAAAGCCCACCTCAAGTTCCACCTCCTCCCTGGGTCTCATGGAAAGAGCGGGGCTGTGCAAACGCTGGGATGCCTCTCAGGTCTCACCTGGCTCTGCAGTTCCCCTTGTGTATGTGACATGTGTGATACACAGGTGTGCACACACACGCACATCCAGAGTAGCTGCCACATGAAGCCAGGGAGTCTACCCGTGGGACCCTCCTAGCCGGTCCAGCCAATGGACACTCAGTAAAGATATGTGCTGGGCCCCAACATCTCCCCCTGTAATCCACTCCCAGTCTCAGACACCTCCTAAAGCACGGATCTGGTCAAGGACCTCCCTGCCAGATGCTTACAGAGGCTCTGCCCCATGTTTGAGGAGCCAGCCCCCCGGCCTGGCATCCAAGCCCCTGGCACATGCCAACCTCCCCACCCACCTTCTCTCTCTCAGCTTCCCAACATGCACCCTAATGTGTCTGTCAATGGAGGCAGTGTGCTATCTCCCAAACACTCACCGCACACTTTCCAACTGCCTGAACTGCTCACTACCTGTTTCTACACAATGAAATTTTACCCACCCTTCAAAGCCCACCTCAAGTTCCACCTCCTCTGTGAAGCCTTCCTCCTTCCTTCCAAATGCCTGTGACTCTTTCGCTTCTGAACGCTCAGCCCTGTGTGCATCTCCCTTGTGGTCTTCATGACGTCCTGCCTCATCACTGGACCATGCCGCCCACCCCACCATCATGAGTCCAGCACACATCTCTGGGACACCCGCAGTGCCTAGCACCAGGTCATGCAAACACCAGACCCTTGGCAAAGGACATCTATTGGCAAAGGGTTGACCCTAGGACAAGAAAGCCTTCCAGGAAAGTCTCCCGGGGTCTGTGGCTAGCCTTACACACTGCTGACCATGTGGGCACCTGCCTTTCCCTTCTCACCATGGACCAGGCATCGTGGCTCAGTCTAGGTAAGGGCTGTTTTTAAACAGCCTGGTGTCTCTGAGCCACAGCCAAGAGCTCCTCGGAGCCATGTGACACAGAAGGAAGCTGCTCTTTGCACCCTCCAGCTCCAGTTGGGCAAAAAAATATTTTCTTTTCCATTGCATAAGATGCTTCCAATGGTGACAAGCCCAACACTACTGACAGGAGATAAAAGCCCTGTGGGTGTGAGTGAGGAGCAGAGAGAGGCCGCGTGTCTGCATAGGACACATGGGTAGGCAAGTGTGAGCAGCAGGAGCAGCCAGCCGCACGTGGCCCCTCCAACAAGCAACGGAAGGAGACACAAGGTCTGATCAAAATCAGAGGCAGCGCGATCCACCAGCAAGGCGCCTTCATGCTCTCTGCGGACATGATCTGAGAGAAGCGGATGGTCAGGGTAACACACACGGGGCTAACCACTGCCCCCCAGCCCAGCTAGGCCCCCTCTGTAGGGCTGCAGTGAGGGACCCAGAAGAGAAGAGGGGCCAGGCTCTGGAAGCCTCAGGGGGCTGTACAGGTTTGAGAGGTTGGCACATAGGTCGTGCCATCAGGATGAGCCAAGGTCAAGGCCTCAGAAACCCGGGGGAGGCCCAGCTCATCCCAGAACTCAGAGAAGGAGCCTTCCCCCAGCTCCTCGCTTCCTCTCCTATCAAGTGGGGACAGCAACCGCCTTGAAGTTCATATGCGGCTGCCTTGGGTCCTTCCAAGAGGCCAGGCATCAATGGGCTTGGGGAACTGTACAGAACCATGCCCATGCTCGTTGAGACCCTAGGGTGGAGGCAGCCAACACAGGCAGGCTTTGTAAGGCTAATTTTTGGCCGATGAATTGCACCTGCAGGGAGCTAGCCTAAGAAAATCATCCTAATTAAAGAAAATAATCCTTATACATGAGGACAGTCATCACAGTGTAATTTATGATCGTAGGAAAAAAACAGAAAGCATCTAGGTAGCTAAGAGTACAGAAATGACAAAGCGAACTAAGGTTTAGCTACTCAATGGAACCATTCAAAAATTTTTCAAAGACTATGATTACATAGAAAATGGTGATGAGTGACATTAGCTGAATAAGTCACGATACAGATTTACTTGTACCATTTCTTTCAATTTTCAGCTTAAATGAAGGTTGAATTTCATACTTCAATATATAAGAAAGACTCATACTGCTTTAAATATGTAGTCCAACTTCTACTTTGCCTAAATTTTTTAAAAGCTATGTGCTGGGAAGATATTAGAAAATACTCAGAGAATTAACAAAGCGGTGATGTTGGCAACCCACTCCAGTACTCTTGCCTGGAAAATCCATGCAGGGAGGAGCCTGGTAGGCTGAAGTCCAAAGGGTCACGAAGAGTCGGACATGACTGAGCGACTTCACTTTCACTTTTCACTTTCACGCATTGGAGAAGGAAATGGCAACCCACTCCAGTGTTCTTGCCTGGAGAATCCCAGGGATGGGGGAGCCTGGTGGGCTGCCATCTGTGGGGTTGCACAGAGTCGGACACGACTGAAGTGACTTAGCAGCAGCAGTAGCAGCAGATGTTTGTGTAATAGTAAAGGGATAACTTTTTTCCCATTTTAATGCAGTTTTCAGATTTTTTTATGAATGTTACTTTAAAATAGAAAAAGAAGTAAACATATTGTAACAGTTTGGGTACAGCATGGTAACATTTATGCTGCAGAAGCTTCCCTGGTGGCTCAGATGGTAAAGAATCTGTCTGCAGTGCAGGAGACCAGGGTTTGATCCCTGGATGGGAAAGAACCCCTGGAAGAAGAAATGGCACCCCACTCCAGTATTCTTGCCTGGGAAATCCCATGGACAGAGAAGTCTGGCAGGCTACAGTCCACTGGGTTTCAAAGAGTCAGACACAACTGAATGATTAATGCTAACTAACTGTGTTTTATAAGGGGAGGGGAAGAGAGGCGTTATTTCAATACACAGAAATAACCTGGATTTGGGGGACAAACTCCAGACAGGACTTCCTGAGATGTAACTCAGGGGAACACAAGCTTTTCTGAACCAGCCCTCCTGGGTGAGACCAAAGGTTTGTGATCCACCCACATCCCATTCTCACTTTCCCAGAGAAAAAAGAACACTGAGAAAGAAACAAAATAAACCAAAATAGCAAGAATGTGGCAATTACACAAGAACAAAATCATCAACAAAGCACAAGATAATAGCAATTTCTATGATTGAAAACAAAAAAGGCAGCAATAAAGAGACAGGACAAACTCAAGACAGCACTAATGGTGCTTTGGAAACAAAGCTCCTTCCGAAAATCACAGGAATTCCAAAGGCTCTGCCCAGTAGGAGTTTGCAGCACTGCCAAGTGCTGGGCACCAGCCAGACTGCTGGGCAGAAACACTCAAGCTCCGTGGGAGAACTCCAGGACGGCTTGCTTCATTTTGTGATTATCAAACTTTAGTAACTCCTAATAATGTGCTTCTTAGGAAGCAGACTTTGGGTGGATGGATAAATGAACCTCTGGCATCATTCACCTAAAAACCCAAGAAAAGTGTATGTGTTTGGGTCGGCACATCTCACACCTCCTGACACTGGCCCCCCAGGGCCAGGGAGCATGTGGAGGGATACCCACTGCATGGACAGCAAGGCCCAGGCCACAGTCTTCTCTGCAGATGTGGGCCCAGGGACAGGGCCAGGCTACTGGGCAGGGCAGAGTCAGTGAAGCAGAGAGGAAGCATCTTGGGTCCCTAACCACAGTCATCGAGACAGAGAGTGGAGCCTGGGTCCCTAATTCTTGTCATCTGCACTTAGAGTTCACAGCCTTGTCCTGACCAGCCCCTCCCTCCGGGTGCCCCAAAGCATAACCTGGCCTAGAGTTTAGCACGTGATGGGCAGAGACCTACCAGCTGATGAGGGGATGAGGGAGGGAGGAGGCGGCCCACCTCCCCTCAGATCTCCTGATGTTCTTCATCACATCTTCTGTCAGGGAGCTTCATTCAAGGCCAATTGTGCATCCTGGACAACACGACTGGGCAGTCCCTTAAGGCCCATCTGGTCAGGAATCTCAAATTGCTAGTTTAACCACAAAACCTTTTGACCAAATAGAATCCTGCTCCCAAGCCTGCTCTACACAGCGATCAAAATGGACTGTGAGGAGTGAGACGTGGGTGGGAGAGAGGGTAAAGAAGGGTAAAAGAAGGGTAAAACCCCTCTTCTCTCTGCTCCCCAGAACTACAAAGTCTCCTAGGGCGATTCCTGGAAGCCTGGACTCTTCACTAGGTCAGCTCCTGCAATTCCAGGCAGGGACACTGAGGTCTCAGCAAAGGCACACGGGGTCAGCAGCACAGCTGGGACCAGCACCTATATCTGTGTGCTCCCTGGAATCCAAGAAGGTGGGGCCACAGCTTCCTGTAGGCTGAAATGCCCACAGCACCTGCACAGGGTCTGCCCAGAGAGATCACACCTGCCTACCCGAGGGGAGAGGAGTGACTGCCAGTCACTCAGCTCCTCGGTCAGCTCGCACATGTGTGAGCTCCAGGGCTGTGGGGGACTCGGGGCGCTGCCGGAACTGCACCTGGTCTCCCCGCAGCATCACAAATGTCAGCTCTCCTCCCGCACCCTTCAGGTGAGTAAGTCCCCTCTCTCTTCGGACTCATACTCATGAAGCTCCCTGAGCCCTCGCCTGACATTTAAGAGAATACGCAGGTGCAGGAACTTGCCCCAGGGAGACAAAGTCTCAGCCAAGATGGATGGGCTAGATTCTCCTATACTAGGACAACCTGCCAACAGGAACCCGGCCTCAGCTTCTGTCTCCTGAGTTTCTGCTTCACCAGGAATTCGGGCAGTGGTGCTCAGCTCCTCTCCCACTCGGGGCTGCTGGGTGGGAGCAGTGACCTCCAAAGTGGCCAGGGTGTCCCCTAGGCTGTTGGGTCCCACCTGGCCTGGTCACAGTTTGGAGAGCTGCTACCCCAAGATCCCAGAACTCCCCTCCTCACCCCTACAAAGCTCAGCTCATGGCTCACTGTGGCTAGAAATAAGGGTGGGCAGGGGGCAATACCCAGGGCTCCAGAATCAATCATAGACTATTTGGAGGAGAAGAACCCAGAAGCCTGGTATACTCCACAAAATGAGACCCCCCAACCCCCTACAAGGCTTCTAGTCCAAGGATAACTTGCCGGCGCTTTCACACAAGGCCAACCTATCACAGACCAGACAATCCATCTCTTCTGCCCCACAGGGACCAAAGCCTGTCCCTTAACTGTGCATCAGAGTTTCAGAAAAAGTCCTCTTAAGTCATAATGTGCACTTCTAACATCTCAGTTTGATAAGTTAAAGTCAGATAAGTACAGGCTCAAACCAGAAAGATCAGGATCACAGACTGAGATACAGGGTCATTTAGTCCAACCTGCCATTTTACAGATAAGCAAACTGGTCTCAGAGAGGTGTGTGTGCACAAGGAGCAGTCAGGGCTGGAGCCCAGGTGCCCCAACCCAGGGTGTCGGTGCTGCACAACTCACACTGGGGACTCATGAGTGGGCCCTGGGAGCTGTGCAGCCCAGGGCCCTGCCCTGGAGTCTCTGTGCAGGAAATGCTGTACACGGAGGGCTTGGCTGCCCCAACCCTCTCCATCGTGTGGAGTGCAGCTCTGTCTGCTCTCTGATACAGGGCCCCAGCAGTACTGGAGCCAGGAAAACAGATGCAAAGTCACAGCCCAGGGCCCGCTGCCCTGCTGCTCAGGTTACCTTTGGGCATGATCTGATGCATGGCCACTGAGAGGAAGAAGATGGAGTCGCTGTAGTAGGTCCCAGAGCCAGCACTGAAGTGCTTCTGCATGGCCTCCACAACAGGGAAGAGCTTGTCTGTCAGCACGCCAACATCATGGAAGACAACCTGCGGGAGGGCACAGGGAACAGCAAGAGTGAGCAGCCCAGGCAGGGCCCCAGCACACACACGGGCCGTGGACAGGACAGATATGGCCTCTCCAGGGCCCACGAGAGAGGGACATGGAATCCCTAAGAGCTAAGGAAACGGGGAGCAGCGGGGAGTCAGCAGAGTCCAGCAATGGGGATGGGACACCAAGAGTGAGGCTGTGTAGGCACACACGTGGGGCACAGTGGAAAAGGAGTGGGCGCCAGGGAACGGGCGCTGCCTCCAGTCTGCCTCTGCTTCTGCACTTCAAACTGCACCACACCGGGGGAAGCCCTGTGCCCAGAGACTGGAAACCCAGTTAAAGGGTCTGGTCACGAAATGAGGACCCTCAGCAAGTCTAGGGGCCTGGCACTGGCTCCAGCATCGCCTGGAGGCCACTATACGTGTTCTGCATCGCAGTCAGAGGTTCCACCTCCCTGCCCAACAGTGTAACAGGGAGAGGGTCTGGCCACTAGAAAAGGAAATCTGAAAAATGCCTGGAGATGCAGTCAACTCATCCATTGACTCAACTACCATTTCTTGAGTGTCCCAGACATTCTGGAGGTGCTGAGCGAGGTATCAGGAGAAATCAGGCACCACCTTCCTCAAAACTCGCAGAGATGTCACCAGCGGCCCTGTCACAGAGCTCTGCAGTTTATGAAACACTCTCATACACACACAGATCCCCACTACAACCTGGCCTTCAGCAGGCAGACATCCAACTACAACTGAGAAAGTAGGTACTCAGAGACGTTACACTCGTCCAAGATCACGGCTAACAACTGGCAGAGCCAGAACTGAACTGTGGCCTCCAGACTCCAAGTCTCACACTCTTCCGGCTCCACACAGCTCTTTTCCTTAACAGTGACCCATAGAGGAAAACATCAGCAAGATCAGCAATTAAAGGAGACATGAGAGCCTCCTGAGTCAGTTTCCCTTGTTTGACATTATTCCAGATGATCAGCCCATCCCACAGAGAGCCCCAGCCTCACATGAGACACCAGATTACCATGCACTCTGCTCGCATACGTCTTGCAAGTCTTCCCTGTTGCTCTGTGTGCCCCGCAACACCCAGCACATTCCACTGCACACAGAGGAGCTCAATAAATGCACCCAAGCCGGAGCCCAGATGTCCCTCTTCCTCCTCCTTCAATCCTCCCACGAGATCTGCAGATGACTTTCCACCTCCATCTTCCCTGGCAGCTAACAGGACAGGACGAGCCTGCGAGGTGGCCAACACCTCAACTCCAGGGTCAAGGACCTGTCCGAACAGGGTGCGGACCATGAAAGGAAGAGGAGCCACACGAGGCCCCTGTCTGGCTTGCTGCCACTGGCAGGAGCCCTGCTGCAGGAGAAATGACAGATGTGGGCAGTACCCGAGAAGTCCCCGAGCAGGTAGGCTCCGTTTTGTCACTCACCTCTGCCCTTTCCCTCCACCTGCCCAGGTTCATCCCGGGCCAGCCCTCGGTGCCACCGCCCAAGCCTGCAGCCCCAGAGCTGTCAGCGCTCGGACGGCTAGAACAAGCACCTCACGGCCCCGCAGTGGCCAGCTGTCCCGTCTGCTTCCCCCTACTTTAGGTTCTGCTTTTGGCCAGAAATCTGTTTTTGTCTTAACTCACTTAAGTATTTCCTTTTTATTCTCAGATCCACTTAAATGTCTAAAACACTATTAAACAAAAAAACCTTTCATACTGTGTTAGCCTTCATCATTCCCTATCTGTAAGCCTCTAAATTTTTTATCTCTTCATAAAAGTCTTTTTACAACTTCTTGTCATTTGTCTCCTAATGCACTGTTTGCCTTTATCCTTTTTCTGACTTTTTCTTTTTTTCCTTTGACTTTTTCCCCTTTCTATGACCTCTCAACCTGGGCTTCTCTGATAGCTCAGCCAGTAAAGAATTCACCTGCAATGCAGGAGACCTGAGTTCCAGTCCTGGGTTGGGAAGATCCCCTGGAGAAGGGAATGGCTACCCACTCCAGTACTCTGGCCTGGAGAATTCCACGGACTGTATAGTTCAAGGGGTCGCAAAGAGTCAGACACAACTGAACGACTTTCACTTTCTTTTCCAACCTGAGATGTGGAATCGAGACCAGTTCTGCTGTTTCTCAACACAGGTGCCAAACTATGGCTTTGGCCTTGACAACCCCACACACATTGCTCCCCTGACATCCTGCTGCAGGGGGGCCACAAGCTCCACAGGCTTCCCCACCTCCTGTCTTGCGCCCTCCAAACCAGCCTCTCTTGTAATGCAAGACGAATTTTCCAAATATGCAAATTCATTTCACTTTGTCTTTGGCTTCAAAACTTCCACTGGCTCCTCAGAGCCTTGGGTCACAGTCCTAATGCCCCAGCAAGGCCCCACACTAGTGGTTCCAGCTGCCCCTCAGCCCTCCCCTCCCTGGGCACTGAGGGGAACTGAACTAGGCAGTCTCCGCCCTGCCTGCCACAGCCTGGTGTCCTGTGTCCTATGTGTTTGCCCCCGCTCTTTGCCCTGTCTGGGATGACCTCTCCCAGCCACCATCTGCCAGGTAAACTCCAGCCAGTCTCCCACCCTTGCTCAGACACCCACTCTGGCCTCCATGCGCCTTCCCACAATGTGTCAGGCTGTCCTGAGCACCCTGCATCACAAGAAGGGAGGCTCCACTTCCCCGACTGTCTCCTCTGCAGGTCCCGCCTCTGCACCGGCTGGATGGGGCACTCCTGCAGGCCAGGATCTGGGACTGCTCGGGGCCCTGGGAAAGCCCCAGGCCATCAGGACAGGCTCGCTGAACTTAGTAAGCTGCATTCTACCCAAGCTACTAGACCTCTCAGAGCCTCGAGTGGGCCTCAGTTTCTTCATGGATAACACAGGAATGACAACACCTCCCCTCCTATAAGGACCACGTGGGACAAGCAGATAAAGCATCTAGCTCAGGGGTTGCCACGCTTCACTCAATCCAAAGTGTTAGCATTCTGCACACGTGCACACACACAGACACGGCCCCTCCTTGGTCCCCTGAGCTTCCTCTGTGATAGCATACTACACGCACACACGCATGCACACACGCACACACACACATGCACGCACATACCCAGACCCTCCTTGGTCCCCTGAGCTTCCTCTGTGATAGCATACTACACGCACACACACACTGCACACACGCACACACACATGCACGCACATACCCAGACCCTCCTTGGTCCCCTGAACTCCCTGTGCTCACAGATCAGCCTTCACTCATGAGCCAGCTTTTCCCTCTGAGCCTCATTACACCTCTAACAACTGCTAGAAACTGGAATTTGACAAGAAGCTGGAAGCTGACAAGAGGGCCCTCAGAAATGGAAGCCTCTGCATTCATTAAAAAGGAAGAGAAAAAATGGGTGTGTACCCACACACACTCAGAACAGGGTCCACCACAGCCAGGCCATGGGGGAGAGACAGTGAGCTGCAGCCGGCTCCCTCTCCTTCCCAGGCCCCCGTCTCACCCCAAAGCTTCACAGGAGACAATTACATCCCATCAGCATTAATAGATTTATGAGGACAAACTGTACTGGGTACGTTGTTCCAAACGCTGTACGGAGGAGCCTGCTCCAATGAATATTTCATATAATAAATCTACTTAAGGATAAATTAATATGTTCCATGGAATACACTTTCTGCAGCAAGAAGCAAAGCACAGACACTGCAAGTGTGAATCAAAGCGCCAGGCCTGCCGGGATCTCAAACGGGTTTGTAAACTGTGGTCTCCTGAGGGCGGGCTCAGAGTCTGGCACTCTCTGAAGCCCCCCAGCCCAGCTACGGGCTATGCCTGGCAGCAGTGATCAAAGCAAGAGTGATGGAAGAGAGAAAAAAAAGAGGAAGAGGGGCAGAGAACTTGCTACCCCTCCCTCTGTCCCTCCTTCTCAGATCCCCCACTTCAGGGGCCGCAGGCAGAAATACCACAGAACCCAGAAACCAGGGCCACAAGGGGACTCCCATACTGAAGGCAGCTGACCCATGAGAAGATCCAAGATGGCAGTTTACAGCAACTGACTATAATTTTTTTAGAGATGTAGATTAAAAAGCCAAATCTTATATGCAACTTTTATTAATCTATGTATGTGAAAGTGAAGTCGCTCAGTTGCTTCCGACTCTTTACAACCCCATGGACTGTAGCCCACCATGCTCCTTGGTCCACGGGATTTTCCAGGCATGAATACTGGAGTGGGTTGCCATTTCCTTCTCCAGGGGATCTTCCCGACCCAGGGGTCAAACCCGGGTCTCCCACATTGTAGGCAGACGCTTTACTGTCTGAGCCACCAGGGAAGCCCAATTTATATGTACATATTTTAAATTATAAAAATCTTATTCATGATTATTTCCATCTACTACACACTTTACAAACTGAATTTTTCCAAACCCTTCATGTGCTCCTCTACACGAATGTCTTTAGCAACCCCAGAGTCAAGTTGAGTCATTCAGAGCAGTTTTCCAGAACACATCATCTAATCATCCATTCAAGATGTTCTAGATACAGCCCCTTATAAATCTGTCTGGGATGTTGTCACCAGAAATGGCATCTATCCCAGCCCTAGAGAACCCATGTCCATACCATTAAGGCAGTTGGTTTTATCACCAGCCTATAACCAGATATTTGCAGCCACTTTAAAAGGATCCCTTATATCAATATTCCACATTTATAATTATGAGATCAAAATCCCAGAAACAGTGGCTAAATCTGTGTTAAATTTTTCGGCTTCCTTTTTTACCTTAAATGAAGTCTGTCAAGAGAATTCTAGGAGCACCCATATTCAGTAATTAATGCTTCAGGCTAAGGTGGTCTCAAGCTGTACTTTGTTGTTCAAAATAAAGCATGTAACCGAGAGAGTGCCACGTAAAATAAGAGACTGGAAAGACATCTCTCTTGCAAAGGACAGCCTGGGGATGGGGGAGAAGGGATGTTTGCCTCATATCCATTACATACAACACCTTCTCGACACCTTCTCCAACATGGGGAGGCCAAAGCACCCAGAACGGCACAGCCTGGTGACAGGCAGGGGCAGATGTCTGGCCCCGGGCTCATTGGCACAGACAGGCTTGAAGAGCCAGACCACTGCTCCACTAAATGTCCACTGGAGACAGAGCCATGCCAAGCCGTAGCTCAGCCTGGAAGAGAAAACTCATGTATCACTCGGCACGCCCACTTACGAATCAGGTCACACAGAGCTTTTGGAGCCAAGAAGTGAGGTGGTGGGGTGGGCCCTGCGCCCAGGGAGACGCCAGGCTTCCAGGAAACGCCAAGGCCTGTCTGAAGGGCGGCAGGCACAGGGCCACCAGGGATGGCCATGTCACCTCCCTGGGCCCAGCTGTCCCTGGAGGAGTTGCCGGAAGGCAGAGGGACAGCACAGCACTCCGGGAAGTCTGCTCTTGTTGCAGGATCCAGGCACTGCAGGAACAGCCAACAGGCGCCCACTTCTCCCAGGGGCCGCCCAGAGCACTGGGCAGGAGAGCTGCAGTGCCAGCTTCTGGACTTGACAGGAGAGAGCCCACGACAGCTATCGCCCTGCTCCGTGGGCACCAGTCTGGGGTGGAATCTCACGTGTGCTGGAGTGCCCACCCAGGTCTTCGGGCAGTTCTGGGATCAGATGCTAAGTCCACACTTCATCACCTGGCAACCTCTGTCATAACCCCTAAACTACCCCGTCTGAAAATGGGAGAGAATCATGCTGCTGGTCTCCAGGCTTTTGTGAGGAATGCAATAGGAACTCAGTAAAGGACAGCTGATCTTATCACCCTGTTCTACAAGTGCTCAAATGCCTTTCCCAGGCAAGAATACCTTGATTTGATACAAAAAATACCTTCTGTAATAAACAGCCCAAGTCATGATACAGCAATAATCGGAGCTGCCTGGCTCTGCAGCACTCCAACTGCATGAGGGCTGAGTGGGTACCCCCACAGGCTGCTCAGGTCCCACCAGTGTGATCCTAGTTTGGGTGATGTTAGTAATCAATTCCAATGAGAGCTGGAGGGAAATTATTCCCTGAGGGGGAAAAAAATTCTGTTTTCTCAAGGACATCAACGATGAATGTGAAAACACGATGAATATTTTTAGGATGGAAAGAAAAATCTGCTAACAGACTGGCAGCCTTTCAATCCCACAAACATGCCAGCACATTCCCACTTCAGGGCCTTCGCACCAGTGGTTCCCTCTGCTCACAATGCTCTCCCTTAGAGTCAAGCACAGCTATGTCCTTCCAGCTCTTCCGGTGCCAGTTCGTATGTCACCTCCTGAGAGTTTTCCGACCAAAACGGAAGCTACTCCCCCTGCTCCACCCCACCGCACTCCTGGCTATTCAATTACCAGACTTATTTTCTCCAGAGCACAGATCACCACCTCAGCAGAGATGGGCTACATTCCAGGTCTCCAAAACGTCAGTCAACCAGAGCAGGACAGAACAAGGAGAAAATAGAACATGAGAGGGACAAGGTGGCAAATGGCGGGAGGAGCTGAAGGGTCTGTGGGCTTCTGCTCAGGGGCGAGGGTGTGGGGAATTCACACCGCCTTCCACACAGGCTGGCCATTCTCCCCAGTCCCACCTTCTATCCCACTCAGGTTCCCACCTTGTTCCATTTTCTTGCCTGTAATGACACAAGGATAAATGGTTACAATAAACCTCCTCCCTCTTTGAGACGTCAATTGTCTGTTGACTCAGGAGGGCTTCTCTGGTGGCTCGGATGGTACAGAATCTGCCTGCAATGCAGGAGACCCAGGTTCGATCCCTGGTTTGGAAAGATCCGCTGGAGAAGGGAATGGCTACCCAGTTCAGTAATCCTGCCTGAAGAATTCCATGGACAGAGGTGCCTGGCAGGCTACAGTCCATGCAGTCACAAAGAGATGGACATGACTGAGCGACTGACACTTATCAGGAGCCCAACAAGAAATCAAGGAAGAGCAGTCTGTAATGTCTGGAGGAGAATGGGCCCCGGGCTCAGGAACTGGAGCCAACCCCTCTGGGTGCCCAGCTGATGGCACCAACTTGGATGCCCCCTTGCCCATCCTTACCTCCTTACCCCCAGTGATGGGAGGGTCCAGGGCAAGGAGATGATGAGATGAAGACCTTGTTAGCAGAGCAAGGTACAGAGGTTACACATGGAAGGATACGCAAGAAAAAGCTTTTCTGTCTTGTACATGCTCTGCTCTCAGACCTTCAAACACCTGGGCCTTCCAAGTGGATTTCCAGGATGATCACCAGGGGTCACGGCAAGTCACAGGGACAGAGGGTGAGGAAGGACCCAAGAAAAGACCACACACTGAGAGGAAGGGAGAGAGACAGAGAAGTGGGCCCAGATGCCCTCCAGGGTGACGCTGAAGACAAAAGGGGTGGGGGAGAGGTCTGCACATGTCCGTGACCAGCTAGCAGTGCCATCACACAGGCACATGCTCGTGCAGATATCATGACACAGCTGGGGGGGCCCTGGGCACAAACCTATGATTTCTACAGTGCGGTCCATCCCATGCCCACAGCGCCACGGCCAGCCCCACCACCTGCCGCCCTGCCTCCTGCTCCCAGGGCCCATCTCTCAGCCCTGAGCACTCACTCTTGCAGGCAGCTGGTCACTCCCTATCTTTCCCAGCACTTACTAAAGAATTTGTTTAGTGAGCTCAAATAGTCTGTACACAGTAGGTATAATCATTCCTTAGTTCAGTTCTTTTATAAACTATGAGGTTTCGGTTGTTTTCATTTAACAATGAATTTTCCTAACAGTAGGATCCCATTTTCTACAAAATAAGCAAAAGGAAAAGCATGAGAGAGAAGGGACAGAAGAAGAGAGGGAAGGAGAGCAGTGACCCTGCAGCGCGTGTGTGTGCTCGTCGCTCTGTTGTATCTGACTCCTTGTGACCCCATGGAGTGTAACTTGCCAGACACCTCTTTCCCAGGCAAGAACACTGGAGTGGGTTGCCATTTCCTTCTCCAGGGGATCTTCCCAACCCAGGGATCGAACCCATATCTCTTGCATCTCCTTGCATTGGCAGGCAGACTCTTTACCACAGAGCCACCTCGGAAGCCCCAGTGACCCTGCAGTCGCAGGGTCTGCTTTGTGAAATCTTAGGGTAAGTGTCCCAGCTCGCCCACCCACCAAGGAGTCTGCCGGCTGCAGGGCTGGCAGGTCTTATCCACCAGATCCCTTGACTTCTTTTTTGTGTGGCCATCTCCCATGACCTGTGACCTCCCAAAGAACACTGCTGTCTTATGTGAGTGATGCCCAAGGGACGCACCGAGCCAGCTTCCTGTCTCCATCGAGCAGGCAGGAAGGTGGCCTCAGCCAGGTCTCCCACACCCGCCTCAGACCACATGACCCCCTCCCCTCCTGGCTCTCTGGGGTGGGGACACAGTGGGCGCCCAAGAGCACCGTGGCCCCCGGAGCGTGCAGCTGAGCTCCGTGCAGCCAGGACCATGTCCATCATCTCCTGGTGCTGCCTTGCCTAAGCTTCCTGAAAGGCCCTGGCCCAATGCTCCCTGAGATGCGGCACCGGTTCTGGAGGGGACAAACAGGACTTCTGAAGGAGCACAAAGACCAACCACTTTAATATTCACAGACTTACTTTGATATGTAAAACACTGCAAAAATTAAAACACTTTAGAACTATGATTTCACAGATATCACCTAAGGAGAGGCTAAGAGGAAAAAAAAAGTGAGTCGATTTAAAATACATATTAAGCAGCTGATGCTGCAGGCAGTTCTAGGATATTGACAAAAACCGTGAAGGAAACAGTCAGTGGCCTGACTCTGGGGACTCTGCTCACGTCCACTGCCTCCATCTGAGGGTGAAGTGATGTGTTTAAAATGCCGAGTGCAGTACTGGCGGCCAGGAGGCGTCCACGGGCTGAGTCCCTGCCTCCCCAAGGTCACACACGCTGACGTCAGGACTGGGTCTCCTGAGTCCCCATCGGCAGCCTGTCCACTGAGTCCCCGCCTTAACCTCAAGCTAAGACAGTCCCCTCCACCACACCCCATTCCCAGCACTGCTCTGTACCCTGCCACACGAGGAACCGGCACCTGCTCACCGTGGGGCCACAAAGAGACAAAACCAAGCAAGGGTCAGGAAGCAACGTGAACAACCACAAGTCCACCAGCTGGCCGCCATCAACACCACACCCCTGATGAAGGAGGTGGCCGTGGCTGCTTGGAGAGGCGAAGTCACCCATCCCAGGGGAGGTGGTAGACGGTGGCCAAGGCCCAGCTGTGAGCCCAGGCTCTTCTGATTTCAGAACAGCAACCACCCCCGTGGCCTGCCCTCATTCCACTTTTCTTATTTTGTCCCCTCACCAAGGGCAGAGTCCCACCAAGGGAGAAAGAGGTGTCTGGCAAGTTACACTCCATGGGGAGGCGAGGAGTCGGACGCCACCGAGCAACCGAGCACACGCGTGCGCTGCAGGGTCACTGCTCTCCTTCCCGCTCTTCTTCTGTCCCTTCTTTCTCTCTCATGCTTTTTCTTTTGCTCATTTTGTAGAAAACTGGATCCTACTGTTAGGAAAATTCAGTGTTAAATGAAAACACCACAACCCCAGCTCTTTCAGAGAGGCACATGTCGTTGACAGCCCTCTTGAGGCCACAGGCCCACGTCTGAATTAACTCTAGTGTAGAGAACCCTTCTCCTGGATGGGCCCAGCATCCCGCCCCTGCACCCAACAGCCCCCCAGCTTCCACCTACTCAGGCCAGCATCCTCTCTCTGGCCTCCTGCTCACAGGTCTCCTCTTCACGCGGTCCACACAGCAGCCAGAGTGACCCTTCTCTGCTCAAAATCCAGAAGCGGCCCCTCCCATCACTCCGACAAAGCCAGAGCTCTCACGGGCCTCCTACAAGGCCTGCCCTGTCCCTGCCACGTCCCCCGACCCCAGCAACTTCACTGCAGCCCACGGCCCCTCTCTGCTGCTCCTCAAACCACCAGGCACCCAGATGCACTCCCAGCTCCCTCACTCTGCCAGGTCTCTGGCCCAATGCCACCTTCTCAGTGACAGAGCCCCCGCTTCCCACCTAAAGACTATGACAACCTCGCAGCCCCCTCATCCTGCTAAACCTCCTAACTCACCTCCGAGGAGGTGGTACAATGTACTCACCTGCTTCTCAAGGAACAACCAAGAGATGAAACGAACCCTACCCAGTTTTGAACCCCTATTTTCCAGTGTCCCAGGCAGCAAAGCAGGCAAGTATCACTGGCTCATTCAGCCCTCTTCCTCCCAGGTCTGCTCCACAGGGGCAGGGCTCTGACTCTTCCTCTCTTCATGGACACACCTGTGTGTATCAGTGTCCTGGGACAGAGCGGACACTCCCAGGCACACAGTAAATACTGGCTCCGTGGGGATTTCACCCGGCAGCAACACCACCTGGGCTCACACAGGCCTCAGAAAGAGAGCAGTGCCCCTCTGCCTCTGGAGGTGAGGTCCCCCAGGGCCAGCAGCGCAGCTTGGCTTCCCCTCTGTCACCATTCAACTGCTCTGGCCTTAAGCCCTGGAATTTGAGGCCCTTCCCTCAAGCTGTGTGAGCGCACAGACTGTTCCACGGAGGGCACAGCCAGGTACTGGTGAGGGCCAGGTCTCTGCCACCCTTAAAGGCAGCCCCCAGCCTCCACCCTGACCTGCCAGTTGCCACAGCTCAGGCCCACAGCTGTGCCCACAACAGTGGGGACCCCTCTGCAAGTCACAAAATCCGAAGTGGGTGACCAACACGGACAGAGCCAAGAGCCTATATGTACAAGTTACTGATTCAAGCCCTCACGTCTCAGAGAGAGACAGTGAGGCCCAAAGATGGGTGTGGCGGTCTCCCCCTGTTACACAGCCCGTGGCAGCCAGTCCCAAAGCCAGGCTCCCCAGCCCCCGAGACAGAGGCACTGCACCTGCAGCTGGAGGTACCTCCTCTAAGAGACTCGGGAAATGCTGGGGAAGAGCAGGTCAGCTCTCCACTTGACCAGAAGGCTTGCAGTGGCACCGAGAACATGCGAGTCTGCCCGAAAAGCTGCCCGCAGGTCTCCACTTCCCAAAACAAAGGCAGCCAGACCCACCCAGGAAAGGGGAGCCCACACTGGGTACTTGGCAGAACTCGGAGCTGGCATGGGGACCACTGCGCCGGGGAAGCACTGAGCAGCATCCAGGAAGGTGAACAGACCCTCGGACCAGGGAAGACCCTTCCAGGTGTGAAGACTGGAGAAGCTCAAGCTCGTCTCTGTATGCAGATGGTCACCCAAATGGTCACAGCAGAAATGTTTGTGATGACAAAAAAGTGGGAGCAACCTCACACCCCCAAAGGCCCAGGACTCTCGATTCCTCAGAGCTGAGTACTCTCACGGGGCTGCGAGAAGACTCCCATGCTTCCAGGCTCTAACAGACCCCCAGAGACATCCGGAAATCCCTTCCAGATGCTGAGAACATCACAGAACAGGGCTGGAGGTCAACAGCTCCCGAGAACAGGCAGTGAGACAGCAAGATCCTATTTCACCTCCTAGACCAGGGGCTTGAGACAGAGCTTTCCCCGTGGTAAAGAGGAACGCTTTCATTCCACATTTGCTCTCAAAAGCTGTGCGACCCTCTGAGAGCCGTATCAGTGACCAACTTCAGTTGCTTGCATTTATGGCCAAAGCAAAAGCTGCTCAAGGAGTCAGAAGAACTAAACACAACTGACCCCCTAACACCTCACTGCCTCTGCCAACACTGCTCACCACACTCTGTGTAACACCCCAGCCCCCGCTGCCAAAGGGGGTCACTAACCAGGCCGGTTTTAGACAGGAACCCATGGCAGTGAGACTCTCAGACAAGCTCATACCAGGGAGCCCTGTCCACTGTGGACTGCAGGTGACCTATGCACCCGAGGCTGGCAGCAAGTAGCTGGGCACCCACGCCCCATCCATTCATTGCCTGCTCCTGGCTGAGTGACCACAGCACAACCAGACCCCGAGTGGATGGGTGATCAGGGATCTGAAACTTCGGCCGTGTTTCAGATGTCAGCAGTGCCCATCCCTGAGGACCAGGACCAAAGTCTCACTCCACACTGGCCACAAGTTATCTTAACACAGATCAGCAGCAGCCAAAATCACCAGCAGCTTGCCCTGCCAACCACAGGGCACAGATCCACCTCCCTCCAGGGTGCCTTCAGAGCCAGGTCTCCTTCCCACGAGCTCCTTCTTCTCTCATGAGCAGAAAGCTTATCCCTCCCCCACTGTGAGAGAGGTGGGTGTCACGGGGGGATAAGGCAGCTCGGCGGGTCCCATGGCTCAGTCACCCTCTCACTCAGTACCTACACGGAATGTAATAAAAGTGTGCAGCCCAGACCACCTCTGTGCCAAACTTGGCCCTTTTGTAAGACAAACCTGAGCATCCAAGCAGCCGGCCCGTACAGCCCAGGCTGGGGCATGGCCACCTACACCAGGATCTGACCTGGGACATAGGATGGGCAGGTGCAGACCGGCGAGGCAGGGCATAAGGGGGTTTCCAGGGGACAGACCCAGACAGCGTACTGCCGCTGAGAGGCAGGAGGCAGACCTGGATGGGCTTCATGGAGGAGGGGGCTCCCGTGCCTCAGGTCCACCGCAGACCCCTAGTCCACTCTACTGGTCACACATGGGTCCTCTAGACACATTAAGTCATGTCATTTCATGCCCACGACAACATGTTGAGGCAGGGTGCAGTGCCGTGCCCCTATGCGGGTGAGCAAGTTGCTCGGAGAAGGCAGACCACTCCCCACTGCTTCCCAGAGGGGTCAGGTGGGCCTGGGGCCCTCCCAGGCCTGTCTGAAGCCCACACCATGCTCATCCGAGAAGCTCCTGCCCACCCCTGTGCCAGGCTGCACCCGGAGTGGGGAGAACCAACGCGGAGCCCGCCGCCAGGGCCTCTCACCTGGCAGCCTCACCAGTCTGCAGGCAGCAGGGGAGGACAGAAGCACCACCGAGACCGGCTCAGGCAACAGGGCTCTGGAGGGTGGACTCTCCAGGTGGGCTAGATGGATGGTAAATCAGAGAGAGGTACCAGAGTGCCTACTGCGTCACGACGCCAGCTCCCACAGCAGGGAGCCCACTCCCTGGTGCCCAGAGACCCTGTGACACAGCAGCACTGGGCTTGACGGGGTGCAGACTCAGGCGGCGGACAGCAGCGGGATCCCATCAGCCCCACCCCCCAACACACACACACACACACTCAGCCCCCCTCCACACACACTCACACAGGCTCAGCCTCACCCCACCACACACACACTCACATACAGGCTCAGCCCTCCTCCACACACACACACACAGACTCAGCCTCACCCCACCACACGCACACACACACACACACACACCTCAGCCCCCCTCCACACACTCACATACAGGCTCAGCCCCCCTCCACACACACACACACAGACTCAGCCTCACCCCACCACACGCACACACACATACAGGCTCAGCCCCCCTCCACACACACACACACACACACACACGCACTCAGCCCCCCTCCACACACACTCACATACAGGCTCAGCCCCCCTCCACACACACACACACAGACTCAGCCTCACCCCACAACACGCACACACACACACACTCGGCCCCCCTCCACACACACACACAGGCTCAGCCCCACCCCACCACACACACACACACAGGCTCAGGCCCCCAACACACAGGCTCAGGCAGGGGACAGCAGTGGGATCCTATCAGCCCCACCCCTCAACACACACACACACCTCACACAGGCTCAGCCCCCCTCCACACACACACCTTACGCTCAACCCCCCTCCAAACACTCTCACACAGGCTCAGCCTGCCTCGAGGCCCCGCGTAGGCTGGCCACGGGACAGTGGGAGCCTCTCCGAAGGCCCTGGGGCCTGCATCTGAGGCCGCCCCATCAGCTGGAATCTGGAGTAGCTGCTCAGTGGATTGGGCTGCAGGCAGTCACAGGTGGGTGAGATCTGATGACTGTCTCAGGCTAAGGACACACAGAGACCAGTGTGGCCCAGGAATTGGCTTCAGAACAAACAGAACGGACAGCAGGCAGGGAGTCAGCACGGGAAGGAAAGCGGGTCACAGACCCCTGTCCGCTGACCGCTGTGTGGCCTTGAGCCGTCACTCGGCCTCTCTGGGCCCATTTCCTTACAAGTTAACAGAAGGGGACAAGACTTCACAGCCTTTCCAGCTGTCTCCAGCCCTGACCTCTTGGACCTGCTGCCACAAGAGGGAAGTGAGGCTCCAAACAACACACCACACACCCCACATCCTCAACAGAGGCCCCCCGGCTGGTTCTCAGAGCAGAACTGGAGGAGGAATAAGAGACCCACTGTGAGCAGGTTGAGGGGACCTGCTCTCCTCACAGCACCTGGTGACGAGGGGAAGAGGCCACGTGTGTGAGGCCCCCGCGAGCAGAGGGCACCGTGGGAACCCTCCTGAGGGGACACTAGTTCTCCTACAGCACCCCCTGTTTGGAGGGCCTGGAACGAAGCCCCAGAACTGACATCACAGGGCTTAGCGCCCAGAGCTCACCAGTCAGAAAGGTCAGCTCCCATCCCGGCTCCATGCCTCAGAGCCCAAACTCTGAACCTGCTTTGGGCTCGGGGTCCTCACCTGGGAAACCTCTTCGTCAGGGAGAAGCCCTCCCTCCTCCCAGGACTGAGAAAGAGAAGGAAGATGGAGTCCAGCAGCGGCCCGCCACTCAATTGACGCCACCTGTGCAAGAGCAACACTGGCGCCGGGACACCCCCGAGGGAGCTTCCACACCCCGTCCCCTGGCTCAAGGTGCAGCCTGGCTCGCGGCAGTGGCCAGGAAATCAACCAGTTATCTCCCAGAGGAGCAAAGCAGAATCGGCGAGCAGGACCTGAGGTGGGGGGCGACCCCAGAAAGAGATGAACAGCGGCGTCAAGTCTCCCCGTCTCCCATCCTCCCACTTGGGAAAAGCCTGGAAAGGACATGTGTTTTACAACTTCCCGAGTCCAGTTTCAACATGCCGGTAAGAAGCTGTGGAATATCACTCAGGGCTAGTATGTGCCTGCCCATCTCACAGATGAGAAACTGAGGCTCAGGAACACTGGTAGCCTTGCCAGTGGAAACTGGGGTCAGGGAGAGCCCTAAGACCCAGGATCAGGCTCCCTGGGCAGGACTCAGAGAGTGAGCCGATGGGCAGGGGCTGGGCAGCTTACCAGAGGCTCCAGGCTCACCCACTGGGGGCTCTGGGCAGACCAAGCAGCCACTGCCGCCCCCTGCCCTTGCCTGCATAAGGGGAGAGAGAGGCCGACCCTCCCACCTCCTCCAGAGCAGCATCAGCAGCCCTGCATAGTAACTAACACACAGGGAGAGTTCTGAAACCCAGGAAGACGTCTCCAACACACACCTGGGTCTTCCCGGCTGGCTTCAGACCGGACACCTTCCTGTCTGGAGGAACAGCATTAAAAGGTACGATGAAGACGTCACCTAGATCAAGAGGCCTCTCTGGATGCCACTGTCCCCATCCATGTCCTCCGTGCAGGAGCACGCGAACAAGATAGCTAGGAGCGGGGCACTCGGCCGACCACCTGTGCCCGCCCGGCAGGCTCTTGCTGGGTCAGACCCCACACCAGGCCCTGTGCTACACCACGTTCCCAGACTTGGGAGGAAGGAAGAGAGCCCGGCCCCCGGGAGTAATTGCCCAGGAGCCAACTTCAGCACAGCGCCACTCGGGAGAGGAGGGCCAATGCAGGGTGGGGTGGTTAGGAGCAGCCTCCCCATGTTATTGGCACCCAGTAAAGCCTAATCTTGAAGGGTGAAAAGAGTTAACCAGATAAAAGGTGGTCTGGGCGTTCAGGAGAGGAAGCACCTGAGCAAAGTCCCAGAGGCTCCAAGGGGCTCCCTCGACTCCAGGCAGCTCGGTGTGCACAGCTACAAGGCAGCCACCAGCACCGAGGGGGTGGGCCTCACAGGCTCTGCGGCTCCCACTGCCCCACCTTCTGATCATGACTCTACGGCCAGGTACAGGACACAAGCCAGTCTGCTGCCCCAGCTGCCTCACTTCCCTCCTCTGCAAGACTGGGAGGGTCCCATTACGATGAGTGCCATCCCAAGTTCCCTGACACCCACAGACAGCCCCTCCATCCTCACAAAACCAGCCCCAGACACCCTGGTATCCCCTGTCCCATGTCTTCCTGTTCCCCAGACAGGGGTGGCCTGGGCTGTGCAGAACAAAGCATGTACTCTGCTGAATCCTGTACAAGTTATCAAACAGTGACTAACCCACAGTCCACCTGCCAGAGCTGGTGAAGCCCATTCACAATCCCACAGTAACCAGGACTCAAGGAGTCTGACTATCTGAGCAGGTCTCACAGAGCCCATGTACAACAGGGCCCCCCTCACAGAAGCTGACGGGGTGTGGGCCCCAGAGGGTGAGGTCCAAGACCCTACTCAAAGGGATGGGTGGGAAAAGGAAATGAGTAAGCTCTGGGGGATTCGGGTCTCCCCTGTAGCCTGGCTTTTCAAAATCACTTACAGTTTATACTTTGCTGAATTCCCAAAAAGATTATGAACAATTGCTGTGTGCAATCAGGCCGAGAAAACACCATTAAGAAGAATTAAATAAAATGCTGGAACCTTCTAGAAACTTCTAGAATTGGAGCTTCTAGACAGGAACCTTCACAAAGAAGAGACAGCAAAACACAGACCAGCTTCCCCATCCTGATAAGAAACAGCAGCACCTGCTCCAGAACACAGGCCAAAGCAAGCTAGCATTTGCTGAGCCTCTGCTCAGAGCCAGACCTGTGCTGGGCACGTGCGGAAGGGGGACGTGGTGGTCAGAATTGATTATTCACAGGAAATTGTTTATAAGCCACCAGTATTTTGTCACAATAGCCTAAACAGACTGAGACACCTTGAAATAAACCTGGGCAGAACTCTGATTTTCAAACTCACATCACTATGCTCCAATTGAACCAACAGGTGCCAAGCCTCCCAAACTGATGAGAAAAGGCTCCTCCCTGCAATGCCGACTGAGGTACCACAAGTAGCAGCCACCACTACCTACCTACCTGCTGTGGGCCGGCATGCCCATTTTCACCTTATAACCACTATGGTAAGGCCCTCTGGGGAGGTCGGAGGCTGAGAGGGGTTACACTGT
This sequence comes from Tragelaphus eurycerus, assembly GCA_935064755.1. Classification (NCBI taxonomy): domain Eukaryota; kingdom Metazoa; phylum Chordata; class Mammalia; order Artiodactyla; family Bovidae; genus Tragelaphus; species Tragelaphus eurycerus. The sequence goes on along the minus strand of CAKXYN010000018.1, from coordinate 24,908,942 downwards.
CCCCAAATGTCACAGACTGCATTTGAGTCCAGGTGTCAAGTCCTGAACTATGCACTCCTGCCCAGGGGCCTGTCCCTGGCCGGCACAGGACAAACGTGGCTAGTGGAGGGAAGAGAAGCTCCAGCCAGGAGAGGCAGAGGAGACCCGAGGAGAGCAAAGTGCACCCTGGACCAGCACAGGGCTCCAGAGCCTCTGGGACACACTGACCCACCAACACAGGGACCACTTAATTGGAGCGGCTCAACAATAATTACCCCAATAAATAAATCAAATGGCCTTAATTTAAAAGACATTAAGTTAACAGCAGACTTTGTGCCAGCCTACATGGCCTGGCTCAGCTGCTCAGAACAGGCACCTGAAACAGGAAGGAGAGCACAGAGCTGCCTCTCGGGCCAGGCCTGACCATCCTGACTGACCCCGAGCAACCCACAGGCCAGTGGGAGTGGTCCCCAGGCCAAGGCAAGAGCCCTGGACCACAAAGGGTGTGAAGAGGGGATCCAAGCCCATCTGACGGCTGAGGACACGGAGGCTCCCGGCAGTTAGGCAACAAGGGTCCGGTACACCCAGCACCCAGGTCAACAGCACCCTCTTTACTATGCGGTCCCCTTGCCCAAGTCCCCACTATAGCTTGGGGCATTGGACCCAATGCAAACCCTGGGGCTCTGGTGAACTTATCCAAGGTGAGAGGACTCCACCCTCAAGCTGCTCCAAGAGACACACTTCTCCTCCCTTCACCAGAGGGTCCATGCTAGGCGTGATGGGCACCCCAGACTGGACAAAGGAGGCGCCCTGGGAGGCTGAGAGGCTGCCCCAGAACAGTGCTCACAGGGCACGGACCAAGGAGCACGGGGGCTCCGAAGGCGCAGAAGCACACCGCACCGCCCATCCACACTCTTCCTTCTATGCTGCAGGGAAGCGCTGCAGCCTTCCCCGTCCAGAATCCAACCTTCCCAGCTTGTTCCTCACCCGCTTTTTCCAAAGGGCCTGATCAAAACAGGCTTATACCCGGCGCAGGAAGGAAATGACTACCCATAACCGCCAGGCAAATTGCCTTTCATTTCGGTCTTCCTTTCTAAAATACGGAGCGGCGTTGTGGCGGAGGCACTGAGAAAGGGGGACGCTCGTGGACAATGAACAAAAACAGCTAGGATTGCGCCCCAGGCTTCCTCAGTGGAAAGAGAGGCAGAGATGGGCCCGGGCTCCGGCCTAACAAACGCGGAGCGGCGGTGCCCTCCAGTGGCCGTGCGTGGCGCTGCACGCGGCTCGATGGGCAGGAGAGGTGACTCTGCCCGGGAGCCGCAGGGCAAGCTCTCCCCCTACTGGCTGTCGGGGAGGATGCGGTGACCAGCAAGAAGACCGGAGGTGGTCCAGTGTGGGCTGCCTTCCTGCAGCTCCTCCTCCTTCTGGCCTGGGAGGCCGGCGCGCTGATGCTAGCCCTGAAACCGGCCCCAGCGTGCACCCCCAAACAGGTGACATATCACATGGTTTCCCTTGGAGCAATGTTACAGCTCATCCAAAACTAACTCTGGTGGTCTCAGGCACTGGACAGCTGTAAAGCTGGCCCCGAGGGAAGAGCAGAGGTTTGGCCTGCCAAAGGTCAGAGAGGTGCCTCCCCTCCCTTTTCCAGCCTGAGGGATCCTTGGAAACACAGGAAGAGACCCCACTGGGATGGTGAAAACGACCCTGTATCCTGTCCACTCTGCCCTGGGGTTTAGAGAGGCGGCTGAAAACACTGACACTCAAATAGGAGATGGAAGGGCCCAGGCTGGTTCTAACCCCAGCCCTGTGTGCACTGAATAAATCACTGCCCTGCTGCCCAGGATCTATCAGCTAATCTATCAGCTCACTGGGAGGACACTGCACCCAGAGGGTCAGAGTTTTCTGCCTGCTTCAATGCTTGGTGATCCTGCAAGGCTCTGCTAAGCGATGATGGCAGCAAGCACAGTCTTTATTCAGACTGAACGTTTATTCAGGGAATCTGGGCAGGGGGATGATACAGATTGTGCCCCTCAATGGCTCACTGTCTTGTCCTGCCTCCTACTCCCCAAAGCACATGTCACAGTCCAGCCCCACTTCTTAGTGTGGGAGCCCAAGTAAAGCACTGACGTCTCAGCCTTAGAGGCTCCTTCACCAGTCACAGTGATGCTCAGGTGAAACATTTGTGCAAGCACTTTCATAAGCTTTAAAGTGCTGAACAAATATTGTTACAATTCTCCTAATCAAGTATTCATACTACTACCACCTCATTGATTTTAGGCATAGCGTTACTAAAGTGAAAGTCGCTCAGTTGTGTCCATCTCTTTGTAACCCCATGGACTATACAGCCCATGGAATTCTCCAGGCCAGAATATTGGAGTGGGTAGCCTTTCCCGTCTCCAGGGGATCTTCCCAACCCAGTGATTGAACCGAGGTCTCCCACATTGCGGGAGGATTCTTTACCAGCTGATCCCAAAGGAAAGCCCAAAAAGTTACTAAACAGATCAGAAATTTCCAAACCTTGTCCTTCAGTAAAAAGTGTTTCCAGAGATGTTATAACATCTTTCAGGATGTGCAGGAAGAGTCAAGATACCTAGTATTTCTTGTAAAATGTATCTTGGTAAATATGTAAGCAAAGTGAAATGAAGTTGTTCATCGTGTCCAACTCTTTTGCAAATCCATGGACTATAGCCCACCAGGCTCCTCCATCCATGGAATTTTCCAGGCAAGAGTACTGGAGTGGGTTGCCATTGTCTTCTCCAGGGGATCTTCCCGACCCAGGGATCGAACCCGGGTCTCCCACACTGCAGGCTGACACTTTTACCATCTGAGCCACCTGGGAAGCAGCCTAAGTAAGCAAAAGCGAAACCAAAAGTTGCTCAGTCATATCTGACTCTTTGCAACCCCATGGACTATAGAGTCCATGGAATTCTCTAGGCCAGAATACTGTAGTGAGTAGCCTTTCCCTACTCCAGAGGATCTTCCCAACCCAGGGATCAAACCCAGGTCTCCCGCATTGCAAGTGGACTCTTTACCAGCCGAGCCACCAGGGAAGCCCAAGAATACTGGACTGGGTAGCCTATCTCTTCTCCAGCAGATCTTCCCAACCCAGGAATCAAACCAGGATGTCCTGCATTGCAGGCGGATTCTTTACCAACTGAGCTATCAGGGAAGCCCTTAAATATGTAAGAAAAATCCCAAATATATTTATTTGGCTGTCCTTATCAATGTGTGATCATCTCATCTTTAGTCATTAGGGAAATGCAAATCAGAACCACAATGAGATGCTACCTCATACCCGGTAAGATGGCAATAATCAAGACAGACAACAGGTGCTGGTGAGCATGTGGAGAAACTGGAACCCTCATACACAGCTGATGGGAATGTAAAATAATAATACACTACTCTGGAAAAGTCTGGCAGCTCCTCACAGTTACCATATGACCAGGCCCTTCCACACCCAGGTATATATATATACCCAAGAGATCTGAAAACATATCCACACAAAAATTTGTAAATGAATATTCACAGCAATTTATTCATAATAGCCAAAAAGCAGAAACTCAAATGTCCATCAACTAATGAATGAATAAAAATGTGGTACAGCCATACAACAGAATATTATTCAACAATAAAAAGGCATGAAGTACTGCCACATACACAACATGAACCTTAAAAACATCAGGCTAAGTGAAAGAAGTCGGAAGTAAAGGTCTATTTATATGAAATGTTCAGAACAAGCACATTTATAGAAAGCAGGTTCATGGGTGCCAGGGCTGAGAGGAAACGGGGAAGGGGGAATGAGTGCTGATGATACAGTTCCTTTTCTGGGTGATGAAATGCTCTGGAATTAGTGATCATAACTGAAAAGTTGGTGAATGTGTTAAAAACCACTGTGTATTTTTTAATATTAAGCTATCTACAAAGATGTATTTCTGATTCTAATGACATCATGATAGAACTGCATGTCAATGATCTGTGACAATGTCATAGGAAGGGAGATCTCAAATTTTTCAAGTTTTGTTGAACTGCATATTTTAAAGGGTGAATTTAATGGGACATGCATTATATCTCGAGCTTTTTGAACTGCAAGAAAATGTAATCATCGGTCTTTCTAAAATGACCTATTGGAACAGAAAACAGTCAAGTGATCATGAAGAATGGCTGTTACCCTAAGCTGAAACACTTCACTCATGCTCTGAAGCCCCCACAGTATTTGCAAATCACCCAGTGCACACTGTGCTCAGTCGCTTTAGTCGTGGTCCTACTCTGTGACCCCATGGACTGTAGCCCACTAGGCTCCTGTGTCCATGGGATTTTCCTGACAGGAATACTGGAGGGGATTGCCATGCTCTCCTCCAGGGGATCTCCCTGATCCAGGGATCAAACCTGAGTTTCCTGCATTTCAGGCAGGTTCTTTACCACTGGGCCACCAGGGAAGCCCAACTCACCCAGGTATCAGGTATACACGACAATCACTGGTCTTAGTTATGGATGGACTTTACCTTAAAACTTTAAAACCTATCTGTGAAGTTATCCAGAGTGCATGATACACTGTGCATGATACAATAATACTATACAAAGTTCTTCCCTACAGATCCATGACTAAAGTTTCCCATGAGAAACATACATTGGTACATTACTACAGTTGTATCATAAATGTATTATAAGAGTTCCATTGCATTTGGTAAATTCTCTGAATTTTAGAGTATAAAATGTCATCTAGTCTTTTCAAAGAGCATCTCACTTCAGGATACACTTCTTTGATCACTTCTTTCCCAGATGGTCATAACTTAGTCAAAAGTTTTCTTCTGGTCAAGGTACCTGCCGCCATGACAGGCAGGGGAATCTGCGTTGCAATGTCATCAGTTTGTCATTAGCTTCACTGAGAAGCCAGCATTGAGGTTTTTACCCTCAGGCTTCTTTAGAGCCTCAACTATGAGCTGGGGCTTTTCAAAGTGACTCACAGTTATCCTTTTGCAATAAAAGAAACTGCAAATTCAAAAAAGGTGTGCAAAGAGATTTAACTTTTGTCTTATTACTCCAAGTCCTCAGCACGTGAATCTAGTGGTCACTTTTAAGTGTAGAAAGCACAAGGCCTCCTTCCTGTTCCTAACTTGTCATCTGGAGATGGAGCAGCCCAGCCTCGTGCTCTGAGATGGCTGAAGTTTGATGTACCAGGGGCAGCACACCAAGAACCCTTCTATGATTTCTCGGGTTTAATTAATACAGCTATCAATCAGTTGACTATAAAATATTTCTGAGAGCCTAGAATGTGCCAGGAACTGTGCTAAAAATGTAACAGTGATAGAGGAAGAGAACACCATCCACTGTCTCACGCCACCTGTGCCCCAGTAGACCAGCACTCCCTACCTCCTGCCGCTCCCCAGCCCTCCTTTCCCCACCTGACGTGTTACTGCCTCCCTCAGGTAAGGAGGGGAAACTGCAGTGAGAAGCAGGCCTGTCTGGTTCTCTTCTCCTCTGGGATTAGCCGTGAAGAGTCTGCCCCTCCCTGCAGGGCGGCCAGCTGCTGTCCAGAGCAGCCTGTCCCTCCAGAAGTCTGTCTGGCCTGTGTTCCAGATCTGCGAGGCATCTGTTGCTGTGTCTATCTGTCACTCCCAACTCCGGCCAGAAACTGGGGTGGCATTTACAGGGTGGCTGTCCACCCCAGCAGACCTAGAGGGTAGTAATGCCCTGCCCTTGTGGACATGATGCTCTAGGAGGGAGGGGCAGAATGAAAACTAGGAAACAGGGTAGTGACTTTCTCAAACTTGTTTCTTGATGTTCAAATAGCTCTTCCTCTCACCTCCTTCAGCCCCTGCTCAGATGTTCACAGTATCTGTGAGGCCTTCCCTGCCCACCTGTACAAAATGGCCCACAACTCCCCACCCCGACACACGGACACTCCCTGTGTCCTTATCTACCTTGACTTTTCTCTACATGATCATGATCTGACTCACTCGGTGAGAACGTCTGTTCATTTGTTTGGGTCAAGCTCCTCCACACCCTACAGCCCTGGGATGTAAGCTCCACGGGGCAGGGGCCTGGCTCTGCTCCTGCTGGCCACCGGCTCCTAGAAGAGAGCCTGCAGCAGGATAAGCGCTCAGTAATCTCTGTTGAATGAATGAACAAATGAGTGTGTGCAACCAACAAGGTGACGGGAAAGACAATGAAGGCTAATAGGGTGGCAGCTGCTTCAGAAAAGGGGTTCAGAGATGGCCTTTCTGAGTGGTCACTATCTGAGGCATAGCACAGCATAAGAAGCAATTGTGCTGTATGCCTGAGGGTGTCCCCACGGCACCAGGAAAGTCCCCCTGGGCCTCTGCAGGGGGCTGGCCACCCCAAAAAGAAGGGAGGCAATGGCTGCAGGGCCCACCAGGGCTGAGTTCCCAGAAGTGAGCAGAGTAGAAGAGTGTTGTGAGACCAGACACACAACAACAGCCACAGCAGCACAGGGCTGCCTGCAGCACACGAGGTGGCATTTAATCCTCACCTCTCCCAGGGCAGTAGGGGTTCACTCTTCATTTGAGAGGAGGCCTGGGAGGCCCTGAGACGCAGAGCGGTCGCTCACGTCACCCAAATAGTCACTGGCCACCTGCGGTTTAAACGCAGTGCTGTCCCCCTCCCTCGGGACTATCTCGTGCCCAATCCAGCAGGTTCAGCAATGGGGCAGGCTATACATGGGTGATGCTAAGCACCATGGGTACCTGGTGTCAGAGGCTGTACCTGTCCCATCTGTGTTCCCTACAGTTGTGACTTTAGGCTCCGACACACAGCAGATGCTCAGTCATTCAGGGGACTTAAGCATACATGATGGGCTCCTGAGGGCCGGACAGAGATGACTGTGGTCACACACAGAAAACAGATTCACAAAATAAATAAATAAATAAAAGGAATAAAAGCAATTTAGCTGAAAATTATAAACCCTTATCTGAACACAGCCATCAAGTCAGAAGCCCCCAGACCCTCATTCCTCATGCCTTGGTGGGGTGGTATTAATTCCTTCAGCTCATCTGCAGCTGCCTCGGGTCTTGAGTGATGGCTCTGGCTGTCGGAACCAGGGCCAGCAGAGGGAAAGAGTTGGAGCATGAAACACAAACTCCAAGGAGGGAACCTGGCCCTGAGCCTGGACCCGCCCTGCTGCTGCTGCTAAGTCACTTCAGTCGTGTCCGACTCTGTGCGACTCCATAGACGGCAGCCCAACAGGCTCCCCCGTCCCTGGGGTTCTCCAGGCAAGAACACTGGAGTGGGTTGCCATTTCCTCCTCCAATGCATGAAAGTGAAAAGTGAAAGTGAAGTTGCTCAGTCGTGTCCGACTCTTTGCAACCCCATGGACTGCAGCCTACCAGGCTCCTCTATCCGTGGGATTTTCCAGGCAAGAGTAGACCTGTATTTATGGTGCCTACTATGTTCCAGGCACAGGCATTGGAGATAAGAAGGCATGCAGTCCACCGCACCAGCGAGGTACATGAGGAAGATGTGCCTCTCAAATGGAGGCTCCTTGGATGGCTCCAACAAGGACATGGTATCTGAAGATGGGCGAGACTTAGCGATACACACAGAAAGTGTATCCTGGTGGTGCAACAAAAGAAGCAGAGGCATGTAGGCTGGAAAAAAGTTGGATATATGACAGGACACTGTGGCTGGAGCTCAGGAAGGGGACAGCAGAGTCCTAGTAACGGGGCAGAGAGGCCCAGGGTGTGACCTCTGACTCAGAAAGTGAAACAATGACAATGTTGGTCTACAAGGTGGTGTCTGGAACGCCAGTCAAGTCGGACGGCCCTGAGAAGCAAAGGGAGGCGGGGTCACCCACAGTCACCCAGCTCTATCCAGACTGGCCCTATGATCAAAGGCTCTTGCTTTTCTCCCTTGATCTAGCAAAGGACTTCTCAAACAATGGAGTCCTAAGGAACACCTGGAACAGGCTGCCAGGCCCTACCTCCCAACACTGCAATTATGGAAATCAGGATGGGCCCCAGGCTGAAAGAACCCTAGCTCAGACAGTGGACCCAGGACCTGGATTCTTGGCCTCCTGTACCACGGAGTCCAGACCAGGTGCCTCGCTATGACTGGTGGGTGTTCCCAAAGGGCTCATTTGTTCTGGGCAGGGCATAGACTGGATGCTATGGGAGAAAGCTAGAACAGAATGCTGTGGAGGGCTGGGCACAGACTGTCCCCAGTTCTGGGGGTATTCCTAGGGGAAGGTGAAAACTACATAAACCGTGATCAAGGGCCCAGGAAGAAAGGAAGGACTGACTCTGGGCAGAGAGTACAGCTTGTATAAGGGCACATTCAGTACAGTTAGTAGGGGAAGGAAGGACAAGGAGGTTAGCTGAGGAGCCCGGCCCCACAACAGACAGCCCTGCCAAGAAATGAGGACTTGATTTTGTAGACAACAACGAAAAAGGGAGTTCCCTGGAGGTCCAGTGGTTAACTTCCACTCCAAGGGACACTGGTCGGGGAACTCAGATCCCACAGGCTGTGCGGTGCGGCCAAAAACAAACACCAACAGGCCCCTGAACCCTGCAGGAGGCCAGCACTGGCTCCCCTTAGTCACTCACCCAGCACAAACGCATGGTACACTACTCTAATCTTACCGCCTCCCCCTACCACCAGTCTCCATCCTTTAAGATCAGCTACTAAGAACCCGCCTGCCAACGCAGGAGACAGGAGACGGGTTCAATCCCTGGATCGGGAAGATCACTTGGAGGAGGGCATGGCAACCCACCCCAGTATTCTTGCCTGGGGAATCCCACTGGACAGAGGAGCCTGGTGGGCTACAGTCCATTGGGTCACATAGAGCTGGACATGACTGGAGTGATTTAGTGCACATTATTTCTATCCCAAAATCACACCTTAGATCCCCTCTAGGCAACTATTAGGTCAAAAGGAGACATGTAATTTAACTGACGCCATTAACACTAGGAGTGTTAGGAGATCCAACCAGTCAATCCTAAAGGAAATCAGTCCTGAATATTCACTGGAAGGACCGATGCTGAAGCTGAAATACTCCAATACTTTGGCCACCTGATGCAAAGAACCGACCCATTGGAAAAAACCCTGATGCTGGAAAAGATTGAAGGCAGGAGAAGGGGATGACAGGGGATGAGATGGTTGGATGGCATCACCGACCAGATGGACATGAGTTTGAGTAAGCTCCAGGAGTTGGTGATGGACAAGGAGGCCTGGTGTGCTGCAGTCCATGGGGTCCCAAAGAGTCCGATATGACTGAGCAACCGAGCTGGCTGACTGAAGAATACACTCTCTCACAAGCAGAGCCAGGTGGTCCAGCCTGGAACAAGACGACTAGCTCTGCTCTGCCCTCTCCAGATGTTATATCTTTACCTCTTGGAGCACTTTCTTACTGGGAGGAACCCGCTGCTTCTCTAAATGGGTTCATGACCCTGAAGAGAAGAGAAGAAGGAGGCACACTGAGGAGATGAAATGGTTCACATGGGCTGGGTTTGGGATGGACCAGTTTCAACTGAAATCCTTAGAGCTATGAGAAATGTCCCTGTAATTTGAACAACTCAAGCGGCCTAAGACCTTGTCCAGCAGACGCTGCACCTTCAAGTGACCTGCTCCATCCTCAAAAGTCAAACACTGAAAAGAATCAAAAGAGGGGCAGACTTAAAGGCACTGACTGCTGAAATCAACCACGTCCGTAAAGAGCGGGCATGCTGATTCTCCAGGGGGCCGCAGTTAAAGGGAAGCTCGGATCAAGGAAGTCAGCTAATAGAGGCTCCGAGACACGCCCCCCGGACCACGCCTGCAGCGTGCTTTGAACGCACAATTCAGGCAGGGTACGGGTTAAAGGGTTAGGCTTCTGCTGGCACTGACAATGGGCATCGCAACTAAGACACCTCCCTCCTGACCCCTGGATCCAGGCCGGGCCCCACACTGACCGAGTCACCTACCCGGAGCCTCTAGCTGGGGCCCTGCTCACCTTGCATTTGAAGCCGGCGGCGGGCGGCAGCAGCTCCCGCAGCAGGGCCTTGGCCACCTCGCGGCTGGCCTCCTCGCTTACGAAGTGCAGGTTAAGCACCTCGTGCGCCTCGAACTTAGCGAGGCGCAGCAGGGAGTGGAGGGCGACGCGGGCCTTGGCCTGCAACGCGGCATTGTGTTCGGCCTTGGTGAACATCATCAGCAGGTGGTAGTCCACCGGCCCGGCCCCGCCGCCCTCCAGGCTCTTGGCCTTAGCGCCAGGGGCCGGCGCCAAGGATGCCCGCGCCAGCTCCAGCACCGGCGGTGAGGGCGCAGCAGGGGCCCCGGCGCGGGCCTCCTTCAGCCTCTTGGTGGCGCTGGAGAAGGTCTCCCGGCCCGAGCCTAGGTAGTAGAAGGCACAGACGGCCAGCGCCGCGGCCAGCAGCAGCGCGCAGTAGTGGGAGCGCACAGCGCCCAGACGCGCCATGGCCCGAGCGCACGGGGGCCCGCCTCGGAGGAGACCCATGCGCCGCCCGCGCGCGGACAGATCAGCCGGGGAGTTGTGGCAGAGACCAGTATCCCGGCAGCAAGTTAACAGCCCCGGCAGCAGGCGGCAGCCATGGCGGGGGCGGAGCCGAGCTGCCAATCTGCGGGCACTGATGCACGGAGAGGCGGGGCCAGGCTGCCTGGCAGCCACTGGGTCCTAAGCTCAGAAGGATTACAGTGGGGTAGGGCGGTGAGCACGCGGGAGTCGCTCCATCGTGTTCGAAGGAGGCCGTGAGGACGTGGACACACAAGCCAGCAGGCTGTACGGTCTGTGGAAAATGGCCCTCGTTAAGTGCACAGCCCCAGGCTCTAGAAACCGAAGCTAAGCCTTCGGAAGCAAAAAGACTAAACTGGACGCACAAGAAATTTTCTCTATATCATTTTCCTCCTAATTTCTTGAAGGCTTTACGTCCTCTCCCTGACTCCTTTCACACCTTGGAGACTATCTAGGGCTGAAGAATTTAAACTAGTAACTCCTTTCCCATTCTCGGTGAAGTAGGATTGACACCCAAGGTATGAATCCCTTGCTGACCTCATTGGCATCTCTGAGGCCGACCAGAGGCAACCTAAAGGATGTGGCCACCAGGGGGGCCACCTGCCACAAACTTTGGGTCGTTCAGAGCTCCCCAGGAAGCTTGTGGTTTTTTTGTTTTGTTTTGTTTTGTTTTTTTAACAGACTTAAACACTTTAAAAGAGACTTACTGTATACCCGGTAGTTTCACAAATTGACTGAGGCGTAACTGAGGTCACTTGCTCAGGTCACACAGTGTCAGGTTTGACAGAGAAACAGACACTCTTCCACAGCAGATGAGGGTGCCTATACTGACACAAGTTTCCTGAAGGGCACTCTGGCAATACTAAAATCTAAGAGCCCTTTCAGTTCTCTCTCCTATCCACAGAACAGTGGTTCTCAAATTTTTATTGGTACTAGCAGCACTGGCACCACCCTTAGGGCAAAAAGTGAAGAGGAACTAAAAAGCCTCTTGATGAAAGTGAAAGTGGAGAGGGAAAAGTTGGTTTAAAGCTCATCATTCAGAAAACGAAAATCATGGCATCTTGTCCCATCACTTCATGGGAAATAGATGGGGAAACAGTGGAAATAGTGTCAGGCTTCATTTTGAGGGGCTCCAAAATCACTGCAGATGGTGACTGCAGCCATGAAATTAAAAGACGCTTACTCCTTGGAAGGAAAGTTATGACCAACCTTGATAGCATATTGAAAAGCAGAGACAATACTTTGCCAACAAAGGTCCGTCTAGTCAAGGCTATGGTTTTTCCAGTGGTCATGTATGGATGTGAGTTGGACTGTGAAGAAAGTGGAGTGCTGAAGAATTGATGTCTTTGAACTGTGGTGTTGGAGAAGACTCTTGAGAGCCCCTTGGACTGCAAGGAGATCCAACCAGTCCCTTCTGAAGGAGATCAGCCCTGGGATTTCTTGGAAGGAATGATGCTAAAGCTGAAACTCCAGTACTTTGGCTACCTCATGCGAAGAGCTGACTCATTGGAAAAGACTGATGCTGGGAGGGATTCAGGGCAGAAGGAGAAGGGGACGACAGAGGATGAGATGACTGGATGGCATCACTGACTCGATGGACGTGAGTCTGAGTGCACTCCGGGAGTTGGTGATGGACAGGGAGGCCTGGCGTGCTGCAATTCATGGGGTTGCAAAGAGTCAGACAGGACTGAGCAAATGGACTGTACTGAACTGAACTGAACTGAGCAGCACTAGGGAGCTTGATAAAACACAAGGGCTCAGGCCCTATTACCTTCAATGAGCCTGGGCCTTGATGGTGATTCTTCTGCAAGCCAAAGCTTGAAAAGCAGTGCCCTAGGTCTTCACACAGTCAACCTCTCCTGCTTCAGACCGTGGCTTGGGTGTCCCTGCCTCAAAGAGTGGTCTCTAAACACCAGCCCTTGCAGTGTCCAGATGAGGCACCATCCCCAAGCATACCATAAGGGCCACCTAAGTCCCATCTTTCTCTGCTGCAAGGCAAGACTTCAAGAGAGCACGCAATGTGTCTTTCTTTAACCATAATATCTCCAGTAACTGATGGTGCTTGACTCACTGAATGAGCATCAGAAATACACCCACCCATTGTAAACCATCATTTTCATAACAGAATAAGGAAAAATGTACTCAAATATTTAACCACAAGGGTAATGCAGGGCTAGGTTAGGTTTATGATGACAAGATATAAAAATGTTATCAAAGCTATGTTGACAAGATATCAAATGTTCATCAGTAAAGTGAAACTAAAATAAAGATGCTGTTGGGAATTCTGTTGATCCAGTGGTTAAGAGTCTGCCTGCCAGTGCAAGGGACACGGTTTCAATCCCTGGTCCAGAAGGATCCCATATGCCACATGACAGGTAAGCCCGTGCGCCACTACTGAGCCAGCACTCTAGAGCCCACAAGCCACAACTATTGAATCCAAGTGCCTACAGCTTGGGCTCTGCAACAAGAGAAGTCACCACAATGAGAAGCCCACTCACCCACAACTACGGAAACCCTACACACAGCAATGAAAACCCAGTGCAGCCAAAAATAGATAATTGTATTTAATTAAAAAACAAAGATGCTGTCGGTGCTATAGTCAACAAACTATAAGTGGAAATTTTTTTAAGTGATAAATGGAGGAAGAACCTATAGATTTATAGACTCAACAGATATATTAGCCAATTGCAATGAACGGAACTTACATAAATTCTGATTTGAAAAATCTTTTTTTAAAGAATGCAAGATATTGAGGAATTTGAATATTGACTACATAGTTTCATAGTTTAAGAAAAGTAATATAATTTTTTAAGAACAGTCCTTCCCCCCTTCTTTAACTTTTTTATATTGAAGTATAGTTGGATCATGGAAAAAGCGGAGCAAGAGAGAGTTCCAGAAAAACATCTATTTCTGCTTTATTGACTATGCCAAAGCCTTTGACTGTGTAGATCACAATAAACTGTGGAAAATTCTGAAAGAGATGGGAATACCAGACCACCTGATCTGCCTCTTGAGAAATTTGTATGCAGGTCAGGAAGCAACAGTTAGAACTGGTCATGGAACAACAGACTGGTTCCAAATAGGAAAAGGAGTGCGTCAAAGCTGTATATTGTCACCCTGCTTATTTAACTTATATGCAGAGTACATCATGAGAAATGCTGGACTGGAAGAAACACAAGTTGGAATCAAGATTGCTGGGAGAAATATCAATAACCTCAGATATGCAGATGACACCACCCTTATGGCAGAAAGTGAAGAGGAACTAAAAAGCCTCTTGAGGAAAGTGAAAGCGGAGAGTGAAAAGGTTGGCTTAAAGCTCAATGTTCAGAAAATGAAGATCCCATCACTGGTCCCATCACTGGTCCCATCACTTCATGGCAAATAGATGGGGAAACGGTGCAAACAGTGTCAGACTTTATTTTTCTGGGCTCCAAAATCACTGCAGATGGTGACTGCAGCCATGAAATTAAAAGACGCTTACTCCTTAGAAGGAAAGTTATGACCAACCTAGATAGCATATTCAAAAGCAGAGACATTACTTTGCCAACAAAGGTTTGCCTAGTCAAGGCTATGGTCTTTCCTGTGGTCATGTATGGATGTGAGAGCTGGACTGTGAAGAAGGCTGAGCGCCGAAGAATTGATGCTTTTGAACTGTGGTGTTGGAGAAGATTCTTGAGAGTCCCTTGGACTGCAAGGAGATCCAACCAGTCCATTCTAGGGGAGATCAGCCCTGGGATTTCTTTGGAAGGAATGATGCTAGAGCTGAAACTCCAGTATTTTGGCCACCTCATGCGAAGAGTTGACTCATTGGAGAAGACTCTGATGCTGGGAGGGATTGAGGGCAGGAGGAGAAGGGGACGACAGAGGATGAGATGGCTGGATGACATCACTGACTCGATGGATGTGAGTCTGAGTGACCTCCGGGAGTTGGTGATGGACAGGGAGGCCTGGCGTGCTGCAGATCATGGGGTCGCAGAGTCGGACACGACTCAGCGACTCATCTGATCTGATCTGATAGTTGATTAACAATGTTGTGTCAAGTCCAGGGGTACAGCAAAGTGATTCAATTATACACATACATGTATCTGTTCTTTTTTAAAGTCTTTTCCCATTTAGGTTGTTACATAATATTGAGCAGAGTTCTCTGTATTGGACAGTAGGTCCTTGTTGTATACATGTCAACCCCAAACTCCTTAATTATTCCCCCCTCCCCAATCCTTCCTGTTTGGAAGGATTGGGGACTTAGAGAAGTTCCTTCTCCTTCTCTGTTTCTGTTTTATAAATAAGTTCAGTTCTCTAAGTCTGCTTCTGTTTTATAAATATGTTCATTTGTATCATTTTTAAAGTTCTGCATAAAAGCAATAACATATTTAGAGACATACTCAACAATTTGTTGAAATGTCTGGCACCCGTCTTAAAAAAACAGGGAAGAGGAAAAATGGGTACAAGTATAGATAAAACAGTGTAAGTCATGAACCAATAGCTACTAAAGTTATTATCTCTACTTTTGAGTGTTTGAAAATTTCAATAAAAAGATTTTTAAAAATCCTCCCAAAAGTGATGCAGATTAAAGACTTAGAAACTTGTCCCTCATTTATTAAATGAAAGAAGCAGGTGACAAAACAGTTTGATCCCCCTGTATATAAATACACATATCCAAAGGTCTAGAAGGGTATACACCATGAAAGTAATAGCATCCCCCACACTCAGTACTATCCAACAGAACTTCCTAGAGTAAATATATTCTATAATCTGCCCTGCTCAAAACAGTAGTCACTGGACACAAAGCTAGCGGCTCTGACATGTGGCAATTCAACATATGAACTCAACACTTAATTCTAATTTTAATTAAATTTCAGTAGACACATGTGGCTAGGAGGTACCACACTAAACATCACAGGCAAATGATGGAATTAGGACAGAATTCTTTTTGCTTATCATTAACCTTTCCTACAATGAAAAAGCACTGTTTTGTAATAAAGAAAAGTAGGCTGTTTTCATTTAAAACATTTACTATCGGTTTCCATTCTCCTGGTCAAATAACTATTATGAAGATGAAGTGAAGTGGAATAAAGTAAATTACATAGAATAGTTTTAGTGTCTGCGTTCACTTAACTTTTAAAGGAAAAGCAAAAGCAGGCACTTCACTTCCAGGTCTGTTCTTTTAAGCCTCTATTCCTTCAATCTTGATTCATGTAAAAACTTGTTTTTGTTTGTTTACTAAAAGGACTGAGTGTAAATGTGTGGCCTAGATTAGAAACTTCAACAGATATCTCAATGATAATGGCAAAAACATTAGAGCTATAGCATAAAAAGGCCTTGTGTGGCTTTTAGCTAATGAACTGGGAGCCATACAGCTCTGTGGCAGGCAGAAGAAAATATTTAAAAAATCAAAACGGATTTCATGGTTGAAGCAATCAGTAAATAGGATCAATCTGGACCAATTTGACAGGGTAGGAAAGGAATATAGGACTGAAAATATGAAAAACATGACAGTTAACAGGTATTTCTGCAATTGTAGTTCACAATAAAGTAGAAGACTGAACATAAAAGAATTATGCCAGAGGTGAGATTTTTATTGGCTTGACATAATTTCTTGGCATACAGAGAATTTAATCAGGCAAATATTTACAATTCTTACATAATGTACATCTTAGAATAACTATAAAGATAACGTACTTTGTTCCATTTACAGTGACATCCTACAGTAAAACTACATTCATGAATTAGATACAAATAAATCCTCTACATGCTAATAAAAATTAAACGGATTGTTGGTTATATATTCTTTAAAATATATCTTTTCACAGGTAGCAGGAAATATTACATGTAATTAAGTCTTTATGACTGGAATGATCCAGAAATATCATGAAGCACAAGTAAACACATATAGGAAAGTAGCTCATCATTTCTAAAAGTTAACCTTTAGCCTTTGTGTAAAATAAATGGTGCCAATATTCTTTATAATGTAAGGAGCTTTCCCTATTTAAAATGAATATCCAAAAGGTTGGGAAGTGTGCTGAAGAAAAATAAGAAAACCTAGTACATAAGATAGTGAAAAGAGCAATGTAGAGAATAGTTTATTTAATCAAATCTTGCTTTCCTCCCATTATCTCATTTTAGTAGATAAGTTTATGTAAACAGAAAAGGATGCCCACAACATTGTATTTATAGATGTCAAGGATTGGCCAAACTGAATCCATGCCCCTGTTAGCTGTCTTCGTTTAGAAGAATCAAGGAATTGGTAAGCATATGGTGGATTCAAACTACCTTTACAACATTTTGCCTTTGTCAATGTTTGTTATTGCAAAAATATAAAATTCCCTACAATTTGATGTCCTCAAACCTTAATCTACTTCTTCAAAGTAATTTTATATCCAGGTTTTCCAGAATATTTGGAGTCTTTTTTTTTTTTAATCAAAACACAAGGAAAGCTGGCAGTCATTATCAGACTTTGCTGATTTATAATGCTTTCCAATCATTTCAAGACATGAGTGCCTCTACTAGTCAGACAGGGGATCTGGTGTCAGCTATGCCACCAACCAGCAAACCAGAGACCAGCTCTGTGAAACAAGAGCAGCAGCCCATGATCAAAGAAGAGACAATGCTGGTGATCTCAGAAGCCTTACCGTGAGACTCCTGCAAGATACACTGATGGCAAGGTACACAGGGAGGAGCTGTGGGAACAGTGCAGCAAAGACCGCTGTTACAGTTTCACCTGGTTTCATCCAACTCATTTTATTTGTGAGGCGCTCAGACTTCAAAGAGTAATAACTACTAGTCAGCGCTCTTTCCACTATATCATGTAGGTCTGAAATCATTTTAGAAAGACAATTCTATAAAAATATAGCTTTTTTCCAGCCCATGTCCACAGTCAAAAGTGCTATCAAACAGAAAAGTTAATTAAACAATATAAGAGTGATAAGGGAATGTCTTATTCAAAACAGATAGTAAATTTAGTCTTAAATACAATTGTTTCTTGTGATCACACTTCACATGTATAAAATTATATTTTTAAAATACTGCTTAACACAAATTTAAGTTGTCCAGACTGTAAAAGTATGTGTTTTGTCAAAATGCACTCATGAAGAACCAAAGTAATATTTCAAATAAAATATATATGTTTTACAAAGTAAACACTAAAGTTGATTAAAATATATAATAAAGACCAGTATAAATCAGGCAAACACTGTATGTAGTGAATCCCTGGAAATCTCTGAATTTCTAAGAATTGTACCAAAGGTAATTTTTTAAAACATTAGAAATCTTAAACATGTTAAGTGTTACTATGAAAAATTACAAATAACTACACAATTACTTTTAGTCTAGTTCTAACATGAAACTGCACTGTATAAATTCCTCACAGTACTGGTACTCTTATTTTGAGACTATTTTAAATCAAACTTTTAAACTAATGAGCTAATAATGATTAATAGAATAATAAGGGATCTGAAACTAAATACCAGCAGACCACTTAGGGAAAGAAAACAAAGGACAATCACATTGATTTTTGAAGCCCAAGATTATAACTAACATTGTTTACACTGTAATTGACCATACTGCACTGAATAATTCACAGCATAATAAAACTCAGATTTGTTACATACTATAGAAAAGCTATTAGTTGATACAGTTAAATTAACATTGGTTAAAAGCCAACCTACGCTGTAACTACTTGTAACCATTAATTTACTTTAAAACTTTCCTGTTACTACTGCATCATTTCTGCCAAATTTAATCCAAATTGGGTTTTGGCATAGTCAAGAAACCAAGCCACAGAAATGTATTTTTCAATGTACAAGCTCCCTGTACTGTTAAAGATTTAATTTTCACTTTCTTTGAAGATTTTCTGAAGATATTCAGAACCATGATCATTTTTAGTGTATTTCAAATACATCTCTAACAATTAAATTTAAGTAGACACTAATTACTGCCACATTAACAACTCATGACTGAAGCCACAGGAGTTAGGAGTATCTAAGAACTGCTTTTACAACCAGAGACCCCAGAGGTGATCTAGAGACCAAAGCCTGGATCCAAAATGAAAACTACCTAGGCTTCTTCAGATAAAGATCAAAAGGATTCCGAGGATCAAAAAGTGAGGCTCTTGTTTCTTCTTTCTTTCTTCCTCTCTTTGTCTCTTTCTTTCTTATCTCAATATATTTCTTTCTCCTTGAGCTTTCTGGATAATTAATTTCAAAGTACATTAACAAAAATGCTACAAATCAGACTTTTGCAAAGCTGGGTGATCTATGATTCAGAGGTGAAATAGGGAAGATTTAATGTTCCTGTTACTGTTGCGATTAAAATACAAGGTTTTGGAAATTAGCCTTTCCTTAGAAATAATCCATACATATATTTTTTATCTTTATCTAATACACAGCAGTTATTACTAAATAAGCATTATATGCATGCAATTTGATCAAACAAATATAGAACCTTTTCTGTGATGTGAATTTATTTCAGTATATTCCTGTTTAGATTCTGACTTGATGTTCGGTCAACTTAGAAAACTCTACTTCCTGGTGGGAAAATGCTAGAAAATGTATTATATACCCAATGAAATATAATTTCTCTACTTATTTGGTAACTCAAGTTTAAAAATCTCTCACTACTTACATATAACTTGAAAAAGAAAATTAAACTTAATTATGACAATATTAAAAATTAACCGTAAGGCAAATTACTTATTTTATACTCCTGACAACAGAGGTCAATCAAAGATGGAATCAAACTGATTTGCAGCATATACATAGAAAATTAATATTTCTGTAGTATAGTATATCTATCCAATTCCATAATTATTTTGGAATTCAAGGGTCTGTGATTCATGTAACCAAATACTAAAGCTACATGTGCTGTGCTTAGTCGGTCACTCGTGTCTGATTCTCTGAGACCCCCTAGCCTACAGCCCCGCCAGGCTCCTCTATCCATGGGATCTTCACACAAGAATACTGGAGTGGGTTACTGTGCCCTCCTCCAGGGGATCTTCCCAACCCAGGGATCGAACCCAGGTCTCCCACATTGCAAGCAGATTCTTTACCATCTGGGCTACCAGGGAAGCCTACATAGATGCTACAATTTAAAAGAATGTATACCATGTACAATAAGTACATAGGATAGATGTTAGAAGAATTAAAAAGCAATTTATTGCTGTATATTTTAGTATAAACCTAAAAAATGACGTTTTTTTCTCCTTTTACAGAGAGATTTTCCTTTCGCTAGGAGCAACAGCAAAACTGTACCTTGAAAAGGACACATTTCAAATACAAAAATGTTCTACATTATTTTATGTCAACTTTTCCTTTGATAGTTACAATCTGATGAAAGCATAATTTTGCAACATTCAAGTAACCTTTGAAACACAGTTTTATTACATCAATAAAATTGTCAAGGTTTTAGGAAATCAACCCAACATTGAAGATAACTTCTATGAGAACCTTTTGGTAATTGAAAAGAAAAAAATGTCAACGGTTTCTTTTTTGCTTCATAAAATGGAATAAATCTAAAGGACTGAGTTATATCAATCTGTACAGCCACTGTATATATGCTAAAGTACTGGATGTGAGGGATAAACTACATTTATGAGGAAATGGGGTCATGTATCCTCTAGTTCTGATAATTAAATTACATATTGTGTATATAATAGCTACCAAGAAAAAATAAAAACAAAAACTATTTTGAACCACCAACATCCAGGAAGCTAAAGCAAAGACACGTTCTGGAATCAGGCAGGACATCAGGCTCCCACTTGATGCTGACAGGCTTGACTGAACAATCCTGGGCACAGTGCACAGAAGAAAAACATCAATGCCATCATTCATTGGGAAAAAAAAGATCATTTTGTATAAATTCTTAGCATCTTGTAACCTAGAGATGGCCTAAGTCCAGATTCAACTTTCATCTATAAAAAACAGCCCTTTAAACAGGCTTTTTTTAAAAAACAAAAATAAAATAAGTCTTAAAGTAGGTTCTTCTCCCAACTGCTAGAGATCTATGTTTTGATTTATAAAAATATCAATGAATGGGTATCTCTTCTCCAAACCTCTCAATATCTACTAAAAGTAAGTAAGTAGAATTAAAGCAGTAAAAATAAGTGAGTTTTCAGATATATACATTAGGGGGTCACTAGATTTACTGTTTTCCCCATTCTAAAAAAAATTCAAAATTTCTGTGAATCTTGCTGGAAACGATTTAGTTTCTCTGGATTATTGGATGCCATTTGGGAGAAATCACGAAAAATGTCCTGGTAAGTTTCATCACCTGCATGAAAGTAAAATAAGAACACTTTTAAAAATGTATATAAAAAGTATTAATAAACAACATTCATTTTATGACTAGTAACTATTTTATAATTCATGATAATAAAACTTTGTTCAGATGAGCACTTTTTGAAGAAAAAAGACCAACTAAATGTAAGTGCTGGATAAGTATATAATGGAAGAAAAAAAAACTATACCTGAAAAAAGCACCTCAGATGCAGCCACAGAGGAAAGTTCAGAGTTAGAAAAGAGCAAAGATGCAAGTGTTTTAAAGCAAGTAAGGAAATACATTTATTAACACACAAGAAATAAAAGTCATCCTAAATGAGGTATAATAACAAGGCATTCTTTAAATAAATCTTTAAATAAATATTTCCTTTGATCAAGGCCAAGAAAAGATTAAAAACAAATATTAATGTTTCTGATGGATGCAAGTTAGTAACAGGACAAAACTGATAACCAGGTGGGAAATTTTAATATTATATTTTAACTAAATCTTAATTTAAATAATGTGAAAAAGTATTCAAACTTTAATGCTTAACTAAAACTAATGCACTTAACCTACTTTTTACTAAGCTTAAAAAATAATAAAGCCTAGAAAATGACTTTAAAATCATACTTTAACATTTATTCAACAGTTCATTTACTGTAGGTCATTTGAGCAAGGATGCTATGACAAAAAGGGACTAAATATCAAAGACATCTGTTAAATTAGAATAATACATATGTTGGTTGGTTGTATTTATGCTCAGTCATGCCCGACTCTTTGTGACCCCATGGACTGTAGCCCACCTGGCTCCTCCGTCTATGGGATTCTCCAGGCAAGAATACTGGAGTGGGTTGCCATTTCCTACTCCAGGGAATACATGTGTATATAGGTACAATACACTTGTAGACAAGATTATAGATACTGATATTATAGCAGATTGAAGACTATTTTTCTTGTGATGAAAAACTAAATATATACACACATACAGGCTAACTCTTTGGACAAAAGATTTATATAAAATGAAATCTTATTTTCAAGTTAAATCATTCATCATGAATGCTTCATTAAACATATTACTTTTATACAGAGGCTTGTCATAATTCTGTTTTCAAGATTTAGACTGTCAAATACTGGTTTATTGTTAAAGCATGGTTTTATAATTATTCCCCAAAAGACACCTTGCATCCATCTTACTATACACTCATTGCTACAACTGTTGTTAATAGTGCAGTAAGTTTTGTCAGCTTTTAAAAAGTGAGCTTTTTTGAGGGAATAGATGTCATACCAAAAGCTAGAGAATTAGAAAAAAATCAGGGGAAAGTGATAAAGATCTAGTAAAAAGGTCTAACAGCATAACTCAAGATTTTCAATAAAAAATTTTTTAATGCTTTTAATATTTAGTCAATGTAAAAAGCAAGTTATTAAAATCTCTATATAGTTTTTCATTTAGCCCTGGAAATTTTCTCATGACCTGAATCAATCACTTTAAAAAGAAAAAATGCAGTAAGAAGAGAAGCCTCATAGGTTGTCTAAGAATAACATTTAACTCGTATATTATTGTAACTAAAATAATAAAGGATGATATGCTGGAACAACTGGTAAGACAATCCAATTACACCCATGTTTCATTTCATAAAAGTTTACCTCCACATTAGAAGACAAACTACAATCTATTCCCATTTTTAGGCATTCTAAAATATATAAAATAAACTAAGAGACAAACATTAGACATCAATTAACAAATCATACAAAATATTTAAAAGTTTTTCTTATTCTTAGATGTTGAATTCAAATATTTAAAATATTTATTGTAAACATTATAAATATTTTAAAAATACTATTTAAACTGGAGAGTCTGGAATCTTACTTTCCAAGAAAGTGTAAAGTGCAGATTATAATACAAAAATACCACACTGATTTTACCATTCAACACCAGAAGGAACTTAAAAGGCACACATTATACATTCAAGAAGAAATAGGAAGAAGGACCTAGCAGACGCTAATGCCAAACAGCTTACAGATAGCACCAGATGAGCAGTCAATCTTAAGTATTACAACAGTACAATGGCAATATATGGCTTCTACTATTAGCAATGCATATTTTGTATAACAAGCTGTGGGATTTTTTTTTTTTTTTTGTGGTTTTCGTTTTTGTTTTTAAATTATCTAGTACCTACTACACAAGTACATTTTAGTAGAACCATTGTACCATGCAAAACAGATAATAAGATTTTTTTATTCACTGAATTAAATGCTTCCTTGAAGGAAAGGGTTGGTGCTACACTAATCATTGGTTTCACTTACTGAATACATTTTAAAAGAGTTAATACAGTACAAAAGGAAGTCTAACCTTCACACACATACACAAAACTTTTCATTAATAGTCATTTTCTAACCAAATGTTAATTAAGGGACTATCAGTATAATACCTTTCTTAGGCCTCAAAATGTGTTGTCAAAAAGCAAACATGACGTAACAATAGTGACTAAGATATTTAATACAGTTAACACAAATTGAACTACAAATTGAACTTCAATGTGATTCTTTAAATACAATTTTGATCACTCAGAATGTTTCCCATGGCAAATATAACTTGTCTACACTAGAATACATAAACAATAACCTAGAATATGTTACCCTGGGAAGTTCATAAGTACATTTAACAGTTTATTATAAACAATAAACAACTAACCACCTAATATTTGAAATACTAAGTTAAATTCTTTAAATAATCACATTCTATTTCTCTTCAGCAAGCTAACTCTTCTATGTGCTTGGACAGTTCTGAGTTTTTAAAATGTGGAATGCTATATTTCCACAGATGGTTTAAAATAGTGTTTGATTTTTGGTATAGAATAAACACTGCAATAGCAGCTATGATCCAAGATTTTGCTAATTTTGCTCTTAAAATGTACTCCCCTCAAAGATACGGCAGCATGGGAGACCCTGCTCCCAGGTGATCAGCGGATGACCCTGCCCCTCTGGACAGCTTCCTTTTTGCAACTGACTGGATCAATGATCAGTCTTCACCAGCAACATACTCACATAATTAGTAGTGGTTCATTAAAGCAGTGATTTTCAACTGGTTGAGAAACTCTGCCAACAATTAAGAGGAGTTACAGAGCCAGAGACCGTGGGAACCACCAAACTAGTTTCCAACAATTGAGAGCAGGATGTAATACTGCACGCATCCACCTAGTGCTCCTAAGAGTTGTAGGAACTGACAAGGAGGGATACATCTTCCCCTCAGGAAATGTGTGCTCTTGGGTCACATTGCAAAAAATAGAAAGTCTCAGGTCGTTAGGGTTGTAGACAGAAAGTTCAAAAGTGGAGTTTCCTAGAAATAGGTCCATGATTCCCAAAGATTATATCTGAGTCTTTTAAATGGAAAAGATCTTCATAATGAAAAGACTGAAGATACCTGCATTTTAAAACTACCCAGAATTCTGAGGTTTTCCATCTATTGCTAGGCAACAACTACAAAGGATCTAGCTAAAACAACCAACCAAAACCTATGAGAGGGAAATATACAGTGATAAGCAAAGAGGAAAAGAGACCTGCCGCCTGAGCAAAATATCTGCTCTCCAAAGACTCACAAAGGAAAAGGTTCAGAGAGCAACTGCTGAGCCATTTCATCATGTCACCTGTATAAGTATAAAGTTGTTTTGCTTTAAATACGAGACCATCTAAATGAATTTAAAATATAGTTATTACCAAATGAGAATCTCATTTTATTCTGCTGGTATACCATTTCCAGACTTCTCTTTTTTTTTTTAATCTTTTCTAAACTAAGATTTGACTATAGCAGAGAAACCTTGCTTTTTTTGTTTTTAAATAAGCCTTTTTTTCCCTTCAAATTTTCATTCAAATAAATTGGAAAACTCTTTTATTTTTCTACTGTTGAGCAGAAGGTGCTGTGCTGTGTGCTCAGTCATGTCCGACTCTTTGCAATCCCATGGACCGTAGCCCACCAGGCTCCTCTGTCCATGGAATTCTCCCGGCAAGAATGCTGGAGTGGGTTGCCGTTTCCTTCTCCAGAGCAGAAGGTATATACTCATAAACTTATACATAAAATGACACCATTTGAATGCTTATACATAAACTTATACATAAAATGACACCATTTGAATGCTTCCAGATAGGGGCAGAAGACCAACAGTTTAGATGGAAATAAAAGCTGCAAGAACGTAAGAGGACCTGTCCTTTCAAAGTCCCAGCTCCAGAGAAAAGTCACCCTTTGACTTTCTGACTAATCAGCTGGGTGCAGCTTCATCAGTAAACACCCTAAGGAAAGAGCAGCTGACCAGACATTTACATTGAAAATGTCAAAGAAAAAAACTGTTTAAACTAAAATCCTGAAATTCACTCTTATCTTAGCCTATTGGGTCATATTCTTTGAATAATTTTTATTTTAAAGTGCTTAAACACAAAGGCCTCAAAAATGGCCTAGTAATACTATCACTTAAGTATATCTGTTACAAAATTATAACATTTTTAAAGTCTAACATTCAAGTTTAAAACAAATGGGTGAAATTCAGAATTAATGCTGAGATTTCACCCTTTATCAGCACTCTTACATCTTGGTACATCATGAATCAGTCATATTGTTTGATCCATAGGATTAAAGTGGGACACCCTAGATTAGAAGTATCTAGCTGAAGTGCCTCTATTCTCAAAGTTCTTACTTGTTCCCTATTTAAATTAGACCCCCCAAAAGTAATAAATACAGTCCTCTGAGAAAGGAATGGTCCCATATATCTTAGTTATATAGGGTTAAAATAAAAGTAAAGTAAAAATAAATGTAAAAATGCTGGCTAAAGCTAGCATAAAGTACAGAAATTTCAAAACACAATTAAACAGGAAAGCTGGATGATATTACAAGCCACTTTTAAAATATTAGTACTGATTGAAAATAATTAAACATACGCACTGAGAACTGAACAGTCTCAATTATTTTAGTCATGGATTCCTAAACTTTTTAACCAGCATGTATATGAATTTAAAACAGATAAATTAGTAATTCATATACTCAAATTCATGAAACTGGAGATCTAATTATTACTCTCTTCTTTGTGAAGAATGTCTAATCAGGATGTGTTCATCAAAGAACGAAATCTGATCAGCAGCATTTCTTAATTTTCTTACATCTCGACTCAAAAGATAAAAATTACGCAAAATGAGACTTGAGCTGATCCTGAGTTGAGATTTCTCTTAATAAGAATACATATACTTTGCCATCAAGTTCACAAAATGCTGCTTGAAATACTTCCATTTATCCAACAAATATTGTACAATTACTTAGGGCAAAGCTACAAGATAAAATTAGACCTTTTCCCACTACCTTTTAAACTAACTCTATTCCCATTATGGACTTTTTAACCTACTGGTAAACTTTATTTTTAAACCTTTAACTCATTTTTAGGTCAAATACAGAACTCTTAATTCAATAAACGTTTTCTAGGTATTTTCCAAACTGACTTTTTATATGTCAACACATAGTGATTTGTCTTTTTTTTTCCCTGAACACAATTTATAGAAATTCCCTGAATAACCAAAAGAAAACAATTCTGTTATATTCACTTGACAGCCAAAAAGAAAATGACTGTTGTGCTGCTTTAAGTGTATAAAGATACATTATCATTCCATTCACGTCACTGGAATGTATATGGAAGACATCTGTACAGCAGATAAAGAAGTCAGTAGCCAGAATTAAATACAGCAAGTAAATGTGTACTGTAATACGAGTAGTTATGGAGTTTTAAAGGCTCAAAAGTGAGCCACTCCCAAGAATTCAGTAAGTACAGTACATAGCTAACAACTCACAATTTACAAGTAATTTATAAAAACTCTATACAGTATTGTTAGTTTGCTAAAGAACTATGACTCTTCCAATTGTAAACTGATAAATTCCTGGATGCATTTCTTATATTGCATTTCAGTATGGTTATTAGTAGAATATTGACCTGGCTGTCCATAAAGTCCTTCTGATTCCCGCATCTCTTCATTCATTCTTGCTAAACGTAACCTAAAATTAAAGAATGTTTTAGGTAAGTTATACAATATAAATATTCATAAACTACTGAATTATATACAACTAAGACACATACTCATGTAATTTTTTCTTTTACCAGTTATTTGGCCTGAAACAAAAGGACTTTTCATTTATTAGACCCAACAATCTGAGATACAAAGTAAACAATTCTCATCACAGAAGACAATAAAATATTTCTAAAAAGTGAGTTTCAGTTTTAAGCAGGTTCCTTGCAGCACCACCAGCAGCTTGCTTCCTTCAGGCACATAGAATCCTGACTTCTAATGCAACCTGTTAGACTTTAACTGCCAACCTTCAAAATTATTGCTTCTATAAAATGGAAGCAATAGCCTGTCATAAATTCAATCTGGTTAATCCTGAGACATGGTAGTCCCAAATGTATAAATAGCATGTGTTATCTATAAATACTTGGGATATATTCTGACATACAGACATTATAATAAATGACCATAGGCTACTAAGATTTTCCCACAGTTACCATATTGATTATATATTCTTTTTGGGTTATTTACCTGGCAGCAGGAAGACCTATAGCACTGGATTAAGAAAATGAGTCAGTTTCCTCTCATTTTCTTACTAATTTCAAGCAACATTTTGAAACACAAATCTTATCTGTGGTGCCCTTCTCCTACCCTTTTGTCTGTCCTTCAGGCCACCAAATACTCATTGCCCTCCCAGACTTCCATCACCTTCTTCTAATATGCTCTCTCTGGCAACTGCAGCATCTGAGACAGGCTGTTTTTTATCTCCAAAGTACCACACTTTGCTGCCATTTCCTTTTTCAACCATTGTGTGAATTCATAATAGCAAGATAAGTCTCCCTTTTTGGTATTTGAACCTTTCAGACAGGGTGCCTATTTCAATACATTTTAGGTGAAACTGACAGCCTCAAGTAAAACAAAATGAGAACATTTAGAGAATTTGGGAACATATTTGGGGGAAAGAAAGGCCACTACTATAAGAACTGCCTGGGAAGCTGCAGCCAGCATTAATGTAATTCTGCTATATAACTCCTATCTTTTCTTTAATAACTTAGCTTTCTCCAATGTTAAGTCTATAATGATTTAATAGATTTAAATTTTCCTACAATAGTCTCCATAATAACAATAAACCCTCCAGTGAGGAAGTGAAGCTAGGTACAGAGAAAATACATTTTTCTCTTTTGGTTTTTTGTTTTGTTTTAGTCTGGCAGGGGTCAGGGAGGGGTGATATATATGGCAAGAATTCTCAGTGGGAGCTCTGGAGTTCAAAATAGTCAAGGGAGTTCCTCTCTGTAACTGAATGAAATTCAGTAGTGTAAATGGGACTGTCTTTATTTAGTTAACAGAGAACCAACAATCATGGGCTTCATTCAGAATAGAAAGAAGAAGTGATTCATACAACACATGTTTGAGACTTCCTACATAATGGTAAAGGGTAGGTGACAAGCACATTCCTAGATTTCAAGTGTAATGAACAACTTTGATCTAAGATGCAAATCAAAGACCTCAGGGTTCTTTAACAGGTCATATTAATTTGTATTCAAACATTCCAAAACAAGTATTTTTACCTCAAAATAGAGTACTCTTGTGAAAAATTCTTTTTAAAAAATAATCACAAACAGGCCCCCTGAGTATCAGTGCACAAAGGCAATGCAACTGCAAGTTACCAACACCAATGCAATTGCATTCCCTGCTTATAATCCTCTAATTCTCGAGGGAGGAGTAAAATTGCCCATTACTAACCAATCCAACTCTCACACCAGTACTGTCCTGAGAGTTAAAGAACCCAGTTCAGAAAAGTCACTGATATTCTATTCCTACTGGCCAGGAAGTAAAACAAACGTGGCTAAGCACACAGGTTTAGAGACAAAATTCTTGGTTTCAAATTCCAGCTCCACCATTTACTAGTTTCTAAAATTATCTGCAGCTTGCCTTCCTTATAAAATGGGGCTGTAATAATAAAACCTTCCTCATAGGGTTGAGGTGGGAACCAAGTAATTTCATATATGTAACATGCTTCATACATTTCATGTGCTTAGAAAAGTAAATGGCTTCTAGTAAATAACCAAATTTAAATTTCACACCTACACAGGAAACTCTATGTTAAAACCCTGTATAAGTAATAAAATATATGGGAAATAATCATGTGAAAACACTTACAAGGTCACTATATCAGCATTGGCTGCTTCCACAGCTATACTCAAAGGGTCCTTCCCTTCTTCATCAGTGGCATGTTGATTGGCACCTCTTTTTAGAAATAAACATACCTGCCTGATATTGCCAATTTAAAAAAAAATTAGTATTCACCTTAAAAAATAAAAAGCACTATTTAAAGATATAACATCTTCATTAGGAAATTCTTCATTCATTCTACAAAGATTTATTTTATTGACTATTGACTCTAATAATAAAAATCTACCATGATCAACATTTTATAACTCTCAAGGTATTTTCACATTTAATCTGGCAATACATAGTATAGTGGGATGTATAAATTATGGACCCTACCCTCAAAGAATGTTATAAAAAGGTGTACACAGATACCTATAAACTTAAAAAAAAAGCACTTGAGGTCATTATCAAGGAAAAGAAGGAAGCCAAGGCAATGTTAACATCATAAAATATTAATGTTAATACAATAACAACAAATGGGAAGTAATCTTGCTGCTGCACTCCTCACAAACATTCATAACTTCAAGAAATTGACAAAAATGAAAAAATGATAAACTGAGTCTATGAAGTAAAATGGGAATAATCATGATTAAAAAGAAAATAAAAAGGATGAGTTAAATCTAAGCTTTTACAAAGAAGAGTTTTTATGATAAAGTTATTGAACTGAATCTTCTTGCTAGTAGAGAGAAAACAAGCTAGGATGAAAATAGAAGATTAGTTATAAATAAACATTTAAAAAGGACAGTTTCTTGCTTGTCCAGGTAATAAAAACTGCAGATCCTGAGGTATTTTATTTTAAAAAAGTGACCTTTGTTACAACTATATATATAAGACCAAATTTTGAGTTTATTTGTACCCTCTAGTAGAAGGCCCATTGTATGGATTTATTGTTCTGTGCATCTAAATACTGGTCCAGAAATCACAACATCAATAGCACAAAATAAGAATTAACTACCTTGTAGGAAAACTAAAATTTACAAAGTTACAAATGTGTGTCCTATATACATAATGTATAAATACAGAAATACTGTATGTATGTATTTATATGCATAAATACATACAAACACATTAAGTTGTCTTTTAAAACTGCCACAATTTCAGTAACAGTTTTAAATTCTAAGAGATCTATATAAATAATTAGTAAAGCTCAAAGTAAGTCTGTCAGGAGGCAACGCTTCTGTGTCAGGTCAACATGGCGGGCCGGCCAGCTGTTTCAGCAACAAGCAGGTGGCTGGAGGGTATTTGAAAATGGTATTACAACGCTGCTTGGTTCAATAAACGGGGCTTAATGCGAGATGACACAATATATGAGAATGACGATGTAAAAGAAGCCATAAGAAGGCTTCCTGAGAACCTTTATAATGACCGAGTGTTTCGCATTAAGAGAGCACTGGACCTCAGCATGAGGCAGCAGATCCTGCCTAAAGAGCAGTGTGGACAAAATACGAGGAGGATAAATTCTACCTTGAACCATATCTGAAGGAGGTTATTCGGGAAAGAAGAGAGAGAGAAGAATGGCCAAAGAAATAATTCAGTAGTCTAAAACTGTGGATACAGCTGTTCTCAAGTATACTTATGAAGTTGGTTAAACCTGAAATGTACAATGTAGAACTATTTGGGCTGTTAATGTATTACTTTAAATAAATATTATAATTATTGTTGAAAAAAAAAAAAGTAAGTCTGTCAGTTTTCTTATTGACAAACAACAGTATTATTGTTACTTATTGAAAAGTAACAATATTTTTTTCTGAAATTTTTTTAAATTTCAAGTTCTACCATGACAATGTAAGTCACAGAAAGTATCACCTTACAAACTACCTAACGATCTTAACCAAAGAGCAAAAGATTATTTCAAATTAATTTTTTCAAATAAAATCTATTTAAATATGTAAGCACAATAGTTTACCCTGTGTGCCCCAAGACGGTGGCATGGTGCAACGGTCCCCGCCCCTGCACATCTCTTTGGTTCACATTAGCACCATTCTGTAGGAGAAACTCGCATGTAACCAAAGAGCCCTTAGAAGGAAAAAGGAAGACAACAATGGGCAAAAAGTGAATGACTATATATTTCTATTAAAAAGAGTATTTACTTTAATAGCCAAAAAGAGAAAATGCCCCCCAGCAAAACCACATAAATGATAAATTATATTTTATTCCCAAGAACTACTTCTAACTGGGATTCTATTTGCAGTCTGCAATCTAGCAAAACCCACTACTTTCATTACTAGAATTCCCTTCCATGAAGAAAAAAATTGAACTTACACAAAGTGATATTCAGAAATAACTACTAGCTGCTGATTCTATTTTCCAACCCACCTCTTAAAGCAAACAATAATGTAAAGTTATGCTCAAAATGAATTATGATTTTTTATGTCCTATTACCACTGAAAACCTGAATTTACAAATTCATACCCCTAATACAGCCTGAATAAGTGGTGTTGCTTTGTTTTCCTCGGAATTAGACCAGTTCACATCTGCGCCGTGAGCCAAAGCCTCAGCCATTTTAGGAAGATTTTTTTCATATGAAGCCCTATAAAGCTGGAGTCCTGGATTAAGATGTTTAGAGTCAAGAAACACAGAAGAATCTTGCCTTTCTGCCTCTGAAAAACAAACACAAATAAATAAAAATGAGCCCTTGGCAGGGAGGGAGAGAATGGGAAGTCACTGCTTCTTATTCTTTGTAAGGTTAAGAATTCTGGGGACAGATGGTGGCGATGGCAGCACAAAGTGTGAACGACTTAACGCCACTGAGCTGTGCACCTGAAAACGGTTAGAATGGCAAAGGTTTATGTCATATGTAACTTATCACAGCTTTTTAAAAATCAGACTCTTACTTGTATCAGAGTATGAAGTTGTGATGTAAGATTTTCACACAGGTACTTTATTTCCTATAGACTAATCACTCCCCACAGCCTTCTTTTTTTAAATACATTGACTAGTACATCAGTTCTCTGTGATCTTGCCAGTATCTGACATGTAGGTAGATTACTCTGTATTAGACTACAATTAGGTATCTGACTATAAGCCTGGACTTAGGGACTCAGAAGACGCAGTAACAACCTCGAAAGAATTTCACTACTAGACCAAACCTCACTTTATTCCTGGGATGGTCCAACACCATCACAATTTGCAGTACAAGCAGTTCAAATAACATAAAGAATGCTTTCTATCGAGTATTCTGCAAAATCAAAACCGCTGAAATCATAAAGGAGAGAAATAGGAAGAAAGTACAAGTTAGAAGAAAAACCTAATTGGGGGGATAGGAGGGGTGGGCATCCCTAATTGTGGGATAGAGGGTGGATTTGCTGATCTCTTTCTCCTGACAAGAAGAGATAGCCAGGGACTTTCCTCTTACAAGGAGGGTAAGAATGCACCTGGCAATGCAGGGGACAGGGCTGCGATTCCCGGTCTGGGAAGATGCCACATGCCGAGAAGGACACATGCCCATGTGCCCCAACTACTACGCCTGTGCTCTAGAGCCCACAAATTGCAACTACTAAAGCCCAAGAGGCTAGATCTAGAGCCTGTGCTTTGCAACAAGAGAAGCCACTGCACTGAGAAGCCTGCACACCTCAATTAGACAGCAGGCCCTACTCACCGCAACTAGAAGAAAGCTTGTGCAAAGAAAGCAATGAAGACCCAGTGCAGCCAAAAATAAATATGTATAATTATATACGTAAAAAGACAGTCCCCCAAAAGATAACAGGTAATAAGACATACAGTTCATATGCATTAAAAATTACCTTTAGTTATTGACAAGTTACTTTCAGTACATGTCATGAGGCTTAGAAAAATACACAGCTAGGAAAGAACTTCCAAATATGAAAAGAAATAGCTGCTTTCTCATTCAGCAGTATTAACTTCCCCTTGCTAAGTGCTAAGTCGCTTCAGTCGTGTCTGACTCAGTGCGACCCCATAGACAGAAGCCCACCAGGCTCCCCTGTCCCTGGGATTCTCCAGGCAAGAACACTGGAGTGGGTTGCCATTTCCTTCTCCAATACATGAAAGTGAAAAGTGAAAGGGAAGTCGCTCAGTCATGTCCAATTCTTAGCAACCCCATGGACTATAGCCTATCAGGCTCCTCCATCCATGGGATTTTCCAGGCAAGAGTACTGGAGTGGGGTGCCATTGCCTTCTCCGAACTTTCCCTTAGTACCTTCTAAAAGATTAACTACTTCCTTTAGAAACTATTCAATCAGCCTTGGCATTTCGCATTTCACATGCATTTTTCAGCAAACAGTATCATTTAACACTGAATTTCACCACTCACCAGGTTCATATAAACTATTGGCTGACACTGTGGAGGGTAAAGATTCTCTTCCATCATCAGAGCTCTGCTGGATTCCACTGTCATTACTTTTGACTGTTTTAAAGAAAAACCAGCTAGAGATTAAAGTTTTGAACCATTAAGAAAAAAGTCCCACAAACAACGAGATTTTAAAATGAACTCTGAAACAACATGAACTCAGCCACCACCAGAATAAACTTTACACAATTTTAATTCTTTGGTACACTTCACTTATCAAAATATGAATCAATCATGAAGCCTAGAAATAAACATTTTCAGAGTTGTAACAAATCTCATTCTCATTACCCCAGAGTGTGTCAGGGATAGTAAAGCGTTAATTTATCGTATGACGGTAAGCAATGTGCATTTCTGAGACAATGGGTAACATCTAGAGAAATGGCCACACCACACAATGACCACTGGCACAGACTTGGAATGCTCCACAAGAGCAGTACTTACTACTACGTAGTTTTGAAGAAGTATCAAAGTAGGAGAAGAGTGAATCTAGCTCATCAGGACAGAAGAGAGACTCCCGCCTGGCCTCGTCGCTGTTTACAGCAACCACTGGGGACATGCAAGTTAGCAAAGCACAAAGCAGGCCGTAAGGAGGGAAGAGGGCAGGAGAAAACGTTATTGGGAAAATTTTAGGAGGAAGAAACAGGAAGGATATTAGGTGGTTAATCAGATATTTAGGGCTTTTTGCATGATAGATCTGTAATTCCCATCTCCCCTTTGCATTTTAAGCAGTTTTATTCCCTAGAATAGATACATTACAGTTGGCCCTTAAACAACATAGTTTTAAATTACGTGGTCCACCTATACACAGATTTTTTTTTTTTTCAGTACAAAATACTACAGTACCACATAATCTGGGATTGGTAGAACTCACGGATGTAGAACCAGTGATACAGAGGAACTACAGAGCAGATACGGAGGCAGCACATACATGCAGGGCTAACTAAAAATCACATGTGAATTTTCAACTGAGTGGAGAGTTGGTACCCCAACCCCTGAGTTTTTCAAGGGTCAACTGTACGTAGGAATATGAATTACCAGGAGACTGTTTATATTTAACTATTTTAAAGACAGAGAAATCCAATTTTTCTTTAGGATATATAGAAGAAGATGTGTTTTTAGCATTTAAAAAATCTACAATAGCTACTAATTCAGAAATTAAGCAAGTGACTTATACAAACAACAAATAAACTGTAATACCTGAACTCTGAGGAGATGCTCTAATTTGTTCACTTGGCCCAAGTTTAGAAATGCTCAGCCTCTTTTCTTCACAACTTTTGGAGACCATCTTTTTTTCCTGCTCAGGAGGTGATGATGACATAGAGTATTTATCCACAAATTTCCTCTCCACATATTTTGCTCTGATATACGCCTCTTTCTCCTGTCTGGTTGGTATATATAAAAACGTCATGATGTTCTGCTTAATCTCTTAGCATGGCCAATAGTGAAAAGAAGTCATTACATACTGAATTTTTCAAAGAAAGTCACTAAACATAATACTAGTTAAAAAATTTTATGTATTTCCAACATTCTGCAACATCTTTTCCTTCCAAATATTTAATGAACTATGATTTCATGTTTAAATGAATATAAATAATCAACCAACTGAAAAGTCACAAGTATTAACATAGCATTCTTATTCTCTTAATTTCTATGCTCATTCATTTCTACACATATTCCCTGTTGCTTTTTAAAGAATGAAAACAATACCAAAACACGATTAAAATTTATAGAAATTAACTTCAATTCTATTTTTACTCCAATAATGTCACACACTGAATTACCACTAGTCATGACTGTAAGTTTTCATAAGACAACTACTTTAATACAACACAGCATTTTTAACTTAAAGGGGACCAAAAAAAGTATCACACTTAAAATTTTTGATTTATGATACAACTATAAAACTTGTCAAGTTTCTTCTATACCTTTTCCTACTTACATCTTTCTAAAATGCCTAAGTCTTTGGCTAAAATAGGATATCTCAAGGTCTGAGATAACTCAAACAACCATAGTTTTGCACAAAAATAAGAATCTGATTTAAACGGTATTGGTTTAGAGAGCAATAACTTTTTTAAATTATCATAAAGATATAGTCAAATATAGGATTATGGCAAAGTTTTAGTATCTAATATAAAGAAACATAAAGACTAAAAATAACATGAACAACAAAACTAATTATCCACATTGAAGGCACTCTTTGCCACTTCATTCAATAAGTCTCCATGAACAGGACTGGAAGTAAAACTTAAAACACAGCAATTAAGTAAATACTCTCCCTTACCAGAAGTCACCCTTTCAACTGTAATCCTTCAATATAAAAATGCGATGTAGGAAATATATAATTAACAAGTATTTGCTAAACAAAGTCAAAAATGCAAAAATTATTCATTGTAGGTATAGAAACTTGACCCTTGGAAACATTAATGAACAGATTATCTCTTTTTAAAGGCCTGCAACTAGTAGAACTTTGTCTACTTTAATTGCTAGTAAGAGGTTTTATATTCCTTTGCAGAGCCTTAATTTTTAAGCTTCTCTCTCATCTAGAGATTATAATTTATTATCTGACTATCAAACACAATCTAATTAACAAACCCAAGATAGAAACAGCCACATTTGAACCAAAGCAGTAATGATCTCTCTGAACCACTCTGTTTCAATAATACATATCAATTAAAGGGAAATAAAATAATAGCTATATTCAAGATGGGGGGATGCAGTAACATTTTAACACAACTGAAACAGTACCTTTGTCCTGGATGGGGTTTCTTTATTCCCATTTTTTCCAAATTAGCTTCATAAACTCTGTTTATAACATCATTCCCCAACTCACACATAAGCTGTTTGGCAGAAAGACAGAAAATAAGCTATAATTTCCTAAAAAATACTATATTAATCCTTAAGCAAATACTTAATTCTTTGCAAGTTCTGAAAATGCATATACCACAATGATGCTGAAAGTTAAACAAAGTGAAATGAGGACTGAGAGCATTATTGGCATTTTTCCACTTTTCACCAGAATACCTCCCTTAGAAGATTACTACTCTTTAAGACAGGGTTTCTCCTCACACATCTTCTGCCAGACTTCTATCCCTCCACTGTGGTTAGCACAAGGCTATATACCTACAACATCAGCTGAGTTAACTGAAAAAAAGCCCAAGTCCAGATAGGTTAAGCTTTAAACAACTCAGAACTGAAGCAAACTATTTTCTCCTTGGGCTTCCCTGGTGGCTCAGACAGTAAAAAATCTGCCTGAAATGCAGGCGAGCCGGGTTCAATTTCTGGGTAGGGAAGATCTCCTGGAGAAGGAAATGGCAACCCACTCCAGTACTCTTGCCTAGAGAATACCATGGAGAGAGGAGCCTGGCAGGCTACAGTCCATGGGGTTGCCAAGATTCGGACATAACTGAATGACTAACACACACACATTTTCTCCTTAGATTTTATTTACATTTCTAAATATTGCTTCAATATTTTTTAAAAAGTATCAGACAGCTGTGTTTCAACAAAAATTTCTAAAATGAATCCACTGAGTTCATATCTACCCACAGTTGATGCAGAAGTTAGATTTCTAACTCCCACCCCCCCCCAACTTACTCCTTCTTTGATTTCATATCAATTTATAGAATCTATACAAATAGGGCTCTATCATATGAGCCAACTTATCACTTTCATTTAGAGGTTTACACAATAATTTCACAAAGAAAACTTTTTTACTTTACATAATTGAAAGGATTATGTGTTTATCTATGGATTGAAATAAAAACACAAATGCATTAAGAAATACAATTTTCAGACAGAACTAAATGTAGAATACAACCTTTAAGCTACCATTTTTTACAATAGGTAAACTAAACAGTGGGAATTAAAATGGATACACTATTAATCAGTATAAATTTTGAAAGTCTTAGGCTTCTTGGTAGTTCAGATGGTAAAGAATTCGCCTGCAGTGTAGGAGGCCCCAGTTCGATTCCTGGGTTGAGAATATCTCGAGAAGGGATAGGCTACCCATTCTAGTATTCTTAGGCTTCCCTGGTGGCTCAGCTGGTAAAGAATCTGCCTGCAATGAGAGAGACCTGGGTTCAATCCCTGGGTTGGGTAGATCCCCTGGAAAAGGGTAAAGCTACCCATTCCAGTATTCCAGCCTGGAGAATTCCATGGACTGCATAGTTCATGGGGTCGCAAAGAGCTGGACATGACGGGGCAACTTTTACTTTCACTTATTAAAACCCCAGTTGTGATCTACAATTATTTATGACACTTTCATAGGTATGAATCCTTACACAGGGAAGAAGGATGTCTTAGTTTGATGACTACTACCTCTGACAAATGTAAATTTTCAAATGTGCCTATGCTAAAATAATGCCATAATAACATGATATACCAATCTGCTATGCAGCTCACTATGACAATATCTCATATTCTTAATAAAATTTTATATAATTTCAAAATATTAAAATTAAGGCATAGAATCTAATTTTTGAGAAAACATAAAAATGCAAGGATGCTAGTCTCCTTAAAAAAGTGAACTGACATACAATTAAGAGTGCTACTTAAGCTTAGCAAAAAACAGTAAGAAAACACCAGATCTGCCAAAATAACATCAGATATATTCCAATACAATTTAATTCACTGTTGGCATTGAGAAACTCATACATCTGCAAATCCAGATTCTAAAATATTGACTTTTGGGGATTCCCTGGTGGTCCAGTGGTTAGGACTCTGCCCTTCCACTGCAGAGGGCACAGGTTTGATTCCTCGTTGGGGAACTAAGATCCTGCATAGCCAAGTGGCAAAAGAATAAATAAATTTTAAAAATCTTGACTTTTATGTGAAAACATAAAATATTTTAAAGGAAATATTTATTTTACCTTTAAAAGTTCAGGCTCCCAGGTATCCAAAGTTAAAGATCGCACTTTTGAGAAATGAACTCCAAGACTCCTAAGTCAGAAAAAGAAAAGACTGCATCAATATATAAAACTTTCAAATCTCTATTTGCACATTATGCACGTTATTTTTCTGTCTTAATGTGATACGGTCTCTAACATAGCCCTCAACACATATATAAATATGGATAGATCTTCTGGTTAATGGTGAATCAAAGTCCTTGAAATCACTTCACAAACCAGAATTTTATCCACTTCATAAAAGGTACAAAGACACAAACTGGCAGCGAAATTAGGCAGGAGGGAAAGTCCTCTAACCCCTGGGACAGAAAAATGTACGTGTGTTTAACCAAAAGAAGCCTCTCACCCCAGGCGGGGCTACTCACCGATGAATTCCAGAACACTCAATACACAGGGTGATGCCCAGGTTGATGCTGGCCCAGCGAGGGTCTGCCAGACCACAGTCACAACAGCTGGCATTCCCGGGTATACACTGGACTCGCTGCAATGCACTTTCTCCTTTTAATAGCTTATCTTTTGACTCATTTCCAGAATCCAGGCTCCCTGTGGATGGAGATGATTTCTTATCCAGCTTCTAAAAGAATTAAGATTTAAAAAAAAACAAAAAAGGATTGTAATACTACATTGCACACTACAAGCTCCAAACAAAAGCTGCCAATCAACAATCTGAAGGCCTATTATGGGCCTAAGAAGGACACTGTTCTAAACACTGGGGGTTCAAGAATGAAAATATACAGGATCTGCCATCAATTGGCCTTTAGTCTTTTACAGAGAAACACATTAATAAAAAATAACTTGATACAATGATTGTATGTACAAGATAAAAGGCAAAGAGAAAGAGGAACAGGAATTTAGCATGCAGGATGACAGACAGAGAGAGTACGCATGAGACTATTAAGACTCAAGAATAAAATAAATACTATTTTATACCAAGTTTTTCCAAGGTATTCAATGAACTGCAAGCAAGTTGTTTCAATTACTGCAGTGAATTATTGAAAATGGTATGGCCTTTTACTAAAGAACAGATCAACTGCATAATTATAATTACAGAGTGAATCAACAATATAATGCACAATGTCTAAAAGCTCATGATAAACCAGGAGAAAAGCAAAATGTGGCAGATAAGCAAAAAACTAACTTTTTAAGTGCACAGCAAAGACTATACCAATAATGACCAAGTACAAAAACAGAGTTTGGGGATCCTATGCAAATAAATATATGGCCTAAAAAGTCTTTTGGTTTAAAAACATTTTAACTTTAATAAGCCAGTATTTTAGAACAGAATTCACACAAATATAATCTTGCCCTTCTTGAAAACTCGATACTGGATGCTTGGGGCTGGTGCTCTGGGACGACCCAGAGGGATGGTATGGGGAGGGAAGAGGGAGGAGGGTTCAAGATGGGGAACACATGTATACCTGTGGCGGATTCATTTTGATAAATGGCAAAACCAATACAATATTGGAAAGTTAAAAAAAAAAAAACCTAGCCGTTAAGTGTGGCTAGGCAAAGAAAGTGTGGGGATATGGTATTACAGAGAGGACTGAGCTGGGTGAGGAGCATACCCTCAGATGAGAGTGACCCCATGCAGGTTGTTGGTTCCTAAGCAGGAGAAGAAGGATTTCTGCATAGGGAGACAGTCCAACAAAGGAAACAAGAGCCTGAAGACAGAGAGGAACCACCAAGTGGTAGTGCCACCTGGTGTGAGCTGTTAGTCTGGCAGGTGGGAAACGGCAGCAGAGAAATCATACTGGTCACTGCGGGGGGACTGAGCATATAAGCAAAGCTGCTAACAATAAAGGGAAGTCAGATTTCTTACTTCAGAGAAAGGAGTTATTTATATGAAAAGGGAGAAAGTTAGAACAAACTCTGTTGTATTACATTAGGACTGGAGATGACAACATGTGCCCTAATGGTTTTAAAATAAATAGATTTATAAAGCAGTAAAGATGTAAAATAATATATGCACATGTATATTCCCTTATCTTGCTTTCTAAAAACTATTCTCTACACAAAAGAACTAGTGTACTTTGGAGAAACTGCTGATTTCAAGGCTGGTGCAGAGAAAGTACAAGAAGATGAACTCAGGACATCTCATCATGCTAGAAGGTAGGGAAGAACTTCAAGACTGTTGGGGAAATGTCAAAAGGATACAGAATCCAGGGCTGCACTAGAGAAACGAGTCAATCTGAGCAACAAAACAAATAATGATAGTAATGAATCATAATACGTTGATTAAAACAGGGTTGTATCCTCATATAAATTTAAAAATTAAAGTTTGAATAGGAAAGAATATTTACATAGTCTCAAAGTACATACACCCCATACATACAAAATACTATTACAAAGACAGCATTTCAGTAGAGATGTCTAGCACGCACTACCTTAATCAAGCGATCAAAGTTAGCATCACCAAAAATGGGACAAATCAGAATCTCAGGCCACCTGAGGAGATGCAGTGAGAAGGACACAGCATCATTTAGATAATGTTCCTACCAACAATGCACAACTTTGTAAGTAAACATATCAACAATGGGGGATATTCTACAAAACTTTGCAAGCTTCGATACAATCAAGGTCAAGAAGGTCAAAGTAAAATTGAGGGACTATTACCAAAACTGAAGGAAACTGAAGAATCATGACAACTCAAAGAAACCTGTGCTTCTAGGCTGGATCTTTTTGCTGTAAAGAACACTACTGGGACAACTATTAAAACTTGACATTTGAGAATTAAATGGTAGTAATGCACCAATGCTCATTTCTTGATTATGATTACACAGGAGAGATGTCCTAGTTGTGAGAAGAACTCACTAAGCTAATAATGGGTGGTGTACCATATGTTAGCTGCTTACTCTGAATGGTTCAGGGGAAAAATAATTTGCATTACTTGGAACTTCTCTGTAAGTTACAGATTACTTTAAATTTAAAAAAAAAGAAATAAAACCTATGTTACTAAAACATATTTGATAATGTGAATTAGCTCGTAAGCAATTATACAGAAAAAGGATGTCAATGCACAAATCACGCTGGCTCACTCTCAGTATTCCTTTATTAGTTAATGCTTTTGCACCAAATTAGACAAGCTGAAAGCAAAGTACAGTGACACAGGAGAACCTGGGCTGGACACCTCAAGGAATACAGGACTGAAAATGACACCCACCCTTCACTCTTCTTGGCTCATTTTGGCCACATGCTATGACTTGAAAGTGTTTACTACACCATTCTCTCTGATATTATGCGTTCTGCACATGTCACCAAAGCCTCAACCCTTCTGTACCCTTCCTTTAAGCTATTTAAAGATAAGCCCTACCTGTCCTCTATACTATAGTCTTATTATTATATAGTCTTATTAGGAATTCAACTGTGCTAATATTTTTATTGAGATTTTAAAGTTCCTAAAGTTATTCAAGTTACAAACTTAGGTAGGTTTTAGGTTGGCCCTATCTCTATTTTTCCTGTAATCCCTACTATTCCTCGTGTACAATTCTGTTAACACAGGCATTTCTTCAGCAATCCACCAGCTTCCTCATCAATACAATCTGGATACACATCTAAATTTGTTCCCTCTCACAACTCCACTAAAAACTAGAGAAATTTTTCAAGGCATCACCTGAGTCCTTATTGGACAAAGGTGTGATAATTTGAATGTGAAAAAAGAGTAATTATCACAATTAATTGGGACCCATTATGTTTTTAAAAATCTGGGAATTTATAATGATATCCCCCATAACATTTATCTGTCCCCACTTCAGGGAGCTAATAAATCAACCAAATGTGGGAATTAAAAGCAAAAATTTTAGCATCTCTTATTAAACTAACTAAATAGCTCCACTGATAAAGA
This sequence comes from Tragelaphus eurycerus, assembly GCA_935064755.1. Classification (NCBI taxonomy): domain Eukaryota; kingdom Metazoa; phylum Chordata; class Mammalia; order Artiodactyla; family Bovidae; genus Tragelaphus; species Tragelaphus eurycerus. The sequence continues at coordinate 24,866,994 of CAKXYN010000018.1, read as the reverse complement.
AAACCTATATTTCACATAAGAATGCAAGTTAATAAATGGATATGGGAAAAGAATTAGAAAATCATCATTTTGCAATTCCCAATAAAATTACAAATTCAGCTACAAAACTGGTAAATGAATGGTTGATGGGGCCTAGACTTTATAGGGTTAAAGTAAGACAAAGTAGATTCGTTATACAAAGCAATGAAGTATTAATAGACTGGGAACAAGAAAGGAAACGTACCATGACAATGAAGGGATCACACTGGCATCTCCCTCATCCACCATGTCTGCTTTATCGTCACGAAGAAGATTTTAGCATCAGCAATGGTTGGGTAAAAATACTGTATTTCTCTCATTGTAACATGAAGTATACACATCACCTATGTTGTAATCTATGACAAGGCATTCTCCTGGAACAGAAAGTCTAACCTCTTCAGCAAGTCATTGTCACGGGAAAAAAAAAAAGGAACTATTCTAGATTGAAAGACAAGGAACATTGGACTAGATGCTATGCCCAGTCACAAAAAAGATCCTACTTTGTGTAAAACAGGTTGTAAAAGACATTTTTAGGATAACTGGAGACATCTGAATAAATTGAGTTACAGACGACATTAAGAAATTACTGTTTAGTGTGGAATGACATGATACCTGTAATCTACTTTAGAAACTTTCCCATTTTATTGTCTTCCTCTATTTCTTTGCATTGATCACAGAGGAAGGCTTTCTTATTTCTCCTTGCTATTCTTTGGAACTCTGCATTCAAGTAGGTATATCTTTCCTTTTCTCCTCTGCTTTTCACTTCTCTTCTTTTCATAGCTATTTGAAAGGCCTCCTCAGACAGCCATTTCACTTTTCTGAATTTCTTTTCCTTGGGGATGGTCTTGATTCCTGTCTCCTGTACAATGTCACAAACCTCCATCCATAGTTCATCAGACATTCTGTCTATCAGATCTGTATAGTCATAAGGGATTTGATTTAGTTCATACCTGAATGGTCTAGTGGTTTTCCCTACTTTCTTCAATTTCAGTCTGAATTTGGCAACAACGAGTTCATGGTCTGAGCCACAGTCAGCTCCCAGTCTTGTTTTGGCTGACTGTATAGAGCTTCTCCATCTTTGGCTGCAAAGAATATAATAAATCTGATTCGGTGTTGACCATCTGGTGATGTCCACGTGTTGAGTCTTCTCTTGTGTTGTTGGAAGAGGGTGTTTGCTATGACCAGTGCATTCTCTTGGCAAAACTCTATTAGCCTTTGCTCTGCTTCATTCTGTACTCCAAGGCCAAATTTGCCTGTTACTCATTTCTTGACTTCCTACTTTTGCATTCCAGTCCCCTATAAAGAAAAGGACATCTTTTGGGGTGTTAGTTCTAGAAGGTCTTGTAGGCCTTCACAAAACTGTTCAACTTCAGCTTCTTCAACATTACTGGTTGGGGCACAGACTTGGATTATAGCAATATTGAATGGTTTGCCTTGGAAACGAACAGAGATCATTCTGTCATTTTTGAGATTGCATCCAAGTACTGCATTTCAGACTCTTTTGTTGACTATGATGGCTATTCCATTTCTTCTAAGGGATTCCCGCCTGCAGTAGTAGATATAATGGTCATCTGAGTTAAATTCACCCATTCCAGTCCATTTTAGTTCGCTGATTCCCAGAATGTCAATGTTCACTCTTGCCATCTCCTGTTTGACCACTTCCAATTTGCTTTGATTTATGGACCTAACATTCCGGATTGCTATGCAATATTGCTCTTTACAGCATCTAACCTTGCTTCTATCACCAGTCCTATCCACAAGTGGGTGTTGTTTTAGCTTTGGCTCCATCCCTTCATTCTTTCTGTAGTTATTTCTCCATGGATCTCCAATAGCATATTGGAGTGGCACCAGTGGCACCTACTGACCTGGGGAGTTCATCTATCAGTGTCCTATCTTTTTGCCTTTTCAGAGTGTTCATGGGGTTCTCAAGGCAAGAATACTGAAGTGGTTTGCCATTCCCTTCTCCAGTGGTCCATATTCTGTCAGCCTTTTCTTCAGCGGTCAATGCAAAGAAGTAGAGGAAAACAATAGAAAGAGATCTCTTCATGAAAATTAAAGATACCAAGGGAACATTTCATGCAAAGATGGGCTCAATAAAGGACAGAAATGGCAGGGACCTAACGGAAGCAGAAGATATTAAGAAGAGGTGGCAAGAATATACAAAAGAACTGTACAAAAAAGAACTTCACGATCCAGATAATCACGATGATTGTGATCACTCACCTAGAGCCAGACATCCTGGAATGCGAAGTCAAGTGGGCCTTAGGAAGCATCACTACAAACAAAGCTAGCAGAGGTGATGGAATTTCAGTTGAGCTATTTCAAATCCTGAAAGATGATGCTGTGAAAGTGCTGCACTCTATATGCCAGAAAATTTGGAAAACTCAACAGTGGCCACAGGACTGGAAAAGGTCAGTTTTCATTCTAATCTCAAAGAAAGGCAATGTCAAAGAATGTTCAAACTACCGCACAATTGCACTCATCTCACACGCTAGTAATGTTTAAAATTCTCCAAGCCAGGCTTCAGCAATACGTGAACCATGAACTTCCAGATGTTCAAGCTGCTTTTAGAAAAGGCAGAGGAACCACCAGAGATCAAATTGCCAACATCCGCTGGATCATGGAAAAGGCAAGAGAGTTCCGGAAAAACATCTATTTATGCTTTCTTGACTATGCCAAAGCCTTTGACTGTGTGGATCACCATAAACTGTGGAAAATTCTGAAAGAGATGGGCATACCAGACCACCTGACCTGCCTCTTGAGAAACCTGTACGCAGGTCAGGAAGCAACAGTTAGAACTGGACATGGAACAACAGACTGGTTCCAAATAGGAAAAGGAGTATGTCAAGGCTGTATATTGTCACCCTGCCTATTTAACTTCTATGCAGAGTACATCATGAGAAACGCTGGGCTGGAGGAAGCACATGCTGGAATCAAGATTGCCGGGAGAAATATCAATAACCTCAGATATGCAGATGATACCACCCTTATGGCAGAAAGTGAAGAGGAACTCAAAGGCCTCTTGATAAAAGTGAAAGAGGAGAGTGAAAAAGTTGGCTTAAAGCTCAACATTCAGAAAACTAAGATCAAAGCATCTGGTCCAATCACTTCATGGCAAATAGATGGGGAAACAGTGGCAGACCTTATTTCTGGGGGCTCCAAAATCACTGCAGATGGTGACTGCAGCCATGAAATTAAAAGACGCTTACTCCTTGGAAGAAAAGTTATGACCAACCTAGACAGCATATTGGAGAAGGCAATGGCAACCCACTCCAGTACTCTTGCCTGGAAAATCCCATGGATGGAGGAGCCTGGTGGGCTGCAGTCCATGGGGTCGCTAGGAGTCAGACACGACTAAGTGACTTCGCTTTCACTTTTCACTTTCATGCAATGGAGAAGGAAATGGCAACCCACTCCAGTGTTCTTGCCTGGAGAATCCCATGGACAGGGGAGCCTGGTGGGCTCCGATCTCTGGGGTCACACAGAGTCGAACATGACTGAAGCGACTTAGCAGCAGCAGCAGTAGCAGCAGACAGCATATTAAAAAGCAGAAACATTACTTTGCCAACAAAGATCCGTCTAGTCAAGGCTATGGTTTTTCCAGTGGTCATGTATGGATATGAGAGTTGGACTATTAGGAAAGCTGAGCACCGAAGAATTGATGCTTTAAAACTGTGGCCTTGGAACAGAGTCCTGAGAGTCCCTTGGACTGCAAGGGGATCCAACCAGTCCATCCTAAAGGAGATCAGTCCTAGGTGTTCACTGGAAGGACTGATGTTGAAGCTGAAACTCCAATACTTTGGGCACCTGATGCGAAGAGCTGACTCTTTTGAAAAGACCCTGTTGCTGGGAAAGATTGAGGGCAGGAGGAGAAGGGGATGACAGAGGATGAGAATGTCGGATGGCATCACTGACTCCATGGACTTGGGTTTGTGTGGACTCCGGGAGTTGGTAATGGACAGGGAGGCCTGGCGTGCTGCGATTCATGGGGATGCAAAGAGTCAGACATGACTAAGTGACTGAACTGAACTGAACTTTAGAAACTCTAGGTTTTTTAATTTAAAAAAAAAAAAAAAAAAAAATTTATCCGTAAGAATATGGATAACAGAAAAGAAAATAGGACAACAAAACTCGGGGAGCTGTAAAATAGCTGGATGAATGGTAACAGAGTAGACCAAGGCAAAATCTACGGAAATAGTAAGAAAAATCAAAGAGTTCATCAATTTACATCACATAATAGACAAAAGGCTCAAGGATTTGTACCAGTTAATCTTGGAAGTGGAGATAAAAAGTAGGAGAAATTATTAAGAAGAAGTTATATCAGAGGTCCCCTCCCCAATGCTGCCATTAGTGAACTGTTCTCTACAAAGACATACAAATGACAAGAGGTTCATTCACTGAGAAAGAAAACAGAAAATGACTAGATGGCATTTACCTAAAAGGAGGTAAGCACAGGATTAAATTAACATATACATAACTGAATGCTGGGTTCCCCCAGAATTAACTCCCAGCCAATCCTTTACCTCTACACAGGAGAACAGTGAGTCTTCTTTGGGGAATCTTAGCTGAAAAGACTCCAAAGATCCTAACTCGAATTGTTCCTCAACAAATGATCCACACTTTGGTGAAGCTCACCGTCAACAAAGTCCTATGTTCTTATAGCAAATGCAACCATGAGCAGATAACCAAGATAGCCAAGGAAAGCCCCTAATAAAATGGTTCTCAACACTGCTTGAACAGAGAAATCATTTATTAGTAGAAAGCTTTTAAAAATATTGATGCCTGGGCCCCAACTCCATTCAACTGTTCTGGGGTGGTACCTAAGCACTGGGATTTTTAAAAACTTTCTGTATTATCATACTGTGCAGTCAAGATTAAGAAACATAAATCTGATACTGCATGCACGAAAAAAGAACAGGTTTATGTATATAAACATTCAGTAAACAAAAAGAAACTCTTCGAAATTAAATATGCGCTAGCACAACTGGAATATTCAATAGAAGGTTTGGAAGACTAACTGGTAAAATCTCCCAAATTGCAGAGCAAAGAAAACACACACACACACACATACACAAAAGAGAATCATAAGACCAGTTCAAAAATTTCAAAAACAGAACACAAAGAAATTGGAGAGGAGGAATATTAAAGATTGGTAACAAGAAAGACTCCAACAGCAACTCTGGAAACAAGAAAACACTGCCATTAAAATTCTTAAGAATAATCACTGCTACTGATAAGTTGCTTCAGTCGTATCCGACTCTGTGTGACCCCATAGACGGTAGCCCACCAGGCTCCCCATCCCTGGGATTCTCCAGGCAAGAACACTGGAGTGGGTTGCCATTTCCTTCTCCAAAGCATGAAAGTGAAAAGTGAAAGTGAAGTCGCTCAGTTGTATCCAACTCCTACCGACCCCAGGGACTGCAGCCTACCAGGCCCTCCATCCATGGGATTTTCCAGGCAAGAGTACTGGAGTGGGTTGCCATTGCCTTTTCCGAGAATAATCACTACCAACCTAAAAATTCCACACTTAACCAAACTAAAAATGTGAGGATAGAATAAAGACATTTTTCATTTCTTCAGACTCACTCATGGCCTTGCTCAAAAGAGTCTGTAAACTTACTGGGTAGCTAACACCAGACTACAATGCCAGACTCCATATATATTCAGCTTATCTTCTCCAGGGAGATTTAAACCAAAAAATATGAGCTTTCCTTTTTTTTTGCTCTTCACCCAGTTTTAGTGTTTACCTTTCACATTCACTGTTTTATTAGATTAATAAAATATTTGAGGGAAAATACTTGCATCAGAATACCTGAGACATATATTCAAATACTGGATTAAACATACACTGAAATATTGGAATTAAAAGAAAAGTCAAGAGAAATAAGAAACTAAATGTATAATTTAAAAATAAAACCCATTTCAATACAAAAAATCATCCTCCATAAAAAAAGAATGTTATAATCATGCAAGGTTGCAATTCAAATTAAAAACTTTGGCAAAATATCATTTTGTATTGCAGTACTGTTTACTAACCTCTGATTCATCACCCTTCTCTCTGTAAGCAGTAGCAATACTGGTCTGAACAGCCTTAATCCATGCCTGGCGCAGCTTTTCAGAATCTGCCTGAAGCATACAACTTCTAAAAGGCAAAAACATTGTTTTCTCAGACACTAAATTAACCCAAAAAATAAGGTTTATTTTTATCAACTTTGCTATATAATAATTTTCTAATAAAAAATATTGTGTTGAAAGGTTTTATTTCACTATCTTTAGGTAGTATGTTTGTAAGGAAATCAAGAAGTCAATGAAATAAATTATCTACTGAAAACAAATCACCTATTCTGTGTATAAAAAAAAAACTTTAAATTTGCCACATAAAATAACATTAATATTTTTCATTGGGTAGACATATGAAATAATAAATTATCAAAGAAATTTATCTGATATATGACTTCAGCTCATTACCACAACAGTTAAAATGTTTCCATATAGCTACAGTAACCATCAGAATTTAAGGACTATGATACTGCGTAAAAGTTACATAAATATCTGACTTGTTGTAATGATTAATATGTGTGTAATCATTCATAATTCAAATTTAATTTGAGAACACTTTTTTCCTCTTTAGCTCTTACAGTCACAACTGTAACCAATCTTTCTGTATTCTGGAAAGTTCTTTAAGACAAGCTATAGAAACACAAAAACAACTCTCAAATTCTTTAGAACTGCTCACTTTGTTGGAGAGACCACCTCAAAGCAGAATCGCCGTTCTATGTCCTCACAGTGTTTCACTGTGCAGAGCCTGAGGTCCTCTACCACCACAGTGGGATTATCCTACAACAAGGAAACAAATTCCCGTATTTATCAACCTAGGCTTTAAACGTCACTATGAATGTGACATTTAAATGTCACATGTCAATGTCAATGTTACCTATGAAAACATACTAAAAACAGTACTTGGAATAAATGGTCTAATTTTAAAGGTTTATATTTATCTTATTTTAGATCAGAAATAGGAGTTATCAATATAGATATAACTAATTCCGTATAAAGGTAATTATGTCCTGTTAATTTTATCTGCCTCATAAAATTCCTATATAAGAATTCAATGAAATAGTTCATATAAACTTAGTCCAACACTTCATAATTAATTAGTAGGTGCTCAATAAATGTTAGCTGCCTGTTAATTTTCTTCCATTTTCTTTCAAATCGATTTTTCTCCTGATCCCCTCACATATAATAAAAGCCACTCTCCTCCAAAAAAGAAGCCTTTCATCAGTCTAGTTTTAATAACTGAAAGAAAAATAAAAAGCTTATACATGCTTCTTAAAATATCTAAGAAAATGAGAATTTTTAAAATCATTTTTTAGTACTTAATAAAAATAGAAACTCAAAACCAAGCTTATCTGGGTAGAAAAAACATGAACTGAATAGTTAAAAGAATTTGTATTGAATAAACCTGCTACCACAGACCCTAGCAATTAAAATTTCACATTGTGTCATCTCAAGAGCAAAGTAGGTGGGTATTTGAAATTTACAGTTGAACATATTATTCATAAAGGTTAAATAAGGTAAAAATCAGATCATCAATTAACTAATAGTTCTTTTCTCTAATTATCTTTAACATTATCAAGTCACATATAATCTCATCATACCTTTCCATTAAATGAAAATACCTCACTCAAAATCAGGCTCAAGAAAACAAAAACATAAAAACAATATTAACAAATTTAGAAGTTTGTATTTAAATTAATTCAAGCTTATATTTTAATGTAATTGTTAACCCTTCTCTCTATTACTACTTTTGGCCCTAAGGTGATATTTCTTAAACACAACCTTTCCTTTAGCACCAAACAGTATTAGGGAATTCCTGTCTCACAAATGAACAAAGAAACATGTGAAGAAATAAAAGTAGTAATCCTGAAATACAGAACAATCCATCTCAAAGATAGGAATTAAGAATTCAGGGAACAATATTGATACTTTCCACTCCTGAGTCCTTTTATACATATCCAAACATAAAACTAACAAATGATAATTTTGCACACATACATATTTATGAACTTGCTATACCAAGAGGAACAAATAAAAGCTGAAGTGGAGGATTCAATGGGTTTTCACTTAATTACTTAACAAAATACCTACCTTAAACTTTTTCTGGTAAACCAACTGATTATTCTGTATTGAAAACCAGCGTCTAATAAATATAAAACAGATTACATTTTCACAAACATAATTTATTTCAGTTGTTGTTAGAAACAAAATATGAGAAAGTACTAGAAAATCAGTTTATAGTAATTCAGTTTTTAGAAGAGCATTGTTTTGTTTTGCTTTATATAAACTGATGTCAATGAGATAATTACTGAAATTAAAATTTTCAGGCAATTTTAAAACCACAGAATAAGAAAATAAAACTACCATATTTTTATTCATTTTTATGTCAGAAATTTATACCCTAACAAAAGTTGTTATACTTTGTGCCATTACCAATAATAATTTTTTAAAAAATAAAAATTTAGCTTTTTGAGCTTCCCCAAAAATAACTAAAGCTTTCCCGCAAAATAATTTGCTTGTGTTATAAAGTAGAAATAAATTTATATTATAAATAAGACTATTTATTTGTATACAATAAAAGACTGAAACAAATGGTGCTTTGTTTTCAACCTTTCTGCACCCCATTCAACAAGCATTTGATCTGTAAAGCAAAACAGAAAATTATATCCTTTTAGAAATGGTATCAAATAGGAGATTGTCGCCAATTCACTTGGCCTTACTTTCATATAAAATACTTCTTAGCAGAAAAATCAAAGTTATTACTAAAAATGCGTCACCCAATTATTTATACTGTTCTGCTCATTACTGTAAATTAATTGGCATTTTACTTGCAATCTTCTTTAGAAGAAAAAACTAACCTGTGTATGGCATATTTACTAATTCTAATTTATTAAAACAATAAAAGACCTGAAGACTTAAAAAAAAAAAAAAACCACAGCCAAAAGCCATTCATAAAAGGAAGCAAAAATTCTCATCAAGCATGAAAGGTAAAACAATATTTGAGTCATTATTTTAAAATTAGTTACATGTGAGATGATTTCTATTGTAAACATTAGTTATTAATCTATTAGCAGATAGAGATTCTACCTTTTCATTGATACTAATACAAAGCACTAAAAATTGTATTTAGACATGTTTAGAACTTCTATTTCAAAAAATTTAATTCTCCAAGGCTGAGAAAATGATTAGATGCTTTTCTATTTTTAAGCTAGACAGATTGTTAGGTTTTCTTGCTATTTAAAAAGGCATTCACTTTTACCATTAAAATACAGATCTGTTAAACAAGCATCTAGATAAAAACCAAGTAGGTTGCCTCTAAACGCAAATCATCAAGAGATGGGCTAGAAAAGGAAGAACTTCTGGGTCTCTTTGTTCTGGGACACATGGTTGGTTAGAAATGTTAAAGGAAATACCTCCAAACAAACAAAATGGTGCAGCCCTGCCACATGGGATGACATGCAATGGAAACAATCTCTGATATTGATTAAAGTATTAATTAAAAAATCATTTGAAGTAAACTATATTAATAAAAATTCTTAAGTTTTATATATAGTAATACTATATAATTTGATGAAAAACTACAAAGAATTTCATTGAACAATGGAAAAGCATCCAGGTAAACTTTTCATGCTTCTGAGGTCATCAGAAAGTAAATTTCTTTTGACCTGCTGAATCTTAGAATAATAGCCTCTAAACATAAAAACAAAATATTAGATAAAAACTTATGGTTTTTATGTTAGATTCTGTTTGATTATTAACTTTATAGATCATTTATATTTCTGAAACTTAGTTCCCCTGCCATTTATCTGCTTATGAGGAACTTTCTCACATCATCAATTTTTGTTTATATTATAAATTCAAAACACTATGAATTCATCTTAATTTGATATTTCCTAAGTGAAAAAAATAACAACTATCCTGGGTAGAAAAAAATTTTAATTGCCAAACTCAGTATGTCTTATGGTACTATCTCCCCTCCTCTACCATTAAAAAAAAAAAAAAAAAAAGAGCTAACTATACTCATTTATATTGATCAAGACTTTAATCAGGTAAGCAAAATAAAATATAATCTTTGCTCCTATAGAATAACTCTAGTTATTATTAAGACCTCCAATAAAAGGAAAAATATTCACAATCTACAGCATATGGAAAAATATTTAATATTTCAAGCTCACACCACCTGCAATTTGAAGATACTTTAAAAGGTAATTAAATAATAAAAAAGACATATGTTGGAAAGCATTATGCTGACAACTATATTATATTTTACAAGATTCATAAACTGACCAAAAAGCCAAAATATAAGTATTCAAAAGTAAAATTTTTTTGGTTTTAAGAAAACTAAGATACCAATTTATATCTATCTCAAATTGAGACAATTCAATAAAAATTTTAGACCAAAATTATACATTCATAAACAAATATTAGTTTTTAAATATCAATGAGAGCTTCTATATGACAAAATTGGGGAGGGAATACATTAAAAAATAAATCAAGTATCTTTTATAATTTTTGAACACTAGTCCCAGGACTTAATTAAAATCAAGAACATGGGTAAAAGCAAAACTTTTAAATCTTTATCACTATTTATCTCTAAAAGTAGAAGCTTTATCACTAAAATCATACAAATGATGGGTTCATGTGCAGATTCATACAGGTGCCAAATAGTGAACATTTAATAAAATTAAAAGCTTGAATATATATATGTTCCTTTATTTAAAATTCAATTTAGTTTTCACAAGGAAAAAGACCAAAGTGGTAAAGCAAACAAAAAAGCTAGGAATTGGCAATGTTTCCTTTAAACATAATTAATAAGGTGAATACCAAAGAGACTAATACCTAATTATTATTTCAAAAATTTAGAAGCATTTACTAGCTTATTTCCCCTAAAATATACATACCTACGTGTATGTGTGTGTACACATATATACATACGTGTAGTACTTGTATCACTGAAGCTATGTCTTCTTTGGACAACTATTTACACATCAAATGTTCCTTTCCAGATTAAAACAAATTGAGGATATAAGCAATGAAAAGGTATAATTCTGTTCCTCAAATAAGATATTTACATTTTCTTCTCAGTTTAAAACATAAAGAGACTTTATATCCATTGCAAGTAATCCAACTGAAATGCAGGTTAATTACGAGCTTTCTCGTGCCAAAGAGGAAGTTGGAGTAAGGCAGGGGTGAGGGGAAGGAAGCCATTTGGTACCTGATATGATCGGGCTTTTTCCTGTCATGTGAAAAAATGGGGCAGGATTAAAACATAAGGGAAAGGTGGTAAAAGAATGAAAACGCAAATGTGCAAAATAAGCAAAGGACTAGCATGATATGAAAATAAAGCAAGAATTAAAGGAACCAGCTTAAGCTCATAACCTAACAAAAGAATCAAAAATATCTGTTGCATTTTGCTGATATTATATATATATGCATTTATACAACTAATTCCAACTCTTAGGAATCTGAAAGGCTAATATTTTATATTTAAAATATTCTTCAAAGCATTATGGCAGAGAAAATTCTGTACAGTCTACTATTCTTGAGAATATTCACACTCTACTATTATTGGGAGTTATCTACCTCTATGGTTTTAGCTCTAAAATACAAATAATATCTTTCTTCATCTTAAAAAATTAAAGGAAACAATCACTACAGCTATGTCTACATAAACCTGAAACAAATCAGAACATTTCAACATGAAAAGCTCCTCCCACCGGCTCACCCTCTTTTCATCAAATGATAGCAGACACTCTAAGGCCACACATAAGTAAAGTTTATCTTTAATCTAAGTATATACTTCTTATTTGTATCTGTACTAGAAACAGAATACTTTAAGATACTGTATAATGAATGCATTTCATGCTTTTAGCTACATTTTCCAGTTTAACAAAGCTGAGCATAGTGTTAATTATTCCACTTCCTTATTAGTTTTAACAGTTCATTACTAAATACTGCTAATATTTAATTATTTTTATTGTTCCTTCATACTTTCTAAATGTATCATGTAAAGCAAAAGAGAAATATAGGTATTAATAATCCATCTAGCTCTGACTTGAGCTTGAAATGAAGTTGCCACACTGAGAAGATGGTCTGGAAAGACTATCTTATAGATATCACATCTTCAAAAAATACATATTACAGACATTAAAAAATCTTAAGAGACACTACAAATTAGAAATCTGAAACCAACCAGAAACAAGCTCAACAATTCACATAAGACATAAAACGTTTCACATCTTACACCATTTCATTCATACCACATAAAAATACCATCTTTTTGGTTAAATTTCAGATTATAGAATGATGTTTTCAAAATATACTTAGATTTTATGAAATACAGCATCAGGTTTTAAAACTAACTGGAAATTCCTAGTCAAATTCACATTTCTCTCAGGAAGATCTTTTTTAAAAGTTGACTCTGAAATATGTGTGCTTCTATTCCATAAAGCTGCAAATTTGTCATATGACTGAAACCTCTCAGAGTGACTACAAGAAAGTATGTTTCCTAAAACTAATCCACAAACAATCTTTAAAAAACAAAAAAGTGGGCAGAAAAAAATCTGTATGCTTGAACAGTTGAATTCCTGAATTTTTATAGTTAAGGCATAAATATCACATAGTCTTTTATTCAGAGGCTAATATATTAAATTAATCTGGACAGAGAACTACCTACACAAGTAGGAAAGAGTCTGAGATCATATATAGGTAAAAGGAAAATATCTGCAAATATTTCCTGAGACTAGATTTTTGGTAACCTCATATAAAAAAAAATCTAGATTCATTCCAAATTTTTAAAACTGAAAAGCAGAAGAGAATTCTAAATAACATTTAAGAGACTTCTCTTTCTTCTCTCTTTTATAGTTATTGACCTATAACCTATAAAATACTTAAGACTTTTGTTAAAAGGTTTTTGACTTCTGTCTTTGAAAAGAGTTTTATATGTATATATGCTATATTATTTACTATTCTGCTTTTAATTAGTATTTTCATCAAAATAGTCTTTTAAAGGTATATGAAAATGAATAATTTGCTATCTATAATTTATTCCTAATAATGCAAATGCATTAGGAAAGTTTTTAAAAATGGTTTTTAAACTATTTTTGTTGTTGTTTTTACCAAAGCTGTATCTTATCAAAATAGATTGTTTGGAATTTTCATAGCAAGTTTCCTAAAACGCCAGGTTCTGAGCCTCAATTTTGTCACAAACCATATATGTGACCTTGAATAAGCAAACATGTTCTTGCACTTCCATTTTCTTTACTAAATATCAGGGTGTTAACTACAATCTAGTATTTTAATCAATAACTGCTATCCTACCATATAGAAATGGCATCTCCTTTAAAACATAGCCTCATTTTCAAAGTTACTGTCATTCTTACTTGGCAAATGGTAGGTGACATAACTACAATTGAGAATTTACTAGCTATTCTCTACTTGATTTTAGTTATGGTTTAATGTCTATGCCAATTAATAAAATTCATGAAACATATAAGAACAAAAAGATACATGTTTGAATCAATTAATTTTCTTCTGTTGTCCTTAATGGGAATGTAATTTTCCATGAAATTTGTGGGAAAATGTGCTTCATTTTGAAGTCTGCGAGCATTTCTGATTAAGAGTACTCCATGGAAGTTCATTTAATTTCTTCTTAACATAATGGTATGGTTTTTATGGATTTATTGTATTTTCACTGTGTTAAATTTTAAGAAGGTTGTTTTGAAATCTGAAAGTTAAAATTCAATTTTAACATTACCTCATGAAACTGTACCGGTTGAAAACTCTTCATTAAAAAAATTTGACAATCACACTATTTCTTATATTAATTTCCTACTGTGGCTAGGGAAATTTGCCAGGAAAGGCTTAAAAGATTATTGGATTAATTTTTACAGTTTAGAAAACAAAATTTCAATTTTACATTTTTACTTTATAATCGTTAAAACCTTCCTTCTTAATCGGGCCATCTGAGTAAATCCTCCTATATTCATGCATTACTTTTAAAGTCCTACATCACTCAAAGAAACTTAATATCAAATATAATCACCATTCTTTCCCATTTATATTCATTCTCAGGTAAAGAAAAATTACTTCAAATACAACACACCATGTCCCATTTAAACATCTGACAATATCAAATGATAAGGAGATACTCAATTAACATTGACACTAAATTGATACAAATAACATTGATACAGTGATACTAAAATGACATTTGAAAATATCAGTAAATATTTTTTGTATATAACTCATCACCAAGAACTCAAAATAAGTGCACTGAGAATCCATTTCAATATTTTGAATATTCAAGCATAATGGTTTCCAGTTAAATTAACAAAAATGTATACCAAATTAAACTTACCAAGAAAATTCTATTTATTTTGCTAATGTCCACTTTTTTAAAAAGAGAACAATCTTCTCTATCATTAAGTGAATTCATATCCTGTTCAAGTAGCAAATAAAATATACACATTCAACCAATAATATAATAGTAATTAAATCAATCAACCAGAATCTGATACTGTTCTCAAGTATTACAAAATATTTTTTTTTTTCCCACTAAGGAGTTATCCTTGAATAAAAGACTAATCACTGCTATTCAGAAAGATGATCCCGAGACAATCACTCTTTCCTTTTGCCTTCATGTCTGAAATGATTTCACTTTATTAATACATAAGAAATATAATAAAATATTTTACACATTCATTTAAAAGATATTTACTTGATCAACATTTTTAAAAATCAGTTTAGAAAAAAACATTTTTCAGTAGGCATCAAGTTAACAAAAAAGGAGCACCAGCTGCCACATACACTTCACATATAAAGTTCATCCCATATTCTAAAAAGCCTGGTTAAAGTTATTGTAAAGATCTAAAAACCAGGATCACCTCACTTAAAGATTCACAAGCCAAAATTAAGTAAATACGTACATATACACACATATAAAGGAGGAACTCAAAAAAGGAAAAACAGCCCACTTGTCCTATTCATCCATTATACTCAATATATAACCTGCAATCAGATCTATTTCATAACAAATATCGGAGGAAGCTCACATTTAAAAACTTATTCATTGTAGTAACCTAGTCATTACAAACCAAACACTATAAAAATTCTCCTTGCTTCCCAATTTAAACTTTGCTTAAATTTTAGAATTTAGATTTGCTAGTGTTATTTTTCACTTGCTTCTTAAGGCCTTATTCCTAGAGGGGCAACTTATCTCCAATACACATAGTTCAGAAAAGTTACTAGGGTCTGTGAATTTAGAGAATTATGAAGGAGAGAGTCACTAAACCATAGAGAAAGTCAGAAAACTGAGGATATGGAAAGAGCAAGACTGGTGTTTGAAATATATTACCTGTTCCAAGTTTTGAAGGCATTGCTGGCACGTTTGAACAGATAACCTTCCATAACAATGCCATTTGCAGCATCTACGTTATATTCTAGCTTAGAATCATCATTGGAGAAATCCTAAACAAAATAACACATTAAAAAGTTTGTATGGTTTTTACTGATTTCCCTAGACAAATCTATCCTAGAGAAACAGCTCAAACAGTAGAAAAGCATTGTATTAGGATCAACAACATTCATAAGTGGAGACCTAAATGTTCAATAATAGAAGAATGCTTCAACATATTAACATATTGTAATTCAGTGGACTATTATGCAATAACACAAACAACTATACAGAATACACATTAAAAGAGAAAAGCAAACATAAAAATTTTATAAATTATATAACCTGGATAAATAAATTGTACCCACTATGATTAAAAGAACAAAATAATATGTATAAAAATAGACAAAGGGAACAATGTGATATTCTATGGGTGTTTTTTTAAATGTTTTCATTTAATCCCAATATTGATGTGTCTGCTAAAATTTTTTTAAAGGAATATATGTATTTCTACTTGGGATTAGTTAAATCTACCACTATTTTCTAAATATATTACTATTATGGTAGTTTTATATTGTTATACTATTTTTGGTAGAAACAATAACTCCACTATTTGGGGGTTCAAAAAAAGAAATACAAAAAAAGTTTATTTTTGCAAAGAAGAAGTACCACAGTGTGAAGTAGGCATTCCGAGCTCACTTTTTTATAAGGATTATAAAATCACTCATAGTCATCTTCAATCATCTAACCATTCTAGTTTTCACTTGAATGCAATTCAAACTTTCAGTTTTCCTCCAAGAAGCCACTAAGTTTAAAATCAGAAATTCAATATTTAAAATATATCCTGGTGAATTTTCAAAGTAATTTCAGCAAAACTGAAAAATCATTGTGATCTCCAAATTGAAAACTCTAAAAGTCAGTCTTGAAACTTCAAAATTACTTCTGGGCCAATAAGCAAAATTAGAATGCTTTACTATTAGAGAGGAAAAGACTCTGATGCTGGGAGGGATTGGGGGCAAGAGGAGAAGGGGACGACAGAGGATGAGATGGCTGGATGGCATCACTGACTCGATGGACGTGAGTCTCAGTGAACTCCGGGAGTTTGTGATGGACAGGGAGGCCTGGCAGGCTGCGATTCATGGGGTTGCAAAGAGTCAGACACGACTGAGAGACTGAACTAAACTGAACTGAGACTTTCCATCTTGAGAAAGATTTTGGTAGAGACTGGATGACCATCTGCCAAGAATGTTGGAACGCAGGGGTTCTGCACTGGAGGAGAAGCAGAATGATAATCACCTAAGAGCTTTCTAAATCTGAGAGTCCATGATGATGGGAAAAGGAGGTAGGCACACTTCAGAATTACACGCAAACACTGCTGATATATCTCAAAACTTAATCGTGAAGGACATGATCAACCAAAATAATCAAATGAAATAATCTGTAAATGAACTGCTGCATTTCTTCCTGCTTTTACTTTGGGGGGGAAATCAGGGAAATTTTAATTCCTTAATTTAAAATTTATTTGGAGCTATAATTTAATTATGCTGACAAAATTAAGTCAGCAATAGATATAATCGAGTTTGGCAACATTCCAAAGATGGCTTTGTAATATCAGGAGCTTGTCTTATCAGGAGAACTTGAAGCTTTGGTGTGGAGCCCAAAGAATACAAGTCAAGACAATGAAGGGACACAAATGAAATTTTCCCTTTTGAAATTGCAAGCAAGACAAGAAGGACCACTATAAGCACTTTAATTCAGGATTATTTTGAAAGTCCTAGCCAGCAAGATAAACCAAAAGGAAAGGATTATTTGCAGACGATGTGACTGTACACATCCAAAAGAATTCAAAGGTATATTAGAAGTAGTAGTAGTAAAGAGAGCTTAAAAAGACTATTACTGGTAAAAAATCAATACACAAATATCAAATTTTTTTCTAATATACAACCAAAGTAAACAGTGAGAAAATATATTTTTAAAGGATAACATTTCCAATAACATTTCCAATACAAGTATCTAGAAATACACCTACCAAAAGATAAAGAAAATGATGAAATTTTGTGAAGGATATTTTAAAAAATGAATGAACAGAGAAATATTCAAGGCTCATGAACTGGAAGACATTTAAAATAAAGATATTAATTCTTCCCCAAATTCATACACAGATCCAGTGCAAAGCTATTTTTATGAAACCTGAAAAGCTACTATATTATATGAAAATACAGAACTTTAGCAATTTACTTTTGAAGAAGCGAAGGCAGGAGGCTTTGCTTTGTCAGATTATCAAGATATGCTATAAAGCTAAAATAAGATAGCATGGTATTGGTATAATTAAGACAAAAAGACCAATGAAACAGAATAGAGATTCTGAAACAGACCTCACATGTATGGAAATGTCCTATATAAAAGAGTGTACAACACTAAGTAGTTGGGGAAAAACAAACTTTTGAATAACCGAATCTAGATCATTTCCCTGGAGAAGGCAATGACACCCCACTCCAGTACTCTTGCCTGGAAAATCCCATGGATGGAGGAGCCTGGTGGGCCACAGTCCGTGGGGTCGCTAAGAGTCGGACAAGACTCAGCAACTTCACTTTCACTTTTCACTTTCATGCATTGGAGAAGGAAATGGCAACCCACTCCAGTGTTCTTGCCTGGAGAATCCCAGAGACGCGGGAGCCTGGTGGGCTGCCGTCTATGGGGTCGCACAGAGTCGGACACGACTGAAGCGACTTAGCAGCAGCAAATCATTTAGCCACCAATGTGAAAATAAAAGGAAACTGGATCTCTACCTCAAACTACACACACACACACACACACACACACAATCACAGACTGATTAAAGGCCTAGATATAAAAAGCAAAGCTTCCCAGGTGGTGCTAGTGAGAAGAAGAATCCTCCTGCCAAAGATGCAGACTCAAACCCTGGATTGTGAAGAGAGCATGAAAACCCACTGCAGTATTCTTGCCTGGAGATTCCCATGGACAGAAGCCTGGCAGGTTACAGTCCATAGAGTCTCAAAGAGTCAGACACAACTGAAGCGACCTAGCATGCATGCACAAACACAAGATTTTACAGGAGATACATTGTTGTGATCTTGGGTTGGGAAGGACACAAAAGGCATCTAACAGAAAAGATATTTTTAAAACAATGTGAAAATTTAAAATGTATATACCTCAAAGTGGGACTAACGTCTAGAATATTTGAGGATATGATCAACAGTTAGATAACCTGGTGGAAAAATGGGAGAAAGACTAACAGACATTTAACAAGGAAGATAGCGAAATGACCAATAGACATCTGAGAAGGTCATTACTGACTAAAGCATAAATTTAAACCACAAGGTGTCCATATCTACCCATCAAAATAGGCAAAAAATTGAAAACTTTCACAATATGATGAGGTGGCAAGGAGCAACGGGAACTCTCACACAGCTCTGCTTACCAGGAATGGTACAACGTTTTGAAAAATAACAGCATTATCTACTAACATTGAACATATATACACACATGTACACACGCTATGACCCAGCAATCTTATTCCTAGGTCTAAATCTATCAGAAATGCATGCACATATCTAAAGGGCATGTACATGACTGTGCACGGCACCAATGTTTCTTCAACTGATTGATTTCAATCCCAAAAAATCTAAATAATTACATTAGACATACTTTTTCTTGCTTTTTAGTTTGATTAGGTCTTATCCTTTTTTTACCTGTAATGCAGCCTTGGGTCAGCATTTAAGGGCAAAAAAAAAGATTAAGTATTCATAATAAGCAAAAACAGCATTACTCTCTTTAAGGAAAATAATAACTGATCACTATTTAAAATCTAATTCATTAATCAGATTTAATAATCTACAACTCTTGGACATTCAGTATGACACTGACATACACTAGGGAAAGGTATTAAAAGATGCATAAGTGGGTGGACATGACTGAATGACTGAACTGAACTGAATATTCATTAAATAATTCAGTTTAAACAAATAAACATGCTTCTAAATATCATGACCTCTCATTTTAATTAAAAATGATTGGTCCCAATACTTAAAAATCTTTCCATAGTAATGTCATTAAAACAAGTTACCCAACCAAAAGTGATTCAACTTTAAACAAAATAAAACATGGAGGCAGTCTTACCTGACTATAACTAGAAGAAATAAATTAAACATTATCTGGTAAAATGTTTACCATTAAACATTACCAAAAAACATTATCATTTACCATTAAACATTTACCAAAAAACATTATCTTCCCCTTTTTAAAAAATGCTTCTCTTTGAGTATTAACAACACATCACCAAAAAACATTTAACTTTTATTACTGATTTCACTCACTTCACTTGCATTTTTTTTTTCACTGACATCTTCTATATTAGATCTAGTTTACTGGCATTTTAAATTCTAAATAAACCATAACAAAAGTTGATTTGACTGCTCAATACCAAGAGGATAGATTTCTTAAAGCAATACTAGATGACATCTTTTTTTTTTTTTTTTTGTCTTTTTAGGGAGGTTGTGATGGCAGTCCCCAACTACCAAAATTTATGCAGTCATGTTTCCCACACTTGGGGAAATTGCAGGAGAGGGACGGATAAGCCTCCCTTGGGAAAACCACCCTCATAATCGTGGTATTGCTCTGCCAGGTAAGTACAGAAGACATCTTTTCACATATTTTTTACACACATTCAACCGCCGGTTCTATCCTTTTATTTTCAGATGACTACACGTACAAAAAAAAACTACATTGATGACTGTATAAAATACCATTATACTGAGTTCTGGGTATATCATATTCAAAGCTTTTAGCACACAGAAATAAAACCTGGTTTCATATTTAAATCTTTTTTTAATATTCATTTTTAAATACATATTTTTCAGATATTACTTTACCTAGGCTTAGGTAAGTTAACAAGAAATGCAAGTGAAACTTCAGCATCACTTGAGAGGGTAAGTGTTGCCTTAGAGTGACTGCAGCTAGAAATTCCTAGTAACACTCACATACACACACAGGTGCTTCGGTGTTCTTCAACTTCTGTTCACCTCCACCTAACCCCCATCAACCACTGCTACCCTCCATACAGACATACACACACACACATTTTACAGGGGTTGGTGATATCTTGCACATGCAGGCTAGGTCGCTTTAGTCATGTATGACTCTTTGCATCCCTATGGACTGTAGCCTGCCAGGCTCCTCTGCCCATGGAATTCTCCAGGCAAGAATACTGGAGCAGGTTCCCGTGCCCTCCTTCAGGGGATCTTTCTGACCCAGGGATCAAACCCACGTCTCTTGTGTCTCCTGCATTGGCAGTGGGTTCTTTACCACTTGCCCCACCTGGGAAGTCCTGGTGATATCCTAGCTGAAACTATAATCAACATTTTAAGAGCGCAGGCGGCTGCGACAGCACACAGAGCGCAGCTGAGAGGAGCCACCCCACGTCCAAGGTCAGGAGCAGAAGCCAGGAGGACCCCATGCCCGAGGGGCAGCAGCCAAGAGGAGTTACTCCACGTCTGAGGTTAGGGGCAACGGCCGAGAATGTCAGGCTGCGACAGCGCAGGAACGGCCGAGAGGAGCTACCCCACGTCCCAGGTCAGGGGCGGAGGCCGGGAGGAGCTACCCCACGTCCAAGGTCAGGGGCGGACATGGAAGGAATGATGCTAAAGCTGAAACTCCAGTACTGTGGCCACCTCATGCAAAGAGATGACTCATTGGAAAAGAGTCTGATGCTGGGAGGGATTGGGGGCAGGAGAAGGGGACGACAAAGGATGAGATGGCTGGATGGCATCACTGACTCGATGGACGTGAGTCTCAGTGAACTCCGGGAGTTGGTGATAGACAGGGAGGCCTGGCGTGCTGAGATTCATGGGGTCGCAAACAGTCGGACACGACTGAGTGATTGAACTGAACTGAAATGAAAGGTCTTCCCAGGTGGCCCGAGTGGTAATGAACCCACTGGCCAATGCAGGAGACCTAAGAGGCGCAGGTTCGATTCCTGGGTCAAGAAGATGCCCTGGAGAAGGAAATGGCAACTCACTCCAGTATTCTAGTGTGGAGAATTCCATGGACAGAGGAGCCTGGCAAGCTACAGTCCATAGGGTCGAAAGGAGTTGTACACAGCTCAAGTGACTTAGCACGCAAGGGCCACTTTTAAATCAGTTAAGGCCCTAAGAGACTGATGTTTTTATAAACTTGTATAAGAGCATGGCTCTCAAATATTTTGATATAAAAGAATAATAAAATACATATCTCAACACTGAAAAACTATTTTATGCTTTACAAAAAAAGGAGGAATTCATCTATATAATATAATTATTAAGGCAATTCAAAGGATTTATTTCAATGTGATACCTTGCTGAAACCAATAACCAAAAAATTGTGCAAAAAGGGAATTAATCTCCTCTAACTTCTCCCCTCAAGTACCTTTTGTTGAATGGTGGAATGTTTTTGCTCCATTTCTCTTTTCTCCTTTGCTGCATCTACAACCAGTCGATCCAACTGCAAAAGAAAATAAAGAGAAAATAAGAGACTTAAAAGTTGAAAAAGAAAGATACAATTACTTTTCAAAAATCATATTCCAAATAAGTCAGTCAACTTAGGTTTACCTAAAAAGGCATTTTGGCTACAACCATAAAATGAAAGTTCTTTTTTTCTGGTTTCATATCCTCTTTGAGAATGTCTAAAACTCCTCTAGGGAAAATGTTTCTGAGAATAATCACACGTCAAGCAACTGTGACAGGTGGCCTTGCCTAGGGTACAATGATGATAACGAGTTCACCCCGTGAATTAAGGAGAATGACTCTAGATTAAGTGGCCAGCTGATACGCTCAGCAATTCTAGCAGTTACTATCAAAGACAGAAGATATACTGGTGATTTTTTTCCCCCCAAATAGCAAAATCTAGCAGCTAATTTAGTGTGTGCTGGCACTCACAAGTTCAACATAACAGGCACTTCCAATCACTCAAGATGCATGATGCTTTCAAGCTGGCTTCCTAGTATTATAATAAAATCTAAAAGGTAGAAAAAATAACTCAACAGATAAAAGAGAAAAAAAATAGAATAGAGTAGAGTAGAATAAAACAGGAAAGAAGTCATTCCTTAGGTTAAGGTATAAAATCAATTTTTCTTTAAAAAAAATTTTAAAACTTATGAAATCATAAAATCCCATTTCATTCTTGTTCCTTCCATCAGAAGGGAAATACCTGATTTCCAGTATTAACAAAAGTACTAGTTTCCTGAATTCCTCTTTGATGGAGTAACAATTAGGTTTAAAATATTCCAAGAGACTCATAAAGTTAGAAAATGAACTTATTTTCAGGGGAAGGGATAGTTATGGGGTTTTGGATGGACATGTACACACTGCTATATTTAAATATATTTAAAATATATCTAAAATAGTTAACCAACAAGGACCTAATATATAGCACATGGTTAATGCTATATGTTATGTGGCAATCTGTATGGGAGGGAGGTTTGAGGAAGAATGAATACGTTCATACATATGGCTGAGTCCCTTCACTGTTCACCTGAAACTATTAAAACATTGTTAATCAGCTACACCCCAATACAAAATAAAAATTTCAAAAGAAAATAAATAAAATATTCCATTAGGTGTGTCTACTATTCTAAACAGTGATGTACATCATTTCATCTTTGAACACCCATCACCTTGAACTGACTGATGTGTGATAAATGACTATATATGTCGATATCAACAAAGTATGGAGAAAGATGCTTTCATTGATATACTTTAAAAACAAAACTGAAAAAAGCCTTCTTAAAAGACTATGTGATGTTTATTGACTCTCTATCACAACTGTTTTTTTCCCCCCTACAGGAGACTAATTCTGGCCACAGAATCTTAATATCACTGAATAATAATAAAGAACCAAAAGAAGATATATGGAAACAGAACTATCACTACTACAAACTACTTTATTTAGATGGCAACTATACTACTCCACTTTTGGACCGAAGGCACACACACCATAGTGACACGTCACGCTGATGTAATGGGTTATGCTTCACCAGGAAACTGTCCTCAACGGTTTCTTATAGTGGATGAGTGAAATAGTCATTATATCATGGTTTTACAGCCTTTAATTGAATGACATATAAATGTTTTTCATACATGCAGGCTGAACTGCAGTAGAAGGCACTTCCAAGATTCAAACTGATATTTAAAAACTTGCACGCACGCACCTTCCACACCAGTACTACAGTGCCAGTGATGGTAGTAAATTGTCAAATCGGTAGTAAATCTCTCAACTGTTCCCACTCCACTGCTACTGCAGCAGAAAAGAGAGAAAATTCCTCTCCCTCTGTCGGAGCAAACATAAAGAAAAAGATATCTTTCAACACGGTGAAGTGTTGGAGGACGAATGAGTTGGAGAGATGCAAAGGCTGGCAGTCCTGTCTTCTAGGGGATGGATACCGGATTAGGAAGAGAACTGGAGCAAAGCAGCTTGTGTCCCGTGTTTCTGTTAGTATTGCACATATGAGGTTAATAGACGCCTATAACTAACCAGGTGCCCCCAATCCTGTACTTATGTTCTGAATTTTGTCCACACCTATCACCTCAGATTTCAATACTTTTGCTTTTCAAATTCTCCCATTCCCACTTGTTTTAAATTTGTGCAAATATAATAAATAGAATAATACCTTAAAGAAAATCTTCCTAAAACCCAAACTCCTCTCTAGTTACCAATTTCTCTCTTTCCTTCACAATACAACTTCTTAAAAAATTCTCCCTATTCTCCACTTGCCCATATCATATTCATCTATCCATGGTAATTTAGCTTTTACCTCTTAGACCCTCAACTCCGACAGAAGTAATAAATAACCTTCTTGTTGCTAAATCTAAGAGGCAATTCTCAATCCTAGGCTTACTTGCCCTTCCTTCCAGTCCTTGAACTGACAACCACCCACATCTTTCTAAGACACTCTCTTCTTGTCTTTTGCTACCATGGTCTCCTGGTCTTCCACCTCTCTCCCATCAATGTTCTCATGGAGCCCTCTTACCTAGCCATTTCTTAAAAGTAGGTCATTCTGAGGAATCTGTCCCAAGTCAAATTCTCTTTTATTCCATACTTGTGGACCTTAATTTTCAAAATTAAAAGTATTAGGCATGGTGCTTGGTCACTTATCTTTTTTAAAATAGGTTCATGTTTTTGAAATATCTATTAACTCTCCTTGGTTCAATTCATATACTCCTGTGACTGCAAATAGTAATTATATACTATTGACTTTTTAATGTTTCTCTCTCTTGAAATCTAGATATACCCACTCAGATGTCCTATTTCCAAACTCAATACATTTAAGCTTCTCATGTCCCTCCACTCTCGAATTGACTACATATTCCTCAAGTCTGTCTATTTATCTCCACCCCTACTGCCATGACCCTAGCTCCAGATACCATAAACTGGCACCTCCAACCAGGCCAAACACTATAGGCACTAGAGTTTAGATGCTTCTCAGGGACATGCAAAATTACCTGAGACCTGGAAGGGTAAAAACTGCAAAACTGAAATTAATAAATGTCAAAATTATACAATTATTGACACTAGTCAACTACAATCCAATGCATTTTTTTATATTATACTTAATGTAAGATGAGGGTAAAATCTAATGTTTGCTAAGATGTTGGTAGTACCTAGAGGACTTCCCTGGTGGCTCAGATGATAAAGAATCTGCCCACAAGGCAAGGGAGCCAGGTTCGATCCCTGGGTCAGAAAGATCCCCTCAAGAAGGGAATGGCAACCCCCTCCAGTATTCTTGCCTGGAGAATTCTATGGACTTTCAAGAAGTAGTTGAGGAGCCTGGGGCCTGGCGGGCTACAGTCCATGGGTCGCAGAGTCGGACACAACTGCGCAACTAATACACAACACCAAGGGCCTAGGAAGGTCCTGTGTTCTTCCCAAATCTGGGTTGAATATACTACTTATATGTTGCAGTAACATATGTGGTGGAGACAGCTATCCATCTCCCATATCCATTCTCTCTTCCTTTCTTAACAACAAAAGCCCCAAATTTTAGTACATTAACATGGTTACCTGCATTAACACTATTTTCCCAGCTTTCCTTGAAGCTAATGGGACAATGGAACATATGCAGAAGTGGGATATACAATCCCTGGGAACTATGCTGAAAGAGAGGGAGCAAATCTTTCTTTTCCCTTTCACCCTAGTGGCTACAATTTGGATATGATGGCTAAAGCCTGATAAACCACCCTGAAACATTAGGCAGAATACAAAGATATAATAAGCCTGGGTCCTTACAGATTAAGTGACCATTATACTAGACCTTTTGAAGAAGGCAATGACACCCCACTCCAGTACTCTTGCCTGGAAAATCCCATGGACGGAGGAGCCTGGAAGGCTGCAGTCCATGGGGTTGCTGAGGGTCGGACACAACTGAGCGACTTTACTTTCACTTTTCACTTTCATGCATTGGAGAAGGAAATGGCAGCCCACTCCAGTGTTCTTGCCTGGAAAATCCCAGGGACGGGGGAGCCTGGTGGGCTGCCATCTATGGGGTCCCATAGAGTCAGACACGACTGAAGCAATTTAGCAGCAGCAGCAGCATACTAGACCTTTGATTTTACATAAAAGCAATGAAATTCTATCCTGTTTAAAGCTCCTGCTGTTTGTGGTTTTCTATCACATGCAAACAAAATCTAATCTCAATTTATATACCCAGATTGGGCACTTAGCACAGAGATTAATAGTGTGGTAACTTGTTATTTTCTTCCAGTAGATTAAGCTCTATAGAGGCAAGGAAGAGCAATTCTGTAATTCATGACATATACCTTACACACCACCTTTCCCCTACAACAGCCCAACACACACAAACACACAGACATACATGCATCGTATTTATTTTAGATCAATGAATGCAATTATCATTCTGCTCTTACTTTTTCCCCATTTCTCTAAACTCTATTTTTCATCCTTAATCCCTTTCCTCAAAAAGTAATCTGAACCACTTTGGGAAAGAAAACCAACTGAAAATTGATAGAAATCCAGAAAACTCAACAGTCAACAAAAAAAGAATGTCTGGGAACGGATTTAACATGAAATTCTGATTGTTGCTATTGTTGTTTAGCTGTTCAGTCGTGTCCGAATCTTTTGCAACCCCATGGACTGGAGCCCATCAGGCTCTTCTGTCTATGGGACTTCTCAGGCAAGAATACAGGAGTGGGTTGCCATTCCTTCTCCAGTGGAACCTCCCAACCCAGGGATCGAACCTGTGTCTCCTGCATTGGCAGGTGGACTTTTTACCACTGAGCCATCAGGGAAGCCTAACAAAATTTCTATATAATATTCTTATATATAATTCATGCATGTCTATGTGTGTATAAAATGAAAAAGTTAGCTAGAGTTCTTTAATCTTAAAATTCTAAACTTTATTATTATTCAGGGACTTCCCTCGTGGTCCAGTGGCTGGGATTCCATGCTCCCAATGCAGGGGGCCAGATCTGATCCGTGGTTAGGGAACTAGATGCCATATGCCTGCCACAACTAAAACCCAGGGCAGGCAAATAAATAAATAAATACGTTAAAAATAAAATTTTATTATTTAAAATAGCAAAACGCAAATATTTTTGAAAATTAAAAAAAGAGTTATAACTAAAATAAAATACCAATTAGGACAGTAACTCAATAACCCAAATGTAAGAAACAAAAAAATAAATCCAGCTATGTATACTGTAAAACAAACACTTTGTTTTAAAATTCTTCTCCTCAGTAACCTTATATAACTATCTACAACATATTCTTTAACTTTAATCTCATTTTTGGTTACACACTGGACTCACATAAATCTGCTATAAAAACACCAAACTTCTACACTAAATAAACGAAATGTCAAATTTCCCAATTTGCTTAATCTCTTTAAAAATACAGGTATTAGAACAAAGACTATAAAACAAACAACTCAAACTACATCAAACTAAAAAGTTTCTGCACAGCAAAGCATCATCAAAATGGAAATGCAACCTACCAAATGGCAGAAGATATTTACAAATCATATACTTCATAAGAGGTTGATATCTAAAATACATAAAGAACTCAAGACAATGCAACAGCAAAAAAAAAAAAAATCCAATTAAAAAATGAGGAGAGGACCTAAATAGACTTTTTCTCATGGAAAACACACAGATGGCAAACAAGGGACCAAAAGTCACTAATCATGAAGGACCTCAATTAAAACCATAATGAGATATCCCCCACATCTGTTAGAATGGCTGTCATCAAAGACAAGATTGTCAAGGATGTGGAGAAAAGGCAACCCTTGTGTACTGATGATGAAAATGAAATTGGTGCAGCCACCATTAATAACAGTAAGGAGGTTCCTCAAAAAAATACAAATAAAACAAAATATATCCAGCAATTCCACTCATGGGCATTTATCTAAAGGAAATGAAGACACTAACTCGAAAAGGTATCTGCGTACCCACATTCACTGAAGCATTACTTAGCTAAGATATGAAAGTAACCTAAGTGTTCATCAATAGACGAATTCAAAAATGTGGTATAAATATACAATGCAGTATTATTCACCCATAAAAAACGGGGAAGGCTGCCTTTTGCAACATGGATGGATACTGAGGGCATTACACTGAGTTAAATAAGTCGGACAGAGAAAGACAACTACTGTGTGATGGGAATGAACTGATAAGTGGAATTTAGAAAAAATAGAACTCATAGAAAGAACAGATTGGAGGTTGCTAGCAGTGGGTTTTGGGGGTGGGCAAAATGGGAGATGAGGGTCAAAAGGTACAAAACTTCCAGCTGTAAAATAAACAACTCCTGGGGATGTCAAAGACAACATGTTATCTATAGTTAATAGTAGTATATTATATATGTGAAAGTTGCTAAGGGAGTAGATCTTAAAAGTTCTCATCAGAAAAGAAAATGTATAACTCTGTAAGGTAGATGTTACCTAGATTTATACGGTGATGATCATTGTGCAGTATATACATACTAACATATTGAATTATTTTACTGTATACCTGAAATGAAAACGTCAAATATATACACTTTAAAAAAAACCACAGATATTGGCATATAACACAGAAACAAGAAGTACAGTACATTACCTGTGCACCAAGATCCTTCATATAGGGCCCAAGTTCACTAAACAGATCATATCCTTGATGGAAGAAAGCCAAATGGGCATACATAAAGGATAACATCTAAAAGAGAAAAAAATGATCACCATTTTTTAATCAATTCTTAAATAAATATTCTGAAACTTAAATTCTGATCCTATGTATTGTTAAAAAATTATTTCACCAGAGCACAAAATATCAAACCATTTAAAATTAAGCTGAAACATTTTTCTTAAAAGGTTGCAATAATTCAAAAAATCAAGTTTTCAACAGCGTCACCATCTTTCCAGGTACATTATAAAATGTCTATGTATCTTTCAACCAAACTCACTGGCAAATCTTAAATTACAAATAAAACATCAAAAGATTAGAAGGTGATATAAGACACTCTCAAAACAATCACAAACACTTTACAACCTGTAGATCACTAAACATGAAATAGGGGAATGCTCATTTTTTCTCAAAAATACCAAAATAAAATGAGGCAACAGGCTTTGTCAATATGGAGATTTTGTTATATTCATTCCAAAAATCCAAAACTGTCGTTAATGGGTTAAGATTTTTTCTGCTTTCCTATATTTTAACTATTTATATTTAACTATTTTTATTAGTTAAGTTTTCACATTAGAAGGAATTAAATAACTCAATCACAGGACTTAAAGAATCCTCTGAATAGCCATGTTATTTTTAGCAAAAAGAGACATCTGCTTAGTTCTCTAAAATCTAAAATAGGTCATAAGGTCCTTAATACTTAAGAATCCTTCAAAAAAATTATTTTGAAAGAGAAAAACCAATAAAATAAAAAACAATGACAAAAGGACAGAGCTTACTAAAAGACGACTCTGGAATTAGATGTCAGTTGTACAACTTCGTGAATATGATTTTTTAAAATTATGCTTAATTTATATATATATAATTATATATAAAGGATAGTTACAAGTACATAAAAATGTAAAATATGCCTGCACGTCAAAATGCATAATAAGTGTATTAAAAGATAAATAATAAACTAGGAAAAAGCATATAACAAAGGGTTAATAGTCTTAGTAGGTAAGAGATGTTACAAATTAATATGAAAAACAAGATCCCAACAGGAAAAGAGACAAAGGACACAAACAGAAAACATAAATGACCAAAAAAATGGGGGGGTAGGGGGGAACAATCATACTCATTTATATCAAAGAAATCCAAAATTAAACAATAAGATGAAATTTTCTATCTATCAAATTATGGGTAGAGTGGGAAAAATCAACACCCAGTGTTGGTAAAAGATGCAGAAATGTTCACTCTCACACACTATTAGTGAAAATTTTGTGTAACCCTTATAACTTGACAGTACTTTTTTTAAAAAGTCTCAATAAATGCTTAAATTCTCTAAGTAATCTCTTACCTTAATCTATCTGAAGGAAATAATCATATTATTCATTAAGATGATCACTATATAATGCTATATTTCACATCAAAAACAGGGAAATAACTCAAAAGTCCATTAATGGGTAAAGTTAATTTATGGTAATGTTCAAGGTCAGAATATTAAAAACCAGAGACATTACTTTGCCAACAAAGGTCTGTCATGTCAAAGCTATGGTTTTTCCAGTAGTCAGGTATGGATGTGAGAGTTGGACTGTGAAGAAAACTGAGCACCGAAGAACTGATGCTTTTGAACTGTGGTGTTGGAGAAGACTTTTGAGAGTCCCTTGGACTGCAAAGAGATCCACCCAGTTCATCCTAAAGGAAATCAGTCCTTCATTGCAATCAATGTTCATTGGAAGGACTGATGTTGAAGCTGAAACTCCAACACGTTGACCACCTGATGCGAAGAACTGAGTCACTGTAAAAGACCCTGATGCTGGGAAAGATGGAAAGTTGGAGGAGAAGGGGACAACAGAGATGAGATGATTGAATGGCATCACTGACTCAATGGACATGAGTTTGGGTGAACTCCGGGAGTTGGTGATGGACAGGGAGGCCTGGTGTGCTGCAGTCCATGGGGTCGCAAAAAAACACGACTGAGTGACTGAACTGAACAAGGTCAAAACTGTAACCCACAAAATATACCCAGCCCCACTACCTGTTTTTGGATGGCCAATGGGCTAACAATGGTTTTTCCATTTTTAAATGGTTAACGAAAATGAAAAAAAAGACACGATATATTGATGACATAGAAATTATGTAAAATTCTAACTTCCATGTTGATACTGGAATAGTCATGCCATTCATTTACATACTGTCTATGACTTCTTTCTCATTACAATAGCACAGCAGAGCAACCACAACACAGATCATATAGACCCCCAAATCTAGTATGTTTACTACCAGGCCCTTCAAAAAAATGTTTGCTCAGTTCAGTTCAGTTCAGTCGCTCAGTCATGTCCAACTCTTTGCGACCCCATGAATTGCAGCACACCAGGCCTCCCTGTCCATCACCAACTCCTGGAGTTTACTCAAACTCACGTCCATCGAGTCGGTGATGCCATCCAGCCATCTCATCCTCTGTCGTCCCCTTCTCCTCCTGCCCTCAATCCCTCCCAGCATCAGAGTCTTTTCCAATGAGTCAACTCTTCGCATGAAGTGGCCAAAGTATTAGAGTTTCACCTTTAGCATCATTCCTTCTAAAGAACACCCAGGACCGATCTCCTTTAGAATGGACTGGTTGGATCTCTTTGCAGTTCAGGGGACTCTCAAGAGTCTTCTCCAATAGCACAGTTCAAAAGCATCAATTCTTCAGTGCTCAGCTTTCTTCACAGTCCAACTCTCACATCCATACATGAACCACTGGAAAAATCATAGCCTTGACTAGACGGACCTCTATTATATTCACAAGGAAGAATTCTATCTAGCCACAAAGGTCATCATTAAATAAAAAAATACTTAATAACACATGATTATTTTGGAGTGTATTAGTACAAAAAAATTACAGAAGAATATGTAGGAATGATTCCTATTTTGTTTTGCTTTAAAAAAATTAAACAGAATTTTAAAAAGTAGATATAAATGTTCAGGTACACACACAAATAGGCACACACATACACATAAAAAAGACAAAAATTACATCGGCAACAACAGTGGTTCTCTCTTGGTAGTAGCATTTGTAGGACTTTTATTCTTTCTTCACACATTTTATTTTCTAATTTTCTACAAATAATACACACTGCTCTCAATCTCGAAAAGGAAGTGGATGTAAGCAGGAAGTATAATGTATTCATCTGATAAGAAATAACATAAATATTAACAAAATTTAGGAAAAAGCTAGCTGGGGACAAGGATCAAGAACAATTTCAGTAAACCTTTTGAAGGAAAAAAAACTTCAGTGAACAAAATCAGAGAAGAAATTATTTCTAGGGTCTCAAAATACAAAAGACTATAGTGTCCATACCACTACCATCCTCTGCCCACCTCCTTGTTAGCTTTAAGACAAAAAAAAAAAAAAAAAAAAAGGCAAATAAGAAAAGCACTGTTCTCACGCCTTCACATTTCAACTCGTTTGTTTTTTACCTGCATTCCAAAAAGCTGATACATCAACAACCCTAAGGGGAAAATTTTATAAAATGATGCTATTTATGTATGCTCTCAATCTCAAATATATAAATGTCTGCTTTAAGGAACTTACAATATATTAATGGATGAGACATATATAAATAACTGTAACATTAAAAAAAAACAAACGAAAAAAGCGGTTTAGTGACATGTAAGAAGTAAACAAATGTCATTAAGATTAATTATAAACTTGGAATAAATAAGTCCATAAACAAACAAACATATATACACACACATATGATGCTATTTTAAACACTTAAATATATGCATTTAGCTTCATATTAAAATATAGAAAACATGATTTCAATAAATATCTTACTGATTTCAGGATTTCT
Organism: Tragelaphus eurycerus; assembly: GCA_935064755.1. NCBI lineage: Eukaryota > Metazoa > Chordata > Mammalia > Artiodactyla > Bovidae > Tragelaphus > Tragelaphus eurycerus. Next base: position 24,834,541 of record CAKXYN010000018.1, on the reverse strand, counting down.
GATCTCCTTTTTGATTGAAGGACATTAATCTGAAGGGAAAACGAACTTGGTTAATCACTTATACACTATTTAAAAAACTAATCCAGAATGCAATGTTGTAAAATTTGTTTATTCTAATGGTTTAATATTTTTCCAGAAATGTATATAAAAACAAAGTTCGAGTTTTTCAGCTTTTGACCTGCTTTATGCAAAAACAGTTTTTAGATAAACATACCAATGAAACTCTCATCATTTTTCAACTCAAAGAAAACCTGGCCATGTTGTACTGTACTGATAAAACTATCACCTTGATAAACTTTCAAATTTTTTAGAATTCCATCTTTTCTCCACTCTCTTCACCTAATTGCTCTTTCAACATACATCCTTAACATAAATTCTCACCACTTTCATCACTACCACCAACTGCTATTATCTTTTCCTGACTGTTCAGTCAGTTCAGTTCAGTTCAGACACCCCATCGTATCCGACTCTTTGCGACCCCATGAATTGCAGCACGCCAGGCCTCCCTGTCCATCACCAACTCCTGGAGTTCACTCAGACTCACGGCCATCGAGTCAGTGATGCCATCCAGCCATCTCATCCTCTGTCGTCCCCTTCTCCTCCTACCCTCAATCCCTCCCAGCATCAGAATCTTTTCCAATGAGTCAACTCTTCACATGAGGTGGCCAAAGTACTGGAGTTTCAGCACTTTGATTCCTTCCAAAGAAATCCCAGGGCTGATCTCCTTCAGAATGGACTGGGTGGATCTCCCTGCAGTCCAAGGGACTCTCAAGAGTCTTCTCCAACACCACAGTTCAAAAGCATCAATTCTTCAGCGCTCAGCCTTCTTCACAGTCCAACTCTCACATCCATACATGACTACTGGAAAAACCATAGCCTTGACTAGATGGACCTTTGTTGGCAAAGTAATGTCTCTGCTTTTCAAAATGCTATCTAGACTGGTCATAACTTCCCTTCCAAGGAGTAAGCGTCTTTTAATTTCATGGCTGCAGTCACCATCTGCAGTGATTTTGGAGCCCAGAAAAATAAAGTCTGACACTGTTTCCACTGTTTCCCCATCTATTTCCCATGAAGTGATGGGACCAAATGCCATGATCTTCGTTTTCTGAATGTTGAGCTTTAAGCCAACTTTTTCACTCTCCACTTTCACTTTCATCAAGAGGCTTTTTAGTTCCTCTTCACTTTCTGCCATAAGGGTGATGTCATCTGCATATCTGAGTTTATTGATATTTCTCCCAGCAATCTTGATTCCAGCTTATGCTTCTTCCAGCCCAGCGTTTCTCATGATGTACTCTGCATATAATGTACATAACGTACATTATATATTCTGCATATAATGTACATCTGCATGATGTACTCCTAACTGTTACTATAGTCTAGTTTGTTTCCACTCTTGACTCCTAACACTACATTCTGCACATAGCAACCAGAGTGCTTTTTTGAACAATAAATAAGATTGTGTATGTTTATCGTAAAATCTTCCAAGTCCCAACCTACATCTCCCTATTGTAGCCTACAAGGCCCTTTGTGAAGAGGCTCCTGCTACCTCTTCAACCTAATTTTCTACTACAGTACTTTCCCCTTTTCTGTACTCCAACCACAGCCCACGACTATTCCCACCTCAAGGCCTTCATACTATTTGTTTTGTCCTCATGTTATGATTTTCTGCCCAAACGGGCATGAGGCTCTTATCCATAAGGTCCAAACTTAAATACTATCTCCTCACAAAGGTTCAAATTAGGCCTTCAAGCTCTCCTTAGTGTATCAACCCTATTTATTTTCCTTTTAGTACTCTTAACTATCTTACATTTTATTTATGTCATTTCCCCAGCTAAAACATAAGCTCCATGAGATCAAGGTCTTGCCTTATTACCAGATGTATTCTCCAAGTTGTATATATTAAGCACTCAATAAATATTTGTTAAACAAATTAATGGACCATAAATAAATATTTTAATTAGACCAAACTATTGAAAGATCAGTAATTACAAAAGTTGCCTTCTACAGTATCTCTCCCAACTTTAGAAATTCACAACAAGCATTTTATTTTTGTCTGTTATTATATATCAACTTAGTGAAATTAAATGTTTACAAAAAAGAATCATCATTCTTTGATAAAACTTCCCAAAGATTAAGAATATGTATCCTTTTAATATGTCCTTCCCAGTGAATATTTTACCTGTTATAATTTTAAAGCACTGATCAGAAAACAAAAACAGGCCCCCCAAAATCTAATAATGTTGCTTACCTAAGCACTAGTTTATTCTGCCTGTCTGTTTCAAGGTCTATTCAGTTTTGAGAACTAAACAATAACTTCCAAATGCTCTAAGTAAAAGCTTAGAAAAATGTTAAAAAGACCTCTGTTTGACAACGAAAAACAGCATACACTTGAAAAAACAAAAGTATATTAAAATATTTAGAGAAGTTAAAGCATGACAAACTGTAAATTTGAATATTTATTACTTAGTATTCTCTAAAACAGAGAGTTTGGCCTTATAATGAAATAATACAACAGTTCTCATTAGAAAAACTCAAACAAATAACCTACAAGAGAGGTGAAGTCCTAACTTAAAACTACTAGAGGGACACCAAAGGCAATGGATAGTTTACAATGTGTAAATTTGACAATAATTAATATTTTAGCTGTCACTCCCCAAATAAAATCTTAAATTAAGTCATCCACTCTTTCAAAAAACATTACCTGTTTTCTAACCGCTGGACTAGACAGAAGGGATATAATCTAGGTGTAAGAAAGACGTATCAATAAATAATCACAATAAATGAGAGAAGTGCTCTAACAGCAATGTGTATGACAATAATATGGCAGCACAGAGGAAACAGAGACAAGATGACTCATTTGCTGGGAGAAGGTTGAGTAGTTCTGACCACGGAACACAGAATGGATTGCTAAAGAGTAGATTAAAAGTAATGCAGGAAAGATCAATTTTTATGAGAACATCTTAATACTCCAGAAAAGAAACAATAAGAATTCGGGCTGCAGCAGATTGAGAAAGAACAGATTTAAGAGGTACACAGAACTTTTCAAGGCAATTTCGATTGCTACTTGTAGTAGCTAAGAATGAGGAGAGTATCTAGTATGATTCTCCAAGTCTGGCTTCTGTGATTAAGAGGGTAACACCACTCAGTTTGGTAATGGCAATAAGAAGCCATTTGAGAAGACAGATATCAGTTTTGGACACAAAAGGGACAAAGTACTTCGGGAGAAAAGTAGATTTCATCATCTATATATGGTAATAATTCAAGCAAAGGACATGATGAAACTATAAGGGAAATCATAAAGTCAGAAAACAGGAAAACCAAAGATGGAACCCTACAAGTCAGACTGCACAGGTGCACAAAGGAGAGCAACCCAAGGTGGAAACTGAAGAGAAACAGAGTTATCAGGACGGCCTGAAAGTGGCTTAAGATCAAGATGAAAGTAGGTCTCAAGAAAGAGAGTGTAGTCTACTATTTCAGTAGAACATAATAGTCAAGTCGGTTAAAAAGTAAAATATTTCCAATGAGTAAGACCTTAATGAAAGCCATTTCAGAAGCATGGGGTAGACAGACTCTCAGTGCTCATATTACAGCAGGAAGTGGTAGAAGTGTGAGATAGGTAAGAGGAAATAGGAAATACAGACGACTCCATTCTAGAAGTCTTTAATTAATAGACTGTACTTTTTAAAATTTATCCTCCCACTTACTGACTAGGAATTTAATAGAAAAAAATCATAAGGTCACTTTCTACTATTTTTCCAAAGTTAACAGGGTAGTTTTTAATCACTAATTTGCAATATGGTTACTTCAGGATTTTTTAACGAAATACTCTGTGACCATTGTTAAGTCAACAATCTAAAGGGACTTCTCTGTCTTAGATCACCTGGCATCTTATCAAATATCGATCTTTACTTTTCAAAAGTAGCACCTAATGCAAATATGAGAACATTATTTCTAGAAATATTTTTCATTTGGCAATATGGTGAACCCTCTGTATCTCTAGAATCTACTCTAAATAAATAATCAGAAGTGTTGCCAGAGATTTATATACAAAGATATTAACATTAAATATTTACTGAAAACTTATTTTAAGTATTGTCAGCAAAAACTGGCAATTATACATCTAATAACTGGATATTAATTAAATTGACACAGTATATCGATAAAATAAAATATAGCAATTAATAATCCTTTTAATGATATTTAGAAAAGGAAAAAAGATAATGTTAAGAGAAGAGGGGAAGAAATCAGAATTTAAGGTATACACACATGTATAGGGCATATGCAGATAAACACCCAGACACATGAAAAATTTCCACAAAAGAACATGGCTTAATTTTAAACTAAAAGAAATAGCATAATTTATTCCCTTCAATGCAAGCACTCAAAAATAACGACATGTTTGGTGGTGGTGTAGTAACTAAGTCATGTCGGACTCTTGCAACCCCATGGACTGTAGCCTTCCAGGCTCCTCTGTCCATGGGATTTTCCAGGCAAGAATACTGGAGTGGATTACCATTTACTTCTCCAGGGGATCTTCCTGACCCAGGAATCAAACCCGGGTCTCCTGCATTGCTGGCAGATTCTTTACCAACTGAGCTATGAGGGAAGCCCAACAACATGTTTAGTAAGCAATTTTTGAAAACATATAATAAACAAACCTGAAGTACATAATCGAGGGCTATGTGTCGAAAACATTTTCTTGTTGCTGTCAGAATGTTTGTGGCTTCTTCAACTTCATGCTGTTTGTTTCTTTGCACTTGAGCATTTTTTACTAATGCATTTTCTTTTTCTTCACTGACTTTTTCAAACTGCTTCTTGGCATCTTTGAATTTTCTGAGATCTCTAAAAATATTAAAATAGTGAAATTCTTATAAAACTTTCTGGATCAAACACTTCAGCAAAATAACATTGAAAAATTTATTCTTATGTTGCCATATTTATTTATTTATTTGCAATGATACTCAATAGTTCTTCCAACTAATACATATATTAGTCTATGAGAACATAATATTCCCTAATACAGTCAGCTAGCATTTCCTGACTTAAATCTATACAATTCAAATTAGAAAATGAATTATCAAATTAACATTACAGAAAGATAAAAGGCAAAGTTAATTTGTTTTTTCTAAAGACAAATTTTGGGACATGCACTAATATCTAACCAAATGATTTTTAAACAGTAGTATACACCACAGGGAACTTGTTTAAAAACGCAAGTTCCAAGGGTCCTCTCCCAGAAATTATAGTTCTTTGTGTTTGGGGGATAATCTCTAGAAATCTAAGGGATTTTCTTAAGACAAGTCCTTGATTTCCTATTATGGGTGGTCCTACTGTTGTTTTAGTCACTGAGTCCTGTCCAACTCCTCTGAGGCCCCATGGACTGTAGCCTGTTATGTTCTTCTGTCCATGGGATTCTCCAAGCAAGAATACTGGAGTGGGCTGCCTTCTCCAGGGGATCTTTCCAACCCAGGGATCAAACCAGAGTCTCCTCCATTGGCAGGCAAATTCTTTACCATCTGAGCCACTGGGGAATAGTATATGTTACAAAGGTATGCTGCTGCTGCTGCTAAGTCGCTTCAGTCGTGTCCGACTCTGTACGACCCCATAGACAGCAGCCCACCAGGCTCCGCCATCCCTGGGATTCTCCAGGCAAGAACACTGGAGTGGGTTGCCATTTCCTTCTCCAATGCATGAAAGTGAAAAGTGAAAGTGAAGTCGCTCAGTCGTGCCTGACTCTTAGTGACCCCATGGACTGCAGCCTACCACGCTCCTCTGTCCATGGAATTCTCCAGGCAAGAGTACTGGAGTGGGTTGCCATTGCCTTCTTCTACAAAGGTACAGACCACAATTAAAGAAACAACATTTATTTCTTATTCAAGAAAATTAGTAGGCCAAAAGGCAGGAATTTAAAAAATACACACATCTAATGCTTTCTAAAAGAATTGTGCGTACTGTGTGCTCAGTTCAGTTCAGTCGCTCAGTCATGTCCAACTCTTTGTGACCCCATGAATCGCAGCACGCCAGGCCTCCCTGTCCATCACCATCTCCCGGAGTTTACTCAAACCCACGTCCATCGAGTCAGTGATGCCAATCAGCCATCTCATCCTCCGTCGTCCCCTTTTCTTCCAGCCCCCAATTGCTCCCAGCATCAGAGTCTTTTCCAATGAGTCAACTCTTCACATAAGGTGGCCAAAGTACTGGAGTTTCAGCCTCAGCATCAGTCCTTCCAGTGAATAGTCAGGACTGATTTCCTTTAGGATGGACTGGTTGGATCTCCTTGCAGTCCAAGGGACTCTCAAGAGTCTTATCCAACACCACAGTTCAAAAGCATCAATTCTTCGGTGCTCAGTTTTCTTCACAGTCCAACTCTCACATCCATACATGACTGGATGTATGGAAAGACCATAGCCTTGACTAGACGGACCTTTGTTGGCAAAGTAATGTCTCTGCTTTTGAATATGCTGTCTAGGTTGGTCATAACTTTCCTTCCAAGGAGTAAGCGTCTTTTAATTTCATGGCTGCAGTCACCATCTGCAGTGATTTTGGAGCCCCCCAAAATAGTTTGTCACTGTTTCCACTGTTTACCTAAATATTTCCCATGAAGTGATGGGACCAGATGTCATGCTCTTCGTTTTCTGAATGTTGAGCTTTAAGCTAACTTTTTCACTCTCCTCTTTCACTCTCGTCAAGATGCTTTTTAGTTCCTCTTCGCCTTCTGCTCAGTTGTGCCCAATTTTTTGTGATCCCCTAGACTGCAGCCCACCGGGTTCCTATGTTCATGGGATTTTCCAGGTAATAATACTAGAGTGGGTTACTATTTCCTACTCCAGGAGACCTTCCCAACCCAGGAATCAAACCCAGGTCTCCTACATTGCAGGCAGATTCTTTACAATCTGAGGCACCAGGGAAGCTCAGACTATTGAAATGGATACTATAACCCTTTGCTGCTAAGTTGCTTTAGTCGTGTCCGACTCTGTGTGACCCCATGGACAACAGCCCACCAGGCTCCTCTGTCCACAGGATTCTTTAGGCAAGAATACTGGAGTGGGTTGCCATTGCCTTCTCTATAACCCTTTCAGATCAGATCAGATCAGATCAGATCAGTCGCTCAGTCGTGTCCAACTCTTTGCGACCCCATGAACTGCACCACGCCAGGCCTCCCTGTCCATGACCAGCTCCCAGAGGTCACTCAGACTCACATCCATCGAGTCAGTGATGCCATCCAGCCATCTCATCCTCTGTCGTCCCCTTCTCCTCCTGCCCTCAATCCCTCCCAGCATCAGAGTCTTCTCCAATGAGTCAACTCTTCGCATGAGGTGGCCAAAATACTGGAGTTTCAGCTTTAACATCGTTCCTTCCAAGGAAATTCCAGGGCTGATCTCCTTCAGAATGGACTGGTTGGATCTTCTTGCAGTCCAAGGGACTCTCAAGAGTCTTCTCCAACACCACAGTTCAAAAGCATCAATTCTTCGGCGCTCAGCCTTCTTCACAGTCCAGCTCTCACATCCATACATGACCACAGGAAAGACCATAGCCTTGACTAGGCGAACCTTTGTTGGCAAAGTAATGTCTCTGCTTTTGAATATGCTATCTAGGTTGGTCATTACTTTCCTTCCAAGGAGTAAGCATCTTTTAATTTCATGGCTGCAGTCACCATCTCCAGTGATTTTGGAGCCCAGAAAAATAAATTCTGACACTGTTTTCACTGTTTCTCCATCTATTTCCCATGTAGTGATGGGACCAGATGCCATGATCTTCGTTTTCTGAATGTTGAGCTTTAAGCCAACCTTTTCACTCTCCACTTTCACTCTCATCAAGAGGCTTTTTAGCCCCTCTTCACTTTCTGCCATAAGGGTGGTGTCATCTGCATATCTGAGGTTATTGATATTTCTCCCAGCAATCTTGATTCCAACTTGTGTTTCTTCCAGTCCAGCATTTCTCATGATGTACTCTGCATATAACCCTTTAATAGTACATAATTCTTTTAGAGGGCTTCCCTGGTAGCTCAACTGATAAAGAACCTGCCTGCCAATGCAGGAAACACAAGAGATAAGGGTTCAATCCCTGAGTCAGGAAGATCCCCAGGGGAATCAAAAGGCAACTCACTCTAGCATTCTTGCCTGGAAAATTCCATGGACAGAGAAGCCTGGTGGGCTACAGTCCATAACGTCACAAAGAGTCAGACATGACTGAGCACGCATGAGCCACCTGGGAAGCCCTCTAAAAGAATTATGTACCAGTAAAGGGTAACAGTCTGAAAATCTGAAACCTCTATTCATTAATGACCTTAGGTAAATACATAACATCCCTTCGCTTTTACTTCTTCTACCAGGGAATTAGGCAAAATAACTTGAAGACAAATAACTTTAAAATAACAACAACAATAATAAAATATGCCTAGCAAAGACTTTAAACTCTTTATAGGAAGTGATAAATTTTCATGTATATATACTATAAGGACATTCTGAATATTTTATGAAATAATTTATAAACAATCTGCAAGAGATCACCTCCAGTATAACAAATCCTAATCTACTAAGATAGAAGTGCATTATGAGCTCTGTCACTATTTATAGCTTGTAATACCTGAATGAGTTATGACCAACCTAGACAGCATATTAAAAAGCTGAGACGTTACTGTGGCAACAGAGGTCCATCGAGACAAGGCTATGGTTTTTCCGGTGGTCATGTATGGATGTGAGAGTTGGACTATAAAGAAAGCTGAGCACCAAAGAATTGATGCTTTTGAACTGTGGTGTTGGAGAAGACTCTTGAGAGTCCTTTGGACTGCACAGAGATCCAATCAGTCCATCCTAACGGAGATCAGTCCTGGGTGTTCACTGGAAGGACTGATGTTGAAGCTGAAACACCAATACTTTGGCCACCTGATGTGAAGAGCTGACTCACTGGAAAAGATCCTGACACTGGGAAAGATTGAGGGCAGGAGGAGAAGGGGAGGACAGAGGATGAGATGGTTGGATGGCATCACCGACTCAATGGACATGGGTTTGGGTAGACTCCGGCAGTTGGTGATAGACAGGGAGGCCCGGCGTGCTGCGGTCATGCGGTGGCAGAGTCGGACACGACTGAGCAACTGAACTGAATACTGTATCCTAATCAACCTTATATGTAATATAATATATTGTCAGTCAGGGATTAAAAGAGAAAAACTGAAATTATTAATGAGAAAAGGCAAACATCCATACGTGGAAGCGTCAGATTTTTTTTTTATTTCCAGTTCCATTTTATTTCACACATAAAATGTGATGACTGTGACACATAAGGCTTGTTTTCATTACTTATTATGCACCTTCATAACTCATTCTCATAAATCCTTTTATCTTCTCTACAAAGAAAATACTATATGGAGATAACGAGAATAACTGATGGTATTTCAACCACTTTTGGGATCTGCTTTTATTTTTAAAGGTCATCAGATTATTTATTTACATTAAAAATTTGTTTTATCTATTAACAGTTTGAACTATGTATCCTGAATACAAATTCCATAGCATAAGTTATTCATGGAAAAGCATGAAATCTGATTTCTTGTAAGAAATTACTCTGTAGAATAATTCAGAAAAAAATGCAACATAAAATTCAAAAAGCAAAAAACAAAAACTCCCAAGTTTTTAGTAAGTCTGAAAGTATGATTCTAGGTTCTCTCAAATGATAACTCCCAGAAGTAATCTTGGCTGCTTTTATTTTCACTGAAATTGACTTACTCTTTAACAAAGTTCTGAAGTTGTGCCTTAATTGATCTCTGGGTTTGGTCAAATAGGATCTAAAAGAAAAGGAACATTAAACAATTAGAAAAGTAAACAAAGAAAAATTTTTCATGTAGTTCTATAAATATTACATCCCTCCAACAATATTCCAATTCTAATAATACCTACACTTCTTACTGAACATTGCATAAGAAATAAGTATTTAAAAAAGAAACTGATGTTCAAGCCAATTTAATCTGTTAAAAAATAAAATTACTATTTACAGAGTAAATCAAATGTATATTAATACTTAAATACAATTTTCAATCAGTTAAGCAATTTATTTCCTTGATTCTAACTCAGGCTTTAGAAGACAACCTAAAAGACTAATACAAATTCTACTCTATCCACCACAGGAGTTTCTTATTCTAATATACTAAAACATTAGAAATGAAAACACTAGAACTTCCTTATACCTTAGACATTTCTCATTTGGGAAGACGTGTGGATTTCAATGTCTTACATTCTGAATTAAATAAATATTATACAGCCCTTAAATGATTGCCAAAATTAAAGACAAGGATAAAATTTTATTTCTTACAAAACTATTTTACTCCACTTAACGGATCCCACATATATTTAACTCTACGTGTGGTAAATTTCATAAGGTTTGGCATGGAAATGTCAAGTACTTTCATAATTTATAGATATACTTCATTCAGAATTTGAAACACAGCAGATAAAGAGGCAGAAAAATCACTATTCAAAACAAAAAGAAAATCCTATGTCCTTCAACTAACTAAAAACAGCATCAAAATATTTCAATCTTTATGGAATCTGGCTAGAAGCAAAGTATTATGTCCTTGTCTAAATGCCAAACACACACGCACAATCTGGGTTGAGTATAGGGTTTCAAAATCTGTCGAATCCACTTTTAAAAGAAAAAAGATTTTGTATAATGTTAATCCCAAAGTATTAAACCAAGTTAAGCAGAAGAAATGACATAATAAAGATCAGATTGGAAGGTAACTAAATAGAAAACAGGAAATCAACAGCCAAAACCTAATGAAACCTAAAACTAGTTTTTAAAGATCTAAAATAGATAAACTCAGAGCCTAAGTCAGCATATTAAAAAGTAGAGACGTCACTTTGCCAACAAAGGTCCATACAGTCAAAGATACGGTTTTTTCAGTAGTCACATATGGATTTGAGAGTTGGACCATAAGGAAGTCTGAACATCAAAAAATTGATGCTTTCGAATCATGGTGCTGGAGAAGACTCTTACGAGTCCCTTGGACTGCAAGGATCAAAGTTAATCTAAAGGAAATCAACTCTGAATATTCATTGGAAGGACTGATGCTGAAGCTGATATTCCAATACTTTGACAACCTGATGTGAAGAGCTCATTAGACTCATTAGAAAAGACCCTGATGCTGGGAAAGATTGAAAGGAAAAGGAGAAGAGGGTGGCAGAAGATGAGATGGTTAGATAGCGTCACCGACTCAATGGACATCAATTTGAGCAAACTCTGGGACCTGCCTATTGAGAAATCTGTATGGGCAAATACCTAGGGTTGATATTGCTAAGATTTATGTAAAATGGAGCTTTACAGTATATGGGAGCATTTTCAATACAGATTCTGTTTCTTCAATTCTATTTTTTCTTTTTTTGGTCATGACATGAGGCTTATGGAATCTCAGTTCCCTAACCAGGGACTGAACGCTAGTGATAGCAGTGAAAATCCTAACCAGTAGACCACGAGGGAAACCTGTTTAGTTTGCTGATATCTCCTTTTCAAAATTTCTTTTATTGAAGTATAGTTGATTTACAATGTTGTATTAGTTTTTGGTAAATTAGTTTACAAGCAGAAATTTATATATTCAGTATACACACACACACAAACACACACACACACATGTATACTGAACCACTCTGCTTGTAAACACATATATAATATATACATACAAATATATATATACACTGAATATATATATGTATTCTTCATATTTTTTCCAGTATGGTTTATTACAGAATATTCAATGTAGCCCCTGTGCTATATATTAGTACCTTGTTATTTATTCATTCAATATATAATCAGATCAGATCAATCGCTCAGTCATGTCCGACTCTTTGCAACGCCATGAATCGCAGCACACCAGGCCTCCCTGTCCATCACCAACTCCCAGAGTTCACTCAGACTCACGGCCATTGAGTCAGTGATGCCATCCAGCCATCTCATCCTCTGTCGTCCTCTTCTCCTCCTGCCCTCAATCCCCCCAACATCAGAGTCTTCTCCAATGAGTCAACTCTTCACATCAGGTGGCCAAAGTCCTGGAGTTTCAGCTTTAGCTCATTCCCTCCAAAGAAATCCCAGTGCTGATCTCCTTCAGAATGGACTGGGTGGATCTCCTTGCAGTCCAAGGGACTCTCAAGAGTCTTCTCCAACACCACACTTCAAAAGCATCAATTCTTCAGCGCTCAGCCTTCTTCACAGTCCAACTCTCACATCCATACATGACCAGAGGAAAAACCATAGCCTTGACTAGACGAACCTTTGTTGGCAAAGTAATATCTCTGCTTTTGAATATGCTATCTAGGTTGGTCATAACTTTCCTTCCAAGGAGTAAGCGTCTTTTAATTTCATGGCTGCAGTCACCATCTGTACTGATTTTGGAGCCCAGAAAAATAAAGTCTGACACTGTTTCCACTGTTTCCCCATCTATTTCCCATGAAGTGATGGGACCGGATGCCATGATGTTCATTTTCTGAATGTTGAGCTTTAGGCCAACTTTTTCACTCTCCTCTTTCATTTTCATCAAGAGGCATTTTAGCCCCTCTTCACTTTCTGCCATAAGGGTGGTGTCATCTGCATATCTGAGGTTATTGATATTTCTCCCGGCAATCTTGATGCCAGCTTGTGTTTCTTCCAGTCCAGTGTTTCTCATGATGTACTCTGCATAGAAGTTAAATAAACAGGGTGACAATATACAGCCTTGACGAACTCCTTTTCCTATGTGGAACCAGTCTGTTGTTCCATGTCCAATTCTAACTGTTGCTTCCTGACCTGCATACAAATTTCTCAAGAGGCAGATCAGGTGGTCTGGTATTCCCATGTCTTGAAGAATTTTCCACAGTTGATTGTGATCCACACAGTCAAAGGCTTTAGCATAGTCAATAAAGCAGAAATAGATGCTTTTCTGGAATTCTCTTGCTTTTTCCATGATCCAGCGGATGTTGGCAATTTGATCTTTGGTTCCTCTGCCTTTTCTAAAACCAGCTTGAACATCAGGAAGTTCACGGTTCACGTATTGCTAAAGCCTGGCTTGGAGAATTTTGAGCATTATTTTAATAATGTGTGAGATGAGTGCAATTGTGTGGTAGTCTGAGCATTCTTTGGCATTGCCTTTCTTTGGGATTAGAATGAAAACTGACCTTTTCCAGTCCTGTGGCCACTGCTGAGTTTTCCAAATTTGCTGGCATACTTAGTGCAACACTTTCACAGCATCATCTTTCAGGATTTGGAATAGCTCAACTGGAATAGCATCTGCTAATTCCATATTCCCAATTCTTTCATCTCCCACCTCCATTCCCCATTAGCAACCATGAGTCTCTTTTCTTTGTAAGTCTCATTCTGTCTGAAAGATAAATTCATTTGTGCTGTATTTTATATTCCACATATAACTGATATCAACTGAGCTATCAGGGAAACCCCAGTGGTAAAGGGAATGGCAGACCACTTCAGCATTCTTGCCTTGAGAATATGATGAACAGTATGAATAGGCAAAAAGACAGGACACTGAAAGATGAACTCCCCAAGTCGGTAGGTGACCAATATGTTACTGGAGATCAGTGGAGAAATAACTCCAGAAAGAAAGAAGAGATGGAGCCAAAGCAAAAACAACACCCAGCTGTGGATGTGACTGGTGGTGGAAGTTAAGTCCAATGCTGTAAAGATCAATACTGCTTAGGAACCTGTAATTTTAGGTCCATGAATCAAGGCAAACTAGAAGTGGCCAAACAGGAGATGGCAAGAGTAAACACCAACATTTTAGGAATCAGCCTACTAAAATGGACTGGAATGGTTGAATTTAACATAGATGACCATTATATCTACTATTGTGGGCAAGAATCTCTTAGAAGAAATGGAGTGGCCCTCACAGAACACAAGAGTCCAAAATACAATACTTGCTTGGGTGCAGTCTCAAAAATGACAGAAGAATCTCTGTTCGTTTCCAAGGCTAACCATTCAATATTACAGTAATCTAAGTCTGTTCCCCTTCCAGTAATGCTAAAGAAGCTGAACGGTTCTATGAAGGCCTACAAGACCTTCTAGAACTAACAACCCCAAAAGATGTCCTTTTCATTATAGGGGACTGGACTGCAAAAGTAGGAAGTCAAGAGATACCAGGAGTAACAGGCAAATTTGGCCGTGGAGTACAAAACAAAGCAGATTAAAGGCTAACTAACAGTTTTGTTAAGAGAACGCGAACACCCTCTTCCAACAACACAAGAGAAAACTCTACACATGGACATCACCAGATGGTCAATACTGCAATCAGACTGATTATATTCTTTGCAGCCAAAGTTGGAGAAGCTCTATACAGTCAACAAAAATAAGACCAGGGGCTCACTGTGGCTTAGACCATGAACTCCTTATTGCCAAACTCAGACTAAAATTGAAGAAAGTAGGGGAAACCACTAGACCATTTAGGTATGACCTAAATCAAATCCCTTACGATTATATAGTGGAACTAACAAATAGATTCAAGGGATTAGATCTGATCGAGTGCCTGATGAACTACTGATGGAGGTTCCTGACATTGTACAGGAGGCAGTGATCAAGATCATCCCCAAGAAAAAGAAATGCAAGAGGGCAAGATGGTTGTCCGAGGAGGCATTAGAAATAGCTGAGAATAGAAAAGATGTGAAAGGCAAAGGAGAAAAGGAAAGATATATCCATTTGAATGCAGAGTTCCAAAGAATAGCAAAGAGAGATAAGAAAGCCTTCCTCAGTGATCAGTGCAAAGAAATAGAGGAAAACAGCAGAATGGGGAAAACTAGAGATCTCTTCAAGAAAATTAGAGACAACAAGGGAACATTTCATGCAACGATGGGCACAATAAAGGACAGAAATGGTATGGAACTAACAGAAGCAGGAGATACTAAGAAGAGGTGGCAAGAATACACAGAAGAACGATACAAAAAAATCTTCATGACCCAGATAACCACGATGGTGTGATCACTGACCTAGAGTCAGACATCCTGGAATGTGAGGTCAAGTGGGCCTTAGGAAACATCACTACAAACAAAGCTAGTGGAGGTGATGGCATTCCAGTTGAGCTATTTCAAATCCTAAAAGATGAAGCTATGAAAGTTGCTGCACTCAATATGCCAGCAAATTTGGAAACCTCAGCAGTGGCCACAGGACTGGGAAAAGTCAGTTTTCACTTCAATCCCAAAGAAAGGCAATGCCAAAGATGTTCAAACTACCACACAATTGCACTCATCTCACACGCTAGTAAAGTAATGCTCAAAATTCTCCAAGCCAGGCTTGAACTGGCTTGAACTTCCAGATATTCATGCTGGATTTAAAAAAGGCAGAGGAACCAGAGATCAAAGTGTCAATATCCGCTGGATCATGGAAAAAGGAAGAGAGTTCCAGAAAAACATTTATTTTTGCTTTATTGACTATGCCAAAGCCTTAGACTGTGTGGATTCCAAAGAGCTGTGGAAAATTCTGAAAGAGATGGGAATACCAGACCACCTGATCTGCCTCTTGAGAAATTTGTATGCAGGTCAGGAAGCAACAGTCAGAACTGGTCATGGAACAACAGACTGGTTCCAAATAGGAAAAGAAATACGTCAAGGCTGTATGTTGTCACCCTGCTAATTTAACTTCTATGCAGAGTACATCATGAGAAACACTGGGCTGGATGAAACACAAGCTGGAATCAACTGTTGGCAGGAGAAATATCAATAATCTCAGATATGCAGATGACACTACCCTTATGGCAGAAAGTGAAGAGGAACTAAAAAGCCTGTTGATGAAAGTGAAAGAGGAGTGAAAACATTGGCTTAAAACTCAACATTCAGAAAACTAAGATCATGGCATCCAGTCCCATCACTTCATGGCAAATAGATGGGGAAACAGTCGGAACAGTGACAGACCTTATTTCTGGGGGCTCCAAAATCACTAAAGATGGTGACTGCAACCATGAAATTAAAAGACGCTTACTCCTTGGAAGAAAAGTTATGACCAACCTAGACAACATGTTAAAAAGCTGAGACATTAGTTTGCCAACGAAGGCTACAGTTTTTCCAGTAGTCATGTATGGATGTGAGAGTTGGACTATAAAGAAAGCTGAGCACTGAAGCATTGATGCTTTTGAACTGTGGTGTTGGAGAAGACTCTTGAGAGTCCTTCGCACAGCAAGGAAATCCAACCAGTCTATCCTAAAGGAAATCAGTCCTGAATATTCATTGGAAGGACTGATGCTGAAGCTGAAACTCCAATACTTAGGCCACCTGATGCAAAGAACTGACTGATTTGAAAAGACCCTAATGCTGGGAAAGACTGAAGGCGGGAGGAGAAGGGGATGACAGAGGATGAGATGGTTGGCTGGTATCACCGACTCAATGGATATGAGTTTGAGTAAACTGTGGGAGTTGGTGATGGACAGGGAGGCCTGTCATGTTGCAGTCCATGGGGTCGCAAAGAGTCAGACACAACCGAGCGATGGAACTATACAGAACTGAACTGGGAGTGCAGGAGTGCAACAGTCCATGGCGTCGCAAAGAGTTAGACATGACTTAATGACTGAGCAAAAATAACAACAGCCAAAGTGATCAGAAAAATAGAAGACACAATGTCCTACAATAAGCAGAGACAAGACTTCACCACAGACCCTATGAGTATTCAGAAAGGATAATCAGGGGATTTGTGGACAACTTTATGCTGATGAATTCAATAGATGAGATGGCTAAATTCTTTGAAAGACAAAAACTAATGAAACTCAACTGTTGTCTTAGGTCAGTTTCCCAAGGTACTAGAAATAAAAGTAAAAATAAACAAATGAGACCTAATCAAATTCATAAGCTTTTGAACAGCAAAGAAATCATGAAAAAAATGAAAAAACCTACAGACTGGGAGAAAAAAATTTGCAAACGATGTGCCCTACAAGGGCTTAATTTCCAAAATATACAAACATCTCACACAACTCAGTAATGACAAAAAACCAACCCAAGCAAAAAACGCGTATAAGACCTAAACAGACATCTTTTCAAAGAAAACATACAGATGGCCAACAGGTACCTGAAAAGAGGCTCGGCACCGATAATTCCTGGAGAAATGCAAATCAAAACTACAGTGAGATCTCACCTCATACCAGTCAGAATGGCCATCATTAAAAAGTATACAAATAATAAATGCTGGAGAAGGTGTGGAAAAAAGGGAAACCTCCTGACATTGTTGGCAGAAAAATAAATTAGTACAGTCACTATGGAGAAAAGCATGCAGAGTCCTTAAAAAACTAAAAACAGAGTTGCCATATGATCCAGCAATCCCATTCCTGGGCATATTTCCAGAAAAAAACTCTAATTTGAAAAGATATGCATCCCAATATTCACAGTAACACTATCTACAATAGTGAAGACATGGAAGCAACCTAAATGTTCATCAACAGATCGATGGATAAATGGAATACTTCTCAGACATAAAAAGAATGAAATAATGTCATTAGCTGCAACTTGAATGCCCTTAGAAATTATCATACTAAGTCAGAGAAAGACATATATGATATCACTTATTCAGTTCAGTTCAGGTCAGTCACTCAGTTGCGTCTGACTCTTTGCAACCCCATGGACTACAGCACGCCAGGCTTTCCTGTCTATCACCAACTCCCAGAGCTTACTCAAACTCATGTCCATTGAGTCAGTGATGCCATCCAACCATCTTATCCTCTGTCATCCCCTTCTTCATCTGCCTTAAACTTAGGTCCATAACAAAATCTGTATGCAAATATTTATAGCAGTTTCATTCTTAATTGCCCAAAATTGGGCACAACCCAAATTTCCTTGGAGAAACAAACTATGGTATATCTATACAATATCTATATCATCAAGAAAAAGAAAGAACTATTAATAACTGCAATCACATAGATGAATCTCATGCATTTTGATAAGTAAGTCATATTTAAAAGGCTACAAGCTAAATGAATCCATTTATATGACATTTCAGAAAAGGCAGAACTATAAACAGTTTCCAATGGTGGGGGAAGGGAGGGAAGGTTGACTAACAATGGTTAATAAGAGTATTTCTAGAATTAATGAATGGAGAAGGAAATGGCAACCCACTCCAGTATTCTTGCCTAGAGAATCCTGTGGACAGAGGAGCCTGGTGGGCTGCTGTCCATAGCATCACACAGATTCAGACATGAGTGAAGTGACTTAGCATGCATGCATGCATGCATTGAAGAAGGAAATGGCAACCCACTCCAGTATTCTTGCCTGGAGAATCCCAGGGACAGAGGAGCCTGGTGGGCTGCTGTTCATAGCATCACACAGATTCAGACATGAGTGAAGTGACTTAGCATGCATGTATGCATTGAAGAAGGAAAATGGCAACCCATTCCAGTATTCTTGCCTGGAGAATCCCAGGGACAGAGGAGCCCAGTGGGCTGCCATCTATGGGGTCACACAGTCAGACACGACTGAAGCAACTTAGCAGCAGCAGCAGCAGAATTAATGAAACTGTATCTTGATTGAGGTATGGAGACCCGACTGTGTGCATTTGTTAAAACTCATAAAACTGTGTACACTACAAGGAATCAATTTTGTTACAAATGAATTTGAAAATAACTTTAATACCCTCTACGTCCATCCATATTGTCACACATGACAAGGTTTCATTCTTATTTATAGCTGGGTAATATTCCTGTATATATACTATACACATAGTAGATATACCACATCTTCTTTATCCATTCGCCTGTTGATAGGCACTTAGGTTGCTTCCATATCTTGCCTACTGTGAATAAGAACTGCAATGATCATAGGGGTGCATATATTTTTTCTAATTAGTATTTTTGTTTTCTTTGATTAAATATGCAAGAAGGAACCTGATGGACCATATGGTAGTTCTACTGTTAGTTTTTTGAGAAATTTCCTTACTGTTTTCCACAGTGGCTATACCAATTCAAATGCCCATCAATACCACCCAAGGATTCACTCAACTCTACATCCTCACCAAAGCTTGTTACTTAGTTATCTTTCTGATAAAAGCCATTCTGACAAGTGTGATGTGATATCTCACTGTGGTTTTGATTTGCATTTCCCTGATACCTTAGCAGTGGCGAGCATCTTTTCATGTGCCTGGTGGTCATTTGTATCTCTTCTCTGGGAAACTGTCTATTTAGGTCCTCTGACCATTTTTTTTTAATTGGGGTATTTTGGTTTTGGGGTTTTTTTTATGTTGAGACATATGAGTTCCTTGAATATTGGGGGTATCAATCCCTTGTTGCATATCACATTTGCAAATATCTTCTCATTCACCACAGTGCTTTCTCATTTTGTCAATGGTTTCTTTCACTATATAAAAGCTTTTTAGTCCAATTTGGGCTTCCCTGGTGGCTCAGATGGTAAAGAATCTACCTGCAGTGCAGGGGACCTGGGTTTGACCCCTGGGTTGGGAAGATCCCCTTGAGAAGGGCATGGCAACACACTCCAGTATTCTTGCCTGGAAAATTCCATGAACAGAGGACCCTGGCAGTCCACGGGATTCCAAAGAGTCAAACACAACTGAGCAACTAACATTAGTTTGATGTAGTCCTATTAGTTTATTTTTCCTTTTATTCCCTTGTCTGCAGAGACAGCCAAAAAGAAATACTAAGACAGATGTCAAAGAGCATACTGCCTGTATTTTCTTCTATAAGTTTTATGGTTTCAGGTCTTACATTTAAATCTTCAATCCATTTTTGACTTTATTTTTGTATATTGTGTGAGAATACAGTCAGTTGATTCTTTTGTATACAGCTGCCCAGTTTTCCTAACACCATCCATTAAAAAGGCTGTCTTATCCCCATTGTGTATTCTTGCCTCCTCTGCCATAGAGTAATTGCCCGTATAAATGTGGGTTCATTTCTGGACTCTCTACTCTGATCCCTTGATCTATGTGCCTGTTTTCGTGTCATTGACATACTGTTTTGATTACTGTAGCTTTGTAGTATAGTTTGAAATGTATGTGTGTGACACCTCTAGCTTTCGTCTTCAGATTGTTTTGGTTATTTGGGGTCTTTTGCATTTGATACAAATTTTAGAATTATTTTTTTCTAGTTGTGTGAAAAATGTCTTTGGGATTTTGATAAGGATTATACTTTATCTCTAGACTGTCTCTGGTAGTGTGGTTATTTTTAATATATTAATTCTTCCAATCCATGAGCCTGTTTATGTCACCTATTTATTTATTTGATCAGTGATTTTTTGATCACTGTCAAAATTATCATTGATAGTTTTCCAAGTAGAAGTCTTTTACTTCCTTAGATTTATTCCCACATATTTTATTATTTTTGATGCAATTGTAAATGAGATTACTTCAATGTTAGTATACAGAAACACACAGATTTCTGCATATTAATTTTGTATCCTGCAACTTTACTGAATTCATTGACAAGTTCCAGTAGTTTCTGGTGGCACCTTTAGGATTTTCTATACATAGTATCATATGGCATCTGCAAACACTGACAGTTTAACACCTTCCTTTTCAGAACAGATTCCATTTATTTTTCCTGTCTGACTGTCATGTCTAGGACTACCAATATTTGCCATTTGCTACAAAATGCATGGACCTAGAAGGTATTATGCTATGTAAAATAAGTCAGACAGAGAAAGAAAAATATATGATTTCATCTATACATGGAATCTAAAAAAACAAAACAAATGAACAAATATAACTAAAGAGAAACTACAGAAAACACTACTAGAACTAATAAGTGACTTTAACAAAGTTGTAGAAATAAAGTCAATGTACAAGAATCAGTGCTATTTCTGTACATCAGCAATAACCAACTGCAAATTGAACTTTCCAAAAATATCACCTACAATAGCACCAAAAAATAGGAAATGCTTAGGGACAAACTTGACAAAAGGTATGCATGACTTGTACAATAAAGACCACAAAACACTGTCAAGAGAAATAAAATAAAACCTAAATAAATGGAGTAATACACTGTGTTCATGGATTAGAAAATTCACTATTAGTTAGATGTCAATTCTCACCAAGTTGATCTCTAGATTCGATGAAATCTCACTCCAAATCCCAGTAAGGCATTTTACAGAAGTTTAATACTTGACTGTAAAATATATATGGAAATGGGACTTCCCTTATGCTTCATGCCTCCATTGTAGGAGATGGGTTCAATCCCTGGTTGGGAAACTAAGATCGTGTGTGTCGTGTGATGTGGCCAAAACCAATTTTTTTTTCTTTATTTAAAAAGTGTATATCGAAATATAAAGGACCTACAATAGCCAAGGCTATGGTTTTTCCAGTAGTCATGTATGGATGTGAGAGGTGGACTATGAAGAAAGTTGAGGGCCAAAGAATTGATGTTTTTGAACTGTGGTGTTGGAGAAGACTCTTGAGAGTTCCTTGGCCTGCAAGGAGATCCAACCAGTCCATCCTAAAGGAGATCAGTCCTGGGTGTTCATTGGAAGGACTGATGCTAAAGCTGAAACTCCAGTACTTTGGCCACCTCATGAGAAGAGTTGCATTGGAAAAGACTCTGATGCTGGGAGAGATTGAGGGCAGGAGAAGAAGGGGACGACAGAGGATGAGATGGCTGGATGGCATCACTGACTCAATGGACGTGAGTTTGAGTGAACTCCAGGAGTTGGTGATGGACAGGGAGGCCTGGAATGCTACAATTCATGGGGTCACAAAGAGTCAGACACGACTGAGCGACTGAACTGAACTGAACAACAGCCAAACTAATTTTGAAAAGAAATTGAACCAAGTTGGAATACTTATCCTACCTGATTTTAAGACTCATTATTGAAACCTACAGTAATCAAGGCATTTGCAGTATTAAAAATAGGCAAAAGTAAGATCAATAAAACAAGAGAGTCCAGAAATGATCCATACAAATGGGTCAACTTCTGTTTTTAACAAAAGACGCCAATAAGGAAAAGATAATATTTTGAGGAAATGATGCAAGAACAAAAACTGGACAGCCTTATGATCAAAAATGAACCTTAACTCTTACCATGCAACATGTGTAAAAATTACCTCATGATGGATCACAAATCTAAACACAGAGTAAATCGTAGTAAACTTGCGTTAGAAAAACATTTAATAGTCCACAACAAGGAAAATTATAAAAGAAAAAAAGTCAATAAATTAACTTCATCAAAATTAAAAACTATTGTTCTTCAAAAGCTATAGCTACAAAAATAAAAACGATAAGCCAAAATCTGGAAGAAAATATGTATCTTCGAGACACTTATCTGAGAAAAAACATACATGGAATGCAGAAAGAACTCTTATAACTAAGAAATAAGAAGATAACTCAAATTTTTTTAATGAGCTAAAGATCTGGTATTTTACCAAAGAGAACACATGGGTGGCAAATAAACACATGAAAAGATTTTTCAGATCACTGGTTATTAAAGAAATACAAATTAAAGCCATCAGAAAATTAAAAAGACTACCCATACCAAGTATTGGCAATCACGTGGAACAACTAGACCTCACACACACTGCTCATATGTGCGTGTGTGCGAAGTTGCTTCAGTCGTGTCCAACTCTGTGCAACACCATGGACTGAACCTGCATCTCCTATGTCTCCTGCACTGGCAGGAGGGTTCTTTACCACTAGCACCACCCGGGAAGCCCCAAATACATGAGACCTGAGTTCAATTCCTGGATCAGGAAGATCCCTTGGAAAAGAGAATGGCGACCCACTCCAGTATTCTTGCCTGGAGAATCCCATGGACAGAGGAGCCTGATAGGCTACAGTTCATGGCATCATAAAGAGCCAGACACAACTGAGCAACTAATACTTTCACTATTTTTATCTTAGAATTGGATCTTCTAGCCCCTGTGGTGAAGCCTTCAAATGACAGTTGTTTACTTGCTAAATTGTGTCTGACTCTTTTGCGAGCCCATGGACTGTAGCCCGAAGTCTTCTCTGTCCATGGAATTTTCCAGGCAAGAATACTAGAAAGGTTGCCATTTACTACTCCAGGGTATCTTCCTGACCCAGCAATCAAACCCACGTCTCCTGCGGCTCCTGCATTGCAGGTTCATTCTTTACTGCTGAGTCACTGGGAAAGTCTTAGCAAAGATCTCATTAAAGACTCTGAAATAAAGCCACCCAGCTAAAGCTCTAAGTACCAGGCCCAGTAACAATGAGATAATGTTTGTTGTTTTAAGCCACTATATTTGGGAGGTAATCTGTTATATAGCAATAGATAACTAACATATCTATCAACAAGTGAATGGATAAGGAAACTGTGATACTTCTACACAATGCAACATTATTAAGCAATTAAAAAAAAAAAAAAAAGGAATAGACACACAGACCATGATTGAGTCTCAAACTAATTACACAGAAAGAAATCAGACCAAAAAAAATTCCATTTACATATAAGTCTGGAAAATGCAAACTGATTAATAATGACAGCCAGCAGTGACTGACAAGGAATAAGGACATGGCAAATTGAAAAAGAGGAACTATAAAATGGCACAAGAAGATTTTTGAGGTGTAATTCTTATGTTCATTATATTAAATGAGGTGACAATTTGACGGCAATAATACATATGTCAACATTTATCAAATTGTACACTTTAATACACAGTTTATGTTAATTACTCCCCAGTTTAAAATAAATATATATATATATTTCAGATAAAGAAATAGAATCTATTATTACTGTTGCTTTAAAATAACAAAACCTAACTATCTAAATTCTCCAAAATATAGCATTTAGCTAGTTTATATACATTTGGATAGAATGAGAAGTATTTCAGGCAAATGTCAATAATCTTGCCAACATATTTTTAACATCTCCATTAGAATGAAAAGTATGTTGCAATCCGAGGGCAATTAAGTAAAACTCTTGCTTTCTACTTAACAATTTTAAGCCTTTCAGCTATCTAACAGCTAACTGCCCACCCACCACAAAATGTCACAAAGAGCTGCCCCAATTGGGCACTAATCTATACCCCCACTAAGTTAGACTTCACAGCATTTCTTTTCATGTGCTAAAAGCAAAAAGCTTTAAGACTTTGCCTTGTCAATGTCCCTGGAAATTAGGTGACGAGGAAGTGTACAAGATTCTTCCCTAAAATTTTGCCCTTTACCTCATTTCCCCATTTTCCTTGTGTACAGTTCTACTATCCTGACTAGTTGGGGGTTCTGATCCAGATCTTACCCACAGTACTCAGCAACCACCAAAAACTTTTATCTGGACTTGAAACCAAAAACAAAATTTGTTTAATCCTCAGAATAATCCTCGGAGAAGACAATAATCCTCGGAGAAGTCAATGGCACCCCTCTCCAATACTCTTCCCTGGAAAATCCCATGGACGGAGGAGCCTGGTGTGCTGCAGTCCATGGGGTCGCTAAGAGTCGGGCACGACTGAGCGACTTCACTTTCACTTTTCACTTTCATGCACTGGAGAAGGAAATGGCAACCCATTCCAGTGTTTTTGCCTGGAGAATCCCAGGGACGGGGGAGCCTGGTGGGCTGCCGTCTCTGGGGTCGCACAGAGTCGGACACGACTGAAGTTGACTTAGCAGTAGCAGCAGCATCAAGTACATCTCAGGGCTTCTCTTCCAGGTCTACACCACAAAACCTGGGATGGTATAATAAAGTCACAGTGACAGATTCTGGCCAGGGCGGGGGTAGGGGGCTACCAACACAAAAGCTGAGATTCATTTCCATATTTGGAAATGAATAGCATTATTCCTACCAACATATGCATGACAAGTAATCAACAGTGTCATTTGATCTGCTAGTTATAAAAAGATCTTACTAAAGTGCATAAATATCATGACTGCTTAAAACCAATGGCTTACACTCAAGTTATTCCCCATTCATGTCTGTACTAAGATAAAGCAACACTATCTGCGATGTTCAGGAAAGGACGAAAGCTGAAATACACTACACAGATGGCAGGCACTCTAGGAAGTTTAGCACAACACAAGAATAGGCTACACATCCATAGATAGCTTTGAACTAGTTCCAATTCTTACCATTTAGGTCCCCTTGGCCGAGAATAAAATTTTGCAAAATCTTCATGATCCATTTAAATATTACTGAGCTAACACAACATTCTCTTCTGATGATCCTGCATGACATAATCATTCCTGTCCTTTTCAGAATCTATAGGCACAGGGGTATGGCTGTTGACGTTGTGGATTCGCTGAATCTTTAGTCTCATCTGCTGCTGCTACTGCTGCTAAGTCAGTTCTGTTGTGTCCGACTCTGTGCGACCCCAGAGACGGCAGCCCACTAGGCTCCCCCGTCCCTGGGATCCTCCAGGCAAGAACATTGCAGTGGGTTGCCATTTCCTTCTCCAAAGCATGAAAGTGAAAAGTGAAAGTGAAATTGCTCAAGTCATGTCCAAGCTGCCGTGACCCCATGGACTGCAGCCTACCAGGCTCCTCTGTCCATGGGATTTTCCAGGCAAGAGTACTGGAGTGGGGTGCCATTGCCTTCTCCTAAAGTCTCATCAGGTCTGCTTATTTCAGGACTATAATAATCAAGAAGACTCTTCTTTGATTTATCAGAAATAGGCCCCAAATATGCAACTGAATATCTATTATGTTTACTGTTTTTCTACATTCTCTGTCTGTCCTAACTTATCCATTTATTAATATCTAATCAGTAAAGTAATGCTCAAAATTCTCCAAGCCAGGCTTCAGCAATATGTGAACCGTGAACTTCCTGATGTTCAAGCTGGATTTAGAAAAGGCAGAGGAACCAGAGATCAAACTGCCAACATCCGCTGGATCATGGAAAAAGCAAGAGAGTTCCAGAAAAACATCTATTTCTGCTTTATTGACTATGCCAAAGCCTTTGACTCCAGTACTTTGGCCACCTCATGCGAAGAGCTTACTCACTGGAGAAGACTCTGATGCTGGGAGGGATTGGGGGCAAGAGGAGAAGGGGACGACAAAGGATGAGATGGGTGGATGGCATCACTGACTCGATGGATGTGAGTCTGAGTGACCTCTAGGAGTTGGTGATGGACAGGGAGGCCTGGCATGCTGCGATTCATGGGTTTGCAAAGAGGCTGACATGACTGAGCGACTGATCTGATCTGATCTGAATCTCTTCACACTCCAGTACCCATGCCTGGAAAATCCCATGGATGGAGGAGCCTGGTAGACAACAGTCCATGCGTTCACAAAGAGTCAGACACGACTGAGCGACTTCACTTTCACTTTCAATCTCTTCTTTCTCCCTTTCTTCATTTCTCTAATGCAATGGTTTGTCACTGGCTGGGTATGAATCAAACTCATTTGCAAAGCTAATAGAAAATACAAAGATTCAAGGTTGTTAAAGAAGGATAAAACTCTTCCGCGTTTTTTAACAAATTCACTAGGTGACTGTGTTACTCAAAGTGAAAGTTAAAGTCACTCAGTCATGTCCGATTCTTTGTGACCCCATGGACTATAGAGTCCATGGCATTCTCCTGGCCAGAATACTGGAATGGGTAGCCTATCTCTTCTCCAGGGGAACTTCCCAACCCAAAAATCGAACCAGGGTCTCCTGCATTGCAG
Organism: Tragelaphus eurycerus; assembly: GCA_935064755.1. Taxonomy (NCBI): domain Eukaryota; kingdom Metazoa; phylum Chordata; class Mammalia; order Artiodactyla; family Bovidae; genus Tragelaphus; species Tragelaphus eurycerus. The sequence goes on along the minus strand of CAKXYN010000018.1, from coordinate 24,808,053 downwards.
GCAGATTCTTTACCAACTAAGCTATCAGGCAAGATTGAGACAAACTGTTCTGACCAGGGGTTCTCAAATGGTTGCACAGTATCATAACCTGGGGAACTTTTAAATACTCTGATGGTGAGATAATTATAAAAACTGGTGATACTCAGAAATATATTTTTAAAGTTCCCCAGATGTGAACCAGCATTATCCACATCACCTGACTACTTGTCAGAAATGAAGAATCTTCAGAACCACCCCAGACTTACATTATCAGAAATCTGCCTTTACCGAGATTTCCAAATGCTTGTTGGAGGGGAAGAAACACACTATTTCTCAAATTGGGCTGCACACTGGGATGACGTGTGGTGTGGAGCTTTAAAGATTACCGATAGCTGGTTCTTACTCCCAGGGACTGGATTTTAACTAGTCTGGATTGTAACCCACTAGTGCTCCACTGAGAAGAATTCATCAAGGTAGCTAAATCACTAAATTACTTTCGCTAGAGCAGAAACGGGCATCTCTTCAGTGGATGTCATGATAGATACAGTCCTCTGAAATGGACAAAAATAGTCTTGAGAGCAAAGGTTACCACATTTTTTCTGTAGAGCTAGACAGCATTTTAGGCTTGTGGGCCATGTAGTCTGTGTGACAACTACTCATCTCTGCCATGGTGTGAAAATAACCATAGACAATACAAAGACAAATGAATATGGCTATGTTCTTATAAAAATTTATATGAAAAGGCAGAGGGGCAACAGGCTAGACTTGGCCTGCAAGCCATAGTTTGCCAACCCATGCTCTAGAAAAGTGGCTCACAAACTTTAGAATACATCACAATCACCTGCAAAGCTTGCTTAAACACACATTGCTGGCTTCCAGCTTCAGAGTTCCTGATTTAGTAGAGCTGAATGGACTCTAAGAAGCTACCATTCTAATAAGTCCTTAGGTGTTGCTGATGCTATTGGTCCAGGCACCACAATTTGAGAATCATAAGGCAAATACATTACAAAACTCTCTTCTTCAACCACAGTGTATTTGTATATGAAAAAGTTATTAAATAAAGCAATGGCAGGAGTAAATGGTACAAGACTTCAACACAAAATATCCATTTTATACAGAAAGATTTGTACTTTAAACTTCTGCAAACACAAAATAAGAAACAAAGTTCTTTTATGATATTAGTTATAACTATATCAGATTAAGAAGCTGCTTAAAAGGTTACTCAATTAACAGCTAAAGCCAGAATGCCTCATAAAATTGCAAAATGGCATAATACACCAACCTGCAAGGAAAATGTCAGAACTTTGCAATTTCCAAAGAAGCAAAGGAAACAGAAAATGTGCCACATTCAAATAACAGAATTAATAGATGCATTTGATGGCATGTCAGGTAAACACAGTAATAATCACTAACCAGAAGACAATGGTATCAAAGTTTTCATTGCTGTGTGATGATTCTACATGTTAATAATTCTTGTTTAAATTAACAATAGTTAAAATTTCTGAGTTTAAGATTATCTTGGAAGAACACTTATTGGTTCTCTAAGTACCAAAACAAATTCCTAGGGATGAAATACTCAAATGCCAAAAGAAAACTTTAAAACAAAGAGGATGAATTTGGAAGCACTGTAATTCTGCATACTGATAATGCAGTCACTAAGGCAGCAAGATGTAAATTTACCTTAAGAATCTATTTAGGGCACTGAAACATGTATAATATAAGAAACGAATCACCAGTCCAGGTTTGATGCAGGATACAGGAAGCTTGGGGCTCGTGCACTGGGATGACCCAGAGGGATGGTATGGGGAGGGAAGTGGGGGGCGTGGTTCAGGATTGGCAACGCGTGTACACCCGTGGCAGATTCATGTTGATGTATGGCAAAACCAATACAATATTGTAAAGTAATTAGCCTCTAATTTAAATAAATTAAAACAAATAAGAATCCATCTAGAAAGTTGTGAAGATCGACTAGTGTATTATTTCACAAAGGATCTCATATATGTAAAAGGCTCCAGCTGGATATAAATTCCAAATTAAATTTCATGAAGACATTGCAGGAATCTAAGCAAAACATTCAAAACATTTCATTCATCTTCAGCTTTTTGTATAGACATGAGACAAGAATATGAACTCTCTGGGGACTTCCCTAGTGATCCAGTGGTCAAGACTTCCTGCTTCCAATGCAGGGGGCACGGGTTTAATCCCTCGTCAGGGAACTAAGATCCCATATGCTGGGCAGTACAGCTTCCCCCCAACCCCCAACCCAGAATACTAGCTGTCCAAAGGGAGAATTTTGCCTGGGTTTATGATTTAAAAGTTGGAGAAGGCAATGGCACCCCACTCCAGTACTCTTGCCTGGAAAACCCCATGGACGGAGGAGCCTGGTAGGCTGCAGTCCATGAGGTCACTAAGAGTTGGACACGACTGAGCGACTTCACTTTGACTTTTCACTTTCCTGCATTGGAGAAGGAAATGGCAACCCACTCCAGTATTCTTGCCTGGAGAATCCCAGGGATGGGGGAGCCTGCTGGGCTGCCATCTATGGGGTCGCACAGAGTCGAACACGACTGAAGTGACTTAGCAGCAGCATGATTTAAAAGTAGAATTCAAGAAATTTAAGAGGAACAACTTTCAACTTGCAGATTTGCTTGGTGCTAGCTATTGACTTTAAAACGTGGCTTACTTAACTGGTGTTCTGTATTCTGATGGATGATCTTATTTCAAGCATTATTGACTTTAAAAGGTGACTTACTTAACTGGTGTTCTGTATTCTGATGGATGATCTTATTTCAAGCAATTCCTTGATATTTTTGACAACTAACATGTACCAACAATCTTTATGGACTCAAAGTGTTGTAAACAAGAGACTGAGAATGAGTCATTAGGGACTTTCAGTGCTATAATCTGAATCCACAAAGAGAATTATTAAAATGTGTAAATGGGTTTCATAGGTAAAGCAACTTCTCCATTTACCTGCATGAAAGCTCTGTCATTATTTGATTCAAAATCCGCTCAACTTAACCCCAGAAATACATGACACTACATGTGTCAATGAAAGAAAAAAAAGAGCAATCCCACTTAATGAATGATTGTTCCTTTAAGGGATAATTTAAAGTGATGAAATGATTTAAATTCGACTTACAAGTGATAAAACAATTCCTGTCAATCAGGTGCAAAGGGTAATAAATGTTCATCTGCCTTTCATTGGTATGTCTACCTATGCAGACAAAGTCCTCATCAATGAAAATGGCCAAGAACTTGTAAAGATCATCAATTTTTAACTCTTGATCAGGAACTGTTTGAAACTATTTCACATATAAGACCTTTTTTTTTTTTTTTAAAGTTACATTCAGGGAAGCCAGCTGAAGTTTCTCATTAAAATATTTTTTAAATATATGGAGGTGCTATATACATTCAATATGTAATATCTCTCCTAACACTTTAAGTTTTATTTTACATAATTCTATAAAAAATAAATTATTTACTCAATAGCTATTAACATAAGCTCATAAAAAAGAAATAAATATTTTTCACCAATACTCAGGACATGACACCTCATGTCCCCCACCAGTTCTCTCCAGTGTCTCATACAAACACAACCATCCTTTTCTACTTCTGCCATGAGATGAGAACAGAAGTATCAAACTACTATATTCTCACTACCTAAAACCATCTGTTGAGCAAATGAGTAGGTAGGTGCAGTATGGAAAGCCAAACTCACAAACAAACAAAACAAAAAGGGTCACATGTTTTCATAGCATTTTATGCAACAATTCAACTTTAAACTTTCATTTGACAAATAATCTAAATCAACAGTCTAAGCTCCTTATACCAACAGCAAATTAGAATTCAAAAGAGTCATCAGTAATGTTATATAAACAGAGCTCCAAAAAAACAACCAGTAGTCAAATCAACTCTAGCATGTACTACAATATATATGACCTGCTTTGGAAAAGTCATGAGTTGGCATCTTATAAAAAATACATGAGTTAAAGAGCAACTCTAGGAAATTCTCATTCTACAAAGAATAAGGAACAATACTATTCATTTTTACAGAAAAAATAAATCACAAAAGAATCCATATAATTTATGTTTTAAATGACTGGATAATCTAGGCCCAATCTATGTTTAATTTTACTTGGCTAAAAACACAAATGGTTACATTATTTGAAACATTTATTTAAGCCCACAAAGTTATTCATAAATCTCTCTAACATCCAGCCTTTTATCCTGATACAAACTGATACACCAAGACCTAAGTGTTATGAGCTTGATTCTAAGTGTAGAATGTAAAACAGAGGCCAGTTTTATTACCTTTTAGAAAGCAGTTCGTCTTACTCTATAAAGCCTCCTTTCTCCTGTAATGCTATGTAATTAAAATTTCAGTGAACAGAATACTACTAAAACAAAGCATTTTAAACTAGGCTTTTCCCACATTTTTAACAAATAGCTGAGATCACATTTAAATCTTATAATAATTAACACTTAATAATTTGAGAATTTTTATAATTTAAAGTCATCTAGTGAAGTCCCTTCATTACACAGTGGTAGAACATAAAGCTTAGAAAAATTAAATGACTTCCCCAGGATAAGAATTACACAAGTACTAAGGAGACAACAGTAAACAAGATATGTGTCATCCCTATCTTTATCTAGTTGAAGTGAAATATATAGTATTATGAAGGGGGGTGGGAAACTTCTGCCACAAATACAAAAATTCTGATTCAATATACAGAGGTCACTCCTACTGAAAACATTAAAAGTATTTGTTAACAAGAAACAAACAGGCCAGAGAGCACAGCAACTATAAAAAGAAAGAAAAAAGTAAAGTCTCACAATTTCATACCTACATCTGAGATGCTTTAAAAAGGAATATGGGGATAAAATTAGAAAGACACTAGACATCTGAGTGCAGTATGAGACAGAGTGTTCTCTATATACATATATATTAATATAAGTACATGTGTAAATACACACAGGTTCACCTCTATAGCCTTTAGACCTCTAGGCCAACAGACAAATAGTTTGCAAATTATCTTTCTAAACCAACATGAATTATAGTCAAAACAGAGATCCTGAAGTTTTCAAGTACATAAAACAATAAAAGAAAATAATATTAAATATTTTTATTTGTCTATTTGAGCACTGAATTATCACCAATTTAACACATCTTTATCATTTAATGACTTAAAAATAAAACAAGGGTTATCATAATCTCAGTCTCCTCAACCCTGCCATGAGTAACTCCTTCCTACCAAGGTCTTCCGAGTAGCAGCAGAAGAGATAAATATAACAAAGTGCCTACAGTCATGAAACTCAGAACAGACAATAAAGTAAGTATATATATTTAAGAACAAGATCATACACATATATGTGGTATGTGTATGTGTGTCTTTTAATGTGGCACATAAAAGACGGTAAATTGATAGAATGGAATCATATGGTGGTCAAGGAAGGCTTCTCATAGAGGAAGTGACCTATTAAAGTGAGATAGACCTACAGAAAGAGAAGGAATATCATAGAGAAACAATCACACACAGATGTGAAGGGAGAACGTTCTGCACAGAACAGATACCAAGTACAAAGGTCCTAAAGTGAGAATTACATTGGCATGTTCAAAGAACAACAAAGGAAGGGGTCACAACCAGGCAGAGTAGAGATGAGATCAGGAAGTTACCAGGAGGAGCCTCATCATACAGGGCTTGGTTAGGATTTTATTCTGAGTATAATAGGAGCCAGAGCAGCCAAGTAGTATGAATTAATTTGTATTTTTAAAAGTTCATTCTGGCTGCTGTATACAGAACGCATTGTAGAAGGGCAAGACGAGAAGCAGAGATACAAGTTGTATCATCCTAAACAAAAGGTGGTAGCCATTTATAGTGCAGACTCGGAGGTGACAAAGGACCTGGAGTATATTTTGTTAATGTGTGTGATACAGAGTGTGAAGAGAAAAAGAAAAATCACAGAAAAAGGTTTCAAGGATAAAAATTGTTAAGATTGTGTAATGATTTACCTACTAAAAATGTTTTCAAAATTATAGTCTTTGTGGTTGGTGTGCCAACTGTTTACTGGCTTTCACCACTATATCACCCTTCCATAATCGTCTCCTCTGTGATGAGAGGAGCTAGAAATCTGTATATTTCCCAAACTCCCTGCAAGCTAAGAGGGTCAGGTCCTACAAATGGGATCTGATGTTATATTAAGAGGCAGGAGATAAAGAGAAGCCACTTCTCTCTCTGCTTTCTGTTCTGACACAGCCATTAGTGAGCAACTGAGCTACGCCAGCATATTCAAAAGCAGAGACATTACTTTGCCAACAAAGGTCTGTCTAGTCAAGGTTATGGTTTTTCCTGTGGTCATGTATGAATGTGAGAGCTGGACTGTGAAGAAGGCTGAGCGCCGAAGAATTGATGCTTTTGAACTGTGGTGTTGGAGAAGACTCTTGAGAGTCCCTTGGACTGCAAGGAGATCCAGCCGGTCCATTCTGAAGGAGATCAGCCCTGGGATTTCTTTGGAAGGAATGATGCTGAAGATGAAACTCTAGTACTTGGCCATGCGAAGAGTTGACTCATTGGAAAAGACTCTGATGCTGGGAGGGATTGGGGGCAGGAGGAGAAGGGGACGACAGAGGATGAGATAGCTGGATGGCATCACTGACTCGATGGACGTGAGTCTGGGTGAACTCCAAGAGTCAGTGATGGACATGGAGGCCTGGTGTGCTGCGATTCATGGGGTGGCAAAGAGTCTGACATGACTGAGCAACTGAACTGAACTGAACTGAGCTACTCCAACTTTCAGCAGCATCAGGGACCAATCCAGGAGTGTTAGCAACAAGCAGGCAAGCTTTGACTTCTTGGCTTGGGAACAATAGTGCAGCACACAGGGGCTCTGGTATCACGTCTACCCCGAGGCCTGCAGCCCTAAGGACAATAGATAGCTCCTTCCCATGTTGAATAATCTCTAGGTGGCATCACTGTGGCTTTTTTCTTTCTTCCAACTCTCCCAATACTTTGTAACTAAGTCAATGTATAAAAATCTTTCTGTAAGTAATACCATATGTAAAAAAAAAAAAAAAAAAGAAATACCATATGTGGTTTCTATTTTCCCAAATGGATACCAACCAATATAGTAAAGGAAGAAGTATCTCTCTAGGAACTAGTTGCACAATTTCTGTTACTCATCACAATACCCTTTTACATATGGTTATTGCAAATTCTACTAGTGCCTTTTTATAGAACACTAAACTGAAAAATGAAGTGATTTTAAAAATTGACCAAAACTATACAGCTTGTAACAGTGAAGCCTAAACTCAAAGGTGTTTCTACCTTATTTTATGTTCCTTTTACAATGTTAAAAATCAAGAAACATTGATTGCTTTTAATTTTAGAAAAGTGGGGGGCGGGGAGGAGGGGGAGAGACACACTACTGGAATCAGTTCTGGAAACTAGTTGCAATATTAACAGCACTAGCCCTAAAAAGACTAATAATCTCTACTGTCTTGAAGCAAACTATACTTTTAGACCTGGCTTCAAACAAACCTCATTTTTAAAGACTTAATTTACTCTAACAGGATAATTTATAAAATACTCTGAACTTAAGATTTCTTGACAGGACAGACTTCAACATACATTTAAACGATTTCCTTGCCAAAAGTTTATCTTAATCATAACTTTTCACATATAAAACTATAAAAAGAGCAAGATAGTCTTATATAAAGCAATAATATAAGACTTACTAATTTAAAGAAAATATCAAGAATAGGACTATTACAAAGGATATTTTATTACAAAAAAATTTAATTTATTATGTTAATTTAAAATCAGTAACTTTTAAAAAATTTTGATTCTCATTATATTACACTGTTTAAGCAGTCTGAATCCAAAAGATCCCTTGAATTAAAAGAAATCAAATATACCATACATTAGCATCCAAATTCAACAGAAGGCAAAAAGAAAACTAATAAGGGGTCATTAGAAACAAGTTGGTGCAAAATGTTAGAGCTAAAATCATAAAACTCTTAGAGAAAAAACAAAGGGATAAATCTAAATGATCTAGGATTTAGCAATGGATTCTTGGATATGACCCCAAAAGTAAGAGGAACAGAAAGAAAAAAAAAAAAAGATAAATTGGATTTCATCAAAACTAAAACTTCTAGAGAAGGGCCAAGATGGCAGAGTAGAACCATAAGATGACCGCCTCTCACAAGTGCACCAAACTCACAACAATCCGTAGACCAACCATCATTGAAAAAAAACTGAAACCTACCAGGGAAGAGTCTCTCCAACTAAAGACATAAAGACAGAACCACAGTGAGACTGGTAGTAGGGGTGTGCCTGTGATATGATCAAATCTCATACCCCCCACCCCAGAGTAAGCAACCCATAAACTAGAGTATAGATTACAGACATTCTCCTGCAAGACTGAGAATGCTGAGCCCCACATATAGCCCCCAGCATGGGGGTCTGGCACTAGGAGGAAGAGATCCCAGAACATTTGGCTCTGGAAGCCAGTGGAGTTTGACTACAAAAACTCCACAGGATTGGGAGAAATAGAGACTTCACTCTTAAAAGAGTGCACACAAAACTTGAGGTGCATCAGGACCTAGGGCAAAAGCAGTAACTGGACAGTAGCCTGGGTCGAATCCACTGCTGATCTTTGGAGTGTCTTCTGGCGAGACGGGGCGGATGTGACCCATCCTGGGGACACAAACACTGCTGGTGAACGTACTGGAAAACACTGACCAGTGGCCTCTCCCGGAGGGTGATATTTTGGCACAAAGACCCAGCTCCACCTAAAAGCCTGTAGTCTCCAGTGTTGGGACACCTCAGGCCAAACAAAAAACTGAGCGGGAACACATTCCCACTCATCAGCTGACAGGCTACCTAAAGATTTCCTGAGCACAGCAGCCTCCAGACACATCCCTAGAAAGGCCCTGTCCACCAGAGGACAAATACCCGGCCCCACCACCAGGGGGCAAACACTGCCCCCGCCCCGCCCCACCAGGAGGATTCCATGAGCCTATAGACCAGCCTGACCTACCAGGGGGCATAAACTTAGAAGCAAAAAAATTATGGTCCTGCAGTGTGCAAGCCAAATTCACAAACACAGGCCAGACATTACCCTAGAATTACTTGGTCCCTAGTCCCTTGTGACAAGAGGGGATTGCACTGCTGGGACACACTGGACATCTCCTTCGGAGGGTCACTTTTCCAAGGTCAAGAAACCCAAGGAACGTACAACAAACAAAAATACAAACAGCAATTTAGACAAAATGAGGCAACCCACTCCAGTATTCCTGCTTAGAAATCACTGCCCCTGAAGAGAAAAAAAGAATGAAAAGAAATGAGGACTTTGGCCTTGGAAGCCAGTGGAGCTTAACTGTAAAACCTCCACAGTATTGGGAGAAATAGAGACTTCACTCTTAAAGAGTATACACAAAATCTCAGTTTAAGAGACTTCTGGGACAAGTGTGATAATATTTGCATTACAGGAGTCCCAAAGGAGAGGAGAAGATTTTGAGAACATATTAGAAGAGGTACTAGCTGAAACTTTCTTAATCTGGGGAAGGAAAGAGTCACCCAAGCACAGGAAGTGCAGAGACTCTCATACAGGATTAGCCCAGAGAGGAATACACTAAAACACACTGTAATCAAAATGACAAAAATTAAAGATAAGAGAGGGTATTTGAAACTGGAGCCTATTATACACAGTGAAGTAAGCCAGAAAGAAAAATACCAATACAGTATACTAATGCATATACAAAAAAGATCTTCATGACCAAGATAATCACGATGGTGTGATCACTCACCTAGAGCCAGACATCTAGAATGTGAAGTCAAGTGGGCCTTAGAAAGCATCACTACAAACAAAGCTAGTGGAGGTGATGGAATTCCAGTTGCTATTTCAAATCTTGAAAGATGATGCTGTGAAAGTGCTGCACTCAATATGCCAGCAAATTTGGAAAACTCATCAGTGGCCACAGGACTGGAAAAGGTCAGTTTTCATTCCAATCCCAAGGAAATGCAACACTAGATAATGCTCAAACTACCGCACAATTGCACTCATCTCACACACTAGCAAAGTAATGCTCAAAATTCTCCAAGCCAGGCTTCAGCAATACATGAACCGTGAACTTCCATATGTTCAAGCTGGTTTTAGAAAAGGCAGAGGAACCAGAGATCAAATTGCCAACATCCGCTGGATCACTGAAAAAGCAAGAGAATTCCAGAAAAACATCTATTTCTGCTTTATTGACTATTCCAAAGTCTTTGTGTGGATCCCAAAGAACTGTGGAAAATTCTGGAAGAGATGGGAATACCAGACCACCTGACCTGCCTATTGAGAAACCTATATGCAGGTCAGGAAGCAACAGTTAGAACTGGACATGGAACAACAGACTGGTTCCAAATAGGAAAAGGAGTACATCAAGGCTGTATATTGTCACCCTGCTTATTTAACTTATATGCAGAGTACATCATGAGAAACATTGGGCTGGAAGAAGCATAAGCTGGAATCAAGATTGCCAGGAGAAATATCAATAACCTCAGATATGCAGATGATACCACCCTTACGGCAGAAAGTGAAGAGGAACTAAAAAGTCTCTTGATGAAAGTGAAAGTGGAGAGTGAAAAAGTTGGCTTAAAGCTCAACATTCAGAAAACTATGATCACAGCATCTGGTCCCATCACTTCATGGGAAATACATGCGGAAACAGTGGCAGACTTTATTTTGGGGGGCTCCTAAATCACTGCAGATGGTGATTGCAGCCATGAAATTAAAAGACGCTTACTCCCTGGAAGGAAAGTTATGACCAACCTAGACAGCATATTCAAAAGCAGAGACATTACTTTGCCAACAAAGGTCCGTCTAGTCAAGGCTATGGTCTTTCCTGTGGTCATGTATGGATGTGAGAGTTGGACTGTGAAGAAAGCTGAGGGCAGAAGAATTGATGCTTTTGAAGTGTGGTGTTGGAGAAGACTCTTGAGAGTCCCTTGGACTGCAAGGAGATCCAACCAGTCCATTCTGAAGGAGATCAGCCCTGGGTATTCTTTGGAAGGAATGATGCTAAAGCTGAAACTCCAGTACTTTAGCCACCTCATGCAAAGAGTTGACTCATTGGAAAAGACTCTGATGCTGGGAGCGACTGGGGGCAGGAGGAGAAGGGGGCGACAGAGGATGAGATGGCTGGATGGCATCACTGACTCGATGGACCTGAGTTTGAGTGAACTCCAGGAGATGGTGATGGACAGGGAGGCCTGGCATGCTGCAACTCATGGGGTCGCAAAGAGTCGGACATGACTGAGCGATTGATCTGAACTGAACGCATATATATGGAATTTAGAAAGATGTAACGATAACTCGTATGCAAGACAGTAAATGGGACACAGATGTATACAACAGTCTTAAGGACTCTGTGGGAAAGGGTGAGGGTGGGATGATTTGGGAGAATGGCATTGAAACATGTATAATATCATATGTGAAATGAATCGCAAGTCCAGGTTCGATGCATGATACAGGATGCTTGGGGCTGGTGCACTCGGATGACCCAGAGGGATGGTAAGGGGAGGGAGGTGGGGGGGGGGGGGGGTTCAGGATGGGGAACCCGTGGCAGATTCATGTTGATGTATGACAAAACCAATACAATATTGTAAAAATAAAATAAAATAAAAGCAACAAGGAAAGGGTAACAAATAACATACAAGGGAATTCCCATAAGGCTATCAGCAAATTTTTCAGCAAAACTTAACCCACCAGAAGTAAATGATATGATATATTTAAAGCAATGAAAGAAAAGAACATACAACCAAGAATACTCTACCTAGTAAGACTTTCATTGAGATTTTATGAAGAAGTCAAAAACCTTACAGACAAGCAAAAGCTAAAAGAATTCAACACCAACAAAGCAGCTTTACAACAAACCCTAAGGGAACCTCCCTAGGCAGAAAAGAAAAGGCCACAACTAGAAACAAGAAAATTACAAAACGGAAAAGCTCACTGGTAAAGGCAAACACACACAAAAGGTAGGAAACAATCCAAAAACAAAGCTAAGAGTAAGGTTAAAGGACAGAAGGAGTAAAAATCACTGGTATCCACAATAAGCAGTTAAGGGATACACAAAACAATCTGATGCAAAATATAATACCCAAAATAGTGATTATGAGGGGAGGCGAGTACAAAGGAAGGTTATCTAAAATGTCTTTGAAAATTAAAAGGTCAGCAATTTAAAACAGGCACATACAAATATAGACTCCTATATAAAAATCTCATGGTAACCACAAAACAATAATCTATAATAGACATACACACAAAGAAGAAAAAATAATCTAAATAGAACACTAAAGAGAGTCATCAAACCACAAGAAAGAGAACAAAAAAATAAAATAGGAGAAAAGATCTACAAAAACAAATCCAAAAAAATTAAGAAAATAGCAATAGGAACATACATATTGGTTATCATCACCTTAAATGTAAATGAAATAAATGTTCCTACCAAAAGACAGAGACTGGCTGAATAAATACCAAAATAAGGGCTGTATACTTGCTGTCTGTAAGAGACTCACTTCAGATCTAGAGACACATATGGACTGACAGCAAGTGGATGGGAAAAAGGTATTCTGTGCAACTAGAAATCCAAAGAAAAGTTGGAATAGTATCTAATACTTGTGTCACACAAAATACACTGTCAAATAAAGACAAGAAACCAAGAAGGACACTACATGATGATTAAAGGATCAACTCAAAAAGAAGGTGGCATAGTTTTAAATATACAGGTACCCAATATAGGAGCCCCTCAATATATAAGCCAAATGTTAAAAGACATAAAAGGAGAAACTGATATTAATACAATAAATTGGTGGAGGTTAGCATCCCACTTACATCAATGGACAGATTAATCAGACAGAAAATCAATAAGGAAACATGGGACTTAAATGATACATTAGGCCAGATGGACTTAATTGACATTTATAGAGCATTCCATCCAGAAGCTGTGGGACACACATTCTTTTCAAGTGTACATGGAACAGTCTCCAGAATACATCACATGCTAGGACATATAGCAAGCCTCAGTGAATTTAAGAAAACTGAAATTAAATCAAATATTGATATCTTTTCCAACTACAAGGCTATATAGCTAGAAATCAACTACAAGAAAAAAACTTAAAAAGATATAGACAGATGGAAGCTAAACAATATACTACTAAGCAACCAGTGCATCACTGAAGAAATCAAAGAGGAAATTTTTAAATGTCTAAAGACTAATGCCTAAAAGAGTAAATTTACTATCCAAAACCTATGGGATACAGCAGAGGCAGTTCTAAGAGGGAAGTTCATAGCAATACAAGTTTACCTAAGGAAACAAGGAAAGTCTCAAACAACTTAACCTTACACAAGGAGCAACTAGACAAAGAACAACAAACAAAACTCAATGTTAGTAAAAGAAAATAAATCACAAAGATCAGAGCAGAAATAAATGAAATTGAGACTTCAAAAACAACAGAAAGATCAATGAAACCAAAACTTGGTTCTTTGAAAAGATAACTAATTCAACAATGAAGAGTTGAAAGCATTTCCTCTAAGATCAAGAGTAAGGATGCCCATTCTCATCACTTACATTCAACACAGTTTTGGAAGTCCTTGCCATAGCAATTAGGGAAGAAAAGGAAATAAAAGCGATCCAAATTAGAAGAGAAGTAAACCTGTCACTGTTGCAAATATTTCTATGTCAGCCTTTAGACAGTCTCATGAAGAATAAAAGGGAGAGGACCAAATAAAGAAAATCAGAAATGAAAATGGGGAAGTTATAACCACCACCACAGAAATACAGAAGATCATAGGGAAAATACTATAAGCAACTATACACCAATTAAAAAGGACAACTAGAAGAAATGGACAAATTCTTAGAAAGGTACACTCTCACAAGACTGAACCGAGAGGAAACAGAATATACGAACAGGTAAACTACCAGTACATAAACTGAATCAGTAATTTAAAAATTCCCAGCAAATAAAAGCCAACGACAAGATGGTTTCTAAGGTGAATTCCACCAAACATTTAGAGAAGAGTTAATACCTATCCTTCTGAAACTATTCCAAGAAACTGCAAGGTAAGGAACACTCCCAGACTCATTCTATGAGGCCACCAACACCCTGATACCAAAACCAGAAAAAGATATCAAAAAAGAAAATTATAGGCCACTATCACTGATGAACACAAGGTAAAAATCCTCAACAAAATATGAATCCAAACTCAATCCAACAATACATTAAAAGGATGATACACCATGATCAAGTTGGATTTATTCCAAGATGTAAGGACTTTTCAATATCTGCAAATTAATGAATGTGATAACATCACATTAAAAAACTGAGGAATAAAAACCATATGATCATCTCAACCAAAGCAGAAAAAGCTTTTGATAAAATTCAACATCCATTTATAATAAAAACTAGTCCAAAAATAGGCATAGAGGGAACATACTTCAACATAATAAAGGCAATACATGACAAGTCCACAGCTAACATCATACTCTATGATGAAAAGATGAAAGCATTTTCTGTAAGATAATGAAGAAGACAAAGGATGCCCATTCTCACCACTTTTATTCAGCATAGTTTTGGAAGTCCCAGACACAGCAATTAAAGAAAAGGAAATAAAAGGAATCTGAGCTGGAAAAAAGGAAGTGAAACTGTCACTGTTTGCACATGGCATTTCTATGCTCTACACAGGAAATCTTAAAGATGCTACCAGAAAACTACTAGAGCTCATGAATGAATTCAGTAAAGTTGAAAGATAAAAAATTAATGTACAGAAACTCATTGCATTTCTATACACTAACAACCAAATATCAGAAAGAGAAATTAAGGAAACAACCCCATTTACTACTGCATCAAAAAGAATGAAATATCTAGAAATAAACCCACCTAAAGATGCAAAATGAAAAGACAACCTACAGAATGGAAAAAAATATTTGCAAACATTACAACCGACAAGGGATTAATTTCCAAAATATACAAACAGCTCACAAAGCTAAGAATCAAAAAAAGAAACAACCCAATCAATAATGGGCAGAAGGCCTAAACAGATATTTCTCCAAAGATGGCCAACAGGGACATGAAAATATTTTCAACATCACTAATTATTAGAGGAATGCAAATCAAATCACAATATCTCAGTAACACCTCACATCAAAAAAATCCAAAAATAATAAATGCTGGGGAGAGTGTGGAGGGAAGGGAACCCTCATACACTATTGGTGGGAATGTAAACTGGTACAGCTACTGTACAGAAGTATGGAGGTGCCTTAAAAAACTAAAAACAGACTTGCCATATGACCCAGCAATCCTCTTCCTGAGAATATATCCAGAGAAAACTCTAATTTCAAAAGATACAAGCATCCCAATGTTCACAGTAGTAGTATTTACAGTAGCCAAGACATGGAAACAACCTAAATGTCCATCAACAGAGAAATGAATAAAGAAGATGTGGTGTGTAGGTATACACACACACACACACACACACACACACACACACACACACACACACAAACACACACATAACTACTCATACTACTAGAATACTACTCAGCCACTAAAAAGAATGAAATATAGCAACATGGATAGACCTAGAAATTACCAAGTGAAGTAAGAGAGAGAAAGACAAATATTATATGATATCACTTATATGTGGAATCTTAAAAAAACTGATATAAATGAACTTATTTACAAAACATGCTGCTGCTGCTGCTAAGTCACTTCAGTCGTGTCCAACTCTGTGCGACCCCATAGACGGCAGCCCATCAGGCTCCCCCATCCCTGGGATTCTCCAGGCAAAACATAAACAGACTCAAAGACACAGAAAACAAACTTTGGGCTACCAAAGGGGATAGCTGGCAGGGGGTTGGGAGAGTGTAGTTGAAGATAAATCAGGAGTTTGGGATTACCATATATACCTTATTACATATAAAACTGGAGCAGGAAATGGCAACCCACTCCAATATTCTTGCCTCGAGAATTCCATGGACAGAGGAACCTGGTGGGCTACAGTTCATGGGGTCACAAAGAGCTAGACACGACTGAGTGACTAACACATATAAAATAGGTAAATAACAAGAACCTGCTGTATAGCACAGGGGACCATATTCAATATCTTGTAATAACCTATAATAGAAAAAAATCTGAAAAAGAATATATATATGTATAACTGAATCACTTTGTTATACACTTGAAACTAACGTAACACTGTGAACTCACTATACTTCAAAAAAACAATTAAAACTTTAATGCATCAAAGGACATTTATCAAGAAAGTAAAAAAACAACTTACAGAATAGGAAAAATTATTTACATATCATACATCTGATAAGGGTTTAATATCCAGAATATATAAAAAAATTCAATTTAAATAAATTTTAAAATGGGCAAATTACTTAAGCGGACAACAATGGCAACAATGGCATAAGGAAATACACAAATGGTCAATAAACACATGAAAAGATGCTTAAGCACCTTAGTCAAGCAAGAAATGCAAATCAAAGCCACAATAAGATACCAATTCACACCTACTACAATGGCTATAACAAAACGGAAGGAAGGAAGATAGACAGGTAGATAGATAGATAACAAGTGTTGCTGCTGCTGCTAAGTCACTTCAGTCGTGTCCGACTCTGCGTGACCCCATAGACGTCAGCCCACCAGGCTCTCCTGCCCCTGGGATTCTCCAGGCAAGAAAACTGGAGTGGGTTGCCATTTCCTTCTCCAATGCATGAAAGCGAAAAGTGAAAGTGAAGTCGCTCAGTCGTGTCCGACTCTTAGCGACCCCATGGACTGCAGCCCACCAGGCTCCTCCATCCATGGGATTTTCCAGGCAAGAGTACTGGAGTGGGGTGCCACTGCCTTCTCCAGATGTAAAAACTGGAACACTCATACATTGCTAGTAGGGATGTAAATGGGAATGTAAAATGTTGTAGCCTCTGTGGAAATCAGTTTGATGTTTTCTAAAAAAGATAAACATAGAATTACTTATGACCCAGCAATTCTACATCTAGATATGTAACCAAAAGAACTGATAGTAGAAACTGAAGAAGATACTTTTACATGATAATTTTTGTATAAATAAAATTTGAACCACAATTAAAATATTATCAGATCAATTCATCTTTAATATGTTGTCCTCCCCCCCCCAAAAAAAAACCAAGAAAATCAAATTAACTGAAAACCAGAAAGTAGCAGAATTTACAAAGAACGTAAGTATTGATATTCCCCTCTTACAGTTAAATTTTGAAACACTGAATAAATAATTATATAAGTCATACATGCTGCTGCTGCTAAGTCACTTCAGTCGTGTCCGACTCTGTGCAATCTCATAGACGGCTGTCCCTGGGATTCTCCAGGCAAGAACACTGGAGTGGGTTGCCATTTCCTTCTCCAATGCATGAAAGTGAAAAGTGAAAGTGAAGTCACTCAGCCGTGTCCGACTCTTAGCGACCCCATGGACTGGAGCCTACCACGCTCCTCCGTCCATGGGATTTTCCAGGCAAGAGTACTGAGGTGGGGTGCCATTGCCTTCCCCGTAAGTCATACATATTAGACTTTTTTTTAATTATAAAAAATATATAGCTTACAAAGTACCATATTTTCAGTAAACTTTTATAAAATGTATAAAGGCATTTCATCACATTCCAAAAGTAATATATATCCCTCATTCTTAAAGATCTGTCCTCATATTTTAAACACACACATGAATAGCTCAAAGAATACAACAGTCTTTAATATTAGCAACTTATTAGACAAAGGGGATATATTTGTAATTAAAAGAAATAGCCAAATTTTGAATGATGACTTGTACATCTGTCTTTCTTCTTGAAATAACTGCTTAAAAATTTACAAAGGCACAACTTAAAGAGAAAAATTAACTTTTATGAGTGTGCACTTCATTGAAATTTAACTTCACTATTACAGGATGGGAAATGATACACATGTATATTTACATCTTTTCTCTCTCACACACACACGCATTTTAGATCCACCCAACTAAAAAGTTGTTAATAAATCAAAGTCTGTGAATTTCAACTTAAGTAATTCTATAAAATACTGCCACCAAAGAAAAGTAATAAAGCATTACCATGGCCATAATAACCCCTACTTACTAACACTTACTGTGTGAAAATTTATCATTTCTTGAAGACTGTCAGAAAATTTGGTCAAACTTGTCTGAGAAAGAAATCAAAAGAAAACCACGTTATTTAAGAGCTATCAATATATGCTAGAAAAACGTAATTTCAGCATTTGTGACAGAAAGATCAAGTTACAGTGTAAACAGTAACATTTATTTCTCACTAGGACAATCTCACTACTTCTCAGACACGGTCTGCATATAAGTCTACAGGTAGTAACATGAAACTCAAGAACAGTCAAAGAATTAAACTGTCTATCAATACTATTACACTAACTAATTGAAATGGCATACCTAAAGGTTAAAAGTGAGTGTATCAAGACTGTGCGCATTTAGGTATCTATGGATCACATAATTACCAAATTATACCATTTTTTCACTAGCTATTATTCCTCATAAAAGAAACATTATAATACCACATAATAGAGCAGGGGGTCTAAGCTAACATAGCTAGATGACCAGAACTTTCCTATGCAGCCCCCCAAATGTACAGTTAGATACTAGTCTTAAGTTAATGTTCTCTGCTTGCATAATAAACTTGATCCTACCCTACCTGCTCAGGTGCCCTTCTAGATGCTTCAGCTCACCTATCAGCAAGTATACTAAACAGATATTTACAACACAGATCAACCATCACCTTCTAACTGTCCTAGAACACAGGATTATATAAGATAGCACCAAATAGATGATAGCTTTTCCACTTCTGATTTTAAGGACCACCACTATTATTAATAAGGTAAATAGATATAGTTATTTAATAACATGTTGCATTGATCATTTTAACTCAGTTTAATAATACTAACCTCAACTACAGCATCATTGCTAGAATACTGTGCCAGGTCGCGAATCCCATTCATGAACTGTTTATTTGCAACACAAAAGGCTTTTCCAGTATCAATCATTGCAATACACAGTTTCACAAGCTGAAAAAGAAACACATTATATAACTGAAAAGTTTTTTTAATTAATTGAACAAGTATTATCAATAACCACATGAGTATGCCTAGTTAAGATTACAGTTCGTCAATGAAACTAAACAAAAAGTGTTCTTTTTTCCCCTTTGGCTTATAAAGTAAATCATAAGAGAGCTGTATCAAAAAAAAAAAGATGACCTTTCAGGATGCAGAGGGTGTCTTATAACATCAACCACCAATCAAGTTAATTTTCAATTTTATCAAGTTAAATTCAACCCTGTAACTTAACTCCACAAAAATATATTAAGCATCTCTTGGAAGGAATAAAAGGAAACTTAGGCAGAGCAAGCAGTTTGACAAAAGATTTTTTGAAAACACAAATGTGTATGGTGGAGGAAAGGGAAGTAAACACGTACGGTAGGTGAGTCATGCTGGTCCTTTTAGTATGAGACTATCAAAGCAGAATTGATTAATCAACCATATTTCTCCAATGCCTACCATTCTAGGCACTATGCCGCTGCTACTGCTGCTAAGTCGCTTCAGTCGTGTCCGACTCTGTGCGACCCCACAGACGGAAGCTCACCAGGCTCCCCCGTCCCTGGGATTCTCCAGGCAAGAACACTGGAGTGGGTTGCCATTTCCTTCTCCAATGCATGAAAGTGAAAAAGTGAAAGTGAAGTCGCTCAGTCGTGTCCGACTCTTAGCGACCCCATGGACTGGAGCCTACCAGGATCCTATGCCCATGGGATTTTCCAGGCAAAAGTACTGGGGTGGGGTGCCATTGCCTTCCCCGTCTAGGCACTATACTAAATCTTAAAACTGGGCTTCTCTCTTTCCCCACTCCCTCTTTTTATCTTTCCCTTTATAATCTTTCTCTTTTTCCTTTCCATTCCTTTTCTTTTTCTAGCCCTTCTTTTTTCTTTATTTCACACAAAACATTTTCTTTACGCAAACAGTATCTTGGGTGAAAGTTAAACATAATACAGATAAAAGTGGAGCTGATCTAGAAGGAAGGGTAATGACAGCATGGGAAGTGGGGTCACCAAGAAGAGGACAAACAGCTCAGGAAAACTTTAGAAGACAACACAAGGATCTCAGGAGTATAATTTAAAACTGTTACCCTGGAATCTGGAGCAACATTAAAAAAAATCTCTGTTCTACTAATTCTGTTCTAATTCTCTGTTGTAATTCTCCAAACTAGGCTCCAACAGTATATGAATCAAGAACTTTCAGATGTTCAAGCTGGATTTAGAAAAGGCAGAGGAACCAGAGATCAAATTGCCAACATCTGCTGGATCATCAAAAAAGCAAGGGAATTCCAGAAAAAAAATCTATTTCTGTTTTATTGAATATGCTAAGGCCTTTGACTGTGTGGATCACAACAAACTGGAAAATCCTTCAAGAGACAGGAATACCAGACCACCTTACCTGCCTTGTGAGAAACCTGTATGCGGGTCAAGAAGCAACAGTGAGAACTGGACATGGAACAACGGACTGGTTCCAAATTGGGAAAGGAGTACATCAAGGCTGTATATTGTCACTCTGCTTATTTAACTTATATGCAGAGTACATCATGGGAAATGCCAGGCTGGATGAAGCACAAGCTGGAATCAAGATTGCCAGGAGAAATATCAACAGCCTCAGATATGTAGATGACACCACCATTATGGCAGAAAGCAAAGAAGAATTAAAGAGCCTCTTGATGAAAGTGAAAGAGGAGAGTGAAAAAGCTGGCTTAAAACTCAACATTCAAAAAACGAAGATCATGGCATCTGGTCCCATCACTTCATGGCAAACAGATGGGGAAACAATGGAAACAGTGACAGACTATTTTCTTGGGCTCCAAAATCACTGCAGATGGTGACTGCAGTCATGAAATTAAAAGGCGCCTGTTCCTTGGAAGAAAAGCTATGACAAACCTAGACAGTGTATTAAAAAGCAGAAACTACTTTGCTGACAAAGGTCCATACAGTCCAAAGCTATGGCTTTTACAGTAGTCATGTATGGATGTGAGAGTTGGTCCATAAAGAAGGCTCAGTGCCAAAGAGCTGATGCTTTTCAATTGTGGTGTTGGAGAAGACCTGAAAGCCCCTTGGACTGCAAGGTGATCAAACCAGTCAATCCTAAAGGAAATCAACCCTGAATAATCACTGGAAGGACTCATGCTGAAGCTGAAACTCTAATACTTTGGCCACCTGATGTAAAGAGCTGACTCATTAGAAAAGACCCTGATGCTGAGAAAGACTGAAGGCAGGAGGAGAAGGGGAAGACAGAGGGTGAGATGGTTGGATGGCATCATCGACTCAATGAACATGAGTCTGAGCAAGCTGCGGGCAACAGTGAAGGACAGCAAACCCTGATGTATTGCAGTCCATGGGGTCACAAAGAGTCGGGCACGACTGAGCGACTGAACAACAACAAAATCCTAACCATTAGAAAAGCAGGTAAATTCTATTTACCACAAACACAACTGCTATGCTCATCAAAACTATGCAAGAGAGAATAAAGGAAGAACATCTGACCAAGACTATGGGGTTCCAAGAAGGATTCCTGCAAAAGGAAACACTTGCGAAAAGCCCTGAAGACCAACAGAAATTAGTCAATCAGATAAGGGTAATAAGACACTATTTTAGGAAAAGCATGAGCTAACCCTGAAGCTTACAAGGCAGGGTAAACCAGAGGCACTAAGGAGCAGAGTTCAGTGCAAAAATGTATACAAGGGCCAATTCAGCAAAAACACTGTGGGCAAAGCAAAGGTGTTCATATATTATATGAAAGGAAATGGGAAACAATAAAGACACCCTACATCTTAGAAGCATGGATTAGGGCATCTCTCTGGCAAAGAGAGGATGATGGCTTTATATTAGAAAAGAGGACAATTTAAAGATGTAGAGAGGGAAAAGACAGAAGTGGCTAAAGCAAAGTCTTTCTCAAAGAAGTTAAGACTGGAAGTGCATAGGAAAAGGGATGCTTTTATCACTCAAATGTGTGTGTGTGTGGAATGGATTAAGGACAGATTCTGTTAAGTTTCTAGATTAAAAGCAAGAAATAAAAATGTTCCCATCAAAAGGAAGACACAACTTCCTCTACTAAGAATGAAGAATAAGCTGGTAAATCTTGAGAGAACAGTGAATATAAGAGCTGCTAAAGATGAATGCTCAAGCTACCGCACAGTTGCACTCATCTCACACGCTAGTAAAGTCATGCTCAAAATTCTCCAAGCCAGGCTTCAGCAATACATGAACCATGAACTTCCAGATGTTCACGCTTGTTTTAGAAAAGGCCAGAGAGCAAATTGCCAACATCCGCTGGATCATCAAAAAAACAAGAGAGTTCCAGAAAAATATCTATTTCTGCTTTATTGACTATGCCAAAGCCTCTGACTGTGTGGATCACCATAAAATGTGGAAAATTCTTCAAGAGATGGGAAGGCCAGACCACCTGACCTGCCTCTTGAGAAACCTGTATGCAGGTCAGGAAGCAACAGTTAGAACTAGACATGGAACAACAGACTAGTTCCAAGTAGGAAAAGGAGTACATCAAGGCTGTATATTGTCACGCCGCTTATTTAATTTCTATGCAGAATACATCATAAGAAACTTTGGGCTGGATAAAGCACAAGCTGGAATCAAGATTGCCAGGAAAAATATCAATAACCTCAGGTATGCAGATGACACCACCCTGATGGCAGAAAGTGAAGAGGAACTAAAGAGCCTCTTGATGAAAGTGAAAGAGGAGACTGAAAAAGTTGGCTTAAAGCTCAACATTCAGAAAACAAACATCATGGCATCCAGTCCCATCACTTCATGGCAAATAGATGGGGAATCAGTGGCTGACTTTATTTTGGGGGCTCCAAAATCACTGCAGATGGTGACTACAGCCATGAAATTAAAAGATGCTTACTCCTTGGAAGATGACCAATCTAGACAGCATATTAAAAAGCAGAGACATTAATTTGTCAACAAAGGTCCATCTAGTCAAGGCTATGGTTTTTCCAGGAGTCATGTATGGATGTGTGAGAGTTGGACTATAAAGAAAGCTGAGCACTGAAGAATTGATGCTTTTAAACTGTGGTCTTGGAGAAGACTTTTGAGAGTCCCTTGGACTGCAAGGAGATCCAACCAGTCCATCCTAAAGGAAATTACTCCTGAATATTCATTGCAAGGACTGATGTTGAAGCTGGAACTCCAATACTTTGGCCACCTGATGCAAAGAACTGACTCATTTGAAAAGACTCTGATGCCGGGAAAGATTGAGGGCAGGAGGAGAAGGGGATGACAGAGGATGAGATGGTTGGATGGCATCACCAACTCAACAGACATGAGTTTGGGTAAACTCAGGGAGTTGGTGATGGACAGAGAGGCCTGGTGTGCTGCAGTCCATGGAGTCGAAAAAAGTCAGACATGACTGAGTGACTGAACTGAACTGAAAAATAGTAAGATAACCTGAGTCTTGAAAAAACTGCTTTGCATCAAGAATCCCACCAATCCGTTTCACCAAACAACTGTGTAACTTTTCCTGAAGGGCTCTGTAGCCCAGATATGAGATAAGAGAATATAGAAGATTAGACAAATACAGTCAAAATTCTGCAGAATAGGTGCCCTGGAAGGAAAATGGAGGTCTTCAGAAGAGAAATGATGATATAAAATTAAGAGCAGACTAGAAGGGTTCACAGATGTATTACACCTAATAGTCAAAAAGTGGAAACAACCCGAATGTCAATCAATGGATGAAAAGATAAGTATGGTACATCCATACAACAGCATATTATTCAGTCATTAAAAAGGAAATACTAAACTTGTTACAACATAGACAGATGAACTTTTAAAACATTATGTTAAGTGAAAGGTGCCAGTCACAAAAGGTCAAATATTGCATGATTCCATTTATATGAAATGTATGAGAATAGGCAAATCCATAGAGACAGAATGTTAATTAATGGTTGTCAGAGTATACTGGGAGAGGGAAATTGGAAGTGATTGCTAATGTGTATAGAGTTTATTAGGGTAAGAGAAATGTTCTAAAACTAAGTAGTGGCAATAGTTGTACACACTGTGAATACACTAAAAAACACTGAGTTGCAAACTTTAAAATGGTAGGTTTTATATTAGGTGAATTTAATCTTAATTAAAAAATTATTTTTAAAAAAGTACCCTGAATAAAAAAGAGCTCTGTAAGTGGACAGACTTAAAAGACTAGAGATCTAGATAAACCTGAAAAACAGAAGCAGGAGGAGTCCAAGATGAGAACTGCAAAGACCAGAGATTCCCATCACAAAGTAAGGTATCAAAGATTATTCCAGTTTCAGAGATTACAACTTTGAGCAACAAGGCATAGCATCTGGCCGGTGAAACAGGTACCAGAATTAAAATAAGGTCACTATCACAGGAGCTGGAAAGAAAATGAATGTGTCATATAGCTGAATCAAATATATACTGCAGTTATTCGGGAGAAGGACTGACTTGGAGATAGATAAATACTTTGCCAGCTGGCAAAAGTCCTTATTAGATGACAGTGAAGATAGCTGTAACTAAATCACATAATATAATCTACAAAGAGAGATTTTTACCTAACACTAAAATGAGGGGATTTTTCCCATTAAAGACACTCTGTCTTCAAGACAGACCTAAGTCTGTTGAAGAGACATCACCAACATTAACATTCATTTAGAACTTACCATGTGCCAAAGCACTTAACATGTACTAACACATCTTATTCACATAATAACCCTATGAGATAGATACTCTTATTTTCCCCATTTTGGAGATGAAGAAACTCAGACATAGGAAGGTTTAGGAACTTGCTCAAGGCCCACATGGCTTAGTGAGTGGTAGAGCCTGACTCATAAATGGGCAGCACTGCTCCAGACTTTGTGCTCTTTCCTACTAGACTATGTTATAAACCAAATATTACCATAATATTATAATAATTTAAATGGAAGTATAATTTTAAAATGTAAGAAATGTAAAAATGCAAGAAATAATGTAATATCTGGGGGAAAAAAAAACAAACCTAAGTTTGATAGTACTTGAGCTGTAATTTAAAGGGTATCCACTTAAAAAGGAGCAAGCCATTTCAATAAGAAGATTAAACAGATATGGAAATTATATGTAGATGGCAACTATGATGCTCTGTGATGTTGCCAATGCCAGAATACCAAGCAGAATGGATAAATAATTGGACCTAGTCAAATAATGCCATTCATTCATGGAGATTACTCATTAGAAAGAGTATAACTACCAATGGCATATATTTACAAGCAAAACAAATATAAGCTAAGTCAGCTAACTAGTTAAACCTGTCGCTGCCATGGTTTGCAATGATATTACAGGTACAACTTGCCCTGCACAAAGTTATGAAATCACTAAACTAGCCTTAGATAATCCTTCCCCTCCACTAATGCCACCACCTTCAATAACAACCAGTTCTTGCTCCTCACAGGCCTCTTCTCTAATTGTACCTCCTCATAATTCCAGAGTAAAAATAATCAATGAGAGCTTAAGAATTTGGGTAAGGGACATTATATAAGGGATCAAGATCTTAAAGTAGAGAAATATATTTTAAAAAGTGTCAAAGTTTCCATGATGTCCTTACTGGCCCAACTCTGTTGATGTTGTTTAGTTGCTCAGTTGTGTCTGATTCTTTTGCGACTCCATGAACTATATAACCCACCAGGTTCCTCTGTTCATGGGATTTTCCAGGCAAGAATACTGGAGTAGGTTGCCACTTCCTTCTCCAGGGGATCTTCCCAACCCAGGGGTTGAACCGGCATCTCCTGCTTGGCAGGAAGATTCTTTACCACTGAGCCACCTGGAAAGCCCTAAAACAGACTCTAGAAAGGGTTTAGAGTTCTTAGTACTGAATAGCAATAATTTGACAACTTGCTTTAGATTTGGATTTTTTTCATTTAAGATTCTACAGTCTCTCAACCCCAACCAAATGATATAAAGGGGTGAAAACAAAAAATAGCTGCTCATAAAAGCAAAATCATTAACAAAAATACTATAGGAAGAGTCTGTTTAGGTATTTTAAATTCTGAGGTCCCCCCTGACACACAGTGTTTTATTTGATTCAGATGCAAATCTACCCAGAGAAAATGGATACCCTTATTGCACTACTCTGTGATTCTTTTTAAAAGAAAGAAAGAAACTTTATTCTTCTACATATTCTCTCATACATCTACCAGAAAATCAAAGCTACATCTTCTGCTATCTACCTTAAGAGTTTAAAAACTGTTTCATAAAGTCCTCAAAAATAAATGTAATACATCAGGGTAAAATAATAATGATGATGACAACAGTAACAATGATCCCATACACATAATTTTAAATAGAAAATAACGTTTCTGAAAATAATATCTTTACCAAAAATTCTAACAGTTGTTTTTAAAAACACTTGCCTGAAGTTTGCTAGGGTTCCTCAGAAAACTTTCAGGTAGCATGTGCCCTTCAACACGGACCCAGGAGTACAGTGGTGGCCCAACAAGAGCGCTGAACTAAATATAAAACAGATGGGATTCTAACCCTGGCTCTGCCTTTTCTAGCTCAGCGATTTGAACCACCTCCTCTTTACTTTTGGGGCTTTGCTACTGTTATCTAGAAAATGGAAATAATCCACTTGCCCCACCTACCTCACAGGATCATTGTAAAAATCCGAAACACACTATATATATCAAAGTGCTTTGAAAATTACAGAGTACTGCACAAAAATAACTTATTACTAAACATTTTCTGAAATTATTGTCTTACATATATAACTAATGGCTACTGCTTTATATATTTTCTATACTATTTACATTATATATACATATTGCATAATTTCAAAACATTTGAAAATCTTCAGTCTAATTAATGTATCTTACATCACTGCTATTCAGAGTGCAGTCTATTCAACAGCATTGGTGTCACCTAAAATCTGGCTACACAAACAGAATCTCAGATACCAAGACTTACTGAATCTGGATCTGTATTCTCACAAGAACCCCACATATTCCTATGCACAGTAACATTTGATAAGCACTGCTTTCCAAAACAATTCCATTTACAATAATAAGTAAATAAACAGAAAATTATCTTCAGAAAAAGTATTTCAAATAAATGCATTTAGTCTCCAGAAATTTTAACAATCAACAACGGTTACTTAAAATCAGAAGCCATGTCTTATTCATTCTTATATTTCTGTTACACAACAGGTAACATTTCTGAGATAGAAACAAAAAAAAAGAGTATCAATAATTAACACAGAAGATAGGAATCAATGTACATTTACCCTTGCATAGAATATGAAAATTTAATATCAATTATTAAATAAATATATATTCAGTATTTCTGGCATTAGGCTTTAAAAAATGGAATGAGTATTAAAATTTTTATATTTGAACACGGCCAAAACCAAATATACAACCAAGAATGGTTCAGTTACCTATGCTATCCATTAAGCAACAAAAAGTTATACTGCAATTTATTTGATGGAAAAGGAAACAAACTTCTAACAGTATAAAAGATGTCTAGTCAGACAGGGTTCAAATTCTTGCTCTGGCATTTAGATTAAATTTTCAACCAACTACTTAACATCTCTAGCCTCAACTTCTGTATGTGTAAAATCGGGATAATATTAGCATTTACCTTCATGGATATAAAAGAAATCACGAGACCCATCTGGCACTGTAGGCACAAATCAGTATGCAAAACAGGAACTACTGTTTTAAAAAGTTAAAGTAAAATTTACCTTATCAAGTTTCAGTTCCAATTCTGCCACATCTCCTTCCACTTCTTCCAAAGCAGCCCTAAAAAATTAAACAAAAATAAGTTATTTTGTGTTTAAATGTACACTTTACTCTTGAAAAGTAACTCCAAGTGAAAAAATAGGTATGAATACTTAAAAACTATATTTCATGTAAAGTATTAATTCCCTTAGAACAAAGTATGAATATTTCATAATCATGTGTTACAACAGATGAAAGATTATTGTTTAAGGTAATGAGAGAATACAAGCTAAGTTACTCAAAGTATTCATACTCTTCAAATTAATAACACTAGTTAGAACTATTTAGCATTAGGTTTTTTAAAACAAGCAAGAACTTTTAAAAGTTGAACCTTACAAAACTCGTATTTCTATTCAACAAAGCACATGTAATCAAACAGCAAAGCATCGTTGGCAACCAAAAATAAAGGCTTTTACTTTTAGAAATAGTCAGAAAGATATATATTACCCTTATTTAATACACCATTTTGTTCAGCAGATTCTTTCCCCTAGGAGTGACAAAATTCTAACACTAACATAGTACTTGATATGTGCTGTAGGACAATATTTCCAAAATTGGAAATTAAGGGGTGAAGAAAACCAGCAACTAAAACTTTTTAAGGATAGCAAGATTTTATACTTAATATTTTGTATACTTAAGAAAGTGACAGAGGATGAGAGGTTGGATGACATCATCAACTCAACTGGACATGAGTCTGAGCAAGCTCTAAGAGATGGGGAAGGACGGGGAAGCCCAGCGTGCCGCAGTCCATGGGGTCGCAAAGAGTCAAGACACAAATGAGTGACTGAACGACAACAACAATACTGAAGAGTAAAAAAATGTTATTCAAATTAAAAAATGTTATTCATCTACTTTAAGCTATCAGTTTAATTTTCATACAACTACTCGATTAACTAGCAACTTCACAATATCTGTTTTTTCATTTACCAAAATTTGTTTCAAATGGATAACAGTGGAGGAGTAGCCACCCAAAACCCCATTTTGAACTCTAGGCAAGAATTCTCAGTTAGTGTTAAGAAGACAAAAATAGCTAAGATATAAGCTCTACTCCCAAAAGTACCCACTTAACCTCTGTGTGGCCTCTTGAATGACCATTATTACCAGCTTGTGGTTCTACTTTTCTGCATATATGCTCAGTTGCTAGTCATGTCTGACTCTTTGCAATCCCATGGACTGTAGCCCACCAGGCTCTTCTGTCCATAGGATTCCCCCAGCAAGAATACTGGAGTGAGCTGCCATTCCCTTCTCCAGGGAATCTTCTTGACACAGGGATGGAACCCATGTCTCTTAACATCTCCTGCACTAGTAGGCGAATTCTTCACCACTGAGTCGCCTGGGAAGTCCTTCTAAATCTCTATCTGGCAACATTTATTGAAAAAGTTTTTAACTGCCAAGATAAGAAAATTATGTAACTATAAATTACTCAGGAAAGAAATGCCAATTCTATAAAATGAAATACCTTAGCATATAGTTCAAGAAAACAAAAGGCACTATACTTCCACAGCACAGAAAGAGAAATGCTTCTCTCAAACTAAAAAGTTTGTCATTTTCTGCAGCAGTTTTTCAAATGACATTGTTCCCTTAGCCTAGATAACATTTCCCCTTCACATTAACCCTCATCTCTTCATTTCAGTTCAGTTTAGTCACTCAGTCGTGTCCGACTCTTTGAGACCCCATGAATCGCAGCACGCCAGGCCTCCCTGTCCATCACCAACTCCCGGAGGTCACTCAGACTCACGTCCATCGAGTCGGTGATGCCATCCAGCCATCTCATCCTCTGTCGTCCCTTTCTCCTCCTGCCCCCAATCCATCCCAGGATCAGGGTCTTTTCCAAGGAGTCTACTCTTCGCATGAGGTGGCCAAAGTATTGGAGTTTCAGCTTTAGCATCATTCCTTCCAAAGAACACCCAGGGCTGATCTCCTTCAGAATGGACTGGTTGGATCTCCTTGCAGTCCAAGGGACTCTCAAGAGTCTTCTCCAACACCACAGTTCAAAAAGCATCAATTCTTCGGCACTCAGTTTTCTTCACAGTCCAACTCTCACATCCATACATGACTACTGGAAAAACCATAGCCTTGACTAGACGGACCTTTGTTGGCAAAGTAATGTCTCTGCTTTTGAATATGCTATCTAGGTTGGTCATAACTTTCCTTCCAAGGAGTAAGCGTCTTTTAATTTCATGGCTGCAGTCACCATCTGCAGTGATTTTGGAGCCCAGAAAAATAAAGTCTGACACTGTTTCCACTGTTTCCCCATCTATTTCCCATGAAATGATGGGACAAGATGCCATGATCTTCATTTTCTGAATGTTGAGCTTTAAGCCAACTTTTTCACTCTCCACTTTCACTTTCATCAAGAGGCTTTTTAGTTCCTCTTCACTTTCTGCCATAAGGGTGGTGTCATCTGCATATCTGAGGTTATTGATATTTCTCCTGGCAATCTTGATTCCAGCCTGTGCTTCTTCCAGCCAAGCGTTTCTCATGATGTACTCTGCATAGAAATTAAATAAGCAGGGTGACAATATATAGCCTTGACATACTCCTTTCCTGATTTGGAACCAGTCTGTTGTTCCATGTCCATTTCTAACTGTTGCTTCCTGACCTGCATATAGGTTTCTAAATAGGCAGGTCAGGTGGTCTGGTATTCCCATCTCTTTCAGAATTTTCCACAGTTCTTTGGGATCCACACAGTCAAAGGCTTTGGCATAGTCAATAAAGCAGAAATAGATGTTTTTCTGGAACTCTCTTGCTTTTTCCATGATCCAGCGGATGTTGACAATTTGATCTCTGGTTCCTCTGCCTTTTCTAAAACCAGCTTGAACATCTGGAAGTTCACGGTTCACATACTGCTGAAGCCTGGACTGGAGAATTTTCAGCATTACTCTACGAGCATGTGAGATGAGTGCAATTGTGCGGTAGTTTGAGCATGGTTTTGGCATTGCCTTTCTTTGGGATTGGAACGAAAACTGACCTTTTCCAGTCCTGTGGCCACTGCTGAGTTTTCCAAATTTGCTGGCATATTGAGTGCAGCACTTTCACAGCATCATCTTTCAGGATTTGGAATAGCTCCACTGGAATTTCATCACCTCCACTTTGTAGTGATGCTTTCTAAGGCCCACTTGACTTCACATTCCAGATGTCTGGCTCTAGGTCAGTGATCACACCATCATGATTATCTTGGTCGTGAAGATCTTTTTTGTACAGTTCTGTGTATTCTTGCCACCTCTTCTTAATATCCTATTTCTGTTAGGTCCATACCATTTCTGTCCTTTACAGAGCCCATCATTGCATGAAATGTTCCCTTGGAATCTCTAATTTTCTAGAAGAGATCTCTAGTCTTTCCCATTCTGTTGTTTTCCTTTATTTCTTTGCACTGATTGCTGAGGAAGGCTTTCTTATCTCTCCTTGCTATTCTTTGGAACTCTGCATTCAGATGCTTATATCTTTCCTTCTCTCCTTTGCTTTTCGCTTCTCTTTTTTTCACAGCTATTTGTAAGGCCTCCCCAGACAGCTATTTTGCCTTTTTGCTTTCTTTTTCTTGGGGATGGTCTTGATTCCTATCTCCTGTACAATGTCACGAACCTCCGTCCGTAGTTCATCAGGCACTCTATCAGATCTAGTCCCTTAAATATATTTCTCACTTCCACTGTATAATCATATGGAATTTGATTTAGCTAATACCTGAATGGTCTAGTGGTTCTCCCTACTTTCTTCAATTTCAGTCTGAATTTGGCAATGTGGAGTTCATGGTCTGAGCCACAGTCAGCTCACAGTCTTGTTTTTGCTGACTGTATAGAGCTTCTCCATCTTTGGCTGCAAAGAATATAATCAATCTGATTTTGGTGTTGACCATCTGGTGATGTCCATGTGTGGAGTCTTCTCTTGTGTTGCTGGAAGAGGGTGTTTGCTATGACCAGTGCATTCTCTTGGCAAAACTCTATTAGCCTTTGCCCTTCTTCATCTCTTCACCTGCCTCTATGTTACTCATCATTTAAGCAATTCAGAAAATAAAGCATATTAGTTCAAGGATATCTATTTTTTGTAAACAGGTTGAAAACCTACATGCCCAGCAATAAGAAATAATGTAAATAAATGATGGGATCCCATCCCATCACCAAGGTAGAAGGTTTTTAAATGAGATTGATCTGTATCTACTGACATGGAAACATGTACATTACAGAGTAGCACAAGGGAGGAAAAGCAATTTACAAAATTATATATAGCGTGAGTCCAATTTCTTTGGGGAGAGGTCTACTGGTATATGCATAAGAAAAAAATCTGGAAGCATATTTACCAGTCTGCCAACTATAACTCTGAAGAATGGGGATCAGAAAGCAGAAAGTTAAAAAAGGGATTTACACTTTTTATGTTTACACTTCAAGACTGTTTTAGTATTTTCAATGATTTTAAATAGAATTTTAAAGTTAATAAAGAGGGGAAGTTCCAACATCCCCTTCCCAGGAGGTATGTCCTCTTGGTATCTCTAACTCTGTCTACTTCTCTCACTAGTCTGAGCTCCAGGTAGCGGTATAGACATTCGAAATGTCTGCTGAGCCAAAAAAGAAATTCCACAATTAATTACTGTCAGAAACTTCCTTCATTTACACTGTTTTTTGGCCTCACCATATGGCTTGCAGGATCTTTAGTTCCCTAACCAAGGTATGAACCCAGGCCCCCAGCAGTGGAAGCATGAGGGCCTAACCACTGGACCACCAGGGTATTCTCTCTCCATTTATACTTTTAACCTTCATTTATTTTAGCTTGATTCAATCTTCAAGTTTAAGAAAATTACCTAAAATAATCAGCTTTAAGATCTGATTTTTATCAGTGGTTTCTACTAAACATACAGTTTGATAGAAACTTCATGTACATTCCTCAATTTTATTTCATTGTAGCATTCTATGAATTTATTTGTGAAACACTTTTAAACACTCTTCTTTAAAGAGGTAAAAGTTATGTACAAAAGTAAGAGAAAATGTGTTTTGCCTATCATTTCAGAATAAAGCCCTTTGTAATCACATATTCAAAGAATAAAAGGTTAGCATGAAGGTTTCTTCAACATTTCACCTTCTCTAAGGAAAAAATCTCTGTCCTTGGTTATTTGAGATGTTTGTGAAAACTTGTAGCAATAAGTAAATAGTCAGTGTCTAAGGCAGCCCAATAAGTTGCTATATATCCTTACTATAAAAAAGTAAAATATATGGAAAGAACATGATCTGGGTTCAAATTCTGTCCTACCACTCATATTTAAGGCTAAGGAATTTTATCGGGTTTTTGCACTGTAAACCGAGTAAAGAAGTACCTATTTAAAATAAAGGTTAAGTAAAGGTTAAAGGAGGGACTGTCCATATCACTGGCCACCGTACGTATGTCATCACAAAAAAACTCAATCCATAAGAACTTCCTTCTCTGCTTTCCCTTCCCTGAATTCTGAGGTAAATTTTACCTTCTTATTACTTCTACTCATAATGCAAGAGAATCATCCTGGAACACATCTTTACTATACAAATGCACAATCTACACAACAATCCTTCAAATAGTGAAAGACAGACATTATTCATTTCCAACTCTCTCAGATACTTATTGAGCATATGAAAGTGAAAGTGAAAGCTGCTCAGTCATGTCCAACTCTTTGGGACCCCATGGACTATACAGTCCATGGAATTCTCCAGGCCAGAATACTGGAGTGAGTCGCCTTTCCCTTCTCCAGGGGATCTTCCCAACCCAGAGATTGAACCCAAGTCTTCCACACTGCAGGCAGATTCTTTACCAGCTGAGCCACAAGGGAAGCTCAAGATACTGGAGTGGGAAGTGTATCCCTTCTCCAGCAGATCTTCCCTACCTAGGAATCGAACCGGGGTCTCCTGCATTGCAGGTAGATGGATTCTTTACCAACTGAGCTATGAGGGAAGCCCTTATTGAGCATATAATTTTTGTAAAATGTGTAAGGCATTAAAGGGAACACATTATTGAACTTATCCTCCATAGCTTAAATGTAATAAAATTTATTTAATTGTAAAAGTTACACATACATTAACAATGAAAGAAAACACATGATTAAGTAGCAAAACAAGAAACATGTAAAATAATGTTAAAAGATGGTAAAAATAAAGGGCAAAAAAACAGAAGGCAGCCTCACCCCAGTACTCTTGCCTGGAAAATCCCATGGACGGAGGAGCATGGTAAGCTCCAGTCCATAGGGTCGCTAAGAGTCGGACACGACTGAGCGACTTCACTTTCACTTTTCACTTTCATGTATTGGAGAAGGAGATGGCAACCCATTCCAGTATTCTTGCCTGGAGAATCCCAGGGACAGCCTCCTATGGGATCGCACAGAGTCGGACACGACTAAAGCGACTTAGCAGCAGCAGTAGCAGAGTCTGACTAGATTATAATCACAGGATTATTACAAGAAAGTGAAGTTGCTCAGTCATGTCTGACTCTTTGTGACCCCGTGGACTGCAGCCCACCAGGCTCCTCCGTCCATGGGATTCTCCAGGCAAGAATACTGGAGTGGGTTGCCATTTCCTTCTCCACGGGATCTTCCCAACCCAGGGATCGAACCCAGGTCTCCCGCATTGCAGGCAGACACTTTAACCTCTGAGCCACCAGGGAAGCCCAAAAGAAAGTGAAGTCGCTCAGTCGTGTCCGACTCTTTGTGACCCCATGGATTGCAGCCCACCAGGCTCCTCTGTCCATGGGATTCTCCATGCAAGAATACTGGAGTGGGTTGCCACTTCCTTCTCCAGGGGATTTTCCCAACCCAGGGATCAAACCCAGGTCTCCCGCATTGCAGCCAGACGCAGGCAGTCAGCAAATGACAGCCTATCAGACAATGTGGCCCTTAACCTACCATCACACAAACAGTAAGCTACAAATTTTTACAGTTTTAAATGGTTGAAAAAAAAAAGAAAAATAATATTTAATGACTTATGAAAATCATATTCCAATGTCCATAAATAAAGTTTTATGGAAACACAGTCAAGCTCATCCACTGACACATTGCCTACGTAAGCTTTCACATCCTACTGGCAGAGTTGAATAGTAGGAGAGAGAACATATGGTCTAAAAAGCTTAAAATATTTACTACTTACCTGACCCTTTATGGGAAGTTTACTGATTCCTCACTATAAATATCAAATGCAAGAACATGGATAAAAATGCTTTTTAATATATGAATGACATCAGTTCAGTTCATTCGCTCAGTTGTGTCCCACTCTTTGTGACCCCATGGACTACAGCACACCAGGCTTCCCTGTCTACCACCAACTCCCGGAGCTTGCTCAAACTCACATCTATCACGTCGGTGATGCCATCCAACCATCTCTTCCTCTGTCGTCCCCTTCTCCTCCTGCCTCAACCTTTTCGAGCATCAGGGACTTTTCCAACGTTCGCATCAGATGACTAAAATACTGGAGCTTCAGCTTCAGCTCTTTCAACAAGTATTCAGCGTTGATATCTCTTAAGATTGACTTTGATCTCCTTGCCAATCTTATCAAGCAAGGCTTGATCTTTGATCTCCTTGTCAAGCTTATCAAGCAAGGTTTGATCTTTGATCTCCTTATCAAGCTTATCAACCTTAGTCAAGCAAGGTATGATCTCCTTGCTGTCTAAGGGACTTTCAGGAGGCTCCTCCAGAACCAGAGTTCAAAGGCATCAATTATTTGACACTTTGTCTTTTTTATAGTCCAGCTCTCATAACCACACATGAGCACTGGGAAGACGATATCCTGACTATACAGACCTTCGTTGGCAGAGTAATGTCTGCTTTTCAACATACTGTCTAGGTTTGCCATAGCTTCCCTGACAAGAAGCAATCGTCTTCTGATTCCATGGCTGCAGTCACTATCCACAGTTATTTTAGAGCTCAAGAAGAGGAAATCTGTCACTGCTTCCATCTTTTCCCCTTCTATTTGCCATGCCTATGCCAAAGCCTTTGACTGTGTAGATCACAATAAACTATGGAAAATTCTGAAAGAGATGGGAATACCAGACCACCTGATCTGCCTCTTAAGAAATCTGTATGCAGGTCAGGAAGCAACAGTTAGAACTGGTCATGGAACAACAGACTGGTTCCAAATAGGAAAAGGAGTACGTCAAGGCTGCATATTGTCACCATGTTTATTTAACTTATATGCAGAGTACATCATGAGAAATGCTGGACTGGAAGAAACACAAGTTGGAATCAAGATTGCTGGGAGAAATATCAATAACCTCAGATATGCAGATGATACCACCCTTATGGCAGAAAGTGAAGAGGGGCTAAAAAGCCTCTTGATGAAAGTGAAAGTGGAGAGTGAAAAGGTTGGCTTAAAGCTCAACATTCAGAAAACGAAGATCATGGCATCTGGTCCCATCACTGCATGGGAAATAGATGGGGAAACAGTGGAAACAGTGTCAGACTTTGTTTTTCTGGGCTCCAAAATCACTGCAGATGGTGACTGCAGCCATGAAATTAAAAGACGCTTACTCCTTGGAAGGAAAGTTATGATCAACCTAGATAGCATATTCAAAAGCAGAGACATTACTTTACCAACAAAGGTTCGCCTAGTCAAGGCTATGGTCTTTCCTGTGGTCATGTATGGATGTGAGAGCTGGACTGTGAAGAAGGCTGAGCGCCGAAGAATTGATGCTTTTGAACTGTGGTGTTGGAGAAGACTCTTGAGAGTCCCTTGGACTGCAAGGAGATCCAACCAGTCCATTCTGAAGGAGATCAGCCCTGGGTATTCTTTGGAAGGAATGATGCTAAAGCTGAAACTCCAGTATTTTGGCCACCTCATGCGAAGAGTTGACTCATTGGAGAAGACTCTGATGCTGGGAGGGATTGAGGGCAGAAGGAGAAGGGGACGACAGAGGATGAGATGGCTGGATGGCATCACTGACTCGATGGGTATGAGTCTGGGTGACCTCCGGGAGCTGGTAATGGACAGGGAGGCCTGGCGTGCTGTGGTTCATGGGGTCGCAAAGAGTCGGACACGACTGAGCGACTGATCTGATCTGATCTGAATGGGGCTGGGTGCCATGATCTTAGTTTTTTTAATATTTAGTTTTAAGCTGGCTCTTTCACTCTCCTCCTTTACCCTCATCAAGAGGCTCTTTAGTTCCTCTTTGCTTTCTGCCATTGGAGTGGTGCCATCCACATATCTGTGGTTACTGATGTTTCTTCCACCCATCTTGATTCCAGCTTGTAACTCATCCAGCCCAGCACTTCTCAGTATGTGCTCAGTGTATAGGTTAAACAAACAGGGTGCAGCAGACAGCCCTGTTGTACTCCTTTCTTGCTTCTTGACCCACATACAGGTTTCTCAGGAGACAGGTAAGATGATATGGTATTTCCATCTCATGAGAGCTTTTCACAATTTAATAATGATCCACATGGTCAAAGGCTTTAGCATAGTCGATGAAACAGAGGTAGATGTTTTTCTGGACTTCCCTTGCCTTCTCTATGATCCAGTGAACATTAGCAATTTATCTCTGGTTCCTCTGCCTTTTCTAAACCCAACATGGACATCTGGAAGTTCTCAGTTCACATAATGCTGAAGCTCAGCATGCAAGATTTTAAACATGGCCTTACTAGCTTGGGAGATGAGTGCAATTATTTGATAGCTAGAATATTCTTTAGTACTACCCTTCTTGGGAACTGGAATGAGGATTGACCTTTTCCAGTCCTGTGGCCACTGCTGGGTCTTCCAGATTTGTTGACACACTGAATGCAACACTTTGATGTCATCATCCTTTAGGGTTTTGAATAGCTCTGTACAGCAAAGTAATTCAGTTATATATATTCTATTCTTTTTCCATTATAGTTTGTAACAGGTTATAGGCTTCCCTGGTGGCTCAGACAGTAAAGAATCTGCCTGCAATGAAGGCAGATTCTTCACTGGGTTGGGCAGATTCTTCACTGGGTTGGAAAGATTCTTCACTGGGTTGGGAAGATTCCCTGGAGAAAGAAATGGCAACTCACTCCAGTATTCTTGCCCAAGAAATCCCACGGACAGAGGAGCCTGGCAGGCTACGGTCGATAGGGGTCAGAAAGAGTCAGATACAACTGAGTGACTAACACTTTGAATTTATAACAAGATATTGAATATAGTTTCTATGCTCTACAGTGGGCTTCCCTGGTGGCTCAGATGGCAAAGAATTTGCCTGCAATGCAGGAGACCCAGGGTCGGTCCCTGCTCGGGAAGACCCCTTGGAAAATGGAATGGCTACCCACTCCAGTATTCCAGCCTGAAGAATTACATGGAGAAAAGGAGGCTGGCAGGCTACAGTCCATAGGGTTGCAAAGAGTCAAGCACGACTGAGCAACTAACATACATACATATGCTATACAGTGGGATGTTGCTCTTTGAATCACTTTATCTTTAATAATAACATCATTCTTTTATCCATGTTTCACAGTTTTTTATGATCAACTCACAGAAGAGTTAACTAAAAATAAAAACATAAAACTAGAATGGGAAAAAATACAGCAGCAAGTATTAACACTGAGACATTTCTAGTCACATGGTGATCACTTTGGGCTGTGAATTAAATAAAGCTCTATGAAAAGCACAAAAATAGAACTCTCCCACCCAGATAATTGCACATCTCTGATGTAGAAATAACCTTTTTTTGTTTTTGTTTTTTATTGAAGTACAGTGATTTACAATAAACTTTATAAATCACCATTTTTACGAGTTTATCCATAAAAATAACTAAATACTATGTGTGACATGAGTATTGCATAGAAAATTATTTGAATGAAACAGGAAGAGTAATAAAAAAAAAAAGTACCCATCCATTTGAGATCCTTTAAAAAAAAAAAAAACAAAACACTTCCACTTCAGCTTTGGCAATATGCTTAATAGGGAATTTATAATCTAAGATTAGATCACATGATGATGCAACCTAAAATGCAACTATGGGGTGTCAACATCACTTGTTAAGCACATAAATATCCTCAAAGCATTAAACATGTATTTGAGGCTCTGTCATAACTACCTCCTAAAGAATTATGAAAGAGATCAAATAAAAAACTATAATGTATAGAATTTGAAACATCTTCCTTGTTTTATAAAATATATATATGCCTAAAAAGCTGCATATAAACTGAATAACCATTTACTTAGAGGAGTTGCCTATATGCCTAGCATGACCTACCATTCCCAATCAATTCTTCTCAGCTCAACAGCTTTACTCACCATGGGCTGCTGCTGCTGCTAAGTCATTTCAGTCGTGTCCAACTCTGTGTGACCCCATAGACGGCAGCCACCAGGCTCCCCCGTCCCTGGGATTCTCCAAGCAAGAACACTGGAGTCAGTTGCCATTTCCTTCTCCAGTGCATGAAAGTGAAAAGTGAAAGGGAAGTCGCTCAGTCGTGTCTGACTCTTAGCGACCCCATGGACTGCAGCCTACCAGGCTCCTCCATTTATGGGATTTTCCAGGCAAGAGTACTGGAGTGGGGTGCCATTGCCTTCTCCGTCACCATGGGCAGTACTGGGCTATTCTTTGCAAAGACAGGACAATGTCAGGATGAGGGGATAGCTCACTGGTACTGCTGCTGCTACGTTGCTTCAGTCGTGTCCAACTCTGTGCGACCCCATAGACGGCAGCCCACCAGACTCCCCCGTCCCTGGGATTCTCCAGGCAAGAACACTGGAGTGGGTTGCCATTTCCTTCGCCAATGCAGGGAAGTGAAAAGTGAAAGTCAAGTCGCTCAGTCATGTCCGACCCTCAGCGACCCCATGGACTGCAGCCCACCAGGCTCCTCTGTCCATGGGATTTTCCAGGCAAGAGTACTGGAGTGGGGTGCCATTGCCTTCTCACTGGTACTAGGATAACACTATAGCTCAACAGAGTAAAACTAGATTACCAAACTGTCCATATAATGAGATGGCTCCCCCTGGGTTTTTGACCAGAGAGCACTTTTTAAAAGAAATCCTTCATTAGATTCTTTTGTACTGTGAATTGCTTTGTTCAATAAGTTGAGTCCTTTATAATTGGGTCTCTGTAATATCTGTTTTGTTAAGAGGCACTGGAATGGAGTTTTAAAAACTGTCTGGGTTTAAATCCACATTTTACCTCTTACTACCTACATGACACTGAGTAAAATCTTTGTGTGCAAATTTCATCTATAAAACACAGATAATAACAATTATATTCCACAGAGATGTATGAGGATAAATTTTAAAATACATATAAAAACCTTAGCACAAATGTTAGCTATAATTAATTATCTATTCTATTAAAGAAAATACACAATCTCTTTTCATTTTCATTTTATGGGGCCAAAAGGGAAGAAAGTAGTAATAAGATTAAGCTATTACAATCACCCAACAAGAATTTGAAGTGGTTTAAAAATGAGTAAAAGTATTTCCTTGGTAGTAGAGTGGGTAAGAATCTGCCTGCCAAGTAGGGGACATGAGTTCAGTCCCTGGTCTGGGAAGATTCCACATGCCTCAGAGCAACTAAAGCCCATGGGCCACAAAGACTGCTATCTGCAAGCCCTTGAACCTGCACACTGTAACTATTGACCCTGCGTGCCTCTAGCCTGTGCTCTACAACAAGGGAAATCACCGCAATGAGAAGCCCATGCATCACAGCAAAGATCAGCCCCACCTCCACCACAAGAGAAAGACTACACGCAGTAACGAAGATCCAACGAAACCAAAACCTTAAAAAAAGTAATTTAAAAAATGAAAAGGAGCAAAAAAAAAAAAAAAGTTACAACAGACCTATGATTAGCAGATAAAACAGTAAGTTCAAACTGCTTTAAGAGAAGACACTTCAATACTTTTTATCTCTTACAAAAATTACATATCAAATAAACACTGGAGTCTTCTCCTAACTTTTTCATAACTTCAATCTAGGCTGCATGACTATGTAATAAAATTTACTTGAAAATCCACTAGGTTTTCCAAGGTTATTAAGGTCAGTTCAATCTGACTCTTTTTGTTTTTGTTGTTCAGTTGCTAAGCTTTGTCCGACTCTCTGAGACCCCATGTTCTGAAGCACACCAGGCTTCTCTGTCCTTCACTATCTACCAGAGTTTGCTGAAATTCATGTCCATTGAGTTGATGACACCATCCAATCATCTCATCCTCTATCACCCTCTTCTCCTCCTGTTCAATCTTTCCCAGCATCAGGGTCCTTCCCAATGAGTCAGCTTTTCACATTAGGTGGCCAAAGTATTTGAGCTTCACCTTCAGCATCAATCCTTCCAATGAATATTCACGGTTGATTTCCTTTAGGATTGATTCATTTGATCTCCTTACTGTCCAAGGGACTCTCAAGAGTTTTCTCCAGCACCACAATTTGAAAGCATCAGTTCTTCAGCTCTCAGTCTTCTTTATGGTCCGACTATCACATCCATACATGATCACTGGAAAAAAATTACAGCTTTGACCATACGGATTTGGTTTGTCTCCGCCTTTTAATACACTGTCTGAGCTTGTCATAACTTTCAACCCAAGGAACAAGCATCTTCTAAGTTCATGGCTGCAGTCACTGTTCACAGTGATTTTGGAGTCCAAAAAAATAAAATTTATCACTGTTTCCATTGTTTCCCCATCTAACTGCCATCAAGTGATGGGACCAGATGCCATGATCTTAGCTTTTTGAATGCTAACTTTTAAGCCACCATTTTCACTCTCCTCTTTCACGTCCATCAAGAAGCTCTTTAACTGCTCTTCATTTTCTGCCATAAAGGTGGTGTCATCTGCATATCTGAGGTTATTAATATTTCTCCTGGCAATCCTGATTCCAGCTTGTGCTTCATCCAGCCCGGCACTTCGCATGATGTACTATGCGTATATTAAATAAGCAGGGTGACAATATTCAGCCTTGATGTACACCTTTCCCAATTTTGAACCAGTCCATTGTTCCATATCCAGTTCTAACTGTTGCTTCTTGACTTGCATACAGGATTCTCAGGAGACAGGTAAGGCAGTGTGGTAGTTCAATCTCTTGAAGGATTTTCCACAGTTTGCTATGATCCACACAGTCAAAGGCTTCAGCACAGTCAATGAAGCAGAAGTAGATATTTTTCTGAAATTCTCTTGTTTTTTCTATGATTTAACAGATGTTGGCAATTTGATCTCTGGCTCCTCTGCCTTTTTTAAATTCAGGTTGTACATCTGGAAGTTCTCGGTTCACATACTGTTGAAACCTAGCTCAAAGGATTTTGAGCATTACCTTGCTAGCATGTGAAATGAACACAACTGTACAGTAGTTTGAACCATTCTTTAGCATTGTCCTTCTTTGGGACTGGAATGAAAACTGACCTTTTCCAGTCCTGTAGCCACTGCTGAGTTTTTCAAATTTGCTGCCATGCTGAGTGCAGCACTTTAACAGCATCATCTTTTAGGATCTGGGGTAGTTCGGCTGGAATTCCATCACCTCCACTAGCTGTGTTCATAGTAATGCTTCCTAAGGCCCACTTGACTTCATACTCCAAAATGCCTGTCTTCACACTTCTAGGTGAGTGACTGACTACACCATTCTGGTTATCCAAGTCATTAAGATCTTTTTTGTACAGTTCTGTGCATTCTTGACACGTCTTCTTAATCTCTTTTAATACACATGTCTTCTTAATCTCGTAAGCATAGGTCATTGCAAGTTCTGTCCCTTTTACTGTTTTCATCTTTGCATTAAATGTTCCCTTGGTATTTTTTCTTGAACAGATCTATAATCTTTCTCATTCTATTATTTTCCTCTATTTCTTTGTACTGTTCACTTAAGAAGACTTTCTTATCTCTCCTTGCTATTCTTTGGAACACTGCATGCAGCTGGGCACATAATGTCCTTTCCCCTTTGCCTTTCGCATCTCTTATTTTCTCGGCTATTTGTAAGGCCACCTCAGACAACCATTTTGCCTTCTTGCATTTCTTTTTCTTTGGGATGGTTTTGATCCCTGCTTCCTGTACAATGTTATGAACTTCCATCCACAGTTCTTCAGGCACTCTATCAAATCTAATCCCTTGAATCTATTTGTCACTTCCACTGTATAATCATAAGGGATTTGATTTAGGTCATACCTGAATGGCCTTGTCGTTTTCCCTGCTAACCGACAAAGAGAGGAGAACCAACAACTGCAATCAGTATCAGGGGGATTGAATATATATTATACTATATATATATATATATATAACATAATAATAATAAGGCCCTGAATATATATTTATTATACAGTAATTGTAAGCCACTATCACATAATAGTATGTGATAAACCATAAAGGAAAAGAATAGGAAACAGAACAAACATAAATGAGTCATTTTGTTGAACAGTAGAAATTAAACACAACATTTTAAATTAACTATGCTTCAATAAAATTAAATAACAAGCCACCTTTTAAAGAAAAGTCTCTGTCTGCATTTTTACAAAGTCTCAATGAAATTAAAAGGACATTCTCCAAATTCTGTTATACTAGAAATGTTAACTGCTCCTATCCACTCAGAGCAGTCAACTAAGCAAACCTAGCAAGATTCCTGAGAAAGCCAGTCCTGTGATGGAAAAAAGAATAATGGAGAAACAAACTAGAAATGGAAACCAAAATTTTAGTCTTTCCACCAACTAACATGAGTCTCTGGAAAGATCACTGATTCTCTCCAGACCTCAACTCTCTCATCCACTAAAAGTGAAGAAAGGACTGACTAATCTTTAATAACAGGTCTACATTTAACATTTTTTTATTCTGGAATAAGCTTTCAAAAGAAAGCCAGAACCTGGATTTGATTATCTTCTTCTCCCAAGCAGGATTTCCTCCAGACCCTCACTTTCAATAGAGTTACATAATAAAAGAAAAAACATACAAGCCATGAAAACCCTTGCCAAAATGCACTCATTCCTTTCAAACACCTCCTCTATATACTACTTAAAAACACAATGAATACAGATGAAAACAATGTTTGGCTTTTTTTTTTAAGAGTTTTATTCAGCTCCACATCTCAGGGGAAAAAATTGTATCTTCTGTTCACACATGGATCTTTCTGAGTGAGCTCCATTATATTTCATTTTTAAAGACTGAGACATTATTCTGCCATTTCTTAGAGGGAAAAAAAAGAACATTTTTTTAAAAGATAGTTAAAAGAATATATCCCTCCTCTCCTCTCAGGTTCTCCCTAGTTAATGCACAGTATCCAAAGTAAAATCATTGAGCCCAGAGAAGAATGTAATTGAAAAGGTTACAGCCAAGATCCAGATCCAGATGTAAGCACTAGGTCCAAGTGAACGAACACCACAGTCTCAAGTCACTACTCAGGTTTCAGTAACCCTATCAGTCAAAGCTCATTATTAAAAAAACAGAGCGGGGATGGGGGGGTGGATAACACTCTTAAAATATTACCCAGATCAACCCATACAAAGAATAAGGAGTACAGGATCTTCTG
Source organism: Tragelaphus eurycerus (assembly GCA_935064755.1). NCBI lineage: Eukaryota > Metazoa > Chordata > Mammalia > Artiodactyla > Bovidae > Tragelaphus > Tragelaphus eurycerus. Next base: position 24,763,857 of record CAKXYN010000018.1, on the reverse strand, counting down.
TCTCAAGGATTTCAGATTCTCTCCTTAACAGGGGTACGACTTCAATAATCACTTCCAGAATTTGCTCTGCATAGCAGATAGGACCCATACACAAAGTTATATTTTTATCATGCAGTGGCAAATATTCACTATTACAGGAAACTTGTCAAAGGAAATACTAGCAATGTTTTATCTGGAAATTATTTTTTCCTCACACACATTAAAAAAAAAAAAAAAATCAATAGACAGCCCTATTTCCATTTCACCCCCCAATTTCTTGTCCAGGGAGTTAGCAATATCCAAGCAGATGCACATCCTACTCCTAACTGCTGCTGCTGCTGCTGCTAAGTCGCTTCATTCGTGTCCGACTCTGTGCGACCTCATAGAGAGCAGCCCATCAGGCTCCCCTGTCCCTAGGATTCTCCAGGCAAGAACACTGGAGTGGGTTGCCATTTCCTTCTCCAATGCATGAAAGTGAAAAGTGAAAGTGAAGTCGCTCAGTCGTGTCCGACTCTTCGAGACCCCCATGGACTGCAGCCTACCAGGCTCCTCCGCCCATGGGATTTGCCAGGCAAGAGTACTGGAGTGGGGTGCCATCACCTTCTCCGACTCCTGTAAGAGTTAACTTCGTTCTGCTGTGTCATAAAAGAAGGCAGTGTGGAAGAAGGGATGGCCCATCTATTATGCAGGGATCAATAATAAGAGGCACAGGACTAGGTAACAGTCGCTTCAGTTTTCACAGAAGATGTAAAGCTGGAGTGAAAGCACTAGGCATCTAAAGAAAGGGAAGGTCACTTTCATGAGGGGAAAAAAAGATGATCAACGAAAAAACTACAGACCTACAGACTATATGATATTGCCCAAAGGTGGGCCCCAAAAAATAGAAGGTAAAGAAAAAAGTATTTCTGTCTTGATTTCACAACAAACTCAGGCATGTCTGAGGTCAACAAGAAAAAAGTTTTTTTAAGTTAACTCTCTACAAAAGCAGTCCAGTACCAAGAATTCTTATCACTGTAACAGGTGTGGTCATAATAGGACAATAAAGTAGCTACTTTCACTGTTTACAGGATTAAAATCAAATGTTCAACCAAAGCTGTCAAACCGCAATGCCTATTATATTAGTAGAGTGTCACAGGCAATTCTTTAGGGAGAAGCAGCTCTGTAAACTTCATGCTTTATAGTAGACAGGGAGGAGCTTCCTATGAGCAAAGAACACTGAGACCATTATTACTGTCAGCATGACCAAGGAGTTCAAATAAGATGGGACTATTAGTGAACTCCAGAGAAGGCAATGGCAAGCCACTCCAGTACTCTTGCCTAGAAAATCCCACGGATGGAGGACCCTGGTAGGCTGCACTTTCATTTTCACTTTTCACTTTCATGCATTGGAGAAGGAAATGGCAACCCACTTCAGTGTTCTTGCCTGGAGAATCCCAGGGACGGGGGAGCCTGCTGGGCTGCGGTCTATAGGGTTGCACAGAGTCGGACATGACTGAAGTGACTTACATTAGCAAACTCACAATGAGAAAAAGAAGCAAGATGGTAGGGACATATAGAGCCAAGCCAGATAAGACTATCAAAAATATTAATCAGAGACCTGTCATATTTCCCCTTTCATGGCTGTTCCCGATTACCCTTTCCAGGAACTAAAAGACTCAAGATATCCTGCTAACAGAGAAGGTAGGTAAGGTAACTACAATACATACTGGGCCTTTCAGAGTTCTTACATCATAAGTTAATAGATAAATCACACTTACAATAAAACTTTCTGAACTATTCCATTACCCCCCCCCCAAAAATTCACTCTAATACATAATTAGAATAATTTTGTATGATGTTTTCTCTGTGTTGTACAATGTGCATGGCACCTTTATGCATTATATGGAATACATTATATTATGTTCAGTTCAGTTCAGGTGATCAGTCGTGTCAGACTCTTTTCGACCCCATGGACTGCAACATGCCAGGCCTCGCTGTCCATCACCAATTTCCACAGTTTACTCAACTAATGTCCACTGAGTTGGTAATGCCATCCAATGATCTCATCCTCTGTCGTCCCCTTCTCCTCTCGCCTTCAATCCTTCCAAGCATCAGGGTCTTTTCAAATGAGTCAGTTGGTCAAATCAAGTGACCAACGTATTGGAGTTTCAGCTTCAGCATCAGTCCTTCCAATGAATATTCAGGACTGATTTCCTTTAGGATGGACTGGTGGAATCTCCTTGCTGTCCAAGGGACCTTCAAGAGTCTTCTCCAACATCACAGTTCAAAGGCATCAATTCTTCAGCACTAAGCTTTCTTTAGAGTCCAACTCTCACATCCATACATGACCACTGGAAAAACCACAGCCTTGACTAGATGGACCTTTGTTGGCAAAGTAATGTCTCTGCTTTTTAATCTGCTGTCTCAGTTAAGTATAGTTCACTTCAGTCGCTCAGTCGTGTCTGACTCTTTGCAACCCCATGAATCGCAGCACACCAGGCCTCCCTGTCCATCACCAACTCCCGGAGTTCACCCAAATTCATGTCCATCGAGTCAGTGATGCCATCCAGCCATCTCATCCTCTGTTGTCCCCTTTTCTTCCTGCCCCCACCCTCCAAGCATCAGGGTCTTTTCCAATAGTCTACTCTTCGCATGAGGTGGCCAAAGTACTGGAGTTTCAGCTTCAACATCAGTCCTTCCAATGAACACCCAGGACTGATCTCCTTTAGAATGGACTAGTTGGATCTCCTTGTAGTCCAAGGGACTCTCAAGAGTCTTCTCCAACACCACAGTTCAAAAATATCAATTCTTCAGTGCTCAGTTTTCTTTTTAGTCCAACTCTCACATCCATACATGACCACTGGAAAAACCATAGCCTTGACTAGACGGACCTTTGTTGGCAAAGTGATGTCTCTGATTTTTAATATGCTGTCTAGGTTGGTCATAACTTTCCTTCCAAGGAGTAAGCATCTTTTAATTTCATGGCTGCAGGCACCACCTGCAGTGATTTTGGAGCCCCCAAAAATAAAGTCTGCCACTGTTTCCCCATCTATTTGCCATGAAGTGATGGAACCAGATGCCATGATCTTCATTTTCTGAATGTTGAGCTTTAAGCCAACTTTTTCACTCTCCTCTTTTACTTTCATCAAGAGGCTCTTTAGTTCTTCTTCACTTTCTGCCATAAGGGTCATGTCATCTGCATTTCTTAGGTTATTGATATTTCTTCTGGCAATCTTGATTCCAGCTTGTGCTTCCTCCAGCTCAGCGTTTCTCATGATGTACTCTACATATAAGTTAAATAAGCAGGGTGACAATATACAGTTTTCATGTACTCTTTTCCTGATTTGGAACCAATCTGTTGTTCCATGTCCAGTTCTAACTGTTGCTTCTTGACCTGCATACAGATTTCTCAGGAGGCAGGTCAGGTGGTCTGGTATTTCCGTCTCTTGAAGAATTTTCCAGTTTGTGGTAATCCAACCAGTCTAAGGCTTTGGGACAATCAATAAAGCAGAAATAGATGTTTTTCTGGAACTCTCTTGCTTTTCTGATGATCCAACAGATGTTGGCAATTTGATCTCTACCTTTTCTAAAACCAGCTTGAACATCTGGAAGTTCATGGTTCACATGTTGTTGAAGCCTGGCTTTGAAAATTTTGAGCATTACTTTGCTCGCATGTGCTGCTGCTGCTAGGCTGCTTCAGTTGCATCTGACTCTGTTCGACCCCACAGACGGCAGCCCACCAGGCTCTCCCGTCCCTGGGATTCTCCAGGCAAGAATATTGAAGTGGGTTGCCATTTCCTTCTCCAATGCGTGAAAGTGAAAAGTGAAAGTGAAGTCGCTCAATTGTGTCCGACTCTTAGCGACCCCATGGACTGCAGCCTACCACGCTCCTCCATCCATGAGATTTTCCTGGCAAGAATACTGGAGTGGGGTGCCATTGCCTTCTCCGAATAAAGCTGTTACCTTTTTCTAAATTGCAAACCTGACTCAGTAGAAAATAGGCTAATACCTACTCAGCCATAAAATAGGATGAAATAATGCCAATGCCACTCCAGTACTCTTGCCTGGAGAATCCCATGGATGGAGGAGCCTGGTGGGCTGCAGTCCATGGGGTCGCTAGGAGTTGGACACGACTGAGCGACTTCACTTTCTTTTTCATTTTCATGCATTGGAGAAGGAAATGGCAACCCACTCCTGTGTTCTTGCCTGGAGAATCCCAGGGACGGGGGAGCCTGGTGGGCTGCCGTCTACGGGGTCACACAGAGTCCGACACGACTGAAGTGACAACATAGCATAGCATAGCAGTGCCATTGCAGCAACATGGATGGACCTAAAGATTATCATATTAAGTGAAATAAGTCAGACAAAGACAAATACCATATGATATTACTTATATGTGGAATCTAAAAATTTGAAACAAATAGACTGACTTACAAAACAGATACAGATACAGACACACAGATACAGAAAACAGACCTATGGTTAACCAAGGGGATAGTAGTGGGAGAGGGAGTTAAATTAGGAGTTTGGGATTAACATATATACACTACTATGTATAAAGGACAGAAATGGTATGGACCTAACAGAAGTAGAAGATATTAAGAAGAGATGTCAAGAATACATAGAAGAGCTGTACAAAAAAGATCTTCACGACCCAGATAATCACGATGGTGTGATCACTGACCTAGAGCCAGACATCCTGGAATGTGAAGTGGGCCTTAGAAAACATCACTACAAACAAAGCTAGTGGAGGTGATAGAATTCCAGTTGAGCTATTCCAAATCCTGAAAGATGATGCTGTGAACGTGATGCACTCAATATGCCAGCAAATTTGGAAAACTCAGCAGTGGCCACAGGACTGGAAAAGATCAGTTTTCATCCCAATCCCAAAGAAAGGCAATGCCAAACAATGCTCAAACTACCGCACAATTGCACTCATCTCACACGCTAGTAAAGTAATGCTCAAAATTCTCCAAGCCAGGCTTCAGCAATATGTGAACCATGAACTTCCTGATGTTCAAGCTGGTTTTAGAAAAGGCAAAGGAACCAGAGATCAAACTGCCAACATCCACTGGATCATGGAAAAAGCAAGAGAGTTCCAGAAACACATCTATTTCTGCTTTATTGACTATGCCAAAGCCTTTGACTGTGTGGATCACAATAAACTGTGGAAAATTCTGAAATTAGAACTGGACATGGAACAACAGACTGGTTCCAAATAGGAAAAGGAGTACGTCAAGGCTGTATATTGTCACCATGTTTATTTAACTTATATGCAGAGTACATCATGAGAAACGCTGGACTGGAAGAAACACAAGCTGGAATCAAGATTGCTGGGAGAAATATCAATAACCTCAGATATGCAGATGACACCACCCTTATGGCAGAAAGTGAAAAGGAACTAAAAAGCCTCTTGATGAAGGTGAAAGTGGAGAGTGAAAAAGCTGTCTTAAAGCTCAACATTCAGAAAATGAAGATCATGGCATCTGGTCCCATCACTTCATGGGAAATAGATGGGGAAACAGTGGAAACAGTGTCAGACTTTATTTTTCTGGGCTCCAAAATCACTGCAGATGGTGACTGCAGCCATGAAATTAAAAGACGCTTACTCCTTGGAAGGAAAGTTATGACCAACCTAGATAGCATATTCAAAAGCACAGACATTACTTTGCCAACAAAGGTTCGTCTAGTCAAGGCTATGGTTTTTCTTGTGGTCGTGTACGGATGTGAGAGTTGGACTGTGAAGAAGGCTGAGTGCCGAAGAATTGATGCTTCTGAACTGTGGTGTTGGAGAAGACTCTTGAGAGTCCCTTGGACTGCAAGGAGATCCAACCAGTCCATTCTGAAGGAGATCAGCCCTGGGATTTCTTTGGAAGGAATGATGCTAAAGCTGAAACTGCATTACTTTGGCCACCTCATGCGAAGAGGTGACTCATTGGAGAAGACTCTGATGCTGGGAGGGATTGAGGGCAGGAGGAGAAGGGGACGACAGAGGATGAGATGGCTGGATGGCATCACTGACTCGATGGACGTGAGTCTGAGTGAACTCCGGGAGTTGGTGATGGACAGGGAGGCCTGGCGTGCTGAGATTCATGGGGTCGCAAAGAGTTGGACACGACTGAGCGACTGATCTGATCTGATGTATAAAACAGGTAAACAACAAGGGCCTGCTGTATAGCACAGGGAACTATATTCAATACCTTTTAATGAAAGAATCTGAAAAAGAATACATATATATTTATGCATGTATAATGGAATCATTTTACTGTACATCTGAAACTAATACAACATTGTAAATTAACTATACTTCAATTAAAAATTATTAAAAAGGGAAAATAGGCTAATATAAATAAGTAATTAAAAAAAAGACAATGCAGATGGCTAGTGAATGGGAGTAAATCCACATTAAGATGCCATTATTTAAGATATTTATTTCAATTGACAAAGATTTCGGTATACTCATACACAGTTAGGGCTTCCCTGGTGGCGTAGAGGTTAAAGCATCTGCCTGCAATGTGGGAGACCTGAGTTCGATCCCTGGGTCGGGAAGATCCCCTGGAAAAGGAAATGGGAACCCACTCCAGTACTCTTGGCCTGGAGAATCCCATGAACGGAGGAGCTTGGTGGGCTACAGTCTATGGGTCGCAAAGTGTCAGACACGACTGAGCGACTTCACTTTCACTTTCATACATAGTTGGTGGAAGTGTAAATTCATCAGGCTTTGTAGGAGGCTGTGTATCATTGTGTAAGAAAAAAAGCATTTAAAATGTTTTTACTCAAAATATTTGTTTCAGCATTCTACTTTTAGAAATTAACTTTGCTTTTTTCATTTAATAGCCTATTCAAAGTATCTCCATGTTATATAACTTCTCAATACTTTGAATAGCCATGTGTATTTGTTTATTTTGTTATTTGTTTATTTGGGAATATTCCCTGCAAAACACTTTTATAGAATGAATGCTCTTATCTGGACACCTTGTTTATTTCTTTGATTGTTGAGAAGTTATTAAAAACAATAATCTTCAAGGTGGGTTTCAGGATCACTGAGCAACCACTCAAGAGTAAGTTAATTGCAAACGGCAAGAATTTGCAGTTTCTTGCTTTTTAAAGAAAGTTCAAACTGTTAGTCCTTTAAACCAGGCTTTGGCGCTTTGGTGGTAAAAAAAACTCAGTCTCTGCCTTATGCAGCAAATGGGACACTTAAACTACAGTGTGTTAAGTGAGACAATAAAATTAAATCCTGGGGACAGATTAGAAAGATCTCTGTCTTGCATGGGCAAGTACGGCTTCCTAAAATAGGGAATGTTTAAGCTGACAGATGAAGGACAAACTGGGAATTACCAAGGTGATGAGGAATTTGAAAAGGGCTTCTGGCAGAGGGCCAGAATATGTGGAATGTACCAAAAGTAAGTGAGCGAGTAGAATGGTAAGGATGGAAGCATAAATAAGGGCCAGATCCTGGGCCTTTAGAGTCATAGTAAGGATTTTAACCTGAGGATTGGAGAGAGCCATAGAAAATGTTAAGTAGGAGGTTGATCATACTTTTGTTTGTTAAAGAACATTTTGATTGCAGTGTGTTATAACTGACTTCACTGGAGCAGGAGAGTCCTTTAGAAGGTTGCTGCAGTTCAGATACGAGGAAATGCTGGTTTGCTCTGGGCAGTTAGTAGAGATGGAAATGGACAGCACCACAGTACTTAGGAGGCAGAGTGACAGGCCATGTTTGCTTTCATGTGAAGGAGGGGAGAGGGAAGCCAAGATGATGTCCAGAGCTAAGTCTTGATCAACTGTGCAAATACTGTTTGTTACAAATCACTGAGACAGAGACCAGAAGATTTGGTGGTGAAGATAAATGCCCTGTTTTTTAGTTAAGCAGGGCGGGCTGCCCCGGTGGCTTAGTGGTAAAGACTCCTCCTGCGGTGCAGGAGACGCAGAAGACATGGGTTTAATCCTTGAGTTGGGAAGATCCCCTGGAGAAGAAAATCACAACTCACTCCAGTATTCTTTCCTGGGAAATGCCACAGACAGAGGAGCTTGGTGAGCTAGAGTCCATGGGGCTGCAGAGAGTTAGACACGACTGAGCACAGCACAGCAATGGTTTACCAGGGCTTCCTTCGTGGCTCAGATGATAAAGAATCTGCCTGCAATCAGGAGACCCAGGTCTGAAGATCCCTGGGTCTGGAAGATCCCAAGAAGAAGGGAATGGCTACCCACTCCAGTATTCTTGCCTGGAGAACTCCACAGACAAAAGAGCCTGGCAGAGGGTTGCAAAGAGTCTGACACGACTGAGTGACTAACACTTTCCCTCTCATAGTTCATTCAGACAGAGATGTTCAATAGCAGTCTAAAGCTCTCAGAGAGGTAACAAGCTGGAGATAAATATTTGAGATTTTGATATTTATTTCCTTGGGAGTAAATTGGCTTTGTAAGTTGGGGTAATTTCCTTTTGTATTTTATGACTACGTTTTATGCTCAGAGAGCTGCTTGCCAAATAACAGCTTGTCTGAAAGTGTTTTGTTGGTCATGTATTTACTTCCTCTGTTATAACTGGTGAGATTGAACCTAATTGGTTCTTTTATTTATTTTTACAGTTTGCATGGTGTCTTAAAATCCACTGTAAGGAAGTACTTTCTTGTATTTGTCTCTTCTTCTGTGGATAGACATTTGTTTTCTGTTTTTCTCAGTGCCCCTGTCATCATAGTCAGTGTTACCGTGAAGCTTGTGTGCTCGTGTCTGCACGTATGAGAGCTAGGGAGTGGAACTATCAGACAGAAGGGCATAAGCATCTTTAATTTTACCAGATGTTGACAGACTGCTTTATGAAGGGGTTATATCTGTGTACACTCCCACTAGCTATGTATGAGACTGTATGTTTTCTCTCCTGTGGTAGGTATTATCAGACTTTAAAATCTTCGTCATTCTGATGACTGTGAAATGGTTTCTTGTGACTTTAAATTTGTTTCTTAATTGCCTGTGAAGTTGAGCATCTTTTCATGTTAACTATCCACTCATGATTTCTCTTCTACAAGTGACCTATTTATATTTACCTCCTGTCGTTCGTTAATTTGTCCTTTTCTTTCTGATTTGTGGAATTTTTGAACAGATGTACTAAACTATTGTCAGTGAAAATCTCTCCTCCCAATCTGTGGTTTCTCTTCACTTTTTAAATTTTTTTTCCCAATCTAAAACTTCACTTTCTGTGACTTGAGACTTGTAAGATTTACTGCTTCATTTGCTGGTTATTTTAGATATATGCATATCTTTGTTTTTAAAAGAAAGTTATTTTTATCTTTTATACATAGAAAATTTATCAAATCTGTTGTATTGAATGGTGATACATTTAAAAAATTTTAAAGTTATAAAATACGAACAGATATCAGCAAACATTTTTTTTAGTAAGCTTTATTTTTTTAGAGCAGTTTTAGGTTTACAGCAAACTTGAACAGAAGGTAGAGAATTCCCACGTCCCTGTGTCCCCATATACTTTCGCCCTACTTCCCAGATGGCTCAGTGGGTAAAGAATCTGCCTGCAGAGCAGGAGACACAGGAGATGTGGGTTCAATCCCTGGGTCGGGAAGGTCCCCTGGAGGAGGAAATGGCAACTCATTCTGGTATTCTTGCCTGAAGAATCCCTTGGACAGAGGAGCCTGGAGGGGCTACTACAAAGAGTCAAATACGAATGAGGAACTAAGCACCCCCACCATCTGCATCAGGTACCATGGTACCTTTGCCACAGCTGAGAAACCTACACTGACACATCATTATCACACAGACCCTGTAGTTTCTACTAGGGTTTGCTCTCAATGTTGTGCATCCTTTGGGTTTTGACAAGTGAGTAATGACTTGCACTTACTGTTGTGGTGACATAGTTTTACTGCCCAAAGTATCCTCTGTGCTCTGCTGATTCATCTCTTCCTTCATCTTGACCCCTGTCAACCACAGATCTTTTTAATGTCTTCATAGTTTTGCCTTTACCAGAATGTCATGTAGCTGAAATCATACAGTATACAGACTTTTCAGACTGGCTTCTTTGACTTAGTAATATTCATTTAAGTTTCTTCCATGTCTTTTCATGGCTTTATAGCTTATTCTTTTGTTTTAAGCACTGGATAATATTCCTCTGTGTGTAGATGTACTACAGTTTATTTATCAATTAACCTACTGAAGGACATCTCAGTTGCTTCCAAGTTTTTTGGCAATTGTGAATAAAGCTGCTATATATATCTGTGTGCAGGTTTTTGTGTGGGCATAAACTTTCCACTCATTTGGATAATTACTAAAGAGCACAATTCCTGGATTATATAGTATGTATTCTAAGAGTATGTTTAGTTTTATGAGAAACCCCCAAACTGTCTTCCAAAGTGACTCTGCCATCTGCACTCTCAAAAGCAATGAATGAGAGAGCTCCTGTTGCTCTACCTTTTCACCAGCATTTGGTGTTGTCTGGAGTTTGGCCATTCTAATAGGTGTGTAGTGATATCTCATTGTTTTTTAAAATTAGTTAATCATATCATGTTTTATGATATATGTTTCAAGTGTACAACATAATGATTCATGATTTTTGAAGGTTATACTCTATTTAAAGTTATTATGAAACACTGGCTATGCTCGCTGTGTTGTGCAGTATATTCTTGTAGCTTATTTATGGTATACATAGTAGTTTGCATCTCTTAATCCCCTATCCCCTCATTGTTTTCTTTAATTTGTATTTCTTCTTCACATATGATGTGGAGCATCCTGGAGCATCTTTTCATATGTTTATATGCCACCTGTGTATCTTACTTAGTGAGGTGTCCAGATCACCTGGGGCTTCTCAGGTGCCGCTAGTGGTAAAGAACCTGCCTGCCAATGCGGGAGACATAAGAGACATGGGTTCCATCCCTGGATCAGAAAAATTCCCTGGAGAAGGGAACGGCAACCCACTCGAGTATTCTTGCCTGGAGAATTCCACGGACAGAGGAGCCTAGCAAGCTACAGTTCATAGGGTCACAAACAGTTGGACGTGACTGAGAGACTAACACTTTCACTAGATCTTAGGCCTATTTTTTTTAACTTTTTATTTTATACTGGAGTATAGCTAATGGCATCTGGTCCCATCACTGCATGGGAAATAGATGGGGAAACAGTGGAAACAGTGTCAGACTTTATTTTTCTGGGCTCCAAAATCACTGCAGATGGTGACTGCAGCCATGAAATTAAAAGACGCTTACTCCTTGGAAGGAAAGTTATGACCAACCTAGATAGCATATTCAAAAGCAGAGACATTACTTTACCAACAAAGGTTCGCCTAGTCAAGGCTATGGTCTTTCCTGTGATCATGTATGGATGTGAGAGCTGGACTGTGAAGAAGGCTGAGCACCGAAGAATCGATGCTTTTGAACTGTGGTGTTGGAGAAGACTCTTGAGAGTCCCTTGGACTGCAAGAAGATCCAACCAGTCCATTCTGAAGGAGATCAATTCTGGAATTTCTTTAGAAGGAATGATGCTAAAGCTGAAACTCCAGTATTTTGGCCACCTCATGCGAAGAGTTGACTCATTGGAGAAGACTCTGATGCTGGGAGGGATTGAGGGCAGGAGGAGAAGGGGACGACAGAGGATGAGATGGCTGGATGGCATCACTGACTCGATGGATGCGAGTCTGAGTGACCTCCGGGAGCTGGTGATGGACAGGGAGGCCTGGCGTGCTGTGGTTCATGGGGTCGCAAAGAGTCGGACACGACTGAGCAACTGATCTGATCTGATAGCTAATAACAGTGTTGTGATAGTTTCAGGTGTACAGCAAAGGGACTCAGGCCTATTTTTCAGTTGGGTTGTTTATTTGATCATTGTTGAGTTTTAAGAGTTCTTTGTATATTTTGAATAGCAGTCGTTTTATCAGATATATATTTTGAAAATATTTTCTCCTAGACTCTGGTTTGTCTTTTTATTCTCTTAAGCAATATTTATATTTAAATAAACATTGGGCATTTTTGTTTGTGGACTATAATTTTCTGATTGACTGATTAGTGTCCTAAGAAATCTTAGTTGTGATGTAGCACACCAAATAAAATAAGGCAGAACCAATACAATTTTAAATCAGTAGATACTTCCAACTAAAACTAGTTACAAAAAGAATAAAACTTGAACGCTTTAAGATCTAAATTTATGTAGAACTCCCCTCTATGCAATATAATAAAAATTACATTTATTCAACTATTTTCTTCAGTATATTGTTGAAGCAATTTATTGCCATTCCTTACTATATTTCAGCCATGAATATTTTTCTTATATATTTAAAATTGAATCTCCTTCCATTACTCTGTATCCTCTTATCCTGCTTTTTAAAAAAGTGCTTATACTACTGGACATAATATATGTACATATTTGTTTATAGTCAGTCCTATTTAGACTTTATTATTTGTTGTAATCCCACTTAGATTCTATGAGAACAGAGATTTATTTTATTACTGTATTCTAAGTCCCCTGTATAGAGCTTGGCATCCAGTAAATGATATAGAAATATTTGTTGAATGAATAAAAATCTTACTTATATTTTAATGTGCAAAACTTAAAAAAAAATCACTGCTAATTTCTAAGGCAGTTGTTATAACTTCAATTGTTATTATACCTGAAATTGATTTTACAAAGACTTCTTGCAGATCAAAAGGGCTAAAATCTCTTTTCAGTACTATTACTCAGAATTTCAGATTTCATATTCTGAGCAACCAGTTGTATGTGTGTTAAGTTGCTTCAGTTGTGCTGACTCTTTGCGACTCCATGGACTGTATGTAGCCCGCCAGGCTCCTCTGTCCATGGCATTTTCCAGGCAAGAATACTGGAGTGGGTTGCCATGCCCTTCTCCAGGGGATCTTCCCAACTCAGGAACTGAACTCGCATCTCTTGCATCTCCTGCATTGGCAGGCAGGTTTTACCTCTAGCGCACCTGGGAAGCCCCCTTAGAATGACTAGTTTCCTGTTGGTAATATTAGGTATCACCAGGAAAGTCCAACTGAGATGTAATAGATCAACTGAGTGTTTAATGAACATCCATTGTATCTATAGCTATTATAAATCAGTGGATTAAAACTAGTGATGAATCCAGAATATGAATAAATGCTCAGCTTGTTGTTGTTTAGTCGCTGTAGCCCATCAGGCTCCCCTGTTCAAGGGATTCTTCCGGCAAGAGTACTGGAGTGGGTTGCCATTTCCTTCTCTAGGGAATATTCCCAAACCAGAGATTGAAGTCACATCTCCTGCATTGGCACGTGGACTCTTTGCCCCTGAAGGCCGTCAGGGAAGCCTAGTGTTCAGCTTAAATGTATATATTACCACAACTGTATAGTCAATTGCAGTATCTCCTTTTTAGTACAAGCATTTTTAAACAGGAGGATGAGATCTTGCTGATAGAAAATAAAACTTGAAATATAAGGACTCTTGGCTCTTTAGCAACATAGTTAATACGATTGCACTTAAAACTACTGTTGCTAGATTGTTTAAACAAAGATAACCCAGACTTCAGAGTTTTGTTTAGTGCTGAAAGACATGATTAGCAAATTTGTGGGACAGAATTATAACCCATCCCTAAGCAGTTAGTGAAATGAAGTTTACCTTGTGTATATGTATTGCTTTTAATTTTGAGAATTTATTAGCAAAGAGTAACAGTAACTGTAGCTATACAAAAAGAACCATAGAGTTGGAATGCAAGATATCCCAACTTTATAGAAAGATAAGAAAATACAGATCTTGATCTGTAACTTGTCTCATGGAAAGTTAGAGAGCTAGGTTAACAGTCCTTGTATTTGTAGGTGTTAGATTGTGTTTAATGTTATGAGTGGCAATAGAACTTTTCTTTGGACTTCTGAGAAAGGATAGGAAAGTTTCTTTTTCATGTAATAACTACCTTTAGCATAAAGGAAGGGACTGAGAATGGAGAAGAGTAGAAGGAAACTAGATACTTGTTTATTTTTAATATGCATTTTCAAAATTTCTAGTTGGGAAATTTTTTTTTCTCATTTTACTTTCAGGTACTTTACTTTCTTAGAAGATTTTCCAAACTTCTATTTTAAAATAATAGATTAATCCCTTACATAGTCACATACTCTTAGGTCATCAAAATACCAAGCTAGAGGTGTTTTTCAACATAAAAAAATTGTTTTCCAGCCACTTTGACTTGTCATAAAATTAGTGTTTATTCTCAGCTCTTATCTTATTTGTCTGCTTTTGACGTGGTTGATCACTCCTTCCTTTTTTACAAACTTTGTTTTTTTTTAACTTCTACACCACACTGTCTCAGTTTTCCTCTTATCTCATCAGTTGCTTCTTCTCAGTTTCTTTTTCTAGTTCCCCTTGTTCTTCCTGACTTTATGTATCAGAGTGTCCCATACCTTAGTCCTTAATTCTCTTTTCTATCTTCACTTTTTTTTGGATAATGTCCAGTGCCTGGCTGTAAATGCTATCAACATGCTTATGGTTTCTAAACTTGTTCCCTTAGTTCAGACTTCTGAAATCCAGTCTTTTACATTTATCTACCTGTCTGATGCCACCACTTATATGTATCTAATAAATATTTCAGAGTCAAATCCCAAACTGAACTCCAGATATTTTCTACCAGACCTGTTCTGCCCTGTCTTCTCCATTTCAGTTGGTTGCAACAGTATCATTTTGGTTGCTCCAGTCAAAAACTTTTAATCAATCTTTAATTACACATCTGTCCACTTACTGACATATCCGTGCATGCATATGCTCACACTCTATATGTAGTCTGTGAGGAAATCCTCTTTAGTTTAAGCCACTTTCCAAATCCTCTATTAGTCCACATTCTAGAGTATTGTGAAAAAAAATTCCTATTTTTCTCAACTTTAAAAGAAATTATAGGTACTGTAATCATTCATTAAAGGTGTATAGACTCTTCCTTGCATGTGGAAAGAACTTTATCATTGTTTCATTGAAAAATTGGTTTTGAGATATATGGAATTGTTTGTGTATTCTTTATTTCATTTTCTCTAAAGACTTTTAAAATAACACCTCTGTGAGGCTAGAGAGGTTATGGCAAATTGGAATAATTAAAGTCTGGAATTGTAATTGGAAGGGGAATTGGAAAGTTAACATATACATGCATGTACACTGAGATACAGGTATAATAATCACAGGTGGTCCTGGACCCTAGATTATATAAATTGTTTTAAATGCTGCATCTTTCCATCCATCCAGTAAACATGGGTGTTACTTGTTAACTAACCAAATTAGCTAAAGGAACCATAGCCTCTGCTCAAGGCCTCTAAGTTTTGACTTCTAGACCAATAGTTGAATTATCATTTTGAGAGGTGCTCATTCCACTGAGGAGTAGAAGGGGCTTCAGTGTCACAAGTTTACTATCCAGAATGGTTTATGGTGTGAACACTGTCTTTAAAACCCTGAACCTTCTAATTATGCTCTTAAATTTGTATTCTTCTGCATCCTGTTTACAAATCTTGGAAAGCTGCAATGTTTTACTGCAGATAAAGTGCTTTTCTAAACACAGCTGCTCTACTTTCATTAAACAGTTTGGACATTCAGCAATTTGCTAAGATTTCTTCCAATTTGCTTCTGTGATTCTGAGATTGTTGCTCATTTTCCTCTTAATATTTTTTCTGTCTATTATTTCATCTTACTATTTTATATTCTTCTCATAATATAATAATATATATTCTTCTCATAATATAATGACAAAATATGGTCCACTGGAGAAGGGAATGGCAAACCATTTCAGTATTCTTGCCTTGAGAACCCCATAAATAGTATGAAAAGGCAAAAAGATAGGACACTGAAAGATGAACTCCCCAGGTCAGCAGGTACCCAATATGCTACTGGAGATTAGTGGAGAAATAACTCCAGAAGGAAGGAAGAGACAGAGCCAAAGCAAAAACAACACCGAGTTGTGGGTGTGACTGGTGATGGAAGCAAGGTCTGATGCTGTAAAGAGCAATATTGCATAGGAACCTGGAATGCTAGGTCCATGAATCAAGGCAAATTGGAAGTGGTCAAACAGGAGATGGCAAGAGTGAACATCAACATTTTAGGAATCAGTGAACTAAAATGGACTGGAATGGGTGAATTTAACTCAGATGACCATTATATCTACTACTGTGGGCAAGAATCCCTTAGAAGAAATGGAGTGGCCCTCATAGTAAACAAGAGAGTCCAAAATGCAGTACAAGTTAATATATAATCTCACCTATACTTCACATTATTACATTCATAGCTTCAATTTTAACATCCAAATCATCATTCCACCTAAAATTTATTCTGTAGAAGTAAATATATCTAGTCTAGTTTGTTTTCTGCCAAATAGTGAGCCAGTTTTCCCTCTATTTCTCAGGTAACTATTTTCCACTGACCTGAAATACCACCTTAATCAAACTCTAAACTCCCATATACATTTGAGTCGGTCTCGGAATTTTTAAAAATTCTGTTCATCTGTCAAACCTGAGCTCACTACAACACTATTTTAATCTTGGTATTCCAATAATACATTTTAAAATCTGATGCAGGACATCATTGCTCTTATTTTCCAAAGCTTTTTTGGCGAGTCTCACACATTTTCTCTTGCATTTAGATTTAAATTTATAAAATAATTTAGGAAAAATGTACACTTTTACACTGTTGAGTCTTCAAGCAACAGATATGATTCCTTAGTCATATTTTCCCTTTCTGTCATCAAGTTTTTAGCTGCTGTATAATTATAAAGCCCCACATAATTTTTACTTCATTTCTATTCATTTTATATATTTTTTCACTAGCTTAATTTCCCTGAACTTGTCTTTATTTCTATCTACTTATTTGCTACACAGAAAAGTTACTAACTTTAATGAACAACCATGTTTATGGTCCTTTTTGAATTGTTTTATTCATTTTTACTATATCTGCCTTATATTTTATCAGACCTAAACATTACAAGCTGAAAAAGGACTATAAGAACATAGTCAGAAAACAGAAGAGATTCAGAGATAACATTTACACATAATTCCAGAGACTGTTTTATACAGGATACTACCTATCCATTCCTTTAAAGGAGAGCAGTGTGCACTGTTTTGCATGTTACTTTCTTTTCATGGGGGAATTCTGAGGGTGTTAAAAACAGAATGAATTTATTTTAAATTCAAAAAGAAAAAGAAAGAAAATGGATTCATCTCTGACTACATTCAACAAGCTAAATTTCTCAAGAAAGATCAGACCTTAAAAAACTGGAAATAGAACTGCCATACGACCCAGCAATCCCACTGCTGGGCATACACACCGAGGAAACCAGAATTGAAAGAGACACGAGTACCCCAGTGTTCATCACAGCACTGTTTACAATAGCCAGGACATGGAAGCAACCTAGATGACCATCGGCAGACAAATGGATAAGAAAGCTGTAGTACATATACACAGTGGAATATTACTCAGCTGTTAAAAAGAACACATTTGAATCAGTTCTAATGAAATGGATGAAACTGGAGCCTATTATACAGAGTGAAGTAAGTTAGAAAGAAAAATACCAATACATATACTAACGCATATATATGAAATTTAGAAACATAGTAACAATATGCGAGACAGCAAAAGAGACACAGATGTAAAGAACAGACTTTTGGACTCTGTGGGAGAATGCGAGGGTGGGATGATTGGAGAGACTAACATTGAAACATGTATATCACCATATGTGAAATACACCACCAGTCCAAGTGAAACAGGGCACTCAAAGCCGGTGCACTGGGACAACCCTGAGGGATGGAACGGGAGGGAATTGGGAGGAGAGTTCAGGATGCGGGACACTTGTACACTCATGGCTGATTCATGTCAATGTATGGCAAAAACCACCACAATACTGTAAAGTAATTAGTCTCCAATTAAAATAAATTAATCAATTAAAAAAAAGAAAGACCAGAGACAATACACAGAATTACACAGCCATGCACTTCGGGAAGGCAATGGCACCACACCCCAGTACTTTTGCCTGGAAAATCTCATGGACGGAGGAGCCTGGTAGGCTCCAGTCCGTGGGGTCGCTAAGAGTCAGACATGACTGAGCGACTTCACTTTGACTTTTCACTTTCATGCATTGGAGAAGGAAATGGCAACCCACTCCAGTGTTCTTGCCTGGAGAATCCCAGGGACAGGGGAGCCTGGTGAGCTTCCGTCTATGGGGTCGCACAGAGTCGGACACGACTGAAGCGACTTAGCAGCAGCACTTGGGAGAAGAGGACCATGGATGGATGCAAAAGGAAAAGAACCCTGTTCTCAGAATCCATCTGACATAGCTTTCAGTCTAAAAATGTAACTTACTACTTAACTTTGAAATACTAAATGTCTCTCACAAACTAACATATATTTGTTTTCCCAGGGGGAAAAAAAAAAAGAAAAGAAACTTATCATCCTGCCACAGAAACACATCCTTAAGAGGAATCCCACTAAGTCTGGAATAAATTATGATGGAAAAATCATGAAAATCTTTTTAGTGGTGAGCCATCTGAAATGATTTGTGTATTAGACTTAATTTGGGAGGAAGAGGCTGACCCTGTTGCTTTTCCCTCTCTTATTCATTTGATCATTCTACCAGAGACTCAAGATCAAAATAAATGACGCCTTAATTATGCTGATCACAGTAAATCTTAGTACACTAATGGCTTCCCTGTGATTAAGACATAAAGGCTAACTTAGGCAGACAGGGCAAAAAGACAGCATCTCTTCCTGTTGTTTTTCTTCCTGTCTACTCTGACAACATTCTTGTATGTCTTAAATGTTTCACTTTCCACAGTCAAGTCTATGTCACAGGAATTTTCATGAGGGCAGACTACCTCTTAACACAGTTTATCAAAAAATTCCTTTTTTCACTATTCAAATTAGACTCTGCAGCCCATACAGTCAAAACAAAAAATAAAGAGAAGGAAAAAATACACACACAATTAAGCAGTTAGCCTGAGGTTTGAGTAAATTTATTGGTACTATGGTCATTACTGATCAACCTATTACTTTGATAACCCCACTGCATGACATAGTACAGAATAAAATGTCTAATAAATGAGACTTTTAATAAATGTAATCCCCATTCCCACATTACCTACTACTTCAGGAGTAATTATTCCATCTGTCAGTTCTGAGCTCAAAACATAAACCACTTATGGGAGGCAGGGGTGGGGGAACATATTCCTGAGTAGAAAACTCTTAAAACTTCTAGTACCCAGAGAACAGAACAGAGTTGGTATAAACTGTGTTCTAGTCCTTACTGTCATTAATTTGCTACGTCATATTGGCCAATCACTTCAAATCTGACTTATTCCTTATCTATGAAACTGCAAATATCATTTATCCTACTTTTCCCAAAGGAGCTTTGAGAATCCTAAAATCTAAATCAGGCACTATCGAAGATAACCCATTTTAAATGTTCCATTTCAAAAATACAAAAACCAAATCAATTCTACTAAAAAAAAAAACAAATACAAAAGAATAAAACACTAAATAAATAAAAAGAATAAGCATTACAAAGAAATAAATTCTACAGAAATTTAGAGAAGGTGAAAATCAGTGGGAGAATGACTAGATGACTACTTTAAAGAGGGAGTTGTTGTTGTTTTTTTTAAGGGAGAGTGCTAAGAGCATGTTTTCTTCCCTTCTCCAAAGTTCACAAACATCAATTTTAAAAAATTATTATTATAGGAAACTCCACCTACTGTGAATCCAGGGATTGGCTACAATCCCATACCACAGATAAGAATATAGGTCCAATACCTATATTGCTTTTCTGGTGACTCAGATGGTAAAGAATCCACCTGCAATGCGGGAGACCTGGGTTCGATCCCTGGGTTGGGAAGATCCCCTGAGGAAGGGAATGGCTACCCACTCCAGTACAAGAGATCAAATTCGATCCCTGGGTCAAGAATATATACCCTAGAGGAGGGCATGGCAACCCACTTCAGTATTCTTGCCTGGAGAATCCCACGGACAGAAGAGACTGGTGGGCTACAGCCCACGAGGTTACAAAGAGTTGGGACACAAATGAAGCGACTGAGCACAGCACAGCACCATGCAATAAGGACAAAATGAAAAGCACAGTCCCCACAATTTCACTAATCTAAAGCAAAGTATAGATCTTTAAATTAACAGAGTTCACAAAAGTCTTATTAATAGCATACAGTAACAAGATACCAAAAAGACTTCTGGCTCAGCTTAGGGACTCTGGACTGGTTTTATCTGACTTAGACCTGAGAAACCTGAAGACAAGCATTTGATTGGAGTGACTCACAGCAACAGCAGCTACAATTACGAAGTAGCTGCTGTCACCAATAGAAGGCCAAGGAAAATGTTTCCCATGTAAAAAATATGAACTACTTGGGACTTGTTTTGGGCTTGTTTTATATCCTGGAATGAGAAAACTTCTGCAGAGGGTGAACTGTATCACCATATGCCAATGGACAGAAATACTATAAACAACCAGCCTAACAAGAAACACTGGCCTAAGACAAGAGAAAGTGCTTCAGTTCAGTTCAGTCGCTCAGTCATGTCCTACTCTTTGCGAACTGATGGATCGCAGCACGCCAGGCCTCCCTGTCCATCACCAACTCCCGGAGTTCACTCAGACTCACATCCATCGAGTCAGTGATGCCATCCAGCCATCTCATCCTCTGTCATCCCCTTCTCCTCCTGTCCCCAATACCTCCCAGCATCAGGGTCTTTTCCAATGAGTCAACTCTTTGCATCAGGTGCCCAAAGTACTGGAGTTTCAGCTTCAACATCAGTCCTTCCAATGAACACCTAGGACTGATCTCCTTTAGGATGGACTGGTTGGATCTCCTTGCAGTCCAAGGGACTCTCAAGAGTCTTCTCCAACACCACGATTCAAAAGCATCAATTCTTCAGCACTCAGCTTTCTTCACAGTCCAACTCTCACATCCATACATGACCACTGGAAAAACCATAGCCTTGACTAGACGGACCTTTGTTGGCAAAGTAATATCTCTGCTTTTCAATATATTATCTAGGTTGGTCATAACTTTCCTCCCAAGGAGTAAGCATCTTTTAATTTCATGGCTGCAGTCACCATCTGCAGTGATTTTGTAGCCCCCAAAAAGTCTGACACTGCTTCCACTGTTTCCTCATCTATTTCCCATGAAGTGATGGGACCAGATGCTTTGATCTTAGTTTTCTGAATGTTGAGCTTTTCGTTGATCGATTAGGGAGTAATAGTAACAACATTCTCTAGACTGATCTTTTTTTTTTAACAGAATTATTGAGGTATAACTGAGTGCACATATACTTGAAGTATACAATTTGATACACACACATACACATATTCATAAAGCTATCACCACACTCAAGATAATAAACATATCTATCACCCCCAAAATTTCCTCATGCCCCTCTGTAATTTCTGTCTCCTGCCCGTCCTCTCCCTCCTCAGGTGTTTTCTGTTGCTATAGACTAAATTTTCAAGAATTTTATATAAATGTGTTAATATAACTCCTTGATCTGGGTTCTTTTACTCAGTATGCATTTTCTGAGATTCATCCATGCTGTATCGACAGTTTATTCCTTTTTGTTACTGAGCAGCATTCTGTTTTAAGGATATACCTGTTTATCCACTCACTGTTGATGGACATTTGAGCTGTTTTCAGTTTTCAACTATTACAAATAAAGCTGCTATAAACATTCAGGTACAAATCTTTTTATGGCCATATGCTTTCTTTTCTCGTGGATAAATACCTAAGAGTGGAATGTGTGCGTCATATGATAAGCGTATGCTACATTTTCAAGAAACTCATTCTGGTTTTCAAAGTCGTTTTGCCATTTTACATATCTACTACTGTGTATAAGAATTCTAGTTGCTCCACATACCTACCAATACTTGGTATGATCCGTCTGTTTCATTTTAGCCAGTATACCAGGTATGTAGTGATATACTGAGTAGGATATTAATAATTTGCATTACCCCAATAATAAAAGAAGTTGAGCATCTTTTCATAAGCTTATTTGCTACCCTACATCTTTCACTATTCCTGAGAGGTGAAAGAAAGGCTTCTGGCAGGCAGTAATATAGACACTAAGACAGAAAGGATGAACAGGAGGAAACTAGTGAAAGGGACGGAGGAGGCGATGGCACCCCACTCCAGTACTCTTGCCTGGAAAATCTCCTGGGAGGAGGAGCCTGGTAGGCTGCAGTCTATGGGGTCACTAAGAGTCAGACACGACTGAGCAAGGATTTCACTTTCACTTTTCACTTTCATGCACTGGAGAAGGAAATGGCAACCCACTCCAGTGTTCTTGCCTGGAGAATCCCAGGGACAGAGGAGCGTGGTGGGCTGCCGTCTATGGGGTCGTACAGAGTCAGACACGACTGAAGCGACTTAGCAGCAGCAGCAGTGAAAGGGAATGGAAAAAGCTTTCCAGGCAAAGAGAACAAACAGCCTGCTCAAAGCCTGGAGGAGGCAGCAAACAGCATGGAGTTTCCTCCTCCAGTCTGCTCAAGGAGCTGAAATAAGACCTTCCGAGGAAACTGGAAACCCATATATGTACATGTTAAGGTCCAAAGTTTTTAAAATTCACACTTTTAAACAATGTTAGTTTTTAACATAATGCAGTCCAACAAAATGCAAGACAAGCAAAATATTTATCTATGGGCAAAATAAGAGCATGTTATCAGCCAATTTGTAATCTCTGATACAGAAGAACTAAGGAAGGTTATTAATATGATTGATCTAAAAGACATGTAACTATCAACCAAGATTTACACTCTCCAGAAAACCTTCTATTTAAACATTCATGGACCATTTAAAGAAACTGATTAAGCCACAAAGAAACTTCATAAGTTTCATAGAGTAGAAATACAACTAATCACACTCATTAACCACAGTGCAATGAAAACTGAAATAGAAGGAAGGAAACAAAAAAACCCAATCTAAGGAACTTAAAATTTTCTCCTAAACAGTGTTAAGTTAAAAATAAAATCAAAACTACAGATTAACAATATATGATAAAGAATCATAAAAACATCTCACAGCAAAATCCAACAAAAGCTCAAAGAAAAACTTATACTCTTGAGGACTTTATACTGAATATTAGACAAAAGGCTGTAAATGAACTCAAAATACCATATTTACTTTATTCTTTCTTAAAAAAAGCAGAAAATACAGTATTATGAAATCTAAGGCAGATATTAATTAAAAAAAAAAAAAAAAAACTCAGCAATTCCCTGGCAGCCCAGTGGTTAGAACTTGATGCCTTCACTGCTGGGGCCTGGGTTCAATCCCTAGTTGGGAAACTAAGATTCCACAAGCCACGTGACACAGCAAAAAACCCAGAAAACAGCACCCTAACACTTCATCACAATGCCAAATTCATTTTTATCATCTCCCATCACAAGAAAGGTGAATATATTACAGTAAGATAATTTGAGACCACATTCACATAATTTTTATTATACTTTGTTATCAATTGTTGTTAGTCACTTACTGTGCCTAATTTGTAAGTCAAGTTTATCACAGATATGTATGAAGAGGGAAAAATGGTACATATACAACTCAGTGCTACTGCTAGTTTCAGGGACCCACTGGGGTTCTTGGAATGTATTTTCCACTGATAAGGGCGAGAACTTTTGTATTACCAAAATCTAAAACAGAACAATAACTCATTATAACTTCTAAATATTAATACAAATTCATAAATAAAATGTAATAAAATCCAGCTGTGTTTTTTAAAATTATGACTAAATGAAGTTACAGGACTGCAATGATACTTTAAATCCATTATTTAATTTACTATGTTACTAAATCAAAGAAGAAAAGTAACATGATTATCTCTGTTAAAGGCTCACTGTTGATATCCCTCCAAAATTCACATGTTGAAACCTTAACCTCTAATCTGCTGGTATTTGGAGGTAAAGTCTTAGATCAGATCAGATCAGATCAGTCGCTCAGTCGTGTCCGACTCTTTGCGACCCCACGAACCGCAGCACGCCAGGCCTCCCTGTCCATCACCAGCTCCTGGAGGTCACTCAGACTCGCATCCATCGAGTCAGTGATGCCATCCAGCCATCTCATCCTCTGTCGTCCCCTTCTCCTCCTGCCCTCAATCCCTCCCAGCATCAGAGTCTTCTCCAATGAGTCAACTCTTCGCATGAGGTGGCCAAAATACTGGAGTTTCAGCTTTAGCATCATTCCTTCTAAAGAAATTCCAGGATTGATCTCCTTCAAAATGGACTGGTTGGATCTTCTTGCAGTCCAAGGGACTCTCAAGAGTCCTCTCCAACACCACAGTTCAAAAGCATCGATTCTTCGGCGCTCAGCCTTCTTCACAGTCCAGCTCTCACATCCATACATGACCACAGGAAAGACCATAGCCTTGACTAGGCGAACCTTTGTTGGTAAAGTAATGTCTCTGCTTTTGAATATGCTATCTAGGTTGGTCATAACTTTCCTCCCAAGGAGCAAGCGTCTTTTAATTTCATGGCTGCAGTCACCATCTGCAGTGATTTTGGAGCCCAGAAAAACAAAGTCTGACACTGTTTCCACTGTTTCCCCATCTATTTCCCATGCAGTGATGGGACCAGATGCCATGATCTTCATTTTATGAATGTTGAGCTTTAAGCCAACCTTTTCACTCTCCACTTTCACTTTCATCAAGAGGCTTTTTAGCCCCTCTTCACTTTCTGCCATAAGAGTGGTGTCATCTGCATATCTGAGGTTATTGATATTTCTCCCGGCAATCTTGATTCCAACTTCTGTTTCTTCCAGTCCAGCATTCCTCATGATGTACTCTGCATATAAGTTAAATAAACATGGTGACAATATGCAGCCTTGACGTACTCCTTTTCCTATTTGGAACCAGTCTGTTGTTCCATGACCAGTTCTAACTGTTGCTTCCTGACCTGCATACAGATTTCTTAAGAGGCAGATCAGGTGGTCTGGTATTCCCATCTCTTTCAGAATTTTCCATAGTTTATTGTGATCCACACAGTCAAAGGCATAGTCAATAAGGGAAGAAATAAAGATTAGATTAGGTCACAACTGTGATAATGAGATTAGTGTCCTTAAGGAGATGAAGAGACCGGAGTTCTCTCTATACACCAGAAAGAAGGTCCTCATCAAGAACTCAGCAATGCTAACACTCTGATCTTGGACTTCTAACTTCCAGAACTGTGAGAAATGTTTGGTATCTAAGCCACTCAATCTATGGTATAATCTGACATGGCAGTCCAAGATGACTAAAACAGTCTCAGATGACAAAAAGGCATTGGACAAAATTAAACATCCATTCCTGATTTATAAACCTATTTACTTAAAAAACAATTACATCTTGGGAATTCCCTGGTGATCCAGTGGTTAAGACCCCACACATTCACTGCCAAGGGCCCAGATTCAATCCCTGGTCAGAGAATTAAGATCCCACAAGACACTGGCATAGCCAAAAAAAAAAAGTTACATTTTTAAGACCACACACACACACACACACACACCGTGGAGGAGGCGGTAGAAGTGGGGAGAACAGGGAGGGAGGGAGAAGAAAGCACTAACATTTGCCTGGACTACTCCTCCCTCATCTTTCTTCTTTTATTGGAGCAAAATTTAGCAATAGCTTCTAAAATTTTAACTGTATATCCTTTTAGGCAAATACACCAGGAGTAGAGAAGGAAGCTCACAGGAAAAATAAACAAACTAAAAACAAAAAAACTCACCAGGAGACTGGTTATTCAAATTGCCATCCAATAATTAGTACACAGCCACTTAAAGAGTATGCAGCCATTTAGAGAGTAAGGCAGATCTTTATGTACTGACAAAGAAATATGAACATTACATCAAGTGAAAAAAAGCTAAGTGAGGCAGACAGAAGATGATCTGATATTATTCATGAAAGAAAAAAATAAGTGTTAGCATAAATACAGCAAAACGTCTGAAAGCATACACACTAAGTTGTTAGCACTTAGAATTAAAATGTATTATTTTTCTAATTTGTATAAGTTGTTTTTAAAACCTGCATAGGAAAAAAAACAAAGTTTCTTTTTAAAGACTATAAAGAAAAGGGCACTATATAAAAGTCTGAAGGGCTCACTAAATCAATATTTAGGCGGCAATGAAAGAAAAAATTAGAGTAGAAGACACATGAGCCTGTAAATTAGAAGTTTACCTCAAAGGCATTGTAAAGACACTAAGCATTTTTGTGTATTAAAGTAAAAACAATGAAATTAGTATCTCAGGAGGACTACTGTTAATACAATACTAATAGGTAATGTTGGGTTGGGCAGGGAGCATATCTAGGGGAAAACTATAATGAAGCTGTCTACAATGCTGCTGCTGCTAAGTCACTTCAGTCGTGTCCAACTCTGTGTGACCCCACAGACGGGAGCCCAGCAGGCTCCCCCGTCCCTGGGATTCTCCAAGCAAGAACACTGGAGTGGGCTGTCATTTCCTTCTCCAATGCAGGAAAGTGAAAAGTAAAAGTGAAATTGCTCAGTCGTGTCCGACTCTTAGCGACCCCATGGACTGCAGCCTACCAGCTCCTCCATCCATGGGACTTTCCAGGCGAGAGTACTGGAGTGGGGTGCCACTGCCTTGCAAAATCAGCCTGCTACTGCTGCTCTGTGCGACCCCATAGACAGCAGCCAACCAGGCTACCCCGTCCCTGGGATTCTCCAGGCAAGAACACTTGAGTGGGTTGCCATTTCCTCCTCCAATGCATGAAAGTGAAAAGTGAAAATGAAGTCGCTCAGTCGTGTCCAACTCTTAGTGACTGCATGGACTGCATGGACAGTAGCCTACCAGGCTCCTCTGTCCATGGGATTTTCTAGGCAAGAGTACTGGAGTGGGGTGCCATTGCCTTCTCCGAAAATCAGCCTGAGATGTGACAAAATAATTGCAGCCATGAAATTAAAAAGACTCTTGCTCCTTGGAAAAAAGCTATGACAAACCTAGACAGCATATTAAAAAGCAGAGACATCACTTTGCTGACAAAGGTCCCTATAGTCAAAGCAATAGTTTTTCCAGTAGTCATGTATGGGTGTGAGAGTTGGACTATAAAGAAGGTTGAGTGCCGGAACAATTGATGCTTTCGAACTGTGGTGTTGGAGAAGACTGTTGAGAGTCCCTTGGACAGCAAGGAGATCAAACCAGTCAATCCTAAATGAAATCAACTGTGGATATTCACTGGAAGGACTGATGCTGAAGCTAAAACTCTAATACTTTGGCCACCTGATGCGAACAGGCAACTCACTGGAAAAGATCCTGATGCTGGGAAAGACTGAAGGCAGGAGAAGAGGGCAACAGAGGATGAGGTGGTTAGATGGCATCACTCAATGGCCTCGAGTTTGGGCAAACTCCAGGAAATAGTCAAGGACAGGGAAACCTGGCACGCTGTAGTTCATGGGGTTGCAAGAGTTGGACACAGCTTAGCGACTGAACAACAACAACAATAAATGGCATATAAATGTTACCACATCACGTGCCTGCTAAAAGATACTTAAATGGCTATCCACTGCAATCCTGAATGCTTTACTTGTTCTAAAGAACATGTAAACTCTTAAGAACAAGGAATGGAGTTATAGACAACCAGTGGGAAACTATACCTTGCCTGGAACCACTAGGTTAAAAAACAAGAAGATTGAGTATCACTGTGCTTTATTATCTAGTTACATATATTAAAGACATTCTTTAAATCTGACATTCTTAGAACAATAGTCCTTGAATAGGCCTTGAATAAAGGTTCACATCAGAATCACCTAAAAAACTGATGCCTGGGTCCTATTCTCACCCAAAGTTCTTATTCAATTGACCTGCAGGAGAATCCAAATAAAGGTGGTTTGGATAAAGCTTTCCAGGTGATTTTGCTGTGCCCCTTGTTCCTCTGGTTTAAATTACTTATTTGCCTACATGGATGGCTTCTCAAATAATTAAACATTAAAATAAAAAGAAAACTAACATATTGCTAATATAGAGGACAAAGGCTTTGACATTAAGTCATTTGTTAACTTTCTCAGAATCTACCTTCAAAACATTGTCATATTTTTACTTCAATGACTGCAACCAGCACCTGTGGACAGAATACAGCTGGCTGGATTCAAATCAAAAGAGATGCCATTGTTTACATCTCTTGGAATCATAGTAAAGCAGTACTAGTAATGCATTAGTGCTGTAATTATATGAAAGATTACACACAATTTACACAATAGCTGATTGATAAGCAAGAAATCTCCACAATAGTGTTCTATTAATTCTGAGTGGTAGTTTGAATTAACAGTTTTGTAATTTGTACAGACTTTTTCTATTTTCATAGTTAGCTTTCCATCATACTTAAAAAGATCACAGTTTTTAAATAAATACTGTAAGAGCGAGACTATCTCTTAACACTTTAAAATGCTGGACTGTTTTCTCAAAAGAGATTCAGAAACATATAATTATTTTTGCTAAGAATTATTTTTCCTTTTTTTTTTTGAAGGTTTAAAAAAATTTTTATTTAGGAAGACTGAAATGACTGTATGCTAATCTGAACAGGCAGTCTGCACAAGGACCTTTCAGTTTTGATATCTTCCACACTGGATTCCATCATGTGTGCTTTGTTCTTTCTTCAGATCTCAAATCATTCTCAGGCACCAGACAAGGAAGGAATTATTTTTCTAATGAAATGTTTAAACATGTTTCTCTCATGTATTTCATACTTTATGTAAAGAACTCCTATAGAAAGCAACAGAAGTTTTAGATACCATACAACTTTCACATACAACTTACCCTTCTAGTTCATTTTTCAAGTCAAAAATGAGGCGTCAGTGGTTGTGTCTCTTTAACCTCTTATGAAATTAATCAAACACACATAAAAATAGTGAGGATATGATGCACTCCCAAATACCATCACAATTATCAAAACTTTGCCATTCCTGTTTCATGTAATCCTGTCCTCTTTTCTGCTGATATACTTTAAATACCACTTGTTATATTTTTTAAGACTTTTACTAGATAAAAAGTTTTTAAATAAACCTCTATCATTATTACACATAATAACAGTAATTCCTTAATCATATCTAATAAGCATTTTATGTTTGACTTTCCCAGATTGTCTCAAAAATGTATTTCTTATAGTTTTGTTCAAAGCTCTATCATTTTGTACCAAATGTGATACTAATATTTTGCCTCAAAAGTTAACGTTTTATGCACTATCCAAATTTGAACATATCACATCTCTGTAAGAGCATCCCACTATGTTTCCAGAACAATCCACCAAAATCCTTAATGTGGTATACAAAATCTTGCATGTTTTGACTTTCTATACCCCTGAGATGTATGACTCAGACCTCTCCTAACTCCATAATAAACTAGTATTTTCTTAGTGGTAAGTCACCCCAGTGAGAGATAATGAACTTAAGAGAGTCAAGAATATATACTCAGATAAAGGTAATGAAAAAGCAATCCACTGCATCAACATTAACTGAATGCCCAATCAAAGGGGGAAAAAAAAAACTATAAAAGACCTTACTGGAACAATTGGGAAAATTTGAACATATAATTACTTTTAGTGTTATAAATGTGGTTATAAAGGAGAATGTCCTTATTTTTAGAAGATGCATGCTGAACTTTCAAATGATTTTTTTTTTAATGTACATGCTGAGGAATCTCTGGTGGTCCAGTGATTAGGGCTTTCACTGCAAGGACCCAGGTTCGATTCCTGGTCAGGGAACTAAGATCCCATGAGCCATACAGCATGGCAGGAAAAAATTTTAAACAAATGAATAAAATAAATAAAAATGTACATGCAATATGTATGTACGTGTGTGTGTGTGTGTGTGTATAAGACAGGCAGAGGGAGCAAACGTGCCAAAATATTAACAGTTGGAGAATCTGGATGAAGGTTAGGTAGGTATTCATTGTACATTCTTACAACAGTTCACTAAGCTTGACCATTTTTAAAATAAAATTTTGTGGCAGGCAGAGGGGAAAGGGAAAGAATGTATTGCCTCCTTTTCCCTATAATATTTTTTTCTTAGTAACAGCGTTTATTTTTGTAAACAAAACTTCAAAAAAATTGGCAAGAAAGCATACTCCCAAAGATAAAATAGGTTAATAGTTTTCCAAACTTTTCAATATATAGCCCCTTTGATATACACAGTGTCACGTCATACATTCAAATTATGTTCTATAGCCTACCTTTTCACATAATATATCATGGACATTATCTCCATAAATTGAAATCTATTTTTTTCTCATTCTTTTATAAAAGGCAGAATAGAATAGTAGCTTAGAGCAAGCACTGGCAAATTTTCCACACAGAGCCAGACATACAGTTCCTGTTCCAACTCCTCGATTCTGCTGTTGTAGCTAAAAAGTCATTAATAATATGTAAATGAATAAACATGATTCTGTTCCAATAAAACTTTATTTATGAACACTAAAATTTAAATCTTATATACTGTTCATTATGTCATAAAATTACCTTTTGGGTTTTTTAAACATTTAAAGATATAAAAGCCTATTTTACAAGTAGAAATGACAACACAATTAGCAGGGACCAATCAAAAAAACTAAATGAGGCCTCTTGTTTAAAAATTAAGAACTTCAAAGTAGTGACAGCACAGCATTAAATCAAGCACAGGGCCCTTCTAAGAGTGAGGCCCTCCACGACTGCACAAGTCATATGAAGTACACAGAATGGTCCTAATAAATATACAGCACTTTTTCAGTGTTCTTATGATTTTTTATGTTCAGTTGCTCAGTCGTGTCCAAATCTTTGCGACCCTATGGACTGCAACATGCCAGGCTTCCCCATCTGTCACAATCTCCCAGAGTTTGCTCAAACTCATGTCCAGTCAGTCAGTGATGCTATCCAACCATCTCATCCTCTGTTGCCCTCTTCTCCTCCTGCCTTCAATCGTTCCCAGCATCACGGTCTATGCCAGAAAGTTGGCTCTTTGCATCAGGTGGCCAAAGCATTGGAGCTTCAGCATCAGTCCTTCCAATGAAAATTCAGGGTTGCTTTCCTTTATGATTGACTGGTTTGA
Source organism: Tragelaphus eurycerus (assembly GCA_935064755.1). Taxonomy (NCBI): domain Eukaryota; kingdom Metazoa; phylum Chordata; class Mammalia; order Artiodactyla; family Bovidae; genus Tragelaphus; species Tragelaphus eurycerus. The sequence goes on along the minus strand of CAKXYN010000018.1, from coordinate 24,732,929 downwards.
TCTCTTTGGTGTCCAAGGGACTCTCAAGAGTCTTCAACACCACAATTAGAAAGCATCAATTCTTTGGCGTTCAGCCTTCTTTACAGTCCAAATCTCACATCCATACATGACTACTGGAAAAACAGCTTTGACTATAAGGACCTCTGCCAACAAAGTGACATCTCTACACTGTCTAGGTCTGTCATAGCTTTTCTTCCAAGGAGCAAGCGTCTTTTAATTTCATGGCTGCAGTCATCATCTGCAGTGATTTTAGAGCCCAAGATAATAAAACTCTGTCACTGTTTCCATTGTTTCCCCATCTATTTGCCATGAAGTGATGGGATCTGATGCCATACTCATCATTTCTTGAATGTTGAGTTTTAAGCCAACTTCTTCACTCTCCTCTTTCACTTTCATCAAGAGGCTCTTTGGTTTCTTTTCACTTTCCGCCATAAGCATGGTATCATCTGCATATCTGAGGTTATTGATATTTCTTCTTCTGGCAATCTTGATTCCAGCTTGAGCTTCATCCAGTCCAGCATTTTGCATGATGTATTTTGCAGCCTTGATACACAGCCTTGATGTACTCCTTTCCCAACTTGGAACCAGTCTGTTGTTCCATGTCCAATTCCAACTGTTACTTCTTGACCTGCATACAGGTTTCTCAGTAGGTAATGTGGTCTAGTATTCCCACCTCTTTAAGAATTTTAATTGTTAGCTATTACTATATTTTAAAAACTTGAGAGTCCCTTGGACTGTAAGGAGATTCAACTAGACAATCCTAAAGGAAATCAATCCTGAATCTTCACTAGAGGGACTGATGCTGAGGGTGAAGTTCCAACACTTTGGCCACCTGATGTGAAGAACTGACTCGCTGGAAAAGACCCGGATGCTGGGAAAGTTTAAAGGCAAGAGGAGAAGGGGATGACAGAGGATGAGATGGTCGGATGGCATCACAGACTCACTGCACATGAGTTTGAGCAAGCTCTGAGAGATGGTGAAGGACAGGGAAGCCTGGAATACTACAATCCATGAGGCTGCAAAGATTCAGACATGAGTGAGCAACAAAACAACAAAAATTCTACCTATCCAATATTCTACTTGCACAATACCTCTTATAAATAAATGATGTGATGAATTTATCTGAAAAGACATCCTTGTTCATATAAGTTTGCAAATTTTTCCTATCATCCCTTAGAGAACTTCCTAGATGCTAAGTAAAAGCATGCTATGCTATGCTAAGTCACTTCAGTCGTGTCCGACTCTGTGTGACCCCATAGACGGCAGCCCACCAGGCTCCCCTGTCCCTGGGATTCTCCAGGCAAGAACACTGGAGTGGGTTGCCATTTCCTTCTCCAATGCATGAAAGTGAAAAGAGAAAGTGAAGTCGCTCTGTCATGTCTGACTCTTAGCGACCCCATGGACTGCAGCCTACCAGGCTCCTCTGTCCGTGGGATTTTCCAGGCAAGAGTACTGGAGTGGGGTGCCATTGCCTTCTCCGAAGTAAAAGCATATGTATTTTTTAATTCTGAGATATTTTACTACTTTGTCCTTCACAAAAGCTCTACCAAACCACACCCTTTCCAACACTATGAGGACTGTTTCCCTATACCTTTCCTAGCAAGGGGAACTCTCAACACTGTCAATCTGACAGACAAAAAGAATTCACTTTAGCTTTAAATCTGCCATTTTACTGGTTTCCCTGGTGGCTCAGTGGTAAAGAAGCTGCCTACCAACCAGGAGATGGGGGTTAGATCCCTGGATTGGGACGATCTTCTGGAGAAGGAACTGGCAACACACTCCAGTATTCTCGCCTGGGAAATCCCATGGACAGAGGAGCCTGGGGGCTACAGTCCATGCGGTCACACAAGAGCTGGACTCGACTTAGTGACTAAACAACAATCTTATTGCATCTTTATAATTTTCCTCATCGTCACCCCCAAGGGCACTTTTAGACATAATGTATGGCAGATTTTTTATATGACCTGGCCATTTCCCCACCAAGATGCCCTAATAGAATACAGGGGAAATGATGCTCCACTTGTTCCAGGCTTGACCCTCAATTGGCCTGGTAGCTTAAGCAGCCTCAAGGATGAGATGACATGTGAATAGAGGACAAAAGGACCACAAAACAAAAGGGCATCAGACATGTGACTGAAGAAGCCACATTGGAAGTGGATGGTCCAGTCTCAGCCACCCAGTTGTCATAGCATGGATCAGAGATGATCCTTCCAGACAAGACCTTTTCACACTCCTGACTGACCCACAAATCATGAGCAAAATAAAACAGTCATTTTAAGTCACTAAGTTTTAGGTTTATTTCTTTCAAATATCTCATTCTGAATCAGGTTTTCCAGGAACAAGTTTCCAAAAGACTGATAAGATATTCTAAGTAGATGGTCAACTGAAAAATCAATGGTTTTATCAAGGTGACATACATAACATTTCAGGGAATTCCTTAATGGTCCAGTGGTTAGGACCCCACACTTTCACTAGTGAGAGCCCAAAGTCTCTCAAGCTGGAAGAGGCAAATTTCTTTTAATTAAAAAAAAAAAAGAACATGATATTTTAAAATTTTTCTATACAATCGCAATAAGTATTAATTTTCTGAATAGTTTTGTCTGTGAAATTAACTATTTTATTATAAACCCCACATATACGTATTTGATGGCCCACAAAGAGATTAGGCTCTCAAGAATTATAACTACCTAAGAGGAGTGACCAACCTAGACAACATATTAAAAAGCAGAGACATTATTTGCCAACAAAGGTTCGCCTAGTCAAGGCTATGGTTTTTCCAGTCGTCATGTATGGATGTGAGAGTTGGACTGTGAAGAAAGCTGAGTGCCGAAGAATTGATGTTTTTGAACTGTGGTGTTGGAGAAGACTCTTGGGAGTCCCTTGGACTGCAAGAAGATCCAACCAGTCCATTCTGAAGGAGATCAGCCCTGGGATTTCTTTGGAAGGAATGATGCTAAAGCTGAAACTCCAGTACTTTGGCCACCTCATGCGAAGAGTTGACTCATTGGAAAAGACTCTGATGCTGGGAAGAATTGGGGGCAGGAGGAGAAGGGGACGACAGAGGATGAGATGGCTGGATGGCATCACTGACTCGATGGATGTGAGTCTGAGTGACCTCTGGGAGTTGGTGATGGACAGGGAGGCCTGGCGTGCTGCAATTCGTGGGGTCGCAAAGAGTTGGACACAACTGAGCAACTGAACTGAACTGAACCGAAGAGGATCTAAAGATTTTGGTTTCATTTAATTACTATGTTGTCGAAGAAAAGTTAAACAAGCTCTAGCATGTATTACTTGTAGTTTTGGAAATTCATCAATAGTACAACAATAGAAAGATTTCTAAAATAAACACAGTATTTTATGTAAAAATGGAGAACGTATAACTATTTTAATGAATGAAATTTGGAGCAATAAAAGTCTGTAGCCTAACTATTGTGTGCAAAAGAATTATGCTGAGAATAAAAGGAAACAGACATTGGAGGTCTCATACCAAAGAGTTTATAACCTAAAATGGAGTATGGGATGAGATCTTAATCAGTTTGCAAAATAAAATTACAAAAGGCTACACAGGCTACACTTCTGTGCCCATTCTACTTAACAGCTCCACCTGGTGTCTACTAGGTATCTCAAACTTAACAAGTACAAAAATGGAACTCTTGAGTTTCTTACCCAAAACCTGTTCTTCCTTTGCTTTCCCCCGTCAGCAAACAATACATCTATCCTTCCAGTTGCTAAAGGTAAAAATGTTATTTTTATTATCTTTCCTAACAAGCAATTCAACAGCAATTCTTTTTGATTCTACCGCAGAAATTACCTCCACTAGCTCCCCAAGTCTTCTCTTGCCTGCAACGGCTTCCTCTAACTGGTCTCTCTAGATTCACCCTCACCCCTCTACAACCCATTTTCCAAACAGTAGTCAAAATATTTTTTAAATGTAAGTCTTACCATCTCTCACTACTAATTTCTAATGGCTTCCTACTACACTAATCATAAAATCCTAACTTCGTACTATGGATGACTTCTTAGGCCTAACATGATCAGATCCCTATTTCTCTCTCTTATCTCCTACCACTGTTCCTCCTGCTCACTTTGCTCCAGCCCATACTGGCCTCCTTTAGTTCTATGAAGATCATGCACCTTCCCATTTCAAGGCTTTTGATTTACAAGCCTCTCCTCCCCCTGGTTCCCAATTCAAGGTACCAGAGATCAAACTCTGTATTATCAACCAAAAGACAACCAAATATCATGGGCTTCCTGGTGACAATGATACATCACCACTTAAAAGTATTCTTGCCAAAAATGTTAAACTGAATTGATCCAGAAAAAAACAACCAGATGATTTCAGACAGTGGAAAATTGTACAAGATAATTTGTCTACTTTCTTCAAAAGAGTAAGTAACAAGACATTGTTATCATATTATCCATAATCTAGAAAAGTGGGTGATCATCACACAGAATACAGGAATAAGCAATAAGTGTTATGCCATAACATCTTGATAAACCATGTAATACAACCATTTTCCTTAAATTGTAAAACCTTCCTAGTAATACTGAAAATATATAAATACTACTAAAATATAGCTCAGTTACCAAAAGTTTGCACTAGGATTTTACAACAGTAATAAGTAAACTAATGAACATAGATGAGACTTTTGGCAAAATCACAACCCAATTGAGATGAGACTTTGGGGGAAGTTGCAATGACATGAATAAATTTTCCATGTGAGACAAGAGGTGAGACTTTAGGAGCCAGAGGGTAGGATGTGGTAGACAGAATAATGGCCTCCCAAAGAGGTCAACATCCTAGTCCCCAGAACCTGTGAAAATGTAAGGTTATGCTGTACAGGAGAACTAAAGCAGCAAACAAAATTAAGGTTAATTAATAACCATGTGACCTTGAGATGAGAAAATTATCCTGGGATTATCTGGGTAAGTCCAATGTTACCAGAGTCCTTATAAGTGAAAGAGGAAGACAGACTGTCAGAGTCATTGCTGGCTTTGAAGATAGAAGAGGGCCATGAACTGTGAAATATGAGCAGACTCTTGAAACTAGAAAAGTAAAAGCAATGATCTTCCCTGTATCTTCTAGAAACAAATGCAGTCCTGCCAACACCTTGATTTTAACAAGACCTGTATTGAAACTCTGACCCCCAGATCTGTAAGATAATAAATTTGTGTTGTTCTAAGCCACTGAATTTGGGATAATTTGTTGTAGCAGCAATAGGAAGCTAACAAAGTTTATTTAAAAACTGGACTAAGATAATCATCTACCACTCTGTCTACCTAATAAAGGAAAGAATTAACCCTCTCTGGAGAAAGATATCACCCAAAGCATTTACAGTTTTTCACAGTATACAGCATTAAATTAAAAACCAGGCCCACCAAAAGAAAGAACTAAATAACAACCAGAAGGAAATATAAAACAAATAGAAACAGAATCACTGATGAACCAGATACTGGTTTTATTAGATAGGGACTTAAAAGTGGCAATAATTAATACAGTCATGAAACGAGAGAAAAACTAGCAAGAAATAAATGAAAAGCTAGCAATTTTCACCAAAGAACAAGACTCTACACAGAAGAAAATCAAATGAAATGTCCCAAAGTAAAAAGATGAATTGAAAACTCGACAGATAGGTTTAACAGCAATTTATAAACAGCAGAAGATGAAGGAATACAAGCCAATTAAAATATCCTATTTCTCCATTAAGAACAATATTTCAAAAAAGAGCAAGAGACATGTAAGACACAGCAAAAAAAAAAAAAAAAGTTTTAACATATGTGGAGCTGATCCCAGAAGAAGAGAAGTGTAGCAGAAGGCAACATTTAGAGGGAGAACAGGAATTTTACAAATGGATGAAAGATATTCTACAAACCCCATATATTGAAGAAACCCTACAAGCCCCAAGCAGGATGACAATAGAAACCATGTCTACATCAGATCAGATCAGTCGCTAAGTCGTGTCCGACTCCTTGCGACCCCATGAACTGCAGCACACCAGGCCTCCCTGCTGCTGCTGCTGCTAAGTCGCTTCAGTGGTGTCCGACTCTGTGCGATCTCATAGACGGCTGTCCCTGGGATTCTCCAGGCAAGAATACTGGAGTGGGTTGCCATTTCCTTCTCCAATGCATGAAAGTGAAAAGGGAAAGTGAAGTCACTCAGCCGCCAGGCCTCCCTGTCCATCACCAACTCCTGGAGGTCACTGAGACTCACATCCATCGAGTCAGTGATGCCATCCAGCCATCTCATCCTCCGCCGTCCCCTTCTCCTCCTGCCCCCAATCCCTCCCAGCATCAGAGTCTTCTCCAATGAGTCAACTCTTCGCATGAGGTGGCCAAAATACTGGAGTTTCAGCTTCAGCATCATTCCTTCCAAAGAAATCCCAGGGCTGATTTCCTTCAGAATGGACTGGTTGGATCTCCTTGCAGTCCAAGGGACTCTCAAGAGTCTTCTCCAACACCACAGTTCAAAAGCATCAATTCTTCAGCGCTCAGCCTTCTTCACGGTTCAGCTCTCACATCCATACATGACCACAGGAAAGACCATAGCCTTGACCAGGCGAACCTTTGTTGGCAAAGTGATGTCTCTGCTTTTGAATATGCTATCTAGGTTGATCATAACTTTCCTTCCAAGGAGTAAGCGTCTTTTAATTTCATGGCTGCAGTCACCATCTCCAGTGATTCTGGAGCCCAGAAAAATAAAGTCTGACACTGTTTCCACTGTTTCTCCATCTATTTCCCATGTAGTGATGGGACCAGATGCCATGATCTTAGTTTTCTGAATGTTGAGCTTTAAGCCAACCTTTTCACTCTCCACTTTCACTTTCCTCAAGAGGCTTTTGAGTTCCTCTTCACTTTCTGCCATAAGGGTGGTGTCATCTGCATATCTGAGGTTATTGATATTTCTCCCAGCAATCTTGATTCCAACTTGTGTTTCTTCCAGTCCAGCGTTTCTCATGATGTACTCTGCATATAAGTTAAATAAACATGGTGACGATATACAGCCTTGACATACTCCTTTTCCTATTTGGAACCAGTCTGTTGTTCCATGACCAGATCTAACTGTTGCTTCCTGACCTGCATACAAATTTCTCAAGAGGCAGATCAGGTGGTCTGGTATTCCCATCTCTTTCAGAATTTTCCACAGTTTATTGTGATCTACACAGTCAAAGGCTTTGGCATAGTCAAGAAAGCAGAAATAGATGTTTTTCTGGAACTCTCTTGCTTTTTCCATGATCCAGCGGATGTTGGCAATTTGATCTCTGGTTCCTCTGCCTTTTCTAAAACCAGCTTAAACATCAGGAAGTTCACAGTTCACGTATTGCTGAAGCCTGGCTTGGAGAATTTTGAACATTACTTTATTAGCGTGTGAGATGAGTGCAATTGTGCAGTAGTTTGAGCATTCTTTACATATATCAAGCTAAAACTGAAAATCAGTCAAAGAAAAAAATGCGTAAGAGCAGCCAGAGGAAAACAGACACATTATGCTCCAAAGAGCAATAATAAGACAAACAAACTTGCAACATAAATGATAAAAATATAAACAAAAGACAATGAAATGACATTGTGCTTTAAAAAAAAAAAAAAAGCCAACCTATTATTCTATGCTTTGGGAAAATAGCCTTCAAACATCAAAGAAAAACAAAGGCTTTTTCAGACAAATAGAGATGGCTCTTAGCCCAGTAGATAAATGCCACAGGAGGTTCTCACAGTAAATGATAAACGTGCTAGAAAGTATCTTAATTCATTTCATTCATATAAAACTATCATCTGACCATAACCAATAACATCTAGTCTCCTTATAATTAAATACTTTGATTCAAAAATTCATATAAATGGATTTTTAACTTACTATAAAGTTTCCCTTTGAACATAAAACTGAAAATCAAAGTAAAACAATATATCACCAAGTTAAAAACTATTTTTTAAAACAAGAAAAGTTTTGTTTATTTAAAAATGAACATGGGGAATTCCCTGATGGTCCACAATTTCACTGCAAAGGGCACAGGTTCAACCCCTGGTCAAGGAACTAAGATTTCACAAGACCCAAGTAAGTATTGTGGCTCAGTTGTGTCAGACTCTTTGCAACCCCATGAACTATAACCTGATAGGCTCCTCAGCCCATGGAATTCTCCAGGCAAGAACACTGCAGTGGGTAGCCATTCCTTTCTCCAGGGGATCTTCCCAACCCAGGGACTGAACCCAGGTCTTCTGTACTGCAGGCCAATTCTTTAGCATCGCAGATACCACAGAAGTCCACAAGAAGCAAGGTGCAGCCAAAAACAGAACACATTTCTGACTAGAAATAAAATATCAAAATTATTAGTTCCATCAACTTTAATTTTACACGAGTCAACTTAAAAAGTATGCACACCCTGCACACATTTCATCTGAAAGTGACGCTAAAATACATACAAATTAAATCCCGTGAAGTTGAGTGTCCTAGTGCCTGCTTTTGGCTGAACTATTTTACCATTTTTTTAAGCTTCAACAATGAAGTTTACAACTTTTTAAACTTTTTAGGCAGTGAAAAAAATATATATTTAAATTTGAGTATGTCTGTGGCATCACAGAAAATACAAAACCTTCAAACAGAAAAACTGACTATATTTCAACAAAGAATCCTGCTGTATTTCAGGTACAAATTACTACATAAGTATAATCAAGTCAATCCTTCCTATAAGAATTTCCTCATGTATTCATTTACCCAAATCTTTACAGATGTTTTAACTTGCGCCATCTCACCTGTCTAACCTCCAAAGCCTGGCTGTAATTCAATGGAAAAGGAGTCATGTGCTCTCAAGTACATGCACTTCCTCACAGTACTTTTCTTCCACCACCTATCGCTTTGCTTTTCCTTCGTCTGGGCATCATTCAGGATTTAAATCCTTAAGGCACTGTGTCCTTGGTTGTTTTTCTCCTCCACCTGTTATTCTTTTGTTCAACCTTCCTTCTTAAATACTCTACACATAAAATCTACCTCTGGTGCTTTTTAAGGACCTTTACTGCTCTCCTTCTACAAAGTGAAGTTTATCCTTCTACTTTCATTGTTTCATCATCCACAGCATAGATGATTTTCATGTTTCCAAGTAACATGCCTAATCCTTCATACACACTAGATTCTTCCAACCGTTTATTATTACCACATGAGCATGCCAGCAACCTTCAGTAAACCATCCAAGCTTCTCTTCAAGAAAACAAGAGATAGAGGAAGGGGACTTAGCATTATTAACTGTGTACTCTTCACCTACTTCGGTGAAAGGCATTTTGAATTTGCAGCAATGCATTGTTGTTCTCCCTGAGCCTAGGTAGAAGAAACCTACCCAAGGTCTCAACATCAGTAAGTGAAAGAGAAGTGAAACAGGTAATCAGCCTCCAGAACCCACCTACTTGGGTCCACATTCACTACCATAAGAGTATTCTCCAGCAGAAGCTGTGCTTTGCATACCAACAGCACACAACCTCCAGTTAAAACATCACAGATAAAATACACCCATTTATCTCCATTTTCTCAAAAAAATCCAATTAAAATGACAGAAGGTGGGGAGTTAATACAAAGGACAAAAAATAGAAACAGTAATGGTTAGCAGCACAATTCTAGAAATTGAAAGGCAAATAAAAGAACAGTAACTCAAACCAGAAAAAGCCAAACCCTGAGACATCAAAGTACACTGCTGCTGCTAAGTCGCTTCAGTCGTGTCCAACTCTGTGTGACCCCATGGACTGCAGCACACCAGGCTCCCCGTCCCTGGGATTCTCCAGGCAAGAACACTGGAGTGGGTTGTCATTTCCTTCTCCAATGCATGAAAGGGAGAAGTGAAAGTGAAGTCGCTCAGTCGTGCCCGACTCTTCATGACGCCATGGACTGCAGCCCACCAGGCTCCTCCGCCCATGGGATTTGCTAGGCAAGAGTACTGGAGTGGGGTGCCACTGCCTTCTCCTCAAAGTACACTGGTGAAGCCAATTTTCAAGAAAGAAGATTCACCATATAGAAGCCCCAAATGGTTCAGATCAGATCAGATCAGTCGCTCAGTCGTGTCTGACTCCATGCAACCCCATGAATCGCAGCACACCAGGCCTCCCTGTCCATCACCAACTCCCGGAGGTCACTCAGACTCACGTCCATCGAGTCAGTGATGCCATCCAGCCATCTCATCCTCTCGTCCTCTTCTCCTCCTGCCCCCAATCCCTCCCAGCATCAGAGTCTTCTCCAATGAGTCAACTCTTCGCATGAGGTGGCCAAAATACTGGACTTTCAGCTTTAGCATCATTCCTTCCAAAGAAATCCCAGGGCTGATTTCCTTCAGAATGGACTGGTTGGATCTCCTTGCAGTCCAAGGGACTCTCAAGAGTCTTCTCCAACACCACAGTTCAAAAGCATCAATTCTTCGGCGCTCAGCCTTCTTCACAGTCCAGCTCTCACATCCATACATGACCACAGGAAAGACCATAGCCTTGACTAGGCGAACCTTTGTTGGCAAAGTAATGTCTCTGCTTTTGAATATGCCATCTAGGTTGGTCATAACTTTCCTTCCAAGGAGTAAGCATCTTTTAATTTCATGGCTGCAGTCACCATCTCCAGTGATTTTGGAGCCCAGAAAAAGAAAGTCTGACACTGTTTCCACTGTTTCCCCATCTATTTCCCATGTAGTGATGGGACCAGATGCCATGATCTTCGTTTTCTGAATGTTGAGCTTTAAGCCAACCTTTTCACTCTCCACTTTCACTTTCATCAAGAGGCTTTTTAGTTCCTCTTCACTTTCTGCCATAAGGGTGGTATCATCTGCATATCTGAGGTTATTGATATTTCTCCCAGCAATCTTGATTCCAACTTGTGTTTCTTCCAGTCCAGCGTTTCTCATGATGTACTCTGCATATAAGTTAAATAAACAGGGTGACAATATACAGCCTTGACGTACTCCTTTTCCTATTTGGAACCAGTCTGTTGGTCCATGTCCAGTTCTAACTGTTGCTTCCTGACCTGCATACAAATTTCTCAAGAGGCAGATCAGGTGGTCTGGTATTCCCATCTCTTTCAGAATTTTCCACAGTTTATTGTGATCCACACAGTCAAAGGCTTTGGCATAGTCAAGAAAGCAGAAATAGATGTTTTTCGGGAACTCTCTTGCTTTTTCCATGATCCAGCGGATGTTGGCAATTTGATCTCTGGTTCCTCTGCCTTTTCTAAAACCAGATTGAACATCAGGAAGTTCACAGTTCACGTATTGCTGAAGCCTGGCTTGGAGAATTTTGAGCATTACTTTACTAGCGTGTGAAATGAGTGCAATTGTGCAGTAGTTTGAGCATTCTTTGAAATTGCCTTTCTTTGGGATTGGGATGAAAACTGACCTTTTCCAATCTTGTGGCCACTGCTGAGTTTTCCAAATTTGAGTGCAGCACTTTCACAGCATCATCTTTCAGGATCTGGAATAGCTCAACTGGAATTCCATCACCTCCACTAGCTTTCTTCGTAGTGATGCTTTCTAAGGCCCACTTGACTTCACATTCCAGGATGTCTGGCTCTAGGTCAGTGATCACACCATTGTGATTATATGGGTCATGAAGATCTTTTTTGTACAGTTCTTCTGTGTATTCTTGCCACCTCTTCTTAATATCTTCTGCTTCTGTTAGGTCCATACCATTTCTGTCCTTTATCGAGCCCATCTTTGCATGAAATGTTCCTTTGGTATCTCTGATTCTCTTGAAGAGATCCCTAGTCTTTCCCATTCTGTTGTTTTCCTCTATTTCTTTGCATTGATCGCTGAAGAAGGCTTTCTTATCTCTTTTTGCTATTCTTTGGAACTCTGCATTCAGATATTTATATCCTTCCTTTTCTCCTTTGCTTTTCACTTCTCTTCTTTTCACAGCTATTTGTAAGGCCTCCCCAGACATGAAAATGGCATATGCCTCAAAATACAGGGATGGAGTTAGGAGGAGGAGGGAGGGTGAAAACAAAATTAGTTGAAATCTTATAGTCATAAGGAGCAACCAGACTCTTCAGATCTCCATTCCAGTCCTCCAACTTGATATGACTACCCTTCTCCCATCCTGACAAAAAATGGGAGCTCTGTTTTCTGTAAAGCTTTATATACTAAAATCTAAAGTACTAATTAAAACTAAGTTAAAAATTCCCCATGAGAAAGAAACTCCAGTGAGAAGTCCCTACACCACAGGCCCTCTCCAGTCCCTTCTGTAGCTTGGTGTTATTGTTCTTCAGTCACTAAGGCAAGTCCAACGCTTTGCAACCCCATGAACTGCAGCATGCCAGGTTTCCCTGTCTTCTCCCTGAGTATGCTTAAACTCATGTCCACTGAGTCAGCAATGCCATCCAACCATCTCATCTTCTGTCGCCCCCTTCTCCTCTTGCCCTCAATCTCTCCTAGCAACAGGGTCTTTTCCAGTGAGCCAACTCTTGCATCAGGTGGCCCAAGTATTGGAGCTTCAGCACCAGCCCATCAAATGAATATTCAGGGTTGCCTTCCTTTAGGGTAGACTGATTTGACCTCCCTACTATCCAAGGGACTCTCAAGAGTCTTCTCCAGCACCATCGTTCAAAAGTATCAATTCTCTGGCATTCAGCTTTCTTTATGGTCCAACTCTCACATCCATACATGACTACTGGAAAAAACATACCTTTGACTACATGGACCTTTGTCAACAAAGTGATGTCTCTGCTTTTTATATGCTAAGTTTGTCATAGCTACTTTTCCAAGGAGCAAGTGTCTTAATTTCACGGCTGCAGTCACCATCCGCATTGATTTCAGAAGCCAAGAAAATGAAATCTGACACTGTTTCCACATTTTCCCCATCTATTTGCCATAAAGCAACAGGACCAAATGCCACAATCTTCATTTTTTGAATGCTGAGTTTTAAGCCACCTTTTTCACTCTCCTCTTTCACCTTCATCAAGAGACCCTTTAGTTCCTCTTCACTTTCTGGCACTAAAGTGGTATAATCTGCATATCTAAGGCTGTTGATATTTCTCCTGGCAATCTTGATTCCAGCTTGTGATTCATTCAGCCCAGCATTTCACATGACGTATTCCCTGGTGCCTCAGACGGTAAAATGTCTGCCTACAATGTGGGAGACCTGGGTTCAATCCCTGGGTCAGGAAGATCTCCTGGAGAAGGAAATGGCAACCCACACCAGTATTCTTGCCTAGAAAATCCCATGGACGGAACAGCCTGGTAAGCTACAGTCCATGGGGTCGCAAAGAGTCGGACACGACTGAGCAACTTCACTATCACTATCTACTCTGCATGTAAGTTAAATAATGAGGGTGACAATACACAGCCTTGACGTACTCCTTTCCCAATTTGGAACCAGTCCATTGTTCCATATTCAATTCTAACTATTGCTCCTGACCTTCACATAGGTTTCTTAGGAGGCAGGTAATGTGGTCTAGTATTCCCATCTCATTAAGAATATTCCTAGCTGGTTTCCTGAAATTCAGCACTTACATTCTATCTACCAAGAATAGAAGATGGCTCTTTAAGATAAATAAGAAAAGCCCTAAATATACTGACATTTGAAGTGGTCCCAATGAAAATACTACCCTGTAGTAAAACTCACCAGACAACCCATAACAAAATACAGCATACTTCCAGTAACTTTTTAAGTGCCTCTTTGATGTAAACAGAGAGCCAAAGATCAACAGAAAATTTCTAAAAGAAGATCAAAACAAACAAACAACAACAAACAAATCAAAACTTTAGAGGAAAATAATTCAGAGAAATTGAATTATTTCTGTTCACTATGACTTTCTTCAGATGTATAAGAAAAGCTGTTGAAAAATTTGTTGTTGTTTAGTAACTAAGTTTGTCCAACTCTTTGTGACCCATGAACCATAGCCCACCAGGGTCCTGTGTCCATGGGATTTCCTAGGCAAGAATGCTAGAGTGGGTGGCCATTTCCTTCTCCAGGGATCTCAGGGATCCCTGACCCAGGGATTGAACCCATGTCTCCTGAATTGGCAAGAGGATTCTTTACCACTGGGCCACCTGGAAAGCCCCTTGAAGAATACGCTGACGTTAAAACATATACATACATATATGTATGTATTTATACACACACACACACACACACACACACACACACACACACACACACACACATATATATGAAGGAAATGGCAATCCACTCCAGTACTCCTGCCTAGAAAATTCCAGGAGGAGCCTGGTGGGCTACAGTCCATGGGGTCGCAAAGAGTCGGACATAACAGCAACTTCACTTTCACTTTCATACACACACACACACACATACATATACATAAATATATTCAGAATAACAAAGAATTTTTGAAAACTAAGATTAGGAAATAATTTGGATACATCATCCAAAACAAAAAGATAAATAGGAAATGGGAGAAAAAGACTTCATTCAAAATATGAATAAAAGATAAAAAAAAGAGGGAAAGAAATTATCAAAGAAATAATATGATTCCTCAGAACTAAAATACATGAGTTTTCAGATTGAGAGGAAGTGTCCAAGACAATAAATAAAAAATACCCACCTAAAGGCATATCATTATGAAATTTCAGAATATCAGGAGTAAAGAAAAAAATCTAAAAAAAACTTCAGAAACAACAACAACAACAAAAAAAAAAATCAGGAAATAAAAACAGTACCACTTGTCCACAGACACAGTGAAAACCAGAAGACAGTGGTGCAATGCCTTCAAATCCCGAAAGAATATGGTTTCAGTCTATAATCCTACATACATTTCCATGCAGGTAAAGTCTAAAACAAACAAACAAAAAATGCACCTTTTTGAGGGAGAGTAATGGAAATGGCACTCTGCCAAAATAAGCAAATAGAAAAGACAACAACGTGAAAATCAAGAAAAGCAAATCCAATACATGAATGACAGAGGGAATTTCCATATCAAAAATAAAGGTAATCAAGAAAATAAAGACAAGCTGCAGACTGGGGAAAAAAATTTCCAAACTACGTATCTAATAAAGGCCTGTTTTTCAAAATGTATGAAGGACTCTTAAAACCCAGTATGAAAACTAACAAATCAGGACTTTCCTGGCAGTTCAGGGGATGTGAGTTGGTTCTCTCATTGGGGTACTAAGATCCCACAAGCAGCCAAAAAAGGAAAAAAGAAAACAAACAATTAAATTAAAAAATGGTTCAAAGACCTTAAAAGACATCTTGACAAAGAAGAAACACAGATGGCAAATAAGCATATGAAAAGAAGCTATACATCATACACAATCAGATCAGATCAGTCGCTCAGTCGTGTCCAACTCTTTGCGACCCCATGAACCGCAGCACGCCAGGCCTCCCTGTCCATCACTAGCTCCCGGAGGTCACTCAGACTCGCATCCATCGAGTCAGTGATGCCATCCAGCCATCTCATCCTCTGTCGTCCCCTTCTCCTCCTGCCCCCAATCCCTCCCAGCATCAGAGTCTTCTCCAATGAGTCAACTCTTCACATGAGGTGGCCAAAATACTGGACTTTCAGCTTTAGCATCATTCCTTCCAAAGAAATCCCAGGGCTGATCTCCGTCAGAATGGACTGGTTGGATCTCCTTGCAGTCCAAGGGACTCTCAAGAGTCTTCTCCAACACCACAGTTCAAAAGCATCAATTCTTCGGTGCTCAGCCTTCTTCACACTCCAGCTCTCACATCCATACGTGACCACAGGAAAGACCATAGCCTTGACTAGGCAAACCTTTGTTGGTAAAGTAATGTCTCTGCTTTTGAATATGCTATCTAGGTTGGTCATAACTTTCCTTCCAAGGAGTAAGCGTCTTTTAATTTCATGGCTGCAGTCACCATCTGCAGTGATTTTGGAGCCCAGAAAAATTAAAATGAGATACTACTATATACCTATCAGAATGCCCAAACTTCAGAACACAACATCATCAAATGCTGGTGAGAAGGTAGAGATATAGGAACTCTCAATCACTGTTCTTGATAAAGTATCTGGCACAGCCACTCTGGAAGACGGTTTGGAAGTTTCTTGAAATACTAAACATACTCTTATAACACTTTTCATACAGTCCAGCAATTGTCTCCTTGGTACTTATCCAAATGAGAGGAAAATTTATGTCCACACAAAAACCTTTATTTAAATATAATATCAGCTTTATTCATAACTGCCAAAACATGAAAGCAACCAAGATGTCCTTTGATAGGATATTATACAAACTGTGGTATATCCTGACATTGGTCTTGTATTCTGTGGCCTTGTTGAACTTATTAGTTCTGTTTAATTTGTATGCATTCCTTAAGATTTTCTACATACAAGATACAGTCAGCCCTCCATGTCCTTGCATGCAGAACCCACAGATACAGACGTCTGACTATACTATACCATTTTTTGCAAGGAACTTGAACATCTACAGATTTTTATATCTGCAGGGGTCCTGGAACCAACTCCCATGGATATCAAGACACAAGTGTATATAATCTAATCTACTTTTAAGTAGAGATGAATTTACTACTGTTTTCCTTATATTTTTTCCTTTATTCTTCTTTCTTGCCTCACTGCTCTGGCTACATGCTCTACTACACTGTTGAATAGAAGTATGAAGAAGAAACTTTTTCTTGATCTTAGAGAAAAACTTTTTCACCATTAAATGTTAGCTCACAATGTTTTACAGCTGTCCTTTACCAGGCTGAGGAAGCTTTCTATTCCTAGTTTATTGAGTATTTTCATCATAAAAATGGGTTTTATTTAGTCAAATACTTT
This sequence comes from Tragelaphus eurycerus, assembly GCA_935064755.1. NCBI lineage: Eukaryota > Metazoa > Chordata > Mammalia > Artiodactyla > Bovidae > Tragelaphus > Tragelaphus eurycerus. The sequence goes on along the minus strand of CAKXYN010000018.1, from coordinate 24,716,230 downwards.
CCCTGCATCTATTAGATGATTACATGGTGTTTATCCTTTGTTCTATTGTTTATTACATTGATTTTTGTACTCCTGTGATAAGTCCCACTTGGTCACGCTGTAAAATCCTTTCTATATGTTGTTATATTTGGTTTGCTAATATTTTACTGATGATTTTTGTACCTGTATTCATAACAGATATTGATCTGTAGTTTTCTTATATCTTTGTTTTCTTAACGTATTTTAAGCTCTGGTAGCAGGGTAATACTGGACTCAAGAGAATCAGCTGGGAAGCAACACTTCCTCTTCTACTTCTTGGAAGAGTTTATGAAGGATTGTTGTTAACTGCATTGGAGAAGGAAATGGCAACCCACTCCAGTGTTCTTGCCTGGACAGTCCCGGGGACAGGGGAGCCTGGTGAGATGCCGTCTATGGGGACGCACAGAGTCGGACACGACTGAAACGACTTAGCAGCAGCAGTTGTTAATTCATCTTTAAATATTTGACAGAATTCATCAGTGAAGCCATCTCGGTCTGGGTTTTCCTTTTGAGGAAGCTTTTTGATTACTAATTCAATGTCTTATGTCCACTTAGATTTTCAATTTCTTCTTGAATCATTTCAGTAGTTTGTGTCTTTCTACAACCCAGATAATCATGAAGGTGTGATCACTCACCTAAAGCCAGACATCCTGGAATGTGAAGTCAAGTGGGCCTTAGGAAGAAGCATCACTATGAACAAAGCTAGTGGAGGTGATGGAATTCCAGTTGAGCTATTTCGAATCCTAAAAATTGATGCTGTGAAAGTGCTGCACTCAATTGCCAGCAAATTTGGAAAACTCAGCAGTAGCCACAGGACTAGAAAAGGTCAGTTTTCATTCCAATGCCAAAGAATGCTCAAAATACCGCACAATTGCATTCATCTCACATGCTACTAAAGTAATGCTCAAAATTTTCCAAGCCAGGCTTCAACAACATGTGAACAGTGAACTTCCAGATGTTCAAATTAGTTTTAGAAAAGGTAGAGGAACCAGAGGTCAAATTGCCAACATCCATCGATCATCGAAAAAGCAAGCGACTTCCAGAAAAATATCTATTTCTGCTTTATTGATTATGCCAAAGCCTTTTAGACTATGTGGATCACCACAAATTGTGGAAAATTCTTCAAGAGGTGGGAATACCAGACCACCTGACCCACCTCCTGAGAAATCTGTATGCAGGTCAGGAAAAAACATTTAGAACTGGACATGGAACAATAGACTGGTTCCAAATCGGGGAAGGAGTATATCAAGGCAGTATATTGTCACCCTGCTTATTTAATTTATATGCAGAGTACATCATGAAAATAGCTGGGCTGGATGAGGCACAAGCTGGAATCAAGATTGCAGGGAGAAATATCAATAACCTCAGATATGCAGATGACACGACCCTTATGGCAAAAGCAAAGAAGAAGTAAAGAGCCTCTTGATGAAAGTGAAAGAGGAGAGTGAAAAAGTTGGCTTTAAAATTCAACATTCAGAAAACTAAGATCATGGCATCTGGTCCCATCACTTCATGGCAAATAGATGGGGAAGCAATGGAAACAGTGACAGACTTTACTTTTGGGGGCTCCAAAATCACTGCAGATGGTGATTGCAGCCATGAAATTAAAAGACACTTGCTCCTTGGAAGAAAAGTTATAACCAACCTATCAGATCAGATCAGATCAGATCAGTCATTCAGTCGTGTCCGACTCTTTGCGACCCCATGAACCGCAGCACGCCAGGCCTCCCTGTCCATCACCAGCTCCCGGAGGTCACTCAGACTCGCATCCATCGAGTCAGTGATGCCATCCAGCCATCTCATCCTCTGTCGTCCCCTTCTCCTCCTGCCCTCAATCCCTCCCAGCATCAGAGTCTTCTCCAATGAGTCAACTCTTCGCATGAGGTGGCCAAAATACTGGAGTTTCAGCTTTACCATCATTCCTTCTAAAGAAATTCCAGGATTGATCTCCTTCAGAATGGACTGGTTGGATCTTCTTGCAGTCCAAGGGACTCTCAAGAGTCTTCTCCAACACCACAGTTCAAAAGCATCAATCCTTCGGCGCTCAGCCTTCTTCACAGTCCAGCTCTCACATCCATACATGACCACAGGAAAGACCATAGCCTTGACTAGGCGAACCTTTGTTGGTAAAGTAATGTCTCTGCTTTTGAATATGCTATCTAGGTTGGTCATAACTTTCCTTCCAAGGAGCAAGCGTCTTTTCATTTCATGGCTGCAGTCACCATCTGCAGTGATTTTGGAGCCCTGATACAGCTTATTAAAAAGCAGAGACATTACTCTGCCAACAAAGGTCCGTCTAGTCAAAGCTATGGTTTTTCCAATAGTCATGTATGGATGTGAGAGTTGGACTATCAAAGAAAGCTGAACACTGAAGAATTGACGCTTTTGAACTGTGGTGTTAGAGAAGACTCTTAAGAGTCCCTTGGACTGTAAGGAGATCTAACCAGTTCATCCTAAAGGAAATTAGTCCTGAATGATTTGGAAGGATTGATTCAATGGAAGGACTGATGCGGAAGCTGAAATGCCAATACTTTGGCCCCCTGATGTGAAGAACTGATTTATTGGAAAACACCCTGATGCTGGGAAAGATTGAAGGTGGGAGGAGAAGGGGATGACAGAGGATGAGACAGTTGAATGGCATCACCCACTCAATGGACATGAGTTTGAGTGAACTCCGGGAGTTGATGATGGACAGAGAGGCCTGGCGTGCTGCAGTCCATGGAATTGCAAAGAGTCGGACATGACTGAGTGACTAAACTGAACTGAGGAATATATATATATCCATTTCATCTCCTTTAAGTAATTTATTATCTGAATAACAGACTTCCTTTGTGGCTCAGCTGGTAAAGAATCCACCTGCAATGCCAGAGACCTGGGTTCGATCCCTGGGTTGGGAAGATCCCCTGGAGAAGGGAAAAGCTACTCACTCTAGTATTCTGGCCTGGAGAATTCCACAGACTTCCATGGGGTTGCAAAGAGTCGGACATGACTGAATGACTTTCACTCACTATCTAAATAATAACTTATTCATAGCACTCTCATAATCTCTCTTATTTTTATAAGACAGCATTGATGTCCCCTCTTTCGATACTAAATCTATTTACTTCTAGATTAAGAAACTGGAAAAGTAGAAAACTGAGAAAAGTAAAAGACTGAGTCTTCTTCAGTATCTTGGTCTAGCTACAGAGTCTTCCCTGGTGGCTCAGATGGTAAAGCGTGTGCCTGCAATGCGGGAGACCACCGGGGTTCGATCCCTGGGTTGGGAAGATCTCCTGGAGAAGGAAATGGCAACCCACTCCAGTACTCTTGCCTAGAGAATCCCATGGATGGAGGAGCCTGGTAGACTACAGTTCATGGGGTCACAAAGAGTCAGACACGACTGAGCAACTTCACTTTCACTTTCACTAATAACCAACTTCTAGTTTCACTGATTTCCTCTATCATTGTTCTAGTCTCAATTTTCATTTATTTCTGCTCTAGTCTTCTTTACTTCCTCCCTTTCCCTGCTTTGAGATTAGTTTGCTCTTCTTTTTCTAGTTTCTTAAGATGAAAGGTTAGATCATTGATTTGAGATTTTTCTTCTTTTTAATATAGGTGTTTATAAGTATAAATTTCCCTCTAAGGACTGCTTTAGCTGCACCCATGAGTTTGGTATGTTGTGTTTTTGTTTTCATTTGTCTGAAAATACTTTATTTCCCTGTCATATCTTCTTTGATCCACCAGTTATTTAAGAGTGTGTTACTCGGTTTTTTCAAATTTTCAATTTTTCAGATTTCCTTCTTTTACTTCTTTTAATTTCATTCCATTGTGGCCAAAGAACTTATTTTGCATGATTTCAATCCTTTTAAATTTGTTAAAGCCTGTTTAGTGGCTTAATTTATTTATAGAAAATGTTTTCATGTGTACTAGAGAAGAATATGAAGTCTAGAGTATTCTATAGATATCTATTGAATCTTTTTTTGATTTATAGTATTGTTCACATCTCATATCTGCCTGTTAACCATTTGCCTAGCTGTTCTATCCATTATTGAAAGTATTATGTCTCTGACTATTACCGTTGGATTTTCTACTTCTCCCTTAACTTCCATCATTTTTTGCGTCCAGTATTTTGCTACTGCTGCTAAGTTGCTTCAGTCGTGTCCGACTCTGTGCGACCCCATAGATGGCAGCCCACCAGGCTCCCCTGTCCCTGGGATTCTCCAGGCAAGAACACTGGAGTGGGTTCCCATTTCCTTCTCCAATGCATGAAAGCGAAAAGTGAAAGTGAAGGCGCTCAGTCGTGTCCAACCCTTAGCGACCCCATGGACTGTAGCCCACCAGGCTCCTCTGTCCATAGGATTATCCAGGCAAGAGTATTGGAGTAGGTCGCCGTTTCCTTCTCTGTCCTGTATTTTGAGGCTCTTCTAAATGTATATGTTTATATGTCTTCCGGATGGATTGACCCTTTTATCATTATAAAATATCCTTTATCTTTAGTAATTTTTATCATAAAGTCTACTTACATATGGCCACTCCGGCTCTCTTGTGGGTATTGCTTGCATCATTTATCTTTTTCTATCCCTTACTTTCAACCTATTAATATTTGTTTCTTTCAATCTAAGGTAATTCTCTAATAAACAGCATGTAGCTGGATCATCATTGAAATTTTACATAATAAAAAGTTTTAAATATATAAGGCCAAAATACATAGAAGACATACCATCTTCTGATATTAAGGCAGCTATAATATTATAAAGACAAAATATTCAAGAATAGCCATTATATTTTTTGAAAAAGACAGTAATAAAGGAAAAGTTGACCCACCAGATATCATAACAAACTATAAAATGTTACAGCTAATATATTAACAGTATTTGCAGAAGAACAGACAATTACTTTGGTAGAAAAGAGTAGAATCCAGAAAAAGACCCATGTTCATATACATGTATGTATATGCACATATGTGTATAATTTTAAAGCAATGGTTAAAGATGGATTATTTAGTAAAAGGTATCTGGACAAGGGCCTCCATTAGGAAGAAAATAAAATAGGATTATCCCTCACACTCAGAACTAAATCCAGTTGCATTACATGAAACTAAAAATTGCAATAAATGGAACATATCCTATCATAATGGGAATGGGAACACTTTTCTAGGCAATAAATGAAAGCCAGTTTTTAAATATCTGTATAATAAAAGACATCATACACACAGTTAACACAAATTTAATTAATGTAACAGAGCCTGTAGCTTGAAAGACAGAGTAAAAGAGTGAACACACTTCCAAGTCACCACTTCAAAGTCCACCATTAAGAAAGTCAATTTAACTTCTCAAAATATCCAGTTTGGCATCTTTTTAAACACTTTAAAAACAAAAATTACAATTGCCCACCATAATATATTTTAACATTAAATGAGATGGTAGTTGTAAAAGCATACTAGAGTATGAGATCTGGCATGTTATTAGAGCTTGTTCTTCCTTATTTCAACTTAAGCTGATACTACATTAAATGAAGAATTAGAAGCTGCAATGAGGAATAGCTGGATTCCTATATTTTGGTTCATGATAAAACTACTTTATAATGAATAAGAACACATTTTGCTTCATCTCTTGCCCACTTTATTTTCCACGTGTAAATTACCAATTAAGAGTGTATTTGTTCTAAATATGGAAGGATAAGTAGCACATCAGTCAAGACTGCACTTGCTTAATAGCAAAATAGAATATGCAGGTGCACACACACACATGTGTGATGTCTTTCACCCATTAAAACCTTTCACCCTAAACCATCTTTTTAAGATTTTTATCCTAAGTTACTGAACAAGCATCATATCTGAAACAAAATCAAACAAAAAATCTTCAGAATGGTGCAAAATAAACACTGTTAAGGATAAACAATAAATGTTCCATATAAAGACACAACATTTTTATATTTGGGCAATAAATTAGAGCAAATCTTCCACAATTCAAAGCTTCCCATGCAGCTCAGTCAATAAAGCATCTGCCTGCAATGAAGGAGACCTGGGTTCAATTCCTGGGTTGGGAAGTTCCCCTGGAGAAGGAAATGGCGATTCACTCCAGTGGACTGCCTGGAGAATCCCATGGACATAGGAACCTGGCAGGCCACAGTTCACTGGATCACAAGAGTCAGACACGACTTAGCGCTATCTTTCTTTCTTTTCTTTCCACAATTCAAAAACCACTAATTAATTCGACTCTTTATTTCAAACAAAATATTCACTTCCTGAGTGAACCATATGTTTATATAAAGAAAAAGCACAATTCTTATAAAATTTTTATAAAATTTTAAAGCACACTTACACATACAATTTAGGGCAGACCCAAACAAGTCCAAAGTTCTTCAACAGTCAAAATGGTTAATTTGCATTTTTTTTGACATACTTTTAAAAAGTATACTTAGTTAAATGCATCCACTTTCCTGTAGATTTTAAATGAACAAGATTCTGACCTTTAGAGTGGCTTTTAAAAAACTAAGGGAACCCAAAATTACACAAAGAAATGTGGCTTCCAATCTAAAAACAAAACAAAATGTTCACAGGAATGTAAAATGTAACCACAGACTTTATTCAAATTACTAAAAACAATGTTGCAACTTCAATATCCTTCTCTCCCTATTTCAACCAGTTTTCCTCCTGTTTTCCTTATCAATTTAACAGGAAAATTAACGTTTAAAGCTTGACCACTGGTGAAAATTTTCTTCAGCATGAGCTGCCATTTGATTCTACAACATTCAAGACAGTTATGTCCACATACCAGACTTAAATGCCACAAATTCATTTGTGAAAGATAATAAAAATAGGAATTAGTTTTAAAACAGCACAACAGATCAGGACACTACAAGGAATAAATAGTACAGCTGCCCTGCTGCCAAAAAAGCCCAGCCATCACAAATTTTCTGATACAAATACTTCAAAATATCACTCAAAGTACGCAATGCTCTTGAAAGTTTCTCTTATACATAAGCATGTGAATAAAGACCTCTGAAATATTATTTTCAAATGCTATAGAAACCTACACAGTAATGGAGTTATAATTAGGAATATATATGATGAGACTTTTATTTCCTGGCAATTCTGATCTAGTCTCACAAACGTATACAATATATTAGAGTTCTGTGAACCTTGGTTTCTCTTCCCAATTTGCAGCCAAGAGTAAATGGAATACTGGAAACAACTCTTGAAAATCCTTATGTCTTAATTAATATAGAATAGATATTATACTAAAGGTTAACAAACGCTTACTACAATATTCCATACAACTTAATCAGTATCTTGTCCGCTTACTTTACATTCAATTACTCTTTTATTTCAAAAACAAAGACAGAATATGGTTTATGACCAAAAGCAGTACCTAGAAGCATTCCCAAATAACTTTTCTCAACTTTTTTTTTAATGAAACTTAAAATGCAAAGCAAACTGAGCACAAAGTCACATTCCTTAGACCAAAAAAAAAAAAAAAAAAATGCTGTGACTACATCATTACTCAGTAATAGCTGGGTCACATTAATAAAAATTCCACCAAAAAATAGAACTTTTTAAGGTACACTTTAAAAATTACTTCCTTTGCCACACAGTCCTGAAACCTAACTTGCAAAGCTGTCATAAAGTATCCATTTGTACCTCCTGAGTCTGTCAAATCAGGCAAAATATAAAGTTTTAAAAACTAATACCAACAACATCCTTCTCTCCACCCCACCATGTGTACCTTTTTACAAGCAATAGCCCTAAGTTTCAAATAAAATTAACACCAAAAAATAATCAAAAACCAAAGGACATTGTCTTAAAGTAAGTTTTACAATACTTTTCTTTGCTTTTCACTGGGGTAAAAAAAAAAAAAAAATGGGGGGGCGGGGGGCAAATCAAATTAACAGTGATAAAGATGAGAACAGTTCGTTCCAAGGCAGAGGATGCAGGAATTTACAACCCAAGCTTGCCCTAAAGATCAGCGGGCATCAATGTTCAGGAGACGCTTTCAAGACATGTCACTGTTCTAACGGAAGTTTTGAAGGCCTTACTTTTAAGGCCTAAGGACAGCCCTATAAATGCAGTGTAAAACACAACCTAGCAAAACCCCATTCTTCAAAACAATTCAAGAGTTTTCTAAGATGCCCCTAACCGAAAGAGCCTGGGCTCTGGACACCCTCAGGGTTGCCGGCTCTCCAGGGAGGCAGGCCAGCCCATGTAAATCGGAGTGCCACCAAGTCAGTTTATGTGACAGATCCACCGGGAGCATCCGACGGTGACCGGGGCCCTCCCGGGCCGACGCTGCTGGAAGAGGAACAGAAATGCAATCTTCAGGGCCCTCCTACTTCCGTTCTCAAAACAGAAATGCACTGTTTCTCCTAGTCCTCACCCCTCAGCCCGGTACTCTCGACAGCGGTGCCCCCTTCAAAGAGCTTAGGTGCAAAGAAAAGCCTTAAGAGTCTAGGACCACAGTGGATTAAAAAAAAAGGATGGTCAAACACTCCCATCCCCGACTCCCGTACGAATCAACCGCCAGCGCCTTCCTAGAAGCCCCCCTGGCCGGGGACAAGCCAGCAGCAGAAATCGATGTCCCAGTTCGCCCCCCAGTCCTTCTTCCTAGGGATAGGGGGAGCGGAAAAGCGCGAAGAGGAACTAAGTGAACTGCAGGAGGGTGCCCTGCAAGCTCCCTCAAAGAGGGGCTGGTGTGGGGGTGGAAACGAAGAAGGAGCGGAAGGAAGGGGAAAGGACGAGCGGCCAGAGGAAGGGGAGAGCGCGCGCCCGCAAAGGGCACGAGTCTTCGGGGACGCGGCTGCACCCCAGTTCCTCGAAACGGATGCGCCCAGCTTCTTGGGCGCTCCGCCCTGAGCAGAGGCCGAGGAAGGGGCAAAAGGAGGCGACGTCCCCCTCCTGGCCCAGCCTCGCCCCTCACGAAGGGCTGGTCTGGGCTGTCGAGCCCTCTCCGGGTGGGAGCCACAGCAACGGCCGCACGCCCCGTCGGAGGGCGCGGACTGCGGGGCCCCCCGCACGTTCCGCTGGCCGGCTTTCACGCCCCCACCGCCGGAGGAGCCAGCTCCGGGTGACGCCGGCCCGGAGACGGGCGGCTGCGCCGGTTACCTGAAACGGGGCGAGTCTTTCAGACACTCCTCGAAATCCACCGTCATCTTCATCCTGCCTCCGCCTCGCCTAGCAGGGGATACTGGAAGAGCCGCGGGAGCCGCGGGAGCGGCTGAGCTGGGGACGCAGACGGCTACGGCGGGTGCACGGCCGCGACTAGCGCTGCGCGGAGCTGCGGAGGGCGAGTCGTCCGCTGGTCATAGCAGCCCCGAAAACCGTGGCGGCAGCGACTGCTAGTCAGGCCCCAGTCCGGCCCCTCTTCCTCCCGCCCCCAGCAGAGCGCCTGCCTCGGGGAAACGGCCCAGGACTGACAGCCTCAGCCAGCCAGCCACAAACCCAGCGGCCAATGGGAGGGGCTTTCGACCGCACCGCCTGCGGGTGCTCGGGCAACGCGCCTGAGCGACGGTAGAGCGAGCCAATAAGCAGCACGACCGTGGGAGCCGCCTTGCCACAAGCATTCCCGAAGGCCAACCAGGATGCACGGGCGTCGTTAGGCGGGACGCATTGGTTGCTGGGAGGCCTGCAGCTGAGGCTCCTTGGGAAGGAAGTCACGTGGCTGCGCGCCGCGCTTCCCCTAGACCCCTCCTCCTCCTCTCCTGCTTCTCCAGCCCCGCCCTGCTGAGCTGCCAACGCGGAGGAGCCGCCGCCTGCAGGTCTAAGGAAGAAGAGTTGCTTTTGACGGCAGCTCTGGCAGAAATCTAAAAAGGTTAAGAGTCGAGATTATAAAAGGAAGAGATAGGCTTAGCCACCTCTTCCTTTCAGTTTACACAAACTGAGGCCAGGAAAGGAGCGCGGATAACTTTAATGATAAAGTCCATCTTTCACTTACTGGCTTCATCACTTAACATGAGAGATTTGAAAGCATCTCCCATGTTTATATTTTCATATAACCAGAGACTGCTTTCTGAAGGAGCTGGCATTCGGGGTGGGCATGGAAAGATCAGAAGGATTTAGACAGGTATGTAAGGCAGGGCTTTCTGTGTAGAGGAACCGCTTTCAAAAACCACAGAAGACATTCCTCCTTACTGACGCCTTTCTCTCAGTAGCCTTTGCCAGTTTTAAGATGAGAGAATTATGAGAATACAGGCTCATTTACTCCAATTTGCAACACCTACCCCCTGCTACACGACTTTTCTAGGAGCCGCTGTAAGATATTCATCATCTGATCCTTATAATAACCCCCAGTCCCATACTTCTGATTCTTAGATTCCATGGATTCATCAGTTCAGTTCAGTCGCTCAGTTGTCTCCAACTTTTTGCGACCCCATGGACAGTAGCACGCCAGGCCTTCCTGCCCATCATGAACTCCGGAAGCCTGCTCAAACTCATGTCCATCCAGTCAGTGATGCTATCCAACCATCTCATCCTCTGTCGTCCCCTTCTCCTCCTGCCTTCAATCTTGCCCAGCATCAGGGTCTTTTCCAATGAGTCAGTTCTTTGCATCAGCTGGCCAAAATATTGAAACGCCAGCATCCATCCTTCCAAAGAATATTCAGGACTGATCTCCTTTAGAATGGACTGGCTGGATCTCCTTGCAGTCCAAGGGACTCTCAAGAGCCTTCTCCAACACCACAGTCCAAAAGCATCAGTTCTTCCACGTTCAGCTTTCTTTATGGTCCAACTCTCATATCCATACATGACTACTGGAAAAACCATAGGTTTGACTAGATGGAACTTTGGCGGCAAAGTAATGTGCCAATGGATTCATGGCATGTAAGTAAGAAGTACCATGGCTACACTGTATTTAAGTATATACTTTAAACCCAACCTAAAAATCATATCTGTGAAAATGCACAGGGAAGGTGTTAGAACAGCATCATGGTTCTGGAGGTAAGCTGGATTTGCCTCCTTAAATGTTTGGTGTCCTCAGGCACTTCAGTTAGTCAAGACAATCTCTTCTAGATTTGTAACCATTATGTCAAATTTAGAGAGTTGGCCATTTCTATAATAATTGTATTCCTGATGCAGGGCAACTCATCTGTTTGTACAACATGTCAATGCTTCAACACCAATGTAACCTTTTGGAAGACACCTTTCTCACTGCAAAATGAAGATAACACCACTGATCTGATAGCGTTGTCTTGAGGCTGTCCAAAGGCATGTAACACAGTGCCACATTGTAATCATTCAGTAAATGTTGCCTATTATCATAATTGTACCACTTCATCTTCAGTATCATAATCAGAGGTTAAGTTTACATCTTCTCACTTCCACTGCCTGAAGTCTTATATAACCCTTTGACCATCTGTTTAAGTATAGCATGATGGCATACTGGTTTTCATAACTTAGTTATATATTGATCTCTTTATCACCTTTAGAAATTAACAGCATACTTTTGAGATGTTTCAAAGAATACATCAGTGTTATATATGTTTCTTATGTTTATGAGCTTGGTTTCTTTTTTTTAAATTACTCTGCACATGCCTGGAATCTACACAGCTTCTCTTAATAACTAGAAACTATTGACAGTTAAATGTTTGTTGTCCTCAGGCACTTCAGTTAGTCAGGACAATCTCTTCTAGATTTGTAACCATTATGTCAAATTTAGAGAGTTGGCCATTTCTAAAATTGTATTCCTGATGCATGACAACTCATCTGTATGTATAACGTCAATGCTTCAACACCAATGTAACCTTTAGGAGGACACCTAACATGACACTTTGAGATTCAAATTAAACTGCATGGCACAATCAATGCAAATAACTCAACTAAGCTTATTATTAAATGAACATCTTTCTGTGGATAGCTAAATTTGCATATACCCAGTTAATGATGGTTCTAAATTGGGAAAGGAGTACATCAAGGCTGCATATTGTCACCCCGCTTATTTAACTTATACGCAGAGCACAGCATGCGAAATATACAAGCTGGAATCAAGATCACTGGGAGAAACATCAATAACCTCAGATATGCAGCTGACACACCCTTATGAGCGAAAGCGAAGAACTAAAGAGCCTCTTAATGAAAATGAAAAAGGAGAGTGAAAAAGGTGGCTTAAAACTCAACATTCAGAAAACTAAGATCATGGCATCTGGTCCAGTCCCATAACTTTGTGGCAAATAGATAGGGAAACAATGGAAACAGAGAATTTTTTTTTTTTTTTTTTTTTTGGCTCCAAAATCACTGCAGATGGTGACTGCAGCCATGAAACTAAAAGATGCTTGCTCCTTGGAAGAAAAGCTATGACCAACCTAGACAGCATATTAAAAAGCAAAGACATTACTTTGCGGACAAAAGTCCATCTAGTCAAAGTTATGGTTTTTCCAGTAGTCATGTATGATTGTGAGAGATGGACTGTAAAGAAGGCTGAGTGCTGAAGAATTGATGCTTTTGAACTGTGGTGTTGGAGAAGACTCTTGAGAGTACCTTGGACTGCAAGGAGATCCAACCAGTCTATTCTGAAGGAGATCAGCCCTGGGATTTCTTTGGAAGGACTGATGCTGAAGCTGAAACTCTAATACTTTGACACCTGATGTGAAGAATTGACTCACTGGAAAAGACACTGATGCTGGGAAAGATTGAAGGCAGGAAGAGAAGGGGACAACAGAGGATGAGATGGTCAGATGGCATCACTGACTCGATGGACATGAGTTTGAGGAAGCTCCAGGAGTTGGTGATGGACAGGGATGCCTGGTGTGCTATATAGTCCATGGGGTCACAAAGAGTCAGACACGAGCAAGTGACTGGACTGAACTGAGTTAGTGATAATACTGTCACAATTCTTCTTTGCCCTATAAAGCAAGCATTTTGGGGTGTCAATTGTAAGATATGTCCTAAATCAAGAAATATTAAAAGTGAGATAGGGTATAAACACTGAATGCTAGAATAGAAGAAATACAATATTATTTCTCTTATAATAATGGAAACCAAGGCCCCAAGATATAAAAATAACTTGCCAGGTGACTCAGGCCCCATTGAGGCCCACCAACTGCAAACTGCCCACTCTCCCTTTAGAACTCAGCCTTTGCAGTTGTGGCTCTGTCTGCCTGTGAAGCACTTCCTTTTCATCTCTTTAAAGTGCAGCTCATATGCCACCTCTTTCAGGAAGCCTTCTCTGTTTGCCAAAATACAGACCGCTCTTTTTAACACAGTGAAAGTCAGTTTCCAGGCCCAGTTAGAGGATATAAATGATCAATCAATTTTCTTCTCCCTAGACTTCCCAGTTCCTTCCTCCAAACCCCCTGGAATCCTGAATACCCGTAGCCCTTCCCAGAATGCTTCTGATTTCATCTGAGAATACTTTTGACTATACTTTTGACTCAAGCAGAGGTTGTTCAGTCCTCCTTCTCTGATCCTTCTGGGCCAGAATACATAATCACCAAGAGTCTAACTCTTGACAGGAATTTACAATTTATATTCCACCTTCATGTAAGAATTTCTTCTCCTTTGAGGCTAATATCATCTAACTAAACTACTCTTTCTTCATTGCCGTTGCCCACCAATTTCCTAGTAACTCCCTCCATTAGCCTGGCTAATTGCATTGCAAATTATTTCAAGAAAATGGAGTTATGATGAAGGTAACCATGAGCAGCTATTGAAACTGGGAATCCCAGAAACCCAGGCATCTCTGAGCACTGGTTCCCCTCTCCTTTGCAGCTGTATCCTCTCTCTTTCTCGCCTACTCCCCGACGCCCACCAGTTTCCTCTTTGTTCTCTTAGAGATTCTGTTCGCCTGTGAACCTGACTTGCATATAAGCCCTTATTGCTACTTGTTCGTTCAACAGGTTGGTTGTCAGATGGCTATAGGGGCCAACAGATAATGTAAATGAATGAAGCTGACCAGATGTAAGCATATGGAGGGGGGAGGCCACAGTGAAGGGGAAAGCATGTGCCCTGTGTTCTATGTAGCTTCAGTCAGTTTTTGCCATTTTCAGATTTTCACATTTTACAAGAGAAACCAAAGAGTCAGAGTTTAATATAAAACATTCCAATCCTCAAACACAGGCGACACGTTCAAAATATTAGAAAACATTTCACAAGTCCTAAAAATGTTTCAGGATCACTGTACAACATCTGCTAAATATTTCTTGACAATTCTTGTTGTATCCTTTCAACCTATGCTCCTGAAGCTTATCACTTTAATCTGTTTTCCAATTCCCAGATCCCAGGAGAAAATCTGATTAACTCAGTTCATCTTTTCATGACAGGTCACACAAGTCCCTAGCAAGCTGATAGAAAGGCAGGATACTCAGCTTAATCACTTGTACAGGAATGGGGTCAGGATGGAGATGTGGTAGAGCTGACTACTAGACAAGGCAATTCCTCTAAAAGAATGTGTCGATGACTGGGTCTCATAAAATACAGCTAATAAACGCTCATCTAAGACTTTGGCCTCTGACTCACAGTGTTCCACCCCAACTCCTACCCTCAGCTAAGGTGATTTCAGCATTCACTCATTCCTTCTTCATTCAATAATATCCATTGAGTGTACTCTGGCCAAACCCTGTGGTAGGCACTGAGGTTTACAGGTGAAATAAACAAGTGTCTCCTGTCTAGAACTTTCAGACCAGTGTGGGGAACATGTGATAAGTTGTAGGCCAGGAACATGTACAAGGGGTTACTCAATTCTGATGGTCATTTCTCCTGGGGAAGAAAATAAGGTTTATTATACCTTATCAGTAGGTCTGAGATTATATCACTGTATTCAGTAGTTCAAGACTTGAACACTACCTTCTAAAGAGTTTCATCTGTCTTTGTACCATTTATCTGCTTCCATATCTCTGGCACACTGATGCAATGACTCTTCCCAAACTTTGCCACTCAAGCTGTGGCCCACCCCTCCATGATCTGTAAGTAATTTTGCCTTCAAGGTCAACAGGAATCATTACATAGGAATACCCTTTCCAGCACTGCCCCACATACTCATCTGCATTCCCATCTTGCTTACTTCTTACCCACCTGTCTCAGAGGAAAGTGTATCTCTTCCTTGTGCTCTGACCCTCCTCACCCTTCCCAGTCTCCTCTTATCCTAACCCTTTCTCTCCACTGAAAGAAATAGAAGCATACATCCTCTGTATCCAAAAAGACCAGTTTTCTTGTAAGAGAAACTGTTTGAGTAAGGCAAAAATAAAGAGCTCATGATAAAATGGGATGATTTCCCCTGGAATGGGGATGGCAAGCTTTCCATGGACCTTGGGAAGTAGTTGCAATCAGGCCCTGTAAAGCCTGGATGCTCCCTCCCTAAATAAGATACACATAGCAGTGCCCAACAATGTCGATTCATCCAGGCTGTATAACAGAATTCCCTTTAGACCTGTTCTGTTTGTTTGTTTTAATGTAGACATGTGGGCCCTACTTATTAAATCAGATTTTCCAGAGGTGAGCTGGGGTTTAAGTCCCCTAGATGATTCTGATGCACAACCTTCATAATTGAAACTCAATAAATGTTACCTATTGCTCATTTTGTAACCACAGGACCTACCTCAGTCCCTGCTGGGTCTGTACTTCAGTACAGTCTGCACCCTCTGCTGCTCTTCTTCCTTCCACCCTCTTCCCATCTTCCCGCCTTTATTACATAGTAAGAAGACTTACTCTCTGCCCAGCTACCAGCCCTATAGATCCAAAACACCAAAGATTCTAAGCATTTGCTTCCTCACTTCTTGATTTGACTATGGTCTATTTCATAACCACCACATTTAATTGAGCCTCAGATCCTGTTAACTTTTTCTTGCTCTTGAATCTCTGCCCAACTTCCAATCCTCAATGCTACAACCTTGGTTCCGGCCTTCAATATCCCTTCCCAGAATTATTCTAAATAAGATAACTGGGCTCCTTGCTCATTGTAGGCTGAACTGTGTTCCTGTGAAGTTTATATGTTGAAGCTCTGTCTTCAGTACCTCAGAATGTGACCGAATTCTAGATAGGGCGTTTAGGAAGTTAAATGCACTCATAAGGGTGGGGCCCTCACTTAGTGTGACTGATGTCCTTACAAGAAGAGGAAGAGGCACCAGGGATGTAGACACACAGAGAAAAGGCCAAGCAAGGACACAAGGAGAAGACACCTTGCAAGGGCAAGGCAAAGAGAGAGGCCTCAGGATATAACTGCCAATGCCTTGATTTTGGACTTCCAGCCTCCAGAACTGTGAGAAAACAACTTCTGTGGTTTTGGGCACCTAGCCTGTGGTATTTTGTTATGGCAGCCCTAGCAAACTAGTAGAGTCACTCTTGTCTTTGAATGGCTCTGGATATCTGGGGAACCCTCCACTTAGCAGAGCCAACATGCCACCATCAAAGCAGAAGATGGCTGCCATTCTCTTTCTCAGCTCTCCTCACATAGAAGAGGAGGGATTGTGACCTAGGCTGGGCCAGTGAGACACAAACACCCCAGACTTGGCCTCAAGTCAGAGACAGAAGAGGAACCTAAAAATACTGTCCTGCCTAGCTCCTTCACTTTATAGGTGAAGAAATGGAGGCACAGGGAGAGTAATCTGTGTACTTATCAGACCTCATGGGGATTCCATGCCAGAGCCCAGGCTCAGTGTACTGCTTCCTGTTTCTCCCAAAAGCCCTGGCACCAAGTCCAGCTCCACTGGTATTGGTCATCCAGCCCCTGAACACAGTCAGGGCCCAGTCAGCAAGGACAAAACAGGGCACTGATATCTGCCACTGAGGCAAAGGATCAATGTGACTAACCCTGACAAATCAAAAATAAAAAGAAGGAAAAGACCAAGAATGGTCATATTTTTAAGAATGGAAGTAATACAAATGGACAAAAAAATTACTGAATTCAGAAATCAAATGCATGCAAATTTGAAGGATATACCTTTTCCTCCCCTTTCAGATGGTAAAGATAGAAAAGATTGTCTTAGAAAACAACCCATTAAAGTGTAAACCTCCCAAGAGCAAAGACTTCTGTTTTGCTCGCCATTGTATCCCTATTGTGTGGCACAGAGCCTGGCAGATAGTCGGGGCCATTCAATATTTAATATTCAGTAAGTGACCAGCACACCTGTGAGAGATGGGCTTTCCTTATTGCACAAGGAGGCGGGAAAATCCAAGCCCTGCAGGCTTCCCTCTGCCACACACAACACATAAGAAAATACATGTTCTTTAAAGAAGTATAACTGGCTATGCCACACAGTTCTGAAAGCTCTGGTTCATGGAAAGATAAACTACCTTCAAAAAGGAAACAGGAAACACATATAAGGAGGAAAAAATTAAGTAAACATTGGTGAGACTGCGTGTATAGAGGTTCTCCTACACTGTAGAGGCGTAGAATGTATCTGAAGGATCATTTCACAAGTTATCACAGTGCTTGCTGTGAAATTAAGAGACAGTTGCTCCTTAGAAGAAAAGCTTTCACAAACCTAGACAGCGTATTAAAAAGCAGAGACATTACTTTGCCAACAAAGGTTCATATAGTTAAAGCTATGGTTTTTCCAGTAATCATGTATGGTCTGAAAGTTGGATCATAAAGAAGGTTGAACACCAAAGAATTGAGGCTTTTGAACTGTGGTGTTGGAGAAGACTCTTGAGAGTCCCTTGGACTGCAAGGAGATAAACCAGTCAACCCTAAAGGAAATCATCCCTGAATAATCCATTGTAAGGACTGATGCTGATGCTGAAGGTGAAGCTCCAATATTTTGGCCACCTGACGTGAAGAGCTGAATCATTGTAAAAGACTCTGATGCTGGGAAATACTGAAAGCAGGAGAAGGGGATGACAGAGGATGAGATGGTGGGATGGCATCACTGACTCAATGGACATGAATTTGAGCAAGCTTTGGGGGTTGGTGATGGACAAGGAAGCCTGGTGTGCTGCACTCCATGGGGTTGCAAAGAATTGGACAAGACTGAGCAGCTGAACAACAACAATCACAGTACTAAATATGTTTATCTTTTGAATTTATCTTAAGAAAAGGATAGGAGATAGGTTCATATGCACGGTTGTTGAAATGTTATTTCTGAAGAAAAAAAGAGAAATGTCCTAAATGTTTACTAATAGTTAGGTTAAATAAATTATAATATATCCATACAGTAGAATACTTCAAAATTTTAAGTCATTCTTGGGGAAAAAACAGAGAAGGAAATAAATCCAATATTAGCAATGATTATTTGTTTTGGTTTATTCCTTTATGTTTTATCGCTTTTCTTTGTAAACATATATTTTACTTTTATAATTGGAAAAAAGTATTCAGATTTATTATTCCAAGAAAAATGAATCCTAAAGGGTTTTAAATTTTACCTATGTGCTCTACTTTAATCATTTATATCCTGCATGTCTCTTAAATTAAGAAAATAATAAGATTTAAAATGAAAAAATTTTTTAATGAAAACTATAGGGAAGAGAATAAAAAGTTGAACTAAGAATGTAGCTCCTTTTCTCTTTTTGACAAGGTTAAAAATAAAACACACTGTTATGTTGTTCCAATTAACAGAGGAAAGAACTCATACCAGTAAGTCAGGAAAGATAAACATTTCCCTGAGTTCCAAGAGAAATTTAAGCTTAATTTCTGTTCCTATTACCTGTTAGCCAACTAATGTATAACCCTGAACCCTCTCGAGTGCTGAATTCATGGCTTTACAAGTGCTTACACATGAGGATGTGGTATTATAACAAGGACATTTTGGTACTTCCTTTTAATGGCCTCAAAACACCTACTCTCTTTTCTTTACTTTTGTTATTTTAAAGAAAGTTTAGTATCTCCAAATAGGAAAATAAAGCTTTAATACAAATACTAGAGGACTTTGGTTTTGTTACTATCATTTATGATTTAAATACTTTGAATATTTGCATATGTGCAAAGGGGTATGGCAGTGAAAAGTGGGTCTCCTTCCTGCTGCCACTGATGCTCGGGACATTCACGTCTTGGGCTTCACTGATTCTTTCTGAACCTACCAAGGGCCACCCATGACCTTCAGAAGAACACTTACAGCTTTTCATCCGAATGTCTGTCTTTTGCCTTTAACTGCCTCTTGGCAGAAGTGCTAAGGAAGTAGAAAGCGACCAAGTAAATTTATCTTCTTCCTTCATGCGCTAAAGTTATACTGATAGGTAAAACCAAGCTATTTCCATGACTGAAATTAAAATTTTTTTTCAGCTTTCATCAACAGTAAGAATAGAACCAAATATGTCCCTTCCTAGAAAAGATAAGAAGCTACATATCTCATTTCTTAATCTCTCCTAAGGACAAGGAGGCTTGTTGCTGTTGATGTTGCTTAAAAAAAGTAAAAAAGGAGGGAAGAGCTGATGAATTTTACCTATTTATCAGTTCCTTTGAAGACACTGTCCTATATGAAGGTACAGATCTAATTACAAGGGAAGTATTCTTGTTTAAAAGGTAACGTTAACAATTACTAAGAGCCTTTGCACCAAAACGAATGCTTACTCAAATGTTATAAATCTGAACTACACATCCAGATGTGTGGGCTCTGGGAAGGATGATGTGGGACTTCCATGGCAGTCCAGTGGTTAAGACTCTGAACTTCCAATGTAGGAGGCAAACATTCAGAAAACGAAGATCATGGCAGCTGGTCCCATCACTACATGGGAAATAGATGGAGAAACAGTGGAAACAGTGTCAGACTTTCTTTTTCTGGGCTCCAAAATCACTGCAGATGGTGACTGCAGCCATGAAATTAAAAGATGCTTACTCCTTGGAAGGAAAGTTATGACCAACCTAGATAGCATATTCAAAAGCAGAGACATTACTTTGCCAACAAAGGTTCGCCTAGTCAAGGCTATGGTCTTTCCTGTGGTCATGTATGGATATGAGAGCTGGACTGTGAAGAAGGCTGAGCGCCGAAGAATTGATGCTTTTGAACTGTGGTGTTGGAGAAGACTCTTGAGAGTCCCTTGGACTGCAAGGAGATCCAACCAGTCCATTCTGAAGGAGATCAGCCCTGGGATTTCCTTGGAAGGAATGATGCTAAAGCTGAAATTCCAGTATTTTGGCCACCTCATGCGAAGAGTTGACTCATTGGAGAAGACTCTGATGCTGGGAGGGATTGGGGGCAGGAGGAGAAGGGGACGACTGAGGATGAGATGGCTGGATGGCATCACTGCCTTGATGGATGTGAGTCTGCGTGACCTCCGGGAGTTGGTGGTGGACAGGGAGGCCTGGCGTGCTGCAGTTCATGGGGTCGCAGAGAGTCGGACTCAACTGAGCGACTGATCTGATCTGATCTGATCTGGGGAACTAAAACCCCACATGACTCACCACACAGCCAAAGAAAAAAATTTTTTTAATTCAAATTAATTAAAAAAGATGCTTCAAGTTAGTAAAATACCAAGTGAAAGTCACTTAGTCATGTCCGACTCTTTGCAACCCCACAGACTATACAGTCCATGGAATTCTCCAGGCCAGAATATTGGAGTGGGTAGCCTTTCCCTTCTCCAGTGGATCTTCCCAACCCAGGGATCAAAACCAGGTGTCCCACATTGCAGGCAGACTCTTTACCAGCTGAGCCACAAGGGAACCCTAAAATATCAAGAACAAGGAATAAACTGTTAGAGAAGTAGCAGTGCCCAGGAGTACAAGAGTTAACCACCCTATCCTCACCTGGGGCCTCAGAGCCTCCTGTAATGCTCTTCAATGAACTGTGGTTTCTACAGAATTGGTCACAACATAGCTACACTCCACATTTGCAAGAATGTGGAGCTTACATTCTTGTTGGAAATTTTAATTAATGAAGCAACATGAAACAATAAAAAGATTCATCATTGCTGAATCTTGATGTATACCAAAAAGGTACATGTAGTCCATGGGGTCGCTAAGAGTTGGACACAACTGAGCGACTTCACTTTAACTTTTCACTTTCATGCATTGGAGAAGGAAATGGCAACCCACTCCAGTGTTCTTGCCTGGAGAACCCCAGGGACGGGGGAGCCTGGTGGGCTGCCATCTATGGGGTCACACAGAGTCGGACACGACTGAAGCGACTTAGCAGCAGCAGCAGCAGCTAGCTACACTCAAAGAACAAAAATTGTCTAGCACCTCTTGTCCCAGCCACTATGGCTCCTGTTCCTCGCAGTTCTGACTCCAGCTTTCTTAACCTCTGTCAGAGAATTAGAAGACGTGTTAGAGCAAAACTAATGGGTGGGCTAGCATCAGTGGCATGCTGCCACTGACCAAAGGGGTGTGTATCACCACTGACATGGTTGCTACATACATATAATTAGCCAGAGTCAGCCCTCCCTTCCACCCATGACACAGCTGACCTGCCAGGCAACTTCTGGCAAAGAAGTTCCACAGAGATGATCATCAGGCATGCAGAGCCCCCCGAGTCTTCTGATAGACATACCAGCCCTCATTGCTCTCCTCAGCTGATTCCATAATTAGCAGCTGAAAGGGGCCTGGGTGGGCAAGGGCACTGCCACAGAGTTGTCGGCAGCTTGTAGACTGAGTCTTGACGGCAGCAGAGGTGGGTGGCACTATGGAGATAAGCAATTCACACTTCCTCGTCCTTCCTCCCACTCCCAAACTTGGAAACACAAGGTACTTTAGGATCTGAAATCAGCCTCCCACAGCTGCTCTGCTCTGGCTTATGCTTTGCCAACTGCTTCCTTGGGTTGTCCCTTTTGACTCACTAGAGGTCACAGCAAGACATTTGGCCACATAACCAAACAGGGAGGACCTCCAATATCAGGAGTCACGATCTTAAAGAGCCATGAAAGTGAAAGTGAAGCCTCTCAGTCGTGTCCGACTCTTTGCGATCCCGTGGACTGTAGCCTACCAGGCTCCTCTGTCCATGGGATTTTCCAGGCAAGAATACTGGAGTGGGTTGCCATACACTCCTCCAGGAAATCTTTCCAACTCAGGGATCAAACCCAAGTCTTCTACACTACAGGCAGATTCTTTACTGCTGAGCTACCGGGGAAGATTCTTGAAGAGGCAAAAAACTCCATGTGCTATTTCATTTAGAGCCATCTAGCTCATTTTTAATTGGGCACATAGTAAACATGGGCTTCCCTAGTGCCTCAGATGTAAAGAATCTGCCTACAATGCAGGAGGCCTGGATTTGATTCCTGGGTCAGGAAGATCCCCTAGAGAAGGGAATGGCAACCTATTCCAGTATTCTTGCTTGGAGAATCCCATGGACAGAGAAGCCTGGCAGGCTACAGTCCACAGGGTCTCAAAGAGTCAGACACAACTGAATGACTAACACAACATATAGAAAACATTTCTACAAATAAGAGTATAGTCAGCTTCTGTATCATTCCTCTTCCTCTATTTTTAATAGAGGAAGTAATGTACAGTTTTAAAGCCAGTAATGTACAGTTCTGTGACTATTCTTCTGTAAACTTGTCTCCCTGACCACAGCCAGGAAAGCTTATCCACTTTTAAGCAGTCATGTGATTAGTTTTGGACCACTTGAATGATCTAGAATAATCTCTGGATTTCAAGGTCCTTCATCATATCTGCAAAGTCCCTTGGTGATACGAGGTAGCATATTCATAGGTTTCAGGGATTAGAACATGGACATCTTTGAGGGGGGTGGGTATCATTCTGCCTACAACAAATGCCATGATCTGATTTAGGTTTTACCAGAATTACCCTGGGTGCCCTGTGGGGAATAAACTGTAGGAGACAAGGATGGAGTCAAGGAGACAAAGTAGGAGGCTAATACAGTAACCCAGGTGAGAGGAGATCAAGGATTGGGTGTCAGCAGTAGAGTGGTGAGATGTGGTCTAATTCTGGATGTTTTGTTCAGGTAGAGGTGCCATGATTTGTTGATGGATTAGATGTGGGCTATGAGAGGAGGGTATCAAGGATAACTCCAAGGATGACACTCCCCCCACCCTCTTAGAGTACTTGATATATGTTGTGTTTAACTATTTTCCCTGTAAGACTGAAAGTTCTAAGGGAGAAGGGCTCAAATCTCGCTTGTTCAATATTGTATTCTCACATCAAGGAATGCATAGAACATAGTGATACAGCTCATAACTGCTATTTATTGAGCCATTGTTATGTGTCAGGCACTTAACATAATCTCATTTAATCATCAGAACAGCCTTATGAGGTAGGTACTATTAATTATCCTCATTTACTCAATGGGGAAACTGAGGCCCAGAGAGATGAAATGACTTCTACCAATAAATACAAGTTTGCATACTAAGTCACTTCAGCCCTGTTGGGCTCTTTGCTGCCGCATAGACTGTAGCTTGCCAGATTCCTCTATCCATGGGATTTCCAGGCAAGAATACTGGAGTAGGTAGACATTTCCTTCTCCAGGGGATCTTCGTGACCCAGGGATTGAACCTGCATCTCCTGTATTGCAGGAATATTCTTTACCATCTCAGCCACTAGGGCTGAGCTTATAAATACATGCGTGGACCTCAAATCCATATTGAATAAATGAAGTAATTCTTTCAAGTTAAGCAAACATTTGGGTTTAGCTAAATATTTTAACCACATATGGAGTGGGAGAGAAAAGGACACAGATTTACAAATATTTCAAAGTTTTAGCTGAAGAAAAATCATGTTAAGAAACAACAAGTGTTAGTGTCAATAATTTAAGAATTCTCAAACTATAGTCCATCTTAGCTGTGGTTTGGCTATTGTGATGACTTACATAGAGAGTAATTTCAGAAATGCTTTATAACCAATGTGGAGGCAGAGAAGAGAAAAACAGATGACATCAGGCAGACCATGGGGGCACAGTGAAAAATGTCCAGACCTGAGAGTGAAGAGGAGGGATTTCAGTTTCGCCTTAGTCCCATATACTCATTAGCCAATGCACTTAAGGTATTTATTTCATCTTTCTGAGACCATCTCAACTATAAAAAGGATATAATATTTTCTGCCTTACTACCCCATAGACTCTTGGGATAAACTAAATTTATTCATTCAGTAACTACAAAGCACCTACTGTGAGTCTGGCATTGCTCTAGATCCCAGTAACATGTCATGAACAAAAGAGACAAAATCCTTTCCCTCATGGGGTTTGCATTGTAGTGGAAATGAGGATTGAGAAATATAAGAACAAATAAGTAAATAATTTCAACAGTGATAAGTGCCATGAAGAAAAATAAACTAGGACAGGGGTTATAGAGTGATCAGGGAGGAGGTAACACCAGACAGAGACTTGAAGAAAAAGAAAGCTAGACAGTTTGTTTTCTATAACTACAATTCTACCTTTTCCACAGTATCATAAATTGAATCATGTACTATGTAGCTTTTTCTTTTTTTGGCTGCACCACAAGGCATGTGGCACTTCCCCAATCAGGGAGTGTGAACTCATGCTCCCTTAGTAGAAGTACAGAGTCTTAACCACTGGACCGACAGGGAAGTCCAGAAAACTAGACAGTGAGCTGCGGGAAGGGCAGCCCAGCCACAGGGAACAGAATTTGTTCAGTTCCTGAGGTTAGAATGAATTTGGGATTCATATCTGAGGAATAGCCAGAAATGATCAAAGTAGAATAGTAATAGATGATACTAGAGAGGTAGGCAAGGGCCAGGTCATTCACAGCTCTGCAGGACATGGCAGAGAGCTGGGATTTTATTATGCATGTGGTAAGAAGATAGTGAAAGCAAAGCTATGCAAACAGCAATACAAATAGTAGATAATGGAGGTGTAACATGGACTTGGGCAGCAATATGGCACATCTGTTAAGAACAGCATGGGCTCTAGTGGCTGCCTGGGTTGGAATCTTGGATGCACAACTTACTATGTGTAGCCTGGGACAGGTTACTTCATTTCTCAGTGCCTCAATTTCCTCACTTGTGAAATAGTAGTAGTAATAGTTGTTTCTGTTGTTCAGTTGCTAGGTCATGCCTGACTCTTTGTGACCCCCTAGCACACAAGGCTCCTCTGTCCTCCACTATCTTCCAGAGTTTGCTCAAATTTATGTCCATTGAATCAGTGATGCTATCTAACTATCTCATCCTCTGCTGTCCTCTCCTTTTGCCTTCAATCTTTTCCAGAATCAGGGTCTTTTCCAATGAGTTGGCTCTTTGCATCACATGGCCAAAGAATTGGAGCATCAGATTCAATAGTTACCATGTTAGGATTGTTTTAAAGATTAAGTGAGATATTACATAGATAAACTTCAGAATAATTTCTAGAACTAAAGTGCTCAGTAAATGTTAACAATTATTACCCTCAGTTACCAAATTGTACTCAACATTCAAAAAACTAAGATCACAGCATCCGGTCCCATCACTTCATGATAAATAGATGGGGAAACAATGGAAACAATGAGAGACTATTTTTTTGAACTCCAAAATCACTGCAGATGCTGACTGCAGCCATGAAATTAAAAGACGCTTGCTCCTTAGAAGAAAAGCTATGACCAACCTAGACAGCATATTAAAAAGCAGAGACATTACTTTGCCAACAAAGGTCTGCCTAGTCAAAGCTATGGTTTTTCTAGTGGCCATATATGGATGTGAGAGTTGGACTATAAAGGAAGCTGAGTGCCGAAGAACTGATGCTTTTGAACTGTGGTGTTGGAGAAGACTCTTGAGAATCCCCTGGACTGCAGGAGATCCAACCAGTTCATCCTAAAGGAAATCAACCCTGAATATTCATTGGAAGGACTGATGCTGAAGCTGAAACTCTAATACTTTGGCCACCTGATGTGAAGAACTGACACAATGGAAAAGATCCTGATGCTGGAAAAGATTGAAGGCAGGAGGAGAAGGGACGACAGAGGATGAGATGGTTGAATGGCATCACTGACTCAATGGACATGAGTTTGAGCAATCTCTGGGAATTGATGATGGACAGGGAAGCCTGGCATGCTGTAGTCCATGGGGTCACAAAGAGTCAGACATGGCTGAGCGACTGAACTGAACTGAACCGTATACAACCAATTGAGCTCATTAAGGTAGACTTTACTAACTCAGAATCTGCAAGTTTTTTAAAACAGAAAAATTTACATATAAATCAAAAATATTTTTAAACAGAAAACTAAATCTATATTTCTTTCATATAAAGAATTTGGGGCTTTCCTGGTGGTCCAGTGGTTAAGAATCTGCCTGTCAAAGCAGGGCACACAGGTTTGATCTCTGGTCCAGGAAAATTCCATATGCCCCGGAACAACTAAGCCCAAGCACCACCACTATTGAGCCCTGTGCTCTAGAGCCCCTGAACCAAAACTACTAGCCTATGCATTGCAACTACCAAAGTCCGAGAACCCAGAGACTGTGCTCCACAGTAAGAGAAGCCACTGCAAGAAGCCTGCACAATGCAACAAAGTGACCCCACCCACCGCAACTAGAGAAAACCAGTGCATAGCAATGAAGACCCAGCACAGCAAAAAAAAAAAAAAAATGTAATTCTTAAAATATAAAGAATTCAAACAATAAATGAAATTAGCCTCCTCCGATGTTCTGAATATGCTTAGGTTTGACCAAGTACACTGAAGATTATTATTTGCCTATGGTTCGTTCCTCTGGGGGACCAGCCCTTCCTCTTCCCCAGTGACTCTTCTTGGTCCATGTAGCCCTGATGAGGAGTTAAGAGGAGAGCCAGCTTTGCCCAGAGTTCTACATCTGCAGTCGACCAGCTCTACTCTTGTCCCCTCTCTCCAATATACATAGACAGTGACTGTTCCAAGAAGAAGCAGCACAGGATCCAGACTGAGCCAAGTCAGAATCCTCCTTGGAATTCTTGCAGAGGGTGTTCTCTCTCTAGCATCTCAAGTCTCTAAGCATAATGTAGATCAGGAAACAGCAGTCAACTCTACCATCAGGTGGAGAGAATGAAGTCAGCACAGAGAGAAGCAGAGTCAAAAGGTGGAGACAGCCCTGCCAAGAATTCAGGCACAACTAAAGTCAGACTTATCTACCTCTGCACTTTACAGTTCTGTGAGCCATAAATTCTCATTTTGCTTGAGGATTTGGTTTCTTTGCACCAAATGACTTGATATACATACCTTCTATGAAAGATGCCCTCTGATTTTCTAAGGTATCTATAATAGTCTGTATGTATACAACATTCTTTATAAGACACTTCAAGAACCTGATCAAAAAAAATCAATACAGATGTTATACAATATATAAGGATGAAAGGTAGAAATCAGTTGTCAGGTTAGCTAATAACCCAAGGGACAGATTTTGTCAATATTTTTGGTAAACCATATTTTCAGTTCTATAATGGACCTCATGCTAATTATTAGAGGCACCTTAGGAATGACCTATGTCATATTATGGTTTCATTCTACTTGTCAATTTCCAGGGAAAGTGACTTCAGTCTCAGTAAAACCTAATATATGTGGTATTACAATGTATATTTCTTTCATCCTTGTGTAATAATAAAAAGGTATCATATATTTTCAACAGTCTAATGGGATTCCATATCCAGAAGTCACATTATTTCATATCTCCCTTAATTTCACAGTGTTTAGCAAAATCTTATTTTTGTTGTTTGAATGTAAGAATGAAATTGGAGTAATATGCAGTTGAAGCAAACTGGATGAAGAACAGAGCTAGTCTAAAACCCAGCTGCCAACCAGCTACTCAGTCACCCACCTTGCTTAATTTGCTCTCCTGAAATTGAATAGCAGCCAAAACCAAATTCTTTTCAAAAATGGATTAAGATGCATGTGGATAACAAAATGCGGTTAAACGAACCTTTCCATATCAGTAAATAATTTGAGAAGAAAGAGGCAGATGAAAAATCCCTGGGAATTTATGAAAACTTGGCAGAAATGTTTATCAATTAGGTTATGCAAGAAACTCCTAATAATAAATAAGCACACTGAAAAAGTCCTTGTGTAAAGCATAGCATATTTTACCACCATTTGAAAAATATGTAAAAATGTTTTTATTTTTAATCTTTCTAAATTCAGGCATTCAAGAAGCTATTTTTGGTGCTGGTACAGTGTTCTGACACCTTCTCCCTGAGTAAAATCAACACATCTGCTGAAATTAACATTTTTCTCTCCACGGACCCACATGTCCCTGAGAAATTAAAATATCATTGTGTTTTTCTGCTAACCAGCATTTGGACACAGACAGCTGTTCAAGCCAAATCTACTCCAGTCTTCTGAGAGAAGGACCTTGTTATCACTAACCCATATATCTTTTGAATATTGTAAGGCCTAATACAGGGTGAATAAACTCAGCTCAAAGTAAACCAAATATGAATTGGTGGGTCTGTGGTAGCCCAAGTCCCATCTATTGGGATCTGCATATGTAAATATATTAGCAATCCAGCAAGTTTGCTTGGTGCCCAGATCAAGAGATGAAGAGCAGTACAGCTGTAATGTTTTCTTACATCCAACCGAGAAACAGGTCCAAAACACTGGAACCTACGCAGATTTCCCACTTGGTCCTTCTATTTACATCTCCTTTTAAATTGACCCCAGGGTACCATCATTACAGATTGGAATCACAATCTAATGTTTCATTAGTCAATATACCTCAAGGTTCAAGAATAATTAAAACATCTGTCATGCACCTTCCTATATATTAGAATATACAAGAAAGACATATTTAGTCCAAGGGACTAGAAGACAGATACATACACAATTATAACACAGAATGTGCTAAGGGAGAAATAACATTACAGGAATTCAAAGAAAAAAAAAAGGACACACGAAAAAGCTTAATGAAAAAAGTGAATCTTGACCTAAAAGACAGAAAAGAACAGAATGACAGAGGTTGATAGAAAAAAGAAAAAGAATGTTAGTGAAAAAAGAGCAGTCCAGCTTCATGCAAACCCAGGGAATATTAGAGGGTAAGAAGAAAGGACCTAAGGGTGAACTGATTTTATCTGGTAGGCTGTAGGGACCAAGGGCCCTCTGAATCAAGAATATTTTAATGCATGATTACATTTGTGTTAAAAGGAAATTAACATCCAGGAATAGGATGGATATAGATTAGCAAGGATGACAGAGGAAAAACTGAAGGAATGAGACTAGTTGGGAAAGAATAAGAGTGAGAAGAGTTACACAGAAGTTAGAAAAGGACAGATTTAAGTGGTATTTTGAAGGTAATTAACAGAGCTTAGTAATTCATAAGATGCTAGGGTGAGGACATGAAAGATGGCATGGGAGGGCATGAAAGATGACTTTGCATAGTATGGGTAATAGGAAGACATTGCTCACTATGGCATTGTTTGATAGGGAAATTTTATGAACTTACTTTTGTACATATTGACTTTAAACAAAAGAATGTAAACTTAAAATCTGCTTTTTCTCAGATAGCCTTTAGAAAAATTTTGCTTTGACTGTTGAGTTCCAAAATTAGCCCTGAGCTGTCTAGCTCTGTGCTCAAGTATTTTGTCTTGGGGTGTCAGAATATCCTCATTTTCTAAGACCTGCCACATTTACTCTCCAAAATTTCATTTAACAGAAGATAGGCAATGATAATTTTAAATGTTTTTCTCAGTAGCCTTTTTTCCCTTGCTGTCAGTAGATATTTTAATTATTGTAACTAAATTTTGGATGCAATAACTTTTGTTAATGTGTGAACAAAAAAGCATACCATTTGGGGTTCTAATTGAATATACACCAAAACCTCTGACTCTAAAAAAGATCTCTTAGTTGTTGTGCCATCTGTTTATATACTAATTAATGGCTTAAAAATAGATGATCTTTTGAAGGCAAATGACATGAAAATAGTGGAAAATACTAATATAGATCTCATAAACCTACACTCTTTAGGTATTACATTAAAAGAACAGCCTGAGATGATGCCATAATGAGGTGCTGAATGAACATTATGTGTATATTATAATGTGTACAGATAGGGAGGTACTTATTTCAAGAACCGTAAGGCATGGTTATTTATTAGATACTTTCATAGGTCTCTTTTAAAATGTTATTGCTAGTGATTAATTTTTAAACTTTATCTAGTCATGTGCATTTTTTACCTATAAACAAAGATGAACCTTCTCTCCTTATTTCTGAGTCTATACTATTCATTTTCTAAAATAGTTATAAACATCCAAATCTTTGCTCCACATCTATTGTCTTGTCCCTCTTCCCTTTCACAATTAAAGTTCCTAAACAAGCTGCCTACACATGCAATATTAATTTCTACACCTTATATACACATTCCTCAGCCCCCGGCGATGTGGCTTCCACCTTCACAAGGCCAATGAAGTCAGTTCTCATGAAGATCACCATGATCTAGGTTACACTAAATTGAATGAAGACTTTGCATTGTTAGTCCTCTTATTTGGGGGATTAAATGTGTTAATTCATCTAATATATTTAGTATCTGAAATAGTCAAGATATTCAAATATTCAATTGAAATTGAATATTCAAATATTTGAAATATTCAAGATATGTTCCAAACTTCTATCTTTTCTTGGTATCTTCTATGTGTAAATCCAGCAAGTGATCTTTCCATCATTCAAAATAATTGAGAAGTCATCACATTTTTACTTGTATTTATATAACTAATTGAGAAAAACAGGTAAAAGAATAAGTTAAAGTTTGCTCTTCCATTTTAACTCTTCAGGAGAATCTCATCAGCATACATAATTTTCTGGAATGTGTGCAGAAGAGAAAACTAAGTATTCAGCCTCGTTCTCAAAATTTATAACTTCTTAATGCTGGACTGGAAGAAACACAAGTTGGAATCAAGATTGCTGGGAGAAATATCAATAACCTCAGATATGCAGATGACACCACTCTTATGGCAGAAAGTGAAGAGGGGCTAAAAAGCCTCTTGATGAAAGTGAAAGTGGAGAGTGAAAAGGTTGGCTTAAAGCTCAACATTCAGAAAACGAAGATCATGGCATCTGGTCCCATCACTGCATGGGAAATAGATGGGGAAACAGTGGAAACAGTGTCAGACTTTGTTTTTCTGGGCTCCAAAATCACTGCAGATGGTGACTGCAGCCATGAAATTAAAAGACGCTTGCTCCTTGGAAGGAAAGTTATGACCAACCTAGATAGCATATTCAAAAGCAGAGACATTACTTTACCAACAAAGGTTCGCCTAGTCAAGGCTATGGTCTTTCCTGTGATCATGTATGGATGTGAGAGCTGGACTGTGAAGAAGGCTGAGCACCGAAGAATTGATGCTTTTGAACTGTGGTGTTGGAGAGGACTCTTGAGAGTCCCTTGGACTGCAAGAAGATCCAACCAGTCCATTTTGAAGGAGATCAATCCTGGAATTTCTTTAGAAGGAATGATGCTAAAGCTGAAACTCCAGTATTTTGGCCACCTCATGCGAAGAGTTGACTCATTGGAGAAGACTCTGATGCTGGGAGGGATTGAGGGCAGGAGGAGAAGGGGACGACAGAGGATGAGATGGCTGGATGGCATCACTGACTCGATGGATGCAAGTCTGAGTGACCTCCAGGAGCTGGTGATGGACAGGGAGGCCTGGCGTGCTGCGGTTCATGGGGTCGCAAAGAGTCGGACACGACTGAGCAACTGATCTGATCTGATCTGAAGCATAAAAGAGATCCTGCCTTGAGCTTTCTGTTTAGTAAGGGAGTCAGGCAACAACAAAGCAAACCAACCAGATAAGAAAACAAGAGTCTGAAAACCATAGGAAAGACATCTTTTTTAATAAGAATGGCACCTCTGGATAGGTTATGTCTGAACCTAAATAATGAGAAGAAAAGCCATAAGGATAATTATTGAAGAGCATTTCAGGCAGAGTAATCTAGTGCCTAAGCATTAGAAAAGGGAAAAACTTAGTTAACTGGAGGAACTGGGGGGGGGGGGTGCGGGGGGGGAGTACGACTATAATAATTAAGTAGGAGAGTGAAACAAAAAAATTTGAAGAGGTATTTGGGGGTCTTTCCATTCAGTCTTGTTAACCCATTCTAAGAAATGTGGACTCATTCTTAAGGATGGCAGTGGAATCACTGAAGGGTTTTAAGTAATGCAGCAGCACTTGCTGTTATAGAAGATGGATTGAAAGGGACACAATGGAAGTAGAAAATTAATTACTTAGGAGGCTGTGGTAGAAGTACAGGCAAAGTCTGATGGTGGTTTGACCATGATACTGCAGTAGGGATTGGAGAAGGGGAGAGATTTAAGATACATAATAGTGGCGGTCGAAAAAGCGAGAGTTCCAGAAAATCATGTACTTCTGCTATTGACTATGCCAAAGCCTTTGACTGTGTGGATCACAACAAACTGTGGAAAATTCTTAAAGAGATAGGAATACCAGGCCACTTGACCTGCCTCTTGAGAAATCTGTATGCAGGTCAAGAAGCAACAGTTAGAACTGGACATAGAACAGACTGCTTCCAAATATGGAAAGGGTATGTCAAGGCTGTATATTGTCATCCTGCTTATTTAACTTATATGAGAGTACATCATGAGAAATGCTGAGCTGGATGAAGCACAAGCTGGAATCAAGATTGTTGGGAGAAATATCAATAACCTCAGATATGTAGATGACACCACCCTTATGGCAGAAAGTGAAGAGGAACTAAAAAGCCTCTTGATCAAAGTAAAAGAGGAGAGTGAAAAAGTTGGCATAAAACAACATTCAGAAAACTAAGAACATGGCATCTGGTCCCATCACTTCATGGCAAATAGATGGGGAAACAATGCAAACAGTGACAGACCTTATTTTTTAGGGCTCAAAACTCACTGCAGACGGTGACTGCAGCCATGAAATTAAAAGATGCTTGCTCCTTGGAAGAAAAGTTATGACCAACCTAGACAGCATATTAAAAAGCAGAGACATTACTTTGCCAACAAAGGTTTGCCTAGTCAAAGCTATGGTTTTTCTAGTGGTCATATATGGATGTGAGAGTAGGACTATAAAGAAAGTTGAACGCCAAAGAACTGATGCTTTTAAACTGTGTTAGAGAAGACTCTTGAGAGTCCCTTGGACAGCAAGGAGATCTAACCGGTCCATCCTAAAGGAAATCAACCCTGAATATTCATTGAAAGGACTGATGTTGAAGCTGAAACTCCAACACTTTGGCCACCTGATGTGAAGAACTGACTCATTTGAAAAGACCCTGATGCTGGTAAAGATTGAAGGCAGAAGGAGAAGGGGACAACAGAGGGTGAGGTGGTTG
Organism: Tragelaphus eurycerus; assembly: GCA_935064755.1. NCBI lineage: Eukaryota > Metazoa > Chordata > Mammalia > Artiodactyla > Bovidae > Tragelaphus > Tragelaphus eurycerus. The sequence continues at coordinate 24,683,241 of CAKXYN010000018.1, read as the reverse complement.
GATGGCATCACTGACTCAATGGACATGAGTTTGAGTATGGACATGACTCCAGGACATGATCCTGGAGTTGGTGATGGACAGGGAGGCCTGGTGTGCTGCAGTCCATGGGGTTGCAAAGAATTGGAACACAACTGAGCAACTGAATAGTGATAATGGTTCGGTCGCTAAGTCACGTCCTACTGTTGCGACCTAATGGACTATAGCCCCCCATGGTCCTCTGTCCATGGGATTATCCTAGGCAAGACACTGGCATGGTTTGCCATTTCCTCCTCCAGATCTTCCAAACCCTGGGATCTAACCTGGGTCTCCTTCTTTGCTGATTCTGTACCAACTGAGCCACCAGGGAAGCAAAGAGTAATGTTTTAGTAATGGAGTTAATAAGTCCCTGAATAAAGGATGCTATGGATCTACCACAAGTATGTGCATGCTAGGTCACTTCAGTCATATCTGACTCTTTGCAACCCTATGGACTATAGCCTGCTAAGCCCCTCTGTTCATGGGATTCTCTAGGCAAGAATACTAGAGTGGGTTGCCATGCCCTCCTCCAAGGTATCTTCCCCACTCGGGGACCGAACCCAAGTCTCTTACGTTTCCTGCATTGGCAAGAGGGTTCTTTACCACTACCACCACCAGGGAAGTCTATATATAATGGAAGTAGAGTCAAAAGGGTTTACTAATGGATGATTTCGCCTATTTAAGAGAATGAAAGGAATCAAAGTTGAGAAATCATCTGGTGCTAAGTTATTTGGGAGAGAATGTACAGGGGACAGAGAAATTAATTGACAGAGCTCAATTTTAGATGTGTATTTGATATATGTGAGACATCATTTGTAAGCAATAGACATCTGAACCCTCCGTTGTTATCTTTTCATCTTGGCCACAGTTATTGCATACCTTTTCTTTACTAAGAACCATCTTCTATTTACCTTTTTATGTACATTACCCAGCAAATGCCTGGGCTGGACAGTTTGTACTTCATACATATTTAATAATCTTCTCAAAAATAAAGCTTTCCCCTTAACTTTACATTTATCAGTATGTCCTCATTCAGACTGTAAAACTTCAGATGTCTCTAGTCTAGGTCTTCAGAACAGTGTTTGAAACTTAAAAGAATACTAATATGGGTCCAATTCATTTTGCAGTCTAGCCAGCTTCCCACTACCCCACCACTCCCATGGCTGGTTTTAAAATTTAAATTGAGATATATCAAAAAACAACAACAACAAAAAAACACCAACTCAAGATGCTCCCACTTGAGGAAGAACGGACTGCTTTTCAAAGGCAGCACTGGACCAGAGCACATTTCCTGATAGTTTCAAACTACAGTGGGGCTCCTGTTAATTGTGGTCTTGACCCAGACCCTCCCAATCCACCTCCTTTCCCCCAACAACTAGACTTAGGAAAAAATAAAACAGCAGCAGAAGCTTAATTTGCAACAATCCATAAATCTGCTTCAACTTCTGCAATTCAACATTTTAGATTGAGTTCTGCTAAAAAAAAATAAAGATCATTTAACATAGTTGATTTCTATGGTGTCTATCTTGCTTAGTAACAATTTTTTTATAGGTCACTAAAGAAATTTTACTTTTAATAAAGTTGCGTAAGAATCTGCCATATAACAAGGTAGTGCTACTTATAATTAGCCTAAGCTACTCTACAAGAAAGGCTTCCTCAGAATTAGGTAAGTGTGTAGCTTATTCTTTCCTTGTTCCCCTGTGCTCTCTGCTCCGTAAATACGTGTAACTTTCAATATATTTAAAGGCAGGGCAAATCTTATGTCCATACTTCCCAATTAGCTTGGCATGATGCCCTACAATAAAGTGCTTGAGTATTTTTCAGATGAGTATCTCTTTTACAAAGAAAGATGAAAATATCTTTTAACTTATGTAAGAAATACTGCCAATACCAGGGTGTGTAACTGAACAAGTATATAACTAAACTTTCTCATTCCTATGGTTGTAGGGTCTATTATCGGTTAATACTTTTTCAGTTTGAATCATTTATTAGATCAAAGCATACTGCAAAGTTGCTTATAATTCCTTGCCTAAAAAGTGAGGTCAAATAATGTTAAGATGCCAAAGACCAACCTGTACAATCCTCTTCTATTTCTATTCAACACTCATCAATCCAAAGGAATCAAACAAAGAACAAAAAATGTATAGTTTTCTTCCAATTCCAATTAATTTCCATTGGTAATAGAACTGAAATGCAAAACACTCACTTGGCAGACTAACTAAAAATTTCAGGTTGGGCAGTTGAGATAAAATCATGACTAAACACTTGCCAAATCCACCCTCACTTACCTCCTTTCTCAGCATTACCTCCCCCAAATAATTCCTCAAATAAAAAACTAGATGAGTCAACCCCAAATTTGAAGTATAGGAGCCAAAAACCCCTAACACCTCTCCCCCTAAACACTAGAGAAGCTAACCAAGGCTTAGGGGTGTGAGCCACAGACCAGACACACTTGCTATTTGCTCTTTTATTTTCCCAGTGAGTAGCAGATGTGCTCCTGTCAACCAGTTATGTGAGCTGATGGGGAGGACAAGGCATTCAGGAAATCTGCTTAAAGCACCAAGTCTTTCAGCGACAGTCATATCAATACTAAACCACAACAGCTTATAAGCAACCACATCAACCACACCCTCATCTGTCCTGGACATGTATTCTATAGTTTCTTGCATAAGTTACTAAAAATTAAGTCTTATGCCTGGCAAATTACATACAATCCATAAGATGCAGTTATTGCTACCATATCTTCCCTCTATCAATGATACACTGGTCTCTTCTTTTAGGAATAAGTTCAATTTTCATGTATTAGAGGCCCTAGCTGATTTCTTTACTCCTATCTGGGATGCTACTTGAGGGAAAAGGGAATTTGGGGTGGTTGTGAAGTGTTTTTAAAAACACTAAGTTAAATCAAATTTTAAACAGGTTCCTTAAGCAGGATGTCTCAGACTCTTTAAATATGATGTGCATTATTATAAATCTGGGGGGTAGGGGAATAAAGCCTATAGCAAGTGCAAAGCATATTTGCTCACAGAATCCTTTTCATGGAACACACTGAAAAAATGCTGACTTAGGGATATGTTTATACAGGCTAGTTTGGTACTTACTTTGTAACAGAGTCTATGAAAAAAAAATCATGCTTTGTGATTGAAACATCCTGTTTAGAAACAAACTTGTGCAACACAACCTAATCACATGCATTTGCACATCTCCCGCCACTGTATAACTGTGCTTTTAAGATTTTTCCTAAATGGTGTGTAAATCTCAAATAAAATTTCCAAATTTCTTCAGATTAAAGTAATACAAAAACTCAAACTAAACACTTGAAAAATGTTACTCCTAAAGCACACGATGTGTATCAAAAATCCAAATGAAGTTTACTTGTAAGGTACAACTTCAAAAATGAGGGAATTTCTACACCTAAAAAGGCATGAATAGAGAGTATGAAATTTAGTTATATCCTGTCATTTGGCATGTCTGAAACACTGAAACCAAAGAATTTGGCCAAGAATATTTCCTCACGTAGTAAGATATCTGTTCTACGTGGTTGTTTTGAGGACTGTATCTTAAGACACCAAGCACAATACTAGGCAACTAAACACATCACTCTACCACAGTGTAGTCCAAGACCCTCTTCTGGTATCCAGAACACAAGACCTGGGTAGGAAGAAAATAAAATCCACACACAAGCAATTGTCATATGACTGTAATTTTATTACAATATGTTCAGTGTACTAATGTTAAGAGGAAAAAATGTAAACAAAATCAAAGTCTAGGGAAAAATGGCACTTTGCTTTAATCTTCAATTTGAAGTTATTTTTAATAATCCATTTATACCATTTTATGTCTCAGTTTTTAAAGAGCATCACTGCTGAATTTCAGACTGAAAAATGAATACACAGAAAAGATGACATCAAGAGTTAAGCAGAGAAGAGATACTGATTAAAAAACTCGAAGTAAAATCTACTTTGGCTAGAACTGAACACTGACAGATAACTTTCTCCAAAGGAAAATATAACTTGAGTCATAAAGGTTCATTTTTTGTATAGTTCAATACCACATCAATTAGAAACTCATGACAATGATAACAATTTTACTCAGTCACATTCGATTACCTAAAATTCTACTGAGCATGCTATTTGCCATGTCTTATTCTCTGAGATAACTATCTATTTCCGGAAACCAGAAATGCAAGTTTGCCTGTGATTGACGTTTCAACAAATAATTTGTAGAAAACACCAAAGGATCAGTTGTTAAAGTTCCCACCTGTTCTTCACTGTATAGCAGCTATTTCTACAAATAAAGAGCACATGAATACTTCCTAAGACCTTGAAATGAGAAAACCAAAAACAGATCTGTGTGTATGAACATATGTACATATATATGTATAAGCTTAAATACCCCCAGACAAGTTTAAACAGAGAATACCTCAATATTCTAAATTCAGAAAGTAGGGATAAACACTGTTTAGTTTATAAATCAGTGATACTACTAGCTTATATGTTTTAGTTAGAACACTATACCTGCAGTTCAGAAGTACTGATTAGATTCCATTAAAAAAGAAGACATCCAAACTAATAAAAACATTCTTCTAACAGTAAATAATTCTCCCACTTTTTACTTATTTTGACATTTGATATTTCCGTAAGCTTGCAAGTGGAAGATAAGCTGCTCAATAAAAGCCAATTCAAATATACAATATACAGAAATTACTTAAAAAGTCTGCTCATATAATGGATTCTTTCGGTACTAACAAAAAAATTAAAATACAAATAATTGACTAGAAATATAAGCTAAGATACACAGGAACTGCACTTCATTTTAGGGGGAAAAAGTCCAAATCTTATTGTGTTAGAAGAATAAAGAACATTTGTCATAGTATACATTATCATATTCCCTTAAAGCAGGAACTATTTTAAGCTTTTAAATTAAAAAGTGTTCAGAATTCTGTTTATACATTCAGGAACTATCATATCACTGGTTACACACAATTCTCTCATCATGCAAAAAAACCTCAGTTGTTTTCTAAGGTCTAAGTAAGTCAAACAATAAACTAATAATAGCACTTTAATTAGCAAGCTGTAAGTCAGAGACATGTAGAAAATTCTGCAGCTGAATTGTATTTCCTGTCTAGTACCGATGCTATTCATTTTCTCCGTGTATTAGAAGAATGAATAGGCATTAATAGTCAAAGTAAGATTTTCATTGTTGCAGCAAATGACAGAGTTATGTGAGAAAAGTTAAAGTTTCCAATGTCATGACAATCTTTATGATCCATTATAAAGGTAAAGAATTCTGTGCATATGTGTGGAAAGGAGTAAGAGACAAAGGCAGGAGTTTAACACAGGTATATAAAGGGAATGCTGAAACTATATTAGAATTATATTTGTTGAAAGACTGATCTGAGTCTGCCTATGGAGTGTACAAAAAAGTCAGAGCAGATGTTAGTGCAAGTTTAACCTGACAATTTATTTATGGAAAAAAACTAGTTTTGATGAGAAAAAATTTAATCCTTTCCTTGTAAACATAAAAGAAACTGAACAGGAATTTTAAAGGTAGTATGCCAGAAAATGCAACAGTAACTCATAACATACTCCTTTTCAATTAAACAGACAAGTTGAAGACACATGTTAAAATATTTTTCAGACTGAATATATTTATCAGCCTATATGATCTGCTGTTCTAACTGGATCTTGATTTTTTAAAAACCCAATCTTTTATAAGAGCCATCACATCTAGAAGTGAAGAAAATAAATTAGATCCCCCTCCCTCCCCAAAAGATATTAATTTCTAAAGCATAAAAAGCTATATATCTTATACAAATTAACCAGTGTTCTTACAAAAGTAACGTAGTTTTGGATGACATTATGCTGTATTTGTGGTGAAGTACTAGGCACAAGAATATATGTATCAATTAGGCATTTTAAGTCTAATTAGTCTCAAGTTATTTAATTCTTGGCAATATATAATAACTGGTACGTATTTTGGTACTTAAGTCATGAATTGTAGAGAACAAGAAGCAGTATATTATAGTAACAGAGTTTGTATTTGACAATTACTGTGTTGAAAAAAATCTCTTCTATGAACTCTGTGATTTGTTTTGCAGTTGGTCACTTGTAGCAGATCCTGAAACGATATAAGAAAAAATAGCAACATCATTTGTTTGTTGAGTATTGCCAAACTTGGAACCACCTGAGCTAAAGTTCCCTTCCACTGATACAGGTGATAAATGAATAGAAAAAAAAAATCTAAAAAACAAGTAAGACATAGTTCATGCAGACTGAACAATATGAAAGAATCTGTATACCCTGTAATAGTCTAAAGAGCAGAACAGGTGTATCTGCTTAGTGGTAGGACAAACAGGTTTCACAATGAACACTTCTGTAAGTCACAAACGGAAAGCTAAGACTTATGACAACTCAAATATTCAAAGTTATAAAAGATTTGCATTTACAATATAAAAATGGCAAAATATCTCCTTAAATATACCACAGACAAAGGCCAAAGTTAGTTTTCAAAAGCTGTGGCTTAAAAAAGAAATCCCTTTAACCTTTGGCACAGTAGTGCCAGCACAAATTTCCAATAGCAAAGAGGGGTATTCCCAGTGCTCTGTTAGAGCTGCTACAAATGGATATTGAAAGTGGGAGTAGAAATTGATGAAAAGTTATAACCAAAGAAATGTTTATGCTGAATACAACAAAAGAAATCACCAAGATATAGAAATAGGTCACCTAAAAATAGATAATAAATTTAAAAAGAGAGTAAAGAGAAACATACAGCAATAATCACTCAAGGTAAGAGTTTGTTCATGTTAAATACAAGCTGAATAGAATATGGTGAATAAAATCAAAAGAAAGTGCTAAATCGAAAGGAAACAAACTGAAAAGCAAAAGCATAACATGGAATAACAAAAAAATACTGTAATCTTGATGTTATAATGAGACACAGTCATCGGGTTCTTCCATAAAAATCACTTACATTTCATATGCTCACCAACACCATAATATAATAATTATTTACTTTCTTAAGACTTAACCATCTAAGGCACAACACATAAAAGTAAGTTACATCTCCTCACTCAAAAGTACCAGTCTGCAGTACAGGGTAGGCAGATGGGCATAAAATCTGCATTAATGGTAGAGAAGATTCACCTTTGTTGAATGCCAGAATAAGTTTATTAAAAGTAAATAAAAACAGATTTCCTATGATTGATCAAGAGTTGGTAGGCTGCAGGAGCACGTTGAGACTTAAAAACAAACAAAAACTGGCTAATAATTTGTCAACCCAACAGTCAAGAGTCAACACTGGAAGGATATGACATACTTTATACCTGAAGGGATGTCAAAACAGATCTTCCATGTTAAAAATCTGTTTCTTTTAAAAGTTTTAACTTTAACTGACGTTGTTACAACAAATAAAATATGATCTGAAACATTAAAAATAAAGTACATCTTAATATGAAGATAGACATCACTGCTTAGAGCCAGTAGACCAAACAACACAGACATATAGCACAACCTATGTACTTAAGACAACTTGAGCATAAAAACATTATTTTCAAACTGGCCCACAGGGGTTGAAGTTTTCTAAGCTTTTGGCATAAAAAGTAAATTATAGCAAAATTTTCTGAGGTTCTTCGAAGTTTCAAGCAAAATAAAATATATTACTTAGGCACAAAGGATCACAAGTGTCTCAGTGATACTTCCAAAACATCTAACCTTGACTTGATTCTTCCATATTCATGCTTTCTCCAGCTGCAGTCTCTGACATTTCTTCATCCTCCTCCTCATCATTTAGGTCTTTTGAGATTAATTGTCTAGCTAACTTAATATTCAGTCCTTCATTGTAGTGAAGCTTCCTTTTCATTTCAAACTGTCGCTTTTTTTCTACAAGATTAAAAAAAAAAAAAAAAGTAGGCATAGGAAGTCTTTAGCTCCAAGACTGGCAAACTACAGCCTGTGTCTATTTGGTAAGTAAAGTTATTGATATTATTGGAACACAGTCACACTCATTTGTTTTTGTAATGCTTAAATATACTTTTGTACTCAGTAGCAGAGTTGAGTAGCTGCACTAGAGACCATATGGCCCTCAAAATCTGAAATATTTACTATCTGGCTCTTTACAGAAAAAGTTTACCAACCTTTGCCTTAGATGGTTTGTATGTCCATCTTAATGGGCGACTAAGAGATATTAGTAGTTATATTTGTGAAGGAAACTTAAAGATATAGGAAAATTCTCCAGAGTTGAATGGGATAAAGGAAAACTATAATACCATATACATATACTATGTACAAAGTCTGCATGAATGCACATGTGCATATACACACATACAAAATAAGACTCGGCAAGTAACAGTCATTAATTCTGGATCAAGGAATTATGGGGTGGTTTTCGTATTCTCAAATTTTCTATTTTTACAGTTAAGAAAAACTTCCTTTTAAAAGTGCTTATTGTCCATGAAGTCATCACAGAAGCATAAATATAGCTGTAAATCAACACAACCAACCATATTTTATCAATAGATAACACTTTAAAGATCTATTGTTTATCAAGAAATATTTTACAATTTCTTAGACCTGTAAATTAAAAAACAAAAAAGGGATTGACATAAAATTGCCACTGTTCATTTTGTAGAGCATTAAAATTCACTCACCATTGGTTTATTAGCATATTCCTAAGTGTATTTTAATGCCAAAAAAGCATATCTTCAAATAAGGTTATTCAAAGTACTTTCTAAATGTCCTTTAATTCCCTCTCTCAAACCTTCAACTCCTACAGTCGAAGGATGGAGTCTTAACCACTGAACCATCAGGCAAGTCACTCCCTCTAAGTTTTTATCATCTACATTTATTTATGTCCTAAAAACAGGTATTTACAGTTCATGTCACTACTGATCAAATACTTCTCAGCCTCTATTTGGGTTGGGAGAGCAAAGTTCTGAAATCAATATCCGTCTTATCATCATCCCATAAACATTTGTTTCAAATTACCAAGATCTTGCCAGGCATCTTTCTTCTTTTCTAAGTTACTTTTCTGATTTTACTCTCTGAGAGTATCATATTTTAGAAGAAAGTAAAATTTATAAAAAAAAAATCAATTAAAGATCAAATCCTTATGACTAAATTTTTAGTGATGACTTTCAGACAATGTAAAAGTCAATATTAAAAAACAAGAAAAATTGGTTCTAACTGCCTCCATTACCAGATATATTTACTAAAAACGTAAGACTTTTTCTCAGTACAAAGTAACACACGTTTTCTTTAATGTAACTTGGGAAAAAAAAATTTTTTAATAGTACAATCTTAAAACACATCCATTTCCTTAAACAATCACTAACATTTTACAATTTGACTTTTTTCTAAAAATGTATATTTTATAAAGATGAATTGTATTTTGTTGCATATGTTGTTTTCTCACTATATAGTTAGAATGGCCACATCCCAGGAAGCTCAGTTTATGCCTATTGTCTAGTGGAACTATAACAGTGACTCTTTCGCTCTTAAAATGATCCAGAATTTAGACAATAAAGTATATGAAGATACAGTAAAATTCTGCCACATACATAGCAGATTTACTACATAATTTTAAAAGGTTATTAAGTAATGAGTTATAACTTAATCCCCTTGGTCAAAGGTTTCTGATTTCCCCCTTTGTATTTTCATTGTTTTTTATGATGTAATATACAGGTAACCCTTGAAAAATGTGGGCGTTAGGAGCACCTACTCTCATCACAGTTGAAATCCACATTTAACCTTACAGTTGTCCCTTCATATTTGCAGTTTTGCATCTGTGCATTCAACCAGATAGGAGAAGGCAATGGCACCCCACTCCAGTACTCTTGCCTGGAAAATCCCATGGGCAGAGGAGCCTGGTAGGCTGCAGTCCATGCGGTCACGAAGAGTCAGACACAACTGAACGACTTCACTTTCACTTTTTACTTTCCTGCACTGGAGAAGGAAATGGCAACCCACTCCAGTGTTCTTGCCTGGAGAATCCCAGGGACGGGGGAGCCTGGTGGGCTGCCGTCTATGGGGTCACACAGAGTCGGACACAACTGAAGTGACTTAGCAGTAGCAGTATTCAACCAGATTGTCTAGTGCTGTATTAGGTATTTAGTATAATTGAATCTGCACAGAACAAACCCATGTTGTTCAAGGGTCAACTATGCATAACTCTAAGAGATATTAAACTTGGGTTTTGCTTGTTAGACATATTTTTCATTTTGGAATACTCAAAATTTATTACATGATTTATGTATTCATTCTATAGAAAGCTGCTAACACAAGTGATCTCAACCTTCTTTGAGTATTAATTTTACTTATAATCTTTGTATGGCAGAGCAACATAATACCAAAGAGTACAAAACAAAAATTTTAAGGCTTCAGGCTCGGCTATAATGATAATCAACTATTCACTGTACCTGGCAAGTAAATTATCCTTTTTATACTTTCCTTTATTGTTTTCCAAAATATAATGCAGAATATACCAATTATTTTAAGTTATTAGAAGCTAGTATTTCCTGTGTACTAACAATATGTCGTACCTTGCTTCTAAAAGACTCTGATGCTGGGAGGGATTGCGGGCAGGAGGAGAAAGGGACGACAGAGAATGAGATGGCTGGATGGCATCACTGACTCGATGGACATGAGTCTAGGTGAACTCCAGGAGTTGGTGATGGACAGGGAGGCCTGGCGTGCTGCGATTCATGGGGTCGCAAAGAGTCGGACACGACTGAGCGACTGAACTGAACAATAATATGTCAGAACCAGTGCTAAGTGCTTTAAATTCTTTATTTCATTTAATGAATCTAAATATTTTAAAGCCTCCAATTTAGAAATGAGGATCATTTCTGAGGGTCAGAGAAATTAAGCAAATTAGATAAGTGATATACCTGGAGTATAAACTTTGATTTATCTGATTCTATAGCCAATATTTTAATTGTTATGCAACTAGTTACAAAATAAAATCTTCTGAGAATGTTTTCAATAAACAAGGATGTTCAGACACATAATTTGTTTAAAAGCATTAAAAACACCTCTATCAGTAATTCTACTACTGGGAACATGAAAAACTTGTGAAAACTGTAACTAGTAAAATGGTTCCCCCTGCTGGTTAACTCATGGCACTACAATTTGAGGGGAAAATTCCTTAATGAAAACTGGTGATGGAATAAAAAAAATTTGGTTCTCAATACATCATGTTTTCAGAGAATAAGGAATTAACAAGCTCAAGGAACAATTTCTATCTGAAAACTCTTTTCAAGGGCCTCATGGTATATATTTTCGGAAAATAGGAAGTCACCAAGGGCAGAAGATAGATAGTATCATCAATATAATACAACCTTAGATTATGCTGTATATAAAATTTCTCTCTTGTATAGCAATTAGGCTCAGACTGCTGCTGTTAGTTTTTATTTTTTTGGCTCAGATTGTTTAGTTCAATAAACTAAATTCTAAATACGATAGGAGGGAATAGCCAATTTTACCTTTGTAGCTGCATGACAAAAATCCTGACAGCTAACTAGCAAATATTTGCAATCTTAATTCTAGAGTTTCTAAATTTCTTTATAGTACAGATAGTTTCCACATTTAAAGGCTTCAAGTAATAATCTTTCTTTTTTTAAAGGGTTTTTTTCTTTTTCATGCATCCTTTCACCCTATACATAGGCTTGGTTTTCCTTTTAATAATAATTGAAAACAAATTATATATGCAATTTTTAATTCTTGAGGTCACACATTCACATGCTTCAAAATTACAAAAAGCAACAAAGTGAAACAGCTTTCTTCCTTCCTTACCTCCACAGATAAGCACTAATACTTGTATAAACAGGAACATGAATAGGTAGCAATGCTTATTAACTGTGTATGCACCATATGGACTAAAAGAGCCTTTTTCATCAATATTGAAAGGACTATTTTTATCTCCTTTCCTATGACATTACTGTTCTTTTTGTTCAGTGGGACCTAATAAAAAATCTTTACTCCAAGTCTGATTCATCTGGTAAACTTCACCACTGTCTTAATACAGAAAAAACTACAAGCAATTAGCTCTTACTGCGATCCACTTTAAGATTATCCAAATACTCAATGACTCTAAACACATTAATTTAATAAACATTTACTGAGCATCTACCTAGTATAGATGCTTAGTACAAAGAAAGGAACACTTGTAGTCACTTCAGAGATGGCAATATTTTCTTGAAATGAGGGGGGACAAAGCTGACATACAATAAACCCACATGAGTAGAATCTGAGTTAAAGAAATAAACTACCTCGTTCTTCAGGTGAGAGGTCACTATCCTCATCTCCACTGCTTTCTTGTTCACGAACTCGATACTTTGGTTCCAAGCTTTCAGCAGCAGCAGCAGTTAATCTATATAATAATAATTTACAAAGAAATCAACATTACGACTGTCTTATATTAGTTGAGTGTCTTATTCAACTTTTGAGTCTCATAAAAGCATCTAAAGAATATTAGTATGCTAGCCATAACCTGATGAGGGGGAAAAAAAAGCAAGAGAATGGTAATAGGTATAGAAAACAATAAACAAGAAAAGTGGAGACAAATCTGCGCAGCAAAGGAATAGAACTTTTTTAGGAATTCAACTTATTTTTACCTATCTCACTTGTATCTTTAATACCCAGGTGGCAGGATATTAAAAAAACAAAACAAAAAATCTCTATGCAGGAAATCAACATAGGGAATCTGTGTACCAGCTTCTGGTACTCATCTACATACTTTGATTTTAACCTAGAAATAAGACTATACAGGTTGCTATGAAAAATCTAGATAAAACTTAATTAATTTAGCACATGCTTTTTACTTACACTTCTACAATTAAAGTAAAATGTCTTTAACTCTGCAAAATTAAACACAGCTTTATAGTTGTGGAAAATGCTTTATAATTATCAATACTTACTTCCTAGCTAAGATATCTGGGGTCAGGGCTTCAGTGGTTTCTGAATCACTCAATGCATCTTCATCATCAGCTACCATACTATGACAAATACATTATAAATTAATACTTGAACTATAATTTTTTAAGCAGGAAAACAAGGTAGAGAACATAATTCTACTGACCAGAGTATCAATATATTTATGGCTCTGTTGTCATTTTTGAAGTTTAATTTTAAATGCTTCTATTCAATGCAAATACTTAAAAGTATAGCACCAATCAAGAAAAGCCTTCAAATAATTAAAAAAAAAAAAACTACTGCACTCATGAAAATAAATATTGAAAACAAATCACCTGGGGAAAAAAACAACATTTCAATTATTCTATACAGTAGGTGGGAACAATTAATTCAAAAGAAATCCCATGTGGTTTTAGAATATGTATTTGTACATTAACCTGGCTTCCCTGGTGGCTCAGACAGTAAAGAATCTGCCTGCAATGAAGGAGACCCAGTTCAATCCCTGGGTCAGGAATATCCCCTGGAGAAAGAAATGGCCACCCACTTCAGTACTCTTGCCTGGAGAATTCCATGGACAAAGGAGCCTGGTGGGCTACAGTCCACATGTTGTCCATGTATCGTAAAGAGTCGGACATGACCAAGCAACTAACACTTTTCTTTTCACTGAAGATAAGACACAAAGGATCTATGCAGATACAGGTTAAGGAAAATAACAAAATTAGATCCGAAGACCTAGGAAGTTGAAAAGTTATTTAGCTTTCCCAATCTACTTTCTAATGAAAAATCTGCTCTCCACTTAATGGCAAAAAAAAATGGTTATCTTTATTATTTAAATATAAACAGTTTTAAAATAATGGCTGCTGCTGCTGCTGCTGCTAAGTCGCTTCAGTCGTGTCCAACTCTGTGCAACCTCGCTTTTTTTTTTTAAATCATGTTCGATCTTAATTTTTTTAGGATATGTATCTCCAAGCAACACAGATAAGGGATGTTTACTACCTTTACTGAAAAGGAAGAAAGCAATGACTTTGGATTCTGGTACAATGAAACTCAAGATATGTTTTAAAGTATACATCTGTAATTAGGGGCAAATTAGGAGGATCACTTTCATAAATGATATGTCTCTTTGTTCCTTCAAGACTTACTGTTTCAGTATCTGTGCTCCTATTTCATTATGTCCTCCCTTTGTCACAATCTTCATGTTTATTCTTGTTTTTACTGTTTTTGCTATCATCAATTTATTTCATCTTTCAAAGTTTCATCCATTGACTTAAAACATAATTTAACTCTATTTTTTTAAAAAAAACTTATCTGGTTATTTTCACAGTTATGGCAGAAAGTGAGAAGGAACTAAAAAGCCTCTTGATGAAAGTGAAAGTGGAGAGTGAAAAGGTTGGCTTAAAGCTCAACATTCAGAAAACGAAGATCATGGCATCTGGTCCCATCACTTCATGGGAAATAGATGGAGAAACAGTGGAAACAGTGTCAGACTTTATTTTTCTGGGCTCCAAAATCACTGCAGATGGTGACTGCAGCCATGAAATTAAAAGATGCTTACTCCTTGGAAGGAAAGTTATGACCAACCTAGATAGCATATTCAAAAGCAGAGACATCACTTTGCCAACAAAGGTTTGCCTAGTCAAGGCTATGGTCTTTCCTGTGGTCATGTACGGATGTGAGAGCTGGACTGTGAAGAAGGCTGAGAGCCGAAGAATTGATGCTTTTGGACTGTGGTGTTGGAGAAGACTCTTGAGAGTCCCTTGGACTGCAAGGAGATCCAACCAGTCCATTCTGAAAGAGATCAGCCCTGGGATTTCTTTGGAAGGAATGATGCTAAAGCTGAAACTCCAGTATTTTGGCCACCTCATGCGAAGAGTTGACTCATTGGAGAAGACTCTGATGCTGGGAGGGATTGGGGGCAATAGGAGAAGGGGACGACAGAGGATGAGATGGCTGGATGGCATCACTGACTCGATGGATGTGAGTCTGAGTGACCTCCGGGAGTTGGTGATGGACAGGGAGGCCTGGCGTGCTGTGATTCATGGGGTCGCAAAGAGTTGGACATGACTGAGCGACTGATCTGATCTGGTTATTTATTTGGCTGAGCCAGGTCTTAGTTGTGAGGTCTAGTTCCTGACTAGGGATCAAACCCGGGCCCCCTGCATTAGGAGCGCAGAGTCTTAGCCACTGGACCACCAGGGAAGTCCCTCTAACTCTGTTTTAATAGTAATTTCTGGATTTCTGTTGTCTTACTTTAGTGACAAACATAAATATTTCAGTCCTGAAAATCTTTTTTCTATACAATCTAGGCATGATCTGAATTAAGTATTTCTAACTTATTTAAAAACCCATTATGTTTACTGGTGCATTAGTCTTCATACTTACTACAGTCACACACTATCATTTTAATATTCATTAAAAAAAAAATTCTGGGAAGACTCAAAACTAACAATTCCAATGCAATTATATGAACTACAATATCATTTAAGTTAAAAAATAAGGACATGAGATAGCAGTAATGTCCACTTTTTTTTGCATGGGTTAAAAAAGAGTTAACCATCTGTGAAATTATCCCTTTTCTGCAAAGAGAATGAATAAGGCCCGGCTATCTACTTAAGAAGCAGCAAACAAGCCCAACTCTCGTCTTCCTTTTTACAAATAGATTAAGGAAGGCAGAAGTCACTAATCTTAGCATATCATTAGCAGCTAGGGACGATTGAGGTGCAATAAATATACATCTAATACTATAACTGTAACATAAAAAATGGATTTCATAAAGTTCGATGTTATACTATTACATAAAAATATGCAGGTAGGTTATTAATTAGTGTTCCAGTACAAATATAAAAAAAAACCAACTGAGAAAAGGCATGCTGTGCACAAACACCACCTGTGGTAAGGAGTGCTGGGCTCGTCTATCTTCATTAAACCGTAGTCTTTGTCTGCTGGGTGATAGGTCGCCAGGATGTTCATTTCATCCCATTTCTGGGACTTTTTACTAAAATAAAAAAATTTTTTAATTTTCCTTAATGTAGTAAAAGACAAAAAACACCCAAATATCACATTTCAATTTCTATTTGACTGCTAACTTCTATTTTCACATCTACTTTCTTGGAATAGAAACTAACTTGGGTAAAAGCTGTAAGTAACTATAATAAAATGTAAGTAAATATTTCATAGAATACTTAGTGCCCACATATTAAAAACACATCACAGTTGTTCCTTGGGGTATTGATTCCAGGACCCACATGGATACCAAAACCCAAGGATGCTCAAATCTCTATAACATGGTAGAGTATCTGCAGATCATCTTGTACACCCTCCCATATACATTATATAATTACTAGATTACTTATAATACCTAATATAATCATAAATACAATATAAAAACTATGCAAATAAATAGCTGCTGGCACAAGGTAAATTCAAGTTTTGGTTTTTTAAATTTTCTGGAATTTTCTTTTTTCTAGAATATTTTTGATCCATGGTTGGTTGAATCTCAGGATGCATAAACTGTAGATACACAGGAATACTCAGATTCTTCACTGGGCATTTATAAAAAACTATTATGACATGTTTCATCTTCATCTAGCCTACAGAACAGCAAAAACTGGAATTTATACATTGCTTGATCTCAACAGTTAAGGATTTTGGATCCATCATATATTTTTAACAGTTTGATGAAAAAAATACAACAGGAATATTTTTCTTGGCCTAATTTTTTTTTAGCAGTATCCATAACAATCAATGGCACCCCACTCCAGTACTCTTGCTTGGAAAATCCCATGGATGGAGAAGCCTGGTAGGCCGCAGTCCAGGGGTCGCTAAGAGTCGGACACGACTGAGCGACTTCACTTTCACGCATTGGAGAAGGAAATGGCAACCCACTCTAGTGTTCTTGCCTGGAGAATCCCAGGGACGGGGGAGCCTGGTGGGCTGCCGTCTATGGGGTCGCATAGAGTTGGACACGACTGAAGCAACTTAGCAGCAACATAATAATCAATGGAGAAGGAAACGGCAACCCACTCCAATATTCTTGCCTGGAGAATCCATGGACAGAAGAACCTGGCAGGCTACAGTCTGTGGGGTTGCAAGAGTTGGATACAACTTAGCAACTAAACCACCACCGATACCATAACAATCAAAAGGATCAGAACATAAAACTACAGAGAAAATCTCACTAAATTCAGATACTATTAATGAAGATTTAGGTTGTACATAAACTTATAGTTCAGTTTTCTAAGATTTTATCTTTTTATTTTCATTTTTTAAAATTTGCTAAGAAATGGTATATTCAGATCACCTGAGATAAATCTACTTACAAAAACTAGAAATGCTTTCGAAGTGTTTTATGAATATTCATTAGTATCTATCCAACAAAATATTTGCACAACTACTAAGGTGATCAATAATGTCAATTACAAACGCTTATCTATTCATTAAAAAGGACAAAAACGACCTCTCTGCAGGTCAACATTGTTACATATACAATTTATGATTTGATTATATACTTGAAACTAAAACTACTTTAAAAAGAATGTGGATTTTACACAGATTCAAATCATCCTTTCCATATTTGTTCCACATTGGTGATGTTTTACTGCAGATATTTTCAATTTTCCTGAATCTTACAGTATCTGATCTTGAAATGCTCTTGAAGAATGACACACTTAAAATTTTAGTATCATATTCTTTTCTTCATATTCTAAGTCACCTTAAAAATTACATGGGCCCACTCATGGCAGGTGAGCCTGACTTTACGTTCTTTTGCTTTCTACACTAAAATGCCCACAGTGTCCCCATTTAAGACTAAGCACTTTTTTCCCTCATATTTTTATTGTGGTAAAATATACATAATACAAAATTCACCATTCTTCAGTGTATAGTTCTATGGCATTAAGTACATTCATATTATTGTACAACCGTCTGCTTTTCAACACTGTCGAGGTTTGTCTTCACTTTCCTGCCAAGCAGCAATCGTCTTCTGATTCCATGGCTGCAGTCACCATCCGCAGTGATTCTGGAGCCCAAGAGGAAATCTGTCACTACTTCCACCTTTTCCCCTTCTATGTGCCATGCAGTAATGGGGCTGGGTGCCATGATCTTCACCGTGAGGGTGACAGCACTGCTGGCGTCAAGTGCTCCCTCTTGGGTGACTGGCTTCCCTGCAGCCCAAGTCTGCACCAGAAACAGTCACCACTTCTCACTTTCACTTTGATAACTCAAATGATGCCATCTCAAAGACCTACATACTTCTTGTTGCTTGTGACTTTCTAATTTTTATCCGAGTTTGGAAGCAGGATTTTGGTTCAATGTGTTAAACTTGAAGTTCACATTTCAAAAAATGGTTCTTTCTTAAATGATTCAACTTCTGCAGGTTGACAAAGTACAATAATTTAAGGCTGAACAATTAAAGACTTAACAATAAAAGCAATTAGTAAATAAAAGGTCACTTTTGGAAAACTTTAGTCAGTGAGCCTTTGACCATATTCAATATCCCTTTGTAGGCAGAAAATCAGAAAATTGAAGTATGATTACATAAAATTATGTTAAAGGAAATTAAGCACAATCTTTCCAAGCAGAATTTGCCACATTACCTAAGACTACTACAGAATCTGAATTGAACATGGTGAATCCAAAGCATGCTGCGTACACAATCCTCTAAGTATGGAAAATCAGGTTTCTATACCTTTAATAGAATAAGACTAACATTTGAAGTACTGTGTTAAACATTTTACATTTAGTAACTCTTAATAATTAAACTAGGCAGGACTATAATGAATAACTCACTGTTTAAGTCACAGACCTAGTAAGTAGTAAATAGGATCTGAACCCAGGCAATCCAGCCCCATTACTAATCAGTAACCTTAAACACTTCTAATAAGACAAAATTTAGTAACACTTAACATTGTATTTTCAACAATCCCAAACGCACATTTTTCTCACTCTAATATTTCTGAAAACAAAATATATCTTAATATGGATGACATCTTATAATTGGCAGCATTTTTTTTCTTGCTGTGACATAAAATCATGGTACATCTTAAAATCAAGGATGTCTTGTTTTGATGAAGTACATGTACTTACTCACTGTAACTGTTATGTCTGACATTCACAGGTTTACAATATTCAAAGTATTCAGAAAGAATGGGAATTCCACAATAATGGGGATGACAGTGGTGTTCTAACTAGTAGTATTTTAACACTAGCAGTGTGCTACAGGGTACTGAGATTATCTATGCCTAATTTTATGTGGATTTACAGATTCTATCCAGTTTTAATTGAACTAACCCTCAGAAAGGGGTACCTGAAATAACTACTCATTGAAGGTAACAGTACCAATGCAAAGTATAAAAAATAAGAAAATAAAAGCACTGTGACATTAAAAAAAGATGGTTTGACAAGGACTGTATTAAGAGAGTCCTGAAGACTATTTGAAATATGGCAGTATATAAACCTCACTTTAAGTATACTTTGAACCTTGAAATATTATCTAATTGTAAACATATTTGAAACATATTTCATTTTTTCCTAATAAATGATGCACAATCAAAAATTTGAGAGACTACGGAATAGCACATCTCAATTATGACTTAAAAATCCCTTAGTAACATCTCTTTGTGTTACATCAACATTAAGTTATACCCTCTTACAATTGATGGGGTGGGGGAGTGGTTTGTGCAGAAAAGGGAAACCACCACTGTATTTCACATGATAAAGGCACCAATAAAAGGTACGGTTATTCATGGATTCTGTATTTGGAAATTTGCCTACTTGCTAAAATTTACCTGTAACTTCAAAATCAATACTGGAGGAGCTTTCTCTCTTTCACGCATGCATAGAGTGGGAAAAATCTGAGTAGCTGAACATGCACATGTTCCTAGCTGAGATTAAACCTTGTTTCAGCTCTCTTACTGTAAATGTGTCCTTTTCACAGTCCTATTTAGTGCCATGTTTTTTGCTTTTTTGGTGAACTGGCTGTTCAAAATGGCTCCCAAGGATAGTGCTTAACTGCTATCTAGTGCTCCTAAGCCCAAGAAAGCTGTTAAGTGCTTCATGGAGAAAATATGTGTTAGACAAACTTCTTCATTCAGGTATGAGTTATAGTGCTGTTGGCCATGTGTTCAATGTTAATGAATCAATATGTATTAAATTAGGTGTCTTTAAACAAATTTTTAAAAGGTGATGAAAATGCTGTGACCACCAGCTTACAGTAACCTATTTTTATATTTCTTCTAGGAGTAACAGTTTAGCATGAACTAATCCAGCGTTTGTGGTGACTTTACAGAACATAACTACTCAGAACACTGAGAATTGACTTAAATTCCTTGTCATTTTCACATTAATTAATATGAGATTATTTTGCCTTAAACTCTGGTTCCAACATTTAAAGATAGACCATTACACTATATTTCTTTAGTTTCTGAAGGTTAAGTGCATTGTAATTGAAAGAGCTATTTATTTCAGTCCCTTATAAACAAAAGGAAAAATACTGTGTGTCATTAAAGTCAAACATTACAAAAAGTTTGTTTCAAATATGTTCAACTATACTTTCATTGTTTGCATTCAAAGAGGCTCTCATAAATTCACTAATATTGGTTGTATGAACTGTGACATAAATAACAATGTACACTGTATTACCAAAAGAATTACTTTATTTCTTTTATAGTCATACAACACTTAACCATGAAAAAACCCATCCCTTTTACTACTTAGAACCAAACGTCATAAACCTCAATCAATTAGGGCTTGGCAGCTCCCTTTGAAGATAGGACTATAACCTTCTAATTTAGACAAGTCAAAGCCAACCGCCCTGAAAAAGGCCAGTCTTAAATGAATCTGCCCTGGTAGCAGCTCCTAGAGAAGGAGCAGCCCTGTGTAAGTAAATCAGTCTAGTAAAGTGGCTTTCCAGGCAGGACTTGGAAGGTAAATCCTAATCAATTATATAAAGACGCCAACACACAGAGTGGGGCCACCAGAAATTACAGCAGACTAAGGTTGAGAATAAACAGAAGTAGGGAAAGACAGAAGAAAATCTAAGCAGCGACTTGGTAGCCAAACAAAAAGAAGCTCACGCTGGAGAATAACTAAATAATTTAAATGCCACTGAGAACCACAGTGCTGCCCCCGGATATCCTGAAGTCATGTAAGAGCCTTCCATAGTTTGGTTTTTAGACTATCTTAGTCTTCCTGTTACAGCTATGTCTGGTAAGATTCTGTTTTTTTAGTCCCATTACAACCCCCAATCTGAAGCAGTTTACCCCATATAAAGGTTGGAAAATTGCATGTCGGAGAATGTAACAGTCAAACACCTAGGAGCAGGAGAGTTGCTAGGTCCTTTCCAACGCCCAAAGGCCACGATTCTAAGCTATGATCTTACTTCATGTTTTCCTCAAGACAACACAAATCCCCATAAATTCACCATCACCAAACTGTAGTTCCTTTTATAGCTCTAAAATGATCTTTTTAAACAGGTGTGCCCTAGTTTCAATATTCAAAGTTTTCGGGAACATCCTAATTTTAGCTTTATGACTTCACAGATTTCAACAACTTTTCTTAAGCCTTATTTCCAGTATGTAAGAGTCCTTGTATGCCAGCCCCTCTATGACTTCTAATGCAGTGTTTTACTTTACACTATCTATTATCAGTTTTCCATCTTTTCTTTTCTACTGAGGACTGCACCTTGGGTATCTTTCTCTAAGCCATTAACATCTATTTCATTCTTTTAAAAGGCTGGTCTATTTTCCCATTATACTAATGTACTATAATTAATATTTCACTACTCCTTCTTAATGGACCTTGGGTTGTTACCAATTATTTACTATCACATACAATACTACAGGTCAACATCTTTTCACATACATATTTGCGAGTATGCAAAAGCAACTAAATTATCATGGCATCATTTTAACTTAGTACTTTCTGAACTGTTCTGAGCTTAAATATGTCTTTCAAGAGGAACAAAGACTAGAAAGCACTCAAATTTTTGTTGCAGATTCAAAAATAATTAGGAATAAGTAGCTTTCCATTAAACATAGATCAGACTGGGGAAATGTCTGTTTCTTTTAATGCAGAGATAATGACAAACCAGGACCCAAGGGAGTGAAAGTGGCACGATGCTTTGCTTCCGATAATGTTCACCTAAAAAGGAATGACCGTGGAAGAAGGGCAATTAGAAAAATGGAGAAATCTCTTTTTCGGAGGAGTCTCTTATTAGTCTACGACTGCATCCTAAAGGATTTCCAATCCAGGAAAATACACTTTAATTATTGAATTTTAGACACTCGGATACGAAGTGAAGTGAAGTAATAACAGGTGACGGTTTACAACTTCAATTTGATTCTTTAATATTCCCAATCTCAAGAAGCTGAAAGATCCTGATATATGTTTTTAAATTAGCATATATGTATATATGTTAAACACACACACACACAAACACACAGTAAACGTCATAGCTCCTGCCTTCTTTATAACCACTCCACCCCTAAGCCTGGCCGGCGGAGGGAGACCTGAGCCGCGCAGGGGCCGCAACTACGCAACCGCCCCGCCC
The DNA here is from genome assembly GCA_935064755.1 of Tragelaphus eurycerus. Classification (NCBI taxonomy): domain Eukaryota; kingdom Metazoa; phylum Chordata; class Mammalia; order Artiodactyla; family Bovidae; genus Tragelaphus; species Tragelaphus eurycerus. Next base: position 24,660,771 of record CAKXYN010000018.1, on the reverse strand, counting down.
GCCCGCCGCGCTCGGGCTCGGGATCTGGGGTTGGTCCGGCTGGGGGTCTGCAACGGCACCGGGGGAAAGGTGGGGCTTCCCTGGCTGACCCGGTGGACGAGCGGCTGCCCCTCTCGGGTCTCACCTCAGCTCTTCGTCGACACTCTTGCCGGGCTGTTCGGCCGAGGACACCACAGAGGAAGTCGTAGAGCTCTTGTTCTTCAGGATCCCCTTGATGGGCCGGTGCGAGGCCGTCGAGGCCGCCATTGCCTGCTGCTCCGGCGGTCGGCTCAGCGTCGCTGCTTGGCGCCGAGTTCAGGAAGGAAAGGGCTGGGCGCGAGCAGAAACTCGCCAGGCAGCCGCCGAGCCCGCCAGGGGCTGAAGCGGCCGCACCTGCTGTCGCGGAGACAGCCACCAGAGTTGTCGTCACGACACAACGACTCGGACGCTCTGGCGTCTAGCCGACGCCGCGTGGCTGGCGGCCCTCCGCGAGCCCTTGGCCACCGGCACGCTAACCGTGCCCGCGGAGAGAAGCCGGCCTAGCGCCGGAACGACGCCGACGCTAATGCCAAGCGGGCCCGCCCTCTCGCGATATCTAGGGCGGGGCGGGGGCGGGGCAAGAACAATGCCAACCTCCTCGCCCCGCCCCTTTCCCGAGCCCTCTCGATGAGTTAGTGCCAACCGCGGCTGGGGCTCTGAGAGCTGTTTGATAGAACCTTAGGAGAGGTTTACAGTTTGAGTCTGTACCGAATGGTAAATCTCTCCAAGCACCGTCCCTCCCACCACTTCATGAGGTTCTTATTGTTAGTTCTGTATTTTATAGATCGGAAAATTGAGGCTCAAAGGTGACATCATTCCCCAAAGATATTAACTGACTTTCAGAGAAATGCAGTGTGTCTCTTCTTTCCTTCCATTTAACAACCATAAAAAGCTTAACTTTCCATTATAAAGTCATGAAATGTCAGCGTTGGAACGGTCCTTAGAGACCTATTGTGGGATCATAGAATATTAACTTTTATGAAATCATAGAACATCAACATTGAAATAGTCTAACATTTTTTACCATTGGAAAAGCTGAAGGCTAGAGAGGAGAAATGACCTAACCACCACTATCACAAGACCCATCTGTAGTGTGTGGTCATAAAACTTCATTCAGACTTATTCTTCTGGTCTCATATTTCTCCATTTTACCTCATTCTGCCTCTGTGTTGGTAATCCCATGGAAGGGATGGCTGGCAGAAGTTCCTAGAGTGGTAGTTTAGAATCTGTCTCCCCCGCCCCAAATCTTGGGAACTCAGTGTAAGGAGCCATCCAACACTGGGTGAAATAGGCCAGAAAATTCTGGGACTGTCTAGGTCTTTGTAAGATGAGTCTCAAAAGAGAAATACAAAAAAAAAAAAAAAAAAAAAACCCTCCCACACACAGTCTCCTCACCTTATCTCTTGCCTGGGTGTGAGTGAAAGATACCAGGGATGACTTGGATGAGAGAGGAAAAGAGAACTCAACGCTGTAATGGGCCAGGATATGTGTATATCCTGGTTGTAAGTGCTGTGGCTGCTGTGAGAATTGGGTTCTAGGTAAAGTGAAGTGAAGTTGCTCAGTCATGTCCGACTCTTAGCAACCGCATGGACTGCAGCCTACCAGGCTCCTCCGTCTGTGGGATTTTCCAGGCAAGAGTCCAGGCAATAATACTGGAGTGGATTGCCATTTCCTTCTCCAAGGGATCTTCCCAACCCAGGGATTGAACCCGGGTCTCCCACATCATAGACAGACGCTTTACCGTCTGAGCCACCAGGGAAGTAAGGCAGGAGTTTAAAGCCCTGGGGACACTCTTAGGACTTGGGTGTATCTAAAGTCAAGCTCAGGCCAGCGGAGGGGGTGGTATCCACTCCAGCTACACAGGCTGTCTTCCGTGCAGCGTCAGCACTAGAGTTGTACAGGTGGGAAAGGCAGAGGGCTCAGATTAAGCAAGTTGCCTCCTGTTATGGGTTAAATTATGTCACCCTAAAAATGTTAGGGCTTCCTTGGTGGCTCAGACAGTAAAGAATCTGCCTGCAATGCGGGAGACCCAGGTTTGATCCCAGGGTCAGGGCGATTCCCTGGAGAAGGGAAAAGCTATCCACTCCAGTATTCTTGCCTGAGAATTCCATGGACAAAGACATCTGCCAGGCTCTAGTCCATGGGCTTCCCTCATAGCTCAGTTGGTAAATCACCTGCCTGCAATGCAGGAGACCCAGGTTTGATTCCTGGGTCAGGAAGATCCCCTGGAGAAGGAAATGGCAACCCACTCCAGTGTTCTTGTCTGAAGAATCCCATGGACAGAGGAGCCTGACAGGCTACAGTCCATGGGATTCCAAGAGTTGGACATGACTTAGCAACTAAACCACCACCAGTCCATGGGATCATAAAGAGTTGGACACGACTGAACGACTAACACTTCACTTCTAAAATAAGGTATGCTGCTGCTGCTGCTGCTAAGTCGCTTCAGTCGTGTCCGACTCTGTGCGACCCCATAGACAGAAGCTCACCAGGCTCCCCCGTCCCTGGGATTCTCCAGGCAAGAACACTGGAGTGCGTTGCCATTTCCTTCTCCAATGCATGAAAGTGAAAAGTGAAAGTGAAGTCGCTCAGTCGTGTCCGACTTCAGCGACCCCATGGACTGGAGCCTACCAGGCTCCTCCATCCATGGGATTTTCCAGGCAAGAGTACTGGGGTGGGGTGCCATTGCCTTCCCCGAAAATAAGGTATATTGAAGTCCTAACCTCCAGTACTTCAAAATCTAAACTTATTTGGAAATACAGTCACTGCAGATGTAACTATTAACATGAGGTTGTACTGAAGTAGGGTGGGCCCCTAATCCAGTATGTCTGGTGTCCTTATAGGCAGAAAGCCATGTGAAGACAGAGGACTGGAGCGATGCATCTGTAAGCCTAGGCCCACCTGGGGCTTCCCAAAGCTGGCAAAAGCATGGAGAAAATTCTCTTTTAGAGTTCACAGAAGGAACCAGCCTGCTGACACCTTGATTTAGGGCTTTTAGTCTCCAGACTGTGATATATTAAATTTCTGTTGTTTAAAACCAACCCAGTATGTGGTACTTTGTTATGGCAGCTGTATATACTCCTCCCCTTCTGCTCCTATATTTCATCCCCAGCTCCCTCATCACCAGGCTTTTTTCCATCACCCTTTGCCTTTTTTAAAAAAAACTTTAAACTTTTATTTTGTATTGGAGTATAGTCAGTTAACAATATTGTGGTAGTTTCAGGTGAACAGCAAGGGGACTCAACCATACATATACATGTATCCATTCTCTCCCAAAACCCCTCCCATCCAGGCTGGCACATAACACTGAGCACAGCTCCATGTGCTATACGATAGGTCTTATTGGTTATCCATCCTAAATATAGCAGCCCATCACCCTTTCCTTGATCAGGCCTTCTCATTATCCTCATGACAGGTCCGAGCAGCAGACTAGTTCATCCAGAGTTGCCACCTCCTCCAGTGGACCAGCCCCCTGTGGATTCACAGACTACTAGGTCTAGAAGGGACCTTGTCAATCCACCAGTTAGCTATCCAGACTCTTCAACAAATCCAGTGGCTGGGAGCTCTCCACCCCTCAACACAGTTCATTTTATCTTTGGACAGCTCCAAGTCAGAAAGTTCTTCCTTAGATTGATCTGACACCCTGGTTCTCAGCAACATCTGGCCACCGGCGTGGGGGATGACAGGAGAGAAGGTGACGATACTGTATCATACTCCAATGGCAATGGTCTCACTCAGGTCTCCTATTCCTCGTCCCCACACCTGCCGCTGCTGCCAAGTCGATTCAGTCGTGTTCGACTCTGTGCGATCCCATACCTAGTCTCCCTTAACACAGGCTCTGTGCCCTGAAGCGCAACACTCAGTTCATTGCTTTAGAACTCAGCTCCTCAGAAACAACTGCAGGATTCCTGAAAACTTGCTATTTAGTTGCTAAGTTGTGTCCAGCTCTTTTGCAACCCTTTTTGGACGGTAACCCACCAGGCTCCTCTGTCCATGGAATTTCCCAGGCAAGAATGTTGCCATTTCCCTCTCCAGGGGATCTTCCCAACCCAGGGATCAGACCTGCATCTCCTGCATTAGTGGGCAGATTCTTTACCACTGAGCCACCAGGGAAGCTACTCTGTTTTTATTGCCTTGGCCCCTGCCTGCAGCTGTGTTTCTGGCCTGGAACAGGGCCTCAGTAAAGGAATAATTACTACATGGAGACAGTGGAGAGGGGAGTGAGTAGGAAGGGCAGGAAGGCAACAAGTTTGCTAGTCAGAGCTGTCTATGTTGGCAGAGGCCTCCACAGCCCCCCTTGGCACCTCTGCTCCTGGCGCCACCTCTGTTCCTAGGCACAGGTCTTCCGCTGCCCAGTGGATTTGTGCTCTTTACACCTCGATGGCCCTGCCCAGCCCCTGGGGCAGAGAGAGGCTTCTCATCCAGGGGGAAGCTGGATGGTCGCCTCCCTTCCTGAGTTCTTTCCATCCAAGTTTCCAACACCTGCATTGCCTCTCCTCTGTCAGCAGGAGCCCTGCTCCACGGTGGTAATCCTGTTTTCAAAGGAATACACAAATACTCTTCATGTTGTTAATTATTGGGCGGATTGGGGCAGATTGCTTGGTTCCTGCTTGGACCCAGCAGTCACCTCCTTGGACCTAACATGACTGGACTCTAAATTAAGCACTGCCTTGCTTTGAGACACTCATGAAAAGGGCTAGCACAGTGTGACCTAATGTGTTTTATTACAGTTAATAAAATAAAAAACACTGGAACAGGGAATGATATAGAGTTCTCTGAAGAATCTTGAAAAAAACATTTCCATCATCAAAAGTCAAACTGTTGCCTCTTGTATTATTTCTTCTACTCCCAACCCCACTAAAAGTGAATGCAGGTGAAGATGACTTTCTTGTGTAAAAACATTAATAAAATATTAGCTTGACTGCAAGATTAGGAATGCCAGTACAGTTTTTCTTTATATTTTAGAATAATTGAACCACTTTACTCCTTACTATAGTGTCCTTAGTATAGTGTTACTTGTTCAGTCATGTTTAACTCTTTTCGACCCCATGAACTGTAGCCTGCCAGGCTCATCGTCCATGGAATTCTCCAGGTAAGAATACTGGAATCGGTAATCATTCCCTTCTTCCAGGGATCGAACCCAGGTCTCCCGCATTGCAGGCAGATTCTTCCTTTAATAAAGAAAGCTGACCACCAAAGCTGATGCCTTCAAATTGTGGTGCTGGAGAAGACTCTTGAGAGACCCTCAGACTGCAAGGAGATCAAACCAGTCAATCCTAAAGGAAACAAACTTTGAGGATTCATTGGAAGGACTGATGCTAAAGCTGAAGCTCCAATATTTTGGCCACCTGATGCAAAGAGCCGACTCATTGGAAAAGACTCTGATGCTGGGAAGGATTGAAGGCAAAAGGAGAAGAGGGCAGCAGAAGATAAGATGGTTATATATTTTGCTTCAATAGCTATCTCTAGAAACTGAAACCAGAATAGAAGATTCCATCCACAATCCATCTCTTGGCAGCCAAACCCACACAAGAAATTTAACACAAATATAGCCAAATTCGGTGCTTGGGCTGTCCTTTGGAAACCTTCTTTGGGCCACACTAAAGAGTGTTGTTGTTGTTGCTCAGATGCTAAGTCATGTCCAACTCTTTGTGACCCCATGAACTGCAGCACACCAGGCTTCCCTGTCTTTCACTATCTCCCAAAGTTTGCCAGATTTATGTCCATTGAGTCTGGGCAAGAATACTGGGGTGGGTTGCCATTTCCTTCTCCAGGGGATCCTGTCAACCCAGGGATTGAACCCCAGTCACTTACATTACAGGCACATTCTTTACCATTTGAAATCACAGATTTTATAGTACCTGGTAGAAATTTGGGCTAGCAGGGGCAAGATTATTTAAACAAAAATACCAAAGTATTCTAGAGAGAGAAAGAAAGCTAAGGACAGAGATTAATCATCTTTTTACTTTAAAAATGACTTTGAGTTACAACTCTCCACTGTCTGTCATCTCTTCAAAGATGCCTGTGAAAAGGATTTCTTTCACACACCATGGAACACTGCCAAGACACTTTTCTGAGAAGATCCACGCAGCACAGGTACACCTGTCAACTACACAAGGTTTCATTAGTTCCTAGATGTTTTCCTGACACTTTAAAAACTAGTTAAATTGAGGAAGTCTAGAAAAGTACTTATATTTTTCAAAACTTATCAGACAAAAAAGTAGAAAGAAAAAAGAAAAAATAAGACAGGATAAGTAGTATGAAGAACCCTGAAACTGTAAGTAGGAAATGTGAATTATTTTCTTGGCTAAGCTACAAATGTCTCTTGTGCCTGCCAGAAATCTTTCAGCTTTTTTGTGATTGCAAATTTTCCGTAAGTGTCAATGGATCTGGTTTGTAAATTACTGTGCGTAGTAAGCAAGCAATGACATATATTGTAATTTTGTTGTGCTAATACTGCCAGATTCTATTGCATTTTGTTATTCTGTGAACTCATAATGGAATAAAGAGTATAGACTTTGATTTAGAATACATGTGATGTTGGTATAAATACTTCATGGAAAACCCTAAATATATTTTGAAGCCTATAGTCTTTGTTTACGGAGGGAAAACTTCTTATTTTAAAAACTGTATTTATGCTCACTTGCATCTGTTCTACTTTGAAATTTCTCAACTCTGTAATCTTATTTTTTTAATTAATTTATTTTTTAATTGAAGGATAATTGCTTTACAGAATTTTCTTGTTTTCTGACAAAGGCCAACATAAATCAGCGTAAGTATACATATAGCCCTCCCTTTGGAACCTCCCTCCCCGTCCCACCCCATAATCTTAATTATTTTTATTTGACTGTTGTTAACAGTTCTAGACTGGTCTTGGGCCTGATCTCCATTTTTCCTTACTGTCCATTCATCTTCCTACTGCTCTCATGCTAAAAAAAATTAATCGTGTTATGCAATGATATATAATGTATACAATCAACTCTGCTTTGGCAGATGCAGTGTTAGAAATGGAGCAAACAATCAGACCCTTCCCCCCTTTCGTCTTTTACTCAAAGAGCTCAGTCTTCAGTGACTGCTTATGACATAGGATAAAGTCCAAGCGCCTTGGGCTTTCACAGTCTGGCCCTATCTGTTTTCCTAGGCTCCCTGTCTTTTCACATCCACTTTCTCTCTCTTTATGTTCTTCAGACCAGTCTCACTACCATTCTCAAGGCGCTAGAAAGAAACTGTGGCCATGAGTCAAATCTACTTCACCTACTTTCACTAATTCAAGGTCATTTTAAGCCTCATGCGTCCTCCATGCAGCACGAAGCCTAAACAATAAGGTGTTTGCCAGAGTTGCTTTCTAGAAACTTGAAGTCAGCTATATCTAGTCTAAGCTGAGCTGGACGTAAGTGAGTGTCCACTCAGTGACCTTCTGACATCACAGGGTCAAACACTCTACCCTCAAATGGTGCTCAATGCCCTCATTTTTGAATGTGCAGAGGCCCATAGCTTATTTACACCTGCACAGAAAGACAGTTACCACCCCTTTCCAATCACCTTTTCCCATACTTCCCACACCTCAAGACATCATGCAGTTTTATTCCATAAACGTCCGGAGCCCCAAGCATTTGGTAGGCATATCTGAGATTTGGCTCCTCTCCCAATGGCACCCCACCCCAGTACTTTTGCCTGGAAAATCCCATGGACAGACGATCCTGGTAGGCTCCAGTCCATGGGGTCGCTAAGAGTCGGAAACGACTGAGCAATTTCACTTTCACTTTTCACTTTCATGCATTGGAGAAGGAGATGGCAACCCACTCCGGTATTCTTGCCTGGAGAATCCCAGGGACGGGGGAGCCTGTGAGCTTCCGTCTATGGGGTCACACAGAGTCGGACACGACTGAAGCGACTTAGCAGCAGCAGCAGCTGGCTGCCTTACAAATCAATCCTCGCTGCTACAGACTTCATCGTCCTAGTGGTCTGACTTGCTAAGGACCGGCCGAACAAACATGGCTCAGTGACAAAAGCGCCCCGTGTTCCTTCACTTTTTCATGCTCTACTAGTCTGTGTGAAATGCCATCCCCCATTCTTGCCCTGGAGTTACCCCAGTTCAAGGGTCACCTCCTTCCCACTCCACTCAGGCAATTAGTCTTTGCCTCCACCTGGATCCTGAGGAACTATTTGCCTGCCTCTGTCTTGTGGTATCGTAATTCTCCAAGTATCTGTCTGTCTCTCCCACAGTGGCCTCTTCAGGAGCATTTCCTCTCCCCACTCCACAACAGTATAACGTAACGTGTCTGCCCATGAGCAGCACTCTATGAATGTTGGTCAAATCTGTGAATAAATAGAATACATACTTCTGAAATTCTTCCTCAATCAATGGTTCCCTTAAAAATATCAGTTTCTTGGAACTCTATCTGATTATATATCTTGCTCCACATGGCAGAGTGAGTTATTAACCAGCTATAATGCTAGAAACAGTTGAGATAAGCGAGTCTGCTGAATAAAGCAGAGATGGCATTAAAGTGTGTGGAGGGGTTGTCTGTCAACAACAGTCTGTCAAAAATCTTTATCAAGGGCTTGTTATGTGCCAGGTCCTTTTCTAGGTGCCACCAATGGTTTGGTTTCATACACTGAACGACAGCAGCTATTCTTTAATTTAGGTTCAGAACCCTTTCTAAAAAAATTCTTTGTTCTCACATACATGCATTCAGTTTTAATTTGATCTGTGCTCTTTGAGAGTAATATTGCTGTGTTCATAAAGGATCTCCCCCTGCATCATCAGGTGTTCTTATGAAGTGGGCCTGTGGTCTGGAAGTCCAGACCCTCTTCATTCTCCTGTGGCTAAAGCAGGTGGAGAGGGGACCCTCACTAGGAACCACAAAGCCCTCACAAGAGCTTTGGGTCTGGTGTCTAGATGTTTCCTCCACCTGGACTGGCAGTCAGGAAAGCTGGATGGGGAGACTGCAAGAAAAGCTCACACTTGGGAAGACAGCAGTGGGGCTCCATTGGTGGGTGGTTTCAGTGCAAACGTTCTCATCTGTGAAACATAAAGCAGGAAACACTGAAGATCGCCAACAATTTTCTTTAAAAAAATATTTCCTATCAAGAACATTCTAGGGCACAGAGGAATTTTCTTTTCACATTTTCTCATATGTGGGGTTTTCTAGCCAGCATCATGAACTGAGTTGAACTAAAAATGAAGCCAAAGTGAATACTAGCTTTGTCCCTAGAATTTTGTTTTTAAACTGTGGCACCTATACTGTTGTATTGTAGGTAACTAACTAGAATGTTCTTTTTACTTGCTTGTCATTAATGTTTGACCTACTTGGAAACCCAACTGTGTCCAAGATAGACCCTTGCGTGCATGCCAAATTGCTTCAGGCATGTCTGACTCTTTGCAACCCCGTGGACTGTAGCCTGCTAGGCTCCTTTGTCCATGGGATCCTCCAGGCAAGAATACTCGAGTTTGTTGCTGTGTCCTCCTCCAGGAGATCTTCACAACCCAGGGATCGAACCTGCGTCTCTTAAGTCTCCTGCATTGGCAGGTGTGTTCTTTACGACTAGCGCCACCTGGGAAGCCCAAGATAGACCCATAGTAAACATTGACTTTCACTCCAGTACTCCTGCCTGGAAAATCCCACGGACGGAGGAGCCCGGTGGGCTGCAGTCCATTGCGTCACTGAGGGTCGGACACAACTGAGTGACTTCACTTTCACTTTTCACTTTCATGCATTGGAGAAGGAAATGGCAACCCACTCCAGTGTTCTTGCCTGGAGAATCCCAGGGACGGGGGAGCCTGGTGGGCTGCCGTCTATGGGGTCACACAGAGTCGGACACGACTGAAGTGACTTAGCAGCAGCAGCAATAGCAAACATTGACTTTATCTTAACTTTCTGAAGATCCACTGTACCCCTAACACTCTAACATTCCTAATTACAATACTCAGCTGAGGTTATCAAAGGCAATGAATTATGTTTGCCACATCTCAGAGGAAAGTCCAGAAGCATATTTGATTCTGTGCTAAAATGGCTACAGTGCAGGATTGTAGACCTCATGGGTGACTATAGTTTAAACTCACTTTGATCTTGCTAAATCCCTCTAAATAGGAAACAATGAATTAAGCCTGCAGGATAAATTCCTTCCAACTCTTTCAGGGTCAAAGAGAACACATAAACACATTAACTGCTTTTGTTTCATGTTTCTTCTCCTTCCATAGCAGAACATAGAAATAAAGAACATTTATACAGAGTGGGCAGGAATAAAGTCTTCTGGTTAATCAAGTTAGCACACTTATTAAATATGAGATTATATTTCTTGAAGAATTAGAATGTAATAAAGTCAGTACTAAAATAACTCAGTGGAATTTAGCATAAATGTCTTTTGCTCCCACCTCCCCCACACAGGCATGAAACTCCATTTCCAATCTTCTCAGGCTCTGGGACCTGGCCAAACCCTTTCTTTCTGAGCCAGCTGCTTCCAGGAGCCAAGTAGGCTAGCATGCTTCTCTGCTAGCTCAGGCAGCTTTTAGAGAGTTCACATGGCACCATGGACCAGCTCTTAGACACCCAAGGCCAGTTCCACTCACTAGGCCTGCAAGCCTGTTACCCTCAGCCTCCCTGGACCTGAGACCTCATTCCCCACTGTCACCTTCAGGCATCTCAGTGCTCATTCTCCTCCATTGCCTTTCCTACTGGCACTCTAGCTTCCATACCTCACAAACAAGCTGCTCAGAATATTTGATAACCAAAATGGTGTGGGCTAGCTCCAAATAGGCAGAAAGAAAAATGACCATTGTACAGGTGGGCAAGTGTTCCTCCTTTAGTTTCTGGGTTCACTGGGGGACCTAAGGATGGCCAAGTGATGGGGAACAGTCTGGAGACTCAGAAGAGTGGCTGTATACCAAGTAGGTCTGTTGTGATGGCACGCACGCTGAGTGTTGGCCTGAGACTCCAAATGACTTTACCAGAATATTGCCTGCACTCATCACCTTAGCAGAATTCTGGTTTTTCTCTCCCACATAGCTCTTATAAGTCATGGCTGGCAGTTCACCCATGTGTCATAGAACACTGGGATTGGAAGGAAGGGTGAGCCTTTCTCCTTGATTCTCAAGGCTGCTTCCTTTATCATCACTCCCACTACCCTGACCCATACCCCAAAGTAAAAACTCCTTCAGGCTCATAGCAGCTAAAATATCAGATAAATACTCTGTCTGCCTCTTTCAATTGCAGCCATCTCCTAAGCTCCTGCCAGTCTCTACATTGCATCCAGAACTTTGACTCATTTTTTTTTTTTTTCTCATGTAAGAAATATTTGAGAATTTCCTGGTGGTTTAGTGATTGGGATATGATGCTTTCACGGCAGGGGCCCAGGTTCTATCTCCAGTTGGGGAACTAGGATCCTATAGGCTACATGTCATGGCCAAAAATAAATAAGTGAAAAGAAATAAATATCCATTATTAAGCCTTCATTGTTCCAGTGTGCAGTATGTACGAAGATGTGTAAGAATTCTTATCTTTAAAGATAGGCTCATAGTTTAAAGAACCAGACTAGATAGTAAATGCCTGCATAGACATATAGCATTTACAAATACGGAAATATGAGCACAAAGTAATAGTTGGTATATTAGTTTTCTGTAGCTGCTGTAACAAAGTACCACCAAGCAGCTTAAAATGGCAAAACTTTATTCTTCACAGTTCTAGAGGCTAGAGGTCTGAAGGCAAGGTGTCAGCAGGGCTGTGTGCCCTCTGAGACTCTGGGCAGAATCCATCCTTGGCTCTTCCTGGTTTCTGTTGGTGGCCGACAATCCTAGCTTTCCTTAGGCCACTTCATCATTCTAATCTCTGCCTCCACTGTCAGATGGTGTTCTCCCCATGTATTTCTGCCTTCGTGTGGCATTTTCTTCTTCTTATAAGGACAGCAGTTGTATTGGATTAGGGTATACTGAGCGACTTCGCTTTCAGTTTTCACTTTCATGCATTGGAGAAGGAAATGGCAACCCACTCCAGTGTTCTTGCCTGGAGAATCCCAGGGACAGGGGAGCCTGGTGGCTGCCGTCTATGGGGTCACACAGAGTCGGACACGACTGAAGTGACTTAGCATAGCATAGCATAGCATACCCTAATAACCTCATCTTAATTTGATTAAATAGGCAAAGACCCTGTTTTCAAATAAACTCACATGCTCAGGTCCTGAGGGTTAGAACTGTCAATGTATCTTCTGGGGGGATACAATTCAACTCATAACAGTTGGGTAGGAAAGAAAGCAAGGGAAGGGCCAGAGAAGGCTGGCTGGTCAGAACTGGTGAGCTGGTAAGTTGCAGTCATCCAGGAAGAGCAGGAGACAGGGAGTGTATCATGTCATCTGGAGCTATGTGTACAAAGGGACTAAGATCTGAAGGGTAGGCACCTTTGGGAAACTGCAAGTGATTCAGTCAAGCAGGTGAAAAGGATCTATACTGAGCAGTGACAAGAAGTAATCCTAAAAGGTAGCAGGAAGCAGGTCATGAGTCTGGTTATCTTCCCATACAAACATGCCTTCACACCTTGACTCTCCCTCTACACCTCCTGGTAACCATTTATCTTAGACACCTACTTCCCTATCACTTCCCACATCCAGCTGGTACCTAAGTCCATCTGATTCTGCCTGCTAAGAACATCCTAAGTCTGCCTTGTCCTTTTCATACCCACTGCCTTAGTTCAGACCCTCAACATCACACACATTAGTGCAACAGCCACCCCACAGAAGCTCCCACTTTTATGCTCACCTGTCTCTTTCCATCTTCCTTTGTGGCCAGGGCCATCACTCAGCTCAGAACAGTGTCCTTCCCAGGAGGAAGGTGTCTGAGAGGTGGTAGATAGATGTGTGAAGGTGGACCCTAATCCAATACAACCTCATCATGAGTGGAGTGGTCTTAGCCTGCTGTCTGAATTCCACCAACTTCTTCATCATACCCTGGTATCCCCTGCAGCCAACTGAAGGCAGAGCACTAGCTTCCCAGAGGACTCCAGCTTCTGATCTACTCTTTAGGGACTGTTTTCACTGTGGCTTAGTAAGCTAGTATTCTGGTTTTATTTTTCCAATGCAAGTTCTATTACTTCCTAGATTTGAATCCTTCAATCATTCCCCTTCACCTTCAAATTTACGTCGGAACTCCTTGTCATGGTTTACAAGGCTGTGGGTGATCTGACCTTGGTCACTTACCTAGCTTCATATTCCACTGCTCCTCCATAGACCCTGGGCCCCATATCTACTGAGTTCTTTGAGTTCTCTCAAGTGACAGTCTTTCTTCTTCCTGGGATGCCGCCTCTTCATCCTTCTATTTCTGGCTGCCTTCAGCTTGTGTTTCCAAAGGCACATCGGGATTCGCTCCTGAGAGAAACCTCCCCTGACCCCTCAGGCTGGGGTTGGGTGCCCCTGCTTGGTGCTCCCAGTGCCCAATTCTCACCTTGATTACAGCTCCTAATCCTATGAGGCTTCTTAATCCTACATTGTAATGGTTGATTTTCTTGTTTATCTTCCTTTCTAGACTGTGAGCAACTTAATGAGGCTCCACGTCAATTCTCCTAAAAGCACTGTACCCAAAGTACTGCACTCTTGGCACCTGTGGAGGTATCCTTTGCTTTTTTTGCCTAATGTTTGACATTTTTGTTTTGCTTATTCTTGATGGAATTGCTGGATTCCCACAGACGTAAGAGATGTACTCTAAGACAATCCACTTCAAATAGGTAATGTTGGCAGTTTCCCTTGATGGAGACTGAGCAGCAAAGTCCCAATAGGGTGGGGATGGAGCCCTTGCAGGCAGCTGGACACATAGCTGTGGATGAGATGTGGAGGTTATATGGACTCTCTGAAAACCATTGTCTGTGGGTGGATTCTAATTGTAAATACTTGAAATAACTTGCTCTCAGTCATCCATAATACTTGGTACAAGTTAATTTTTATAATTTGTAGTACTTATAATTGTAGAAGGCAATGGCAACCCACTCCACTACTCTTGCCTGTAGAATCCCACGGACAGAGGAGCCTGGTAGGCTGTGGTCCATGGGGTCGTGAAGAGTCTGACATGACTGAGTGACTTCGCTTTCACTTTTCACTTTCATGCATTGGAGAAGGAAATGGCAACCCACTCCAGGGTTCTTGCCTGGAGAATCCCAGGGATGGGGGAGTCTGGTGGGCTGCCGTCTATGGGGTTGCACAGATTCTGACACAACTGAAGTGACTTAGCAGCAGCAGTACTTGTAATTAACATTTCAGAATCCAGAATATTATTTAGCAGTTTGAAGATCTTGACTCATAGTAAATAAAAGAAAAATAACAGCCCCAAGGGAACTAACAATATCATCCTTCATAAACGGTGCAAATCTATTATAAGCTAAAGTCTGAGGTGTTTTTGGTCAAAATGGTTTAAAAACTCCTTCAAATGCCAAAAAGATAGGTATAAAGAATAGAACAAATAAAATTTTAAAATAAAGGGAATTGATTTTTTTCCCCACACTTTGAACTTTTTATTTTGTGTTGGGGTACAGCTGATGAACAGTGTTATGATACTTTCAGGAGAACAGTGAAGGGACTCAGCCGTACATGTACATGTATCCATTCTCCCGCAAATCCCCCTCCTAGCCAGGCTGCCACATAACGTTGAGCAGAGCTCTATGTGCTGTACAGTAGGTCCTTGTTGGTTATCCATTTAAAATATAGCAGTGTGTGCATGACAGCCCCAAACTCCCTAACTCTCCCTTCCCCGAAGCACCCATAAGTCTGTGAGTCTTTTTCTGTTTTGTAAGTTCACTTGTATCATTTAAAGGGAATTTGACTTTTGAGGCAGGCTTCACGCCTGTCCATGTGTTAACTCCACTCCTGTGTACTAGAAGTGGGGAAAAGAAAACTGAATGACTGTACCCCTGCGCTAAGGCCCTCATCATCTGCTGGGAAAGGCCAGCCAATGACTAGGAGTGAAGGAGATTATTTAGCATTGACACAGGGGATTTGTCTTCGGAGTCAGTAATTCTAAGAACAAGAAGAGCTGCTTTCCTGTCAAAGCTAATGTGTGAGCTGTTGGCGTTCTTAGGCATAATTTTAATAATGAGTCAAACCAGTCCCCTGAGCAGAGAACTGAACACATTGCGGGAGTTACCAGTCTTTGTCCCTCAGGCAGAAAACTATCACACTGTTTCTTCACCATATTGCATTTGGTGGCCTAAAATCATGTTTTCTGGAATGTTCTTTAGATTCTGTTTTCCCAAGGTTTCTTTACTCCCTGAATAGGTAACTTTTATTATGCTGAAATAACAATTTTTTCTTAATTTTAAATTGCTTTGTAATTATTTTTTTTCAGTTTGTGTTTAACATTTAGGGAACCATCATTCTGTATTGAAAATTTTTCTCTCAGGTAGCCACCTGCTGGCTGTTCTTG
Source organism: Tragelaphus eurycerus (assembly GCA_935064755.1). Classification (NCBI taxonomy): domain Eukaryota; kingdom Metazoa; phylum Chordata; class Mammalia; order Artiodactyla; family Bovidae; genus Tragelaphus; species Tragelaphus eurycerus. Next base: position 24,645,353 of record CAKXYN010000018.1, on the reverse strand, counting down.
GTGACTTTAAAGGGAGTTGTCTTTTTTAAGATGGTAGTGGAAGTGGTTGGTACAATACTAGACATTATTAATAAACAATATCAATGAATAGTAAGGTTTGTTTGAGAGCAAAGAAAGAGTCTCTAAGTTAGGCTATTCTTGTGTAAAACACTAGTGTTCATAGTCTCCCTTTACTGTGGGTAACTCTTTTGCTGTAGGTTGGCAGTGAACTTATGAGAAGATCTGGTACCTCAGGGCTTTTGTTTGAAAGGAAAAAATCCCTTCTCCTTTCAATGGCAATCATACTTTCCTATTATAATTCAAAACAAGTTTCAGAAGGAATGACATTTTCAGAGTAAAAAGTAAGGAGTGAATGAATGAGCAAGGTATACTTTCTATAACGTTGTTGCAGTTGTTTAGTCACTAAATTGTGTCAGACTCTGGTGACCCCAGGTAGCCGGCCAAGCTCCTTTGTGGGATTTACCAGGCAAGAACACTGGAGTGGAAACATTGCTATTTCCTTCTCTAGGGGCTCTTCCTGACCCAGGGATTGAACCCACGTTTCCTGCATTGCAGGTGGGTTCTTTACCATTGAGCCATCAGGGAAACCCTTCTATAACGTGCAAATGGAGGACTGAACACAGAGAAAGTATTCACATTTAGTAAGTAATTATGGTTTCCCAATCAACACATTAAGTACATGAAATAGGCATGTGTCCCTCAAATCAGGAGGAGGCCTCAGACGCTCATGGGAAGAGGGGGTGTTAAAAGCTTCTGTTCTTCATGCTTCCTGTCCTGTCTTTGTCCAGATGGCTCTAGATACTGGGAAGGCCTCATGAAGTCAGTAGGTTCCCTGCTTTCTGGTAGAGTTGCCGCTTGGCCATATGAAACCATATTCCTAATGCTAAAAATAACCAGAGTCTGAGTCCAAAACTTCCTTGTTGTTGACATCTCATGTGTCTGGTAGCCCTGGGAAGCAGGACATCCTACTCTCGTCTCTAATAATATAGAGGATCACCAGTCTTAGCCAAAAGTCCCCTCCATAGTAGTTATTCCTTGACTATAGCCCCATACAGAGAAGTTATTGTCTTCTTAGGTGTAACACTGACTTTGTCCCAAATATTTTTCTCACAGCAGGTATTTTGTTGTTGTTTGTGGCAAAAGGAACAGAAAAAGTTAAAAAAAATTATCCTGTAAATTTCTTCTGTGGTAGAAATGAATGCTCAAATTCAAGTCATCACTGTAACTAGCCATGTAGTTTTGTTCAAGTCCTTTCACTTTGCTGGGCATCAGTTTCTCTATTTGGAGAATGAATATGCATATGAGGGGGATGATATTCCAGTGGTAAATTGTAGAAATGTAGCAAAAACAGCAAATTGGAGGCAATCTTAGCTGAATATGTCAAAGCACATTAGTATAGGATATTTATATTTATTTGGATTCTACTTTCATTTACCATGACTGATTCTTTTTCGGCCCTAGGGCATTTATTCATTTGCTCATTCCCTCATTCATTCAATAAAAATTTACTTTGAGTGTCTATTCTGTGTCAGACATCATCCTAAACTCTGAAGATGCAAGAACGTACCAAAAAGCAAGGTTCCTGTCTTCAGAAAGCCTACATTCTTTTTTCTTGGCTGCACTATGTGAGTATGTATGCTAAGTCACTCCAGTCATGTCTCTTTGTGACCCTATGGACTGTAACAGCCCGCCAGGCTCCTCTGTTCATGGGATTCTTCAGGTGAGAATACTGGAGTGGGTTGCTATGCCTTCCTTCAGGAGATCTTCCCGACCCAGGGACTGAACCACGCTGGATGTGAGATCGTATATCCCTAGACAGGGATTGAACCCACACCCCCTCTATTGGAAGTGTGGAGTCTTAATCTCTGGATTGCCAGAAGTCCAGAAAAACCACATTTTAGTGGGACAGATAATAAATACTTAGGCAAATAAGTAAACAAGATAATTGCAGATTGTGAAAAGTGGTAAGAAAGAAATTTTTAAAAACATATGGGATAGATGGTAACTAAAGCAATCACCTTTAGGTATATGGCTGTTGTGATGCCATCTGAGCTGAGAAATGAATGTCAAAAGACATGCCAACAACCTCAGCTTCTAAGCCTGGCAAAGTGGAGAGGTTATTCACATTAATAACTCACAGGTGCAAAAATGACCCATGTAGTCTGTTTCCCATGCACAGAACACTTTGTTGACACAGTGCTTTTAGGCAGAATGCAGAGATGTCATATTTCCATAGCATCCTCCAGTAGGGTTGGTCTTGGTCATCACCAACCAATCCCTCATTTGGGGAGGGTGGACGCAGGCAGTCCTCTGACTCTGCAGGCCCTGAGCTCACCAGTCCTGCTCTGACCAGGCTGCAGACAAAGGATGAACATGCGCTTAGTCACAGCCAAACTGTGCTGACAAAGGAGTGATCACCTGCTTTTCCATGTACTGCCCATCCTGGTCAGGGAGCTTCTGAGCCCGTTCGTCACCTCCTGGGGGCAGAGCAGACTCACAGAGCACTGGTAACTCTTTTGACCTGGGAAGGGCTGGAGACAGAAGGCTTGGACTAAAGGTAGTTATAGCTGGTGAGTGCCTATGTATTATGACTGGAATTTTTCTCCCCTGACCTGTCCTCAATGCCTGAAATTCTGCTGCTAGAAGTTAGCATCCAATCCACTCAGTTTTTGAAAGGTTTTTTGCAGGGAGATTTGTTTATTTTTTACTCTTCGAGTCACTGAAGACTAAATTTTCTTCAGGGAAGACTTGAAAGTCTTTTGGAGAAGTAAAATGTTTCACTCTCTAAACATTTTAATTTGACACCTTAAAAGAGACACACAAAAATTCTAAAAACAAGAGGAGTCAGTTTATAGGTGTCATGCTCTGAATCTTACCTGAGCCAGAATTGACCTGTGAAATGACAAATGCATACACCCTACTCTTAGAACATGAATCCTAGTTTTCTAAGCTTCCCACTGAGTTACTCCCACTACGACTGCTCTTCAATCTCCTGGAGACCTCTCCTTCCTCGAGAGGTTCATGGTCATGGTCAGTGTCTGATGTAAGATACAACGCACAGATAACAGTATCTCATGGTAGACAGCTATGGGCCTATATGTGCTATCTCTCCCCATTCAGCTCAAGAAATAAAACATTGCTGTGACAGCTGAAAATGTACTCCTCCCAAAGATATCAGGTCCTAATCCCTGAAACTTGCAAATGTTAAATTTGGAAAAATGGATCTTTGCATATGTGCTCAAATTAAGGGTCTTGAGATGGAGTTGGGGGGGGCGCGGATTATCATGGATTATCCAGATGGGCTGTAAATGCCATGGCAAGAGTCTCATAAGAGGGAGGCATACGGATATTCACATACATACATTTGTCTGCACAAGGAGGTCTTGTGAAGATGGATCATAAAGAGATTTGAAAATTGGAGTGATGTGGCCACAAACCAAGGAAATGCTGGTGGCCACCAGATGAGGGAAGAAGTGAGGAACAGATTTGCCTCTAGAGCCTGCAAAGGGAGCATGGCACTGCCCACACCTTCACATTTTGAACTTCTGGCTTTCAGAACTTTCAGAGAATAAAGTTCTGTTGTTTTCAACCATCAAGTTTGCAGTAATTTGTTACAGCAGCAACAGGAAAATAATACAATTTCAATGCAATGGTAGCTACCTGTGTTGCAATCCAATTGCAGCCCTCCTCTCTCCACCCTCTCGAAGTAACCTTGAATTTGGTGTTTAATACTCTCTGAATTTCCTTATGCTTTTATTGCATATGTTTGTAATCTGAAATAATAAGCCACTTTATATACGGTATCATATCATATCCTTCTGCCTATTGCCATTTGCTTTTATCCTCTGCCTCCCTCTGCATATTTTATATTATACATATGTAAACACATATTTTATAAATTATGTATGTTGACACATGTAGCTATAGTTCACTTTAACTGTTGCATAGTATTCCTTTTATGTGTGCATGTGTGCATGTGTGTGTGTGTGTGTATGTGTACCACAATTTTAAGATCAATTCTGCTGATAGACATTTAGGTTGTCCCTGGTTTCTCAGTCCTTCAAGCAGTGACACAATGAACGTTTGTGCTCATATACAGGAATATTTCTAGGGTATTTACCAGAGAATAGAATCACTAGGTCGAAGTCTGTGTCATTCTCAACTATGCTAGATATTATCAAACTGCTCTGCAAAAGTATTGATGGATACCTGGCAGTTAAATAAGGATTTTGACAGCAGCAGATTTTAGTAAGGGAAAGGATATGCATGAAAAGGATTGGGATGGGAGACAAAGGGAGAGGTAAATAGTTCTAACAAAGAAAGAGTTCTCTACTGAGACATGAAGCAATTTTAAATTGCTTGGGAAAATTTTTGGAAAATGTTCCCTCTTTAGCCCACACTCTCCCCATTCTGGGATGTCTTCCTAAGGAAAGTATGTATTCTCTCAGGAAACTGGCCTGCATTAGTTGAGAGCCAGTAGACTGGGTGTCTGAGAAGTAACAAAGGGAGGAGAGATAGGAACGCTTGAATTGAGGGACCACCAGGAGGATGGAGCTAGGCCAGGAGGGTGTTGATCAAGGAACCTGTTATACAGTGCAGGGAGCTCATGTGCATGCTCTGTGATGACCAAATGGGTGGGCTGGGGGCGGGGGAGGACCAAGAGGGAGAGCATGTATGTGCACATATAGATGATTCACTTTGCTGTGAAACTAACACAACATTGTAAAGCAACAATACCCTCCCTCTGGAAAAAAAAAAATCAAGGGGCTCTGAAATAAACAGAAGTGAGCACCTACCCCTCTGCAGGCATCCAGAGGCATCACTAGGGCTTCAGCACGCTTGAGTGGAGGGATTGGGACAAAGATTCGAATACTTGACTGTGCTTATCCAACTTTGTCTCCTGACAGTGCCTGTCCCAAGCCCTCTTCGAAATTTTGTTATGGAAGAGTCACTTTATAATTCAATAAACTATTGCCCCCCTGGGTCTCTGAAGAGGCTGAAGAGTTAAGGTTGGCATTTTTACATTGGAATTAGTAGCCTAGGAAAATTCAGGAGAATAAAATATAATACTCCCAATGCTTTTACAGAACATAACGTGTTATGGCAGAGAAGGCAATGGCACCCCACTCCAGTACTCTTGCCTGGAAAATCCCATGGACGGAGGAGCCTGGTGGGCTGCAGTCCATGGGGTCGTGAAGAGTTGGACACGACTGAGCGACTTCACTTTCACTTTTCACTTTCCTGCATTGGAGAAGGAAATGGCAACCCACTCCAGTGTTCTTGCCTGGAGAATCCCAGGGACAGGGGAGCCTGGTGGGCTGCCATCTATGGGGTCACACAGAGTTGGACATGACTGAAGGGAATCAGCAGCAGCAGCAACATATTATGGAAGTAAAATATTCATCCAAATACTGTAGAGTAGGAAAAAAGATACATGTACTGATTGAAAAACAGAGTAAAGTGTGCATTTGTATGTGTGTGTGTACATTGATAAGGATGAGGAGACAAAACGATTCAAAGAATTGGTCTTTTAAATTTATGATGTCTTTTCTCTATAGAGCTACTGGTATTCTTCCCTTCACAGAAAAATTCACTTTATTAACAGAACTGGACATGGAACAACAGACTGGTTCCAAACAGGAAAAGGAGTACATCAAGGCTGTATATTGTCACCCTGCTTATTTAACTTCTATGCAGAGTACATCATGAGAAACTCTGGGCTGGAGGAAGCACAAGCTGGAATCAAGATTGCTGGGAGAAATATCAATAACTTCTGATATGGAGATGACACCACCCTTAGGGCAGAAAGTGAAGAAGAACTAAAGAGCCTTTTGATGAAAGTGAAAAAGGAGAGTGAAAAAGTTGGCTTAAAGCTCAACATTCAGAAAAGTAAGATCATGGCATCCGGTCCCATCACTTCATGGCAAGTAGATGGGGAAACAGTGGCTGACTTTATTTTTTGGGGCTCCAAAATCACTGCAGATGGTGATTGCAACCATGAAATTAAAAGACACTTACTCCTTGGAAGAAAAGTTATGACAACCTAGACAGCAAATTAAAAATCAGAGACATTACTTGCCAACAAAGGTCCGTCTAGTCAAGGCTTTGGTTTTTCCAGTGGTCATGTATGGATGTGACAGTTGGACTATAAAGAAAGCTGAGCACCGAAGAATTGATGCTTTTGAACTGTGGTGTTGGAGAAGACTCTTGAGAGTCCCATGGACTGCAAGGAGAGCCAACCAGTCCATCCTAAAGGAAATCAGTCCTGGGTGTTCATTGGAAGGACTGATGTTGAAGCTGAAACTCCAATACTTTGGCCACCTCATGCGAAGAGCTGACTCATTTGAAAAGGCCTTGATGCTGGGAGGGACTGGGAGCAGGAGGAGAAGGGGATGACAGAGGATAAGATGGCTGGATGGCATCACCGACTCGATGCATGTGAGTTTGGGTGAACTCCAGGAGTTGGTGATAGACAGGGAGGCCTGGCGTGCTGTGGTTCATGGGGTCTCTAAGAGTCGGACATGACTGAGCAACTGAACTGAACTGAACAAAACTATAACGTACAGAACTATAAATATTTGACCTGGAAGAGTCCTTAGAGGTGCATCATGTAGTTCAGTTCTTTTAATGACACGCAGGTGAAGAGACAGGCCTGGAGGGGAAAGGGATGCTGGCTAAGTCCTCTGAAGCCAGGACTAGAGCCCTGGATCTCATCTGAGGTCCCAACATGCTTTCCATTACACTCCCGCTCAGCTCTCCCAACAACGTAGTTCAGATTGTCTTATTCTGCTGGAAAACCTACATTTGATGAACCTATTTTCATCTTATATTTGATTTTAGCATAAAAGTTAACCATATTTAACAAATATTCAAAATGTTAATAGTTTCTCCTAATTATTAAGATGAAAGTCATTGTGCTGGGGGGAACTTTTCAATAAAATAATGCAACAATTAGACAACTGTGAAAACAAACGTTTTCTAAATTTCTATTTTTTGACATTTGGAACTCAACTTGCCAGAGGGTCGGGCTGAACTAGAAGAAAGTTTTGGGGTCTAAAGTTTTAAGGCCTATACAACAAATACCAGCAGCAAAAACAAAAAAGGAAAGCAAATCACTCTGTAATTCCACTATTCTAAGACATTAATTGCCTTCATTTCTTTGTTCACCTTCAGTCCTTGATTGCATGCCATCATTTTACGTAACTACAACTTAAGTACAATACTGCTGTCTTTTTTCACTTAAAAAGTGAACACTTTTGTCTTAGGGCTATTTTAGGTTGCAAAGAACATTACTCAGTCAAGTTAAATTAGCTCAAAAGAAAAAAAAAAGTTGTGTGTGTGTGTGTGTGTAGGTAGGTGTATGTGTGAGCCTAATCTTAAAGAAATCCAAGGACAGGAACCTAAGACAGCAAAGCCCCACAGGAATCAGAGCTGGGACACAGCCTTCAGGTACTGAAGCTGCTGTCAGAGGCCTTAAGTGGGGTATGAGCTTATCTGTGCATTTCTCTTCTGCACTCTCATAACTTCAGTTGTGGATGGACAAAAATGGCCACCCCAAACCACACGACCTCTCCGTTATTACTTACAGAGTTTTCAATGATCCTTTCTCTAGATCTCTTAAAGCCAAATTCTGATTCAGATCAGATCAGTCGCTCAGTCGTGTCCGACTCTTTGCGACCCCATGAACTGCAGCACGCCAGGCCTCCCTGTCCATCACCAGCTCCCGGAGGTCACCCAGACTCACACCCATCAAGCCAGTGATGCCATCCAGCCATCTCATCCTCTGTCGTCCCCTTCTCCTCCTGCCCTCAATCCCTCCCAGCATCAGAGTCTTCTCCAATGAGTCAGCTCTTCGCATGAGGTGGCCAAAATACTGGAGTTTCAGCTTTAGCATCATTCCTTCTAAAGAAATTCCAGGATTGATCTCCTTCAGAATGGACCGGTTGGATCTCCTTGCAGTCCAAGGGACTCTCAAGAGTCTTCTCCAACACCACAGTTCAAAAGCATCAATTCTTCGGCGCTCAGCCTTCTTCACAGTCCAGCTCTCACATCCATACATGACCACAGGAAAGACCATAGCCTTGACTAGGCGAACTTTTGTTGGCAAAGTAATGTCTCTGCTTTTGAATATGCTATCTAGGTTGGTCATAACTTTCCTTCCAAGGAGTAAGCGTCTTTTAATTTCATGGCTGATTAGATTGGCCTAATTTAATTCTGATTAGATTGGCCTAATTTATCTTTTCCATCCAGATAGGCCATCAGAAGTTTCTGTTTAGCTTGTGGATTGGCAGTCATTAGCTCAGGTGGACACACCTTGGTCCTATTGAATGTGGCTGGGTCAGCACAGTACATGTTCCAGACTCTCTGCAGGCAGCAAGGCCACATGCAGAGACCCCTAATCTTCCTTCCCAATCCCCCTTCATCCTCCCTACCTCCATCAGTAATGGGTGTGGCGGGCAGGCACCAGCTCTCACGTGACCTTTATCTTCATAACTACAAATTTGTGGAGTATACCACATTACATCAAGTGGCTGTTCCATAATTTATGATCTCACTCCTCTGCATGCATGCTAAGTAGCTTCAGTCGTGTCTGACTCTTTGCGACCCTATGGGCTGAGCCCACCAGGCTTCTCTGTCCATGAGATTCTCCAGGCAAGAGTACTGGAGTGGGTTGCCTTGCCCTCCTCCAGGGGATCTTCCCTTCACTCCTCTGCTGTTAGTTTTCATTTTACTTTAGCTCCTTTTAGTTTGGGGGTTGCTACGAGTAAAAGTATGATGAACACCCCTGTACATATATCTTTCCTTTCATATGGAAAATATAAATTAATCTTTATTTTACATAAATTACATTCTTCTGAGTACTTTCAGGATGTAAGATATAACCTTGCTTTTCTTTTCTTTTTTTTTGGTTTAAAAAGTGCCTGTACTTGCTAGAGAGTTATACTTAAGTAGTTAACAGGAAAAACAACAGGATGTGCTATTTAGTGTTTTTCAAAACACTATTTGAAAAAACACCAGAGGTGGATGGGTGATAGCTGAAGCAAGATTGGTGAAATGTTGATGACTATTGGCGTTGATGATGGGTACGTGGGGGTCATTTATTTATGGCACACGGCTGGTTGCTACTGTCTCTATTTTGCTGTTTAATTCCCACTTCTCTTGCTTTCTCTTCTGAAATTTTTGTTGTTTTACCCCATAATGCCCCCATGCTACCCTCTGAATTCCTCCCATTTTCTCAGATCCAATGACCCCTGATATTTGCTTCTTAGTTTCCTTATCCTTTCCCAAACACCTCAAGTCCACCCATCTATTGACTTACTCAGTAATTGATTCACACAAGAATTGTGAGCCTATGTTTGGGCAAGACACTGTAAAAGGTGCAAAATGTAGTCACATTTGTTGTTTTAGATGCTATTAGACAGCCTTTAAGAGCTATTAACACAATCATAACTTACCTTGTACTATGAGGTAAGAGCTAGACAATCAGCCTAACACTCTGGGGAGAACTACAGAAGACAGGCCAAGCGCCCTCCACTGGGGTGGGCAGTGATATAGGCACAGGAAGCAGCAGAAGGCCGAGATGTGGGAAGAGGCTCTTCTTTTAATACCTACAGCTTCCTTCCCACCTCTTTGTCTAGTGAGTTTCAGCCTTTAGGAATTTTGAATTGCAAGCTACATTTTGAGGTCATATTTATTTAGTAAAATGAAAATGATACATATTAAGTTTCTTGGAATTTTTATAACCTTTAGTATAAAGCAGTGAAGAGTCTCAAACGCTCCAGGAAATGAATATTTTATATTTGTGCTGAAAACACAAAAATCTATTCAAATGGCTTCATTTTCTATTCACTTCCCAAACATTAATGGATTACAAATTTTGTGCGAGATAAGAATAATCGCAGGATGATCATTTTGAGGCTGTTTTGATTTTAAGAGTTAAAATGTAAAAAAAAAAAAAAAAAAGAATCAGCAGCAAACTCCAGGTGCTTCCTGACTCCTTGAAGCTGGAATGCCCCAATGTGTGACTGTACCACCTCATAAGTGCCTGTGTCTGGCAGGGGTTGAGATCTCAGAGCTTCCCCAGCTCTTGCCACACGCCTCTGCCTTTGCATCCCTCAGCTTGGATTAAAATCCATATCTCTACTTGTCAGTCTCCCTCACTAGTCTGTGAGCTTCTGTGGGAGGAAATGGATTCTATTTCTCAATGCCTTGAATGCTCTTGAGTCCCAGTAAATATCAGCTGAATAAAAGACAAAAAAAATATTTTCTTAAAAATTCCCATAGCGACTCCCTCACAGATTCTCTTCATTGCACAGACTCAAGATGGTCCCATTCTTCACATGGTTCTGAAGACCTCCTGAGAGCAAATGTTTCCAGAAAACTGCCTGTCAGAGACTCAGAACTTTCATAGGATTCCCCCCACTAAGGACTGCCTATTGCAGGATGGGGGCACCTGGATTTGGGTCACTTGGAATGTGCCTTTGCCATCAGCTTTCTCTTTCTAGAAACAGGATTGTTACCTTTAAACTGTTCAGGGCTTCATTTTTTTTTTTTTTTTTCAACATCATGCTTAAGGATTTCCAAACATAAGCTTCTCATTAAAACCCCACAATAATTAGTCCAGTTTAGAATCTACTGTGAGCACAGCAGGTCAGCAGCAAGTTTATTATCAGACTCGCAAGGTAACAGAATGGTGCATGGCTAAATGTCTGGGCCAGCTTGCCTTGGGTTCTTCTCCATTAGCTTCTGCTGCCACGTTTCCCTTCTGGTAGGTGTAATAGATTGCTCTGGTGGTTTGGTTTGTCTTTATGAGGGTTGGTATAGGGGAAAAGCAAAGCAAGAGAAGGAACGTGGAGTGAATGCAGCTCCCTCTAGAGCCTGGTTACATGGACTCGGGACAGTTCCCCTGATCTGTGATCGTCATTTTCTCAATTTCAATGTTATTAGAGGTCAGGATATCTTTGAGATAGGTCACTGTTTCTGGAGGGAGATAAGGGTTTCTTCCCAAGATCCAAACATGATCCATGTGAAAAAGCCAGATGATTGTGGTACAGGAGTACACGAGGGCGTAGTTCTCATAGTCGGTGGCCAGGACCCAGTACGGAGCTGACGGCATGACTGAGAACCAGAGGAAGGCAGTATTAGGAGGGACCAGGGCAAGAGAAACCTTCATCTCTAGGGTCCTGGAAGCCAAGCTCTGGGATTCTAGTTCTTCTACATCAGTGGGTCTTAATTCTGGCTTCATGTGGGAATCATATGGGACCTCTGAAAAACACCAGGCCCATCTCTCCCCACCCCAACTTCCAAAGGCTGAACTGGAGCTTGTTGGTACTTTCAAAAGCTTCCCAGTAATCCCAATGTGCAGCCAGAGTTCAGAGCCACCATTCTGGATCCCCATTCCCTGACTGCAGGTGGGTACCTGGAATATCTGGAGGCTTGGCTGGATCACCTGGACTGACAGGTGCACTGAGCACAGGTGCCTATGGAGCCATTACTCAGTAAGTGGAGTTATGAATGTATGGTCAAGGGCCCCAGGCTTTCCAGGTTTGTATCACCAGCTTCCTCTATAATCCACCTACAGGAGGAGGTAGGGGCTAATGTTGGTTTGCTTGTTTTTCTTCTTGTGTGAACTTTGAAAACCCCACTATTCTTAAGAATATGGTAAATCAGGTGATGGCTGTTGTTTAGTCACTCGGTCACGTCTGACTCTTTGTGACCCTATGGACTGTAGCCCACCAGCCTCCTCTGTCCATGTGATTTCCCAGGCAAGAATACTGGAGTGAGTTGCCACTTGCTGCTCCAGAGGATCTTCCAAAGCCAAGGGTCGAACCCGAATCTCCTTCATCTCCTGCGTTAGCAGGCGAGTTTTTCACCACTGAGCCACTGCTGCTGCTGCTGCTGAGTCACTTCAGTCATGTCCGACTCTGTGCGACCCCATAGACGGCAGCCCACCAGGCTCCCCTGTCCCTGGGATTCTCCAGGCAAGAACACTGGAGTGGGTTGCCATTTCCTTCTCCAATGCATGAAAGTGAAAAGTGAAAGTGAAGTCAGTCAGTCGTGTCCGACTCTTAGCAACCTCATGGACTGCAGCCTACCAGGCTCCTCTGTCCATGGGATTCTCCAGGCAAGAAGCCCAAATAAGGTGGTAACAGGTTACAAATTCTTCCTCATAAAGGGCCTATAGAGATTCACTGATTGACATCTGAGTAGTGTTGAAAGTTCAGTATTAAAAGGGTCTTTAAGAAGACAGATGGAGGGTTTACTTTCTCCATTTGAATCCAGAAATTTCCTTTGTGAACTTGACCTCCACAGCCAAGCCAAGTGTGTGGCTCAATGGCACTGGCTCCATTTTGTCAGCTCCTTCTTAGGCCTGCACTCCTGGCCCTCCCCTTTATCGCCGTACTAAGCTTTAGCTTACTCACAAGAAAAGCACCCAAGCCAAAAAAGTTCCCTACAGTCTTGATCTGATATGAAAACTGAAAGAATGTCTTTTGCTGACACAGGTGGTTAATGGTCATGAGACCCCTGGAGTGAGGGTGGGAGGAGGCAAATCCCTCAGTTTCTGTCCGTGTGGACATGCTTCCTTTAGTAGTCAGATTCTGTTTTTAGCTGTGGCCCCATTAAGTATCCCTGTCCCCCTTTTGGCAGAACGCAGTGCAGCTGGAAATGCCTCTGATGGTCGTCTACATGATTCTGCCTGGATGTAAGTTACCCATAATAAACATAATCGTTCTTTATGGAGTTGCCTGCTTTCTTTTCCAGTCTCAAAGCTCCTTTTAAATTCAGAGGATATTATTCAATAACTCCACCTCCCAACACCAAGGAAAACCCATTGTCCAACTGGAAGGGGAACAAAATGAAACCCCAAAAATTTGGCTAGAAAGTGGCAAACAGAGCCAGGACTCCAACTTACCGTCACTCTTACCAGCTCTTGCTTTTAAACTTTCTCACATGTTAGTCGTTTTTCTAATAACTACTAATTTTTCAGTTATTAGTTCCCTCTGGGAAAGAAGACTGGCTTGAGTCTCCTACTACTCATGCCCAACGGGCTTCAATCTGTGCTTCCTCCATTGACATACTTCCTGTAGTTTTATAATAAATCACCTGGCTGCTTGTCAGTATCCACACTGACATGCAAGCTTCACAGGGACATTGGCCAGCTCCGTCTTGCTCATCTTTGCATCTCCAGGGCCTAGCCCAGCATATGGCAGGTAGGAGGTGGCCCACAGGTAATTATGCATTGAATCAGTATAGGTGACACTCAGATGTGACAGGACTGCTCCGCCCCGGGGCTCTAGCCTTCAGTTTGTCGAGCTCCTGTCCCTGACGCCTCCGGAGAGAAGCGTATACTTACACCAGAAAAACTTAACTGCCAGCTTGGCAGGCTCTGTGATGTTCTCCTGGGTGGCTTCACCTTCAATTTGATTCACAGTTCCATCAGCTCTGCAACGAGTAAAAAACAGAAACAAAAAAACCTGAACTAGTTAAAAGCCACAAATGAATGAAAGGTAAGATTTGTGACACCAACAATCATGGTGGCCAACAGTGCAATTTCTGGGTAGGAGATTCTTGAAGGTAGGCTGGGTCCTGGGTCCATTCCCTCCCCTTTGCTTTATTACTGTGAGAGAGCAGAGGAAGACAGTTTTGGGGTGATAAGGATCAACAACTGCAATGGCCAAGGACTGGATGATATGTGAGACCCTGGCACTTCAACCCTGTTTTTCAGAGTAATTGTAGTGGCCCGCAAGGCTCTTTCGTGCTCCTAGACTCCAAAGCATGATGGAGGAAAAAGGGAAAATTTACAAATGAATCAACCTGACACAAAAAGAATATTCACTTCTTTAAAAATGACAAAGGTCCAAAGGAAAACATAAAGGCTGACTGCTGCTACTGCTGCTGCTAAGTCGCTTCAGTCGTGTCCGACTCTGTGCGACCCCATAGACGGCAGCCCACTAGGCTCCCCTGTCCCTGGGATTCTCCAGGCAAGACCACTGGAGTGGGGGCTGACTAGATCACTAAAAATCATACAAAACATGAAGTCTGGAGATCTGCGAAGTTTTCGCCCTCTTTGGGCCTCAGTGACATCAGGAGCTCTGAAACGAGTCCGATTTTTCTTTATTCAAGACTCTTCTAGTATTGTTTTGGTTTATGCGGGGTCAGAGAATCAGCCACTGTGTTGCGGCTCACAGGAAGCTTAATGGGTAAAAGGATGCCATGGGAATCTGAGCCTGTGTGACTTCCAGTCTGACTGGTACTTGTTTTCTTGGAGTTGAACACAGTTTTTAGACAACTTAGGAAACAGGAATGGCAGCCGTTCATGTCCAACTTCTTTCATTTGTCTTCTGGTTTCTTCTCCATTTCACTTCTCCCTGGTTTTAATTTACTTTAAAACTTTTTAATTTATTTTTTAATTTTAATTTTTTGGCTATTTCTGCTTATTGACTATGCCAAAGCCTTTGTGTGGATCACAATAAACTGTGGAAGATTCTGAAAGAGATGGGAATACCAGACCACCTGACCTGCCTCTTGAGAAACCTGTATGTAGGTCAGGAAGCAGCAGTTAGAACTGGACATGGAACAATAGGCTGGTTCCAAAGAGGAAAAGGAGTACGTCAAGGCTGTATATTGTCACCCTGCTTATTTAACTTATATGCAGAATACATCATGAGAAATGCCAGGCTGGAGGAAGCACAAACTGGAATCAAGATTGTCGGGAGAAAAATCAATAACCTCAGATATGCAGATGACACCACCCTTATGGCAGAAAGTGAAGAGGAACTCAAAAGCCTCTTGAGGAAAGTGAAAGAGGAGAGTGAAAAGTTTGCTTAAAACTCAACATTCAGAAAACTAAGATCATGGCATCTGGTCCCATCACTTCTTGGGAAATAGATGGGGAAACAGTAGAAACAGTGCCAGACTTTATTTTTTTGTGTGCTCCAAAATCACTGCAGATGGTGATTGCAGCCATGAAATTAAAAGATGCTTACTCCTTGGAAGGAAAGTTATGACCAACCTAGACAGCATATTCAAAAGCAGAGACATTACTTTGCCAACAAAGGTCCGTCTAGTCAAGGCTATGATTTTTTCCAGTGGTCATGTATGGATGTGAGAGTTGTACTGTGAAGAAAGCTGAATGCAGAAGAATTGATGCTTTTGACTTGTGGTGTTGGAGAAGACTCTTGAGAGTCCCTTGGACTGCAAGGAGATCCAACCAGTCCATTCTGAAGAAGATCAGCCCTGGAATTTCTTTGAAAGGAATGATACTAAAGCTGAAACTCCAGTACTTTGGCCACCTCATGCAAAGAGTTGACTCATTGGAAAAGACTCTGATGCTGGGAGGGATTGGGGGCAGGAGGAGAAGGGGACAACAGAGGATGAGATGGCTGTATGGCATCACCGACTCGATGGACGTGAGTCTGAGTGACCTCCGGAAGTTGGTGATGGACAGGGAGGTGTGCTGCTATTCATGGGGTCTCAAAGAGTCGGACATGACTGAGCAACTGAACTGAACTGAACTGTGGCATCTTAGTTCCCTGACCAGGGATCAAACCCTCACCTCCTGCATTGGAAGTGTGGAGTCTTAACTACTGGGCCACCAGGGTAGTCCTTTCTCCAGGGTTTTGAATCTCTTGAATCTCAGCTTTGTCACTTACAAGCTCTGGGACTCTTGGACAAATTACTTTACCTCTCTGTATCTCAGTTTCTTCATCCATAAGAATAGATTTAATAATAGTACCTACCTCAGGTTGCTGTGGGGATTAAATTAATAGCAATGCTCATTTACATATACATAAATACATGCACTTGTACTCACACACATATATACGCATACAGAAGAGTACCTTGCACATAGGAAATGCTTAATTAATATTAGTTATCATTGTTTATTGTTACTTTCATGTTTGTTGATGGTGGGTGGGTAGCAGTTCTTACTGGGTTTCTTTTTAAGTTTATATTTGCTTTTAAAATATGAATTTTGGGATCAATGAAGAAGCCCTCAGTGATAGAAAAGTATATCTCTGTAGGCTCTCTTGTTCACAAAACCTAGAATGTGACTATGTATGCATTTCATTCTTGCTTAATAAGAAAAGGAGTTTTCTAAGAGTTAAAACTGTCTGAAGATGGAATAAACTGTCATGGACATTGATGAGCTCCCAGTTTCTGGAAAGATTCAAGCTAAGCTAGATGCTCTCAATCAGCAGGTGATATAGAAAGGGCTTCTCTTTTGGTACTGGAGATCAGACAAGAGAGTCCCTGCTGTCTTTTGCTTCCAGAAGGTCTATTTTGGAGTGAGAGCAGAAAATCTTGCAGTTTGTGTTACCATTAAGTCCCCAGGGTCTCTCACAGGGTCTGGGACACAATAAGATGCTCAGCAAGTAGCCATGGAAATGAATGAGTGACTTGTAGTCTCTACCATCCTGCCTGCCAAAAGCTGTCCTTTCAGGATCTGTTGTGAGCAGGCAACCAAGACCCAGCGATGTCCCCATCCTCTCACACCAGAAGGCAAGGTCACCAGTCATCCCAGGACAAGTCTGCAGGGCTGCCTCCAGGATGTACAATGCTTTTGAAACCACAACCACTCACCTCAGCTCCTTGTTTATCACTTTGACGTTTCCATTTTCCTTTAGTGAGTAGTTGGCTTGGATGCAACTTCCCTTCTCAAAGCTCACTGGGATCTTCTCAATTTCATACCATTTTCCAAGATACTGCAGAGACAACGACAGGCAGAGAAAACCCTGCGGCTCTCTGGGGACCTGAAAACTCTTCCCCATTGTTGTCTTTCAGAGCAGAGCCCTTTCCTGGGGAAGCCAGGCAAAATGGGCTGCATTGTTCCCAGAAGCCACTGAGCAAGATATGATTCCAATGGGAATAAGTGAATCGGATGTGTGGGCATTGGTTGAATGCCACCGTCCATTCCTAAAGTGCTCTTATTTAGCTATGTTCTTGGTGTCCCCTTCAGTCAAAACCTATGTGAAATTCTAAACTCTGTAAAAGAAAGGGATTGGTTTAGATGATGTAAGATGTCATCTCAAATATTTTATGATTTTACAAGGCATCTTTGAATTGTGTGCAAAGTCAGATATGTTTACTGTGGGGAGCTGGGACTCCAGAATCAATTGAATTCTCCTCATAAGATCCCACACGAGGAGCTGGTCACAGAGGCTTTTGGCAGGAGATTAGGATTTAGAAGACCTATATCATTCTTCCCCTGGGGGCTTGCTCTCAGACCCTAACTTCAGTGCAGAATCAGCTTTAGAGGAACTGAGCAACCGTGTGGGTGAGAGTGAAGGGAGACAGTCACACCCTGCTTCCACACATTCCCCAGTATAGAGACTGCTTCAGTCTCTGAATTTCAGAGACTGCTTCAGTCCAGAATTTCACTTCTGGAAAGGTATCCTCCTGAAAATAAGAAATGATATATGTCTAAGGTCATTCATTGCAGTTCTCTTTGTAATATTAAAAGAGAGGAAGTGGCTTAAGTGAGCATTAGTAGGGTTAACTAAATGATGACACGTCCATACAATGGAATGCTATACACCCTCTTTTAAAACACAACAGGCAATTATCTCCAAGATACACTTAATGGAAAAAGAGCCAGGTGCAAAATAGTGTATATATATTAAGCTACCTTTTATGTAAAACGGAGAGAAAAGGTTATATCGGTTTCCTATTGCTAATGTAACAAATTACCACAAGCTTGAAACAACACAAATTTATGGTCTCATAGTTTTGTACCTCTGAAGTCTGACAAGGATCTCACTGGGTTAAAATCAAAGTGCAGCAGGGCTACATTCCTTTCCAGAGGCTCTAGAGGAGAGTCTGTCTTCTTACCCTTTCCAAGTCCTAGATGCCGTTTGCATTTCTTGATTTGTGAATCCCTTCCTCCATCTTCAGAGCCAGCAAAAACAGATCAACTCCTTCTCACACTGCATCACTCTGAGTCTTCTTCCATCATCACACTTCCCTCACCACAGCTGGGGAATGTTCTCTGCTTGTAATGATTAGATTAGACCCACCTGATAATCTAGGATACCCTTGCCATCTTAAGCTCCATAACTTTAATCCCAACTTCAAAATCCCTTTTTCTATATAGAGAAACATTATTTGCAGATTCTGGGGAATCGGACATGGACATTCTTCCTACGACAATTATATATGTGCTTTTTAATATATATACACATTATCTCTCAAAAGACACCATAAGCTGTTTTTACTGGTTGTCACTGGGGAGAAATGAGGCTGGGTTACAGGGGTGGAAGCGAAAGTTTTCATTGTATCTTCTTTTGCACTTTTAGAATTTTGAACCTGGTGAATATATTTACCTGGTCAAAATATTAATTGAAATGATTTTAGAAATTTAAAAATGTATTTACTCAGCAAAACAAAGCAAAATTAAAGAGATGCAATTAGAATTTGAAATGAGAGCATACTGCAAATAGGTGGCAGTATTGCTTCGGTCACCTGGCTCTTTGTTAAAATATGTGTCCACATTTATGACATGAATTTTCCTCTCATTTGTTAAAGGACATCTTTCAATTAAAATCACTGAACTTAACATGCATTTAAAGCATCAAAGAATAAGCTAAAGGTCAATTGGTTTCATAGGCATCCTCCAAAAAATCTCCATTTTATACAGTGCATTTAAAATAGTTTCATTACTGTTAAGGTGACTTTAATGGTCCACAATTTAAAATAAAGAAGCTTAATTTTCAAGAAAGGAAGAAACTCAGAGGTAGAAGATTGCTCTTCATGTCATATTCCCTCATGATCTCATATTATTTTTGTGAAGGGTCTTCATTTCTCTATCTATATAAGGAGAATGCAATGTTTAGAAATAATTATGAAAAGGAAGAAGTAAAACTATCTCCATTTTCAGATGACAGGGTTTTGTATATAGAAGATTCTAAGGCCTACACACACCCACACACTCAACTATTAGAACTAACAAATGGACTCAGCAAGGTTAAAGGATAAAATAACTAATATCTAGAAAAAAAGTATTCTTATACTTACAATGACAAATCTGCAAATTAATTTAGAAAATTTCCACTTAGCATCAAAAAAATAAAATTCTTATGAAAATTTAACCAAAGAAGCATAAAACACACTCTGAAAACTACAAAAGACTGCAGAAATAAAAGAAGACCTAAATAAATGGAAAGACATCCTATGTTCATGGATAGGAAGACTTAAACTTGTTAAGATGGCAATACTCTTCAAATTGACCATAGATTTAATAGTACAGTCTTTATCAAAATTCCAACTAGCTTCTTTGCAGAAATTGACAAACTGATCCTAACATTTATGTTGAAATACAAAGGACTCAGAATAGCCACAAGAACAAAGTTGAAGGACTTATATGTTCTGACTTCACAATTTACTACAAAGCTGCAATAATCAAGACTATATAGTGCTGGAATAAGGACAGACATATAAATCAATAGAATAGAATGAAGCCCAAATTATCTCTTTTCATTTTTTTGCTTGTGCTTCTGGTGGCATATCTTAAAAAAAAAAAAAAAAATTGCCTAGTCTATGTTTATAAAGGTTTACTCCTATATTTTCTTCTAAGGGATTTATAGTTGTAGCTCTTACATATAAGTCTTTGATTCATTTTAAGTTACATTTTGTACATTGGTGATATAGAAAGGAAACTTCTTTCTTTGGCACGAGGATATACAGCTGTTACAGACTGTTGAGAAGACTATTCCCCACTGAATAGTCTTGATACAATTTGTTGAAAATCCATTGACTATATGTGTAAGGGTCTCATAGAGTCAGACACGACTGAGCGACTGATCTGATCTGATCTGATCTGTGAGTCCAAAAATAAATTCTTACACATATAGTCAATGGATTTTCAACAAATTGTATCAAGACTATTCAGTGGGGAATAGTCTTCTCAACAGTCTGTAACAGCTGTATATCCTCGTGCCAAAGAAAGAAGTTTCCTTTCTATATCACCAATGTACAAAATGTAACTTAAAATGAATCAAAGACTTATATGTAAGAGCTACAACTATAAATCCCTTAGAAGAAAATATAGGAGTAAACCTTTATAAACATAGACTAGGCAACTTTTTTTTTTTTTTTAAGATATGCCACCAGAAGCACAAGCAAAAAAATGAAAAGAGATAATTTGGGCTTCATTAATATTGAAGTTTTGTGTTCAAAAGACATGAATAAGATGATGAGACAATCCTTACCGTATATGGGGGAGTTGATTTTATTGATATCTTTTTAGCACAGGTGAAAAGAAGGCCCCTGGGGGAAGTGCTATCCTATCCTGGGCCCTATCTGAGTCACCCATGGGATCCTGCACTCCTGGGAAGCCTAGTTTTGAATCCTACTCTGCATTTACTGGCTGTGTGACCTGAGCGGGTGGCAAGCTCCCTGATGTTCAGCTTCTTCATCTGTAGAGTGAGGATAACAGCTCTGCAACATCTGCTGTTGATGTCCTGTGTCCCATTGTCCTCTCAGCCCACCTCTGGGCTCACCTCCATCAGGGCAGGCAGTTCCCACACACACTGCCAGCTTCCACTTCAAGCCCCTGGGTCTCCTTCCCTGCGAGAGGCTTGTCCACTGTTATGGGAGCTCCCACTGCCTGCTTGCAACTATCCATGGGACAATCTGAGGCACATTCTGTGCATTTCCTCAGAGGACCTCCAGCAGAAATGAACCCTGTTCACAGAGTAACCTGCTAGTGAGCTCACCCTTTACTGCTTGCCTGCCTTCTCTGTTTCCACACAAGCCCACTTAGGCTTCTTGGGATCATCTCCCAAAACCTCTCTGCTCCCCAGTTCTTGTCTCAAAGCCTACTTTTGGGAACTCTTTGGAGGATAAGTACCTACCCCAAGGCTTGCTGTGGTCATTAGAGCAGGAAAAAAAAAACCAAACCTGGTAGGATGCTTATTCAAACAGGAGACAGCAAAACAAGCAGGGATTTATTCTTTTACTGCACCTTATTCACGTCAAAATTCTCCTGCACCGGAGGATTGGGGCATTTCCCGAGATGGAAAGCTTGTCCCTCAGCTGCTCCGAAGAGGCCAGCCAGGGCAGGGAGCAGCAGCAGCGCTGGCACCATCTTTGGGCTGGGTGGCTGGAGACGGACCTGGAGTGGGGAGAACAAAGCAGCTGGAGGCATTTGGAGCCTCTGAGGGCACGGAGTCCTTGGAGGAACATGTCTGGGCTCGTCATTCTCTGTGTGGGCAGCCTCCTACTCAGCCCCTCTGAGCCCCTCATCCTCTGGGGCCACCTCAGTCATCAGTGTGGCTGTGAGGTCCTCCTCCTCTGTGAGCCTTACTAGAACCTTCTGTGCCTCCATTAGAACACAATCTGCCTGGCATTACAGTTTGTTGGGCTTATTTGGCCAGCTCCCCCGCTGACCCCACACAGCTAATTACATATTTTTCAAGGATGGGCATGATGTTTAATTCTCCCTGGACTCTCCCACAGAACCTCCCAGTGTCATGCACAGTAGATGCTTGTTGAATGAACAGAAGCAATGTGTGTGTGTGTGCGTGTGCATGTGTGTGCACTTGTTGAATGAACAGAAAAAATGTGTGTGTGTGGGGGGTGGTGGTGGCGGGGATTGGGAGAGAGTGAAGCCCTCAAATGAACCATGAGAGAAAAAACTAATCAAAAACAAAACCTGCATTTAGCGCCCTATGAGGTTCATCAAAGAAATGCCTCCCCACCCTACCCTCCACTTGCTGGCTGTTTACCAGGCCAGAAGTAGGCCTGGGAACCTTGGGGACCCCAGGATCACCTTGACTGGCTTTGAATTCTGACTCTTCACACACTAAGTATAACTGTGTCCAAAGGATGCTTTAATTTCCTTGACTGTTAAGTGGGAATAATAATCATACCAACTTTGTGAACTTCCAAGGGAATTAAATGAGACAATATAGACAGCATTTAGAGCAGTATCTGACACAAATGCTCAATAAATGCTATTATGAAATGCAGAAGCAAATTATTATATTTCCTGAATTTCTCTTCCTTCCTTCCTTTTTTCCTTCCTCCTTCCCTTCCTTTCTTCCTTAATATTCTATTGAGGCTACTTTTCGTATATGCTATACATTTAAGCAGAGAAGGACCAGTAGCTGATGTGAGCCCAGAGCCCTTGGGTGCGGAAGCTGCTTTGCGGCGGGGACGGGGCGGGGCGGGGAGGGGTGCACAGTGGGCAGGGCTGGGGGCTGCAGCGCTGCTGGCAGGGTCAAAGCCTTGGTTGCTCCCAGCTTCTTTCACTGACTTGCTCTCAGTCTGTTCTCTTCCTTGTGACTCCTCGCCTGTAGCTGCACGAGAGCTATTTCCAGCTCTTTGCCTTTCTCCCTGTGATGAAGAGGCCTGAATTGAGGCAAGCAAGATGTTCTCAGATTTGAGTTTTTAAAAGAATGTGTCATAACTGGGATAATTATAACCACTTTCTTAAGAATCTCTAAATCTCCAAATAACCTTTAATAATCAATAGCTCTTCTTCTGGAGGTTTTGTTGCATGTTTTTCAAAAGAACAGTTACATAATGAGTAAAAGTTGATGTGAGGTTGAGGGTAGGAGGGACGGTCCCCAAGTCCCCCCCTTGAGCACGTCTGCCAGGGCGGTGGGGGGCTACTTTCCTTAGTCTCTGAGGCTCCGTTTCCCATCAGCCCCTGCCACCAGGTAAACAACATCTGTTTTTAACCTTTTGCGGGGTGATGGATTTGCCAAAATCCAGCCTAAACCCACAAAAATTTGCATTCCTTTCCAAGCTCTTCTTAAAACCACTGAAGTTCTACTCTTGGCCCCTAGTCAGCTCCAGGCTCAGTGCCCTGCCCAGGAGTTCTAAGCTCAAGGATGGCTACAAATTATGCACATTCGCCACGGCCCCCAAACTGGGCAGAAACTTAGAGGTCATTTATCCACCTCCTCCCCTCAGATGTACCGATGGAGAAGCTAAGGCCCAGAGGGGCAGAAGGCCGGGGCTCAGGCCTCATCTCCAGCTCTCCATTCTGCTTTGCTGCCTTCTGTGACCACCTTCAGTGGCTTCAGTAAACACCTACCTCTAATACCTGATGAATCTCATTTTACCACGCGACAGTTCGACCCAAAGTCAGCTCCTGACAAATATCTTGTTACAAAATGTTCTGTACTGAGTGGAAATGTGTTCTTTAGCTCTGCTAAAGGTTTCAGAGCATAACTAATTATCCCTGCCTGCATATTTTCCAAAGATGCCTCTTTATTGCAGTAGTTTTAGTCCTATGACTAAACTTCTTGTGAGAGAAAGAGTTGACAATATCCATCATTTTTTCCCAGTGCCCCTTGCATTCTAATTCATACAATGCTTGTTGAGCAACTTCTAAGGGTAAATCACATTATTAACCTGTATCTATGAACTCGGATATGTATGACTTACTTTTGCATCTTCTTCTAACACTAATGGGAAGATGGTCCTAATGAAGAGAGTTCAAATACTTTTAAAAATAGATATAATTTAAATATTATATTAACTGAATATTAAATAATTAGAAAAGAATTCTACTAAGGTTATGGTGCATCCACCCTGGGCCAGAATTGACTCTGTGTATTACTACTTATACTCCTTGAGCTTCTCCAGGGAGAAGCCCTGGTTTCAGTACTTTACATGGACCTAAGTCTCTACAACACCCAGTCTGGAAGAGTCCTGCACTAACATTCTCCATGTACTCAGTGAGGTTACTTCCTGATAAACTGTGAAGCCAGAACTTAGACCAGGTTTCCTAAGAGTCTACACACCTGCACGATAGTGTGGACCTGGCATCTGGTCTCGAGGAGCTTCAGAATATTAGGGGTGAGACTTTTAGATTTCACATGACAGAATAAAATACAGTTCCACAAGTATATGGGTCTCAAAAACCGTTTTGCTATTGAATCTAATAAGAAAACATATCGCCTGAAGAAAATTTTTCAGGAGATAAAAAGCTTTGCATTTTCTGTTAATATTAATATTATTTAATTTATTTAATAATTAATTCTATCAATACTAAATGAATTTTCAATTCACACAGCACATTCCAACTCACTGTTCGGTCAGTTTTACTGAAATGCACACTGGATAACCCCCTGAGAATTCCTCATTGTCTAATAATGGTATCAAGGGGGTTGCCTGATGCAAGCCGAAGACTTTGAGGTGAGTCTTCTCAGGGTGACACCCAGCTCTGGCATTTGTTGGTGGTCTTACTTTAGGCCTGTTGCTTAGGATATCTGAACTTCAGTTTCCTCATTTGAAACACGGCACTAAAAATATCCCCCTTGTAAGGTCGTTTATGGAAAAATGAAACCAAGTCTGCAAAGCAACTGGCCAAAGGCCCTCAATCATGTTAGTTATTATTTTTAGCTGAAATGAGAATTAAAACCACAGTACATACCTTTTTTATCGAGGTGAAAGCAGTTTCCACACACAAAATCATCCACTCTGAGATGTCCTGTCTTGGTGACTGACTTCTCCCAAGCTATTTTATAAGCTTTCTCAGGTCACTGATGTTTAATTTTAAGGCATGCCCCGCCTCCTAAGTTCAGGAAGGCTGGTCTAAAAGCTTTGCTCTGTATGAAACACAAAGATGGGATGTTATGTTCATCTCCCTCCCCCAATTTCTTTCACAGCTGCTCTCTGAAGAAGAAACAAGGAGATATTGTTCATGTGTGTGTGTGAGAGGGGAAGACAAAGTGTATTTCATTCAAAACATCCTTTTTGCTGTGTGGATTTTCTAATTCAATTTTCTCAGTCAGAATGCACTTTTAAGTTCCAATAAGAAGAGTTGCGACATGTGTTCAAACATCTGTTATTTATTTTTCATTTTTTTGTGTAAATGAAAAAACAACAAACCCCGTTTCCCGAAAATAGAGCCTGAATTCCACCCATGTGGTCCCTGGCCTGGAATGTGACAGTAGCCACAGAGTGAAGGCTAAGAGAGTTGGCTTCCTATGTGATCCTGGGCAAGCCACCCGCTGATCAGAGCTTCAGTCTCCCCACTGTGAAGGGCAGACTGTCACTTCTACCTCCATCAGAGATAGGTGTGTAGGGCAAAAAGCTGAGAACACCAGAGACATCTTCTGCAGCTCCTCTCTCTGCGCCTTGGATGACCCTCCCAGCTACAAATTCTAGGCAATCTGTTCTGCTTGGGGTGAGAGAGGGAATGAGGGCAGGGGAGGGGGAAAGTGCAGTTTTAAGCCTGGGGGCACTTTTGGTTGGGCTTCTCTCTCTGAGGAATGACCAGCTTTGGAATGATTCTTTCTTAGGAATTGGATTCTGTGCTTTTGTGAATATGCAGAGGGTTTTCTTTTATTGTTTTATTGAAGTATAGTTGATTCACAATGTTGTATTAATTTCTGCTCTACAGCAAGGTGGCTCAGTTACACATATATATTCTTTTTCATATTCTTTTCCATTATGGCTTATTACAGGATGTTGAATATAGTTTCCCTCCCTGTACAGTAGGACCTTGTTGCTTATTCATCCTATATGTAATCATTTGCATCTGCTAATTCCAAACTCCCAATCCTTCTCTCCTTCCACCTTTCCTCCTCCTTGGCAAACACAAGTCTGTTCTCCATGTCTGTGAATCCATCTCTGTTTCATAGATAAATTCACTGGTGTTGTACTTTAGATTCCACTTATAAGTGATATCATATGGTATTTGATTCTCTTTCTGACTTTCTTACTTACTATGATACTCTCTAGGTGCATCCATGTTGCTACAAATGGCATTATTTCATTCTTTTTTTATGGCTGAGTAATATTCCATTGCATCTATCTATCTATCTATCATCTATATATCACATTTGGCAGAAGGTGGCAATTAGATAAGACAGTACTTTTATAACAGACTTACAATCCTAAACAAAATTCATTCTCAAATTTGTAAGCAATAGAGAGAAATTTACAGCACTGGGCCTTATAAACATTATCACCATATCACAAGAGTGAAACCATAACATACCAAACTTTAAAAGCTCTTTCTTTGAGATATTTATTTTTTAAGGAAAAGAAGGAATTCTTTCTGTTCAGGGCAGTGACTCTGACTGTACTCCTTAATGCTTTCCACTCAGAACTCAGTGGCCGCCTCCCTCCCTCCAGGTCTCTGATCTAATGTCACTTCCTTTAAAGGCCTTCCTGACCTTTCAAAAATAGCACTCTTGTCACCATCATTTTACTTGGTTCATCACATCCTTACTATATCTTTACCTGAAATTATGTCTTTTATTTTTGTTTTCTTCTGCTTATTGTGTTTTTCTCAGTGGGAGCTAAGCTCCACGAGTGCAGAGCATTTGTCTCATTGCTAGCAGCTAGATATCTTAAGGGCTTCCTGGTAGCTCAGCTGGTAAAAATCTGCCTGCAGTGCAGGAGACCGCAGTTTGATTCCTGGTTTGGGAAAATCTCTTGGAGAGGGGATAAACTACTCATTCCAGTATTTTGGGGCTTCCCTGGTACCTCGGATGGTGAAGAATCTGCCTGCAATGCGGGAGACCTGGGTTCGATTCCTGGGTTGGGAAGATCCCCTAGAAGAGGGCATGGCAACCCACTCCAGTATTCTTGCCAGGGAAATCCCATGGACAGAGGAGCCAGATAGGCTATCGTTCAGGGAATCGTGAAGAATTGGGCAACTAAGAACAGCACAGCACAGATAGCTTAAGTGCTCAATAACTATTTCAGAACTGAATGGAAGTGGCCTATCTATTCAAAAAACTTACTGAGTATTCTAAGATTTGCAGAAGAAACTAGAAGTAATATTCAAGAGACTTCTAGTTGAATTGTTTTCTGGGCAAAGTACCACTGGTCTGTAACTATTACACTAAATAATTGCACAGTTTTCCACAAAGCCATGTTGCTAAAGTTCCAACTATGTAAGTTAAGATTAATATACTTGTGTGTTTTAATGTTCAGCACGAAATCAAGAACTGTGGAGCTGAAGGTACTAGGAGTCACAGTATGAGAAAAATCACATCATCTTTCTGGGTCTCAGTTTATTTTCTTCTGTAAATGTTGGCAAGTGATATAATTTAGGGAAATCCTCTTTTTATATGTTTCTGGAACATAGAGCCAAGCACAAGTTCTTAAGCATCATAAAACCAATCAGACCAGTGTTCTAAAAGATCTTTACTTTTTACAAAATAGCACACATTGTTGTAAACAATTAAAATAGTACCAAAACGTAGGCCTCAGAAAGTTTAAGTGTCTCATAATCCCACACCTCAGAAATTGTTACATTTGCAGTTATTCTTCTAGGAAGTCATAGACAAATCCCAACATAATAACAATAATATCAAGAATAACCAGTGTTCTGAAACTTTATTATTTTCATGGAATAATGTCTTTTGATATCAATTCACGTAGATCTACTTCATTCTCTCATTTGCTATAAAACCTTGTCTTTACCTGACAGCACTTTTTTTTTTTTTTTCAAGGAGATGGCCTGTGGTTTAATAGGGAAGTAGTTCTTCAGCTGGGTAATCTTTAATCATATAGGTAATTGCTTCAGTGTTTTCACCATAAGACCCTCAAGGAAGATGAAATTGTTTTGGTGGACTTTTCATAGCAAGAAACAGAGAACTATCCCATCTTAAAAAAAAAAAAATTTCCCTGATGGAAATTTCTGTTTATTAATAAATGGTTATTTCAACTGCCAGAATCATCTTGTATGTTTTCCTAATGTGATTTTTCTTTTGTCAGTTAAAATGAAGGGAAAAAACAACTGTTCTTTTCATGTGAAAGCATAAACTATGAGTTGTCAATTACAGGTATTCACTCCTTAAGACAGTTCAAAAATTCCTCTCTCTGGTTGTGCTCCTGAATTCTTGCCCACTCGGTGTTATGGTCCTAATTCTCTGCTTTGTGTTTCCATAGCATGTGTTACTTTGTTCTCAAGCCCATCACACCATGCAGACATCACCACAAGGCCCACGGTCTCCTTCTGGAGACTAGCACATCCTTCAGGGTAGGTTTGTCTTTTTATCCCTGGTAAATTGCATAATGTCTGGCACATAATAAGCTTACTAAATGTTATTGGATGCTGCTGCTGCTGCTAAGTCGCTTCAGTCATGTCCGACTCTGTGCGACCCCATAGACGGCAGTCCATCAGGCTCCACTGTCCCTGGGATTCTCCAGGTGAGAACACTGGAACGGGTTGCTATTTCTTTCTCCAGTGCATGAAAGTGAAAAGTGAAAGTGAAGTCTCTCAGTCGTGTCCGACTCTTAGTGACCCCATGGACTGCAGCCTATCAGACTCCTCCTTCCATGGGATTTTCCAGGCAAGAGTACTGGAGTGGGTTGCCAGATGACTGAATGTTTAATTCTCATTATTTGTGGGGATGACCACATGCCTCCTGATTTATTCAGATGCCCTCTTTCCTTCCTGTTCCTTTGTGGCTATTTCCTTTATCACTATGAGCTGGAACCAGTTGTGAATTGAAGGATGCCAAGCATCTGCTGAACAGCAAGAAAACAATCAAACTGGTGAAAATTGCGGCTTGACATGGCACAGGGAGAGGACCACAGAACTAGAAGGCAGGAGGCCTGGTACTGGTTTTCACTCTGTTACTAACTCAGTTATCCACTCATTCACACTTTCAACAACATATATCAAGCACTTCTGTGTTCAGGCACTGTTCTAAGTCCTGCAGATGTAATGGTGACAAGATCCTAGCTCTTCTGGGACTTACCACCCAGAAAAGAGTCAGACACACAGAGAGGAAAACATATATGAGAGAACAGGTTGATGTCATAGGGAGTGACTGGATGGGCTACCTCAGTTTTGAGGTCAGGATGGGTGTCTCTGAGTACTGACATTTCAGCTGAAGTGTGAGTCACTAATATAAAAAGGAAACAGTCATTCAAGGATCTTTAGGAAGAGCATTCCAGGATGAACAGCCAGTGCAAAAGTCCTAATGTGGAAATAGATTTCAGGTTTTCATGGGACAAAAAGACCAGTATTGCTTGAGTGGAGAGATGAGTGGAAAGTGATTTGAAAAGACTTTGAAGAGGTAGGCAGAAGCCATGTAACATCTTGCTTTAAGGAATTTGGACTTTATTTCAAGTACAATGGGAAACCACGGGAAGGTTTTCTGCAGGAGGGTGACAAGATTATTCAGGCTACCTTGTCAAGAATGGATTGTAGAGTGATTCCAGGTGGATCAGCTGGGAAGCTAGTGTGGTCATTGAGGTAATGGTGGCTTGGACCTCAGTGACTTTAATAAAAATGGAGAGAATCAGATGAATTTGGAATATGTTTTGGACATAAAGTGGACAAGACTTGCCAATCCACTGGATGAAGATGATGAGTAAGGAAAGGAATCAAGGCTGACTCCTAGATTTGCAGGTTGAACAACTGGGTGAACACTCGTGCTAATGACTAAGACTAGGAACTGAGGAAGGAGCAAGTGTGGGAGGAAAACTCGAGTTCTTCATGGGTAAATTATATCTGAGTCGCTGGTTAGCTATCCATGTGGGAATGTGAAGAAGGCAGTTGGACACTCAAGTCATGTTTAGGAAAAAGTCATGGCTAGAGGCAGAAATTTTGAAATCATAAGCATATAGATGGTCTTCAGAGTTGATGGGATTAGAGAGCACACAGAAATGGGAGTAAAGGATGCTCAGGACAGATCCCTGCTACCCTCTAACCTAGAGAGACTGAGTAGAGGAGAAGGAGCTAATAAAAGAGACAGAAGTGAAAGAAGATGGTGGGCTATCCTATCCTGAGCCAAGGGAAGAACAGAGCTGAGGGAAGAAAATGTTTCAAGGAAAAAATAATCTAGTGTGCTGAAAGTTCAAAAGAGATAAGAATGAAGAAGTGGCCCCTGGATTTATCAGATGGAGTTCACTGATGACCTTGACAGCAGCAATCTCTGGATAATGGGAATAGAAACCCACTTTGAGTGTGTTAAGGAAGGGACGTGGAAATTGCAACTCATTTTTGAAGTTGAAGGAAAGTAGAGAAATGAGTTAGCTGAAGGGAGACATGGAGTTTGAGGGAGGTGCTCAGAGCATGCCCATGAGGATGCTTCCACAAAAGAGGACTACTGACTATGTAAGAGAAGGGGAGACTGCAAGAGCAATCCTGAGCAGCAAAGTGGGTATGGGATCCAGAGACAGTAAAGAGGCTGACTTTTGAGAGGAACAAGGGATCTGGGTTCACAGAAACAGAAGGGGAGGCAGAGGGGAGGCAACCAGATGTAGGGAGGTGTTTGGATCTGGTAGAAAAAAGATGTGGGGCTTTCTCTCCATGTGACTGTGATCAAGTCACTTATCTTGCTGAGATCTGTTGGAGAAGCTAAATAGGTCTGCTCTGATCATGGTAAATGCGCTTCTTTGAGCCCAGTCATTCTGCTAATGACACGTGCCTTAATACCTGCTTCATTCATTAAGGGACAGAATGGGGAAGGTGCAGGGTTCAACCTAGAACTAATTGTAATTATAGCTCCTGACAATTGAACACAGCAACACTAGGTCTTATATGGTGCTGTCCTTATATTAGCTCTAACCGCTACACACTCTGCAAGGCAGAATTAGTCCCATTAGACAGATGAAAAAACTGAGGTGGGAAAAGGTGGTCATGTAACTTTTCTAAAGTGATGAAGTGATGCATATATATGCATATATATGGCTGAGTCCCTAAGTTGTTTACCTGAAATCATCACAACATCGTTAATTGGCTATACTCCAAAACAAACAAACAAAAAGTTTCAAAAAATATATAAAGTGATGAAGTGAGAATTTAAACCTAATGTGGGACTCCATGTCCATACTTTTACCCATTATATTCTATTGCCCCAGCGAAGAAAGGGGTGAAAATTTCACTGGGAGGTTGGTTGGGGGGTGGGGTGGTTAATACCTTCCAACATTCTCACCAACTGCTTATTAATTCCTGAGACATGTTAAGGCAAGCAGGAGGCTGAGAGAGGAACTGAACCCATCCAGCTAGTCCATCCGTCAACACAGTCATCCAACAAATTCCAGGAGCTGGGACATATGCTACCAGTTACCAGTGTACTAGATGAATCCTCAGTCAAGTTATTGTGGCCTTAAGATTTTCCAGATGTTTCCTGGGAAACAATCTTTGTACAGTTTTATAATCCAATACAAAGTGAGGCCAGTTCTTAAGACTATATACAGGCCCAGAGGGGCTACCTCCATGCCTTTCAGTGGAACTAAAAGTCAGCAGTTTTTAAGTGCAGAAACAGTAAGAGTTCAATTTTCTAAGACAATAAATAGATTAATGAGCAGAGCACAAGTTCAGGAATAGAAACACAGGGTTCTTGCCTCAGGTCTCTTATTTCTTAGCTGAGTGACTTTGGAGAGTCTACCAAGCTTTCAGTCCAGGGTTTGACTATCAAGTGCTTATAACATGGAATCCAGGGATCTCCATGGGAGGTTGACAGAATCCTATTTCAATAACACTGAATTCTTTTGTGATCCTGTTTTGTTTTATGCATTTATGGGCATTTTTGCCAAACTGTCAGTGGGTCCATGACACAAAGCAGGTAGGAACCTCCCAGAGGATCTCTGGGATCCCTGTTTGATTCGACAGAGTGTCCACTAACATACCTTCTAAAAGTGAAAGTGTTAGTTGCTCAGTTGTGTCTGACCCTTTGTGACCCCAAGGACTATAGCCTACAGCTTCTCTGTCCATTGGATTCTCCAGGCAAGAATACTGGAGAGGGGTGCCATTTCCTACTCTATGGGAGCTTCCTGACCCAGGGATTCAACTTGGGTCTCCAACATTGCAGGCAGATTGTTTACCATCTGAGCCACCAGGGAAGCCTTCTGGGAGAGAATTATTTCTTTTAACGAAGTCCAAATGAGTTTGGAGGAGTGAAGGGCAATTCCCCAATGCAGGTGAAAGAGGTCAATGAACAGGAGGTGATGGAGCATCACACATGAGCTGGGGCCTAGATGGCAGAGGGAGAGAGCCCAACTCCAGGCTCTCACATACTATCTTCATCAAGTAGAGGGGCTGAACCATCTGGAGTTAACAGATATGTACTACTACATATAAAATAGACAAGCAACAAGGTCCTACTATATAGCACAGAGAACTATATTCAATATCCTCTAAAATATTATATGGGAAAGAATATGAAAAAGAATATATCTGAATCACCTTGCTATACACCAGAAACTAACACAACATTGTAAATCAATTATACTTAAAAAAAAAAACAAACTCTGCTGATGATTTCAATGTGCAGGGAGGTGAGAACCACTGGGTCATGTTCTTCCTTGCCTTTGACCATCCTGCTTGCTTCTCCCTTACCTGGAATCCCTCCCTGTCCTCTTCACCTGGTCACCTCTTGCTGGTCCTCCAGAAGGTCTTATCTGAAAGTCTGGCTGTGCTCTGTGACCTTCTCTGTGCTCCCAGGGCTGCTTTAAAAACACCTCTCTAACACCCGCCCCCCAGCATTCTGGTCTGTGGTTTGCCCGTCTTCCCTACAAGGCTGTATGTGGGAAGGGATGTGGCTTCATTTCTCTGAAGGTCCAGCTTCCAGAATGGTGCCTGGCGCAAAGTAGGAGCATGGTAAATGTTTGTTGAGTAAATGATGGCATGAAAATGTTTGGGGGGAAAGAACCAGAAATGTGGCCAGACACATGTCCAGTCCTTCTCAGTTCCCTGAGGGGCCTCGTAGACACTTTGGGAGAGCTTTAGGATGAGTATGTTTGGAGAGGTCTGAGGCTGAATGTGGACCTGACATTTGGAAATACACATGTTCGGGTTTTAGAAAGGTCTCATACGTTGTCGTAGTTTGCACAATGACAAGGACTGAAATATTGGGGGCTCAGCCCCAGCTGCCCCTATCTAGCCATCTCCCAGCCCACAGCGTCTGCTCAGCTTCTGAGTCAAGCTCCCTCTTTGTGCCTTACAGAGATGTTGGTTCTGTCTCAGAAGAACAAAGAAGACATTCTGACTGTGAGAGAATGGCTTTCAGGGTTTTCTGGTGCAGCCCCGGAGAGAAGACACTTTTATTTCTATCTGTTCAGTGGGGACCAGTAGAGGCAGGGGTGTGTCCATGACCTTCAGTCATGAGATTCGGACCACTGGTAGGGCCTGCCTGGGGTGGGTACCTTTATGGAGAGGGATGAGGAGGAGGAGGAGGTGGAGGAGGAGGAGGAAAGCTGTTTTTATTAAGAACCTAAGGGCATGCATACATCTGTGCTAAGTCACTTCAGTCATGTCCAACTCTGTGTGACCCCATGGACTGTAGCCTGCCAGGCCCCTCTGTCCATGGCATTGTCCAGGTAGGAATACTCGAGTGGGTTGCCATGCCCTCCTCCAGGGGATCTTCCTGACCCAGGAATTGAACTCAAGTCTCTTACATTTCCTCCATTGGCAGGAAAGGTCTTTACCACTAGCACCACCTGGGAAGCCCTAACGGTGCTCAAATAATAGCACCTACTGCAAACAGCAACCCTGTGATGCAGGTATTACCTCTATATTATTTTTACCTTTGAGTCACTTTTCTTCAACCCCTACGTTCTTTGTCTCCAAATTCCCTCCATCCAGCCTCCTAAATTTCTATTTTGTCTTTTCTCTCCTTCCCCAGAGGCAACGCCTTACCTCAGGCCACAATCTAATTTGCCCTGAGAAGGTTCACATGTCATCAAGCTCATGACATGCGTCACAGCTATAGTGGGAGCTGCATTTGGATGTGGGTCTTATATCAAAGGGACCTTCTTTATTGAGTCAAAGATTCTGAGACTCACCAAGATTCCCTCGAGGTTTCTGACTAATCCCCTCAGACTGACTTCCTTTCTGTCTTCCCAACCCCAGGCCTAAATCTTTGATCTGTTCCCATAAGTCAATCATTTATTAATTTAATAAATGCTTACTGAGCACTTCATAAAGACTACTCATTTTGCTAGGCAGCAGGAAGACAAGATGAAGAAGGTCAAATCCCTGTCACTGGGGACTTCACTGTTCTGGCTCCTTTCCCCTCTGAGTAAGTTGCTCTGGTCACTTGTTTCTCAGCCTCTCTCACCTGAATCAGTTGCCCTTGTAGAAGAAGCTGAACATGGCCATTAATGACACAAACTCCTAAAGACTCAGGAACTCTGCATCCTGCTGTGAAGGGCCCTGGGCAACTCTGTTCTGCCCATCTGGGGGTTGCACATGGTCTCATACCTACCCCCTCCCCCAGCCATACCCAAGAGAAGGACAAAGCTGGGACCCTTAGCATCTCAGGTGCCTAGCTCAGCCTTGCAGGAACCACTCTGGGTACTTGGGACTACTGGGGGCCCTAGTCTTTAGGGAAAAAGCCTGCTAACCTGTCAGCCAGAAATCCTCTTATCTTTGGTGTCATGAACTCTCAAGTAAACATGCCTTAAATACATTTTGCCTTTAACGATCCAATGTCTGCTTTCCTGGCAACTTCTGTGTCTTTGGACTGGTCTGCTTTGATATAGTTAGGTCAACAAAAATTTAGGAGAACAAACTCAACTTTTAAAAGAAAAATATGTAAACAAAAGAGCTCCAAATAGGGAGGTTTGGATCATGACCAGAAGGACAGTGATTTTCTTAAAAGGACCAAAAAGGGGCTCCCCTGAAGAAAGTCTGCTGGGCCTGAGGGAGGCCCTTCAGACTAAGGAACGCACACACACACACTCTGCCTTTTTTCTCTACAGTTTGGCTTGAGATGACCTTCTTGTTATCATAACAACTATCCAGGCTTGAGAATTTCACTTTGTTGAGATTCACCCTAACTCACTCCAAAGCACCCAACAGACAGCCTGAAGATTTAGGCATCAACCCAATTTACCCCTTCCCCTTCTCTCCCACTAGCCAAGACTCAGAGCTGTGCAATTTTCCAGGAGCTGGTGCCTCCATCTGACTGGATTTCTCAGGACCTCCCTACTTCAGGAGGGTTATCTGAAAAGATATCCATGACCTGCTTAGGGAATAATTACAAGTTGTGGTGTGGGGATATGCTTGGGCAGGGATGGCTTCAACTGAAGCCCTGAGGGACTGGATTTGAAACTGGGGAGAAGGAGAAGTTAAAAAAAAAAAAACAACCACCAAAAAACAAAAAAGCAAACAATGGTACAAAGGAAGTACTGTTCCTGTGAGCAGATGCAGTGGCAGGGTCAGCCCAGCCCAGGTCGCTGTACCAGGCCTCCCACAGCATCTGTGTGGGGTTGGGAGGAAGTACATCTCTGGTCCAGGGACAGCATAGACCAAGGAAATGGCTCAGGGGATAAATGGCTACATTAGGACATCCCGCAGAGCAGAGGGATCCCCACAGGACTTCAGATTAGAAAACTGGATGAGTGGGCAGGGGGGGATTTCTAGCTCAACTATATAGGAGTCCTGCAATGTAGACTGCCAAATTGAATAATGCAAGTGGCATAGTGAACATTCTGCCTTGAAATAATGGCTTAGCAGCTACCTGTTCAGATTAACTAACCAGAAAACTGCCAGATCTTCAAGTCCCACAAGAATCTGTGGACACAGGCATAGGAGGCTGCCTTAAGACCTGCAGCTCCTTCTAATGTGATTTCCTATACACCCAAACATGTGGTTATTCTGTATGCTCTTTAAGGCCTCTTCCTTTCCTGAGCATCTAGAATTTTAGAGACCCATAGCTAAACATGTTACGGATGAGTCATGCTGTGAATGGTTACTGGGTGGACAGCAGAAGGAAGGATTCATGTGACTGAACTTGTCCTTGGTGACACTAGACCCTACTCAGATCCCTGAGAGTCTCAGGGATGAGGGAATGCATAGTCTCCTCTCAACGATGTTATAGCCAACTAAGGTTTATCCCATTTTATCTTATTTCACTTTTGGTATCTAGACAGGCCATTTTATTTACAGTCAAGAATCTGTGAGAGGGACTTCCCTGGTGGTCCAGTGATTAAGAATCCACCTTCCAACGCAAGGAACATGGGTTCAATCCCTGCTAGGGGAACTAAATCCCTCATGCCTGGGGCAAGTAAGCCTGCACACCCACAACTACTGAGTTCAAATGCTTTGGGGCCCATGCAGTGAAAGATTCTGCATGCTGCAACTGAGAGCTGACACAGTCAAATAAAGAAAAAAAAAAGAATCTGTGAGAATCTCCTTAACAGCTCAGTTAGAGAATCCTTTTCCCATTAGGGCTTCTGGAAAAAGCACAGGTCTATGAATCAAGACTGGAAGGTTCTAGGCCAAGCTTTGTCATCAGTCTGTGGCTGACCTTGGCAAGGAACTTCCTCTGCCCAGTTCAAGTTCATCCTTTCTTGCCACTTTAACATTCAATGGCTGTGATGTGGGCATATGGCTGTGATGTGGGCATATGACTCTGATGTGGATACCTAGTGTGGGACGAAGACAGGACCCCAGATAGGTTGGGGGAGTAAGAAAGGAAAGTGAGGGAAAGGTCACATTAGCTTGTGTGTGTGTGTGTGTGTGTGTGTGTGTGTGTGTGTTAGTTGCTTAGTTGTGGCCGACTCTTTGCAACCCCATAGACTGCAGCCTACCAGGTCCCTCTGTCCATGGGATTCTCCAGGCAAGAACACTGGAGTGGGTTGCCATTTCCTTCTCCAAAAGGAACTATAGAAAGAAAGAAAGTGAAGTCACTCAGTCGTGTCTGACTCTTTGCGACCCCATGGACTGTAGCCTACCAGGCTCCTCCGTCCATGGAATTTTCCAGGCAAGAGTAATGGAGGGGGTTGCCATTTCCTTCTCCCACATTAACTTAGGAACCATGAAAATCCTTAGATCCCTACATAACTCTGGTCACATCTTTAAGTCCACTGGCTGCACTTTACCTTCCATGGGCCTCCTCAGAAGCAGCAAGACTCACTGGGTCCCCTTTTCTTTTCTATGTATGCACCCATCATGGGAGTAGAGAGCCAAAGGGACAGGCTATGAAGTGAGAAAGGAGGGGGTGTGGAGCATACGGGTGGGGAAGATGCCTCCATCTTGAAACCATGTGCTGCAGATCCTCAGCACCAGGAGAGGACTTAGTCATGGGTAAATAGCATATGCTGTTTTCTTAAAATGCAATTGTTTACATGAAATAGACAATGCAAACACAGGTTCTATTTTTCTGCACTGTTTCCCTGATGGGGATAATAATAGTTGTGCAATCCAGAGTGTAGTTATAAACCTATCTTACAGTCACCAAGGAGCTGTGAGAAAGCCAAGCAGGACAGACTTGTGGTTTTGCAAACTCCAAACTATTTTCCTGATGAACTGCAATAACCCACCGTGAGACAGAAGAGATGGAGTCAAACTCCAAGTACATTTTGTCCTCACAGAGTTTGTTTTGACACCAGAAGAATTTCCTCTGTGTGCTGTT
Organism: Tragelaphus eurycerus; assembly: GCA_935064755.1. Taxonomy (NCBI): domain Eukaryota; kingdom Metazoa; phylum Chordata; class Mammalia; order Artiodactyla; family Bovidae; genus Tragelaphus; species Tragelaphus eurycerus. The sequence goes on along the minus strand of CAKXYN010000018.1, from coordinate 24,608,067 downwards.
TTCACACTCTTACCCCTATGATTTTGTTTCACACTCAATCTAGTAGACACTTGGTAAATATAAAGGTCTGTCTCTCCAGCACAAAGTGACTGACCGAGAATGGGAACATTCCAGAATGCCACAGGTTAGTTTATTTGCAGGACTCAAATGGTCTGGTGGGTTCTTACACTAAACTGAAGAACTGATTGTTTGAGAATGAGGGTTTCTCACTGATATATAAATTATATATCTATGTGACTGTGTGTGGCTGAGAGCTGTATATTGTCACCATGCTTATTTAACTTATATCAGAGTACATCATGAGAAACGCTGGGCTGGATGAAGCACAAGCTGGAATCAAGATTGCCAGGAGAAATATCTATAACCTCAGATATGCAAATGATACTACCCCTATGGCAGAAAGCAAAGAGGAACTGAAGAGCCTTTCAAAAACGAAGATTACAGCATCCAGTCCCATCACTTCATGGCAAATAGATGGAGAAACAATGGAAACAGTGAGAGACTTTATTTTGGGGGTTCCAAAATCACTGCAGATGGTGACTGCAGTCATGAAATTAAAAGACACTTGCTCCTTGGAAGAAAAGCTATAACCAACCTAGACAGAATATTATAAAGCAGAGACATTACTTTTGTGACAAAGGTCCATCTAATCAAAGCTATGGTTTTTCCAGTAGTCATGTATGGATGTGAGAGTTGAACCATAAAGAAAGCTGAGCGCCAAAGAATTGATGCTTTTGAGCTGTGATGATGCAGAAGACTTTTGAGAGTCCCTTGGACTACAAGAAGATCAAACCAGTCAGTACTAGAGGAAATCAATCCTGAATATTCATTGGAAGGACTGATGCTGAAGCTGAAGCTCCAATACTTTGGCCACCTGATTCGAAGGGCTGACTCATTCAAAAAGACCCTAATTCTGGGAAAGACTGAAGGCAGGAGGAGAAGGGGATGACAGAAGGTGAGATGGCTGAATGGCATTACTGACTGGATGGACATGAATTTGAGCAAGCTCCGGGAGTTGGTGATAGACACGAAAGACTGGCATGTCCATGGGTCACAAAGAGTCAGATGTGACTGAGAGACTGAACTGAACGGATAAAGATCAAAGAAAGTCTAAACCAAGTTGAAAACCAACAACATTTAACTGATAATAAACTTCCCCAGGGTGCTACATCTAGAAGAAATTCAGTACCAAGTGATCTTCCCTGGTGGTAAAGAACCCACTTGCCAATGCAGGAGACATAAGAGACATGGGTTCAATCCCTGGAGATCAACCCACTCCAGTATTCTTGCCTGGAGAATCCCATGGACAGAGGAGCCTGGCAGGATACAGTCCATAGTGTCACAAATAGTTGGACATGACTGAAGCAACTTCGGGGAAGGCAATGGCACCCCACCCCAGTACTTTTGCCTGGAAAATACCATGGACGGAGGGGCCTGGTAGGCTCCAGTCCACGGGGTCGCTAGGAGTCGGACACGACTGAGCGACTTCACTTTCACTTTTCACTTTAATGCACTGGAGAAGGAAATGGCAACCCACTCCAGTATTCTTGCCTGGAGAATCCCAGGGAGCGGGGAGCCTGGTGAGCTTCCGTCTATGGGGTCTCACAGAGTCGGACACGACTGAAGCAACTTAGCAGCAGCAGCAGCAGAAGCAACTTAGCATACATCCATGCACCAAGTACAAGAACCAAATTGCTCATACATCACAGGTGTCTCAGTTACCAATGACATTGTAGCTTAGAAGTAGTATCTACAAGTTGTTCATGCTGAGATATAAGATGCTGCTGGCAATATTTATTTAAAAAACATACAAACGATGTATCTCCTTTTCATTGCTCTAGCCACCCTTACTTATTATACTTAAAAGTACTTTTGTACTGTTTTTTTTATGTGTGATTTTAGAGGTAATTCATGTTTCAAAAAAGTGGAAAACACAAGAAAGCACAAACAAAAAAGTATATGAAAGCCAGCAATTCCACCAGCCAGAGAGAACCATGGTTACAATTTGGTATTTCTAATATACTGTATAGAATTATAGAAGCATTATAGAAAGGCATATATCTTTTGAAATAAAATTGAGATCAAAACAAAAATTGAGAGGTAGGGAGACAAAAAGGTGAAAGAGATACTCCAATTGCATCAGAGTTCATGCAAGAACTTCCAACAGACACCTTCCAACAGAGAAGTGGAAGATTTGAGCTAAACCTTGAACTCTTCCAGGACTAAGTTCCAGGAGTCTGCCTCAGGGTACCGTCCGGTTGTAACTGAATGGCTCTGGCTTTGTGGGATCCGTGGCCTGCCAGGTTTCACAGCAGGTCAAGGCCCCTTCTAGGATTTACTCTGCTTTGTACCTTCCCACATGGACCTGGAGGAAGACCGTGAATAAAATGCTTCTAACCCACTCTTCCTCTCCTCTCTCTTCCCCCTTAACCAGGGTTCTTGGCTCTCAGTAGACAAGTTTCTGTATAATTGATATATAATTATATGTTCCACCATCACTACAATGACACGCTGCATTGTCACTACGGTGATTTTATATTTTGCTCCCTTGAGATACGTTGTAAGAGAAGGAATATATGGTTTCCCCTTCATTTCACTTCATGCTTATTTATGCTAAATATATAAAATGGCTCCTCATTCATTTCCCACACTCTGTACCACAGAAAAATTTTCATCCAGTTGTGTCTTCTAATGACTCCACACAAAGCCCTTTGACTTTGGACCAGAACCATTCAATATTCATTCCACAAAATTTTCTTAAGCACCCACACGGGCCAGGCATCATTCTACAGTGTTGGGAATACAGCAATGAATGAAATCAACAAAAATCCCATCTCTCATGGAGTGATCATTCTGGTGGGGCCAGATGCCAAAGGCCTCTTGCTGCATGACAGCTCATTCATTAATTCATTCAACAATAGTGAGTGCCTATTACAGTGGCTTTTTAATGTGCTCACTTGGCTAGACTACATCACACTTGCCCTTCCTGCATGTTTTTGGATCGGGTGGATCACAGGAGGGATTCTTATGTGAGATTTGGAGGCTGGAGGTGAAGCAGCAGTCATTTTGTCTAGTTGTTTATCTGCTGGCCCATCTCATTGGCATGAAGCACTGACCAGGCCCATATCTGCCCTCCCTTCCCCTGAGTCCTCCCTTGGCCTCCCTGACTCCTGGATAGTGGTGGGCATTTGCCCTCATGATGACGGGCACCTTTGTTTGACTCATCAGCTTTGTTAGCTCTGGTGCACTCTACGCCAGTCTCCAAAAAACCCAATTCTGACATATCTGGCATTGCATGCTATCCACTGTCCTTTACCTCGTATTTCCCCTTTAATTAACTAAGGAAATTAATTATGTTTGTTGGTGGTGGTTTAGTCACTAAGTCGTGTCTGACTCTTGTGGACCTCATGGACTGTAGCCCGCCTGGCTTGTCTGTCCACAGAGTTCTCCAGGCAAGAATACTGGAGTGGGTTGCCATTTCCTTCTCCAGGGGAATCTTCCTGACCCAGGGATTGAACCCAGATCTCCTGCACTGCAGGCAGATTCTTTACCGACTGAGCTACCAGGGAAATCCTTATGTTTGTTAAATTTAATTAGCTAAGTGATACATCAATTACGAATGTTCTACTTTATTTATCCATTCAACAAATGTTTATTAAGAATGTCTTATACGGTAGACACTCTGCTAGGTGCTAGGAATACACAGGGAAGATAGATGTGTTCCTTCCCTCGTGGAGCTTACAGCCCAACAGGGGAGGACAAACCAGAAATTCACATAGACAAACAAAACTAGATTTTAAAAATGAGTGGAGCTGTGTAAACAGAGAAAAGTTGGCCAGGGGGACAGGAGGATAGGACCTATTCCAGTAAGATAGATGAGGAAAGCCTTTGCAATCCAAGTGCATATTTAAATATTAGAAAGTCAAAAAGATACAAACCCATTAAGTGTTCATCCATTTGAAAAAATACTCCACTGCAGTTAAATCTCTTAAGGAGAAATAGGAGTAGAGATGGAAAGCTAGTGGTTTGGGAGGCCCATGTTCAGGAGGAAAGAGACTGTCATACAAGATTAACTGGAAGACAGTGGGAGAACAGTCCTGTTTTTTTCTTTCATTTGGATTTGATGTTGAAAGGGGGAAATACATGGAAAGCAAGCCTTTCACTCCAACAGAGATGGTTTACTAAGAATGAGTTATTGAGAGTGAGTTCAGGCTGTGCCATCAAAAACCTCTCCATTAAGATAGGAATCAGGGGACACAACTTAGCAACTAAACAACAGCAGGGGAAAGGATGGGACACAAGCTGACCCTGAGAGGATATGCAGCACATGCTTGGGACCAACAACTGGAGCATGCGTGTGTGTGTGTGTGTGCGTGCGCACACATGTGTGTGTGTGTGTGTGGTAGGATGCACTTCTTCCTTCACAGAAAACATGATAGACCGGCCCATTCTGGGGAAATGAATGAGCTGATGGCTTTGCATTTTCTTTGACACTTTCCAGGAATCCAGGATGAATCCTTTCAGACTGGCTATAAACATCACGTATTATCTGAGTTGGAAATGCTCCCCATTGAGAATCATTTCCCTGGTCAGGGGTTCCCAGTGACCCTGGAATAAGTCACAACTGTCCCCAGAGTGTAAGCGCCCTGAATTTAATCTTTTTGTGTTCCCTCAGTGTGCTAAGCAACGTGCTATGCACCCAGCAGGAGAATCGGTACTTAAGTGACGCTTTTATACGAAAGCTACCCATATGTGCCAAGTCAGCTTTTAAAGATTGGGGCCTGAAGTGTGGACTCAGGACACGGAGACCCCAGCAGGGAGCTAGTGGTCTTCTAATGTTTCTCATGATATTTTCAGGTCAAGGAACTTGTTTTGGATCCAGAGGAACAATGCTCCTTGTGTTTGGAATTCTACAGAAGAGAGTAAGAACTCAGACAGAAAGCTAAGAAATGAACCAATGTGATGGAAAACAGATGAAAATCCCTTTCTTCTTAAATGAGGACATCGCTTTCAAAACAAGAATGAACACTGTGTTGGGAAATTTCAAGTTCTGCTTACTGTTTTGCTCTTAGGGCAATTTTGATAAATAAGATCCCATTGTGATTCGTTGGCTTTTCCAAATTTGCTGTAAGCTCCTTTAGCTTGGTGGTGGTAGGTTGATAGGTTATAAAGAAAACAGGAAGATAAATCCAGGCTAAAAAACTTTTTTAAGAGTTAGTGCCCTTGAGGGCATCACTTGATTCAGCTTCTACATCTTTCCATGTATCCTATTATTTCTGAACTCACTTTGCCTATATGTCCTCAAAATACCTAAGAATATACATTCCTTACTAGATGGCACTAAATTTCATTAAGAGAGAAAAAATGTTAGTGCCTTTTATCCTGGAATCTGACATTTCTCCATGGGTCAGAATATCTGGAGTTTCCCTGGTTCATCAATGTCCAGGAAACTAAGCACTAAACCTTTCGCAGATTTCTGCTATAAAGACTTTTACAAACATACGCTGATGCAAGGGCTCAGTTGTCACCTCTAAAGACAGTGGTGTTTCTCAGCCTTCCTGTCTGGCCCTGATTAGCACAGACATAAATAGAATAGGCCTCTGGTGTGGCCTTGTCACAATTCACTCACCTTGGCTATTAATGGCCTTTACCTGACAGAGCAAATGACCTGTCACGGATTGAGTGAGCAAAAGAAATCATAAATATTCAAGCAAAAGGGGAAAAAATATAGGCACATGTAGAGTTCTAACCCAAGGTCACCCAGCCTACAGCTCTCAGCCAGAAAATGTCACCGTCTTTCCTCCCATGAGGCATTACTGCGTGGAGAACACATAAGTATCATTAGAGTCTGTCCTAGGGTGGCTGGGCAATTCTGACAGAGGAACCGCAACCCAAGACCCCACTCTTGCACAGGTGTTCCTGTGACCTGGCTTCTGTCTTGGACTCGGACACCAAGGCCTGGATTCACTACCACTCCATCACTGCAGCTGGAGCTCAAGGAGTCTCAGGTCAAAGCTCAACATTTATTGCATGAAGCACTTTGAAAATCTTTTGTTATCAAAAGTTTTCCTTTGAGCCTTTGAGAGGATTACCAAGTAATGCTTTCTTCCTGCAGCTTATTTCTTAGGAAATTACCTCCAGGCCTGCCAAAGTCACAAAGAGCTGTGGGATTTCACTCGTGTCTTTGCACATGGAACACTTGGACATCCCTCATGATTTTTTTCACTCCTATTTACTGAAGAGAAAACAGAAGATCTGGGAAAGAAGGGCTGCTTGTCTCTGGTCTCTTGTCTGCCCTGCTGGCAAGCATCCAGGTGACAGTTCCAGGAATGAGGGTGGGGACTGTGAACAGATCCATACCTGCTGCTTCAGTTCAGTTCAGTTCAGTCGCTCAGTCGTGTCCAACTCTTTGAGACCTCATGAATCGCAGCATGCCAGGCCTCCCTGTCCATCACCAACTCCTAGAGTTCACTCAAACTCATGTGCATCGAGTTGGTGATGCCATCCAGCCATCTCATCCTCTGTCGTCCCCTTCTCCTCCTGCCCCCAACCCCTCCCAGCATCAGGGTCTTCTCCAGTGAGTCAACTCTTTGCATGAGGTGGCCAACGTATTGGAGTTTTAGCCTCAGCATCAGTCCTTCCAGTGAACACCCAGGACTGGTCTCCTTTAGAATGGACTGGTTGGATCTCCTTGCAGTCCAAGGGACTCTCAAGAGTCTTCTCCAACACCACAGTTCAAAAGCATCAATTCTTCAGTGCTTATACCTTGTTATTTCAAGTGTGTGGCTCACTGTCAGGTGAGGGCCACACTCCTGTCCAGGTGCTTTGCCTTCACCTTGTTTTGTTACCATAATTTCCTTTATTTTCTGCCTTTTTTCCATTCATATCTCATACATCCATTCACTCTCTATCCATCCATCCATCCATCCATCATCCATCTACCATCCATCCATCCTTCTACCCATTCATCTCAAACAGTGACTTCCTATGTACCAGGTTCTGTGCTATACACTGACTCTAAAGAGAAGAGAGAACGATTTCTGTCCTCCAATCTTGTGGGAGAGGCATATGTGAATATGTAATGCATATTTAACATATGCAAATGACTCTAACATGTTGCAGAGGCTGAGGTGTGCATAAGACTGAGGGACTGCCTGCATTCAAAGGAGGGGCATCACCTCCAGCTGTCACCTCCTGAGGTGGACTTTCTGTCACAATGGTCCCTCTGATCCCACCTTCTGTTGTTCACGCCCTGTGTGATCCCCTCCTGTTGAGTGTGGGTAAGAACTTGGGGCTCACTTGAGTCCACCATAAGGCAAAGGTGACAGGGTGTAAGTGACTACGTGTGTATAGTTACATTATCAGGTTACATAACCCTGAAGTGCCTGTCTTGCTGGAATTTCTGTCTCCCTTGCTAGCTTTCAAGAAGCAAGTGGTCACATTGGGGAATCCCACATGCCAAGGAACTGCAGAAGGGCCCTAGGAGCTAAGAACAGCCTCTAGCCAACAGCCAGCAAGAAATTGAAGCTCTGGAGCATGTGGCCTCAGGAACTGGGCTCTGTGGACAACTCGAGAGAATTTTAGAAATGGACCCTTCCTCAGCAGAGCCTCCAGTGAGATTCAGCCCCAGCTGACACCTTTTCTTTAATTGAAGTTAATTTACAATGTTAATAGTTAATATATAATATGTTAATTTCTGCTGAACAGCAAACTGATTCAGTTATACTACCTAACACCTTGATTACAGTTTTATGAGAACCTAAGTAGTAAACTCAGATAAGCTTTGCTGGGATTCCTGACCCATAGAAGCTGAGATAAAACACATGTGTTTTAGTTACTTATTCTTCTGGCTGCACCATGTGGCATGTGGGATCTTAGTTCCCTGACCAGGGATGGAACCCGCGCCTCCTGCAGAGGAAGCTCAGAGTCCCTGGACCACCAGGGAAGTCCCTTGTGTGTTGTTTCAAACCCCTGAGTTTGTAGTAATTTGTTATACAACATTAGAAAACTATCACACATCCCGCCAGCTGTCAGAAATGTCAGGTTCTGGGAAAGGGCTGACAGATGGGGGAATGTCTCCAGCTTCCACATCCATTCATTCAGCAAATATTTATTGAGCATTTATGATATATGACGCACAGTTTTAGATACATTAGTAAAGAAAAGAAAATCCCTGCTCTCACCAAGCTTATACTCTAGTCAAGGAATAAAAATATTAAATTCATAATAATTGTATATAGTATGTTATTCAGTGGTGAGAACTATAGAAAGGATAGAAGGGCTGGGGATGCTAGGGCATGGGTTGAAGTCTTTCATAGTGTCCTCAGGGTAGGCCCCACTGAAAGGGCAAAAACCTGAAAGGAAATATTCAAGGAACTCCGGGTATCATCCATGTGTATGACTTCAAGCACGGGTTCAAGGTCTCATCCTGCCCTGGGGGATCATGGCGTCATAACTGCCCTTTTCGACCTCTCCTCCCACCTCCACCCTCCATGCCCAGGTCCACCCTGCATCCCTACCTTCTAGCCTTCTGCTGTCCTCCAAACCCACCTACCAAGAATCCTCACTCTTCACTGTTTCCCTGACAAAAATACTTCTTCTCCCCCTTTCAGCTCAATGGCCTCCTCCCCCGAAGCCTCCCCTGGTGCCTTCACCCCACTCCCAGCAGAAAGTTCGCTCCTCCTGCACATGCCCTCTAGCTTTGCGTATGACTTATCCTGAGCTTCAACTTTCCACACGTGTTACAGCTGGCGGCCTTTGTCTCTTGGAGAGACTGTGGAATGCGGGGCCTGGGGCTTGTTATCACTGAGCTTCCAGGCTCCAGCATATTACAGTTGGAATTTGTTGAAGAAAAAAATTAGTTAGATGGGACTTCACTGGCAATCTTGTGGTTAAGACTCTATGCTTCTAATGCAAGGGGCACAGGTTTGATCCCTGCTCAGGGAACTAAGATAACACATGCTGTGCAATGCAGCCAAGAAAGTATTTTTTAAGTTAGTTGGAGACAGTCCCCTGTGGGTTTTTTCCTTTCTCTTTAAAGTCCTTAGAGGAGGTTTATATCATTCTTTATTTGGTTTGTTACTTAGAGAGTATTTGGACAGAGTACTATTCATTTTCCAAATTCTACTTTTGAGCCAACTTCTTCCATAGCATAGCCTGACCCAGCTCATAGAATTGCACACATGTTCAAGACACAGCCTTGGACACTAAAACAGGTAATTCATGCAGCCACATCTGTCTTTTCCAGAGAGGTTCAGTTCAGTTCAGTCGCTCAGTTGTGTCCGACTCTTTGTGACCCCATGGACTGTAGCATGCCAGGTCTCCCTGTCCATTACCAACACCCAGAGTTTACTCAAACTCATGTCCATTGAGTCGATGATGCCATTCAACCACCTCATTCTCTGTCGTCCACTTCTCCTCCCGACTTCAATCTTTCCCAGCACCAGGGTCTTTTCAAATGAGTCAGTTCGTCACATCAAGTGGCCAAAGTATTGGCGTTTCAGCTTCAGCATTAGTCCTTTCAGAGAGGAGAAAGACAGAATAATGATGACTTTTCAATGTTATTAGTAAGCAGCAAACATCTTGAGAAAGGAATGGTTTCCCTGCTTGAGTACAGAGCCCCAAATATGATGACTAAAAAGTCTAGCTGTTTAATTAATTATTGCAATTAAAAATAAAGCAAGCAGTGTAGGAGCAAAAGCCCTGTGGATGGCAGCTTCCTCCTAAAAAACAATGATACCACTCACCACATAAGCCAACAACAGGGGGAAAGAATTTGTTTGCCTCTGATTACATCTGGTTGCCATTAGTGATGACAATAAACCAGGCAGAAGGACCAAATGATACTTGTGGGAAGCATGAAAAAGGGCCTGGGAAATACTTTCAATTGAGGATACACCAGAGAAAAATATCAACTGGGAGTCACATAGATAAAAGGCACTCTGACTTAAGTCAGTCATCACAGTGGTACAAATTAAAATAACAAAGCCATATCACTTTTTACCTGTTAGATTGGCAGATGTTAGAAAACTTGAGAATGACAAGTGTTGTGAGGCGGTGGGTTAGAAGACACCTGAGCTCCTGCTGGGATGGGGCACTTATAGCCATTCTGGACAGAGTCGGGATTTTGGCTAATCACTTTCTGGCTAAATTCCTAGCAGAAAACCTAGGCCAAATTCTTTGTGAACTTGGGTTAGGTAAATTTTCTTAAGACACAAAATCTATGTGCCATAAAGGAGAAATTATCAATTGGACTTCATACATTTTTAAAAATTTACTCTTCAAAAGACATTGTTAAGAAAATAAAAGACAAGCCACAGTCTAGGAAGTAAATATTGGCAAATACATCTGATGAAGGTATTATATGCTAAATACATAAAGAACTCTTACAATTTCGTAATAAGTAAATAAGCAATAATTTATTATTATTATCAATCTTAAAGAAATGGACAAAAAGAATGAACACTTCATCAAAAAAGTTGTACTAATGGCTAATAAGCATGTTCAACCTCATTAGTCACTCAGCTCAGTTCAGTTCAGTCACTCAGTCGTGTCCAACTCTTTGCGACCCCATGGACTGCAGCATGCCAGGCCTCCCTGTCCATCACCAACTCCCAGAGCCTACCCAAACTCATGTCCATTGAGTCGGTGATGCCATCCAACCATCTCACCTTCTAGGAAAATACAAATTAAAACTGCAATGAGAGAGATATCAGCATACATCCACTAGAGTGGTTAAAATTAAAAAGACTCACCATATCAAGTGTTAGTGAAGATATGGAGCAACAGAATGTCTCAGGCATTGCTGGGGGGCGGGGGATGCAAATAGTATGACCACCTTGGAAAGCAGTTTGACAACCTCTTATAAAGTTAAATAATACATATCACGTGTGTTTCTATACACAGGTATTCACCCAAGAGAAATACTTAGGTATTTACCCAAGAGAAATAAAAACTTATGTCCATATAAAAGGCTGCTACATGAATGTTCATAGCAACTTTATTCTTATTCACCCAAACTGGAAACAACCCTAATATTCATCAACTGGTGAGTAGATGAATATCTACATGGTGAATATTGCAAATTGTGATAAATTCATAAAATGGAAAAATACTCAGTAACAAAAAGGAATGGACTACAGATATATATATATAAGAACAGATGAATCTCAAAGGCATTATGCTGAGTGAAAGAAGCCAAGCACAAAAATTACATATCATTTATACAACATTCTAGAAAAGGCAAGATAATGGTGATAGAAAACAAAGTGGTCCACATGCCATGGGGCAACTAAGCCCATGCACCACAACTACTGAAGCCTGCACACTCTAGAGGCCATGCTCTGCAACAAGAGAAGCCTACACACCGCAACTAGAGAAAGCGCCTGCTCATCACGAGAGAAAGCCCACACCCAGCGAGGAAGACCCAGCACAGCCAAAAATGAACAAATTTATCAAGTTAAAAAGTATTTTAAAAAGTGAGTGAATTTTATATGTGTAAATTTTACCTCAATGAAGCAAATTAAATATATGTGTGTGTGTGTGTATATATATATATATATATATATAAGACAATGCTACTTGAAAAAAGATGAGGTAGGGGAAGTTGAGTGTTAGTAGGTGATAAGAGGGAAGCCAAGAGAAAATAAGAGAGACAGACAGACAACCAGAAAGGAAAGACAAGGACACAAGAGATGTAGAGGGTGACATTCAAACATGGGGCAAACCCCTCATCAACAGAGACATGCTCAGAGAAACATAGAAACAGAGAAAAGAAAAAAGAAAGAAACGCTTAGCAGACATGGCAAAGATGGAATAATATTCGTTACTGTTACCTTGTGGAATGGGGCTTCCCAGGTGGTGTTAGTGGTAAAGAACTCACCTGCCAATGCAGGGGACATAAGAGACATGGGTTTAATCCCTGGGTTGGGAAGATCCCCTGGAGGAGGAAAGGTTGGGGGTGGGGCCCAAAGTCCCACAGCTGCGGCTCTGAGGGTGAGAGGGATCTGTCCCTCCCTCCCAGCTTCTCTCTCACTTCCTCCTCTGGGATCACAAGGGGTATGGAGGATGCTTCCTGCTCCCCTGGAGGTATTTGAAGGCTGGAGGGTCTATGCCCCCTTAACCCTCTTTATTCCAAGTTAAACATTTCCTGTTCCTTTCACTTTCCTCACCCTAGATAGTTGCCAAGTTCTCCAGCATCCAACCCACCCCTTTCCCCATCCCCTGGGCTCTGATTCATCAGTGCTCTCTGGGGAGTATGGTGCCACCACACGGCAGAACTGAGAGACTGAGCCCATGTCTAGTGGGGCGGGGCGGTGGGGAGGGCATGCGGCTTTCCCTCTGTGTTTCTTCTAAACACGTGTAATACCAACCCCAAGGCTCTATCAGTTCCCTTGGGATAGCAGTCTGATCAGTGTGAGAACTAAGAATAGACACACACTGGAGAGCCTCTTGCATCTAAAACAGGGAGACTCAGGCACTGACAGGTGGGGTGACAACCCTTCCCACTGTTAGGGAAGAGAAATTATTGTCAGTGAGAACCTTCTCCTTGCAAAGGTTCATGACAAAAGGTAAAGATTTCTGAGGCTAGGGGAGAAATGATTAGGTTTGCACTAACCACAACTCACCCACAGAGATGCAAATCCTATTTCAAGAAGGCAAGAGGTGGAAACAGAGAGGAAGGTGTATCCCCCTCCAGTACCCACCCCCCACACACACACCAGGAACTGCACAAAAGCTAAGTCTTCTCTGCAAGCATAATTGCCATGTAACTTCAACTTTATAAACATCTTTTAAAAATAATAACTGTAGCTGGAATGAGAGTTTTGAAAAGCAGCAATGAGCAGGTTTTAAGTCTAGGTTAAATGGTTTAAAGAGATTGATAGTGGCCTGGGACAAGGATGGAGAACCCTGTTTCCAGGGAAGAAAGTTTCAAGGACTCGAGGGCTGATTATCACGCTGATGGTATGCATAGGATCACTTACTTGAATTAATCATTTCATCATCAAATAATTCTCACATTAACAGATCCTGGAGTAAAATAATCAATTGTAATAAAAAGCAAAAGAAGAAAATTTACCTTAGATTCTATCTCCTCCAAATTTTACTCATTTTCTGGGTTCCCCACATATAGTCTTACTCAGTTAAGATTATACAGTTAAATTGTGAAACTTTTTTTCTAGGCATAGTCCTGAGAAAGGGATCATTTGGGAGGGTTACGCCTTCAGTTCAGTTCAGTCGCTCAGTCGTGTCCAACACTTTGTGACCCCGTGAACTGCAGCACGCCAGGCCTCCCTGTCCATCACCAACTCCCGGAATCCACCCAAATCCACGTCCATTGAGTCAGTGATGCCATCCAACCATCTCATCCTCTGTCGTCCCCTTCTCCTCCTGCCCTCAACCTTTCCCAGCATCAGGGTCTTTTCCAATGAGTCAGCTCTTTGCATCAGGTGGCCAAAGAATTGGAATTTCAGCTTCAGCATCAGTCCTTCAAATGAACACCTAGGACAGATCTCCTTTAGGATGGACTGGTTGAATCTCCTTGCAGTCCAAGGGACTCTCAAAAGTCTTCTCCAACACCACAGTTCAAAAGCATCAATTCTTCAGCATTCAACTTTCTTTATAGTCCAACTCTCACATCCATACATGACCACTGGAAAAACCATAGCCTATTTTGGTGCAATTTAGCAGAGTGGTTATGCCTGATGAGTCCTTTCTGGGATCTGTCTTGTTAAGGGATGAAACCAGAAAGCCATGAAACCCTCGGAAGTGTGAATGCTGGTGGCTGGAGTGTAGTGCATGAGGGAGCTGACCTTGAGCAGGCTACCACTTGGGGGATGCCCAGAAATGAGTGGGGCAGTGGGAGATGCTGGCGGGGTGGGCCAAGATCCTCAATCATGTGGGTGTGGGTGACAGAAAATTACAATATGACTTATATTAACACGAACTTCTTTGTAGCCATAGGTTGGGGCCTGGGGACATTTTGGCAATAGAAGAAATCTTGTTTATATCTACCGGCAAGGAAAACACATAAAAATCTCAGGGATATTTTGTCTTATTCCCTGACAGTTAAAAGATGATTTTCAAGGTTGAGAAGAGTGTAATAACAGCCTGTTCTCACCCTGACCTCCCTACTTGCACAATCCAGTTTCTCATGGTTGCTAAAGCACATTGAGAAAGGCACTCTCTTCGGGGAAAAAAATGTAGGATCTTGATAGAGAAACAAAGAAGAAATATGACAACGTGTGCTCTTGGTAGACACTCAGAACCGCTCGTGAAGGGTCTTTTCTTTAGGAGTTATTTAAAAATAGTAAACAGATGCCCTTTGAGGGATTGTAGTGTTTCAAAACGTTGACTTGTTACATCCAAGGTTCCTCTTTGTGTCCCAGAGTAACAATTTCTCCAAGAGAAGTAGCTTGATTCAGTTCAGTGGTGAGGTGAAGAAATGGTTGGATTGGGAGTGTATGTGCTGTGTGTTGTGTGTTAAGTCGTTTCAGTCGTGTCCAACTCTTTGCAGCTCCATGGACTGTAGCCCACCAGGCTCCTCTGTCCATGCGATTCTCCAGGCAAGAATACTGGAGTGGGCTGCCATGCCCTTCTCCAGGGGATCTTCCCAACCCAGAGATTGAACCCGTGTCTCTTGGTCTCTTGTGTCTCCAGCATTGGCGGGCGGGTTCTTTACCACCTGGGAAGCCCTGGATTGGAAGAGTACGCCCTAAAGCACCCAGCAGCTGCCTTATGTCCAGGCTTACGGGGGAGACACATCTAAGTGGATTGTCATGGTTCCTGTCCTCAGGATGCTCACACTCTAGCTGTAGAAAGAGCTAGTGCTTAGCAGGGCAAGTAAATTCATATTTACATTAAACACTGGTTCTGCCATTATAGAGACCTTCATTGTGCCACAAATCAGCATGACTCATAGCCCCTGAGGATGCTTGGCTTGGACGGTTTGTCAAGGGAGGACCTCTGGGTCACTTTACAGATGGGCAGTGGATTGCACTACTTCTTGCAGTGGGAGGAGGAGGAGCTACTGTGTGCCAAGTGTGTGGACCTGCCAGGCTCCTTTGGGCTTTATGTGGAACCATCTCCTATTTGTTCTCCAGCTAGGACACAAATGGCTACATTTCGCGTGTGACACAGGAACACTGGTGGTGCATAATCACCCCAGTTGAGCTCTGCCACACTGTCTGGATGAAGAAAAGTTTGGGGGTGCTAGCGTGGCAGGCAGCTGACCTCTTTGTCCATCCCAAAGGCCCAAGTCAGAGGGCAAATGGATATTGGCTTGGCCTTGCCTCAGGGACTGACTTCCCAAGTGGTGCTAGTGGTAAAGAATCTGCCTGCCAGTGCAGGAGACTTAAGAGACATGGGTTCGATCCCTAGGTCAGGAAGATCCCCTGGAGAAGGCATGGCAACCCACTCCAGTATTCTTACCTGGAGAATCCCATGGAATGAGGAGCCTAGTGGGCTACAGTCTACGGGGTCACACAGAGTTGGACATGACTCAGCACTTAGGGACTGAGGGACTGCTCACAGGGCCCAGAGGTATGCTTGCTTCTGTTCCTTTTCCTTTTCTTGTTGTTTTGAGGCTCTTGCCAAGTTTAAAGCTTTTTGGCCCAGGCAGAGTTTTCTTTTCAGCTCTGGGTCTTCTCTGAGGAGGTGAATAGCCCTCTGGTGAGAGGAGGCAGCTGGGGCAGTGTGGGAGTGCTGCCTAAGAGTGAGCAGGCGAGGGTTCTAGTCTGGTTCCAGCAAGGTATTTAACCTCCCTGAGCCTCAGGGTTCCCATGTTGTAGAGAAGAATCAATTCTGACTCCATGTTGGAACTGTTTCTTTGGCTTGCTTTTTGTTGCTGTTGTTATTATAATCATACATAATCAGTTCAGTTCAGTCACTCAGTCATGTCCGACTCTTTGCAGCTCCATGGGCTGCAGCACACCAGGCTTCTCTGTCTATCACCAACTCCCAGAACTTGTTCAAACTCAGGTCCATCGAGTCGGTGATGCCATCCAACCATCCCCTTCTCCTCTTACCTTCAATCTTTTCCAGCATCAGGATCTTTTCCAATGAGTTAGTTCTTCACATAAGGTGGCCAAAATATTGGAGTTTCAGCAACATTCAGGACTGATTTCCTTTAGGATTGACTGGTTGGATCTCCTTGCAGTCCCAGGGACTCTGAAGAGTCTGCCACAGAGGACTCTGCCCCTCTGCCTGACTGTTAAAGTGTCTTTTGTTCAGCTCATAAAGAGATAATCTGACCCTGCCCACCTGTGAATGGCTGCGAGAAAGAAGAGATTAACACATCCCCTCCTGGAGTTGTTTTGCAAGACTAATAGTCCTTTTTACTTTACTGCCTCTCCGTTTCTATTCCGCCTTTTGACTTCCGTTCCTCACCGCTCTCTCTCTGGTTCTATAAAAGAACCTGGTATCCAGATCCCAACAAGATGGTTATTTTGAGACATTAGTCCACCATCAGCCGACTTTCTGAATAAAGTCTTGCCTCAACACTTGGTCTCTTGAATTATTGGCCTGTCGTGTGGCAAGCAAGAGCAAGCTTGGACTAGGTAACACCGACTTGCTCACAGAGCAAGCCCTTGTGACTTCCAGCTGAGAATGCTTGTGACCAGAAAACTAAAGATTATAGAATTGTCATTTAGAAGCCGTCCTCCCCCTTTACACAGAAAACCAGGGCTCTGTGAGAAAACCTTGGGTGAGAAGAACACAGCAGGAGAGAACCACTGGCAAGCCAGGCTGGGGGCTTTCCTGTGAGCCCTGGCCCAAGACAGCCTTCATGGGACACCTGGGCCTCCCTTACATGGTGTCCACATCTGCAGAGAATAACAAGCCCATTAAAAAGGGTGTGCGTAGCACTTAGCAATTCGCACATACACTATCTCAGGCTCTCTCCAGACTTCATAGGCTTTTGTTGCTCCAGAACGATTTCATCTCTTGTGGAAAGTACTTCTACCTGTATTTGGTCTTTCCCAACCCTGCCTCCAGGCAAGTCCTCAGATCCCAAGGCTTTGGACTCCCCACAAAGCACAGCATCCTCCCCACCAGGGAACAGCTGGGACAGGAGAAAGGACTATGAAGATGGATCCTTTCCTCCTACAATCACACCTCACCGCCTAACCTAGCGCTGTCTCTGCTCAGAGCTTTGCGGCTCAGTCTCCTCCTCTGAGCTCTGGCCCCAGCAGCGCCTTCCCACCTGGGATGCGGGCCCGCCCTCCAACTTGCTATTTAAGCAGAAGATGGAGCGTCTCCCTCTAGGCGACTTGCTAGATGTTGGAGAACGGCGACCTCTAGTGTTGGTTCTTGGAAGGGACGGAGCGGCTTTCTGCAGTCCAGTGAGGTTCCCGGAAACAGTCCTGCTGGGGACTGAGAGGCGAAGCTTAACTGGATGGGTTAGAGATGCGGAGGATGGACTGAAAGGACTCTTCATTTCTAGGAAGCCCAACTGCGCACACTTGGTCTCTGAGGCTTGCTCATGGTCCAAACACATCTGTCCCTCTTGCACTATCTTCCTCTTTCATAACACCCAAGACTCAGCCCACCCCTCTCCCCTGACTCACCTTGACAAAGCAAACTCACCTGCCTCTGTTACTGAACCAAACTTGGATCAGCTCGCCCCACATACAGTGAAGTCAATCTACTGACACTGGGTTGTGGCAAAGGAAAGTTCAGTGCTTATTGCAGGGCACCAAGCAGTTAGTACTTAAAAGCCCAAACTCCTCAAAGGCTTTTTTAAAAGGTGTTTAAAGACAGGGTGAGAAAGAGGGAGTTGTGGGTGTGTGATCAGCTCATGGACATTCTTTTAACTGGTTGGTGGTGATGTAATTGGGAGTCAATATCATCAATCTGATGATTCCAGTTGGTCTGGGGTCTACAGGCTTGTGGACAGCATGCAGTTAACTTCTTCCACCTGTTGGGGGTTTCAGTATCTGCCAAACAGCTCAAAGGACATGTCTCAGGATACTATCTATAGCCCTTGAGGAAGTAAAGGTTCTTGATTTTGTTTAATGGCCACAACTATTATTTTGTCTTCCTTGGCTGTTTCCCTTTCTTTCGACATTTTTTCTCTGATTAAATTTATTCTTTGGAACTTGGGGAAGGCCTAGGAAGATAGTTTTTCTACTGACAAGAGGCAGGCAGAGGACGCAGTGGGGGTCTGTTTGGGGAAGGCCTCACAGGGTCCAGTTTAATTACACACCTGTGCCTCAGGAAGGGGAAGGTGGGGCAGGCACCAAGCAGTGTGTCTGGGTATGAGCCAGGACGCCTGGCTGAGAGCGCCAGTCCTCAGGTGGCCTCCGTCTGTGTCTTCGTGGTCCTGCCATGACCAATCAATTAGTCTAGTCTTTGGCAGGGAGTGGGTGTGAGGAGAGTGTGAGTAGGTGAATATTGGGTGGCATGCCCTGTAAACTAGCAGGACTGCCTGGTGACTGTGACTTTTCAGGGCTCCACGACCTTTAGCAACAGCACCTCATTCTTTGAGATGGAAAATCCACATTTTCCCCCCAGTCTTTAGTAAAGTGCTACACTATTCACATTACTACGTTATTTGGCCACCTGACGTGGAAAGCTGACTCATTGGAAAAGACTCTGATGCTGGGAAAAATTGAGGGCAGGAGGAGAAGGGGACGACAGAGGATGAGATGGTTGGATGGTATCACTGACTCAATGGACATGAGTTTGAGCAAGCTCTGGGAGATGGTGAAGGACAGGGAAGCCTGGTGTGCTGCAGTCCATGGGGTCGCAAAGAGTCAGACACAACAGAGCAACTGAATAACAACAACAACAATTCGGATTAAAGCCCCCTTCCCCTTTTCCTTCTAAGCAGACTGCCTTGCTTAAGCCCCTCCTATAAGGAATTGTAGAGCTGCCACTGGCTGTAGGATGTGATGCCCAAGGGCCTTAGAAGGCAGAGGCTTTAGGAAATGAAGGGTTTGGATGCTTAGAGGGAGAAGGCTCCATTCTTGGCACTACGCCTTCCCCTTTCCCAGTCTCGCAAATACATTCAGAATCTTTGGTCACTGTTGTTTCCTATGAATTATATAATCTTTCTTCAGTTCTATGTGACTTTAGTGAGTTTAATGAGACCCTCAAACTTCCACACCTACGAGATCAAATTGTTATTTGTATATAATTTTTGCCCAGTCTGTCTCCAGTTATAGGTAGGGTGACCACCCATTCCAGCTTGCCTGAAACAGTCCTGGTATACATCTATCACCGAGACATAATTATTCATGGTGTTCTCTTTCGCTTTGTAAAGGGCCCCATTTAGATGGCGAATTACATTGTCACGCTAAACACAGATAATCTATGTAAGAAAACATTTAGGCATTAGGATTTAGAGGACGTGAGAGATAATGTTACCAGGAATTTGAGATTTAAGTGATTATTATAATCTTGGCATAATTAGCTCTATTCTTCCTGGCAGCTGAAAAGAACAAAAATCTGAAGGGTTAGGAAGTTGATTCTGTCTTGTAAAATGGTGCAAATTACATCTTCTCGAGGGAAATATTTATCAGGCACTCAATTTTAGAAGGAATTTTTCACATAAATTGTTATATAAGGGACAATGAGTAACATAAGGAGCTGTATATTTCATGTTAGCTTTTGCAGAATTTTGTGGTCACTTTTAATATTGGTCCCCCAAATTATTGTGATTTTCCAATTCTCTTTCTCTGTGGAAAATGGAGAGGAAATAAAAATTATTTCAGAGGGATTAAGTGAGACAATACATATCCAAGTGCTAAATAAACTACAAGTATCAGTATTACCTTGTTGAAAACCCTCCTTTCATTGATGGGGAAACCAAGGCCCAGAGAGAGAGAAGTAATGTGGTTGCTGCTGCTGCTGCTAAGTCACTTCAGTCGTGTCCAACTCTGTGCGACCCCATAGACGACGGCAGCCCACCAGGCTCCACTGTTCTTGGGATTCTCCAGGCAAGAATACTGGAGTGAGTTGCCATTTCCTTCTCCAAGGCATGAAAGTGAAAGGTGAAAGTGAAGTTGCTTAGTTGTGTCTGACTCTTTGCGACCCCATGGACTGCAGCCCATCAGGCTCCTCCGTTCATGGGATTTTCCAGGCAAGAGTACTCTAGTGGGGTGCCATTGCCTTCTCGAGTAAAGTAGTTAGTTAGTGGCAAAACAAAGGTTAACACTCCTGTTTAATTCTCAACGCTAATATAACCTCATAGAGCTGTTCACCAAGACGTTCTGAGATTCTGCCAGGCTACCATCACAGGCTGGAGTCAGGAGCAGGAAGAAGAGGTAGAAAGACCTTGGACAATAATGGCCCGGTTGCAGATAGTGTTTTAAGTCATCATCATAAGAGATGTTTTTAAGGTAATTTTCTTTTAGCAAAACAGAAAGCTTCTCATGGTGCTTGTTTGAGTCACTCTTGGTATCTATTTTTTGCAAGTTAAGAAAAAAGTTGCTCCCAGTCTGGTTTCCAGGGGCACAACCCTTTGGGGCTAGTTTCAACAGTGGGTTTTCCAGCATTCTAGCACAACTTCCTTTTCAGCTTCTCCTTCTCCCAGCCAGTGGCTCTCCAAGTTTGGTACCAGGCCAGCAGCATCAGCATCACCCAGAAACCTGTCGGACAGGCAAATTCTCAGGCCCCACCCAAGACCCACTGAATCAGAAACTGGGAGTGATTTTGTTGCACACTAAGGTTTGAGAACCACTGCTCCAGGCAGATCTTAGGGCCCTGTCTGGCTTCCGAGAGAGATCAGATCAGATCAGTCGCTCAGTCGTGTCCGACTCTTTGCGACCCCATGAACCGCAGCACGCCAGGCCTCCCTGTCCATCACCAGCTCCCGGAGGTCACTCAGACTCGCATCCATCGAGTCAGTGATGCCATCCAGCCATCTCATCCTCTGTCGTCCCCTTCTCCTCCTGCCCTCAATCCCTCCCAGCATCAGAGTCTTCTCCAATGAGTCAACTCTTCGCATGAGGTGGCCAAAATACTGGAGTTTCAGCTTTAGCATCATTCCTTCTAAAGAAATTCCAGGATTGATCTCCTTCAAAATGGACTGGTTGGATCTTCTTGCAATCCAAGGGACTCTCAAGAGTCTTCTCCAACACCACAGTTCAAAAGCATCAATTCTTCAGCCCTCAGCCTTCTTCACAGTCCAGCTCTCACATCCATACATGACCACAGGAAAGACTATAGCCTTGACTAGGCGAACCTTTGTTGGTAAAGTAATGTCTCTGCTTTTGAATATGCTATCTAGGTTGGTCATAACTTTCCTTCCAAGGAGCAAGCGTCTTTTAATTTCATGGCTGCAGTCACCATCTGCAGTGATTTTGGAGCCCAGAAAAACAAAGTCTGACACTGTTTCCACTGTTTCCCCATCTATTTCCCATGCAGTGATGGGACCAGATGCCATGATCTTCGTTTTCTGAATGTTGAGCTTTAAGCCAACCTTTTCATTCTCCACTTTCACTTTCATCAAGAGGCTTTTTAGCCCCTCTTCACTCTCTGCCATAAGAGTGGTGTCATCTGCATATCTGAGGTTATTGATATTTCTCCCGGCAATCTTGATTCCAACTTCTGTTTCTTCCAGTCCAGCATTTCTCATGATGTACTCTGCATATAAGTTAAATAAACATGGTGACAATATACAGCCTTGATGTACTCCTTTTCCTATTTGGAACCAGTCTGTTGTTCCATGACCAGTTCTAACTGTTGCTTCCTGACCTGCATACAGATTTCTTAAGAGGCAGATCAGGTGGTCTGGTATTCCCATCTCTTTCAGAATTTTCCATAGTTTATTGTGATCCACACAGTCAAAGGCTTTGGCATAGTCAATAAAGCAGAAATAGATGTTTTTATGGAACTCTCTTGCTTTTTCCATGATCCAGCGGATGTTGGCAATTTGATCTCTGGTTCCTCTGCCTTTTCTAAAACCAGCTTGAACATCAGGAAGTTCACGGTTCACATATTGCTGAAGCCTGGCTTGGAGAATTTTGAGCATTACTTTACTTTTCTCCGAGAGAGAAGAGAAGCACAATTATGGCAATTCTCCCTTTGCTGCTCTCCCCACCCCCTAGGCAGGCTGTCCTTTCCAAACTCCTAATAACCATTGGTTTTTCAGGTTTGGCTGTTGCACTTGGGCATGCCCCAAAATGAAGTTGCATGGCCTGTTTGATGGTCTGCCTAGCCAGTGCCAGCTCTGAATAATAATACCTTTACCAAGCACTTAATGTACACACCGATCTGATGGCCCAAGTTCATTTTGTTTTAGAGGAAAAACACTTATCTCTTCAACCTCTGATATCTATGGCTGATGTCCAGTTGAAATAAATTAGAAAGGATCCCATTTTTTTTTTTTTTTTTTTTTAAGGTTAATCAGGTCTCCAGGAAGTGGAAGCTATAGCAGTTTAGAATGTAGAACTCCGTAGAGATTGCAATCTCCTTTGGAACGAGCTTTTCACAGTTCCAAATGGGTCTCAACAGAAACAGTCTGTCTGAACCTGAACGCATACTGATTCATTTTTCAAAGCATAATGAGCCTAACAGTTTCACCTGCTCACCCCACGACTGCAGCAGACCAGTTTCAAGCGTATGGACTTCTCAGTGAGGAAAGACCCCTCAACCTTCCCCACAGAGGGCTTTTCTTGACTTAGTGTAAACTGAAAAGGAAATGAGAATTTGGAGTACATGGTTCTCACTTTGCCCTCTTCTGTGTAGTTCTTCCTAGTGGGGCTTTCTGGACTACTCAAGGCACTCTTCCCCAAGCTTTGCTTTGTATACAGCATGCTGCCAGGAGAGTGGAAACTTTTTCTCCTCCTGTGGCAGAGGGAAGCTGGAGGCTGGAGGATGGGGCTGAGTCCCTGCCCAAGTAGGAAGGAGGGCACACCTCAGAGCTAACTTCTGCTCCCCAACCTGAGCAGTCAGCACAGACCCTCTGAGCTCTGGAGCAAGCTGTCTTGGCCAATAGCAAGGGGGGAAAGCTCTTAAGAATAAGGGGTGTAACTGAGTGGGATCCTCTGGGACCTTCCTGGGACAGAGCTCCTGCCCTGTGTCCTCCACCTGCCTCTTGTCTGTAGAAAACTTTAGCCTCCTAGGCCTTCCCCAAGTTCCAAAGGGCAAATTTAATAGAAGTGAGAAAATGCAAAAAAAATAAAGGGGTCGGAGAAGAGAGAATAGTCAAAGAAGACAAAATGATAATAGTTTAGGAATTAAAATTAAGGAAATTTAGTTCCTGGCCTTCCCCAAGTTCCAAAGGGCAAATTTAATAGAAGTGAGAAAATGCAAAAAAAATAAAGGGGTCGGAGAAGAGAGAATAGTCAAAGAAGACAAAATGATAATAGTTTAGGAATTAAAATTAAGGAAATTTAGTTCCTCCTCTCAGGCTGTAGACAATATCCCGAGTCATATCCTTTGACCTCTTTGGCAGATACTGAAACCCCCATGTCAACTAAAAAGATGCTCAACGTGAGAGTTGAAAGTTAAGTTTTATTTGGGGCAAAACGAGGACGGACTGCAGCCTGGGAGACAGCACCTCCGACAGCTCTGAGAAACTGCTCCAAAAAGGTAGTGGGGGAAGGCCAATATGTAAGATTTTGGTAAAGGGAGAGTTCAGCACAATCGAGCACTCATTCTACAAAAGTTTTTCTGCTAGTCACAGGGAGCTGATGTCACCATGAAGGGATTTAGTGCTTTTCTAGATGTGAAGATATACAAAGATTGGGATCATGAAATCAGTTCCCAAAAATATTTATCTAAAGACCTACTCCACCAGTGTCCCTGTATCAGAGTGCCTCACTCTCTACCCTGAATTCCCCTCAGGGAGTGTTGAAGGTTGGCAACTGCAGCAGCACAGGGTTCAGTCTCCACAGAGGCAGATGGCAAATACCCTTGGCAAGCACCAATTTGTAGTTGGCACCCACCAGGGAGAAGAAGTTAATTGTATGCTGCCTACAAGCACAAAGACCCCAGATCAGTTGGACCCAGAAGTTTGATGACATTGGAATTGACCCCTGATTACCTCACCATCAACCAATCAGAAGGATATCCAGGAGCTGATCAAGCACCTCCCAACCCCTCTCCCTCATCCTGTCTTTCAAGACCTTTCCCTGAAAGTCATCGAGAAGTTCAGGTGTTTTAAGGAGTAGCTGCCTGGACTCCTTGCGTGGTGCCCTGCAGTGAATGCTGCACTTTCCTTCACCACAGCCAGGTATCAGCAGATGGGCTTCACTGTGCACAGGGGAGCCGACCCAGGTTTGGTTGGGTAACAGGGACAGTAACAGATGGAGACAAGCAAACAGAATCAGGAGAGAAGTATCTTTCCTCCAGAATGATGGTTCTCAGCCTTGAGTCGACATTAGAATCACCCTGGGAAGCTTTTAGCGTTTCTACCAACCAGGTCATACCCTAGATCAATTAAATCAGAAACTCTGGGAGTGGTAACCAGGCAACAGCAATTTTTTTTTTTTTTTAAAGCTCCCTGGGTGGTTCTGAAACTGTTGGGTATCTTTCCAGGGGCTCTGAAGAGCTCTGGTACTAAAGTTCTTTATGTCTCAGCATAGAAAAGAGTTCAGTGAGAGGCAAACGATAGAAGTGATTTATTAGAATAGGACACTTGTGAGGCTTTCAAATGGGTGGGCGGTGCTGCACCACAAGAACTTACTGGGCTACAGTTTTATAATCAAAGGAAAAGTGCAGAGGGGGAGAACTTCTTTGTCTTTCTTGAGTAGACATCATGCTTCCATCATCAGCTCCTCCTCCAGGTTGAACAGGAGAGTTTTCTTGTCCCTACATGGTCAAGCTAGGTCCACAAATTATTGTTTTTTAATGTGTGCAGAGAACGTGTCCTAGGGATCATTAACTTACTGAGTTCACTGGGCAGGCTGCAGGTCTCATGCCACCATTGTTTTATTATTTGGCGCATGTCTCATGCTTCTAATACACGGTTTGTTGCTAAGCAAGCCTGCTTGGTTTTGTGGTTAAGCAAACCTGCTTTTTTGAGTAATCATTAACTTATAAGGATCTCCCCTATTTTTTCTACTTGTAATTCTCTAGTGGGGTTACCTACTCAATCACCTACTTTGTCCCTTTACCCAGTGGCTATCAGTTCCAATATATAGCTATCAGTGGCTATCAGTTCTCAAGCCAGGCTTGAGAACCATCTTTCTAGCATCCACTTCCTCCGGTAACCACTGCTTTCCTGCCTTATCTCAGGTCAGGGCCCCTTCTCATTTGTCTTGTTTGTATTTCTTCATTCTTCTGGCTTTGAGGACCATGAGGTAGAATCAGGGGCATCTTATGCTAAGTTTAATCTGACTTTCTTTTGCTTGGACCCCTTATCTCCCTTTGGATCTTATATCTTTATTAATGGGCTTCCCTGGGAGTTCAGCTGGTAAAGAATCTACCTGCAATTCAGGACACCCTGGTTCAATTCCTGGGTCAGGAAGTTCCCCTGGAGAAGGGATAAGCTACCTACTCCGCATTCTTGGGCTCAGATGGTAAAGAATCTGCCTGCAATGTGGGAGACCTGGGTTCGATCCCTGGGTTGGGAAGATCCCCTGGAGGAGGGCATGACAATCCACTCCAGTATTCTTGCCTAGAGAATCCATATGGACAGAGAATCCTGGCAGGCTACAGTTCATGGGGTTGCAAAGAGTCAGTTACGACTGAGAGAGTAAGCACAGCACATCTTTATTAAACAGTTGGAGTCCCAGAAGAAATTATTGGGATGATTCGGAAATGAGCTATAATGATAGATTTCTCACTGGACTTTGGACTTCTGGTCACTTCCCATTGACTGTGGTGAACAAATGAGCCTCTCCATGAGACAATGCTTCGTGGTGATAGGTTACAGAAAAATAGGGTCTCAACAACAGAATAGACTCAATGTTTTACTGGACAAATACAGTGATACTTTCAAAGGTATACCACTAGAGACTCTTCCTAACAACCATGTTAAAGTTTGCCAACTTATGACCAAAAGATCTTCCTCCCTCTCCCCTGCCAGGCATGGTGGGGTCTTTTCTCCTTTACAAGTTCCCTCCCCCACTTACTGACTATAAAGCCATTCTTGGAAGAGTTCTTGAACTTGTATGCAAAATAAAGTCTGTGATTTGGGGATCTTAAGGTACCTAGGTGTGGTGGTCACCAGTTTTTGCCTAATCAACACTCCCCTCCTTTCTTATAATGTAGCTCTTATACTATTGGAGAAGGAAATGGCAACCCACTCCAGTTTTCTTGCCTGGAGAATCCCAGGGGCAGGATAGCCTGGTGGGCTGACGTCTATGGGGTCACGCGGAGTCGGACACTACTGAAGTGACTTAGCAGCAGCAGCGGCAGCAGCTCTTATACTAAAGGCTTTTTAAAGTTCTGAAACAAGTTCCCTTACTCCCTCTCCTAACCCCCCATCCTCCCCAATACACTGACTCACCATACTTTGGCAGGATCTGGAGCATCATGGACCAGGAGAAAAGGAGAAACACAGTACAGGTTGTGAACCAAAAAAGCATATGGTACTCTCTCCCCTTCTCCTTTTCTCCCCTCTGCTGCCTGGGGCTAAGTACCATCCCCAGCTGCTTTGAAGGAAAAAATGCTCTGTCATTACAGAGAGGGACCAAATTGTGAAACTGCTATATGTCTATTTAACCTTTATGTTACCCTTCCTAATGTGTTATATATGTCTACAAAAGTTTGGTTTTCTGCTTTCACCCCCAGGCTAGACAGACCTGCTCTGGACACTCACTAGTCCAAGGGCCAGGAAGAAATCTTCTCTTCTCAGAACAGGTAAATTCATGAAAATATGCTGGCCTCAGCCTAGTTTTCCCAGAAAACAGAGCCTGAGGCCAAGTTTGTATGCTAAATCTCTACAGGAGAAAGGGACTGAGTTCCAAGAAAGTAAGAGTAATAGGGAAAAGGAAGTGAGGAGACCAGGCAATACAAGGTAGCTCCTTACTAAACAGGCCTCAGCTTCTTAAGCAAGCACAACTGGTTGCTTAGGGAACAGTGCTTGATCCAAGAGGCTGGGATATAAGTGCCCCCAAGTAACTAAGCAAGAGCTGACTTGGCGGACACTTTCTCAAGATGGCAGATTTAACATCCTGGCAAGGACCCCAGGGGATGAGGCAAACTCTAGGGTGACTCCTAGAAGCCTGGAGACAGTGATAGCCAATGCTGAGTGCTGGAGTGGACATGCCTGACACCCTGGCTGATGGCAGTGAGGGAATAAACAGGTTGAGGAAAGTGGGCACCTGGAATTGATATATAACACAAGGTCATAAGTTCCACAGGGGAAGTATGTTGCACAGGGGTTTCTGCTGGAGGAGGAAGGTGGAGGGAAATGAAATTTTTATCTTATTTGACTAGTAATTTTTATTTTATAAATTTTCTAGAATAAGCTCTCAGTACTAAAGTGAGCAAGTCATCAAGAGTTCCTCCCAGGGGCTTTCTGGGAGGAACTGGAGGCTTTCTGGGAGCCACCTCAGTCTGGTGGCTCTGTGGTGAAGAATTCACCTGCCAATGCAGGAGACACAGGTTCAATCCCAGATCGAGGAAGATTCCATATGCCATGGAGCAACCAAGCCTGTGTACCACAAGTACTGAGCCTCTGCTCTAGAACCCGGGACTGCAACTACTAAGACCCAAGCACCCCAGAGCATGGGATGCTCCACAACAAGAGAAGCCACCGCAATAAGAAGCTGGCACCGCGCAACTAGAGAGTAGCTCCTGCTCACTGCAACTAGAGAAAAGCCCGAGCAGCAACGAAGACCCAGACAGCCAAAAATTTTACAATACATAAATTAATTAAATTAAAAAAAAATTCCTCCCTTGGTGAGTTTTCCCAGATGCACAGGGCAGCTTCCGCAAGAGGATGGCCCACCTTTAGGAGCTGAGTGCTCCAAATGCAAAGGAATGAAGCTCAGAAACAGTCAACTCTCCACAGAGGATGTGTGATGTGGCGGGAGAGGGGCCAGGCCGGACAGACATGAGACAGGTCAGTTCAGCAAATGACTGCACAGCATCACCCAGATGCCTGTAGTACAGAGGCAATCTGTACCCTGAGGTCCAGGAGCTCCCGGGTCAGTAATCAGCACCTTGCCATGGAGGATGTCATGCCTCGGCAGAGGTCATCATTTTGGGCCTCTCTCAGAATTGGGGGGTCTATACTGCTGGGAAGGGCTGACTTTGAGTTGTTTTCCAGGTAACAGAGAGTCCCTCTGATCCACTGGCCACATGGTGAGACTACGTAACGTTGGAGCCAGAGCTTGTCCCGAAACCTGCAGGGGCCTGTGCCTGAACCAGCAGTGAGAGGAGCTGCTGACTCACTGCTGCCCATATGGCAGCCTTCTAAGGAAGTCCATGAAGGGAGCACCCGTGTGACGTGTTTTCTCTAGGGTTTCTCTAAGGGTTCTGTCACCTTGAAAATGAAGAAGGAGAAAGAACTGGCAGCAAATGGCTGAACAAAATTCCATCAAACTGGAGAGGAGTTTCTTGGTTGTGTTGCCCCAGTGCCCATGTACTCCCTGCACACCTGATGGATTCTCAGTTGTTATTGGATTCATCTGAGAAATGTTTACTGAGTATCTTTTTGTTTTAATTATGAAAATACTAAATGCACTGATAACAAATTCAGACAGAAAGAAGTGTGAAGTAAAAATCTCCACCATCAATCCCTGGGGCTTCCCTGGTGGCTCAGATGGTAAGGAATCTGCCTGCAAAACAGGAGACCTGGGTTCGATCCCTGGGTCGGGAAGATCCCCGGAGAAGGAAATGGCAACCCACTCCGGTGTTCTTGCCTGGGAAATCCCATGGACAGAGGAGCCTTGTGAGCTAGTCCATGGGGTCACGGAGAGTTGGAAACAATTTAGTCACTAACACACATCAATCCCTGCTCTTCTAATTGGAGGCAATCACCTATAATCAGATCAGATCAGATCAGTCGCTCAGTCGTGTCCGACTCTTTGCGACCCCATGAACTGCAGCACGCCAGGCCTCCCTGTCCATCACCAACTCGCAGAGGTCACTCAGACTCACATCCATCGAGTCAGTGATGCCATCCAGCCATCTCATCCTCTGTCGTCCCCTTCTCCTCCTGCCCTCAATCCCTCCTAGCATCACAGTCTTCTCCAATGAGTCAACTCTTTGCATGAGGTGGCCAAATTACTGGAGTTTCAGCTTTAGCATCATTCCTTCCAAAGAAATCCCAGGGCTGATCTCCTTCAGAATGGACTGGTTGGATCTCCTTGCAGTCCAAGGGACTCTCAAGAGTCTTCTCCAACACCACAGTTCAAAAGCATCAATTCTTCGGCCCTCAGCCTTCTTCACAGTCCAGCTCTCACATCTATACATGACCACAGGAAAGACCATAGCCTTGACTAGGCGAACCTTTGTTGGCAAAGTAATGTCTCTGCTTTTGAATATGCTATCTAGGTTGGTCATAACTTTGCTTCCAAGGAGTAAACGTCTTTTAATTTCATGGCTGCAGTCACCATCTGCAGTGATTTTGGAGCCCAGAAAAATAAAGTCTGACACTGTTTCCACTGTTTCTCCATCTATTTCCCATGTGGTGATGGGACCAGATGCCATGATCTTCGTTTTCTGAATGTTGAGCTTTAAGCCAACCTTTTCACTCTCCACTTTCACTTTTATCAAGAGGCTTTTTAGTTCCTCTTCACTTTCTGCCATAAGGGTGGTGTCATCTGCATATCTGAGGTTATTGATATTTCTCCCAGCAATCTTCATTCCAACTTGTGTTTCTTCCAGTCCAGCATTTCTTATGATGTACTCTGCATATAAGTTAAATAAACATGGTGACAATATACAGCCTTGATGTACTCCTTTTCCTATTTGGAACCAGTCTGTTGTTCCATGACCAGTTCTAACTGTTGCTTCCTGACCTGCATACAGATTTCTCAAGAGGCAGATCAGGTGGTCTGGTATTCCCATCTCTTTCAGCATTTTCCACAGTTTATTGTGATCTACACAGTCAAAGGCTTTGGCATAGTCAATAAAGCAGAAATAGATGTTTTTATGGAACTCTCTTGCTTTTTCCATGATCCAGCTGATGTTGGCAATTTGATCTCTGGTTCCTCTGCCTTTTCTAAAACCAGCTTGAACATCAGGAAGTTCACGGTTCACATATTGCTGAAGCCTGGCTTGGAGAATTTTGAGCATTACTTTACTAGCGTGTGAGATGAGTGCAATTGTGCGGTAGTTTGAGCATTCTTTGGCATTGCCTTTCTTTGGGATTGGGATGAAAACTGACCTTTTCCAATCTTGTGGCCACTGCTGAGTTTTCCAGATTTGCTGGCATATTGAGTGCAGTACTTTCACAGCATCATCTTTCAGGATTTGGAATAGCTCCACTGGAATTCCATCACCTCCACTAGCTTTGTTCGTAGTGATGCTTTCTAAGGCCCACTTGACTTCACATTCTAGGATAGTTTCTTATAATTGCTCTGGAAAAATTTGTAGCAAATGTGAGCATTGCACACATACACAGTTGGTCATACAACATAAATATCAATTTGCTTTTCTCACTTAAAATATATGTATTGAAGACTTTTCATACCAGCCCAACCCATTTAATGACTGCAGAATATATTTCAATACATGAGTGTACTGTAATTTAGTTACCCATTCACTGTTAGATATTTATATTTGTAGCCTTTTGATTTTACATCATTTTAGTGAACATAATTATGCAAACACCATTACGCACATCTGCAAATAACTCGAGATGATTCATGACTAGAAGTGGAACTGCTGGGTTGGATTTTGGAAGATATTGTCACATTGATCTCTCCCCCCAATTAATTTGAACCAATCAGTATATAAAGCTATTTCCCTATATCTAGTACCTCCTGGAAATAGGGCCAGAGGGACCCCTGCCATGGACTCTAAGCTGAGGAAAGCTCCATTCTGGCTCTCTCTGACTGTGCCCTTCCCAAAGGGTTTGGGTTCAAGGGGATGTGTTGACCTAGAGCCTGCACCCCTCCACTTCTTGATATGCTCTAGGTATCTGATAACCTAGGATTTCTTTCCCAAAGAGCTCTAAGCCTACCTCTGGGGTAAGCACAGGCTTCTTCCAAGATCATATGGCTGGTATACTCATCCCTAGGTCCGATATGAAGTATAGACAGAGCTTGGATGTGTGGGATGGGTGTGCACACACACACAGGCCCAAGGTATCTGACAGTGGAGGATGGAGCTGGGGTGGGAAAAAAAGAGACAGGCTTTGAACTAGGGGCTGGAAGTTATCTCTGATGCAGAAGTCTGAGGGGAGTAAGAAGTCTAAACTTGAAACCTGTCCTGTCAGGTTGTGATTGAGATATATTTGTTAAGAGAAAATAATATATTTTATTTAATGGTTTGCTTGATTTATAACCTTTATGTATTGAATAATATGATATGTGGGTATGTGTTTGTATTATTTCTCTAACCCTGTACATGTTAAATGTGTGGCTCAGATGGTAAAGTGCCTGTCTGCAATGGAGGAGACCTGGGTTCAATCCATGGGTTGGGAAGAACCCCTGGAGAAGGAAATGGCAGCCCACTCCAGTCTTGCCTGGAAAATCCCATGGATGGAGGAGCCTGGTAGGCTACAGTCCGTGGGGTTCCAAAGAGTCGGACATGACCGAGTGATTCCGCTTAGTCTATTGGAGGGGGTGGACAGAAATGATATATTGAACTGTGATGGGCATATCTTTAAAATTAGTAATGCTGAACACAGTCACATGATTCTTGCTGCTGCTACTGCTAAGTCGCTTCAGTCGTGTCCAACTCTGTGCGACCCCATAGACAGAAGCTCACCAGGCTCCCCTGTCCCTGGGATTCTCCAGGCAAGAACACTGGAGTGGGTTGCCATTTCCTTCTCCAATGCATGAAAGTGAAAAGTCAAAGTGAAGTCGCTCAGTCGTGTCCGACTCTTAGCGACCCCACGGACTGGAGCCTACCAGGCTCCTCCGTCCATGGGATTTTCCAGGCAAAAGTACTGGGTTGGGATACTCTTTATAAACTGTTTCATGCTCCACCCCACCCACTTCCCTAAACTGCTTAAAATAATTGATTTAAAAACATTCCAGATATCTGTAAAGCCTTCCAATAAGCTAACGGAAGAAAAAAAGAATATTGTTATTCTTTCCTGTAGCATTAACTGACCCTGCACTGTCCCTACGTTTGGCATGTATTTAATTTTCTTCCTCAAATTATACAGTCCCATGTAAAGAGAAATTGTGTGATTAGAGTTCAGGTCTGTACCCATTAAATGTTGGAATCTAATGGTGGCATCACAATAGCATCAATGGGAATGTGAATATTGAGCAGCAGAGTTGAACTATAGGAAGACGTATGTAACAACTCAGCACTTAGACCAGCAGTTCCTACTCCTGATTTTGTCTATCAGTTGTCCCAAATAATCTTAGAGGCTGTTGCAATATACAAACAAAAGGTGACAACTTTTCATGTTCTTAAGAGCATATTCAGAATTTTAACCCCAAAGAAGCTGGTGCGATACTATTGTTTTGAAGTTTAACTAACCTAAAAGAGAAGGGTAAACCAGTTCAGCACTCTCTTTCTAGGTATCTAGGAAAAACCCCTCAGTGCCTCTGTGGTCAGTTAAATAAATGTTTAAAGTCTATAGGAAATGGCATGTTGGTAGCCTCTTAGTTATCTCATAAATGCAAATCTGTTTAGTTATAAACTGTGTAATAACTCTTGTTATTACAAGAGTAATTTGATTTGATCAAGCTATGCAATAACTGGACTCTAGCTTGCCTTTTTTTTCCTTTTTTAAAAAAATGTAAGAACAAAAATGGGAAGATAAATTAAGTGCCACTATTGTACTAAAATGAACGATTAGGGAAAAATACAAAAACCAGTTATTGCTTATGTTGTAAAGGTTTATGAAAAGCTTTATCTTGGATTCCATTATGTTTTTATGACTCAGTTTCCCCTCTTGTACCTACTCAGTATGAACTACAGTATCGGTGTCACTGATCCTTATATTTTCCATATCTTTGCATCCTTTCAGATGACAGCATACAAAGAGCAACAGTTACGCAGCAAAATACCAGTCCATGACATGACATGCTTCCTTACTGAAGTTAGCTCACTGATAACTAAGGATCTTCTTCCATGTCATCTGGATTGGGAGCCATAATGAAGTGCTTTGGGTATACAAGGTTGTGTGTATATGCATGTATTTCCCAGCGGGCATCGTCACTTTCGTGTGTAATGTAACGTTCACCAATGCGAGTTTCAAATTCTCTAAGGTCAAGCCAAGTCTGATAGTCCTGCAGCCAGGGATGACTAAGAGATTTGTCTACGCTGTAACGTTTTCTCATCTTCACTTGAAGTAGGTTGTTTATCAAATCAATTGCTTCACCAGAAATTTCTCTCCATGGATTTGGCGGGTACATAAATGCAGCATTCTGGATTTGGTCATTTATATCTTCATCTTCATTAAAAGGAAATGTGCCACTGAGGCGCACATAGACGATAACTCCCACTGACCACATATCTAGAGAACGGTTGTAACCTTTGCTCCTGAGAACTTCAGGGGCCAAGTATGCTGGAGTTCCTACCACAGATCTCCTGAATGACTTTTCACCAATGATGCGTGCAAACCCAAAGTCACACAGCTTCACCTGAGGAAATGGCTCTGCTGATGCGAGTAGCACATTTTCTGGCTTTAAATCACAGTGCACAATATTCTTAAAATGTAGATTCCTCAAAGCAACAAGTATCTGCGTGACCATGAATTTAGTTATTCGTTCTGGAAGTCGACTTTTCTCACTAGATAAAATCATTTCCAGCATATCTCCATGTAGCTTTTCCATCACTACAAAAACTCGTTCCGGGGTTTCAAACATACATTCCAGGTTTACAATCCCAGGATGGTGCAAATTCTGTAAAATAGCCACTTCATTACGGAGCTGACTTTCCTGTTTTGTGGGGAATCTCATCTTATCAATTACTTTAATAGCCACATCCCTTCCAGTCTTTCTGTGTTTTCCTCCATAGACGATACCAAACTGGCCTGAACCAAGCACCTCATCTGCAAAGATCTGGTAAACGGTACTGATGTCCACATTCTCTTGGATCTGACAATTAGATACAGAGATACTGGTAGACAAATCTTTGTGATCTTTCCCTTGGCCTGGAGAAGTACAGACACTGGCTTGAGGCGTCACAGGCATGAGAGCTTGGCGAACTGCTTTTTCCCAGCTCTGTGCTACATCAAGTCCCACTCCAGTGGCAGCAAGAACAGGATTGTGAGAGCTGTCCCCATTGTTCTCACCAACAAAGTATACCATAGTATCAGTGATGATTTCAAAACAGTGTGGGTTGCTGCCTTGTGAAATGCTTGTGAAATCTTGTGGTGAAGATATGCGGAGAATTTCTGAAAGTGGAATTTCCTTATAATACTTTGATCCAGATTCATTTTGAAACAGTGTAAGACATTTGCTGTCCAGTCTCCAATAATGCCTCTTTCTCAGGGTGTCCCTGCTGGTGTAATGGACCATCCACCCTTCCTTCACCATTGTGCTGCTCTTCCTCTTTGTGTGCTTGATGGACTGGACAACCCTCATCAGCGGAATGTTATTGCTTGTTGATGGACTGATTGTTTTAACAGCTTCTTCGTCTCTTTCCACATCAAGATCAGACGGATCCAAGAAAAACATTTTATCTTCTGGGGGAGATGGTTCTTCTGTGTCATCTTCTGTCATGACACAGAAGAACATGATTCTTAGCCATTTTTATATCTTTGTTCCTTTCCTCTTTCTTTTTCTTTCTCTCTCTCACTATTTGTAAATGTTCTCTTATGTATGAAGCTAATTAGCTCTTTGTCACCTGTTTTGCATGTTTGTCTCTCTTTTTGTCATTTATCTTTTATTTTCATTTTTTTTTGCCAATGTCTAGAATGTTTAGACATTTTCTGCTTTCATATGTACCTATCATTTTTCTTTTCTCCTCTTTCTAATGGTTGTTTACATGCTATTTATGTTTTTCTAAAACCTATCTTACTGTAAGCTTTTTTTTTTTGCCACAAAACACTTTATTTACAAAATATATGTACTAAATATACTTTATTTACAAAATATATGTACTGAATACACTTTATTTACAAAATATATGTACTGAATACACTTTATTTACAAAATATATGTACTGAAACACTTTATTTACAAAATATATGTACTGAATACTACACATCACTCTATCACCATGGAAATAACCCCAAAGCCAAGGCAGGGCGGGCTTAAAAAAAAAAAAAAGCGATGCCCATAGAAAGAGCAGAGCTCTGTCTCTCAGCCACCCTTCCAACTCAGAAGGAAAATTTCCCATTAGCGCCTGGGAGCGGGTGGTGAGCTCAGAGCTCACAGGACTGAAGGCCTAGAGGGGAGGTAGGAGGGGTAGGAGGGTGAGGCTGGTTGCTTGGGATCCTGCTGGGAACGGGTGGGAGGAGGAGGGGACACCCAGTATCCAGCAGGGGGCGCTGAATGCGTACACGCAGCAGAGGGAAGCCGCAGCTCACTCGACCTTGTGCGCTCCCGGCTGGAGGGTTCTGAAGATCCGGGTAAGGTCGTCAGAGCATGTCTTCACACCAGCGAGGCATTCGCTTGAGCTGGTAGCTACTCTGCCAGGCATGTACCACCTTGGGGTCCCCCACGTCAGAGAAGAAACCCTGTTCAGCCTCGTGTATCTCAACAGGCTTGTAGCTGCACAGGGATGGCAGTGATGATGAAGCCAGTCCACCTGCTTTTTCTTTTGGAAATATATTACCAGAGCCCCTACCACCTCAACCAGGGTGAAGAAGAAAGCCGCCCACACGTAGGCCACCAGGGAATCACTACTGACTTGGGGTAGGAGGGGCAGGCATTGGGACTGTGGTGATCCTCATGAATCAGCGGCCAGAGGGTTGGGTAGTCAGCGTGGGAAATAGTGCCTCTGCAGGGCACCTCCACTGGGCTCCCTGGGCCACTGCAGTCCCGATAGGAATGCCCTGGGTTCCTGGACCTAAGATAAAAAACTGCATATGCTTCCTCCAACCCCCAGCAAATTTGGACACATGTACTGTCTCCTGACCAAAGATCAGCTTCAGAGAGAGGAGAAGGAAGACAGAACAGAATAAAATATTTGAAGAAATAATGGCCAGAAATTCCACAAATTTGATAAAAACTATAAACTCACAGATTCAATAAGTTCAATCAATCCCAATGAAGTAAACTACATCAAAGAACATCATAATCAAATTGTTCAAAATCAGTGATAAAGAGAAATTCTTAGAAGTGGCCAATGGGAGACTGAATAGAGGAACAAAGACAAGGATGACAGCAAGTTTCCCACTGGGAGAAAAAAAGCAAGCAAGATGTAGGGAAGCATCTGTAAAGAGGAGGACAGAAGTATGAGGAATGGAAAGTCAGATGACTCTGCGTTCACCCAGGGCCTGACACTATGATGTGCTTGGGCCAATATGGTATGAGTATTCTGTAAGGGGCAGCTACCTAAAGGCAGGAGGAAGTTTGAGGGCCCGTTTCTACTCCATTACCTTAAAGGCATCTCTCCATGGAAGGATGCTCCACTCTGAGTCTCTGTGCTTCAGAGACTTCTCCCCTGATAAGAAGTCCCTCTTTCACAGTAATGCCTCAGGGCACTTGCTAGCTCCTGCTGCTGCTGCTGCTGCTGCTAAGTCACATCAGTCGTGTCCGACTCTGTGCGACCCCACAGATGGCAGCCCACCAGGCTCCTCTGTCCCTGGGATTTTCCAGGCAAGAATACTGGAGTGGGTTGCCATTTCCTTCTCCATTCACTAAACCCCTAAAAGGAGTGGGGTTGAATAGAAGCAAAGATAAAGAAAGGATGTCAGCATTGGATATAAGGGTTAGGTAAGCTTATCCTAAAGACAGGAAAATAAGACCCAGAGGGGAAGTCCAAGATAGATCAGAGTGGACTTGATCATGGGTCAAGGTGAATGGCTCTGGACAAATGTCATGAACTGTGCAAGAGTGCTCAAGGCTCCACAGTGAGTGGTACAGGCCATGTGGAGCAAGAGGCCAGGAGGCTTGGTGGTGACAGGAAGTACAGGTGCGTCTTGCCAGAGATGCCAAGGGCTAAATCTCCTGCTACTTGTTTCTGCCACCAAGGACCCATCATCAGCTGACCTGGATCTTTGAGAAGGTCACTGCTTTTCTAAGGCAGTCATTTGGCCTAGGTCTCAAAGATCTGTAAAACTTCCAAAGGGTTTGAGAGAGAGAGCAACTATCAGGAAGGCAAGGAAACCTCTAAGGACTGAGGTTGCTTTAAATGTCATTGAGCATTTGGGAGATAAATGAAAATCATGCATTCTATATGGTAATCTTATCAAAGAGGATAAATATCTACAACTGTGCAGATTTCAAATTTGTGCAATCTGTGATTTTAAAGGCATCTTCTAAAGCCTTCTTTTAATTAATTTAAGCCCATTAAATTGAATTTCTTACTGTTTCTGGCCCAAACTAAGTTGTCACACTCAGATTAATTTCTCCTAGAAGAGAAGCAAGTCAATTATGAGTGTACCCATGGTGAGTCACTCTTCGCTGGCAAGGTTTATTGATATTTGAGGGAGTATTGTTTACCTAAAATATCTCCTGATACATGGCTGGGTGATAATATGTAATTAAACCATCGAGTCAACATACAGCTTCATTCTCCATTAAGCAGAGAGCTCCACCTCTAGGCAGTTTCGATCATTGTGGTTTCTCATACATGCTGGAACTGCCCTTGGGAAGGGTACTGGCCTCTTCCCTGGTTCTCTATCTTAACTCCTGCTTGTGTGCCTTGAATCACAGGTCTTGGGCACTTGAAAGGGCAGTGAAGTTCATGGAGGAGTTAGGAGGGCATCACCCTGGATGAAAATGATGGAACACAGGAGCGCTAAGCCATCGTCAGATTTACCCAAACCCACTTTGTCATCCTATTGTACAGAGATGGACGCCCAGGAAGGAGAGATTGTAAGGTCACGTGGCAAAATAGTGGCAGAAACCAGATGCTGGTTTTTTGACTCTGAAAAGTGTTCAGACCTGCTGCATTGCTAATTTATTATAAAGTCAGAGTTCTTCACAGCTTTGTCATTTTGACACAGGCCGTCCCTGAGAATCCTGTCCCCCAGAGTACGGTGACAGCAGCAGGAACAGAACAAGAGGAGCAGGCTCCCCCTTTTGGGGGGCTCCTCTCTAACTGTCTGCCTTCAGGACAAGGGGAATCGGTGAACACTTGTTTTTTGTCCCACTGAACCTCAAACAGCAAAAATGCTAGGAGATCGCAGAAAGTGAAAGTGAAGTCGCTCAGTCATATCCAGCTCTTTGCGACCCCGTGGACTGTAGCCTACCAGGCTTCTCTGTCCACAGGATTTTCCAGGCAAGAGTACCGGAGTGGATTGCCATTTCCTTCTCTGAGGACATCTCAGAAGATGAAGTAAAGATGGGCACAGAGCTGAGCGGTGGTCTCCAGGGACTCCCCCACATTAACTGGGACCGCAGCTTCCCTTGAGTGACTCCATCGCTATCACCTCTGGAAACAGGCTGCCTGGTATCTACCTACATTCCCTTCAGTTTGCTCGGAATCTCTAGGCAAGACTGGGCAAACATTTCAGCCTGGTTTCAGAGCACATCTGCCCTCCTGGCCCTGCTAGAATTAGGGGAAAGTTCTGTGCCCATTCCTCAGTGTGAAGCTAAAGGGGAGCAGCCTCGGGCATACCCAAGGGGAAGCAGGACTTGGGGCAGTGAGGGGCAGCCACACTCCCCAGTGTTGAAATTCTTCCCTGGATTACCTTGGACGGTCTTAGTGGATTTTCTTAGTGCTGAAGAGAACAAGCGGGAATGTGCCTATTCACTGTAGCTGAATAACTGTTTAACAAATATCTATTTATTTAACAAATCATCTATTTGTTTAACAAATACCTAGGAAGTGCCTATTATGTGCCTGGAATTGCTTATAATATTCTCACATATGCTTTTCAGTTGTCTCAGCCCCTTCACGTAAGTTCAGCTTACCCATTCAACCATTCAGATCAGATCAGATCAGTCGCTCAGTCGTGTCCGACTCTTTGCAACCCCATGAACCGCAGCACGCCAGGCCTCCCTGTCCATCACCAGCTCCCGGAGGTCACTCAGACTCGCATCCATCGAGTCAGTGATGCCATTCAGCCATCTCATCCTCTGTCGTCCCCTTCTCCTCCTGCCCTCAATCCCTCCCAGCATCAGAGTCTTCTCCAATGAGTCAACTCTTCACATGAGGTGGCCAAAATACTGGAGTTTCAGCTTTAGCATCATTCCTTCTAAAGAAATTTCAGGATTGATCTCCTTCAGAATGGACTGTTTGGATCTTCTTGCAGTCCAAGGGACTCTCAAGAGTCTTCTCCAACACCACAGTTCAAAAGCATCAATTCTTCGGCGCTCAGCCTTCTTCACAGTCCAGCTCTCACATCCATACATGACCACAGGAAAGACCATAGCCTTGACTAGGCGAACCTTTGTTGGTAAAGTAATGTCTCTGCTTTTGAATATGCTATCTAGGTTGGTCATAACTTTCCTTCCAAGGAGCAAGCGTCTTTTAATTTCATGGCTGCAGTCACCATCTGCAGTGATTAAAAAAAAAAAGGTTATTTAGGCTGTGCTGAGTCTTTGTTGCTGTGACGGGCTTTCTCTAGTTTTGGTGTGTGGGCTTCTCACTGTGATGGCTTCTCTTGTTGCAGAGCATGGGCTCTAGAGTGCATGGGCTCAGTAGGCGTGGCGCACAGGCTTAGCTGCCTCTCAGCATGTGGGATCTTCCTGGACCAGGGATCGATCCCGTGTGTCCTGCCCTTGGTAGGTGGGCTCTTAACCGCTGGACCACGAGGGAAGTCCATGACAGGGCTTTTAATTTGCACCATGGGCATTGGCCATGTCTCTAGCATTGAGTAGTCCTGCTCACTCTCCTGCCTTTGGGATTGTGCCCCGCCCATGCCTCACACCCCACTCACACTTTTGTTCTGTATTGTAGCTCCGTGGATCCTTTAGCCTTTTGTTCGTTTTAAACTTACTGTGCATTCAGTAAGTTCTAGAATGTGTGTTCCACAAAGATACACTTTTGCTGTATCTCTGGTGTCTAGATCAGGGGCTAGTACTTCCCATAGTAAGGGCTCAATATATATTTGTAGAATGTATAAATAAATATTGAAGCAATTATTAAAAAAAAAGTATAGGGCAGCATCCCTACTCTTAAAGTCTTTTTAATTAAAAAAGTAATATACCTGGATTTTGGAGCTTAATTACATCCCCTTGAGTGTGGGCTGGACTTTGTGACTTGCCTCCAAAGAATAATATGGAAAGGTAAAAATAGGAGCTTTACAATGTAGAAACCTGGCAGTCACTTCCTTAACCAAGTAATCAAGGTTAACATCATCAGTGAAAAGTTATGTTGATAATATTGACCCTTTGTGATGTGATGAGGAAAGCAATTTACCTCTGTGGTATCTTCCCTCTGGACCCTGAAACCACAGTCAAATCATGAGAAAGAGGCTTCCCTGGTGGCTCAGTGGTAAAGAATCCACCTGCCAAGCAGGAGACTCAGGTTCAATCCCTGAGTTGGGAAGATCCCCTAGAGAAGGAGATGGCAACCCACTCCAGTATTCTTGCCTGGGAAATCCCACAGACAGAAGAGATTGACAGACTACAGTCTATGGGGTTGCAAAGAGTCAGACACAGCTAAGTGACTAAACCACTACAATCATGAGAAAGACTTCTAACAAACAAAACTTGAGGAGCATTCCACAGAACCCTTTAAAACAGTCAGGGCCCTGAAAATCAAAGCAAGATTGAGATGTTCTCGTAGATTAGAGGAAACTCGGGTACATGTCACCCACATGCAATGCGGTGTCTGAGATCAGATCCTGGGACGCAAAAAGAACAATAGCGGGGAGAAAACAAAACTAGTGAAACCCAACTAAAGCCCGGAGTTTAGTTAATAGCAATGTGGTAATTTTAGCTTCTTAGTTTTGACAAATATACTATGATTTATACAATAACATTAGAGAAGTTGGGCGAAGAGTATATGGGAACTCTGCACTATCTAGCAAATTTCCTATTCATCTAAAACTATTCAAAATAAAAAGTTTATTTAAAGCATAAAAGAGCAATACATTCTTAGAGTGAAAAAATTCAAACAATTTGGAAATAAAGCAAAAAGTAAAAGTTCCTCAATCTCTCTTCCATTCTAGTCCCTTAGAAATAAGAACTATTGGGAGTTTGGTATCTAATATTCCACATCTTTTTCCATGCCTAAGTAAAGGTTTGTAATTTTGTATATTATACAAACAAATAGTTCTCTTAAAATTAAAAGAAATCTCTTGGTGGACTTGTTGTATACACATTGTTCTTTATCTTTATTTTTTTCACACTACAATATATCCTGGATATCTTTTCTTGGCTTTACGTATACACCTGGTGTCAGTCTTTTTAAAGGCTGCACAGTGTTCCACAGTGGGAAAGCATAGTACTTAGTACTTGTTTGGCTGTAAGTGACTGAATGCCAGCTG
This sequence comes from Tragelaphus eurycerus, assembly GCA_935064755.1. Classification (NCBI taxonomy): domain Eukaryota; kingdom Metazoa; phylum Chordata; class Mammalia; order Artiodactyla; family Bovidae; genus Tragelaphus; species Tragelaphus eurycerus. The sequence goes on along the minus strand of CAKXYN010000018.1, from coordinate 24,566,546 downwards.
GAATTAGTTTAAACAAGGAGAATAGAGCATAAGAATAATAACAGGATGTATCTGGAAACTCGTGAGAAAGAGGGACGCCAGAGCCAGAGTGAGTCTCTCTCACCTTCTCTATTTGCAGGTCTTCTCTGTGTTTCAGCTTCATTATTCTGTTCATGGGCTTCCCTGGTGGCTCAGACAGTAAAGAATCTGCCTGTAATGCAGGAGACCAGGTTCGATCCCTGGGTCAGGAAAATCTCCTGGAGAAGGTAATGGCAACCCACTCTAGTATCCTTGCCTGGAGAATTCCATGGACAAAGGAGCCTGGTGGGCTACAGACCATTGGGTCACAGAGAGTCGGACACAACTGAGCAGCTAACACACACATACACACACACACACACACACACACACACACACACACACACACTCTGTTCATACTTTCTGTGGCCCAGTCAGCTGTATTTGTCCGCTTCACAAAGCAGAAATGATGTTTCTGAGAAGACTCCCCACCTACCCCCTGAAGTTAAGATTTTACATTTTTAGCTCTCTTACTTCTAGTTCAAAAATTTCAGAGAAGGGTTCTGATTGGTTGGCCACGGATCAGGTGAACACCATAAATCAATCAGCTGTGGCCAGGATAGCAGACTTGGATCCTCTGGGAAGTACCAGTCCCTGATTTAGACAATAGAAATACAGCAAAAGTGTACCTTTATGGAACAGACATTCTAGACCAATACTGAATGCACAGTAGGTTTAAAAACAAACAAGCAAAAGTCATGTTTCAGGGGATTGAGAAGCCCAGGACATGAGGAAGTGTGATCCCAGAAAAGCAGTCATTCTGGCTAGACAATATTTTGGGAATAGGTTAAAATTATTTTTTTAAATAATAAATAAAAATTAATCAATTGATTAAAATAATGAAATTTAAAATTTTCTTTTATTAATAAATTGATTTTAATTACTTTAAATAAGTTATTACTTTAATTAAAGTTAAATGATTTATTTAAAATTCCAATTTTAGATTATTACCCATTTTTTAATCTGTTACAAATAATGTTGCATCAAATACCCACATACATACATCTTTGTGAAATATGTTAGTATTTTTGTAGAATAGAGTCTTAGAATGGAATTGCTGAGTCAAGGGGGATCATGCATGTTGCCAAACTATTTTCAAAAAATTTCACACCTGCCAGCAGTGTATGAGGTTGTTGCCTCCTTGTGTTTCTTCAACCTTTTAATTTTCATCAATGTCATGGATTTAAAATATACCTTTTTTTGACTTGCATTTTTAAAGTTGCTTTATTATCATAATTGAGCATATCTTCTTATATTTATTAGGCACTTGATTGTCTTTATTGTGTTTTATTTATCCTATGTGTATTTTTTCAAGTAGATTGCTTATCTTTTTCTTTCTCATATGTAGGAGCACTTTATGTGTTGTGGGTTTTTAGCACTTATTTATATGTTATATATGTTACAAATGTTTTCTCTCAGCCAATGATTTGAATGCTGGCTCTCCTTGTATGAAAGTTTAAATTTTTAAGTAGTCTCATCTTTTAGTCTTTTCCTTTATGTCTCCAGAGCAATTTGTTGGGGTTAGCAAATCCTTTTCCAAACTCAAAATAATAGCGATAGTCTCATATTTCCTTCTAGTATTTTTGTAGTTTCAATTTTCATTTTAGATATTTAATCTATTTTAATTTTTGTGCGTGTGGTATATATGTAAATAATTGTCCCTATACCATTAAATAATTCATCCTTTTTGATTGGCAGTGCCATTCTTATTGTCTTAAATTTCCATTAATTTGTGGTTTTTCTATACTGCTTATTTGTTCCATTAATCTGCTTTTTCAATTCACGCATCAACACCATATACTAACTAGCTTAGCTTTGCAGTATGTTTTGATTTATGAAGCATTTTTAAAAATTTTCCTGCTTAATTCAGAATCAGTTGGTCAGGTTCTCCCTCCCGTACCTCCGCCTGCCCCTGAACCAAATGCTAGAAAAATTGAATTGAATTCTAGATAAATGTAGGGGAAAGATCCATCATTTTAATATTGCCTTTCAAACTGGAAACATGGTATGTTCTCTTAATTTTCAGTCTATGTCTCATGGTACTCAGTAAAGACTTACAGTTTGCTTTTTCTCTGATTTCTCATGATGTGAGTCGAATCTTAAATTCTAAGGTTAATATTTGGATGACAGACAGTAGGCTTCTTAAGTATCAGTCATTGTTGTTAGAAGGACCAGTAACTAAGCTTAAAGTCTGTGGAAATTTAAATCCTGCCACTTTCCTTCCTGAGAAGGAAAATGAAACACCTGACCACGATTGTTCTCAATTCCTAACTTTAAACTATGCAGCTCGGGAGGATCTAATGGATACCCCATTAGACAATCCTGACATGGAAATATTTACAGATGGCAGTTCTTTTGTTTGGGATGGAAAGCGTAAAGCAGGTTATGCCGTGGTGACTGATGAACAGGTTTTGGAAGCAAAATCTCTCCCCCAGGGAACCAGTGCTCAGTTAGCAGAGCTTGTGGCTCTGACCCAAGCTCTAGAGTTAAGCAAAGGGCAGCAGATGGGCCTGATAATCTATGTGAGTCTACTTCTACTGACTCCAAATATCCTGAGTCTGCTGTTGGATCCTCAAGACAATGTCTTCCTGTCCTGGGCTCACTCCTATGCTGCATTCCACAATCTGTCTAACTGCTGGGTCTGTGGAGCGCTCCCCTCTTCATCAGTGGAAGGCTTCCCATGGTGGACATCTCCACTTCAAGGAAAAGACTTTCCGCAAGTCTGTAAATACCTTCGACAACAATCACATGCGATGCCTCTTCTTCATCTGATGACTTCTACCAACCCTAAAATGGACTGGTGCAACACTTTGCACTCTAACTATGGACATAATGTGACTTTTAATTTTGATTCTGATTGTTTTGTTTCCGATTGTTTTGTTTTTGCTGTTTGCTCCCTGTATCTGTAATTGTGTAACTGGATTTGTTTCTAGCCGCGTGAAAGCTTTTAAGTTGCAAATGGTTGCTCAAAATCCTGCTACTGCTGTAGCTTCCTCCAACTACTATTTGGGGCCCCTGGATCAGATATCCTCAATATGAGGATTAGGAGAATATGTTGCCTCACCAATTTAGGGACAACGTCCCTTGTCAGCTCGGAAGCAGTTATGGAACGAGAATGACGCCCCTTTTCCCTAGGCAACATAATTCTCCTAAAAGAAAAGGGGGGAATGAGAGTCATTTCCTAGGCAGGTTGATAAGGAGTCTAGGGGTCCCCAAGGAGAGAGGGGTCTGGAATTCTCAAGGAGGAAGAAAGGGCAAACTTCTTCTTTCTCTACATTCCTCAGGATTATATAACAATAATGTATCCTGCCTGAGGACAGTCTCTGGATTAAGGACAGTCTCTGGATTAAACCTTCTGTTATTTTAAAATGTAAATTATGGGAGTAGACTTGGTCTTTACAAGCATGTATCCTGCCTGAGGACAGTCTTTGGATTAAACCTTCTGGCTAATTCTGTTAAAATGTAAATTATGGGAGTAGGACTGATGAGGTCTTTACAACCTCCAGACATTCTTTGGATTCACTGGAGAGTATATAACTTCATTGCTAACACTAGCAAGCGGGTACTCTTTCTACCCCCTTCTGATGCCTGTGTCAGAAGCTTTCTCTATCTCCTTTATACTTTAATAAAACTTTATTACACACACACACACACAAAAAAAGACTTTGCATTTCCCTGTTATCTACAAGTTCTTCGTATTTTTTGTTGTAGTGTGAGTCTTAGGAATTATTTTTTAACATTACATTTTCTAAATGGGAAAGCTTTTCATTTTCTCCCTATATTTGTCTTATATTCAACCAACTTACTGAACCTGTTATTATTCTAATAATACTCTAAATAGTCTAGATTAATAATTATATGACTGGAATCATGGTAGTTTTGACTCCTTTTATTTAAACTTTCTTTTTCTTGCCTTCAGCCTCACCTTTGAGGTGTCTGGATGTAGTTTCTGTCTTAGACATCTCTTTGGGATGTGACACTTCAATCCCCCTTCCAGCTGTGACCCCTGCACCATGGAGGGAGCTCTGTTATTAATTATGTGTGGTGCGGCGGGGGGCAGGGGTGGCGTGGGACTCATGCCATGAGGCAGCCTCTTCTTTCCAGAACATACTCTCCCTGTAAGCATGGTTTTCACCCTTCTCTGTCGTGGCACTGCAGCCCCACATCATGCACAAAACTAAGAGGCCATTCGAGGGCAAACCTCCAAGGATGACCTGGTGTGCCCTGAATGCCAGTACACAGCTGGACCCCACCACAGCCCTTCTCTTCATACTGCCAGTTTTCCCTTTCCTTCTAGCTTGGCCAGAACTGGAAGACGGGGCTAAGTCTGCTGGTCTTTTGTCTCCCGCTTACCCTACACCGCTTTGCACATCCTCTCATGTCCTGTGCTTTCCTCCACTCTTCTCTGATTGGCCTGGTAGGACCTCAGCTTGTGTCTTCTGTCCCCTACCACCCCAGACCTTTCCCAGTGATGGGAGGGAGGAGCTAGCATGCTGTGGCTGGTAAACTGAATGCCTTCTGCACTGGAAGCTGGCTGCAGAATGGGGTGAAATGGGAGGGATGAAGAGGCAAGAACAGAAACCCCTGGTCGGCCTCAAGGAGTCTCCAGCCATGAGGAAACATTGTACTAGAATCACCCAGAAATACCCCAACTGGCCAGGGTCTCCTGAAAAAAGACACGCTCCTGGGTTATTTGTGTAACCTTAAGCAGGCGTCCCCAACCTCTGGGTCACAGACTGGTACCTCCTGTCAGATCAGCTGATTTATTTCCAATCTGTTTGTTCTTGCTTTTATGAAAAGTTTATATGCCTCCAGAGGCTGTGATTCTACAGCGCCCTCTGAACAGAGGCCAATGAACACAGACCAAACTTCCTTGACCATCCTCCTAACACTTTTCCTTCCCTGCCCTCTGCCCCATGCCTCACGCCACAGTGCAGCTCCCTGGGGTCACAGCTATTCCCTGACATGCTGGGCTTTCTCACACCTGTGAGAAAATCTTCACTGTTTTCTGTCTGGTGTATCCTTCCTTATCTCAGTTTGTCCAAATTCTACCTATGAGTAAGTAGAATCACCTTTATTGTATGCCTACCAACAATGTTTGGCTTGGATCCAATCGTGAGGAAATGATCAAACAAATCCAGCCTTGGGAGCATGTCAATGTCATGAAAAATCCTCCCCTCCAAAACAGAAAAGGCAGGATACTGTTCTAGATAAAAAAGGAACTGAAGAGACAGATAACTAAATGTAAGTTATGATCCCTTATTAGAATCCCGATTAAGGTGGAAAAACTACAAAAGTATAAGGGCCTTATTGGGCTAATCGAAGGAATTTGGAGTATAGATTAATTAAATCATATTGTTATCAATGTTTAATTTCTTAAACGTATCAGTAGTGTCATGACTGTGTGAGAGAATTGGCTTGTTCTTTTGAGATACATGGTGAAATGTTTGGGAATGATGTGTTATATGTCTACAACATATTTTAAAATGACTCAGTGAAGTATATATGTGTATGCGTACATACAGTGAGAGGAAGGAAATATGACAAACTGCTAACAATTGGTGTATCTAGATTATGACTATATGAGTGTTCACTATACTCTCCCTTCATCTTTCTTTATGTGTTTAAACTTTTTTCCAAATATAATTTGAAGGAAAAAATATCCCATCTATCTTATAATCTGAAATCCAAGGCAGTCACTTCCTCCATGCTATGCTATGCTATGCTAAGCTAAGTCACTTCAGTCGTGTCCGATTCTGTGCGACCCCATAGACGGCAGCCCACAAGGCTCCCCCATCCCTGGGATTCTCCAGAGTTTCATGCACTGCAACTCTTCCCCAGCGTCTCTACCTTGCCAGATTAACCTAGATTTTGGACTTGCCAAGTCTCTATAAATGTGTGAGCCAGCTTCTCAAAATCAATCCCTTTTTGTTTCTCTCCTCTCTTGCCATCCACACACAGCCTGGTTTGTTTTTCAGGAAACCACCCTCACTAATACACCCACTCAGAGTGGTCTGCTTCCCTGATTGGACCCTGATACTGCATTGAAATAGATCCTTCTACACTGGGATTGGTCTCTCTGTCTGGAGGGCAGGACTCAACAGAACCAAGAAGGGCCCTTACTCAAGGCCCTGAAGCAGAGGTAGGAGGTGTGGTCCCCAGCCAGGGAGGAACATGACAAAGCTTGCTTTTTCACCCTCTCCATCCCTGGGGGTCTCTGCAGTCACTGCCCTACAGGGTCTCATAGCCCAGGGAGGTGGACAGACACATCTGTAGCTTACTCTTCTTCAGGGTGGTTTGGGTCACATGATGTAACAGGCAAAACCAGGAGGCTCTGGGAGGGTGGAAATGGGAGCTGTTCCCTAAGATTTGGGCCAAAAAACAGGCCCCATGGAGGAAGTGCCGAGAAGGCAATGGCACCCCATCTCCAATACTCTTGCCTGGAAAATCCAATGGACGGAGGAGCCTGTTAGGCTGCAATCCATGGGGTCGCTAAGAGTCGGACACAACTGAGCGACTTCACTTTCACTTTTCACTTTCATGCACTGGAGAAGGAAATGGCAACCCACTCCAGTGTTGCCTGGAGTCTGTGGAGAATCCATCTCTTTCAGAATTTTCCATAGTTTATTGTGATCTACACAGTCAAAGGTTTTGGCATAGTCAAGAAAGCAGAAATAGATGTTTTTCTGGAACTCTCTTGCTTTTTCCATGATCCAGCGGATGTTGGCAATTTGATCTCTGGTTCCTCTGCCTTTTCTAAAACCAGCTTGAACATCAGGAAGTTCACGGTTCACATATTGCTGAAGCCTGGCTTGGAGAATTTTGAGCATTACTTTACTAGCGTGTGAGATGAGTGCAATTGTTCGGTAGTTTGAGCACTCCTTGGCATTGCCTTTCTTTGGGATTGGGATGAAAACTGACCTTTTCCAATCTTGTGGCCACTGCTGAGTTTTCCAAATTTGCTGGCATATTGAGTGCAGCACTTTCACAGCATCATCATTCAGGACTTGGAATAGCTCCACTGGAATTCCATCACCTCCACTAGCTTTGTTCGTAGTGATGCTTTCTAAGGCCCATTTGACTTCACATTCCAAGATGTCTGGCTCTAGGTCAGTGATCACATCATCATGATTGTCTAGGTCTTGAAGCTCTTTTTTGTACAGTTCTTCTGTGTATTCTTGCCACCTCTTCTTAATATCTTCTGCTTCTGTTAGGTCCACACCATCTCTGTTCTTTATCGTGCCCATCTTTGCATGAAATGTTCCTTTGGTATCTCTGATTTTCTTGAAGAGATCCCTAGTCTTTCCCATTCTGTTGTTTTCCTCTATTTCTTTGCATTGATCACTGAAGAAGGCTTTCTTATCTCTTCTTGCTATTCTTTGGAACTCTGCATTTAGATGTTTATATCTTTCCTTTTCTCCTTTGCTTTTTGCTTCTCTTCTTTTCACAGCTATTTGTAAGGCCTCCCCAGACAGCCATTTTGCTTTTTTGCATTTCTTTTCTATGGGGATGGTCTTGATCCCTGTCTCCTGTACAATGTCAGGAACCTCATTCCATAGTTCATCAGGCATTCTATCTATCAGATCTAGGCCCTTAAATCTATTTCTCACTTCCACTGTATAATCATAAGGGATTTGATTTAGGTCATACCTGAATGGTCTAGTGGTTTTCCCTACTTTCTTCAATTTCAGTCTGAATTTGGCAATAAGGAGTTCATGGTCCGAGCCACAGTCAGCTCCTGGTCTTGTTTTTGCTGATTGTATAGAGCTTCTCTATCTTTGGCTGCAAAGAATATAATCGATCTGATTTCGGTGTTGACCATCTGGTGATGTCCATGTATAGAGTCTTCTCTTGTGTTGTTGGAAGAGGGTATTTGCTATGACCAGTGCATTTTCTTGGCAAAACTCTATTAGTCTTTGCCCTGCTTCATTCCGTATTCCAAGGCCAAATTTGCCTGTTACTCCAGGTGTTTCTTGACTTCCTACTTTTGCATTCCAGTCCCCTATAATGAAAAGGACATCTTTTTTGGGTGTTAGTTCTAAAAGGTCTTGTAGGTCTTCATAGAACCTTTCAACTTCAGCTTCTTCGGCGTTACTGGTTGGGGCATAGACTTGGATTACTGTGACATTGAATGGTTTGCCTTGGAAACGAACAGAGATCATTCTGTCATTTTTGAGATTGCATCCAAGTACTGCATTTCAGACTCTTTTGTTGACCATGATGGCCACTCCATTTCTTCTGAGGGAATTCCTGCCCACAGTAGTAGATATAATGGTCATCCGAGTTAAATTCACCCATTCCAGTCCATTTTAGTTCGCTAATTCCATACTAATTCTCCAAATAAAAACAATAACAAGGTCATAATTCAACCCTCATGATACAACTATGCCGTATACAACTAAAAATGCACTGTTTCCCCAAAACCGTATGCAAAGTCCTTGGGTGATAGTCACTCTTATCGATGTCCCATAACTTAATGATGTGAGGTTAACAATAGTATGATATATAATACAGAATCAAAACCAAAGTCAAAGTCAAATTCAAACATCTTATTTTCCACCAGTGGTCCACAACCTTTTGGGCACCAGGGACCGAAAGGTTTCGTGGAAGACAATTTTTCCACGGATGGGGGTTGGAGGGATGGTTTCAGGATGATTCAAGTGCATTACATATATTAGGCACTTTATTTCTATTATTACTACATCAGCTCCACCTCAGATCATCAGGCATTAGATCCCAAAGGTTAGGGATCCCTGTGTTACATGATAAGGTGATAAGAGAGAAACGAAAGATAACATGCACATATTCATAACAAAATGAAGACTCATAGCCCTTGTTCTGTAACTGGTCACATGATTGTAGCTGGTAATTATCTTTTCCACTCTGCATTCCATATTCCCTTTGCCCTCAGCAGGTCTTTAACTCGTGAAGTGAAAAAGTGAAAGTGTTAGTCATTCAGTTGTGTCTGATTCTTTGTGACCCCATGGACTGTAACCTGTCAGGCTCCTCAGTCCATGGAACTCTCCAGGCAAGAGTACTGAAGTGGGAATCCATTTCCTTCTCCATGGGATCTTCCCAATTCAGGGATGGAACCCAGGTCTCCTGCGTTGTGGGGTGACCCTAACTTTCATTTATGAAGAGTCTAGACCATTAGTAGTGCTGCCTGAATTCAACAGCTGTAATTTTCCATTGACTTTAGTTATAAGGTATGGTAATACTAAGAGACACCATGGTGGGATCCTCTATATTGCAGACGTACTCTTCTTCACCTGACTGTGATGTCTAAGAGGTAAGTTTTGGTCTCACCTTCTTGCAGCTAGCCCTGTCCAAAGCCATCTTACAATCTTTCTCAGGTCCTGATTCTGGGCCACGCTCAGGGCACTTTCTGGATACTTCTCATTCTGTTCAGACCATTCCTGAACTCATTCATGTTCATTCGTGCCCACACACCCTGTGTGTGGGGAGAGCTCACTATGCCATCAGCTGCAGCTGCCCTTTGGCATCTTTTTTCTTATTCATCCCTAGGCAGCAGCATCCACCCGTGACCCTCCACTTGTCAGAGGGCCAAACTTACAGACATTTTAAGCTTAAAGCAAACAGTTATAAAGATGAAGTTTGGCTTATTCAATGACAAACACAAAACACATCTCAAATCTGAATATTGTACTTTAGCATTAGTTGGCTTTGCTTATCATATGAATGTGAGAATTCCCTTTCCCAGTTAAAGACAAGCATTGGAATAATAATACCTGGAAGAGGTTTTCAGGGATTAGACCCTATCAACCAAGAAGTAAGAGAATTCCAGGTGTATTTGGCTTGTAACTTGCCTGGAGAGGATCCTGCTTGTGGATATGGTTGAGGGAGACTTGCTCCAATCCACCAAGGTGAGCAAATGCTGTGTGTGAAAACTAGCAGCAGAAGGAAAACCCAAGTCCTGGGAGGAGCCTGGTGTGAGGGGAGGGGAGGTTGGGGAGGAACAAATAGGCCTTTGGAAAGAGGTGCTGGCAACCCCAAAATGGAAGGCCTCAACTTGGTAATTTAATTTCCCTTTTGAAATGGTAGACTCTGGCCCAGAAGCAATAAGCAAAAAATATAAATAACAAACATTCATTGTGGAGGGGGGTGGGTAATGAAAAGATATTAATAAAATAAGCATATGGTTTTATATTGTGGTTTTAAAAATAATTTGTTATAACATATTAACTATTCTTTAAAAAAATAGAATTTGAAGTTCAGAAAATTAAATCAGATTTAAGGGTTGAGAATTTTGTCCCATATTTTTATCTTTCAAAGTTGATATGATCAGTTAGGACCTATAGTTTCTTTTTCTAGTTGAGGGCATCAGATCTTGCCATCTGTATTGTACTCACTGAAAGAAGTCTCAGTAGAACAAAGCAATTCCAGTTTCTGTTAAGATTACTCACAAAATGATGCCCAACTGGTTATAAAAACTTCTGTACTCCAAATAGCTTTATAAACTGGGATTTTTATCCTTTTTTCAAAGCAAGAACCTTAGAGGAGTTGGTGGTGTGCTAAGAGTCCTTTGAGTAGGACAGACTTGTGTGGGCTCTGTCTCTGACACTTTCTAGCTGTGTTGCTGTGGGCAATTATTTGACCTCTTTGGGCCTCAACTTTCTTGGATGGAGAGTGGGAATAATCTTGGGCCACTTTTAGGACTGCTGCAGAGATTAAGTGAAATAATGCACACAAAGCACTTGGTATAGTGTTTGGTATCCAGCGATCAGTCATCAGCTGCTAAGTCGTGTTACTGAAGACAAGGACCCCATTACTGTGTTTTTACTGTGTTCCCAGCACAAAGCAGGATGCCTGGGACCTAAGGGCTCAGTTGAACAAAGCTGCATGAAGGAAGGAGTTTCAAGCAGTGCTGTAGCTTGGGGTGGACAGGCAGAGGGAGAAACACAGTTGTTTATTTCCTCATACTTTTCCCTCTTCAAAGATCCCAATTACCTCAAAATAACTTTGGCTAAATCTCCAAACTATTCCCCCCTCTGCAATACACACACAAAAAGAAAAAAAAAAATCTCGAAAACCTGTGGCTTAAATTATCATTTTAATTACATACATTAATTAAATTTTATTTATTTAATGTCAAGAGACAGAAAGGGAGTGGGGATGTGGATGCCTGATACACCCTTTTCCCCTCATAAGGTCTAAGTCCTTGTTTTACTTACTTGTTCATTCATTGCAGGGAGAAGGTTGGGCCACCAGTTCTCATCCATGGGTAGAATTCAGTGTGATAGTCACGTTAGGATCAGGGCTCTCTTGCACACTAGATTGTGAGCACCACAGCTTTGTTTAGAATAGTACATTGGGTTTTTTCTTTCCTTCACTGTCAATTATAGAAAAAGCTACTCAACACTTCTAAAATTCTGCAGATTAAGGACATGATTTCTAGCCAAAAAGAACTTTTTAAAAAATGAAAACTCAGTTGCATCAAACAAATGGGAGGCCTCCAGGGTCTGGGAGAGTAAACGGTGTTGTGCTGATTCTCTATTGCCCAGGAGAACTCAGCACAGAGCACTGCCCTCATGGTTTCCTGGAGGGCTCCCAGGTGGCCGGCTAAGGGCAGGGTTTAACCTGCACCATCTGGTGTTGGGGGCTCCTTGTAGCTCAGAGAGTAAAGAATCCCTGTGCAATGCCAGAGACCTGGGTTCCATCCCTGGGTCAGGAAGATCCCCTGAAAGAGGGAATGGCTACCCACTCAGGTATTCTTGCCTGGAAAATCTCACAGACAGAGGAGCCTGGTGGGCTACAGTCCATTAGGTCGCAAAGAGTCAGACATGAATAAGCAACTAACACACACACACAAACATCTGTTTGTTTTTGGACACTTAACACATGGGCATTCAGAGATGGGGCAGGGCCAGGTCTACCAGAGGAGGGCTGGGACTTGGGAAGATGAATGACTAGTCTGAGCTGGGATTTAAGAAACTCCTAATTTGTGAACATTCGCTGGATCATGGAAAAAGCAAGAGAGTTCCAGAAAAACATCTATTTCTGCTTTATTGACTATGCCAAAGCCTTTGACTGTGTGGATCACAATAAACTATGGAAAATTCTGAAAGAGATGGGAATACCAGACCACCTGATCTGCCTCTTAAGAAATCTGTATGCAGGTCAGGAAGCAACAGTTAGAACTGGTCATGGAACAACAGACTGGTTCCAAATAGGAAAAGGAGTACGTCAAGGCTGCATATTGTCACCATGTTTATTTAACTTATATGCAGAGTACATCATGAGAAATGCTGGACTGGAAGAAACAGAAGTTGGAATCAAGATTGCCGGGAGAAATATCAATAACCTCAGATACGCAGATGACACGACTCTTATGGCAGAAAGTGAAGAGGAACTCAAAAGCCTCTTGATGAAAGTGAAAGTGGAGAGTGAAAAGGTTGGCTTAAAGCTCAACATTCAGAAAACGAAGATCATGGCATCTGGTCCCATCACTGCATGGGAAATAGATGGGGAAACAGTGGAAACAGTGTCAGACTTTATTTTTCTGGGCTCCAAAATCACTGCAGATGGTGACTGCAGCCATGAAATTAAAAGACGCTTGCTCCTTGGAAGGAAAGTTATGACCAACCTAGATAGCATATTCAAAAGCAGAGACATTACTTTACCAACAAAGGTTCGCCTAGTCAAGGCTATGGTCTTTCCTGTGGTCATGTATGGATGTGAGAGCTGGACTGTGAAGAAGGCTGAGCGCCGAAGAATTGATGCTTTTGAACTGTGGTGTTGGAGAAGACTCTTGAGAGTCCCTTGGACTGCAAGAAGATCCAACCAGTCCATTCTGAAGGAGATGAGCCCTGGGATTTCTTTGGAAGGAATGATGCTAAAGCTGAAACTCCAGTATTTTGGCCACCTCATGCGAAGAGTTGACTCATTGGAGAAGACTCTGATGCTGGGAGGGATTGAGGGCAGGAGGAGAAGGGGACCACAGAGGATGAGATGGCTGGATGGCATCACTGACTCGATGGATGCGAGTCTGAGTGACCTCCGGGAGCTGGTGATGGACAGGGAGGCCTGGTGTGCTGCGGTTCATGGGGTCGCAAAGAGTCGGACACGACTGAGCGACTTATCTGATCTGATCTGATCTAATTTGTGAACATGGAAGCAAACACTGGGGCCCTCTGCGAAGGGAGCCATTAAGCCAATGAATGGTTAATCCAAAAGAAGCATCTCAGCCCACCTTTCAGGGTCATTCTAAGCAGACCTTTCCCGAGTTTGCTAATGAGGAATCCATTAGGATGGGGGTCTTTTGAGGGGGCTTCATCCTGAGAGTCAGGATGCTACTCTTCTATAGACCTTGTTCTGAAGCCTCACCAGAACACTCAACTACACTTACAAGCCCCTCTTATAGAAGACTTATAGGGCCTCTAAGGATTCATTTAGCTTACATACATGTCTCATTTCCTTTCTTGAGGGCTGGGACCAAGGGCTGTTTCCTCGCAAACCTAGTTTGGTAATTTGCAACAGCAGTCTCTTGATATGGAAATAAGATGAAGTGTGCTACATGCCAAAGACCCTGTCCTGAGACCTTATATCTGAGCAGAGGAACTGCTTTCACAGTGGGCGTGGGGCAAAAAGTAGACATAATCTTGGCAACATGCTGTGTTGGGCCCCAGGTGGGCCCCACCCTGTCTCTACTTCCATGTTCAACCCCAGAGCTGAAAGTTTCTCCAGTTTGCAGGTCAGCAGTCAGGACCTCCCTTGGAAGGAGGGAAAAGCTGTAAGGTGGGGCTGAGAACGGCTTTGTTCAACCCTAACCTAGACCCAGCCCTTCAGCTGGTCTGTCTTTTGGGAGTCTGAAACTTCCTGCCTGCCTCCAAGAGCTTATTAATGAGCAGACGGTAAAGCCTCTGCCTACAATGCGGGAGACCCGGGTTCAATCCCTGGGTCAGGAAGATCCCCTGGAAGAGGGCATGGCAACCTACTCCAGTATTCTTGCCTGGAAAGTCCCATGGACATAGAAGCCTGGTGGACTACAGTCCATGGGGTCGAAAAGAGTCGGACACAACTGAGCTACTTCACTCACTCACTCAGGGGGGAGGGCAACTGGGGAATAAAAAGAACAAAAGCTCAAACAGAACAAATGGATGCTTCATCAGCAGACTTGGGGAAGGTCTGCTGAGAATACCCTGAAAGTTGGGCTGAAATGCCTCTTTTTTTGGCTGCCTGGGTCTTTTATGTGTTTTATAAAATGTTATTCAAGTAGAGTTGATTTACAAAGTTGTGTTTCTACTGTACAGCAAAGTGATTCAGCTGTACATATATACATTCTTTTTACATTACTTTGCCAACAAAGGTTTGCCTAGTCAAGGCTATGGTCTTTCCTGTGGTCATGTATGGATGTGAGAGCTGGATTGTGAAGAAGGCTGAGCGCCGAAGAATTGATGCGTTTGAACTGTGGTGTTGGAGAAGACTCTTGAGAGTCCCTTGGACTGCAGGGAGATCCAACCAGTCCATTCTGAAGGAGATCAGCCCTGGGATTTCTTTGGAAGGAATGATGCTAAAACTGAAACTCCAGTATTTTGGCCACCTCATGCAAAGAGTTAACTCATTGGAGAATACTCTGATGCTGGGAGGGATTGGGGGCAGGAGGAGAAGGGGACGACAGAGGATGAGATGGCTGGATGGCATCACTGACTGGATGGGTGTGAGTCTGAGTGACCTCCGGGAGTTAGTGATGGACAGGGAGGCCTGGCGTCCTGCGATTCACGGGGTCGCAAAGAGCCGGACACGACTGAGCGACTGATCTGATCTGAAAAATATTTATTTCTTTGGCTGCATTGGATCGTAGTTGCAGCACATGGGATTTTTGTTGCATCATGCGGGATCTTTTGTTGCTGTGCGTGGACTCTCTAGTTGTGGCACGTGGGCTCAGTAGCTGTGGCACATGGGCTTAGTTGCTCGGTGGCATGTGGGATCTTACCTCCCTGACCAGGGACTGAACCAAGGTCCCATGCATTGCAAGGTGGATTCTTAACCACTACTGGACCACCAGGGAAGTGGTTACATTCTTTTTCATATTCTTTTCCATTACAGTTTATCACAGGATAATGAATTTAGTTCCCTGTTGAGATGCCTCTTTTGCACTAACCATTGGCTTAATCTGGGATCCCCCGCCCCCACCAAAACAGATTCTGAACAAGAATTTGTATCGGGTAGTTTATTTGGGGAATGAATTCCAAGGAATAGGACTGGAGGACTGGTCAGAGTCAAACAGTCAAGGCAGGAAAGAAAAAGGCAATCCAAGGGTGGATTACTGAGCTGATTAAGTTGGACACTATCATGGGCAGCCAGGGTTCTGTCATCTTAGGTGCTGTACAAAATGTACCTCGTAACTGCCCACGGAAGAGTGGAACATTTCTCCTCCAGCTTCTGTTCGCTTTGGTTAGAGGTTGTCCAAGGACGTGTTAATTCCTTTGTACTTCCAGGTTTATGTCAGAATGGGCTGTGACTTCTTGTAGGGGTCCAGACTGCAGTGACAGAGAAGCCCTGAGATATCAAGCATAGCTGAAGCAAGGTTCTCTCAGGTTACATCTGTATGTAGCAGGCTGCCACAGCAAAGCTGGAATAAAAAGATGGGCTGGGAAGGTGTGAGGTCAGCCACAAATGGAGTCAGATAGACATAGACACGTCAATTGTTCTGCCTTCCATAAATAGAACTTTATTTCCATAAATTCTCAGTCCAAAGGTAGGAAGGAAGTATGTTTTTCCTAGGTGGAAATATTAACTCTTTAGTCAACTGCTTTTGAAGCAATGTATAACCCTCAAAGTATAATCTGGTGACCCAACATAGCTAGCTATGTTATGGCAGTGGCATGCTGTACCAGTGACTATTCTAAAAAACACCACTGAAGCAAGCTTGAATCTGTCTATGAAATGGGTACAGAAAAACAAGAGTAACCTACCTTCACGTTTCTCTGGGTCCTCAAAGCTCTACCTGGCAGGAGCTGGAGATAAAACAAGAAGACAGACTCAGCCCTCAAGAAGCTCACATAAGGTGGAGCTGAGAGGTTTCTTTAAAGCCCCACAGGGCCCTCACTTCCTTCCTGTTTTCATCTGCCTGGTCCCTTTCCAATCAGTTCTCCGTAATTTGACCGAAACATAGGTCAAATACAGCTTCCTTCTCCTAGACAGCTTCCTTCTCCTCAGTTGGTTTCTCATCCAGGAAACTTGGCAGGGAAGCTTGACTTGTGGAGATCAGCCTCCAGTGTTCCTTTGTTGAAACTCTGGGAAGCTGTGCTATTCTTAAATCTTTTTTTTTTTTTTAAACCCATTGGAATAACAAAATTTTAAATTAACTTCATCTGATCAAAAGACAAACTTTAAAACCAACCAACCAACCCACATACCTCAGTGAGCTCCAGAGACAGTAAATAGGCATAGGTCCTGGAAGGCGCCTCAATCTCACCACCTTTCCTCACTTCCTGGGGTGGCACCTTCACCTTCCTACCCATACCCCCGGGGTGGTCTTTCCCCGCTCGCTCCAGAACCAGGATGGCGGTGGAGGAGATCTGAGCGTGGTTTAGGGCTAAAGGACGGTTAGCAAGGGGTTAAAATCCCGGGCCAGGAGCCTAAAGAATAGAGTTACCCTCCGCGGGGTGGGGGCTGTGCCTGGCGCCCCAGGACAAAGAAGGCGGCGCGGCGCGGAGCGCTCCCCGCCCAGGCAACGCCCGCCGTCGGGCTCCGCCCCGCGCAGCCCTACGGCTGAACCACTGTCTGCAGGCGCACCCAGGCAGCTGAGGGTGGAGGCAGCAGGAGTGAGAGCGGGTGAGGGGCTTCGAGAAGGAAACGGCGGTAGCGCCCCCACTAGGTGGTACGCGACGGGAGCGCGGGTGCCTGCGAAGCGCCAGGTTATCGCGAACGCACCAGCTGAGCCCTCTGTAACTGGAGCCCCCGCGCCAGTTTGTTTTGGGGTAAGAGGAGGGGTCCGTCCGCACTTCTGCAGTTCAGGGGTGATGAGCGGTCGCCCCTAAACCGGCATGATGCTCGGCTTGGTTTGGATTTGCGCCGCCCTTAAGCCGGGTCGCGGGGATGCGGGTGGAGAAGGGGCACCACATCCTGTAGGCTGGGCCCTGCGAACAAGGCCGGGGTAAAGGTGTAAAAAGATGTATCTATCCCGTCCAGACCTGCCTCAACCCCAGGTAATCCTCATCCTCCGCCCTCCCGGCCTGAAGGTTATTGTTCGGAATAATGTGCTCGGTCGGAGGAGACCCAGGTTGAACATGTGGCGCTGAGTCTCCCAAGTGAAACCCTCGGCACTTATTCTTCTTTGCCGCCGCATTTAACAGAAGGCGAGCGCAGCCACAAGGGAAGAAACCGGTCCAAGGTCACATGGTAGTCGGAGATCGAGCCAGGACCGAAGCCAGTAGGACTGCTTTCTGGCCCGAGCCCCCGCATCTCTCCCGGCCTGCCCGGCATCCCTCGTCTTTCCACGTCCTCCACAAGACTCTGTTCTCGGGGACTTGCTGGTGGTGGGAGTGCCTCCTCTCTTTCCGCGGCGCCCTCGGGAAGGATGCTGGACAGCAGTCGGCCTCCGGTCCAGCTTCCTCGAGCTGAGCCGGCTGTTGCTGGAGGACCGCACAGGCCGCAGGACCGTGGGAGGAGGAGGACCGAGCAGGGTGGAGGCGCCGCGGGAGCCGGCGGGACAAGCTGGGGTGGTGGTGGTGGTGGGCCCGGGCGGGGCAAGGCCGGGAGCCTCAGTAGCCTGCTGGCGCCGGCAGAGCACAGCTGGGTCTGGGCGGTGCCGTCTCAGCCAGTGGGAGCGCGGCTTGGGCCGAGCCCCCTCGGCTGCTCGCCTCTGGTAGGCGGGAAGGTGCGGCAGCCTTGCGATTGGCCGAGCTGCCCCGGGACGCGCGGCCAGAGCGCGCGCAGCGAGTTGGCGCCTGCGCGTCTCTGGCGTCTCACGCTCTCCCAGCGCTCTGGGGTTTGTCTGAGACAGGGCTCAGAGCTGAGGGCTGTCTGTACGCCTCGGGGCCGCGCCCGACTGGGGGAGGGTATTCTGCCGCGCGCCGCGTTAAGCGCCGTTGATCTCTGCGTGTTTTTTTCCAACCCGTCTGCCAAAGTGTGCCCCAAGTCAGCTGATGTAAAGTCACCTTCTAACCCTGCGAGAGGCTGCAGAGGCAAACATTTAGTTACGGTGGGCTTCCGACTGCCAGGATCCTTTATGACGCATCACATATCTTCCTTTCTAGCAGAGCATTGGAGCCCCGCCCTGTACAGGGCATATACCTGTGGCGGGCGAGGAAGCTGACCTTTGAAATGTGTGTAGCTCTAGCATTCTCTCAATACACATTTAAAGAGCGGCTGCTTCCTGTCAGACACCAGAGTAGTCATTTTGGAGGAACCTGAGACCAATCAAACAACACGTAGGTCCTATTTGTGGGGCAGTCACAGTCCAGGTTGAGACTGGTGGTAAGATGGGGGCTGTGAATGGTTATGAACAAAGATACCTTTAATGCTAC
Organism: Tragelaphus eurycerus; assembly: GCA_935064755.1. Classification (NCBI taxonomy): domain Eukaryota; kingdom Metazoa; phylum Chordata; class Mammalia; order Artiodactyla; family Bovidae; genus Tragelaphus; species Tragelaphus eurycerus. Next base: position 24,547,998 of record CAKXYN010000018.1, on the reverse strand, counting down.
CCAGCCTAGGTTAAGTGCAATTTCAGAGACGCATAAGGAAAGAGTGAACTGCAAATATGGATGAGATTGATTTTTGATTTAGGGGATCAGGAAAGGTTTCTTGAAGGAGGTTATTTGAATCAGGGCTTGATGGATGAAGGAGACCTCAGATTAGGTATAGGATGAGCAAGGCAGGAAAATTGGAAAGTACAGGCTTATTGAGAGATGATGTAGCAAATGGTATGAGTAGATGAGAAAAGCATAGTTGGAGATAGAATTTGGAGGGGCCTAGTGAGGACCAGGGTCTTGGGCTTGTACATTCTAATTTGAAATGTGGTAAGCACTTCTGGCACCCCACTCCAGTACTCTTGCCTGGAAAAATCCCATGGATGGAGGAGCCTGGTGGGCTGCAGTCCATAGGATTGCTGAGTCGGACGAGTGACTTCACTTTCATGCATTGGAGAAGGAAATGGCAACCCACTCCAGTGTTCTTGCCTGGAGAATCCCAGGGACGGGAGAGCCTTGGCAGGCTGCTGTCTATGGAGTCGCACAGAATCAGACAGGACTGAAGCGACTTAGCAGCAGCAGTAGTAGTAAGCACTTCTGAATAGGATGCTCCTTAACCTATCAGTTGTACTGATGCCTTTTTTTTTTAACATCTGCACGAAAAAATCTTGGAAATATCTTTGATTCTTTCTTCTTTCATACCCTACATTTAATTTGTCAGTAAATTACAGTGGGCTTTCCCTTCAAAACACAGCCAGACTTTGACCTCATCTAATTGGCTCTGTGGTTTCCGCCAGCATGGTTTCCTCCATGGCAGCCCTTTATATAAATATCTCCAGGGAGTACCTCTTCACATTTTGCTGGAGTTGTGCAGTACACAAACTGCATGGCTGTACATTATGGTCCTGGATTATTGCCATAGCTTCTAAATGGTCTCCTTGCTTCTGCCCTTGTCCATCCTCAGTCTATTCTTAACCCAGTGAGAGTTACCATATTAAAATATAAGCCCAATATGGTATTCCTCTGCTGCAAACTCTCTTAAAACATTCAAATATTATGTGCCTACTGTGTACTGGTCTGACTTGAATTTGGTAGGCAAGCCCTGTTCTCCTAGGGATGGAATGGCTGCTTAATCTGGTGGTTGTAATTATGGCCATTTTGACAGCTCTGGTAGCACTTTCTTTTGGGGAAGGACAGATGTTTCCTTGACAGATGTGAAGAAGGAGAGGCTCATGTTCCTGTTAGGATTATGAGGTCTGCAGTGTGCCATTCTTAGAATATCAGGCAAGCTTAAGAATTGATGATAGTGTCTGCAGAAAGAATCTGCTTTCAGTGTATTTTCACCAATATTGTTTTGGCTGCAACTGATTTTAAGCATGCTTAACACAGAGAGTAAGGATATCACGTGCCTTACAGAGCTGAAGACAAGGGCAGCCCGGTCTCAGAAGCAGATCTACCCCCAGGAGGCTCTGTTAGTTTTTTTCTCTCTTCACTTCCATCTCTGTTTCTTTCTACATGTGTGCCTGACTTTTCTGTCTTTGCAGATTGGCTTTCTCCATCTCTCACTTTCTGGCTTCAGGCTCAATGTCACATAGCTGCCTATCTGCCTTCTCCAGCTCCAGCAGTCAGGTCACATGTCTGTGCCCCACGAGGCTGATTTGCTTGCTTTCACAGTGCCAGTAAACAGAATAATGGGTTCATCTGGGGTTGGGTGTCTCTCCCTGATATAGTCTTCCATGGCCAGAGAGTAGGGGCGGGGGGTGGTCCTCACTGCACAACTACAGCATCAGAGGCCAAACGCTGTATACAATAGGCAAGTCTGGAAGGACAGGGACCAGGTGAGCAAGATGGATACCCTAAATTTGGCCACTGCAGAGAGTGTGATGTATTCTCTGAGAAGAATTGGCCATCACCTAAGTCTAATCGGGTGACTACAATCTGCTGGACTAATCCAAGTGTCTGTGTTAGGTTTGCCTTTGCTGAACTGAGCTTTAAAGTTAAATCCTTGGCTTTTATTGAAGGTCCCTGTTAAAGGCAGCTATATAAAAGTCACTTCTGCATTTATGGTAAAATGATAGGGAGAACATCATCTATAATATCGTTTAGTGTTCCTTCAGGCTTTTGTTTCTGAATAGTTCTCTCTTTAAGGAATAATAGGCATCTTTTTAAAATAAGGGCTTTAAAACTTCTCATGTTTCCTTTTTGCTTGATGTCAAGGAAACCCCCATTAACTGTATAGTTAACATGCGTAGCTGAGCTGAGCTGAAATTTTCAGGCAAGATTATACTAAAAGTGATCAGAAGGAAAACAGCCAAAAGATAATAGACCCCTGTCTGGTGAGATCTCAATCTCTGATTCCCACAGTGGCCAGGCAGTTAACAGAGGTGATATGGTAGGCTTAAAATAGTAAGTACAAACTTTGTGTATTGAGTTCAAGGATAACATAGCTGCCTTGTTACATTGCCTTTTAAAACATTAGGCTGGCCAAACAAAATAGCCAAATAGAGTATGTTAGAAACTGGCTGCTGGTTGTCAGACCTTGGAGTCACACACCACTTACTGACTTTGAGCGCCTCAGTGTGGAGTCCTTGCATAGGATGCTTCTTTGCTTAAATCCAGCTTGCCCTCTGCAGTGAAACAGGACCTCCCCCTCCCACTTGTTAGTACCAGGGCCCATGAACTCTGGGTTCTCTTTTCTGCCTAAGTATTGCTTCCTGAATTCCTGTTTGTTGCTGACGCCTTGCCTTTTCTGAGGATGTCAGTACCGGGAAGGTTTGCCACTTGCAGGGGACACCTTGACCCTGAGCGCAGGAGGGCAACCAGCTGTGTCCTCTGCAAGATCTTCCTGTCAGAATGTAGCAAGTGAGCCCAGCATCAAGACAAGGATGCAGGCAGGTGTTTTTTGTTTTTTTGAGACAGTATACTTTCCGTGGGTTACACATGGGTTTTCATTGACAGTGGAAAGGAGGTACCCTTGAGAATAGACCTAAGTGTTCTCAGAAAAGTTTCCCCCAGATTCCAGAATACTTGAGCTGTATTTTATTTTATAAATTTGGTCCTCCTGAAGCAGCTAATGAATTCAAAGCTAAAGAGATGGTCTCCACCCCCCCATAGGGGCTCTGCCGGTTCCCTTGAAGCACCTGCTTCCTACAACCATTTCTGTTTCCAAACCAAAAGGCAAGTGAGTGGCATCTCAAGTTTGAGAAGCTAGTATTTACAGAGGCTAAAGCCCAGCACAAGACACTAAGATGACAAACCACCTTGAAGAGTGTGCAGCAATTTCACTGCCTGTAGCATTGTATTTGGAGTGAAAATAGCAACATATTTAAGAAATGTAAAAATACAGAAGAAAAAAGATCTAAAATTCTAGTATTTTGTATATAAGACTACAGTGTGAATAGTGCATTATTAAAGGGGCTGAGTTTTTATGCACTTTAAGCTATTTTGATGCCAGCACTTTTAGATGTGGCTGACTTGAAGGAAAATAAAGTTGAAAAGCAGCCCTTTATTTGGAGATGACATTGAGGCATTCTCTGCCACAGGCATTGAGCAGAAGGGATGGAAAGGGCTTGAATTATAAACAACTGGATTTAAAATTACCCAGTGGCGGTGACCTCAGACTCCAGTCCAGGCGGGAGGAGGTGGAGATGTGTGTGTTCAGCCAGCTGCTCAGTACTTGGGGGGGGTGGGGGGTAGGGGCACCCCTTAGAGAATCTGAGCCCAGCATGGGCCTGTGTCTTCCATGAAGGGCTAGTCTGTGGGTATATGAGGGGTGGGCTTCAAGCCCACAGCTCAGCCCCACTCAGCAGAGACTTACTGAGTGCCTCCTCCGTGTCAGGTTTCTTCCAGGCATGGGGCGTTCAGTGGTGACCAAGATGGACCAGGTGCCTGGCCTCACTGAGCTTATGAGCTGGAAGGGAGAGATCAAGTAACGAAACAAGAGAATGTTGGATTGAAGAGTGATCTTACGGAGAGCAATCCCTGCGTGCTGCATGGGGGGTTGGGGCAGCCTCTCCAAAGTCAGAAGGGTGAGAAGGACCCAGTCATCCAGTGTGAGGAAAGGCAAAGTCCAGGGCCTCGAGGCGAGAAAGAGCTTGGCGTGTGTTCAGGTCAGCGTGGCGGCAGCGCAGGGAGTGCAGGGGAGGGCAGTATCGAATAGGAAGGGAGGCGGAGGCAGACTCCACAAGGCGTGGGAAGGAGGGGGAGGTTTCTAGGCCAGGGAGTCACACCACCTGACTGGTGTTAGAAAGGTCTTTCTGGCTGCAATGCTGAGACTGCTGTGTGGGCAGTCAAATAAGGGCAGGAGTGGAAGCAAGAGCCTACTGCACAGTCTGCAAGGATCACACAAGACAAAAAGCCCTATGTATTGCTCTCCCAAGGATTAAACAGATGGGACACCTCCACCTGCCTCCTACAGTGAACACTGTGGGGGTTGGCCAGTCAATGAACTTATTTCAGACCTAGAACCAGGTGGCTGGTTATCAGATTAGAGTGGCAGCAAGATGGCAGGGGAGGAGCTGCGTCTCAGGCAGAGCCTTGTTACTGATAAGGGCAGTCTAACCCAACACAGGCAGGTGTGCCAAGAGACTAGGACAGTTCACCAGGAAAAGGGCAACAGCTGCCCTGAATGTGACTGCCTGGCCTCAACTCCCTCCCCACCTCCCTTTCCTTCCCTTAGGCCAGGAGGGGTCACTAGAGGGGAATTAACCAGAACAGGAGGACACCTGGTACACACACTGATCAACAATTCATAATGCACAACTAGTCACTGTGCTGAGTAGACTAAAGGTGACACTAGCGATACATGCTCTTGTTGCAACAAGGCCGACTTAACCTGAAAAGGGAGTGGTAGGGTGGTGCGAGAGACTGTGTGTGTGTGTGTGTGTTTTAATTTAGATTAATTAGAGCATGTCTTATTTTGTAGCTCTAGTCTCCACGCTGTGATGAGTTTTGGGGAGAGAAGTGGAGAGCTCAATCAAATGATATGTGGCCCCGGGCTGGAGAAACTGCCTGTGGGGTCACATGGACAAATTGAGGTGGATGTTTTGCTGGATATGGGGAACACAGACTAGAGAATGGAGTTGGGTTCACTGAGGGCTCAGGTCCCCAAGTGCCCCGCTGGTTGCTGCACAGTCTCTTTTGAGGGTCGCTGATCTGGCCCAATCTCCTCATGCTACAAACGGGTGATGATTCATCCAGGATTGCCCCATGAGTTTGTACACAGCCAGAGCCAGAACCCAGGTTTTTAGATGTTTCAGCTATCTGACTCTTTCTATCAGATGAGGCTGTAGCTTGGGAGGAGGGTGGCAGGCAGGGACTGTCTGGTGCCATAACTGGACCTGGGTAGAACAGAGCCCAATTTGACTTTTTCAACCTGGAAGGAACATGGCCACTCCTGCCCAAAGCCCTGAAGGCAACAGGCAATGAGGGTGCTTTTTGTGTTTCAGAACCCACCAGGAGGAGCCTGACCATTCTGCCGTTTGTGGCCACAATGCTGACAGCCCGCCTCTCCAGACCCCTGTCACAGCTTCCAAGGAAAACCCTGAATTTCTCTGATAGAGAAAATGGGACAAGGTAAGACAGTGAAGGGTGGAGGTGGCCTTGACGGTTACACTTTCTGGGTAAAGCAGAGCTCTTCACGCATAATAAGGTCTGACTCTCAAAGTTGTCTGTCAGTACCCACCATCTACCAGCAAAGGACACGCAATGGTGTCCTTGGAAGACAGAGACCTTCCCACAAGGTCTATGCCCACAAGGCATAGAAGAATATTTTTCATCAGATTTTATTTGAAATAACTCTACATTTGTAAAAAGTTGCAAAAATTGTACAAAAATATTCCGTATCCCCTTTACCTAACTTCCCCAAATGTTAATGTCTTACAAAACATAGTACATTCATAAAAAACCAGGAAATTACCACTGATATCATACTATTAACTACAGACTTAATGTAAATTTCATCAGATAGCTCATGAATACAGCTTTTCCTAGTCTAGGATACAAACCAGGGTCCCCATTCCATTTAGTTGTTATGTCCCTTTACTCTCATCCTGTTGAAAGGTTGCTGCTGCAAGACATGTGTTATGCCGGGATTCGTGACCTCCAGATGAGAGGATTTTGATCCAGGGTCAGAGATGAGGCTTGACTACTTGGAGCTTTTTGTGTAGCAAAGTTTTATTAAAGTATAACAGAGATAGGGAAAGCTTCTGACAGACATCAGAAGGGAACAGAAGGAGTGCTCTGTTGCTAGTGTTTAGCAAGGTGTTTTATGTCTGTTAGACAGCTAGTATCAGGTAAGAGAGACACTTCCATGCCGAGGGAGTTGCACCAGGCCCCTCCCACAATATGCCGTTGTGAGACAGGATCGAACAAGGTGTATCATCCCCCGGCCTTGAATCAGTTGACATGAATATTGGTTTATTGAGCCATTATCAGCCCAAGGTTTGAGAAAAGAAAAAAAGAGGTTAGTCTTAGGCAGAACCGGTTTCGACAACAGAGAAGGGAAAAAAAAAGTCTGCCACTTGCAGTTCTGGCCTTCCTACCTGTTACCCCCTCGCTATCGGGGTCAGTTCCTCAGTCTCTGTCATGCATGACCTTGATACCCTGGAAGAAAATGTCTCTCAGTGTGGGTTGTGAGCTGTCCTCATGTTAGGATTCACCTAGATACCAGTCCTTTTTAAAATCTCACTCTGAAACCAGTTAACTAAAATGTCGCAAGACTTCACTGAATTGTGTGATTTAGAGAAAGCATTGAGTTGGCCAGAAGAAAAATTATTGCAAACTGACTTGTTGCCAGATTTTCTCTAACCCACTTCCCCATATTCAAATCTATCCACTCAAAGTTGGGGGTTGTATTACACCAGGTAGAAAGTATATATGTTACACCTGGGTGCATTATACCAGGTGTTACTGCTCATACCGAGCTGTCCATGGCAAATTTGGGTTTTTCTGTGACAGCTTACGACAAACTCAAACAAACTTTTTTGCCAACTCAATACAAATTAAACAAGCAACTCTTCTTTGAGAGCTTCTGGAAATTGCCTTTTCCAAGAGGATTCCGTGTGCTCTGCTACCTCAGTTTCTTCTTTTGCAGCCAGAGCAAGGGAAAAATAATGCCTTTTTCTTTCTTTTATATTTGAGAGGAGTAAAATTAAGTGGCTGGTTAATTCAGAGTCCCAGCAACTAGAAAATGGATGGTTATTTTCCACGCCAACGTGTGCTCTCTGGCGAAGTAGAAATTTGCCATCGACAGCTAGATGTGAGCAGTAGCACCTGCTGTAATACACCATATATATGATATCTGTGACACACCCGGTGTAATGCAACCCCCACCTTTGAGTGGATAGATTTGAATATGGGGATGTGGGTTAGAGAAAATCTGGGAACAAGTCAGTTTGAAATAATTTTTTTTCTTGCTGTGACTTTTTGTAACGTTCTAAAATATCAAATAGTGCAAAGGGATGGCAGGGGACAAGCACAGTTCTGCCAGGGACACCTTGTCCTTTTTGTACAGCAAATCCCGGGATTATGGAAATATAGTGATTATTTAGATAAGGTCATTTAATTAATTTTGGGTATAGTGACCTTACCATTCTACTCACGTGTGACCAGTGTCCTCACCAGGGGCTGTGTCAGAGAAAGCCAAGTAGGGGCCAGGACTTACATTCTATCCCCCTAACCCCCCCACCCCCATAATAAGGCACCCTCCCTGCCTGAGGTAGGGGTGGGGGAGTGTCAGAGGATATCTAGTGGAGAAAGAGAATCAGGACTTCCTCCACCTCTCAGCAGTAACCTGTACACCCTCGCATATAATGGAGAGCAGCAATGAGACACTATATCTCCTCACAGTCCGGAAGGTGTTGGTGGAGAGCCAGTGGGGAGCCAGAACTCCCATCCATATCCAGTGGTAACTCTTTCCAATTTATTTTATGAAGCTAGTATTACCCTGATTCCAAAACCAGACAAAGACCATACAAAACAGAGAACTACAGACCCCTTATGAATATTGAAAGTCAAAGAAGAACAATCATATGAATCTATCAATGCAGAAAAAACAAAATTTAATAGTCATTTGTGATTAAGAACTCTCAGAAAAATTGGCATAGAAGGAAACTTCCTGAATTTGATAAAGAACATCTATAAAAACCCTTGCAGCTAGCATTGTATTAATATTTTCTGGTGAAAGACTGAATACTTTCCCCCTAAGATGGGTAGCAAGGTAACCGATTCACCATAGTGCAGTAAGAAAGTATGGTAAAGCAAGAAAAGTAAATAAAAGTCATACAGATTGTAAAGAAATGAAATTGTCCCTAATTTGCAGATTATATGATTGACTACATAGAAAATCCTGAGGAATCCACAAAGCACTCCCAGAACTAATAAGTGAGCTCAGCAGGACACAGAATATGTGATAATACACACAAATCCGTCTTTTTCTATATCCTAGCAATGAGCTTGTGGATATAGAAATCTAAAACAATACCATTCATAGTTGCTCAAAAGAATGAGTTACTTAGATATAAATATAACAAATTATACACGATTTGTACATTGAAAACTATATAATGCTGATGAAAGAAATCAAAGATCTAAATAAATGAAGACCCACATTGTATTTAGAAATTGGAAGGCTCAAAAGAGTAAAGATGTTGATTTTCCCCAAACTGATACACAAGTTTGGCATAATTTCTATAAAAATTTCAGTCAGATTTTTATAGATAAAGACAAAATTATTCTAAAACTTATATGAAAAGGCAAAGGAAATAGAATAGTAAAAACCATTTTGAAAAAGAAAAATAAGGTGGGAGTACATGGTTCAGTGAAACAGAGAATCCAGAAATAGAGCCACACATATTTGCTCAACTAGAATTTGACAAAGATCAGTTCAGAGAATTTGCACAATCAAGTCAATGGAGGAAGGATCAGATCAGATCAGATCAGTCACTCAGTCGTGTCTGACTCTTTGCGACCCCATGAATCGCAGCACGCCAGGCCTCCCTGTCCATCACCAACTCCCGGAGGTCACTCAGACTCACATCCATTGAGTCAGTGATGCCATCCAGCCATCTCATCCTCTGTCGTCCCCTTCTCCTCTTGCCCTCAATCCCTCCCAGCATCAGAGTCTTCTCCAATGAGTCAACTCTTCACATCAGGTGGCCAAAGTACTGGAGTTTCAGCTTTAGCATCATTCCTTCCAAAGAAATCCCAGGGCTGATCTCCTTCAGAAGGGACGGGTTGGATCTCCTTGCAGTCCAAGGGCCTCTCAAGAGTCTTCTCCAACACCACAGTTCAAAAGCATCAATTCTTCGGCGCTCAGCCTTCTTCATAGTCCAGCTCTCACATCCATACGTGACCATAGGAAAAACCATAGCCTTGACTAGGCGAACCTTTGTTGGCAAAGTAATGTCTCTGCTTTTGAATATGCTATCTAGGTTGGTCATAACTTTCCTTCCAAGGAGCAAGCGTCTTTTAATTTCATGGCTGCAGTCACCATCTGCAGTGATTTTGGAGCCCAGAAAAATAAAGTCTGACACTGTTTCCACTGTTTCCCCATCTATTTCCCATGCAGTGATGGGACCAGATGCCATGATCTTCGTTTTCTGAATGTTGAGCTTTAAGCTAACTTATTCACTCTCCACTATCACTTTCATCAAGAGACTTTTTAGCCCCTCTTCACTTTCTGCCATAAGGGTGGTGTCATCTGCATATCTGAGGTTATTTATATTTCTCCCGGCAATCTTGATTCCAGCTTGTGCTTCCTCCAGCCCAGCGTTTCTCATGATGTACTCTGCATATAAATTAAATAAACAAGGTGACAATATATAGCCTTGACATACTCCTTTCCCTATTTGGAACCAGTCTGTTGTTCCATGTCCAGTTCTAACCGTTGCTTCCTGACCTGCATACAGATTTCTCAAGAGGCAAGTCAGGTGGTCTGGTATTCCCATCTCTTTCAGAATTTTCCACTGTTTATTGTGATCCACACAAAGGCTTTTGCATAGTCAATAAAGCAGAAATAGATGTTTTTCTGGAACTCTCTTGCTTTTTCCATGATCCAGCAGATGTTGGCCATTTGATCTCTGGTTCCTCTGCCTTTTCTAAAACCAGCTTGAACATCAGGAAGTTCACAGTTCACATATTGCTGAAGCCTGGCTTGGAGAATTTTGAGCATTACTTTACTAGCGTGTGAGATGAGTGCAATTGTGCGGTAGTTTGAGCATTCTTTGGCATTGCCTTTCTTTGGGATTGGAATGAAAACTCACCTTTTCCAGTCCTGTGGCCACTGCTGAGTTTTCCAAATTTGCTGGCATATTGAGTGCAGCACTTTCACAGCATCATCTTTCAGGATTTGGAATAGCTCAACTGGAATTCCATCACCTCCACTAGCTTTGTTCGTAGTGATGCTTTCTAAGGCCCACTTGACTTCACATTCCAGGATGTCTGGCTCTAGGTCAGTGATTACACCATCGTGATTATCTGGGTGGATAACATTTTTAAAAAATGAGACTGGAGCATGGATATTCGCAGGCAGAGGCTTACCAACTTTGACTTAAGTTTCACATTTTATACAAAAGTTAACTCACAGTGGATCATGGGTTTAAATTGTAAAACAAAACTATAAAACTTTTAGAAAAAAATAGGAGAAAATCTTTGGTTTGGGGCATAGGCAAAGAGTTCTGAAACCTGACACAAAACGTTTGATCCTTAAAAGGAAAAATTAAATAATCAGAGTCATCAAAATGAAACACCATTTCTCTACGTAAGATCCTGTTAAGAGGATGAAAAGACAAGTTATGAGCTAGGAGAAAATATTTGCATATTACATATGTAACAAAGGACTAGCATGTAGAACATATAATGAACTCTCAAAACTCAATAGTAAAAGAACAATCCAGTAAGAATATGCACAAAAGACATAAAGAGACATTTTATCGAAAGGGATATACTGATGGCAAATAAGCACCTGAAGAGATGTTCAACATCATTAGCCCTTAGAGAAGTACAAATTAAGACCACAGTGGATATCTTTACACAGTTACCAGCATGGTTAAAATGAAAAATAGTGATACTGCGAAATGCTGGTGAGGATATAGAGAAACTGGATCACTCATACATTACTGCTGGGAATGTGGAATGCTATAACCATTCTGGAAAACAGTTTGAAAGTCTGTTAAAAAACTAAACATGCGACTGCCGTATGACCCAGCAATTGCTCTCCTTGGCATTTACCCAAGAGAAAAACAAATTCACACAAAAGCCTATACAGGAATGTTCCTAGAAACTTTATTTGTAATAGTCCTAGAAACTGGAAGCAACTGAGATGATCTTGGTCCGTGGAATACAATTTAGCAATAAAAAGGAACAAATTTTTGAAACGTGACAATCCGATGAATCTCTACAGAATTATATTGGGTGAAAATAACCAACCCCAGGAATGTTAATGCTGTGTGATTCCATTCTTGAAATGACAGAATTATAGAGGTAGAGAACAGATGAATGGATTAGTAGTTAGAGGATGTTGAAATGTGTGGCTATAAAAGAATAATGCAAGGGACCCTTGTGATGGAACTGTTCTGTATTTTCACTGCATATGTCAATGTCCTGGCTATGATACCGTACTAGAGTTGTGCAAAATGCTACCAGTAGGGGTAATTGGGTAAAGGGTATAGGACATCTCTTTGTATTATTTCTTAACTTTATGTGAATCTAAAATTATTTCAAAATAAAAAACTATCAGGAAGCCACGTAAAACCTAAGGATTAAGACACTGAATTTGTACAAGGCTTTATTAACAAAGGTCTATCGCTGGAAGGCTCTCCCTGCTGCTGCTGCTGCTAAGTTGCTTCAGTTGTGTCCGACTCTGTGCGACCCCATAGACGGCAGCCCACCAGGCTCCCCCGTCCCTGGGATTCTCCAGGCAAGAACACTGGAGTGGGTTGCCATTTCCTTCTCCAATGCATGAAAGTGAAAAGTGAAAGTGAAGTCGCTCAGTCATGTCTGACTCTTAGCAACCCCATGAACTGTGGCCCCGGCTCCTCCATCCATGGAATTTTCCAGGCAGGAGTACTGGAGTGGATTGCCATTGCCTACACAGTGGCAAAAATGGCCACTATGACTGCTAGCCCACTTTCTCCCAGACTAATAACCCTGGAGGAAACAGGCCCTCCTCCTCAGTGGTATCAGCAGGTAGTCCTCAGGGGTTTGGGGTGGGAATAGTGGAGTGCTCACTGATGCCTGAGGGTCTGCTGAGTTGCTTCTGCTCTAGAACAAGGGCTTCCCTCATAGCTCAGTTGGTAAAGAATCCGCCTGCAGTGCAAGAGACCCCGGTTCAATTTCTGGGTCGGGAAGATCCCCTGGAGAAGACCCAATCCAGTATTCTTCGGCTTCCCTGGTGGCTCAGTTGGTAAAGAATCCACCTACAATATGGGAGACCTGGGTTTGATCCCTCGGTTGGGAAGATTCCCCTGGAGAAGGGAAAGGCTACCCATTCCAGTATTCTGGCCTGGAGAATTCCATGTACTATATATACAGTCCATGGGGTTGCAAAGATTCAAACACAACTGAGCAACTTTCACTTTCAGAACAAGGTCTGGTGTGACCGCAGCCTCTGGTCATGGCTTTCTTTCCTCTTTCAGAGGCTCGCTGCTGTTTTACTCTGCGCCCTTTGTCCCTGTTGGCCATCGGACTTACGCTGCTTCAGTGGACCCGGTAAGTGGCAGCCTGGCTACCTGGGAACCAGCCAGGTGGTCAGAGGCCTCCTTCTGGGCTCCCAGGCTCTAAGCCACCCTCAGAGCAAGGGCTTCCATGCTTCCAGGGCACTCAGAGCCATCTCTCACTTGCTGAACAACCCTCAACCCCATCAAATGAAGTTAGGGGTTAAGAGTTTAGACTCTAAAATCTCTCAGGCCCAGTTTCAGTTCCGGCTTTATCACTAATGATGTTGGGTATTTTAAAATGTCTGTTTCCTCACTTGAAACACGATGTAATCATCACATTTAGTGTATGCAAATATTGGGAGATTTAAAGTGATGCATGCGCAGTGCTTTGCATGATAAGTACTCAATACTGAGAGGAGAATGTCAGTAATGATGATGATGGTGATGATAGTGAATGTAGATGAGGAAACTGAGGTCCAGAAGAGGGGTGACTTTCTCAAGCAACAACACTAGTTGGTAGCAGAGTCTGGGTTAGAACCTGTCTCTTGATTCTGAGTCCAAGCATTTCTACTACACCATGGTGCTTCTCCAAACAGAAAAAACAGGTGGGGAGGACCAGGTCTGGCCCACTCAAGAAGCCCTAATTAATTGTTGCTGCCCAGAGGAGGCCTGGTCATTCAGCCCCCATGATCCTGGATTCCTAACATGGAGTCTGACCTTTTGAAACAGGTTGGCAGCAAAGCTGTCATGATCACGGGCTGTGACTCGGGATTTGGGTTCTCCTTGGCCAAGCATCTGCATTCAGAAGGCTTCCTTGTGTTTGCTGGCTGTTTGATGAAGGTAAGAGATGAGTCATTTTCATCATCACATCATCATTGTTACTTTTTGTAGGGTTTTAAAATTGTAGTCAAATACACATAGCATAAAATTTACCATCTTAACCATTTTTAAATGTATATCTCAGTGGTAATAAATATATTCACATTATCGTGCAATCATTACCTCCATCATCCTCATAACACTTTTCATCTTGTGAAACTGAAAGTCTGTACCTAATATAAACATTAACTGTCATTTTCCCCTCCCCTCCAGCCTCTGGTTATCACTATTACGGTTTCAGTCTTTATGAATTTGACTGCTCTAAGTACCTCATATAAGTGGACTCATGCAATATTTGCCTTTTAGTGACTGGCTTATGTCACTTGGCATAATGTCCTCAAAGTTCATCCATGCTGTAGCATATTATAGAATTTCCTTTTTAAGGCTGGATAATATTCCATTGTATATATATATATATTTTGCTTATCTGTCCATCTGTTGATGGACACTTGGATTTCTTCCACATTTTGGCAATTGTAAATAATGCTGCTATGAACATGGGTGTACAGATATCTCAAGATCCTGCTTTCAATTCTTTGGGGGTATATACCCACAAGTAAAATTACTAGATCATATGAAAAGCAAAATGGCTGTCTGGGGAAGCCTTACAAATAGCTGTGAAAAGAAGAGAAATGAAAAGCAAAGCAGAAAAGGAAAGATATAAGCATCTGAATGCAGAGTTCCAAAGAATAGCAAGGAGAGATAAGAAAGCCTTCTTCAGCGATCAATGCAAAGAAATAGAGGAAAACAACAGAATGGGAAAGACTAGGGATCTCTTCAAGAAAATTAGAGATACCAAGGGAACAATTTCATGCAAAGATGGGCTCGATAAAGGACAGAAATGGTATGGACCTAACGGAAGCAGAAGATATTAAGAAGAGGTGGCAAGAATACACAGAAGAACTGCACAAAAAAGATCTTCACGACCCAGATAATCACGATGGTGTGATCACTGACCTAGAGCCAGATATCCTGAATGTGAAGTCAAGTGGGCCTTAGAAAGCATCACTATGAACAAAGCTAGTGGAGGTGATGGAATTCCAGTTGAGCTATTCCAAATCCTGAAAGATGATGCTGTGAAAGTGCTGCACTCAATATGCCAGCAAATTTGGAAAACTCAGCAGTGGCCACAGGACTGGAAAAGGTCAGTTTTCATTCCAATCCCAAAGAAAGGCAATGCCAAAGAATGCTCAAACTACCACCTAATTTCACTCATCTCACACGCTAGTAAAGTAATGCTCAAAATTCTCCAAGCCAGGCTTCAGCAATATGTGAACCGTGAACTTCCTGATGTTCAAGCTGGTTTTAGAAAAGGCAGAGGAACCAGAGATCAAATGGCCAACATCTGCTGGATCATGGAAAAAGCAAGAGAGTTCCAGAAAAACATCTATTTCTGCTTTATTGACTATGCCAAAGCCTTTGTGTGGATGACAATAAACTGTGGAAAATTCTGAAAGAGATGGGAATACCAGACCACCTGACTTGCCTCTTGAGAAATCTGTATGCAGGTCAGGAAGCAACAGTTAGAACTGGTCATGGAACAACAGACTGGTTCCAAATAGGAAAAGGAGTACGTCAAAGCTGTATATTGTCACCCTCCTTATTTAACTTATATGTAGAGTACATCATGAGAAACTCTGGGCTGGAAGAAGTACAAGCTGGAATCAAGATTGCTGGGAGAAATATCAATAACCTCAGATATGCAGATGACACCACCCTTATGGCAGAAAGTGAAGAGGAACTAAAACACCTCTTGATGAAAGTGAAAGAGGAGAGTGAAAAAGTTGGCTTAAAGCTCAACATTCAGAAAACGAAGATCATGGCATCTGGTCCCATCACTGCATGGGAAATAGATGGGGAAACAGTGCGAACATTGTCAGACTTTATTTTTCTGGGCTCCAAAATCACTACAGATGTTGACTGCAGCCATGAAATTAAAAGACGCTTGCTCCTTGGAAGGAAGGTTATGACCAACCTAGATAGCATATTCAAAAGCAGAGACATCACTTTGCCAACAAAGGTTCACCTAGTCAAGGCTATGGTCTTTCCTGTGGTCATGTATGGATGTGAGAGCTGGACTGTGAAGAAGGCTGAGCGCCGAAGAATTGATGCTTTTGAACTGTGATGTTGGAGAAGACTCTTGAGAGTCCCTTGGACTGCAAGGAGATCCAACCGGTCCATTCTGAAGGAGATCAGACCTGGGATTTCTTTGGAGGGAATGATGCTCAAGCTGAAACTCCAGTATTTTGGCCACCTCATGCGAAGAGTTGACTCATTGGAGAAGACTCTGATGCTGGGAGGGATTGAGGGCAGGAGGAGAAGGGGACGACAGAGGATGAGATGGCTGGATGGCATCACTGACTCGATGAATGTGAGTCTGAGTGACCTCCGAGAGCTGGTGATGGATAGGGAGGCCTGGCGTGCTGCAGTTCATGGGGTCGCAAAGAGTCGGACACGACTGAGCGACTGATCTGATTAGGGTTTATTTATGGGCTCTCTATTTTATTCCATTGATCCATATGTCTGTCTTCATGCCAATACTAGGCTATTTTGTAGCTTTGTAGTAAGTTTCAAAATCAGTGAGTCTGAGTCCTCTAGTTTTGTTCACTTTTTTGAGATTGTTTTGGCTATTTGGAATCTCTGGGGATTCCCTGTGTATTTTAGGATGGGTTTTTCTATTTCTGTAAAATAGAAATTAAGAAATTAAAATAGAAATTAATAAAATCATTAAGATTTTGACAAGTATTCAATTAGATCTTAGATTGCTTTGAGTAGTAAATGTTTTAACAATATT
Source organism: Tragelaphus eurycerus (assembly GCA_935064755.1). Lineage (NCBI taxonomy): Eukaryota > Metazoa > Chordata > Mammalia > Artiodactyla > Bovidae > Tragelaphus > Tragelaphus eurycerus. The sequence goes on along the minus strand of CAKXYN010000018.1, from coordinate 24,531,684 downwards.
AAGTCATCTGATTCATGAACCCAGGATGTGTTTCTGTTTATTTCTATTATCTTTTCATTTCATTCATACATGTTTTGCTGTTTTCATAGTGCAAGTCTTTCACCTTCTTGGTTAATTTAATTCCTAAGTATTTTATTCTTTTTTGATGCTATTGTCAATGGAGTTGTTTTTGTAATTTCCTTTTTAGGTAGTTCATTGTTCATGTATAGAAATGCACCTGATTTTTGTGTGTTGACTTTTGTCCTGCTACTTTGTTGAATTCATTTTTGAGTTCCAACAGGATTATATTTTTGTGGAATCTTTAGGATTTTCTACATGTAAGATCATATCATCTGCAAGCAGATAGTTTTATTTCTTCCTTTCCAGTTTGGGTATCTTTATTTTTCTTGCCTAATTGCTACAACTTTCAGTAATGTAGAATTATATTCAGTAATATTGAATTGAAGTGGTTAGATTGCCCAAAATCAACTGCAGTTTACTATCCAAACATTCTCCTGGAAGTTGCAAGCCTTAACAGATTCTAGATTCTAACAGACAAGTTACATCAGACAGATTCTGCAAGTGCACTATCTAGGTGAAGAGACAGATTCCTGGTGCTTCCTACTCTGCCATCTTCCCAGAATCTTACATCAAGCTGTGTATTTAATATCAGTACTGCCCAGAACCTGGGCCAGTGTTTGTGATTGGTTTCAATTGCTTTGCCAATAACTGGCTCATCTGTTGTTTAAAACAGCTGATATCTTTTCCATTCTCTTCAGTGTCCTTTATTCTTCATTCATTCATTCATTTGTCAAATGCTAATAATGTGCCTGACATTTTGTTAGATGCTGAAGAAGAGTAAGACCTGATCCCTGTCCCCAAGGAGCATTGTCCAGTGATGGGACCGTCATGCAAAGACAAGCTTGAAGAATTAGAGTGGAGAGTGTTCTCAGTGTTGTGCAAAGAATGCTTAATGAGAATACATAGAAGGAAACAGGGCTTCCCAGGTGGCACTAGTGGTTAAGAAACTGCCTGCCCATGTAGGAGATGGAGGAGACACAAGGAAAGGATTAATTCTGGCATGACAGAAGGGGTGGCATTTGTTCTGGGCCATGGAGAATGAATAATGCTGTCATAAATGGAGACTTGAGAGGAATGACCAGTCAGACAAGGAATAACCTAACCATATGCTTGGAAGCATGAGGCTCCACTGGGACTCATAAAGTAGAATTTAGGGGGCATGAAAGGAAGCACTGGGACATGAAGTTGCAGAAGTAATTAGGAGACAGTCATGCAACCATTACCACCATCCATTTTTAGAACATTTCCAACTTTCAAAAATTTCCCTCTTGATTATTTACACATCTATCCACTCTTCCCTCTAGTCTTAGGTAGCCGCGCTTTAAATTTGCCCTTCTAGACTATTCAAACAAATAGAATCATCCAATAAATAGTCTTTTGTGCCAGGTTTATTTTACTTAGCATACTGTGTTTGAGATCCATCCAATTGTAGACTGTATCAGTAGTTCATTCCTTTTTACTACTGATAAGTATTTTAGTATATGAATATGCTACATTAAGGGCTTCCTGATGGCTCAGCGGGTTAAGAATCTGCCTGCAGTACAGGAGACACAGGAGACGCAGGTTCAATCCCTGGGTTGGGAAGATCCTCTAGAGAATGAAATGGCAACCCACTCCGGTATCCTTGCCTGGAAAACCCAATGGACAGAGAAGCCTGGTGGGCTACGGTCCAAAGAGTCACAGAGTCAGACACAACTAAACGTGCAGGCATGGCATCTGCTAAATTAAAAATTTTACTAATTGATAAATACTTGGATAAAAGCGTTTGGACTTTTGGCCTTTATGAATAATGTTGCTGTGAATATTCACATACATGTCTCCATGTAGATGTATTTTTACCTGGTTCCTTTTAGTGGAATTTGGACACCAACATCTGGGTATTGTTAGATGTGATTGTTGCTGATGGGGCATTGCTTCTCCTTGATCACCTCAGTGGCCAAAGCTGGAAAGTGTACATAATCATACACACATTTATATATTCATATACTATATCTATCTCCTACATACATTTCCTATAAATATTACACACATACACACACAATTCATAAGGTTGTCCTGACTTATTCCAATTCATCACAGTAGCATTCTTCCTGCTTCCCTCATTCCATATTTCTTTCTTCTTTTCCTGTAGTTAGAATGCTGACTCTCAACTATGTAAATATATATTAACTAATGTAGTTAATCCTACAATATATACACAAATGCTTCAAAATTGCTACATTCATACACTACAAACAGCAAAGCTACTAAGTTGTTGTGTTCGTTTGTATCCTGTGAGAAGCAGGTGCCAAAACAGTATTAGATGTATTAAGAAATTGATTTAGGATATGCCTGTGATGGCTAAAGGGAATGGAGGAGGAAGAGTCAGGAAAGTCCTTTAGACTGCAGTGCAGGTCTTGGAAAAGAAATTGGAAGGAAGAGGATTAGGTAGGCAGAGCTCAGACTGCAGAACAGTCTGAGAGTCTCAGCTGGGATGATGGAGAGTCCCCAGGCAAAGGTCATTTGTTGGAGGAGACCTGTCTTGGGCAGGAATGGCCCAGTAGCTTCCTGTCATGCTTGGTCATTGGCTGAGAGCAGCCTAGCCACACATGGCCATGGCCATGGCATTCCTGCCAGAGTAGATCTGAAGGTGCAGCAGCACGGGACTTTCTCTTAGGTGCTCCCGCAGCAGGTTATCCTGAAGGGAAGTCTGCTCTGGTCACCACAGTGTAGCCTAAGATTTCTTTAAGTGTTTTTTAATCTGTTGATCAAAGGTATACAAAGTACTGTGTTTAAAAGTTACTTGGATTAATTAATATTATTATTAAATTGGAGTAGGAAATGGCAATCCACTCCAGTATTCTTGCCTGGAAAATCCCACAAAGGAGCCTGCCAGACTGCAGTTCATAGGGTCACAAAGAGCCATACATGACTGAGAGACTGAGCATATATACATATATTATTATATTATTTATTTGAAAAAATAGTTTGATTCATTTATTTGTATTTTCTTCCTCCCTATTCTTCTTTATTTATTTAGTTTTAGAAGATGCAAACATTAACAAGGATCTAAAGCTAAAATTATATATAAAGGTAAACTCAAAGTAATGTTACTCCACCACCTCCTATTTTTCCTACTCTGTTCTTTCATTTCCACCTTCATAAATGTTTGCATACTGTATGCACTCTTTTTTACCTAAAAAATTTACTGATATATCTTGGAAGCCACCCCATGTGAGTTCACAGAGATCTTTTTCACTTTTTTTAAACAGCATCGCAGTACTCTCCATTGTGTGAGTGGACCACAGTGTACTCCAACAGGTTCCTATATATTTACTAACATATAGGTTTTTTCCAATATTTTGCAATTATCAATAATGCCGTAATGAAGAACTTTGTGAATAGGTATTTTTTTCACATATTGTTGGAAGTTTATCTTTAGGATAAATTCCTAGGAGTGAGGTGACTCTTCAGTCAAAGGGTTAATGAAATACGTCATCATTTTAAAAGATATCCCCCAATTTCCTATCATAGGGGTTGTGTAATTTTACATTCCCACCAGTAATGTATGAAAATACCTGTTTCTACATACTTTCACCGATAAGAGTATGCTTTAAACTTTCGATTTTTGCCAGTCTGATAAATGAGAACTATATCTCAGTATAGTTGTAATTTGTATTTCTTTTACTGTGAGTCGGAGAAGGCAATGGCACCCCACTCCAGTACTCTTGCCTGGAAAATCCCATAGGCAGAGGAGCCTGGTGGGCTGCAGTCCATGGGGTCGCTAAGAGTCGAACACGACTGAGCGACTTCACTTTCACTTTTCACTTTCATGCATTGGAGAAGGAAATGGCAACCCACTCCAGTGTTCTTGCCTGGAGAATCCCAGGGATGGGGGAGCCTGGTGGGCTGCCGTCTATGGGGTTGCACAGAGTTGGGCACGACTGAAGCGACTTAGCAGCAGCAGCAGTTACTGTGAGTGCTTCTCTTGCTGGTCTTTGAAGTCATGACCCAGAAGCTGCTCTTATGGCACCTGTGCTCGCTCTCTATTGACCAGAGCTTAGTCACATGGCCTGCCTGCCTTCTAGGGAGGCTGGTAAATGTAGTCGTTATTCCGAAACAATATGTACCCTGCTTGAAGTCAGGGGTTTTACTGCCATAGAAGAAGGGAAGAATGGGTATTAAGAACAACTCACTGTCTCTGTTCAGTGGGTGAAACATTTTTCTTCATTTTGAAGGCAGTAGGAACCCTGGGAAGGAATTTTTTTCACTAGGTCTAATATCTATTAAACAATATCCATGCAATGTAAAAAATTTCAATAACATAGCAAGCACAGGTAATAATTTGCATTGTCATGGTTTGAACATATTTCCAGATCAGAAAAGAGTTTGTCCTTTCAACGTTTATTTCTTTTGAATTTTGAAAGTAGTACATATTCATAATAGACTCAAACAATATAGAAGTTTGTGATATGAAAAAGTAAAGCCTTTCCTTTCAGCTGTCTTACCCCGCCCGTGTGCGCCTGGGCGTGCAAGCTCAGTCACATCCGACTCTGTGCAACCCCGTGGCAGCTGCCGTCCATCTGTGCCCTTTATTTCTCACTTTTGTTATTACCAACAAAGCCACAGTGAATAGTCTTGTACCTGGCTTTGCAGGCTTTCATTAGTGATTGTTAGAAAAAAATTCTAGATGTGAAAGTGCTAGGTGGAAAGATTTTAGAATTTATTCAAATCTGCCAGATTGCTCCCCATAAAAGCTATACCAGGGCTATTCCCTCTAATGGTAAAGGCAGGGCTCAGAATGCCTCTGATCGGGCTTTTATCAGGGAATGCCAGCAGCCTCTCTCAGGACACATCCATTGGTTACTTCTCAGGCCATTATCAGCAGCTTTGACTAAACAAACCACTCTTGCTTATAACGCTTTGTTTCTTGGTTTCATGGACACCCTGCTCTCTAGGTTTTTCTTCATCCTCTTTGCTGGCTTCTCCTTTGGCTCATTTTGTAATATTACAGTGCCCCAGTCTTGCTCCTCTTGTCTCCATGCTTCTAATATATGTGACAGATGCTCACAGATAACATGTGCCAAGTGTCCTCTCCTTCCACCTTGAGGTGCTAGGCTGCCTAACAGTAAAATGCTGAGAAACCATGAAACCTTTCTGCTGGGATTAGCCCCTGACCTGCCTCAGTGTTGTAATAAATTGATATAAAAGAGGTTGGAAGTTTAGAGACGGTAGTTAGAGTATATTTTACCTCTGGTCTCAAGTAAAATGAGGTGGGCTTCAGGGAGCTTACTTGGAGAGCTTACCTTTTGTGCCTTGGTGATTAGAGGTCACAAAATGGTGTGTTAATGTTTACCAAAACAAGTCTAAAAGCCCCCAGATGAGGCCAGAGTGGCTCATCTGGAAGCAGAGTGAACATAGCCCCAACGAGAGAAGGTTATCCTTCCACCCAACCAGGACACTGCTGCCTGGATTGTGGACAGTGGGAGAGTTGCCTGGAGACACCTTAAGGGTAAGGGTATGAGATGTGGTGAGACTCCTGAGAGGCTGAAGCCCGGGCTGAGGGAGGAGACGCCTCTGTAGAGGAGGGAGTGGTTCAGTGGAGGGATCTCTGTGGAAGTCACAAAAGTGTCCCAAGTAGGGAGGGCCATCCCTGGTGTGTCTGCTGTCCCAGGGCAGCAGGAGCAGGCGATGATGGCACCCCCACCCCCAGAAGACCATGGTCTCGCCCTGTCATCGGCCAGTCCCCGCGTCCAAGTCCGAAAGGGTCAGAGATTAAGGAACGGGAGACAAGGATGAGCTCGAAAATAGTGAGACGCCCAGCTTCCAGCCCTGCTAGTTGGCACCCCGCTCCCACACCCTGCCCTGCCAGGCCCAGGTCAAGGCAGGCTCCAAGCTGGATATAAGTCTGAGTGTTTGGGCATTCAAGCCAGGCTGTACTGGAGTTGGTGGATCAGTAGTCTGAACTGGACTCTCTGCCAAAACAAAAAAGTTCTCTGTTAATCTGGGAATGAATGCAAAAGTTACCAGACAAGTCTGGTAAAAAGTTACAAGTCTGCCTGAATGTTCATCCAGGGGTGGAAAAATAGCTTACAGATATAGTTTAAAGGGATTACGAAAGAAATGGGTTTATCAAAAAACTGGTTACCCAGGCACCAACACTGAAGGACCAAATGTGTGTCCCTAAGCAGCAAGACAGACATGGACACACACAGAAACCCTGGAGCGAAGAGGTGGAATGATCCGGACAGTGCAGCCTGGGCCCTAGGACCGGAGGATCCAGAAGGGGACAGACTGCCAAGGGCTGCGGGCTGCGGGCTGAGGGGGTTGGGAAAAGGCTCCTTTGAACAGCTGGAGGCCAACCGACAGTCAGGGAAGCCAGACGTGGCGGCTGCTCAGAGGCGGATGAGGACGTGGGATAGTGGGGTGGAGAGGGGGAGGCTTCTCTCCTAGGGGCCTGAATGCTGAGCTGGAAGCTGTGATTTTATCTGTGGGAAGGCTCTTAGCTGTCAAGCAGCCAAACTATGTTCCTGTGGGCACCCTAACCTGGATTGGGGGCCACCCTAACCCAGAGTGGGGTGGGTTCTCCCCTGGGTACTGCAGGGGCATCGCCTTGATGCTGGCGAGAAGCACAGGAGAGGTCCAGTGTGGGGTTCGAGAGTTGTTTGTTGCACGATGGTGGCAGGGTTAACAGAGGTCAGAGGAGGAAGAGCACTCAGCGCCTGGTCATCTCAGCCGGAATCGTTCTATTGGAGCAGACATCAGCGGCCGTCGGAGACTTGGGCCACGCAGACTCTATCCTGAGGGGCTTTTGAGGAGCCCCGATATAAAGACTGAATTAAAACAAGATAGGTATTTTCCTGATGCCCGTCTGCCCATCCATGGGAAAGAGAGGTGTCTGTGGGCAGCCCCTTCAGCCTCTGGCCTTGAAGACGGCGTCCGGGCAGTTCTTCTCTGGTGGACCCCGGGGGGATGGCAGTAGGCGCTCAGGCCTGTCTGCTCCCCGGAGCTGGAGCACCATGTTGATTAGGAAGACCGGCACATCCAGGGGTTCACAGGGCCGAGTCTTGGGCAAACCAGGCCTCACCCTGGCTGCTCTGTGCAGTGGTGAGTCTGATGTATCTGGTGTTCCTGGTGCCAGGCAGGGCAGAGGCTCAGGGAGCCATGCCTCTGAGTCTTCCAGGGCCTCTGGGGAGGCTCCCTGGAGAAGTTGACAGTTTAGAGGTAGAAGAGATATCACAGGGGGGTCAGCCTGATGTCCTGCCTGATGCCTGAGTTTTCTCTGTACCGTGTTCTCCCATCCCATCCAGACAGACCCTACATCCACCCTCACTGTCTGAACACCTCCAGGGTAGCCCATGCCATCTCCAGACTGTGAGAGTCACTCCTCGTCTTAAGTTGCATTTGACTTCCCTGCCCTGATTCTGTTGCACAGGACAAGTGGGCCCCCCTGCCATCCTGTTCTCCCAAGTCCTCTCCAGAGAGATTATCCTCTCCAGACCTCTCCAGCACTGGGGGTCCAACGTGATAGAGAGCCTCCCCATTCTCTCCTCAGTCCCTCTGACATTCATGATGTGGGTTCTTCAGGCCTGGGGTTAGGAGCCTCCTGTTTCAAACCACTGATGACACTCAGCGCATCTTGTAGAGAACTTTCCACCACAGCCAGCCTCATGCTCCCTGCTCTGGCCTTGCTGGGGATGTTTGTTTCAGTACCAGATGTAGCCCAGGCCAGCCCTCGGCTGAGTGACCTTTCTCAGTGGTCCATGGAACAGGGAGGCATCTCTCCGTCCCTTCATCTTCTGGCAGCTACTCCTGTCCTCTCCTAAGATGCATCACTGTTCTGTGGGCCACTGAGAAAAGTCACTGCCAGTCAAATTATGACTGACAGTGTCTCATTTTCACATTGATTGTAGCTCATCCCTATGGTGAAAAGTGTGTGTCATAGAATATAGGCAGTAATACACCCTGCTCTGGATGGGAGATGCATTTCAGACGGCCCAGTGTGAAGCACAGTAAACGATAAATGATGTCTGCTTTATTCAGATCCCACAACTGCTCACTGCTGCCCCCAAGCAGGCCCTTGCCTGACTCTCCAGCCTCACATCCCACCACTTCCTCTACCTCTGCTGTGCCTTCAGTGGCTTATAGCAGGACAGGAGTCATCCTCTTCAGGAAGTGCCTGGTCCCCTGTCCCCCTCTGGTTCATGTCCTCGGCTGGCACTGCTTTTGGAGGACCTTCCCTGCCCGCCCCACTTTCTGTGCAGCCTCCTGCCTCCCATAAGCTTTCATGCAGCATAGTTGCCCAGTCTTGTCTGCTCACACATCTGCCTCCTTCCTTAAAATGTGACTCTTTGAGAACAGAGGCTGTTATTTATTTTCACGTCTGTGTTATTAGCACAGTGCTTGAACATGATAGAGGCCCAAGACATGAGTGCTGAGTGAGTGACACTTTTCTCTTGTTTAATAATTGAATTTGCATAGTGCTTTGTCATTTAGGAAGGTTTTTTTTTTTTTTAAGCAAGTTCCTTATGCCATTAACCTGAGCAGGTCAGTGCAGGTGGCAATGCCCTTGGAAATAGCGGTGTCTGGAAAAACTGGGCCCCTCTTAAGGGATGCACCTGAGTGCACAGAGCCTGGTTCGTGACCCAACTGCAGTTGCAGTCTGGCTCTGGTCAAGCTGATGTGACTGGCTCTTGGCTTAGAACAGAGGTGACTGACTGGCAACCTGCTGGTCACATGCAGCTGTGGGTGTGCTTTGGCATGTAGTGGCTTTTTTTTTTAAGGGTAATTTTTCTTACACTTGGAACATTAGGAGATCCTAGTTACTAGCTTAAAAATCTAAGCGTCCGGCAGCCCTGGGATTGCATACCCACATGGACAACAGCTGGCGGGGTGAGAGAGCGTGTGCTCCGTTCCTGAGCCCCACCCTCCCCACTGTCTGATCCCCACATGCCTGGCCCTGGTCCGTACTGGGTTTGTGACCACTGCTGGGAGACAGCATCCTGCTGGGGGGCTTTGGGGGCTTGTGTCTGAGGCACTTAGTTTGGTATTTGATGTGCCACCATGCTCAGGAGTTGACTAAGTGGAGCAGGTCCAGGTGGGTCCCCAAAGACCACCTCCTGTGGCTGTTAATAAGCTGTGCGCAAGCCCCAGGCTTTGGTTGGGACTGGGGGCAGTTCCCTGCCTTGGCCCTGCTCCTCATCCTGCTGCAGGCTGGGTGGGAAGGAGGCGGGTGTGGCAGCTCCTCTCTTCTTCCCAGGACAAAGGGAGTGATGGGGTCAAAGAGCTGGACAGCATGAAGAGTGATCGCTTAAGAACTGTCCAGCTCAACGTCTGCAAAAGCGAAGAGGTGGATAAAGCGGCGGAGGTCATCCGCTCAAGCCTGGAGGACCCTGAGAAAGGTAAGGGCGCCTTGGGGCAGTGGGGGTGGCACCTGGGCTGGCTGTTCTGAGGGGACCCTCCCCAAACACCCCCTTCCATATGCTAACATCCTGCCAAAAGACAACTTTCTCTCTTGTTTGGGCTCTTCTTCCTGCCTGCACAGTGGAGGAAATCGGTTAAATTTCACACTGCACTGAGGCCATATAGACCAACCCAGCCAGTCCTCACTGAGTGCAAGCTCTGGGTGCTGGGCTGATGCTGGGGACACAAAGATGGCCAAGACATAGCCCCTTACCCCAGGGACCTCACAGTTCACTGGGGAGTTGACCCAGATAATCTCCATATCCCCTCTCGGAGTGCAACATGGGACAGAGGGATATAGCCTAGTCATGGGGTGGGCTGGGGGAGGGTCAGCCAGGGCAGATTGGCAGAGCGAAGAACGGGCATTCCAAGTGGGAGGGAGAGCGTGAACAGTGGTGGGGAGCACACAGGCTGTGCTGAAGGGCAGCCAATCAGGGTCAGGCTGGCGGTTGTGTTGGCAGCACATATGGTCAGGCAGGGAGGTCATGCAGGGCTTGGGGCCCACGCGAAGGAGCGTGGCTGCTCTCTTGAGGGCGAGGGGAGCCACTGAAGGGGCTTTGCTCTGAGGAATGGCCTGCTCAGACTTGTAGTCTGGGGATGGTGTTGGCAGCGTGGAGGGGAGAGCGTGAGTGTGAGTCTCCTGAATTAGGACACTGGGTGTTGGAAAAGAGGAGGCACCAGATTCTGGCACATAAAAGAGGAGGCACCAGATTCTGGCACAATACCAGAGTATTGTGGAGACAGATACGGCTGGACTTTGTGTGTGGGGGTGAGGGAGAGGTGAGAGGTCTATATCCTGGACAGCTGCTGCCCCGCACTGGAGGAGCAGCCGAGGCATGGTAGATGCTGACATGCCTATGCACACACCCCCTTCCCCGGAAGTCTGTGGGCCGCAAATCAGGTGTGCATGGTTGGAAGTGAGACTAGGAGTGAAGGAGATGCAAGGAGGAACTCCTGGGGAACAGAAGCAATTTTGGGCCAGAGAAGAGAAAGACAACTCTCAGAGAGGTTTGGTACAGTGCCCCAGAAGCTAAGGGAACAGAAATTGGGGGCCCATCACCAACAGGGTCACATGCTGCAGAAAATTCTGTATCGTAAGAACTCAAGTGCCCTCCTGGTCCAGGCCACGGAGGACCTTGGTGGGAGAGGCTCTGTCATATAGCAGAGGGGAGGGGGCACGGCTCCTGCGGTGGGACGGTGCTGCATTCTGGTTCTGTCACTTCTTCCAGGACATTTACCTTCAAGCTTCCTTTCAGCCCAGGCGAAAAGGAGGTGCCTCATTCAGCTCTCTGCCATCCTGCAGAGTGGGGTGGGACAGCTCTCTGAGCCGTTACTTCAGTCGGTGGTAGGGAGCAGGCAAGTGAGTGGGTGACCCGGGCCAGTGCTGGCCGCTCTGGTGAGCATTTATCAGGCAGGTGGAGATGCTGTCATCCCCCAGCAGTGACCCCAGGGGTTCCCATGCTGTGGGGCTCTCAGAGAAGCTGTCACTGATACATCACCTTGTCAGCCCAGGGCCCCCCCCACCCCCACAGCAGGCCAGTCCCAGGTCCCTCTGCTCTCTGAGGGGAGGCCCGTGAGTTCCAGAACTCGCTGAACATGTTTAGTAATGAACAGGAGTCTTTGTCTCTGGACTCCTGCCCCATTAAGCAAAGGCAGGATGGGTCCCACTGGGATGATTACCAGCTTGGACGGTACAGCCTGCCTCGCCTCCTCCCCAGTGGTAAATCCTCCTCCTGCCTGCCTTCTCTGGGTTGCCTTCATAAATGATTAGGCTGGAAAACAGCTGCAGTCAGCACCATAAACCAACTTCATCACAGCCTGTGGGTTTGTGGTGATAAAACGGCCATGGAAAGGAAGGGTCAGGGTAGAACTGAGCACAGAACAGGGCTACACTGGGGTTGAGGGGTCGCTCAGGACCCTGGTCCTTGTTGTCCTCAGCCACCAAGACGGAATCAACTCTATCTCATTACTAGTCTGCTCAGTTAGCCTAACTGGGCAAGTTGGGGAGGACCCCGGGCTCCCCCTTGCCCTTGGATTGGGCTCAAATCCCAGCACCAACCCTGGTGCAGAAACCGTTCCATTTTCCTTTTTCCACATGATGCATTCCTGCAAGGGCTGTTAAACCACTCACCATCATCTTAATTAACCAGTACTGCATTTTTTGGAAAAAAAGATTTGAAGATTTTTTAGATCTGAAAAAGAAAATAAATCTGTCATATATTTGGCTGCCCAGGTCTCTCCCCTTTTCCCTTCCTTCGGCCCCCTCTCCCCCCACCGCCAACCCCTCATGGACGTCTTTTACTGGGCTGTTGTTGTTTATTATTAAGTCACTGAGCTGTGTCAGACTCTTTTGTGACCCCCCACCCCGGGGTACACCCCACAACTCTAGCCCACCAGGTTCCTCTGTCCATGGGATTTCCCAAGCAAGAATGCTGGAGTGGGTTGCCATTTCTTTCTCCAGGGGATATTTCTGACCCCTGGATCTTTCTGCTGCTGCTGCTGCTGCTGCTGCTGCTGCTAAGTCACTTAAGTCGTGTCCGACTCTATGTGACCCCATAGACGGCAGCCCACCAGGCTCCCCCGTCCCTGGGATTCTCCAGGCAAGAACACTGGAGTGGGTTGCCATTTCCTTCTCCAGTGCATGCAAGTGAAAAGTGAAAGGGAAGTTGCTCAGTCGTGTCTGACTCTTAGCGACACCATGGACTGCAGCCTACCAGGCTCCTCCGTCCGTGGGATTTTCCGGGCAGAAGTACTGGAGTGGGGTGCCATTGCCTTCTCCGCTGGATCTTTCTGACAAGGGCTTAAACCCTCGTCTTCTGCATTGACAGGCAGGCAGATTCTTTACCACAGAGCCACCAGGGAAGCGTTTTTCTGGATTGCTGCTGCTGCTGCTACTGCTAAGTCTCTTCAGTCGTGTCCAACTCTGTGTGACCCCACAGACGGCAGCCCACCAGGCTCCCCTGTCCCTGGGATTCTCCAGGCAAGAACACTGGAGTGGGTTGCCATTTCCTTCTCCAATGCATGGAAGTGAAAAGTGAAAGTGAAGTCGCTCAGTCGTGTCCGACTCTGTGCGACCCCATGGACTGCAGCCCACCAGGCTCCTCTGTCCATGGGATTTTCCAGGCAAGAGTACTGGAGTGGGGTGCCATTGCTTCTTCGTTTTCTGGGTTTACACGGTGCAAATTCCCCTCCTCCTTCTCAGGCAATACTGTCTTTGACCACCAGATGGCGCCCACCCAGAGCTTGCAGACCAGATGCCTTCCCTAAGCCTGTGGCCACTTTTGACTCACTCCACTCATCCACCTTGACTTCCTAGATGGCGCTAGTGGTCAAGAACCCACCTGCCAATGTAGGAGACATAAAAGACATGGGTTCGATCCCTGGGTTGGGAAGATCCCCTGGAAAAGGAAGTGGCAACGCACTCCAGTATTCTTGCCTAGAAAATCCCATGGACAGAGGAGGCTGGCGGGCTACATGTAGTCTATGGGTCTCAAAGAGTCAGACACAACTGAAGTGACTTAGCACACACAGCACACCCATCCACCTCAGCAGGAACCTTCCAGGAGACAGTCCATTCTTCCCACCCCTACCCCCAATTCCCCCAGCGTGGAAGGCACATTTTGATGGAGAATCAATCACATTTTGATGGCGAGTTTGACGCCCTTCACCCTGGCTCTGTGGAACAGTTGCTGCCAAAGCCAGGAGAGCCAGCGGTGGTGGTAAGATGAAGGGGATTGTCAGGTTAGAGCTGGTGAGCCTTCTGCCACCAGCGCCTTTGCTCCCCCACAGGGACCTGAGGGACCAGCCATCCAGAACCTGTGACCAGCCCCTCCTCCACCACCACAGGGAAAGGTCAAGCAAGTGCACCAACCTGCAGGCTGTGGGCATGGCCTGATCTTGAAACAACCCTGTACCTTGCATTCAGTAAACATTTGTGAGTGCTTACTGTATGTTTGATAGTGTGCTGAGCACCTGAAAGGGTGTGAGCTGGCAGAGGAAGTTTGTAGTTGGGCAAAATGAAAGTCACTGGCTTCATGGCAAGACCTATGAGGATTGGTTATAACACTGGGGACATTATGCCATGGACAGGGAGGTCCCTACACCTGGGATGTACTCAGTCTGGGAGTGATAAGGCAGCAGTTGCTCTGGGCTTAGCCTCTTACTAGTGGTGTGAGCTTGGGTTTGTACCTTCAACCATGTGGGCCTCAGGGTGCCCATCTGTGAGGCTCACAGCTCGATTCAACCACAGCAGGAGCACTTCAGCAGAAGCTGCTCTCAGGCTGAGGGTCAGGGTGGCTGAGCAGAGTTAGGACACCGTGAAGGCAGGAGGGGCCATGATATCAGAGGAGTGGCAGACTGTCCAGGCTCAGAGAGGGCAGAGTCCTTGGTGGGGAGTGGATGACAAGTGTGGGAAAGGAGGCTCGCACATCCCACTCCAAAGGGAAGCAGAGGAGCAGGAAGTGGCTGACTGAGAAGGAGAGCCTAGTGGAGCAGGTCAGATCAGGATGGGGGAGGAGAGCGACTGACAGGGAGACCTGGGAGAGCTTTTCCAACAACAGGGACCCAAACTAATGCTGGGGACACTGGAAAGAAGGCAGTGATTCTAGTGACCCAGCAGAGGAAGCCAACAGCAGCATAGGATTAAGGGCGAGAGCTATGTCCTCATGCAGACCTGGGTCCTACGCCATCCTATCCACTGGTTAGCTGGATGATGTTGAACAAGCTGCTTAACCTCTCTGAGCCTCAGTTGCTTCATCTGGACATGGGACAACTCAGTATTTATTGATTGGTTTTAAGGATCAAGTGAATGAATAGATACAAAGTGCTTAGTTCAGGGCCCAGCAGCCATCCTTTTGCTCCTTCTTGGTAATATTAAAGCACTCATGACTCATTAGATGGGGGGGAATGACGGGGCTGGAGGAGTCAAAGATGACAGGGAAACTGTTAGCGAAGGGAAACTACTAGCAAAGCAGGCTTGAGCACTTGGTGGTTAGTTAGGGTGAGTTGGGGACCTGTGGGACCTTTGGATGAAAATGACCATCAGAAGGAGGCGGTGGGGCTGGGAGAGCCGTGACTCTCGAGGGGTATGTGGGAACAGTTACTCAGAGGTGGCAATAGGGCGGTTACAGGAAAGCAGCTGTCACCCAGACCAGCAGGAATGTTGACCAAGGACTCCAGGGATCTCCTGGGTGCACAGACTTTTTACTCATCGCATCATCAGAGCTGAAATCCAGGAGCACTGTGCTTCCACAGGTCAAGTGGAGTTAACCTTTTTTCATATCGGAGTCAGATGTAATTAATTTTTAGGTGGATAAAAGGGTGGTATGTATTTTATGACATGTATACTGTCCATAGGAATCAAACACAAAGCAGCTGGAAACTTGCATGAGCATAAAGAAGCTGAGGCTGCCTAAGCATCATGTGTCACTGCATGACAGTTGTTCTAGGACAGGATCCTAGAAGACAGGTGGAAGAAGGGGGTCCGGGGAGATGAAGGAGGTGTGTGGCTCCTGGGGGCAGGTTGAGGCCAGAGAAGATGGCAGGGAATGAGGGTGGGAGAGATATCCCTAGCAAGGGGATGCCCTGGACACCCTGGAGCAGTGTGGGGCTGGGACCCAGACTGGCAAGAAAATGGGGAGCTGGAGAATGTAGCTCGTGTTCTCAGAAGCCTGGCCATGGAGGGAAGGAGAGCAGACAGTGGCGTGAGGGGCAGCACGATTAAGAGAAAGTTCTTTGGGATATGAAACATGGTGTTGATATTTACACTCATTCATTCACCTGACAAACACTTACTGAGCATCTAACATGTACACTGTCGAAGGGAGGGAAGCATGGATGGGAGAGGAGTGAAAGTTGCATAAAAAGAAGGGTGGATGGCTCATGACGTGGAATGCAGTGGAGGGTGAAGTGTCGGCCTTGACAGTTGGTGAGAGGCCTCCTGCTCCTCCTGGGAAGAGGAGGTGGGCAGTGACTCCCAGGGGAAGGTCTGCAGGGGGTCGGGGGTGGAGGGGAGTGGCTGCGTCACTGTGAGGTCACTCATGAGAGCTGAGGGGGTGGCTTTGGTTTGGTCGCCTGGGGAGTGGAGGTGAGAGCGTCATGAGCACTTTGTTAACTGGCAATTTCCTTTCTCTAATAAATGCTCTTAATTCTCTGTAATTGAAGGAGAAAGCACAAGAGGTCAGTTGCCAAAGCTTTAATTTGGGTAGCACGGAAGGAAAGCAGTTAGAGACCAATTACACTGTCATTTACACAAACTCACTTCCGTGATTAACTGGGGTGAAGCAGGCCAAAGTTCCCACAGAAGGGGACAGCCCCCAGGAGGCAGCTCTGCTCGAGGCTACATCTTGGGAAGGGGCACATTCATGGCTACAGGAGACTAAACCCTGAGGGTTTCCACAAAGAAGAGGCAGGGCCTGGCTGTCCTGAGGTTCCAGCGTGTCCTGTCCTTGAACCTGAAAAAACAGAACTCAGAGGGGGCCTTGCTGCACAAGGCTGCCCCTCGCTGTCTCACCCCTCACTGTCTTCGCCCCTCGCTGTCTCATCCCCTCGCTGTCTCGTCCCCTCGCTGTCTCATCCCCTCGCTGTCTGGTCCCCTTGCTGTCTTTCTCGTCCCCTCACTGTCTCTTGGCCCTCACTGTCTCATCGCATTTCAGCTCTGCCCTGGCCTCACTGGTCCCACTAAAGCCAGGCTTCCCTCTAAGGTCCTCTGTCTTCCTACCCATGAGAGTAATTATCAGACTAAGTGGACTCGGATGATCCTTCAAGTTGGTCTTGCAGGAAACAACCCAAGTACACTCGGAGAGTTTGCTCTGACCATGTACTAAGGCCCATGAGATCACACAGGGCTGAGGGGTCTTTGCTACCTGCAAAGACCAGGTGTGTTCAGTGTTCATATTGATGACTGATGACATATTGGTAGCTGACCACATGACATCCAGCCCGTAGTGCGTGGTTTAGAGCGGAGAGCAGAGGATGGAGGGAGTTGTTAGCGTCTAGGAGTGGAGTCGGACTGGGGCCTGACCTGACATCAAGGCTTGGCTGAGCCTCTGACTTGCTGTGTGACCTTGGATGCTATGTCCCCTCTCTGGTTCTCCAGAGAGGACTTGGCCTGGAAGACTCCTGAGGTTCCCCTGGTTTCTGGCAAGAGGGAGAAGACAAGCAAAGGCTCAGAGGCAGGAATGAGTAAACAGGTGCAGGGTGCAGGATGAGACTGGAGGGTAGAAGTGAGTAAGGTGAGGGGGCGCTCCGGGCTGGGGGTGCCACCAGGGCTGGGTCGTGATGGATCACAGAGTGGCTGCAGGGAGAAGCGAGATGAGAACTGGAAACTGTAGACTGAAGGGAGGTCACAGCCGGCACTTTAGACCTCGCCATCTCTGGTTATTCTTGGGTGACTCTAGAACATGTCTTGAGAGCCTTGGACAAGAAGCTGCCAAGTTGTGGGGAAAAGGAATGAAAGTGCCTAGGAGGATGGGCTGCAGGCTGTTGGGTGATGCCTGAGGCTGAGCCCTGTGGTGACCCAGTTCTGTCCCCTCCGGTGCAGGCTTGTGGGGCCTGGTTAACAATGCAGGCATCTCGACGTTTGGAGACGTGGAGTTCACCAGCATGGAGACCTACAAGGAGGTGGCAGAAGTGAACCTCTGGGGCACGGTTCGGGTGACGAAAGCCTTCCTCCCCCTCATCCGGAGGGCAAAAGGTAAGGTGGAAGGCGACCTTCCTCCTGCCCCCTGGACCTGCTCTGCCTTTCCATCTTCGCTCAGAATGGTAACAGGTCTCAGAGCACTCACTACCCACCACCATCACTGGCTGAGCCCATAAACCCCAGGGGTGCCCTGGGCAGGGGGTGGAAAGGGATGTGTGGTTTTCAGACAGTAGAGCAGGTTAGAGGTCAGCATTCTACACCAAAGGCTAAAAGATTATAACAGTAATCCTAGTCTGAGAACTTAATCTAGACAAATAACCACCCTTGTGCACAGAGCTTTGTGTATACATCATGTACTGACAGAGGTGTGCTTAAGTAAATGTCTGTAGATCCAGCCTATGGGTTACTATGCGGTAGTTTAAAAATGAGACAATTGTGGTAGTAGTTGAAAATAATAATAATGAAGATTAGAAATTGGCAAAACAGACAAAATGCCCAAACCATGTTAGATAGCCACCTAAGCAAGCCATGTAAGCAAGCCGCCTAAGAAGTCCTGGGCTCACATTTTCTCCCTACAGTAGCAAACAGTATGGCAAAAAAGGGAAGATCCATGTCCTCCGTCCCAGTGACCCAGCAGTGACAGGAGGGACCCAGAGAGCAGCTGTGTGGTTTTTTAAGGAAACACCAATGTTTCGGCGACTTCCAAGTTGGAGGTTTCTGGAAGGTGTCTCCCCATAGTGCCCTGGTGGGGCCGTGCCTTGACTTACTAGGGGCACACCCAGGGCAAGGGGCTCTGTGGTCTGCCTGGCCTTCTGGGGAAGGCTGGATGGGCTCCTTCTCCACCTACTGCTCCAGGGCAGGGAGAGGCTGTGTCAACTCCTAGAGCCCCCAGGCTGGGCCTGTGGGAGAGCTTCTCTAGGTCCCCTCTCCCCTAGTGCCTGAGGCTCCACTCAGGTTATTGTCTGAGACCTGAAGGCACGTTTGGAACTCTGCCCCTGCCTGCTTGGCAACAGAGCCAGGCCAGGTAATAACAGTTTGGAGTTACTGGCAATAGGAGAACGTGGCAGGCAAGACAGAGCGGTTGCCCTTTATGTTGTGCCCTCCTGTTCTGCAAGCCTACTTCTCTTTTCTCCTTCCCTATCCTGCTTGGGCCCACCTGGCTACACAAGAAATACCAAGGATGCTGATGCTGATGCTGACCTGAGCTGCCCTCCAGTATAAATGAGAAACCCGCCTGACCCTGGGTGGTTCAGAAGGCTGAGCCCCAGCCACGCAGGCTGCAAAAGAGGTCTCAGGCCAAGAGGCCGGGTTGTAATCAGGCCTCTGGAAACACGCCAGGCCCCAGGTTCCCTGCAGGCAGGGCCCCGTGAGCAGGTGTTTGCTGTCTTCCTCCACAGGCCGCGTTGTTAACATTAGCAGCATGATGGGCCGCATGGCCAACGTGGCCCGCTCCCCGTACTGCATCACCAAGTTCGGGGTGGAGGCTTTCTCTGACTGCCTGCGCTACGAGATGCACCCACTGGGAGTGAAGGTCAGCGTGGTGGAACCCGGCAACTTCATCGCTGCCACCAGCCTGTATGGCGGCACTGAGCGCATCCAGGCCATCGCCAACAAGATGTGGGAGGAGCTGCCTGAGGTGGTGCGCCAGGACTACGGCAGGAAGTACTTCGACGAGAAGGTGGCCAGGATGGAGAGCTACTGCACCAGCGGCTCCACGGACACCTCCCCTGTCATCAAGGCTGTGACCCACGCCCTGACTGCCGCCACTCCCTACACTCGCTACCATCCCATGGACTACTACTGGTGGCTGCGGATGCAGATCATGACCCACTTCCCCGGAGCCATCTCCGACAGGATCTATATTCACTGACGAGTTTCGCCCTGGCCTCTGCTGGGGAGCCCTGGGTGTGGAGGGAGGGCGGGCGAGGGGCTTGAGCCATCACCTCTCGATGTCTCACTGGTGGATTAGGCCCATCCCAGGAGGACCCACCACCAGTCTGAGCGTTAACTAGAGCAGGTAGCCCAGCCCAATTTGCATACCCAGTGAATGGCTCAGGCCTTCTCAGTTGGGGTGCAGAGTGGTGGGCAGGGCCCCCAAACCTCAGGGCAAACATGGTGCATCTGTCTTTCTGAAGTTGATTTTATACAAAGATTTTAGGTAGATATCTTTATGTTAACAGATTTATTATAAAATAGAATACAAATCCTTTATATTTTAAAGCCAAACACCAGTTGAAAAAATATATCTCATTTGAGCCTTAAACCAGCCTCATAAGTTAAAAGGATGGGTTTTCTTTTGTACATGAAGCACTTTTGGCCCAAAGAGGATATATGAATTGCCTTTTACTGCTTATAAGTCAATTTTGCTTATATTGATTTCTATAAAATACAAAGGTCCAAGGTGTGTGTTCCGGCCACTGCTGTAGAAATGTTTCACGGTTTATGTTCCGGGTGGCTCTTCACGTTTTACGTTCCGGGGCGGCTCTTCACATATTATGTTCCGGGGTGGCTTTTCACGTTTTATGTTCCGGGGTGGCTCTGGGGCCAGTCACTGGAGGATCCGGGATGAGCTCTGCACCCTCCTTGCCTGACCCGTGCACACCACGTGCCCACCGTGCACCTCTCTGCATGTCCTTGGTGTTGCTGTGTGCAGCCTGCAGCCGGCGATTCAGAGCTGAGTGAAAGGGGTGGCAACATTCTGGAGATTTACATTTGAGACTTCTCCAACCCGTTTTAGGACAAACGTGTGGAGGTGCTCAATGGCTAAGAGGTAGTTTGTTTCTAGTTTGGATCCGCTTGGTTCTGCCCAGGGCGGGATGCATGATGATGGGGCATCCTTGGCAGGAGCTGTGATAGGACGGGCACTGTGGCATCTTCTCCCCTGGGTGGATCCAGGTTCCCTGTCTGTCTCATGTGGTGCTTGCACACACACCTGTTCTATGGCACTCCAGCGTGGCCTTCGATGACAGCTCACCTTCCAGCTGCGGCCTTATTTTTAATTAAGCCAGGTCACTGACAAGTAGAGTTTGTGTTATCACTTCTTGGGTTTGGTTTTGAAGGCTAAACTCATAGTGTCCCTGAAATTGTCCAGAACCTGAATGTTTGGACCAGAACCAGGCACCACCCTTCTCTAGGTAGCTGTAGACCTTGAGACAGGGCCCTGAGTTTCAGCCCGGCAAATCAAACCAGCCCTTTTGTCTGGCCCTGAAAGGGCCAGGCCTGCCGCTAGAGGGCGCCCTGCTCCTTCACAGCCGGAGTGGCCTCAGCTCCCGATTTGGGAGTTTCCACCGAAGCCTGAGGTCTCAAAGGGCTGGTGCTTCCCACCTTGGAAGCACTCCAGGCACAAAGATACAAAGCCCCTTTAGAAACAGTGTTCCTGCTCTTCTAGTAGTTTCCTGGATTAAACATGGAATCTGGTTCCAGAAGAAGGCAGAACCTGGGCAGCTGGAACCTGCCACAGGGCTCAGGCAAAGCCAAAGAGGGGGTCTCACAGCCTTTGAAGACAGCTTACCTGTTAGGGATTGGTCCCCTCTGTTGTCAATCAGGGATGCCCTGCCCAGCTCACTGTGTGTAGAGTGAGGCCCAGAGGGCCTGTGTGGGTGACAGGTGGGCAGGGAGGCTGAGACCCTCCAGAAACCCTGGGAGGGACACTGGATGGCCATTGCCTTTCCACAACAAGAAGAGCTTTTTGAATCACAGAACTTGCTTATCAGAACCTCATTTTTTATATCTTGGGAGATTTTGTGTCCATGCCTAATTTTTATTTTATTTTTTTAATGCCTAATTTTATTAAGGAAAAATGTATGCAGCAATTGTTCATGTGCATGGATGCCTGGGAACTGGCAGGAAAGGCAGATGGTCACATTCTGTGGGTCAGGATCAGCAGTAAACCAGACACTGGAGAAGCCACGTCTGCGTCTGGGACCTCCAGGAGTAAGTCAGAACTGCTAGGCTGCCCTGCAGGCCACCCTGATTTTTAATTTTTATCCCAGTGATTGAAAAACCCAGAACAACTTCCCTCCAGATGACCTCAAAGCTAATTAAAACCTGATGTGAAGAACTGACTCATTGGAAAAGACCCTGATGCTGGGAAAGATTGAAGGCAGGAGGAGAAGGGGACGACAGAGGATGAGATGATTGGATGGCATCACTGACTCGATGGACATGAGTTTGAGTAAGCTCCGGGAGTTAGTGATGGACAGGGAAGCCTGGCATGCTTCAGTCCGTGGGGTCGCGCAGAGTCGGACATGACTGAGCGACTGAACTGAATTAAAACCTCACAATTACTATTCACCTTCTGGTGGCTGAGTGCCTCCTTGGGGGCAGGTCTAGTTTTGATCCTTTTACAAGAGACAACTGAAGTGGGCAGAATAGAGGTCTGTTCCCCTTTTACAAGTAACATTAGAGACCCAGAGAAAGGAAGTGACTCGCCCAGCATCACAGTGGGTCTGAGCAGATCCAGGGCTAGCACAGAAGTCTCCTGAGCGGTGCTGTTCATCATCACCTCACCCTGTGACCCCAGGGGCCTGGGAACTAGATGGGCAGGTCAGGGGCACCTGGTACCTAGACCCCTACTGCCTATCAGCAGATCTGCCCCTTCTTGTGGGGGTGGGAGTGTGGGGCTGCCACCTGCTCCCACTGGCCAGGGCTGCTTAGGACTAATGACATCTGCTGATGCTGCCTTGGATAGGAGCATTGTCTCTGGCACCCTCTTCTTGGAAGGGTTTGCTCAGTAGGTGAGGCCTGAGGATGTGTCTCCAGTTGTGTGTTCAGGGCTGAAGCTCTGGGCCTGGTCCTCTCGGAGTATAGTCCCATCTCCCAAGCAGCAGGGACCCACACAGGGCCAGGCTCCAGGCATTCTTGTATCATGGGATCTTCCTCAAGGGGTGTGAGGTGGAGGGGAGGGGGTGAGTCCTGCACCCCAATCCCATGGTGTAACCTAGAGCCAGTAGTAGCTCTGGGTCCCAGGCCTTAATGAAGCCTGAGGCAAGAGGAGGGGACGCTTCAGACAAAGCCTGGCCCTGGGGAGCAGGGTGCTGGCTGGGCTTGGTGTGCACCCAGGGTTTGGTGCAATAGTACCTCTGTCTGTGGGGACAGGGGACTGTGCCTTCAACTGCCCCTCCCTTAATGGCTGGAGGCTGGGTGAGGGCTTTCTACAAGATGCTCCTGACAGCGCCTTGTTATGGAGCATGGGCTGTGCTTAACATTCCACCCAGGGCCAAGGGCTGTGCAAGCAGGTGACAGACCGGCCTGGCCTCGCCTGCCTTGAGCTGCTCAGAGTGCCCCTGCTGCCCAGGGCAGGGGGCCTGCTCACTTTGCTCACTTCCTGTATTTCAAGTGGGGCCTGGCTCTGCAAACTTGTACCGAGCTCTTTTAGTGCAGGTGTGGACACGAGCAAGCAGAGGCTCCCTCAGCTTGGGTAGAGCCAGGCTCGGGCTGTCAGAGCACAAGCCGGCCCATCTGTGTGGTGCTGGGCCCGTGCACAGCCAGCTCAGCCCCTCCCCTCCTCCAATTCTCGAAGCAGCACTGCGAGGTAGGCAGGGTGGGGTTATTATCTCATTTTACACATGAGGAAACAGACTACCCCAAGTCTCTCACCAAGGGAGGGATAGAACCAGGCAGCCAAGTCAGATCTAACCTCCAGCCCGGAGTTAGTGATGCATGGAAAGCAGGGCAGATGGCACCCAGATCTAAAATAAGGAGGGGAAAAAATACCTCAATTACATAAAAGTGAGAAAGATCTGTAGGCATATGCACGATACAACCACAAGTGCTGCCCCATGAGCCATCTCCTCCTTCCCTCCCCCATCTTCCCTCTCCCAGGCTCCGGGCACTACTCCCTGGAAGGGGTTGTGCTGGAGGAGCCCTCAGTGACCCTCCGAAGGAATCTGCCTGGCCTGGCTCACAGTGCCCTGTCCTGGGCCTTTCTGAGGATGTGCTCCAAGAACACCAACACCTAACCTTGAATGGAAACACATTCAGGAGCTGCCCTCAGAGGGCATGAGGTTGTGTGAGCACAAGGCTTGAGAACCATCAGATACGGATCTGCATCAGGGAGGGCTGTGGGGCTCCAGTGCTCCGTTGTAGACCAAGCAAACCCAGAGCATCTAGGCCCATCTTGATGTGTGTGGGGACTGAGGAAGGTGGTTTGTGACATTTGTGGCTTCAGAAGTCTAGGGTGAGCACCTACTGGGCTGGGCCCACAGCCTGGGCTTAGGAATGGGAAGGCTGCCAGGACCCTTGGAAACTCAGAGAAGGAAAAGAGACTCAGCCATCAATCCAACATGACTCCCAGCCTCCAGGCAGCTGGCCAGGCTTTAAAGTCCTTCAGTGACAAATTTCTTACTTCCTAAGACAGCAATTCATTGGTTAGGGAAAATTTACCTGAAGACTGAGCTGAAATCTACCATCTGTGACATAAGTCCTTTGACACTTGGCCATGATCCAGAACTGCACAAAACACTGGGTTGGAAATGGCCAAGTCAGGTTCAAGAGCCAAGGTCCCTCACTTGACAAGGTTTCCATACTTCTCACTGTCTGAGCAGAAGGTTCCAGCTGTGGTTATTCCGTCTCTCATTCTTGATGACACACAGCAGGCTGAATGGTCACCTAAGTCCCCTCAAGCAGCAAGAAATCTGAGGTTTTAATACATCTGTTGAGATGCTGACAATTTCTTACACACACGTGCCCCCTCACAACTCATCTCTCCTCTGATCCTCATAAATGGCTTAGGAGTTAGGCAAGGCTATTGTTCCCACTTTACAGATAAGGAAACTGAGACTCAGGGAGGTGGAATGTTCTGCTTAAAATCACAAAACCAGGAAATGGGAGAGCCAAGGCAGAAATCCAGGCCTGGCTTCCATCCCTTGGACCCCTTCCTTTATGCCCAGGCTGCCTCAGCTTCTCTATCAAGGGTCTGGAGCTGGGCTGGACCACTCACACAAAGGCTGGTCATATAACCTGTGAAGGAGCGATGGGTGGGGAGCATTAAACTCAACTCTCTCCCAGCCCAGTTTTGAAGATAGCAGTAGGGGGAGGGAGGCCGAGCCTTTCCCACGTGTCACTGCTAGTGTGTCCATTGAGTCTGGATCTGCCCCTGGTCTGGACTCTCGGAGAGGGCCTGAGGTGGAGAGACCAGGGCCAGGAGGTATTCCCAGGGCTGTGGCTGGGGACCCCCGGCCTCAGCACTGATGACATGCATGAGAGGAGAGAGGATGTGAATGGGGACTGACCTCTGGGGATGCTGGAGACCAGAAACTCCTTGTGCTGGTCCCTCAGTGAGACTTAATTACTCTATGAAATGCGAGGCTGCTCCCACTTATCAAATTATAGATGAGCTTAATTACAGTTCACTGAGTAACCACACTGGGTGCCTTCAGAAATAGCAGTGGGCTGATTGTCTTTCTCAGCCTCAGCTGTGGTCACCTGGGTTTCAGGAGGAAGTGCCCACTGTTTCCAGATCTCAGTGCTGTTCAACTCCGCTCTCAGCTTTCAGAAGGAACTGTATGCCAGGACAGGTCAGCCATGCTCCTGCTGGGCCTGCTTGTGTCCTGCTGGGCCAGCTCTGTTAAACTGCTGAGTTGTTTATTCTACCAGGGCCCCTCTTTCTCCTACTTATATTGTTTTCTGACTAAATATTTTGGCTCCTAATGTCTGACCCAAAGTGTGCAAAGTTGTGCAGGACAGGCCTTAAGAGACAAGGAAAGAACATGGCACTGGATGAGAAAACACATGTTATGGAGACTCAAGAGCACATTCAAGGAAACAAGTAAATAGCAGCAAGCCCCTAGGGATCGGTGAAAGGTCTGTGACATTATGAAGGCGCCATAAACTTCGCTGAGGGCTGGCAGGATTGATGGACTTGTTGCAGGGGAAGAAACCAGTGGAAGGCATGATGTGATTTCAGGGCCTTTGATGGGAATGGATTGAAGGCGGGAGGAGAAGGGGACGACAGAGAATGAGATTGTTGGGTGGCATCACCAACTCAATGGACATGAGTTTGGGTAAACTCTGGGATTTGGTGATGGACAGGGAGGCCTGGCGTGCTGCAGTCCGTGGGGTCAGACACAACTGAGCAGCGGAACTGAACTGATGGGAATAGAGGAGCAAGCTGAGGATAAGACGCTTGCCCTTTGAGTTCCCACCTTCAGAGGTGCCCCTGGGACTTGTGTGCTTAATAGCATCTGCTCTCACTCTGCCACCTTTATTATTTGCATCTTGTGTCAGGTGCTGTGCTGGGCACAGGGCATCCAGTGGCAGGCAACTCACTGCTGTCCTAGGAAACTTCACTTACAGATACCATGATCTGGGGGAGGAACTAAATGCTCTATTCTGCTGCTGCTGCTAAGTCGCTTCAGTCGTGTCCGACTCTGTGCGACGCCATAGGCGGAAGCTCACCAGGCTCCCCCGTCCCTGGGATTCTCCAGGCAAGAATACTGGAGTGGGTTGCCATTTCCTTCTCCAATGCATGAAAGTGAAAAGTGAAAGTGAAGTCGCTCAGTCGTGTCCGACTCTTAGCGACCCCATGGACTGGAGCCTACCAGGCTCCTCCGTCCATGGGATTTTCCAGGCAAAAGTACTGGGGTGGGGTGCTATTGCCTTCCCCGAATGCTCTATTCTATCAGCAGCGAATTACCGTATTGGTCATTTTCAGTCTACACACAACCTAAACTGCCTTCTTCCCTTTTCAGCCTCAGCACCCAGGTGACAGCAGATGTGAGGGGGCAGGAATGGGCAGGGGTCTTTTTCTACTTGTGGAGTCACCTGACTTTCTCAGAGGAAAAATAAAAAGTGAGTGTCCCTGGAAGAACACTGCGGGGCCTTGTCCAGATGCCAACAACAGGAAGTGGCCAAGACAGCAGTGCTATGACCACTGATCTGGAGGCTGAAGGCAGAAGCAGACCAAATGCTCAGGCTGAGGGCAGACAAGGAGGGGTGGATGCCGCCTCAAGGAACGTGATGAATTGGAGTTTTTCGTTTTGGGGGTCGACTTTGTGTGAGGTTAAACGTACAACAAAAAAATGCAACAGAATGCTTAAAGATACTCTCGGGGGAAGCTCTTGTTTTCGTGAAGCAGAGAAAGAAGGGGCAAATCTGGGGTCCCCGAGTGGCCAGCCTTTGGGGAAGAGAGCCTTTCAGTGATGCCCTGTTAGAGATGCAAAGACCTCAGAGAACCTGCAGCCAGACTGAAGAGCAGAAAGAAACAGTCTTTGCTGGAAATATTCTGGGCAAGGTTAGGTAGAAAGAACAGAAGCTCTGGAGTCAGACAGACCTGACTTTGAATCTTGTTCTGGATCCTTCTTATAACACAATGATGTCAAGTAATCCAGTCTCTCCAAGCTTCAGTTTCTGTGTGTCTAAAATGGGGGTAACAATGAGTCCCTTGCAGGGTTGTTAGGTGTGTAAGGTCCCTAGCATCTAGCACAGGGAAGGGACTTCAGAGGCTCCTGGCCAATATAGGCCAGGCCTAAGTGACTCTCTCCCATCCCCAGCCAACGCCACCTCAACCTTTCAGAGAAATACACAGGTCTTACTCCAAGGGTGTTCCAGAGGCAGAGATGGAAGTCAGAAAACACTCATAGTTGAACCCTAGCAGCCAGAGCCCACCTCACCACTCACCCTGATCCTTCTAGGGGCCTGGGACAGGGGAGGTAATTTCCTCCTCCAGGTGCTCCTTTCTGATTACTAAATGCAGAACAAACTCTACAGCCCTACATCACCTCCTCGCCAGAAATCCCTGAAGAGGATGTCAGGTAGGTTAAGGAATTATTGGCCAGAAGGACTTCAGCCCTCAAAGCCTGGATAACAAGTGCATCCCTGGCAAAGAAGGAGGTATTTTCTCCAGCACAAACCTTTGAAACTGTCCAGGGAGATCAGTCCACTCATTCAGCTTTGGGGAGGATGGACTGGTTCCTCCCACACCCCTCACCCCACTACCTTGGGCTGTCTGCACTGGGAGTGCGTCACCACTCCTCCCCAACCCCAGGCTGTCTGTGTTTGGGTTCTGCATTGGGAGTGCGGAACCTTAGCCACTGGACCACCAAGGAAGTCTTCTGATGGCTTGTTTTAGAAGCACCAGGGTAGGGAGATGCTGGTGAACTCTCCTCCTTTTTCAGAGACCTTTGTGGGGTGAGGGAAGGCGAAGGAAAGGTATTCCCCGAGCCCTGGCAGAGGCCAGGTGGCCGGCAGGAGTGTTCCTGCTAGGAAGAGAAGGGTGGAAGGCCCAGTGCAGATCTGTCTGTCCAGTTAGGCATCTAGAGTGTAGTACTAGTTGGGGGCCCAGCCTCCCCACAATTTTCAGGTGTGTATCCCACCAGGGAAGAGTTCATTGCTGCTGCTGCTGCTAAGTCGCTTCAGTCGTATCTGACTCTGTGTGACGCCATAGACAGCAGCCCACCAGGCTCCTCTGTCCCTGGGATTCTCCAAGCAAGAATACTGGAGTGGGTTGCCACTTCCTTCTCCAATGCATGAAAGTGAAAAGGGAAAGTGAAGTTGCTCAGTCGTGCCCGACTCTTAGCGACCCCATGGACTGCAGCCTACCAGGCTCCTCCGTCCACAGGATTTTCCAGGCAAGAGTACTGCAGTGGGGAGCCATTAGGCCATGCCAAACCCACCTTCTGTGTCACTCTGCCCCCTCGGAACCCCTGTGTCGTTCAATGTCCTCTCTTTGGCCAGGAGGGGGCATCAGCTGCCTCTCCAGTTTTCTTCCTGCCTTTAGAGTTGAGGCCTGGGAGGGCCCAGGAGGTAGTTGAACAGGATAGGACTTTCTCTGACCCGCAGCAGGAGGCCTTAGTTCCACATTCTCATTGCAGATTGAGCCACTGGGGAAAGCTGAGGAGAAGCAACATGCTCCCATTGCTGTTTTTTAGTGCTCTGAGACCTGACTTCAAGCTGCCTAGCTCTCCTGCACAAGCCAGAGGCCTGGGGCAGAGCCTGCTACAGGTTTCTGATATATAGTGTGCATTCTCCCTTTCTATAGCACTGTGTTTAGCTGGACACATGGCTGCCCATAATACAGACTACATGTCCCAACTTCCTTTGCAGCTATTGGTGATCATGTGACTATGTTCCAGCCAATGGCATTTGAGCAGACATAGTAGTACAACAGCTTTCAGGAATCTTTTTTATGAGAGAGCCTACAAGCACCCTTTGGCTCCTTCATTCTGTCTTTCTACTGCCTAGAACTTGGATGCTGCCATCTTAGACCATGGGGTCAAGGCTATGTATGGCATTATAACATAACGTCTGAATCCGAGATACAAGGGAACTGTTACTTTCCACACTTGATCAGCTACTCAAATTTTATGTGAGAAGAAATAAACTTCTGTCTTTTCTACATTACTACTAAATTATGTAGTTTGGGATTATTTCTTTGGAGGCAAACCAAATTCTGACTAATGTAGGCCACAGCTAGAGAGAAGACGAGGAAGTCGTTGTGCTCATATGGGGGCAGGCAGACACATTTGATGATAATAGTCATGAGCATTTATTGAGCACTTCCTAATGCTAAGCCCTGGGTTAAGCACTTTATATGCCTTATCCCATTTGATCCTCCCGATGATACTATGAGGCAAAATTTATAATCCCAATTTTATAGATGATTAAACTGAGGCTTAGGTTTAAATCCTTGCCCAGTCAGTCAGAAAGTGACAGGATTCAGAACCAGATTCTCTTTAACTGCTGGGCACAAGCCCCAACTCTTCCTCAGGTTTTAAGCATGGTTCCTCTCAAGCTGGGCTCAGCTTAGATTGAGAGGAGAGACTCATGAATCTGTGACTGAATTGAAATTGACCATAAATCAAGCTGAGACCCTGAGCAACCCAAACTCTAGACCATATTCTCCAAACAAAAGTCAGACTTTAAATTTTTTTGAGGTCTAGTTCCTCTACCTAATGAGGGTGTCCCCTCAAGAGCACCCCCAATGTGATCATCTGCTATAGTCTGAATGTTTGTGTGCCACCAAATTTATATGCTGACATCCTGACCCTGAAGATGATGGTATGTTGGGCAGTGGGGTCTTTGGGAGTTGCTTAAGTCATGAGGGTGGAGTCCTCAGGAATGGCGTCCTCAGCTGGTGAACCAGTTATGAACCAGGGAGAGGGTCCTCCCTTGCTTGACCTTGCTGGCACCTTGATCTTGGACTTCTCAGCCTCCAGAACTGTAAGAAATAAATTTCTGTTGTTTATAAGCCACCTGTCTGTGGTATCTTGCTATAGGAGCCAGAGATAAGACATCTATTTAGTGGCTGAGCTCAGGAGGCTACAGACACCTCTTCTCCCTCCTCCTCCTCTCCCCACCTTTCTCTTTTCTTCCTCCTCTCATCTCCCTCCTTTTCTCTTCACTCCCTCTCCTTCTTTACTTCCTGAGGATCATGGAGATTGTGCCTGCTGCTGCTGCTGCTGCTGCTGCTGCTAAGTCGCTTCAGTCATGTCCAACTCTGTGCGACCCCATAGACAGCAGCCCACCTGGCTCCTCCATCCCTGCAATTCTCCAGGCAAGAACACTGGAGTGGATTGCCATTTCCTTCTCTAATGTGTGAAAGTGAAAAGTGAAAGTCAAGTCGCTCAGTCGTGGCCAACTCTTAGCGACCCCATGGACTGCAGCCCATCAGGCTCCTCTGTCCACAGGCTTCTCTAGGCAAGAGTACTGGAGTGGGTTGCCATTTCCTTTTCCAATGCATGCATGCATGCTAAGTCGCTTCAGTTGTGTCCGACTCTGTGCTACCCTATGGACAGCAGCCACCAGGCTCCTCTGTCCACAGGATTCTCTAGGCAAGAGTTCTGGAGTGAGTTGCCATTTTCTTCTCCAGGAGATTGTGCCAGAGGCCACTTATACAGTGTGGCCTTCCCCAAATGGACTTTTGTTTACTTTCAAAGATTTCCATGGAGCATCAATCTCAAAAGGTCTAAAACATCAAGAACTCCATCTAGACAGGAAAGCTTAGTACTGCTTCCTGCTTTACTACCAAGTTCTTTTGTCACCTGGTCAAGTCCCTTCTCTATTCTGAGCCTCATTTAAAAAATAATAGTAAGGATAGCAATAATATTAATAGCAACCCCAAAACACCGTGACCCAGGCAGGACAGGGTATAAGCTGCACTATATGCGTTACTTCGCTTAATCCTTACAACAATCTTTTTAAGGAGGAAGGAAAGTTATGACCAACGCAGACAGCATATTAAAAAGCAGAGACATTACTTTGCCAACAAAGGTCTGTTTAGTCAAGGCTTCACTTTCACTTTTCACTTTCATGCATTGGAGAAGGAAATGGCAACCCACTCCAGTGTTCTTGCCTGGAGAATCCCAGGGACGGGGGAGCCTGGTGGGCTGCGGTCTATGGGGTCGCACAGAGTCGGACACGACTGAAGCGACTTAGCAGCAGCAGCAGCAATCAAGGCTATGGTTTTTCCAGTGGTCATGTATGGATATGAGAGAATTGGACTGGGAAGAAAGCTGAGCACCGAAGAATTGATGCTTTTGAACTGTGGTGCTGAGGAAGACTCTTGAGAGTCCCTTGGACTGCAAGGAGATCCAACCAGTCCATTCTAGAGGAGATCAGCCCTGGATGTTCATTGGAAGGTCTGATGCTGAAGCTGAAACTCCAGTACTTTGGCCACTTCATGCGAAGAGTTGACTCATTGGAAAAACCCTGATGCTGGGAGGGATTGGGGGCAGGAGGAGAAGGGGACGACAGAGGATGAGATGGCTGGACGGCATCACTGACTCGATGGACGTGAATCTGAGTGACCTCCGGGAGTTGGTGATGGACAGGCCTGGTGTGCTGCCATTCATGGGGTCGCAAAGAGTCGGACACGACTGAGTGACTAAACTGACTGACTGACTGACTATTCTTACTCCTGTTTTACATGTGAACTACTTGAGACTCAGGTTTTTAAGTTGCCCAAGGTCATGCACAACAAAATAAAAATAAGAGAACATTAGATTTGAAAGAGGGCCTTGAACTTGTGCTTAGTTACACTCTCTCCAAATGGTGTCTCCTGCAGTTTTAATGCAGCAAAAATGAAAGGGGGAGGGGATGGGGGTGCCCTCTAATCTCTCACCCCTACCACCTCCCAGGCACTACCCTGGGGTCCTCACTTTTCACCTAGAACAGTGTGCAAACCATACAACTCCAGAGCTCTAGTCTCTAAGGGTCCCTCTCCTTGGAACATTCTGAGTTTCCCTTGACCAGGAGTCACTGGGATTGTGAAGGCAGGGTGCCCTGCTGTCTGCCAGCTGACACTGGGATTAAGGGCTTGATAAACCCTGCCCTGTGATTAACCCCCCAGAAGAGCCTGTTTTTCCAGGTGAGCAAAATCTCCTCCTAGGAAAGCTGGGGCCTCCTGCTTAACCTCAGGTCCTTTCAGAAAGCATCTCCGCTTTAAACTAGGGGCGAGACACCCACCCCCAGAACAGAGGAAGGGAGGTAGCCAGGTCCTGCGGGCAGGCCCGGAGCAGCGGCTGTCTGCTGTCTGTGCGGGTGGGGATGTGCGTCAGCCCAGCAGCTCCCAGCCAAGCGGGCACTCGGACTCGCCCCGGGCAGGAGGCAGGGCGTCCGGGTGGCCTCGCCGCGCTGGCCCCGGGGGCCTCCTTGGCTCCCTGCGGCTCCTCCTGTTGCCTAGCGACCCTGTCCTTCCCCGCCTCCCGGCCGGGCAGCTAGGATGCGTTAAGCCCTCCTCCACTGGTGACCTCTGCCCCAGCGCTGTCTGGGCGGTCGGGGACCTTGGTCGAGTCTCATAAATCTTTTCGTGGTAGAACCGTATGCCTGGTCTTCAGTCCCTGACAGTCCTCTCCCGTCCCTCGACCCTCCCGTGTGTGGACCACCTGCCCCACAGCAACGTGATGGAGGGATTGGTGTGTCTGACCCCCGCGGCTCCCTGCGGCAGGAAGGGCCGTCAAAAAGGCACTCTGGCTGATGACAAATGCAGGTGCCCTGTGACCATTGTGGGAGACACCTGGGGCCCTACTGCGGGTGGGTCAGGCTCATGGCCTGTCCGCCAGCCTTCGGGGGAGCGATGGAGAAGGCTGTGGCTGCTGCTGCTGCTGCATCGCTTCAGCCGTGTCCGACTCCGTGCGACCCCATAGACGGCAGCCCACCAGGCTCCTCTATCCCTGGGATTCTCCAGGCAAGAATACTGGAGTGGGTTGCCATTTCCTTCTCCAATGCATGAAAGTGAAAAGTGAAAGTGAAGTCGCTCAGTCATGTCTGACTCTTAGCGACCCCATGGACTGCAGCCCACCAGGCTCCTCTGTCCATGGGATTTTCCAGGCAAGAGTACTGGAGTGGGGTGCCATTGCAATTGGCAGGAATTTCCATTTGTCCAGAGTTGCCCATCCTGCTCCTGCTTTATTTCAGCGAGGGGCTCAGTGCCTCAGAAACAACCTGCCAAACATTCTTGTTTTCAGAGGAGACCATGAGTTTCCTGCTGTGCGGGAGATTTGTTTATTACAGTGGTGCCAATACAACACCAGCCTATTCACTACTCACACCTCTGTGCTGAGCCTCTTTCCCTCAGGGTATGGAAATGGCTGGAGAAATGAAGGAAACTTTGCATGTTTCTTTGATGCTCTATTGAGCTGGAGACACTTATGCTGAGGGTTAGAGATCTGCTTTCCAGGTGGTTTTTGAAATTTGTTTTAACCAACTTACCATGTGACGTTGATCACATTCCACCCCTGCTTTGAGTTTAGTTTCCCTCATCCGCACAGTAAATCAATGGTGCTTCCTAGGGGCTCATCGATTCTTCAAAAGTAACTGATAAGGAGCTTGCTTTAAGATCTTGTAAAGAATAGGATGTGATTAAAAAAAAAAAAAAGTTGGGGGAGGGAAAGGGGTTGAAAAGCACTTGCTTGGGTGACCTCACACCTCTGTCAAGAAAGTGGCTGCTTAGGTCTTCTCATGGAAAACATTTTTTTAGGCTTCATCATACAAGGTCCCCGGGTCTGATATGTTTTCTCCTCTTTGAATGACCAGTACCTCCCACCTTAAGACAGCCCCAGGTGGAGACAGGAATGAAATCATTCCATAGAGCTTTCCTGCTTCTGGGAGGTCATTTCAGTATCCCCCACCCCCACCACCAGCTCGCTCCCTGTCCAAGCCTCGCCTGTCTGCTTCTCCTAAAAGATCATGACAACAAAGCCCTCCCCAACAGTGTTCTCATTTGACACAGATCACCTACAATGGAGGGAGGGACAGAAATTATTTCCCCCATTTATAGATGAAAAAACAGCCTCAAAGGGGTGAAGGGATTGAACAAGGTGATAGGCAAGCTTTTGGCAGAATGGTGTAAGAATCTTGGTGTCTTGATAACTTAAGGTAAACTGGCACTCCTGCCAGCTAGAGAAATGGTCCTGAGGGGTGTGATGTTGGTGAGAGAGAAAAACATGCTGTGAATAAGCTAATCCACCCTCTTGAACCTGCTCTACCAACCAGAACAGTCTGTGGTGTGTGCGTGGAATGTGGCTTCTCTTGGACCCATGGTGTCCTCTGAACACTTTCGAGGGGGTCCTGAGCCAGGACACTTAAGGAATGGGCAGAGGGTCCTGGCCAGAGACAGGAAGGCCCTGGTCCAGTGACTCCCCTGCCCTCAGTGCACACACACCCCTGGGAGTGAGAGGGTGGTCCTTGGAGATGACAGATTCTGACGCCGAAGTTCTGTGCGAGCAGAGGGTTCTCCTTGCCAGCCAGCTCGTAAGGCTCTGAGAGTTCCCTGGAGCACTGCTGGCGGCCTCTTAACTTCCTCTGCTCTTTCTAAGATGGGCCTGGCATGTCCTCAAGGAACCCTGAATGGAAATTGGTATTTCAGTCACATTTCCAGTGTCTGTAATCCCTCTTGCTTGGGTAGCACTTGGGAGTCTACAGAGGACACCAGAGGTCCATGAGGTAGGCAGGATAGACAGCAGATAGCAGACTTATCTCCATTTTATGAGCTGGTCACAACAGAGACTTGGGGGTGGGAGTGGCTTGTCCAGGGTCACACAGAGCATTGGAAAATCCAGAACTGGAACCTGGGCCTGTGACTGTGTTAGGCTGAGTGAGGGTCTTGACATATCAATTCCTGGCTTTGCCTGTGGGGTTTTCTCCTCAGCCAAGGCCACAGCAGCCTCTCTGGCAAAGACAAGGGCAGGGTATCCATCCTGACTTTCAGCATTTCTCCGTGACAAGCTGCTCCTTGTACAAACAGAAAAGGGAGGTAGGGGACCAAAATCATGCAAACAACCTGGGAAAGAAGCACTTGCCATGCCCTGCATGAGCCAGGGCCAGTCCAGTGGAGTGGGAATCAGGAGGCCTGGGCTTGGGGTCCAGGTCAACAACTGATTCTCTGGGGTCCTCGGTCACGTCATTTTGAGTCTCAGCTCCTTTCTCTGTAAGATGGGGGTAAAGGACTAGGATTACTATTCTCTACCAACCTGTTAACTGGGAAAGTTTATGCAAAACCCACCCTAGGGCTAGTGAATCAGCTGTGCACTTGATGAAATCTGTGGGAACCCGCATGGTTAAGCTGGTGATTCTGAATGACTGAGGCCTGCTGACGTCTGAGACCACAGGACTAGATAGTCCCAAGGGCCTTTCCTACACTGACATCCTATTATTTGAGGCATCAGGAAGTGTGGTAAGTGCACTCTGACTCTCTGCTTATTTCCTCCCATGTTTTGTAATTTGAGTAGACCCAGTGTCCTAGAAATGGAAAAATCTTTTGAAATAGATGACCAGAGTACAGTCTCTTCAGTCAAAGTACAAGTATGAGAAGGCCCAGGAGGGGCAGGATTTTGCTTTCCCAAGGGACCATGAACCAGTTGTGGGTTCTCTGGGCCTCCACCTATCCGGGTGTTTTCCAGACCTCCAGTCCAGGGTGTATTAGGTGACCCATCCCATGGGCATATCCCAATAATAGGATGATTTCTCTGATATGGCCTCCACCCACAGATCTGTGGGAACCCTGACTCCCATCTAAAGGCTCTATCTAGCTCAAAATGGCCAACTTTCCTCCCTGTTCCTGAGGAGGCCCTCCTTAGGGGCTGCCAGAGCAGTCCTGCTCCCTCCTGGAGTGTCTGCATGCTTGGCAGCCACATGTTTGGCTACATGGAGAAGTCAGATGTCACTGCCCTGCTGGCCCCAGACTATAGCAGTCATGGTTCTTGGTTGAAGACAACAGAAATTAATTCTGCCTGACTTAAGCAGAAAAGGAATTTATTCAGGGATATTGGGAAGCATTGAAATTCAGCAGGAAGGCTAGAGAACCAGCCTTGGAAAACAGGTAGAAACAAAGATGGTGGCCAAAGCCTCATGCCATGGGGGGATTCCCCCAAAAATAAAGACAGATTGGAGACAGCAAAATTAGATGAAGAGGCCTGTGAGAATTCAGGTGAGAGATAATAGAGTCTTGGGCTACTGAGTAGAGGCTGTAGAATGGAACAGAGGACAGATTCAAGACAAGTTTAGGAAGGGAAATTGACAGGACTTGGTGGTAAGCAGGATATGGGGAGAGGTGGGGATCTCTGAGATTACTCTGAGGCATGTAACTTGTGCAGCCAGGTGGAGGAGGGTATTAGGGGAACACTTATTCCCCACTCCTTAGGTTTCCTGGTGAAGGAACTCTTATTACAATAACACTCCTGAGCTCTGTCCCCATGGCTCCCTATACAATTGATTGGTCCATTAGGGAGGAGGAACTGGGCTAGTATGGCTCAGGGCCTTCTGAGTTTTCTATTCACCATTGCCTGCCACAGATGGGTGTGATCCAGTTTGGTCTCACGGCCATGGCATGAGCTTAGTGGAGCCAGCTCTGCACTCCCCACCCCTACTCACATCCCCTGAGTAGAAGCCTACATTCTGCAAAGCACGTTCAGTTCAGGGCGGCCTAACCAGTTCAACCAGCCTCAAATCACAGAAATGGTTCTGACCTGGAAATAGAAGAGACTTGTCATTTTCTTGGGCCCCCTCCCTTCAAAGCCCCAACACTTAAGACATATTTGTGCACTTAGTGCATCCCCTGAGACAGGGAGCATTTAAGCGAGAATAGATCTTAAAGGAGAGATCCTGAATTCAACTCTGGATCGCTTTTCTGGCCACTTTGATTTCTTACCATTGACTAAAATGTCCTATTAAATCAGTACACTTGCCCATGCACTTCTTTTTATTGTCTTGGGGACATTAAGTACATCAAAATAAAACTTGCTAAAATTTTACTTTGTTTTGGTAGATCAGCCTGAACTTAAAATCTGAGTCGGGTCTCCTCAGAGAGGTCATGAACCTGCACCCCATCCGGAGGGATAATCATAATAACAGTAACAACTACTACCACAGTGAGGAACTTTGCTGTGCTCAGACCTTCTCATTTAGTTCTCTCAGTACCCTCTGGGAGAAGCACTTTTGCTATTCCCACTTTACAGATGGAGAGACTGAGTTGCAGACAGGTTACAGGTCAAAGGCAAGGGCACCAGGCTAATGAGAGGTGACTTTTGGATTCCAAAGCTCTTGCTCATAAACAACGTGCTGTCCTGGAGGGTTGCTGGAAGATTTTGCGGGGGTCTTTGAAATGATTGATTGTTCAACTTGAACACATGTGGGCCCTAGGGACAGGGCAGGTCCAGCCTGGGATCCTGCTGTGCTAGAAGATTTTCAGTTGCTGTGTGAAAGTAAGAAGCAGGAGCTTCCGGTTAAGATGGCGAAGGATTAGGACGGGGAATACGCTTTCTCCTCCACAAATTCATCAATGGGACATCTGGGCGCCGAGTAAATACCACAAACAGCTTCGGAGTGCTGGCGGAGGACGTCGGACACCCAGAAAAGCAACTCACTGCCTTCTAAAGGAGGTAGGAAAGAATATAGCAGCCAGAGAGAGACAAAGAGGGAGGGGCGGACCTCTGTCCGGGAAAGGGAGTCTTAAAAAGAGAAGTTTCCAAACACCAGGAAACACTCTCCCTGCGGAATCTGCGCCGAACCTGGGAAACACGGAGACTATCATAACAGGGAGGAGAACAGTTGAGCAATTAGAACCCACAGACTGCGGGCCCTGCGGTAACTTCCGCAGCGGAAAAGCACCGCTGCAAACGCCCGCATCTGCCATTGGGGAGCCGGGGCTGGGCAGGGAGACGCCTTGGCCGTTCCCACGCGGGACGCTCCGCTGCCGGCGCTCCCCAGAGGGACGCTCCCCCGCAGGACTCTCCCCCACTGGACGCTCCCCCGCCGGCCACTCCCGCGCAGGCGTGCCCCCGCCCGCTGTGCCGGCGGCTCCCACGAGGGCCACACCATCCCCTCCCCCACCCACCCGCCCGCCATTCCCGTCGCCGACCCCTCCCCCTCTGCGGACCTCAGCGCAGACTTCGTTCGCCTGATTGTCTGGAGTGCTGCCTAACTGGAGTAGTTTGGGCCGGCAATCCAGATTGTGCAGCGCCGACCACACGAGTGGCGGGCCTTGGCCCAGAACACCGCCGAACCGTGCACAGAACAAAGAACAATACAGACCAACCACAGAGAAAGGGGCCTATAGGTCTTGAGAAATTTAAGCCGGAACAAGGAACTAGCTGAAAATGAACTGAACCCACAATAATAATAGAGAAACTCTTATATATATTGTTACTATTTTTACCATCATTATTTCCTTTTTTTTTTCTTTTCTTTTTTTAATATATATATATTTTTTAAATTTTTATTATTTTTTAATTGGAAAAAGGAAAACAAAAGTTTTTTTTTTCCCTTTTAATTTTTTTTTTGTTGTTGTTTGTTTTGTTTCTTTTATTTTTTTATTATTATTATTTTTTTTTATCCTCTAGTACTTCTTTAATCTCCACGTTTAGATATAACTTTTGCGACCCTGTTTTGTTTTGTTTTGTTTTGTTTTCTTTTTTCCTTTTTGTCCTTTGCTTTTTTCCTTTCCTTTTTTCTTTTCTTTACTGATTACTGACTAGATCTGTCTCTCTCCTTCACACTCCCTCCTTTTATCCTCCTGACCACCTCTGTCTCCTTCCTCCCTTTTTCCTTCTATGTATAATTCCGTGAACATCTCTGAGCAGTCCAGTTGTGGAATGCATTATAGAAGAAGAAGTTTTTGAGACTACTGTAAAAATAAGACCAATAACTGGAACCAGGAGGCTTAAATCCATACCCTGATCCCACGAAACACTAATTGACAGGAGCTCATTAAAAGCCTCCATACCTACTCTGAAACCAAGCATCACACAAAGACCAGCAAGTTCCACAACAAGACATACCAAGCAAATTCTCCAGAAAAACAAG
Source organism: Tragelaphus eurycerus (assembly GCA_935064755.1). Classification (NCBI taxonomy): domain Eukaryota; kingdom Metazoa; phylum Chordata; class Mammalia; order Artiodactyla; family Bovidae; genus Tragelaphus; species Tragelaphus eurycerus. The sequence continues at coordinate 24,493,307 of CAKXYN010000018.1, read as the reverse complement.
AACACAGCCTGAGCTCCAAAACACAGGCTACACAAAGCGACCCCAAAAGCATAGACATCTCATAACTCACTACTAGACACTCCACTGCACCCCAGAGAAAAGAAATCCAGCTCCACCCACCAGAACACCGATACAAGCTTCCATAAACAAGAAACCTCGACAAGCCACCGGTACAAACCCACATATAGTGCAGAAACGCCACAATAAAGAGAACTCCACAGACTACCAGAATACAGTAAAGACGCCCCAAACTTAGCAATTTAAACAAGATGAAAAGACAGAAGAATTCCCAGCAGGTAAAGGAACAGGATAAAAGCCCACCAAACCAAACAAAAGAGGAAGAAATAGCGAACCTACCTGATAAAGAATTCCGAATAATGATAGTGAAATTAATCCAAAATCTGGAAAGCAAAATGGAATCATGGATAAATAGTCTGGAGAAAAGCATTGAGAAGATGCAAGAAAGATTTAACAAGGACCTAGAAGAAATAAAAAAGAGTCAATATATAATGAATAATGCAATAAATGAGATCCAAAACACTCTGGAGGCAACAAATAGTAGAATAACAGAGGCAGAAGATAGAATTAGCGAATTAGAAGATAGAATGGCAGAATTAAAGGAATCAGAGGAGAAAAAAGAAAAACGAATTAAAAGAAATGAGGACAATCTCAGAGACCTCCAGGACAATATTAAACGTTACAATATTCGAATCATAGGAGTCCCAGAAGAAGAAGACAAAAAGAAAGACCATGAGAAGATACTAGAGGAGATAATAGTTGAAAACTTCCCTAAAATGGGGAAGGAAATAATCACTCAAGTCCAAGAAACCCAGAGAGTCCCAAATAGGATAAACCCAAGACGAAACACCCCAAGACACATATTAATCAAATTAACAAAGATCAAACACAAAGAACAAATATTAAAAGCAGCAAGGGAAAAACAACAAATAACACACAAGGGAATTCCCATAAGGATAACAGCTGATCTTTCAATAGAAACTCTCCAAGCCAGGAGGGAATGGCAAGACATACTTAAAGTGATGAAAGAAAAGAACCTACAGCCCAGATTATTGTACCCAGCAAGGATCTCATTCAAATATGAAGGAGAAATCAAAACCTTTACAGACAAGCAAAAGCTGAGAGAATTCAGCACCACCAAACCAGCTCTCCAACAAATACTAAAGGACATTCTCTAGACAGGAAACACAAAAAGGATATATAAATTCAAACCCAAAACAACAAAGTAAATGGCAACGGGATCATATTTATCATTAATTACCTTAAATGTAAATGGGTTGAATGCCCCAACCAAAAGACAGAGACTGGCTGAATGGATACAAAAACAAGACCCCTCCATATGAATGAAACTAGAACACTTTCTAACACCATACACAAAAATAAACTCAAAATGGATTAAAGAGCTAAATGTAAGACCAGAAACCATAAAACTCCTAGAGGAAAACATAGGCAAAAAACACTCTCTGACTTACATCACAGCAGGATCCTCTATGACCCACCTCCCAGAATATTGGAAATAAAATCAAAAATGAACAAATGGGACCTAATCAAACTTAAAAGCTTTTGCACAACAAAGGAAACTATAAGCAAGGTGAAAAGACAGCCTTCAGAATGGGAGAAAATAATAGCAAATGAAGCAACTGACAAACAACTAATCTCAAAAATATACAAGCAACTTCTACAGCTCAATTCCAGAAAAATAAATGACCCAATCAAAAAATGGGCCAAAGAACTCAATAGACATTTCTCCAAAGAAGACATACAGATGGCTAACAAACACATGAAAAGATGCTCAACATCACTCATTATCAGAGAAATGCAAATCAAAACCACTATGAGATACCATTTCATGCCAATCAGAATGGCTGCTATCCAAAAGTCCACAAGCAATAAATGCTGGAGAGGGTGCGGAGAGAAGGGAACCCTCTTGCACTGTTGGTGGGAATGCAAACTAGTACAGCCACTTTGGAGAACAGTATGGAGATTCCTCAAAAAACTGCGAATAGAACTGCCTTATGATCCAGCAATCCCACTGCTGGGCATATACACTGAGAAAACCAGAATTGAAAGAGACACCTGTACCCCAATGTTCATAGCAGCACTGTTTGCAATAGCCAGAACGTGGAAGCAACCTAGATGTCCATCCACAGATGAATGGATAAGCAAGCTGTGGTACATATACACAATGGAATATTACTCAGCCATTAAAAAGAATACATTTGAATCAGTTCAAAGGAGGTGGATGGAACTGGAGCCTATTATACAGAGTGAAGTAAGCCAGAAACAAAAACACAAATACAGTATACTAACGCATATATATGGAATTTAGAAAGATGGTAAAAAATAACCCTATTTACGAGACAACAAAAGAGACACTGATGTATAGACCAGACTTTTGGACTCTGGGACCAGGAGAGGGTGAGATGATTGGGGAGAATAGCATTGAAATATGTATAATATTATATCTGAAATGTATTAATTGTTCAAACTAAACACTATCATGTTACAATTTGTTCATACTAGATGTTTGTAATGTTTCTGATAATCAATAAAAGAGATTCTTGATCAAAAAAAAAAAAAAAAAAAGAAAGTAAGAAGCAACATGTTTTTTGTGTTCTTCGCTGACAGATTCCAGGACCTGTCAGCCTCTGCTTTTCTCTTTTGGTCTGCGCTGGTCCTGCAAGCCTTTGAATGCGCAGCTTCCTCCTCTCTACTCTTCAGGCATTTTCCAGCTGTCCCTCCCCCTCCCCTTGTCGCGCAGAGACAAGCTGTCTGTTACAGCCTCATAAATACAGCCAGAACCATCTGAAAGAGTTCAGTAGGCAGGCAGGAAGGCCAGCCTGAAACGGAGGGGAGTTAGCCAGGATTCTGCCCAAGGCGCTCACATCTACTATGCAATATAAGCACTGCCTGGTGTGGAAAACCGGTTGCACTGGAGCTGGTCTGTGGTCACTGACTTGTCCTCATTTGCACCAGGAAGTAATGCTGTCCTGAGATTTAGTCCCCTGTAGGTCTGCACTGGAAGTGGGGGAAGCACAGAAACACCCTCCCCACCCCAGAGTCTCAAACCGCCTGCAACCCGGGCCCCCAGCCAGATGCTTTCACAGCTGTGTGGTGAGCTGTGCTCTGCCTGGGGAGCATTGCTCTGAGGTCTGAGTGCCTGGATCCAATCTGACACCCTGTGCCTTCCAGGGTCTCCTCCAGGCCTCTGTGTAAAATGAAGATAACAGTTGTACCAACCCCATGGAGCTGTGGTGAGAATACATGATTTAACACATGTAAAGGCTTCTGCTCATATCTTTCCTTTTCTCCTTTGCCTTTCGCTTCTCTTCTTTTCACAGCTATTTGTAAGGCCTCCCCAGACAGCCATTTTGCTTTTTTGCATTTTTCCATGGGGATGGTCTTGATCCCTGTCTCCTGTACAATGTCACGAACCTCATTCCATAGTTCATCAGGCAGTCTGTCTATCAGATCTAGGCCCTTAAATCTATTTCTCACTTCCACTGTATAATCATAAGGGATTTGATTTAGGTCATACCTGAATGGTCTAGTGGTTTTCCCTACTTTCTTCAATTTAAGTCTGAATTTGGCAATAAGGAGTTCATGGTCCAAGCCACAGTCAGCTCCTGATCTTGTTTTTGCTGACTGTATAGAGCTTCTCCATCTTTGGCTGCAAAGAATATAATTGATCTGATTTCGGTGTTGACCATCTGGTGATGTCCATGTGTAGAGTCTTCTCTTGTGTTGTTGGAAGAGGGTGTTTGTTATGACCAGTGCATTTTCTTGGCAAAACTCTATTAGTCTTTGCCCTGCTTCATTCCATATTCCAAGGCCAAATTTGCCCGTTACTGCAGGTGTTTCTCTACTTTCTACTTTTGCATTCCAGTCCCCTAGAATGAAAAGGACATCTTTTTTGGGTGTTAGTTCTAAAAGGACTTGTAGGTCTTCATAGAACTGTTCAACTTCAGCTTCTTCAGCGTTACTGGTTGGGGCATAGACTTGGATTACTGTGATATAGAATGGTTTGCCTTGGAAACAAACAGAGATCATTCTGTTGTTTTTGAGATTGCATCCAAGTACTGCATTTCAGACTCTTTTGTTGACCATGATGGCTACTCCAGTCCTTCTGAGGGATTCCTGCCCACAGTAGTAGATATAATGGTCATCTGAGTTAAATTCACCCATTCCAGTCCATTTCAGTTTGCTGATTCCTAGAATGTCGACATTCACTCTTGCCATCTCTTGTTTGACCACTTCCAATTTGCCTTCATGCATGGACCTGACATTCCAGGTTCCTATGAAATATTGCTCTTTACAGCATCAGACCTTGCTTCTATCACCAGTCACATCCACAGCTGGGTATTCTTTTTGCTTTGGCTCCATCCCTTCATTCTTTTTGGAGTTATTTTTCCACTGATCTCCAGTAGCATATTGGGCACCTGATCAGTGCAAAGAAATAGAGGAAAACAACAGAATGAGAAAGACTAGAGATCTCTTCAAGAAAATTAGAGATACCAAGGGAACATTTCATGCAAAGATGGGCTCAATAAAGGACAGAAATGGTATGGACGTAACAGAAGCAGAAGATATTAAGAAGAGATGGCAAGAATACACAGAAGAACGGTACAAAAAAGAGCTTCATGACCCAGATAATCACGATGGTGTGATCACTGACCTAGAGCCAGACATCCTGGAATGTGAAGTCAAGTGGACCTTAGAAAGCATCACTACAAACAAAACTGGTGGAAGTGATGGAATTCCAGTCGAGCTATTCCAAATCCTGAAAGATGATGCTGTGAAAGTGCTGCACTCAATATGCCAGCAAATTTGGAAAACTCAGCAGTGGCCACAGGACTGGAAAAGGTCAGTTTTCATTCTAATCCCAAAGAAAGGCAATACCAAAGAATGCTCAAACTACCGCACAATTGCACTCATCTGGTGAGCTGCCATCTATGGGGTCGCACAGAGTTGGACATGACTGAAGCGACTTAGCAGCAGCAGCAGCAGCACACTCTAGTAAAGTAATGCTCAGAATTCTCCAAGCCAGGCTTCAGCAATATGTGAACCGTGAACTTCCTGATGTTCAAGCTGGTTTTAGAAAAGGCAGAGGAACCAGAGATCAAATTGCCAACATCTGCTGGATCATGGAAAAAGCAAGAGAGTTCCAGAAAAACATTTATTTCTGCTTTATTGACTATGCCAAAGCCTTTGACTGTGTGGATCACAATAAACTGTGGAAAATTCTGAAAGAAATGGGAATACCAGACCACCTGATCTGCCTCTTGAGAAATTTGTATGCAGGTCAGGAAGCAACAGTTAGAACTGGACATGGAACAACAGACTGGTTCCAAATAGGAAAAGGAGTATGTCAAGGCTGTATATTGTCACCCTGCTTATTTAACTTCTATGCAGAGTACATCATGAGAAACGCTGGACTGGAAGAAGCACAAGCTGGAATCAAGATTGCTGGGAGAAATATCAATAACCTCAGATATGCAAATGACACCACTCTTATGGCAGAAAGTGAAGAGGAACTAAAAAACCTCTTGATGAAAGTGAAAGTGGAGAGTGAAAAAGTTGGCTTAAAGCTCAACATTCAGAAAATGAAGATCATGGCATCCTGTCCCATCACTTCATGGGAAATAGATGGGAAAATAGTGTCAGACTTTATTTTTCTGGGCTCCAAAATCACTGCAGATGGTGACTGTAGCCATGAAATTAAAAGATGCTTACTCCTTGGAAGGAAAGTTATGACCAACCTAGATAGCATATTCAAAAGCAGAGACATTACTTTGCCAACAAAGGTTTGCCTAGTCAAAGCTATGGTTTTTCCTGTGGTCATGTATGGATGTAAGAGTTGGACTGTGAAGAAGGCTGAGTGCCGAAGAATTGATGCTTTTGAACTGTGGTGTTGGAGAAGACTCTTGAGAGTCCGTTGGACTGCAAGGAGATCCAACCAGTCCATTCTAGAGGAGATCAGCCCTGGGATTTCTTTGGAAGGAATGATGCTAAAGCTGAAACTCCAGTACTTTGGCCACATCATGCTAAGAGTTGACTCACTGGAAAAGACTCTGATGCTGGGAGGGATTGGGGGCAAGAGGAGAAGGGGACGACAGAAGATGAGATGGCTGGATGGCATCACCGACTCAATGGACATGAGTCTGAGTGAACTCTGGGAGTTGGTGATGGACAGAGAGGCCTGGCATGCTGTGATTCATGGGGTCGCAAAGAGTCAGACACAATGGGGTGACTGAAATGAACTGAACTGAAAGGCTTCTGCCCATAGTAAGTGTTGCAAAACAGGCTGCTGTCATCACTGTCACCATCAGTACTTGGTCTGCCACCTTCATGTTTTGTTTGTTTGTCCTTAAAATCAAAACCAGGCCCATACATAATATTATTTATTTAATATTTCAAATGAGGCGGAGAAGGGGGTGGCAGAGGATGAGATTGTTGGATGGCATTATCGACTCAATGGACATGAGTTTGAGCAAACTCTGGGAGATAGTGAAGGACAGGGAAGCCTGGCAGGCTGCAGGCCATAGGGTCGCAAAGAGTCGGACATGACGAGTGCCTGAACAACATATCCTTCAAATGAACTTTAAATAAACTCACTTTGAAACACAGCATCCTTCTAAATAAAGTAGCCTTGAAATCACAGATTTGATGATGTTACTTATATTTTAAGTGGCTCTTTGCAACAAATGCATGCCTGTTAAGTACATGTGTTCACCCTGTAGCACCAGGTCCTCTTGTTCACAACCAGGGTCCCTTGCCCTGGCTTTAAGGAACACTGCTGTGGGTGAGTGCTGGCATCTATCTCAGTCTTCTCATCTGTAAAACAGGTGCAATGTGATCCTGCTGCTTCCCGGGACCGTTATCCGATTCTGCAGCGTTTTGACTGTGGCCAAGCTTTGCAAAGTGCCCTTCACTAGACGCATTGCTATCATGTGGCTTTCTCATCCCTGCCACGTTCCAGGTTAGCTTTTATCCCAGGTTTGCAAAAGGAGCTGCTGATGGTAAACTTTCCCGACCCCCATCCCACCTCTTCTTGGAACTTGTTGGAATTTGCAATCAAGTATATATATTTTTTCTCATGTGTTTCATTTCCTCAGGCTAGAACAGCACCCCGACCTATTTTAATCCTTCATCCTCATTCAGCATCCCTCCTCCTTATTGAGGGTGTTAAGCCTAGTTGCTAGACTCATGTGATGACACCCCCAGCCCATACCTCTCCAGCGAGGCTCGAGCCTGCCCCAGGGTTCAGGAAGCAGCACCTCCAGGAATTTTATCTCCACTGGCCATGGGCTGTTCTCCTTCTTGCCTGTCCATAAACTCACAGGTCTGCAAATACCTGGTCTTTGGACTGACCAGCAGAGGCAGCTGCCCAAATTTTGCCTTTTCCCAATCCGTGATGACTCGGTAGGCATTCCTTCTGACTAGAGGCTCTCCTCTCTTCACCTGGGCCAACATCTCCACCAGAGGGCTTGGGGTAATTTCAGCTCCAAGGAGAGACGGCTGAGGACTTGGGGTGGGGTGTGGTTTGGTTGGGGAGGGGCTGTTCTGTAGGCAGAGGAGAGGATGGGAATAAATTCCCAGACTGATGCCTGGGATGCTTTGCATTTCTCTGACCACGCCCTCCCCACCCATCCTGCAGGGCTTTGCAAAAGTCCATTTAGAAAACTCCATCCTGCTCTTGTGGGGAGGTCTGATGGATGGCCTCCATCAGACACAGGAAAAGCTGAAGAAGCTGAGCACTGAAGACCGTATGATTCCTTTTATTTTATGGAAGGAAGGAGAAACGCCTCTAAAACAAATCCAGAGTTTCTCCCTGAATAGTGGAAGACAAAAACAGTTTTTAGTTTCTTAGACAATTTTACTCTTATCTATGTGCTATGGAATCCAGTGTGGGCGTGTGTGCTCAGTCATGTCTGACTCTTTGCAACCCCATGGACCTGCAGCCCACCAGGCTCCTCTGTCCATGGAACTCTCCAGGCAAGAATACTGGATTGAGTTGCCATTTCCCACTCCAGGGGAATCTTCCCGACCCAAGGATCAAACCTGCATCTCTGGCCTTTCCTGCGTTGGCAGGTGGATTCTTTACCACTGCACCACCAGCGAGTCATGGAATCCAGAAGAATGTACAAAACAGCCTTTCAAGTGTGAGTTGTATCTTCTGAATCAGTTGAAAGTGGCTCTTCTCCACTCCAGCTGGGACGGCCTTAGCCCTAGATCCTTGGAGCTAGGCCAGAGGGCCCCTCCCAGTTGACTCTCTCCTTTCAGCAACCCCTGCCCCAAATATTGACCCTTCAGATTTTCTCAGCTCATTTCTCTGGCTCCCAGGTCCTGGCTTACCAACACTAAATTTCAGTTTTCCTTGGCACCTATTTCATTGGACCAGCAATTGTTACCACTTAATAAATGGTGCTCAATGATAGCTGTTCCAGTTTATAGAATCCTGGAGAAAGAGCTTCCGGAACAGTGATATGTCATACCTGCCACAGAATTCAGCAAGTTGAAGACATCTGTGAGCGCTAACCCTCCTTATGAGAGTCTTATCTGATGGGATAGTTAGTAGGTGACAGAGGGACATTCACAACAGGGATGATAACAACAGTAATAGTTCTTAAATCAATACAGCTGGGCCCTGTAGTGGATGGTGAGGATTCAGTCACAAACAGGATGTACTCTCTGTCTTCAAGGGCTCCAAGTCTGGATTATTTTGACTCAAAAGAATTTGCAGTGCCCCTTCAAGTCCACTCCTCTCTCCAGCAGCCGGGACTCATAGCAATCAGCATACCATCATTTCATCAGTGGATGCAGGTATGACTGAGGATTAGACAGACCACATCTTTTATTCCTTCCTGATACTATGGGCTTGGATTTTGTAAAACATGGTTCATGTCTGCATATCCTTTTACATTTTTATCCACATCAGTGTTGTTTTTTTGCTTCTTAGCTAAACTCCCAAAGATGAGGAGGAAATGTGTTTATTCATTTAAATTGCTTTGTACCAGGATCTGCTTAGCTGAACACCTGGATGGCATTTTGATAATGATGATGCTGATGTTGACAACTGCTTAGTAATTCAATTTCTATGTAAAAGTGCCCTATTTTTAAAAGAAAGCTTGGCTAGAACTTAACTTAAATCATAGACAATTTAGAAGATGTTTCCTCTAAGAAAATGGCAAGAATTTGCTGTATGACACAGGGAGTTCGAGTCTGGTGCTCTGTGACAGCCTAGAGAGGTGGGATGGGGCAGGAGGTGTGAGGGAGGGTAAAGAGGGGAGGGACATACCTGTGGCTGACTCATGGTGATACATGGCAGAAACCAACACAATATTATAAAGCAATTATCCTCCAACAAAAAAATAAATTAAAAAAAAAGAATATATCATGAGCATCAGGTAGAAACTTAGATGTTAGTTATAAATTATGTATAAATAAATGGTCAAATAATAATTTTGAAAAAGAAAATGGCAAAAGGTTTTGCAAATGAGGGAAGAGTGGTCCTGGTAGTTGTCTCTGCTTTCAGCACTGTCCAGGTTGCCTCCAGAATGACACAATGTCCTTGTGAACCTCATCCCACCTGCCTCTGTCTGTCATGGTCCAGGGCCCATCAGTCATTAAATGCTACCCTTCCTGCCTCCCAGGCAGGCCTGGGCTTCCTCTGTGAGTCACTCTCTCAGACGCTGTGACCCACGCAGCACCCCAGAGCATCTCAGCGCAGCACTTCATTGCTAGCCTCTGTGTTCATCCAGCAATTTCAAGAAGAAACTGAAGTGTTGCTCTATGCCTAATCAAAAGCTGTTCTGCCAAACCACAGGGCAGTGAAGGTAAAGGTTGCTTTCAAAGCTAAATGGAAAGCAAACAGATATAAGACCAAATTATGTTGGTCAAGTTGGTTGCTTCAATCTCAGAGGCGGCAGTGGAGGCTTCCTCGCCTCCATGTGACAAGGCTGATATTCAGCTGGTGCGCAGAGTAAAGATGACTCTGTCCCACCAGCTTCCATGTGCCCTTTCATCTCTGGAAGCTCTCAGGGAAGAAGCAAGTATTGCTCCCTCTTGGAAGGAATGGGCAGCATCCACACAGTGATGAAATTCTCAAGATCCATTTTTTATCTCAAGACTTTCAATAGTTCCCTAACTACCCCTGAAGTTTGCCTGGCTATACCCCTGTGTCTGGCCTGATGCTCCAGCTGAGCAACACAATAAGAAGTACTCTGGCAGCCCCTGTATATTGGGGTGCCCAACAGGTATGTGCTCCTGAGCTGGGGAACCAGAACTATCAGCCCACGAGAGCTGGCCTGTCTGGGACCACTTTTTCTCTGCAGACTTTGAAGATGTAAGGCAAGGACCTTGAAAACCAAATTCCAGAAGATATCAAGAAGACACAAATGGAGGAAAACAAAGAAAGAAAAGTGAAGTGATCAATACTGCTGCATAAATATACAATCAGCAGGATACCACTGGCTTCCAAGAGGGGATCATTATTCCACTGGTTCTCACCCCAGGCTGAAGGCCCTCTACTGCAGCAGTCCCCAACCTTTTTGGCACCAGGGACCAGTTTCATGGAAGACAATTTTTCCACAGACTGGGGAGAGGGATGGTTTTTGGATGCTTCAAATGCATTACATTTATTGTGCACTTTATTTCTATTATTCTGACATTACCTCCACCTCAGATCATCAGGCATTAGATCCCAGAGGTTGGGGGCCCCTGCTCTATTGGATTGTGAAGACATCTTGGGCAGGTCCAATAACCTGGATGTCTTCTTTGCCCTTTGCTGGGTTTCAACTTGAGAAACAGAGAAGAGGGAGGGTGGTTGCTGTGAGGGGTGTGGGTGTGAGAAAGATGGGGATATGAAAATCAGGGTCTCTGCAACTAATAGCTGAGATTTGCCACCAGCCAGAAAAACATTATTTAAGCACTACCCTAGGCCACCAAGTACATCGTCCTCAGAAATCCAGTGGAACGTTTTCAACCTGAGAGCCCCTTATGCTCCCAGAAATGAATTTCATATTCCTCAGTTCCTAGCCAAGAAAGGGGAGGATGTGGACCTGGTGGGCCTGCAGGTAGTCTGGACCAATAATCAGAAGGAGCTTTGAGTTTAGTGCTGGGTCCAACACCGAAATAAAATCTGTCTTTCATCTGATCCCCTTTGGATCCCCTGGATATGCTGGAAATAATCCTTGATAGTTTTAACTGAAGTAGCTGAGACAATGGAAATTTGGAGAGCAAGACCCAGACCACAGCAATCTGTTGACCACAACAAGTCACACTGCAGACTTCCCTTAATGCAATCCAAGTCATCATTTATTACTAACTCCATGGATGACCTGCTGACTGTGGGCTACCACTTCACCAGACCTGTGGGAACAGATGGTCTAATGTGGTGAGAGCATTGAAGAGTGTCAGGGCTGGAACTCCTTTATTCTACCGATAAGGAAGCTGAGTCCCAGGAGGAAGATATAGTTATTTGTTCACATTTCTGCTTCCACAATTAAGTTACACATTTCTTGAGGATCAGGACTATAATTTTTGAAGACTCAGAGCCTTAACAGAGGGCCTGGCCATTGTAAAATGCTCAGAGCATGTTTGTGAAAGGGAGGGAGGGAATATCCGAAGACGCCTTGCTCAAGGTCACACAGATTGCAGAGGCAGAGGTGAATCCCCCACGCACAGGCCTCTGTCTGGAGGCTGGCATGCTGGGCACTCGGGGAGCCACTGATCTCCTCTCAGCACTGCCAGCTCTAGTCGATGTCTCTGCAGGTCAGGCTGGCTCTGTCTATTGCCCAGAAAGTATCACTGCTATGAGACCCCAAGGCCTCTGCTGCTCCACAGTAGGTGGGGTAAGCACAGCAGTGCTTACCTGGCCTGTCATATGAACATCATCACAGGAGCCAAGCCTTCTCAACTCCCCTGCTGGAGGGACTAGGCCTGGGCTATCAACTTAGGCTGGTGTCTCTGTTGAGGCAGAACCCACAGCTGAAGCCAAAGGAGAGCCAAGAGTGAGGGCCCCAGGGTGCAAGCAGGATGAAGCCAAGCAAGGGAAAGGCGTGACAGACTTCTGGAAAAGTCAGTGAGGCAGCGCCTTAGAAACCAAGCTCCAGAGAGCAGAAGTGTTAGTCGCTCAGTCGTGTCTAACTCTGTGACCCCATGGATTGTAGCCCACCAAGCTCCTCTGTCCATAGGATTCTGTGGGTAAGAATACTGGAGTGGGTTGCCATTTCCTTCTCCAGGGGAATCTTCCTGACTCATGGGTCGAACTGGTGTCTCCTATGTCTCCTGTATTGGCAGGTGGGTTCTTTACCACTCATGCCACCTGGGAAGCCCGCCCGAGAGCAGAAGGGACCTGCAAATCTCACCCACTATTGGGGCGGAAATGGATATGAGGCAGAGCTAGTCTCTTCATAGGAGAAAGGTGTTCTCTTTCTCAGAAGAGTGAGGAAGAGAGGGAGTCAGAGCAAGTCCTGGAGGAAATACAGTGCAGTTGCAGTTTCTGTTTACAGGGCCGCAGCAGCCTCACCCAAAGCATGTCAGGAGTGGGGGTGGGGGTGGGAATGGGGTGGGATGCTATTATAGGAGCTGGGCCGGCAGGCTGCATGGCTATTGTCTCAGACTCACTCCACCTTCTGCTGGCCCTGGGAATCTACCTTGTCTCTTCCCTTGTGCTGGCTGCACTTTGGCAGTGGGGAGAGGCCCAGAGTTGGACATGACTGTCTTCTAAGCAGACTTCAAGGCCCTGTCAGTGATGTCACCTTCTGCCACATTCATACACAAGGTCTCCCTTTTTGAAAGGTTGTTGCTGCTGCTGCTGCTAAGTCGCTTCAGTTGTGTCCGACTCTGTGCGACCCCATAGACGGAAGCTCACCAGGCTCCCCTGTCCCTGGGATTCTCCAGGCAAGAACACTGGAGTGGGTTGCCATTTCGTTCTCCAATGCATAAAAGTGAAAAGTGAAAGTGAAGTCGCTCAGTCGTGTCCGACTCTTAGCGACCCCACGGACCGGAGCCTACCAGGCTCCTCCGTCCATGGGATTTTCCAGGCAAAAGTACTGGGGTGGGGTGCCATTGCCTTCCCCGTGAAAGGTTGTTGCTGACCCGCAAAAAGACGCTAGGATTCTTGGCCTCCTGAGAAGAATTCAATCCGGGGCCAGAGACGAGGCTTGATCACACAGAGCTTTTGTGTAATAAAGTTTTATTAAAGTATAAAGGAGATAGAGAAAGCTTCTGACATAGGCATCAGAAGGGGGCAGAAAGAGTACCCCCCTGCTAGTCTTCAGCTTGATATTATATAGTCACTAGCAGTTTGTTAATGAAAGAAAGAAATGTCGTAAAATTCAGAATGGCACCAAGCCCCTCACCCATAAGATGCATTTTGGGATAATCTTGGCACCAGACGATTCATCCCAGGCCATAAAGCGATTGACTTGAATCTTGTAGAAGGGCAGATTACCATACAAATAGTTTCGTTTACATAGATTAGGGGAACAATGTCTGAATATAACATACTGGTTTGTCAAGTAGGTTCTGAGCCATTAGGCAGAACCAACTTGAACACAGAGTCTGGGGTAAATGCCGAGTACATTAACATAGCTTAAGACAAACATTTCCAAAAGAAATATGCATTGGTTAACTCAAGGTTTGAGAATAGTTCACTTCAGGTGAAACCAGGTGTCATTATGGCAACACAGTATTTTAAGAGAAACCTCCTTTTAAATTTGTATAGAGAAGGAAAAAAAATATCACTAGTTTGCTTCCCCCTGCCGCTTAAGAGAGATAAAAATGTCTGACACTTGCAGACTATTTCCTCCATTTGGAGACCCCTGGCCTTCCTGCCTGTTACTCTCTCACCTTGTGCCCCAGGATGGGCGCTGGACCCAGACTATGGTCCCTGGCCCCAGGGGTCTTAGATTCTCTGTAGGGAAGTGCGGCACCTTTGAGACAGCCGGCATGGGGCACTCCAGCATAGCTCTGGCCACACCTAATAGGCTCTTCAGAATAAGCAGAGATCCTCGCAGGTATGTTGGCTTCTTGGAGGAAGTGAGGCTGGAATTGGAGCCTGAGCATTGCATGTCAGGGTGGGGTTTTGAGTAAAGTCACTGTGGCCATATATGAGCTTCTTACAGGGTCAGGGGACAGAAAGTTGTTGGGGCAGCCTCGGAGTCACGGGGTGAGGGTCAATGTTTTTTAAGCATTTTCTTTTTTTTTAGCAGCAGAATCCTTCACAAAGGAAAACTTACTCAGGTATCAGTGTGCTAAAGGCAGAACTGCTCACCTTCCCTCTTAGTCCAGAGGTAGCACCCCAGGAAAGCAATGGAGCTTTACAGCTTGACTAGTTCAAGCTTCCTGTTGGACAGGCAGGGAAACTGAGGCATGGAGAGTAGAAGGACAAGCTCATTGGCTCTCAGGAGTGGAGGCAGACAAGGTTGAGGTCTGTCTCCTATCTCTAGACCAGGGCTTCTGCCAATAGACCCTACTCCCTCCAGAATGCAGTCAAACTCGGGAGACCTTCCACCAGGCTAAGGAATGTGGGTTCCACAAGATGGAGAATCATGGAGTGTGTTAAGACAAAGGCATTCTTTCTTACATTCCAGTGTGCGACCTAGCCTGGACCGCAATCTCTTGATGTTTCAACCCCTTGATTAAGGAAGCTAGCATATTTGAATCATCTGAGATCTCTGGCAGTGCAAGGTAAAGACACGTGGGGATGGTGGTTTGACTGGAGAAGGACAGGTATCACTGGATGTGTTTAGTAAATGGATGTGTTGTCAGTGGATAAGTTCAGTGGAAGGATCAGTGCTTCTTAAACTATAGGAGAAACTGTCCTCCTTCATTGGCCTAATGATGTGGCTTTAATTAGGAATTCAACAATAACAAAAAAAGTCTTCAGAGAAAGATTAATACTGTGTGGTACCACTTACATTGACTCAGTGGTAAAGAATCCACCTGCCAATGCAGGAGACACCAGAAATGTGGGTTCAGCCCCTGGGCTGGGACAGAGGTGCCTGGTAGGCTAAAGCCCATGGAGTCATAAAGAGTCAGACACGACTGAGCATGCACGCACGCACTCATCACTTATATGTGGAATCGAAAAAATATAACAAACTGGTGAACATAACAAAAAAAGCAGGCTCACAGATATAGAGAACAAACTACTGGTTCCCAGTGGGGAGAGAGAAGAGGTGGGCAATATGGGGTAGGGGATTGTGAAGCCCAAACTGTTATGGTAAAATAAATAAGCTACAAAGATTTATTGCACAACACAGTAAATAGAGGCAATATTTTATAACTATAAATGGAGTATAATCTTTAAAAATTGTGAATTACTGTATTATACACCTGTAACTTATATAGCATTGTACATCAACTATACCTCAATAAAAAAAATACACTTAAAGATCTAAATGAAAAGTGAAATTAAATAAGCCCCATCTTGAGCTCACAAATAGTGCAAAGAAGTGATATATGTCTTTGGAAGTTAGACAAGACCTCTTGCCTCAGTCTGGAGAAGGCAGTAGCACCCCACTCCAGTACTCTTGCCTGGAAAATCCCACGGACGGAGGAGCCTGGTAGGCTGCAGTCCACGGGGTCACTAAGAGTCGGGCATGACTGAGCGACTTTAATTTCACTTTTCACATTCATGCACTGGAGAAGGAAATGGCAACCCACTCCAGTGTTCTTGCCTGGAGAATCCCAGGGACAGAGGAGCCTAGTGGGCTGCCATCTATGGGGTCGCACAGAGTCGGACACGACTGAAGTGACTTAGCAGCAGCAGCAGTCTGGCCTCAGTTTTCCTTGCAGATATGTCTTGGCCAAGCCTCCTCCCACTAGGCCTCTATCAGTTTTCATAAAAGTCTTAGTTTCATGTATCTTGTGACTAAGAAGGCTAACAGGGACTTGGAGTGGAGTGAAACGTCTGAAGTGGGTAGCACGTGCATTTACCTTTTTCTTTTTTTCTTATTCTTTCTTATGACTGAGCTGAGAAATACTTGTCAGGGAACATCAGACACTTTCTGAGGTCTCAGAGTCAAACCACCGCTCCGCTATCACCCAGGAGAGCTGCTCTCTCAAGTCCTGACTTATCCAGCACCACCTGGTACATTACACACTTGGAGTGCTTTATAGTTTGTAAAGAGCTGAGTATATTCTCTCGTTGAGCCTCACAAAAGTGCCTTGAGGCAGGCCAGCAGGCAGTGTCTTGATTTTAGAGAGAGTAAAACAAGGGTCACAGGGCAAGTAGACTCACTAAAGGTGATGTCACTAGTTAGCATTTATTTAACAGATATTCATTGTTTTATTTATACTGCTTTATGGATGATATTTGTTATTACAGCATGAAGCAAAATCTGCTGACTTGCTTCTCAGGACTCTTTCAGCAGCACCAGGCTTTTTCTCCTAAGGATATAAATAAAAATGGATTTTCCACTGGAAACAGGTCAAATGACTTAATACAACCATAGACAATTCAGAGGGAACTGGTAAATCCTAAATGAGTCATGCTTCATTTAAATAGCCAGAGGAACTCTGAAGCCTGCTGCATAAAGAACTAGAATTATACAGTTGGAGGGAAATCAATTATTGAGAACAGTGGCTTTTAAACATTTTTAAGGCATAAAAACTACTCTTAAAATTCAATCTTAACAGGCATTTCAATAAGAAAGGCTATCAAAGCAGCATCTTTGTAGAATTTGAGTGAAGTGAGTGAGTGAGTGAAGTCCCTCAGTCGTGTCCGACTCTTTGCAACTCCATAGACTGTAGCCTACCAGGCTCCTCTGTCCATGGGATTTTCCAGGCAATAGTACTGGAATGGATTGAAATTTCCTTCTCCAGGGGATCTTTCCAACCCAGGGCTTGAACCCGGGTCTCTGGCACTGTAGACAGACGCTTTACCGTCTGAGCCACCAGAACTTGAGGCTTCACTTACTATCTTTGGAAAACCTTCTTATTTATAAATAAGGAGATGGGCCCAGAGACCCAGGGCCTAGTACCTTGGGGAATCAGTGAACTGGGGCTGGAACCCCAAACCAGTGGTACTTCATGCAGAATGAACTGATTGACCCAACTCATTTTTGGGGCTTCCCTGGTAACTCAGACAATAAAGAATATGCCTGCAATGCAGAAGACCAGGGTTCAATCCCTGAGTTGGGGAGATCCCCTGGAGAAGAGAATGGCAACCCACTTCAGTATCTTTGCCTAGAGAATTTCATGGACAGACCATGGGGTCGCAAAGAGTTGAACACGACTGAGTGACCCACACACACATTTTTTGGTCATGGGCTTCCCAGGTGGTGCTAGCCATAAAGAATATGACTGCCAGTGCAGGAGACACAGAGATGCCAGCCTAGATCCCTCGGTTGGCAAGATTCCCCTTGAGTAGGAAATGGTGCCCCACTCCAGTACTCTTGCCTGGAAAATTCCATGGGCAGAGGAGCCTGGTGGGCTACAGTGCATGGGGCTCCTAAGAATTGGGCACGAATGAGCCCGGCACAAATATTTTGGTCATAACTCCCACTGGCTCCCGTGTTACTAACACACCCAGGCTTTTCCAGTCACCTTTGCTCAAGCTAGTCTCTCTTCTCAGAATGTTTTTCTGTCTGTGAAACTTGTATTTCTTTCCCTCCAGACCTGGATCAAAGGCATCTCCCCTCTCCTAGGAAGTTTTTTCCAGGGTCATAGTGGGAAAGCCACAGTCTCACTTCTCAGTCCCTTTGATGACGCTCTTAGGATGCTCTGCTTTGGTCTTAGAGTCATTGGAGGCTTAATCCCATTCTTGAGATAATCACGATGGTGTGATCACTGACCTAGAGCCAGACATCCTGGAATGTGAAGTCAAGTGGGCCTTAGAAAGCATCACTAGGAACAAAGCTAATGGAGGTGATGGAATTCCAGCTGAGCTATTCCAAATCCTGAAAGATGATGCTGTGGAAGTGCTGCACTCAATATGCCAGCAAATTTGGAAAACTCAGCAGTGGCCACAGGACTGGAAAAGGTCAGTTTTCATTCTAATCCCAAAGAAAGGCAATGCCAAAGAATGCTCGAACTACCGCACAATTGCACTCATCTCACACGCTAGTAAAATAATGCTCAAAATTCTCCAGCCCAGACTTCAGCAATATGTGAACCGTGAACTTCCTGATGTTCAAGCTGGTTTTAGAAAAGGCAGAGGAACCAGAGGTCAAATTGTCAACATCCGCTGGATCATGGAAAAAGCAAGAGAGTTCCAGAAAAACATCTATTTCTGCTTTATTGACTATGCCAAAACCTTTGACTGTGTGGATCACAATAAACTGTGGAAAATTCTGAAAGAGATGGGAGTACCAGACCACCTGACCTGCCTCTTGAGAAATCTGTATGCAGGTCAGGAAGCAACAGTTAGAACTGGACATGGAACAACAGACTGGTTCCAAATAGGAAAAGGAGTACGTCAAGGCTGTATATTGTCACCCTGTTTATTTAACTTCTATGCAGAGTACATCATGAGAAACGCTGGACTGGAAGAAACACAAGTTGGAATCAAGATTGCTGGGAGAAATATCAATAACCTCAGATATGCAGATGACACCACCCTTATGGCAGAAAGTGAAGAGGAACTCAAAAGCCTCTTGATGAAGGTGAAAGTGGAGAGTGAAAAGTTGGCTTAAAGCTCAACATTCAGAAAACGAAGATCATGGCATCCTGTCCAATCACTTCATGGGAAATAGATGGGGAAACAGTGCAAACAGTGTCAGACTTTATTTTTCTGGGCTCCAAAATCACTACAGATGGTGACTGCAGCCATGAAATTAAAAGACGCTTACTCCTTGGAAGGAAAGTTATGACCAACCTAGATAGCATATTCAAAAGCAGAGACATTACTTTGCCAACAAAGGTTCGCCTAGTCAAGGCTATGGTTTTTCCTGTGGTCATGTATGGATGTGAGAGCTGGACTGTGAAGAAGGCTGAGTGCTGAAGAATTGATGCTTTTGAACTGTGGTGTTGGAGAAGACTCTTGAGAGTCCCTTGGACTGCAAGGAGATCCAACCAGTCCATTCTGAAGGAGATCAGCCCTGGGATTTCTTTGGAAGGAATGATGCTCAAGCTGAGACTCCAGTACTTTGGCCACCTCATGCGAAGAGTTGACTCATTGGAGAAGACTCTGATGCTGGGAGGGATTGAGGGCAAGAGGAGAAGGGGACGAGAGAGGATGAGATGGCTGGATAGCATCACTGACTCGATGGATGTGAGTCTCAGTGACCTCCGGGAGTTGGTGATGGACAGGGAGGCCTGGCGTGCTGTGATTCATGGGGTCTCAAAGAGTCAGACACGACTGAGCGACTGATTTGATATGATCTGAGATTTCATCCTTTTTGAGGATAAGGGCCTCTTCCTAGAACCTGAAGATGAAGAAGATGAAGTTGCTCAGTCGTGTCCGACTCTTTGCGACCCCGTGGACTGTAGCCTACCAAGCTCCTCTGTCCATGGGATTTTCCAGGCAAGAATACTGGAGTGGGTTGCCATTTCCTTCTCCATCCTAGAACCTAATGCTGTCTCTTTCTTCTAGCTCTAAAATACTATGAAGCTACAATCTCAAAAGATGTTATTCTAGGGTCTTTTTTTTTTTATTTTTCGAAATAGAATTATACAGAGTCAGCCTCAGTTTTGAATACCTAAGTCTTGGCTATTTAGAGTCTTTTAGAAGGCAATGGCGGCCCACTCCAGTACTCTTGCCTGGAAAATCCCATGGACAGAGGAGCCTGGTGGGCTGCAGTCCATGGGGTAGCTAAGAGTCGGGCACGACTGAGCGACTTCACTTTCACTTTTCACTTTCATGCATTGGAGAAGGAAATGGCAACCCACTCCAGTGTTCTTGCCTGGAGAATCCCAGGGACGGGATGGGGGTGCCTCGTGGGCTGCCATCTCTGGGGTTGCACAGAGTCAGACACGACTGAAGCGACTTAGCAGCAGCAGCTGCAAAGCTGAGTAAAGTTTCTGGCATCTTGTCATCTTCCTCATTCTTGAGCATTTATCATGCGGCTCTATAAGAACACTGACTGGCTTTGACCACAGCCTGTGAAACACACACCGTGACTGCCTTCAGGGGCACTGGCCAAGGCGTCCGAATGGCCCAAGCCCCATCCTGGCCCTGCCATTTCCTTAGCAATCCCCGCCCTCCCTCAGAGCCCCTGCCCCTTCAGCCGTCACGCACGTCCACTCCTTGGTGAGGAGCTGAAGACAGGTACATGTAGATGCATTTGTAACCGGCAGGCTGCCTTGTTGGTCAGTTTACTGAAATCAATGAGGAAAAAATTAGTCAGTCTAAGATTTCAAAAAACTGTGTAATACCAAATAACCGATTTATCTGCCTATTCTCTTTCTAGTGGGTTGCTGTGGCATTATAGAGCTATAGGGTTCCTACCACTTATGGTTCAGCCCTGTGGCCCTTGTACTTGCTGCTCTGGAAATCAGTTCACTGTAATCTGCTGACTCCAGTTGAAAACATTCATTCCCAAAATATTTTTTGAGCATCTACTATGCCAGGGTGTTATAGGTTGAATTGTGCCTCAAACAAGATAGGCTAGGGACTTCCCTGGAAGTCCAGTGATTAAACCTTTGTCTTCCATTTCGGGGAAAGGGGGTGGGTACCAGTGTGATCCCTCATCAGAGCACTAAGATCCCACATGCCTTATGGCCCAAAAACCAAAACATAAAACAGAAGCAATATTTTAACAAATTCAATAAAAGACTTTCAAAGTGGTCACATCAAAAAAATTTTTTTTCTTAAAAAAAGATACACTGAAGTCCTAATCCCTAATATCTGTTAACGTGAACTTATTTGGAAATAGAGTCTTGGCAAATACAATCAAGTTAAGAAGAGGTCTTACCAGAGTAGGGTGAGCCCTAGTCCCTTGTGACTGATGTCCTTATAATAAGAGACGATGTGAAACAGATGCAGATCCAGAGAGAAGTCTCCCATGTGAAAATGGAGCCAGAGATTGGAGTTATGCTGCCACAGCCAAGGAAGGCTTAGAGCTACTTGAAGCCAGAGGAGACAAGAAAGGATTGTCCCGTAGGGGCTTTGCAGGGAGCATGGTCCTACCAAGACCCTGATTCAGATGACCAGCCTCCAAAACTGTGAGACATTACATTTCTGTTGTTTTAAGGCACTCACTTTGTAGTACTTTGTTATGGCAGCCTTAGGAAACTAATACATTGGCAAACTGGGCATCTAATGGAGAATAAGACACAGAGCTTACATTTTGAAGAAGGCAGTATGACAATAAAATAGATGAATAAATATGAAAATGGCCGATTCAGGTACTAAAAGGGAGAGTCGTGTGATATTTTAACTCTTACTTGAAGGAAGAGAAGCACTTTGCATAGAAGGTGGGCTGGAACCAGATCACGTAGGGCCTTGGGATGATGTATGGGAAAAAGGATTGTCATGGAGCCATGGTGGTTATGGACAAACCTAGCTGGTTTCTTCAAATGGGTAATGGTGGCCTGGAAGAGATCAGTGGCAATGGAGGTGAAGTCAAATGGACCGATTTGAGATACTTCATGATGATCAAACCAAAAGATCTTGCTGATGGATTGGCTGTAAAGATGTGAAAAGAGGAATCAAGGGTGAATCTAGATTTTTGGCTTAAGCCAAAATAATTTATTTTGGAGTAGATGGTGGGGAAAATTAGAGAACTAATGTGTTAGGGGGTGACTGGGACAGCATCAAGAGTTCTGCTAGTTTTCTAAAAAATTATTATTATTATTGGCTGCACTGCATCTTCCTTACTGCATATGGGCTTTCTGTAGTCGCAGTGTTTAGGCTTTTCATTGCCATGGCTTCTTTTGTTGTGGGCTCTAGAGCATGTGGGCTTCAGTAGTTGCAGCTCACGGGCTCCAGAGCATGGGCTCAGTAGTTGTGACACAGGGTTCAGTTGCCCTGTGACATGGTATCTTCCCCAACCAGGGATCAAACCTATATCCCCTGCATTGGCAGGTGGATTCTTAACCACTGGACCACCAGGGAAGCCCAAGAGCTCTGTTAGGTTTGAGATTCCTGTTAAACTTCTTTGTGGAGGTGCCGGCAAGCCATTGGCTGTGTGAATTCAGTGGCAAGAAGGTCCTCAAGTCCAGGGTTCTTCTCCTTGTTTGAGAAGAGATTTTTCCAAATCCCAAGGCCTTCAGTGAGGCTGGAGTTTCTTTTTTTCCGATTGGAAACTTTCTCATTGTCCAGGGGTATGGCTGGGCATATGCCTTCTGGGTGGCCCTGAATAACTGCTAATGCTAATAAATTTGCCAAGTAGCATGCAAGTTTTCAAACTCTTTCACAAAGGATTCTTTGCCTCCTGCAGCATCTTTAGAGCTGTGTCTAGCTTCATCTGCAGAGTCAGGTCTCTTGGGGCTTCTGGGATAACCTGGGTAGAAGGGTGGGGGTGAAGCTCTAGGTGACCCGGAACAGTATTCCCAGGACTCCAGGCTCCAAGTGGCTTGGCTAATTAAGTGAGCAGAAGAAACCTTTTGCTTTACACAGACTCACTTCCTGCACAAAGAACTTGGGGGGTGGGGGTGGGGAAGAACCCAGAAATGCCTGCACTCTGGGCAGGCCGAGCCTCACTCAAAGTGTTGACTCAGAAAGAGCAGCTGCTTGCCCTGGGAGCTGGCACAGCCAAAGATCAATTAAAACATGCCATTCTGGTTTGCTCTCCCCACCCTAATCCCTCCAGGGCACTTCCTCTCACTTTTAGCTTCCTCCATAGACTCCTTTGCTGCCTAATTAGCTTAGAGTCCAGTGGCTGTAGGAGAAGGGAGTGTTGCACCAGGAACTAGGACCTGGGGCTTGCTTGGGCTCCCCCAGTACCACTGCTGGGACTGTCAGTGGGTCACTGAGCTCCCTAGGCCTCTGATCCCCCAACCAGGAAGCAGACAGTGATCACCACCTTCCAGTCCTGAACTTCTAGGGTTAACCTGAGGCTGAAGAAAGAGTGCATATGGCCGTCCTCTGTAAGCTGTAAACCCCTCTCCAAGTTTAGTGAGTTTTGTATGGTGGGTTTTGTAGCATATATAATATGACAAAGCATGTATTGTTAACCCATCTTAAAAGTAACACTAAGAGAGAAAAATGGAATTGTTCTTTTCTAGTTGCAAAGTAGTTTAGCAGGCAAGAAATCAATAATCCAGAAACTCCTGACTTTTTCTGAAGTTGACATCTCCCTGGCCCCAGGGACTCAAAAGGGGGGCTGTAATTGGGTGCCTGAGAATGGCTGCAATACAGGGTTCCAGGACCCTCCCACGGAGGGTTGCCAGATCAACAAATAAAAATACAGGATATCTAGGTAAATTGGAATTTCAGATAAACAACTCATAATCTTTAGTATAAGTATGTTCCAAATATTGCATGGGCTATACTTACACTAAAAAGTATTCATTGTTTATCTGAAATTCCAGTTTGATGGGCCATCTTATATTTTACCCAGCAGCTATACAGGATGCCTGGGCTGTATCAGGCAGAGGACTAAGCAGGTGTACAAAGCCATGTGCATGACCAGTATGCCTCACCTGTGACCCCGGGATTGCACCCTGTCTTCAGAGTGGGGTCTCCTTACCCTTGAAGCAGTTTGGATTAAGGAAATGATCTGTCTTTACTAACTCAGTATATGTTTGAGGGTTTCCTATGTGCAGAAGGGCATTGTCTAAACGTGCAAGATAATAAATCCAGTCACCATGGACTTAGAGCTTGGGGAGTTTTAGAGGAAGGAGAGGAGACCAGACTCAAAGGAGACACCAAGGTGAAAGCTGAGGAGAGCGTTAGCCAGGGAGGAGGATGGAGGAGAAAGCAAGTGACAGGGCCTTCCCGTGCCCCAGCACAGCTTCCTTCTCCATGGACTGGGTGCTTGGGACCCATGTCTGTCATGTCCTTACGCACCTCCTCCCAGTAAGTTCACAATGGAGTCACTAGCGGGCTTTGCACACAGGCTTTTCAGTGAGGTGAAGGGATGCAGTGAGTTACCTCAGACAACGCCTCTCCTGGGGAAGCAAAGATGAGATTTTCTGCTGCAGCTTGTATTAGCAACACTTGACATGCACAAAAAGGAGATGGCAAAGGAAACTGGCCACTGACCCGGCTGTGTTCCCACCTCAGGAGGTACTTGTCTGGGCCCATAGAGTCTCTCCTTCCCTCCCTTCCTTCCTGCCTTCCTCATTATTTCCTGACCAACTACTCACAGAGGAGAATTAGTCAGAGTCCCACTAACATGCTGCTTACAATTACAGGTAAGAAAGTTAAGAAGGGAAAAGGACTGAGGCCTGAGAGCAATCATATCCAACCGGGATATCCAGGAAGGCTTCCTGGAGGAGCTAACATTTTGCTGTGAGTCCTGAAGAACACACAGGATTTGGACACATAGAGACAGAGTGGAAAGAGGTCACACACAAACAGGAAAGAGGGTGAGGCAAATAACAGAGCTGGAGAAACCCAGAATTCAAGAAGAAAGTGTTGATTGGGAAGATTTCAAAGCTTTCTGAGCTTGATCTCAAGGTTCAAACCAGGGGCTCAAGGGAAAACAAAATTTGCATTGTCCTGGGATGCTCAGAGAAACATTCTGACCCACTTGTTTACCTGTTTTTCTCTTTTCCCTCACTTGAGCACATCTTTCTCTGTTGGAGGATCATTTATAATTCAGGCAACCTCCTTCAGAGGGAGCAGGTGTTTCTCTGGGATGAAGCACCTTGGGAAGCAGAATGTACAAATGGAAAAAAAGCATGTCATAGCAGAGCCAGGCAAAGAGAAGCCTGGGTCGAGGCAAGGGCAGAAGGAGGGGGAGGCTTACTGGCATGCAGAGACAAGGCAGCAAAAGAGAGCATCATTTTCTTTCCTCTCCATTTCCGAAAATCCGGATTGACTTTATTCTCCTTCAGCTCCACTGTCTGTGATCCCACCACTAGAATGCCTTGCTTTGAGTCTCAACAATCCCTCCTTCAAGATCTTTCTTTAAAAATGCTCACATGTTTATGAAGAACTGTCTACCCTTGGTTCCTCAGACACCAGAGCCTGAGGTAATGCTTAAGTATTTGCTTTCTTAGGGCATGCAACCCCAGGGAGCAGAAATATGGGCAAAGGGGAGTGAGGCTGGGGTGGGGCAATCGACAGGCATGTTTTCAAGCCAGTCACAACTTGCATAAACCACAACTGCTGCTTCCACGAGACCTTCTTCCGAGAGGTCACCTGACAACCATATACAACATGCCTTCTTGGTCAAGAGAGTAAGAGAGAAGAGTGTATCTGCCAGCTTCTACCTCCAGTGGAGACATTTGGCCCATGGACATGAGTTCCTCCACTCTTCTTTTGCACATATATGAGCACCATGCGGGTCATGAAGCACTTTACATGTCAGGTCAAGTGGGAAGCTCCATTCCCATGATGGTGATGAGTGGCAGGCCTTAAAGGGAAGCACTGTGGGGGTCAGGTCTGGGTGAAAGTTGTTGGGGCCCACACCAAATTAGTCTGCAGTGGACACTGGGGCAGAAACCAGTGGCCTTTGGAGAGGCCAAAGAGATTCTGGAGATGCCTGTGTGGTATCTGGTTTAGGAAATATCCTTCATCTTATTATTAGCAGCTGTCACCTGAGTTACCAGTTAGCTCTTTATCTGACGCCTGCCTGCTGGTGACTGCAGAGAGCAGGAATCAGGCACGGATTGGACATGGCCATAGGTGGAGGTGCTGGGGGCAAGGTGGGTGTCTGGCAAACTCACTTCCCCACTCTCTGTTCTAGGTTGGGGTGTGATGTGATGTGAATCACTCTGTAAGCCCATTTCAGGGCACTCAGCGGTGGCTGGGAGGCAGGCCCCAGAGGGCCTCAGCAAGCAAATACAACCCTGCACAGGGATAAGACATTAAAGGGACTCCTGAGGACCCAGCATTATTAATGGCCTATTCAGTCAGAGGAAATCAATAACTGTTTAGAAAGGGCTTTGGGGAAGAAACTAGTTTCGATAAAGAAAAAAAGGAAAGACAAATAACTTGCTCTCTTTGAGGCTGAGAGGATGAGTCAGGATTTCCTCCACATTGACAGTGTTTCTATAAACTTTTGACTGACACCTGCCAAAAAGGAGGGGTTGTGTGTGCGAGTAGAAATGAACCACTAGATTGATTTCTTAATAAGATTTTCCCTCACCTATCCAGAGTTTCCAAATTCCAGAAGATACAATTGTATTGTATTATTATACAATATGTATTGTATTATTCAATACATAGTTTTCTAAAACACATTAGTACCTTCTTTCCCACAACACTCAGGAAAATGAAAAAGGCTCTTAAAACTCTAGAGCATGTATCCGAAATGCTGTGTACTTCTACCTTGGCAGTGAGAGTGAAAACAAGCCCATATTCCATTTGAACGGTACAGTGTTTATCTAATAATTTTCTCCAGGAGCTCCAGGCTCTTCTGGATGTAAACACTGTCTTCTTTCTCCTAAGGGAATTAGGTGGTCAGCATTATCAGCCCAGTTTGGCAGCTAATGAAGCAGAGCATGTGATAGGGAAGTGATTTGTCCAAAAGAACACAGCGACAGCATTAGGCATAACTGTTCTCCACTTTGTCTTCTTGATTAAGTTACTGTTTCAGACTAGAAATCATGGTAAAGACCCTGGATTAAGCACCTCGTTGTAAACAGGGTAAAGGGGGCAC
Organism: Tragelaphus eurycerus; assembly: GCA_935064755.1. Taxonomy (NCBI): domain Eukaryota; kingdom Metazoa; phylum Chordata; class Mammalia; order Artiodactyla; family Bovidae; genus Tragelaphus; species Tragelaphus eurycerus. Next base: position 24,466,626 of record CAKXYN010000018.1, on the reverse strand, counting down.
CAGAGATCACAGAGGGCCCTTCCTTCAGGTCCGGGTATTTGGTTTTGTTCTCCATCTAAAGCTGAACTCTCATCTGTGGCTGACAGGCCAGCACTCCCTCCACTAATCCAGCCAGGGCACTCCTGGGCCTCCCAGGAACTTTATCCAGGATCACAGTGCTGGCATTCATCCCAAGGACCTAGTATGGCTTGTATCACGACCTAGCGGTACCTGAGTTCAGTTCCTCTTCGTTAAAGGCCTTCTGTGTGCTGTGCTGAGCAGAGCACTGAGTGACCATGTGAGTCTGTACTTGACAGAGGCAGAAGAGAAGACCGTTTGGTGCTGACTCTGGTGACCATGGCCCTGAGGTATGGTAGGCCTGCAGGGAAGCTGCAAGGCCCATAGGATTCTGTTACCAGTGGCTGGGGCCTGGAGAAGATATGACCATACTGTGGACAGCTGTTCTAGCTCTAGTTGAAACTCCAGTGCCGTCACTTATAGTTGGTGGTCTTGGGGAAATGAGTCTTTTAACTTTGCTGCACTTGGGCCTTCTTATCTATTAAATGAAGATAATGATCTCTACCTCAGAGTGAGGAGACTAAACTGTATAATATATGTAAATTCCTGGCACACAGGAGGCCCTCAGTGATTCCTGTTATGGTCATGACTGGCTTAGTTCCAGTGTTTCTAGGTGATCATATTTTGTTAGACTGGAAGCCGTGCTGCCCTGGTTCCCTTGGTCACTCCTATTTAGGCATGTCTCTGTCCAGGGAGGGCCACAGGTGAAAAGCTGCAGGCATTCTGTAGCTTGCCTCAAATCACACTCACTGTTTCCACAGGAAAACCAGGAAGCTTCCAGAGTGCAGGGCCCTGGTCCCCCGTCTGCACAGTTGGGTGGAGTGATGTTTGAACACACTTGTTTTTCTTTGCAGATTTTTTCAGAAATCTGAAAGGGCAGAGTCAGTTGCTAATGAGACAGTGTTTTCCATCTCTGTCTTCCCTATCAGATGTTGTCTGTCACTGGGCTTGGAGGTACGTGAGGGGGTCAGATCTCCAGGGATTCAGGATCTGCTCCCAGATTTCCTAACTGGCTAGGAAGAATTACTTTTAAAAATGTTGGGACAGGAGACCAACATGGTTCCTGGAAAAGCTGCACGGCTACCCTCCCTCCTCCACTTTCCCACTGCTCCAGCAGTTTAGATGCTGGCACAGCTGACCTTGACATTGACAGACAAGTTCCCCACTTCCTCTCCCACAACCCATTCCCACTGGGGCTGCTTTAACTCAAAGGTATGGCCACATGCAGCCCTAGGAGAAACACACAACACAAACGTGTGCTGTTTGTGCAAGAGAGCGTGAGTCTTTGTCTTTTGTTGGTGTTGTGGAAAATTATCAATAGGCTTTGGTTTTTTCAAAGGTTACAAGAGATACAGAATGTCTTCTTCTTCATATAGGCTGTCCCCTGCACCCCAATTCATATGTTGAAATCCTAATCCCCAGTACCCAAGAATGTGACTGTATTTGGAGATAAGACCTTTAAAGAGGTAATTAAGGTGAAATGAGGTTATATGGCAGGGCTTCTCTGGTGGCTCAGATGGTAAAGAATCTGCCTGAAATGCGGGAGACCTGGGCTCAATCCTGGGTCAGGAAGATTTTCTGGAGAAAGGAATAGCAACCCAGTCTAGTATTCTTGCCTGGAGAATCCCATGGACAGAGGAGCCCAGATGGGCCCTCATCCAACATGACTGATGTCCTTATAAGAAGAGGAAATTTGGGCACAGACAGGTATGAATGAGAAAAGACCATGTGAAGATACAGGGAGAATATAGCCATTCACAACGAGAGAAGCTTCTGGAGAAACCAACTCTGCTGACAACTTGATCTTGGACTTCTAGCCTCCAGAACTGTGAAGAAATAAATTTCCATTGTTTAAGCCACCCAGTCTATGCTACTTTGCTATGGCAGCCCTAACAAAGTGTACTCCCCATTTATGTACTCTCAAGTTTTGTGGTCTATTGTTTTAATTTCTTCTTCTCAAGTTTGAAGGACAGATTCAAAGGGAGTTTGTTCTATTGATGAGTAAGATTTGTTAGAAATCATCTTGTGAAGCTCTTTGGCCGATTGAGAAAAGACAAAGCACAAGCCCGTGCTCACTGAAGTTGGTGTATTTGCACAACGTATCCTAAACTATAGAGAAAATCAGAGGAGATGGATCTATTTGTACTGACACAAAAATTTGTGAGTTTATGAGATTTGTCCTGCCAAGTGGTGCCAGGAGAAATGAGCAATTATGATAGCAAGTTCTTCATTTTAAAAATTTATTTATAAACATCATTAGAGAACTTGATAAATGTTTTACTTAAAAGGGTTCTTTTTTATTTAAGAAGAAATATGTTTCTGCCAGTTATAATTCCAGTTAACCTAATACAGTATATTCTGGGCTTCAGTTATTCCTTCAGTTGTTGATAATTCAATAAACCTTTATTACATTTGTAGTTCTTTCTAGGGCCAGGAGATTCTAGGATTTTTTTTTTTTTATAAAAATAACTTTCTTTTGAATAGCAGTTTCAAAGAAGTCTCAAAATAATCCTGTGAGGCAGTACATAAACTGTTACTAACAACTAGCATTTGTATAGTGTTTGATCTCTTACATTATACCATCTTGTTTATTTGACAGAGAAGTTAAATGAACTGGTTGAAGATAAACATCAATCTTTAATGTTGAGGTGGGATTAGAACTCAAGCCAAAGCTTTTTTCATGACACCATCTTTTTTTTCTTTATAGATAGTCTTAGAGTTTGGTCTTTGATGGTCTAAAAGTCCTGGAACTAATTTCTATCCACCCTTCCAGATCCAGCTCAGATGCCACCTCTTCTGTGCAGTCTTCCCAGATACTCACAACACAAAGCTAATCGCTCCTTCATCTGCAGCCTTGAAGCACATTCTTGGGCCCTTCTTTGCTGCTCTTACCCTCTCTTGCTTTTATTTTGATTTTCTATATACCCATCTTATCCCAATAGACTGAGCTCTATGAGGCTAAGAGGAAGACTTCCCTACCCCAACCACCCTGATGCTCAACCGACGATACTTAGCATGTGGTCAGGATGTGAAGATGAATTGCATTCACATGTCCCAAATGTCAATTCAGGGGTGCTCCTTGGCCAAACGAGTTCATTGCTTCTCTGAGTGTATAGGAACATAGGTATCTCATCTATAAGAACTGGATACATTTTTCTTGATGGAAGGGTGGCTAATTCATACCACTCCATACCTAAACTACTGCCATCTTCTTGCTACTCCCCAACTGCTTCTTTACTTTGGTTTCTTCATTCTTTTGTTTTCTCCTTGGATAGATTTCTAACCACCCACCGTACCTCCTGTGCTCTTCTGCCCCCAGCCCTGGTCCACAAAGCTGGAGTGAACTCCAAAAACAAAGTGGCATTCAACATGTAGACCCACCGACCTTCAAATTCCAACCTGGAACCACTGAGGAAACAGGGGCAGTAAAACTTGATGGGTTTGGGAACCTGTTAATGAAACTTGCTGCTAAGTTGCTTCAGTTGTGTCCGACTCTGTGTGACCCCAGAGATGGCAGCCCACCAGGCTCCACCGTCCCTGGGATTCTCCAGGCAAGAACACTGGAGTGGGTTGCCATTTCCTCCTCCAATAAATGAAAGTGAAAAGTGAAAGTGAAGTTGCTCAGTCATGTCTGACTCTTAGCGACCCCATGGACTGCAGCCTACCAGGCTCTTCTGTCCATGAGATTTTCCAGGCAAGAGTATTGGAGTGGGGTGCCATTTCCTTCTCCATAATGAAACTTACTACTCCATTAATATGTTAGAAGTGTTACTACCAATAGGATACCCTTTAGAAAAATTTTCAGATGGTAATTTTTCAAGATGGTGGAAGATAACTCATGATTAACCATTTTAACTGCTAAATATTGCTTATCTATATAAATATTTTCCATCACTGGTTTTTTGTAGTCTATGGGTTCTCAAAAGGTGTTCAGTTCAGTTCAGTTGCTCAGTCATGTCCGACTCTTTGCAACCGCATGAACCGCAGCACACCAGGCCTCCCTGTCCATCACCAACTTCTGGAGCTTACTTAGACTCATGTCCATTGAGCTGGTGATGCCATTCAGCCATCTCATCCTCTGTTGTCCCCTTCTCCTCCTGCCTTCAATCTTTCCCAGCATCACTGTCTTTTCTAACGAGTCAGCTCTTCGCATCAGGTGGCCAAAGTATTGGAGTTTCAGCTTCAACATTAGTCCTTCCAATGAGCACTCAGGACTGATCTCCTTTAGGATGGACTGGTTGGATCTCCTTTTGTCCAAGGGACTCTCAAGAGTCTTCTCCAACACCACAGTTCAAAAGCATCAATTCTTTGGTGATAAGCTTTCTTTATAGTCCAACTCTCACATCCATACATGACTACTGGAAAAACCATAGCGTTGATTAGACGGACATTTGTTGACAAAGTAATGTCTCTGCTTCTTAATATACTGTCTAGGTTGGTCATAAATAGCAAATACCCTTTTCCAACAACACAAGAGAAGACTCTACACATGGATATCACCAGATGGTCAACACCGAAATCAGATTGATTATATTCTTTGCAGCCAAAGATGGAGAAGCTTTATACAGTCAGTGAAAACAAGACCAGGAGCTGACTGTGGCTCAGACCATGAACTCCTTATTGCCAAATTCAGACTGAAATTGAAGAAAGTAGGGAAAACCACTAGACCATTCAGGTATGACCTAAATCAAATCCCTTATGATTATACAGTGGAAGTGAGAAATAGATTTAAGGGCCTAGATCTGATAGATAGAGTGCCTGATGAACTATGGAATGAGGTTCGTGACATTGTACAGGAGACAGGGATCAAGACCATCCTAAGAAAAAGAAATGCAATAAAGCAAAATGGCTGTCTGAGGAGGCCTTACAAATACCTTGAAAAGAAGAGAAGCAAAAAGCAAAGGAGAAAAGAAAAGATATACCCATTTGAATGCAGAGTTCCAAAGAATAGCAAGGAGAGGTAAGAAAGCCTTCCTCAGCAATCAATGCAAAGAAATAGAGGAAAACAATAGAATGGGAAAGACTAGAGATCTCTTCAAGAAAATTAGAGATACAAAGGGAACATTTCATGCAAAGATGGGATCAGTAAAGGACAGAAATAGTATGGACCTAACAGAAGCAGAAGATATTAAGAAGAGGTGGCAAGAATATACAGAAGAACTGTACAAAAAAGATCTTCATGACCCAGATAATCATGATGGCGTGATCATTCACCTATAGCCAGACATCCTGGAATGTGAAGTCAAGTGGGCCTTAGGAAGCATCACTACGAACAAAGCTAGTAGAGGTGATGGAATTTCAGTTGAGCTATTTCAAATCCTGAAAGATGATGCTGTGAAAGTGCTGCACTCAATATGTCAGCAAATTTAGAAAACTCAGCAGTGGCCAAAGGACTGGGAAAGGTCAGTTTTCATTCCAATCCCAAAGAAAGGCAATGCCAAAGAATGTTCAAACTACTGTACAATTGCACTCATCTCACACACTAGGAAAGTAACGCTCAAAATTCTCCAAACCAGGCTTCAGCAATATGTGAACCATGAACTTCCTGATGTTCAAGCTGGTTTTAGAAAAGGCAGAGGAACCAGAGATCAAATTGCCAATATCCACTGGATCATGGAAAAAGCAAGAGAGTTCCAGAAAAACATCTATTTCTGCTTTATTGACTATGCCAAAGCCTTTGACTGTGTAGATCACAATAAACTGGAAAATTCTGAAAGAGATGGGAATACCAGACCACCTGACCTGCCTCTTGAGAAACCTGTATGTAGGTCAGGAAGCAACAGTTAGAACTGGACATAGAACAGCAGACTGGTTCCAAATAGGAAAAGGAGTACATCAAGGCTGTATATTGTCACCCTGCTTATTTAACTAATATGCAGAGCACATCATGAGAAATGCTGGGCTGGAGGAAGCACAAGCTGGAATCAAGATTGCTGGGAGAAATCTCAATAACCTCAGACATGCAGATGACACCACCCTTGTGGCAGAAAGTGAAAAACTAAAGAGCCTCTTGATGAAAGTGAAAGAGGAGAGTGAAAATGTTGGCTTAAAGCTCAACATTCAGAAAACTAAGATCATGGCAAAAGGTGTTAGACCAACAGTGATAATGAAACATGCTCTAAACACTGCCATCTCAGGACCTAGTCTTCAACCTAGATCTGACCCTGAAGTCCCTCTTTTCCTCACCCATGCTTCAGCTCCCCAAAACTGTTCTGCCTGGGGAAAGGTTTTCTTAAAACTGCAGGTCGAGTGCCAGTTCCTGACACAGGCAGACAGCAGGCTGTGCACAGTTCTTCCTGGGCAATTCACTTAGAGCAAAGAGGGATCTTTTTTGAGGCTTAAGAATATCAATATGCGGCTGCTGTGCTAAAATGCTCTCTGTCTCTCACAGTCAAAGAAATCTGCTTGCCTTGAGCTAGCCTCCAGTTTCTTGTTAAGAGCTAATTTTAGAGCTAATTTGGGTTCCATTAGTATATGGTTCTGTTGCAAATCTGACATTAACATTGGCGGCTTGATGAGTAACAAAGGGAGGAAAAGCCTTTTACCCTAACTGCTGCAATGCGGGCACATATGGTGTCATTTTTCAAGGAACAGATTTTTGTCTTTCTTGCCATTTCAGAGCTGCTTCCCTCTGAAATTACCAACTCTAATTTAATGCAGAACATGTCTGGATGTCACTGCAGAGATCTAGTTAAACTGAGAGAGCTGGCAGGTCCCACAAATTTGCAAAAACGGTGTTCATTTGCACAGTATAATGTCTTCCAAGTCCATGCTTATGGACTGGGAATCAGTCACCAGTGATGTGGGCTCTGCCCATAGAATTAGAGCCCTTCCATGATTCTATGTCTGAGGTTGGGACACTAGTTTAACAAACTCTTGCGAGGGGAGGTTAGAGTGCTTCCCATTTCACCCCATGACCAGCAGCCTGTGTGCTGGGGCCCACATAGCTTTAACTGATATCCATGAGTCCAACTATGGCAACAGCAGGGCAGATTTGAGACCTGTCTGCTAATCTGAATTCTGCCTGTAGCTGGCTGGATAACCCTGTTCCTGGAGGCTCAGCCCCTCACTTCTAAAATGAGGGAATTCTGGGATTCTTTGATAGCTAAGCTCAACAGCCTCTAATAGTAACTTACATTTATCTAACTCTTTTACATCCTTCTGAGAACTCTCATGTTTGTTATGTCCTGTGATCACCACAACATTCTGTGAGGCAGGCATTCCTGTCTTGCCCTTGGGAAATTCTGACTCAGAGAGGCAAGGAAATTTGCCCAAGGTCACACAGCTGGTAAGAGGGAGAGTTGGGACTCCAACCCAGTTGGCCTCACTCCCAGTTCAAGGCTCTCAGAAGTCAACAGACTGAATCAGAAAATAAGCTTTAAATACCACAACTCATCACTAGTGGCCATCTTATCAGAGAACCGTGCCCAACAGGCCTACATTGTTCAAATGTTTCCTTGCTCAACAGGCCTATTTTATTAACTTGAGAAATTATATTCTTGTTTGGGGACATGAAGTATTATGAATGAGCAACCCAGAAGGGGCCGAAAGGTAGTAGGAAAGTACCAGAATTGGCTCCAGTGTTGGCTCTGTCTCTGTCACAACACTTGTTTCTGTGTGACTTGAACAAGTACCTTGGCCTCTCTGAAACTCATTTCCTAAATGAGCAGGTGGGTAAGATGCTCTCCAAGGAAACTTCCCTTTGGATAAGTCTATGGATCTGTGGCCAAGGTTCAATGCCAAACCCAAAGAGCATAGTGACAAGATGTAAAACCTTTGGTCAGGGAAGACCCTCTATGCCCAAAACATCCAGATTCTATAAAAACAAAATGCTCCAGGAAGTTAAAAAGTGAAGCTGCTATAAAGGGTGGACAAAGCAGTTACTCCTGAAAGTTACGAGGCAAATGAGAAAACAGAGGTTAGAAACTCCTACAGGAGCCAACCAAGTTAATAACAAGAGAGGCAGGCACAGGACAGGACCACAGGGAGCGGTGGGAACTGCAGTAAAGTGGTAAGCAATGCCTGACTGAAGGAACAGTGACCACTCAGCTCCAACCAAGCTTGCCAGCCAGGAATGTAGATGTGGTGCAAACAATATTCCAGTTTCTCAAGTAGATTGGAGATCTGAATATTCATGTGAAATATCCTAATTTTTAAACATTGGACACAAACCCAAAGACTTAAAACCCTTTTATGCCAAATAAAATGTGTCTGCTTGTCATATGCTGCCCAAAACACCAGTTTGTTAATTCTGCGCTAACATCTAAGTTGTCTGTGTCTATCTTTGCATTAAACATTTCCAGACGGCCTGTTTCCTGGCCTTCTTGGGAGCATGCTGCAGTAGTGACCTGCCTGTACCATTTCAAGTCAACAATGCTTTTCATCACATAAATCCCATTTTCCTGTCCACAGCCTTTGAGGGTAGACCTCCAACAGGGGCCATCATGCATGTCCAGTTCCTGCTCTGTCTGCCTGAAAATAACCTTCTCCAGAGAGACAAACAACAGTGGGAAGGGAAAAGTATGATTTGGTCTTGCTAGTAGAATAAAACATACACTATTTTTTTTTCCTGCCACCATTTCTACTTTATTGGATCACATAACCATTTTTATTGTTAATTTAGGTACAAATTAATTGCTGTTCGAATGAATGAAAACAAAAAAAAAAATGCTCTCACCATTACTTGCTACTTAAATGGCAATTACTTGTCTTTGTAATCCAATATAGCGAATATTAGTGCATTCATGCTGCATTCTTTGGCCCAAGGCACTGCTAATGGGAAGAATGGATGTCCCTGGAGATTCCCTAACAACCTGAGCAAACCTGGGAGGAAGGTGTTGTCAATCCCAGAGCCTTTGTGTCTGCCTTTCTCTTCTTTCCAACTATAATTGAATAAAGGCATAGGAGGATTTGATAGTATTTTCATGTCCCTTATTTTTCCTCTGAGAGAGTTCTTATCACACCTGTGATTCTGTACGCATTTTTCTCTTTAGAGTCACAGGTGAAATATCTGTTCTGGAAAGCATGTTGGGGCCTCTTGTCCAGGCAGCACCCATAGGCCCCCAACCTGAGTGTGAGGGTCCTCCTTTGTATGCCTGTAATCTCAGTACTGACCTCATTAGGGCCCTGATCACACTGGGCTAGAACTGTCCACTTATTCAGCTGAGCTTCCCTCAAGTAGACTACAAGCATCTTGAAAGTAGGGACAGCATCTTACTCATCTTTGTAACCCTGCTCAAAGCATGGTGCCGGTACTGGTGTGGCAGTGATGCTCAGAAATGAAGACAAAAAAAAAAGCTTGGCGAGCCCCTCACTTTGTCTGCTGCAGCACCTTCTCAGTGTATCCTCTCTACAGGGTACCACACAAGTAACTTCCTCCTTTGTGTCATAGACTTTTAGAATTTCCTGCCTAATTTTGTCATCTTTCATATAACAGTGAAAGGAAAAACATCCACCTAGAAATATCTCCTTGATTTCCATTTGCCAAATCAATCTCATCTCCCCCTACCAAATAAAATGTAGTTACTCTTTGATCAAATGAAAAGGTATTGCATAAATAATGGAATTATACTATATAAAAGTTTTTTAAGACAGTAAGGAAATCCCATAGCATACAACAGTCAATACCAGACTCTAGATTAGATCTAACAAATATTCTTTTTCTCACCCTCAAGAAAGTTGCACTGGAACTTGTTTTGAAGTTTTTGTGATGAAATTGTAGATTCTTATCACAAAGAACTGAAGGTAAAGAGTTCCATGACTAGTTTTCTCTGAACACTTTTGTCATTTAAGAGTCTTTTAGAGTGCAGAGAATTTCTGAGTCACTTGCAGGAAATTTTCTTTGTCTGCATATTCTGCATTCCAATAGAAGAGCCCTTAACTTTTCATCAAAAGTGGTTTAAATCATCAATTGTAAGTCAAATATAATGACTTTTTTGTAAATGTTCTTGATTTCCTTACAGAGGTTAGCAGCACAGATTTGTATTCAATGGACTTTTTCTGTATTCAAGTCTGTACTCTGTACAGAGCTTAGCATAGTAACTCATGTTTGATCAATGTCTGTTAATGACTAGATGGTTGAATGATTAAATGGATGCCTCTTACACAGAGGTAACAAAACATTCATTTTTATCCTGGATAGTTTTTCCTTTGATGATGCTAATAGAACTCATAGATTCAGACTAATAGAATGTCAGTGATAAAATCTGACAGTAATAAAATAAATCTAGTTCAGTATTTTTTTCACTTTTCAGATTTCAAAAGTGAGGTTCAAAGAACCCCAAGATCACTTGGAACCCTCAAGGGGAATTTCAAGAAATTGTACCAAATACGAGCCTTAAGGTACGCATGGGTTTCCATGTCAACTGAACACGTGCTATTTCATTACTTTCTGTTCTCTCTACCTTTGTGCAATTCTCATAAACTAGCTAGGATTCAGACGTGTGTGAAAGACTCATTCATCAAAGCTCTTAAATACTGATTGGATCTCTTTATCCACTAGTCATAAATACTGTAGAGTAGAGTTCAGTATTCAGTGGATGAGAACCCACCGAGAGGTCTGTTATCAGTGCATGGGGAATGAAAAGAGCTCTGGGTCCCAAGTCAGAGGATGGGGTCCAGGCTCCAGCTCTACCTGCTGTAGCAAATGGAAATCAAAGAGATATTTCTAGATGGATGTTTTTACTTTTCACTATTTCCTAAGGAAGGTGGTACTTGGAAGAGCCAATTATATAACAGATGTGAACACATTGAAGAAAATATAAAGCATGCAAATGCAAGGGGTTAAAACTGTTCTCAGTGTGTCCCTAGGGACACAGCATCCAAGCACATCCTTTGGGACATGGGGATGGAGGGCAACCCTGGGGTATTGAACCTCCCTGCTCAAAACCAATAAACATAGAAAATTAACCTTCTGAGAGTCAAACAGTGGTTCCCAGCTTTTTCCAGTATAAGCCTTCCTTTTTTATCATCAAAATCTTCCCCAGAGCCCCTTCCACATGATAATGTTTGTATTTAACAGCATTTGTTGATTAAGAAAACACATATTGATGAAAAGTTATAATGAATTATGACCACCGTTTACATTTTATAATATTTTGTTCATTGTTACATTGTGTTAATACTTTTGACAAATACTGGTACTGCTGCTGCTAAGTCGCTTCAGTCGTGTCTGACTCTGTGTGACCCCATAGACGGCAGCCCACCAGGCTCCCCCATCCCTGGGATTCTCCAGGCAAGAACACTGGAGTGGGTTGCCATTTCCTTCTCCAATTCTGGTACTGCTGCTGCTGCTGCTAAGTCACTTCAGTCGTGTCCGACTCTGCGTGACCCCATAGACGTCAGCCCACCAGGCTCTCCTGCCCTTGGGATTCTCCAGGCAAGAAAACTGGAGTGGGTTGCCATTTCCTTCTCCAATGCATGAAAGTGAAAAGTGTAAGTGAAGTCGCTCAGTCGTGTCTGACTCTTAGCGACGCCATGGACTGCAGCCGATCAGGCTCCTCCATCCATGGGATTTTCCAGGCAAGAGTACTGAGTGGGGTGCCATTGCCTTCTCCGAATTCTGGTACTAGATTAGAGCAAACTATGTTAGTTATTCAAGCACCAGACATTCACAGATTAGCTGGCTTCTCAGAAGAATTCCCTCTGCTCTCACATCAGGGAAATCCTGCATTAAACTGTGATAAGGAAACATAATGAATGGATCAGCCAAGTAATACAATCATCTTAAGTGGACTCTGGCCCCAGGTTGAAGTCAGACTTTATGGATGACATTAACGTATCCAAAGAGACAAGATATTGGTTACAAGACCTGCTGCCAGTGGAAGCCAGAGGAGGTAGCTCCAGCCAGATGAGCACTGCGGCATCCTACTAGCCCTGCCCAGGGAAGACATGCATTGACCTAGAGTCTCAGTCTCAGGTCCTGGTGGAACAGCTCATGTTCCACTCCAGGCTCAAGTGAGTATCCTTGCTGCCAGCAGAGAATAGTCAGACATCCTGATTGTTTTATCAAAGATGAAAGTCTTGGTTGTAGATCAGAAAACCACCCTAAAATCTTGGGTAAGATGAGACCAGTCCCAAGCAATGGCTGATAGGACTGATCTGGCCCTGAGGCCTGTGAGTAGTCTCGGGGTAGCCACGCTTTGTCCCTCACTAGGAATATACCTTCTTTTTCCATTACCTTGAGCCATGATTTCTCAGCTTCAGGACTATTGACATTTTGGGTCCAATACTGCTTTGTTGTGGAGGGTTGATTTGTGCATTGTGGTATGTTGAGCAGCATCTCTGGCTGCTCCTTACTATATGGCAGTAGCATCCTGACCCACTTGCACCCCCCAGTTATGACAACCAAAGCTGTCTGCAGACATTGCCAAATATTTCTGGGCCAGGGGAATGCCACCCCTGTCCCCCTAGGTGAGAACCATTAGCATGAATTATTTTAGTTAAGTGTCTACAGGATGCAACCACATGGGGTTCTTCTCAAAGACTAGCTTATTCCTAAATCACAGTACATTCAATTTATATGCAATGTTGCCTTTATCCAAAAGATGTTAGAATTCTTGAAAAAATCAATTTCAAGGAATTTGTGTTAATTTAGAAATACGGTCAAGCTCCACTTGACTATAATGCAAAGGAAACAGTTATTCTGGCAGCTGAGTGAACTGAAACTTCTCTTTGATGCCCTAGTGATTCAAGGGTCATTCTTCTGAACAGCAATTGCTCCTTTTTTAAAGTGTAGTAGGGATGGATTCTGCTGACTAAGGGAGTCACTTGGAGGTTTGATATTCTGTTGATTTAAAGAATAAACACTTGATTTGTTTTTGATTTCTTATTATTTACCTCTTCTTCCTAAAAACAGTTCCAAAAAAACAGATATTCCAATTATTTGAGAAATTAAATTAGTTTTGTGGAGCTAAATTGAAGATTTTTGCTAAAATGACTCCACCTTTTTCTAGATAATTCTTCCATTGGAAATTTCTTCTTTTAAGAAGAGCATTCCCACCACAGTCAAACCACTTAAGTGCATAGAGTTCATCAACTCTCCTACTTACAGAGAAATTTCTACCTGATTCCATTCAGGAGTGGACTTTTCCGTCTTGGCCTCATCCCTACTTTTGGTCCTCAAGGCCACCATTTGCTGTTTGAGGCCTTATAAGTACCAAGAGCTGGTGACTGGTGAGAGTCCACACAGACCCCACCATAAAACACCTCCATGGGCTCCCCTGTTTCCCTGCCCCTCCCCTCTTTCAAGGACTCAGGCATTTTCATGCTTCCTATCCAGGCCCAGCTGCCTCTTCCTGCTTCCCAAATTCAGTTCTGTCTAGTCTCCGGGAGAAGAAAATCTGATTCTTTAAGCATTCACTGAACTTTTGTGTCTAAACCCAGGCTCTGCAGTTTCTGTGAGCATTTATTTTTTTTTTCAGTTATTTATATATATATATATATATTATATATATATTTATATGTATATATATATATAATAAACTGTGGAAAATTCTGAAAGAGATGGGAATACCAGATCACCTGATCTGCCTCTTGAGAAATCTGTATGCAGGTCAGGAAGCAACAGTTAGAACTGGTCATGGAACAACAGACTGGTTCCAAATAGGAAAAGGAGTACGTCAAGGCTGTATATTGTCACCCTGTTTATTTAACTTATATGCAGAGTACATCATGAGAAATGCTGGACTGGAAGAAACACAAGTTGGAATCAAGATTGCTGGGAGAAATATCAATAGCCTCAGATATGCAGATGACACCACCCTTATGGCAGAAAGTGATCAGATCAGATCAGATCAGTCGCTCAGTCGTGTCCGACTCTGTGCGACCCCATGAACCGCAGCACGCCAGGCCTCCCTATCCATCACCAGCTCTCGGAGGTCACTCAGACTCACATTCATCGAGTCAGTGATGCCATCCAGCCATCTCATCCTCTGTCGTCCCCTTCTCCTCCTGCCCTCAATCCCTCCCAGCATCAGAGTCTTCTCCAATGAGTCAACTCTTCGCATGAGGTGGCCAAAATACTGGAGTTTCAGCTTGAGCATCATTCCCTCCAAAGAAATCCCAGGGCTGATCTCCTTCAGAATGGACTGGTTGGATCTCCTTGCAGTCCAAGGGACTCTCAAGAGTCTTCTCCAACACCACAGTTCAAAAGCATCTATTCTTTGGCGCTCAGCCTTCTTCACAGTCCAGCTCTCACATCCATACATGACCACAGGAAAGACCATAGCCTTGACGAGGCGAACCTTTGTTGGCAAAGTGATGTCTCTGCTTTTGAATATGCTATCTAGGTTGGTCATAACCTTCCTTCCAAGGAGTAAGCGTCTTTTAATTTCATGGCTGCAGTCACCATCTGCAGTGATTTTGGAGCCCAGAAAAATAAAGTCTGACACTGTTTCCACTGTTTCTCCATCTATTTCCCATGTAGTGATGGGACCAGATGCCATGATCTTCGTTTTCTGAATGTTGAGCTTTAAGCCAACCTTTTCACTCTCCACTTTCACTTTCATCAAGAGGCTTTTGAGTTCCTCTTCACTTTCTGCCATAAGGGTGGTGTCATCTGCATATCTGAGGTTATTGATATTTCTCCCGGCAATCTTGATTCCAACTTGTGTTTCCTCCAGTCCAGCATTTCTCATGATGTACTCTGCATATAAGTTAAATAAACATGGTGACAATATACAGCCTTGACGTACTCCTTTTCCTATTTGGAACCAGTCTGTTGTTCCATGACCAGTTCTAACTGTTGCTTCCTGACCTGCATACAGATTTCTCAAGAGGCAAATCAGGTGGTCTGGTATTCCCATCTCTCTCAGAATTTTCCACAGTTTATTGTGATCTACACAGTCAAAGGCTTTGGCATAGTCAATAAAGCAGAAATAGATGTTTTTCTGGAACTCTCTTGCTTTTTCGATAATCCAGCGGATGTTGGCAATTTGATCTCTCGTTCCTCTGCCTTTTCTAAATCCAGCTTGAACATCAGGAAGTTCACGGTTCACATATTGCTGAAGCCTGGCTTGGAGAATTTTGAGCGTTACTTTACTAGCGTGCGAGATGAGTGCAATTGTGCCGTAGTTTGAGCACTCTTTGGCATTGCCTTTCTTTGGGATCGGGACGAAAACTGACCTTTTCCAATCTTGTGGCCACTGCTGAGTTCTCCAAATTTGCTGGCATATTGAGTGAAGCACTTGCACAGCATCATCTTTCAGGATTTGGAATAGCTCCACTGGAATTCCATCACCTCCACTAGCTTTGTTCGTAGTGATGCTTTCTAAGGCCCACTTGACTTCACATTCCAGGATGTCTGGCTCTAGGTCAGTGATCACACCATCATGATTATCTGGGTCGTGAAGCTCTTTTTTGTACAGTTCTTCTGTGTATTCTTGCCACCTCTTCTTAATATCTTCTGCTTCCGTTAGGTCCACACCATTTCTGTCCTTTATCGAGCCCATCTTTGCATGAAATGTTCCTTTGGTATCTCTGATTTTCTTGAATAGATCCTTAGTCTTTCCCATTCTGTTGTTTTCCTCTATTTCTTTGCATTGATCGCTGAAGAAGGCTTTCTTATCTCTTCTTGCTATTCTTTGGAACTCTGCATTCAGATGTTTATATCTTTCCTTGTCTCCTTTGCTTTTCGCTTCTCTTCTTTTTGCAGCTATTTGCAAGGCCTCCCCAGACAGCCATTTTGCTTTTTTGCATTTCTTTTTTTTGGGGATGGTCTTGATCCCTGTCTCCTGTACAATGTCACGAACCTCATTCCATAGTTCATCAGGCACTCTATCTATCAGATCTAGGCCCTTAAATCTATTTCTCACTTCCACTGTATAATCATAAGGGATTTGATTTAGGTCATACCTGAATGGTCTAGTGGTTTTCCCTACTTTCTTCAATTTCAGTCTGAATTTGGCAATAAGGAGTTCATGGTCTGAGCCACAGTCAGCTCCTGGTCTTGTTTTTGCTGATTGTATAGAGCTTCTCCATCTTTGGCTGCAAAGAATATAATCGATCTGATTTCGGTGTTGACCATCTGGTGATGTCCATGTATAAAGTCTTCTCTTGTGTTGTTGGAAGAGGGTATTTGCTATGACCAGTGCATTTTCTTGGCAAAACTCCGTTAGTCTTTGCCCTGCTTCATTCTGTATTCCAAGGCCAAATTTGCCTGTTACTCCAGGTGTTTCTTGACTTCCTACTTTTGCATTCCAGTCCCCTATAATGAAAAGGACATCTTTTTTGGGTGTTAGTTCTAAAAGGTCTTGTAGGTCTTCATAGAACCGTTCAACTTCAGCTTCTTCAGCATTACTGGTTGGGGCATAGACTTGGATTACTGTGACATTGAATGGTTTGCCTTGGAAACGAACAGAGATCATTCTGTTGTTTTTGAGATTGCATCCAAGTACTGCATTTCGGACTCTTTTGGCAGAAAGTGAAGAGGAACTCAAAAGCCTCTTGATAAAAGTGAAAGTGGAGAGTGAAAAGGTTGGCTTAAAGCTCAACATTCAGAAAACGAAGACCATGGCATCTGGTCCCATCACTACATGGGAAATAGATGGAGAAACAGTGGAAACAGTGTCAGACTTTATTTTTCTGGGCTCCAAAATCACTGCAGATGGTGACTGCAGCCATGAAATTAAAAGACGCTTACTCCTTGGAAGGAAAGTTATGACCAACCTAGATAGCATATTCAAAAGCAGAGACATCACTTTGCCAAGAAAGGTTCGTCTAGTCAAGGCTATGGTCTTTCCTGTAGTCATGTATAGATGTGAGAGCTGGACTGTGAAGAAGGCTGAGCGCCCAAGAATTGATGCTTTTGAACTGTGGTGTTGGAGACCTTGAGAGTCCCTTGGACTGCAAGGAGATCCAACCAGTCCATTCTGAAGGAGATCAGCCCTGGGATTTCTTTGGAAGGAATGATGCTAAAGCTGAAACTCCAGTATTTTGGCCACCTCATGCGAAGAGTTGACTCATTGGAGAAGACTCTGATGCTGGGAGGGATTGGGGGCAGGAGGAGAAGGAGACGACAGAGGATGAGATGGCTGGATGGCATCACTGACTCGATGGACGTGAATCTGAGTGACCTCTGGGAGTTGGTGATGGACAGGGAGGCCTGGGATGCTGCAGTTCATGGGCTCGCAAAGAGTTGGACACGACTAAGCAACTGATCTCTGATCTGATATACTTCCCTGTGTTACGAGTAAATAATATACTTCCCTGTGTTATACAGTAAACCTTTATTTCTTATCTATTTCATGTATAATACTGTGTGAAGGCAATGGCACCCCACTCCAGTACTCTTGCCTGGAAAATCCCACGGATGGAGGAGCCTGGTAGGCTGCAGTCCATGGAGTCGCTAAGAGTCAGGCATGACTGAGCGACTTCACTTTCACTTTTCACTTTCATGCATTGGAGAAGGAAATGGCAACCCACTCCATTATTCTTGCCTGGAGAATCCCAGGTACAGAGGAGCCTAGTGGGCTGCCTGCCGTCTATCGGGTTGCACAGAGTCGGACACGACTGAAGCGACTTAGCAGCAGCATCTTAATCTCAAACTCCTAATTTACCCCTCCACAAACTCGCTTTTCTCTTTGGTAACCATAAATTGTTTTCTATGTCTGTGGGTTTGTTTCTGTATTGTACATAGATTTTTTTGTATTATTTTTTAGATTCCACATATAAGTGGTATCATATTTGTCTTTCTCTGCCTAACTTATTTCACTTAGTGTGATATTCTCTAGGCCCATCTATGTTGCTGCAGATGGCAATATTTCATTTTTTTATGGCTGAGTAATACTCTATTGTACATATACCACATCTTCTTAAACCAATAACCTGTTGATGGGCACTTGGGTTGTTTCTATGTCTTGGCTACTGTAAATAGTACTGCTTTGAACACTGGGGTTATGTTTCTTTTCAAATTAGATTTTCATTTTTTCTGGATATATGTCTAGGAGTGGCATTGTTGGATCATATGACAGCTGTATTTTTAGTTTTTTTACAGACTCTCCATACTGTTCTCCATAGTGGTTCCACCAATTACACCCCCAGTGATGTAGGAGGGCTCCCTTTTCTCTACTCCCTCTCCACCATTTATGATTTGGAGACTTTTTGATGATGGTCATTCTGACTGCTGTGAGGCAATACCTCATAGCAGTCAGAATGTTATCTTGATTATCTTGATTTACATTTAACATAATCAAGATATGTTATCTTGTTATCTTGATTTACATTTCTCTAATAATTAGTGATGCTGAGCACTTTTTTCTGTGCCTATTGGCCATCTGTATGTCTTCTTTGGAGAAATGTCTATTTAGATCTTTCACCCTTTTTTTAATTGGGTTGCATTTTGATATTGAGTTGCATGAGCTGGTGAGTGTGTGTTTCTGTCAGTGCCCACTGGAGTGTCCTTGGATGCCAGTGAGAAGCAGAGCAGGATAGGTTAGCTCTTGGAGACGTAACCCTGTCGTGTGTCTTGCCAGCTATCTGAGACAGAAATGAAGATGAAAAGGGGAAATAATCAAGGCAGCTCTGCACAGGAAGCCCCTACATAGGAGCTGCATAGAGTTTCAGGATAACTGGGGCCTTGAACTCCGTCTTTTAGTCTTTTTCTGTTGGGGAAAAGGGTGGGGGAACTGCTTGGGTAAAGAGAGTCTCTTTGGGGGCCCTGGGATATAAAAGTAATGGTTCTGAGTTTGAGACTCTGCAAATCACCCTCATGAGAAGCCTGCTGGGAGGGAGGAGTGCTTTATAGGAGTGTAAGCAGACTGCCCCCCCCCTCACACACACACACAAGGAGACCCCTCTAAGGGGAGACGAGGAGCTCATCGCACTGGCAGCTGCTCTCCACCTGGCCAAGGCCTCCCATGACAAGCAGAAGAGGGGAACCTGGTCTAACTGTGAGGCAGGGGGTGATATAAAGGCTAGCCTTACAAGTGCCATTCTCTCTTTCTCCAGCAGGGTGGGCTGGGTGCCAGCATGGACACCCAGGGGCTGCTGCTTGCCTAAGCTCCTTTGTGCCGGAGAGACTCTGTCTTCATGTAGAAAAGCACCAGCCAGAATACCGGACACTGAAAGTAAAGGACTCGTGGTATCTCAGCCTTGGCTCATCTGCCCAGCTGGGTGTCTTCAGACTAGCCCAAACTGCACAATTCTTCCTGCTGTGGCCCTGCTTACCCGTCAGAAAGGGACCAAATTTATGAAACCTACTGGGTGCCAGACACCACACACACACCCACACACACACACACACACACACACGTGTGCGCGCACGCGCGATCTCATTTAATCACCTCAACCATCTTGTGAAGTAAGCATTCTTATCCCTGTTTTACAGATGAGGTAACTAGCTTAAGCAACTTGCCTAAAGTCACTCAGCTAGAAAGACTTTTTTGAGTCTTCACAGAAGGGGACTGATTTGGAGACTCTGAAGAGTCTGCTGGTTCCCACTCCTCTCCTTGGGAAATTGTGGATAAGCAGTGACCCAGGCAATGAAGGAATAAGAATCACTGCTAAGGACATAAGAGATTTCACCTGCCTCCACAGGCAGGCAGGCGAAAAGGTCTTTGTCTGGCGAAGGTCTATTAGGGCAGTTGTCAAAGTGAAGCAGGGCCAGCAAACTACTGTCTCCTGAGGAAAATCACTGCATCTTCAGAAATGCAAATTTGAGACCAAAAAAAAAAAAAAATCTTATCTGTAATTTTATAATGACCATCCGAATTCCCAGTTGACATCTGCAGCAACTAAGTACCTGGAAGGCCAGTTAGGGGCATCAAGGAGTGGGGGGCGGGCGGGAAATCTGGGAAATTCCTCCTCTTTCAAATCAAGTGTGGGATTGAAAGGAATCCCAAGAGGGAGGAGTGGCGGTAGCAGCTGAAAAGAAAAACCATGCTCCCTGCATCTCTAGGAGGAAAGGGACCCCGATGGAGAGCAAAAGTTGGGTGGTGGCGGGGGAGGTCCCTTCCTCAGGCTCGTAGGGCTGCGTGTTAAGAGCTGTGCTAAGCCCCGCATCCGGTCGGAAGTACGAGTCTGGCGCTCCTGGCTCGGGATGCTGCAGCTGTTCTGGGGATGTGCACAATTAGAATTCTCCTAGCGCTACGAGCCTGCAGGAATCCAGTCACGTGGTGGACGCTGTGCTTGGAGCTGGGGTCAATGAGAGCTCAGTCTGAGGAGGGCGGGGGAAAGCTTTCCTTCCCCTCTGAGACTTATCCTTCTTCGGGGTGCACTACTGGGCTTTTCCTCAGAGGAAACCTCACCACCTGCGGGAAAAGACTCCTGTCAGTGACCCAAGCCGGGTTGCGCCCTCGCCCGCCCTCTCCCCGCACCGCCTCCCACCTAATGGCGTGGAAGTTCTCAGGCGCATGCGTGGTGTTCAGGGGCGCGGAGACACACTCTCCCATCTGAGTAAGATTGTTCTGTCAGAGGCGCATACCTCCACATCCTTTCATTCCTGTTCCTCTCTACCACCAGACTGACTTCTCACCAAGCTAGAATCTGGTTCCTGAATAGCTATAGGGCTACAGCTTTACAGAGATCATTTCTTTCCTATCCTACCCACTTTGCCAAGAATCTGTAATTAATTAAGGGGGCAAAAGCTTTCACTAGAATTTCCTGAGTCAGAACCAAGGCTTTGTTATTTCTGCTTTGGGGGTGGGGGTTGAAGATTTCCAGATTTCCCTCTCTTTCTCTGGGTTTCTTGATGGGAATGCATTTCCCACTTCCTATGTTCACAACTGTGATGTAAGTCTCCCAGATACTCTCCCTTCAGCCTACTCAGTCTCCCATCCACCAAATGAGATGCTAGACCCAGGATCTTGACCAATTTGAGCCTTCCCATATCCAGCTTGTTCTTATTACTGATGAACCTCCCTCCATCCACCCTCAGGAAGTGTTAGTCGATCAGTCATGTCTGTTTGTGACCCAGTGGACTGTAGCCTGCCAGGCTGCTCAGCCCATGGGATTTTCCAGGCAAAAATACTGGAATGGGTAGCCATTCTGTCCTCCAGGGGATCTTCCTGACCCAGAGATCAAACCCAGGTCTTTTCCATTGCAGGCAGACAATTGCCGTCTGAGCCACCAGGGAAGCCCTCACACAGGACCAACAGCTATTTCCAGAGGGAATTTGATTCGTCTTTGTTGTTTTCCAGTTTGTTCTGTGATGCTTTTTTGTCTTCCCTGGAAAAAAAAAAAAAAAAAGCCTCATTCCTGTCAAAGACCTGTCAGAAATCACTACTCTTCTTTGTAATGGGCATTAATGTCCTGTCAGAAATCCACGTTCTCCTATCGGCAATCACTGTCTCCTGTCAGAAATCACTGTTATGTCAGGAATCACCCCTCTTTTTAAAAATCACTGTTCTGAGAAGAATCACCACCTCAGAAATCCTTGTTCTCTTGTCAGAAATCCACTAATATCCTGTCAGAAGTGAACATTTTCTGTCAGAAATCCTTGATTTCCTCTCATAAATCATTGCTCTCCTGTCAAAAAATCCCTGCTCTCCTGTCAGAAATTCCTGCTCTCCTGACAGAGATCACTGTTTCTTGTCAGAAGTCACTACTTGCCCATTGGAAATAGTTGCCCTTCGCCTGATCCTTCCCTCCACGGGATATTCAGAGTTGTTTGTCACATTTTGACATTGATAGCTTCTGTGTGACTTCCATCCTGCTGGCTGTTTGCACCTGTTTTGCTGCATCTATTGAAGCTTCAATGCTGGGTCTGAAAGCAGCCTGGGCAAGTGGGCATTGTACCGGGGCATCCACAATCTCATGTGCTCCTCTTGGCTGATCACAGACAGGTCCTTTTTGCTTGCTGGACCTTTTCCTCATCTCTTTGTTAGGGATGATAATATTTTGCTCAGCCTGCTTCACAAGGTTATTTAATTTAGATCATTGACAGTTCTGACTTTTAGAAAGCTGTTACCTTATTCAAGCCAACATCTCTCTTCCTATAATTTTCACTCACAGAGCACATCTAATACTTCTATGCTGTGGTAGAAGGAACACTTTTTCAATTTGCCTCTAAATCTTCTCTAACCGAGAGGACATTCCTGAAGTTCTCTAACATCTAGATTAAACCTACTCAGTTCCTGATATGACATGGTTTTCAGACCTGTTGCCAGCCTGGCCACATATAGTCCCTCCCCTTGCTCCTCCCCAAGACGTGTTCTAGTTTGTTTCAGTTTCCCTAAGAGTATGGTCTGAATGACTCAGGGGAAGCAGGATTACCACCTCCTTCATTCTAAAGCTGAGTATTAATGTGGCCCAAGATTGCATTAGTTTTTGTATCATTTTCCAAATAGAATCTTCCTAGCCAAAAGCTTTATTTGTTCAGTAAGTCTTTTTTTCCTTCTCATTATAGGTTTTGAATAGATTTTTGCATGTCCTACGAGGATAAATGCAAAATATTTAATGTTTTAGATTCTTCAGGGAATGAATGCTCTTTCTTTTTTCCATTTTATTTTTTTCTAGTCTTCATCACTAGAATCTAGAAATGGTATTGATTTAATTTTAATCTTATGATCTGTAATGTTGCTGAACAGATTTGTCATTCTACTAATATTTCTAGGATACTCTATATCTTTCATGGAGAGTTTACTCATTCTCTTTTATAATGTTGAAAGCTTTATTTATGGCAGACATAGCAGTACTCCAAGCTGTAGCATTTTTTTTCCTAGGAAACGCTCAAAATGGGTGACAGCACCTTTTTTTGCAGGAATATTGCTGGCTATACCTAAAAGGGTATATCAGAATACAAGGAAATGAGGATGACATTATTATATCGGTAAAAGTGAAAGTCACTCAGTCATGTCTAACTCTTTGCAACCGCCTGGACTGTAGCCTGCCGTACTCCTCTGTCCTTGGAATTCTCCAGGCCAGAACATTGGAGTGGGTAGGCAGTTCCCTTCTCCAGGGGATCTTCCCAACCCAGGTCTCCTGCATTGCAAGTGGATTCTTGTTGTCTGAGCCACCAGGGAAGCCCAAGAATACTGGAATGGGTAGCCTATCCCTTCTCCAGTGGATCTTCCCAACCCAGGAATCAAACTGGAGTCCCCTGCATTGCAGGCGGATTCTTTACTAGCTGAGCTACCAGGGAATGGGTAATCTTTAATTAATTGATTTTTATCTTTAAAAGTAAATCATTCAATAGCTTTTGATAATTCAACCATTAATAGCAACAAATTACTTACCAAATACTTCACAGCTAAGAACTGGTAACACCAAAGCTGGGATAATGATTAAAACAGGTTTTCACTGAATTGTACACTTTTAAAATGGATTTTAAAGTATGATTTTTTAAAAAAGGAAAAATCTAAAACATAGGCTGTGGAGACAGATATTTTGAATTTACTATGTCCCATCTCTGCCTCTAAGAGGCCCTGTGGTTTTGGGTAATTGCTTGATTTCTATAAGTCTCAGTTTCAACCAATGTAAAATGGAATTATGAATCTCCCCTCCTCTATTCCACTGTAAAAGACCCTCTACCCTCCCCACCCCCGCCACCATATCGAGATATGGAGTGGCCAACATTTCTCATTTTTCTAGATTTGGTGATTGGTACAGATGTGCCCACATAACCCCAAATGCATCAATTGAGGTCTTGAGGAGGGCTGATGCAGGTGTTAGGTTAGAATAGGGCTCTTTCCTTCTGAAATTATAAGCTGTAAGGCTGATGGGAGTCAGAGCTCTGGGGCTCATCTTTTTCAGCACATGGAAAGAATATACTAGAGAATAAAGCTTACACAGAGGAGACAGAGAGGGAAATCTTTGATAATATTGTTTGAGCACATGGATCCAGTCTACCCAGAAACTAGACAACTCCTGGTGTTTTCATTTGTGTGTGCCAATAATTCCCTTTTCTCTTAAGCTTATATTGGTTGGGTTTCTGTCATGAGCAATGCAAAAAGGCCTAATGTAGAAATCTATTTTATATTGGACTTCCCTGGTGGCTCAGATGGTAAAGCGTCTGTCTACGATGTGGGAGACCCGGGTTCGATCCCTGGGTTGGGAAGATCCCTTGGAGAAGGAAATGGCAATCCACTCCAGTATTATTGCCTAGAAAATCCCATGGACAGAGGAGCCTGGTTGGCTACAGTCCATGGGGTCGCAAAGAGTCGGACACGACTGAGCGACTTCACGTTACGTTACATTCACGTTATGATAATTATTTGTGGTAATACACATAAAGCACCCAATGTTTCTGTATAAAAAGTACTCAAAAATTGAAACTTACTATTATCATCGTGATTATCACTGTGCAATAGAGAAAGACAATTTTGTGTCTACTTTATCCCCTGTAGTAGCTAAGACAGCACAAGTATAAAGAGTTCAATAAGCTTATTCTTTAGCAAGAAATTTATATTTTTCCTTAATATGGAACTTAAGCATGAATAAATCAGAATTTTTCTCTGCTTTCTATTCTTATGAGATAGACACAAATCAACAAAATGGAAAGAGTGTTGAACTGAGGGCCAAGAGACCAAGGTTCCAGTTCTGACGTTGCTTTTCACATATTGAATTCCCTTCCCCTCTCTGGGCCTTGGTTTCTCCACTTATTAGATTAGGCTTATAAGCTCTAAACCTGAGGCTTAAGGAAAAAGTTCAAGGAATTCTTTTAATATCCCATGATTTCTTGGGGTTAAAACAAATCCAGTTTCATATACCCTTGAGGAACCAGAGATCAAATTGCCAACGTCCACTGGATCATCGAAAAAGCAAGAGAGTTCTAGAAAAACATTTATTTCTGCTTTACTGACTATGCCAAAGTCTTTGACTGTATGGATCACAATAAACTGTGGAAAATTCTGAAAGAGATGGGCATACCAGATCACCTGACCTGCCTCTTGAGAAATCTGTATGCAGGTCAGGAAGCAACAGTTAGAACTGGACATGGAACAAAAGACTGGTTCCAAATAGGAAAAGGAGTACATCAAGGCTGTATATTGTGACCCTGCTTATTTAACTTCTATGCAGAGTACATCATGAGAAACGCTGGGCTGGATGAAGCACAAGCTGGAATCAAGATTGCCAGGAGAAATATCAATAACCTCAGATATCCAGATGACACCATCCTTATGGCAGAAACTGAAAAGGAACTAAAGAGCCTCTTGATGAAAGTGAAAGAGAAGAGTGAAAAAGTTGGCCTAAAGCTCAATATTCAGAAAACTAAGATCATGGCATCTGGTCCCATCACTTCATGGGAAATAGATGGGGGAACAGTGGAAACAGTGTCAGACTTTATCTTTTTAGGCTCCAAAATCACTGCAGATGGTGACTGCAGCCATGAAATTAAAAGACGCTTGCTCCTTGGAAGGAAAGTTATGACCAACCTAGATAGCATATTCAAAAGCAGAGACATTACTTTGCCAACACATGTCCGTCTAGTCAAGGCTATGGTTTTTCCTGTGGTCATGTATGGATGTGAGAGAATTGGACTGTGAAAAACTCTGAGTGCCGAAGAATTAATGCTTTTGAACTGTGGTGTTGGAGGACTCTTGAGAGTCCCTTGGACTGCAAGGAGATCCAACCAGTCCTTTCTAAAGGAGATCAGCCCTGGGTGTTCATTGGAAGGACTGATGCTAAAGCTGAAACTCCAATACTTTGGCCACCTCATGCGAAGAGTTGACTCATTGGAAAAGACCCTGATGCTGGGAGGGATTGGGGGCAGGAAGAGAAGGGGACGACAGAGGATGAGATGGCTGGATGGCATCACCGACTCGATGGACATGAGTTTGAGTGAACTCTGGGAGTTGGTGATGGACAGGGAGGCCTGGTGTGCTGAGATTCATGGGGTTGCAAAGAGTCAGACATGACTGAGCAATTGAATTGAACTGAACTACAATGACACGTGATCAAGGAAGTTGGCGTACTTGCTGATGACCATTTTCAAGATTCTGTTTCTACAGGATGATGTAAGGAAGTTCAGGACTCTTCACTTGCTAATGTAGAAATGTTGCAAAATGCATTTTAGAATGATTTTTAGCCACAGGGCCTGAAATATAATTTAATATCCAGAAAAAAAATCAATGGAAACAATATTTTTCATTTATCAAGCATTCATTTAGAGCCTTCTAGACACATACTGTGCCAAGCACCAGCGAAGCATTAGGACTAAGACCCATTTTCTGAGGTCAAGGAGAGCAAATCTTGCCAGGCTATTTCCTGATTGTCTTGTTCATCAAGATTTCACTGGAGTTCAGATACAAATAGAGATTTTTGCTGACCTTACTGGGTGTCCACTCTGTGCTAGGCCCTGGTTAGACTAGTCTGTGTACATTGTCTCTCATTGGGTTATATATAACTTGCCTGTACTCCCACCTCCCAAAAACACTACTCTGGCTGAGGCCAGAGACAAGCACCTTGGTAACTGATCCTCCCTTCACAAGCAGGCTCTGACCCTTACAGCCTCATCCTCTCTCATCCCGGCTTTCTGATCAGAAGTGGAGCTTCGCTTTGTAGTGAAGCCTGGAGCTATGATGCTTGTACTTAGTCTGACTCTTTGCAACCCCATGGACTGTAGCCCTCCCTCCACGCTCCTCTGCCATAGGATTCTCCAGGCAAAAATACTAAAATGGGTTGCCATGCCCTCCTCCAGGGGATCTTCGCAACCCAGGGATCGAACCAAGGTCTACATTGCAGGCAGATTCTTTACCATATGAGCCACCTGAGAAGCCGATGAATACTCCCACATTGCAGGCAGATTCTTTACTGTATGAGCCACCTGGGAAGCCCATGAATACTAGACTGGGTAGTCTATCCCTTCTTCAGCTAATCTTCCCAACCCCAGAGTTGAACCCAGGTCTCCTGCATTGCAGGCAGGCTCTTTACCAGCTGAGCTACAAGGGAAGCTCCAGAAGCTGGGGTATGTACAGGCATCTGAAGCACCTACTTTGTAGAAGATGTGAGGCATTGATTTTTACTCAAGTATTGGTGAGACGGGGGATAATTTTTATGTTCAAATAAGTATTGATATATCATGGAGTAAAGTTTGAAATTTGAACAAAGTTAAGATTCATTCATTTTTTTCAAAAAACTACTGAATGCCTGCTGTGTGCTAAACATTATCCTAAGACCTGAGGATTATAAGGTCAATATACAGGAGAAAAAAAAAAAAAATCTCTGCCCTCATGGGGCTCACAGTCTAGTAGAAGGATAGACCAAAAAAAAATGAAAAAAAGAAAACCCATAACATTTCAGATGCGGACAAGGTCTATGGAGAAAAAGAGAGCAGGGAAGCAGATTTCAAAGCCATGTGCAACTTGCAGAGGACTGCTTCAGGCTTCACCATCTGATTCCTTGGAGCTCTTTCTTTCCTCTGTAGCAAGGTTACCTGGGCAAGGAGGGATGGTGGGAGATAACCAGAAGATAAACTGGTCTAAGAGGTGCATCTGGAGCCCTTAGACCCAAGGGGAGTTGATTCAGAGGGAAGAGAGGCACCCAGTGATACCTCATGGCCCAGAACCCACACTCTGTGGGGCCCTAATCAGGGCTTGAGCAGGCTTCTATCACCATATTTTTACCTCCTCACTCAGCACAATCCCTGCTTGAGTTTCTCAAGTGCCCAGATGGCTGTCCTGGGGGAACTTCTTTCACCACTCCCTCAATTTCACTCATCAAATTTCATCAGTAATTCCTCAGACTCTACCCCAAACCCTTGCCCTTTTGGCCAAATGCAGCCCTGCTCTGTTACCATCACACCTCCTATAGTTAAAGAGCTTTCCTAGCCACACACAGTGGTGGTTTCTCATGCCTCACCCTTGCAGGGCAGAGAGGACAAGGCAAATCAGAGAATGGAGCTTGATGAACAGTGGAGTACAGGAGCCGTCCTGCCAAAGAGGACAGACATTGCAAGCCATTGGTTCTCAACCTTTACGATGTCTCAAAGTCATGAGTGGGCTTGGTAAAACAGAGATTTCTGGGCCCCGTCTCCAAAGTTTCTGATTCAGTAGGTTTGGGATGGAGTTCCTGAAACTGTCTGACAGGATCCAGGTGGCATCAGTGCTACTGATGCTGAGCCCACACTGAGATCCAGGGCTCTAGGCCAGCCGGTGAGGCAGGATGAGTCTGCCTCTGCACCCCAGCCTCCTTTTGGGCCCTTCTCCACCTCTAATTTATGAACACTTCCCCCTTCCACTTTCTTCCCTTCCTTAGCCATCTGATTTTCTCTCTTACTCTAAAAATTGCCTTTGGAGTATGGTCTGAAAAACAATTCTACTAAGTTGCAAATAGCGGTCATAACTATCATCCCTTCCAGGAATATTTGAATTTTGACAGTCAAATACATGCCAAAGCTAAATAAATAAAACTCTGATGGTGGATTTCAGGGATCATCTAGTGAGGGGTGGCTATGTCTGGGGGCTCAGGGCCTCTGCAACTGTGTAGGTGGCCACTTATTTTACCTCCTGTCGGGGGATGGCTCCCACCCAGTCTGGCTAAGAATTGAAATTCTACATCCCTCTTCTCCAGAAGCAGTGAGGCAAAGATGCCACTGCTGAAGAGGAGAACAACTAATGGCAATAATTAAATCCCCCAAGGAGACAGGATTCTCAGTGTCTTTTGTGTTCTGGGAGTGTCTCTTGCTTTGGTGGAAAGAAAGAAAATCCATCGTGACAGGCTCTGGTTTTCCTGTGCTTGGAGCCCCCTGCATGGTTATAGCAGGGTCCGGTTTTTTTCTTTGAAAAATAAAGTGACCAGAATTTTAAAAATTAAGGCCATGGTTCCCATCCCAGGTTTAGAGAGAAATAGTGGGAGGGTATAAAAATGTGTGGGGAGGGATTCCTAAAGAAGAGGCTGGAAAAGAAGGTGCGTGGAAGGAGGTCAACCGTGGCCAAACTGCTCATCTGTGCAGAATCTCAGCCCTGAGCACTTGCCTTCCAATCCAAGAGGCATCTCTTGCTCTCACCCAGAGAGAACGAGATTGCTGACAGAGAGGGAGGAGCAGGGTTTTGGGGTGGGCTGAAGGGAGTTGTCCCCTGAAGCTGACCTGATAAGGCCGGCACTGTGGCAGATAGGCAAGCACCAGCCTGGGAGCCAGGGGTTTAAGTTCTTATTCTTACATGGTGTGGCACAAGTGACCGTGCTTACCACCTACAGAGGAGTTAGCTGAGATGATGTTTAACATCCCTCAGACCCTGAAATTCTGCTACCTCTTCTCCCATTATCTGCCATCAGAGATACTTGGAGTTAGTGTTAGTAAGTGTTAGTGCGTGAGGACTAACTAGAGTTCACAGATGACAGTCCTTTTTTTCATCTCTTCTCTTGGCCTCAGGTGAATTACACATGAGGATTACACACAAGGAGATGTCTACTGTAAAGCATATCTCTGTTCTGTCTTCAGTGGCTATTTCTGGAGTCACATTACACACTGGGAAACCTCCCCACATCCTCCCCTCTGTTCCACCTCCTACTCTGGGCCAAAGGGTCTCATTCCCCAAAGCTGACTCTTGCCATTCTTGTTGGTTTTGCACAAGGAACTCTGCAATGATCCCAGCTGGCCTTGTTTACCCCCTGAGAAATGCCATTCCATGGTGCCCTTGAGGGCTCAGATTGGAAGAAGCAACCAGAGTATGAATTCGTTTCATGACATATAACTTTAGTAACATGTCTATGTAAGTGTGTGTGTGTGTGTGTGTGTGTGTGTGTATGCAACATAAAGATTTGTGCTGGAGGTGTTATAACATGGCAGTGAGCCATGGAGTCACAGACATCAAGATTTAAATGCTATCTCTGCCACTTATTAGTTATATGACCTCAAACAAACTGCCTTCTTTCTAAGCCTCAGTTTACTTATCTGCAAGGTGATCATTATATGCACCCCAAGAATTTTCTGGGAGCCATGTCCTCCCTTCTAAGACTATAAAATTTATTTCAGAGCTAATCAGAAGGTTCCATCTGTGTTGTGAGCATGCATCCTTTCTGGTGGATAGTAGCACTTCTTTCTACTGCTGCTGCCTCATTGGGGACCACCCTCCTGTACCCCCAAACACACATGGGTGGCTGAAGTCCCGCAGATAGGCCATGGCATCCAAGAGTCCCCTCTTCTCCTGGACTACTGGCCCTTCAGCCCATAAGATCACATACCAGGCACAGGCTAATCTCTTTCCTGAAGGATTAAGCCTCTTTCAGGAGAAGGAACTGGAGAAGGAAATGACAACCCACCCTAGTACTCTTGCCTGGAGAATCCCAGGGCCAGGGGAGCCTGGTGGGCTGCCATCTATGGGGTCACACAGAGTCGGACACAACTGAAGCGACTTAGCAGCAGCAGCAGCAGGAGAAGGAACAGAACCTAGAGCACTAGTTTATTTGGACTTTTTCTTGAAACTCACTAGGAAAAACTTTGATCTTCTTAAGGAGGGTCCTCAGATACCCCCATTCCCATGGATCTCAAGGCACTCTGTCCTCTTTGGTCTGTACAAGGCCCTGCTCTGCGTTCATTCCCTTTTTTCCTCCATGTACCCCTCTCATTCTCCTTCCCCTACAGGCAATCATGGATTTAATCTATATCTTTTTGTGTATTTCCTGTGATATATATATATTTTTTCATGTAAACTGTGCTGTGTCATATGGACATTCTCTTTTCCCTTCTTCCTCCAGCACTGAGCTTTTTAAATCTATGTGTATTGCTGTGTGCACTTCAGTTGGTTTTCCCCTCTCTCTTCCTATAACAGACTCTGGTGACCTTCAGCTTCCTCACCACAGATAACCACATTGCACTGAGCTTCCTCTGACGGCACGGGTGCCCTCTCCTAATATGACTCACCTGCTTTCAGGTTTGTCAACACTATCTCTGAATCCAAAACACATAACCTGCATGCTCTTTGGATCCTTGTTACCAGGAGGACCTGAGAACACTCAGGTGGCAGAGACTATTTGAGAGCATTGCTATTTGTGCCCCCTTATCTCACAGGGCCTTGGGGGAAGGGGCTCTAGACCTGTAATCCTGGATAATAGGAGCCTCTTTAGATGTTTTCCTCTCAGGCCTAGTTGTTCCTTCAACTGGTTGACAGTTAAAAAAAGCCTGAAAACAATGGAGTCTAAACCCTTGAAGAGTATATCCCTCATTAGAAATGCATTTATCCTGTCCTGGATGTCATACTGAGGAGAGTTTGGTTTCTTTAGGAGGACGTATGGGGAAGGCAGTGGCACCCCACCCCAGTACTTTTGCCTGGAAAATTCCATGGACAGGGGAGCCTGATAGGCTGCAGTCCATGGGGTCGCTAAGAGTCGGACACGACTGAGCGACTTCACTTTCTCTTTTCACTTTCATGCACTGGAGAAGGAAATGGCAACCCACTCCAGTGTTCCTGCCTGGAGAATCCCAGGGACGGGGGAGCCTGATGGGCTGCCGTCTATGGGGTCGCACAGAGTCGGACACAACTGAAGCGACTTAGCAGCAGCAGCAGCAGCAGCAGCAGGAGGACGTAAGGGTTTGGAGGAGAAGGCAATGGCAACCCACTCCAGTACTCTTACCTGGAAAATCCCATGGGCAGAGAAGCCTGGTAGTCGGCAGTCCATGGGATCGCTAAGAGTTGGACACGACTGAGCAACTTCACTTTCACTTTTCACTTTCATACATTGGAGAAGGAAATGGCAACCCACTCCAGTGTTCTTGCCTGGAGAATCCCAGAGACGGGGGAGCCTGGTGGGCTGCTGTCTATGGGGTCGCACAGAGTTGGACACGACTGAAGCGACTTAGCAGCAGCAGCAGCAGGAAGGGTTTGGAGAGGCATAGGGAGTCTTGCTGGCATCTCAGAAGAGCTACATTTGATGTTCATTGCTGCTCTGGGATCCTCTGGGGAAAGGCATTGGCCTCAATTAAATTCTCTCATCAGTAATTCCCTTCTAGTCAAGAAAGGCTCAGTGATTTGCCAGTACCTTCCAAAGCTTTAATAGGATTAAATACTGTTCATTGAAAGGTGTCTATTATTATTGAGCAAATTTCATAGACTTCCTGACTTTTTAAAAAAATCCTTTTATCCTTCTTCTTTGGCTATTTCCTTTGTCCAAACTGCCTCTTTTGGGGGGTCCAGAGGTGCTGCACAAGACTCAAGGAGCACCATGTAGGAACCTTGACTGCCAAGACCTGCCTTCATATCCCTGAGCTACTGGTGTGTGCAACCCTGATACTAGCCTGACTTCTCATGGCCTTAGTATTCTTGTTGAAAAAAATAGGAGGGTGTCAGAGAGTTGAAGCTTTCTGGCTCTTTGTGTTTCTGATTTTACAAAGGTCTCATTCCTTGGCATTTCCAAGATGTAGCAACTTCTGCCTTCTTCCTCCCCACATCAACAATGACTGCCAACCCTCAAATTGCTGTGACCACAGCCCTTGTGACCCCAATGCTCCATCATTCACTCCTGCCTCTCTAGCCCCCTTCCTTTTCTGAGGCCCCTCTCTATTTCTCACCTCCTTCCTCCTGCTCACTGTTACATCTCTTTTCTCAAGGAATTCCCATCCATCTCTAGTCTCCCTCATTGAAATAACAGTTGAAAGCATGCAGGGTCTCTCCCTTTCCCCCACAACTTTCCCTGTGATCCCACAGTTCCCCCAAGGGTTTTTGTCTATTAAGTGGAAGCTGAGTGTACTTTGAAGGCCCTAGAATCTTTGCTTTAGAATCACCCCATATTCTCGAGTATCTTGATAAGGAATAATCTGGGCTACCCTAGAGCTCTCACAATCATGCCAAGATCTCCCAAGCTACCCCAAGATCCTCTATGGCTTCCTCATTAGGTCAGAAGACAGAGACCAACAAATCTCCCCCATAGAAGACTGATATGCTCCTTGACTTTTCTCCAGTCATGTCAAGCTTTTGGGGATTTACTGTCTTCTAAGAGCTGGGCCCTGGTAGCTCAGCTGTAAAGAATCCACCTGCAATGCAGGAGACCCCAGTTCAATTTCTGGGTCAGCAGATCCCCTGGAGAAGGGATAGGCTACCCACTCCAGTATTCTTGGGCTTCCCTGGTGGCTCAGACAGTAAAGAATCTGCCTGCAATGCAGGAGACCTGAGTTCGATCACTGGGTTGGGAAAATCCCCTGGAGGAGGGCATGGCAACCCACTCCATTATTCTTGCTTAGAGAACCCCATGGACAGAGGAGCCTGGTGGGCTACAGTCCATAAGGTCACAAAGAATCAGGCATGACTGAGCAACTAAGCACAACACAAGAGTTGGGCAACAAGCTCTGCTTCAGACTCTTTCATGCATCTTTCATTCATCTGACACTGGGAGATAACTCAAGGCTGCCAATATGAATACACTGGAGAACCCTGGTCTTCCAGAGCTCACAGTCAGTGGGGACACACAGATGGTCAGAGACCCACAGACAGGTTCTACCTCCTTCTACAGTTCATAGTTTTTTCTCCTGGATTCTGGGGACCAGACAGGTTGGGACTGGGAAGAATTTGACTGAAGCTGTAATTTACCTAAGTCATCATCACTCAACTGCAAAGCTGCTCACAAGTACATTCATTCTAGATATAGTGGCATACAGAGCAGAGCAAGAAAATCAATAGGATAAAAAAAGGCAGAGGATTGTATAGTGATAAATAGGCATGTTTATCAACTTGCCCTTCTATTGGAGTTTTGTCCTTGCCTTCCTGTCCTCTAAATTTCTCTGCAGTTCACAGGGGATGGTAGGAGTCTGGAAGACAGCCCTGAGAATATTCATCTTAGTACATGTGGGGACCCTACTACGGCTTTGTGTGAACCAAGCAGGAGGATGGCTTTTGTCCTAATGATACCAACTGATATGCTCTTTCAAACTTGGTGTTATCTTGGAACCACATTCATTCATTAGAAATCAATTTTTAAAAGAGTTCTAAAGACTTTCACATTTTTGGTGTTACTAATAGTCATAACACTTGGCCATACTTTTATGAAGCTTCAGATAAAGAGTAGATACTCAATAATATGGGTAGTAAAATTGCCAGTCTATACACAACTACTCAGACATGAGGAGAAAATGTGGGTTTTTTCCTATGACTGACCAAATCTTTCTCATGAATCCTGTCCCTGTTTTACAGTAAAGGGAGTAAAGATAGTAGTAACTTACCAATCAATAGTAGCTCAGTCTGTCCCTGTTTTGAGAGACTCATAGGGCTAACTGCTTAGAAGTTCTGATGTCTTTCCCCTCCCCCATTCCACCCCAAGATGGTGGCAGTGGCCCCGGAGCTCTTGTCTGTCATGTGCTGGCCTCTGGGCCCTGTGTGCTCCTATTGCCGGCGGGGTGTCTGACGAGTTCTGGTTTCCACAGGAAATTTTGTGATTCAGTTAGGGCGTGGGGTACCTTGTTGGCTCACACCCTCTGAGTCTCAGCCACTTTCCCCATGGGCCCTAAGGCCTCTGATGTGGTTTCACTCTGCCTTGCTCCACAGAGACCCCTGATAGGCCCACTCGCTTGTGCCTCAGCTACCATCTCTATTTCCCAAGGGGTATCTGGGGACTTATGGGCCCTTGCATGGCACATGAGCCTGGAGTGGGGCCTGAAAGCACTGAGGCTGGCCATTTTTTGAAGTGGCCATTTTCAGCTCGTAAAGTGACCTCCTGATTCCCTCACAGCGGGCCACCATGGAGTGGAAGTTTCCTAAAAAAGCCATCTAGCATCTTCACCCATCTGGATTTCAAACTTGGGGTGGGGGTAGCGGTGAGGTAAACTATAAACTTCCAACCTGATTATTTCCTTCCACAATTTTCATCTCTTTTCCTTCTCCCAGTGCCCACTGGAGCAGGAGGGGGAGGATCCCCTCCTCTTCACCTTGTATTATATCCTCCAACTCCCACTGGGCAGCTCTCTCATAGCCTTGCCCTCATAAGGAAAATAGGGCTCTTCTCTCTAAACTATGAAAGTAGTTAGGAGGTAAGTGCCCTCCCCCCGCCCCCAGCTTGGCCTTTGATATGGGAGCTGCCAGACAACTAGGAACTAAGGATAAAATATGCTGTTTTACTATT
Source organism: Tragelaphus eurycerus (assembly GCA_935064755.1). Lineage (NCBI taxonomy): Eukaryota > Metazoa > Chordata > Mammalia > Artiodactyla > Bovidae > Tragelaphus > Tragelaphus eurycerus. The sequence continues at coordinate 24,431,646 of CAKXYN010000018.1, read as the reverse complement.
CCCTACACTTCTCCATTACATTTTATATTTATGTATGAGCTCCAGTCCTTCCTTAGATTAGCATGTTGCTTAGGAAAACATAAAGATTAGGCTGATATTTTTTTTAATTATTGAAAGTCATGCTGAGGAAGAGGGAGGCAAATGACAAGACATGACCTCTGATCCCAAGAATTGGTTACAAATGTAAACAAGTAACTGACCTGAAACAGGAAATTGCCAGGAGAAATATCAATAACCTCAGATATGCAGATGACACCACCTTTATGGCAGAAAGCAAAGAGGAACTAAAGAGCCTCTTGATGAAAGTGAAAGAGGAGAGTTAAAAAGTTGGCTTAAAGCTCAACATTCAGAAAACTAAGATCATGGTATTTGGTCCCATCACTTCATGGCAAATAGATGGGAAACAATGGAAACAGTGACAGACTTTATTTTGGGGATCTCGAAAATCACTACAGATGGTGACTGCAGCCATGAAATTAAAAGACGCTTGCTCCTTGGAAGGAAAGTTATGACCAGCCTAGATAACATATTAAAAGCAGAGACATTACTTTGCCAACAAAGGTCCGTCTAGTCAAAGCTTTGGTTTTTCCAGTAGTCATGTATGGGTGTGAGAGTTGGACTATAAAGAAAGCTGAGCACCGAAGAATTGATGCTTTTGAACTGTGGTGTTGGAGAAGGCTCTTGAGAGTCCCTTGGACTGCAAGGAGATCCAACCAGTCCATCCTAAAGGAAATCAGTCCTTAATATTCATTGAAAGGACTGATGCTGAAGCTGAAACTCCAATACTTTGGCCACCTGATGTGAAGAACTGACTCATTGGAAAAGACTGATGCTGAGAAAGATTGAAGGCAGGAGGAGAAGGGGACACCAGAGGATAAGATGGTTGGATGGTATCCCCAACTCAATGTACATAAGTTTGAGTGAACTCCGGGAGATGGTGATGGACAGGGAGGCCTGGCATGCTGCAATCCATGGGGTCGCAAAGAGTCGGACACAACTGAGCAACTGAACTGAACTGGGGGGTGGGGAGCAACAGCCTATGCAGGAGGGTTTGCTAAGGACTTGGTGTGCTTTGGACATGAGGCAAGTAGAGACAGCATTAAAGTCACAGAGGACTAAGATCACAAGCCTGGATTCAGGAATATGAGGTTTTTGAGGAGTACCTGGTTCCATTTGGTACTCTCTGATGTTAGAACTATAGTTCCAATTGCTCAGTACACACCAGGCCTGGTTTCTAGGTGCTTCCTGGAGTTCAGTGCACTTCATGGGCTGCTGCATGGGTTTGCACTCTATACACCTCAATGGTTTCTAATCAGAAACTAAGTTTATAGCAAAACTTGGCTTTTTCAGAGTTTACCTTTTGAAAATGGGGCTAAGGAAAAAATGCCTTTTGAAAATTGGGGTAGCCTATGGAATGTCTCTGGAAGTTACCTCTCCTTTCCCCCAGCAAATGGATCCCGTAGCCATCCTCACCATTGCCAGCAGGACCAATAGCTATAGCATCTACTATTGTGGATTATGGAGAGCCAACAGGGTTCCATGTCAAGGAGAGTCCAGGAAGAGAGATGATACACTCTCTAGGAGCTGATAGTGAGGCTGGAAGGCCCCAGGTACTCCGGGGGCATGTTAATGCAAATATTTATTAGGTGCCCAGAGACGGGGGAGCCTGGTGAGCTGCCACCTATGGGGTCGCACAGAGTTGGACACGACTGAAGCAACTTAGCAGCAGCAGTAGCAGCAGCAGCCCTCTATAAACTGAGCTTTGTTCTAAGCATTGAGAAGAGAGTGATAAGAGAGACATAGGAAAGGGCTCTGCTCTTCATTACATTCATAGAGAATGGAAACAAGAAAAAGTAAAAACTATAAGAACTGTAAAAATACAAGAGACTAGTAAGTGCTACACAAAATAGCACTTTAGAGTGATGGGGTGAAGAGAAGCAGAGTGGCCTCTTTGGAGGAGCTAGTCAGAAAAGTTCAGCAACTGTTTCTTGTGGGTATCTGAATTGAACACCAACAGCCCTTTAATTATTACTGGAGTAAATTGTGTTCATTGTCTCCACATGCCCTGGAGCATTTATATGTATTATTTTTGACATCCACAGTTCATTAAGTATAGCAATAATTTAATAGCAGGCCACACATCTTGTTTTCTTCTAAGCTTTATTAGATTGGATTACGATAGTTTTGTCTACTTCTAGTTGAAGTGGATAGAGTGAAAGTGGTTGCTTCTTTAGCTCAAACTGCAAATCAGTCTGACAACCTTGCCTAGAGAGCAATTTCTATGAAGAAAAAAATGAGGGAAGCAATCAACTCATTAAAGGATGACTCAGAGGAAAGGAAATGGGGGTATTGGATACAGGGAATATAGACCGTAAGTTGTGAGCAATCTTCTCATTTGTAGTTGATGGGAACATTATGCCTCCTTTCAAGTCAGTCATTTCACAGAGCTAATGATCAGTCATGGGTCATTTCCCCCCTAAAAAGCTCTTTCTGTGTCTCACAGGGTCCTCAAGAATGCACAGTGCTCAGACACTAAGAAAGAAAGTCTAATGGTAACACCCGAAAACAATAAGAATATCAGTCATTGTAAGGTTTCTGAGACTTCACAGAAAGAATCACCAATAAGAGAGTAAGAAAGCCCAGGGGAAAGGTCAGCTCATGTCAATCAGAGGATAGCCTGGCACTGAGTAGACAGGTGCAGCCATTTTTTCTCCCAGGAAGGACCACCAGTCAGCTCTGCTCCATGACTTAAGCACCATTGATTTATCCATGACATTCAAGTATTTCTGAAGATTGCATTAAGATTTTGAAATAAGCAGCTTCAGAGCATTTTGCCCCAACTGACCAAATCTAATGGCGATCAGAATGTTATATAGAAATGAAAGGAGATGAACAGTATTTCTAAACCTCATTGTCCTTTTGATAAACCAACTCCTTTCTGTTCAACATTTTGCTGAATTTTCTTTTTATCTATGGTGAGATCAATAATTTTAGGTATTATTTCTCAAAGATTTTATTACCAGCAAGAGCCTCAACAAGTAAATAGTCACCACATGCTTAATAGCTCAAACTCACAATACCAGACGAGAAGGATGTGATGCTTCCTTTTTGTTCCCTCTGAGAGAAGGAAAGTTCACTATGATGCCAAAGGGGGAAATCCAGGTGAGGATTTGTAAAATCCATCTTCTAGTAGGAAGAGACACTTGTATTGTGGTATCTTAGAGGATTAGAGTCCTCCAAGCCAAGCAGAAGGAGGAGAGCTAGTTTTGTGGGAGAGGTGGGAGAGAGAACAGAAGTGTTGGCTGGAAGAAGCCACTTTCTTCATGCTATTGGAGTCAGTCAATAATAGGAACAGCCCCTGTTCAACAGGGGCTCGAAGAGCTAAGGCTCAAAGTGCCAGAGCTGCCATGTTGGAAATAGAGTTGATTATACATGTTGGAGTAATGGGAACAAGCCCTCTCCTGAGGACCAACACTATCCCCTTCTCAGACAATCTACTCCACCTGTCCCTACTAAGACCTCTCATCACCCACTCCCTTACCTTCTGCCATAGCTAATTGGACCATGAGAAGACAGGTGATCCCAGCTGGACCAATCCAATGCTTGCTCCTGGGAACAGGGAGCTGGGTCTCAGAAACAGCAGGTTTCTGCCAGCAGCTTGAACTCTAAGTTGGATATGAAACTGGGATTGGGGCACCTGTGTTTGGACATAGGTCTGAACAAGGTGAGCTGGGAAAGATAATAATGAAAGCCAAACTTGCAAAGTACCAGACACTGTTTAAAGAACTTTATTTATATGAGTCACTTAATCTCACAACAATCCTACAAGGTAATTACAATTAGTTTCTTCATCCCCACTTTATAAATGAGAAAACTGAAGAACAGAAGCTTAAGGAACTTGTTCAAGGTCATGAGCAACTAAATGGTAGAGCTAGTATTTGAATCTAGTCATCTTGACTTCAGAGAGTGTCCTTAACAATACGCTCTCTGGAGGGAGGGAGAGAGAGGGAGGGGGTGTGGGAGGAGGGAGAAAGAGAGATGAGAAACGTGCCCTAAAGAGTTAGAAATAAGAGGCAATAGAGCTCTAGAATGGAGAAGGAAATGGCAGCCCACTCCAGTATTCTTGCCTGGAGAATCCCAGGGACAGAGGAGCCTGGTGGGCTGCCGTCTTTGGGATCGCACAGTCGGACACGACTGAAGCGACTTAGGAGCAGCAGCAGAAGCAGAGCTCTAAAAGACAAAGACTTGAAGAGACAAACCAGTCTGGCTCTCATCAACTGTGCCATTTCTGGCATCATTCTTATGAAGCCTGGTCTCACTCCTGCTTTTGGTTCCACCAGATCCCTCTATTTCTAATCATATTTCCTTTTTACTTAAGCTAGTTTGAATAGGTTCTGTTCATTGCAACCACACAATCTCTGACTCAATAAATTAAAATAGGAGGGAACATTTTCCAACAGGGGGTCTGAAATTAGATAGAATTGTGTGTTATGTTAGTCAGCTAGAGAAGTATGTGAGAAATGTTTTAATTTTGCTCTTTCTTAAATTCACACAGTATACTAAGCAGGGATGATCTAACTGCTTTAATAACCAAGATTAAATGTTATACAAAAGTATGATTTAGAAAAGGGAGCACAGGCAGTTCCCTGGTGATCCAGTGGTTAGGATTCTGCTCTTTCACTGCTGAGGGCATGGGTTCAGTCCCTGGTTTGGGAACTAAGATCCCAGAAGCTGTGCAGCTACAGCTGAAAAAAAAAAAAAAAAAATAGAAAAGGGAGTACAGTCTCTGCCCAATGACTGGATATTCTTGATTCAATCATGGCTTCACTTCCACCTGGTGGAATTGAATTTAAATTACAGGGATAGCTTTTTGGAATGGCAGTAAACCAAGTACCAACCAGTCAGAAAAATGGGTATAGATGATGGATTCTTAATCAGTCTTAATTTTTGTTTCTTAGTTAATGTGTGCTCCATTGGTGCATTACAAATCATCTCCCAAGACTCAGTAGCTTAAGAAACTATCGTGTATGTATTCTCTCTCATAGTTTCTGTGGATCAGGAATTCAGACAGGACAAAGTGGGGATGGCTTGTCTTTGGGCTACTTTCTCTAGGACCTCAATTGGGAAGATGTGAAGTCTGAGAGGCTCTAACCATCTGAGCTCATAAGCTTTTCCAATCATAAGTCCGGCCATTGTTGCTGGTTATTGGCTGGGCCTTCACCCGGGCTGTCTTCCAAAATACCTACATGTGAGTTCTCCACATGGTTTCTCCACCTGACCTAGTTTGGTTTTCCTCACAGCATGGCTTCTCAATTCCAGGAATGAGCATCCCTAGAGAGAACCAGGTGGAAGTTATATCACATGTTATGATCTAGCCTTGGAAGTTACATAGCATCCTATCTGCCATGGTCACAAGACTGCTATGTTTAAGTGGTGGAGATACAGACCCCACCTATTGAGGGGAGAAATGTCAAAGTCACGTAGTAATAAGATTAACTAGGATGGGAGATACTGTTGTAGACATATTTTGAAAACTAGCACAGAGATAAAACATAATGACCAATGTTGTTTTTTAAAATGGACATGTAGTAGAAGTCTATAAGTCCCCAACTTTTTTGAAAAGCAGGATATTAAGTAAATTCCTAAGTGGCTTGATTGAAAATTTCATCACTTGAAAGGAACAGGTGACAAGGGGAAGTGATTATACAGACTGGATTCTGCCAGCAAAGAACTGTTAGTGACTCAAAACTCACAGGAATTTTGAAGAGAGTGCTCGTCCCATTCAAGCAGGACAAGTCAGATGCGTGTCTTCAGACTTACAGACTTTAAGAAAGCAGACTTCAAAAAGTTCAAAACAGATGATCTCATGGTGAGAATCTCTGAAAGGGAGTATGACTAAAAAAAGGATTGTTCTAAAAACAAAATTCAGAGCCTAAAATTGTGAATGATCCTGATGAGGAAGAAAAAAAGACATCCAAAGGAAACAGCGTTTCTGCTGATGAGTTCTGATTTTAAGAGGGCACACACACAAAGATGGGAGGAGGGGCACAAAATCAAGGATGTGTATAGAATGACACAGAATTTTAAGAATGTCAGAGGCAAGAAAAAGCACACAAAAAAGTTGAGGTTTTGAAGGTTGGGCAAGCTAAAGATAAATAACCAAGAAGATTCTTCTATGTGTAGAACAACAGGGAAAGAGCAAGCATAATCTGTTTCTAAGCCCATTGTGTGGTCTGCTAAAACATCTAGAGTTAGCCTACTAGTTAACACAATGCACACTTAGAAAACACAACTTTGTAAAATTTCCTTCAGTTGACAGAAAGAAAGCAGAATGTTTTTACTGCTATTTTGCTTTCTCCTTCACCATTATGGACTTTCAAATTTAGGATAACCATGTCCTGCACTGCTTAGGACAGGCCCAGTTGTACCTGTGGCCAGAAGGGATTGCTAATAGTGTTCTATGTCATTCTCAGAAATGTTCTTGTTTGAATACTGGATAAGATAGGACAGCAATGGCAATATATTTTACTAGCCCCAGAGCAAAATTATAATGTGGAGCCCCTTGTTCAAAGAGCAGGAAAAAAGTACTGTTAAAGGTACTATAATATAAAACTTTTTCCTTTCTTCTACAGTTTCTCTTGACTTGTGTTTTTTATTTTACATTGTTCTAATTAAATTTTTATTTATTAATATGAATTTTATGTTTTATATTTATATTGTATAATGTCATTTAAATGCAACATAAGAGCATTTAACTAGTGTTTGGAACCACCAAAATTATACTATTCACATCTTTTAGTTTGTGTGTAAATGTTTATCCTATTCTTATCAGAGGCAATTATTGGAAATAGGGAACTGAGGTTGGAAGACTGCAGAGGAAAGGCCAGAATGCAGAGGGTCCTCAGTGTTGAATGTCCCCCTAGGAGTGGTAGTTCTGGAGAATATGCCTCCACCAATATTCCCAAACAATTCTGCAAACCCATTGTCATTAAACCCTGACCAGCTAGTCAAACTAGCAGTCTCCAAGGGACCAAACACTTCAAAATTTAATTTCTTTAGGGGCATCCTATGTTGAGCTCTAAGGTAGCAGAAGCCTGAGTAAGAAGATCTGGTTTCAGGATCTATCTTGGGTTGGGTGACTCTGGGTGAACTCTGGGTGAATTGGGTGTATCTGGATTCTCTGTAGTTTCTCTGTAGGGGAAGTCTTAGATGATCTCTCAAGTCCCTTTAAACAAAAAGATTATGTAATTTTGGGAAACTGTGTTCTACCCCTCTCAACATCCCTACCATGAGGGTCCGCCCTAATGAAACCCCAGTATGCAGGGTTGCTGCTGCTGCTGAGTCACTTCAGTCGTGTCCGACTCTGTACGACCCCATAGACGGCAGCCCACCAGGCTCCTGCGTCCCTGGGATTCTCCAGGCAAGAACACTGGAGTGGGTTGCCATTTCCTTCTCCAATGCATGTAAATGAAAAGTGAAAGTGAAGTCGCTCAGTCATGTCTGACCCTCAGCGACCTCATGGACTGCAGCCTACCAGGCTCCTCCATCCATGGGATTTTCCAGGCAAGAGTACTGGAGTGGGGTGCCATTGCCTTCGGTGTGCAGGGTTAGGACTAAATAGAAGTGGGGAAAGTAGGTTGGTGGTTCCCAGAGGAAGAGGAGCTTCATGGTGCTCCTGTTTCCAATCTTAGTGTCTCTTTACAGGATTAGGCACTGAGTCCCCAGGGATGGAGGCATGTCCTGCCCTCAAAGAAGCATTCTTAAGAAGTTTACCTTGACTGTTAAGACCTAAAGAAGATCCAGGTGTGACCAGGAAAAGGTAGGGGGTAGTATTGAAAACAAACCACTAAATGGATGAAGCTGTGAACTAAAGTGATGAAACACACCGTGCAGCTACTTCCCACCTCCTGCTCTGCTCATTGCTACCCAGACTCAGGTTTTCGGGGGACCTTCCAGTGGCCTGGGAGGGCACTGCTGCTTGAGTTTACTGTGGGTGGGAGGGAAAGGAAAGTCAATGACCAATAAATAAACCTGATTCTAGCAACTTGTAAATATTAACTAAAATTATGCACAAAAGGTCAGAAAATTTCAACTGGCAGGCTGGAAGATGGACTGTTTATCTCCTCCTCTGCAAGAACAGAGACAGGGCACCCCTGCTTTTGTTTGGCTCAGTTCCTATCATCAAGAAAAGGCTCCAGGTCTTGTCCCCACCCCCCAGGGAGGTGGGTAAGCCCACTTCTCTGAGGTTTTTAATTCCTGAGATAATCCTTTCCTTCCGTGCCAGGTGGGGGGTAGGGAGACCCTCACATCCAAATCTTTGATCTGGGTTGCAGAAAAAGAGAAACACTGCTATAAAACTGTCAGGAAGATGGGAAGGGACTTTGAAAGAGGAGTTGTAAATGATTAGTTCACCTTTGATCAGTCGCCTAGATTTTTTTTATAGCCTAGGATTATGGGTTTAGAAGAGCCTTTCCTGTGTCCCCACAGGAACCGTGTGACTTAAGAACAATTAGATTATTCTAAAAGTTTAGAGAAATTGCGCACAAAGGACTTTCATTTCCATTAAAGAAAAACAGAAAACATCAGCCAAACCATGAAGTTGATCCCAGAGCTAGTAATAAACTAGAAACCCAGCCTGTTTTGTTTTTCCCTGTAATAGGATACTCTGGTCTAGCAATTCCACTAAAATCTGTTAACTGACAAAGGTAGGAGATATATTTTTATTCCCCACTCCCCACCCCCCAGATAAAAAAACAAAGCATTTGCTGTTTCTCATCGTTAAATTTTTATTTCAAGCTATATAAAATGTCAGAAAAGCAGAAAATTAACAGTGAGACTTTTTTGAGTACAAACAGATAATAGGGTTGACTGCTGATTTCCAATTAATTCATGTGTGTGGTCAAATACTTCATTAGAAAGACTAATTCATTATAGCTATGTCAGACTGTATGTTTCTATGAGTGTGTCTCTCTCCTCCCACCCCAATACCACATGAAGAGGAAGAAAATTTACAATCTGTTTGTCTTCAAATCCGGTCAGCAAGAGATCTCATTTTGGCTAGGAAATATAAACAGCTTCATGTCAGTGCTTAGGGAAAGTTTGCGATTTGGGGGAAGGAAGAGACTTTTCAGATGTTCTCAGCCCTTTAGCCACCACCCTCCTGTTTGCCTCCTGAGCTGTCCTCTCCCAGGCAACGTGACTGTGAGCCCCCCAACTACATTGGTGGCTGCACCTCAGAAATGTCCCATTTCCTGTGGCAGCCCTGACTTCCTCTGCTTGTGCATCAGCCAGAAGTCAAAAGCCCTGTCTCTCTGGAGCTGGCAGGTTTGCATGGCATTCACTGCACCTAAGCTGCTACCCAGACCTAGTGCAAGCCCAGTACAGTCACCGGGAACAATCTCTTCCCCTCTAGCCTTTGTTGTACAGCTCTAGCTGCCCACCTCCCTTTCCAGGACCCTCGACTCCTTAGGATGGAAGCAGAATCCGCTAGTCCATTGGCTGGCACTGAGCCACGACACTGAGAAAGGGCTTCCACCTCTTCTGCAGGAGGTCTAGCCCTAACTATAGAATTACCAGTATATTGTCATCCCTGAGAAGGGATAGCAGGCAGCTGGTAGACAGGACAGTCTTCCTGACAGTGAGAGAGCTGTCAGTGTTAGATGCTGTCAGCATTGCTAAACAAGGCTCTGATGTCTGCATGGGAGGCCCCAGAGCTGGAGAAGTGGACAGCAGAGCCCTGAACTGATTGGTGGCTGATGTGAATGGCAAGGGATGGGGTCTTCTTCACGGGAGCTGATCAGGGAGGTCCTCATAAAGAGAAATATTTAAAACTTGAGATTTTCCATTTTTGAATGATTTTTCTCTTCTTCCCTGTCCTCAGCTACCCATACACACAGACACATACACCACAATTTCTTCTTCCCTTCAACAAGCACCAGTGATTTTTTTCTTGCTTTTTCTGCTCAAATAGTGCATAGTTTTCAAGGGTGCAAATAAGGAATTATGTGAGTTCCAGATGTTTTCATATGTATTGAAATATTCAGCATCTGGGTCCTTATGACCCCAAAATATCTCCTCAGAGTAGTTAAAACCTCAGACAGTTTGAGACAAATCCATCTAACATATTCATTTGTTAATCCAACAGGTAAGTACTGAGTGCCTTGCATGTGGAAAACAGGAACTATCCAGGGAGAAGAGAACAAGACATGGACAGCTATTTGGTGATATGAAGATGAGCCCTTGGTGGATTCATCAGATTCTCCCATTCTTGCCATTGCTTCAGCTCTTTAAAGAGCCTCTGCAGGTTCTCAGTTTGGCCTCTGCTCTCAGGCTCTCAGCCCATATCTGGTAGACACTTGGTTTGGGCTTGTAGGCTGGAAGTTGGGCATCATTTCTGCTCACTCTCATCACAAGAGGATCTATGTGCATGTTGTAATTTTACATTCTTTCTGCTAGAGGTTATTGGTTATCTTAAGCCTGGGGCTGGGAGAGTGGGTTCCAAGATGGCAGGCTCTCAAAGGGTCAGTAATGATGGACAGTGAGAAGGACAGAGCGTCCAGTCCTATGGGGAAGAGAGTAGTAGTGTACGCTAGAAAAAGTGAGTGCTTTTTAGAGACTATTGTTCTTGTTGTGTCCAGACTCCGCTGTGCTTAACAGAAGTGGAAACTGGAGCCCTGCTACGTCTGCCATAGGAGAAGGCATCCTGCCAGACATCTATGATAGGATAGAGGGGTGGGGAGAGGGACAGGCACTGAGCCCCATTCAAGGGGACCAGACTTCCTGAGTGCAGGGGACAAAGCTGAGCATAAACTGGAGGGAAAGGCTGCTCCAAGGGACAGAAGCAAAGGCCTTGCATCCAAGGTCTTTCTCAAGCCTGGGGGCCCAGTGGGATCAGCCTCTCAGATTCTCACCCAAGAACATCCTAAAGGCCCTGAGCCACCGTTGGCAGTTTCTCAGTCTCACTGACTTGGAATCCTTACCCAGGGATCTTTTCACAGCTTTCTGCTACTAGCTATCCGTCAGATATGTGTACTCTCTGCAACTGGCAGAAGACCAGCCCCTGGAGGAGCGGGGAACCCAAAGAGATTCCAGGATGCCTCATTGTTATTCACGGAAAACTTTAATGTGTAGATTCCAACTTGATAGGTAAATCAAGAGAAAAACTGACAATATTCACAAAACATTGGTAAATTCTTATGATGTATGCATCCCATTTTTATTGGGAGGGGGTCAAGAAATACTTGCTGAGCACCTGCTTAATGAACTCAGTCTCCTCCTCCTTCCCTCAGCCCTCCACTTTTGAGAGAAGCCTTCCTTGCTCCTTCCTAATCCTTAATATTTACTGTCTCCCCATCACAGCCCCTCACTGCCCTGGAAACTTGGAAACCTCGTTTTTCTCCTCCACTGCACTGTTAGCTCGGAGAAGGCAGTGGCACCCCATTCCAGTACTCTTGCCTGGAAAATCCCATGGACGGAGGAGCCTGGTGGGCTGCAGTCCATGGGGTCGCTAAGAGTCAGACACGACTGAGCGACTTCACTTTCACTTCTCACTTTCATGCACTGGGGAAGGAAATGGCAACCCACTCCAGTGTTCTTGTCTGGAGAATCCCAGGGACGGGATGGGGGTGCCCCGTGGGCTGCTGTCTCTGGGGTTGCACAGAGTTGGACACAACTGAAGTGACTTAGCAGCAGCAGCAGCAGCACTGTTAGCTTTCTGGTGACTTGTCCTTCTTTCCTGTCTCTCTCTGCCTAGTGCTTCAACCAATACAGAGCAAGGGTCTATATTAAGTGTTTGTCAGGCCAGCGAATGAATGAGGGGATGAATGAAGGCATATAAAGCTGCATATGCTAGTGATGTCAGGTGACTGGGCAGACACTGATGACCAGTCTGGCATCCATGTGCCAGGTGCCCCCTTTGTGCTGGGAGGACATCACCGCTGGTCATTCACCTCCCTCCCAGCCAGAAAGTCTTCTTTGTCCCTTGGGCTTGCCCTTGGTGGTTGTGGGTCCTCCTACATGTTCAGGGCTTTGCCAAGCACAAAATGAATGCTCCTTCAGATGGCACCCTCATCAGTTTATGTTCAAATTGCCTTCTCCCCCAAAACTCATATTGTCTATTCTTCTTCCTGAGGTATAATAATTCCCACAACAGATTGTTTCTTGTTCTATAAAATGACTCCCTTCTGCTCGCCACATCCCCACCATGGCATTATACCTTCTCTCCTGTTTCCTTTGCAAATAAGCTTTCTTGTACCTGAGCACAGCCACTAGCTGACCCTGGAGCCCCTTGCCTGGCAACTCAGCATCCATTGGCTTTGTAGACAGATGATAAAAGAGGAAGGTTGACCCTATCTCGTCACGTGCAGTCCACTCACTCCCTGCTGCCTTCCAGGGACCTCTGCTCCAGACTGTTTAGCCTGGGTAGTCTCTTCATCTAATTTCCTAGCAAACTTGAACTAGACAATTAAAGATTCAATCAGAGAATTGGGAGGGCTGCACACTGTCCCAGGAGGATTAATTTCACTCTGAACCTCTTAGCCTAGGAAGATCACCCTTTCCCAGACCCCACTCTTGGTGGAGTACCGATGTCTGGGAGGGCACCAGTCACTTGCCATCGTCCACTGAAGAGAAACAGTACTGAAGTGGGGGTGGGTGGGTGATTCGTGTTGGACAAGGAAAGAAAGAAGACTCTGGGGTGGGTAGGAACCAGGGCAGGATTCAAAGGAACTGGCCCACCAGAGGGTCTCACCTATGCAGAGCCACATGCATGTAGGCTTTGGGTGTTCCTACTCAGGGCTAATATTGAAGGAAGCATGTTCTAGGAGGGATGGAGATTATAACACCTGCACATTTGCAGTGCATACATGCCTGTGTATACACATACACACACACAGCATCAAACAGTACCCCAGGCTAGAAACCCAAATGGGATTAAGGTGTTTGGGCTGGGTGTCCTGTAGACTGTGCCTGCTCAGTAGTGTAGGCATTAGGATGAGATGCTGGTGACACTGGGAAGGAAATCGGGTTAACAGGCTATGACTTAGGGCAATGCCATGTGAGGAAAGTGCCAGATAGCAAACTGTCTGGCTACATTCACTTTCCCCTGTCTCCACTCTGCCTTCTGCACTGAGAGAGGACCACAGCCACACAGGTTCCATGTCCTCTGGCTTCTGACTGGTTTTAGCCAATGGACAACCTCAGAATTAGAGGGAAGGAAGAGAGAGATATGAGGTATTTATTTGCCCGGCTCCATCCTATGACATGGCCTCAGTCTGGTGGTTTCCTTCCTTTCGGAGCATCCCAGCTCTGTACAGCTCTCTTTTCTGGTTCCGAGGCCCTCTCCCTCTCCTTATCCCATCAGACTCAGGGATGGCAGCAGCTCTGCTCTGCTAGCCCTGGGTTTCTAAACTGTCCTATGTGATTGTCCCGTACTCCAACCTATCTTTGCTAATTAGCCCCTTTATAGATAAAATCTCCTTGAATTATCCTAATTTGACTGTCTCCTGTAGGAATCCTGACCGATATAGATAGAAAATTGTATTTCAGCAAGATCCCCATTTTGCTTAAAAGAGAAATACTGTCAGGAGCTCAGCTGAACTGGAAGAGCAAGCCAAGCTGTCAGGTGTCAGAACAGCTGATTGAAGCAACAATGAGCCAAAATGAAAGTAACAGTGAAGCCTTTAATCACTTGCTGTGATAGTATAAGCAGGAGGCTGAACCCGAGAAGGTGCTAACTTCCTCCTGTTTCATTTTCCATGAAATGACACCTTGGTAGAGGCCCAGGTGGATCAGCACTGATGTGAGCTGATCTCAGTGTTGAAGGGGTCCTGAATAAGAGGCTCTGGCAGCTTCACAGACCCTAGAGTTGGGGAGGGGAGAACTGAGAGTGGATGTGTGCTGAGTCCTGAGTCCCCGTGGGGAGAAGTGGCAAGGCCCCCACTCCACACAGAGGTCTCAGCTGAGGTGCCTGGAAGACCTCTGCCCAAGACCTCAGGGAAGGAGACCTGGGCATGAAGACATCAGGGTTAGGGATATAAATATATGAAGGGCTTGACTGGCCAAGAGGCCTGAGACTAGGCTGCAACTCTCTACAGAGACTGGGATGCCCGAGCTGCGTGCCGAGGCTGGGGCCAGGACCACAACTTTCCTGGTGTGGCTGCCAGGGAAAGCCTTGCCTGGGGATCAGGCCTGAAAAATCACACATGGATTTGTAACCAGGAGCTGGACTTCTCAACTGCAGACACACACAATGGGGAAAATACATCAAAATATTAGCAGTGTTTTCTCTAGACCTGGCAGTCAGATAGAAATGTAATGGGAGTCACACGTGTCATTTTAAGGTTTTTAGTAGGTGCGTTAAAAAACAGGTGAGATTAATTTTAATGATATATTTTTTAATATGTCCAAAATATAATTTCAAGCACATAAGTATTTTTAAAGTTATTAATGATAGATTTTATACTTTTTTTCGTACAAAATGTTCAAAATCCAGGGTGTATATTATACCAACAGCACATCTCATTCAGATTTTCACATTTCAAGCACTCATGGCAATGTGATGGTTAGCACAGCCAAATTAGATGGCACCATGCTAGCTGATGGGCTTGCAGATTCTTAAAAAGCATTTTTCAAGTTTTCTACTACAAAGGTGTTTTAAATTTTACTTTATAAATCTCTAATCTATAAATATTATCATTTCTGGTATTTCTTTCAATTCTATTTTAGTAAATGTTTCCTCTTACAGTGGATTATTTCTACTAAGGGGATCATTTCCTACTATATGGCAGCAAATTTAAGAAGAACAGATCATACTATTTCTGGACAGCAGTAAGATGAACAGCAAAGAACTTCTAAGAGATATCTGTGAATAAGTAATTCAAAAATGTTTTCTTAAATCACTTTATGGTGCAAGCATTTGTAAACATAAAAGTGTTGAGCTGTACCCCAAAGAACTGCAAGCCTTATAGTTGCCCAGCCTTGCCCAGAGACTAAAGAAAAAGCCCAGAGACATCAATGGTTTATTGGACAGGGGGGTCTTACAAGTGTCCTGGAGCTACACCCCACTATGTGCAGCATGTGATGGGCAGGACATGGCAGCAGTCTTCATTAATCAGGGGAGAAGGAGCTACCATTTATAGGGTGGAATTGCTGTCAGGTGGGCTCATTAGTTACCAAGGACAAAGTAAGTCCTATATAGTTAGGAAGATTGGATAGTCATGTGAGCAAAGCTGGGCTTGGTCAAGCAGTCGGTGAACAGAGACCAATAGCTATCTTGAATGGCCTGACCATACATACACATATGTATAAATGTCTATGTTATCTGTTATATTAAATATTTAATGTATTTACATGGGTAAAAATTCAATCCTTGTCTGTGGTAGCCTAAGAAGGAAAAGAGTTATTGCTGTCTGGAGGGAGTGAACCTGAAGAGCGTTAGCTGGGCAAGGTTTGCACTTGGTCCAGCCTTGAAACCTCAGGAAGAGCGGGTGTGGCTTCAGCAGACAGAGGGGGCTGAGCAGGGCAGGCAGCTGCCTGTGCTGGCTTGGACCTCCTCTCTGCTGGTGTTGCTCCCTGCATGGTTGGAGCACCACCTAGACCTAAGCCATCCTGCCCCAGAATTGGGATCTGACCCACTCAAAAATATACAATTCTTTCCAACTAACTCTAGATGTTTTTCATGGAAAAAGTGGAACTCTAAGTTCCAGAGAGCAAAGGAAGACTCACCCATGCAGGCCACCTCTGCTCTGTGCCAAAAGGTGAGTGTTACTATTGCACTTTGGGACAGTAAAGACATAATCTGTCACAGAGTTCATAGTCCTAGGCTCATAGGAAGCGCTTACAGGTTGCTTACCTGATTGGCAGGTTGGTTGGTTTAGAAAGAGCTGCATGAGAAGGAAGCAGAGCAATTGGCCCTGTGGCTGGAGGCAATGTGGAAATGGAAAGAACTTGAAGTGGGCTCAGGACTCTTCCCTTGACCTGTCTATGTAACCTTGAGCAAGACATTTCCCTACCTGGGACACTGTATTTCTCCACAGACAGGGGATTAAATTAGGGTCATGAGATGATCTCTAAAACCCATTCTAGTGAAAGCATTTTGCGATTTTTGCCTCTGGAGGAAGCATTTAAAAGGCAGTCCAAAGATAAATTTGAAAATGACTTCCAAGTCTGATTTTTGAGACAGCTGGGGCCAGAAGAGGTGAGAGCCTGCATTTATCATTAGGACCAGTGTCGGGTGGAAAAGAACTGCCCTAAAGCCAAGGGCCTGAGTAGGCAGGATTTGCTGAGAACTGCCTGGGCTGACCGAATTAGCAGACATAATACGCCTGCTGATTTTTTTTCCATTGGAAATGTCCTTTTTGTCTGAGGCAATGTTTTCCATAGTTCCAGGGGGCTGTGGTCATTTCCTAACAAGAATTTTCCTATTTTGAGCAGCTGTGGTCTGGCATGTGTGACACTGAGTCTTTTGAAGCTGAACCTCACTTGGGTCCTAGAGGGCTGAGGGCTGGTGGGTAAATGCAGGACTGGTGTACTCTGTGCTGTGTCCTCAGGCCCTCAAACCATGGTAAAGTGCTTCTTCCAATACCTTGGAGGAATAAAATAATACAATAAAGAAGTTGCAGCATATATATACACACACACACAAAATGGAATCTTATGAGTCATAAGAATTACCTTAGGATTATGGTGATAGATGTATAAGATTACAAAATGACAAAAGTGTAAGGACCTTGGGAGGTCATCTGGGATAATCTTCTCATTCCATGAGAGGGGACTTGCCCCAGGTCAGAGAGTCGGACAAAAGACAGCTTCCCTGACTTTTGATCAAGGTCCCTGGACACTCAGCCATAAACCTGTCCACTGAACCTCCTTCTTTCCAGATGTCATGAGTAGAGAAAGAGAAGTTAACTTTCTGTGAATGGTTTAATAGTATGTTTCAACCCTATACTTCTACTTCATTATTACCAGATACCTCTTTCTCTATTTCCTGATGATCCATCTTTGTCCTTTGGCCTTCAGTGTTTATTAGAAATGATAGATGGAATACATGAACACACAGGTTCATTCAACAGACATTCACCGAGAGCCTTCTACTGTTGAGGATGCTGGATAAGTAAGATACCAGTCCATCAGAGCCTGGGAGATTCACTTTCCCTGCCAACCACAGTCTCAGGCAACAAGCTCAGTAACACCCACTGAGGCACTGCTTAGGGAGCGCAGAGGAAAGGTGGTTTGCCCTGTCTGGGGCTGGGCAGGGATTGTAGAAGGAGATAAGCTGGCAGATAGAGATCTACCTGCATATAACAAATACTGATATTTTGATTATTCGATAAAGAAGTTGAATTCCGCCTCCAGTGTAGGTTAGGTGTTTATATTTAATCTGCAACCACCAGGCAAGGGCCGTGAGAAACAGGATCTCCCTAGGATTCAGTCTCCTAAATTTCTTATTCAATCCATAGTTAGGCAGCCTCCTCCTTTATCTTTTTGCTGTTGTTTACATTGCCAATCAGATGCACTTAGCTTCCGTTCAGTCACTCAGTTGTGTCCGACTCTTTGCGACCCCATGGACTGCAGCACTCCAGGCCTCCCTGTCCATCACCAACTCCCAGAGTTTACTCAAGCTCATGTCCATTGAGTTGGTGATGCCATCCAACCATCTCATCCTCTGTCGTCCCCTTCTCCTTCTGCCTTCGATATTTCCCAGCATCAGGGTCTTTTCCAATGAGTCAGTTCTTTGCACCAGGTGGTCAAAGTATTGGAGTTTCAGCTTCAACATCAGTCCTTCCAATGAATATTCAGGACTGATCTTCTTTAGGGTGGACTGGTTGGATCTCGTTGCAGTCCAAGGGACTCTCAAGAGTCTTCTCCAGCACCACAGTTCAAAAGCAATTCTTCGCGCTCAGCTTTCTTTTTAGTCCAACTCTCACATCCATACATGACTACTGGAAAAACCATAGCCTTGACTAGATGGAACTTTGTTAGCAAAGTAATGTCTCTGCTTTTTAATATGCTTATTCGCAGCCTAAAAACCTCCATCAAAGTCTTTCTTATCCCACACAGACCTGGAGAAGGGGAAGCCATAGAGCTAGGGAAAGGACAACAGGCTAAGTCATGGGCTGACTGAGCATCATTCAGGCACCACAATGGTCTTGGGGATTCCCTTTCCACTAGGAGGTTGGCAGAGAGCTTGATGGGAGTGAAAGGTAATCTGGGGTTCTTCCAATACAAAATCAGCTAGAAAATGTCAAGCACCTGGCTTAGTTAGTCCTCTCTCCAGGTAGTCATTTACTTATAAAAGGAGCACTGTTTAAGCCTTAAATGTCACCTTCTTGCCTCTGCAAACATGGAATCAGGTGACCCCCTGAGTACTTCAGCCTGTACTCTTACACGCAGTATCCCCGACACCAGTGGGGAGCAGCCAGATACCCTGTCCAGGCATCAGCAACCCCCCTACCCCCCACCCCTGCACAGAGAATGGTGCCAGGTACTGTGGCTTCAGGGGGTTTGGTCCTCAATAAGTTTAATGCATCTCCTTCCTGAGGGCAGTTCCTAACTTTACATTGATAACTCTTTAAAAACACAGTGAGAGCTGAATTTTAATTCCCAAGCTTGGATCTCTACCTGGCAGCTCCTCCTGTATCTAGCCCAAACTGCTCTCAACAGCCTTCTCTTTTATGAGCTAATCCCTCTCTTGGCTCCTGCTTGCCAATGGTTTTCCCCATCCCCCCATACCCCAGACACCATATGCTTAATGATATCCTACAAAGAGGGTAAATTTCCCTTAGCCATCCTCTAACTTTTGAAATGTACTGTCCCCTCCATAGTGGCTGGGGGGTGGGGACAACAAATTAAGCTCTAAGGCAGCAGGAGAGCTAATGGACCTGTCTTTCTCAGAGAAGGGAAAACAAAGATTCCAACCATTTGGGACCCCTGAATCATCCCGCTGAGAGGTGATCAGTCCCAGTCTGCTAACAAGCTCAAATTCACTTATTCAGTGATTTGTCTTTGTTCAATTTTCTTATACCTCAATTGTTTTCCCCACTCCACCTTCAGACACACTGCCCAAAAGTTCATCTGAGGGGCAAGAGATGGTGATTTGAGTCTCTGGTCTTTGTAAATCACCAGTGATGTCTTGAAATTCAAAGCAATATAAATCTGTGCCATTTGGCTCATTATGAACTGGTATTACCAGAAACATTTTCAGTGCAGATTATTTTAAATATAATTATTTATTATCTCCTATCCATTCAGAACATGGAAGGAGTATTACTAAATATGAAGGGACTCTATTCACAGAACATGAATTTCCCGCCCAATATTTCCAAAGTGTTGTTCTAGATGAAATATACATATAGTAATAAGTCAGTTTTAGGAGTAGTGGCTTACCGTCCAAACCTTACATAACTGCCCTGTAATCTTGGCTTTGTTCCTATCCAGATACTGGGCTGAATACTGACAAAACAAGCCAGTTAATTCAAGCTTAGATCTCATTTGACTGTTTCCCCTCTCCCTACTAAATTAGCACATTTCTCAGGCATCATTCAGAACAATGTTTCGCAATCCTGGCTGCAATTAGAATCATCTGGGGACCTTTAAAAAAAAATCAATGCCCATGCCCCACTTCAAATCAATTAAAATAGATTTTTTTTTCTGGAGGTGGGCCTGAGGCATGGGAATTTTTATAAAGTTTCCCTGGTTATATCAATGTGCAGCCATGGCTGTGAATCACTGTTTTAAATGTAAGCAAAATTAATGAGTGAAAGATTCTCTTGTGTAATGACTGACAATTAAATATTTGTATAAAACTTAACATAATCACAGTTTAAGTCGAATAAAGTCAACAAGAAGCTATATCTATATAGAGAAAAGTAGACTGTTCCAGTGCTACATAGATTAGCCAGATTTGGGAGGTCATAAAACAATTAACATAAACAAATCTGGCCAAATACATTTCAGCAATCAGCTTCACATCCATCATGTTTCCAGCAGAGCCAGGGCTGTTTGTGTGAGGTAGTCATGATTCACTCTGCATTCTCTCCATTGAGGGAGCCTGGATGGAAGCCAAGGGTCTAACTGTAGTACTCGGCCAGGGGTGGGGGGTGGGGGTAACAGCTGAGATCAGACTCAGGACATAACCTCCTCACGCTGACATTGGGACCACACTGTGGCATCTTCTCGAGAATTCCATGACAACCCGAAGCACCCATCTTAAAGATGTTTTCCTGTTCCACCACACCCACTCTTCCCCATCTTCCTGCCCCCCAAACAGACACCCTGGGCCAATCCTGAAGGCCACTCTGTTTACTGGGCACAACCACACTCCAGAAAAGACATCCTGGCTGCAACTTCCCTGCTGGGGCAGAGCTTACTTTCCTGAATCTGTCTGCCAAGTTCACGTGTCCCCAAATGGTCCTTCTCACAAAGAGGTCTGATCTGCAAGCCTTATAGCATCTCCATGGCTTTAAAGAATGCAAGAAAGGTCTGTTTCTAATTACCACATTTACAGCTCCCTCTTCCCTCCTCTGGAAAACAGACCCAGCTCCTTTTTGAAAACTCTCAAATATATCGCGTTTGTTTGGAGAGCAGTTTTCTTTCCAGGTTTTGGAAAGCTGAAGTCACTGACACAGTGCTGCTGAGTGATATTGTTGCCTAGTACAAACATCACTTGTTCTCAGCACAGCCAAACCTGCCTTTTAGGCCACACTGCAGGCAGGGGGTGGTGGTGAGCCTGGTGTGGAACAGTCCCGGGGCTGCTGGGAGTGGTGCTTCTGTTGGCAGAGACCTCAGTGAGTCAGAGCTTATGATGGTCTGTCTTGAACCTTGGCCCCACCCCATCCCGACCCTGTCCCAGGCACTAGTTGATTCTAGTTCAGACCTCTACTCAACATGAGACTATAGAAAAACCTGGTGCCCTTCTGGGAAATAAGAATGGAATGGTATGGATCCCGGGATATCAGGCATCTGGTCTGTCCATTCTGAGCCTGGTCCCAGTTACCACTGGTCTCCATTAATCCGTTAGATCCTTCTCTATGAAGAGCACAGATGTAGCAAGATCTAGTCTGGAGTACAGAGAAGGCAATGGCACCCCACTCCAGTACTCTTGCCTGGAAAGTCCCATGGATGGAGGAGCCTGGTGGGCTGCAGTCCATGGGGTCGCGAAGAGTCGACACGACTGAGCGACTTCCCTTTCACTTTTCACTTTCATGCACTGGAGAAGGAAATGGCAACCCAGTCCAGTGTTCTTGCCTGGAGGATCCCAGGGACAGCAGAGCCTGGTGGACTGCCATCCACCAGGGCAGTCCACCATGGGGTCGCACAGAGTCAGACACGACTGAAGCGACTTAGCAACAGCAGCAGCAATCTGGAGTAACTAGCTGTTAAAGCCAGGTGCTTCAGGATCCTCTCCTGATTATAGTTACCTTAGACCCCCAGGTGAAGTCTTCCTCTGTGCATATTCATGATGATCAAGTGTCATGTGAATTGCAAGATTATTTATTATAGATGCTAGAATATTAGCACTAGAAGGAACCTCTTAGGTTACAGAGGTGTCTGTAAGGCTCAGCCGAGTGAAATGACTTTCTCAAGGTCACCCTAGCTAATGCCAGAAGTAGGAGGAGAACCCAGAAATCCCAACTCCCAAACAAAATTCCACCACCCTTCAGTATCAAATTTTAATGTGAACATACTATGTGTATAAGTTGATGAATATATTCTCTTCCCAGAAGATAAGACTGCTTGGGGAAATAACTTTATTAATAGAATGTTGCTTGGAGATTCAGAGGCCCTGTCCAGGGTTTGGGTTGGAGAGAAATGCATGAATCCAAGAGTCAGGGATGCAAGATGCCACGCTGTAAAGGTGAGTGACAGACACTCCGCACGTTGGGTGCAGGGAAACTTTCTGTAGCTCTATGGACAGTCAATAAAGAACCAGGAAAGAAGCAGGGTTCCAAGAGAAACCTTAATCCCTGAATTAAAAATGGAATTATTCTAAGAAGAGAGAAACCACAAGAGGGAAAAGTTAATCCCTTCTTAACTATTCTTGGTTCCCTCACACAAGCTAAAGCAAGTAGGAGGAATTTCCAGCCCAGAACCCCCAGAGAGAAAAGTCTGGTCAGTTGATTTATTTAATCTACAGCCTGTCCAAGAGGGGAGACCAGCAGAGACTAAAAGGGTACACAGCCATTTCATGGGGGAAAAAACCCAGCTACTGGAATGAAACTGCAGTCCTGTCTGTTCCCAGCTCAACCTAGGGCCACCGTCTGGAGGGAAGAGATTCCCTTGATGCCAGCCATGGGGGAAGGGGTGGCCAAGTTCCCAGGGGCAGCTGGCAGGATATGGATGCTCTCTCCAAGCTCTCTGGAAAAATACAAACAGGGAAATTTGAACTTGGCTCTTGAATAAGCTCATTTTATGTATCAGTGTAATGTGAGCACCCAGCAACTCCTAGGGCTTGGTGTCTGGTAACTTGCCCCTCACTGGCTCCAGAGACTGCCAAAAAGGGCTGGTCACTCAGAGCTCATGCCTGGTCGTCCTCAGTTCCAAAGAAAGAAAGACACAGAGGACAAAGAGAATGTGTCAGGGGGTTTGGAGATCAGGCCTTGTGGGGGGCTCCCCTCCACACGGGAACCAGAGTCATGTTTCCTGGGATCCCTAAAGAAATCTTGGTAACAGAGAAAATGAGCTAAGAAGAAAGAGATTTCTTAAAAAATGATGAGGTTTATGTCAAATCAGGTGTGAGCTCGTGGGTACTAACATGGAGACCCAAGAAGCTGCTCAAGGACTAAACTGGGTTCGTGCGGTCCAGACTGTGGGGGGCCATTTTTCCCCATAGGGGTCAAGCCGACTACCCCACGATGTTCTCTCTAAGGTCCCCTCCCCTCCTCACAGTATAGGCTTCAGGCTGGGAGCTGCATTGTGGAGACTGGGAGTGAAAAACCAAGTCTCCATCTGCATCCTCATTCTGGCCGCTGTGCTAGGGAAAGCTCTTCCCCTACCTGTTCACTTCAGATCCAAAAGACAGAGCTGCAGAGCCAGCGTTCATCATGACTCAGCCGCCCACCCAAGGGCTCTGATGAGGAATGGGCACACTGCTAAAGACCAACACAAGGTGAGGACTAAGGGGTGAAAAGAAAAGTCCTTAGGGCAACGACTTGCCCCCCCCAACCCACACCCCTTGCCTGGGAAGCAGCAGGAGGTACCAGTCTTATTCCAAGCATATCCTGGGTTGGAGAGCACTGGTGGCTCAAAGCTACAGAGTTCCACCCCAAGGACATCCCAAGGTCCTGTGGTGGCAGACCTCCTTAGTGCAGATGTGTCTCGAATCCACTCTGGGGCCCGCTCTGGGGAGGGCAGGGAGGAAGAATGACACAGCCCACACTCCTGGAGGTTACATTCCAGACAGAAAAACTGACAGCAAGCCAAAATGATGTAAGGGAGCAAAGGGAGGGGCATCTAAGTATCCTGGGGAGTTGAGCAAGGCCTCCCGAGGGAAGTGACATAAATGCAAGATCTGGGAGTTAGACAAAGTGAGGGTGGCAGGGACTGCAGAATTGCCCCTTAATATCTATCTCCTCTGCTTCTGTAACCACAGAATTTTCTTTTGAGTCTGTGAGTTCCCAGGAAACAATTACACTTCCCGCCTCTCTTATGGAGAAGGCAATGGCACCCCACTCCAGTACTCTTGCCTGGAAAATCCCATGGATGGAGGAGCCTGGTAGGCTGCAGTCCATGGGGTCGCTCAGAGTTAGACACAACTGAGCGACTTCACTTTCACTTCTCACTTTCATGCATTGGAGAAGGAAATGGCAACCCACTCCAGAGTTCTTGCCTGGAGAATCCCAGGAACGGGGGGAGCCTGGTGGGCTGCCGTCTATGGGGTTGCACAGAGTCAGACACGACTGAAGTGACTTAGCAGCAGCAGCAGCCTCTCTTAGAGCCAGATGATACTCTGGCCACCTGATGTAAAAAACTGACTTGGTGGAAAAGACCCCGATGATGGGAAAGATTGAAGGCAGGAGGAGAAGGGGGCGACAGAGGATGGACGGTGTCACCAACTCGATGGACATGAGTTTGAGCAAGCTCTGGGAGCTGGTGATAGATACGGAAACCTATTGTGCTGCAGTCTATTGGGTTGCAAAGAGTCAGACACAACTGAGTGACTGAACTGAACTGTGACTAAGTGACCATGGTCTGGGCAGTGGGAAATGAGAAGAGGTGGTGTATAAAGTCCTGGCCTTGGGGAAGGGGCTGGCCCTCCTTTGCCCCTTTGTTCTTCTACTACTAGTGGTGTGGCAGTGGCAGGGAGCTTTCTTGGAGTAAAGAAAGAATGATGACACCCTTGGTGGTCAGATAGAAGGTACCTGGGCCTCTGATGACCTCTCAGACCAGAGTGGCCACAGTAGTTCAGAGTTTTATATGAGAGAAATAAACTCCTATCTCATTTAAGCCATTGTTATTTTGGTCTCTCTGTTAGAACAACCAAAGAAATATCCCAACTAATACACAATGTGAGGGGACAGCAAGGAGTTTCTGCTTATATTCATTTGATCTTCCTAAGAACCCAGTAAGCAGGGGATTATGTGTTTTGGTGTTACAAAATCTGAGGCTGAGAAAGGTAACTGTCTCATCCAAGGTCACATTGTGGTAGAGACAAGGACTAAAAACTCAAGTCTTTACCCTTCCTAGACCAGTAAGCGTGTGCTGCCTCCCTCTCTCTAGAATGGGTTCTGGTGCTTTCTCCCTTTGTGAGATCAACTGTCACCAAACCATTCACACTCCTTCTTCATCCCCCTCCCTTAGGTCAGTGCAGACAAGTCCATGGTCTTGATAGCCCAGGCCTTGCCCAGCCCCAGCAGTAGGTTTAAGTGCCTACATGACATGGTGATTTGGGGAGCCCTTACATTTTATTTTAAAAAGGGAATACGTGGAAGAATCTTCTGTCTCCCAGCTTAACCTGTACTCCCTTGTGCAAAGGACCCAGGAGTCCTTGAAGACACCAGCCCTTGGAGAGCCCAGGGGACCCTCTGCTCCTTCATAAGGGCAGGCCTCTTCTCTCCTTACTACCATAGTCTAGGCTTCTTAGCAGGAGCAGTCCAGCTCCTCGGGGCGCTCCTCAGGACGCTGTAAGAACAATTCTGTTATTTAATCTTTTGTCAGCCCTCTGACTGATAGCATGGGAAATTGTGGGCTCAGCCACGTTCATGCAAACCCTCCATCGCTGTTCTCCTACTGAGGCGCTCCAGAGGTTATGAATCACCTCCGGGGTATGGCATCTAAATAATTCAGATTTTAAAATATTGATTTTTATTCCTCACAGCTAGGAAGCAGCTTTATACAGGCATGGGGCTTGATTGGGCCATCATGTGTCTCAGATGCCTGTATCTTGCAAAGATTTCAAGGCTGAAGCAGCCAGGGAGGCAAGGCTGCAGTTTCCTCGGAAGCCCACTCCTTAATGTTGGACCTGGGAATGGGGCCGGGGGTGCAGGTCAGGCCCCGGGCATCATTTCAGATAAGCAAAACATCATTCATCCGGATGCCTTCCTCTTTCTTTTCATGAAGCTCCTTCCATGTCGTTTTTGTTGCTATCCACAAAGGACATCTGAAACTCAGGCTCCTCTCTTACTACTGTTGTTTTTCTGTAATAGCTTTCTTCATGCATTGCTGTATTTGCTTTGAGACAGAGTAATAACTCTGAGGCACCTAGAGGATTCTTTAAAATGTTTGGAAATCTACACAAAAGATTATTGAGACTCTCAGATAACTGTTTTCTCCCCCTACCCCATCCCTCTCCCTGGGTGACTGGCACACTCCTGCTCTTTCACCCTCTGCCTGTGCCCCCTAGAGCCTCCCCCGGGTTGGTATCATGGACAGTTCCCTTCCTTGAGCTCCTGACTCACATGTTCATCTTCCTTGAGGATCGGTCTAGATGACCCCAGGCCCTCAGACTCCCCTCTGAACTCATTGTCTTTACTCCCAATGAGTAAAGACAATGCTTCTTTACCTGCTTCTCAGCCTGTTTGCCCCCTTGGGTGATGGTGTCTCTACCAAGCGGCCATCCAAACCGGAAGCCTGAGAGCCAGTGTGCACGTGAGGCGACTGAGTTCCGGCAGCTGTTCTTTAATGTCTGTGATGTCTGTTCTGTCCATCTGCTTTCCGAGTAGATTCTAAATAATCTCCTGACTCATCTCTCTTATAGCAGTCCTGTTCCTCCAATCCATTGTCTACACTGCCAAAGCAGTAATGTTCTACTATGCCACTCTGATCATCAGGGTATTTTAGGATTCTTTCAGGGGCTCCCTCATGCCCTCAAGGTAAAATCTCAATTCCTTAGCAGGACTTTGTCTCCATCTCTATTACTCCCTTCCACTCCCCAAGCCGAATACTCCCGAACTCCTCTGCCCTCACACCTCTGGGCTTCTGCCTGGGCATCCTTCTGTCTAGGACCTTCTCTCTCCTGACCTGACCCCTCTCTCCTGATGCCTTCAGTCCAGGCACCCTACCTCTCAGGAATCCTTCCTGCTCCAGCCCCCAGCCCCTCACAGCAGCCTCTGTACATTGTCAGAGCACTCATCACCAGCTACTCTGGGAGCTCCTGAAAGGTAGGAATTGTGTCTTGTCTATCTTGTCCTAGAGCCTGGCAGTGTATCTATCTCAGAGGAGGTGCTCATTAAATATTTGCTGCCAAATAAGATGTTGGAGAACCCCGACTTCCTCCCAAGATTTCTGTCACTTCTATATCAATTTTTTGTGTTGGTGAAACTTTAACACCAGTTTAGGCCAATAAAAGCAGTTCCCTTAATTTTTTTCCTCTGGGAATATTAGTATATTTCATTTAGCCATTATTAGTATTAATTACTAATTAATTAATATTAGCCATTATTAGTATTAATTCATTTAGCCATCCATTAATCAGTCACTTCACTGAGCAAATATGCAAAACCTCCTCTATGCCAGCCCCTGTGTTAAGCATTAGGGATACAAAGCTAAGTGAGGTGGAGTGTAGCCTCTGTCCTTGAGGACTTAACAGTCCAGTGGTGAAGACAGATGTGCAGACATATCATGACAATGGCTCTGAGTCATGTGGATCTTAGTTTGCCCACCAGGGATTGAACCTGAATCCTTGGCATTGCAAGACAGATTCTTAACCTAGGAACCATCAGGAAAGTTCCAGAAGTCTTTAAATAGCAAGATCCATCTTACTCTGAACTTTCCTGAATTAAAACTTAAAGCAGACATGGAAGTTTACTTTCTGGGCCTAGAAAAAGAACATGATAAAAATGGTACCCACAACAACTCTCTTGCCATGTATCCTGGGATTCTCATTCTGCCTAGGGATCATATTTATTGCAGAGCCTTGTTTGTGAACACAAGGCTGGTAGATGGAAGAGACTTTTCTATAGTGCTAACTGAGAAAGGCATGCCCTGGGCAAGGAAGGGTTAACCTGGGAGTCAGGGCCTAGTGGTTGAAAGGTTCAGAGCAGGGCTTAGGGCCACCTTTACATTCTGGTTCTACCTTTTGAGCCTGAGAGGCAGGGCTTCTCTCACACTTCCCAGCTCAGCTCTCCTTTGCATCCCTGGATCTTAATCTCTGTGTTCCTCCCTTTGGACTGGTAACCTGAACTTGTTCTCCAACCACCAGTGGGATATAGAGTTAGGGACTTCAGGGACAGCAACTGGGGTTTGGAATAGCCACCGTGGGGAAAGGGACCCAAGACCAACTCATAAGCCTCATTATTCTTCCATTTCTCTCAGGATCTCCAGTTTTTCTGGGACTGACGGGTCATGCAGGCTAGATTTCACAAGGGGAGCTCACACCTCACCCATTCCCCATGAGCAGAGAGGGCTTGCCAGACGAGTGGGCCAAAGCGAGTCCATTTCCCAGTGGGACATCATGTCTCTGTTCAGGGCCCTCTCAGAGGTGGGCAAGATCTAAGACAACACTCCAAATTGGTTGTGTTTCCTCTGTCTTTCATACTAGTCCTGATCAAAGTGGGGCAGTGGCTGTTTTGCCTATTGCATTTCAGTTGAGGTGATGACTTTGATTGGAATCACAGGTGGGAAAGTTCAAGGTTTAGACAATGAAAAGCATCCTCTGAGCAAAGATTCCTTCTGCCTGGGAGATGCATGAACCTTTATCCAGGTCCCAACTTTTTCATCTCGCTGAAGATAGGAGGTGGCTTTCATTTCATTTGCAGGTAAGAGCAGAGAGCAGTGTGTAGCAGTCCCTTTGGTTTTCCGGTGACTCAGCCTGTGACCTTTTAGGAGAGATCTCAGAGAAAGCGGAGGTGGAGAACAGGAGCTTGCTTTTCCAGGGCTCAAGTGGTAGTTGCTGCTGCCGCTTGTTTTAAAAAGCAGGTGTACAGAGCTGAATTAATCTGACTCTTGTTTCATGGAGCTGTGGAACCAGCCTAGATCATTGGTCCTGGGAAGACCCCTCTCTAGAATTCACTTCCTTGTTCCGTGTTATTCCCCATCCCACAATCCCATTCCCCTCTGTCACCCGTGGTGATTCTATGTATTTAGTATGTATCCTTTTGTTTGCTTTCATACAAACCGTATTTGGTTGCAGTATTTAGTGTTTTTTTTTTTTGAAGTACAGTTGATTTACAATATTGTGTTAGTTTCTGGTGTACAGCAAAGTGATTCAGTTATACACACACATACACACACACACACACACGTTCTTTTTCAGATTCTCTTCTATTATCATTTATTACAAGATATTGGGTATCAGATCAGATCAGATCAGTCTCTCAGTCGTGTCTGACTCTTTGAGACCCCATGAATCGCAGCACGCCAGGCCTCCCTGTCCATCACCAACTCCCGGAGGTCACTCAGACTCACATCCATCGAGTCAGTGATGCCATCCAGCCATCTCATCCTCTCTTGTCCCCTTCTCCTCCTGCCCCCAATCCCTCCCAGCATCAGAGTCTTCTCCAATGAGTCAACTCTTCACATGAGGTGGCCAAAATACTGGAGTTTCAGCTTTAGCATCATTCCTTCCAAAGAAATCCCAGGGCTCATCTCCTTCAGAATGGACTCGTTGGATCTCCTTGCAGTCCAAGGGACTCTCAAGAGTCTTCTCCAACACCACAGTTCAAAAGCATCAATTCTTGGGCGCTCAGCCTTCTTCACAGTCCAGCTCTCACATCCATACATGACCACAGGAAAGACCATAGCCTTAACTAGGCCAACCTTTGTTGGCAAAGTGATGTCTCTGCTTTTGAATATGCTATCTGGGTTGGTCATAACGTTCCTTCCAAGGAGTAAGCATCTTTTAATTTCATGGCTGCAGTCACCATCTGTAGTGATTTTGGAGCCCAGAAAAATAAAGTCTGACACTGTTTCCACTGTTTCCCCATCTATTTTCCATGTAGTGATGGGACCGGATGCCATGATCTTCGTTTTCTGAATGTTGAGCTTTAAGCCAACCTTTTCACTCTCCACTTTCACTTTCATCAAGAGGCTTTTTAGCCCCTCTTCACTTTCTGCCATAAGGGTGGTGTCATCTGCATATCTGAGGTTATTGATATTTCTCCCAGCAATCTTCATTCCAGCTTGTGTTTCTTCCAGTCCAGCGTTTCTCATGATGTACTCTGCATATAAGTTAAATAAACAGAGTGACAATATACAGCCTTGACGAACTCCTTTTCCTGTTTGGAACCAGTCTGTTGTTCCATGTCCAGTTCTAACTCTTGCTTCCTGACCTGCATACAAATTTCTCAAGAGGTTGGTCAGGTGGTCTGGTATTCCCATCTCTTTCAGAATTTTCCACAGTTTATTGTGATCCACACAGTCAAAGGCTTTGGTATAGTCAATAAAGCAGAAATAGATGTTTTTCTGGAACTCTCTTGCTTTTTCCATGATCCAGCGGATGTTGGCAATTTGATGTCTGGTTCCTCTGCCTTATCTAAAACCAGCTTGAACATCAGGAAGTTCACGGTTCACATATTGCTGAAGCCTGGCTTGGAGAATTTTGAGCATTACTTTACTAGCATGTGAGTAGTTTGAGCGGTAGTTTGAGCATTCTTTGGCATTGCCTTTCTTTGAGATTGGGATGAAAACTGACCTTTTCCAATCTTGTGGCCCCTGCTGAGTTTTCCAAATTTGCTGGCATATTGAGTGCAGCACTTTCACAGCATCATCTTTCAGGATTTGGAATAGCTCAGCTGGAATTCCATTACCTCCACTAGCTTTGTTCGTAGTGATGCTTTCTAAGGCCCACTTGACTTCACATTCCAGGATGTCTGGCTCTAGGTCAGTGATCACACCATCATGATTATCTGGGTCGTGAAGATCTTTTTTGTACAGTTCTTCTGTGTATTCTTGCCACCTCTTCTTAATATCTTCTGCTTCTGTTAGGTCCATACCATTTCTGTCCTTTATCGAGCCCATCTTTGCATGAAATGTTCCCTTGGTATCTCTGATTTTCTTGAAGAGATCCCTAGTCTTTCCCATTCTATTGTTTTCCTCTATTTCTTTGCACTGATCGCTGAAGAAGGCTTTCTTATCTCTTCTTGCTATTCTTTGGAACTCTGCATTCAGATGTTTATATCTTTCCTTTTTCTCCTTTGCTTTTCGCTTCTCTTCTTTTCACAGCTATTTGTAAGGCCTCCCCAGACAGCCATTTTGCTTTTTTGCATTTCTTTTCCATGGGGATGGTCTTGATCCCTGTCTCCTGTACAATGTCACGAACCTCATTCCATAGCTCATCAGGCACTCTATCTATCAGATCTAGGCCCTTAAATCTATTTCTCACTTCCACTGTATAATCATAAGGGATTTGATTTAGGTCATACCTGAATGGTCTAGTGGTTTTCCCTACTTTCTTCAATTTAAGTCTGAATTTGGCAATAAGAAGTTCATGGTCTGAGCCACAGTCAGCTCCTGGTCTTGTTCTTGCTGACTGTATAGAGCTTCTCCATCTTTGGCTGCAAAGAATATAATCGATCTGATTTCGGTGTTGACCATCTGGTGATGTCCATGTCTTCTCTTGTGTTGTTGGAAAAGGGTATTTGCTATGACCAGTGCATTTTCTTGGCAAAACTCTATTAGTCTTTGCCCTGCTTGATTCTGTATTCCAAGGCCAAATTTGCCTGTTACTCCATGTGTTTCTTGACTTCCTACTTTTGCATTCCAGTCCCCTATAATGAAAAGGACATCTTTTTTGGGTGTTAGTTCTAAAAAGGTCTTGTAGGTCTTCATAGAACCATTCAACTTCAGCTTCTTCAGCATTACTGGTTGGGGCATAGACTTGGATTACTGTGACATTGAATGGCTTGCCTTGGAAACGAACAGATCATTCTGTTGTTTTTGAGATTGCATCCAAGTACTGCACTTTGGATATTGGGTATAGTTCCCTGTGTTTGCAATATTTTTAATTTATGTTAATATTCCTTCATTATATTTCTTTTCTCTATTCCTCCCCTGCCCCATTCTTTTCATGTTCTCAAGATCCATCCATGTTTCTATGTGTATATTGATCATTTGCTACAATCTTACTGTATAGAATTCCCAGGTATGTACTCACTGTATTTGATTTCTCAACTTAGTGGTAAAAAGTCAGGTAGCCCCCAACTCCCACCACAAATAACCTTGCAGAAAACACAAGTCTCCTTATGGAATTATGTAAGAATTTCTTGGGATATATAACTAGGGGAGGAATTGCTAGTATGCAACACTGAATTTGACTCATAATGCCAGAATATTCCTGAGAATGTTTGCTGGTGCATTTTTCTGATGTTCATCTTCTCACCAGCAGTCCATAAGAGCTGTCACACCCCATATCCCTGCCAACACTTGGCACTACACTTCCTTCTAAATTTTGCTAAGGAATGCAGTGATAGCTCTTTGATGTTTTAATTTGCATTTTTCATATTACTAATGTTTTTGAGTCTTCCTTGATATCTGCCATCATGGATATATAGTATACTGTTAAGATTCCTGTCCTAAGACCAAGGCCCTTGTCAACCCAGCTGCCAGAAGTGCTGGCTGCTGATGGCTCACAGATGAACCCTCCCCAGCAATTATCCTCAGCCAGAGAAAGCTGCTTCACCCTGGGCTGTGAACTCTCCTTGAGGATGGCATCCATTCAATGACTGGTCACTGAAGAGAGATAAAGCCTGGTCCCTTTGCTAAGTCCAAGACCTCTCTGAAGAGAGACCCCAGTTTCCACATTCTCCCGTGGGGTCAGTCTAATTTGAACTGCAACACAGTTCAGATTCTTGGTTCTACCCACTGCTGTTTACTTCAGTCCCTCACCACTTCCAAACAAACCTGCTCAAAACTCTCCATCTCAGATTCTGCTTCCAGGAAGACTGACCTACACCAACTTGCTAATTCTCTTGAGTTTCATCTTCTGTACAATGTCTATTTATATCCTTTCCCCATTTTCTATTGCAGTCATAAATGTTCAAGATCTTTGCATGTTCTTTGTATCAATTCCCCATTGGTTTTAGATGTTACACATATCTCCTTTTCTTTAAATCAGTGTTTTAACTTTGTTCATGGAATCTTTTGCTGATAAGAAATCTTTAATTGTGATGTAATCAAATTCATAAAATTTTGCCTATGGCTATGCTTTTGAAGGAGAAGGCAATGGCACCCCTCTCCAGTACTCTTGCCTGGAAAATCCCATGGACGGAGGAGCCTGGAAGGCTGCAGTCAATGGGGTCGCTGAAAGTCAGACACGACTGAGCGACTTCACTTTCACTTTTCACTTTCATGCATTGGAGAAGGAAATGGCAACCCACTCCAGTGTTCTTGCCTGGAGAATCCCAGGGACAGAGGAGCCTGGTGGGCTGCCTTCTATGGGGTTGCACAGAGTCGGACACGACTGAAGCGACTTAACAGCAGCAGCATGCTTTTGAAATTTCATCTTAAAAGAGCCCTCCTGAATCACAAAGATATTTTCCTGCACTTAATCCTACTAATTTTTTCCTACTACTTTTCTTTAACTTTTTACATGTATGTCTTTATACCACCCAGAGCCCTCTTTTGTACGTGACATTAAGTAGAGACTCAGATTTCTTTTTCTCCATATAGTAAGCCACTTCCCAAATGGCATTTACTAAACAATCTATCCTTTCCCCAATTTGTGGTAGCACCTTCATCCTATATTAAATTCTCACCTATATGTGAGTCTGTGTCTGAGCTCTCTATTCTGTTTTGTTGGCCTATTGGTACATTTTTAGTTACTGTTTTTATCATGATGGCTTTACAACGGGTGTTGATGTCAGAGAAAGTAAGAACACTCTTCACTCTGCTTTTTAAAAGTTGGCTTAGCTGTGACTCCGTGACTAATTGGAGTGTTAACATATACCTGCATAATTTTGAGTAAGTTTAGCTTACGTGTTTTTGACTTTATATGTTGTTTAGATTAAATTAGATTGTTTAGATTAGAAGCCCTTAGTTCATCCAGCAGCAATGGGTCTGCTAGCCAGCAGGCTGGAACGAGGATTTGCGTCATCAGTGGTGCACATACAGAAGCACAGGGGAGAAACGTTAGGAAGAAGTCAAGCCAAGAGATGCTATCTGGCCTGCACTGGGTGCTAGAAAGCCTTGACAATTCTCTGCAAAGTGGAATCCAATCTGATCCAAGAGAAACATTCAAAGGCTCAGTGATCTTAATGAGCCTGGGAACTTAATCAGAAGCAGTAATGAATGATATTAACAATACTATCCTGCCAGAGAAAGCCCTATCTGGATGCTGGGTTGCTTGGCCTGTGCTCCTGAGCATTGCAAGTCTGTCAAAAGGTTAGTTCATTGTTGCCTTGTCTCTCTGCTGCTCCTGCAGCTCTTCAAACTCACTGTTACCCAAACCTCAGCTTTGAGGCATGTAACGTTTTTGTTTTGTGATAATGAGGAGACTGTGAACAGGCTGTAGTTAGTCATCCATGGTGTGAAGATGACGTGTGCTCCAGTGCTGGAAGTGCTTACAGGTTCAGACACGTCAGGGCTGATGGGGGATGAGATGACTCACCGCTGAAACCTTGAAAACCAAGTTCAAGGAGAGGGTCAAGGCTTTCCAAATGTAGACATGCTCTGGGATGGAGCTGAGGGTATGCTTTGAACTTCTGTTTTCTCCTTGCCAAGAACTTTGAGGCTGAGAGTATCACCTCTGTTGGGTCCAGTGTGTCCACCTGCTTTGCGTGGATCAAATTCTGCTGGGTGTCTGCATCTTTCCTTTCTCCTTCATGCTGTTTTCATCATCTGTGGCTGTATGAGGCTCAGGCCCCTTCCTGTTTGTCAAGCTCTTACTTCTGAGTTCAGAGTCTTTGAGAACAGGCATTTTCTTTCTTTTTTTAAAAATTTATTTATTTTAGTTGGAGGCTAATTACTTTACAATATTGTAGTGGTTTTTGCCATACATTAATATGAATCAGCCATGGGTGTACACGTGTTCCCCCTCCTGAACCCCTCTCCCACCTCCCTCCCCGTACCATCACCCTGGGTCATCCCAGTGCTCTGGCCCTGAGAACCTGTCTCATGCCTCAAACCTGGACTGGCAATCTGTTTCACATAAGATAGTATACATGTTTCAGTGCTATTCTTTCAGATCATCCCCCCTCACCTTCTACAGAGTCCAAAAGATTGTTCTATACATCTGTGTCTCTTTTGCTGTCTTGCATATAGGGTTATTGTTACTATCTTTCTAAATTCCATATATATGTGTTAATATACTGTATTGGTGTTTTTCTTTCTGGCTTACTTCACTCTGTATAATCGGCTCCAGTTTCATCCACCTCATTAGAACTGATTCAAATGTATTCTTTTTAATGGCTGAGTAATATTCCATTGTGTATATGTACCACAGCTTTCTTATCTATTCATCTGTTGATGGACATCTGGGTTGCTTCCATGTCCTGGCTATTATAAACAGTGCTGCGATGAAC
The DNA here is from genome assembly GCA_935064755.1 of Tragelaphus eurycerus. Taxonomy (NCBI): domain Eukaryota; kingdom Metazoa; phylum Chordata; class Mammalia; order Artiodactyla; family Bovidae; genus Tragelaphus; species Tragelaphus eurycerus. The sequence goes on along the minus strand of CAKXYN010000018.1, from coordinate 24,396,757 downwards.
ACTGGGGTACACATGTCTCTTTCAATTCTGGTTTCCTTGGTGTGTATGCCCAGCAGTGGGATTGCTGGGTTATATGGCAGTTCTATTTCCAGTTTTTTAAGGAATCTCCACACTGTTCTCCATAGTGGCTGTACTAGTTTGCATTCCTACCAACAGTGTAAGAGGGTTCCCTTTTCTCCACACCCTCTCCAGCATTTATTGCTTGTAGACTTTTGGATAGCAGCTATTCTGACTGGCGTGAGATGGTACCTCATTGTGGTTTAGATTTGCATTTCTCTGAAAATGAGTGACATTGAGCATCTTTTCATGTGTTTGTTAGCCATCTACATGTCTTCTTTGGAGAAATGTCTGTTTAGTTCTTTGGCCCATTTTCTGATTGAGTTGGAGAATAGGCATTTTCAACTGATCTGTATGGATTGTGTTTTTTTCCCCCAGGGGCTCTACAAAATCCTGGTTTGGGGCTACACATGCTTAGCTCAAGAATGGCCCACAAGTCTGATTGCTTGGCCCTGTGGCTCTCTCTATCTAACCTGAGTGTGTCTACCTCTCCTGGACACATGCTAGATCCTGTACTGTGACAGGAGGTGGTCTACATCATCTGCTCCCTTTGGATAAGGGTCAAATCCTGATTGGGGCCCAATAAGGCCTAGAAAGTGCCCTCATTTGACCCATGTAGCTTTGCTGAACCCCAAAAGCCTGGAGTTTAATGGTCTCACTGTTCTGCTCCTATGTACCTAGGGAACAGGAATGTGTAGGGCCACTCTGGGGAGAAGGCCTTAATCTCCTCTTCATTCCCTTCTCTTTCTTTTTCTCTGGGTATAAGATGGGAGCTCAAGGAAGCTCATTAACTAGCCTCATATTTCCTTTAGGTCTTCTTTAAACGTAATGGCCAGTACTTGAAACCTCTATTAGCTGCTTCAGAGACCAACTGCTGTGTCTTAAACAAAGACAACTTGGCTGAAGGCCTTTTAATGTACTTTTGGGGTCCTCGCAATGAGGGATATCAGAGGGCTTTATCCAGTGTTAGCCTGCTTGGAGTGCTAGGAGCTTGGAAAGGGACTGGGGATGGCTTTTTTTTTTTTTTTTTTTTTTTTTTCAGAATCAGTGAGGAAAGGGAGGAGACTGTGCCACCTTTTAAGAATCTCAGTGCATTTGTCTAGGAAGCATCTATTGACCCAGCTCATAGGTAGGTAAATATTCACAGAAGGAGATACCTCAGTGGTAGAGATCAAGTTGTTGACTATCCCAGTGGAAAATGAAATGATCCATTCTGTACCACCATCCTCTTACCCCATCAATTCTAAACTTTTAGGAAGAAAGGAGTACAGCCCAGCCCACAGGTAGCCCACTGGAGAGGATACTGTGCTGACTGTGCTCACACAATCTGCCCTGGTGCCAGTCAGATGCTGACCAGGTCTAGCAGGATGGCAATAACTTCATTCAGGGCTATTGAGGATCTTACTGGAGTGGATAGCCTTTCCCTTCTCTGGGGAATCTTCCCAACCCAGGGAATGAACCCAGGTCTCCTGCATTGCAGGAGCCACAAGGGAAGCCAAAAGGGAAGCTGAGCCACAGGGGAAGCCCAAGAACACTGGAGTGGGTAGCCTATCCCTTCTCCAGCACATCTTCCCAACCCAGGAATTGAACCAGAGTCTCCTGCATTGCAGGCTAATTCTTTACCAGCTGAGCTATCAGGGAAGCCCCTCTGTACCTCCTAAAGCCTCTGCTTGTCCACATGTCTAATTAGGACTAGAGAATGCATAGCCCAACTCTAAAGGGCTACTGCTGCTGCTGCTGCTAAGTCGCTTCAGTTGTGTCCGACTCTGTGTGACCCCACAGACAGCAGTCCACTAAGAGTTCACCAAATCTTTAGGCAAAGATGCTTCTTACAAAAAATGAGCAGTTGCATCCCACAAACTGACTTTCCTATGTTTGGGTTCTCCCAAGAATATTAGATATAACTTTTCACATGTAGTAATAAGCTTCAGAGCAGATCATGTGGTCAACAGACTTCTTGGTTTGGGCTCAAAAGTTGGCCTACCTGTCCCTGAGGGGACCTCTGAATATTAGGCTGTATGAAACCACTCTAAAAAATGTTGCATGTGGGTGAGCAAAAGCAGAGATGGGCCCAAGGAGCTGGACCACCACCGGTGCTCCCTGAGCAACCCCTTTCTCCCTGGAGCTTCTGAGGAGGTCCATTCAGTTATCATCATCTTGACTAAATCCAACACAGCCAGGAAGAGCCATTTCTCAGGAATGACTCTCGGCAGCCACACCACTGTGCCTTCTTGTGAGCCAGGGGGCCCAGGGCGAGGAGAAGCCAGTGCAGAAAGTTTCTTATGCTCCGTTATGATCTAAGGGCTCTGAGGTTTGCTGGTGAAAGTAGGGGAAAAGTCCTCATGACAAGGAATCAAAGATAACACACAGAAGGGGTGTAGATAGTAAACTATCCACGGAAAGATGCACAGCCTGGCTGAAAAAAGAGAAGGAAATGCGAAGATGCAAACAGGTTTCATGCTCTACCACACATTTTTTAAACTGGGGTACACCCTAACTATGAATTTTCAACCCAGATCAGCCTACCACAAACCCAGGGACAAGTGGCTGTAACACATAACCCTCATTCACTTCATCCTACTTGGAGTATTTATTATAGCTTCTGCTCAATTCCATTTCTTGGCTTCATCTCACAAATCCTCTCCCTTGATTCATACCCTGTATTCCTGACTGTTTAGTTTTCCCAATTTGACATGGGAAAAAATGAATAGAAATGACAAAATTCAATGATAGCCCAGTTTTGTGGGCACATTTAAATGAAGCTGAAGGCCCTACAAATTGATTGCATCTTTCTAGAGAGTAATCTGGCAATAGCAAGAGCTGAGCCCTAGCCATGATCCAATCATTCTGGCCAGGAAAGCATATTCCAAATAAATAAACTCAAAGGGATAAAAAATCGTTCCTACAGAAATAACCATATTGGTGTTATTAATACTAATGAGTGAGAAATGACACAAATATTCAACCTGAGGCAAACTGGAAAGCAAATTATGATGCACCCACATAATGGACACAGTATTATAATTATAATTGACAAACATGAGGACTCTATTGACTCAAAAAACCTGAATGTGAAATTACATTAGAGAAAAAATCACCCTGAGAGGTACATCCTTGCAGTGACGGCACAATGTGAAAACCTGACAAGCATCAGAAGGGAATTAACAGAAACACAGACATTTAATACACAACGGAGTTATCCTTTGGAAAAAGTGTGTAAGTTCATAAGAAAAGTGTTTCCTAAATAAAGTAGAAAGGTAGGAGGACAAGGCATTCTCCCCTGGTAGGTGTTCCTATGCTGGCTTGGGTAAGATGCTTGGCTCCTTTTTATTTCAGTTTTGTTTCTGTCCTGTAGATGTTCTCAGCTTAAGGAGAGGATGGGGTAAGAGCTGTCATCTTGGCAGCACCCTCCACCCTCTGCTTCTGCCACCCAACAGTTTGGTCTGTAGAGAATCCTTGGCTTCTTTTCACTTCTCCTAACTCATTTTTCAAAAACCAACCAAAGCCTGCATCTGCCAGCAGCAACAGTAGCTGAGACAGCACCAGCCTTAAAGTCCAAGGCCATGATTCTAGCCCTGGCTTTGCCACCATCTTGCTGGATAGCCTTGGACAAGTCATTTCCAGACTTGGGCAAGTCTGGGCCTCAGTTTCCTCATCTATAAAAATGGCAGTGTTGGACCGGGTGATTTCTAAAGTCCTTCAAGTCTTTATGTTTCTATGGCTTGATCTTTATTGACCCAGGACTAGGCAACGAGTCTTAAAATGGAATTCCCATCACTCTGAGGCTGACAATCAATTCTGTCGCCTACAGTCAGCTGCCTACATGCCTTGAAGGCTGGGGTAGCACCATGACCTGATCCCTCTTACTATAAGTTGCCGGGACTCACCAAGGGTTGATGAAGAGAAAAGAAAGCAGCCTGCATGTTTTGGGCCCTTATCATTGGACAATTATTAATAATTACAGTTCAATGTTTCCTGAGAGGGTTAAGAACCAGAAAGTTCCAGCAAGAAGCAGATCTCCTTTAGAAGAGTGGGCTAGTCCCACTTGACCTCAAGTTGCCAGAATGAAGCCCTCTGAACAGCTCTGCAGCAGTTTCTAGGATGGCAATGACCAGGCTCCAGTGTCAAAACAACTCCCCACATTGAGACTTCCCAGAGAACCAAGCAAGCAGAACAGAAGTAGAGTCACAGAAGCTTCACCCAACTGGAGGAAGAGCATTTTAAGCAAGTCAGAATTCTTTCAGATGCACTGTGATCAAGAAGAAAAAGATTGGAGAGAGAAAAATGGAAACTATTCAAGGAGAAGTAGTTGGCTGTGGTATGCAGAAGGGGCCCTTAGGGCTACTTCAGCCTCTAATGAATGCATTTCTCTTTGCACTGTGAGAAATGCATGGTGGCAGAAGGACAAAGGGATGGGAAGTGGGGAAAGCTTTTGTCTGCTTTTGGCAGAGAGAATGAAAAGCCTCTTGGCTGTTCAGTGGCCACACTGCAGTAAAAGAGTAGGTGAAGCTCTTCTCACTAAGATTAAGGGCACTGGGAGGGCACAGAAGGTCCTGCCTGCGGTGAAGATCTTAGAGAAACAATGAACATAGCAGCCTTTATGGGGAACTGTATGAATTAGTTTGCACTGAGTAACAAATCATCCCCAGCCTCAGCCTAAATCATCCCCAAACCTTGTGGTTTAAAGCAACAGTGACTTACTGAGATGACAGCTCTGCAGGCTGGCTGGGTTGTTCTTCTGCTCTGGGCCAGCTTGGCTGGGCTCCCTGGGCCACATGTCTGCCACCAGCCGGCGAATCAGCTAGCAGTTGAATGTCTGAGGATGGCCTCACTTACAGGTCTGGTGGCCAGCACGCTGTTAGCAAGAGTTATGAGACAACCAGGCTGCATGTCTCACATCATCTGACCGTCTAGCTTGGGTTTGTTTATGAGGCAGTGAATCTTCAGGAGTGGCACGGGAGGAAGCAGCAAAGCCCCTTGAGGCCTGGACTGAAAGCTGTACATTGTCACTTCCAATGCACTCTATAGATCAAAGGCCAGCCAGAGTGACCAACTGTCCTGGTGTGCCCAGCACTGAAAGGTTTCCCAGGACGCAGGACTTTCAGAGCAAAAACTGGGAGCGTTCTGCACAAGCTGGGATGGTTAGTCCTTCTAATGGCCAGCCCAGTTCCCCATTCTTAGTTTTCGTCCTAGTGCCAAGAATGGGAAACTTGTCGTTTCTCCAAAGAAGATATAAGATGGCCAATAAACACATGAAAAGGTGTGTAACATCACTAATCATTAGGAAAATGCAAATCAATGAGATGCCATTTCACACCCATAAGGATGGCTATTATCCAAAAAAATAGAAAATAGCAAGTGTTGGACAGGATGTAGAAAAACTGGAACATTTGTGTATTGCTGATGGGAATGTAAAATGGTACAGCCACTATGAGAAAGAGAATGGTGAATGCTCAAAAAAATTAAACACAAAATTACCATATGATCCAGCAATTCCAATTTTGGGTATATACCCAAAAGAATTGAAAGCAGGGATTTCTACAGAGATTTGTACACCTACAGCTCCTATGTACATAGCAGCTTTATTCACAAGAGCCAAATGGTATCTGTCTAATGGGTAATGCAAGTGTGAACGGATGAACAATATGTGACATATAAATACAATGGAATTATTTTTCAGCCTTTAAAAAGCAAGTAAATCCTGTCACTTGCTACAACATCGATGAACCTTGAAGACATTATGCTAATTGAAATAAGCTAGTCAAAAAGAAAATACTGTGTAAGTCCACATATATGAACTTCCTCAGTTCAGTTCAGTTGCTCAGTCATATCCTACTCTTTGCAACCCCATGAATTGCAGCATGCCAGGCCTCCCTGTCCATCACCAACTCCCGGAGTTTACCCAAACTCATGTCCATTGAGTCGGTGATGCCATCCAGCCATCTCATCCTCTGTCGTCCCCTTCTCCTCCTGCCTCCCAATTCCTCCTAGCATCAGAGTCTTTTTCAATGAATCAACTCTTCGCATTAGGTGGCCAAGGTATTGGAGTTTCAGCCTCAGCATCAGTCCTTCCAATGAACACCCAGGACTGATATCCTTTAGGATGCACTGGTTGGATCTCCTTGCAGTCCAAGGGACTCTCAAGAGTCTTCTCCAACACCACAGTTCAAAAGCATCAATTCTTCAGTGCTCAGCTTTCTTCACAGTCCAACTCTCACATCCATACATGACCACTGGAAAAGCCATAGCCTTGACTAGACAGACCTTTGTTGGCAAAGTAATGTCTCTGCTTTTGTATATGCTATCTAGGTTGGTCATAACTTTCCTTCCAAGGAGTAAGCGTCTTTTAATTTCATGGCTGCAATCACCATCTGCAGTGATTTTGGAGCCCCAAAATTAATAGAGACAGAAAGTAGAATAGTGGTTGCCAGGAGCTAGAGAGAGGAAGGAATTGGGAGTTAGTGTTTTAAAGGGTGTAGCGTTTCAGTTGAAGATGAGAAAGTTCTGGAGATGGATGGTGGTAAAGATTGCACAACAATGTGAATGTACTTAATTGCCACAGAATTGTACAGTTTAAACAGTAAGTTTTATGTTTATATGTATCTTACCACAATAAAAAAAAAAGAGTAGGGAAATTGCCTCCCCTATTAAGAAGAGGAGCTATAAACTATTGTGGCCATTAATTTATGGCCACAAATAGCTATACATTATTTTTGCCATCTGCTGCACAGGAGAATGGGAATTTAATTGAATAAGGCCAAGCTGTTACAGTAGAACATAGTTTTTGAGAAAGTGTGCTGAGAGACAATGAGCAAGACCCAAATATGACTATTTTGGTACACTAGAGAGTGAAGGGGAGAAGGCAATGGCACCCCACTCCAGTACTCTTGCCTGGAAAATCCCATGGATGGAGGAGCCTGGTGGGCTGTAGTCCATGGGGTCTCTAGGAGTCGGACACGACTGAGCGACTTCACTTTCACTTTCCACTTTCATGCATTGGAGAAGGAAATGGCAACCCACTCCAGTATTCTTGCCTGAAGAATCCCAGGGCTGGGGGAGCCTGGTGGGCTGCCGTCTATGGGGTTGCACAGAGTCGGACATGACTGAAGCGACTTAGCAGCAGTAGCAGCAGCAGAGAGTGAAGAGGAACTAAATGAGCCACTTGACAAAGGTGAAAGAGGAGAGTGAAAAAGTTGGCTCAAAACTCAACATTCAAAAAGTTAAAATCATGGCATCTGGTCCCATCACTTTATGGCAAATAGAAGGGGAAAAAGTGGAAGCAGTGACAGATTTTATTTTCTTGGGCTTCAAAATCACTGTGGATGGGGACTGCAGCCATGAAGTTAAAAAGACGCTTGGTCCTTGGAAGGAAAGCTATGACTGACCTAGACAATGTATTAAAAAGCAGACATCACTTTGATGACAAAGGTCCATATAGTCAAGGCTATGGTTTTTCCAGTAGTTATGTACGGATGTGAGAGTGGGGCCATAAAGAAGGCCAAGCACCAAAGAATTGATTCTTTTGAATTGTGATGCTGGAGAAGACTCTTGAGAGTCCTTTGGACAGCATGGATCAAACAAGTCAATCCTAAAGGAAATCAACCCTGAATGTTCGTTGGAAGGACTGATGCTGAAGCTGAAGTTCCAAGACTTTGGCCACCTGAAGTGAAGAGCTGACTCATTGGAAAAGACCCTGATGCTGGAAAAGATTGAAGGCAGGAGGAGAACAGGGGTGTGAGCAGAGGATAAGATGGTTAGATAGCATCACTGATTCAATGGACATGAATTTGAGCAAACTCTGAGAGATAGTGGAGTCCAGGAGAGCCTGGTGTGCTGCAGTCCATAGGGTCGCAAAGAGTCAAACATGACTTGGCGACTGAACAAAAACAAAACCTTTGGGAGCCAGTTGTAGCTTATGGTTAGGGAAAAAGAGACTTGAAAGAAGGTACATATTGATGAGGGGATGAGGTGATGAGCAGTGTGGCAAGACTTTGGAACTGACTGGAAAAGTAAAAATAAAACTAAGCCAGAGCCCTAAAGAAATCACTGACACGTAAGAATGGCTCCAAGGCGCCCCCCTGGCTGTCCCAGAGCAGGCAGTCAGTAACTCAACGCCTGAGTCACCCAAGGAGTTGGCTGCACTGCTTCCCCTCCTAGGCCCTCTCTGTTCGGTGTTCACAGGAGTCTGTGTTTGTGGAAAACCTGGGTTGTGCCTGTTTCTTTAGTCCAGTGTCACAAGGAGCAGACAGCAGGGAGGGGTGAGGAAAGCCGTGAGTGTGTGTGGGTGGCCAGGTGGAGTGGTGGCAGACAGGAGCTGAAGGAAGCTATTAATATGAAGCAGATGACCAGCAGAACAACCAATTCCTAGGGTGCGGTGACAGGGAGGGATTTGGAGAGCATCTTGTCCACTCTTCCCATCAGAGGATGTGAGTCCAGAAAGCTTCGTGCACTTGTTCAGGATCAGTCACTGGGGGAAGCAGGAAGTGGCAGATCTGGTACCTAGGACAGTGTTCTCATTCCTAAGCTGGAGCTCTGTCTTCTACAACCAATGTTGTCCAGCTTCCCCATAGAATCTTCTCCACACAGTCAGTGAGAGTGAGCATGGCAAAGCAGAGCGCCTCCTTTTCCCCGGGTTTGCTCTAATCCTCGGGGACTCAGTGCTCTTGGCACACAGGACTGTGTCTACTAGCTCCCTCAACCCTGGAAAGTCTGGTACAGAAGGTGTGGTGTCATCAGCTACTTAATTAAGGGGTTCTACTGTATTTCCCAGTCATTTTTCCCACTCAGGCCTGTGGGAAGAAGTTATTTTTAGGTATTATGGGAAGTACAGTACAGACCAATCCTTTCTTCTCAATTCAGTGACTAAAATTTAGCCTGCTCTGGGTTTGTGGCTTAACACTTAAAGGTCAACAGTCAGGGAGCATAGCTTGTCTCAGGAGGACGAAGTACTGGGAGGGTAGAGTCAGGCTGAACCCTCTCTTTCATTGTGTGGAGAGGAGAACTTCTGGGAAGAACCCCAACTGAGAAGCAGTTGGTGAATGGATTTATTGATCCTTGTCTCTTCCAGCTGGGATGGCTTCAATAACTGGGCAAAGCTAGTAACAAGCATACAGTTGTCTGCACTGTCCAGGGCTCAGTGTGCTGCTCTAGGAATCCTATGATGAGAATCCACACATTGGTATGGGCCTGCTCAGGACAAGTTATTAGGGGATCTTTCAAGAGGAGGCAGGTCCAATGCCTCCCCTTGGGGAACTCGCAGTCTTGTCCAACATGATTCACTACCACATTCTCATTCCAAACAATGGAAATGGAGCCATGGGGGTGGGGGTGGGGGTGGGGCGGAGCATCCTTCTCTTTAAAGGTTGAGGGATGGCTCAAGCTTTGTACTCCCATCCTGCTGACCAGGGGAATAAGGCAAGGACTGAAATCAAAGGAGTGTGGAAAAGGTAGGGGCTCAGGAGGCACTAAGTGCTTGTGTCTGACACCTACATAGCTGAGGATAGAACCAGAGAGCAAACAGAATCTAAAAACTCCAGCTTGGTCCTAACCACACTTTCCCCTATATTGCCTGTCAGGACAGATGCCAGAGAAAGGATCCAAAGCTACCTTGAGAAGTCAGGTTAGGCCAAGTGGGGAGGGACAAGCCAAAAGCTTGCAGGGAGTCAAAGAGGCAGAGAGAGGGCAGAAGCAGAACAGGAAGCCAAGAGTTAAGTGGAGTGGGACACTATGGTGCTCAGTCACTCAGTCGTGTCTGACTCTTTGTGACCCCCTGGACTGTAACCCACCAGGCTCCTCTGTCCACAGGATTTCCAGTCAAGAATACTGGAGTGAGTGGCCATCTCCTTCTCCAAGGGATCCTCCCGACCCAGGGATTGAACCCATGTCTCTTGCATTTCCTGCATTGGCAAGTGAATTCTCTACCACTGAGCCATCTGGGAAGCATTAGTTAGGAGTCAGGTTTAGCAGCATGGAACAGGGACCCAGAGTAACTATGGTTTAAACAAGACAGAAGTGTATTTCTCAAGTAAAGTCTGAGCTAGTAAAATGGTTCTGCTCAGGGAATCATCAGAGGTGCAGGCTTCTTTTCTTGCTCCATCAATCATCTCTCATTTGTTGTCCTCATTTGCATGGTCCAACATGACTCACCACTACATTCACATTCCAACTAAGGGAAAGGGTGATGGAGCCATGGTGTGTTGGGCAGGAGTGGAGAGAATCCTTCTCTTTAAAGGTTGAGAGATTGCTCAACCTTTGGACTCCTATCCCATTGACCAGAACTTGGTCACATGGCAATAACTAGCTACAAAGAAGAATGAGGATTGTTGTCTTTATTCTGGGTGACAATGTGCTCTGCTAAACTGCCTACTTTCATGGAAGAAGGGAAGAGTGGGTATTGGGAGACAACAAGCAGTTTTTGCCACAGGCAAAGACAGAAATAAGACAAGACAGGGCCCATCCAAGGTCAGTCTGGCACAGTATATCAAGCACAGCAGCTCTTCTGTGAACCCTGCCAGGACTGTGTCCTCCTGGACACTGAGAAAAGTACAGAGCAGAGTGAGATTACCATCCTTGAAGGAACTAAGGAAGTCTTCATGTAAGTGTGCAATTCAGTGGCGACCCATCTATCTGACAATAGATGGAGAGGAAGGACACTTGAAGAAGACGTGTTAGTTGTGTGAGGAAAGCGGGAGAGATGGAATCCAAGATAGAAGGAGCCACTGAAGGTGTCTGAACAGGGAGAGAGACGGGGACTTGCTTCCCCTGGCTTCTCAGTGGCCACTGCAACAATGTTCGATGCCAAGACAGGTGAAGGAAGAAAATGCAGGATAAACTGATGCTTTGGGGCACTGGGCTCTAGACTGCTTTTGTATCTCCCCAGAAGAATTGGACCTGGCTGAATTTACATAAGCAGGTGCTCTGTCGCACCTTGCACTAAAGACTCTGGAAGCCTTGCCTTCTCTTCTCATTTTGTTAAGGATGAGAAGGCTCTGCCCTCTAATGCCCCACAGAGGCGTCCTCCCTGTCTCCCTGAGCTGCAGGCACAGATGCTTGACACTGAGCCTTCACTCGATGTTCTGGTTCCCAGTTGGTGTCTCTATGGGGATGGAGAATGAGGATGGCTGGCTTCACTCCTCATGCGTAACAGAGCCGGAAGAGTTGTGAAACCCAGGAGCTTCTGCTAGGCTGTTCTGCAGTAAATACTTGTTATAAAAATAAACCTATCTTGCCATCCAACAATAATGAGCAATACCCCAGATTGCCAACGCTGGAAGTACTCAGACATCTCTGGGCACACTGCTGCAGCAAGCAGACCAACCTGCGGCAGCATGTCAAGTGCACATATCCTCTTACTCCCAGTCACCCACATCCCACCCAAGACTCAGACCCCCTTCAAGTTGTCAACTAAACAGCAGCCAGGTATAGAGAAATGTAAAGTTCTACTTTTGAGTCAAAACCAAATTGCCAATGTTGGTGATAGGGAGTCTGACTATAGCTGGTGTAACAGAAAAATTAAGGGGTTATTGCGGACTCTACATTTAATCTGAGCCAATGGCATGCAGTTAGCATAGGGATGCTCCAACTGCTTTGGAGCCAATGGGATATCCAGAACAAAGGAGCCTGTTAATCCTGTTTCAGATCAGAGTAACATATGAGGTACAATTAGAGAAAAGGTTCCAGAGTGGTATGAGAACTCAAAACATGGAGGTAAGTTAAGAAAACAGGAACCCTGCAGCCTAGAGGGGGCTCAGGTGAACATAACGACCAGCTTCACATCCCTGGAGGGTTGTCATGGGGATAAGAAAGACAGCTTCTTCTGTGTGAGCTCCAAGGGGAAGATATAGCCTGGCCTGTTAGTTTCAGAATAGCTCTGGAATTGTCTGAAAATGGAATGTTCTTCTCCATGAAATAGTGAATTCTCCATTGCTGCGGTTTGAGAGGCTGATGGGGTAAAGGCAGGACTAGGGGACCTCTTGAGTTTCTTCCATCTTTGAGGTCTTATGATTCTGTGTGCTTTATTTTTAATTACAATTTTTATTTGGACATAAGTGTAGATGCATATGCTGTTATAGGGCTTCCCAGGAGGCACTAGTTGTAAAGAATCTGCCTACCAATGCAGGAGACATAGGAAATGCCAGTTCAACCCTGGGTCTTGAACCAGGAAGATCCCCTGAGGAGGGCATGGTAACCCACTCCAGTATTCTTGCCTGGAGGATCCCATGGACAGAGGAGCCTACCCTCGGGCTATAGCCTAGGGTCTCAGAGTCAGACATGACTGGAGCGACTGAGCATGCATGCATACATACATGCTGTTATAAGATACAAGACAGAGAGATCTGGTGTGCTGGTTACTCAGTTTTCCTCGATGGTAAGACTTACAAGACTAATAAAATCTCACAATCAGAATATTTACCACTCCAACAAAGTCTGTCCTTCCTGTGCCTCAGAAGTCCCTGCCCTTGAGGAGCTACCAGTCTAAAGGAGAATAAGACACATACAGAATCAGAAATAGTACAACTTTGAGTATAAGACTGAGTGGGACCAACCAAATGCCATGGATCATCGAAAACAAAGAGATCACATCTGCCTAGGGACACCAGGAGAGGCTTTCCAGGGGTGATGGCATGGAATCAGGCCTTGAAGGAAGAATAGGAACTTGACAGACAGAGTTGGGAGAAGCATTGGTGATATAGTGGTTAGCATAGCTAACTATAGCCTTCCAGACAGAGGTAGGCATTCTTAGTTAAGGACTTGTGACCATCCAGGCTCATTAAGAAGTAGAAGATAAGTCTCCTTGTGAATGACTTCCTCTTGTTACAGATCTACTACATAATCTGAAATTGCCAAGGATATGAACGTAGGTGCTCAAAGAACCATTGACAGCCTCTGGGTTGGCTTCATCCATTTCCTACTTCCTCCCTAGGGCCTCATGTATTACAGGGGATTAGGATCTGTTCAATAAATGCCTGAGTGAAGGTATGAATGAATACATCTCTGCCCTTGTTGCCCCAGTTCTGCTTTTCTTCCTTCATAGAAGAAGAGCATGCAATAGCATGGCACGCAATAGCACTGGTTTGAGTAATCTCCTAAAACCCATGTGGTTTTCTAGTGTTGTAGGCAGGAAAGCATGAGATGCTGATTAAGGCTGAGGTCACAGATCAGATCAGATCAGTCGCTCAGTCCTGTCTGACTCTTTGCAACCCCATGAACTGCAGCACACCAGGCCTCCCTGTCCATCACCAGCTCCCGGAGGTCACTGAGATTCACATCTATCGAGTCAGTGATGCCATCCAGCCATCTCGTCCTCTGTCGTCCCCTTCTCCTCTTGCCCTCAATCTCTCCCAGCATCAGAGTCTTGTCCAATGAGTCAACTCTTCACATGAGGTGGCCAAAGTACTGGAGTTTCAGCTTTGGCATCATTCCTTCCAAAGAAATCCCAGGGCTGATCTCCTACAGAATGGATTAGTTGGATCTCCTTGCAGTCCAACGGACTCTCAAGAGTCTTCTCCAACACCACAGTTCAAAAGCATCAATTCTTCGACGCTCAGCCTTCTTCACAGTCCAACTCTCACGTCCATACATGACCACAGGAAAAACCATAGCCTTGACTAGATGAACCTTTGTTGGCAAAGTAATGTCTCTGCTTTTGAATATGCTATCTAGGTTGGTCATAACTTTCCTTCCAAGGAGTAAGCATCTTTTAATTTCATGGCTGCAGTCACCAACTGTAGTGATTTTGGAGCCCAGAAAAATAAAGTCTGACACTGTTTCCACTGTTTCCCCATCTATTTCCCATGAAGTGATGGGACCAGATGCCATGATCTTTGTTTTCTGAATGTTGAGCTTTAAGCCAACTTTTTCACTCTCCACTTTCACTTTCATCAAGAGGCTTTTGAGTTCCTCTTCACTTTCTGCCATAAGGGTGATGTCATCTGCATATCTGAGGTTATTGATATTTCTCCCAGCAATCTTGATTCCAACTTGTGTTTCTTCCAGTCCAGCATTTCTCATGATGTACTCTGCATTTAGAAGTTAAATAAACAGGGTGACAATATACAGCAGAAATAGATGTTTTTCTGGAACTCTCTTGCTTTTTCCATGATCCAGCGGATGTTGGCAGTTTGATCTCTGGTTCCTCTGCCTTTTCTAAAACCAGCTTGAACATCAGGAAGTTCACGGTTCACATATTGCTGAAGCCTGGCTTGGAGAATTTTGAGCATTACTTTACTAGCATGTGAGATGAGTGAAATTGTGTGGCAGTTTGAGCATTCTTTGGCATTGCCTTTCTTTGGGATTGGGATGAAAACTGACCTTTTCCAGTCCTGTGGCCACTGCTGAGTTTTCCAAGTGTGCTGGCATGTTGGGTGCAGCACTTTCACAGCATCATCTTTCAGGATTTGGAATAGCTCAGCTGGAATTCCATCACCTCCACTAGCTTTGTTCATAGTGATGATTTCTAAGGCCCACTTGACTTCACATTCCAGGATGTCTGGCTCTAGGTCAGTGATCACACCATTGTGATTATCTGGGTCATGAAGATCATTTTTGTACAGTTCTTCTGTGTATTCTTGCCACCTCTTCTTAATATCTTCTGCTTCTGTCAGGTCCATACCATTTCTGTCCTTTATCAAGCCCATCTTTGCATGAAATGTTCCTTTGGTATCTCTGATTTTCTTGAAGAGATCCCTAGTCTTTCCCATTCTCTTGTTTTCCTCTATTTCTTTGCATTGATCGCTGAAGAAGGCTTTCTTATCTCTTCTTGCTATTCTTTGGAACTCTGCATTCAGATGCTTATATCTTTCCTTTTCTCCTTTGCTTTTCGCTTCTCTTCTTTTCACAGCAATTTGTAAGGCCTCCCCAGACAGCCATTTTGCTTTTTTGCATTTCTTTTCCATGGGGATGGTCTTGATCCCTATCTCCTGTACGATGTCACGAACCTCATTCCATAGTTCATCAGGCACTTATCTGTCAGATCTAGGCCCTTAAATCTATTTCTCACTTCCACTGTACCCTCCCGGAAGCCAGTTAACTTTTTTTCTCTTCTGTGGCTACAGGCTCTGCACCACATCCGAGGTGTTTCACTGTTCAAAGAAATCTCATAATCCACAACTGGTTATCTTTTCCTTAAACATTTTGATAACCAAGCCTGCAGAGCAAGTTTCTGGACCTAATTACCTTTGCCCTTGCTTTACCTTCCTCACCTCTGGGTTTGTGTTGTGAGAAAGGAATGTGTTTCCTAGAAGCAAAGAATGGCAGAGCTTAGGTGGTTGGGGGAGGGGGGACTTTGAAATTTAGAAATCATCTGACATTATCCCTTGTTTTAAGACTAGAAAGTGGTGGTCAGGAGAGGGCACGTCCTGTCCAGTGTCATCTCGTGAGCCACTGGCTTCACACAGCGCCGGCCTCTTGGCTTCTCTTGTGATGTTCACTTCAAGGCAACCAGCTATTTCCTTCTGAGACAAAGCCAGCCCCTCTCCAGCCTTCTACCCGTGGCCATGTGCCAAGAGTTTCTAATGCTTATGACAACACGGCATAGGAATTAGGTGTACTTGGTTTTCCTTATGTACAGAGGCATAAAAAAGATCAAAGCATTTACAGTTTGATGATGTTCCCAAATGCGAGTTCAAATTGCTGAATTAAACTGCCAGCAATTTTTTAGAGGACTTTCCGGAGTAATTGCTCAAGATGGAATTAAACTGTATTTGCCTTTGGCTCTTTCTCATGCCCTCCCACTGCCTGGAAGGAGGAGGAGTGGGGAACCAACAAAGAAAATCTTAAGACACTATTGCCAATTACACATTTTTACCTGCCTCATATTCTTTTGCTTTGTACATTAATTAAATCAAGCCCGGATGTCTTGCAGATGGATTAGCTGCTGGCGATCAGAAGAGATCAATAGATCCTAGCAAATAGGTAAGGGAAAAGCTCTCAAGTTGTATGGGTCATTGATGCTCCTTCTCTCAGCAGAAATCAAGATTGAGAAAGAAAGACGTGGCCTAGTTCATTAGGAAGCCTCAGTGGCTCCTCACGTGTTGACCATCTCCAGAGTCCTGAAAGCAGGCAGATCCCCTCTGCTGGCAGATCTGGCTGAGCCCGCAGATCTGAAGGAAGTCAGACTCCAAACTCTTATTCTAAAGGAAACTGGTTCAGGATTGAAAGTTTGTGACCTGGGACCAGAGACTGCTGTAAGGGCCCTGGGCGGCAATTAGGAGTCAGCCGTATGATGGCGGAGTCAGTCTCTGGCTTCCTAACTCTGCCTCTGCTGACTTTGACATCTCTCCCCTACTGTCAAAACCAAGAAAAAGAAGATAACTGAACCGGGTTTTAAAGGGTGCCCAAACATGGGTCAGAACACAGCTCTGCTCCTAAAGCCCAGGGCCCTTGTCCCTACCCAATGTAAGAACAGCTTCGGGTTAAAACACAGAATGACACCCATCCCCCTGTACGGAGGCTCAGGGTGCCCAACTCCATCGTCAAGGATAGGTCAGGTTTCCTTCTGGATCACCCGGGATCTGGGCTGAGGCCAGGATGAGGCGGGGGGTGGGGGGGGGGAGGGGGGCAGGGCAGAGGGAAACAAAGGTCACTTATTACTGACAAAGAAGGCATTTGTCCCAGCGTGTAAAGCCCGAGGTTTCACACAGTGCTGGGCCATTCACTAGAGCCCTGAGCTCACACTAACCAACTAATTAGTTCCAAATGCTCCTCAGAAGTCTGCCTTCCACGGTGCCGATTTCTGATTCATTGCCACGGGGACGGATTTCTGGGTGAGACAAATGATGAGCAACCAAGTGCCAGGCAGGTTCCCTGGAACTCTCCCACACACTGTTGGAGGCAGGCACACCCACTTTGTCTCTGTGACTGGAACAGAACATGAACATACTTTGGTTTGTGCAACTTGAATCCCTTTCTGAAGAATCCTGGGTCTTGTCCACCCTCCCCCATAGTGAGTTAAACCAAAATGTCCTGGCTTCAGAGGCCTGGTGGAAATGACTAAGCTGTATCTTGCAGCCAGTGGTCATGTCGGGTCATTCTCATCCCAGAAACTGGCAAAGCCTTTAGGTAATGATTTAGTCTGTCCATTCTTTGGTTTTCTGCCCACTGTCTTCCCCAGCCCATTCCCCAGAGGTCTCTTGGCCCCATGACATTTTCATCTGCAATTTTCCTGTGCCTTCTGAAGGGAAGAGACTTATGGCCTGGATAACCTCTTCTAATTGGACCAGGGAAGGAGCTTACCTGGACAGGAGGTGGAGCAGGTCTAGGTGAGGTAGGCTCCAGTGGTCACTGGTAGGCTCCAGAACATGATTTTGGAGCCCAGAAATTAGATATAAACAAAGTCTGACACTGTTTCCACTGTTTCCCCATCTATTTCCATACAAACATGCAGTGATGGGACCAGATGCCATGATCTTCGTTTTCTGAATGTTGAGCTTTAAAAAAATCAAACTTTTCACTCTTTTGTAATAGATTATTACAAAACACTGAGTATTGAGTATAGTTTCCCGTGCTATAAAGTAGATCCTTGTTGTTTATCTGTTTTACATCTAGTACTATGTATATGGATGTGAGAGTTGGACTATGAAGAAAGCTGAGCGCTGAAGAATTGATGCTTTTGAACTGTGGTGGTGGAGAAGACTCTTGAGAGTCCCTTGGACTGCAAGGAGATCCAACCAGTCCATCCTAAAGGAGATCAGTCCTGGGTGTTTATTGGAAGGACTGATGCTGAAGCTGAAACTCCAATACTTTGGCCACCTCATGCAAAGTGCTGACTCATTGGAAAAGACCCTGATGCTAGGAGGGGTTGGGAGCAGGAGGAGAAGGGGATGACAGAGGATGAGATAGCTGGATGGCATCACTGACTCGATGGACATGAGTTTGAGTGAACTCCAAGAGTTGGTGATGGACAGGGAGGCCTGGCGTGCTGTGATTCATGGGGTCGCAAAGAGTCACGACTGAGCGACTGAACTGAACTGAACTGAGTATATATATATGTTAATTTCAAACTCCTAATTTATCCCTCCCTGACACTTCCCCCTTTAGTGACCATAGTTTGTTTTCTATGCTATGAGCCTATTTCTGTTTCGTAAATAATTTTATTTCTATCTCTGCCCCCGCCCCCACTCCCAGATTCCACAGGTAAGCAATATCATATATTTGTCTTTGTCTGACTTACTTCACTTAATATAATAATCTCTAGATCCATCCATGTTGCTCCAAATGGCACTGTTTCATTCTTTTTATGATATATATACATGTGTATGTGTGTGTGTGTGTATATACTACAACTTATTTATCCATTCATCTATTGATGGACATTTAGTTTGCTTCCAAGTCTTGGCTGTTGTATAGTCATGCTATGAACACTGAACTGGGTGCATCTTTTCAAATTAGTTTCCTCTGGAGATATGCCCAGTAGTGAGACTGCTTGAATATAGAGTAACTCTATTTTTAGTTTTTTAAGATACCTCTATAGTCAGACACGACTGAAGTGACTTAGCAGTATACTGTTCTCCACAGTGGACACACCAATTTACACCAAAGTATAGGAGGATTCACAAGAGGCAGATCAGGTGGTCTAGTATTCCCATCTCTTTCAGAATTTTCCACAGTTTATTGTGATCTGCCTCTTGAGAAATTTGTATGCAGGTCAGGAAGCAACAGTTACAACTGGACATGGAACAACAGAGTTCCAAATAGGAAAAGGAGTACATCAAAGCTGTATATTGTCATCCTGTTTATTTAACTTCTATGCAGAGTACATCATGAGAAACGCTGGACTGGAAGAAACACAAGTTGGCATCAAGATTGCTGGGAGAAATATCAATAACCCCAGATATGCAGATGACACCACCCTTATGGCAGAAAGTGAGGAGGAACTGAAGAGCCTCTTGATGAAAGTGAAAGTGGAGAGTGAAAAAGTTGGCTTAAAACTCAACATTCAGAAAACAAAGATCATGGCATCTGGTCCCATCACTTCATGGGAAATAGATGGGGAAACAGTGGAAACAGTGTCAGACTTTATTTTTCTTGGCTCCAAAATCACTGCAGATGATGACTGCAGCCATGAGATTAAAAGACGCTTACTCCTTGGAAGCAAAGTTATGACCAACCTAGATAGCATATTCAAAAGCAGAGACATTACTTTGCCAACAAAGGTTCGCCTAGTCAAGGCTATGGTTTTTCTTGTGGTCATGTATGGATGTGAGAGCTGGACTGTGAAGAAGGCTGAGTGCCAAAGAATTGATGCTTTTGAACTGTGGTGTTGGAGAAGACTCTTGAGAGTCCCTTGGACTGCAAGGAGATCCAACCAGTCCATTCTGAAGGAGATGAGCCCTGGGATTTCTTTGGAAGGAATGATGCCAAAGCTGAAACTCCAGTACTTTGGCCACCTCATGTGAAGAGTTGACCCATTGGAGAAGACTCTGATGCTAGGAGGGATTGTGGGCAGGAGGAGAAGGGGACAACAGAGGATGAGATGGCTGGATGGCATCACTGACTCGATGGACGTGAGTCTCAGTGAACTCCGGGAGTTGGTGATGGACTTGGAGGCCTGATGTGCTGCGATTCATGGGGTCACAAAGAGTGAGACACGACTGAGTGACTGATCTGATCTGATCTGATAGGAGGGTTCCCTTTTTCCCACACCCTCTTCAGAATTCATTATTTGTAGACCTTTTGATGATGGCCATTCTGACCACAGTGAGGTTATATCTCATTGTAGTTTTGATTTGCATTTCTCTAATAATTAACAATGTTGAACATTTTTTTCTTGTGCCTGTTGGCCATTTGTATGTCTTCTTTGGAGAAATGTCTATTTAGATCTTCTACCTATTGTTTGATTGGGTTGCTTTTGTTTTTCAATATTGAGCTGTATGTATTGTTTGTATATTTTGGAAATTAATGCCTTGTCAGTCTCATTATTTGCAAATATTTTCTCCCATAATCCCTCAGAAGAAATGGAGTGGCCATCATGGTCAACAAAAGAGTCCGAAATGCAGTACTTGGATGCAATCTCAAAAACGACAGAATGATCTCTGTTTGTTTCCAAGGCAAACCATTCAGTGTCACAGTAATCCAAGTCTATGCCCCAACCAGTAACGCTGAAGAAGCTGAAGTTGAACGGTTCTATGAAGACCTACAAGACCTTTTAGAACTAATACCCAAAATAGATGTCCTTTTCATTATAGGGGACTGGAATGCAAAAGTAGGAAGTCAAGAAACACCTCGAGTAACAGGCAAATTTGGCCTTGGAATACGGAATGAAGCAGGGCAAAGACTAATAGAGTTTGCCAAGAAAAAGCACTAGTCATAACAAACACCCTCTTCCAACAACACAAGAGAAGTCTCTATACATGGACATCACCAGATGGTCAACACTGAAATCAGATTGATTATATTCTTTGCAGCCAAAGATGGAGAAGCTCTATACAATCAGCAAAAACAAGACCAAGAGCTGACTGTGGCTCAGACCATGAACTTCTTATTGCCAAATTCAGACTTAAATTGAAGAAAGTAGGGAAAACTACTAGATCATTCAGGTATGACCTAAATCAAATCCCTTATGATTATACAGTGGAAGTGAGAAATAGATTTAAGGGCCTAGATCTGACAGATAAATGCCTGATGAACTATGGAATGAGGTTCATAACATTGTACAGGAGACAGGAATCAAGACCATCCCCATGGAAAAGAAATGCAAAAAAGCAAAATGGCTGTCTGGGGAGGCCTTACAAATAGCTGTGAAAAGAAGAGAAGCGAAAAGCAAAGGAAAAAAGGAAAGATATAAGCATCTGAATGCAGAGTTCCAAAGAATAGCAAGAAGAGATAAGAAAGCCTTCTTCAGCGATCAGTGCAAAGAAATAGAGGAAAACAACAGAATGGGAAAGACTAGGGATCTCTTCAAGAAAATCAGAGATACCAAAGGAACATTTCATGCAAAGATGGGCTCAGTAAAGGACAGAAATGGTATGGACCTGACAGAAGCAGAAGATATTAAGAAGATATGGCAAGGATACACAGAAGAACTGTACAAAAAAGATCTTCATGACCCAGATAATCATGATGGTGTGATCACTGACCTAGAGCCAGACATCCTGGAATGTGAAGTCAAGTGGGCCTTAGAAAGCATCACTACGAACAAAGCTAGTGGAGGTGATGGAATTCCAGCTGAGCTATTTCAAATCCTGAAAAATGATGCTGTGAAAGTGCTGCACTCAATATTCCAGCAAACTTGGAAAACTCAGCAGTGGCCACAGGACTGGAAAAGGTCAGTTTTCATCCCAATCCCAAAGAAAGGCAATGTCAAAGAATGCTCAAACTGCCACACAATTGCACTTATCTCACACGCTAGTAAAGTAATGCTCAAAATTCTCCAAGCCAGGCTTCAGCAATATGTGAACCGTGAACTTCCTGATGTTCAAGCTGGTTTTAGAAAAGGCAGAGGAACCAGAGATCAAATGGCCAACATCCGCTGGATCATGGAAAAAGCAAGAGAGTTCCAGAAAAACATCTATTTCTGCTTTATTGACTATGCCAAAGCCTTTGACTGTGTAGATCACAATAAACTGTGGAAAATTCTGAAAGAGATGGGAATACCAGACCACCTGATCTGCCTCTTGAGAAATTTGTATGCAGGTCAGGAAGCAACAGTTAGAACTGGACATGGAACAACAGACTGGTTCCAAATAGGAAAAGGAGTACATCAAGGCTGTATATTGTCACCCTGTTTATTTAACTTCTATGCAGAGTACATCATGAGAAACGCTGGACTGGAAGAAACACAAGTTGGCATCAAGATTGCTGGGAGAAATATCAATAACCTCAGATATGCAGATGACACCACCCTTATGGCAGAAAGTGAACTAAAAAGCCTCTTGATGAAAATGAAAGTGGAGAGTGAAAAAGTTGGCTTAAAGCTCAACATTCAGAAAACGAAGATCATGGCGTCTGGTCCCATCACTACATGGGGAATAGATGGGGAAACAGTGGAAACAGTGTCAGACTTTATTTTTCTGGGCTCCAAAATCACTACAGATGGTGACTGCAGCCATGAAATTAAAAGACGCTTACTCCTTGGAAGCAAAGTTATGACCAACCTAGATAGCATATTCAAAAGCAGAGACATTACTTTGCCAACAAAGGTTCACCTAGTCAAGGCTATGGTCTTTCCTGTGGTCATGTATGGATGTGAGAGCTGGACTGTGAAGAAGGCTGAGTGCCGAAGTATTGATGCTGTTGAACTGTGGTGTTGGAGAAGACTCTTGAGAGTCCCTTGGACTGCAAGGAGATCCAAGCAGTCCATTCTGAAGGAGATCAGCCCTGGGATTTCTTTGCAAGGAATGATGCTAAAGCTGAAACTCCAGTACTTTGGCCACCTCATGCAAAGAGTTGACTCATTGGAAAAGACTCTGATGCTGGGAGGGATTGAGGGCAAGAGGAGAAGGGGACGACAGAGGACGAGATGGCTGGATGGCATCACTGACTCGATAGATGTGAATCTCAGCGACCTCCGGGAGTTGGTGATGGACTTGGAGGCTTGGTGTGCTATGATTCATGGGGTCGCAAAGAGTTGGACACGACTGAGCGACTGATTTGATCTGATCTGATGGTTTCCTTTGCTGTGCAAAAGCTTTCCAGGCTGCTTTTAAAACAAAAAAACCCCAAGGCTTCACCACATACTAAATTAAATCAGAACTTCTGGGTGTGGACCCTGGACTCACTCATCAGAGTTGAGTCTGTTTAGCAGCCATGGTTCAGAGTTGCTGATCTGAGGGCTCACATGAGCCACAGGTAATGGATGGATAACTGCTGATGTCTGCTTCAGTTTGGCTAGGGTCAGTCGTCTCTGTGATACTTGACTCTTTCAGGACTTTGGATCCTACCAGGCCTTGCTGGACTTCCAGGCAGACTTACAAAGGCAATCTGATCTTGGCTACAGTGCCAAGCACTCCCACTCCTACTCCCCAGTCAAACTTTCAGCAAACTTTCTATCAGACTCTAGAAGCCACAGAGATTCCCATGCTGTGCTCATCTCCTTTAATGTGGCCACAGATACCTGATGTTTGTGCAGGGAATGTGTATGATTGTCCCTGCAGGCTGAAGACAAAGTGTTCTCCTCAACTTAGTAAACATGTCTCCCCCAAGAGGCATGGGGTAAGGAGATGCAAACACAAAGCTGTCTGAACCCCTCTGTCACCCTTTTCCTAAGATCTGTTAGAAGGACGGGCTGCCTCCCCACCTTTCCTCTTCCTTCCTTGGAGGGACAGATCAAATTCCATGACCAGATCCTCCAGGCCTTTAGAAAATCCTCTCCCTAGCCCTTGACTTTCAAGCCTATTATCATTCTTGGGACTCTGGAAAATCTGATTTGACAGTGAATCCTAAACTAAGGCAGAGACTGCCCTTCCTTGAGGCATCGACACTCCCTGCTTTAGGGACTGGGAAGCCCCAGAGCAACAAGATGTACAGGTTATAGAAACACTTCTAAAAATATTTCAAAACAACATTATCTTTACGTTTGTGTGCCAAGATTCAGCATTTCACTTAGTCTTGGGAGTCATGGGTTTCCTAGGTGGTGCAGTGGCAAAGAATCTGCCTGCCAAAGCAGAAGATGCAAGAAATTAGATCTCTTGTGAGTTTGATCCCTAGGTTGGAAAGATCCCTTGGAGAAGGGAATGGCTACCCACTCCAGTATTCTTGCCTGGAGAATCCCATGGACAGAAGAGCTTGGTGGGCTACAGTCCATAGGGTCACAAAGAGTGGACATGACTGAGCAACTGAGCATGCATATCAGAAGTCATGGGCCTCTTTCTGGATCTACTGTCAGCATTGTTGGAACATCTGAAGAGGTGGGGGGCATTTTCCTTTCCATCTTATATTTTCACAATGAGAGAAGAAAATTAAGTGAATACTAGGGCCCTCGATGGGGTGGGGTAGAGGGGCCAGAAGGAAAGAAACAAAAGCTCTGAAGTGGGTCTTGAATTTCAGTTAATGTCCTTATCAGGATCCTTAAACTTCTGAGCAGGACTAATATATTTTATTGAGAAGCTTAAAGTCTTTGACTCAGCTATGAAAACTAAAAAATGCATAACCCCCCTCTACCTAAACCTGGGTGTATGTTTACCCAACTTTCCCCCACTTCCACCCTGCCCCCACACTCTGTCTCCCTGTCGGTGCCTCTGTAAACACTCCTGTCATGGGCTAGTGCAGGTTCTTGCCTCTTTTTCCAAACACTGCACCCTCCTTCTCACAGCTCTCTCCCACCCCAGCCTGCTCCCCTGCCCTCATGTGCATGGCCAGGCAGGGCTACATGCCAGCCCACAGGCCCCATTTCTGTAGCTGCACAAACACTACTAAGCCCTCTAGGCTTCCAGGAGCTGGGCCTGCCCTCTGCAGGAGATTAAGAGCCCACGGTGAGTCAGCAGCACAGCTGGGCCCAAAGCCCCAGACTCCTGGCTGAGCCTCTGTCAGCGGACATTCCCTGTAGCCTCCCACTTCCTCCCCATGAACACCCTTCTCATTCCCCTCAAGCCCTAGGTAGACGTCTGCCCCCATTTGGCTGAGTCCCAGCGTGTCTCCTTCCCTACCCTGTCCCAGCCCTGGAGCTGTGCTGCCAAATGCTCTTGGCCTGGATGGTTGGCCACGTCTATAAGGCAGAGAAGCCCATGTCTTAGTGGTGACAGTGGCATTCCGGATGACCGGGGGTGTGAGGTATGCATACGTCCTCTCCGTGGCTGTGACCCTATGGATTCTAGTAGGGAAGCTTAACAGCTGCCACGATTCACCCACAGGCCTTCGGTGCCCACACGCTCTGTGAACACAGCTACTGTACACTACTGTGCTGAGTCACCACCAGGAATCTGGGGAGACAATATTGGCCTATTTTTAAAAGATCTGCTCATGTACTCAGGCTGTTACAAAAGGCTGGATAATGATTGCCAAAAATAGGTGTTGGTTCAGGGTCTCCAGGGCTGTTGCAGGCAGGTCCTTTGACAAGGGGCTCTGACACCACATGTGTAGCCTGGTTGTCACCGTGGGAGAGGCTGAATTTCTGTGAGCACAGCACCTCCAGCCCCCACATGGGGAATATCATGGACTCTTGATACCCTTTGCTTCTTGAAGGAATGAATAGGAGCTGCAGGAGAGGCCCCAGCACCAACTTCAAAGAACAGAGATTTCATCTTTGTGCTGACTCCTCTCTGAGTCACTTAATGTCATTGCCATTCATGGGAAGAGAGAAATCTGGTACGAGCGACTAACCAGTTTGAATTTCCAACTTCTTGGCAATCCAGGAACTTTTAGGCCTCTGTGAATAAGTCTCCAAAGCTCTCCCTCTTCTGTTGGGATTGGGGGTGGGGGAAGCCCTCTTCACAACCTTCTCATCATTCAGTGAGCCCTATGGACTGAGTCTCAGAATAACATGCTCCCTAGAGATCATCTCCTCCAATTTGCTTACTGAAGAGTAAATCAAGTTTCAGAGTAGGGACCAGGTTTGTCCAGGTCATAGAGATGAAAACCAGTGGCCAGCCCCAGAGTTAGCCCTGTAGTGGGGATGATGGATAAGACGCAGCCTCTACCCTCAAGGATCCGAGATTCTCAAGGGGAAGCAGTCATTAGTGCAGAGAGCAATAATACATGGTAGTACGTAATTAGATCCAGAAAAAGTTGACATGAGGTATCTTGGGTGAGCAATGGTGCAAAATCACTCCTGCATAAGGAATCATGGCTGATATCATAAGGATCAGTATTGGAGTTGACCTTCCAGAGATGGGCTGGATTTGGACACTTGGGAATAGAAGAAGGGGGATAGGCGTATACAGATGAAGGAAATAGCTTGGGATGAGACCTGGAGATGGGATGCCCAAGGAATATATAGGCCAGTTTGGCTGTTATATCAGATACCGAAACCAAACAATGAGGGTGGGGAGGGGAGTAGATCAGGGGAAGGTCAGATGATAGAAAGTCTGGAATGCCAGAGTATAGGATTTGAACTTTATTACCATTGTTAACATCTCAAAGTACCAGGTGGCAACATGCCAAGCATTTTACAAAGCAATATTACTCATGTAGTGCAGAGTCTGCACTTTCTAGGAGCTTGGAATTCAAGACAGAGAATGAAATTATGGACAGATATTTAAGGCATAGATTATACATATACATAAATCAAAAACTATTTAACACATAAGTCTTTAAGTGTAAGTAAAAGAGTAAGTACATTTAATGAACACATGAAGGAAGAGGGCATCTGGAGATGTGTTCCTGAAAAGTCTCCCTCTGTCTGCGGCCTCCCCTGTGCTCTACGGCTCTGAAAAAGGACCAGAAGAGTCAGCATCAATCTTAATATTAGACTTTGGCTTCATGTGGCTTTGTCCTCCAGATGGCTGATTTCTGACATGGAACTATTCCTTGCATTTCCCACTCATCCTTACTGATTGATCTAGTACTCTTCTACATCCAGTCCTGAGCTCATAACACACAGGAGATGCAGCTTAAAGGAGGGAGAGGATAGGGATCAGAGTACGGTGGTGCATGTTAACCACAGCACGAGAGAACACTTCCCTTGTCAAATCAAAAGACTGTGGGTGATGTGTCCTCCTGGAGCAGGGAGTGCCTTTTGCTAACCCACACAAATGTGTTTTATGGGCTTGTGGCTCTGACAGGGATGTGGCCAAAACAGCTTCTCTAGCTAATCTTCTCCAGCCTTACCTCCCATCGTGGGACCTGAAAACACTTCCAGCTCGATGCTGTGGGCCAGGTGCCAGCATGGAGGTGACTTTCAGCCTCCCAATTCACTGCACTGAACTCCTGGCTCATTTGCTTCCCGATGAGGCTGGAGATCTGAGGAAGGGCAGAAGGAAATCTTTGCTTAAACTTAGCAAAGACCAAAAGTATCCATACACATGCTCTAAACACCTTCTGGATCAAACCCTGTCCTCAAACTGTTAAACAGACCCCTGACTATACTGGTGTACTCGGCAAATACAGCACTTGACACTTTATACACTCTAAGAGTTGGAAGCTCCTCAGAGTCCCTAGTCAGCAGAAATCACTTCCCACTCCCTATTCCCCATACACACACCCTCCCTAACAGAGGCCACCCAGCCTTTCTCTGAGCATTTGAAATGACTCAGAGCTCTCCAGCCCCAGATGGCCCCTCTCACTGTGGGTGAGTTCTGGCTGTGTTAACTGTCTCCTCTTTTTGTTCTGCTGCAATTTGACCCCTATAACTTCCACTGTTAGTTCTGGTTCTCTCTCTCAAATCTATATATGCCATATAGATTTGTAGGTAGGAAGAAAAGAAAAAAAATGACATCCCTCCACAAAACAAACAAAAAATTCCCTTTTATCCCTTTACTCACATATTCCTGCATCAGGAAATCAAACCTCCTACGAAGCAGCCCTCAATACTTCCAGCCAAACGTTTGTCCCTTGTCTATGCAATGTACCATTCTTTGTCCTGTTCCTATTCTTGGTTCCTGACTCCTGGGCTGGTTTCCTGGTTTTATCGGCTGGCAAGAGTCACTTGGATCTCACCCAACTTAAGCATCAGTTCCTGACTTCTCCCCTACCACTTTGATTCTGCTTTTCCTGGTAGCTTACGGTATATAGCTTACCTAGATCAGCAGCAAGGCCTCCACAAACAGTTGCACAGGTTGCACACTGCTCTGCTGCACATCACCCTCTGGACCCTATCTAAAGGCTATCCTCATATGGCTATTGAGCACTTGAAATGAGGCTAGTAATTTTATTTAAATTTAATTAAATAGCCACACATGGCCAGTGGTACTGTTTTGGATAGCATAGATCTATTCCAACCTCAATTCACATGTGAGGAAACCAACAAAGTGACTTTCTCAGCAAAATTACTTTCTCTAAAGTGTGAACCAGTTTTCTTATAACTTTCATTTTCATGTAATTTTTTTGTATAATTGAACCCAGGTGTGCATAATAGAAATCCTGACATGGTTAGAATAAGGCTTGACTAATGAGAAAGATCTTTTGAAGAATGGAGGATTTTGCTAAACTTTCACATTGGTTTTTAATGTTAGGGTCAACTGGATTATTTTTTAGTAACTTGAATGCTCATTGCTACTAGTACTAATGAAACTGATAACCTTAATTGAGCATTGACCATAGGCTAGGAACTTGCATTAATTTTCTATTGCTGTGTAACAAAACATTGCCAAACTCAGCAGCTTAAGACAATGAGCATTTATTGTGTTACATGGTTTCTGAGGATTAGCAATCAGGGAGTGATTTGGCTGTGTTGTCCTGGCTCAGGGTCTCTGAGTTTGCCGTCGACATGACAGCTGGAGCTGCTGTCTCTGAAGGCTTGACTGGGCTGCAGGATCTATTCCTAACACGACTTACACACATGTTGTTGGCAGCAGGCTTCACCTCCATACCCCGTGGGCCTCTCACAACATGTGATCCCCCCTCAAGAACAAGTGACCCCAAAGGAGAGTGATGAAGCAGGAAACCTCAATGCTCTCTTATGACCCTGGGTTAGACGTGACACACCAACACCTCTACTGTATTCTGCTGGTCACATGGACCACTTTTAATGCTACACAGAGGAGATGACATATGGTGTCGGTATCAGGAGGCAGAGATTATCTGGGGCATCTTGGAGACAGGCCATCTCAGTACTTCACACATATCACCTTGCTTCAGCTTTATAAAACAAGCAGGTGGAGACTATTATTATCCCCTTTTACAGACGAGGTGATTGGCTCAGAGAGGTTAAATGACATCCCAAGTGTCTCAGGTGACAAGCAGCAGAGCCCTGTCTCTCCAGGTCTTCTTGGCAAAGACTGTCAGATCTCTTCGGTTGCTCTGCCAACCATGACATGCTCCAACAGGCATTCTTCTTGATCCAGTCCTTTGGCTTAAGGCATTTTGCATCTGTTAAATCTTTATCGGGCTTCCCAGGTGGCACTAGTGGTAAAGAACCTGCCTGCCAACTCAGGAGACTCAAGAGACAAGGGTTTGATTCCTGGGTTGGGAAGATCCTCTGGAGAAGGGCATGGCAACCCACTCCAGTATTCTTGCCTGGGAAATCCCATGGACAGAGGTGCCTAGCAGGCTATAGTCCAAGGGGCTGCAGAGAGTCAGACACAACTGAGCGACTAAGCACATACACAGGTCTTTACTGGAAAATTTAACACTCACTCCTGACTTGTTAAAAACTTTTTTATTTTTTGGAGCTAGGAATAGAAAACACAATCAATTGCAACTCATGAAACTCATGACAGTAGCAACACAATACTTCACTGAAAAGCATTAGACATAATCTTAGTAAAATCAAGAACAAAGATCTCTGCAACTGTTACTGTTCTTTAATACTTGGAAATTCTGATTAGTGAAATAAAAAAGAAATAAGTAGAATTATTGGAAACAAGAAAACTGTCATTAGAAACTCCCAGAGAATCATCTGAAGCCCTCATCAGTATTAATGAGTTTTCCACAAAGGACTGGATCTGAGATGTACACCTCAGAGCAGTAGCTTTCCCATAGTTCAGCAGTAACTAGCAACAAGGTGCAACAAATCTCCTCATCCCCCATCCCGCTTGTGTCACCCTGGAGCCAGAGGCCTGTGCTTATTTTGCAGCCAGGCATTTGTGCCTTTTTCTGGTCCACATGCAGAGTGCCTGAAAATAGGGGGCGGGGGGAGGACTGCGAAGCAGACAGCTGCAAAAGGAGCCCTCAAGCTGGAAGTTTTCTGCATGAGTCTGGGACTGTCTAACACCCTGAGGAATGACAGACAAGCTTTCTCCTGCCACTTTGGCTTTTCCTTTGCAGAGAAAAATAAAGGACAGGAGACAGGATGCTGGCAGGGCTGGATAGTGCTCACCATATCAGCGGCCAGAGTGTAAAGTGCCCTGGTTTTTGAATCCTGAAGATCCAGGTTGGTTTATGGCACAGACATTATTCATTTGAAGAAGCTATGCACGTCTGCACCCCCACTTTTTTCTCTGTGGGCAAAAAGGGGATTGCCTACCACCTAGGAATTGTGGGGAGAATGCAATCTGATAGTGAGCAGGAAAGTACTTTGCCAACTAAAGTACAAAAGACTGCTTGTATTGACGAGGGCTCCGAGCCAGCCGGGTGATAAAACTGCATGCTGTGCCGGCTCTCTGGCTGGTCCCTGGGTCCCCAGGGTGCATTTGACCCAGCTGTGACACTACCCCAAAGTCCCGCACAGGCCTCCAGCTTGGTGAACTGACCACACTGGCTCCTTCATACGCCCTAAGGACAGGCACAGGAATGCAGTTATCTTGCACGTTTGCCCGGGCCAAGTTTCTTAGTCCATAGACAGGTATGATTTCTCTGATGAACTTGTTTGTATTGCAACTTCTACTTTGAGGAGCCAGTCACCTTCCTTTCTGACAAGGAGATGGTAGCATGTCTCCTGGAGCCTCAGGACAAGGCCTCATGATCCCATCGAGGTTTGGGTCTGGCCAGCAAGACAGTTGGTCACACACAATAGGGTCCCAAGGACAAAGACAAGCCCCCAAAGAGTTTGTACAATAGGAGTGGGCAAACACCATGAGGCTGGGAGAGCAAGAGCGGAGGAAGAGTAGTCTCAGTGGTCCTCAGAGCACAAAGAGGAACAGGCAGGGGTTAGGGGAACACAGGACAGGTCAGGGAGTGAGAACTGGGAAGGAGCGAGAGAAAGGCTCTGGGGAAGGCCCCAAAATGATTTCTTAGCATCTTAGGTGTCTGAGGGTGACTCCCCTGCCTAGAGCCTTTACTTTTGGGGGCCACTCCAGGTGGTCCCATGCTAAAATCAGCCAAGATTTCTTAGATGAAGCACGTTGTCCCATTTTGTTGGGAAATGGGGGAAATTTTGAAGTGACGGACTTCAATTACTAAATTCTCTCTGCTTTAAAGAGGAGCCATTTCCCCAGTAGACTGGAAAGTGTTTATGTCTACCTGGGCATGCGCATGCCAGAGGGGATGGGGTTTGCTTAGGAAGTGGACTGATTGCTCCCCTCATTCCTAAGATAACCGCAGAGGCCCGCACCAGCAGCCAGGGCCCCAGGGTCGGGCCAGCTGCTACAGGGTGCAGGCTCCTGACTGCTGGACACCTGGGGGTGCAGGAGGCCACTCCTTTCCCCCAGTTCAGTCAGCTCTGGCCACAGGGCTCCCATGGGGAGTCCTGGGGAGAATCTGCCCTGAGCAACTAGATGGCCTGTGGCCCTAGCCCGTGGAGTAAAGCGCTGGTTACTATAAACCACAACTGAAGGTCAACTGTCCCTGTACGTCCACGCAGCCCACTTCAGCATACCCTCTGAACATGACATACCCTCTGAACTCAACTGGCTGCTGAGAACTAAGAACCCACTTCAAGATGAAGACTCCTGGGTGCAAAGTACAGTCTCCCCAGGAGCCCCGGCTGGTCCTGCTAACCTGCAACCTCAGCTTCCCTCATCTCCCTGGAAACTGTGTTTCTCTTCCTCTCCCTCTGAGGGTCTCTTTCTCTGTCTGTCGCTCTCTCTCTACTGTTCTGTCTCCGCCCCTCTGCGTGTGTCTGTGAGTTTCTCCCTGTTTCCCTGTGTTGCTCTGCTCTCTCTACACCTCTCCTATCCTTTGTCCCTCTGTGTCTCTCTGTGCCTCCCATTCAGTCTTTGTCTCTCTGATCTTCGGTGTCCCTCAGCCTCTCTCTGATCAGCTCTCATATCTGTCTCTCTCTCATCTTTGAATAAAGCTGCCCACACAGCACCTCCAGCAGGACTGAGGTCCTCCCAAGGTCCCCACAGAACAGAGAAAGGTGGACACTGGGCCAGGCCCACATGTCAGGTCAATACAAAGGTTTTGCTGAAGCCTGCCCTCTGGCCACGTGAAGCCAGTCCATGGCACCAGGGCGTTCTGGGCATACATAGCAGGCTGCATAGGCCCTCACCTCTTAAGCAGCAGTACCACGTGGCTAATCTCCCCCTGGGAGACTCAGACAGACGATTACACGCTGTGTCAGCAAACTTGTGAAGCTCCGTGTCTCCCTCCCAAGAGTCAGCATTCTCATTCTTTGTATTCTTTGGTCCTTCCTAGTAGCAGGAAAGACCTTTAGAAGCCACTGTCTATACAAAACGCCAGCTGGAAAACCACAGGTTTCTGCTTCCTCTAAGTGAGTGGGAGGGAGTGGAGCTGGGGCTAAAGCATGAATAAAGAATTAATAAGGATATAATAGGTATAGCCATGCAGAGCCCCATAACTTGAAAGATTTGAAAGGTTCAGGGCTAGATTCAGGGCCACACCTTTGGCCAAGTCACCACCCACCCTCCCTCTCCCCCCAGTCCTCCTCCTCCTCCTCCTCCTCCTACTACTAAGTCGCTTCAGTCGTGTCCGACTCTGTGCAACCCCACAGATGGCAGCCCACCAGGCTTCCCCATCCCTGGGATTCTCCAGGCAAGAACACTGGAGTGGGTTGCCATTTCCTTCTCCAATGCATGAAAGTGAAAAGTGAAAGTGAAGTCGCTCAGTCATGTCCGACTCTAGCGACCCTATGGACTGCAGCCTACTAGGCTCCTCCGTCCATGGGATTTTCTAGGCAAAAGTACTGGAGTGGGGTGCCTGCCCCGCCTCAAAAAATAGTCACCCAGCAACCAGTATATGAATCTGAGTAATAATAACCACCATTTCTCTTGGATCAGGGGTACTATCAGCCACTTGCTGTATTAGTATCTTGGTCATTCCTACAAAAAAAAAACAAACCTAGTAAGTAGTCATCTTTCCATTTTACAGGTGGAGAAACTAAGGCTCAGAAAGTTTAAGTAATTTGCCTGAAGTTATACAACTAGGAGTAGAAGATCTAAAGTTATTAATAGAACCCAAGACTGTCAGACTCCAAGCTGCACACTTGCTCCATTGTCACATGGAAGAAAAACTTTTGGTCAAATGGAGATGTTTCTTTTCACATCTGAGTGTCCTTTCTATGAATGGATCAGAACATAAAAATACTTGGAAGCAATTAAGCATCATGTCAAGCCAACCTCTCCTCCCTGCCTTCCAGGCAGCAGGTGGTGGCCTCTGAGCACGTCCAGGAGTAGTGCCATTCCAATCAGTCCAGGTAGCAAAGGCCTGCGGTGATATCCGCGAAGCTTCAAGTAATATTCCATTTGCTGCATTTTACCAGTGGTCAAAACACAAAATCAGATATTAAAGGCTTAAAAATATATGGAAGAAAAATTTGCAGTTTATAAAATTCTAGCATTTTTTTTCCCTTTGAATTGAGCTAAAACTGACATTATTCTCATTATTGAAGTAGAAGACATTTTCCACTGGATTTGACTCAAAGGTCTAAGAAGGGAAAGGAAGGGCTCCCTGGGGACCTCCTCCCAAATGTAGCTCCTCCTCTGATCAGCAGTGATTAGGAGGCCCGCATGTGCCTTACCGTTCTCAGGTCAGAGAGAACTTGGGAAACAAAAAGGTTTGAAAAAAAGACATCTGGTCTATCTATCTGTAAACTCTTCCTTATTCCTTGCAGTGGAGAAAAGAGTTCTATTCACAGCCATTGTTGCTGAAACAAGAGGGAGAAAAGGGTGGCTTGAAAGTCAGCCAGGCAGCGTAACGCCACACCCACTCAGGGATATTTAAACCTGCTGAGCCTCTTGGAGTTACTGTATCCCTGCAGTGACCTCATGGAGACAAGACATGTGTTTCTGGTGCCAGGAGGAGACTGTGGCTTCACACACAAAAAAAGTTTATGCGGTTTAAAAGAATTCATTACTCTAATAATACAGTAAGTAGTGACCCAGAGTATACACACCCAAAGTGGATTTGGGCCCAATTGCCAATTTGGCCGTCTTCATTTGATATAAACTTGATTCCATTCCATTCCACAAATATTTCCTGAGTTCCTACTGTGTGCCAGTGCTTTGACCCCAAAGAGCTTATTCATTCTAGGAAGGGAGAGCAAATAGGTACTTAAAGGTGGAGGGTCATTGAACAGTCAACAAATGGCTTTTGAGGGCCTCCTAAAGGCCAGGTGTTCAGAATGAGGGATTCTAGAAAAAAGCTTTTTGGGGGAAGTCTGAAAGCAAATTTGACACTCTTTTTTGATCAAATAAACCACAGTCAGTTTAATTTCATGGGCAAGTCCCTATTATTTAAGGACTTAAAAAAAATGTTAATGCTTTTTCATGTTAATTTTTACAGGAGGGAGAAAACCTTTCCTTTTTCTTGCAGTGTCTACCAGAGTCTGGAAAGCTAAAATAACTGTTCTAGCCACTCCAGTTGGTTTATTTTACTTGTGTCTGAGCACAAGCCTAATAAATAATATAATATAAAATAAACACTAGTGACCACTTTCCACGAGCTCGAGGTTTTGTATTCATCAGCCACCATGTTGCGAGGCACAGAGAGCTAACTTTTATGGAGCAGTCACTTTGTGCTAGGAACTATTCTGAAGTATTTACGTGTATCTCCTCTCTACTCCTCACTTACTATCACTCCCATTCTAAAGATGAAGAAGCAGGTTTGGCGGGCCCTTGGAGCTTGCCCATGTCTGGTAAAGGGCAGAGCTGCTAGCTGAGCTTGTCACCAATCACTTATGATATCTCCTCCCAGTCTTCTTAATGAAGTCATTCTTAAAGGATGACCCCAGACCTACAGCAGCAACATCCTCTGGGAGCTTGTTAGACTTGGAAATTCTCAATGCTCATCCCAGACATACAGAATCAGAGTCTAGGGGGTGGGGCCAGCACGCTATGTTTCAATAAGCTCTAAAGGGGATTTCAACGTGTGTTAAAGCTTGAGGACCCCTCTTTAGAATACGTGAGGAGCCTCTGTTGTCCTTTTCTGGACATTCCTGTGGGGGACTCCTCTTTGAGTTCTAAATCTTGGAATTCTTTTTTGATTCTGGGTCCTGGTTGATCTTTGCAGTTGCCTTAATGCAAGAAGAGAAGAGATTCTTTGATGTTATGGCCCCAAGTCCACTTTGGGTTTTAGGTTCACAGCTACCTAAACTGAGTCATGCTCCAAGACCCACTGTGCAATGTCAGGAACAAGTCTTTCTAACCCAGGCTGGAGTGACTTATTTGCTGTTCCAGTCTCTCCAGGGTCTTTTCAATACATATCAAAGCACCTCCCCAAATTCTACCTTGGGAAGCCCTATCTGGAGCTCCCACTTTCCTCCCAGCTCCATCTTTGACTCAGGTGGCCTCTAAGGGTCTCTGGAGTTAGGGCCCAGAGCCATAGAGGTCCATCTGATTTCCAGAGCAGGTGACTTTTTTCATAGACTCAGAGCTAGAAGAGGCCTTTGGAACCACCCACTTCAACTTCCTGATTTTATCAACAAACAGAGGCTGAGGGAGTAGAAGTGATCAGTCCATATTAATCAGACAGACACTGGAAAGATGAGATAAAACCCATTGGAGAAGTGGTGGGGGCATGTCCTGAGTCTGCAGTGCAGGATACTGCCTCTGTGACACTCGAGAGAAGCTTCATGTCACCAGCTCAGGACACATGCCTACTGCTTGAGCTACAAACAGGCTCCAGGTGCTTCAGCTCCTGTTGGACAATGTTCATAGCAAACTGGGTTGACCCAAACTTTCTAATCCTCCTCTTGAGAATGGAGAGAAATCTCAGATCAGCAGAGTAGAAAAGAGAGGACAGACAGGGCTACTGGCCTGAGAGAAGAAGCCAAAAGGTTTTTCTGCTTGCAGTGATTTCCTTTGAATGAAATCTAGCCCAGGTTTGAGCTGTCCAAGGGATTGTTAAGGAAATACTTACGATGTTGATGGGATTAGAAAGAGAATACTGGGGACCATCAGTAAAGGAACCTTTAAAGGAGGGTGACAATGATTGTGTTTGTTTTCTCCAAGACCAGTTGGAAGATAAATTCAGGCCCTTCCAGAATGACTACTATCATGCTTCCTTAGTACAAGTTTTTATTTCCCAAGGGAACAAAGGCAAGGGGCCACCACATCTCCGAGGTGAGTCCCAGCAGAGAGCCTCTGTGTGCTCGTGAGGATGACTCAACAGAGGCTGAATTAATTTACTTAAATTGTGCCATACTCAGGTGCTCAGT
This sequence comes from Tragelaphus eurycerus, assembly GCA_935064755.1. Taxonomy (NCBI): domain Eukaryota; kingdom Metazoa; phylum Chordata; class Mammalia; order Artiodactyla; family Bovidae; genus Tragelaphus; species Tragelaphus eurycerus. The sequence goes on along the minus strand of CAKXYN010000018.1, from coordinate 24,360,675 downwards.
GTAATTTTAAATTGATATGAACATCAGAACTCTTGTTTCTGAGTAGTTTATCTAGTGACGCCTCTTGGCATTCACAGGCAGCCAATTTCTTCCTGAGGAATTTCCACTAATCTCTTCTCCAGGAATAGACCTTGGCTCCCAAGGCAGTGTCATTGAGTTCAAGGCATAGCTTGAATTCAGCTCTAGCACTGCCAAAGCAAAATGTCCTGACTGTAGGCAAACAGACAGAGATCTGTAGAGCCTTTTCTGGGGTCCCTAGAGTTAGGCTGGTTGCAGTGGCCTATGAGCTTTGGAGTCTTTCCTGCTTCTGGGACAGGGGACCAGAGGTTTGAGGGGAAGGAGGTGACAATAGAGAGGGGAGAGCAGAAGCTCATGTACATACAGAGAGCCTTCACCACTCTCTGACCTTCTTCTCCTTCCTCACCTACCATTTCTGTGACAACTTTCCCACATCATCTGCACTTCATCTTTATGTCAAACAGATTCAAGCTAATTGGGATGAAATAGTATTGATTTCCAGACTCTAAATTCTCCCTGGTTAAAGATCACTCTCCCTGGGAGTGATCTTTACCCAAATAGAAAATACAATTTGTAAAGTTCCGTATTCGGATTTGGTTGGAAGTAATATGGATGGAGAGAGTGGTAGGGTTACAGATGAAATAGGATTGCTTCCTAGTTGATCATTGTTGAAGATGGGTTATAGCATTATTCACAAGAGCCAACAGGTGAGAATAACTCTAGTGCCCATGAACAGAGGAATGGATAAACAACATGTGCTATATACTTATAATGGACTGTCATTCAGCTTTGGAAAGGAAGGCGATCCTGACACATGCAGCAACATGGATGACCTTTGAGGACACTATGCTAAGTGAAATAAGGAGTAGTAGCTCAGCTGGTAAAGAATACACCTGCAATGCAGGAGACCTGGGTTCTATTCCTGGGTTGGGCAGATCCCCTGGAAAAGAGAACGGCTACCCACTTCAGTATTCTGGCCTGAAGAATTCCATGGACTGTACAGTACATAGGGTCACAAAGACTTGGACACGACTGAGTGACTTTCACTTCACTTCAAAAGACAAACACTATATGATTCCACTTGTAAGAGGCACCTGTGGTAGTCAAATTCACAGAAAAAAAAGTAGAATAGTGGTTGCCACGAGCTGAAGGCAGAAAGGGGATGGAATCGCCTGTCCACTCTGGACAGTGGATCGCCTGTCCACTCTATTCAATGGAAACGGAGTTTCAGTTTTGCAAGATGAAAAGAGTTTTTGAGATTGGTTGTAGAACAGTGTGAATGGTCTTGCTACTAAATGTACAATTAAAGTGGTTAAGATGGTAAATTTTATGTTATGTGTATTTTACCACAATTTAAAATTTTAAAAAAAGTTTAAGGTGAGTGATGGTTATAGGAGTATTTATATACTATTCCATCTATTTCAACATTTGGTATTTACTATATTAAAAAGCAGAGACATTACTTTGCCAACAAAGGTCCATATAGTCAAGGCTATGGTTTTTCCAGTAGTCATGTATGCATGTGAGAGTTAGACTATAAAGAAAGCTGAGTGCCGAAGAACTGATGCTTTTGAGGTGGGAAGGGAGTTCAAGATGGGGAACATGTGTACACCCTTGGCGGATGCATAGTGATGTATGGCAAAACCAATACAATATTGTAAAGTAAAAAAAAAAAAAAAAAAAAATAAAAGAATTGATGCTTTTGAACTGTGTGGTATTGGAGAAGACTCTTGAGAGTCCCTTGGACAAAAGGAAATCCAACCAGTCCAACCTAAAAGAGATCAGTCCTGGGTGTTCATTGGAAGGACTGATGTTGAAGCTGAAACTCCAATACTTTGGCCACCTGAGATGCAAAGAGCTGACTCATTAGAAAAGACCCTGATGCTGGGAAAGATTGGAGGCAGGAGGAGAAGGGGACTATGGAGGATGAGATGGTTGGATGGCATAACCGACTCAATGGACATGAGTTTGGGTAAACTGCAGGAGTTGGTGATGGACAGGGAGGCCTGGCGTGCTGAGGTTCATGGGGTTGCAAGAGTCAGACACGACTGAGCTACTGGACTGAAAATAAAAAACTAAGCATGTTCAATGTACAGTAGCAATGAAAGCTATCAAAAACATCTAGTAATACCCTTTAAAAGAATTGCACAAAGTCTACTTTTAAAAATACATTTAAAATACCATAGAACTTTACTAAAGGACATAGAAGAGGTCTTGAATAAACAGTTATCTTACTCCTGCGTGGGAAGATGTTATTTGGAGGGATGTGCAACCTGTCCATATTTATCTGTAAGCTGACCTCAATCCTTTCCAAAAAGACAACAAAGAGTTGTTCTAAGGAACAATAAGCTGATTCTATTATTCATCAGGAAGATGAAATGCATAAGAAGAGCCAAGGAAAATTTGAAAAAGAGAAAAAAAGAAGACATGCCTTACCAAGGAGCAAATTGTACTTTAATGTCATGGTAATTAGAACTCTGCAGCTATGGCAAAGGAATAGACAAGATCAGAAAAACAGACAAAGGGGGAGAGACAGGGGATTCTGGGATGACAGAAGCTTAATGTGTCTCCTTTCCCGACATACGATGTTAGCTCCTACCCACCCATCACTTCTGAGTGAAGCAGTTGGCAGACAAGGGTCTGGAGGGAAAAGGCTGGATAGCTGATGTGGGACTTTCTCCCTGTAAAGAGCCCAGGATGAGATTCTGAAGGAAGCATGACTCCAGCCTGCTATACATGTTCCAGATTCCCTGACCTCCCTCCCTAAAGCTAAGGAGGGATAGGGCAGGGGACCTGAGAGTGTTCCTGTGAGACCTAGACCAGAGGTTCCTCCTGCTGCCTCAGCAGGGGACTGACCTGTCTGCCTGCTCTTACACAACCTGGTCAGTTGTTCAGCCACTGAGCTATAGGGATCAGGGAAAGACAGGAAACAACACACTCAAGAACGTGAAGGTGGAATGATTTGAGAGAATAGCATTGAAACATGTATGTTACCATATGTGAAACAGATCGCCTGTCCAGGTTTGATGCATGAGACAGGTGCCCAGGGCCGGCGCACTGGGATGACCCAGAGGGATGGGACAGGGAGGGAGGTGGGAGGGGGGTTCAGGATGGGGAACACATGTACACCCATGGCTGATTCATGTCAATGTATGGCAAAAACCACTACAATATTGTAAAGTAATTAACCTCCAATTAAAAAAAAAAAAAAAAGAACATGGAGGCCACAAGGAGAGGAATACCCAGAACAGGTTTCCAAAGAGCCACCAGAGGAGACAGAGGACAACTTCAACAACAAAAACAGCAACAAAAAAGAGCCCAGTGAAGTTTCCCAGTAACAGAAATCACACTTTTTTAATGAAAAATGATTTACGGAATCATTTAAATGAATGATTTAAGGGAAAAGACAGATTTGAGACTCAATTAGTGGCCTGAAAGAAAAATGTGTGAGAAATATTACAAACCACAGGGGATAATACAAAGAAATTGAAATCATGGAGGAAAATATGAGATTTTGAGGGCAGGTCTAGGAGAGCTTCAGTTCAGTTCAGTTCAGTTGTTCAGTCGTGTCCGACTCCTTGCAACCCCATGAATTGCAGCACCGCCAGGCTTCCCTGTCCATCACCAACTCCTGCAGTTTATTCAAACTCATGTCCATCAAGTCAGTGATGCCATCCAACCATCTCTGTCGTCTCCTTCTCCTCTCGCCTTCAATCTTTCCCAGCATCAGGGTCTTTTCTAATGAGTCAGCTCTTTGCATCAGGTGGCCAAAGTATTGGAGTTTCAGCTTCAACATCAGTCCTTCCAATGAACATTCAGAACTGATTTCCTTTAGGATGGACTGGTTGGATGTCCTTGCAGGCCAAGGGACTCTCAAGAGTCTTCTCCAACACTACAGTCAACAGCATCAATTCTTCGGCACTCAGCTTTCTTTATAGTCTAACTCTCACATCCATACATGACCACTGGAAAAACCATAGCCTTGACTAGATAGACCTTTGTTGGCAAAGTAGTGTCTCTGCTTTTTAATATGCTGTCTAGGTTGGTCATAACTTTTCTTCCAAGGAGTAAGCATCTTTTAATTTCATGGCTGCAGTCACCATCTGCAGTGATTTTGGAGCCCCCAAAATTAATTCAGCCACTATTTACACTGTTTCCCCATCTATTTGCCATGAAGTGATGGGACCAGATGCCATGATCTTCGTTTTCTGAATGATGAGCTTTAAGCCAACTTTTTCACTCTCCTCTTTCACTTCCATCAAGAGGCTTTTTAGTTCCTCTTCACTTTCTGCCATAAGGGTGCTGTCATCTGCATATCTGAGGTTATTGATATTTTTCCCAGCAATCTTGATTCCAGTTTGTGCTTCTTCCAGCCCAGCGTTTCTCATGATGCATATAAATTAAATAAGCAGGGTGACAGTATACAGCCTTGACATACTCCTTCTCCTATTTCGAACCAGTCTGTTGTTCCATGTCCAGTTCTAACTGTTGCTTCCTGACCTGCATACAGGTTTCTCAAGAGGTAAGTCAGGTGGTCTGGTATTCCCATCTCTTTCAGAATTTTCCACAGTTTATTGTGATCCACACAGTCAAAGGCTTTGAGCTTACATGGGAATAATTAAGTCCAAGTCCCAGATGGGCTTCCCTAGTGGCTCAGACGGTAAAACATTTGTCTACAGTGCAGGAGACCCAGGTTCGATCCCTGGGTTGGGAAGATCCCCTGGATAAGGAAATGGCAGCCCACTCCAGTATTCTTGCCTGGAAAATCCCATGGATCACGGAGCCTGGTAGGCTACCGTCCATGGGGTCGCAAAGAGTCGGACACAACTGAGCAACTTTGCTTTCACCTAGATGACAAAAAGGATAGAATGAGATGGTGGAACATCTACAGAGTTCTGGGGTCAAGGACAGCAGTCCAACAGTCCTATACCTAACCAAGGCATCAATCAACCACAGAAGTTAATATATATATGTACATATATCTATATGCTATGCTATGCTATGCTATGCTATGCTAAGTCACTTCAGTCATGTCCGACTCTGTGTGACCCCATAGACGGCAGCCCACCAGGCTCCCCCGTCCCTGGGATTCTCCAGGCAAGAACACTGGAGTGGGTTGCCATTTCCTTCTCCAATGCATGAAAGTGAAAAGAGAAAGTGAAGTCGCTCAGTCATGTCCGACTCTTAGCAACCTCATGGACTGCAGCCTACCAGGCTCCTCCGTCCGTGGGATTTTCCAGGCAAGAGTACTGGAGTGGGGTGCCATTGCCTTCTCCGATATATCTATATACATATGTATATTTACAAGTATGCAAGCATCGAAGAATTATAGCACTCACTGAAGAAAATAGTTTCAAAGAGACTCCAACCAAAATCAAATGAGTTACAGAAGCACAGAAACAGGGGTGAGCAACAAATCATGTTTCCTTATATATTTTAATACATATACACACATGTATGTATACGTATGCATGCTAAGTGGCTTCAGTCATGTCCGACTCTTTGTGACCCCATGGATTGTAGCCTGCCAGGCTCCTCTGTCCATGAGATTCTCAAGGCTAGAATACTGGAGTGGGTTGCCATGCCCTCCTCCAAGGGATCTTCCCAACCCAGGAATCAAACCCACGTCTCTTATGATTCCTGCATTGGCAGCAGCTAGTGCCGCTTGTTTGCTCATATGTATATACACATGCTTACACACACACACTTGTGTGTATATGAGTATGTGTATTGATTTATATACACATATAGTTCAGTATAAATGGATAACAAGAGCCTGGAACTGTGTAATGCTGAAAGGATACTTAAAATAGAGGTGAAATACTGCAAGGATAATTCTAATAAGATCTAGAAATAAAAGACTTTGATATTGAGCACCAGAAAAGGAAAGGGGAGATAACCATTAATGAGATGGAAAGATTGCAGGGAACTCCTGTTTTAACAAGAGTAGAGAGGAAAAGCAATTTGAGCAAGCTAGTAAAATTAAGGAGAAAGAAAAAATCATAACAAACTTAAGGTAATCCAGAAGAAATTAAATCAGGTTTCATAGTTGTTAGACTAAGCATGAATGAACTGAATTCTCTCTATACAAAATATAATCTGTACACTGGGCTAAAAAGGAAAACAAAACCCCAAACTGTATCTTAACACTGCTTGTAGGAAACATACCTTAAACAAGATGATAAAAAAAAAAAGTTAAAAGTCCAGGAATAGGTCTACATACATAGGAATTTTTCTATTTGATAAAAGTAGTGTTTCACATCATCAAAGAATAGACGGATTTCATAAAGAGTGTTGTGACAATTAGATACATATTTGGAAAATTCAAATTTGCCCCAAAAAGACAATATAGCAAATTAGACACTCTCAGGACAAAAGATTAAACAACAGATTCAGAGAAAATATTTACAACATATATATTATTCATAATAGACAAAGAATTACTATTCAGAATTTGTCAAGATATCCTGATTTTGAAAGAAAAAGATAAACTACCCAATGCTACAACAGGCAGAGGATATGTACATTTACAGAAGAAGAGAGCCAAACGGTCAATAAACCCATAAAGTAGTGCTCAGTCTTCTTTGGGCAAATGTGGAGATGCACATTAATATAATACAATGTTATTTTTCTCTCATCAGATTGGCCAAAGTGTTAAAGATTTATAACATCAAGTGATGGCAAGGGTTTGGAGAATATAAATGCAGTCTCCTGGGAAATCTATTTGACATCTAACACAATTTTTTCTTTTGCTTGAATCAAATACAATATTAAAAGTGTGTTTCTTTTTGACTTACAAATTCTTCATCTATATTCTAGAAGAAGTCTTATGTGTGTAAGGAGACATGTATATAGCAGTATATATGTATAATGCAGATGACCATCAATAAAGGGAATGTTTAAATAAGCTATGGCACATCCAAGCTATGGAATCTTGCAGCTGTTAGAATGAGTTACCGTATATCTAGTGTTATAGAAAGATGAGAAGATACTTTTGACATACTGTAAAGTAAAAGAAGCAGGCTGCAAAATAATATATAGTATATCTCTATTTTTTAAAAAAAATCCCTCAAAACTAAATTATATCTTCATTGCATAGCTATATAAATGAGGAGTGGACTGAGACTGCTGCTGCTGCTAAGTCGCTTCAGTCGTGTCCAACTCTGTGCGACCCCATAGACGTCAGCCCACCAGGCTTCCCTGTCTCTGGGATTCTCCAGGCAAGAACACTGGAGTGGGTTGCCGTTTCCTTCTCCAATGTGTGAAAGTGAAAAGTGAAAGTGAAGTCGCTCAGTTGTGTCCAACTCTTCGCGACCCCATGGACTGCAGCCCACCAGGCTCCTCCATCCATGGGATTTTCTAGGCAAGATTACTGGAGTGGCTTGCCCACTGAGACTAGAGATAAGCAAAAGAAAGTTGAGTTTTATTAATATTTTTGAGTGTTTTACAATAGGAATGTAATCATGAATTACATGTGTGTAATTTAAATATATATTTAACCATAATAAACAGAAAGACCTTCATGCTTTGAAGGGCAGATATGTCCATTAATCCATTCATAAATGCCCACTGTAAGCCAGTGTTGCTGGAGAGAAAAAATGACTCATACACAGCTGAGTCCTGGAGGAATTCTCTGTCTGGTAGAGGAGATAAAATGTGTAAACCAATAAGAGAAATAGGCCAGCAAAATATGATGCAAACCATGGGAGGCACATGAATAAATACTAAGGGAGTTCTAAGAGGAGATTAATTCCTGGAGAGAGAAGCATTAGTCGATCAGTCGTGTCAGACTCTTTGTGACCCCATGGGCTGTAGCCCCCAGGCTCCTCTGTCCATGGGATTTTCCAGGCAAGAGTACTGGAGTGGGTTGCCATTTCCTACAGGAGAGAGAAGAGGGGAGGAGAAAGAAGCAAGAAAGCTGTCATGGAGAAAGTAGCTGTATTTGTCTATGTGTGTGTGTGAATGTATATAAAAGTGTGTGTGTGTGTGTGTGTGTGTGTGACACAAGTGCCAAACACTCATACATTGACAGAGGTTGGAAGGAATGGCCAGGAAAGAAGACCCCCAGTGGAGAGCTGATTTGGGCAGGAGACAAGGTAGAACAGGAAGCATATGAGTTTGACTAGCCTGAGGAAAGGAGGAGAAGCAGGGGCGAGTAGAGAGTTATACAGCTAGAAAGGGAAAACAATGCAAAAATGTTCATTTATTTAGCCAGCGAATTTCCTTGCCTAATGGGGGGAGTGGGGAGAGGTTGCCTGGAGCAAGCAATAAATGCATGATTACATGTTTAAAAATAACTGCAATGTCACATGCATGCTTGTTTACAGAATAAAGATGACCAGGAAGAAAGATATGGACTTAGTTTATAAAGTCCGGGGGAGCCACAGAAGGTTTTTGAGAAGAGAAGTGACACCATCAAGTTTTAGAATTTCTCCATGGCACTTTGTGTGGGGAGATTATGACAGGTGGTTCCAATGGTTTGGACCAGAGGTAATTGGAGCTCATGTGAGGGAGTGACAGGGAGAAAGAGGAGGAAAGGACAGATCTGAGCAATATTACGAAGGAAGAATTGTCAGGATTTAGTGAGTTTGATTTTGGATATATTGCCTCTGAAGTATCTGGGGACACTCAAGCAGAGGTATGTTAGATAAAAGAAAAAAATGGATAAAAGAATTTGAAAATTAATAGATACGTGTATATGTATAACTGAATCACTTTGCCGTACACCTGAAACTAACAACATTGTTAATCAACTATGCTCCAAAAAAAAAAAACAAGACGTTGGGAACCTGCTGCCTGGAGAGAGCAGACTGAGTCCTTGTTTCTGGATGGAAGACAAAGCGAGGAAGGATCAGTCGAGGAGAGTACTTGGTGCGGGACCAGGAAAGGAGAGGGTCATTATGGAGCCTCCTGGGATCTCAGCAAAACAGGGAAAGAGGCCAGGACTTCAGTTACCCAGGAAGGTCAAGAAAGAGCCAGCAGAGGAACTGGGTTCCGGCATTTGCACCTCAAACTTGTGCTCCTATCATCCAATGGTGACAACCCATCTGATTCAGTGTGTGCAGCTGGCATTGGCTCTGCAGAGCTGCAGCTGGGAGCTGACGGGATGAGGGAGTGACAAGACGAGAGGCCTCACTTACAGCATGTGGGAAGGACGGGTACAAATTGGACATTCAGGCTTTAAGGGCTGCTAATAGTGAAAGGAGTAACTACAGCCTCTGTTTAGGGGGTCATACCCAAGGTGATGTTGCGCCACCCTTCACTTTCATAGTGTTCCCCACTGGCTCCTCCCTCATGACTTGCTCGGGAGTCCACACTCCCCAGGCCACAAAGACGAGAAAAGGAGCACGCACATCTCTGCCTGTCTGCAGGTTATGGACTCCTTAGTGGGTTACTAGTGAGTGCTGAGTGGCAGGCATGTTTTACAAACCCAGATTAAAGGCTCCTTCCATATATGTTTATGTTTTATGTCACTCAGATTTCATTTTTCTGTGAGTAAAATGCAAGTTGAGTTTGGCAATCAAGGCCACTATAACCGTATTACTTAGCTATGGCTGGTGTCTTCAATACACGCCACCCTTCTCCACCCTGCTCCCTGCCTCAGGGCCTCTGACTTCTGTTGGGTTCAGCTACTGGGGAGCTCCAGAGGGATATCTGAGTGAGGGGAGTATGATGACAGGGTGTTTATTCCTTTGGGTCTAAGCGTGATTCTGACTTTATGAGACTGAAGCTTGCCATTCTATTGGTCCACAAATATCAGAGATACAACTGTTTTCAACAGTATATTCTTTGACTCTTTATGTCACAACTTTGTAAATAAAATTTTTTAGAAAAAGAAGGGAAATATAATCCATTCTTTCCTCTAGTGGGTTTGATTGGAATTTGGATATTTTTATATTAGCAATGTAGAACAAATTCAGTTTTATAACTCATCATTTGTAATATGTCAAAATTTGAGATTGCTGTTCCATTTGGGAAGACTTCTATTTTCTCTTCTATATTTTCCTTCACATATAACTAAGATCTAGAGCATTTCAAATTTTCTTGTGCAGGAATTAATCTTAATACTCTGAATTGCTAAGACTTAAAAACCAGCTTGGGCTTCCCTTGTGGCTCAGATGGTAAAGAATCTGCCTGCAATGCCGGAGACCCAGGTTCTATCCCCGGGTCAGGAAAATCTCCTGGAGAAGAGCCCGGTGGGCTACAGTCCATGGGGTTACAAAGAGTCGGACACAACTGAGTGACTTTAACACACACATGCATAAACCAGCTTGTCTTGGGCCCCATTATAATGGCAGCAAACCATAAGTTTTATGTTATCTCTTACAGAGGGTGCTGTGTGGTTTTGCCTGGATTCCCTGATGGGGAAGCCATCCCTCAGCTGCTAGAATATTAGGATCTGCTGAGGCCACATGTTTGTCGTCTCTTCTCCCGCCATCCACATTTCCTTACAAGTATATCTCCTGAGAGCTCTCCACAGTAAAAGAATTGAATGCAACTATCCAGTTCATAGACCATTTCCAGGGAACCCCTCTAGAGCATCTTCATAGATGTCAGGATTTTGTATCAAAGCAGCAAGAAAAGTAAATATTTTCCCAGTGAATTCATATCCTTTACTCTTCTTAATCAATAGTTCAATTCAGTTCAGTTGCTCAGTCGTGTTCGATTCTTTGTGACTGCGTGGACTGCAGCATGCCAGGCTTCCCTGTCCATCACCAACTCCCACAGCTTTCTCAAACTCATGTCCATCAAGTCGGTAATGCCATCCAACCATCTCATCCTCTGTCGTCCCCTTCTCCTCCTGCCCCCATCCCTCCCAGCATCAGGGTCTTTTCCAATGAGTCAGTTCTTAGCATCAGGTGGCCTAAGTATTGGAGCTTCTTCATCAATAAGATTACCGAATAATCCAATATGCTTGACTTCTATTTGCATTTTCTTCTTCTTAATAAATTGCTAATTTTGATATGATCTGAAATTTTTTATACCTACATATAAATGCAGGAATCTGAGAACTAACAAATGGAATTCCATTTAAAAAGAAATAGGATGATGCATTCATAGTTGCATGTGCTGCATTATATTTCTGACAATGAGAACTGAATTCTAGACCTAAAATTTTAGGTCTGAGTATGGGCCACAGATCAGTTTCTGGTTCCTCACACCAATCTCTGTTCTTTTCACTACCCGCATACATCCATGCTGGGCACCAAAGGACACACTCTTATTACAATGTGACCTTTCTGGACCTTTAAGTCATGACATAAGATGAGTTGGTGGTAAGAGTATTCCTGGAAGCCTTTCCTACATAAGGACAGCTAGCGGTGAATTAAATATATACAGAGTGACTGTGAGCAACTTAAATATATCTCATCCAACCCAAACTCATCTTCTCCTCAACCAGATCCTAAAAATGCCCACGACGCCTCCAAAGCCACCCAACATAGGATGTGTGTGGTAGAAAGAAACTAGGATCAAAAATATCTTACTTTTATAAAATTTACCAAAAAAATTATAAAAGCATGGGACATATGAACACCTTGCTAGGGTTACTCCCCAGACCTGGGATGGGACCTGTACCACTGTGAACGCTACAGCGTAAACTTGACCAGTTTCATTGTAAATTCCCCTCTAGCTGGACTTCTCCCGCCAGGGCTGCCTCAAGCTGACTGCATTCTTGACCAAAGCCCCTGTTCTTCTAAGGCAGCTGTTTGATGTGACACTCTCTCTGTTCTAGTGATTATCTCTCTGTACCTAGAGGTGCAATGCCTTGGCTCTTACTGAGCCTTGGTTTAGTGTGCTATTCTTTATGGTTCTCCTACACCCCTACCTTTCCAAATAAATCCTCTTCTAATTATCCTATCTTGGGTGTGCCCTCTGCTTCCTGTTGGGACCCTGACTAGTCATCACTCCCTCTTCCCCAACAAGACCTCAGTTTCCCTCCAGTTGCTCCCTGACTCTCCCTTCCTCATCCACCCTGGGTCATTCATTCTCCCAGACCTTGGCTTACCCCATCTCCTTGCCTGAATATCCTCAGCAAATCCTGCCATCTCTTCCAGGCCCAGCTCCACTCCTCCCATCTCCCCAGTCCGAATGGTGCTGAGGAAGCACTGCAGGGTGGATGGAGGTTTGGATGTTCTCTGAGAAGCATCTGCTTTGCAGAAACTCCCAGGGAAGGGGAGGCGCTCCTGAAGATATTGATTTCACAATTAACCCTCAGAGAAGGAGTCTCTTTACAACCTCTTTCCTGGAGACTAGACTCACTGTTGATTGCATCACTTACAGAAAGCCTGTCAAAGAGAGGAAGGCTCCTTCCATCCCCCAGGTGATCGGGGTGGGATTCCCTGTGCCTGTGAGGATGTGACTGATTAAAAGGGAAGCTGGCTGAATTCCCTGCTAAATCATTTCCAGCCACAGTGCCTAAGGGACTCTGCTGGAATGCAGGGCAGGAATGCAAATGGATCCTTGCTGGGCCTGTCTTGGAGGAAAAAGTCACGTCAGACCCAGAGAGATGGCCTTTTGGGAGAAGAGATGAGAGAATGGCACTGCTGCCAGAGGGAGCAGAGACCTGACTTCTTCTCTCAGGCTCCCTGAGAAATCCCCCACTGCAAGAAGGGATGGCAAACAGCCCCTGCCTGGGTTCATGAGCAAGTCATGGCTCCTTCCTAGAAAAACAAGGCCAGAAAAGAGGTGGGCTCCAGGCTTTTTCTTCCACAGGGTGAAACAGCCTGGAATGCTTACTGGTTGCCCCAGTAGAAGATGGCTGTGGGGCCATACACATTCCTGGCATGAGAAAATAGAGCAGGATTTTGGCCAGAGAGGAGGTTCTTGTCACTGAGTGTAGGAAATCTGTTTAGCATTTGGGGAACTTTGTGAAAAATGAGCTGGAGCACGAGAGCCAACTCTCTGCTTTGGCTTTCTAAGACTCATGGAGGAAAATGTAGGGGCTTTCAAACCAGAAAAGTACCAGATGTCTGGGGAATTGCTTTCAATGGTTGATTTGAAATTTGGATACATTTTTATCTCCTTCATAGAATTAGAAATGCTTCATATGCTTGTCTAAATGGAAGGTGTGATTGATGACCTCCTGACACGCCACATGTAAATGTGTGGGGCGGTTAATAAGCTGTCGAACATATTATTCAGCATTAGTGGGAAAAGTACAAACCACAGGCAGTGGATCTATGGCCTAGACCAAGTTCCACCACTAAGTGTTGTGACCTTGGGCAAGTCGATTTCCTACTCTGAACCTCAATGTTCTCATCTATAAAATGAATTAATTGGGCGAAATGATCTTTACTGTCTTCTCTAGCTGTAAAAGTCCTATGATTCTCATAAAACCAGCCACAGGCCATTGGGAGTGTATGCTGTTTTCTAGTCCTCTGATGAGGTGAGTTTATTCTCCTGTGGGCAGCACAGGATCACAGTCTTGAGACTCTCATCCCAACTCTCCCTACTCCCATCTGTGTGAGCTTAGTCAGCCTATCTCCCTGAACCCCAGTCACTTCCCCAGGGTTCAGATCTGGTCAGATCTGGTCTCTCGTTCCCCAGAGACAAGACTCATGGTACAAAACCAAAACTGTCCTGGGTCTCGCTGTGCTGGTTCCAGCTGAGGAGACACACAAATGTGTCAAGCCTTCTCAAACAAACATGAGTCTATCATATCTTAAGTCTGACCTAAGAGTCACCTCAAACTGTAATCCCCTAGGACTTGAATGGAGCATAAATACCCAGAGGATATAAGTACCTTGGGTCTCCCTCCTTTAGGCTCCCATTACTTTCTTAAGGCAAATCTCATCCCTGACAGTGTTCTTGGGTGGGTCAAGATTGCCAGGGCATTCATGGGGCTATTTGGAGGAGGAGACCTATCTCCTTCTGGCAGTTTTCCCTGATCCTGAGTCCTGGAATCAAACAAATCTCCCCATTGGGCCCCATTTCCTTACTAAGCTTCCAGCACACCTGCCTGCTGATTTATTGGTGAAAGAACTTCCTTAAACACAGGAGCTGGAAAGCAATGCTACTTTCCCAAGGAAACAGGTATAACAGGTAAGGCCTGAAGGCCTTGCTTGTAGCACTAATTTTGGATCAGGCCAGATTTTACTCTGAGTGGATTATTTCTAGCTGTGTGATCTCAGGTAAGTTACCTAACTTCTCTGAACCTTAGTGTTCTCCTGTGTGAATACCTACCTTTCAGCACGGTCGTGATGTTTAGAGATACTACTCATAGAGCAATGGTCTCAGTGTATTGGCTCACTTGTATCTGGAGCTCAATACATTTTATAGTTCCTTCTTCTTTGTGTGAAACATTATGAGAAAGTGAAAAGTTGATGACTATTAGCTTATTAGCATTGTGGATGCATTATATCATGCCTATACCCAGCTCTCCAGCCTATCTTTACTCCAACTTTTCATCTTCCCTGAACTGGTCACACAGAATCACCCACCCATCTCAACACACATCCTCGTGCCCTCCCTAGACTGCCCTCCCCAGTGTTTACTTGCCTAAGTATTTCCCATTCTTCAAGGTCTGGTTCAAACTCCATGTTATGCAGGAAGCATTCCCTGACTTCTAACCAGAAATCAACACTGCCTCCCCTGAATTCCTGCAGTGCATTTGCTATCCACTCATCATTTTTCCCTTCTATGATAAAGATGTAAAAATACTGCCTCACCCCTCTCAACCAGCAGAACATGAATGATAAATACTGTTCATGCCTCATCTCAGAAACCCTCAGAAGAGTGATCTGCACGAAGCTGAAACTCAGAAAACAGTTTTGATTGAATAAATGAATAGAGATGTATTTATTGGAGGTAGAAGATGGATGAAATAAATGATAGCTCTTGAGAAAAGGAAACTCAAGAGAAAGAGAAAGCCATGCTTTTTGCAAACCTATTGTGCCAGATTGCAACCTATTGCAATCCCAGTTTACAGTGGTAGAAGAGGAAGCTCCTGAAAGCTAAGTGATAATGTTTATACCATTAACAGGTACAACCATGTGCTGAGGACTGTACCCAGCATTTCAGACGCATCATTTCATTTAATACCCCCAACAACCCTTATGAAATAGTGTTATTCCCATTTCATAGCTGAGGCCCAAAGACGTTCAGATAACCCAAGTTGACAAAGTTCCTCTAGAGAAGGGATTTACTGTAAATTTATATGCTCTATCTCAAATGTGCATAATTGGTAGAGTCCTTTATTTTTCATAACTGATCATTTTGACCTCTAGATCCTCAAATCCCACTGAGGAGCAGGAAAGAAATATCAAAATGTGTCAAGTCAAAGATCTCCAGGTGTGTTTTTTTCTGAAGAATGGTAGTAAAAGAGTTTTATGTGTTTATCTTTTTCCAGTTTTCTCATTTTCTTTTGAACAAGTATTTAAATAACTGAAGGCTCGAACTTCTTCCGAGGCTATTTCTCCCTCCCTAGGTCTTGCTCCTCCTCCCCACCTCCCAAGAAGGTGCGTCCTTGTTCTCTTCTGTATGTTTTCAGCATCCTAAGTCCTTACTGTGTTCACACACAGGGCCCTATTCACACCTGTAGCCGAAGTCCATGCTACACAAGCATGTGGCCTGTTCTCTCGGCTCCCTCCTCCTCCCTGCTGCTGGCTCTGTAGCATCCTCGCTGCTCTCACCAGTACAGTAGACATGGGTCTCGGTCCATCCCTTGGGGTGTGGGTGGTTCTCCTCATAGTCTCTGTTTTGGGTCACCTCCCCCTGTGGGGGACCTTCTGCATTTCCCCTTTGGGGCCGGCAGGAGCTTCTGGCTCAAGGAGCACCAAGCTGGGAGGCAGTCCTGCCTCAGGCCTCCTCTCTGCTCCATGAGCCCCCTCAGGTCAACACGAGGTCCCCTAAGGCTGTCTCCTCCCAGAGTCTGTTAGGCAGGGAGAGGAACACAGACCTTGGCTCTGGAATCTTCCTCAACTGAACCGACGGTTTCTAATCGTCCCCTTCTGGGCACGTCCTCCTTTCCCCTTTTGCCTCCTCTCCTCATCCCTTTGTGGAAAGGGCTGCCCTCCCCTCCAAGTGTTTAACAGGGAGGGTCCCTGTATTGCATCCTCCTCCTCCTTGTGGTGCTGTTCATCTCATCCTGTTTCTTAGAGCCATAAAGGCAGAATGACTGTAAGAACATATGAGGAAGGTATTTTGAAAAGTGTTATTTATCTCATCCCACTAGAAATTAAATCCAAACATATCAACACTAAAGCTTAGCTCTCAGCATCATCCCAATATTACAACACTAAGGAGGGAGGCCTGGAGTGCTGCAGTCCATGGGGTCAGACACAACTGAACTGAACTGAAGGAGGGTAGATCTGGATTGAACTCAGATCTAATCCAACCTCAAAAATCCAAATATTTCCATGAAACCATTTTTCCTTTTTGTTCAACTGACATAAAGCACCCCCAAACCCTGCCCCTCCAGACATACTCTGGGGCCTCCCTTCTATATCATAGCCCGTGCAGAGTCCCAGGGCCCTTTCTTCAGCACCAGGGTCTCCTCCCTTTCTTCCAAGCAGAGTCCAGGGCATCTCCAGGGTTGACTCAAGAGTGTGTTAGGAGCAGAAATGCAAAAGACCTGTCTTCAGAAGCAATTTTGCATTTGCTTGCATATTTTGGATCACTTAAGACAGGCCTGAGAGGGCCTTTGATAGGTTTGTTTCTGGTTGGTTTATTTCTCCAACAGGGTGATGGATTTCACTCAGCTGCATAAAGGTGGGAAGGCAGTGTGTGACCGCGGGGTGCAGCGACCATCAGCTGGAGCTGATGGTGGTGGTGGTTTATTCGCTAAGTCGTATCCGACTCTTGCGATCCCATGGACTGTAGCCCACCAGGCTTCTCTGTCCATGGGATTCTCCAGGCAAGAAGATTGGAGTGGTCTGCCACTTCCTTCTCCAGGGGATCTTCCCAACCCAGGAATCGAACCCTGGTCTCCTGCATTGCTGGCAGATGATTTGTCAACTGAGCTATGAAGGAAGCTCCAGCTGAAGGAGGCTGGAATTTCCCGCGGGCCTCAAAAATCCTCTTGAGAAATTTAGTCTGCTAGTTTAGTTCAAGTTTTGTTTTGTTTTGTTTTCCCCTCAGCCAGGTATTCAGAATCTGTCTTACTCACCTGGAAAGTTGCATCATCTTGACAAGCACAAGGCAATTAAGAGATTCCCAGCTGCTCCTGCTGCTACTATATATTTGCAGGGAGAGAGGGAGGGTGACTGGCCTCTCAGACGAGCTTTTGCTGGTAAGCGTGAATAGAAATGGAGAGCTGAGGCGATTGCTCAGATCATTCTGATTAACATGAATGGTATTTGCCCAAAATATGTTGGGTCATAATTTTCAGCTAGAGGCAAAAGTAAGGCATTTCTGGGATTATCTTAGTTCTTTACTAAGTGGAGAAACCAATCTAAGGATTTTCTTTAACAACCACTTCTTGAGTTTCTGATGAACAAGAGAAAGAGTCTGGGCTGGATAGGTCAGCACTTTGATATAAAAACAGATAATCATGGTATTGAACTTTGTGGTTTCTGGCTGGTGGGGGTGACTGGAAACGATGCAACATATAGTGTCTACTCCCCTTAGGAAGATCCTCTGTGTCTTAACCCTGCCCTGACCCTATTGCTTTACAGCCTGAATTCTGGAAAGATTGGTTCACATGCACTGCCTCCAAGTCCTCTTCTGCTCCTACTCCCCACCACCCTCTGAGCTGGCTTTGACTACCATATTGGCATGCATGTTTTAATCTTTATTTGACTAGCATTGCCATATTTAACAAATAAAAGGAGATTTACTTACAAATACAGAAACTAATGCAAACAATACCTGTGTTCCAGTTTTCCAAGACTGACCACTTAATATTAAAGTAATAAATAATATTATTTATCCATTATTATCCCTCTGATCCTCCTCTCATCCCATCAAATGCAAAACTGGAAGCAACAGAACCAGACAAAGGGATCCCAAAAGTGTTTAAGAAGTGCTGGGGTGGGGTGGGGCATAACCTGGGAGAAGTAGAAAATCAGTGCTCAGTCAAGGCATTCTTGTAATGGGCTTCAAAACAGCAGAAATCCATCTTTTTCTTAAAAATGCAGTTTTCCCAGAGACTGATGATCCCCTTGAGCTGTATAAAATGAAGTGAGTGAAGGTTGCTCAGTCGAGTCCAACTCTTTGCAACACTCCATGGAATTCTCCAGGCCAGAATACTGGAGTGGGTAGCCTTTCCCTTCTCCAGGGGCTCTTTCCAACCCAGGGATCCAACCCAGGTCTCCTGCATTGCTGGCGGATTCTTTATCAGCCAAGCCAAAGAGAAGCCCTGAAACACTGGAGTGGGTAGCCTATCCCTTCTCCAGAGGATCTTCCCAACCCAGGAATCAAACACGAATCGAACCCAGGTCTCCTGCATTGCAGGTAGATTCTTTACCAACTGAGGTTTGAGGGAAGCTTGAGCTATATACTTGTGGCAAACTGAAAACATTAAGTGAAAAAAAAATCTTACTTTATGTGGTTTTGGCGTTAAAAAAAAAAAAAAAGACTTTGAATAACATGGCAACACTTAAAGCCCTGGTGAAGCTTATTTTGTTTCCAAGCTTTTTTCACTCTTGCAACCATCTGAAAAGACTATGAATCAAAATATTAATTGTAAGTATCTTTGGGTGGGAAATTGGAGGCAATCTTTTGTTTGCCAAAATGCATTTTTTTAGAGCAATGAGGAAAAGGGAGATTGCTTTAAAAACTGCATCCAAGGGAAATTAAATAGATAAATTTTTCATGAGACATATAGGATTTGAAGAGCTAGAGATTATATGCTGATAGCCTAGAATTTGAAGCTTGAACTTTAATGAGATTTCTCCCTGTCAGAATTACAGATTGATTGTACCACCCAGGGAACAAACAGCTGACCTCAAATCACATGCCAATACATTCACAATTAAACAATCATTCAAGAAGCTATAAAGCACACAAAATGCATAGTGGCTAAAAATAATAAACAAATGAAGCTTCTGTGTTTTCTTGCCTGAGAACAAGGGGCCTGTTCTTTTAGTATTTATAGTGAATAGTGAGACTCTGTGGAAAAAAATACAGCAGTTGATAAGTGTTCTAAGTGAGGCATTGCAAACATGTCAGAGAAGCTGGGTGCTTCTAACTTCACCTGTGGTTGGCTAAGGAAAATGGAGAGGCAGGTGGCCAGTGGGCCCCTAGATTTCCAATTCGACACAGAAAATGACCATTCTGAAATCTCATTCTTTTCCTTCTTAATTTTTTCCTTTCTGGATTTTAAAACAAGGAAAGTATTTAATCATGAGAAAGTAATTTATTGAGCATTTTCCTGCATATGGTACTCAAGTGAGATGTGCTTTTCTCCCCTAAAGGTGACCTCTCTACTCCAGGACAGATTACAATTGATAAAAACAGTTTATAAAGTCTTACAAGGTTTGGAAGATTTGGAAAGTGGCAAAACCACACCGTTTTCTCCACATATTCAGTCCTATGCATTTGGCATAGAAAGAAAAACGAAACAAAGTGCCTGGTTTGATTTCTTTTGATTAGATCCTCACCTGAGTTTAGATGTTTTGTTTCCCTTGCTTCTTGAGGGAGGAGAGTGTGCTAATGTTTGCTATTTGCACACGCAAAGGATAGGGGTAGTTTTTGGCAGCCTCTGCACTTACCAGTCCTGAAATACCTTTTTAGCATGGGGTCAAACAGCCACATTTCCCTGACGGTTGCTTGCCAGGATGCCACGGGGTGCAACCAAATCCTATAGTGTGAAATGGAAGGATCAGTGGCCACGCTGGCATCTGATGGACAGTGAACCACGGAGGGCAGGTCAGCCTGCCAGGCTCCATTCCAACAAATGCCCTTTAGAGAGCTGACCTTCTGTCTGCTGGGCCTCCCTCTACCAGATACCATTGGAATTCTGGTAATAATTCTGGAAATAAATAAAGGCTTTCAGTGGGTCAGTCAACAAATCTTTCCTAGACACCTAAGCAAGGCATTAGGTACTAATGCTGCTGCTGCTAAGTCGCTTCAGTCGTGTCCGACTCTGTGCGACCCCATAGACGGAAGCCCACCAGGCTCCCCCGTCCCTGGGATTCTCCAGGCAAGAATAGTGGAGTGGGTTGCCATTTCCTTCTCCAATGCATGAAAGTGAAAAGTGAAAGTGAAGTCGCTCAGTCGTGTCCGACTCTTAGCGACCCCATGGACTGGAGCCTACCAGGATCCTCCATCCATGGGATTTTCCAGGCAAAAGTACTGGGGTGGGGTGCCATAGGCACTAATAGATACAAAGAATTCCATGAGAACAGAAACTTAGACCTGCAAGAATATTTCATAATTGACCGTGTTCATCCACATTATATCAAAGAAGATAAAACAGATATGGTCCTCACACTCAAAAAGTTTACAATCTAGTAAGGGAGATGAAGTGTGCAGATACATCACTACTTTACAGAGCACAATTCAGCACTCTGTCACAAGAGAAAAAGCAAGTTCCTGAGCAGGAAATGAACAGCTATCCTGGAGTCACAAGCTAGTACTTCCATGTTTTAGAAAATTCAAAGAGAGAGACACTACGTTCAGCTTTGGGTCAGGGTTGTGTCTAGACACGACCTACATGGTGGGATTTGGATGTTTGAAGGTGTAAGATGGAGTGGCTGCACTTTTCTTGCCTTGAAAATATTTAAAGGTGTGCTCCTTTGGTTTTGAGGCTCAACATCTTTTTGAGGGGAGTGTACATGTCAACGATTTGGTTGCCTTTGCAGCACCTGTACTTTAAATCTAGCAACATTTTTGGAGCCTAAAAGGTAATCAAATCATGACTTATAATTCATGTTGAATTAAACTTAACAATGTGTGCTTAGTCGCTCAGTCATGTCTGATTCTTTGCAACTTCATGGACTATAGCCTGCCCGGCTCCTCTGTCCATGGGGATTCTCCAGGCAAGAATACTGGAGTGGGTTTCCACTCCCTTCTCTAGCAGATCTTTCCAATCCAGGGATCAAACCCTTGTTTCCTCATTGCAGGCAGATTCTCTACAGTCTGAGCCACCAAGGAAGCCTTAAGAATAAAACAGGTCTAAGTCTCACACGTGGGCCATTTTCTAAAGCCACACAGTTTAGGGGTAATGGTTTTTCAAATTGTTGGGGAATAATCTGCATACTTCAGTGGCTTAAATCATTAACTTTGTCCTAAAATTTATAACTCTTTAATACAATCTCATCATCCTGCCTAGAGGATGAGACCTCTCCTAACTGGGAGAGGTCTCATTATATGACAGATAACTATTAAATAAACATTTTGTTTCAACTCTTTATTCTGATAAAAAGATTGCCTATTTTGGTAATGAATGTTAGTTTTTTTCTTTGGTGATTCAACATGTTATGGCATCACCCCACCCCAATACTTTTGCCTGGAGAATCCCATGGACGGAGGATCCTGGTGGGCTCCAGTCCATGGGGTCGCTAAGAGTCGGACACGACTGAGCGACTTCACTTTCACTTTTCACTTTCATGCATTGGAGAAGGAAATGGCAACCCGCTCCAGTATTCTTGCCTGGAGAATCCCAGGGACGGGGGAGCCTGGTGGGCTTCCGTCTCTGGGGTCGCACAGAGTCGGGCATGACTGCAGCGACTTAGCAGCAGCAGTAGCAGCATGGCATCTCAATGTTATCATTCTGAATGTCAGTTGCCATTGAACAAGACTGTAGATACAGAAAATGTAGAGTTTTAGATGAATGTGTACTGACACCAGAAGATGAAAAGAAAGTTACGAAATCCTGTCTGATAAAAGTGTGTTTGTGTATGCTGTTCTTCTTTCTTCTAAAAAGAGAATAAGAGCATTCTAAAAATAATGGCTCATTATGGATTCTGATTAGTCTATTTTATATTTATGACCTGCAATCTAGAGCATTCCTCTGTTTTTCATGACTCTCATGTCCCAATTGTCTGTGTCTTGGAATCTAAAAACATGCCTTAGAAAGTCTTACATTTTCCTACACAAAAAAGGTGGCTCTAGTGGTGAAGAATCCACCTGCTAATACAGGAGATGTAAGAGATGTGGGTTCGATCCCTGGGTCGGGGAGATCCCCTGGAGAAGGGCATAGCAACCCACTCGAGTATTCTTGCTGGAAAATCCCATAGACAGAAGAGCCTGGCGGGCTATAGTCCATGGAGTCACAAAGAGTTGGACATGACTGAAGTGACTTCTCATGCACACACATCAAGAAAAATTATGGGATTTGTTAAGTTCTGAACTTAACACAACCTTCTTTCCTCATGGAAATGAAAAGATGCTTCTTAATGTATGCAATAATCTAAAATATTAGTTTGATTAAATAAAAATATAAATTAGTCATATTTATTTCCAGATAATTTTCTTACACGTCTACAAATGCCTAAGTAAACTACTATCACCTCAAGTCAAAAGCCATGTAGAATGAATTTTGTTCCAATAGGCCCAAACATTTCTTTTAATCTCTAATATGAGGCAATATGTTTGCCTTCTTACAAGGCAAACATGAAGATGAGAAGCAAACTTAAGTCTACTGACAAATATAGAAAATGTTTTGCGTACCGAATGAATGTGTCCATGTTTTCCTGTTTCCATCTGGATCCTTTTCAGTGTGATTACTTATTTTTAGGTTGGCATTTTAGAAGATGAAATGGCTTCAGGAAATGATGTGAAAGGTTAAGAAGATGGATGAGAAATTTAAGTCCAGAGCTGTCATGAGGGAAAATGTAGCCTCCCAGTATCGTATTCAATGTATTTCTCAGAAAAACAAGATATCCATATTTCTACTGAATCTATATCCCTGAACCATGTAAACTTGAGTAGCTATGCTTTGGTGTAAAGGTTTGTAAGACAAAATGTGGAATATGAAGTCATATAAGCATAGGGGGAGGCAGTGTAACCAAATAATGAAGTGCAAACAGGCCCCAAACAGTCTGACACTTTTAAAAACACAAAATCTTGGAATCCAGGGGGAGAAGGAGGTTTCAACTAGAACAAGGTGGCAATTTGATTATATGACATTGAACCCAGACAATCTACCAAAGCTGAGTTACAGAATTTTCAAGATAATGTTGAGGAAAGAAGCTCTCAGAATCTGAATAAATATTAGCTGTGTTCCTAACATTTTGAGGAATTCAAGATATTCTAGAAAGCTTCATATTCTGCTAACTCCCTTATGAAATAAGTCACAATGAAGTCATCAGTTCTGGCTCTGTCTGTAAGTCTGCCATCAGGGGGCCCCAGGACAGATGAGGGCAAGGAATGGCCCCACACCCACTTCCTGCTCAGATGGCTATACTTGTTTCTGATCATGCCAGTCCTGCCCTGTCTGACTCCTGATTGTAGGTTCCCCTTGGGATTCACTCTGGATTTCTGAACTGGGTTTGGAATTTGTTCATCTTCAGCTGAATCTGGGCTCTCTGTCAAGACCTCAGTCCATATTCATCCTTAAAATCTTCTACTACACGATGAATCAGTGACTCTTTCCTGACCTCCCAGTTCTAGCCTTAGCCTCATCTACACAGGACACCCTGATCCCTGGTGAAAGGGAAGTCCAACAGGAGCTACAATTTTCATGTTTTAAGGCTGTGGAAGTTCACACAGGCCCCAAACAGTGTGCCCACACTCCCCTGTATATGGAATGGGTCTTAGACACTGTTCTCTCATTAACTAACCCGACATTTTTGCACTGACACAGAAGAGAAGATGGTCCAGGTTCTATTGGAGGTCTCCTCCCTTTCCTCACCTTTCTTTTTCCCTCCCTTCCTATCATCCTTCCTTCCAAAAGCTTTTGCTTGGCTTTTCCTATGAGCCAAGCTCTGGGCTACATGCTAGAATCATAAAGATAGTGTCCCAGCCCTCTATACACTCACAGTCTTGTGCCTTCTGCTTTGAAGCTATGACCAATCAAGACTACGTATTCATAGACTTGTTCAACATTTTAGAGTTTTTGCCTCTATTTAAAATGAAGAGGAATAGGAATTCATGTGTCCTTTGTCTCACAATGGGTACTTAATCAAAGACATTTAGGTAGAGCTTTCAGGGAAAAGTGTGTCTCAGAAAGCGTTAACCTTACCAGCCCAAACTGCCATCTCCAGAAGAGTTTTTTTTTTTTTTAACCTCTATTATGCATGTTTGTGGAGAAGGCAATGGCAGTCCACTCCAGTGCTATGGCCTGGAAAATCCCACAGGCGGAGGAGCCTGGTGGGGTGAAGTCCATGAGGTTGCTAAGAGTCAGACACAACTGAGCGACTTCACTTTCACTTTTCACTTTCATGCATTGGAGAAGGAAATGGCAACGCACTCCAGTGTCTTGTCTGGAGAATCCCAGGGATGGGGGAGCCTGGTGGACTGCCATCTCTGGAGTCGCAGAGTTGAACACGACTGAAGCGACTTAGCAGCAGCAGCAGCATGCACGTTTGTAAACTTTTTATTCTGAAAGCATTATAGATCACAGGAAGTTGCAAAAACAGCTCATACAGTTCTTCAAATACAACTTCTTCCAGTGGCATGATTTTGGTACACTAGAACAAAGAAATTGACAGACTTGATTCAGTTTCGATAGTTTTCGTATGTGCTCATCTGTGTGTATGAATGTGTGTGTTTCTATGCAGTTTTACCTTTTACCCCACATAAATTGTGTAACCACCAGAGCAATCAGGATACAGAACAGTTTCATTCCCACAAAGGTACCCTTATGCTGCCTCTTAGGGTCACACATATTTGACTCATTGGGCACTTGGCAACTGCGACTCTGCTCTGCATCTCTATAGTTTTGTAATTCAAGGATGATTATTAGTTCAGTTTCAGTTCAGTTCGGTCACTCTGTCGTGTCTGACTCTTTGCGACCCCATGTATCGCAGCACACCAGGCCTCCCTGTCCATTACCAACTCCCGGAGTTCACTCAAACTCATGTCCATCGAGTCGGTGATGCCATCCAGCCATCTCATCCTCTGTCGTCCCCTTCTCCTCCTGCTCCCAATCCCTCCCAGCATCAGAGTCTTTTCCAGTGAGTCAACTCTTCACATGAGGTGGCCAAAGTACTGGAGTTTTAGCTTTAGCATCAGTCCTTCCAAAGAAATCCCAGGGCTGATCTCCCTTAGAATAAACTGGTTGGATCTCCTTGCAGTCCAAGGGACTCTCAAGAGTCTTCTCCAACACCACAATTCAAAGGATGATTATAAATAGAATCATATAGTATGTAATCTTTGGAGATTGCCTATCATCACTTCAGATCCTCCAAGTTGTTTCATGTGTCAACAGGTTGTTCCTTTTTATTGCTGAGTAGTATGCCACTGTTTAAATGTACCAGAATTTGTTTAGCCATTCACCCACGGAAGAACATTTGTACTGTTTACAGTTGTTTTGTTTAACTAATGTGAATAAAGCTGCTGTGAACACTCCTGTAGTTTTTCTGCATAAACATAAGTTTCATTTTTCTGGCTTAAATATCCAAGAGTGCAATTGCTGGATATGATAATTGCATGTTTAGTTTGAAGAGAAATTCCTTGTTTGTTAGCTTTAAAAAAATTTAAAAAAAGCTTTACTGAGTATAATTGACATACAATAAGCTTCATGTGTTGAAAGTGTGTGATTTTTTTGACAAAAGAATATATACTGAAACTATCACCACAATAAATACATCTTTTACTCTCCATACGTTTTCTCATGGCACTTGATAATCCCTTCCTCCTGTCCTACATGCCCCACAACCCATCATCCCAAGGTAATCACTGATCTGCTTTGCACTGTGACAGATTCGTTTTCATTTTCTAGAATTTTATGTTAATGAGATCATGCTCTTTTCAGGAGATGTCTGGGTTCCTTCACTCAGCATAATTATTTTGATATACATCAATTCATATCAATAATTAATTCCTTTTTATTGTCAAGTAGTATTCCATTCCTTGGATATACCTCCATTTGTTTATTCATTCCTCTGTCAATGAAAATTTGGGTGGTTTACAGTTTTGGATATTTTAAGCAAAGCTGTTGTGGACTTGGATGTGAAAATTTATATACAAACATGTTTTTATTTCTCACTAGTGTAAATGCCTAGTGGTGGGGTTAGGTGGTGGATGTGTATTTAACTTCTTAGGAAACTGCCAAACTGTTTTACCAAGTCATGGTATCATTTGCTCTTTCCCCTAGAAGTATACGAGAGCTGCACTTGTTCTCCAGCTTTGCCAATACTTAGTCTTTTCAGTCTTTTGACTTGTAGCTATTCCAGTAGGTGGGATATTTCATTGTGGTTTTAATTTCCGCATCTCTTCATGTGCTTCTTTGCCATCTCTCTATCTTCTCTGGTGAAGTGTCTATTCCAATATTTACCCTTTTTAAATTGGGGTGTTTGTTTTCTCATTGTTAAGTTTTAAGAGTTTCCCAAGCATCCCTCCAATAAAAGTTCTTACCCGCTCTGTTTTTAGTTAACATTTTAATTGGCAAGTTAAGCTTTTGTTCCTTTAAAGCAAAACAGCCCTAACTAATTCGACCCCACTTTGTGAAATGAAGAGAAACCAAGTTCTGGGAACCCAGGAGGTGAGGTGACAACAGATTTTGGCAAAAAGTGAGGTCAACAATGTCTTCTGTGAAGAGAAGCTACCTGAAGGAAAGGTTTATCCCCACCTACCTCACTTGCTTTCTTGATGCCCATTTTAGGTTTAGTCTTGGAATTATTCTTGTTGTATCCCTCCTTGGCTCCTTGGGCTTCTTTTTCCTCCTTCTCTATAATCCTTATCAAACATCTACCAGGTGTCTGACCCTGTGCTAAGGCACTACCCCTTACTGCCACTGCCCCAAGATCTGATAGAGCATCTCACACTGCAGGGGTTCAGGAAGAGTTGTCTGGGTAGGATTGGTGAATGGGTGTTTTAATTTTATTAAAAAGATCAGTGTTTTCACAAACTCTTTGTAGCCCCAGAGTTCAGCAGAAGGCCTCTCGAGTTTACCATGTGGGATCCACGGGGCTTTCCAAGAGAGCAAGACTCTTTCAGTGCTGCCTCTGCCAGCCACATCCAGATCAGTTCCACTTTTATCTGTGTTATGTAGTTGAGCTCAACTTAAGATTTTATTTTTATGGGACTTCCCTGGGGGTACAGTGATTAGGACTCCATGCGTCCACTGCAAGGGGCCCAGGTTTCCTTCCTGGTCCGGGTTCCCACTAGTCACGCATTTAGCCAAAAAAAAAGATTTTACATATATTTTTTAAAGGTGTACTTCTGCTAAAAAGAAAAAGTTTTAAACCTACTGATGTAGATACCAATTTGCTGATATAATTCTTTGAAAAAGAGAAATGAATCCTAGTCCAATTTACACTATACTAGGTATCAATCATTAAATGATATTCAGACTAGACTCTCCAAATTCAAAGTGAGGGCCACAATATAGCAGTGATGCAAGAGCTAATTAGCGACTGAGGCGAGGTAGAAGTCCCAGGATCATCATTTGACATCAGTGGATTCCCTGCTAATAACATGTCAATATTTTTATGAGGAAAGCACCAGTGAATGCTCCCAATCCACCGCACAAAGTCTTTTACACCCTGGGAGGAACTGCTAATAACAAATTTGTAGTAGTTGCAAATATCTTTTAGTCCTCTATTGAAAAAATTAACAAAGGAGCGGAGGCAGGTTAAAGAACTCTGAGAGTCTTTCAGGTTCATGTGTGCAACAGAATTTCTTGAAGCAGAGAATCTAATCTTTTTTGTTTACACACCTGAATGGAAAAGGTCCTAGATCAGTAAGAATGTTAACAATGGCCCTTAGACTTCTGAGCAAATAACAAGTCACATAAATATGTGTGAGTATCAGTCTTCTCATCTGTAACCTGGTGATGGTAGGAAAGGACGTTGTATAAGTTGTGGAGGATAGTGGAGATGAAACTGTTTTGTGAACCTCAGTGTGATATATTAAATGAAAGGTGCTGCTGCTAAGCTGCTTCAGTCGTGTCCGACTCTGTGCGACCTCATAGACGGCAGCCCATCGTCTCTGGGATTCTCCAGGCAAGAACACTGGAGTGGCTTGCCATTTCATTCTCCAGTGCATGAAAGTGAAAAGTGAAACCGAAGTCGCTCAGTCATGTCTGACTTTCAGCGACCCCATTGACTGCAGCCTTCCAGGCTCCTCCGTCCATGGGATTTTCCAGGCAAGAGTACTGGAGTGGGGTGCCATTGCCTTCTCCGAATGAAAGGCGCTATTGCTATTGATTCTGCAAAGGCAGAATCTTCTTGTTCTGGATCTTTCTCTGGCAGAAAGCAATGTGGCTTCTCCTTACTTGTCCTTCTCCCTTGCTTCTTGCCTCAGATTCCAGGGAATCATTCCACTCCCGAGCAGATTCACCCGAAATATGAAAGAAGCAGGAGATACAACCTATAACAAGGAGAAAAACAAGTAAGTTGAGACAGGCCCATAAATGAGAGGATAGAATTACCAGACAAGGTGGCACTAGTGGTAAAGAACTCGTGTGCCAATGCAGGAGACAAAAGAGACACAGAAAGATCCCCTGGAGGAGGAAATAGCAACCCACTCCAGTATTCTTGCCTGGAGAATCCTATGGACAGATATAACAAAGACCCCAAATGGAACTCTGTGAAGTTCAAAAATACAATATGTGAAATGATTTCATTTGATTAATAGCAAATTAGACACTGCAGAATAAGGGATCCATAAATTTAGAAACATAACAATGCAAAATTTATAAACTGAAGCACAACAAGAAAAAAAGGGGAAAAAAATTGAACCAGGTTTCAGTGACCTGTCAGACAATAGCAAGCTGTTAAACATTCTTGTAATTAGAGTCCCAGAAGGTAAGGCAGAAAAATCATTGAAGAAATAATAGCCAAATATATATATTTTGGTGAAAACTATAAGCCCACAGATTGGAGAAGGCAATGGCACCCCACTCCAGTACTCTTGCCTGGAAAATCCCATGGACGGAGGAGCCTGGAAGGCTGCAGTCCATGGGGTCGCTGAGGGTCGGACACGACTGAGAGACGTCACTTTCACTTTTCACTTTCATGCATTGGAGAAGGCAATGGCAACCCACTCCAGTGTTCTTGCCTGGAAAATCCCATGGACGGAGGAGCCTGATAGACTGCAGTCCATGGGGTCACTAGGAGTTGGACACGACTGTATAACTTTCAAGTAGACAACTTGAGTGACTTCACTTTCACTTTTCACTTTCATGCACTGGGGAAGGAAATGGCAACCCACTCCAGTGTTCTTGCCTGGAGAATTCCAGGGACGGGGGAGCCTGGTGGGCTGCCGTCTATGGGGTCCACAGAGTCGGACACAACTGAAGTGACTTAGCAGCATAAGCCCACAGATATAAGCTTGATAAACCATAAGACAGAATAAACACAAATTAAACTACAGTAGATAGACCGTGGGCTTCCCTGGTGGCTCAGACAGTAAAGAATCTGCTTGCAATGTGGGAGACCTGGGTTCAATCCCTGGGTTGGGAAGAACCCCTGGAGAAGTTCATGGCAACCCACTCCAGTATTCTTGCCTGGAGAATCCCCATGAATCAAGGAGCCTGGCTGACTATATTCCATGGGGTCACACACAGTCAGACATGACTGAACGACTAAGCATAGCACAGATAGACCATATTATAATCAAATTTCTGAAAACCAGTGATAGTCTACCAGAGAAGTCTTTTAATTATATATTTTTAAACAGCCAGCATCAGAGAAGGCTATTTTCCCTCCCACCTTGTGCTGCACCAGTCCTTTCCACATACCATCTTCCCCAAGATAAAACAAAAAAACAGTATTACCTCAGTCCTCATCACTAGCAGTAAGCATATCAGGCAAGAGACATTCCTTTGCCAACAAAGGTTCGTCTAGTCAAGGTTATGGTTTTTCCTGTGGTCATGTATGGATGTGAGAGCTGGACTGTGAAGAAGGCTGAGCGCCAAAGAATTGATGCTTTTGAACTGTGGTGTTGGAGAAGACCCTTGAGAGTCCCTTGGACTGCAAGGAGATACAACCGGTCCATTCTGAAGGAGATCAGCCCTGGGATTTCTTTGGAAGGAATGGTGCTAAAGCTGAAACTCCAGTATTTTGGCCACCTCATGTGAAGAGTTGACTCATTGGAGAAGACTCTGATGCTGGGAGGGATTGAGGGCAAGAGGAGAAGGGGACGACAGAGGATGAGATGGCTGGATGGCATCACTGACTCGATGGATGTGAGTCTGAGTGAACTCCGGGAGTTGGTGATGGACAGGGAGGCCTGGTGTGCTGCGATTCATGGGGTCGTAAAGAGTTGGACACGACTGAGCGAGTGAACTGAACTGAACTGAGCCTTGGCCAGGGATTCACATTATCTTGTCTAACCCTGATAATAATCTTGTAATTATTGCCACTAGATTGTTGGTGTCCATTTTATAAGTGAAGAAATGAAAGTATGGAGAGGTTAACTTGTTTGTATCACATAACTAATGCTGTGGAAGTGAAGTGAAGTTGCTCAGTCGTGTCCAACTCTTTGGGACCCTATGGACACCAAGCTCCTCCGTCCATGGGATTTTCTAGGCAAGAGTACTGGAATGGGTTGCCATTTCCTTCTCCAGGGAACTTCCCAACCCAAGGATAGAACCCAGGTCTCCCACATTGAAGACAAACGCTTTACCGTCTGAGCCACCAGGGAATGCTGTGGAACCAAGGTTCAAATCCAAACAGACTGACCTGGGAGCCCATCCACCATGCTCAACACTATACTATATCAGCACCATGAACGGCATCACACCATCCTAGGGAAGGAAGAAATACTACTTATAGTTCTCTACTGAGTATCAACCATAAGGTGGCTTTTTATTAAAGCACAGTTTTCAGCTGCTTTCCCCAAACTGTTATCACCTTTCCAATTTGGGGGGAGAGTAAAAAGTCTTAGAAAAGTCTGCACTATGCTTATTCATTATGCCTGGATCTCAAGGACTGGAAATGAACCACCTTTAATTGGAAAAGTAATGAACTTAGAACCTGAAGATACTGATTATCAGCTCTGTGACCTCAGGTAAGTCACTTCTCTGACCTCAATTTTTTAAATTTAATTTTCTTCTAATTTTGTTTTCTTCAAACATCTTAATTTCCTTAAACATGTTAATCAACTTTTTAGTTTAGTTGTAACATATGTTTGAAGATCCCCTTCTGCCATCTGTTGTTTCTGCTGGGTCTTTCTCAAGGTGTCTTTCCCTCCCTCTTTCTCTCACTCCCATTTCTTTCTTTATTTCAACTTATTAATTTGTAATCCAGAAAAAATAATAACTAATTATAAGAAATATAACTGGAAGTGGTATATAAAAAGTAATATATACAAACATTGAAAGGACTTTCCATGTTTATTTCAGTTCAGTTCAGTCGCTAGTCATGTCCAACTCTTTGCGACCCCATAGACTGTAGCATGCCAGGCTTCCCTGTCCATCTCTAACACCAGGAACTTGCTCAAACTCATGTGCATTGAGTCAGTGGTGCCATTCAACCATCTCATCCTCTGTTGTCCCCTTCTCCTCCTGCCTTCAATCTTTTCCAGCATCAGGGTCTTTTCAAATGAATCACCTCTCCGCATTAGGTGGCCAAAGTATTGGAGCTTCAGCTTCAGCATCAGTCCTTCCAGTGAATATTCAGGGTTGATTTACTTTAGGATTGACTAGTTTGATCTCCTTGCTGTCCAAGGAACTTGCAAAAATCTTCAACACCACAGTTAAAAAGCATCAATTCTTCAGCGCTCAGCTTTCTTTAACGTCCAACTCTCACATTCATACATGACTACTGGAAAAAAAGATAACTTTGACTATAAGGATCTTTGTTGGTTAAGTAATGTCTCTGCTTTTTAATATGCTGTCTAGGTTTGTCATAGCTTTTCTTCCAAGGAGCAAGTGTCTTTTAATTTCATGGCTGCAGTCATCATCTGCAGTGATTTTGGAGTCAAAGAAAATAAAGTCTGTCACTGTTTGCATTGTTTACCCATCTATTTGCCATGAAGTGATGAGACCAGATGCCATGATCTTAGTGCTTTACATGTTGAGTTTTAAGCCAGTTTTTTTCACTCTCCTGTTTCACCTTCATCCAGAGGCTCTTTATTTCCTGCCATTTATTTTCTGCCATAAGGGTGGTGTCATCTGCATATCTGAGGTTACTGATATTTCTCCCAGCAATCTTGATTCCAGCTTGTGCTTCATCCAGCCCGGCATTTCACATGATGTACTCTGCATATAAGTTAAATAAGCAAGGTGACAATATACAGCCTTGACTTACTCCTTTCCCTATTTGGAACCAGTCCGTTGTTCCATGACCGGTTCTAACTGTTGCTTCTTGACCTGCATACAGGTTTCTCAGGAGGCAAGTTAGGTGGTCTGGTATTCCCGTCTCTTTCAGAATTTTCCACAGTTTGTTGTGATCCACACAGTCAAAGGCTTTAGCGTAGTCAATGAAGCAGATATAGATGATTTTCTGTAACTGTCTTGCTTTATCCATGATCCAGAGGATGTTGGCAAACTTGATCTCTGGTTCCTCTGCCTTTTCTAAATCCAGCTTGAACATCTGGAAGTTCTCAGTTTTTAGGAGGGCCATTTTAAAATGGAATTGATATCACTTATATTAATTGAAAATTTAAGCAGCAAGCTCTGACCTTTCATTTTGTTTCTTGTGACTGATGACTTAGGCAACACCTTCACTTCTGAATAAGAATTTTGATATAAAGATTTCTTTTCTTTAGGGGTAGAATTTAAAGATACCGTAGGATATTCAAGCTGGGACCCTTGCCCTGATGACACAGGGTACTGGCGACAGAGGCTGCTGCTGCTAAGTCGCTTCAGTCATGTCCGACTCTGTGCGACCCCATAGACAGAAGCTCACCAGGCTCCCCCGTCTCTGGGATTCTCCAGGCAAGAACACTGGAGTGGGTTGCCATTTCCTTCTCCAATGAATGAAAGTGAAAAGTGAAAGTGAAGTCACTTAGTCGTGTCCGACTCTTAGCAACCCCATGGACTGGAGCCTACCAGGCTCCTCCATCCATGGGATTTTCCAGGCAAAAGTACTGGGGTGGGGTGCCATTGCCTTCCCCGAGCGACAGAGGCTAATGGAACATAAAAAGAAGCCATTAGAAGCTTGTGCATATGCTGAAACACTATACAACAAAACCTTAAATTAAAAATGTATACTCCTTTACCTCACAATTCCACTTCTAGGAATTCACCATATGAATAAATATTTATTCTAGCATTGTTTTTAATAATGGAAAATTAGAAGCAACCCATTAATTAAGCACATCATGAAAAAAAATTCCTCTATGGATAATAAAAACCATTCTGGAAAAGAGTGGATTATTATTAATATGGAGGAAAGAAGTAAAAAAAAAAAAGTTTAAAAAGGAGGTTGCAAAAGTAGAATTATCATACAATCCAGCAATTCCATCTGGATATATACTCCCCCAAAATTGAAAGCAGGATCCTGAGGAGATATTTGTATACCCAAGCTTTTGGGCTGTATTCCCTACAACCAAAAAGTAGAAGTCACCCAAGTTCCACTGGTAGATGAATAGATAATAAAATGGATATATATAAACGTACAATGAAATGTTATTCAATTTTAAGAAGGAAGGCAATCCTGACACATGCTACAATATGAATGAACCTGAGAACGTTATGCTGAATGAAATAAGCCAGCCACAAAATGATGAATATTGCATGATTCCATTTACAAAAGGCACCTGAGGTAGTCAGACTCAGAGAGAGAGAGAAACTAGAATGATGATTGCTAGGGGCTGGAGGGAGGAGGGAAGGGAGAGTTATTGTTCAATGGGTATAGAGTTTCAGTGTTTCAAGAGGAAAATAATTCTGGAGATTGGTTGCACAGTGGTATAAATGTACTTAACACTACTGAACTCCATCCACACTTTAAAATGGTTAAGATAGTAATTTTAATGTTATGTGTACTTTACCACAATTAAAATTTTTAAAAAGCAAGGAGGTAGTGATGGGGCACATGGTAAGAGAGTTTTTCAGGCAGGAAAACAAAACAAAAAAACAAGCATAGGAAAGCATGGTATATTCTGGGAACTATATGTGATTCCATATAGCTGGATGGACCAGACAATACAGGACCTGATACACAATGTTTAAGAATTTGGACTTTATCTAGAAAAGCAATATTGAGTTGATTTGCTTAAGACTGCTTATCGAAATGAGGGTTAGAATATTGATAGTATCACTCACATCTACTGATTCCCCAGTTAGAGGAAGTATGTTTGTGTAGACATATGATGTATCTCAAGTGGGTAAACATCTTTACGAAAGGCTAGTCCTGCAATCGGAGAAGGCAATGGCACCCCACTCCAGTACTCTTGTCTGGAAAATCCCGTGGACGGAGGAGCCTGGTAGCTTGTAGTCCATGGGGTCGCTAAGAGTCGGACACGACTGAGTGACTTCTCTTTCACTTTTCACTTTCATGCATTGGAGAAGGACATGGCAACCCACTCCAGTGTTATTGCCTGGAGAATCCCAGGGACGGGGGAGCCTGGTGGGCTGCCATCTATGGGGTCTCACAGAGTCGGACACGACTGAAGCGACTTAGCAGCAGCAACAATGAGATTCTGTGCTGAGAGACCATATTCAACACACAACACACAATTTTATAGCTCTAGTGATTCCCAGGAACCTGTACTCTTCAAGCAATTCCAGCCTACAAAAGGACAGGTCAATAAACTGGCCTCAGAGTCAGTCTGCACTGAGCTTGACCTTAACCTGATCTGAACTTCTTGGTACTTTGGACCAGAAAAGCATCAGTCACACCCAAGTTTCCAGTAAAAGTCACAGTGCAAAGAAGGAAATTAAAAGTACTAACCCAAAGAGATCTTCCTCAATACTGTATTGCTTGAAATTTTAGTCTCTCCTGATTTGTTCACAATTAACTTTCAAAGCTAAATGTGAACAGACAGTTTCATGAACAGAGATAATGAAGCCTAGAGACCAATGATAAGAATTGTATACTCTTCCTTAGAAGCTTTCTTCAAATTAAGTTGCTAGCTAGATTTCTTTTGGGCTCATTGTAGACTCACCAAACTATAGAACGAGTGATTCACCAAACGAACTTTGGCTTTCTTTTTCTAATGCTTCATTTAACTAGTTTATGCCTCAGAGTAAAGCTATTATAATGGCATTATCTTTCTAATGAGCAATGGTGCAATGCTTCCCAGGCAGCAATACCCAGAATTATGCAGTGTTTAAAAGCCACCACGACTTTAGGGAATACTATTTTTTCTATTGCAAATACTGTAGTCACATTCAAAATGAATGAGTGTAATTCTTTTGGTGTTTTTTTCAGACTTTTAATTCTTTAATAAATTATGGCTTCCCAAAGGAATAAGCATAGTTCATTAGCAGTGCTAATGAAAATGTCATCTTCAGTAAAACTTACCAGAATATTATTCCCTGAAGCAAAATGTTTTCAGTTGCTCTGTTTGCCAACTTTATTAAAGAAAAACTTTGTGGTCTGGTTTAGTAAATTGAACATAATTGAGAGAGGAGAGGAGCAATCATCCTTAGACAAGTAATTATTTAATTTTAAAAAATACCAACTCTAACAATAGAGTTGTAACATCTAGTGTTACAAATCTTCAGTAATTATTTAATTTAAAAAAATACCAACTCTAACAATAGAGTTGTAACAATAGTGTTACAAATCTTCAGGGGAAATAAGAGATTTTTTTTTTAAATAAAAAGATTGGCATGAGAAGCATTATTATCAATAAGTCCTTTTATGCCATTTATGTTAATTGCTGAGGCCTTCTCTCCTTTCATGTTCAATCAAGAAATTTTGAGAAGTTCAAAATAAATAGTATGCCTGCTACAGGCCATAAACAATGACTCAGTCAAATGTCCAACTCTTAAGGATTCAGCTCAGTAGTTTCCTTTTTAAACAAGATTGTTTACATTTGTCCTAGGGAAATACAACTTATTTTACTGGCTGGCTCATACTAGCATACTGCATATTAGTTGAGACTAACAAATGAAGGTTTCATTAAAGCAGCAGACTAAACTGTTATTCTGATATCATTTTTGCTTCTTGTAGGAAGGTTTTCTTGTTATTGTGGAAATAAATGATGACCACCTGAATAAGATCAATGGCTATTTATTCAGTAGTTACTATAGTGTGGATCAGCTACCATATCTTATGTTTGGTGGAGACTCAAGGGCAGGCAGGGGAATCAGAAAGCTTTATAATTTTTTTTTTTTTTTTTTAAGGGCATCAAGTATGCTCTGATTGAAGGTTGTTGATACAGGAAAGCTGGAGTTGGGAGAGTCAACAGGACATTTTATGTAATTGACTTGGAGAGTGTATTTGATTTTCTTTCGTTAGTCCTGAGTTAGAAGCAAGGGCAAAACACAGGAAAGCTGACAGTCATTAACCAAGTCCTTATCATTCTGCATCAAATGGTTGTAATTGGCTTCCTGGGCTGGTCACTGCAGAGATTGTGGATCAGAGATCTATTGCCATATATCAGGTCAGATCAGATCAGATCAGTTGCTCAGTCGTGTCCGACTCTTTGCGACCCCATGAATCGCAGCACGCCAGGCCTCCCTGTCCATCACCAGCTCTCGGAGGTCACTCAGACTCACATTCATCGAGTCAGTGATGCCATCCAGCCATCTCATCCTCTGTCGTCCCCTTTTCCTCCTGCCCCCAATCCCTCCCAGCATCAGAGTCTTCTCCAATGAGTCAACTCTTCGCATGAGGTGACCAAAATACTGGAGTTTCAGCTTTAGCATCATTCCCTCCAAAGAAATCCCAGGGCTGATCTCCTTCAGAATGGACCGGTTGGATCTCCTTGCAGTCCAAGGGACTCTCAAGAGTCTTCTCCAACACCACACTTCAAAAGCATCAATTCTTCGGCGCTCAGCCTTCTTCACAGTCCAGCTCTCACATCCATACATGACCACAGGAAAGACCATAGCCTTGACTAGGCGAACCTTTGTTGGCAAAGTAATGTCTCTGCTTTTGAATATGCTATCTAGGTTGGTCATAACCTTCCTTCCAAGGAGTAAGTGTCTTTTAATTTCATGGCTGCAGTCACCATCTGTAGTTATTTTGGAGCCCAGAAAAATAAAGTTTGACACTGTTTCCACTGTTTCTCCATCTATTTCCCATGTAGTGATGGGACCGGATGCCATGATCTTCGTTTTCTGAATGTTGAGCTTTAAGCCAACCTTTTCACTCTCCACTTTCACTTTCATCAATAGGCTTTTTAGTTCCTCTTCACTTTCTGCCATAAGGGTGGTATCATCTGCATATCTGAGGTTATTGATATTTCTCCCGGCAATCTTGATTCCAGCTTGTGCTTCATCCAGTCCAGCATTTCTCATGATGTACTCTGCATATAAATTAAATAAACATGGTGACAATATACAGCCTTGACGTACTCCTTTTCCTATTTGGAACCAGTCTGTTGTTCCATGACCAGTTCTAACTGTTGCTTCCTGACCTGCATACAGATTTCTCAAGAGGCAGATCAGGTGGTCTGGTATTCCCATCTCTCTCAGCCAACATCTGTGTGTATGTTCAATCTTTCATCATACATGACAGTTACTTCCTTGAATTACTTTCTCACCTCCATCTGCTTTGAAAAATCAAAATGTAGTGACCTAAAAGCGATTTACCAAACTATTAAACTCCATTCTTAAAGAATGAGTCAGAGCAGGGCAACAAAGATGGGAATCTCAGTTCAGTTCATTTCAGTAGCTCAGTCGTGTCCAGCTCTTTTTGACCCCATGGACTACAGCACGCTAGGCCTCCCTGTCCATCATCAACTCCCAGAACTTACTCAAACTCATGTGCATTGAGTCAGTGATGCCATCCAACCATCTCATCCTCTGTCATCCCCTTCTCTCATCTTCAATCTTTCCCAGCATCAGGGTCTTTTCTAATGAGTCAGCTCTTCGTTCGCATCAGGTGGCCAAAGTATTGGAGTTTCAGCTTCAGCATTAGTCCTTCCAATGAACATTCTGGACTGATTTCCTTTAGGATGGACTGGTTGGATCTCCTTGCAGGCCAAGGGACTCTCAAGAGTCTTCTCCAACACTACAGTTCAAAACTGTCAATTCTTCTGTGCTCGGCTTTCTTTATAGTCCAACTCAGATCCACACATGACTACCGGAAAAACCATAGCCTTGACTAGATGGACATTTGTTGGCAAAGTAATGTTTCTGCTTTCAATATGCTGTCTAGGTTGGTCATAACTTTTCTTTCAAGGAATAAGCATCTTTTTATTTCATGGCTGCAGTCACTATCTGCAGTGATTTTGGAGCCCCAAAAATAAAGTCTGCCACTGTTTCCATTGTTTCCCCATCTATTTGCCATGAAGTGATGGAACTGGATGCCGTGATTTTAGTTTACTGAATGTTGGGTTTTAAGCCAACATTTTCACTCTCTTGTTTCACTTTCATCACGAGGCTCTTTAGTTCTTCTTCGCTTTCTGGCGTAAGGGTGGTGTCATCTGCATATCTGAGGTTATTGATATTTCTCCCATCAATCTTGAGTCTAGCTTGTGCTTCATCCAGCCCAGTGTTTCTCATGATGTACTCTGCATATAAGTTAAATAAACAGGGTGACAATATACAGCCTTGACATACTGCTTTCCCTATTTGGAACCAGTCTGTTGTTCCATGTTCAGTTCTGACTGCTGCTTCCTAACCTGCAAACAGATGTCTCAGGAGGCAGGTCAGATGGTCTGGTATTCCCATCTCTTGAAGGATTTTCCATACTTTGTGGTGATCCACACAGTCAAAGGCTTTGGCTTAGTCAATAAAGCAGAAATAGATGTTTTTCTGGAACTCTCTTGCTTTTTTGATAATCCAATGGATGTTGGCAATTTGATCTCTGGTGCCTCTGCCATTTCTGAAAGTAGCTTGAGCATCTGGAAGTTCACGGTTCACGTACTGTTGAAGCCTGGCTTGGAGATGGGAATGGATACTTTATTTTTAAGTATGTGTGTGTGCTAAGTCACCTGTGACCCCATGGACTGTAGCCCACTAGGCTTCTCAGTCTGTGGGTTTCTCCAGGCAAGAATACTGGAGTGAGTTGCCATGCCCTCCTCCAGGGGACCTTCTCAACCCTGGGATCAAACCCACATCTCTTATGTCTCTTGCATTGGCAGGTGGATGCTTTACCACTGAGCCACTAGGAAGTCCTATTGTTTGCAGTTTAATTTTTTAACCATAAATAAATCTTAGTTAATAGCTTTTAAAATTGTGTATTTGTTTAAAAATAGACATTTAAAGAAAGCATCAATATATAAGTTAAAGCATACTGACATTTTAATACTGGATGCTAATAGAGTGGTTTTTCTTAGAGTTTTTATGATTTAGGTAGGGAAGACACAACATTTCATTTTCAAAGGGTTTTCTAGAAATCTTAGGGACTCACACATATATCAAGTTAGATTCTGAGCAGTAAACAAAACTGTCTACAAACAGAACCACATTTAGAACCTTGCTGGAGAAAATATGAGAGACCCCCTAGAAAAGGAGATTCTGAACTCTTGTCATTCTGGCCCTGTAGTTACCACTTCCTCCAGCCATCCCAGTTTCCAGGAGGGATGGTTGCTGCGGCAGCAATTGGAGTTATCAGATTCTTTACATTTACATTTAGCAATGAAATTCTGCTTAAGGATTCAATGTGCATGGAAGTTAATGTGCATCACTTAACTTCTCTTTATATAAATTTTATAAGATTTTTTTACCACACTGTATAGCTTGTGGTATCTTAGTGTCCTGACCAGGGACTGAATCTGGGCCCTTAGAGGTGAGAACAGGGAGTCCTAATCACTGGATTTCTGGGGAATTTCCTATATGAATTTTAAAATCATCTTTATCCCTTATCATTTTTTTCACGCATGTAATTTTTAAAAGTCAAATACTGCTACAAGTCCTATAGTAATATAAATACAAGGCTTTTGCCCTCTCCCTATCTCTCTACTGCTTCCATCCCACTCTGGAGAAAAATCTTCAATTCTTTCAGCTGTTTCTTCTGGAACTTGCTCATATATCATTAAATAATATAGACAATTGATACTTTTATTCAAAAGTTGAAATCATCAATTTACTTCTATTATATATGTATGACTTATCTGAAATTATTAATATACTAGTTCTCATCCTGCTTTTAGGGCTTCCCTGGTGTCTCAACAGTAAAGAATCTGACTGCCAATGCAGAAGCGTGGGTTCGACCCCTGGGTCAGGAAGATCCCCTAGAGAAGGAAATGGCAACAGACTCCAGTATTCTTGCCTGGGAAATCTCATGGACAGAAAAGCCTGGCAGGCTATAGGAGTTGCAGAGTTGGATACAGCTTAGTGAATAAATAAATTCTGCTCTTGTAACTGTATATCTCTTTTTGGTTGTTGTTAAATTATTTTTCATTACTATATTATGATTTCATTACTAGGACTACAAAAATATTATACTTTTGAACCAAACTGTATATAGTGATAGTTTCTTTCTTACACAATTTATTTTCCTGAAATTAACTACATGTTTTTTGTTTGTTTATTTTTCTGTCAACATCTTCTTCTTAAGTATTTCCACCCTCTCCAACAGCTCTGAAAAATGTTACTTAATCAAATTTTCCATGTGATCAAAATTATCAACTAGTTTACCAGTTCCATGGCTGTCTTGGAACTGTTGATCCTGAAGTCCTCCCACCTTCCAGTCTGTACCACTTCCTCTCAAAGTTCTATTTCACAGTTCTAGTACTGAAATTGTCAGAAACCAGCATCCTGGTTTCTGGGTGAAATTCTCTTCACCCATTTCACTTTGGATCCTGTTTCTTGGATCCCACATATCCTATTTTAGTTTATGCTCTTGATGAAGTACATCCATCTAGAAACCTCCAGAAAAAGCATGTATAAGAGATTAATTATTTTGAGACACTAAAAAAAAAGGTTTTTTAATTGCATGCAGATTGCTAGTCTGTTTAGACATATGATCCCAAGGAAAAACAATTTTTTTCCTTAAAAATTTAAGTGCATTGTTTAAATATCTTCTAACTTCCAAAGTTACTGAAAAGTCTGATGCCATTCTGATTTCTAAATTCTTACTATGTGGACTGTTTTTTCTTCTTGGAAGCACTGAGGATCTACATTGCATTTTTAGTGTTCTAAAATATCACAGTGACATATTTTAGTGTGAGTCTTTCTATAACCATTAACCTTGCTGGTCAGTGGGCCTTTTTTGATTTGTAGACTCTTATTTTTCAGTTCTGATGAACTTCTTGCATTATTTACTTCCTTCCCTTATTTTGTTAATTTCTTCTACAAGGTACTTAATTTTCTCCCTTGATTTCTCTTCTGGAATATCTTTATTTGATATTCTTTGTTTATCAAACCTTTTACTTTCCTAGATTTCCTTTCTCATCCTTTCTTTCTTTCTGGATATTTCCTTGACCCTATCTTCCAAATTTTTTGTTTAGTTATGTGTTTTGTTTTCAAATTTTTAACTTTAAAGAACTATTTTTTTCCTTTTTTGATTATAGTGTCCACTTCATAGATTCAGTATCTTCCCTGAGGATAATAATTAAAACTTTTTATTTTCCCCATATTCCTTGCATTGTCTCAGAACTTCTATTTTCTCAGAGATTTTTTTTTTCCCCGGTTTGTCCATTTTTGGTCACCACCCGTCATGATGGTGACTGGGCATTACCCAAATGTTTGGTGACCCTTGGTTCCTTACTGCTGGTGAAAACAGATGATGGGAAGTTTTTTGTATATGGGAGGGGCTCTTTGATTGGCTTTCTTGAAGGGCAATAAAGTAGCCAACCTGACTTTAAAAATAGTTCCATGGAGATATAATTCACATACCATACAATTCACCCATTTAAAGTGTATAATCCCATGGCTTTTGATACATTCACTGAGTTGCACATCTAACACCGAATAGATTTTAGAATACACTCATTAATCTCAGAAAAACTCCTAACCCTTTAATGGTCTACCCCAACTCATAGCCCTCAACCCCAGGCAACCACTAGTCTTCTTGCTATCTCTATAGCCTATTCAGGACATTTCATATAAATAAAAACATATACTATGTGGTCCTTTGTAACGAACTTCTTTTACTTAACATAATATTTTCAAGCTTACATCATGTAATATATACCAGTACTTTAAGCCTTTTTATTGCTGAATAAGCAGTGGCCACAGGATTGGAAAAGGTCAGTTTTCATTCCAATCCCAAAAAAAGGCAATGCCAAAGAATGCTCAAACTACCGCACAATTGCACTCATCTCACACACTAGTAAAGTAATGCTCAAAA
This sequence comes from Tragelaphus eurycerus, assembly GCA_935064755.1. Classification (NCBI taxonomy): domain Eukaryota; kingdom Metazoa; phylum Chordata; class Mammalia; order Artiodactyla; family Bovidae; genus Tragelaphus; species Tragelaphus eurycerus. The sequence continues at coordinate 24,318,367 of CAKXYN010000018.1, read as the reverse complement.
TTCTCCAAGCTAGGCTTCAGCAATACATGAACCGTGAACTTCCTGATGTTCAAGCTGGTTTTAGAAAAGGCAGAGGAACCAGAGATCAAGTTGCCAACATCCGCTGGATCATGGAAAAAGCAAGAGAGTTCCATAAAAACATCTATTTCTGCTTTCTTGACTATGCCAAAGCCTTTGACTGTGTGGATCACAATAAACTGTGGAAAATTCTGAAAGAGATGGGAACACCAGACCACCTGATCTGCCTCTTGAGAAATTTGTATGCAGGTCAGGAAGCAACAGTTAGAACTGGACATGGAAAAACAGACTGGTTCCAAATAGGAAAAGGAGTACGTCAAGGCTGTATATTGTCACCCTGTTTATTTAACTTATATGCAGAGTACATCATGAGAAATGCTGGGCTGGATGAAGCACAAGCTGGACTCAAGACTGCTGGGAGAAATATCAATACTCTCAGATATGCAGATGATACCACCCTTAGGGCAGAAAGTGAAGAGGAACTAAAAAGCCTCTTGATGAAGATGGAAGTGGAGAGTGAAAAAGTTGGCTTAAAGCTCAACATTCAGAAAACGAAGATCATGGCATCTGGTCCCATCACTGCATGGGAAATAGATGGCGAAACAGTGGAAACAGTGTCAGACTTTATTTTGGGGGGCTCCAAAATCACTGCAGATGGTGACTGCAGCCATGAAATAAAAAGACGCTTACTCCTTAGAAGGAAAGTTATGACCAACCTAGATAGCATGTTCAAAAGCAGAGACATTACTTTGCCAACAAAGGTTCATCTAGTCAAGGCTATGGTTTTTTCTGTGGTCATGTATGGATCTGAGAGCTGGACTGTGAAGAAGGCTGAGCACCGAAGAATTGATGCTTTTGAACCATGGTGTTGGAGAAGACTCTTGAGAGTCCCTTGGACTGCAAGGAGATCCAACCAGTCCATTCTAAAGGAGATCAGCCCTGGGATTTCTTTGGAAGGAATGATGCCAAAGCTGAAACTCCAGTATTTTGGCCACTTCATGCGAAGAGTTGACTCATTGGAAAAGACTCTGATGCTGGGAGGGATTGGGGGCAGAAAGAGAAGGGAATGACAGAGGATGAGATGGCTGGATGGCATCACTGACTAGATGGACGTGAATCTGAGTGAACTCTGGGAGTTGGTGATGGACAGGGAGGCCTGGTGTGCTGCGGTTCATGGGGTCGCAAGGAGATGGACATGACTGAGCAACTGAACTGAACTGAATAATTCATTGTATGAATATATATATTTTTAGTCCATCGTCTGTTCATGAACTTTCAGGTTGTTTCCACTTTTTGGCTATTGTGGATACTGCTGCTAAGAACATTTGTGTACAATTTTTGTGTGGACATGTGTTTTCAATTCTCTTTGGTATATATTCAGGAGTGGAATTGTTGTGTCATATAGTAACTGTCTTTAACCATTTGAGAAACTGCCAGCACGGGCTGACATTTTACATCCCCACCAGTAACGTTGTGGGTCTGCCTGTCTAGTGTGTAGTCACTCATCTCTCTTGAGCCCATGAGAAACACAGCTCCTCTGTCCTTTTTTGTGGTGAACTGAGCCTTGTATGGTATCAGAAAAAAATCTTGGTTATGGAAAAAACCCTATATCGAGAAGCAAAAGAGAACTATGAGAAAATTTTTGACTCTGTGGGAGAGGTGAGGGTGGGATGATTTGAGAGAATAGCATTAATATATATGTTAGGGGAAGCAACTGCCTCACCCAGCACAAACTGTGCATGGCTATGAAAGTCTGGAAGGAATAGGAACTAATACCTCACAACAAAGTTTGGGAAGGTCAACTTTTCTCTCATCCTCTTGCTGGTGTGCACACCAGACACTGAGTCAACTGGCTAAACCATCCTCTGGTCCCCTATTCTCTCCGTGCCCTTTCCCAATAATCTCTTCTTGCTCCTCTCGCCCCGGGCCCTAGGTCCCCATCTCCTCGCCCACCCCCTCCCTGTCCATCACCAACTCCCGGTTCTCACTCTTCTTCCCATCCACCATCCCTCTTCCTCCCTCTCCTCTTGCCCCCTCGCTCCTCTCTCCTTCACTCTGTGGATGGTCAGTTGTGGTCAAGAGATGGCAAGGTGAATGTTGACATTCTAGAATAGAGAACTAAAGACTGGAATGGGTGAATAATCAAGAATTTTCTACTACTGCGGGCAGTCCCTCGGATGAGTGGCATCGGTCAAAAGTCAAGAATGATGCAATTCAGTACTCTGTTCTCAGCAACTCAATCAAAACATAAGAAGCTGAAGGAAGCTTGAACTACAAATCTTTTAGAACTAAAAAAGATGTCCTTTTCTTATAGAGGATTGGAATGCAAAGTAGGAAGTCAAAAAACTATGCATTTGGCCTTGGAATACGGAATGAAGCAGGGCAAAGAGTAAAGAGTTTCCAAAAAATCATGGTCATAGAAAACCCTCTTCCAACAACAAAAAAGACTCTATACATGGACATCACATATCAACACGAAATAGATCGATATATTCTTTGCAGCAAAGATGGAGAAGCCAAAACAAAGACAGGAGCTGACTGTGGCTCAGACCATGAACTCCTTATTGCCAAATTAACTGAAATTGAAGAAAGTAGGAAAACCACTAGACCATTCAGGTATGACCTAAATAATCCCTTATGATTATACAGTGGAAGTGAGAAATAGATTTAGGGCCTAGATCTGATAGATAGAGTGCCTGATAAACTATGGAATGAGGTTTGTGACATTGTACAGGAGACAGGGATCAAGACCATCCTCATGGAAAAGAAATGCAAAAAAGCAAAATGGCTGTCTGGGGAGGCCTTACAAATAGCTGTGAAAAGAAGAGAAGCGAAAAGCAAAGGAGAAAAGGAAAGATATAAACATCTGAATGCAGAGTTCCAAAGAATAGCAAGAAGAGATAAGAAAGCCTCTTAGCGATCAATGCAAGAAAAGAGGAAAAAAAGAAGGGAAAGACTAGGGATCTCTTCAAAAAATCAGAGATACAAAGGAACATTTCATGCAAAGATGGGCTCGATAAAGGACAGAAGTGCTATGGACCTAACAAAGCAGAAGATATTAAGAAGAGGTGGCAAGAATACACAGAACTGTACAAAAAGGCTTCACGACCAGATAACATATGGTGTGATCATTGACCTAGAGCCAGACATCCTGGAATGTGAAGTCAAGTGGGCCTTAGAAAGCATCACTACAAACAAAGCTAGTGGAGGTGATGGAATTCCAGTGGAGCTATTTCAAATCCTGAAAGATGATGCTGTGAAAGTGCTACCTCAATATGCCAGAAATTTGCAAACTCAGCAGTGGCCACAGGATTGGAAAAGGTCAGTTTTCATCCCAGTCCCAAAGAAAGGCAATGCCAAGGAATGCTCAAACTACCCACATTGCACTCATCTCACACACTAGTAAGTAATGCTCAAAATCTCCAAGCTAGGCTTCAGCAATACGTGAACCGTGAACTTCCTGATGTTCAAGCTGGTTTTAGAAAAGTCAGAGGAACCAGAGATCAAATTGCCAACATCCGGTGGAACATGGAAAAAGCAAGAGAGTTCCAAAAAACATCTATTTTTGCTTTATTGACTATGCCAAAGCCTTTGACTGTGTAGATCACAATAAACTGTGGAAAATTCTGAAAGAGATGGGAATACCAGACACCTGATCTGCCTCTTGAGAAATTTGTATGCAGGTCAGGAAGCAACAGTTAGAACTGGTCATGGAACATCAGACTGGTTCCAAATAGGAAAGGGGTATGTCAAGGCTGTATATTGTCACCCTGTTTATTTAACTTATATGCAGAGTACATCATGAGAAATGCTGGACTGGAAGAAACACAAGTTGGAATCAAGATTGCCGGGAGAAATATCAATAACCTCAGATATGCAGATGACACCACCCTTATGGCAGAAAGTGAAGAGGGGCTAAAAAGCCTCTTGATGAAAGTGAAAGTGGAGAGTGAAAAGGTTGGCTTAAAGCTCAACATTCAGAAAACGAAGATCATGGCATCTGGTCCCATCACTACATGGGAAATAGATGGAGAAACAGTGGAAACAGTGTCAGACTTTATTTTGGGGGCTCCAAAATCACTGCAGATGGTGACTGCAGCCATGAAATTAAAAGACGCTTGCTCCTTGGAAGCAAAGTTATGACCAACCTAGAGAGCATATTCAAAAGCAGAGACATTACTTTGCCAACAAAGGTTCGCCTAGTCAAGGCTATGGTCTTTCCTGTGGTCATGTATGGATGTGAGAGCTGGACTGTGAAGAAGGCTGAGCGCCAAAGAATTGATGCTTTTGAACTGTGGTGTTGGAGAAGACTCTTGAGAGTCCCTTGGACTGTAAGGACATCCAACCAGTCCATTCTGAAGGAGATCAGCCCTGGAATTTCTTTGGAAGGCATGATGGTAAAGCTGAAACTCCAGTATTTTGGCTACCTCATGCGAAGAGTTGACTCATTGGAGAAGACTCTGATGCTGGGAGGGATTGGGGGCAGGAGAAGGGGACGACAGAGGATGAGATGGCTGGATGGCATCACTGACTCGATGGATGTGAGTCTGAGTGACCTCCGGGAGTTGGTGATGGACAGGGAGGCCTGGCGTGCTGCGGTTCATGCGGTCGCAAAGAGTAGGACACAACTGAGCGACTGATCTGATCTGATCTGATCTAATTATTTCTTACAAAGAAATCCCAGGGCTGATCTCCTTCAGAATGGACTCGTTGGATCTCCTTGCAGTCCAAGGGACTCTCAAGAGTCCTCTCCAACACTACAGTTCAAAAGCATCAATTTTTCAGCGCTCAGCCTTCTTCACAGTCCAGCTCTCACATCCATACAAGACCACAGGAAAAACCATAGCCTTGACTAGATGGACCTTTGTTGGCAAAGTAATGTCTCTGCTTTTGAATATGCTATCTAGGTTGGTCAAAACTTTCCTTCCAAGGAGTAAGCGTCTTTTTATTTCATGGCTGCAGTCACCATCTGCAGTGATTTTGGAGCCCAGAAAAATAAAGTCTGACACTTTTTCTACTGTTTGCCCATCTATTTCCCATGAAGTGATGGGACCAGATGCCATAATCTTCGTTTTCTGAATGTTAAGCTTTAAGCCAACTTTTTCACTCTCCACTTTCACCTTCATCAAGAGGCTTTTTAGTTCCTCTTCACTTTCTGCCATAAGGGTGGTGTCATCTGCATATCTGAGGGTATTGATATTTCTCCCAGCAATCTTGAGTCCAGCTTGTGCTTCATCCAGCCCAGCATTTCTCATGATGTACTCTGCATATAAGTTAAATAAACAGGGTGACAATATACAGCCTTGACGAACTCCTTTTCCTAACTGGAACTATTCTGTTGTTCCATGTCCAGTTCTAAGTGTTGCTTCCTGACCTGCATACAAATTTCTCAAGAGGCAGATCAGGTGGTCTGGTATTCCCATCTCTTTCAGAATTTTCCACAGTTTCTTGTGATCCACACAAAGGCTTTGGCATAGTCAATAAAGCAGAAAGAGATGTTTTTATGGAACTCTCTTGGTTTTTCCATGATCCAGCGGATGTTGACAACTTGATCTCTGGTTCCTCTGCCTTTTCTAAAACCAGCTCGAACATCAGGAAGTTCACGGTTCATGTATTGCTGAAGCTTGGCTTGGAGAATTTTGAGCATTACTTTACTAGTGTGTGAGATGAGTGCAATTGTGTGGTAGTTTGAGCATTCTTTGGCATTGCCTTTCTTTGGGATTGGAATGAAAACTGACCTTTTCCAGTCCTGTGGCCACTGCTTAGTTTTCCAAATTTGCTGGCATATTGAGTGCAGTACTTTCACAGCAACATTATCATACATGAAATAGATCTCTAGTGCAGGTTTGATGCATGAGGCAGGGTGCTCAGGGCTGGTGCACTGGGATGATCCTGAGGGATGGGATGGGGAGGGAAGTGGAAGGGGGGTTCAGGATGGGGAACACATGTACACTTATGGCTGATTCATGTCAATGTATGTCAAAAGCCACTACATATTGTAAAGTAATTAGCCTCCAATTAAAGTAAATACATTAATTTAGAAATTAATAAATTCTTCTAAAAAATAAAAAAATAATACTGGAGTATGTTGTAACCCAACAGAAGAGTAGGTTTTCTTCTCCAGCGGATCTCCATGACCCAGGGATTAAACTCATGTCTCTTGCATCTCCTGCCTTGTAGGCAGATTCTTTACCCACTGAGCTATCCAGGAAGCATATCCTAGGTAGTGTTTGTTCTAGTGATAGGTATGTTTTAACACATGTGTCTTTTTGGTTATAGCCATCCTAGTGGGTATGAAGTTGTATCTGATTGTGATTTTGATTTGCATTTTCCTGGTGGCTCAGACTAACATTTATTGTGAATCTTCCAACTGTATCTATTGTTTTTTTCCCCCTCAGGAAATTCCCTTTTTGTTTTGTTTTGTCTGAAGCATATGTGTCCAGCTGGGGCGCGCAGAGCAGCAGCAGATGGCTCCTGGATCTAAGGGGAGGAAGTAAGTTGGTAAGGGAATATCTCTGTGTTTACTGTGCATATTTTCTCTTAGTCTCCTGTTTTTATTACTGTAACTCACCACCACCTTCTGCATTTAGCACCCCCAAATCTGAAACCTCTCTTTTTCTTCAGTAAATAAAACTCCTGTCTTTTGGAGTAGAAGGGGAGGGGGTCACCCATCCGAGTGTATGGAAACATAACATCTAATTTCTCCTTATGTAGGTATTTAATCATTCTCCTTTTCATCACCCCCTCCATTGCCCCACAATGCCTAGCTGCGCCTCATCTTCAGTGGTATCTGGAGCCTCTATTTCCTTAGCTCTTTTCACTTCACTTCAGTTCAGTTGCTCAGTTGTGTCTGACTCTTTGCAACCCCATGAATCGCAGCACAACAGGCCTCCCTGTCCATTACCAACTCCCGAAGTTCACTCAGACTCACGTCCATCAAGTCAGTGATGCCATCCAGCCATCTCATCCTCTGTTGTCCCCTTCTCCTCTTGTCTCCAATCCCTCTCGGCATCAGAGTCTTTTCCAATGACTCAACTCTTCGCATGAGGTGGCCAAAGTACTAGAGTTTCAGCTTTAGCATCAGTCCTTACAAAGAAATCCCAGGGCTGATCTCCCTTAGAATAAACTGGTTGGATCTCCTTGCAGTCCAAGGGACTCTCAAGAGTCTTCTCCAACACCACAGTTCAAAAGCATCAATTCTTCCGCACTCAGGTTTCTTCACAGTCCAAGTCTCACATCCATACATGACCATAGGAAAAACCATAGCCTTGAATACACAAACCTTTGTTGGCCAAGTAATGTCTCTGCTTTTGAATATGCTGTCTAAGTTGGTCATAACTTTCCTTCCAAGGAGTAAGCGTCTTTTAATTTCATGGCTGCAGCTCTTTTGCTCTTTTAGGATTCTTCAAAACAATATACCTGCTTCTTTCTAGATATAAAATTTTAATTCAAATGTTTAAATTGACTGTTTAATATTTAAATGTTTAATTCAAATGTAACATATTTCAAATGTTTAAAAAAATACAATGAGCCAAGCAGATAGTCTTGTTATGTTAATCAATAGTTAACACATCACACATTTTTTCCTACTTATTTTATTTTCTTTTAGTTAGTTATTTTTTACTCCCCCAACTCCTAGCTCAGGCACTTGAATTTGACCAATTCTCCAACTACTTTCTATCTTTTTTGGGGTTACTAAGCACTCTTATTTTCATTGAATGTGGAGAAACAAGTTTCTTTTTTTGCTAATATTTTCGGAGTAATTTTCTAAGAAAGAAATACAGCTTTATTCTACTCCCCTGAATCCAAGCTTCTCTAAATTATCATGGTAGCATTTCTTATCCAATATCTGCTCCTTCCTTTTTCTTAAATACTTTCGCCACTTTCATTAGCAATTGATAACATTAGCCTCCTTTTAATTTTTGTTTTTATAGTTATTATTTTATTGTCCCCCACCTACTTTGGGCTTAGCTTTATTTATTCATAAAGTAACTTGCAATTTGAAATGTCTTCCAAGTTTCAGAAATTTTGCAGGGTTTTAGAAAAGCATATGTGGAAGTTTCCTCAACTGTAGCCCAATTTATTAACAAAAGATAATTAATCTCATTTTTTAAAAAAAACTATCTTTTGAAAGAAATTAATCTAATATAAAGGGAATTTAAATAGAAAATAATATTTAAATGATATTTTGTTGTTACTGTTCTGGTGAGCTTAAAATAAAAGGAAATAATAAAGGAATCTGGGGTTATACAACATTAGAAACAGGAAAATGACAGCTCTGGATTGTGTCATTTCCCAAAAATGAGAGACTGGCACAGAGAGCTTCTAGAAGACTATGTCAGTTTTTTGTGCTAAAGGAGATTGGTCACTGGGACTCAATGTCTCATTATAAAGACTCTTTCAGATTCTTTTTCTTGTCAGAATTCTACTAGCCAAGCCACGGTTCAGAAATGAAATACAAATGATTTCCTAAAATTCCAGCAGTGTTTCTTCAAATTCCAATTAGGTTTCCTATGAAAGGTTAATCTGACCAGAGGGCCCTACCCAGAACCTTCTTTGAATAGACACTGGTAATCCTCTTGGTAGGGAGTGGGGTGAGGAGGCTGTCTCATGTAGAGATTTGACTATAATCCTAAGGATTTCAATATGGGATTCTAGACTTTCTGTCAATACTCTGAGCTCCTCACAAGTAGAAAGGCAAATTTGGTTAAACTTAGAAATGTATTTTTAGAAAGTATTACTAATTTCCCACTCCCCCTCCCTGCCCAGAGGAAGACTGATTTTTCCTGAAATGCCTGTAGTGTTCTGCTATCAGGGAGAAGCCCTGATACTATCTGTGTGCTGATACTATCTGGGAACTCTTCTGTCTTGCAAAGGAGAGGATGGCACTAAATGGTGTCCAAGGACCCTTCCAGACTGGTTGTTCCATACATCTGTGAAACCTCTCATTAATACTCAAGGGTATTTTTCAAGGTAAAGGAAGGAGAGAAAAAGTTACAGAGTATTTTAAATCAAACCTTTGCATTAAAAAAAATTATTTAGTTATCATCTATAATTAGGGTGTAGATACTTATTTCTTTGTGATCAGAGGTGACATTCCTATTTCCATAAAAATTATCTTCACTGTTAAAAGCATTCAAATATATGATAAATAGGTAACAGACTAGCCAGTGCTATATTTTATTAGATTCTTTGTGTCTCTCTTCCCTCTCTTTCCCTTAGTATCTGTCTTTCTGATGTCTATATCTCCAATCTGTCTTATACACCTGCTGCCGGCCCCAACACACACACACACACACACACACACACACATACAGTTGTTTGCTTGTGGTGTCCTAGACTGGATTATTTATTTCCTTTTCCCTCAATGTCCTTCTTTGCAAAGTGGGAGGTCATAACCAATACATTTATCTCAAAGGGGGAGGGGGGAGAGAGAAAAGTATATGTGTTCTTTCAAAGAAGAGGGTATGGAGTAGTAAAGAAGAAAAAAAGTAGAATAGGAGGAAGGGGAAGGAGAGAGAGAAGGCAACGCAGTCCACTACCCGGGCCGGGAAGATGGAGGGGGGGGGGGGGGGGGGGGGGGGCGAGGGGGGGGGGGGGGGAGAGACGGGACGGGAGAGAGAGACCACCCTCCCCTCTCACATTCACGCGCGGGGGAGGAGGAGGGGGACCCCCACCGCGGTGTCCGGGGGGGGGGACGCGGGGGGGGGGGGGGGGGGGGGGGGGCCGGCCCGGGGGGGGGGGGGGGAGACAGAGGGGGGAAGGCAGGAAGGGCGTAGCAGCGGCCGCGACAAGTATTAGTTCGGTAACCGCCTTGGGACCCAATATTAGAATAGTATAGAAATTTGAGGAGGGTTAATACATGAGTTCAGCATGAGTTCAGTCCCTAATTGTCATGGAGGTGGGCAACTGTCCATGTTTTAAAGAGAATTGATTTCAACTTGTACCTTGTGTTTTATTAAGAATTATCTGTGCAGAAGCAGGTCAGTCCTACTAAAAAAAAGAAGGAAAGAGAAAAGAGAGGAAAAGAAAAGAAAAAAAAAAAAAAAGAGGGCAGAGGGGGCCGAATCTTTGCAACCAAAAAGGACATGAATCACAGTACGCCAGGTCTCCCTGTCCATCACCAACTCCCGGAGTTCACTCAGACCCATGTCCCTCGAGTCAGTGACGCCATCCAGCCATCTCATCCTCTGTCGTCCCCTTCTCCTCTTGCTCCCAATCCCTCCCCCCATCAATCTTCCAATGATCAACTCTTTCATGAGGTGGCCAAAGTACTGAGAGTTTCAGCTTTACATGGCTAATCAGTCCTTCCAAAGAAATCCCAGGGCTCATCTCCTTCAGAATGGACTGGTTGGATCTCCTTGCAGTCCAAGGGACTCTCAAGAGTCTTCTCCAACACCACAGTTCAAAAGCATCAATTCTTCGGCGCTCAGCCTTCTTCACAGTCCAGCTCTCACATCCATACATGACCACAGGAAAGACCATAGCCTTGACTAGGCGAACCTTTGTTGGCAAAGTAACGTCTCTGCTTTTGAATATGCTATCTAGGTTGGTCATAACTTTGCTTCCAAGGAGTAAGCGTCTTTTAATTTCATGGCTGCAGTCACCATCTGTAGTTATTTTGGAGCCCAAAAAATAAAGTCTGACACTGTTTGCACTATTTCCCCATCTATTTCCCATGAAGTGATGGGACTGGATGTCATGATCTTCGTTTTCTGAAATGTTGAGCTTTAACATTTTCACTCTCCACTTTCACCTTCATCAAGAGGCTTTTTAGTTCCTCTTCACTTTCTGCCATAAGGGTGGTGTCATCTGCATATCTGAGGGTATTGATATTTCTCCTGGCAATCTTGATTCTAGCTTGTGCTTCATCCAGCCCAGCGCTTCTCATGATGTACTCTGCATAGAAGTTAAATAAACGGGGTGACAATATACAGCCTTGACGAAGTCCTTTTCCTATTTGGAACCAGTCTGTTGTTCCATGTCCAGTTCTAACTGTTGCTTCCTGACCTGCATACAAATTTCTCAAGAGGCAGATCAGGTGGTCTGGTATTCCCATCTCTTTCAGAATTTTCTACAGTTTATTGTGATCCACACAAAGGCTTTGGCATAGTCAATCAAGCAGAAATAGATGCTTTAAAATGGTACAAATACCACAGCAGGGATCAAAATTTCAAGTGCTTGGAACTGTTGTCTCAAAGGCCACTTAGTCCAATCTTCTGTCCTGGTTATCTACCTCTCTCTGACAAGGAAGCCTTGCTGGATTCTTTCAGCCTCTGCTAGGAGGGGAACGCCCACCATCCTGGGGCAGTTCTTTGGAATTTTAGAGTTCTGACCAATTACATTAAGGAAGAACTTCTTGTGGCCCTGTAAACTCTCATCCATTAGTTTTAGTCCTGTCCCCTAGATACACGGGCTTGTTTGAAGATTAAAGTCAAGCTCCCTAAGGTCCTCTTTTCTGAAAGAACTGACCCTCGGTTCCCCACTGGGGTAAGGTTTCACATCCCTGACTGCTCTGGTTACTCTTTTCTTTCTAGGTGCTGGTTTGCTAGATCCCTCTTAAGTGTGTTGCCAGGAAATTCCTCCTGAGCTCTTCCTGGAGGTCTAAACCAGCATGGTCACTTGTTTCATTCTCAGCACTGTTCCTTTTCTTGCAGCCTAAGCTGGCATGGCTGTTTTTGATAGCATCCTTTCATCGATGACTTTGGCATGGGCAGCACAGTGCCACTGCGAGAGTGAGAGCAAAAGATGCAATAGAGTCTGGCAGGACCTAGATAATTTTACACAAGATAGGCTGGGTACCTGGTTGAGGGAAAGGACACAAACAGAGATGTGGAGCTATAAGGGTGGCTTGGGTAGAAGGATATTACGAAGGGAAGGTTTAAAACTGAGAAACAATTTTGTTTGAGAATCAAATCTCTGACATCTCCATAGAAAAATAGTGGATTAGAGCCTTTCTCTGTAATCCTTTGGCTCCTAAGGCTTTGAAGCTATTTCAAAGGAAAGTTAAGTTGTAGCTGGAAAGTTTATATACATACATCTATGTATATACATTATTATAATTATTTTTAATGAGGAGGTTGGAACATTAATCAGATCCTGTATTAGATCTCAGTTGATGGCAGCTGCTATCTGCATGAAGTGAGGAGAACTTCAAGGAAATAAAAGTTTGGAAAAATCCAGATGCTATTGCTTTGTATGTTGTGATGATGTGGTAGCCAGACTCTAAGAGGCCCCCGTTGAGTCTAACTTCCTGGTATTCATACTCTTTGCAACTGACCTGAGTAACACATATGAGGCTGTGGAATGATGGTATGTTACTTTTGAGATTAGGTTATGAAAGATGTTGTGGTTGCTGCCTTGCTCTCTATGAACACTTGCTCTGGAGGAAGTCAGTCACCATATCATGAAGATAATCACGCAGCCTTATAGACAGAACTGCTTGGTAAACTGAGGCCTCTTGCCAACAGTCAGAGGCCATGTGGGAGTCATATTGGAAGAGCCTCCTTTAATCCATTAAATCTTCAGATGATTGCAGCCCTGGTAAACATCTTGACTGCAATCTCTTGAGACCACAAGCCAGAACCATCCAGCTAAAGTTCTCCTAAATTTCTGATGCACAGAAAATGTGAGATAATGTTTATTACTGTTTTAGTTACTAAGCTACTGTGTTTTAAGTTACTAAGCTGTGAGGAATTTGTTATGCAGCTTTAGGTAACTAATACTGATGGATAGAAGGGAGGAATGAAGAAAGGCTCCGCATTCTAGGCATGGACTTGTCCTAGCCCCAAGGGTGGAACAGGTGTTAGCGTCATTCATTTATGTCCATTCTGGACACTGCTGACCATGTATGGCTAAAAGATGACAAGAAGAAGGGGCTTCATGTCCTCTTGTTTCCTCTTCTTTCTCTGCCTTCTTTTTGTTTTTAGGGAGAGGACTAGGAAGACACTGAGAACTCACACAGATTTTGTTTTTGACTTGTCAGTGGCTCCTGAGAAAACCTGCCTTGGTCTTTGTCCATTTGTTACTAGGCTGTGGGTCCTTAAGAGCAGGGCTTAGATCTTTATTTCTATCCCCATCACCTACCAAGTGAACATATTTGAACAAGAGATGAAATTAAGGGGGTAGATGAAATCTCTTCTCCTAAATTCTGCCGATTTCAATCTTAGAATGGTTCCTGAAGTGGAACCACTTCACTCACAGTTCATCAATGAAGTCTTGGTAACAGCATGCATGCCATCAGTCATTTTCACTGTTAACCCTTTGCTGTGCTATGCTTAGTTGCTCAGTCTGGGCCAACTCTTTGCGATGCGAAGAACTATAGCCTGCTAGGCTCCTGTCCATAGAGATTCTCAAGGCAAGAATACTGGATTGGGTTGCCATGCACACCTCCAGGGGATCTTCCTAATCCAGGGATTCAACCCAGGTCTCCCACATTGCAGGTAGATTCTTAACCACCTGAGTCATCCAGGGAAGCCCATTATTAACCCTTCCCACCAGCTATTTTGCTATTTAAAAAATCCTCCTATTTAAGCCCTTGCTTTTAAGATCTTCCTTTTACTTTTCCATCCCATTTCTTCTCTGAAATGCTGCTTTAACTTTTGCTCATGCTCCCATGATGCAGGAGCACATAAAGAGATTTTCTATCAATACATCAGCAATATACTACTCTCAGGTGTCCAAAGTCACAGTGGAAGGAATCTTGAACTGAAGCTAGGAGCATTAATTCTGGGCTGCTGTCACTGATTGGTCTATATGTCCTTGGGCAAATTGCTTCCCCTCTCTGGACCTCAGTTTCTCTTAAACTGAGATAGTAAGTCCAGATGAGATCTTAAGTCATTGGGTTCTCATAACAAGTTAGGATTCCAAGATGCAATCCAGAAGTGAAACCCGTATACCTCTGAGCAACTGTTATGATTACAGTACAAGGTTCCAGGGACTTCTCTTTATTAGCCCAAGGATATTGCCTCAGTGAAAGGCTATCTGGTTTATTGGGGAAAGCCTTTTAGTTTTGACAGACATGATCTCTGTGGTTCCAGTTTTGTCACTAACTCTGGGTGACCTTGAAATAGCTCAACAGAATTCCATCACCTCCACTAGCTTTGTTCACAGTGATGCTTCCTAGGCTCCACTTGACTTCTCATTCCAGGATGTCTGGTTCTAAATGAGTGATCACACCATTGTGATTATCTGGGTCATGAAGATCTTTTTGTTCAGTTCTGTGTATTCTTCGTTTTCTGAATGTTGAGTTTTAAGCCAACTTTTTCCTCTCTCCACTTTCACTTTCATCAAGAGGCTTTTTAGTTCCTCTTCATTTTCTGCCATAAGGGTGGTGTCATCTGCATATCTGAGGTTACTGATATTTCTCCCGGCAATCTTGATTCCAGCTTGTGTTTCTTCCAGTCCAGCGTTTCTCATGATGTACTCTGCATATAAGTTAAATAAACAGGGTGACAGTATACAGCCTTGACGAACTCCTTTTCCTATCTGGAACCAGTCTGTTGTTCCATGTCCAGTTCTAACTGTTGCTTCCTGACCTGCATACAAATTTCTCAAGAGGCAGATCAGGTGGTCTGGTATTCCCATCTCTTTCAGAATTTTCCACAGTTTCTTGTGATCCACATAGTCAAAGGCTTTAGCATAGTCAATAAAGCAGAAATAGATGTTTTTCTGAAACTCTCTTGCTTTTTCCATGATCCAGCGGATGTTGGCAATTTGATCTCTGGTTCCTCTGCCTTTTCTAAAACCAGCTTGAACATCAGGAAGTTCACGATTCACATATTGCTGAAGCCTGGCTTGGAGAATTTTGAGCATTACTTTACTAGCGTGTGAGATGAGTGCAATTGTGTGGAAGTTTGAGCATTCTTTGGCATTGCCTTTCTTTGGGATTGGAATGAAAACTGACCTTTTCCAGTCCTGTGGCCACTGCTGATTTTTCCCAATTTGTTGGCATATTGAGTGCAGCACTTTGATAGCATCATCTTTCAGGATTTGGAATAGCTGGGGAAACAGTGGAAACAGTGTCAGACTTTATTTTTCTGGGCTCCAAAATCACTACAGATGGTGACTGCAGCCATGAAATTAAAAGACGCTTACTCCTTGGAAGCAAAGTTATGACCAACCTAGATAGCATATTCAAAAGCAGAGACATTACTTTGCCAACAAAGGTTAGTCTATTCAAGGCTATGGTTTTTCCTATGGTCATGTATGGATGTGAGAGTTGGACTGTGAAGAAGGCTGAGTGCCGAAGAATTGATGCTTTTGAAGTGTGGTGTTGGAGAAGACTCTTGAGAGTCCCTTGGACTGCAAGGAGATCCAACCAGTCCATTCTAAAGGAGATCAGCCCTGGGATTTCTTTGTAAGGACTGATGCTAAAGCTGAAACTCCAGTACTTTGGCCACCTCATGTGAAGAGTTGACTCATTGGAGAAGACTCTGATGCTGAGAGGGATTGGAGGCAAGAGGAGAAGGGGACAACGGAGGATGAGATGGCTGGATGGCATCACTGACTCGATGGACGTGAGTCTGAGTGAACTTCGGGAGTTGCTGATGGACAGGGAGGCCTGCTGTGCTGTGATTCATGGGGTTGCAAAGAGTTGGACACGACTGAGCAACTGATCTGATCTGTGTATTCTTGCCACCTCTTCTTAATATCTTCTGCTTCTGTTAGGTCCATACCATTTCTGTCCTTTATTGTGCCCATCTTTGCATGAAATGTTCCCTTGGTATCTCTAATTTTCTTGAAGAGATCTCTAGTCTTTCCCATTCTATTGTTTTCCTCCTTTCTTTGCATTAATCACTGAGTAAGGCTTTCTTATCTCTCCTTGCTATTCTTTGGAACTCTTCATTCAGATGGGTATATCCTTCCTTTTCTCCTGTCTTTCGCTTCTCTTCTTTTCACAGCTATTTGTAAGGAATCACTGCACATCATGACTGCAGCCATGAAAAGGCTACTTGCTCCTTGGAAGGAAAGTTATGACCAACCTAGACAGCATATTAAAAAGTAGAGACATTACTTTGCCAACAAAGGTTCGTCTAGTCAAAGCTATAGTTTTTCCAGTAGTCATGTATGGATGTGAAAGTCGGGCTATAAGAAAGGTGAGCACACTAGAATTGATGCTTTTGAACTGTGGTGTTGGAGAAGACTCTTCAGAGTTCCTTGGACTGCATGGAGATCCAACCAGTCAATCCTAAAGGAAATCAGTTACGAATATTCACTGGAAGGACTGATGCTGAAACTCCAAACTTTGGCCACCTGATGGGAAGAACTGGCTCACTGGAAAAGACCCTGATGCTGGGAAAGATTGAAGGCGGGAGGAGAAGGGGACGACAGGGGATGAGATGGTTGAATGGCATCACCGACTCAATGGATATGAGTTTGAGTAAGCTTCAGGAGTTGGTGATGGGCAGGGAGGCCTGGTGTGCTGCAGGTCATGGGGTCACAAAGAGTCGGACACGACTGAGCGACTGAAGTGGGTGATCTTAGGCAAATTCTTTTCTCTGGATCAGAGTATGGAGGTTGCTGCTACACAGTAGAGGGTCGAAGACCTGGAAGTGATTTGGACATCTTTGCCCAATTCCTTTTCCAGATCCTGGGAGGCTCAGCCCCGGAGCCAGGTCCTGGCCGGCCAGTTGTCCCTTTCCTAGGTGCAACTGAAACTTAAACTAGCTGTGCTAACTGGGCGGTAGCTACAGGTGAGTTCTTAAAGGGGCCGCCAGAGCTTGGTTAATACTTGAAGCTGTTGACTTGGAGGGGGTTGCAGGCAAGGGAGAATGAATGAGAAAACGAATCCATCAGTTTTCTATTCCCTTCCTTAAATGCATTCATACTTGGAATTAATCACTTAGATTTAAAAAATTCTCTGGTAAAACCTTCAATCTCTTATCAGATTAACTAATCTCCATATTTTCCCTACCCTTCTTTAATTCAGTTCCTCCAAAACTTTTACTGAGGGGCTAATACTAACTTTTAAAAAATTAGCACCAAGTCTAAGAACGCAGAGACGGCATCCCTCCCCCTCGCAAACGCCTCCCTTTTCCCCCTCCCAGGCTCCGCCCTTTCCCGCTCCCTATCGTGGGTGGCGCAGACGACACCTCGCAGAGAATGCTTTTCCAGGTTGGGGATCCACCCCTGGGGTGGATCTCTCTCAGGCAGAGTTGGAAACGGCACGCATTTAGTGAGGTTAAAGGGTGTCTCGGAATGTGTGTCCTGAATCTGGTGTAGGTGAGGTCACACTTCTCTTCCGACACTGTCACTCTTCCTCGCTCGGTGCGCTACTCGCTCAGAGCTGCGGGACACACCGGTGGGCTAGGACGAGGTAAAGGCGGGCTCTTCCAGGGCGCCCTGACCCACCTGTAGAGTCTGTGCGTCGACTCCTTTGTTCTCAGAACCACTTTGGTGGCCGCGCCTTTACGCAAGGAGGTTCACTTCGACGTTCCTCAGGTCCCCTTCTGCCGTCCCCAGCCCCCTCCTGGCCCTCCTCCCTCTTTGAACCCAAAGGTAGCAGCGCTGAGAGCCCGGGGCTCGGCGCGAGCCGCCTCCTCACTTCCCATTGGCTGAGAGCGCTGGGAAAGCGGTCACGTGGGGGCGCGGCAATCCAGATCAAGGGCCGCCATCTTGGCGGAAAGTTTGGGGGGAGAGCGGTTGGGGGCGCGGAAGGAGGCGAGGTTCCGGGGGTGTGGCGGCTGAGAGCTGAGAGGGCGAGCGGGCTAGCGGGCACCGGCGAGTGAGGAGGCGCCGGCGGCTGAGGCGGAGGAAGAGGCAACGGGGGTGCAGCCGCCGAGGGGAGCTCCTCCCCCGTTCCCTCACCCCCCTCTGCACAGCTCCGCGAGCCCCGGGTGGGGCGGGGGGACGTGGAGCGGGGCAGGGCGGGGGAGACGATCCGGGGCGCACCCCAGCTCCGAGCGCACGCCACTCGCAGGAACTTTGTGGTGGCGCCGCAGGTGTGGGGGCCCGCGGAGGTGTGCATGTGGGGCACGAGGGCGTCGGAGAGCGGTCTCTGTCCTGTCCGGCCCTCGCCTGAGTAGCTCAGAGGAAGCCAACAAGGAATCAGGCAAGCGGGAGGAGGGGGCCCGAGCAGGGCGGGGTGATCAATCCAGTTGGTTCCTTCTCAGACTGCTTTACAGTCTCTGCTGGTTTAGGGGCCAAGGGTCGGAGCGCCTCTTCACCCCCAGTAGCAGGTGGGGCGTATGCCTTCTTATGCCGGGGGAGGGGTGGCCCCATGTCTAGCATTAAGCGCCCTTTGGAGAAGGGGCAGCTTTCGAGGAGAGTTTGGCAGCTTGCTACTGTCTGCTCTTAATTTGCAGGGGAACCCAACCTTAGGTAAAAGCTTTCTACATTGACACTGCTGGGTTTTGAGGCTCTTTCTCCTTTCACTTGGGAAAACTTTGCCAGGTGGACTTTTCAAATAGGGCTAGGAGTTTTTCGATTTGAGAGTTAAGGGTAAATACTAGGTTAACCTCGATTCTCTTCTTTTCTGAATTCAGTTCTGTTTCCTGTTTTGTGTTCTAAGGTTTGTGTGCTCTCTTCCTGATTCTGGAGAAAAATGCCGGTCCGGAAGCAAGGTGAGAGTTTACTTGGGAACTCTTGTGGGTATCCCTTGCTTTTTTTCTGTTTTGTGCTTGCTGTGTTTTACAGATGTTTGTGTAACTGATGAAACAGCACAGCTTTAGCCTCACTACTTATGGAATCTAAGCCTCAATCATTCAGAAGATGGAAACACCTAAATGTTTGTCAAACTTTTTTCCCTTGACATCTCTCTAGTGACTGGAGAGGCAATTAACTTTTTTCACTCTGAAATGTCTTTTTAAAAAGTTTGTTTTGGCGTTTTAATATTTCATTTTATCATTCTTAGTAAACCCTTTCGTGAACGAATGTAGAATACTGGCTAAGAACTACTAGTTTTGAAAGAATATTTGAATTATAATGACGGATTGTAGTCATTGGCGTTTGTATATCAGATCAACTGAAACTATGTTACTAACACTGATTAAATGATCACTAGAACACATTGGTTACAAACTACTCACCTTGTTTTATTGTGACATAATGAACAGTTTTTGGATCATTTCTAAGGACTATGTGTACAGGAACATAGTAGAATGGATTGACTTGGAGGTTTGGAGAACTGTTTAGGTATCTTGCAGAGTCATTTGCTGCATAGCTAGTTTGTAATACTTCCTTGTAAATACATAATTTTAGTCAAACTTTTTTTTTTTTTCAGATACCCAGAGAGCATTGCACCTTTTGGAAGATTATCGTTCGAAACTAAGCCAAACAGAAGACAGACAGCTCAGAAGTTCCATAGAACGGGTTATTAACATATTCCAGAGCAACCTCTTTCAGGCTTTAATAGGTGGGAATTAAAACTTTATTTGTGACCATTATGTGTCAGTTGGGCTTAAGGCTTCTCTGAATTCACTTATTTTAAACTTAAGAGAGTGATATACTTGGTTCTCTGTGAGGCATGCAGTGAATTGTGTATTTTGATACTTAGACCAATATCTTTTCCAAAAATATCTAATAACCAAAAAAACTTTCAGTATGATTATTTAAGTGGTCTTTGATAACAAAGTGTAATATTCTAGCATTAAAAAATGAAGAGGTTGCAAAAAGTAATGACTGAGTAACTGTTAGCTTGTTTCTTTGTTGGTTTTGTTATTTCTCTGGAATCTCTGAAAATGTTTGAAGAGTTCTGTGTTTAAGAACATTCATTCTCTTAATATAGACCTCTGTTTAAACTTGGCATTTGTAGAGTTAGAGTTTTAGACTTGAAAAATGATCTTACAGATAATCTTGGTCTAATCTTGTTTTACAGATAAGAATATTGAAACAATTTTATTCTTCACTGTAACTTAAATTTGATGTGGTTCATTTTAAAGGAGAACTGAACAAGGGTGCTGAGTTCTATTCCTGACAGTGCTATTGATTGAATGAGATGGTATAAATCATATAATCTTTTCTAGGTCATGGCATTAGCTGTAGCATGTGGATGCAGTGGAACAGTGGCTTTTAACTTTTTTCCTAAAAAGTAGCTAGATTCTTTTTTAAAGCAAAATCTTATATTTTGTACACAATTCCTGGTATATAAAACAAGATGATCTGTTCTGGCCCTCTTCTCTAGGTACCTTGAAAAGTTTACAAACCACTGAAATAGAAAAATTGTCCCTTTCAATTCTAAGAATAAAATGCATTTTTATTCATCATTGACTATATAACGTATTAAAATAAGACATTGCATGGCATTATATTTTTTCCTCAGTAGTTATAGCCTTATATCTGTGTATCGATGGAGTAACTTTTGATGTGATTTGAGGTTAATGTATCCTATCCTATAGTACTTTCAAGTTAATGTAGTCTATCAAATAGCTTATTGGTAAATTGATACTCTACTAAATTAGTTTTAGAATTAAACGTTAAAGAAGATCACTCAGTACACTTAAATATAATTTAGCATTATTATAAACTTTTGAAAACACATGACAACAGAGAGAACAGTATAATGAACTATTATATATCTGTCACTCATGTTTAAAAATGACCAGTATTTTGCTTATTTTGTTTAAACAGATGGACATTTATTAAATTTGAATTTCTAAGTTCTGAGGTTTAAGGTCCAAATGGATCAAATTTGATCCCTCTGAAAAAACAACAAAGGAAGGGAAAATCATTTTTAGTTATTTTCTAAATCACCATTAAACCTAGGAATGTTTTATTTAGTAGGCTCACCATTTAGGAAAAAGTAGTATGACTTGTATGTCTTATTTTACATGTAATTCATAGATAGATGGAGTCCTCTGTGTGGAGTCCATGACTTAAAAAAATGATTAGTGAAGTAGTCAACCAGAACCAACACTTAGATTGAGATGGGAAGTAGATTTGCAATGTTGATGGGGATTTTTTTTTTTTTTTTGGATATATTCTGCCTCCCCTGTTTTGAATGTGTTTATTCTTATGCATAATTGAATTCTGATAGAGTTAGTTTTCTAATTTTAACTTATACTTGTTAATCTTCTTTGTCCTGTGTACTTTCATTGGTTGTGAGTTTAAGCTTTGCTATTTAGGTTTACTTATATTTTAAGGTCGTGTAGAATGTAGTATCAGATTTTGGTATAAGGAAAGTAATACATTTTAGGAATTTTGAAACAAGTAAATTTAGAGGGTTTTTTGTGTTTCTATACTGTAATTGAATTAATGGCACTACTAAGTTAATAAATGCAGTTTTTGGTACATGCTTAAGTTGGATTAATTAATTTTTGAAAATTTTTATGGGTCAGTAAGATTTTCTTTCCTTTGCACCTGTACCATTGTTTTTGAAACAGTGTGATAGTTTTTTAAACCTGTAAATTACCCTAAGTTAAACTAGAGTCCATTGTGTTCATAGTATGTATGGAAAAATTCAGTTAACTGTTTTTTCCTTTAGTAGGTAGTACTTCATCTTCTGAGGTGATACTTGTGAATCATTGAATTAAAGGAGACCTAGGGTCTTGACCACTAATTGTTGAAAATCATATGGTGCTTAGGTTTTTGAAGAGTTTGGAAGTCATTTCCTTAGGCTATAGTGAATTACTTAGTTACTACTTGGACTTGCAGTCTACAACAGTTATTTATTGAGTGATTCCTGAATTGATAGTTTGTATCCACTGTTTTCATGCATTTAAAACAACTTTGTGCAAGGACCTAAGTTGTTATGGGAATCCCCCCACCCCATAGTTGATATATTATTAAGGTTAGGCTTCTGGCACCTTCAGGGCTTCCTTGGTGGCTCAACAGTAAAGAATCCACCTGCAGTTCAGGAGACATGGGTTCAGTCCCTGGGTCTGGAAGATACCCTGGTGAAGGAGATGGCAACCCACTCCAGTATTCTTGCCTGAGAAATCTCATGAAGAGAGGACCCTGGCAGACTAGTCCATGGGGTTGCAAGAGTTGGACACAACTTAGCAACTAAACCACCACCACTTTGTTGTTATTCAGAGGAATAGGCATGCACATACTGTGCTATATCTGTTCTAAGATACCAATTTTTAAAAACTTTAACATCTCTGAACTTGGGATGAATTTTATAGTGGATATATATTGGCATTGAAATATACAATGTAGTGGCATTTTTACATTCTTAGTGGCATGTGAAATAATGGTGCATTTTATAGTTAATAGTGTCAGTATCAGTATCCTCAATTTAGTGAAATATGGTAATTGTTGTTCTTGCTCTGAGGCTTAGTAGTAGTATCCTTGAAGGATGGTTTGTAGATTTAAAAATTATTGAAAGTAGAAAAGATTTTATTAACTTCTGAGTTTCAGCTAAGTTGTTTCTTTAGAGGTGAGTATTTAAATTATAGGTTTAAAAAAGTCCGTGAACTGTGCATTTAAAAAAATTTATTCCCCAAACATCTGGTGGTTATTTTTGTATAAATGGGAAATAAAGTCCACCTAATTTTAATCCCTAATTTAGGTGAGAGCAAGTTGAAAACTTAATGTATTTGATTTTGTAGTCTCATTTCTATACTTGTAGTTGAAAATTTTGTGAGTAAAATAGATTGGATATGGTTTGATGACAGTCAGCTGTTCAGGTCCATAGTGGTTTGCAGTCATCTCTGACTCTCAGGTTTGTCTGGGATCAGAGAGGATCTCGGTAGTCCTCAAAGATTTTGTACCAGTCTAGACCTCTGGGTTTATTTACGGGACCAGAGTACCTGTCTACCTTCCTTGTGCACAGGAGAAAATCCTAGGCTCAAGATCAGACTGGCTTTGGAGACTTGAGTAAGTTGAGTCACATGATTTGTATATTTTGTCTGTGATAAATAGCAGTCTTATTTTAAAGCACTGCTGCTGCTGCTGCTGCTAAGTCGCTTCAGTCGTGTCCGACTCTGTGCGACCCCATAGACGGAAGCTCACCAGGCTCCCCCGTCCCTGGGATTCTCCAGGTAAGAATACTGGAGTGGGTCGCCACTTCCTTCTCCAGTGCATGAAAGTGAAAAGGGAAAGTGAAGTCGCTCAGCCGTGGCCGACTCCCAGCGACCGCATGGACTGGAGCCTACCAGGCTCCCCCCGTCCATGGGATTCTCCAGGCAAAAGTACTGGGGTGGGGTGCCATTGCCCTCCCCGATTTTATTTTAATTCTGCACATATTTCAAAGTGAAGATGGATTATGCAATGAAACTGTCCATTTCTGAGATTTTTAGCTTCAAATTTATTTACTGCTACTTTATTAACTTTCCCTTGCCCTTGTAAACATAGTGAACGATATTTAAATTTGGAGATAATGAGTTTCAGGTGTGACTCCTTTTTTATTTTAATTGTAAAAGAAAAACCTAAAATCTATCACCTTAACCATTTTTAAAAGTGTTGGTTAGCATGTTAAGTATATTCATATTGCTGTGAAACAATTCAGAACTTTTTCATCTTGCAAAACTAAAACTTGATATGTATTAAGCAACAGCTCCCCTTTTCTTCCTCTCTCCAGACCTTGGTAACCACCATTCTACTTTCTGTCTCTGATTTTGACTACTGTAAATACCTCATATAGGGAAATCATAAAGTATTTGTCTTTTTGTGACAGGTTTATTTTACTTAGCATAATGTTCTCAAAGCTCATTCATGTTGTGGCATGTGATAGGATTTCCTTCCTTATTAAGGATGGATAATCGTGAGTGGTGGCGGGTGGCATTGTCCACCCCCCCAAATATGTGTGTGTGTTTGTATAAATGTGTGTGTGTCAGATTTTTGTTTATCCATTGATCCCTAGATAGATGTTTGCCTTGTTCTACCTCTTGACTATTGTGAACAGTGTGACTGTGTGAGTATGCAAGTATCTCTTTGAGAATCTACTTTCAGTTCTTTTGAGTTTACATGCGAAAGTGGCATTGTAGGATCGTATGATAGTTAAATTTTTAATTTTTCCAAGGAACCACCATAATGTTTTTCATAGAAATTGCACCTTTTTATAATCCCAGCAACAGCACACAAGGGTTCCAGTTTCTCCAGCTTGCTAACACTTGATATTTTCAGTTTTTTTGATAGTAGCCATCCTAATGGATGTGATAATATGATTACTTTTTAAGAATGTAAAAAGTAATAATGGCTAATATTTGTTAAACACTTTCTATGTGCTGATAAAAATATGTCATTTAGTCATCATAATTCTGTGAGATGTGTATTCACCTATGAGGTGATTATACCATTTTATAGATTAGAAAAAAAGAGGAGATGGGTGATTATGTAGCTTGCCCAAGAATTCTCAGATAGTCAGTTGTGGAGCCAGAAACTGGACTCGGTTAATCTGATCCAGAGTCTCTCTTCACCTTCAACCATTAGGGTGGTCTTTATCATAAGTTTAATACTATTATGTGATAAAGAACACTGACAACAGATATGTTTAACATAGATGTTGCTCTGTAGGATCAATGTTTTTTAAAAGTTTTTACTTTAAAGGAGAATGTTTATAATGAAGGAATTTACATATTTTGAAAAGTGTATTCAGTAATCAAAGTTTACAAACTTCCAGCTATAATGGTAAAATGTCAGAGTTCCTTAGATTTTTGCTTATTATTGGCCTCAGTGATATATGTTAGTGTATCATTGTGCACCTGTGTGTGTGTGTGTGTGTAGGTTTGAGGAAGGAAACAGTTATAACAAAATATGGATCAGATTATTGGCTACAACTTTATGGAATTGGAGGAAAATTTTATTAACTTTCTGGTTGGTGGTTTTGATTGAATTGGGTTGTTACTTATTTGTTACTCTTGCTTTGAGGCAATACTTTGAAAAAGCAGAAGCTGGTTGAATTTTCAAGAAGCAGAACCTTGCAATCACAGAGCTGTAAAAGCATCTTTAAATATTTCTTCTGGCCCTAGTTATTTTATCTATGTAGGGACAGTTTTTTTCCTATTAAAAATTTCCTTTTCCAATAATTTTCCCAATATACTATCCAGATATTGCATTTAGTTGTCAGGTCTCTATTGTTGCTGTCAGTTGCTATGTCATGTCCGACTCTTTGTGGCCCCATGGACTGCAACACGCCAGGCTTCCCTGTCCTTTCTGTCCCCTGTTCTTCACCATCTCCCAGAGCTTGCTGAAACTCACTATCCATTCAGTCAGTGATGCCACCCAACCATCTTGTCCCCTGTTGTCCCCTTCTCCTGCCTTCAGCCTTTCCCAGCATCAGGGTCTTTTCTGATGATCCAGCTCTTCGCATCAGTTGGCTAGAGTACTGGAGCTTCAGCTTCAGCATCAGTCCTTCTAATGAATATTCAGGGTTGATTTCCTTTAAGATTGACTGGTTTGGTCTCCCTGAAGTCCAAGGGACTCTCAAGAGTCTTCTCCAACACCACAGTTCAAAAGTATCAGTTCTTCAATGCTCAGCCTTCTTTATGGTCCAAATCTCACATTCATACATGACTACTGGAAAAACTATAGCTTTGACTAGATGGACCTTTGTTGGCAAAGTAATGTCTCTGCTTTTTAATATGCTGTCTAGGTTGGTCATAGCTTTTCTTCCAAGAAGCAAGCTTTTTAAATTTAATGGCTGCAGTCACCATCTGCAGTGATTTTGAAGCCCCCCAAAATAGTCTCTCACTGTTTCCATTGTTTCCCCCATCTGTTTGCCATGAAGTGATGGGACCAGATGCCATGATCTTAGTTTTTTGAATGTTTGAGTTTTAAACCGGCTTTTTCAGTCTCCTCTTTCACCTCATCCCGAGGTCCTTTAGTTCTTTGCTTTCTGCCATAAGGGTGGTGTCGTCTGCACATCTGAGGTTATTGATATTTCTCCCAGCAGTCTTGATTCCAGCTTGTGCTTCATTTAGCCCGGCATTTCACGTGATGTACTCTGCATATAAATTAAATAAGCAGGGTGACAATATATAGCCTTGACATACTCCTTTCCCAATTTCGGAGCTTCCCTGGTGGCTCAGATGCTAAAGCGTCTGCCTGCGATGTAGAAGACCTGGGTTCGATCCCTGGGTTGGGAAGATCCCCTGAAGAAGGAAATGGCAACCCACTCTAGTACTCTTGCCTGGAAAATCCCATGGCCGGAGGAGCCTGGCAGGCTACAGTTCATGTGGTCGCAGAGTCGGACACGACTGAGCGAGCGACTTCACTTTCACTTTCCCAATTTTGAATCAGTCAGTTGTCCATGTTCGGTTCTATTGCTTCTTGACCTGCATACAGGTTTCTCAGGAGACAGGTAAGGTGGTGTGGTATTCCCATCTTTTGAAGAATTTTCCACAGTCTGTGTGATCCACACAGTCAAAGGCTTTAGTGTAATCAGTGAAGCAGAAGTAGATGATTTTCTGGAATTCTCTTGCATTTTCTAAGATCCAGCAGATATTGGCAATTTGATCTCTGGTTCCTCTTTAGTCTTCTTTTATCTGTGCACATTTCCACAGCCTGTGTGTTTTATGACATTAACGTATTTGAAGAATATAGTTCCCCCTGCTCTTATTTTTTTATATAAAGTTTCCTGTTATAAGTTAGATTATGTATTCTCTGTGTTTCTGTATATCCAGATAGGTACATGTCTTCTGCCCTTCATTTAATGTTAATTTTAATCACCCAGTTAAGGTATTGTCTGATTGCTCTAGCCTGTAGTTACTTTTTTCCCCTTTGCAGTTTATAAGCAGTATATGGGGGAGACACTTTAACACCTTGAAGTCTCCCTGCTCTTTAGAAACATTTCCATCTAGGCTTATCATCCACTGATGATGCTTGCCTGAATCAGTTTTTACTGTGTTGAAAATGACAGTTGAAAGATTGTAGTAGAGTTGTTTTTTTTTTTTAATACAGCAGTACTTTTTTATAGTTTCCAGTTAACACTTGGCATTTTGCTATAATTAAGAGCACTCCTCTTCCATTTATCTACCTACCTACCTATCTAGCTATCATATTTCTTTCAGTGATTGGTCATTTATTGTCATCCTTAATGATTTTAGTGTTCAGATTGTCTCAGATTTACCTAGTGTAAGTCTTCTCTAGCTTGGCTGTAATGTCTTTATGGCATTCCCTCATTTTTTTTTAAGCATTTTTGTAGTTTTTGACATAACAAGATGTTCTAGGTTCATCTTGTGCATAACCAGCCCCAGGTTTAGAATCAACCATTTCTTTGAGAAGTCTGATTTCTTTTGATACATACCTTGTTTTAAGGAATATACTGTGACTGTTCAGTTCAGTTCAGTCGCTCAGTTGTGTCCGACCCTTTGTGACCCCATGAATCGAAGCACACCAGGCTTCCCAGTCCATCACCAACTCCCAGAGTTCACTCAGATTCACATCCATCGAGTCAGTGATGCCATCCAGCCATCTCATCCTTTGTCGTCCCCTTCTCCTCCTGCCCCCAATCCCTCCCAGCATCAGAGTCTTTTCCAGTGAGTCAACTCTTCACATGAGGGGGCCAAAGTACTGGAGTTTGAGCTTTAGCATCATTCCTTCCAAAGAAATCCCAGGGCTCATCTCCTTCAGAATGGACTCGTTGGATCTCCTTGCAGTCCAAGGGACTCTGAAGAGTCTTCTCCAATACCACAGTTCAAAAGCATCAATTCTTCGGTGCTCAGCCTTCTTCACAGTCCAGCTCTCACATGCATACATGACCACCGTAGCCTTGACTAGACGGACCTTTGTTGGCAAAGTAATGTCTCTGCTTTTGAATATGCTCTCTAGGTTGGTCATAACTTTGCTTCCAAGGAGTAAGTGTCTTTTAATTTCATGGCTGCAGTCACCATCTGCAGTGATTTTAGAGCCCCAAAAAATAAAGTCCGACACTGTTTCCCCATCTATTTCCCATGAAGTGATGGGACCGGATGCCATGATCTTCGTTTTCTGAATGTTGAGCTTTAAGCCAACTTTTTCACTCTCCACTTTCACTTTCATCAAGAGGCTTTTTAGTTCCTCTTCACTTTCTGCCATAAGGGTGGTGTCATCTGCATATCTGAGGTTATTGATATTTCTCCTGGCAATCTTAGTCATGTCATATTTAAAGTGTTGGAATAATTTATTTTGGATACTGGCTTGACCTTTTTTCTCTTTCTAGTGTGTGAAACAACAAATTATAATACATAGTTTAAAAGTTTATGTACTTCCCTCTTCGGGAATCAAAATGATTTTTTAAATGTATGGTGGTTTAGTCAAAAACAGAGTAAACTGTGCCTGAGTAGGTTTGAATGTTGTATATTTTAGTTTACAAAAACATTGTACTTGCTTTTAATCAATTAACTGGTAAAATTTTTCTCTCTGAAATGATTGCATTGTGTTTCATTGTACGTTAGCTGTCTAGTTGTCTTTTGTCTAACTCTCCAGAGTGGAATTTATAAACATTTATGGTTAGATACGTGTACTTTATATAAAATATTATAAGCAAGAGAATTTTTACAACAGAGATAACCTACTTCTTCCATAGGATAAAGATCCTTCTAGAATGTTATTCTTGTGTATACATGCACTCTTTCATTTTGCAAAACAAAGTCCTTTGTACAAATTTTGTGTGTAGAACATGGTGCTCAGTTGCGTCTAACTTTTTGTGACCCCATGGACTGTAGCCTACGAGGCTCCTCTGTCCATGGAAATTCCAGTATTATTTCTTGTCACCTGTAGTTTTGGTGGAATTGTCCAGGCAAGAATACTGGAGTGGGTTGCCATTTCCTCCTCCAGGGATCTTCTCAACCCAAGAATTGAACCCCAGTCTCCTGCATTGGCAGGCGGATTCTTTACCACTTGAGCCGCCTGGGAAGCTCCAAATAAAACATGGTATAATTGATTCTACAGTTCAGTGGGAATTGATTCTTAAAATTGTTATATAAAATGAAAAATATCATCAGATTAAAATTATTCTGAAAAATTCTTCAGGAATGTGTCTCATTAACTACAATTCCACTGTTTTTCTCTCTAGTGGAGAGAAATAATTCCTTCATTTGGGCAGCAGATGAAGTAGTTGACTTGTGTTTAAATGACCTTTAGTATTAAAAGCACATAATTTTAGAATCACATTCAGCACAGTGAAATATAGAGAGATGCTATGATAATGGAGACTACCTGAGGCTTTTCAGTTTTTATTTGCTGGCATTTGCTTACTGGACTAATAGGAAGAATTTCCCTATTTTTGGTGGAAAGAGGTACTGTGGTTGAATTTGTTTAAGTGTATACAGTGTGACTTCTCTGTACTGTACATTTTAACTATCTTTATCCCAAAAAGTTTATCATTATGTGACTTTCCATATCAGTGGGTTGTGCTGTTTAAAGACTGTTGCACTGTGTAGATTTTTCTGTAGTTATACTAATAATTTCCCAGGAGCATTTAGATATATAATTTTTCTGAATTATAGACAACATTGCTTTTGTATATGTTCTTCGTCCTATATCCTTGATTATATTCTTTGGATAAGTTCCTAGAATTGAACTGCTTGGTAAAGGGGATACACAATTTAAAAAGGCTTTTGATGTGATTTTTGTTTGTTTAATTACTGTCAAAAATGTTATATTAATTTAATTTTTTAGATATGTGGAAGAATGACAAATTTACTATCCCTTAAGCACATCAAAGTATTATCTTTTTAGTATTTTGTATTCTGATCTGTAGAAGACACCTGTAGTCATTTTGATGTTTTGTTTTGTATTTTTTTGAATAAATAACCAACGATGTAAGAATTTTCTTATATCATTGATAATTTCTGTGATTTATTTGTTCATGTCATGTGCCCCCCACCACTCTTTTTTTCCATTTTTTTCCTTAGAGGTATAAAATGTCCATTCGAGATATCAATGCTACCTGCCTTTGGAAGTTGCATTTGTTTTTAATGCATTGTCATTTGTTTTTAAACCAATTTTTAAAAAATTACCCTTGGTATTATGCTTAGAAAGACTTCCTTATCCCTAAGATGATAAAAATATTTACTGTATTCAAATTCTGTCATGGCTTCTTTTTTCAACATTTAAAATTTTAATACATTTGTAAATTATTTTGAAATGAAGTATGAGATTGCTTGTTTTTTAATATAAATTTGTTATTTATTATGTTCCCTTAAACATTTAAAAAATTATTAGACTTTTTCAGGATTTTTAGGTTTATAGAAAAATTGAGTGGAAAGCACAGTTTCCATATCCTTATCACTGCACACTCCCATTTCTCATATTATTGACATTTTTATTAGAGTGGTATATTTGTTACAGTTGATAAGCCAGTATTAAATTAACTAAAGTCCATAGTTTACATTAAGATTTGCTCTTTGTGTCAATACATTGATAAACTTGACATACACATTTGTTGCTTTGACAAACGTATTCACTGTTACAGTATCATACAGGATAGTTTCACTCCTCTAAAAATCTGTGTTCCACATATTTATCCCTCTGTCCTTCTCACCAAACCCCTGGCAACCACTGATCTTTCTGCTGTCTCTTGCTCCACTTGTTCTCTTTCTCCCTCCTCCTAAATCCCTGGGAACCAGTTATCTTTTTATTGTCTGTATAGTTACGCCTTTTCCAGAATGTTTTATAGTTAAAATCTCAAGTGTGTGGCCTTTTTGTATTGATTTCTTTCACATAGCAATATGCATTTTGCTTATCAAAGATAAGGTTTCTCCATGTCTTTTCATGACTTGATAGCTCATATCTATTTTAAGTTTTTAAAGACTTTATTTTTTAGAGCAATTTTAGATGTGCAGCAAAATTGAGAAAAAGGTGCCTGCCCTCATACATGCATAGACTATCTCATATTTGGCATCTCCCATGAGAGTGGTGCATTTGTCACAGTTGATGAACCTGCATGAGCACATTATTATCACCCAAAATCCATAGTTTGACCTTAGTATTCACTCTTGGGTTTGTACATTCTGTAGGTTTGGACAAATGTGTGATGACCTGTGTCTACCACTGTAGATAGATACTTATATATATCCACGACACTATACGGAATAGTTTTACTGTCCTAAAAATCCTGTGTACTCTGCCTGTTCACCTCTCTCATCTCCAACCCCTGGCAGTCATTGATCTTTTTACTCTTTGTATCGTTCAGTGTTTTCCAGAATGGCATATAATTGGAATCACACAACATATAGCCTTTTTACATTGGCTTCTTTCACTTAGTAGTATTCATTTAAGGTTCCTCCACATACATGGGTGTTTTTTGTTGTTGTTTTTAATTTTTTAAATGTTGAATGATATTCTGTTGTCTGGATGTACTGCAGTTTATTCATTCACCTATCAAAGGATGTTTGGGTTGCTTCTAGCTTTTGGCAGTCATGAATAAAGTTTCTATAAACATCTATATGCAGGTTTTTCTGTGGATATTAGTTTGCATCTCATTTGGGTAAATATTGAGGAACATGATTCCTGGATTATGTGGTAAGAGTGTATTTAGTTTTGTAAGAAACCACCAAACAGCCTTCCAAAGCGGCTGTATCATTTTATATCCCTACTGGTAGTGAATGAAGATTCCTGTTGTTTCATTTTTTGCGGGCAGTAGTTGTTGTCAGTGTTCTGTATTTTGACCTTTCTAATAGATGTACAGTGATACCTTGTTTTAATGTGCATATCCCTGATGATATATGATGGAATATCTTTTCATATGCCTATTTGCCATCTGTGTGTCTTTGCCAAAGTATCTGTTAAGGTTTATTTTTAAAAAATATTTATTTGGCTGCTTCAGGTGTTAGGTGTGGTGTGGGATCTTTGATCTTCATTGTGGCAGGAGCAATCTTTAGTTATGGCATGCGGGATCTTTCAGTTGTGGCATGCAAATTCCTTAGTTGCAGCTTGTGATGTTTAGTTCCTTGACCAGGGATTGAACGTAGCCCCCTGCATTGACAACCCACTCCAGTATTCTTACCTGAAAAATTCCATGGACAGAGGAGCCTGGTGGGTTATAGTTCATAGGGTTGCAAAGAGTTGGACACAACTAAGCATGCATGCACGCACCCCTGCATTGGGGTGGGAGACTTAGCCAGTGGACCACCAGAGAAGTCGCACCTGTTAAGGTATTTTTCTTAATATTTTTTCCATTAACTAGAATATTACTCATAGATTAGAGATGTCGCTATCTTATATTGAAAGATTGAAGGCAAAAGGAATAGGGCAGCAGAGGATGAGATGGTAATATAGCATCATTGACTCAAAGAACATGAATTTGAGCAATCTCTGGGAGATAGTGGACGACAGAGGAGCCTAACATGCTGCAGTCTATGGTTTCAAAAAGAGTCGGACACAACTTGGCAACTAAACAACAAATTGTAACTAAAAGCTAGAAAACTTTTCCTCAAGTTCCTTTGAGGGTATTTCTGAACTTCATTACTTCCCTTACTCCTAGTGTTTGCAAACTTTAAATTTTAGCAAGAAAATAATAAATTTTTGCTTAGATTTGAAGACTTCTGAAATACATGTATTTTCAGTTCAGTTCAGTCGCTCAGTCGTGTCCTACTCTTTGCTACCTCATGAATCACAGCACGCCATAGAAAAAGTTTTGTAACAGGTAGAAATCATTCGTCTCAGTTCTGTTGGACGAATTACTTGCATTTAAGTTTAATATTTGAGAATTTTTCTGTTGTATGTGGTAGTTTTGTGATCTTATAATTTAGATCTTTGTTCAGGAACTGGGGAACTAGTTTGGTCCAAAACAGTGAAAGCACATGCAAACTACAAATGGAAAATGAGTAATAGATTGTGATAAGACTGATCTGTAGGATCAATAGAATCAGTATTTTCAACTGTGAGTCAACTAAAGGCTGGTTTTGCTCCAATCCAAGTTTTAATATTTTTATATTTTCTCTTCTTGTCTGCTTTAGTGCATCATTATTTTCAAAGGAAATAATCTTTTTCAAGGGTGATAAAATTCATCAGACATTTTAATGATATGTCTGGTATATATCTGAGTGAGCTATGTATATTTTCAGATGGGTATGGGATCACTCTTGTCTATTTAATGGCGGTCGTTTTAACTACCACCACATTCTCCCATTTTCTTTACACTTTAATAGTAAATGATTTACTATGATTTAAAATACAGTTATCAAATTTTTATAGAAATCTATCTTTTTAGGTGCTTTAAATAGCACCTAAAACTGGGGTTCTCCAGGCAAGAACACTGGAGTGGGTTGCCATTTCCTTCTCCAATGATGATAATTGTGACAACCTATCAATAGAGGAAAACAACAGAATGGGAAAGACTAGGGATCTCTTCAAGAAAATCAGAGATACCAAAGGAACATTTCATGCAAAGATGGGCTCGATAAAGGACAAAAATGCTATGGACCTAACAGAAGCAGAAGATATTAAGAAGAGGTGGCAAGAATACACAGAAGAACTGTACAAAAAAGAGCTTCAAGAACCAGATAATCACGATGGTGTGATCACTGACCTAGAGCCAGACATCCTGGAATGTGAAGTCAAGTGGGCCCTAGAAAGCATCACTACGAACAAAGCTAGTGGAGGTGATGGAATTCCAGTGGAGCTGTTCCAAATCCTGAAAGATGATGCTGTGAAAGTGCTGCACTCAATATGCCAGCAAATCTGGAAAACTCAGCAGTGGCTACAAGATTGGAAAAGGTCAGTTTTCATCCCAATCCCAAAGAAAGGCAATGCCAAGGAATGCTCAAACTACCACACAATTGCACTCATCTCACACGCTAGTAAAGTAATGCTCAAAATTCTCCAAGCCAGGCTTCAGCAATATGTGAACCATGAACTTCCTGATGTTCAAGCTGGTTTTAGAAAAGGCAGAAGAACCAGAGATCAAGTTGCCAACATCAGCTGGATCATGGATAAAGCAAGAGAGTTCCAGAAAAACATCTATTTCTGCTTTATTGACTATGCCAAAGCCTTTGACTGTGTGGATCACAATAAACTGTGGGAAATTCTGAAAGAGATGGGAATACCAGACCACCTGATCTGCCTCTTGAGAAATCTGTATGCAGGTCAGGAAGCAACATTAGAACTGGACATGGAACAACAGACTGGTTCCAAATAGGAAAAGGAGTACGTCAAGGCTGTATATTGTCACCCTGTTTATTTAACTTATATGCAGAGTACATCATGAGAAATGCTGGACTGGAAGAAACACAAGTTGGAATCAAGATTGCTGGGAGAAATATCAATAACCTCAGATATGCAGGTGACACCACCCTTATGGCAGAAAGTGAAGAGGAACTAAAAAGCCTCTGATGAAGGTGAAAGAGGAGAGTGAAAAGGTTGGCTTAAAGCTCAACATTCAGAAAACGAAGATCATGGCATCTGGTCCCATCACTACATAGGAAATAGATGGAGAAACAGTGGAAACAGTGTCAGACGTTATTTTTCTGGGCTCCAAAATCACTGCAGATGGTGACTGCAGCCATGAAATTAAAAGACGCTTAGTCCTTGGAAGGAAAGTTTTGACCAACCTAGACAGCATATTCAAAAGCTGAGACATCACTTTGCCAACAAAGGTTCGCCTAGTCAAGGCTATGGTCTTTCCTGTGGTCATGTATGGATGTGAGAGCTGGACTGTGAAGAAGGCTGAGCGCTGAAGAATTGATGCTTTTGAAGTGTGGTGTTGGAGAAGACTCTTGAGAGTCCCTTGGACTGCAAGGAGATCCAACGAGTCCATTCTGAAGGAGATCAGCCCTGGGATTTCTTTGGAAGGAATGATGCTAAAGCTGAAACTCCAGTATTTTGGCCACCTCATGCGAAGAGTTGACTCATTGGAGAAGACTCTGATGCTGGGAGGGATTGAGGGCAGGAGGAGAAGGGGATGACAGAGGCTGAGATGGCTGGATGGCATCACTGACTCGATGGATGCGAGTCTGAGTGACCTCCGGGAGTTGGTGATGGACAGAGAGGCCTGGCGTGCTGCAGTTCATGGGGTCGCAAAGAGTCGGACACGACTGAGCAACTGATCTGATCTGATCATTTAAAAAATATCACCATACTATATATATATATGGAGAAGGCAGTGGCACCCCACTGCAGTACTCTTGCCTGGAAAATACAATGGACGGAGGAGCCTGGTGGGCCCCCGTCTATGGGGGCACATAGAGTTGGACACGACTGAAGCAGCTTAAGCAGCAGCAGTAGCAGCAGCATACATACGTTAACAAATATGTCAGTACTTTTCCTTATGGTTTTAGTTAGCCAAGTATGGTAACTAATCTCTTTTAAAATTGGATCTTATCTGACAACATTAGTTCTCCTGACCCTGGTAAGAAGCAAAGAACTAAATAGCTGAAATAGATGTTATCAGTTGAGTTCAGTTGCTCAGTCGTGTCCAACTCCTTGCGACCCCATGAACCGCAGCACGCCAGGCTTCCCTGTCCATCACAAACTACCGGAGTTTACCCAAACTCATGTTCATCGAGTTGGTGATGCCATCCAACCATCTCATCCTCTGTCGTCCCCTTTTCCTCCTTCCCTCAATCCTTCCCAACATCAGGGTCTTTTCAAATGAGTCAGCTCTTCGCATCAAGTGGCCAAAGTATTGGAGTTTCAGCTTCAGCATCAATCCTTTCAATGCACACCCAGGACTGATCTCCTTTAGGATGGACTGGTTGGATCTCCTTGCAGTCCAAGGGACTCTCAAGAGTCTTCTCCAACACCACAGTTCAAAAGCATCAATTCTTCTGTGCTCCGCTTTCTTTATAGTCCAACTCTCATATCCGTACATGACTACTGGGAAAACCATAGCCTTGACTAGATGGATCTTTGTTGGCAAAGTAATGTCTCTGCTTTTTAATATGCTGTCTAGGTTGGTCATAACTTTGCTTCCAAGGAGTAAGCGTCTTTTAATTTCATGGCTGCAGTCACCATCTACAGTGATTTTGGAGCCCAGAAAAATAAAGTCAGCCACTGTTTCCCCATCTATTTCCCATGAAGTGATGGGACGGACGCCTTGATCTTAGTTTTCTGAATGTTGTGCTTTAAGCCAACTTTTTCACTCTCCTCTTTACTTTCATCAAGAGACTTTTCAGTTCTTCTTCACTTTCTGCCATAAGGGTGGTGTCATCTGCATATCTGAGGTTACTGATATTTCTCCCAACAGTCTTGATTCCAGCTTGTGCTTCCTTCAGCCCAGTGTTTCTCATGATGTACTCTGCATATAAGTTAAATAAGCAGGGTGACAATATACAGCCTTGATGTACTCCTTTTCCTATTTGGAACCAGTCTGTTGTTCCATGACCAGTTCTAACTGTTGCTTCCTGACCTGCATACAGATTTCTCAAGAGGCAGGTCAGGTGGTCTGGTATTCCCATCTCTTTCAGAATTTTCCACAGTTTATTGTGATCCACACAGTCAAAGGCTTTGGCATAGTCAATAAAGCAGAAATAGATGTTTTTCTGGAACTCTCTTGCTTTTTCCATGATCCAGCGGATGTTGGCAGTTGGATCTCTGGTTGTCTGCCTTTTCTAAAACAAGCTTGAACATCTGGAAGTTCACGGTTCACGTGTTGCTGAAGCCTGGCTTGGAGAATTTTGAGCATTACTTTACTAGCTTGTGAGATGAGTGCAATTGTGCAGTAGTTTGGACATTCTTTGGCATTGCCTTTCTTAGGGATTGGAGTGAAAACTGACCTTTTCCAGTCCTGTGGCCACTACTGAGTTTTCCAAATTTGCTGGCATATTGAGTGCAGCACTTTCACAGCATCATCATTTAGGATTTGAAATAGCTCCACTGGAATTCCATCACCTCCACTAGCTTTATTCGTAGTGATACTTCCTAAGGCCCGCATATTATATTCCATATACTTAATTCATTAAACTCCCCTGGAATCTCATTTAACTTATTTTTTATTATGATAAAGTAGTATATATATATCACATAAAATTTATCATTTTTAAGCATGCAGTTCAGTGACATCGAGTAATTTCACCTTGTTCGTTGCTATCACCACTATCCATGTCTGAAATGTTTTCACTATCTCAAATTGAATTTCCTTTTTTAAAAAGTTATTTATTTATGGCTGTCCTGGATCTTCACTGCTTTGCTGGGCTTTCTCTAGTTGCAGTGAGCAGGGGCTACTTTTTGTCATGGTGCACGGGCTTCTCAGTGCAGTGGCTTCCCTTGTTGCAGAGCACGGGCTTTAAGGCACGCAGGCCTCAGTAGTTGCAGCACACGAGCTCATTAGTTGTGGATCTCAGGCCCTGGAGTGCTGACTCAGTAGTTGTGGTGTATAGGCTGAGTTGCGTTGGCTTGTGGTATGTGGAATCTTACATCGGTGTCCTCTGCATTGGCAAGTAAATTCTTAACCACTGGACCACCAGAGAAGTCCCAAATTGAATTTCTTTACCTATTAAACAGTAACTCCTCATTCTCTTCTTATCCCAGTCTGTGGCAATAAATTTTCTTTCTATCTCTATGTATTTGACTATTTTAGGTTTCTCATAGAAGTGGAATTATATAATATTTGTCCTTTTGTGTTTGACTTACCCTACTTAGCATCATGTCTCAAGATTCATTTATTTATGTGGTAGATTTAATCAGAATTTTATTCCTTTTAAAAGGTGAATAATAATACATTGTTTTTATATACCACATTTCATTTATTAACCATTCATCTGTTGATCAACATTTAGGCTGTCTTCACCTCTTGGTTCTTGTTAATAATGCTGCTATGAACATGGGTATATAAATATTTGTTTGAGTCCTTACTTTCAGTTCTTTTGGGTATACCCATAAGTGGAATTGCTGGATCAGATGATGATTCTGTGTTTTAATATTTTGAGAAACCACCCTATACATTCCACAGTGTATGTGGAAAACATACACTGTTTTCCATAGTGACTGCATTATTTATATTCCCACCAACAGTGACTGTTTTGTTAATAATAGCCATCCTGATAGATGTTTACTCAGCTTGTATTTTCTTAAGTGTGTTATAGCCAATAATGTGGATATTTGGTTCTCTAATGCATAGGAGCTCAGATTCAGCAATTTAGGACTGTTTGATAGCTTAATGTAAGACCTAGAAATGAGGCATTTCGATTGGTAAAAACAAGTTGCAAGTGAATTTTTGAAAAATCATCTAGGAAACTCTTTATTCCTTGACCATTAAACGTTTACTCTGAGTTA
Organism: Tragelaphus eurycerus; assembly: GCA_935064755.1. Classification (NCBI taxonomy): domain Eukaryota; kingdom Metazoa; phylum Chordata; class Mammalia; order Artiodactyla; family Bovidae; genus Tragelaphus; species Tragelaphus eurycerus. Next base: position 24,280,333 of record CAKXYN010000018.1, on the reverse strand, counting down.
TATTATGGGCTTCCCAGGTGGCACCAGTGGTACAGAATCTGTCTGCCAGTGCAGGAGACATAAGAGACACAGGTTTGATCCCTGAATTGGGAAGATCCCCTGGAGTAGGAAATGGCAGCCCACTCTAGTATTCTTGCCTGGGAGAGTTCCATGGGCAGAGGAGCCTGCTGGGCTATAGTGCATGGGGCCACAAAGTGACTGAGCATACACAGAGCGCTGAATTATATAATTAGTCTAGATTTCTGTTGTCCTATACTGTAGCCACTAGCCACTTGTGGATATTTCGCTTCAGTTCAATTGCTCAGTCGTGTCCAACTCTGTGATCCCATGAATTGCAGCGTGCCAGGCCTCCCTGTCCATCACCAACTCCTGGAGTTTACCCAAACTCATGTCCATCGAGTCGGTGATGCCATCCAGCCATCTCATCCTTTGTCATCCCCTTCTCCTCCTGCCCTCAATCCCTCCCAGCATCAGGGTCAACTCTTCACATGAGGTGGCCAAAGTATTGGACTTTCAGCTTCAGCATCAGTCCTTCAAATGAACACCCAGGACTGATCTCCTTTAGGATGGACTAGTTGGATCTCCTTGCAGTCCAAGGGACCCTCAAGAGTCTTCTCCAACACCACAGTTCAAAAGCATCAATTCTTTGGCGCTCAGCTTTCTTCACAGTCCAACTCTCACATCCATACATGACCACTGGAAAAACCATAGCCTTGACTAGACGGACCTTTGTTGGCAAAGTCATGTCTCTGCTTGTTAATATGCTATCTAGGTTGGTCATAACTTTCCTTCCAAGGTGTAAGTGGGTATTTAATTAAACCTAAATAAATAAATTCAGTTCCTCAGTCACACTAATTACATTTTAAATGCCCAAGAGCCGTATGTAGCGAGTGGCTACCATATTGGGTAGTAAGCTATAGAACATTTATTATTGCAGAAAGTTATTTTGGACAGAACTGGTCTAAAATTTTAAAATATTTTATTGAAGGGCAGTATATCAGTATTTCTGTTAATTATAGAATAAAAGGTCACACAGAAATTTAAAACTTGAAACTTCATTTACAGTATTGGAAAATAGAAAAATTTTATGTAGTGACTTGGGTTATTTATCTTGAGATTGGTAACTGACCAATTGCTCAACACTTATTTAGTGCTCTTAGGGGGCATAATACTTTTTGTTTGTTTTGTTTTTGTGTAGGGGGTTGGAAATCTTTCTCTAGATAGGCAGGTAGATCTACAAGTATTTATCTTCTACATATATAAAATATCTCTTACGTATATGGGTTAGCATAAGTATATACATACTCTTGCACACATATATGTCTTATACAAAAAAAAGTTTTTCTCTAATATATTCTGGAAAATAGTCTGTATTTAACTTACCCTAATTATTGTCACAATGTCTTTTATAGTTTACCCTCTCCAACCTTCCCCAAACACACATACACACCAGTTAAGGCTTTGGCATTACAGTTAGTTGCTGTGTCTTTTTTATTTCTTTTATACAGAAAAATCCTTACTTTTAAACAATTTATTTTCCCTTTCATGACATTGAAAGATATGAGGCCAGTGTCTTGTAGAATGTCTTCCTTTGAATCAGTTTTGTTCTTTGCTTTTCTGATATCATTTAACATGTTCCTCTGTCCCTTGTATTTTCTTTGAACTAGAAGTTGGTTCTAGAGACTTGATTTGGATTCAAGTTAAGCAATTTTTGTTTGATAAGAATCTTTTTTAGCTAACTCTCTGAATTTGAGGTTTGACTCTTCCATGATGCTTATGTGAACAGTTGACATAGTGATTCATGGTTTATAAAATGCTTTTACATACAGTTTTCCACAGTAATATTAACATCTTGTGAAATAAGTTGATATTATCCTCACTGTCAGACTTTAGTTTTTATTAACCTTTTACCTAGAAAGTTCTACAGTTCCATTGGTTATCAAAACTATAAAGGGAGTTACTTTGTTTCTGCTGTCTTGCTTTTTATAGTCAGTGCTGAGTTCAAATCCCTATTTCATCACCCTCCTATCACCTGTATAGGCAAGTTACTTAACCTCTTACTGCTTGTACAGACAAGTTGCTGCTGCTGCTGCTAAGTCGCTTCAGTCGTGCCCGACTCTGTGCGACCCCATAGACGGAAGCTCACCAGGCTCCCCTGTCCCTGGGATTCTCCAGGCAAGAACACTGGAGTGGGTTGCCATTTCCTTCTCCAGTGTATGAAAGTGAAAAGTGAAAGTGAAGTCACTCAGTCGTGTCCAACTCTCAGCGACCCCATGGACTGGAGCTCACCAGGCTCCTCCGTCCATGGGATTCTCCAGGCAAAAGTACTGGGGTGGGGTGCCATTGATATTACTGTGAACTGTTACAAGGATTCATGTACTGCATGTAAAGTGCACACTGGCACATACACAGCTCCTAAAGACAGAAGTTAACATCATTATTTTGAATTCTGCAGAAATAAGTCATTACTGATATTTTATAAATTTGTATCACCAATAACCAAGTTTGGAATATAAACCACTCAAGTGGTTTAAACTGCCCTAGTAACCAAAGTTAAGACAAAAAAAAGAATAATATTTAATACAAAAATCAAAGAATTATGAAATATTTTGATATCCTCACATTCAAATAGTTAAAAATAGTAAGTTAAAATATTTTGTTATTTTAGAAACAATCAGTTAAAAGTATGGCAAAACACTAAAAGAAACGATAAATGTACTTATAGAAGCACAGAATAATTTGGAAGATTAAGTTACTCTGTTATCAGCTGGAATTACATGAATTTAGTATATTAACATTGGTTATGCTGCTCAGAAACTCTGACTTCACTTTCGCTTTTCACTTTCATACATCGGAGAAGGAAATGGCAACCCACTCCAGTGTTCTTGCCTGGAGAATCCCAGGGACAGGGGAGCCTGGTGAGCTTCCGTCTATGGGGTCGCACAGAGTCGGACATGACTGAAGCGACTTAGCAGCAGCAGCAGCAGCAGCAGCTTGTCTGTACAGGCAGTAAGAGGTTAAGTAACTTGCCTATACAGGTGATAGGAGTGTGATGAAATAGGGATTTGAACTCAGCACTGACTATAAAAAGCCTGTGACTTTTACACTGTGCCCTGCAGGTTCTGATATGACTGTGATGAAATAAAATACTCACTATTTAAGTACATTATAAGATTGGATTTATTTTACTAATTTGAATAAAAGTTTTGCTTTTGAGTTATATTGTTTTAGCAATGCATAGTTTAATTAGAAAATACAAATTACTTTTGAATTTTTCTTTTCCTTTCCTCACCTCTAGATATTCAAGAATTTTATGAAGTGACCTTACTGGATAATCCAAAATGCATAGATCATTCAAAGCAGTCTGAACCAATACGGCCTGTAAATACTTGGGAAATTTCCAGCCTTCCAAGCACTACTGTGACTTCAGAAACACTGCCAAGCAGCCTTAGCCCTAGTGTAGAGGTAAGATAAAAAAATTTTCCTTAAGCTGTTTTTAGTGATCAATTAATTAGGGCTCCTAAGTTTTTTCATTTCATTAAAATGGATATTTTATGGGAGTATCATTTATAATGGTATGAAAAAAGATGAGATTAAAAATACTTTTGAAGAAAAAACTCAATTTCTGGTACTCCTGTCTTAAAATGTAAATGGTTCGAAGTATGAAATACTTGACTGTTAAAGTATTACTTTAGTCTTTTTAGTGTTACTTTAGCCTTGTTAGTCTTAGTATTACTTACAGTCTTTAGACTGTTAAAGAATTCTTTGCATGGTAAACATCAGTGCGGCTCCTTTCTGGGATAATTAGAAACTACTCTACTTTGAAAAGATAGTTTTGCTCTGGTATTTTTTTTTTTTTCAGACAGCAGTTGTTACATTTATCCCTAGGATTCTCTCTTTATTGGCTTGAAGGATTGCATTGTTAAATCTCACTAGAGACTGATCAATAACGCTTAAGGACAGCATTGGTTTCTCTATTGTTTTTGAAGTTAAAAATTGTATTTCTTTGAGTTTTCACAACTATTTTAGTAATGTTCTTTTTTGTTGTGATCTTTTATTGCTGGTGAATAAAAGATAAAAATATAATAAAATATATAAAATATAGATAAAATATAATATGGGCATAACAGAGATGTGAAGCGTTTCGTAATGAGGATTCTGTCTGAGGCACATTAGGCATTTGAAGGTGGTTGTCTGACTGACTTTGATTCTAGTATCTTCTAATTATTGCTGGAGAAATGCCTGGAAAATTGAATCAGGGAAAAGTATTGGTAGGCAGCAACCACACAGCCCTTTGTAAATGAAATAGAGAAATTCTTAGTTTCCTCTTATATGAGATAACATAGAACTATAGAATTTTAGAGCCAGAAGAATCAGAGAATATCTCATCCCCAACCCACCCCCTTTCATCTTAAAGATGAAGAAATTGCGATCCAGACAAAAATGAATAACTTGACCCAGTTTATTTGGCTAATTTGGGCAAGTCTACCTTCTGCTTTTAGACATCATAATACCCATTTCACAGTTTTCTTTATGAACTGTAGTATGTCCTTATATTTTTCTCTTTGGTTAGAAATTCTAGTGTTATATTACCAGTGTGTCCTTATTTTCCTATTTTATTGTTTTTGTCATTTTCTCTTAGATAATTTCAGTTTCTGTTCCCTGTATTAGATATATCATTTGTACTTACATTAGTCCATTTCAGACTTCCCTGGTGGCTCAGATGGTAAAGTGTCTGTCTACAATGTGAGAGACTTGGGTTCGATCCCTGGGTTGGGAATATTCCCTGGAGAAGGAAATGGCAACCCACTCCAGTACTCTTGGCTTGAAAATCCCATGGACAGAGGAGCTTGGTGCAGGCTACTATCCATGGGGTCGCAAAGAGTTGGGCATGACTGAGCAACTTCTAGTCCATTTCGGATAGATGTTTAAAATGTTAATCAGTAATATAGTTTCTGTTTCACATTTATTATATAAAGAATTTTCAGAACCATGTGAAATTTTAAGAGAATTGGCTTCTTATTTAATAACTTTGTTTTTCTACTGTCTCATTTATGGTGCTGAGCTATAATTATAAAGCATAGAGTTCTTAAAGTTGATTTGTCTAATTTTATAGGAGACTGTGTAGATTGTGGCTGGCTCAGTGTAACCAGTAAAAGTAAATGTTCATTAAGGTTAAATAAATGGACAGTTCTGCACACTGGAAGTTAATTTCCATATAGATTTTAGTCTGAAAGATCACCTATGCATTGAATTCCATTAAGAATAGTATTGGAAAATTTTAACTTTTATAAAATTGTGAGGCACTGGTACCTAGAACGCTTTTTGCATTGCTGGTTTCTGCATCTCCTGAAAGGTGTATTATGGACATAGTAAAGGTATCTAAAATTAATAGGAAAATAATACCCTTCGGACTGCAAATATCAGATCTTATTAATTAGGAATGTAGAGGAGAAGGAAATATGGTTACAAAATGTTGAGTAGGGCTTTGCGCATGGAAAATGCTGTAGTGGTGTTGGAAATCTGTACCCATTCATAGGTGGACTTAGTAAATATGTCCATCAAGTCCTAGCTTTGATCGACAAAGAGAAAAATCTGTGAGCTAAGGTCAGTTGAAGGCAAGTACTGTTTTGCAGAGAGGACAGAATACCTGAAGATGTTAATCTGAAAATGCAAATAGTTTTGAAATACACTGGTGGATGACAGTTATAAGACTTAAAAAATAATAAGCTTGGCATATTTGGAGATTTGATTTCTTTTCTTTTGAAGGAAAGAAGGAAAGGATGTTCCCGTGTTAGCCATCCATTTACGCTTCGTTTGGACAGAGAACATGCTTAAGTCACCTTTAATTTGATCTCTTATTTCAGTTCCTACTTTAGACTCTTAGGGGCATAGTGTTTAGGACTGAAAAGAGAGTTGGATCATTTAATTCACCTCTCATGTTTTACCCAGGTGAAGAGAATCTGCTGACTTGAATTTAAACAAATGCAAACAAAAGTTTTTATTGGACTGTAACTTGAGAAAATGAAAATTATGAAAATATTTGGTCTTACACAAAAACTTAGAGTATTTTTACACAGTGCCCAAATTTTTGGATTAAAAAATAAGATAGTCTTTTTCAGACAAATGGTGTGCATCATGATCTTCTCTCTTTCACTTTGTGTTCACTTTTGCAGGACTATCTTAAAGAGTTACTTTTGCAAAAAGTATTTGAGATTGATCAATTTCCACCTGGGCTTGTCTCTCTTATTCTCTTAAAGTAAAAATTTTTGTCTTGGAAAGCATCTATCCACTTTTCTTTCTTGCCCTTTTATTTTTTTAACCGTTGATAACTGGTCTAACTCTTGCAAGATTCCCATTGTCAGTTAATATGTAGCCATGTGATTGTTTTTCTTCTGTTTCTTCTGATGTAATAAAATAAGAATTAATGCTATTTTTTAAAGTATTAGTATCATAATATTAATTTAGTTACTATTCTATTTAGTTATAACTTTTTTTGGCTTTGGTATATCTTTCTTTTACTTTGAACATATGCCTAGTGAGATGTTTGAAAATGTTTGTGTAATATTAATGATTGTGGCTGATGGGGATATTTTTTCTTAGTACTTTTCTGTTCCTTTTTAAAAATAATGAGCATGTGTCATTTTATAAAAACAAATCCATTCTAAAATAAGAGCAATTACTTTTAGAGAATGTAAGGAGAAGTATATTTGAAAGGAAGCAAAATGCAAGAGTAGGAGAAACTACCTGATTAAAAGAGAAATTCCAACAGAGGGGGCATGCACATTCTTTTTGTCTGCTCAAACAGGATATCATAGACTGAGTAGCTTATCAATACACAGGTTTATTTCTTACAGTTCTAGAGAATGGGAAGTCCAAGATCAGATCACTAATAGATTTACTGTGTAGTGAGATCTCACTTTCTGGTTAATCAGTGACCATTTTCTTGCTGTGTCCCCATCACTGGAGAAGGTCTGAAGAAGCTCTCTGAGATTTCTTTTGTACCAGCACTAAAGCCATTCACAAAATCTCTACTCGAGACATAATCACTTCCCAAAGGCCCCATTTGTTAATACTGTCACATTTGGGGTTAGAATTTCAACCTGTGAGTTTGGAGAAGGATACATTTAGTCTATGGTAATCCTGTTCCTGATGATACAGTACATTTCAAATGGATCAAAGATTGAAAGGTTTAAAAAAAAACACATAAAAATAAACTTTTAAATCATTTTTGGATAGAGTGAAAGCTTTTCTAAACATGACAACAAAGGAAATCTTGAAAAATTCAAAGAAAAGGTTACTGACTGTAGAATTTCTTTGTGGACTTTACAGAGTTTGTTTGAACTTTGATTGTAGAATTTCTGTATCTTGAAAGATACAATGAAGAAACAAGAAATGATATGCTGGGAAGAAATTGCATCACGTATAAAAAAAGGAATGAATTTCTAACCATTTTAAACTCAGGAAACCTCTTATAGGTCAGTAAGAAGAAAAAGGTCAAATTCAATAGGAAAGTGACCAAAGGATAGGAATGGGCAGTTTGGAGGAAAAGAAATATAAATGGGCCAATGAACCTATGAAGAGATGGTCAATGTAACTTAAAAAAATGAACAGAATACTTTTCACTAACTTGACTATCAAAGATTCAATATGAGGAAACAGAAACTTTTATACTGTTGGTAGGAGAATACTGTGTATAACAATTTTTAAAGATAGCTTGACAGTAAATATTCATATCCTTTGATCCAGTATATGTCATGGATGGACTCTCACAAACTGTTAATATATATTAAAAATATACGTACATTACAATATTACTTGTAAAATTAGTAAAAAAACAAAGCAATCTAAATGATTATTAGTAAGAAACTGGATAAACATGTTATTGTACAGCCACTTAATGCAATATAAAGTAGCAGGCATAAAAATACAAGTCTCTATATCTCCTATATGTTATTAAATGATTGAAAGCAGGTTGCAGATCGAAAAGTATAGTGTGACTCTGTGATAAAAGAGAGTTAATTTAGGTAGATTAAAAAGAAATTCTTTATGATTATATTGTAGAGGTGACAAATAGATTCAAGGGATTAAATCTGGTAGAGTCCCTGAAGAATTATGGACAAAGGTTTGTAACACTGTACAAGAAACAGTAAAAATAAGCAAAGTGGTTGTCTTAGGAGGCTTTACAAATAGCTGAGGAAAGAAGGGAAGTGAAAAGCAAGGCAGAAATGGAAAGATAGATTCAACTGAATGCAGGGCTCTAGAGACTAGCAAGGAGAGATAAGGCCTTCTTTGAACAGTGCAAAATAGAGGGAAACAATAGAATAGGAAAGACTAGAGCTCTTCTTCGGAGAAGGCACGGGCACCCCACTCCAGTACTCTTGCCTGGAAAATCCCATGGACGGAGGAGTCTAGTAGGCTGCAGTCCATGGGGTCGCTAAGAGTCGTGTCACTTTTCCTTTTCCCTTTCATGCATTGGAGAAGGAAATGGCAACCCACTCCAGTGTTCTTGCCTGGAGAATCCCAGGGATGGAGGAGCCTGGTGGGCTGCCGTCTGTGAGGTCACACAGAGTCGGACACGACTGAAGCAACTTAGCAGCAGCAGAGCTCTTCTTCAAGAAAATTGGAGATATCAAGGAAACATTTCATGCAAAGATGGGACAGAAATGATAAGGACCCAACAGAAGCAGAAGAGATTAGAACAGGTGGCAAGAATACCCAGAACTATACAAAAAAGGTCTTAATGACCAGGATAACCATGATGGTGTGGTTATTCACTTAGAGCCTAGATATTCTGGAGTGTGAAGTCAAGTGGGCCTTAGGAAGCATCACTACAAGCAAAGCTAGTGGAGCTGATGGAATTCCAGCTGAGCTATTTCAAATCCTAAAAGATAATGCTGTGAAAGTGCTACACTCAATATGCCAGCAAATTTGGAAAAGTCAGCAGTGGTCACAGGACTAGAAAAGGTCAGTTTTCATTCCAATCCCAAAGAAGGACAACGCTAAAGAATGTTCAGACTACTGCACAATTGCACTCATTTCACATGCTAGCAAGATAATGCTCAAAATCCTTCAAGCTAGACTTCAACAGTATGAAAAACAAGAACTTCCAGATACAGCTGAGTTTAGAAAAGGCAGAGGAACCAAAGATCAAACTGCCAGCGTACATTGGATCATAGAAAAAGCGAAAGAATTTCAGAAAAACATCTCTGCTTCATTGACTACGCTAAAGCCTTTGTGTGGATCACAACAAACTGGATAATTCTTAAAGAAATGGGAATACCAGACCACCTTACCTGCCTCCTGCAAAACCTGTGTGCAGTTCAAGAAGCAACAGTTAGGACTGGACATGGAACAATAGACTGGTTCCAAATAGGAAAAAGAGTACGTCAAGGCTGTATATTGTCACCCTCCTTATTTAACATATATGCAGAGTACATCATGATGAGAAACACTGAGCTGGAAGAAGCACAAGCTGCAATCAAGATTGCCGGGAGAAATATCAATAACCTCAGATATGCAGATGACACCACCTTTATGGCAGAAAGTGAAGAAGAACTGAAGAGCCTCTTGATGAAAGTGAAAGAAGAGAGTGAAAAAGTTGGCTTAAAGCTCAACATTCAGAAAACTAAGATCATGGCATCCGGTCCTATCGCTTCATGGCAAATAGATGGAGAAACAATGGCTGACTTTATTTTTCTGGGCTCCAAAATCACTGGGGATGATGATTGCAGCCATGAAATTAGAAGACGCTTACTGCTTGGAAGGAAAGTTATGAGTGACCTAGCTAGTGACCTAGCTGCTGCTAAGTCACTTCAGTCGTGTCTGACTCTGTGTGACCCCATAGACTGCAGCCTACCAGGCTCCCCCATCCCTGGGATTCTCCAGGCAAGAACAATGGAGTGGGTTGCCATTTCCTTCTCCAGTGCATAAAAGGGAAGAGTGAAAGTAAAGTTGCTCAGTCATATCCGACTCTTAGCAACCCCATGGACTGCAGCCTACCAGGCTCCTCCGTCCATGGGATTTTCCAGGCAAGAGTACTGGAGTGGGGTGCCATTGCCTTCTCCGTGAGTGACCTAGACCACATATTAAAAAGCAGAGATATTACTTTGCCAACAAAGGTCCATCTAGTCAAGGCTATGGTTTTTCCAGTGGTCATGTATGGATGTGAGAGTTGGACTATAAAGAAGGCTGAGCACTGAAGAATTGATGCTTTTGAACTCTGGTGTTGGAGAAGACTCTTGAGAGTCCCTTGGACTGCAAGGAGATCCAACCAGTCCATCCTAAAGGAGATCAGTCCTGGGTGTTCATTGGAGGGACTGATGCTAAAGCTGAAACTCCAGTACTTTGGCCACCTGATGCAGAGACGTGACTCATTTGAAAAGACCCTGATGCTGGGAAAGATTGAGGGCAGGAGGAGAAGGGGACAATTGAGGATGAGATGGTTGGATGGCATCACTGACACAACGGACATGGGTTTGGGTGGACTCTGGGAGTTGGTGATGGACAGGGAGGCCTGGCGTGCTGCTGTTCATGGTGTTGCAAAGAGTCAGACATGACTGAGCGACAGATCTGAACTGAACTGGGAGATAGTGGAGGACAGGGAAGCCTGATGTGCTGTAGTCTATGGGGTCACAAAGAGTCGAACATGAGTTAGCAACTGAACAAATCAGAGCAAAAATAATACACAGGAAATCCACTTTCAGTAATGTAGTCTTGTTTTCAGTTGTCTCTGCTATCTTTCGGTCCCCCTTTTCAGCCCTTGTGAGTTCATTTTTATGGGAGCAAAATTACCTGACTCGGTGGCATAGGAGGATATCTCTTTTCCCTTTCTGTTTGACCGTGTATTTAATGCTGTAAAATAATCCACTTGCTTGAATTTGAGTTAGGAGATAGTAGAGTTAAAGCATATATTCAGTCTACGAGGTTTAATCTGAAGTCTTCTAAACAGTAACTTTATACGTTTATTGAAGTACTGTGTAATATTCATACGTAAAGGTCCACAAATTATAAATACATAGCTTGATGAAAGGAGAAGACAATGGCACCCCACTCCAGTACTCTTGCCTGGAAAAATCCCACGGACGGAGGAGCCTGGTGGACTGTAGTCCATGGGGTCGCAAAGAGTTGGACACCACAGAATGACTTCACTTTCACTTTTCTCCCTCATGCATTGGAGAAGGAAATGGCAACCCACTCTCTTGCTTGGAGAATCCCAGGGACAGAGGAGCCTGGTAGGCTGCCGTCTTTGGGGTTGCACAGAGTCGGACATGACTGAAGCAACTTAGCAGTAGCAGCAGCAGCTTGATGAATTACTGCATTGTGAATACATCAGGGGGAAAAAATGGAATGACTGCTAATGAGTTCTGGAATTAGACAGTGATAATGGTTGCAAAACTCCGTGAATATACTAAAAACCACTGAATTGTGCACTTTAGAATTTGGTGAATTTTATAGTATGTCCTTTATATTTCAATTTTAAAAAGAAATATACCAGTACCCCCAAATCTCCCTCTTCCCTTTTGTGTTCACCACCTACTCCCCTTTCCTTAAAGGGCTATCTTAATTTCCAACACCATAGATCAGTTTTGCCTCTTTTAAAAGTATATATTAAGTCATATAGTATGTACTCTAACTTCTTGTATCTAGCTTTTTTTCGGGTGTGAATTTCATTCATAATTTGAAGTTTTTCCTTTATTACTGCTGTTTAATATGCCATTGTATGATATAACCACACTGCATTTATCCATTCTGTTGATGATGAATATTCGACTTGTTTCTAGTTTTGGGTTAGTGCTGCTTTGAATATTCTTTTATGGTTATATTTGCCATCAGATCAGATCAGTCGCTCAGTCATGTCCAACTCTCTGCGACCCCATGAACCGCAGCACGCCAGGCCTCTCTGTCCATCACCAACTCCCGGAGGTCACTCAGACTCATATCCATCGAGTCAGTGATGCCATCCAGCCATCTCATCCTCTGTCGTCCCCTTCTCCTCCTGCCCCCAATCCCTCCCAGCATCAGAGTCTTCTCCAGTGAGTCAACTCTTCGCATGAGGTGGCCAAAATACTGGAATTTCAGCTTTAGCATCATTCCTTCCAAAGAAATCCCAGGGCTCATTTCCTTCGGAATGGACTGGTTGGATCTCCTTGCAGTCCAAGGGACTCTCAAGAGTCTTCTCCAACACCACAGTTCAAAAGCATCGATTCTTTGGTGCTCAGCCTTCTTCACAGTCCAGCTCTCACATCCATACATGACCACAGGAAAGACCATAGCCTTGACTAGGCGAACCTTTGTTGGCAAAGTGATGTCTCTGCTTTTGAATATGCTATCTAGGTTGGTCATAACCTTCCTTCCAAAGAGTAAGCGTCTTTTAATTTCATGGCTGCAGTCACCATCTGTAGTGATTTTGGAGCCCAGAAAAATAAAGTCTGACACTGTTTCCACTGTTTCTCCACCTATTTCCCATGTAGTGATGGGACCAGATGCCATGATAGCACAATGTTTAACTTCTTAAAAATCACCATACTTTGCAAAGGTGTTCAATAAAAATCACAGGGCTTATATATTTAGAAAATGGAGGACTTAAAACTTGTAGGTGCCACATATACCAAAGCTAAGGACCTAATGAAAATGGCAGCACAGTTCGCAAATGTTAAATGATTAAGGAATGTATAAATTACAATATATATGACATTTTACCATGAAAAAAAATCTTGCTTGATATGGAAGTGTGTGTCCTGGTTGAGGCTTGTGAGTTATTGTGAAGTGATGGTGGGGAGATTTATCTGAAAGTAGAGGAGAAGTTACACCACCAGTGTGACTCATAACACTCAAACTAAAGCCTGAAATATGTACATTTTAGTATTCCTATGTGTCTTTCTCCATCTGGGTTCAATTTTCTGTCCTTACCTAGTGTTTCTCATAGATTGGATTGTGCATAAGCAAATGTGAAATTTGTGCTTTGATCATATTGTTCCCTAATACATCAGTTGCATTGGAACAAACTTACATTTTTAGAATAACACAGCAGAACTGTATACTTTTTTGGGGCACCTGTGTATGTGTTTCTGTTGCTTATATACCCAATTGTGAAAATGATATGTTTAGGTTTAGTACATAATGGAAACAGTTTTGCAAAATGATTATACCTGTTTTTATTAATATAATTGCCACCAGTATGTGTAAGTTTCATTTTTCATGTAATGGTCAACACTTGTTATCATTAGTCTTTTTATTAATAATTTAATCCATTCTGGTACGTGTGTACCGGTACTTCATAGTTGTATTTGCACTTCCTCATTAACAAGGTTAACAACACCTTTTCATATGTTTACTGTTCATTTTGCTATCTTTTTTGAAGTGTTCAAGTTTTTAACACTTTTTGCTGAGTTATGTTTTCTATTTTATTGGTTTGTAGGAGGTCTCTATCTGGAATGATTCCTTTGTCAGGTATATGTAAAATATGTATTTTTTCCCCTCTCTGAAGCATTCTTTTTAATATTTTAATTATCAAGTACAATCTTTCAATAATCAAGATTTCTTTTATATAGTTCAATTTATGCTTAATGCTTTTTGTGCCTTTTGAAGTGTTTTCCAACTCTTAGGTCATAAAGATATTCTACTGTATTATTTGTTAGAGGCTTTTATTTTGACTTTCACATTTACATCTAATTTGTGCTGCAATTTGCAAAGTTTCACATGAATCAGCATTCCAGTATGTCTCATTCTTGCCACTCTAGTCTAAACCATCCTCATTTTTTGCCTAGATTCTTGGCCTGTCTGTATTCACACTTTCCCTTTTTGAATTTATGACCAATTTATTTACAGGATTATCTTTATAAAATGCAAATTATGTCATTACCTTTCATTGGATTTCCATTCCTCTCAGAATGAAGTAGAAAATCCCTCATGAGACTCAGAAATCCCAAATTGTTTGGCCACTGCCTGTTTCTCCACTCATCCTTTAGAATTCTTTTCTTCTTTGGTCACTGGTCATTTCATTTTGAATGTCAATTCATTTAGTCAACAGATACTGAGGACCTATTGTATATCAAGCATTTATCTAGTAGGTTAGAAGGTGATAAGTGATAAGAAGAAAGAAAGAGTAGGGAATTGAGAGGAACAGGGATGCCAGATAGTGTGTGTGGGAGATGCTTTGCAATTTTAAATAGGGTATTTATGATAGGCCTGATTGAGGTGATACTTGTGTAAAGAATTGGAAGTTAATCCAGTTGTTTGAGGGATAACCAGTATAAAGACTGAGGCAAGAAGAAGGCTGGAATATATGAGAAATAGCAGTATGGCCAGTGGGGCTAGAGCAGATTGAGTAAGGAGCAGTGGGAGATGAGGTCAGAGTGTAAGACAGGGGCAGATCATGTGAAGCATTTGCAAAGTTTTGGAGTAGAGGAGTGGCATCGTTTAACCTAACCTTTAAATCATCCAGGATGTTTTGTTGAAAATTCACAGTAGTAAGGGTAGAGCAGGACACCTGTTAGGAAACTGTTTCAGTAATACAGTTAAGGATGGATATATGTGATAATGGAGTTGCTAAGTGACTGAATTATGACATATTTTGTAAAATGAAAAGAATAGACCAACAAACATTCATGTAGAGTCAACATTTACTAATATTTTATAACATTTGCCTTTTCTCTGTATGTGTATTTGAGGAATCTATTTGAAAATCAGGCATAGACATCATGCACTTAACTTGTAAAAACTTCATATATCTCCCAAAGTCAAACATTCTGTGTAACCTTACAACTATTATCACACCTAAGAAAGTTAATAAATATTATTAAATTATCTCTCCAATCCACAATTGATTCTGATCTATCTTTTAGGACTTTTAAAAAGCCAGTTAAGATTCATGTATTGAATTTAATCATTAAGTCAATTTTTATCTGAATTTCCTTGATAACCGAACTTGAGGCAGAGAGCTAATGCTTTATTAGATATTTTAGAGAGTTCATTCACTCCTAGGGAGCACAAGTAAGGGAAAAGGTGAATAATCTGGAAATAAGGAAAAACTAATACCAGGCTGCTTCCTGCCGCTAAGTGTGACTGATAGCTGAATCTTGGGTATAGCATCTCTGAGAAGCCATAGAGAATTTATCTTCTGGCTTCTGGTGACCATCAGTTCCCCTGTACTTTAGGGTTGTGGATTTGTGGGTATGGGGGATATGGTATTTGGTTTTACAGGAAAGCTGCAAGTAAGAAGGTGAGAGGGTGAACTGTGGACGACAGGCCAGAGGCACGAGGTGTTGCCAGGGCGGCTCAGGATGAAAAGCAGATGTGAAGGTCTGGGGGCAGGCAATGCAGTGAGTCAGGAGGGCACATGCCAAACCTGGTACATTGTCTTTACTCGCTTAAAATCTAGAGGAATGGCCTCCTTATCTTTTTTTACCCCTTTAAATGACTTTTTGAAGAGACCATGCCAGTTGTCTTACAGTATAATACATATTGAGTATTTGTTTAGCAGTCTGTTTTTTCATGTTAAGTCATTTCAATAAGTCTTACATTTTTGATAACAGAAGTTAGATGTCAAGGTTGATTAGACTCATTTTTGGTAAGCAGACTTCATAATGATATATAGTACTTTAGATTGCATCACAGCAGGAAGCATACTCTATCAGGTAGTTGCACTTGTGATGATTAAGTATGATTACTTAGAGGTGGTGACCTCCAAATCCTCCTTGTACAGTTATGATTTTCTTTTTGTAGTTACTAAGTATCTTTGGGGGTAGCACTTTAGCACCTTGTATTGAGTGAATATTTAGCTGATTCGCCCATTGATAATCTTTGCCTACATCACTTAATTCCATTAGAAGTTTCAAAACGTGTTGATTATCCTTTCTAATTTTATCGTTTAGTTGGTATTCTTCTGTAAAAAGTACTTATCCCCATCAGTTAGGGTTGAAACTTTCTCCTAAAAAGATAGGGTAAAGCTTATATTTTCTTTTAATGACCAGTTTTTAAAGTAGTTTATGTGATGGTCCCCTGCAAAGATGACAAAATAGCCCTATACCCACACTTTATTCTTGCTCTTCTGAATAAAATTATCACTATAAAAAGAAAACACAACAACTATCACTATGGCCTGAAGGATGTTACTTATTTAGTGTTTACAGTCTATCTCAGTTATTTGGTTCATTCAGTTCAGTTCAGTTGCTCAGTCATGTCTGACTCTTTGCCTCCCCATGGACTGCAGCATGCCAGGCCTCCCTGTCCATCACCAACTCCTGGAGTTCACTCAAACTCATGTCCATCATGAGTTTGGACATTGGTGATTCCATCCAGCCATCTCATCCTCTGTCGTCCTCTTCTCCTCCCTCCTTCAATCCCTCCCAGCATCAGAGTCTTTTCCAGTGAGTCATCGCATCAACTGGCCAAAGTACTGGAGTTTGAGCTTCAGCATCAGTCCTTCCAATGAATATTCAGATCTGATTTCCTTTAGGATGGACTAGTTGGATCTCCTCAGTCCAAGGGACTCTCAAGAGTCTTCTCCAACACCACAGTTCAAAAGCATCAATTCTTTGGCACTCAGCTTTCTTTATAGTCCAACTCTCACATCCATACATGAACACTGGAAAAACCATAGCTTTTGACTAGATGGACCTTTGTTGGTAAAGCAGTGTTTTTGCTTTTTAATATGATGTCTAGGTTGGTCTTAGCTTTTTTCCAAAGAGCAAGCCTCTTTTAATTTCATGGCTGCAGTCACCATCTGCAGTGATTTTGGAGCCCCCTAAAATAAAGTCTCTCACTGTTTCCATTGTTTCCCTATCTATTTGCCATGAAGTGATGGGACCAGATGCCATGATTTTAGTTTTCTAAATGTTGAGTTTTAAGCCAACTTTTTCACTCTCCTCTTTCACTTTCATCAAGAGGCTCTTTAGCTCTTCACTTTCTGCCATAAGGGTGGTGTCATCTGCATATCTGAGTTTATTGATATTTTTCCTGGCAATCTTGATTCCAGCTTGTGCTTCCTCCAGCCAGCGTTTCTCATGATGTACTCTGCATATAAGTTAAATAAACAGAGTGACAGTATACAACCTTGATGTACTCCTTTCTGGATTCGGAACCAGTCTATTGTTCCATGTCCAGTTCTAACTGTTGCTTCTTGACCTGCATACAGATTTCAGCTATTACTCTTTGGATACTCAGATTACTCCAAATGTGGAAGATCTCTTGAAGTGATCCCTCCATGTCCTTTTGACATGCATAATTTGTCTTTGAGTATGTTCTTGCATGCTGGCACAGTTTTCCCAAGTTCATTTTGAATTTTCACTGCCCCAGAACTAGAATGAGTTGGAATAGTGACTTCTCTTTCTCTGTTCCTTCTGAATGCCTTTTCTTTGCAGTATTATCTTTGGTATGTAAGAGTAAAGAGGCAGGTGACAGAGCCTTATCTTTAGTCTTTTGCATTAGAATTAGTAATATAAAATTTGAGAAACATTACTGGTCTAAACATATTATAGTATTATTAAACTGGTACATTGTGTTCTTTCTTCCTTTCTTAAAAAAAATATTCACATGTTCCATAGGAAAGTATTATAAAAATCTTATTTTCAAGTTGTATAGTTTTAAAGGGCCCCTTCACATACATTATTATATTTTGATATATATTATGTTACAGGATTATGGATTCTTGCCTATTAGTAATCTCCTAATATATATGAGTAAGTCAGATTTTGGTCTTTAGTACTTAGAGCTGATACTCGCTTTAAAATTCAGCGAACTGTAATTCAGGGATGTTGTGACTGCCCAAACTTACAATATTATCATTTGGAAAAACTGAGATTAGAACTTAAAATTTCAGACTTTAAGGCAGATATTTTTCTCTTACTTAATTTAATAAACTTGCTTAGTGATTGGATTTGTGACCTAGACAATGAAAATACCACACTATAATTAATAAAATAAGAGAAAAATTAGTAATTTGAATTTACAAGCTGGGTTTAGAAAATGCAGAAGAACGAAATTGCCATCATCCATTGGATCATAGAAAAAGCAAAAGAATTACAGAAAAATATTTACTTCTGTTTCATTGACTACATTAAAACCTTTGACTGTGTGGATCACAACAAACTATGGAAAATTCTGAGAGGTGGGAATACCAGACCACCTTCCCTGGCTCCTGCAAAACCTGTATGCAGGTCAAGAAGCTCCAGTTAGAACTGGACATGGTTCAACAGACTGATTCAAAATTGGGAAAGTAGTATGTCAAAGCTGTATATTGTCCCCTGTTTGTTTAACTTCCATGCATGCAAAATGCTGGGCTGGATGAAGCATAAGCTGCAATCAAGATTGCCAGGAGAAATATCAATAATGATACCCTTATGGTAGAAAGCGAAGAGAAGCTAAAGAGCCTCTTGATGAAAATGAAAGAGGAGAGTGAAAAAGCTGGCTTAAAACTCAAACATTCAAAAAACGAAGATCATGGCATACAGTCTTATCACTTCATAGCAAATAGAAGGGGAAACAGTGGAAACAGTGACAGACCTTATTTTCTTGGGCTCCAAAATCACTGCAGTTGGTGACTGCAGCCATGAAATTAAAAGACACTTGCTCCTTGGAAAAAAAGCAATGACGAACCTAGACAGTGTTTTTAAAAACAGAGACATTACTTTGACAGCAAAGGTTTGTCTAATCTAAAGCTATGGTTTTTCCAGTAGTCATGTATGGATGTGAGAGTTGGACCAGAAAGAAGGCTGAGCGTTGAAGAATTGATGCTTTTGAACTGTGGTGTTGTATGCTTTTGAACTGTAGTGTTGTAGAAGACTCTTGAAAGTCCCTTGGACTGCAAGGAGATCCAACCAGTCCATCCTAAAGGAAATCAGTCCTGAATGTTCATTGGAAGGACTGATGCTGAAGCTGAAACTTTAATACTTTGGCCACCTGATGCAAAGAACAGACTCATTAGAAAAGACCCTGATGCTGGGCAACATTGAGGGCAGGAGAAGAAGGGGATGACAGAGGATGAGATGGTTGGATGGCATCACCGATTGGATGGAGATGAGTTTGAGTAGGTTCTGGGAGTTGGTGATAGACAGGGAAGCCTGGCATGCTGTAGTCCAAGTGGTCTCAAAGAGTCGGACATGACTGAGCGACTGAACCGAACTGATACTGAAGCTGAAACTCCAGTACTTTGGCCACCTGATGCAAAGAGCTGACTCATTGGAAAAAACCCTGATGCTGGGAAAGACTGAAGGCAGGAGGAGAAGGGGACGACAGAGGATGAGATGGTTGGATGGCATCACTGACTCAATGGGCATGAGTTTGAGCACACTCTGGGAGATGGTGAAGGACAAGGAGGCCTTGTGTGCTGCAGTCTTTGGGGTCACAAAGAGTCAGACACAACTGAGTGACTGAACAACAAAAGTAATTTTAATAGAGACAGAAAAATAATAGGCTAGTTTGTAGAAAAAACATACGATGTAGTTAACATAGGAATGGCAACACACTCCAGTATTCTTTCCTGGAGAATTCCATGGACAGAGGAGCCTGGCAGGCTGTAGTGCATTGGATCACCGAGTTGAACACGACTGAATGATGACTGACACTTTCACTTTTCACTTTTAACATAGGAAAGTGAAATTACTCTCTGCAGCAAGGGCTTGTGAAAGTGATTTGGTATGTATATTCCAATTGGAGTGTCTGTACTTATCTGTCTTACATGACCCAACTCAGCAACCATCTATGTGAGATCTTCACTCATCTTTTCTCTGAGACAAATCCCTTCTGAATGCCTGTAGCACTTTGTAGTTTTCTTATAAGACTTATATTTTACTGTTATTTTAGACTCCTTTTCAATTTCTCTTTTAAAAAATTTTATTCTTTTGAAAAAATGTACATCTACAGGAAAATTACAAGAATAGTGAAGTTGTCATTTTGTCACATTTGCTTGCTCCCTGTACACATGTACACACACTTTTAAAATTTATTCTTGCTCACCCGTTTGAGAGCAAATTGCAGACATGATCTTTAGCCTTAAATACTTCAGCACAGTTCTCCAGTGAAAAAGGAGTTTATTTTATATGACTTTTCCTAAAAACATCTAGTATACAATTAGCAGACTAAAAAAATTTAAAGTTGATACAATGGTAGGATCTGCAATAGTGCTATTGTCAGTCCATATTCAAATTCAGTACTTATCTTTGGTACCATCTATCCCGTAACTCTAAATCCCTAATGCAGACCTCCATTTCAGTTCTTACTATGTGCTTTGGAAGACAGCTGACCAAATTTTATAGCACAGCTTCATAATTTTTTCACATATTTGAATTCCTACCTTCAGAGTAGTTAATAATCATATGTATTGGTGCTCAGCTTGTTTTCCTCTGTCCTTCATCAGTGTCCTCAAGGTTTCTATCCTTGTTAATAATATTTTATTTTTCTAGCAGAATGTCTCTCTCTCTCATTACATCTGGAGACACTAGTTTGAACTCCCTCTCTCTGCCACCAGATTTACAGTGCTGTCTCATTTAATTGCAGTTTTTAAGTGGTGTGAGTGTATAAAACTTGAAATAATGCACAACCCTTGCTGCTGCTAAGTCCCTTCAGTCGTGTCCGACTCTGTGCGATCCCATAGATGGAAGCCCACCAGGCTCCCCCGTCCCTGGGATTCTCCAGGCAAGAACACTGGAGTGGGTTGCCATTTCCTTCTCCAATGCATGAAAGGGAAAAGTGGAAGTGAAGTTGCTCAGTCATGTCCGACTTTTCACAACCCCATGGACTGCAGCCTACCAGTCCTCTGTCCATGGAATTTTCCAGGCAAGAATAGTGGAATGGGGTGCCATTGCCTTCTCCGGCACAACCCTTAGAGACCCTGTAATTGAAAAGTTTCACCAAGATGAAAGCTGACAGGTGTGTGTACTAAGTGATGTGTGCATTACATGTTTCTGCAGGTGATTTTGATGATCAGTATGCCGTTATTTTATATTCACTGTTATGTAATTTTTATATTCTTATGTTTATATCTATGACAGTCTTATTTCAGTGTCTAAATGGTAGATGCCAGTTCTAGAACCAAAGGATATACCACTAAAATAATAACTTCGAAATGGAAGTGAAATATAATGAAATGCTTTGAGAGAAGTGGAACAACTGCCATATTATGCCAAGCTGTTAATCTAGGAGAAAACTTGGCAAAATATTATAGTTACTAAGAAAATAAAAATCTGTTAAAGCTTAAGTGTACCACAATAGTTACAGATTCATGCTCTGCAAGAAGGCATCCCCAGTTAGTTTTAAATTATGAGTTTTGATTATAAGACATTTTCAGTAACTCATTTAAATAATTTTATTTGTTATCCATATCTGCATCTGTTACCATCTTCAGTATTAGAGCATTACTATCACCTCATATGCTCTTAAACAAGCTCCCCCTTGTGTTTCTCCAAATGTGGAAAATTTGGGGATTTTGAGTTGGAATAAAATGCATATATAATTTTTCCCAGTAAAGTGTATGGATATTTAAAATAACCCTCCCCATTTGTTTGGATTACCAAAGTAATACATGCTCACCACAGAAATTTCCAACTTTATAGAAATATGTTTTCAGTTATGTGAAAGTCACTGTCTGAGATAAATATTGAAAGCATCTATTGCACTGTTGATCTTTTTATCTTTTGAAATCTCATTCTCTCCACTCCTCATGTAATCTCTATAACCTTATCCTCTCTTGGACCTTTGTTTACTTCTTCCGTTTACTCTATAAATATGTTCAAAGATTCCGTTAAAAGAAAACAGACAAATAGGAAAAGTTCTCACTAGGACCCTGTGGTATTCCTTTTTCTTGAAAAAAGTAGTTTATATTTTTCCATTCATTCCTTCTCATTCCCAATATTCTGTAATGCGGCTTCTTTAAAAAAAAATATTTTTAATTGAAGGATAATTGCTTTACAATATTGTGTTGATTTCTGCCATACATCAACATGAATCAGCCATAGGTATAAAAATATGGACGGCTTCACGAATTTGCATGTCATACTTGTGCGGGGGCCATGCTAATCTTCTCTGTATGGTTCCAATTTTAGTATATGTGCTGCTGAAGCCAGCACTGTAACCTGGCTTCTGATGCTTCTTTTCCACAGGAATTGCTATCTTTCTTTTTCAGTTATTTACTTAAAAAAATATCTGATTACAAAGATAATTCAGGCATATCTTAAAACATGTATGTACAGAGAGGTGTACATTGTTGAAAGTCAGTCCTTTTTAAAATATTCTTTCATTGAGACAACTACTTTCAACCATCTGATATATATTTATTCAACTAATTCTGTATGTTAATAAGTATGTAGTATATTATTTAGCTTTTATATATATTTAAAATAAGAACTGTGTATTGTTCTGTAAGAATTTTCTTCTATGTCTGTGTTTAGATCTGTTGCATTATATTATAAATATAGGGCAGATTGCCTAACTGTTTTTAGTTTCTTCATCTATACAGTGAAGGTGAAAACACAACTCCCTTCCTTTGGTGCTTTTATGTATGAGATGGGATGGCGGTGGTGCGAGCAAGCTCAGTCATGTCTGACTCTTTGCGACCCTGTGTACTATAGCCCGCCAGGCTCCTCTGCCCATGGAATTTTCCAGGCAAGAACACTGGAGTGGGTTGCCATTTCCTACTACAAGGGATCTTCCCGATCCAGGGATCTAACCCGCCGCTCTGGCATTTCCTGCATTGGAAGGTGGATTCTTTACCACTACCACCATCTGTAAGAGAGTGTATAGTGAAAGGAAGTGAAGTTGCTCAGTCGTGTCCGACTCTCAGCGACCCCATGGACTGGAGCCCACCAGGATCCTCCGTCCATGGGATTTTCCAGGCAAAAGTACTGGGGTGGGGTGCCATTGCCTTCCCCGAAGAGAGTGTATGAGGTGGAATAATTTATGTAAAACTTAAATCAGAGTCTGACATAAAATGAAGTTCTCAGTAAATGGTAGATTTATAAAATAATCTTAACAGTTTTTATTAAAATGTTGCATACTCAGTAATTTATCAGTATAGCAAAGGATAAAGAACATAAAATCCCTCTTAAATGTCACTAGCCCTTTGCCCTTGCTCAGTCACTGAGTTGTGTCTTACTCGCTGTGACCCCATGAACTGTAACCTGCCAGGCTCCTCTGTCTATGAGATTTTCCCAGCAAGAATTTGAGTGGTTGCCATTTCCTTCTACAGGGGATCTTCCTGATCCTGGAATTGAAACCACGTCTCCCGCATTGGCAGGTGGATTTTTTACCTTCCCTGATTTCTTTTCGTGGTGTTTGCTACAATCTGTTTTTGAAAATTTTTTGTCTTCTTGGCAACTGTCTTGTTGATTATCTTCTTTTTGTGTGTTACTAGAAAAAAAAGATTATAGTTAACACAGAAATCTGAAGAGACTATTTTGAATCTCTGTGTACCTGTTATCTAGGGATTTCCATGATGGTTCAGCAGGTAAAGAATCCGCCTGCAATGCAGGAGACACAGGTTCAATCCTTAGTTTGGAAAGATCCCCTGGAGGAGGAAAACGGCAACCCACTCCAGTATTTTTGCCTGAAAATTCCCATGGACAGAGGAGCCTGGCAGGCTACAGTCAGTGGGGTCCCAAAGAGTAGGACACAACTGGGCAACTGACGCATGCATGCATGTACCTGTTACCTAGCTTAAGAAAAGGAAATGTTATATAGTTGGCGATCTTTTATTTTCCATCCTGATTACCTTCTCTGCTTCATCCCCCAGGATGAACCACTGTCCCGAGTTTGATGCTTGTCATTCCTTTACACTTTCCATTGTACAATTTTCTTCACGTCTTTGGGGTTTGTGGAAAGTTTTTATCCATTATTTCAATAATACTTTTTTCTGTTACCCTCTCTTTTTTTTTTTTTTTTAAAGGAACCGTATAAACAGGCATTTATTGGGTTGATTGAATTTGTCCCATAGCTCATTGATGTGATTCATTTTTTTTTTAGTCTTTTTTCCTCTATGTGTTGTATTTTGGACAGTTTCTGTTACGTTTTCACTTCATTAATTTTCTAACGTGTTAATCTCATTTAATCAGTTTTTTAAAGGCATTTGAATTTTTATTTCTAGAAGTTTAATTTGGTTCCTTTTTTATTTTCCATGTCTCATTAAGATGTTCATGCATGTGCTCGCTTCGGCAGCACATATACTAAGATGTTTATGCTTTCCTCTGTATTCATGAACATATGGGATTGGTTTATAATAATTTGAGTGCTAATTCTGTCATCTGTCATTTGGATTTTTATTTGTTTGTTTTTATTGAAGTATAGTTGATTCATGATATTGTGTTTCAGGTGTGCAGCATAGTGATTCTTTTTTCTTTTTGCAGATTATACTTTATTATAGGTTATTATAAGATATTGGGTGTGCTTTCCTGTGCTATACAGGTAAATCCTTGTTACTTACCTGTTTTATGTTTAGTAGTTTGTATCTGTTAATCCCATATCCCTAATTTGTTTGTCCCTCTCCCCCTCTTCACTCCCTTTTGGAAATTTGTCTTCAGTGTCTGTTAGTCTTGTTTCTGCAGGTCTGGGTTCTTTTTGTTGATTGCCTTTTCTCCTCTCCAGGTTATATTTACCTCTTCTTTGTATACTTGATAATTTTTTAAATTAGATTTGGCAGATGTTATAAATTTTACCTTTTCAGGTCCTCAGCATTTTTGTGTTCCCTTAAATATTCTTGAGATTTGTTTTGAGATACAGTTAAATTACTTGGAAAGAGCTTGCTCCTTTTGAAACTTGGCATTCAGTCTTTTTTTAGTGGGACAAAGGCAATGGCACCCCACTCCAGTACTCTTGCCTGGAGAACCCCATGGACAGAGGAGCCTGGTGGGCTGCAGTCCATGGGGTCGCGAAGAGTCGGACGCGACTGAGCGACATCACTTTCACTTTTCACTTTCACGCATTGGAGAAGGAAATGGCAACTCACTCCAGTGTTCTTGCCTGGAGAATCCTAGGGACGGGGGAGCCCGGTGGGCTGCCATCTCTGGGGTCACACAGAGTCGGATACGACTAAAGTGATGCAGCAGCAGCAGCAGCAGCACCCGCAGCAAGCACCCTTCAGTATAGGGCTAATTTTGTCCCAGTACTCTTCTGGGTACTCCACCCAGAGCCTGTATATTAGGAGTTTTTCCATTCTTCTTAGCCCTTTATGAGTTCTGGGATTGTTCGGCCTAGGATTCTTTCCTCAGCCTCAAGTTTCCTTATATATATGACTAATGGGTATAATGAAGACTCAAGAAGAACTCTGCAGATCTGTGGATCTCATGCTATGCACCTCTTCTCTCTGGTACTCTTATCTGTGAATTTTAGACAACTTGACCTTCCTGAATTTTAAACTCTGGTTCCTCATCTTAGATTGCTGGGTTTTGTTTAGTTTCCCCATCTTTCTCCTGCAGTGTGGAAACTTTTTCCAGGCAGTTTCTGGGCATTTATGGGACTTTGTTCAGTATCTGAAAATCATTATTCCTTATTTGTCCTGTATTTTAGTTGTTTTAAGGTAGGAGAGTTAAACTGTTCCCTATTATTATATTATGGTTGGAAATAATTGCCTATATAGACAGCTATTGATATTTTAAAATACTGTTAAATATCTTTTGTGCCTGAATATTAGGTGAGGTGTTGCCATCCCAAAGGCTTGTATTTGAAACCTCTAAGGTTGCTCATATTACAATTATCAATATTATCAATATTATAATATTTATAATTATCAATATTATAATTTTTTAAAGTTATACGTTTATAATTTTATAAAGTTATAAATTATCAATATTTTGCACAGCAAATGACTATTTAAGAAGACTATATTGACTTGAAATGTCCTTAATCACTGTCAGTTTGGATGTTTGTAAAAGATACAGTGAGTGTAGAAGTTAACACAGATTAAATAATCATTCCTGAGTGTGACCTTAAAAACTGCAGGCATTGGATAGTATATGTAAGCTTTTTTTGAAAATTAAAAAGTATACTAAAGAATACCCACTCCAGTGTTCTTGCCTGGAGAATCCCAGGGACAGGGAGGCCTGATGGGCTGCCGTCTATGGGGTCACACAGAGTCGGACATGACTGAAGTGACTTAGCATAGCATAGCATACTAAAGAATAATATAGTAAGTGGTTATATTATAGAGGTTATAATATATACTGAGAAAACAAATAGGAAAAATTTGTTAGTATAATATATACTGAGAAAACAAATAGGGAAAATCAATTAGTATCTATGTGAATAGTTACTAACAGTGATTTGAGATATGTAAGGTGATATATTAAGACATGGATTAAAAGTGCTGTATCTAAACAACTTAGATGGAAGTGAAATTGAGCAAAATGAAGAATTAATTTAAAAAGTGGTTGAAGGTATAATCATGACCCTAACATTTAAGGTGAATGTGAAGTTTGACCAAAATTGTTTTCTGAATGTGAGTAGAATAAAATAGTATTTTAGATATATTTTTAATAATATGTTGTTAAATATTTATATGTTAATTGAGTCAGTTTGAAGTTTCATCTGAATTTGCCTAAGAATGCAACCCACTCCAGTACTCTTGCCTGGAAAATCCCATGGACGGAGGAGCCTGGTGGGCTGCAGTCCATGGGGTTGCTAAGTCGGACATGACTGAGCGGCTTCACTTTCACTTTCCGCTTTCACGCATTGGAGAAGGAAATGGCAACCCACTGCAGTGTTCTTGCCTGGAGAATCCCAGGGACGGGGGAGCCTGGTGGGCTGCCGTCTGTGGGGTCACACAGAGTCAGACACGACTGAAGCGACTTAGCAGTAGCAATAGCAATGACTGCTTAAAGTTACACAGTTTCAGTTTTGTTAATGGGCTGAAGCACTGTTTCTAACTCTTGATACAGTGATTTTCAATCTCCACTGTCATGAGGTCTGCCAAACTTAGGAATGCCTTCTTTCTATAGGGTATATTAACAGATAATAAAAATTACACAGAACCCTAAGGGAGAAACTAGCTAAAGTGTTTCACAAAGCTTTTTATTTTCTCTCACAGAAAGAAAGAAAGTTTAGTTGCTCAGTTGTGTCTGACTCATTGTGACCTCATGGACTGTAGCCTGTCAGGCTCCTCTGTTCATGGGATTTTCCACGCAAAAGTACTGGAGTGGGTTGCCATTTCCTTCTCCAGAAGATCATCCCGACCCAGAGATTGAACCCTGGTCTCCACATTGTAGGCAAACACTTTGCCGTCTGTAGTGCTTAGTCAGTAGTTAGATATTACCTATAATGTTTTCAGTATTCTTTCTAAAATGGTAAACTTTGTTTAAGGAATCATGACCCATGAGTGGCCCTTACTTTTTTGTCTTGAGAGCAAATGATTGTTGGGGTGTGTGGGAAAAAGCAGATACTCTCAGTCTCTAACTGAGTAGGTAATTCCCAAGATATCTGTTTTGCTTGGAGGAAAAGATGTGTTGGCCAATGATGAAATTTACTTCTGCCCACCCTTCAAGCCTTATAGTTGCATGTGCATGTATATAGATATATAGCTGTAACTGGCTTGTACTAAGAACTTAGAAAGATTGTCATTATTTTAATTGCTGTGCCTTTGTTAATCCTTACAACAGTCCCATTAGACTGTGTTCAAGATAAAATCCCCTTGGATCTGTCTTAGGTGTATTAGACTTGAAACAAAAGGCTGTCACCTGATAACCAATCAATAATAGTAATAACAATAATGATGTGAAGGTACTAAGTGACATACATGTATTAACTCTTTTGCATAATCCTTTATAATGAAACTTGGTTTAGTGTGAAAGTTGCTGTTGCAGCCCATGACATAAAAAGCAAATGGGAACAGTTCACTTGTTTGAATTTGAGGCAATTTATAATATTTGTATAATTTTCTCACCATGAGGAAACCTTGTGGACAGAAATTGCAGGTAATACTCTTCATTATTACACATTTTTACAGGGGAGTGTGACTGCAAGCTTAGGAAACTCAAAGCCAGTTGCAGCAGTATGCGATATCTGCTGTCAGCCTATGTAGCTCTGTTTCCAATGAATTTGAGGACAGGACATGAATTCACAAAGTTAGGCTACTTCTGGGTTAAAAACAAAGTCTGCTTGAGGAGTTTGAAATGGTACTTAGTTACAATTATCTTTTTGTGGTGGTGGCTTTTATTTTTTAAGGGATTAAGTGAAATAGATTTAGTGGGGCACTTAAGTTAATATCTGACTACATTGGTCAATGTTACTATTACCATTTTTTCTTAAAGGGAAAAAAGTAAGTTTTAGAGATAATATTTTAAATTATTCCATTTTGTTCTTCTTTCCCCCCTTCTCAAAAATACCACATGGAATATTCCATTCATTACTGCCTGAGAAAGTCATTACTTTGCAAGCTGCAGTTGCTGAAATGGTTTAGTGAAAGAAATGTTTGCTTACAATTTTTTTTTTCCTTTTTAGTGATTTTTTTTTTCTTTTTGAATATCCAAACTATAGCAAACAAGGAGAAGGAATTTTAAATTTATATCGGGGAAACTTCTTTGTGGAACATTTCATCAGATGACTCCCTGTCAACCTCATATCTGTAAAAGAGGGATTAATGAAATAGCATCTGAAGCAGCAGTGATCTCTTGTGGAATAAACCCTGACGACTTCCACAGTGTTTTGTGGGATAATTTCAAGTTCTTCAAATATAGATTACATAAAGAAGATTGTAGGGCACGTGACACATTCTGGTTTCCTGTATTTCAGGTAGTAGAAAAATTGCTACCTCTAACAATGGATCCTGGAGAGATCTTGTCACAGTTATAACTTTTCATCAGTGGTTTTGTCTCACAACTTTATTTTTATTTTTTATTCATATAGGCAACTTATAGCTTGCAGTAAACTGCTTTATGTATTAAGTATTGTAATGGTAGAGTAATGGATTGCCTGTGCATTGTAACTACAAAGGTAAGATACAGTATGCTTTCTATGTTTGTTAGTGACAGACCGTGAGAGACCTTTTTGTTTATAATATATTTTAAAAATAAAAGTATAACCATTGTTATATATTTGAAATTTGAATCCATATGATGCTTAGTTTATTTCCTTTAGGAAAAGTAATATTCTGAAGTGTGTTTCAGATAGCTAAAAGTAGTTTATTAAATGGATATTTTTCCCCTGTGGTTTATAGGAAAGCTTTCTCGCAACTGCAAAGGTTTATAGGGCCCTAATTATATCTTCTAAATATATTCTCAAAGTTCTCCCCTCTACTTTTTTTTCCGTCCCCATATGTCGTACTGGTTGAAAATATAACTCATTTTGAGAACATTTTCTGGACTCTCTCCTTTATTTATTGCAAATATAGGAAGTTTTTTTTAAAGGAGAATAGTAAAGTTCTGATTGTGTTGCCTTTGGAAAGATGTTGATTGGATTTAAAATGATTATACTTGTTCAAGAACTCCTCAAAGTTATTTGTTTCAAAGTCTGTTTTTCTCATTTTTCCTCAAAGTGCAACATATTTCACTTAAGTTCTAAGTTTGGTTTCTTTTATTTCTGAGCACCAGTTTGTGGACATTGTGTGACTGTGTAAGATTCAAGATGCTTACATTTAAAATTTATACATTGGCTTTTAAAATATGGAGTAATTTATTTTGGGGGGTTTCTATAAACTTATAATGCCACAGTGATTGTTAGATAAAAATTGTTGAGATTTTTAAATTACATTCAGTAATAAAAGAATCAGTAAATTTGTGAAATCTGCAAAGTCTGTTCTTATATAGTGAATTATTTTTCACAACAAGAGGAAAAGCAAGAAAACTGATAGAAATTAGTTTTGTTTGCTTGTTCAAAGTTATAGTTCAAACAGTAAGAGTTTTGATCAGATACTAACATGCCTATTGTCTACTCCCATTCTGTTTATGTCTTCCATGTAAAACTGTCTTATCAAACTATTCTTAAAGAATGTTTAAAGGGCAGTAAGCCTGGGACACAGGTTTAGTCTAGTGAGGTTTTTTTTTTTTTTTTTTAATATATATATAAGTTCTTTTCGTGATGGTCTGTGGTTGATTCTCACTGTGATTTACCTTTTATCATTTCATTCACTTTAGTTTTTATTTCTAATATTATGGAATATTTCTAATAATACAGAATAATATTATAGAATATCTAATATTTCTAATAGTTTATTTCTAATATTATAGGTTTTTTGAAATCGTCTATCTTCTCTCTGCCCTATCTTTCTTGATAGATTTTAAGAATCTTATATTTGATGCTGTTTAAGCAAAAGAGAGCTACCATTTTAAAAAAATTGTATGGAATCAATACATAAAAGTTTTAATAAGTTTTTATTATGTAACTGTTAAAACAAAAATAGAAAAGATGTAGGTTGGAAATTAGGAAGCCTAAAACATATTTGTAGTTACTTTTGAAAGAGCTAAATTAAAATGATTTTTCCTATTATTAGAAATAAAACTCTTTGAACATATTTAACCAATAGCTACAGCAGGAAGAGCAAAAATCTTAATTTTCTTTTCAGCCGAAGTGCTACACTGTTTTCTTTCCCCCTTGAGCCTTTCCTTGCTTTTCTGACCTTTAGAGAGCTTTATGGTTTTATATGTATTTTTTAAGTCTATCAATATAGTTGATGTAATTCTATCATGTTAATACTAAAACACCTTTTCAAGTGAATTTTTTTCATCATCCGCCTCCCCTTTCTCCCACTTGTGTAGGCATGGTGAGCTAGGTAGGCATGTTGCATCACTGCTACCATGGATACCCTTAAGAACAGGCATGTGGGTTGAGCTAAAGCAATGATGATTAGTTTTCTGGGCTTCCATCCTCCCTCTGGCCACCCCCCGCCCAACAATAACTATATGTTCTTCACAGTGAAGACTCTTATTTTAAAACCTTTGCAAATAGCTAGGTTGTGAGCTGTGATGAGTAAATCATCACTGTTACTGAACAGCCAAATTTTGGCCTCTATTTACAGTAGTATTAATGCCATTTACTAATTTAAGATAATCATAAATAGCTGTAGTTGTTTCTCTGTTTAATACATTTTAAACACAAATGTAATGTTTGTTTTGCCTCTTAATGGGAAATGAAAATGTATTTCCTCTTCAATTTGCATTTTTAAAAATATTATTCTGCATTTACATTTTTTATGTGGGAAAAGATCCTAGCGAGCATTTCTCTTGTGGCAGTATTTCTTTATTGTTAGTATACATACATAGATCTTTATGTAATTTAATCAGTTTGGATGAATATTTTATTTTGTGCTTTTCTGCATAATGTGTAAGAGATTTTTGTGTTTATAAACCCTTGTGTTCTTAATTAGCTCTTTTGTAAATATATGTCAGTTGATGAAGAGTTAATAATGTTAGAAGGCCAGGAAGAGATGTGTAGTTTTGTCAGGCTCATTATCACAATGGGAAGATTAACTCAAAGCATACAAGAGCCAACAATAGTGATTTGGGAGTATTGTATACGATATGTTTTCTTTTGTTAGTGTTAAGCACTGTGTATAAACTGCAGCTGCAGCTAAGGGCATTCTTATTCTTTAGTACAGAGTTTTCCCAGCTGTCGATTAACTTCTGAGAAAGGGAGTTGCTTAACTTTAATAATTACTTGCAGTTGAATCCTGTCTTTCTCCATCTTTTGTTATACCTGTTTGTTGATCAGGTAGACAAGGCTAGTAGGGTCATTTAGTGGAAGTTTAGTTGCCAGGAGAAAGACCTGTAAAGAAAAAAATGTTTCTTGAGTTCTTGATTAAGCTTTTTAGGAGGAAAGGAGTGTTCATATTTTATTCTCTTACTCAATACGAGGTGTTATTATTGTTATTATTCAACTTGTTTGCCAAAACTTAGAGTCCATATTAAATTCTGTTAGGGCAGTATTTGAGGTCTTTGCTGTCTTGGAGAGTCTCTTCCAGTTAAGGGATTGACAATACATATGTTTTAGGAGTTGTGAACCAAGTTTTCATTATTTCTATTTACAGGTCTTTTTTTCTTCCTCTCAGCTCTTGTGAGGTGATTTTCTTCTTCTTTGAAATCTTCATGCATAATAATTTCCTGTTTGCAAGTCCTTGCTTCTAAATCTTACTGTTGGTAAAGAATCTGCCTGCAGTGCAGGAGACCTGGGTTTGGTCTTTGGGTCAGGAAGGTACCCTGGAGAGGGAAATGGCAACCCACTCCAGTATTATTGCCTGGAAAATGCCATGGACAGAAGAGCCTGGCAGGCTACAGTCCTTGGGGCCACAAGAGTCGGATGCAACTTAGCGACTAAACCACCCAACCCTTCAGTTTCCATTTATAGATTATTTCTTGAGAGAAGCCTTCCTTGTGCTCACGATTAGTAAGTAAGGTTCTTTTACTTCTATAAGTATTCTTTACTTTTCCTCTATATCATGCAGTATATCATGTATTTGTGTGATTTTATATTAGTGTATGTTTTTTCACTGAACTATAAACTTTACAAAATAAGACTTTTATTCTTATGATATTCCCGAGGCCTGACCAAGTGTCTGAGTATCTACATGTAGTGGATACTCAGTAAATAATTGTTGAATGAATGAGGCTTTGGCATTGGTATTCCAAACTTGTGGATTAAAAAAAAATAAGTGAATATTTTAGTTTGTATTAAGTCCTGTTTTGAATATGGTTTTATGTTGATATGCTGAAAAATAGTCACTAAAATTTATTCATCTTTCTATATTATAAATTCAGAATGACCCAGACAATGGCCTATCTTCCCAGTGTTTTCCACCTCTTTCTTAGTTTATGGTGGGGATAGACTATATCATCTTGTCTTGATATACTGGCCTACTAGTCACTTAAGTATTTGACTGATTTTTTTGAATGGTTGTATATATAATTATTTTTTTATTGCTTATACTTCGTCTGGGAGAATCTAATTCTTTTTCATTTTATAGGGCTTACTTCCATCTCTAGACTGCAAAATGTTGACTAACAAGTACTGTCTAATGGGACTTGATGCGGTGATGAGAATGTATCTGTGCTGTCCTAGTTTGACCAGAGGAAGTAAATTTTAATTAAGTAGACTTAGATTATTGATTGTAACAACCATTCCATACAACCGCCAACCCTTCACTTATTTACCCCTGAATTTTTTAAACATTTTTTTGAGTAGATAATAAACTCATGTATTACTCAAACTCAGGAGTCAAAAATCATCAAAAAGAAAAACTATATATCTGTCTCACTTCTGTCCCTTCCAATTCTGGTCCCCATAGGAAACTATTTTTATTTGTATTTATTTCTTTCCATTGTTTGTGCGTATACAAAAATTAAGAATGTTTTATATCTCCCTTTCCCCATATGACAGTAGTTTGTTTTATATTTATATAATCTTTTGCCCCTTGCTGATTTTGCTTACAGTATCCTGAAGGGTTCTCCATTTTAGTACACATAATTTTTTCTCATTCATTTTTATAGAAATATGTAGTTTAGTTGTTTTGATATAT
This sequence comes from Tragelaphus eurycerus, assembly GCA_935064755.1. Taxonomy (NCBI): domain Eukaryota; kingdom Metazoa; phylum Chordata; class Mammalia; order Artiodactyla; family Bovidae; genus Tragelaphus; species Tragelaphus eurycerus. The sequence continues at coordinate 24,246,909 of CAKXYN010000018.1, read as the reverse complement.
CATAGTTTCCTTAACCAAACTTGGGCTTTTAAATAAACAACCTGTAACAACTGCTTCTCATTGGAGAGAGATGAAAGTTGGATACATAACAAGTATTATATATCATGAAAGATGCCAGATTTTCACAAGGTATAAATACATTTTTACTAGGCACTAAAGTTATTTCTAACCTTTTACTGTTAATATTTTTTCAGTGAAAAAAAACCTTTATGTATCATTTTATATTTGTGCATATGTATCTGTATCATATAGGATTGCTGGTTTAGGTAATTTAGGTAGCTATTGTCAGATTCTCTTCCATTTAAGTTGTGTCATTTTGCAATGTACAAGAGTGATTATATATTATTTCCCTGCAACTTTGTCGACAGAATGTATTTGCAAATTTTTATATTTTTGCCAGCTTCTTGAGTGAGAAATGGTAGATAAATGTAGTTTTAATTTGCATTTCTCATGTGTTTAAGCAAGTTTATTAAATTTCATATTTTTTTCTTTTGCATGGTTGATCTTTTTCCCCTCAGTTTCTAGGAGCTTTTTATATAACGGGGTTTAGCCTTTGTCCATGATATGAGTACCAAGATTTTTTCTCCATACTTTGTTTATTAGGCCTCCCCAGTCCTTTTCCCTTCTCTTTCTTCTGAATTTTGAGTCATAGTAAAACCTTCCATGTTCATATTCCAGAGTTATAAATAATTCACGCAGGTGTCCTTTCACTGTTTTATATAAGATTTCATTTTTAAGTCTTAGGGCCATTTGAAGATTATCTTGATCAATGGCACCCCACTCCAGTACTCTTGCCTGGAAAATCCCATGGACGGAGGAGCCTTGTAGGCTGCAATCCATGGGGTCACTAGGAGTTGGACACGATTTCACTTTCACTTTTCACTTTCATGCATTGGAGAAAGAAATGGCAACCCACTCCAGTGTTCTTGCCTGAAGAATCCCAGGGATGGGGGAGCCTGGTGGGCTGCCGTCTGTGGGGTCACACTGAGTCGGACACGACTGAAGCAACTGAGTAGTAGTAGTAGTAGTAGTAGTAGTAGTAGTAGTAGTAGTAGTAGTAGTATAGTAGTTGTAGAAGCAGCGTAATATATTCCCCATGGCTACCCATTTGTTCCAGCATCATTTATTTAAAAGTTTATATTTATCCCCGCTGGATTGAAATGACACTCTTTGACAAAAAATTCCCATTTATTTGGGTCTGTTCTGGATATTGAGTTCTGTTTCATTGATTTGTCCATTTAAGATCCAACTTGATGGCTTTTATTAATACCTGCTGAAGTTTTTTAGTATGCCCTAACATCTAATATAGTTATTCTCTGCTTCTGTGTTTTTGAGTTTCTTTAAAAAAAAAAAAAAAAAAAAAGATGATTCTTGTTTGTCTGCACACATAGACTTTAAAATCAATTTAGAGTCTGAGAAAGTATTTTGATATTGGGAACAGCCTCTAAATAAGTGCAATTGGCTCTCCATAATCTCAGGTTCTGCATCTGTAGATACAGAGCAATGACTATACTGTATCATTTTATATAAGGGACTAGAGATTGCTTTCAAGTACTGCCTATTTCTGCTTATGCTTTTACAATTGAACTTTAAAATGAATAATTAAAGCTTCTTATTTTATCACTCTCTCACTTTTCAAATTCCTTTTGGTCTGCATTCTGAAGAAATCACTCAGCTGAAATTGTGCAGGTTAGTCTGGGCAGAGAATAAAGGATAATATTTAAGAGTTCAAGCTCTGGAAACCTTTGAGGTTCTAGTCCCAACACTTGATTGCTGGACAAGTCATTTATTCCTTCTGTATTTCTTTTCCGCATCTCTAAAGTAGGGATATAATGGCACCTGCTTTATAGGGTTGTTAAAGATTAATTGAGTAATAATTATATACTGTCAAGTGTGTGAAATAGTAAGACTTTAATAATGTTATCATATATTTTTAATAATTTTTATTAAATAGTAAGAGAATATAGCCTTCTAGTTAGACACAACAGTCTTTTCTGAATCATTCTCTCTGCCCTTACACTGTTGGTGTTCCCTCTTATAATTCTTGTTCTCTGCCTTGTATGACTAGTGTATTGGCTCTCTTTCTTTGTTAAGGGTGGTTATTAGGTACAGTTCTACATGAAGGCAAGTTGAAATTAGGAATAAAGGAAAATGAAAAAGGATGAGTTTTAAAGATACATTTACACCTGTTTCTGCTTTATTTACCTCTTCTTTTGCTGCTTTTATTTTGGATCTTAGAGTTATGATAATACCTGTCTTTGGAGACAGCTCCTTGAGTCTCTGATTGCCAAAAGTTTTTTACTATATATCCTTTTAGTGATTAGTATGTAACCATCTTACGTGAATAAAGAAAAAGGATTGTCCCTATGTGGGAAAAAATATTTATTTGTGATTCCAGTGGATACTCAACTATTTAAGTGGGTAATGGTAATTAATAAATCATTAGAGAAATGTTGAATTGTTTTGGCTTATCAGTTTGAGAATTATGAACAGAAATGTCTTTGATTTAAATGTTCATAATTATACATCGAAGCACTTTTACTTGTGCTGCTGCTACTGCTGCTAAGTCACTTCAGTCGTGTCCGACTCTGTGTGACCCCATAGACGGAAGCTCACCAGGCTCCCCCACCCCTGGGATTCTCCAGGCAAGAACACTGGAGTGGGTTGCCATTTCCTCCTCCAATGCATGAAAGTGAAAAGTGAAAGTGAAGTCGCTCAGTCGTGTCCGACTCTTAGCGACCCCATGGACTGGAGCCTACCAGGCTCCATGGGATTTCTAGGCAAAAGTACTGGGGTGGGGGTGCCATTGTGCTGGGTTGTATTAAAATTGTGTTAGCCAGCCACTTTGAAAGGAGTGTGAGACCTTTTTAAAGAAAGTCTTAGTATAGACATTTTAAGTTTATTAGATTTTAGAAAGTTGTATTTTAATAATGTATAGAAATGCTGCCCTCTGCTGTTGCCTGTTTTACTGTCATGAAAAATGTTCAATAACCTATACTAGGGTCACGTTTTTAGAAGTATTAGATTGGAGTATTTACTAGTTTGGAGTATAACTATATAAAATATTACTCTGATAACTTAATTGTTAAATTATATTTATTACCTAATGTTAATTCCCATTAAATATGTTCATTGTCATGATTTTTGGCTTTTAGAGAAACTTGGATCTTGGAACAAAAATCTTACCTTCTTATTTTACATGATAGGATTTAAGTAGTCACTTGATTGATTCTGTATGGTGGTATGATTCAGAGCTTGTATCAGATCAGATCAGATCAGATCAGTCGCTCAGTCTTGTCTGACTCTTTGCGACCCCATGAACCGCAGCACGCCAGGCCTCCCTGTCCATCACCAGCTCCCGGAGGTCACTCAAACTCACATCCATCAAGTCAGTGATGCCATCCAGCCATCTCATCCTCTGTCGTCCCCTTCTCCTCCTGCCCTCAATCCCTCCCAGCATCAGAGTCTTCTCCAATGAGTCAACTCTTCGCATGAGGTGGCCAAAATACTGGAGTTTCAGCTTTAGCATCATTCCTTCCAAAGAAATTCCAGGATTGATCTCCTTCAGAATGGACTGGTTGGATCTTCTTGCAGTCCTATAGATAGCTTAAAAGCAAACTAAAAAGTTCTACCAGTAAAGATATTTTTCTAAAGTAAAAATTGTTTTGATATTTAATTTGATATGTTACTTAATTGATTTGAAATTCAAATCAGTATTAAATAGGGATGTAAGTCTTCATGTGTTTACCAAAAGGAAGCACTGCTGAAACAGTGATGATAGTGAGCAAAATTTTAACCTCTAGACTACAGGTTTTTCACTATAAAATGAAGGGATTAGAAGAGATCATTTTTAAGATTACCTTCAGCTTTGGTTTGCTGAGTACCCTATTGTATATGAAGTAATCTGTATATCAGCTAGAAACGGAAAATCAAAGATGGTTAGTATAGTTCTTGCTCTAAATTGAGACAGCCAAATCAGGCCACATTCATTTATTTACTGTCATGGCTCCTTTCATGTTACAGTGTTAGAATTTGAGTAGTTGGTAGCAGAGACCATCTGACCTGCAAAGCTGAAAATATTTACTGTCTGGCCCTTTATGGGGAATGTTTTCTGACCCTTGCCCCAGATGAACTTTGGGTCTAGTATTGAAGATAAATATCTAAAAAGATATTCAGAATGGTTGTTTGCAGAGGGCATATAAACAAAATGCTAGGAGGTATTTAAAGTTAACATACAGTAAAGAAAAACATGCTTTCATCATCACAGTTCTTCTCAATTTAGTAGTATGCAAACACCTTCCAATAATTCCTAGAGATTCCTGTTTATCAGACATTAGCATGTATCTGGCTTCACAGCCTTATTATCATTGTTGTTATGACTTTCTTTTTGTAAAACTCACAAATCTATGTAGGCATTTTGGTGTTTTTTAATAACCATGACCACTACCTATATAAAAATATAAAACATTTTCAGTACTCCAGAGGACTCCTTCCTAAATGTTCTTCCTAAAAGAAGAACATTGTGCCCTCCCCAGAGGTAATCATTTTTCTAACCTTTTTCACTGTAGATTAGTTTTGAACTTCTTATAAATGTAGTCATATGGTGTATATGATCACTTTTGGTTTCTTTTGCTGAGCATGTTTGTCACTGGATGTGTCAGTAAATTTTCCCTTTTTATTGCTGTGTAGTATTCTTATTCATGAATATACCACAACTTTATTCTGCTATTGTTAGAATTTGTATTGTTTCCAGTTTGGGAATGTAAAGAATAAAGCTGCTTTGAACTTTTTTGTAGAAGTCTTTTGTGGACATAAGCACTTATTTCTTTTGGGCACATTTTCCTGGGAGGTAGAATTTAAATTCATCTTGGAGATCCTTACCAGAAAGTGTTTGTTTAATTAGATGGGAGGGAGGCATCAAAGACACATTTTCACCTACTTACTAAGTTTGATTTGTCCACTGCTCCATTTCAAGGTGGTATCTTTACATTTCTTCATGAACCCCGTGATTGAAAAAGCCTGCCTTTTGACTAAATAGATTTTTTTTCCCTGATACCTACTTTTGTTGATGTTTTGTATTTAGAGGTCTTTGCTAAGAAATCTAATAACAGGTTGAAGGAAAAAGTGCTGTCATTAATTAGTAGTCGATGCCATGGCTGAGGGATTGGAGAAAGTTGGAGGGCCTGGCAGAACAGTAGGATCATTTGTATTTAATATGTTGTTTATATTTAAAGTTGCCATTTTAAACACCTTTTCTTCTAGTTCTAACATCTGTGTCTTCTCTGGTTCCGCTGTGGTTCTACTTTTATTAATCTTCTCTTACTCATGTTTTTTTGATTCTTGCCATATCTTGAATTTGTTTGCTTTGTGGTTTAAGCGATGATGAAAGAACCAATGAGACTGAAGCTATGTTATTTTCATTGTAAGAAGCTAGAAGGAAACTAATCAATTAGGAGTTGTTTGTTTAGAGCTAGTAACATTAGTTACTTTCAGCTTACTTCAGTTTTCAGGTATCATGTGGATAATACTAGTTCTGTAACTTTCATAGGTCCATTCTACCACCAGAACTTTAAGATATAAGAAATGTGACACTGTAGAAATGTTTCACTGCTTCTCCAACTCACTGTCCAGCTTCCTGCATTGCAGTAGTACTCTCAGTAAATGTCCCATGAGGGTGAGCCAATGTATGGGGACAGCAGGCTCTCCATTTTAGGATCCTCCAGATTCCCACTTGACATGCCATCCGTATATGATTAAAAACCCCATTGCTTATCCCAGCAGAGTTCCTTAATCTAGACCAGGCCCAATCCTTTGCCCACATGGGTAAAAATTTGCTAAATATTCCGTTTAGGTAAGCATCTGCCTTTTTAAGAAAAGGTTCATCTCTTTGGATTCTTTATAGACTAATTTGTGTTAAAAAAAAAACTGCCATTTATTAAAAAAAAAAAAACTTTTTTGTAATGTAAATTCATGTACATTTGGTAAAAAACCAAATAAACAAAACAGAGATGTCATGTGCCGTTTACTCAGTTTTATCCAAAGGTAACTAAAGTATAGTGTCACTAGCTAGGATGTTAACATTAATACAGTAAAGATCCAGAATATTTCCATCACTGCAGAGATCCCTCAGACTGCTTTTTTCTAGCAACTCCTACTTTTCCTTTCACCCCACTCCCCCTTATTTCACAGGAACTACCCATCAGTATTCCATTTCTATAATTTTGTCATTTTAAGAGTTTTATATAAATTGAGAATCATAGTATGTAACCTTAATTCAGTGTAATTTTCTGGAGATTCATCTGGAAAATGATTGTTGTTTATATAGTATTTTGGTTTTTTGTTGTTGCTGGGTACTATTCCATGATATGGCTGTACCAATGATAACTATTCACCTGTCGAAGGACATCTGAGTTTTCCAGGCTTTGGCTATTAGAAATAAAGCTGCTATTAAACATTTGTGTACAGTTTTTATATGAACATAAAGTATTTATTTCTTTGGGATAAATACCCAGGAATGCAAATTACTGGGTCATATGGTTGTTGCATGTTTATTTTTTTAAGAAATCGCTGAACTGCTTTCCATTATGGTTGTACCATTTTGGCATTTTCATCAGCAGTGTGTGATTGATCCAATTTCTCTGCACCATTTGGTGCTGTCACTGTTTTTTATTTTAGCCCTTTTCATAGGTATGTAGTGACATCTCATTGTGGTTTTAATTTGCATTTCCCTAATGGCAAATGACGTTGAATATCTTTTCATGTCCTTATTTGACATCTGCACATCCTTTTTGTATACCTCTCCATTTCTTTTGCGCATATTCTAATAGGATTTCTTACTGAGTTTTGAGAGTTCTTTACATCATCTAGTATACTGGTCCTTTGTCAAATGTCATATACAAATATTTTCTTCCAATTTGTAACTTGTCATTTCATCCTCTTATTAGGGCCTTTCATGGAGCAAAAACTTTTAATTTTAATGAAGTCCTATCTAATAATTTTTCCTTTCATGAGTCACGCTTTTTGTGGCAGATATCTAGATATTCATGTATTTGTTGCTAGTGTATAAAAATATGGTAGGAAAAAAGTAAAATATGATTGACTTTTATATTTTTAAAAAATATATATTTTTTATGGCTGTACCAGGTCTTAGTTGTGGCATGTGAGATTTAGTTCCCTGATCAGGGATTGGCTTCAGGCCCCCTGCACTGGGAGCACAGTCTTAGGCACTGTACCACCAGGGAAGTCCTGATTTTTTATATTTTTATCTTGTACCCTGTGCCCTTGCTGAACTCACTATGTGTTGTAGGTTCTTTAAGATTTTTTTAATGTAGATAGTTTGAAGATTGGGAGTTTTATTTCTTCCTTTCTAATTTCTATGCCTTTATTTTCTTTCATTTGCCTGATTGCACTGGCTAGAACTTCCCAGCATCTTCAAGATACAACCATAATGCTTCTTCTTATCAACACTGTTAACATCCTTGTATAATTCATCATCATTTCTAACTTGGACACAAGTTCCTAGTAGTTGATCTCTCTTTTGTCTGTTGCTTATGTATATAATCCATTCTTCACATAAACCAGAATGGGAAAAAAATAGCTAAATCAGAGTATCATCTCTTCCTTAAAAGTCCTCTGAATGGCTCACAAGTCAAGTTAGAATAAAATCCAGTTAGAATATGCTCATTTTGAAATATTAGATCCTACATCAACTAGAGCCTGGCTGCCTTTCTGATTTAAGCTACTCTCCTGGTTTAAGTCTTCTCTAGTTTTACAAGCCTTCTTTCAGATCCTAAAATTCCAGCACTTTTGGATCAGATACTCCTACTGCCTGAAAGTCCTTCTCCTTGATTTTTCATGTCAACTTTCTTAAAATCTTTTAGGTTTCAGCCTGAATGAATCATCTCAAAGAGGCCTTATCTAAGTTAAATCTTTCCTGTTGCCCCTTGACCACACTGTTTGCTTTTTAGTGCTTATCACTCTATAATTGTTTACTTTGTTTAGATTACAAATCTATATGGAAAATAAAATTAATAGATTAGAAATCTTGTGAAAGTGCTGCACTCAATATGCCAGCAAATTTGGAAAACTCAGCAGTGGCCACAGGACTGGAAAAGGTCAGTTTTCATCCCAATCCCGAAGAAAGGCAATGCCTAAGAGTGCTCAAACTACCGCACAATTGCACTCATCTCACACGCTAGTAAAGTAATGCTGAAAATTCTCCAAGCCAGGCTTCAGCAATATGTGAACCGTGAACTTCCTGATGTTCAAGCTGGTTTTGGAAAAGACAGAGGAACGAGAGATCAAATTGCCAACATCCGCTGGATCATGGAAAAAGCAAGAGAGTTCCAGAAAAACATCTATTTCTGCTTTATTGACTATGCCAAAGCCTTTGACTGTGTAGATCACAATAAACTGTGGAAAATTCTGAAGGAGATGGGAATACCAGACCACCTGATCTGCCTCTTGAGAAATCTGTATGCAGGTCAGGAAGCAACAGTTAGAACTGGTCATGCAACAACAGACTGGTTCCAGTTAGGAAAAGGAGTTCGTGAAGGCTGCATATTGTCACCATGTTTATTTAACTTATATGCAGAGTACATCATGAGAAATGCTGGACTGGAAGAAACACAAGTTGGAATCAAGATTGCTGGGAGAAATATCAATAACCTCAGATATGCGGATGACACCACCCTTACGGCAGAAAGTGAAGAGGGGCTAAAAAGCCTCTTGATGAGAGTGAAAGTGGAGAGTGAAAAGGTTGGCTTAAAGCTCAACATTCAGAAAATGAAGATCATGGCATCTGGTCCCATCACTACATGGGAAATAGATGGAGAAACAGTGGAAACAGTGTCAGACTTTATTTTGGGGGCTCCAAAATCACTGCAGATGGTGACTGCTGCCATGAAATTAAAAGACACTTACTCCTTGGAAGGAAAGTTATGACCAACCTTGATAGCATATTGAAAAGCAGAGACATTACTTTGCCAACAAAGGTTCGCCTCGTCAAGGCTGTGGTCTTTCCTGTGGTCATGTATGGATGTGAGAGCTGGACTGTGAAGAAGGCTGAATGCCGAAGAATTGATGCTTTTGAACTGTGGTGTTGGTGAAGACTCTTGAGAAGAGTCCCTTGGACTGCAAGGAGATCCAACCAGTCCATTCTGAAGGAGATCAGCCCTGGGATTTCTTTGGAAGGAATGATGCTAAAGCTGAAACTCCAGTATTTTGGCCACCTCATGCGAAGAGTTGACTCATTGGAGAAGACTCTGATGCTGGGAGGGATTGAGGGCAGGAGGAGAAGGGGACGACAGAGGATGAGATGGCTGGATGGCATCACTGACTCGATGGATGCGAGTCTGAGTGACCTCCGGGAGCTGGTGATGGACAGGGAGGCCTGATGTGTTGCGGTTCATGGGGTCGCAAAGAGTCGGACACGACTGAGCGACTGATCTGATCTAATACATAAATAAAAATCTAATATTTATAATTTTGTCAGTCTGATATTTAAAAAATATAATTTGGGGATCAGATACATGACTTTGAATGTCCTGTTTTCTGGGCACATTTAGACAGTTTACATTTGATATAATTATCAGTGTAGTTGGGTGTAAATCTGTCATTTTTTTGTTTGTTTAGTATTTGTCCCATCTAGTCTTTGTTTTTTCCTTTTACCACCTTGCTTTGTAGTAATTGTCTTGTGTAATTCCATTTTATCTTCAACTATTGGTTTATTAGCTGTACTTTTTTTTTGCTTAGGCGTTTATTCATGTCCAACTCTTTGCAACTGCCAGGCTCCTCTGTCCATGGGATTCTCCAGGCAAGAATACTGTAGTAGGCAGCCATTCCCTTCTCCAGGGGGTCTTGCTGACCTAGGGATCAAACCCGGGTCTCCCACATTGCAGGTAGATTCTTTACTGTCTGAGCCACCAGAGAAGCCCAATTATTAGCTACACCTCTTTGTTTTAGCTGTTGTTCTAGGTGCCAGAGTCTAAGACTCATTATACATGCATCTTAAGTTATCATAGTTTACCTTCAAATATTATAGCACTTGGCATATAACATTAAAACCTTGTAACACTGCACCTCCATTTCCTCTTCCCTTCCTTTGTGCTGCTGTTATCATACATCTTCAACATGTATCATAAATGCTATGAGCTATTTGTTATTTTTCTTTAAACAGAACATTATCTTTTTCTTTTGAAATTAATAGACTTAATATTTTACAGCAGTTTAAGGTTTACAGAAAAATTAAGAAAATGCATAGAGTTCCACTTAATGAGCCAATATTGATACATTAGTTAACATTATCTTTTTCTTTTGAAATTAATAGACTTAATATTTTAGAGCAGTTTAAGGTTTACAGAAAAATTAAGAAAATGCATAGAGTTCCACTTAATGAGCCAATATTGATACATTAGTTAACATTATCTTTTTCTTTTGAAATTAATAGACTTAATATTTTAGAGCAGTTTAAGGTTTACAGAAAAATTAAGAAAATGCATAGAGTTCCACTTAATGAGCCAATATTGATACATTAGTTAACATTAGTATTAACTAATGTCCATTGTTTGCATTTTTAGGGTTCACTGTGCATGTTATATATTCTGTGGGTTTTCAAAATACATAATGAGATTTATCTACCATTATATTATCATACAGAATAATTGTATTTCCTTAAAAATCCCCAGTGTCCCACCTGTTCATCTGTCCTTTCCCCTGTGCACCCCTGACAGCTATTGATCTTTTTCTGCCTCTGTAGTTTTGCCTTTTCTTTTTATTACCATGAGCAGTATCATTTTAGCAGGGCTACATTTCTTTCTTGTACTCAGACTGGGGTTATGGAGATGGTGCTAGGTTTCCTTTTAGAACTTTTTTATAACTAATACCCATATGCACAAAGCAAAGTGTGATAGTTGTTGGTGCTCCTTTAGTTACACTATCACAGTCTCTGTTTTGGCCATATACATTGAGATTTCATGGTATGGTTTGCAGCATACAGATTTGCCCAATTTTTTGAAATTGTATATAGTCACAGTAGAATTGGTTCTTCTTTTTGGTTGTCTCTGTTCAACAGTGAAAGCAGTTGAAATTACGTAGTTAATTGAAGTCAGTCAGGATAGTGCAGTTTTATCAAGAATGAATATAGATTTGATTTAACGTTAGTTTTTATTATTCAACATCTTATTTGACAGCATTTTAATATTCTTAATTACAGCAAAATATAATCAGTTTCTTTCCAGTTTTATTGAGATATAATAGACATGCAGCACTGTATAAGTTAAGGTATATTGCATAGCGGGGCTTCCCTGGTAGGTCAGCTGGTAAAGAATCTGCCTGCAACACAGAAGATGCCAGTTTGATCTCCTGGAGAAGGAATAGGCTACACACTCCAGTACTCTTGGCTTTCTTGGTAGCTTAGATGGTAAAGAATCTCCTGCAGTGCAGGAGACCTGGGTTGGGAAGATCCCCCGGAGGAGGGCAGAACAACCCACTCCAGTATTCTTGCCTGGAGAATCTTTATGGATAAAGGAGCCTGGTAGGCTACAGTTCATTGGGTCACAAAGAGTTGGACACAACTGAGTGACTGAGCATAGCATAGCATAGGGACTTCCTGGTGGAGCAGTGGTTAAGAATCCACCTGCCAGTGTGGGGCACACTGGTTTGATCGTTGGTTTGGGAAGATTCAACATGTTGCAGAACAGTTAAGCCTGTGTGCCACAACTGCTGAACCTATGCGCTCTAGAGCCTGTGCTCCACAACAAGAGAAGCCACCACAATGAGAATCCTATGCACTGCAGCTGGAGAGTAGTCCCTGCTTGCTCCAACTAGAGTAAACCTACATGGAGCAGTGAAGACCTGCTGCAAATATAAATATATAAAATTTTTAAAAAAGGTTCCGCCATAATGATTTCACTTCTATGTATGAAGAAATTATTATCACAGTAAGTATAGTGAATATCCATCATCTTGTATAGATAGAAAATAAAAGAAAAAAATGTTTTCTGTGAGATGAGAACTCTTAGGATTTACTCCTACTCTCTGAACAATTTTCATATATCACAGCACTGTTAATTATATTAGTCATTTTGTACATTACATCCCTGCTGCTGCTGCTGCTAAGTCGCTTCAGTCATGTCCGACTCTGTGCAACCCCATAGATGGCAGCTCACCAGGCTACCCTGTCCCTGGGATTCTCCAGGCAAGAACACTGGTGTGGGGTGCCATTTCCTTCTCCAGTGCATGAAAGTGAAAAGTTAAAGTGAAGTCGCTCAGTCATGTCCGAATCCTAGCGACCTCATGGACTGCAGCCTACAAGGCTCCTCCGTCCATGGGATTTTCCAGGCAAGAGTACTGGAGTGGGGTGCCACATTATATCCCTGCTGCTGCTGCTGCTAAGTCACTTCAGTTGTGTCCGACTTTGTGTGACCCCACAGACAGCAGCCCACCAGGCTACCCCGACCCTGGGATTCTCCAGGCAAGAACACTGGAGTGGGTTGCTATTTCCTTCTCCAGTTCATGAAAGTGAAAGTGAAGTCACTCAGTTGTGTCTGACTCTTCACAACCCCGTGGACTGCAGCCTACTAGGCTCCTCCGTCCATGGGATTTTCCAGGCAAGAGTACTGGAGTGGGGTGCCATCGCCTTCTCCACATTATATCCCTAGTATTTACTTATCCTCTAACTGGAAGTATATTCCTTTTGACCACCTTCAACTAATTCCCCCTCCTCCACAACTGAACCCTGCCACCCCATCCAGCTCTGGTAACCACAAATCTGATGTTTTTGTATGAATGAATTTGGTTTGAAGTGTAATTGATCTACAACACTCTGTTAGTTCTTGGTGCATATTATAACGTAGTGATTTCATATTCTGTATGTTACAGAATGATCACCACATAAGTCTAGTTATCTATCACCAGAGATGGTACATTCAGTTCACTTCAGTTGCTCAGTCGTGTCCAACTCTTTGCGACCCCATGAATCACAATAAGCCGGGCCTCCCTGTCTATCACCAACTCCTGGCGCTCACTCAAATTCATGTCCATGGAGTCAGTGATGCCATCCAGCCATCTCTTCCTCTGTTGTCCCCTTCTCCTCCTGTCCCCAACCCCTCCCAGCATCAGAGTCTTTTCCAATGAGTCAACTCCCTGCATGAGGTGGCCAAAGTACTGGAGTTTCAGCTTTAGCATCATTCCTTCCAAAGAAATCCCAGGGCTGATCTCCTTCAGAATGGACTGGTTAGATCTCCTTGCAGTCCAAGGGACTCTCAAGAGTCTTCTCCAACACCACAGTTCAAAAGGATCAATTCTTTGGCGCTCAGCCTTCTTCACAGTCCAGCTCTCACATCCATACATGACCACAGGAAAAACCATAGCCTTGACTAGATGAACCTTTGTTGGCAAAGTAATGTCTCTGCTTTTGAATATGCTATCTAGGTTGGTCATAACTTTCCTTCTAAGGAGTAAGCGTCTTTGAATTTCATGGCTGCAGTCACCATCTGCAGTGATTTTGGAGCCCAGAAAAACAAAGTCTGACACTGTTTCCACTGTTTTCCCATTTATTTCCCATGAAGTGATGGGACCGGATGCCATGATCTTAGTTTTCAGAATGTTGAGCTTTAAGCCAACTTTTTCACTCTCCTCTTTCACTTTCATCAAGAGGCTTTTGAGTTCCTCTTCACATTCTGCCATAAGGGTGGTGTCATCTGCATATCTGAGGTTATTGATATTTCTCCTGGCAATCTTGATTCCAGCTTGTGTTTCTTCCAGTCCAGTGTTTCTCATGCTGTACTCTGCATATAAGTTAAATAAACAGGGTGACAATATACAGCCTTGATGTACTCCTTTTCCTATTTGGAACCAGTCTGTTGGTCCATGTCCAGTTCTAACTGTTGCTTCCTGACCTGCATACAGATTTCTCAAGAGGTCAAGTGGTCTGGTATTCCCATCTCCTTCAGAATTTTCCACAGTTTATTGTGATCCACACAGTCAAAGGCTTTGGCATAGTCAAGAAAGCAGAAATAGATGTTTTTCTGGAACTCTCTTGCTTTTGCCATGATCCATTGGATGTTGGCAATTTGATCTCTGGTTCCTCTGCCTTTTCTAAAACCAGCTTGAACATCAGGAAGTTCACAGTTCAGGTACTGCTGAAGCCTGGCTTGGAGAATTTTGAGCATTACTTTACTAGCGTGTGAGACAAGTGCAATTGTGCGGTAGTTTGAGCACTCTTTGGCATTGCCTTTCTTTGGAATTGGAATGAAAACTGACCTTTTCCAGTCCTGTGGCCACTGCTGAGTTTTCCAAATTTGCTGGCATATTGAGTACAGCACTTTCACAGCATCATCTTTCAGGATTTGGAATAGCTCCACTGGAATTCCATCACCTCCACTAGCTTTGTTCGTAGTGATGCTTTCTAAGGCCCACTTGACTTCACATTCCAGGATGTCTGGCTCTAGGTCAGTGATCACACCATCGTGATTATCTGGGTCATGATGATCTTTTTTGTACAGTTCTTCTGTGTATTCTTGCCATCTCTTCTTAATATCTTCTGGTTCTGTTAGGTCCATACCATTTCTGTCCTTTATCGAGCCCATCTTTTCATGATATGTTCCTTTGGTATCTCTGATTTTCTTGAAGAGATCCCTAGTCTTTCCCATTCTGTTGTTTTCCTCTATTTCTTTGCATTGATCGCTGAAGAAGGCTTTCTTATCTCTTCTTGCTATTCTTTGGAATTCTGCATTCAGATGTTTATATCTTTCCTTTTCTCCTTTGCTTTTCACTTCTCTTCTACTGATTGTATTCCTCTCTGAATATATTTCATCCCCATGTCTCATTCATTTTGTAACTGCAAGTTGGTGTGTTTTAATCTTACTTACCTAGTTCATTCACCCCTACCACTATCTTCCCATCTGGCAACCACTTGTTCATTTTCTAAATTAAACATTTGTCTGTTTCTGTTATGTTTGTTCATTTGATTTTTGGTTTCCACATATAGGTGAAATTGTATGGTATTTATCTTTCTCTCTCTGACTTGTATCACCTAACATATTCCCTTATAGCTCTGTCCATGTTAATGCAAATGGCAAGATTTCATTCTTTTTAATGGCTGAGTAATATTCCAACAAACACAGACGTCTTAATCCATTCGTCTATCAGTGGGCACTTAGGTAGCTTATGTATCTTGGCTATTGTAAATAATTCTCTGACAAACATCACAATGTGTGTATCTTTTCAAATTAGTGTTTTTGTTATCTTTGGGAAAATAACCAGAAGTGGAATCTATGGTGGCTGCACCAATTTACATTTCCACCAACAGTGTACTGCTGCTGCTGCTAAGTCACTTCAGTTGTGTCCGACTCTGTGTGACCCCATAGACGGCAGCCCACCAGGCTCCCCCGTCCCTGGAATTCTCCAGGCAAGAACACTGGAGTGGGTTGCCATTTCCTTCTCCAGTGCATGAATGGGAAAAGTGAAAGTGAAGTCGCTCAGTCATGTCCGACCCTCAGTGACCCTATGGACTTCAGCCTTCCAGGCTCCTCCGTCATGGGATTTTCCAGGCAGGAATACTGGAATGGGGTGGGTTCTCTTTTCTCTACATTCTCATCAACACTTGCTTGTTGTCTTTTTAATAATTGCTGTTTTGATATGTGTGAAGTGATAACTTACTGTGGTTTTGAATTATATTTCTCTGATGTAGAGCATCTTTTCATGTATCTGTTGGCCATCTGTGTGTCTTCCCTACTCATTTTTAATCTCATTTTCTTGAAGTTGAGTTGTATGAGTTTTTTTGTTGTATTTTGGATTGTAACCCTTTATTGAATATATCGTTTGCAAATATCTTCTTTCATTCAGTAGATGACCTTTTTGTTTTCTTGATAGTTTCCTTTGTAGTGCAAAAGCCTTTTAGTTTGATGTAGTCCAATTTGTTTATTTTTGCTTTTGTTTCCCTTGCTTGAGGAGACATATTCAAAAAAATATTGCTAAGACTGAGGTCAGAGAATGTATTGCCTATGGTTTCTTCTAGGGGTTTCATGCTTTCAGGTCTTATATGTAAGTCTTCTGTCCATTTTGAGTATATTTTTGTGTATGGTGTGAGAATATAGACCAATTTGATTCTTTTGTATGTAGCTATTGAGTTTTCCCAACATCTTTTATTGAAAAGGGTGTCTTCTTACTGTATATTCTTGCCTTCTTTGTCTTAGATAGATTGACTATATAAGTGTGGGATCATATCTGGGCTCTTTATTCTGTTTTATTGGTCATTGTGTCTGTTTTTGTGCCTGTACCATACTGTTTTGATTAATGTAGCTTTTTTATGTAGTTTGAAATCAAGGAATGTAATTTATCTCCAGGTTTGTCCTTTGTTCTTAAGATTGCTTTGACTGTTTGTTTTTTTTAAATATATATTTTTGTTAAAAGTTTTGAATTATTTGTTCTAGCTCCTTGATAAATGCCATTGGTATTTTGATAGGGATTGTATTGAATCTGTAGATTGCCTTGGGTAGTATGGTCATTTTATCAATATTAATTCTTCCAGGTCATGAGCATGATATACTTTTCCATCTTTTTGTTATCTTCAGTTTTTTTCACTAGTGTTAGTTTTCCAAGTACAGATCTTTTCCCTCCTTAATTAGATTTATTACTAGGTATTTTATTCTTTTTGGTGTGATTGTAAGTGGGATTGTTTTCTTCTGTTTCTGATAGTTCATTGTTAGTATATAGAAATACAACAGATGTCTGTACGTTAATTTTGTATCCTTAAGCTTTACCTAATTCTTTGATGAGCTCTCATAATTTTTTGGTGATATATATCAAAAGAAAGTTGCTCAGTCATGTCCAACTCTTTGCGACCCCATGGACTGTAGCCTACCAGGCTCTTCCGTCCATGGGATTTTCCAGGCAAGAATACTGGAGTGGGTTGCCATTTCCTTCTCCAGGGGATCTTCCTGACCCAGGGATTGAACCCTGGTCTCCCGCATTGTAGGCAGGCACTTTACCATCTGAGCCACCAGGGAAGTCCATATATATATCATGTCACCTGCAAACATTAAAGAGTGACAGTTTTACTTCTCTCCTTTACGATTAGGATTCCTTTTATATGTTTTTCTTGTCTGATTGCTTTGGCTAGGATGAAAGTGGCAAAGGTGGACATTTTGTCTTATTTCTCATCTTAGAGGAAAATCTTTTCATTGATGATTATGTTATTACATGTGGGCTTGTCATATATATAGCCTTTATCATGTTGAGATATGTTACCTCCATACTCACTTTGTTGAGAGTTTTGTTATAATGTTGAATTTTGTCAAAAGCTTTCCCTATATCTGTTGAGATGATAATATGAATTTTATTCTTCAGTTTGTTAATATTGTGTATCATGTTGACTGACTGGTGGATATTGAACTATACTTGTGTTTCTGGGATAAATCCCACTTGATTATATAAGATACTTCTAATGTAACATTGAATTCAGTTTGTTGATATTTTGTTGAGGGTTTTACACCTATGTTCATAAGTGATATTGGCATGTAGTTTTCTCTTTTTTTTGTTGTGTCTTTGACTGGTTTAGTTATTAGGGTAGTGCTTACGGTATAGAATGAGCTCAGAAAAAAATGCTCTTCATTTTTTTAGAATATTTTAAGAAGAATAGGCATTAATTCTCTTTTTAAATTTGGTAGAATTCATATGTGAAGCTGTCTGATCCTGCACTTGTGTTTGTTGGGTGTTTTTTAAATTACTGATTTAGTTTAATTACTGGTAATTATTCTGTTACTCTGTTCATATTCTCTTTCTTCTTCATTCAATCTTGGAGATTGTTCATTTCTATGAATTTTTCATTTCTTCTAGGTTTTTTATTTTGTTGGCATATGAAATATGTCAATGTAGTAGTCTCTTATTGCTTATATTTTTGTGATTTGATTATAACTTTTCTCATTTTATTTATTTGAATTCTCTTTTCTGTGATGAATCTGGCCAAAGTTTATCTGTTTTATCTTTTCAGAGCCAGCTTTTGGTTACATTATGTTCTCTGTTTTCTTTTTGTCTATATTTCATTTATTTCTACTGTGATCTTTACTATTTCTTTCCTTCTTCTAACTTTTTGGTACCTTTATCTGTAAGATTAGGTTGTTTGAAGTTTTACTTGTCTCCTGAGATAGGCTTGTATCACTATAAACTTTCCTGTTAGAAATGTATTTGTTGTGTCCTATAGAGTTTGGATCATTGTGTTTCTCTTTTGATTTGTGTTGGATTGTTGTGTTTCCTGTTTTCATTTGTGTCTGGGCATTTTTATTTCCTCTTCGATTTCTTCAGTGACCAATTGGTTGTTTAGTAGCATACTGTTTAGCCTTCATGTATGTGTGGTTTTTCCAGTTCTTCTTTTTATAGTTGATTTCTAGTCTCATAGCATCATGATTGAAAAAGATGCTTGGCATTATTTCAGTCTTCTTAGGTTTGCTGAGACTCGTTTTGTGCCCTCACATGTCATCTATCTTGAAGAATGTTCCATGTGCACTTCAAAAGGATGTGTGTTCTGTTGCTTTGGAGTGGAATGATCTTTATATATCTCTTAAGTCTGCCTGATTTAATGTGTTTAATGCCAGGGTTTCCTTATTGATTTTCTGTCTGGATGACCAGTCCATTGATGTAATTGTGGTCATAAAGACTCCTACTACTATTCTGTTACTGTTAGTTTCTTTCTTTATGTTTGTTAATATGTCATTTATGTATTTAGGTGCTCCTCTGTTACGTGCATGTATATTACAATTGTCATATCTTCTTGTTGGAAGATTATCATTACCTATTGCTCTTCTTTGTCCCTTGTTTCAATCTTAGTTTTAAAGTCCATTCTGTCTAGTTTAAGTGTTGCTGTCCTAGCTTTCTTTTCATTTCCATTGCATTGGATTCCTTTTTCTGTTTACTTTTCATCTGTACGTGTCTTTAGATCTGAAGTGAATCTCTTGTAGGAAGCATACATAAGTGTCTTGATTTTATATTCTTTTAGCCATTCTGTCTAATGATTGGAGCATATAACCTGTTTACATATAAGGTAATTATTGATAGGTATGTATTATTGTCACCTGTTCTTGCCTGGAGAATCCCAGGGATGGGGGAGCCTGGTGGGCTGCCATCTATGGGGTGGCACAGAGTCGGACATGACTGAAGTGACTTAGCAGCAGCAGCAGCATGTATTATTGCCATTTTGTTAATTGTTGGGTTTTTTGTAAATTAAATATTTGTTGTGTTGGGTCCTAGTTGTGACATGTGGGATCTTTTGTTGGCAGTGCACAGACTCTCCAGTTGTGGCACGTGGGCTCTGTAGTTGCAGTGTGCAGGCTTCAGTATTTGCAGCATGAGGGCTCTCTAGATGTGGCATGCAGGGTCCCTAGCTGTGGCGTGCAGGCTCTAGAGTGCGCAAGCTCAGTAGTTGTGGGCCATGGGCTTAGTTGCTCTGCAACTTGTTGGATCTTATTTCCCTGATCAGTGGTCAAACTTGTGTCTCCTGCATTGGAAGGCAGATTTTCAGTCACTGGACCACCAGACAAGTACCAAGCTGAAATTATTTTTATATTAAATTTTAAAAAGGTATAACAAAATTTTTCATTGTGACCTACTGTTATGGCATTCTGTTCTTCCAGGATAAAGTAGACACAAGTTGACAAATTGTAACGTTTTCTTATTATTTCAGTTTCAAATACCATTTATCTGAAACCTGGGGAACCTGCACTGGGAAGATGAGTACCCAGAATGTCTGGCTTTGGGGCTTGTTTATGGAAGAGCAGGAGGGCTATAGAAAACAGATTATAAACTAATGGATCCTTGCCACTGAGACCATTGGGGAAGCCCCTGCTCTTCAGGGGCACACACAGAATCTCACACATGCCTGTGTGTGTGCTAAGTTGCTTCAGTCGTATCTGACTTTTTGCAGCCCTATCGACTGTAGTTCACCAGGCTACTCTGTCCATGGGATTCCTTAGGCAAGAATACTGGAGTGGGTTGCCATTTCTTTCTTCCCAGTCCAAGAATCAAACCTGCATTTCTTGCATCTGCTGCATTGGCAGGTGCATACTTTACCACTGATGCCACCTGGGAAGTCCAAAGATAGGGGAAGAACTAAGGTGACTCAGACATAATTTTTACCTCATGAAGTTTTTAGATTAAATAAGCTAAATACTTGTGTTGTATGATTTTCAAAAAGGAAAGTTATTCAGTTCAGTTTAGTCGCTCAGTAGTGTCCAACTCTTTGCGACCCCATGAACCTCAGCATGCCAGGCCTCCCTATAACCAACTCCCGGAGTTCACTCAGACTCACGTCCATCGAGTCAGTGATGCCATCCAGCCATCTCATCCTCTGTCGTCCCCTTCTCCTCCTGCCCCTAGTCCCTCCCAGCATCAGAGTCTTTTCTAATGAGTCAACTCCCTGCATGAGGTGGCCAAAGTACTGGAGTTTCAGCTTTAGCATCATTCCTTCCAAAGAAATCCCAGGGCTGATCTCCTTCAGAATGGACTGGTTGGATCTCCTTGCAGTCCAAGGGACTCTCAAGAGTCTTCTCCAACACCACAGTTCAAAAGGATCAATTCTTTGGTGCTCAGCCTTCTTCACAGTCCAGCTCTCACATCCATACATGACCATAGGAAAAACCATAGCCTTGACTAGACGAACCTTTGTTGGCAAAGTAATGTCTCTGCTTTTGAATATGCTGTTTAGGTTGGTCATAACGTTCCTTCCAAGGAGTAAGCGTCTTTGAATTTCATGGCTGCAGTCACCATCTGCAGTGATTTTGGAGCCCAGAAAAATAAAGTCTGACACTGTTTCCACTGTTTCCCCATCTATTTCCCATGTAGTGATGGGACCCGGATGCCATGATCTTTGTTTTCTGAATGTTGAGCTTCAAGCCAACTTTTTCACTCTCCACTTTCTCTTTCATCAAGAGGATTTTTAGTTCCTCTTCACTTTCTGCCATAAGGGTGGTATCATCTGCATATCCGAGTTTATTGATATTTCCCCCGGCAATCTTGATTCCAGCTTGTGCTTCTTCCAGTCCAGCGTTTCTCATGATGTACTCTGCGTATAAGTTAAATAAGCAGGGTGACAATATACAGCCTTGATGTACTCCTTTTCCTATTTGGAACCAGTCTGTTGTTCCATGTCCAGTTCTAACTGTGGTTCCTGACCTGCATACAAATTTCTCAAGAGGCAGATCTGGTGTTCCCATCTCCTTCAGAATTTTCCACAGTTTATTGTGATCCACAGTCAAAGGCTTTGGCATAGTCAATAAAGCAGAAATAGATGTTTTTCTGGAACTCTCTTGCTTTTTCCATGATCCAGCGGATGTTGGCAATTTGATCTCTGGTTCCTCTGCCTTTTCCAAAACCAGCTTGAACATCAGGAAGTTCACGGTTCACATATTGCTGAAGCCTGGCTTGGAGAATTTTGAGCATTACTTTACTAGCGTGTGAGATGAGTGCAATTGTGCAGTAGTTTGAGCATTCTTTGGCATTGCCTTTCTTTGGGATTGGAATGAAAACTGACCTTTTCCAGTCCTGTGGCCAGTGCTGAGTTTTCCAAATTTGCTGGCATATTGAATGCAGCACTTTCACAGCATCATCTTTTAGGCTTTGAAATAGCTCCACTGGAATTCCATCACCTCCACTAGCTTTGCTTGTAGTGATGCTTTCTATGGCCCACTTGACTTCACATTCCAGGATGTCTGGCTCTAGGTCAGTGATCACACCATCGTGATTATCTGGGTCGTGATGATCTTTTTTGTACAGTTCTTCTGTGTATTCTTGCCATGTCTTCTTAATATCTTCTGCTTCTGTTAGGTCCATACCATTTCTGTCCTTTATCGAGCCCATCTTTGCATGAAATGTTCCCTTGGTATCTCTAATTTTCTTGAAGAGATGTCTAGTCTTTCCCATTCTGTTGTTTTCCTCTATTTCTTTGCATTGATCACTGAAGAAGGCTTTCTTGTCTCTTCTTGCTATTCTTTGGACCTCTGCATTCAGATGTTTATATCTTTCCTTTTCTCCTTTGCTTTTCGCTTCTCTTCTTTTCACAGGTATTTGTAAGGCCTCCTCAGACAGCCATTTTGTGTCTTTGCATTTCTGTTCCATGGGGATGGTCTTGATCCCTGTCTCCTGTACAATGTCACGAACCTCATTCCATAGTTCATCAGGCACTCTGTCTATGAGATATCTAGGCCCTTAAATCTGTTTTCACTTCCACTGTATAATCATAAGGGATTTGATTTAGCTCATACCTGAATGGTCTAGTGGTTTTCCCTACTTTCTTCAGTTTAAGTCTGAATTTGGCAATAAGGAGTTCATGATCTGAGCCACAGTCAGCTCCTGGTCTTGTTTTTGCTGACTGTATAGAGCTTCTCCATCTTTGGCTGCAAAGAATATAATCAATCTGATTTCGGTGTTGACCATCTGGTGATGTCCACGTATAGAGTCTTCTCTTGTGTTGTTGGAAGAGGGTGTTTGTTATGACCAGTGCATTTCCTTGGCAAAACTCTATTAGTCTTTGCCCTGCTTCATTCTGTATTCCAAGGCCAAATTTGCCTGTCACTCCAGGTGTTTCTTGACTTCCTACTTTTGCATTCCAGTCCCCTATAATGAAAAGGACATCTTTTTTGGGTGTTAGTTCTAAAAGGTCTTGTAGGTCTTCATAGAACCGTTCAACTTCAGCTTCTTCAGCATTACTGGTTGGGGCATAGACTTGGATTACTGTGTTATTGAATGGTTTGCCTTGGAAACAAACAGAGATCATTCTGTCGTTTTTGTGATTACATCCAAGTACTGTATTTCAGACTCTTTTGTTGACCATGATGGCTACTCCATTTCTTCTGAGGCATTCCTGCCCACAGTAGTAGATATAATGGTCATCTGAGTTAAATTCACCCATTCCAGTCCATTTCAGTTTGCTGATTCCTAGAATGTTGACGTTCACTCTGGCCATCTCTTGTTTGACCACTTCCAATTTGCCTTGATTCATGGACCTGACATTCCAGGTTGCTATGCAATATTGCTCTTTACAGCAGCAGACCTTGCTTCTATCACCAGTCACGTCCACAGCTGGGTATTCTTTTTGTTTTGGCTCCATCCCTTGATTCTTTCTGGAGTTATTTCTCCACTGATCTCCAGTAGCATATTGGGCACCTACTGACCTGGGGAGTTCCTCTTTCAGTAGAAGGTTATTACTAAGCAAATAAAAGATGAACATGTATCACAGATTGTATTCCATCCACTTATTAAGTGAGAGAACCAGTAAGATGCTAAACCAGCCTAGAGTGCATTTGTGAACCTAGGTATTTATAGGCAGTGTTAACATAGGATTGCTGAGTTAGATAGTAATAGGTTAATATCCAATAAGACCATGAATTTATTAATCTTTGTAGTTACCTTTTCAACTGGGCAGAAATTATTTACTTTAGTACTGGATAAAAATTTGTATGTTAAATGTATAACTTATCTAAATCTGCAAATTTTTTAAATCAATGGCAAGTAGTGAAATGAAGCACATTCCCTGAAATCAGGATTTTTTTAAACCTCAGCTCTGTTGATATTTAGGGTCTGATAATTCTTTGTGGTGGGGTTGTGCATTGTAGGACTTTTAGTAACATACTTGACTCTCTACTCACTAGATGTCTGAGACCCTCCCTTCTCCAGTGTAGCAACAAGAGTGTTTCTAGACCTCAGATGTTCCCTGGGGGTCAAATTGTACCTGGTTGAAAACCATTGCTCTAGATATTCTTAAGTGATTTTTGTACCCAAGTAACATTGTAGGGATCTGCTGTCTAATTTCCCCCTTTTTCCCTCTTTTGGTAATTTTTATTACAAGTATAAAGCACTTTGCACACAATGCCTGACATGTAGTTGATAATTATTAAATACTATTACTAACAATGATGACACTATAATTTATTATTACTAACATCATGCAGCTTAAGCAGTTTGAAAGCCATTATCTATTGAATGTACTTCTAATACTGATTTATGAAGTGTCATTAAAAGCAAATAAAAAAATCCCAAGATACTTCAGTGCTTATCTGTCAGATTTGCTCAGTTTCAAAACAGTCAAAATTAGGTTTTGGATGTAAAGACCCAAATTCATGTTTCTCATAAATTTTAATAAAAAATATATTGCTTGAACCCATTCATTTCCTTTAAATATCAGACAAAACCCACTAATAATTCCTAACATTAATTAAAACAATCATAACAGTTTTATTATAGTTGAATATATTACATGTTTACGTTTATTGTACAGTCAGCTCTGAGCTAAGCCTTGTTAAGGGCATAGGATGATTAGATATATTTGAACTTTGCATAGCATTTTATTTAGTGAGACACATGCCAAAATAATGTACTTACATAATTTAGGTGAACAGATGTGCACTTAATTTCATGTGCTGAATTTTCGTGAAATTGCAGTGCAGAACTGCAGGTGCATGATCAATGAGACAAGTCCCACATGTGCTCAAAAACTGGAGATGTTGTATTTGGAGACCTACCACTTTTAGCTGATAACATAAGTAAATAAATTCTTATAGATGAATGCAAGTATTAAAACTTGTTATACATTTGTGCTTGTGGATTTTTAAATTGAGAAGTATGAATATCAAAGTTTTAAAGTGAAAGAACATCAGTGGGACCCTTGAAGCACTGCAGTGAAATATCTTGAGAATTACAGTTTGATAGGCAAGAATACACAGAAAAACTATGCAAAAAAGATCTTCGTGACCCAGATAACCACGATGGTGTAATCATTGACCTAGAGCCAGACATGCTGGAATGTGAAGTCCAGTGGGCTTTAGGAAGCATCACTACAGACAAAGCTAGTGGAAGTGATGAATTCCAGTTGAGCTGTTTCAAATCCTAAAAGATGATGCTGTGAAAGTGCTGCACTCAATATGCCAGCAAATTTGGAAAACTCAGCAGTGGCCACAGGACTGGAAACGATCAGTTATCATTCCAATCCCAAGGAAAGGCAATGCCAGAGAGTGCTGAAACTACCACAGAATTGCACACATGTCACACGCTAGCAAAGTAATGCTCAAAATTTTCCAAGCCAGGCTTCAATAAGTACATGAACCGTGAACTTCCAGATATTCAAACTGAATTTAGAAAAGGCAGAGGAACCAGAGATCAAATTGCCAGCATCCACTGGATCATCAAAAAAGCAAGAGATTTCCAGAAAAACATCTGTATCTCTGCTTTATTGACTATGCCAAAACTGTATAGACTGTGCAGATCACAACAAACTGTGGAAAATTCTGAAAGAGATGGGAATACCAGACCACTTTACTTGTCACCTGAGAAATCTATACATAGGTCAAGAAGCAACAGTTAGAACTGGAGATGGAAAAACAGACTGGTTCCAAATAGGGAAAGGAATATGTTAAGGTTGTATATTGTCACCCTGCTTATTTGATGTCTATACAGAGTTCAGTTCAGTTGCTCAGTCATGTCCGACTCTTTGCAACCCCATGAACCTCAGCACGCCAAGCCTCCCTGTCCATCACCAACTCCCAGAGTTCACCTAGACTTATGTTCATAGAGTCAGTGTTGCCATCCAGCCATCTCATCCTCTGTCGTCCCCTTCTCCTCCTGCCCCGAACCCCTCCCAGCATCAGGGTCTTCTCCAATGGGTCAACTCTTCGCATGAGGTGGCCAAAGTACCGGAGTTTCAGCTTTAGTATCATTCCTTCCAAAGAAATCCCAAGGCTGATCTCCTTCAGAATGGACTGGTTGAATCAATTCATGGAATATAATTCCGTCTACTTTGTGAAGTTAAGTGGTTCTTAGGAAGCATCACTACGAAGAAAGCTAGTGGAGGTGATGGAATTCCAGTGGAGCTATTCCAAATCTTAAAAGATGATGCTGTGAAAGTGCTGCACTCAATATGTCAGCAAATTTTGTAAACTCAGCAGTGGCCACAGGACTGGAAAAGGTCAGTTTTCATTCCAGTCCCTAAGAAAGGCAATGCCAAAGAATGCTCAGAGTACCACACAATTGCACTCATCTCACATGCTAGCAAAGTAATGCTCAAAATTCTCCAAGCCAGGCTTCAGCAATACCTGAACCATGAACTTCCTGACGTTCAAGGTGGTTTTAGAAAAGGCAGAGGAACCAGAGATCAATTGCCAACATCCGCTGGATCATCAAAAAAGCAAGAGAGTTCCAGAAAAACATCTATTTCTGCTTTGTTGACTATGCCAAAGCCTTTGACTGTGTGGATCACAATAAACTATGGAAAATTCTGAAAGAGATGGGAATACCAGACCTCCCGACCTGCTTCTTGAGACATCTGTATGCAGGTCAGGAAGCAGCAGTTAGAATTGGACATGGAACAACAATCTGGTTCCAAATAGGAAAAGGAGTACGTCAAGGCTGTATATTGTCACCCTGCTTATTTAACTTATATGTAGAGTACATCATGAGAAACGCTGGGCTGGATGAAGCACAAGCTGGAATCAAGATTGCCGGGAGAAATGTCAGTAACCTCAGATATGCAGCTGACAGCACCCTTATGGCAGAAAGTGAAGAGGAACTAAAAAGCCTCTTGATGAAAATGAAAGTGGAGAGTGAAAAAGTTGGCTTAAAGCTCAACATTCAGAAAACTAAGATCATGGCATCTGGCTCGATCACTTCATTGCAAATAGATGGAGAAACAGTGGAAACAGTGTCAAACTTTATTTTTTGGGGCTCCAAAATCACTGCAGATGGTGATTGCAGCCATGAAATTTAAAGAGACTTACTCCTTAGAAGGAAAGTTATGACCAACCCATCAGATCAGATCAGATCAGATCAGATCAGATCAGTCGCTCAGTCATGTCCGACTCTTTGCGACCCCATGAACCGCAGCACGCCAGGCCTCCCTATCCATCACCAACTCCCGGAGGTCACTCAGACTCATGTCCATCGAGTCAGTGATGCCATCCAGCCATCTCATCCTCTGTCGTCCCCTTCTCCTCCTGCCCCCAATCCCTCCCAGCATCAGAGTCTTCTCCAATGAGTCAACTCTTCGCATGAGGTGGCCAAAATACTGGAGTCTCAGCTTTAGCATCATTCCTTCCAAAGAAATCCCAGGGCTGATCTCCTTCAGAATGGACTGGTTGGATCTCCTTGCAGTCCAAGGGACTCTCAAGAGTCTTCTCCAACACCACAGTTCAAAAGCATCAATTCTTCGGCGCTCAGCCTTCTTCACAGTCCAGCTCTCACATCCATACATGACCACAGGAAAGACCATAGCCTTGACTAGGCGAACCTTTGTTGGCAAAGTAATGTCTCTGCTTTTGAATATGCTGTCTAGGTTGGTCATAACTTTCAGAGACATTATTTTGTCAACAAAGATCCATCTAGTCAAGGGTATGGTTTTTCCAGTATTCATGTATGGATGTGAAAGTTGTCGTGTAAAGAAAGCTGGACACTGAAGAATTGATGCTTTTGAAGCATGGTGTTGGTTGGAGAAGACTCTTGAGAGTCCCTTGGGCTGCAAGGAGTTCCAACCAGTCCATCCTAAAGGAGATCAGTCCTGGGTATTCATTGGAAGGACTGATGCTGAGGCTGAAACTCCATACTTTGGCCTCTTGATGCGAAGAGCTGACTCATTTGAAAAGACCCTGGTGCTGGGAAGGATTGAGGGCAGGAGGACAAGGTGATGACAGAGGATGAGGTGGTTGGATGGAATCACCAACTTAATGCACGTGAGTTTGGGTAAACTCTGGGAGTTGGTGATGGACAAGGGAGGCCTGGTGCACTGTGGTTCATGGGGTCGCAGAGTCAGACATGACTGAGCAACTGAACTGAACTTTGTGTCACTTACACAAGTAAATAATTGGTTTGTGTAATGTGAAAGTGTAATAGAATTTTTTTTTTAATTATCCATTAATGAAAATTAACTATTGACTTGGTTAGTATGTTTTGCTACTGTGGCAAATTAAATATGCTGAAAACATTGACATGCAGGACTTGAAATGCCTTCTAAAATCTTTTTGATGAAAGAAATTATTGGTGGTAGGTTTTGTGTTTTATATCATAGGCTTTGTAATTTGAGTACTAAATCATGTTACTATTAAATTTTGTAGAGGGGGAAAAAAGCTTTTAAACAATACAAACAACAAAAGAAACATGACCCTACCCATACCTTACAAGTTAGACAGTGGGTATGTTAGTTAAATGATCTATGCTGCTGCTGCTGCTAAGTCGCTTCAGTCGTGTCCGACTCTGTGCCACCCCATAGACGGCAGCTCACCAGGCTCCCCCGTCCCTGGGATTCTCCAGGCAAGAATACTGGAGTGGGTTGCCATTTCCTTCTCCAATGCATGAAAGTGAAAAGTGAAAGTGAAGTCGCTCAGTCGTGTCCGACTTTTAGCGACCCCTTGGACTGGAGCCTACCAGGCTCCTCTGTCCATGGAATTTTCCAGGCAAAAGTACTGGGGTGGGGTGCCATCGCCTTCCCCATATGATCTATAGAAAAGAAATATATGTAGAGTTTGTCTTGAAAATAAAGGTTTCTTTTCATAAAGTATTAAGGAAGGAAGTGATGTCTTTTTGCCTGATTTCTATAATAAATAGTGTATGATTTAAAACAAAGTTAAAAGCAGGAAGAATTTTCTAATTAATATAGTATTGTTTTTGAATGAAACCTTAGTTTTTATAAGACTGAAACTTCCCAATTGATGATGTGAAGAGGTCTCCAAATTGCTAATTGACTAAAAAAATTATACTGAAACTAGTTTTTTATCCATTTATTTGAGAATATATTGCTTTTCTGGCCATATAAGTCTTTTATTTCTTCCATTTTAAACTCTTTGCAGTGTCACAAAAATCTTATTTTCCTAATGATACTTCAGAACTTTTCTGAAACATTTTTTCAAACATGGAAAGGTTAGTTAGGAAAAATATGCTGCTATGGGAACAGATTTTTTAAAAGTTTGTTTTAAGATTTTTATTGGTCATTAAATTGTACTGGTATAAAATTCATATTCATGATTTAAATAGCTCAAGTTACATTTTTGTTTTTCCCTCAGTCTTAAGTCTACTTTTTTTTACATGTAATGTGCAACAGAATATGTTAGAAGGGTTTTGAATTTTTAAAATAATGTTTTTATGAAGTTAACCACATTAAAATTTTTCCTTTTTTTGTATTTAGGCAAATTAAATACCTTATGAAATAGTATCTTTTATGATAGCTGTCGTTATCATCGTATCAGCTTGAGAAAAGTGGCATGAAAAAGTGAATGTGTTAGTTATTCAGTTGTGTCTGACTCTTTGCAGACCTCATGAACTATAGCCCTCCAGGCTTCTCTGTCCTTGAAATTCTCCTGGCAGAAATACTGGAGTGGATTGTCTCTTCCTTCTCTAGGGGATCTTCCACACTCAGGGATTGAACCTGGTCTTCTGCCTTGCAGGCAGATTTTTTGCGGTCTGAGCCACCAGGGAAGCCCCATGTCTGGACTTAGACTCTATCACCACCACCGCCATCACTACCTTAAACCACTTTAGATCCTGTGGTTCACAAAATGCCACTTGAGGTTCTTGTTTGCCCCCTAGTGGGAAAGCTGAGAAAATGTTTTATTGAAAATGTCTTGCCATGGTCCTGCTCTGTAGTTCAAGATAGTTAAAAGGTCATTTACTTCATTAAACTTGTCTACTTAGGAAATCATTAGGTAA
This sequence comes from Tragelaphus eurycerus, assembly GCA_935064755.1. NCBI lineage: Eukaryota > Metazoa > Chordata > Mammalia > Artiodactyla > Bovidae > Tragelaphus > Tragelaphus eurycerus. The sequence continues at coordinate 24,217,236 of CAKXYN010000018.1, read as the reverse complement.
TTTATTTTGTATAGTAAAAAGAATGCTTTTTCTTTGCTTAAACTTTTGTGGATAGAATTTTTAAAGACTTTTCCCCAAGTTATTTGAATTATACAGCAAATAGTATTGATAAAAGACTACAAGTTTTCCCTACTATCCAAAAGTAGAGCATTCCTATGAAACCTTTCCAAAGGCCAAAAGAGGCAGTTATCTTAGGACATATCTTACTAAATCGAGATAGGAAATAAAATTGATGTGAAGCACAGATACTCACAGACACAGTGCAAAGCTATGGTAGCATGACTGAGATGCTGAGTATAGTTCCTCGGAAAGGGTCTTGGTGGTGCTACTCTCACTACTTGGGGTGCACATTGCTGATAACACCAGAGAAGTCCTCCTCTGTAACAGCTCACTGTAAAGCAAATGATGAATGCTGTTTTTGCTTTTTGCCTTTTTTCATGTAATCCACAATCCTCCTGAAATTTCTTCAGTTAAGGAATGCAAGTAATAGTGTAGGTCTTTATAAAAGCGAAGTGGCCTAAAGTGAACTTTCGTAAAGCAGAAGAGTATCCATATACAGAAATAAAGCTTCTAAGACTGCAGGTGTCCTAGCATTTGTCATTAGTGTATTTTTAAACATTCAGAATTCATCATTTAAAGTTTTATATTTAAATTCAACTCGATGGACATGAGTTCGAGTGAACTCTGGGAGATGGTGATGGACAGGGAGGCCTGGCGTGCTGCGATTCATGGGGTCACAAAGAGTCAGACACGACTGAGCGACTGAACTGAAATTTAGACATAAATTTTTAATATGCAGTTAAAGCAGAGCACTTACGGGGAGAACAGGAGAAAATACTAACAAAAGGTGAAATTAACCCACAACTTTTGGTTAATACGTATTAAAAGTAGCTTGCAATGATAACGGTAAACAAATCTTACTTTCCATTGTGTAAGCATAATACCAGTACTGTGCATGAGCTTTATTTTCTGTATTGCTAGTGCTTTTAATATCAATTCTTGTTTGCTTGCTTACTTTATAGGAAAATAGAAAGTAATACATGCATGTGAATTCAAAATTACATTTTAAAAATAAACTTAATATTTTCATTTGTGGCTGTGAACTTTTGAAAAGTAATAAAAGCACCACCTTGTTTGTTGGAAATGAAGTATCTTTTTTAACAGACAGAATTCTGTGTGACTAGAGTGAGTGTGCTCTTACTGTATGATTCTTTATGAGACAACCATCCAGGACAGTTACATTAATAGGTTATTGTCAGGAAGGAGTCGACTATTAAAGCATCCATGTGTGTACGTAGGGAGAGAGTAGTAGCATCAAAGGGCAAGTTGCTTTCTAGTGTCAGTCTCCAGAAAAAGCCTTGATTATCTTTCATCTCTAGTATTAGAACTCAAGAGCAAAGCCCCTGGGGAATGTAGAGCAAATGCAGAGTACCCAAATTCTTATCCAGATTACAGAGTTGTCTAGGGTGCGTTCCCTTAGGGCTGGATGTTAACAGACTAAGAAAATTTATTGTGGCAGAGTGTGCCCACTCTAGATCAACTTGGCTATTTCAAAATAATAGGTGCAATAAGTCTAGAGCCTAAGATTCCCTGGAAGGAAATTAGCTGTGTTAATAAGATCAGAATCTTGTATTTTGTAAAGGAAATTTTTAAAAATTCTTATCTAATATATTTTAAAAAGTAGAAGCACTTCTGAGTTCTTGGTTTTACCAGTTGTCCCTAAGGGAAGCATCATAAAGCTTTTTTATAATAAAACTTTAAATTGTATTTGGTGGCAGCAGTTATTAAAATGAGAAAATCCCAGAGAGAACTCAGCACAACCAGTAGTAAGTCAGGAATTTTTTTGTGACTGTCTTTTCCTCACAGAAAGATCCTCCAAGACACTAAACTTTGGTGGTTCTATTTTATTACAAGAGGTGCAGTTCCCTTACAGCTTTGGTTCTTGGCCTAGGATACAGGTAGCTTCAAGATAAACATGATGTGTTAATGGATATAGAAAAGTATATATATTTGTGTGTGTGTGTATGTAATCAATTTTTCTTGAATGTATTTTTAAATAAGAAAAAGAGACTAAAATAATTTCATATTGAAACTTGTGATATATCATTTGACTAGGTTAATGTATAATTTCTTTAGATAATTGATATAAGTTAATTATATTTGTTGAATTCATATAAGACAAAAGGTAATGCTTTTAGAAAGTATTACATGTATGGCTATGACTCCTTGCTGTATATCTCTTCATATTCTTGAAGTGATGATTTATTTATTTATTTATTGCTATTAGAAGATATTTAGTGGGAAAGGTTGAGAAGCACTGTCTTACTGTTCTATAATTACCTTCCCCTTCTCACCACCTCCTACACATCCCCCTTCGCTGGAGGGAAAAAGTCTTACCACATAAATTTGACCAGTGTGGCCCATTTACTTTGCTTAGTTGGAGTCATCCTTAAAGATGGTATTTGCAAATAATTAAATACTAGGCTGACAATGGCTTTGAAACAAGTGGGTCTTTTTTTTTTTTTTTTTTTTAGTTATAATCAGCTTGCAAGTCCTGCTACAGCTGCTGACATTTCTGCCTTTCTGTTGGCCTTTGCCTCATTGAAAGGTAACTGTTGGAGCTGTAGCCCTAAAAACAGAAAGAAGTAGGAAGGAGGAAAGAGTGTGGTTTATAAAGCTACACTGCATCTGCTTATATTTACTTAGTAGTGGATCATCGAAAAAGCAAGAGAGTTCAGAAAAACATCTATTTCTGCTTTATTGACTATGCCAAAGCCTTTGATTGTGTGGATCACAATAAACTGAGGAAAATTCTGAAAGAGATGGGAATACCAGACCACCTGACATGCTTCTTGAGAAAACTGTATGCAGGTCACAAAGCAGCAGTTAGAACTGGACATGGAACAACAGACTGGTTCCAAATAGGAAAAGGAGTACATCAAGGCTGTATATTGTCACCCTGCTTATTTAACTTATATGCAGAGTACATCATGAGAAACGCTGGACTGGAAGAAACACAAGTTGGAATCAAGATTGCCAGGAGAAATATCAATAACCTCAGATATGCAGATGACAGCACCCTTATGGCAGAAAGTGAAGAGGAACTAAAAAGCGAAAATGAAAGAGGAGAGTGAAAAAGTTGGCTTAAAGCTCAACATTCAGAAAACTAAGATCATGACATCTGGTCCCATCACTTCATTGCAAATAGATGGAGAAACAGTGGAAACAGTGTCAGACTTTATTTATTTGGGCTCCAAAATCACTGCAGGTGGTGATTGAAGCCATGAAATTAAAAGATGCTTACTCCTTGGAAGGAAAGTTATGACCAACCTAGATAGCATATTCAAAAGCAGAGACATTACTTTGCCAACAAAGGTCCATCTAGTCAAGACTATGGTTTTTCCAGTGGTTATGTATGGATGTGAGAGTTGGACTGTGAAGAAGGCTGAGCACCAAAGAATTGATGCTTTTGAACTGTGGTGTTGGAGAAGACTCTTGAGAGTCCCTTGGACTGCAAGGAAATCCAACCAGTCCATCCTAAAGGAGATCAGTCCTGGATGTTCATTGGAAGGAATGATGCTAAAGCTGAAACTCCAGTACTTTGGCCACCTCATGCGAAGAGTTGACTCATTGGAAAAGACCCTGATGCTGGGAGGGATTGGGGGCAGGAGGAGAAGGGGACAACAAAGGATGAGATGGCTGGATGGCATCACCAACTCGATGGACATGAGTTTGAGTGAACCCCGGGAGTTGGTGATGGACAGGGAGGCCTGGCATGCTGCGATTCATGGAGTTGCGAAGAGTCAGACACGACTGAGCAACTGAATGGAACGGAACTGAAGGGACAGTAGGAAACTTAGTATTTAGCTTTTATAGCCTCTATATTAGAGAAAAGCAAAGAAAACATTGTAATATTAGGTGAAACAACTTACAGAGTCTGAGTTAATGATAAGTGCAATTTTTTAAAACTGAAATCTGATTAATTGCAACATCTGCTAATAGATGTTGCTAATCAGTGGTATGTCTGTTTAGTTGAAATAAAGTAGTAAGGTCCAGTTGAGCTCTCTTCACTTCTTTTACTTCTTTGCTGCAACCTTCAGAAGCAAAAGTAAACTTGCAAAAACCTATTTTTGGATTAGTTCTGTACATGCTGAAGTATAAGGAGCATGTCCCTTTAGCCTTAGAAGGTTCCTTCAAACCAGTTTACTAAGCATGAATAGGTGACTTAAAATATTCTTTCTTAAGAATACGTTTTCAAAATAGACACAAATTGAAGAATACTCTAATGAATGACCAATAGCAAACTGTTCCTTTTAATTGGTGAAGAATAATTTTTAACAGTAATGTTAAATACCTTATGTTAAAGCACAAGTTCCGTCTGATATATTTTTTCTAACATTGAATATACTTTTCTCTTGGCTTTGTTGCAAGACTTTGACACTGAACATATATCTTTAGTGTACTGTTCTGTTTTGGTGGGTTTTTTTTTTTTTTTTTGACCACACCATGCAGCTTATGGGACCTTAGTTCCCCAAACCTAGGCCCTCAGCAGTGAGAGCACAAAGCCCTAACCATTGGACTGATAGGGAATTCCCTGGAAACCCCCTCCTTTTTTTTTTTGATTGACTGCATGGTTTCTCTGAAGGATGAAAGATATTCTTCAGGACTTCAGTTAATTCTTCAGTCTTTCAGGATGCTGTATTAAATTACTTCCTTAAAGTGAATATTTAAATTAAATAATTATTTCATGTATTGGTAAATAGTTTCTAGTAGCAGTTTTCTGGTAGCACTGCTGCTGCTGCTAAGTCACTTCAGTCGTGTCCGACTCTGTGTGATCCCATAGATGGCAGCCCACCAGGCCCACCCGTCCCTGGGATTCTCCAGGCAAGAACACTGGAGTGGGTTTCTGGTAGCACTAGGCCCATAATAAGTCTACATGTAGAAATAGTTGCTTGTTTTCCTTCATATCCATTTAGAACTATATATGGTGATGTATTGGAGAAGGCAATGGCACCCACTCCAGTACTCTTGCCTGGAAAATCCCATGGGTGGAGGAGCCTGGTAGGCTGCAGTCCATGGGATCATGAAGAGCCAGACACAACTGAGGGACTTACCTTTCACTTTTCACTTTCATGCATTAGAGAAGGAAATGGCAACCCACTCCAGTGTTCTTGCCTGGAGAATCCCAGGGATGGGGGAGCCTGGTGGGCTGCCGCCTCTGGGGTCGCACAGAGTTGGACACGACTGAAGTGACTTAGCAGCAGCAGCAGCATGGTGATGTATTGGGCTTGTCAGGTGGCGCTAGTGTGAAGAACATGCCTGCCAATGCAAGAAACATAAGAGACATGGGTTAAATACCTGGATCCAGAAGATCCCCTGGAGGATCTTCTAGTATTCTTGTCTGGAGAATTCCATGGATAGGGGAGTCTGGCGGGCTACAAGTCCACAGGGTTACCAAGAGTCGGACACGACTGAAGCGACTGAGCACAATGCATGTGGTGATGTATTAATGTCTAGGCTTTTAATTTCTTTATTTGAAAATTTATTACCTTTGAATGGAGTTTTTCTTATATTCCTTTAAGAATGTATTGTTTTTAAATATATATATATATATGTAATTTTCTTTTTCACAATTGTTACAAATGGGAAACTTGACAAGTTTTGAAAGGATATACTAAATTTAAGACAAGCACCACTTGTTTGATTATATAACATTGAAATAGTGGAATTGTTTCAGGAAGTTACAACAGTACATATGTCTTTTATAATTTTAAAAAGAAAATTATAATTTTCAGTCGTTGATTGACTCATTCATTCATGCATTCTCCCATTATTCATTCATTCAGTGATTATCTGTGCTGTGGAAATATAGCAGTGAACAAAGGAACTGCTGCTCTAATTAGAAATGAAATTCTGTCAGCAAGATTGTTGGGATAAAAACTCAGTAAAAATAACTAGTGTGCATAATTTAAGCTCTCTGTTAGTTTGCTAAGGCTGTTGTTACAAAATATACACTCAAAGGCTTAAACAACAAAGTTTTATTTTCTCTCTCTTCTGGAAGCTGAAATCCAATATGCTGGCAGAATTGACATTTTTCTCTTCGATCTCTTTCTCGGTAGTTTGCAGATGGCTGGTTTATCATCTGGTTTCCTTTGTGCACAGGTGCCCCCTGGTGTTTCTCTCGGTGTGTTCACATTTCTTCTTATAAGAACACCAGTGGTATTGGATTATTATACCCTACTGGCTTCATTTCAACAGAATCATTTCTTAAAAAGCCCTGTCTTGAAATACAATCCTATTCTAAGGTACTGGGACCCTAGGGCTTCAACAGATGAATTTTGGATCGTACAGTTCAACCTCAAACAAGGACCTTATTAAGGAAAAATTAGAATTCAAAGTTCCACAAACATGTGAGGGAAGTTTTGAATGTAAAGCATTTATGGTATATCACATCCTGGAAAACATTTCATTATGAAGTGTACTGAGCATTCGTAAACCTTGTTTGAACATACTCTATCAGTAGTGATTGCCCAAAGAATAAGTAAGGGTGCTCTGATTTTTAAATATTTATTTTAAAAATTACTTGAATTTTTCAGATTAAGAAAGTCAGTGCAGCCTCTGCTTCTCAATTTGGCCACCCTATTCCTATTTGCTACTACCAAAGAAGAAAATTCTTGATCTTATATTTGGGAATGGAAGGTAGGAAAGAAGATACAGAATATTTTGGTATTCTGAGTTTTAATTTCAAAACAGTATTATCTATATGCATATATGCATGTATATATGTGTTTGGCTGTCTATGTTTGGGGAAACCTAACATAATTTATATTGTAAGGATTTCAAGTTTTTAAACAAGGAAAAAGTACTGATATTTGGAATACAACCTGTTCATCAATTGGAAATTATAAAATTGTGTAGCAGTAGAAGTTGTAGTTCCTGATTCATCCTGTAGAGAAAGAAAATAATAACTTTTGTTCAACAGTATGTTTTGAGGAATGAAGCAAATTGAGAGTTTTCCTGGACTTAAAGTCCAAGAGTGTGTTTGTTCTGATAGTATAGCTATGGGGATTTTTGTTTAAAGGGAAAACAAATTTACTTTAAACTATCTTTGCCATTTACTAGAATGAAAAATACATATAAAAGAACTCTTCCCCTGAATTTCATAGTCATTAAGACTGCTGGGATCTCCTGGCAGAATTTTTTAAAGGTATCCTCAGTTGGTTGTAGAGGGAAAAAAGCCATGCAAGTTTGACATTTCACAAATTTTTTTCTTTTTAATTGAGGTATAGTTGATTTATAATATTAGTTTTGGATGTACAACATGTTTCAGTCTTTTCATAGATTATACTCAATTTAACATTATTATAAAATATTGGTATTATTCCCCATACTGTACCATATGTCCTTATAGCTTACTTATTTTACACTTAGTAATTTGTACCTCACATTTAAAGTGAGTAATAATTCTTGTAAATTCCATTATGTTCTTTACATTATTCTCACAAAGGTAGGTATTTGCTATACAGACTGCCTTGATCATTTCTCTTAGCTAACAATCACTTAACCCTCAGTGTACCTGGAAAATTATTCCTCATTCTTTGTGGGCCTTTTATTTTTTTGTTACTATTTTTATTTTTGAATACTTTGTCATTTTATAATAATTTAAGAGGAATAATGAAACTTCATTAGAAATTTTAATTCGAATCTAAACATAATACAGTTTTTAAAATTAGCTTTACTATAATTGACATACAATAAACTGTACATATTAAAGAAATACAGTTTTACAGGTTTTGACATGTGTACACACACATGTGTGAGTTTTGAAACCATCACTATAATTGAGGTAGTGAACATATCCATCACTCCTATAAGTTTCCTTCTTTCAATCCCTTCCTCTTGTCCTTCTCCCAGACTACTACTGGTTTAATTTCTAGATTATAGATTAGTTTGACTTTTCTAGAGTTTTATATAAATGAAATAATAAAATATATTCTATTTTATAACCTAGCTTCTTTCAGATTATTTTGTGTTTCACCAACATTGTTCCCTATATCAGTGATTCCTTTGTTATTTTTTTTTTTGGCTGAGAACTATTCTATTATATAGCACATTTTGTTTTGAAGATATTTATATCCAAAATATAAATTTCTTTGGAGAAATGTCTGTTTAAATCCTTTGCCCATTTGAAAATTGTGTTGTCTTTTTATTGTTGAGTTGAAAGCCTTCCTTGTATATTTTGGATACTTACCTTATGCACTGTTTGTAGATAGCCTTATCAAATACATGATTTGCAAATATTTTCTCCTGTGAGTTTTTCACCTTTCTAATAGTGACCTTTGCCGATCAAAAAAGTTTTTTCATGTATATGAAGTCAGATTTATCTGTTGTTCCCCCCACCCCCTTTTTGGTGGCTTGTGTTTTAAATGTCATGCCTAAGAAACCACTGGCTAATACAAGGTTGCCTTTTCAGACTGTTCATGGGGTTTTCATGGCAAGAATACTGGAGTGGTTTGCCATTCCTTCTAAAAAGATTATGCTCGAAATCCTTCAAGGTAGACTTCAGCAGTATGTGAACTGAGAACTTCCAGATGTACAAGCTGGATTTTGAAAAGGTACAGAGGAACCAGAAATTAAATTGCCAGCATTCATTGGATCATAGAGAAAGCCAGGAAATTGCAGAAAAACGTACGTCATTGACTACACTAAAGCCTTTGACTGTGTGGATCACAACTGAGGAAAAATTCTTAAAAGAGATGGAAATACCAGACTACCTGACCTGTCTCCTGAGAAACTTGTATGCAGGTCAAGAAGCAACAGTTAGAATCTTAAATGGAACAACTGACGGGTTCAAAAATGGGAAAGGAGTATGACAAGGCTGTGTATTATCACCCTGTTATTTTAACCTCTGTGCAGAGTACATCATGTGAAAAACCAGGCTGGATGAATCACAAACTGGAATCAAGATTGCTGGGAGAAATATGAACAGCCTCATACATGTAGATGATACCACTCTAATGGCAGAGAGTGAAGAGAAACTAAAGAGCCTCTTGATGAGGGTGAAAGAGGAGAGTAATAAAGCTGGCTTAAAACTCAGCATTCGAAAAACTAAGATCATGGCATCTGGTCCCATCACCTCATGGCAAATAGATGAGGAAACAGTAGAAGCAGTGACAGATTGTATTTTCTTGGGCTCCAGAATCACTGCAGATGATGGCTGCAGCTATGAAATAAAAGACACTTGCTCCTTGGAAGGAAAGCTATGACAAGCCCTAGACAGTGTATTAAAGAGGAGAGACATCGTTTTGCTGACAAAGGTCCATATACTTAAAGCTATGGTTTTTCCAGTAGTTATGTATAGATGTAAGATCTTGACCAAGAAGGCAAAGTGCCAAAAAATTAATGTTTTTGAATTCTTACATGAATAGGTCTTAATTCATTTTGAACAGATTGAGGGCAGCGAAGAGCATGACAGAGGATGAGATGCAAAGAGAAAGGGGAGGAGAAGACGGCGGGGGCAGGGGAAAAAAAGGAAAAAAAAAAAAAAAAAAAAAAAAGAATAAAAAAGAAGTAAACAATTTAACTAGCCTTTTATATATCATGTGAGAAAGAGCTCTAATTTAACTTTTTTTTGCATCCAGGTGTTGAAAATGTATCCCTTTCTCATTAAATTTTCTTAGTACTCATGCTGAAAATCAGTTGACCATAAATCTTAGGATACATTTCTGGACTGTTAATTCTATTATACTGCTCTGTGTCTATCCTTATGCCGGTATCACAATCTTGATTCATACAGTTTTGAAGGAAGCTTTAAAATTGTTAAGTGTTAGTCTTCCACTTTCTTCTTCTGTTTCAAGACTGTTTTGGCTATTCTGGGTCTTTTGCAGACCTTCCTGAGTATTAGGCTCAGCTTGTTGATTTTGAAGAAAGCCAGATGGGATTTTGATTGGGATGCATTGAGTGATATATGAAAAGCTTTTAATTGCTTTTGGAGGATGATACGGAGCCAATTTTTTATCTCTCTTGAATACTGGTAGATAAAAGAACATGTCATTCATGTGTGAACCATACCAACAGGTAACCAAATAGTGAAGACAACTCTTACATATTTGTGTGTGTGTGTGTGTGTATCTTTTAATAATTGAAAAAAGAATAGTAGATTATCATCATTTTGCAACCCTCATGGAGTGAATTGATTTAGGCATTGAGTATTAGGAGCTCCTCACATTGCAAAAAGATATAACCAGACATTATGTGTTACTTAATAGAAGAACACAGTACCATCTATAGTCTAGCCAAAAGGATTAAACGTGAGACTGATGAAGCTATTGCATTCTGCTGCCAGTTTGCAGGAAGTACAGAAGCCAAGGATACTTCCCCTGGTGGCTCAGTGGTAAAGAATCCGCCTACCAATGCAGGAGACATGGCTTTGATCCCTGGGTTAGGAAGATCCCCTGGGGAAGGAATGACAACCCACTCCAGTATTCTTGCCTGGGAAATGCCATGCATGGAGGAGCCTGCTGCCCTGCAGTCCATGGAGTCACAAAAAAGTCTGACACAACTTAGCTACTAAACAACAACAAAAGCCAGGGGACCACAATGAATTGTTCCATGAATATGAAGTGATTATACTGGGAAGCCTACAGGTTAAATACCTTGAGTTTCTGAGTTATTATATGGAATATAAAGAGATCAAGGGGCAACTTATGTATTGGAAGATACATAAAATTTGTCAGGGGGAGTCTGAAAGATATAAAACAAGAAGTGGTTCATTCTGAAAAGGAAAGAAAGAAATCACTAAAAGTTTTATGTCTTTTGAAAAGTGAAAAGACAGAATTTTTAGTGATTTCTTTCCTTTTCAGAATTTCAGTGATTTCTTCTTTTGTTTTAAATCTTGTCAGACCCCCTCCAAATTATTAATACATATGAACATTTATGGATGTGCTTTGCAAACACATAATTGCGTATACATACATGATGACACCACCCTTATGGCAGAAAGTGATCAGATCAGATCAGATCAGATCAGTCGCTCAGTCGTGTCCGACTCTTTGCGACCCCATGAACCGCAGCACGCCAGGCCTCCCTGTCCATCACCAGCTCCCGGAGGTCACTCAGACTCGCATCCATCGAGTCAGTGATGCCATCCAGCCATCTCATCCTCTGTCGTCCCCTTCTCCTCCTGCCCTCAATCCCTCCCAGCATCAGAGTCTTCTCCAATGAGTCAACTCTTCGCATGAGGTGGCCAAAATACTGGAGTTTCAGCTTTAGCATCATTCCTTCCAAAGAAATCCCAGGATTGATCTCCTTCAGAATGGACTGGTTGGATCTTCTTGCAGTCCAAGGGACTCTCAAGAGTCTTCTCCAACACCACAGTTCAAAAGGATCAATTCTTCGGCGTTCAGCCTTCCTCACAGTCCAGCTCTCACATCCATACATGACCACAGGAAAGACCATAGCCTTGACTAGGCGAACCTTTGTTGGTAAAGTAATGTCTCTGCTTTTGAATATGCTATCTAGGTTGGTCATAACTTTCCTTCCAAGGAGTAAGCGTCTTTTCATTTCATGGCTGCAGTCACCATCTGCAGTGATTTTGGAGCCCAGAAAAACAAAGTCTGACACTGTTTCCACTGTTTCCCCATCTATTTCCCACGCAGTGATGGGACCAGATGCCATGATCTTCGTTTTCTGAATGTTGAGCTTTAAGCCAACCTTTTCACTCTCCACTTTCACTTTCATCAAGAGGGTTTTTAGCCCCTCTTCACTTTCTGCCATAAGAGTGGTGTCATCTGCATATCTGAGGTTATTGATATTTCTCCCGGCAATCTTGATTCCAACTTGTGTTTCTTCCAGTCCAGCATTTCTCATGATGTACTCTGCATATAAGTTAAATAAACATGGTGACAATATGCAGCCTTGACGTACTCCTTTTCCTATTTGGAACCAGTCTGTTGTTCCATGACCAGTTCTAACTGTTGCTTCCTGACCTGCATACAGATTTCTCAAGAGGCAGATCAGGTGGTCTGGTATTCCCATCTCTTTCAGAATTTTCCATAGTTTATTGTGATCCACACAGTCAAAGGCTTTGGCATAGTCAATAAAGCAGAAATAGATGTTTTTTTGGAACTCTCTTGCTTTTTCCATGATCCAGCGGATGTTGGCAATTTGGTCTCTGGTTCCTCTGCCTTTTCTAAAACCAGCTTGAACATCAGGAAGTTCACGGTTCACATATTGCTGAAGCCTGACTTGCAGAATTTTGAGCATTACTTTACTAGCGTGTGAGATGAGTGCAATTGTTCGGTAGTTTGAGCACTCCTTGGCATTGCCTTTCTTTGGGATTGGGATGAAAACTGACCTTTTCCAGTCCTGTGGCCACTGCTGAGTTTTCCAAATTTGCTGGCATATTGAGTGCAGCACTTTCACAGCATCATCTTTCAGGACTTGGAATAGTTCCACTGGAATTCCATCACCTCCACTAGCTTTGTTCATAGTGATGCTTTCTAAGGCCCATTTGACTTCACATTCCAAGATGTCTGAATCTAGGTGAGTGATCACATCATCATGATTGTCTAGGTCTTGAAGCTCTTTTTTGTACAGTTCTTCTGTGTATTCTTGCCACCTCTTCTTAATATCTTCTGCTTCTGTTAGGTCCACACCATTTCTGTCCTTTATCGAGCCCATCTTTGCATGAAATGTTCCTTTGGTATCTCTGATTTTCTTGAAGAGATCCCTAGTCTTTCCCATTCTGTTGTTTTCCTCTATTTCTTTGCATTGATCACTGAAGAAGGCTTTCTTATCTCTTCTTGCTATTCTTTGGAACTCTGCATTTAGATGTTTATATCTTTCCTTTTCTCCTTTGCTTTTCACTTCTCTTCTTTTCACAGCTATTTGTAAGGCCTCCCCAGACAGCCATTTTGCTTTTTTGCATTTCTTTTCCATGGGGATGGTCTTGATCCCTGTCTCCTGTACAATGTCACGAACCTCATTCCATAGTTCATCAGACACTCTATCTAACAAATCTAGGCCCTTAAATCTATTTCTCACTTCCACTGTATAATCATAAGGGATTTGATTTAGGTCATACCTGAATGGTCTAGTGGTTTTCCCTACTTTCTTCAATTTCAGTCTGAATTTGGCAATAAGGAGTTCATGGTCTGAGCCACAGTCAGCTCCTGGTCTTGTTTTTGCTGATTGTATAGAGCTTCTCCATCTTTGGCTGCAAAGAATATAATCAATCTGATTTCAGTGTTGACCATCTGGTGATGTCCATGTATAGAGTCTTCTCTTGTGTTGTTGGAAGAGGGTATTTGCTATGACCAGTGCATTTTCTTGGCAAAACTCTATTAGTCTTTGCCCTGCTTCATTCCGTATTCCAAGGCCAAATTTGCCTGTTACTCCAGGTGTTTCTTGACTTCCTACTTTTGCATTCCAGTCCCCTATAATGAAAAGGACATCTTTTTTGGGTGTTAGTTCTAAAAGGTCTTGTAGGTCTTCATAGAACCTTTCAACTTCAGCTTCTTCGGCATTACTGGTTGGGGCATAGACTTGGATTACTGTGACATTGAATGGTTTGCCTTGGAAACGAACAGAGATCATTCTGTCATTTTTGAGATTGCATCCAAGTACTGCATTTCGGACTCTTTTGTTGACCATGATGGCCACTCCATTTCTTCTGAGGGATTCCTGCCCACAGTAGTAGATATAATGGTCATCCGAGTTAAATTCACCCATTCCAGTCCATTTTAGTTCGCTAATTCCTAGAATGTCGACATTCACTCTTGCCATCTCTTGTTTGACCACTTCCAATTTGCCTTGATTCATGGACCTGACATTTCAGGTTCCTATGCAATATTGCTCTTTACAGCATCGGACTTTGCTTCTATCACCAGACACATCCACAGCTGGGTATTCTTTTTGTTTTGGCTCCATCCTTTCATTCTTTCTGGAGTTATTTCTCCACTGATCTCCAGTAGCATATTGGGCCCTTACTGACCTGGGGAGTTTCTCTTTCAGTATCTTATCATTTTGTCTTTTCATACTGTTCATGGGGTTCTCAAGGCAAGAATACTGAAGTGGTTTGCCGTTCCCTTCTCCAGCGGACCACACCCTGTCATATCTCTCCACCATGACCCGCCCATCCCAGGTTGCCCCTCGGGCATGGCTTAATTTCATTGAGTTAGACAAGGGTGTGGTCCTTGTGTGATTAGATTGACTAGTTTTCTGTGAGAATGGTTTTAGTGTATTTGCCCTCTGACGCCCTCTTTCAAGACCTACTGTCTTACTTGGGTTTCTCTTACCTCGGGCGTGGGGTATCTCATCCCGGCTGCTCCTGGCTGCTCCCGGCCAGCGAAGCACAGCCATCGCACCTTAATGAAAGTGAAAGTGGAGAGTGAAAAGTTGGCCTAAAGCTCAACATTCAGAAAACGAAGATCATGGCATCCGGTCCCATCACTTCATGGGAAATAGATGGGCAAACAGTGGAAACAGTGTCAGACTTTATTTTTCTGGGCTCCAAAATCACTACAGATGGTGACTGCAGCCATGAAATTAAAAGACGCTTACTCCTTGGAAGGAAAGTTATGACCAACCCAGATAGCATATTCAAAAGCAGAGACATTACTTTGCCAACAAAGGTTCGCCTAGTCAAGGCTATGGTCTTTCCTGTGGTCATGTATGGATGTGAGAGCTGGACTGTGAAGAAGGCTGAGCACCAAAGAATTGATGCTTTTGAACTGTGGTGTTGGAGAAGACTCTTGAGAGTCCCTTGGACTGCAGGGAGATCCAACCAGTCCATTCTGAAGGAGATCAGCCCTGGGATTTCTTTGGAAGGACTGATGGTAAAGCTGAAACTCCAGTACTTTGGCCACCTCATGCGAAGAGTTGACTCATTGGAAAAGACTCTGATGCTAGGAGGGATTGGGGGCAAGAGGAGAAGGGGACAACAGAGGATGAGATGGCTGGATGGCATCACTGACTCGATGGACGTGAGTCTGAGTGACCTCCAGGAGTTGGTGATGGACAGGGAGGCCTGGCGTGCTGCGATTCATGGGGTCGCAAAGAGTCGGACACGACTGAGTGACTGATCTGATCTGACAATGTTTATACATACGTACACATAGATAAACTATCGTTTTGCTTTAAAATGTTCAAAACGTGTTTGTTAGTTTTGAAACATGCTTTTCTCATTCAGTAGTTGTGTCTTCATCTTTTCCGCTTAGAAGAGGTAACTTTTTACCTAATTTAACTTCCACATAACATTTCCTTTCATATTATTGCTAACATAATTTAAAAAAATATCAATGATACGCAGCTTATTTCCAATTAATTTAAAAAATATTAATAATACGCAGCTTATTTCCAATTTTTCTTTATTTCAAACTAATCTATAGTAAATATCCTTCTGCATGTATTTCTCCCTAAACTTCTCCCTAAACTAAGTTGTGGATATCTTCAAAGCTGAAAATACAATAACAAGTTTCCTTCCTTATACTATATCTATTATTAAGGTATAGAAATGTTTAATATTGCTTTCATTCATTTAAGCATATAAACTGTTAAGTTTTGTAAGTATGTCTGTGTTAACTTTAATCTTACTCAGGATAAAGTTAGTAAATTCTTTTCAGTGGTTTTGAAAAAAATTGAAGTCTACATGTAAAAATAGATTGCTTATATCCTGTTAAATAAACTGGCTGATGTTGATTTCTTTTGTTGGTGTTGATGGTTGTTTTCTGTGTAATTGTACCATTTCACAGAAGGATATAGTTTAAAAAGTGATGCTGGAAGTTGTATAGTAACTTTCAGTGGTCAAATTCATAGTTAAGTTTTTAAATATATATTTTACAGTATATATGTTTGTCAGTATACCACAAATATTTATATTCCTCACTAGTGCTGTTTCTTCTAAGAGTAGTTCCTGGAAGTATAATTACTAGAGAAGTAGAAATATTTTCAGAACTTTTAAAACATTTTACCAGATTGTCCACCAGGAAAAGACTTCTACCAGGAAGCCCATTTCTCTGAATGTTGGCATTGTAATTTTTATTTCCTAAAAAAGATGAGTATGTTTTCCTTTAAGTTTACAGACCCAATTGTATGTCTTTTGTGAGTATCCTTTTATTATGTTTGTTGACTCATATTCTACCCCCAGTGATTTATATTATTAATTAATCCTGTTTGTTGTTTTAAACATTTGTTTTCTTTTGTGCCTTGTTTGTGATTTCTTTATATGTGTTTAATTTGGGGATGGGTAGCTAAGTTTCTTCTGGTTTTGTGTATGTGTTTACAGATTCCCAGCCTGGGATGAAAAACATATGCTTTTATTTTCTTCCTATTCCTATAATTATGATTTCTTTTTACTGCTGTGTATGATATGAGGTAGATTTGGTTTTCTTAAAATTATGTTAATCTTTTAAAAATAGAATGTGTGCGTGTACATATGAGAGAGAAAGAGGCAAAGATTTTTTTTTCCTAAGTGAAAGTATGGCTATCTAATAAATAATTTTCAGTTAGAATTTGAAAAGGCTGAGTTTTTTCATTTTTTTTTTAAATACAAGTTAATTGGATAAGAAGACCAGACTAAATTAGCTGACTTTGGCTTTGTATGTTGACTTCACTTAAATATATCTTTAGAGATACAGTGTTCAGCTAACATTTGGTGGTGGAAAAAAATGGACAAATTAGCATGCAGGTTACTTTTTCACCTAGCTTTGAAGTCTTATTTGTAGTTATTTTTTATTGTGGTAAAAATACATATCAGATGAGATTTACCACCTTAACCATTTTTGAGTTTGCAGTTCAGTGGTATTAAATGCGTCTACATTGTTGAACAACCATAACCAGCATCCATTCCCATAACTTTTAATCTAGTAAAATTGAAATTCCATGTCTCTTGAACAGTAACTCAGAATTTTCTCCTCCCACCAGCCCATGACAACCTACTTTCTGTCTTTATGATTTTGACCACTCTAAGTACCTCATGTAAGTGGAGTCATACAGTATTTGTCTTTTTGTGACTGGTTTATTTCACTAGCATAATGTCTACAAGGTTCATCCATGTTGTAACATATTACAGAATTTCCTTCGTTAGGGCAGAAAAATATTCCATTGTGTATATATACCTCATTTTGCTTATCCATCCATCCATTGGTAGATCCTTGGGTTTTTTCCATGTTTTAGTTACTGTGAATGATGCTACTATAAACACTGATGTAGAACTCTCTCTTCAAGACTGTGCTTTCAGTTCTTTTGGTTATATGCTCAGAATTGGAATTCTTGGGTCATATGGTAATCATATTTTCAATTTTTTTAGGAACCACCATACTATTTTCTATGGTGGCTATACCGTTTTACATTTATACCAGTAGTGCAAAGTGTTCTGATTTCTCTACATCCTTACCAATGTTTGTTTTCTGGGTTTTTTTTAAACCAGTCTTTTTTAAAAAATAATTCTTTTCTTGAACTATAGTTGATTTGCAGTGTTGTGTTAATTACTGCTGTACAGCAAAGTGATTCAGTTACAAATATACATCCTTTTTATATATATATATATATTCTTTTCATTCTTTTCCATTATGGTTTGTCATAGAATATTAAATATATTTCATATATTTCTCTGTGCTATACAGTAGTACCTTGGCTGTTTTTTAGTTGTAGCTATTCCAGTGATTGTCAGGTGGTACCTCATAGTTTTGATTTGCATTTCTCTAATGATAGTGATGTTGAGCATCTTTTCATGTGCTTACTGGCTCTTTGTATATCTTTTTTGGAGTTCTTCACCCATTTTTTAATTGAATTGTTTGTTTTGTTGAATTTTAGAAGTTTTCTATATATTCTGGACATTAATCCCTTATCAGATATATGATTGGTAAATATTTTCTCCCATTTCTTTTTACTCTCTGGATAGAGTCATTTGATACACAAAAATTTGTCAATTTTATGAAATCAAATTCATCTGTTTTTCTCTTTTGTTACTTCTGCCTTTGGTGTCATAGCAAAAAATTCATAGCCAAGTGCAATATCTTAAAGTTTTTCCTCTAACAATTTTGTTCTTTTAAGTCTTACATTTATGCCCTTGATCCACCTTGAGGTAATTTTTGTATATAGTATTTCATAAGGGCTCAACTTCATCCTTTTATGTGTCAGTATGTGATTTTTGCAGCACCATTTGTTGAAAAGATTCTTTCCCTACTGAATGGTCTTGGCACCCTGTGAAAAATAATTTGTGTGTGTGAGGGTCTTTTTCTGAATTCTGCTTCATTCCATTGGTCCATATGTCTGTCTTCATGCCAGTAACAAACTGTTTTGATTACTGTAACTTTGTAGTAAGTTTGAAAATGAGAAAGAGTGAGCCTTTCAGCTTTAGTCTTTTTTTCATGGTTATTTTTTCTATTTGAATCCCTTTAGATCCAAATGAATTTTAGGATGGGTTTTTTAATTTCCATTAAAAATGTTATTGGGGTTTTGATAGGAATTGGGTTAAATTTGCAGTATTGCTTTAAGTAGTATTGACATCTTACCAATATTAAATCTTCAGCCTATGATTGCAGGATGTATTTCCATTTATTTATGTTGTCTTTAATTTTGTTTATCAATATTTTGTAGTTTTCATGGCCCAAGTCTTTTACCTTGTTGGTTGAGTTCATTCCTGTTTTTTTAATGCTATTGTAAATAGAATTGTTTTCGTAGTTTTCAGATTGTATGTATATAGAAATACAACTGATAGTTAATAGAAATGCAGTTGATTTTTGTGTGTCAACTTTTGTAGGATACAAAGCAGTGTCCCATTGCTTTTCTGTATTCAGTAGTTCTGACAGCTTTTTTGCTGAGTCTTTATTGATAGAAGACAGAGATAATACTGCTTCTTCCTTTCCAACTTGATGCCTTTTATTTCTTCTTTTTGCCTTATTGTTTTGGCTACATCTTCCAGTACCATGTTGAACAGAGATGGTAAAACTGATCCAAATTAAATACAATATACATCCAAGTTTTCCCCTGATGTTGCAAGCCTTCAGCAGACTCGAGATTTGCAAAATTATATCAGACAGATTATGCCTGTGCAGCCGTTACTTAGGTGGAAGCAACAGATTTCTGGTGTTTCTTACTCTGCCATCTTCCCAGATTGTGAATTATTTTTAATAATCAGATAACTTTATTAAAATATTGGCATGACTTTAAAATGGAGAACCATGTCTCTCAGACTTTCTGTATTAAACCATAAAATACACTTTTCATGTAGCTAAATATTATTATTTGGGTAGTTATGAAAATCATGATTTGAATCTAAGTCATGTTGCTTTTCACAGCTTTCTCATATTTAGTAATATTTTGTGTTTTACAGAAATACCGGTATCAGGATGAAGATACACCTCCTCAAGAGCACATTTCTCCACAAATCACTAATGAGGTGATAGGTCCAGAATTGGTTCATGTCTCAGAGAAGAACCTGTCAGAAATTGAAAACGTCCATGGATTTGTTTCTCACTCTCATATTTCACCAGTAAAGGTAAGATGATAACTTAATTTTGTTGCTATGAATTATTTGTACTTTCGTTATTAATGTCGCACATGCTTAGAGAGAACTGTTCTTTAATGTATGATTTTCTGATCTTAGTTTCTGGTTTTTATAGTTGTAAGAAATTTCATATTATTTATTAGCATTCTAAAGATACTTAAAAACTATATTTTATAAATAAATTTTAGTCATTGATATGATCTTGAAGCCTAAGAGTTCTCATGAAGGAAATAGGTATTATATTTCAAATACCCACAATGAAATATTTTTAAACTTGTAAAAAACTAAATTAGCAGGTTCAGAAAAAGAGCTTAACAGTATCTTTGAAGTCCAATATGTGGCTTTACCTGACACCATTACCTTGTTTCTCCCCTCAGAAATAACCACAGTCCTGGTTTCACATGTTTAGATTTCTAATCAGTATATTGTTTCTTTTACCTGCTTTTGTTTTATATAATTGGAATTATACTATGTGTAATCTCAACTTGCATTTTTTGCTCAACATTATATTCTCAAAATTCATTATTTTCACTGCCCTAGAGTTTTCTTTTTTATGAATATACTATAATTTACCTTACTTTTGATAGCTGTTATTTTCAGATTACTACTAGTGTTAAAAATGTGGTTAAAATTGTAGGTTATATATAACATCTTCACAGATAACACCAGATTATTTTTCCAACTAGTTGTATAATTTATATTTTCAACAGCAGTATGTAACAGTTTTAATTGATCTATAGTCTCAGTTGTTTTTTTTTTTTGCTGTTGTTTTGGATTTGAAGTAGCATCTTACTGTGATTTTAGTATACATTGCACTCTTTGATAATACTGATCATTTAGATTTCCTATTTTGTGACATGCCTTCTCAAGAATCTTTTTCATTTTTGTATTGGATTTTTCTTTTTACTGATTTGTACAAGTTCACTATATATTCTAGATTCTAATCCTTTGTTAGTTGTATGTATTTTGTATAAGAATAATTTCCTAATAGTAGACCTTAAAGTGGCTTTTGTAATTCTCTTTGAGGGATGATTTCATATTACTGGTTAAAAAGTTTATATAGTATCACTAAGATTTTTAGTTAATAATTTTTCTAGGTATTTGTCCATTTCATATTTACTTTGAAATATTCTCAACATCCTTTTTTTTTTTGTCTACAGCATATTTAGGTGTAGCCCCTTTTTCATTCCTAGTATCATTGATTTATGCCCTTTTCCCCCCTTGATTATTCTTGCCAAAGAAGGGTCACTTTCAGAGAGCCATGTATTTTACTAGAAAACAGACTGATGGTTGCCAAGGGAAGGGGGTTGGAGGAGGGATGGATTAGAAGGTTGGGACTAGAAGATGAAAGCTTTTATATACAGAATGGATAAACAAAAAGGTCCTACTGTATATAGCACAGAGAACTATATTCAGTATCCTATGATAAACCATAATGGAAAGAGTATTAAAAATGTATATATGAAAAAATACATATATGTGTATAACTGAATCAGTTTGTTGTACAGCAGTAATTAATACAACATTGTAGATCAACTGTATACCTAAATAAGTAAATAAGAACATATCTTTTAAAAGAAATCTTGTCCTGTGCTCCTCCCCTACATGCTGCCACACCCGCCCCCTTTCATATACACATATACATATATATACACACATACACACACATGCTTATGTACAAATATAAATGTACATATATAAATGTACATATGCTCCATATCAATCAAAGATTGTGTTTGGCAGAGGTAGTCTGATCTTCCCCTGGAAGGATAAATGAAAGTAAAGTTACACAGGGGGAAAAAATAAGTTGGCAGAGACAGTTTTCCTTCTATTTTTTTCCCTTTCTCCTCTTACCAGTATTATTTTATTTTTTCCTACTTTCCATGAGTTTATTCTGTTTGATTTTTTCCCCCTAGCTTCTCAGTTTGGTTGCTTATTATGTTACCAGCTTTTTCTAATGCTATTTGAATATGTAAATTTTCCTTTAAATAGCACTTTATCTGTAACCTACAGGTTTAATATGCAATGTTTATCATCATTCAAGCTTTTTATTTCCATTGTGATTTTTCTTTGCCCCATGAGTTGTTTAAAAGTATTTTAATTGCATTGCATGCATGCTCAGTCGTGTCTGACTCTTTGCAACCTTATGGACTGTAGTCAGCCAGTCTCCTCTGTCCATGGAATTTTCCAGGCAAGAATACTGGAGTAGGTTGCCATTTCCTATTCCAGGGAATCTTCCCAACCCAGGGATTGAACCCATCTCCTGTGTCTCTTTCACTGGCAGGTGGATTGCTTACCACTGCACCATCTGGGAAGTCCCTATCATGTCTTCTTTTCAATTTTATTTTTTCCTTTCATTTTTCCTTCTTACTAGCTTGGAAGTTTTTCTGTTTCTTTTCCTTTAATAGTCATTCTAGAAATTGTTTTAGAAGCTTTAATATACATGTTTCACTTACAGAAATTTAAACAATAAGTTTACTCTCATTTTGAACAACGAAAGAACCTTAGAAGACAATTTTAAGCACTCCTTGCTTTCTATGCTATTCTTATCAGCCTATGCCTATTTTCTCTTGACTGAATTAATAAAACCTGTATCTTTAGTTGAAAATCCCTCCCAGGTATGTATGATTCTTGTTCTAATATTTTGGATTTTGGGTAATTATAATTGTTAAAAATTGTCCAAAGGCAGTTTGGACATACTCAAGCTCTCAGTTTTTTTTGTAGGTGTTTGGTAGTTACTTCTGTAGGTATGCAGATTCTCATATAAGCAGACATTGAAACAGATAATGAGCCAGGTAGCATAAAGTATTATATACAGCCTCTTTTAAAAAATTTTATTTATTTGGCTGGGCTGGATCTTAGTTGTGGCATGTGGGATCTGGTTCCCTGAACAGCGATTGAACCCAGTTCCCCTGCAGTGGACACGTTAGAGTCTTAGCTCCTGGACCTCCAGGGAAGTCCTTAGCCTCTTTAAATATGATGAAGCCTCAACTTTCTGTTGTTGCATAAAATGCTTACTCTTGGCAAATAAAAAAATATTTCAGAGACCAAGATTTTGTTACATAGAATTTCTAGACATCTTGGGGATTAAACCTAAGGTGCCATCCCTAAGGCTCTAAGCCTCTTCAGAGACTTTTCTTTCCCTTGTACATGAGTGGATTGTGTCTTTAATTCAGCCAATCCATATAAATGAAGTATAATAAATTTCAGCAGTGAAAGCCCACTTCATTCATTATATTTGGGGAGCTTTTGGTGTTGATCAAAGATTGATATAACAAAATACCTACAGAAGCCATTTACTTTATACTTAAATGTTAGCTGACTGGTCTAGGAGTGTGAATTCTTGATTAGGACAACTGACTGTCTATAAAGTAATGATTCTCAGCTGTGGCTGAACATTGAAATCACTTTAAATTTTAAAATTTATATCTCAGAGATTATGATTTAATTGTTATGGGATAGAGTCTGGCTTTGGAGAGTTATGACAGTTCTCTGGGTGTTTCTGGTAGATAGCAGCTGTTGAGAAACACTGCCCTAGAACTTAGCTTATTTAAACCACCATACACATCTTTACTGTCTGTCTTAAAGTATTTTAAAGTAAATTTCTGACATCTCTTAATTTAATCCTCACTCTGCATTGAGACTAAGTATTTCCAGTTATTCAAAGAGAAAATGTTATTACTTTTTTAAAGATTTTCTCTGATTTGCTTCCTTAATTTGATTCCTTTTCTCCTGATTTTCTTACCATAAGAGAACTAAGTCCGTTTTGCCTTATTCTTTTGGTAAAAAATGCTTTTGTACTTTGCGGTAATTATTAAATGATAAAGGGTTATATCTCTCATCACATTTCCCCTCTTCCTGGGCTTTTTAAAGACAAGTTTGACAGTTCAGTTCAGTTCAGTTGCTCAGTTGTGTCCAACTCTTTGCAGCCCCATGGACTGCAGCACTCCAGGCCTCCCTATCCATCACCAGCTCCTAGAGCTTGCTCAAACTCAGGTCCATCAAATTGGTGATGCCATCCAGCCATTTCATCCTCTCTCGTCCCCTTCTCCTCCCACCTTCAGTCTTTCCCAGCATCAGGGTCTTTTCCAGTGAGTCAGTTCTTCACATCAGGTGGTCAAAGTATCGAAGCTTCAGCTTCAGCGGCAGTCCTTCCAATGAATATTCAGGACTGATTTCCTTTTAGGATTGACTGTTGGATCTCCTTATAGTCCAAGGGACTCTCAGGAGTCCAACATCCCAGTTTAAAAGCATTAATTCTTTGGCACTAAGCTTCACTTTCACTTTTCACTTTCATGCATTGGAGAAGGAAATGGCAACCCACTCCAGTGTTCTTGGCCTGGAGAACCCCAGGGATGGGGGAGCCTGGTGGGCTGCCGTCTATGGGGTCGCACAGAGTCGGACACGACTGAAGCGACTTAGCAGCAGCAAGCTTTCTTTATGGTCCAACTGTCACATCCATACGACTACTGGAAAAACCATAGCTTTAACTAAACAAACTTTTCACGTGGGGTCAGCAGCCCTGACTTTTTTTTTTGCTTAACTTTACAATATTGTATTGCTTTTACAATACATCAAGATGGATCCGCCGCCAGTATACACGTGTTCCCCATCCTGTACCCTCCTCCCTCTCCCCTCCGCACATCATCCCTCCAGGTCGTCCCAGTGCTCCAGCCCCAGGCATTTGTTATCGGGCATCGTACCTGGACTGACGACTCGTTTCAGATATAATATTATACATATTTCAATGCTATTCTCCCCAATCATCCCACCCTCTCCCGGTCCCAGAGTCCAAAAGTCTGTTCTATACATCAGTGTCTCTTTTGCTATCTCGTAAATAGGGTTATTTTTTACCATCTTTCGAAATGCCATATATATGCGTTAGTATACTGTATTTGTGTTTTTGTTTCTGGCTTACTTCACTCTGTATAATAGGCTCCAGTTCCATCCACCTCCTTAGAACTGATTCACATGTATTCTTTTTAATGGCTGAGTAATACTCCATTGTGTATATGTACCACAGCTTGCTTATCCATTCATCTGTGGATGGACATCTAGGTTGCTTCCACGTTCTGGCTATTGTAAACAGTGCTGCTCTGAACATTGGGGTACACGTGTCTCTTTCAATTCTGGTTTTCTCAGTGTATATGCCCAGCAGTGGGATTGCTGGATCATAAGGCAGTTCTATTCCCAGTTTTTTGAGGAATCTCCATACTGTTCTCCATAGTGGCTGTACTAGTTTGCATTCCCACCAACAGTGTAAGTGGGTTCCCTTCTCTCCGCACCCTCTCCAGCATTTATTGCTTGTGGACTTTTGGATAGCAGCCATTCTGATTGGCGTGAAATGGTACCTCATAGTGGTTTTGATTTGCATTTCTCTGATAATGAGTGATGTTGAGCATCTTTTCATGTGTTTGTTAGCCATCTGTATGTCTTCTTTGGAGAAATGTTTATTTAGTTCTTTGGCCCATTTTTTGATTGGGTCATTTATTTTTCTGGAATTGAGCTGTAGGAGTTGCTTGTATATTTTTGAGATTAGTTGTTTGTCAGTTGCTTCATTTGCTATTATTTTCTTCCATTCTGAAGGCTGTCTTTTCACCTTGCTTATAGTTTCCTTTGTTGTGCAGAAGCTTTTTAAGTTTGATTAGGTCCCATTTGTTCATTTTTGATTTTATTTCCGATATTCTGGGAGGTGGGTCATGGAGGATCCTGCTGTGATGAATGTCAGAGAGTGTTTTGCCTATGTTTTCCTCTAGGAGTTTTATGGTTTCTGGTCTTACATTTAGCTCTTTAATCCATTTTGAGTTTATTTTTGTGTATGGTGTTAGAAAGTGTTCTAGTTTCATTCTTTTACAAGTGTTTGACCAGTTTTCCCAGCACCACTTGTTAAAGAGATTGTCTTTAATCCATTGTATATTCTTGCCTCCTTTGTCAAAGATAAGGTGACCATATGTGCGTGGATTGATCTCTGGGCTTTCTATTTTGTTCCATTGATCTATATTTCTGTCTTTGTGCCAGTACCATACTGTCTTGATGACTGTGGCTTTGTAGTAGAGCCTGAAGTCAGGCAGGTTTATTCCTCCAGTTCCATTCTTCTTTCTCAAGATAGCTTTGGCTATTCGAGGTTTTTTTCTATTTCCATACAAATTGAGAAATTATTTGTTCTAGCTCTGTGAAGAATACCGTTGGTAGCTTGATGGGGATTGCATTGAATCTATAAATTGCTTTGGGTAGTATACTCATTTTCACTATATTGATTCTACCAATCCATGAACATGGTATATTTCTCCATCTATTAGTGTCCTCTTTGATTTCTTTCACCAGTGTTTTATAGTTTTCTATATATAGGTCTTTAGATTCTTTAGGAAGATATATTCCTAAGTATTTTATTGTTTTCATTGCAATGGTGAATGGAATTGTTTTCTTAATTTCTCTTTCTATTTTCTCGTTATTAGTGTACAGGAATGCAAGGGATTTCTGTGTGTTAATTTTATATCCTGCAACTTTACTATATTCATTGATCAGTTCTAGTAATTTTCTGGTGGAATCTTTAGGGTTTTCTACGTAGAGGATCATGTCATCTGCAAACAGTGAGAGTTTTACTTCTTCTTTTCCAATTTGGATTCCTTTTATTTCTTTTTCTGCTCTGATTGCTGTGGCCAAAACTTCCAAAACTATGTTGAATAGTAATGGTGAAAGTGGGCATCCTTGTCTTGTTCCTGACTTTAGAGGAAATGCTTTCAATTTTCCGCCTTTGAGGATAATGTTTGCTGTGGGTTTGTCATATATAGCTTTTATTATGTCGAGGTATGCTCCTTCTATTCCTGCTTTCTGGAGAGTTTTTATCATAAATGGATGTTGAACTTTGTCAAAGGCTTTCTCTGCATCTATTGAGATAATCATATGGTTTTTATTCTTCAGTTTGTTAATGTGGTGTATTACATTGATTGATTTGCGGATATTGAAGAATCCTTGCATTCCTGGGATAAAGCCTACTTGGTCATGGTGTATGATCTTTTTAATGTGTTGTTGGATTCTGATTGCTAGAATTTTGTTAACGATTTTTGCATCTATGTTCATCAGTGATATTGGCCTGTAGTTTTCTTTTTTTGTGGGATCTTTGTCAGGTTTTGGTATTAGGGTGATGGTGGCCTCATAGAATGAGTTTGGAAGTTTGCCTTCCTCTGCAATTTTCTGGAACAGTTTGAGTAGGATAGGTGTTAGCTCTTCTCTAAATTTTCGGTAGAATTCAGCTGTGAAGCCGTCTGGACCTGGGCTTTTGTTTGCTGGAAGATTTCTGATTACAGTTTCAATTTCCGTGCTTGTGATGGGTCTGTTAAGATTTTCTATTTCTTCCTGATCCAGTTTTGGGAAGTTGTACTTTTCTAAGAATTTGTCCATTTCTTCCACATTGTCCATTTTATTGCCATATAATTGCTGATAGTAGTCTCTTATGATCCTTTGTATTTCTGTGCTGTCTGTTGTGATCTCTCCATTTTCATTTCTAATTTTATTGATTTGATTTTTCTCCCTTTGTTTCTTGATGAGTCTGGCTAGTGGTTTGTCAATTTTATTTACCCTTTCAAAGAACCAGCTTTTGGCTTTGTTGATTTTTGCTATGGTCTCTTTTGTTTCTTTTGCATTTATTTCTGCCCTAATTTTTAAGATTTCTTTCCTTCTGCTGACCTTGGGGTGCTTCATTTCTTCCTTTTCCGGTTGCTTTAGGTGTAGAGTTAGGTTATTTATTTGGCTTTTTTCTTGTTTCTTGAGGTATGCCTGTATTGCTATGAACTTTCCCCTTAGGACTGCTTTTACAGTGTCCCACAGGTTTTGGGTTGTTGTGTTTTCATTTTCATTCGTTTCTATTCAGAATTTGATTTCTTTTTTGATTTCTTCTGTGATTTGTTGGTTACTCAGGAGTGTGTTGTTCAGCCTCCATATGATGGAATTTTTAATAGTTTTTCTCCTGTTATTGAGATTTACTCTTACTGCATTGTGGTCAGAAAAAATGCTTGGAATGATTTCAATTTTTCTGAACTTACCAAGGCTAGATTTATGGCCCAGGATGTGGTCTATCCTGGAGAAGGTTCCATGTGCGCTTGAGAAAAAGGTGAAATTCATTGTTTTGGGATGAAATGTCCTATAGATATCAATTAGTTCTAACTGGTCTATTGTATCGTTTAAAGTTTGTGTTTCCTTGTTAATTTTCTGTTTAGTTGATCTATCCATTGGTGTGAGTGGGGTATTAAAGTCTCCCACTATTATTGTGTTATTGTTGATTTCTTCTTTCATACTTGTTAGTATTTGTCTTACATATTGCGGTGCTCCTAAGTTGGGTGCATATATATTTATAGTTGTTATATCTTCTTCTTGGATTGATCCTTTGATCATTAGGTAGTGACCTTCTTTGTCTCTTTTCACATCCTTTGTTTTAAAGTCTATTTTATCTGATATGAGTATTGCTACTCCTGCTTTCTTTTGGTCTCTATTTGCATGGAAAATCTTTTTCCAGCCCTTGACTTTCAGTCTGTATGTGTCCCCTGTTTTGAGGTGGGTTTCTTGTAGACAACATATGTAGGGGTAACTAAACAAACTTTTGTCAGCAAAGTAATCAAAACGAGATCCAGTTTCCCCCACAGCCAGTATCTCCCATCAGGAAGCTTCCATAAGCCTCTTATCCTTACTCATCAGAGGGCAGACAGAATGAAAACCACAATCACAACCACAAAACTAACCAAACTGATCACATGGACCACAGCCTTGTCCAACTCAATAGACAGCCTTGTCCACAAAGCCATGCTGTGTGTAGGGCCACCGAAGATGGACAGGTCATGGTGGAGAGTTCTGACAAAATGTGGTCCACTGGAGAAGGGAATGGCAAACCACTTCAGTATTCTTGTCTTGAGAACACCATGAACAGTATGAAAAGTTTGACAGAGGTTTATTTAAAGAAGTATGTTATGGAGCTTAAAATTTCCTTTACTATTAGTTATAAACCACACCTTTTTTATATTTTATCTTTTCTGAAATTGGCTTACATCTTACAGTTTGCTGGTGTTATACTACTGCCATAGTGAAGTGGCAGTTTGAGTATTTGTATGCAAATCTTTGACAAATTTTGTTAAAATCAAGAAAGTACTAGCTTCATAGCATCTTAGTGTACTATGGTAATGATTCAACTGGTCTAAACGGAAAGCAGCTGAGTCTATCAATCCTTATATGCCATTATCTTGCTGTTTCTCATTTTGTTTTCTTATATAAGATATTAATAGCATCAGTCTCTGAAATAGAGACTATTCTGGTAATAAACTTCTGGTGCAGTTAGGTAGAGAAATTGGATATCATCATTGTATTCTCCGTTTTTCTTGCTGGCTCTCTTGATTTATATCTGGGAACTGATAAGAATTTTCTTTACCAGTAGAAGAAATTATCTAACTTCTCTTTAACTTGTTTGTAAGTCATACTTTACATCTTACTGTTTTTAATGACAGGTTTTTTTCCTATTATAAACTTGTTTTACACATTCTCTCATGTTAAATTTTTTTTTAAACCTAATACATAATATTACATAGTATATTTGTATTTTGATTTGATGAACACTTCTGGTGTTCACTATTTGTTATTTCCATTTTTACTAGGTTTCATAAAGAAGGCTACAGTGAATATCTTTGGGGCATCTAAAGTATGTTTAGGTTGTTTTCTTAGAATGATTTTCCAGAAGTCAAATTACTGGGTCAGAAATTTTGATAGACTGGATTTTTGAGAGACTGTTTTCTGATACATTTGTAATTTAAGAATTATTATAACTGCACCATTTGGGGTATTTCTTCCTGCTTCTTTGTCTCATGCATAGATTAAAATTTGAGGAGGGAGCATAGAACTGGGGTAGTATAATAGCAAAATGGTTAAGGTTACTTTGTGTTAGAAAACCAAATTTTTAAAAAACAGCCTTATTTTGACATAAGGCAAGTTTTAATTTTTTAAAATTTATACAAGTAGCTACAAATATTTTAGGAAGCTTAATAATGAAGTATATTTTATTTAAAACACATATAAGATTACCATATGAGCAGTCTTTTTTTTTTTAACTAATATAAAGAGCATCTCAACTTTTATAGTATTGTGGTTGGAATGAAGCAAGTAACACTGTACTATATATAGAGCTCAGTATATGAATTATTATTTTTTTAATTTGAAAAGTTACCTTTGAATGGTAGTGATTTGCTGAGTAGAATGTAAATTAGACACTACTTTTGTTGTTCACAATTCTTATGAATGTTAATAGAAAAATAAGATTAATAGATGATTGCTTTAAAAATCAACTGTTAGAATATTAGTTTTGTTTATTAAATAACATTTAGCATTTATTAAGCATCTGTGCTGGTAAGTTTGTTAAACTTTAATGATTGGTATTTTTTATGGAGAGATATTATAACATGGTATGATGTAACATGAAAAAGAGAGAAATTAAATTCTTGAAGTATTCTAAAAAAGAAAGTTGACATTTGGACAAGTGCTGAAGGATGTGTACAAGATGCCAATCCAGAGAAGACACTTACTGGAGAAAATAAGTACAGTGGGAGGGTGATTGTCTGAGGAAACTGTAAAAATGCAGAAAAGTTCATGAACTGTAGCTGAGGTTTAGGATGGTTGTTAGGAAATGAGGAGAAGGTAAGAAAGACCTTGATCCTGAGCTTATTAGTGGCCCTGTGAAGGTTTTGCCACCATGACACATGCTGTGAAATAATCTATCAAGGTGTTGTAGTGCTAATGTGGATTCTCTTTACTGAAGTAATGAATGGAATAAGATAGTGATTGAAAGTTACATAATTCTGTTATTAGCATAAAACATAAAAGTATGATTTGGACTTCTGGCAGTCCAATGATTTAGACTGCTTGCACTGCAGGTGGCACTGGTTTAAATCCCTGCTTGGGAAACTAAGATGCCATTTGGTGCAGCCAAAAAAAAGTGATTATTTTTAAAAAGTAGTTGTGATTTAGGACTCTAAAAGGGAAGTTTCTTGCCAGTGCTAAACAGTTTCAAGAAAGAAGTTGGCGACATAATGTTGAAAAATCCTAACCTGAAGGATACGGACATAGTGGGTAGATTTTTGTGGTATATGAGAATCTTTAAGGTTAGATTTTAAACAGTTCTAAATGTAGTCATGCAAAGAGTTGACTCATTGGAAAAGACTCTGATGCTGGGAGGGATTGGGGGCAGGAGGAGAAGGGGACGACAGAGGATGAGATGGCTGGATGGCATCACTAACTTGATGGACGTGAGTCTGAGTGAACTCCGGGAGTTGGTGATGGACAGGAAGGCCTGGCATGCTGCGATCCATGGGGTCGCAAAGAGTCGGACACGACTGAGAGACTGGACTGAACTGAACAGAACTGAAATATAGTCATATGATATATATGATAAGAACAATGTTTAAGATTCTTTAAACTGAAAATGATCTAAGAATTAGGAAAAATGGCCAGAACTGTAAATTGAACAAATAAAATCTCAGCCTTTTTCAAAATAGATTTAAATCTAGATAAAGTGACAAGGGTGAGATGGCTTAGTGTAAGATGTTACAAATAGTCATTGGATAAATAAAAGAGTTCATGTTTTGACTTTGTCTTCAGTGACAAGGAAAATTATTTTTTATGTGCAAAGTAAATGTAGTTGAGGGATTTGAAATTGAAGACACAACAGGATATGTGAACATATAATTATTTTAAATAAATATATCTTCTAGCCTGGAAGCATTTAATCCAGTAGTACTAATACTATCAAATGAAATCACCAGCAGCAGCAGTTGGTAGTTTTTTTTAATTCTGTGAGAAACAGGGGTAGCAGAAGAATGGATGTAAGCAAACATGTGCCTTTTGAACTAAAGGCTACAGGAATAGAATCTTTCCCAATTTGAGTACATACTGAGTACTTTTTGAAATCAACTTTGTTTTCACAACTCAGAGCATCTTAAAATACTGTTGAATTCTATCTTTCTTGGATGACTCTGATGTACTAAGTTGAGCACACAGTTTACATACAATATGACCACTAGATGGCCCTCATACAGAAGGAATTTGTGTATAAATGATCAGGTAAATAACAATTCTATGTCATCAAACTTCTTAGTTTAATCTTTTCTTAGCACAGCTGCATGTTTTAAAATTTAGTAAGCCATATTATAAAGATAAAAAGTTAAGGAAAGTGTTATGTTGCATTTATAGTATTGTTGACTTTGTGGTTACTTAAATTTTTTTCTAGTATTTTAGAGGTTCAGTATTGTTTTTCCTCTCATCCTTCAACCTTTCAAAAATTTTCACCAAGATTATTTAATCATTGCCTTTGTTACTACATCTTAAAGTCTTCTGGGTTTATTTGCAAGTTTGGAAATGTATACAAGTAATTGAGGGCCTATCCTGTATAAATTTTTGAACTGTCATTACTTCCATATAATGTTATAAACATTTCTCATAGTCATCAATTTTTTATGATCATATTTAAAGTATGTAAAAATCCATTAAATGGATATACTTTGTTTAATTATGCATGTGTGTGTGTGCACGCACGCGCATGTGCACAATGTGCGCGCACCGTGCTGTCTCCCAACTCTTTGCAACCCTATGGACTAGCCCTCTAGGCTCCTCTGTCCATGGAATTTTGCATGCAAGAATACCGGAGTGGGTTGCCATTTCCTCCTCCAGGGGATTTTCCCATCCCAGAGGTCAAACTTTACTGCGTTGGCAGGTGGATTCTTTACCACTACGCCACCTGGGAAGCCGCCTCCTCTTGTTTAGAGTTCTGCTGTAGATAATATTGTTCTTTGAAAAAGAAAGATTAAGCTATACAGAAAAGAAGAGTATTAGGTGTGGAGTATAGCTCAGTTGTAGAGAATTTGACTGCAACAATAAAATGTTAATTCTTCATATATCATATTAAAATCTTAATAGTGTTCCCTTCAGTGATTTAAACATTGGTATTTTTTAAAGTATACTATTTTAAATAGACTTTTCAAGTTCTATAATTAAAACTTTGTTTTAATGGAATAGAATATCTTTCAGCTTTGCCACATGGCTTGGGTTATTTTAAAGCAGAGATCAGTGAGGACTTGGGTGCCTTCTGCTTCCCAATCAGATTGTATGAAACCAATTGTGAGTTACGTACATACACGGTTTTGTGTGCGGGTGTTGACTATGGGCAATCGATGAGATGATCCTAGATTTCTGTAGCTAGGTAATGGGACATTTTCATGAAGAAACCTGTCTCAAAACTCATTTTTTTTTTTTTAATGTCATTGGATTTGCATAGGAAATTTATATATTGAGAAGTATTTCTCATCCCATGTATGGGATGGAGTATTCTGATTTAATTGATTGGGAACAGTTAAAAGCTAACTAGCATAAGAAATTATTGTATACGAATGACTCTGTGTGTTGATACTGTTTTCATCTTGGGTAGGATATTTGCATTCAACATTTGTTTTCATTATCCTCGTCTTTACCAATCCAGGGTAACAGAATCTATATAAAATCTAGGTTTCCACCCTAGTTTTCCATCATTTATGGGTCAAGACACACATTTATGGGCCAAACCAATTACTAGAGCATTTGTATAAACCACACTAATTGGGCTTCCAGAGGGTGCTAGTGGTAAAGAATCTGCCGGCCAGTGCAGGAGACACAAGTTTGATCCCTGGAGATTGGGAAGATCCCCTGGAGAAAGAAAATGGCAATCCACTCCAGTATTCTTGCCTGAAAAATTCCATGGACAAGAGGAGCCTGGCAGGCTATATAGTCCATGTGGTCACAAAGAGTCTCACTTGTCTGAGCACACAGCCAATTACTAGAGTATTTGAATAAACCACACTGATCAGTACCTGGTCCATGGTAAGATTTTTTATTTTTAGGTTTTTTTTTTTTCTTCAGAGAGTATTCTTAGTTCTTTGTTTACCCTTATGTTTGCTCTATTCCCCTACCCCCAAATAGATAAGACCAATCTGTGTATGGCCATAAAACTGCCAGCAACTGTTTGTGGAGTCCTTGGGAGAAAGCAACCTTTGCTACAATCTGTCACGAAACATATTACTTCCAGCAGTGCTAAAGTACTAATACATGACTAAAGTATTAGTCATGAAATGACTATACTATACTAAATGTATATATACTATACTATATATATAGTATATATACTATACTATACTATACTATACTATACTATACTATACTAAATGTATAGTATACTATACTATACTAAAGTATAGTCATTCCCACATGACTCTCATCCCTTTTGGGGCATGTGTTTGTATCTTAGAGGTGGAATCATAGAGACAGTGTTTGCATTTTTTCTTGCCAATCAGGATTTGTAGTTGACCTAGAGGTTGTGGTTTGCCAATGCTACATTTCAGTAGGCTGCATTTAGTTGGTGCCGGTAAGCAAAAGTAAGCAATATTTTGTAGATCTGCATCTGAGAAAAAAATATTCATGGCTGAAGTTGGGAATTATGATACAGTTATATCAACTTTAAAACTGAATTACTCAACTACTAGTAAATTTTGAAGTAGCATTTTTGTTCACGTATGTTTATAATGGCAATATATTGTGTTATATACTAATGTAGTACAGTATTAAGCAGACAGATTTAGGAGTTTGTGGTTCTCAAACTTGAGGGTGCTTATTTAGGGGGCTATTTAAAAGTGAAAATTCTCAGATCTCCCATACCCGTAAAAATTCTGATTGGGAGAGGATACCAGTCTGCATTTATTTTTTAATAAGCACCCTAGGTGATTCTGAGATAGCCTGCTGTGTGCAGAAATACATACCTAGATATTAGATGTTAGAAAGTATCTATTTAACAAACTGTTATTTTGTGAACCAGAGTATTATTTATGTAGTATTAGAAAAAATATGTTTTATTGGCTATAAAATTAAAAATTTAACCTTTCTTTTTGTATTTTTACAAATTCATAACTTGATAATCTTAATGTTTATAACATATATGAGAGGGATGATGCTGATAACAACGCTTTTTTATCACAAAAATACCAGAAGCCAAATACTTATTTTGCTAATTATTCTGTTTCTGTCATCAAACTCAATTAATCAAAGCACTTAAGACCAATATATTACATAAAATGATCAGGTTACATTCCAAATGGATTTCTCTGTGTCATTAGATCCTCAGAGTTTAATGTAGATGGTACCTTTTAAAACCTTAGTGCTATTTAATGTAGGTGCCTGATGTAGAAATTTATATCTGAATGAAAAAGACTCCTTTAGTAAAATTGTTTTAAACAATTAGAGGTATTGGCAGAGAGAATCTTCTTGTATTTTTAAATTCAGTTCATATTTATAATTTATTTAAGCAATGAAGATGCCATTGGATTTTACTTGAGACTATGATTGAACTTGGTAATCTAGGGTTTCTCCACCCAGTGCATTAAATCAGGCAGCCCCAAAGGGTCTTGGTAGTCCAGTGTTTATAACATCCTTCTTTACCTGCTAATCAAGCTCACTTCCTGGATTTCCGTCTAGTTATCAGCTAACAAAAGAACAGCTTTTGGTTCCTGCAGACGCTGGTGAAAAAATAATCATGAGAAAGAAATCCACCTTATGCCATCTCTTTTGCCTACAAATATAAACTCAGCCATCGTACAGCTAACAACAGGTACAGAGGAAAGATGCAAGCTCTTTCATGGGAAGAAATTACAGAGAAAATGAGCATCCTTTCTCAAGGTTTTTATTTTCCCTGATCTACAAGTGATGCTGCTGTAATTCTAGCTGCAGTTTTTCCTGATCATTCACCACTCAGCAGCTGGTAGAGAAGTAAGACTGCTTGGCAACCACCTGCAGGGCTGCAGAGATGAATTACATTTTCGGGAACAACACACTTCTATACTCTCGCGCCAGTCGAGGAGGCAATACTAGCTCTAGCCATGGCTCAGTAGGCCCAAAGCAAAAACACTGGGCAAAAAAGGGCTCATCAGATGAACTGCAAGCTGAGCCAGAACCTTCACGCTGGCAGCAGATAGTTGCATTTTTCACTCGAAGACACAGCTTTATTGACTGCATCTCGGTAGCCACCAGCTCCACCCAGGTAACATACCACTTGTTGAAATTATTTTCAGTATATTTTGGTTCGTGTTGCTTTGCAGAAATGTATTAGTATAGATTTCTTCTTATTAAAACATTATCTTATGCACTGAAACCCTGGGTGCGCAGAAATGTGTGTTTTCAGTCTCTCTATGCAGATCTTTAGCACAGAAGGGGAAACAAAAATATTTTCCCTTTGCTCTTATGTAATGCCAAACAAAACAGTCTCAGATTCTGTTGAATGACTTCTCTAAAAATATAAAGCCATTCATACATAAATTAAAATGTGCGTTAATAATGCTTGTCTCCTTATTTTCAGACTGTGTTAAATGCTATGAAGTATCATGTCTGACAAAAGAAAATATCTGTTTGTTTAGTTTTTATATGTCATTAAATAACCTCAGGGAGATTGTTGCAGTGAATAAGCAAGAAAATTTGAAGTATTTTTATTTTCTAGTGTTTTGAGAATAGATTAAATTGAATACAGTTGGCTATTATTGTACATGCTAATATCTTAAAGTCATTATACTATGGCTTATTCAAGGGATTTAATGAATCCTTTCATTTCTGTAAATATATTACCTAGGGTTAATTTGAGAGCAGTAAACGTGCATAATTACATGATGATAATAAAATTTTATCATATATTCAGTTGACAGTTCAAAGAGCTGAGCAAACACTAAAAGTCTCCAAATTTTAAAAAGATAATGTAAAACAACTTTTTGAGGAGTATTAAAAATATAAGGAAAATATAAAGTTAATAATTTGATGAAATACCTATTATTTGGTATTAAAGGAGGATTTGGGGAATATTTTTAAAACATGTTTTTAATAGATATTCATTCAACTCTAGTAAAAATGAAAGCACAACAAAAGTCTAATTTAAAAAACAAGGTGAGAATGCTGTTGTCCTTTGACATCAATCATATTTAAATTAAAATGTAGACACATACCTTAGGGCCTTTAAAAAAAAAATTCCTTTAATTGAAAACCATTTTAAAAAAAGAATTAGAAGCAGCACAGAAAGTATAAAGTAACTGTCAAAGCTTCTTGGGTTTGATTTTAGAATTGTCTTTCAATAATTTTTATTTTAAAATCTCAAATTTCTTAAGTAAAAATATTGTACTTGTTTTTCTTACATTTTTGAGAGAGATGAAATTTCTTGGGTAGGGAGAGTTGTTAACAGTTTATAAGTAGGCAGTGAAGTTACTTAAAACTTAAGAGGCAGTGATTCATTTAACCCTTAGATTGACTTCTGCCCCAAGAATTTAACTAACTTAATTTTAACTGCAATTACATATACCAAAAAGGGACACAGGGGCTAAAGCTTGGCATTTTTATTCATTGTGGATTAATATTAAGTGATATTTCCATTGTCAATGAGAAATTTATGTTAAAAACTTCAAATACACACTACTATATGTGTATATGCACAGACACAACCATTGATACATTCATCTTATAAAGGACATACAAAAAACAACCAAATAGTTTACATATAAAGCTGTTGAAACCACACAATTACATTATAGTTACCTAGGAGTTGGGCCATAAAGTTACTATTGCATTGCACTAAAATAGTCAGGATTTTAATGAAAACTCTATTTGTAGTTGATCCTACAAAGCCATTTAAAATTTTATCTTCCTCCCATTTGGTTCATATCACTTATGTATACTGTCAAATGACTTATTTTTATGTCTTTCAGCCCTCTTTCTGTTACTTACTTTGTCTTTTTCATTACCTTTGTATTTTATATCTGTAAATATAGACTTTAGGTCAGAGTTTTAGCTTCTATTTCTCCAGCTCTGGAGTACCAACATAGCATTTTTTATTCTGTGTTGTTTTCCTCACTGATGAGTTGGATATTTTGTATGTCAAAAATCTTTTGTTGTAACTCACTGAAATTCATTTTACAAGATGAAATGTAATAGGAGTGAGAACGAATGTGAGACCTATTTAGATGTTAGTTAATCCTATGATACATTTTTATGTTTCATTTACTGACTCGTGTCTAGAAGTTTTATTTTTTAGCACCAGAGGACTTTTATATTGTAAAAACAAAGTAGATTAATGAAATTTTGTAGTTTATTGAGCATATGCTTTATACCTATGAATATATGTGTACGATAGTGTTTTGTTCTATCATTATAAATAGCAACAGTGATTACCAGGTCTCCTGTTTCACTATTGTCAGAAATATTCTTTTCTAAGATTTGATAGGAAGATTAACTTTGATTCTGATTCCTTATAACTATGATGTATAGTACTTTTCGCATTCTGGAGAGTTGTTATTAAATGCAGTTTTACTAATTTGAAAGTAATTACTCTGATTTAATATCCCATCAAATGTCCTCTATAAATAGAAAACTTACAGATTCATTTAAATTGCTCATCTGTTTAAGATATTTGTGTTTACAACTGTGATTTTGTGTCAGATTCTACTGTAACATGTGGAACTTAGTAGAAAAATCATTAATATTTTTTAAGTGTTAGGAAAGCCAAGTGATTATAGACTTCTCCAAGACCTCTCCCTCAGCTTCTCAGATGGGGCTTGCCGTGAAGTTGGTGCTCAGTAAATATTTATGGAATTGACTGATTATTAGTTTTCATTTCTCCCACCTAACACCTTGTTATCTCATGGCCTTCCAAATATGAAACCTAATCTGAAACCTCTTGGGTACCTATCTTTATTGGATTCACTCTATTGCCATCATAAGTGCCTTTGATTCTTCACTGTAGCCCATTTCTTCACTTCCCTTTTCTTCTCCTCTTTTCAGATTTTCTTCAAGCTACACAAACCCCCCATCATTTCCTCACCCCTTTACCCAGTGATGATAACCATACAGTTTGTAAATTGTCACTAATGTCTGTCATTTGGCTGTATCCCAAAAGTTTACATTGTAAACTTTTTTTTTAATGTTAAGCTGAGTTACTTGTGAATTATTTTACTTTGGTGCAAGTTTTTCTATTTTGAGCTCCATTACTACTTATGTTCTTAATTTTGATTAGTCATTATAGGAAATGTGGGATACTCATTGTCGAGCCCGCCTCAGTTTCTCATCTCAGCCTTCTTTCTGTTTTCGTATTTGTGGGTGATCCTTTGATGTCTATTTGCCCTGTCCTACTTAGTGTATGCAACTCTGTTCCTATCCGGGACCAGTTTTTTTATATTCAGCAAGGCTTTAAAGAATTCTGGCATAGTATTTACATTGCTACTTGATTGTTTCCTAAGTTAAAAACTTTTATCTACTTGGTGATGTCAGTGTTTATTAATGAAAATTGTAGCCGTGTAGGCTTTGAACAGCTGTAATGTGGTAGATCACTTCAAATGTGTATTTAGCAACTGTTCCCATATTTTGGATTACTTCAGAATCCCTAATGTAGATCATTAGAAATGTTCAAAAAGAATTTCCTACCTTCCCCAGACAATTGACATGCCAAATTAAGCTGAAGACAGCAAAATTCTCTTCCTAGGAGTGAATGAAACAGACATAATGAATTACCATAATTGAAGCAGAACAATAAAATTTTAACAGGAGTGGATTTTAGCCACATGAATTGAATAAGCTGCTTTTTAGAGGAGAAAAAAATCTGTCCTAAATTAAAATGCAAGAAACCACTGTTCATTTAGATGCCCACTGTTCAGATACCAGAAAAATAGGGTAATTTGTATAAAAACATATTATTTGTCCTAAACAGGTACATTCTGGAGTAAAAAAGATTTTAAGTTTTAGGAGCATTGGATATATACTGTCCCCAAAATAAAGGCAATAATATCAACTTCATTGAGTTAATTGATTAAACAGTTAAATGCATGTAACATATTTAGTACAGTGCCTGGCAGCTATTATTTTTATTTTTGTTTTATGATTTTATTTTTTATTGCTTAGTTTTAATAGTCTTAAAATTCAAATTAGATAATTAGGAATTACAGTACCTAGGATAGTGCAGTTCATTCCAACATTCTGTACACTTTTAAATCCTCAGTTGCAGAATTTAAGGGAAGAGCCCCAATGAGCACTTCACATTCTTGATAAACCCTGCCAGTTCCCTGATCTTGCCTTCCTTTCACTTCTGCAAATGCTAAATCAGTCACAACTAAACAACTAAAATTTAACTTATTATCCACCTTTTACTGGGATTCCCAGGGGCTCAGTGATAAAGAATGCCCCTGCCAATGCAGGAGCCACAGGAAACACAGGTTTGATCCCTCGGTTGGGAAGATCAATCCCTTGGAGGAGGAAATGGCAACCCACTCCAGTATTCTTGCCTGGAAAATCCCATGGACTGAGTGAGGAGCTTGGCGAGTTGTGGTCCATGGGGTCATGAGGAGTCAAACAGGTTGAACCAACTAGCATGCACACACCACCTTTTACCAAGCTTGCCATCAGGACTAATTTTATACTTTGCATTCCTTTTATCTTTATTGCTACAGAAAATCCAAGCCTTCCAGATCACTGTCACTTATTTCCTTATTACTTTTTGACTCTGGTTTATCTCTGATCTGTTCTAAACTCCCGTTTATCTATGATTTCCCAATTCCTTTCGCTGTGCTCTTTGGAACTCCCACTTCTCACGATCACCAAGATTTCCTTTATCCTCAAACTCTTCTGTGATGGTTTATCTCATCTTTTTTCTCTCATAGAAATCTGGCATTCCCCCAAGATTACTGTTTTTTCTGTAGCCCTCACAAAAAGTGGAATTATTATCTATCACATCCTGTTTACCTTGGGACTAACAAGTGGAGTTGATGTCTTCCTTGCTTATTATTGATGTTTATGGATGATTGTAACTTCTGTCTTTAAAAAATGTACCTCTCATCAGACTGACAGTGTTTTCTATTCCCTCTCATGTCTAGTCATATACATCTTATGCATCTAGTCATATACATCTGCTCACTGATGATTTGAACCACCATTTACACTGATGATTTAAACGAAGGTTTACTATCTTTTCTTTGTCTACTATTCATATAATCATTCTTTGAGATTTTCAGTCTCTTGATGTGATCCTTCCATAATCTTGACCTCTCAGTTCTTTGATTATCCTTACCTCTAGTCTTATTTTTTTCTTTCACTTGAGTGACCTGCTTAAATGGTTATATTAAGACCTCATTAGGAACTTCCCTGGTGGTCTGGTGGCTAAGACTTCATGTTCCCAATGCTGGGGGCCTGGGTTTGATCCTTGGTATTTAGTGCAACCAAATAAATAAATAATTTTTTTTTTTTTTTTTTAAAAAGACCTCATTATCATTGAGTATATCACTTACAGAATCTCGGTTGCAAGCATTTCAAAGTGACTAGCACTTCCTTTCTTTTGGCTCCTCTCCTCTATAACAATTTTTCTTTTACCCTCTAAAGACCTCCAGCCCAACTTTTTACTATCCATCACTTCTTTCGTGTTCCCACTTTCCTCCTTGCCTTGCTCAAATTCCTTGGCCCATAACTTTAAACAATATTTTTCATAATCTTAACTTGCTTGCTCCTCTGTCATTTCAGTGGTAAGATCCAACCTTGGTTAATTGCAACTCTGCCTCCTCCACATTGGCTCCAAAGCTGTGTGTAAAATTTCCAATACCTGTTTCCTGGCCCATTCTCAATTGATGGTCTTATTCTGTCTCCCATCCTGTTAAATAATTCGTTTGTGTTCTTAAATCTCACCCATCACTTTTGTACTAAATCTTCATTTTTGACTTTTCAGAGAGTTCTGAAATTTCCTCTTCATTGCATTATCTGTCTTTCCCTCTGTACTGCAGTATTCCCATCAGCATACATATCAGCATAATACCTCTCATTAAAACAACCCTCTTGGAGTATAGACTGTCAAATCCAGTGATCAATTCTCAGTTTTCATTTTACTTGACCCTTCCACAGCTTTTTACACATTGACTACTCACTCCCTCCTTTAAAATTCTTTTCTCATTTAAATCTTGACCACCATTCTCCTTACTCTCCCAACCTGAATTTCCTTTGCAGTATCCTCCTCCTCTTCTTAACTACTAACAGAGTAGTAACTCAGGGCATCAATCCTTGAACTTCTTTTTTAATATTCATATTTCACTTGATCTTATTCAGGTGCCTTTAATTACCACCAGTATTCATATAGTCCAGAGCTAATCCCTGTTCACTAGACTTGTATATCTAGCTTTGCTAGTCTGTATCTCCACTTGGATTAAGTATCTGAAAGTTAACATGTCAAAAATAGAGTTTCTAATATTATTATTTTCCCCATCCTCATTTAGTCACTGAGATGCTGAAGATAAAAAACCCTTGAAATCATCTTCTGTTACTTTATCTTTTGCTCACACAATTTAATAGCAAATTCTCTTGGCTCTGTGTTTAGAATATATGATCTAACCACTTCTC
This sequence comes from Tragelaphus eurycerus, assembly GCA_935064755.1. Classification (NCBI taxonomy): domain Eukaryota; kingdom Metazoa; phylum Chordata; class Mammalia; order Artiodactyla; family Bovidae; genus Tragelaphus; species Tragelaphus eurycerus. The sequence goes on along the minus strand of CAKXYN010000018.1, from coordinate 24,175,277 downwards.
ACTACTCTGTAATGACTAATTAAAATTATTTAATTTGTTGCCTGAACTACAGCAGTAGATAATCTATTTGGACTCCCTGTCTCCATTCTTCACTCTCACCAGTCTGTTCTTTACCCAGAAGCCAGAGGAATCTGTACTTACAGAATGTCAGTTCATGTCATTATCTTGTTTTTATCACTTTCATGGCTTCCAGTCTGACATATAATAAAATCCTAAGTCCTTCTTTACCATAGTTCAAAAGGCCCTTTATTATATAGTCCCTGGCAGTGTCTGTAATCCCATTTCCTATTGCTCCCTCACTTACTTTGCTTTATTGGCCTTGTTCCTATTCCTCAAATAAATCAAGCATGTGGCTATCTCAGAACCTTAATGTAACTGTTTCCTCTGCCTGGAACATTCTTTCCTCAGATACTCTCATGGTTCATTTCCTCACTTCCTTCAGATTTATGCTCATCTGTTACCTTCTTGAAGGATCTTTCTAGATTCTTATCTAAAGTAGCAGGCACTCCTTCATTCCAGACATCACTGTCTTTTTATCTTTTTAAACATTTTTCTTCATAGCACTTAATACTGCCTATTATATATTTTTAATCCATCTGAATTCTCTCTTAAATGTTTTGTGAAACATGTCACACTTCAGGGTTATACTGATCCTCCAGCTGATGATGCTCTTCTTATTTACCTTTCACCTTGAGGAGGTGGAGCAAGGAGAAAAGAGGAAAAAACCTATTAAGTTTCCTTATAACTAGGATGAATGTATCACTCACTGACCAAACTTGGAGTACTTTTGATAGAAAAGGGAAACTTCCCAGGCAGACGGAGGCATATGGTATTATTATCTATAAGCTTTTATCTTATGACAGTTCCTCCCAGGCAGCAGGTCTAAATATTCACAAGACATCTCCACCTTGGACCAACATGAATTGGCCTAACCTTATCTATATATGTTTTAAACATTTGGCCTTATGCCTAATGATGGTTGTATTTTGAAGTGGTCAAATATATATATGTATAAAATACATTCATGTATTTACTTAAATGTATTTAAATATATATATTTTTCCTCATCTCTAAAGAATGAAATTGCTTATATTCAGCAGTGTAATGCCTTTATATTAAACTAGAATATAGAGTAAGTAGATAATCCTCTTAAACTACTTTAGAAATACCAACTCTGATAGTAGAATAAATTTCTCGGAGAATGGGTAGAAACAGTTTCTTTGAGTAATGATTACCAAGCAATCAAAGTTAGGATAAAAATTCTGTTGTACTGGTTGTGAGATGCTGTCTCTTGACAAAGTTAAATTTCCTACTCAAAAGGCCAGTACTTTTGTTAAAAATGCCATTACTCAGATTTGGAAATTGTTTCCCTTTATACCCAAAACATGGAGAAGGCAATGGCAACCCAGTCCAGTACTCTTGCCTGGAAAATCCCATGGACGGAGGAGCCTGGTAGGCTGCAGTCCATGGGGTCACTAAGAGTCAGGTACGACTGAGCAACTTCACTTTCACTTTTCACTTTCACGCATTGGAGAAGGAAATGGCAACCCACTCCAGTGTTCTTGCCTGGAGAATCCCAGGGACGGGGGAGCCTGGTGGGCTGCCGTCTATGGGGTCGCACAGAGTTGGACACGACTGAAGTGACTTAACAGCAAACCCAAAACATAACTACTCAAAAATATGTTTAAGTGGTGTTTAAGACCCAGTAATTTGGGCACTAGAAGAGCATAAAGATAAAAATTAAACAAAAAGTTTACAGTGGTTATATTCACTTAAAAAAAATACCAGATTGACCATTTAATCCAGCAGGTGCACTCCTTGGTTTTCATTCAAATGAGTTGAGCACTTATGTCCACATGAAAATTTGCACACAGATGTTTATTGCAGCTTTATTCATGATTACCAGAACTTGGAAGCAACCCAGATAACCTTCAGTGTGTAGATAACATGTTATTAAGTGTTAAAAAGATATGGAAGAACTCTATAAGTATTTTTAAGGGAAAGACACCAATCTGAAAACGCTACACATTCTATGCTTCCAATTATTTGACATTCTGGAAAAGGCAAAACTATGGAGATAGTAAAAAGATTATTTGCCAAAGTTAGCAAAGAGGGAGGGATGAATAGAGCACAGATTTTTAGGCCAGTGAAACTATTCTGTGTGGTACTATAACGGTGGATACCTGACATTATACATTTGTTTAAACTTACAAATGTACATCAAGAATGAACCCTAGTGTAAACTATGAACTTTGGATAGCCATGATGTATCATTGTAGATTCATCAACTGTACAATGTACAGCTCAGGTGGGAAATGTTAATAATAGGGATGCAGTGCATGTGTAGGGATGCAGTGCATGTGTATGGGCAGAGGTTATATGGGAACTCTGTACCTTCTACTCTAAAAAATAAAGTTTGTTAAAAGAACAACTCTGATAGCTTGAGGTGGATTAAATTGGCTATCGTTTGAAGAACTGAGTAAGTAAAGTTTGTTATATAAGCTCTTCATAAATAGGAAGTGTGTTGTGTACATCTTTGTAGTTTCTGTGTAGTGTCATAACTGTTAGGTTGTCCTTTTGTCAAGGAGGGCTCAGACGGTAAAGAATCCACCTGCAATGCGGGAGACTTGGATTCCGTCCTTGGGTTGGGACGATCCCCTGGAAAAGGGAAAGGCTACCCACTCCAGTATTCTGGCCTGGAGAATTCCTTGGACAGAGGAACCTAGCAGGCTACAGTCTATGCAGTCTCAATGAGTTGGACACAGCTGAGCAACTTTCACTTTTTTTTTTTTTTGTCAAGGACACATAGCAATATATGTATTTTATGGCACAAATGGCAATTTGCATATTTTAATATCTAACATGTATGTATGTGTGTGTGATATATATAGTTTTAGGGTTAACTTTTAAAATATTCTGTTAATAACAGTACTAAAAAGTGACAGGCCCATAACCTCTGGGGTCAGAATAGGAGATTCAACACACACAACATTTTTGCTCTTTTCTTATTTTTAGCAGTATTTGTTATCATGAGAATTGTATTCCATACCTATATTCACAACTATATTTCACTAATTAATTGGGTAATGATTTAATATCAGCTGCAAAACCAAAAGCTTCACAAGAGCTGGTAGGATAGATGTATGTTTTCTTATATCTCTAGAGCCTAGAGTGGTGAATGCAAATGATGACTGTTTGTTGAATGAATAAAGTTAATTATATGTGTTTATTTTCATTTAATCTGATGATGGCTACAAAGAAGTTTGGAACTTCTAAATATGGTTTGGCCACTGTAAATTTCCCAAGCCATTTTTATGTACAACTATGGCTTTAAAATTATAAGTCTGCATTATAGGATTTTATAAAACCATGTCTATTTCAAAACTAATTCAAAGGCTTTTGTGAAAAAATTGAAGCATATATATTAATATATGAAGAACTTATATTCTTACTGTTACAATTTGACTTAGTGTCATTTTCTTTAAAGATTTTTCTCACTGTGTACTTCCTGGCACTGTTATTTAAATAACATTTTTCAGTCCTCCATTCTTACATCAAAATTTAGAATTTTGATAAAGGTAAGAGTAGCTATTCAGATCATGCAGAGAACAGTATCCTTCAATTACCAGTTTATTTACCAAACTTTAAATAAACCAGCTGATGTGGCAATTGTGCAGGCATGTACAAATCAGTTAACAAAGACTGTTTTTTGTGCAAGTGTAAACCAACTGATATCACATCTGGAAGCAGTAGAATTTTAGAATCCTAAACACAACTTCTGCCCCTAGACGAATTTATTTGAAAGATGTTTTCCCCCTCACCTCTTAACAGTAGCGCTGCCTGTTCATTCTTTATCCATTAGTAGACCCCAGTTTAGTCCCTTTCTTAGCAATATTATCAGTATTTTTGAAATCTTAAACTGTGACTATTGATTCAGCCAGCTATGAGCATAAGGAAGTTATTATTATGACAGAATGGGACCAATTGATTGCCTTACAAAATTTTTGTTGGCTCTGAGGCAAATAATTGAAGATTATAATCTGCAATTTGAAACGAAACGTATCCCAGCCTCATTTTTCTGTATTTAACTCTGACTAATCTTGCTGGAACCATCTAATGTATCAAAGCATTATAAATTTGAAAAATAATCACTTTGTAAGTATTTTGACATATAGCAGAAAAAGAGAAATACTAACCTTAGGAATTAAATGCTTCAGCTGTACTAAATACATAGCAGGATTTTGGAGAGCAGTGGTTGAGAGTGTTGTTTTAGAGGATGATGGACTGAGTTTAAAGCTCTGTTCTATTTTAGCTGTAGCACATTGGATAAATTACCTAAATTCTGAGTCTCATTCTTCCACCTGCAGAAAACAAGGATCAAGATTTAGTAAAAAATTAAATGGGACAAATCCTCAAAACCCTTACTATAATACCTGACATCAATAAAGTACCTATCATCATCATCTTTATCACCACTTTCACAACCGCCCATGAAATTGATCCTGCAAAATATTCTGGTCTTTTAAGTGGGGAATCTGGAGATACCAAGAAGCAATGTTATTACAGAATGATGAAGAATTATGTTTTGACAAGAAGATTGGTAACCTTGAGTAGGTCCAGCCAGAAAAACAGACACCACAGTAATCATTTTAACAGGGAAAATGTAATATGAATGGTGATTTAAAAGGAATTGGAGAACTGAAAAGGAAACATGTGAACACCAAAATAAAACAAAGATAGTAACAACAGGAAGCAGCTACCATCTGAGAAGGGACCTAGGGATCGAGTTGAGGTTAGTAGAACCCAGAAGTTTGGAAGAAGGGCACCGCCGGCTTTAAATATGATCTGTCAGTGATATTTACTACTTAATACAGTTTAAAAAGGAAAGAGGAGAAAATCTTTTGAGGAGATGTTCTTGAACAAGACATGTTTACTTTCACATAGGATAATATTAAGCAATTAACTATTGCTAGACAGAGAACAAGGCTTCCCAGATGGCACTAGTGGTAAAGAATCCACCTGCCAATGCAGGAGACATAAGAAACATGGGTTTGACCCCTGGATTGGGAAGATTCCCTGGCAGGGGCCATGGCACCCCACTCCAGAATTCTTGCCTTGAGAATCCCATGGACAGAGGAGCCTGGCAGAGGGATAACTGTCTGCGACACTATAGACTGTAGTGATTTAGCACACATGCAGAGGACAACATGAAACTGGCAATTTTTTGGCATTTTTATATTTTGAACATCATCAAATATTAGAACATCTTGAGCACTTTGTGATTGATAATGGCTGCCCAAGCACACAGACTCTCTTAGCAGTGTCTTCTATGTGTATAGAATGAAAGTGGGCAGGGGGAGGGATGGATACACACAATCTGTTCTCTGAGTCACTTTATCATTCTACAGTGCTGATGAACTCAGTCTCTTTTGTCAATCATATTGTTTCATTCATCCAAGAAACATGTATTAACTACTTCCTATGTGCTAGATATTATTCTAGGAACTAGGTATACAGGAGTAATATTGAATACAAGAAGAATCCTTATTCCTATAGAGCTTATATTAAAGGGGGAGAAGACAGATGACAAACATAATTAAAATATATAGTATATTGGGAAAAAGGTAGAAAGAGAAAACAATAGGAAATGTGTATATTTGTGTGTATGTGGTGGGGGTGGGTTTAGTAGAATAACTAGGAGAGGCTTCAACTGAAGGGTGTTATTTGAGCAAGGCATAAAAGAAGTTATGGAGTTGGGTCATGTGGATATCTGGGACAAGAGCATTCTAGACAAAGGAAGACTGAATAAAAGACTCTGAGGCCAGAGCTTGTTTAGAGTGTTTGAAACACAGCAGAGAGGCCAGTATGGCCGAAACACAAAGTGGGAAGAGAATAGTAGAAGATAACTTCAGAAAGATTAACAGTGATCTGAATCACTGGGGACTGTACAAGAATGAACAAAATAAGGTAAATGTTTGAGTCCTAGAAAATGTTGAGGTCCCATTTTAGGTTAGTCATTGTGAAGTCCATGGTTGTGTGTTTCTGTAGCCATAGTCTGATAAATGTGGGGAGGCAGGCAGCATATTGCATTTGGTAGTTTCATATCTGTTTGTTAATTATGTGACCACAGCTTTAAAGTCAAGTTTTGGATTTCTGTTTACTTGAAATTTTGAATGATTGTTGGCTCATCCTTGTATCAGTACAAAGTGAATGGCTGAATGCTGATGGAATGCTATCTTTTTATAATGAAGGGATGATTACCTTAACTATTCATAAATATCAATCTTGCAAACTTAAATATTGACAGATCCATGAACTACTATGCTCTGTCTGTGTAAACTAACAGATTTGAACCCATGCTTCTATACTAGGATTGTTCATCACTAGACTGTTTTCCTTTCTCCCCTGTTATTTTAAAATCAAAAATTTGTATTTAATCCCTTAGTATTTGTTTCAGAATATATCTAGTTTTGTTGCTGTTTGCTTCAGAGATAATTATGATAGGAATATCATATGCAGCTGGTTCAAATAACGTGTTATGGAGTTTATACTGAATGTACTATATGGAGTAAATGTGGCAAAATGAGCATTTGAATCAAATAGGAACCAGATCTAAGCAATGACAAAAACTTATTTTGAAGGTACTGGATCCCCTGTTGGGCACAATGATTCCCAAACAGTTTTGGTAAATTTATTGTGCTGCATTTTATCCTTCTATAAACATACGAAAAACTTGCCGTTCTTTTTCATGATTTCTCTTTCCCTCTTAGGTATTTTCTTTGACATTTATTCAAAGAAACATTTCTCACTACCACATTGTAGAAATTTAAACAAAGGAACTTAGATTAAAAATATTAAACTATACCATACAAAAGCCAAAAAAAAAAAAAAAAAAAAGGAAAATTCTTATAGACCAACAGTGGTGTGGGGGTAATTATTTTTCTTTAAGATGTTGATAACAAAAGATCTGCTAATTCATTTATTTCATTTTCCTTAAATATGTTATAAATTTACTTAGCACTTACTGAATCTTTGCGGATATTCTAAGCTCATTACCTGGTAGTATGGTATTAGTTATCTTTCTTTAGAATTTAATTTTATAAGCATGTTAATAAGGCTATAAGTGAGAAAAAGTTAAGAAAAATATGTTCAGAAAGCATTGTAAATCTTTTATGGTTGGATCTAACTGTGATGTAAAAGATAATTTTTAGTGGCCATTGTTGTTGTTATTTTTAATAGTCCTTCCCAGGTTCCCATCAGTCATACAGGTACCACTTCTACATTCAAAAATTATCTTTATTTGACTCCTCATGTCCATTTTCACCATTACCATCATTTGGTTGAAGCTACTGATCACCTCTCAGCTGGATTATCATAGCAGCCTCCTAATTATTCCTTCTGTTTCTTCCTGTATCAGACAGTATTCATATGCACATATAAAAAACCACTTTAGCTATTTTAAGTAGAAGGGGTTTATTAAAGGTAAGGATTCTCTATCTATCTATATTTATTCATGTATCGAGTGGAGTGAGTGCAAGTAAAAGAGGGAGGTACATAGTCATAAATGTAGATGTGCAATACACGTTAAACATGTGGCTATACCTCATGAGGCTTCAGACCACTTTTTATCACAATCTTTTTAAAAGCTGCTTTCGTAATTTTAAGCTCTTAAATCAAATTTAAAATGTAAAACTGTGAATAAATAACAAGAATCTCTAAAAATTAGTTAAAACTTTTTTCAGAAAGCCATCAATTTGATACTGGCATTTAAAAAGTACTTTTAAAATATGTACAATCCAGTTACCTTATGGGAATTTACCATTTTCTGCAGTATTCTTTGAGACAGTGTTAATATTATAGCTTCTGTTGTCATGGAAACAAGTCTCTGAAGGCGGCCTCAGAGACTAATGATTCGATGGTGTTGCTATGGATAGAAACAACTGAGACTGTTGTTAGTCACATGGTCAAGATTTTTTTAAAAAACAACAACAACAAAAAACAACTAAAACTCTTTGGAGCTGATCTTATTGAGTGATACAGATGGAACAGAAAAAGGATGATGGCCTGAAAGTCATATTGTCTAATAAAATATGTATGTAAGATTTTTCAAGTTTCAAATGCTTAGGCTGAATTTCTTTTCTATAATAACCCAAATGTAGTGGTTACTCTATATTCCTGCCTCATTATTCATATTAGAGTCTTAAGTTTGACATTTTCCAATTTAGAATCATCTTATACAGCTCATCAGAATTTTATCATGCTCTCAATCCTGCGCTCAAAATATCCTCGTCTCTTCTTTTTACTCTGTTATCATATTTAACATCTATACTGTTCCTCATCATTCAACCTTCATTTGACTAGATATTATTTGTTTAGGGCAGTATTTTGTTTCATGGAAACTAAATGACTTATTTTGTTGTATAATCCTTTGTGACTCAAACTGGTTATTGATTGTAGCTAGGAAATTATGTGTGTTGATATGCATTTGTTTTTGAAGACTTTCTCAGCAGTATTTTCCTTTCTTAAGAAAGAGGCAGAGGTATATGTTCTTCTTCAAAGTACTTGCTCAGTGCCCTATAGAGAGTGGGGTGGAATCAGATGGTGTACGTTTTGTTTAAGATTTTAAAAAATGGTATTCAGATCCTTTAAAGGATTCTGTCAAAAGGAAATATATTTAGAATAGGTTCAGAGCCAGCATTACAATGTAATATTGAAGAATTTATAGTATATCATAAAGGGTTTTTGAGAGCAACTGCCTAATGGAGGAAATGTTTATGCTTGGCCTTGAAATTTGTTACAAGCATATAGCTTTGTCTTTTTTTATGTTAAAGTGGATTATTATTTAGCTAATATCTGACTCTATTATAGAGGCAAAAAGAAACTTCTTATAGGTTTTAGATATGTCTCTTTGATTGTGGTAATTATTGCACAGGTGTTTGCATATGTTCAAACTCATTAAACTGTATACATTAAAAAATACAATTTCTTGTATATCAGTTATACCTTAACAAAGCTGTTTTAAAAAATAAAGATGATAAATGTTAGACTTTCTTGTCTCTGATACTTTGGATGTATCAGAGCCAGTTATTTTGTAGTTTATCACTCAACTTGGATTTGTCTGATGTTTAATGTTCAAGTTATGCATCTTTGATAAGAATGTCCCAGAAGTGATATACTCTGATTACATCCCATCAGGTAACATATAATTTTGATTTGTCCCATCCCTCATGATATTAACTTTGGTTAAGATAGTATCTGCTAGATTTCTTCACTATAATTGATAAAAATTTGTAGGGGAGATACATGTGTGTCTGTGTGTGTGTGTGTCCCACTTAAACTTGCTTCCACTAGAATGAAGTGGAAGGGTCATTCAGCAGCAGTGGAAGTTTTAACATTTGTTGATGTTTCTTAAATGAGTTATTACTGTGGTGGTTGCCAGATTATAATTTTGTGACTTCATCATTCCTTCTACATTTTTGATTGGCATCTACTGTAAGGAAATGCGCTTTTCTCTCTATTCATTTCATTGTTATGTAATTATTTATATAAGTGTAGATTCATGGAGTCCTCTTTAATTCCGTGGGGTTTATGCCATCATAGGGGTCTGCCCTGGTGGCTCAGAGATTAAAACGTCTGCCTGCAGTACGGGAAACCTGGGTTTGATCCCTGGGTCTGGAAGATCCCCTGGAGAAGGAAATGGCAACCCACTCCAGTATTATTGCCTGGAGAATCCCAGGGACCGAGGAGCCTGGTGGGCTACAGTCCATGGGGTTGCAAAGAGTCGGACACAACTTCACTTTATGCCATCATTATTGTTATCTGAGTCTCACATTAGTCCCAATGTAACTGATAAGAGCCCCAGCAGGCTGACTTCTGTGTCCTTTGTCATGCCTCATTAATTCTTTGAGCACCTCCTTATTTTCTGGCAGAGGCAGAAAGTTTTAGGCTCTAGCCCTGGAGTCATTTCTCCAAAGATTCCTTTTTTAAAAAATTAGAGAATGAATTTTTATAAGCCAAGATCTGAGTGCTAGGTATTTTCATGCTATTGAGGTGTTACTGCTCCCAGATGTTCTCTGTAGACAGAGCAAGGGTACATATGTATATGTAAACACATTTATTTCTGTATCTGTCTCTATATATCCAAATCTAGTCTAGAACCATAGATTTCATGTTGATTTTCTCCCTTTCCATGTTTGCAACTCCATTCTCTGATGTGAGGACCCTTGCTCCCACTATCCTTTATATATTTACTTATTGGATCAAGTCTCAGATATGTCAGCAACCTCCTATCACTGTTGATGCTCTTAGTGGACATCCTTCCTACCCTGCTCAAGATCAAAGAGATAGCCCCATCTTGTTCCACTGAGGCCTCTATACTTCATGCCAGACTACTGCTACTGCCACACAGACACTCTGTCACAATGGGATCCAACAAAAATACCAGACTGCTGCCACTGCCTGCCCACATGCGATACCCTCTTCATCCTGCTTAGACTCCAGTATCACTGTGCACCCGTCCACTCCCTGCGCATAGATGTTGCCTCACGCTGCTGACTTCAACAACCTGTGCTTGCCTACATCAAGATCCTGATTATATTCTATCATTGCTACCTTCTAGAAATCTAATTTTTGTGCTTCTGTTAATATGACAGTAAACCATCTGGAATTTTACATATGGTGTAAGGTAGTAGGGTAAGGGTTCATTTCATTTTCCATATGTATATTCAGTTGATTCAGCAGTAGTTTTCTAGAATAATTGAAGTATAGTTGATGAACAATATTATGTTGGTTTTGAGTGTACTAAATGATGTGATATTTGCATACATCATGAAATGATCACCACAGTAAGTCTGGTAACCATTTGTCCACATACAGAGTTTTATATTACTGACCTTACGTTTTGTGCTGTATATTACATCCCTGTGACTTACATAACTAAACGTTTATACCTCTTAATTTCCTTCACCTATTTTGTCCACCCCTCCCCAACTCACTCCATTTTTGGCGTCTGTGCATTTGTTCTCTGTATCTATGAGTCTGTGTTTTCTATCTATGTTTTCATTTAGTAGGTTTGTTTTTTTGGTGAAATCATGTGGTATTTGTCTTCCTCTTATAGGAACAATGTATATTAATGGTGTCTGGAATCCCAAGTAAGACAGACAGAGACTTTATTCCTAATTTATTTTTAATTGTGATAAAATATATGTAACAAAATTTTACCATTTTAACCTTTATTAGTACACTTAAGTACAATTAATTCAGTGTCAGTAAATACATTCATGGTGTTGTGCAGCCATCACCATTGTCCATCTCTGTAACTTTTCCATCTTTCAAAATAGAGAACTCATTTAAATTGGTAATATTATAAAGAAAGGAAACAGGAAACAAAATCTAATGGCTTACAATCTGTTTCTACAGGATATCCAGATAACAATAGTCTAGCAGATCTTTTCCTCATTCCTCACGTTAACTTCTGTGCGCTTAAGCTCAGTTGTAAAATGAAGGGTTAAACTTGATTCCTAGCTTCTTCAACTTTAATGGTCTTATAAAAATCATTGAAATTTTTAGTATCTTTTTGAACAGTTAATGTGAAATGCATTTTCAGTTTATTTTCTAGAAAATGAGATGGTAAAATATTATAATTGTTTTTCTCTTAATAGGAATACATCTTCCATCCCTCACCATGCATTTACAGCATCACTATATATTCATTGTTGACAACTGGAAAAGTAGAATTCAGAATAGAGGCGGGGGAAAAACCATTCATAATCCTGTCCTCAGAGGTTAACTTATCAAACATGTCTTTGCATTTTTTAAATAAAATTTTTATCTTCCCTTTTTTAGTTAATGTCATGCCATAGGTAATATCCTATATGACTTATAGACTGTTCTTACAGGTGATTATTAATCGATGCATAGTATTTGCATGCTAAGTCGCTTCAGTCATGTCCGACTCTTTGCGACCCTATGGACTGTAGCCCACCAGGCTCCTCTATCCATGCAATTCTCCAGGCAAGAATACTGGAGTGGGTTGCTGTGCCCAACCTTATGAAATTATCATTATTTGTACAACCATTCCAACACCTTATATTTAGGATATTTTGCATTTTCCCAAATACAGTCTTCAAAAGAACATTGAATTTATTGAATATATTGAATATTAAGACATTTGCTTTTTAAATATTCCCTTAGAATTCAGTTCAGTCACTCAGTCATGTCCAACTCTTTGCGACCCCATGGACTGCAGCATGCCAGGCTTCCCTCAAGATAGACTAACAGAATTACTAAGTCAAAGAGTTCAACGTTTTTAAAGTTATTAGATTGCTTTTTTGTAAAGTTTGTATGAAGTTATATATCCAACAGCACTGTGAAGGGACCTGCTTTCCTGCATTAAAATATTTTTGAGGTCTTTAATTGTAATAAAGTATATCTAACATAAGATTTGCCATTTTAACCAATTTTAACTGCACACTTCTGTGGCATCAGGTACATTTCCAGTATTGAGCAGCTTTTACCACTATTTCCAAAACCTTTTGACTATCTGAAACTTACTTTGTAACTACTAAGCAGTAAACTCCTTACGTTCCTCTCTCTTGCCCCTGGTAACTTCTAATCTACTTTACATGAATTTACCTATTCTAAATATAAGCGGAATCACAAAATATTGACCTTTTGTATCTGGTTAATTTCACTTAACATAATGTTTTCAAGGTTTGTCCATGTTGTGGCATATATCAGAATTTTATCCCTTTTTTATGGCTTAATGACTATCCATTGTGTGTGTGTGTGTATGTATGCACACCATGTTTTGTATTTCTGTATCTGTTGATGGATACTCTTGAGTTGTTTCCACCTTTTGGCTATTGTGAATAATGCATCACTGAACACTAGGGTAAAGTATTCAAGCCCCGGTTTTCAGCTCTTTTAAGTATTTACCTAGGAGTAGAATTGGTGGGTCATATGGTAATCCTAGGGGTAGTTTTTTTGAAGGACTGCCAAACCAAACTGCTTTCCATAGTGGCAGCACCACATTCCACACCAGCAGTTTTTGATGATTCCAATTTCTGCATATCCTTGCCAATATTTGTTAATTTCTGTTTTTGTTTTTACTTTTTTATTATTGCCTCCTAGTAGTATGAAGTAATATGTCATTGTTACTTTGATTTACATTTCCCTAATGAATAATAATACTGAATAGATTTTCATGTGCTTATTGTTTTTTTTTTTAATTGGGGTTTTGTTGCTTTTAAATGTTGTGATAGTTTCTTCTGTACAATGAAGTGAATCAGCTGTATTTATACATATCCCTTCTCCCTCTTGAACCTCCCCTCACCCACTCCCCATTCCATCCATATGGGTTACCACATGCACCGAGCTGAGCTCCCTGTGTTATACTGCAGGTTCCCACTTTCTGTGTTACACGTCAGTGTATGTCAATCCCAGTCTCCCAGTTCATCCCACTACCACCCCACCTCACCCCATGTCCATACATCTGTCTGTTCCCTACGTCTGTGTCTCTATTTGTGCCCTGCAGATAGGTTCATCTGTACCATTTTTTTAGATTCTACATACATGCATTAAATATGATACTTATTTTCTCTTTCTGACTTACTTCACTCTGTATGACAGACTCTAGGTCCATCCACATCTCTACAAATGACCCAGTTTTGTTCTTTATTATGGCTGAGTAATATCCTATTGCATATATGTGCCACATCTTCTTTATCCATTCATCTGTTGATGGACATTTAGATTGCTTCCATGTCCTGGCTATTGTAGTGTTGCTATGAACTTTGGGGTGCATATATGTATCCTCTTTGGAAAATGTCTGTTCCAGATCCTTTGCCCATTTTTTAATTGTCTTTTTATGGTGAGTTCTTTATCTGTTCTTCATGTGAAACCATCATCAGATGTACAGTTTGCAAGATTTTCTCCCATTCTATATGTTGGTTTCCCCTTTCTTGATAATGCCATTTGCTTCACAAAAGGTTTGAATTCTGATACAGTCTAATTTTTTTTTACTTCTGCTTTTGATATCATATTTAAGAATCCATTGTTATATCCATATGATTTATCTCTATGTTCTAAGAATTTTGTTAATGCTTATATTTAGGTCATCAATTAATTTCCAGGTTTTGTATAGGATATGAGGTTTTGTATAGGATATGAGATTAATAATTCTTATATAGAATATGTCATTGGTATAGCAAATATTTATGATTTAATCCAGGTAACAGAGATTGGTACTTTTACAAGACACCCTTTCTGTGTTCCATTTACATCTTTTAAAAAAATAATTAATCATGAGAGTAATTGATTCTTTGAATGCAAGTAAGCAAGTGGTCAAATATATCCTGAATGCTATAAAAATATTTTGTAGTATGTGAAGCGAGTGTCTTATCTCCCAGTGGAGGAGTATTGTTAAATCATTATATTTTATTATTTTCATTTAAACATCTAAAGAGTAGTCACTTATTTTAACTAGAGTCATTAAAATTATTATTGGTGGTATAATTACTTATAAGGGCATTTTCTCATTTAAATTGAAGTAATATATTATTTTACCTATTTTAGTTATTTATGAAAACTATAATTTATCTTTGTGACAAAACTTTCTGTTATATGTTTCCCTTTTATTTTATATTTTTCCTGATTTTTTGTCATTGATGATTTTTAGCCAACAGAAGCTGTATCTCCCTCTTCTCCCACTGTCCCTGTGATCCCTGTCCTGCCAGTCCCTGCTGAGAATACTGTCATCCTACCCATCATACCACAGGTTTTTATTAGTTTCTTTTTTCTTTATAAAAATTTTATTTGTTCTTAATGGTTTCATTTGTATTCTTTTCAGATCATTTCAACTGTTTCTTTGTTAGATTTGGTAATACACTTTGGACTTTAAATGATATTTTTAGGGAGTTAAATATCTGGGATTTAATATAAGATGGGTTCAATATTTGCCATTTTATTAGGTTATCTACAAAAAAGATACATTCTCAACTTCATCATATTGAACTTCCTTAGATTTGTTATCATGCCTTTTATACATGTAAGTCTGTTCAAAACAATTTTAAAATTTATTTGCTTTGGGAAATTTTGTTTATTTTCTAAAGATAGTAAAAATAATTATCCCTCCTGATCTTGTACTATATGTGTCCTTTTATATATAGCATTTTGTTCTTCAGTATATGTTGATCTTCTTTGGAAATACTCAATCTTTCTGTCTTTGGATAGGATAACATACTTCACATTTATTATTGAAAAATAATAGCTGATGTATATAAAGTATTTGGGAGCTCTTTATGGTATCTTTGCAACTTTTCTGTAAATGTAAAAATACTCTGAAATCATGAGTTTATCTTTTTAAGTTAATGTGTAACAGTCAAAAAATACAATGAGATAATAGCCAAATGTTAGAGAATCTGAATATTTGTAGCTTTCAGAGCTCTAGTAGTTCCAAGGGACGGCTTGTTAAGACAATAAATAACTACACTACCAACAGAGTTATCCAAAGGTAAAATCATAATGGTATTAGTAAGTAGGATAATTGAGATCTTTCACACCAAAGGTCATAATCTCATTTTAATGTGTAAACAAATGGATCTTTAGGTAATTTTACTATTATTGACCTGTAGCATAAAATCTAGAAAAATGGTGTTTTTGCTGTGTCAAAATAAGTCGTATTAGGGGGAAAAATGGGTTATCACCTTTCATTGTTCTCATCTGAGTGCCCTTCTCCTCTATTAAAAAGTGAAAATCAGTAAGAACATTATACAAAATAAGATTCTAGGGGAAATATAGGTATTACAATAAAACTTATGAAAATCACAAAAAGTCAAATTATGAAACTACCAGGAATTAAATAGATAAATTCAGATGGATATTTTCTGTACAATGCAAAGAGAAATTGAATTTATAAATTATAAAATATAATTTTACATAGACAAAGGGTTATTGTAATAATGTAATATTCTTCCAAGTAACTAGAATTTAGTAGCACATTATCTTTTCAAGTAGGAGACTTGAAAGTTTATTCTAGTCATGTCACCTCAGTTTGTCTTTTGATGTCAAAATAGTTTTCTAGAACCCTTTGAAATTTTGAAGTAATTTCTGATCTTATATTCAGTTAGGAACCAGTCCTCTCCTGTTCAGAAGTTCTCTTATTTATTCCAAGTGTCCCTAGCTTAGTATCACACTACACTTGAAAATTGTTTAGAGATTGCATAACCTTGTAATTATAAATAAAGAACTCAGATTGATCTGGTTTAGAATTCTAGTTCTACCACGTCCTGCCCTCTCCAGTATTCTTGCCTGGACAATTTCAGGGACAGAGGAGCCTGACAGGCTATAGTCCATGGGGTCACAAAGAGTCAGACACGACTGAGCAACTAATACTTTTTCACTTTCCTACCACTTACTAGCTGTATAATTGAGCAGTTTACTTAACCTTGATCTCGTTACTCACCTGGTAACACTGATGATGATAGTAGTACTTACTTGAGATGTTTCACAGTGATTGAAAGAATAATATGCATATGCAGCTGGCACTTGATCTTGGCTATTTGTATCATTAGTGTTACTTCATATTTGCTTGAGACAGTAAACCAGGGAGCAAGTTTAAAAACAAACAGGAGAGGCTTGTTTATGGGGGAGCCTGGTGGGCTGCCGTCTATGGGGTCTCACAGAGTCGAACACGAACGACTGAAGCGACTTAGCAGTATCAGCAGCAACGTCATTTTAGGTTTTAAATATACTTACAAAAGTCTATGTAGAATAGTTTAATAATTCGTTTTGTTTTACATGAGAAGGCTGTGGGTGTGCCTTATTTTGCAGAATAAGTGCGTGTATACCTGAGTAATTGAGTATAACATATACATTATAGAATTAATAAAAGTGATTAAACTCTTTGTCCCCAAATGAATTTTTAAATCCATATCTTATATATAACCTGATTTTAACATTTTAAATAAATACAGTTTTTCTTCTAAAGATCCACTACTTTATACTTTGGATGCATCAGGAGATAATAGAAATAGAAACAGAAGATTTAGAGTCTAGTCCTGCTTTGTGACTCAAATTGTTTAATCTCTCTGAGTTTTATACTCCCTTCATCTATTAAAAATGGGGGCTAACACGTCTCTATTTGAAAGTGAGTTTGAGGACAGATAGATAGCTAGAAAGATGATAAATTTTTAAAATATTGTCTTATATTATTTTTAGAACTTTAAACTTTCAGAGTACTTTTATATTGACCATGTCATTTAAATTTTATGAAAATATGAAAATTATGCTTACTATTTAGAGTGGTACAGAGACATTGAATGGCTTTTATTTATTTATTGAAGGATAATTGCTTTACAGGATTTTGTTGTTTTCTGTCAAGCTTCAACATGAATCAGCCATTGGTATACACACATCCTCTCCCTCTTGAATGTTCCTTCCATCTCCTCCCCATCTCACCTCTTTAGATTGATAGAGAGCCCCTGTTTAAGATTCCTGAAACATACAGCAAATTCCCATTGGCTATTTATTTTATATACAGTAATGTAAGTTTCCATGTTACTCTCTCCATACATCTTACACTCTCCTCCCCTCTGCCCTTGTCCATAAGTCTGTTTTCTATGTCTGTTTCTCCATTGCTGCCCTGCAAATAAATTCTTCAGTACCATCTTTCTAGATTCTGTATATATGTGTTAGTAGGCAGAGGAACCAGAGATCAAATTGCCAACATCCACTGGATCATGGAAAAAGCAAGAGAGTTCCAGAAAGACACCTATTTCTGCTTATTGACTATGCCACAGCCTTTGACTGTGTGAATCACAGTAAACTCTGGAAAATTCTGAAAGAGATGGAATACCAGACCACCTGACCTGCCTCTTGAGAAACCTATATGCAGGTCAGGAAGCAACAGTTAGAACTGGACATGGAACAACAGACTGGTTGCAAATAGGAAAAGGAGAACGTTAAGACTGTATATTGTCACCCTGCTTATTTAACATATATGCAGAGTACATCATGAGAAACGCTGGGC
Source organism: Tragelaphus eurycerus (assembly GCA_935064755.1). NCBI lineage: Eukaryota > Metazoa > Chordata > Mammalia > Artiodactyla > Bovidae > Tragelaphus > Tragelaphus eurycerus. The sequence goes on along the minus strand of CAKXYN010000018.1, from coordinate 24,157,249 downwards.
TGGATGAAGCACAAGCTGGAATCACGATTGCTGGGAGAAATATCAATAACCTCAGATATGCAGATGACACCACCCTTACGGCAGAAAGTGAAGAGGAACTAAAAAGCCTCTTGATGAAAGTGAAAGAGGAGAGTGAAAAAGTTGGCTTAAAGCTCAACAATCAGAAAACAAAGATCATGGCATCTGGTCCCATCACTTCAAGGGAAATAGACAGGGAAACAGTGGAAACAGTGTCAGACTTTATTTTGGGGGGCTCCAAAATCACTGCAAATGGTGATTGCAGCCATGAAATCAAAAGACGCTTACTCCTTGGAAGCAAAGTTATGACCAACCTAGATAGCATATACAAAAGCAGAGACATTACTTTGCCAACAAAGGTCCGTCTAGTCAAGGCTATGGTTTTTCCTGTGGTCATGTATGCATGTGAGAGTTGGACTGTGAAGAAAGCCGAGTGCCAAAGAACTGATGCTTTTGAACTGTGGTGTTGGAGAAGACTCTTGAGAGTCCTTGGACTGCAAGGAGATCCAACCAGTCCATTCTAAAGGAGATTAGTCCTGGGTGTTCATTGGAAGGACTGATGCTAAAGCTGAAACTCCAATACTTTGGCCACCTCATGTGAAGAGTTAGTTGACTCATTGGAAAAGACTCTGATGCTGGGAGGGATTGGGGGCAGGAGGAGAAGGGGCCGACAGAGGATGAAATGGATGGATGGACATGAGTTTGAGTAAACTCTGGGAGTTGGTGATGGACAGGGAGGCCTGGCGTGCTGCAATTCATGGGGTCACAAAGAGTCAGACAGGACTGAGTGACTGAACTGAATACAATATTTATCTTTATCTTTCTGACTTACTTCATTCTGTATAATAGGCTCTAAGTTCATCTACCTCATTAGAACTGACTCAAATGTGTTCCTTTTTATGGCTGAGTAATATTCCATTATGTATATGTACCAGAATTTCTTTATCCATTCATCTGTTGATGGACATCTAGGTTGCTTCCGTGTTCTAGCTATTGTAAATAGTGCTGCAGTGAACATTGGGGTACATGTGTCTTTTTCAGTTTTGGTGTCCTTAGGGTATATGCCCAGCAGTGGCATTGCTCGGTCATATCATCCCTAGTTTTTTAAGGAATCTCCATACTGTCTTCCACAGTGGCTGTATCAATTACATTCCCACCAACAGTGAAAGAGGGTTCCCTTTTCTCCACACCCTCTCCAGCATGTATTGTTTGTAGACTTTTTGATGATCGCCATTTTGACTGGTATAAGTTGATGTCTCATTGTAATTTTGATTTGCGTTTCTCTAATAATGAGCGATACTGAGCATGTTTTCGTGTGTTTGTTAGCCATCTGTATGTCTTCGGAGAAATGTCTATTTAGGTCTTTTTCCTACTTTTTGATTGAGTTGTTTGTTTTTCTGGTATTCAGTTGTATGAGCTGCCTGTATATTTTGGAAATTAATCTTTTGTCAGTTGTTTCATTTGCTATTTTCTCCCATTCCGAGGGTTGCCTTTTCACCTAGCTTATAGTTTCCTTTGCTCTGCAAAAGCTTTTGAGTTTAATCAAGTCCCAATTATTTACTTTCATTTTTATTCCCATTAGTCTAGAAGATGGGTCATAGAGGATCTTGCTTTGATTCATGTCATTGAGTGTTCTGCCTATGTTTTCCTGTAAGAGTTTTATAGTTCCTGGTCTTACATTTAGGTCTTTAATCCATTTTGAGTTTATCTTTGTGTGTGGTGTTAGGAAGTGTTCTAATTTCATTCTTTTACATGTAGCTGTCCAGTTTTCCCAGCACCACTTATTGAAGAGGCTTTCTTTGCCCCATTGTATATTTTTGCCTCCTTTGTCAGAAATAAACCTAGGTGCGTGGGTTTATTTCTGGGCTTTCTATCTTGTTCCATTGGTCTATATTTCTGTTTCTGTGCCCATACCATACTGTCTTGATGACTGTAGCTTTGTAATATAATCAGAAGTCAGGAAAGTTGATTCCTCCAGCTGCATTCTTCTTGCTCAAGACTGCTTGGCTATTCGGGGTCTTTTGTGTTTCCATATGAATAGTGAAGTTTTTTGTTCTAGTTCTGTGAAAAATGCTGTGGTAATTTGATAAGGATCACATTAAATCTGTAGATTGCATTTGGTAGTGTAGTCATTTTCACAATATTGATTCTTCTTACCCCAAAATGTGCAATATCTCTCCGTTTATGTCATATTTGATTTCTTTCATCGGTGTTGTATAATTTTCTGTATACAGTTCTTTTGTCTCCTTAAGTAAGTTTATTCCTAGATTTTTAATTCTTTTTGTTGCACTGGTGAATGGGATTGACTCCTTAACTTCTTTTTCTTATTTTTCATTGTTAATATATAGCAATGCAAGTGATTTCTGTGTATTGATTTTGTCTGGTTTTTGAAGTTGCAGAAAGAACCTGGACTTTATAATGAACCTTACTCTACCAATTCCTGGCCTCGCCTTTTCCTGGTTGTGTGATGGTGGGAACACTATTCTGCTTCTCATAGCCTCGGCTTGTCCATCCACATAGAAACTGAGCACATAGCAATTGTGTAACAGATGCTAGTTCTTCCTACTGACGATATAATCTCTAAGGTACTAGCCTATTAAATATACACCCAGAGTAAATACTTTTCTTTAAAACTAGATTATTTAGACCTTTTTTTTTTAACCAGTTCTGAGGAGCTATCATGTAATGAAAGTATTATTGAAATGCTTTATAGCTAATTTTATGTTTGTATGAAAAGTCTATGTTCATACTCAGACGCTTTGGAGGCATTGTTTTTTGTTAATTATTTGTTACTGTTCCAGTCATGTAAATATAAAAATAAATACTTGTTCTTTTCCTCTGAGAGCCTACTATCTGTTCATGCAAGAGAGAGCAGATAATTCCCACATAACATGAGAGGAATTAAGGTTAGAGGTGTATACAGTATAGAGTATCCTGTTGCTTTTGGACAATGCAAGTTTCACAGAACATATGAGTGTTGACCCTTAAATGATTTGATCATTAGTATAATCTAAACCATGGCTTGTTACGTTTTCACTTTAGTAGTGCTCTTGCCCGGAAAATCCCACGGACGGAGGAGCCTGGTAGTGCAGTCCATGGGGTCGCTAAGAGTCTGACATGACTGAGCGACTTCACTTTCTCTTTTCACTGTCATGCATTGGAGAAGGAACTGGCAACCCACTCCAGTGTTCTTGCCTGGAGAATCCCAGGGACGGGAAAGCCTGTGGGCTGCCGTCTGTGGGGTCACACAGAGTCGGACACGACTAAAGTGACTTAGCATAGCATAGCATAGCATAGCATAGTGATCTTAAATACAATAATACATTTGGATTACCTTGATGGACCTTTTTTAACCACACACTATCACTTGACTGCAGTGCTCCTATTCTGTTTGTGTCTTGGATTTTTTGGTTTGTTTTTGTGTTATTTTCAAATTATTTCACACTTACAAAGAGTTGCAAGAATTGTACAAAAATTTCATATACCTCTGTCTCCCCCAATTGTTAAAATTTTTGCCTACCACATCTTCTTCATCATTTCTCTTCTTATATAATTGAGTATGATTTTTTTGTATACCAGTTAAAAGGAAGTTTTACTCATGTCTCCTTACCCTAAATATCAATACTTTATGATACTAAATGTCTTCCTGAGAAAGAAAAATATTGCTAAAATATAGTGATCTAAAGCAGAAAGTTAGCTAGCCTGCCAGGCTCCTTTGTCCATGGAATTCTCCAGACCAGAATACTGGAGTGGGTAGCAGTTCCCTTCACCAGGGGATCTTCCCAACCCAGGGATTGAACCCAGATCTTCTGCATTGCATGTGTATTCTTTACCATCTGAGCCACAAGAGAAGCAACATAATACTACAGACCATAATTCTATTTTGCCAGTAGCCTAGCAATGTTCTTTATATGAAAAACAAATACAGGTCCTTTGTCCCATCCAAGACCACAGTTAGTGTTCATGAATCTACTTTAAAGTAGTGCCACAGTCTTTCATGTGTGTGGCCTTTTACAAGAGAACAGGCTAGTTTTGTAGAATACCTGTAATTTGTGTTTTTTTGATGCATTTTATTAGATTGAGGTCATATATTTTCCTTTTTTAATTGTAATAGACACATAATGTATATTACACCACCTTAACTATTTTAAAGTTTACAGTTCAGTGGTATTAAGTACATTCATATTGGTGTCTATATATCACCATCATCCATCTGCAGAACATTTTATTCATTTTGCAGAATGAAACTCTGTACCCATTAAACACTGAATTCCCCATTCCTCCCTCTCCCCCTCACCTCCCAGCTGAGGCCTTGGCAACTAGTATTCTACATTCTTTCTCTCTGATTTTGACTCAAGTACCTTAGATAAGTGAATCATAACAGTACATGTCTGTCTGTGACTAGCTGATTTCACTTAGCATACTGTCCTTAAGGTTAATCCATGCTGTATACATATGTAGCATCAGAATATACCTTTTTTTGGAAGCTAAATAATATCTCATTTTATGTGTATATCAGACTTTGCTAATCCATTCGTCAGTTAACAACTCAAGTTGCTTCCACATTTTAGCTATTGTGAATAATGCTGCTATGAACATGGGTGCATAGATATATCTTCAAGACCCTGCCTTCAGTTCTTTAGAGTGTATACCTGAAAATATAATAACTGGATTATTTTGTAACTAAATTTTTAGGGAAACCATCATACTATTTTCCACAGTGGTGTAGCACTTTATATTCCCACCAGTGAAGTACAGTGGTTCCAATTTTCCCACATCTACAGCAACACTCCTTATATTTACTCTGTTTTCATATTATTAGCCAAACTGATGGGTATAAGGTGGCATCTCATTGTAGTTCTGATTTTCAGCTCCCCAGTGATCAGTGATGTTGAACATCTTTTCATGTGTTTATTGGCCCTTTGTATATCTTCTTTGGAGAAATATCCTTTACCCATTTTGAATTGTGTTGTTGGTTTCTTTTGAGTTTTAGAAATACTCTGTATATTCTGGATATTAGTTCCTTATTAGATACATGATTTGCAAATATTGACTCCCATTCTGTGGGTTTTCTTTTTACTCTGTGGATAATGTCATTTGATGCACACAATTTTTAATTTTTAGCAAGTCCAAATTGTCTATATCTTCTTTTGTTGCCTGCGCCTTTGGTGTTATATCCAGTGAATCACTGCCAAATGCACTGTCGTGAAACTTTTATCTTGTGTTTTCTTCTTAGGGTTTTATAGTTTTAGGTCTTTTATTTAAGTCATGGTTCCATTTAAAATTAATTTTTGTATATGGTGTTAGGTGTTAGGCTTCATTATTTTGCATTTGGATATCCAGTGTTTCAGCACTGTGTATTGAAAAGACTGTCTTATTCCCATCGAATGGTCTTTGTACCCTTAATACTTGAAAATAATTTGACTATATATATGTGGGATTATTTCTGCACTGTATATTCAATTCCAGTGGCATATGGCTGCCTTTAAGTTTAAGTCCTCTAGCTTTGTCAGTTTTAGGACTATTTTGTCTATTCAGGTCCCTTGAGATTCCATATGAATTTTTGGATGGGTTTTCCTTTTTCTGAAAAAAGACATCATTGTTATTTTGATAGGAATTGTATTCAATCTATAAATTGCTTTGGGTAGTGTTGACATCTTAACAGTATTAAGATGTCATGAACAGGGGATGTGTTTCCATTTATTCCTATTGTCTTTAATTTCTTTCAGCAATGTTATAGTTTTTATTGCACAGATATTTCACTCGTTGGCTAAGTTCATTCCTGTTTATTCTTTTTGATACTGTTGTAAATTGAATTGTTTTTGTTTTCTTTCCAGCTTGTTTGTATATAGGAATGCAACTGATTTTTGTGTGTAGACCATTTATTGCCACTTTGCTAAGTTTATTAGTTCTAACAGCCTTTTATGTGGTTCCTTCAGAGTTTTCTATATATATGATCATATTATCTGCAAACAGATAATTTTATTTTTTTCATTTGGGAAATTTACTTCATGCTTTACAGGCAAACAGAAAGAAGGGTCACCGTACTGCCGGGGTCAAGCCCCGGCTGATCCAGGGTCTTCGGAGGGTGGACGGAGTAGGCGACTCATTTACATATCAATTAGAGACATTAAGAGTAATTAAAGAATAGCTCAGTAGGAATATTCAGAGGAGAAAAGAGGCTGAGTAGCTTGGTTTATGTGGGAGACCAATAAAACTTCAAGACAAGAAGTTTGCATCACTTGCGTAGGCCGCAGGCGCCCTCTCGAATAGCGGAAAGTGCCCCACCTTAGGCACTTTCTTGAGTGGGTCTTAGAAGCCCAGGCATGATTAGCAAGCTTGGTGGGTTCCGCGCTCCAGATGGAAACTTCAGCCGGAAATGGAAATAGAGAGGAAGAATGACATGGGGAGACCAAGCTCTGGTAAGCAAGGCCCATAACTTTATCTTCAACAGGGGCTTTTATACCCTAAGTTATACATAGAGGATAATAGGGGATGTGAAATCATGCAAAGCCAGCAGTCTTTAATCCTTATCAAAAACCAAGGTTTCTTTCCTGCAAATTTATCGTGTACAAATGGTTCAGGTGATTTACATCATCTTCTGGCCAGAAGGCCTATTAACATTTTATGACTCTTGACAAAGGTTTGTCAACTGCAAGACTTATTTTCTCTAAGAGTAATTATTTTAAGGTTTGGCACCATCTTCATCCGAAGTGTTAGATAAACTTGCATTCCTATAGGGCAGAGGTGCAGTGGGTTTACAACAAAGAAAAGAATTTATTACCTTAAGGGTCTAAAGTTACTAGCACCAAGGCCACTACTTATTTTTTCTACAAACCAACTATATTAATTAATACACATTCAAGGATACAATACAGGGGATGTGAAAATTTGGCAGCAAGCATTGGCTCATCAATGAAATCTTTTACTAGTTTTATTCTGACAGTTTCTAACTCTCTGAGAGGCTCTAAGCTATTTGAATATCTTAAGCTTCCCTTGCCTCTCATGGCTGAGACTGTAAACAATCATATGCATAGCTATAGGAGTCCTGGTAAACTTGTCAGGCCAGTTAGAGAGCTATCTGAAGGGTTTGGATTTAAACACTCCTAATGCCCAGGAACTTTATTAATTGGAGCTGTAAGTTAATTCTTTATTAGAGAGAGCGAGATGGTGGTGGGGGACAGCCCCCAGTAAAGTCAGAGGTGAGAGCACAAAGCAGTAAAGTAGGCAGACTCTGGTTTTTGGGGGTAGATGCTTGAGAATATCCAGGGGGACTCCTGAGGCTCGATCTCGCCTTTGCGTTTTGTCGAGCCTCCTTCCTCATGACCTTTGTCATGAGTAGAGTGCCTCTCTGTGGCGGCTCCCGACAGAGTACCCCTTGTTTTGGCCAGTTTTAAAAATTATGGAAATATGATAACACATTTACAAGAGACTTGGAAAATACAGAACATGGTTATATGTAGTTCCACTACATATTACAATTATTTTTTTAAGTAGTTAAGATTTTTAGTTGGAGTTTCAATATCAAACTCTCAAAAATTAATAGAATGAATATACAGAGAAGTAGAAGGATGTAGTAGTCTTGAAAAGCACTGTTCACCAGTTGAACATAATTAAGATTTATACAGTTGTCATACAACAGTAGGATACAAATTCTGTTCAAATGCCCATAGATTATAAGTGAGGAGACACTGGAACATATCCAGGGACATAAGACCAGGTGCGAAAAATGGGTGGTCTAAAGATATTGACATCATACAGAGTTTGTTCTCTTATCCTTGTAGAATTATGTTAGAGGTCAGTATCAAAAGATACTTGAAAATAACCCACATATTTTCAAATACAATGTAACATTTACAAAGAGAGATCTTTGACTTAACATTGAAAACTTAAAGTTAGAAGACTGAAAAAACAGAGTGATTACAGAGAAGAAAGCATTTATATGAGAAAGTAGTATCAGAATGGGAAATTAATATCAAAGATACTTTAAAATCTCATGTATTTAGAAATTAAAAGTCTACTTTTAAATGATGGGTATGTCTAAGAAACCATAGCAAGGAAATAGAAAATATTTATAATAGAATAAAAATTGAAAAGAGAATTTACCAGAATTTGTTGCTTGCAGCTGAAGCTGCTGAATGATTTTTCTTCTTATTTGTTTAATTGACTGATTTTCAATACTTTGTTAGATAGAAGTTGTGAAAGTGGGCCAGCTTGACTTGTTTTTGATATTAGAGGAAAAGTTTTCAGTCTTTCACCATGGAAGTATGTTTGCTGTAGGTTTTTCATATATGACCTTTCTTACATGATGGTGGTTTCCTTATATTCTTAGTTAAAATATTTAATACTGTCACATACTTTCTGCATAGATTGAGATGATCATGTTGGTGGTTTTTTTTTTTTTTTCCCCTTCTTCTTCATTCTATTGATGTGATATGTTACATTGATCAGTTTTCCTGTGTTGAATCATCCTTGCGATCCAGGAATAAATCCTACTTGGTCATGATATATAAACCTCTAAGTACAATGCTGAATTCAATTTTTATTGAGATTTTTGGATCAGTATACAAAAGGAATATTGGTGTGCAGTTTTCTTCTAGTGATAATGCTGGCCTCAAAGTATAAGTTGGGGAGTATACCTTCCTCTTCAATTTTGGGGCAAAATTTGAGAAAAATTGATGGTAGTTCTTCACATGTTTGGTAGATTTTACCAGGAAAACAATCAGATTTTAAGGGCTTTTCTTTGTCAGGAGATTTTTGATTACTGATTCAATTCCTTATTAATTATAAAGTATTAAAATTTTTTCTTCATGATTTGGCATTGGTAGGAGTTTTTCCATTTTGTGTAAGTTATCCAGTTTGTTGGCTTACACTTGCTCGTAATAATTCCTATAATCCTTTTTGTTTGTGTTGAATTAACAATAGTGTTCCCACTTTCATTTCTGATTTTAATAATTTATTCTTCTTTTTCCCTTAGTCCATCTAACTAAAAGTTTGTCAGTTTATTGATCTTTTAAAAAAAACAACTATTGGCCTCATTTTCTCTATTATTTATTTGATTCATTAGTTAATAGTATGTTGTTTAATTTCCACAACTTGGTGGATTTTCCATTTTGCTTCTATTATTGCTTACTATCTTCATCCATTTTTGACATAAAACATACTTGGTATGACAACTTTCTTACTAAATCTATTGAGACGTAATTGTGGCCTAACATATGGTATATTCTGGAAATGATCCAAATGCACTTGAAAAGAATGTATCCTGTTGTTGGGCAGAGTGTTCCAAATGTGTCCGTCAGGTCAGATTGGTTTACTGTGTCATTTAAGTCCTTTTTTTGTACTTATCTTTTGTCTGGCTATTTTACATGTTATTTTGAACAGGGCATTGAAATCTTTAACTATTATTTGTAAAACTGTTTACTCTCTAATTCTGTCGCTTTCTATTTCATAGATTTTGATGGTATATCATTAGGTACATGAATGTTAATTGTTTTATTTTCTTACTGTATTAAACCTTCTATTAATATGTAATATCCTTTGTCCCTTGTAACTTTTTTAAATTTAACTTCTATTTTATCTAATATTAATATGGTCACTCCTATCTTTTAGTTGCTAGTTGCATGGAATATCTTTTTCTATACTTTCACTTTCAACCTGTTTGCATCTTTGGATCCCAATGAAGTCTCTTGCAGAAAACATAGTAGGGTCATGTGGTTTTATCCATTCTGCTTTTTTTTTTGATTGGAGGGTTTACTTTAATTTGCATTTAAAGTAATTATTAGTAAGGAGAGACTTCTGTCATTTTGTTATTTATTTTCTATATTTATTACAGGTTTATTTCCTGCATTACTGTCTTATTTTTTGTTTAGTTGATTTTTTTATATATGTAGTGAAATGTTTAGATTCCTTTCATTTTTATTTTTATGTATATTCTGTAGCTAATTTCTCTGTGGTTACCATGGAGATTACATTTAATATCCTGAAGTTATAACACTCAAATTTAAATTTATATCAATTTAACTTTAATGATATACGAAAACTCGGCTCCTCTTAACAGTTACATCCCCACCCTTTCAGTTGTTTATGTCACAAAATTACAACTTTATACATTATATGTACAAAAACGTAAACTAACAATTTTTAAATGCATTCATGTTTTAAATTATGTAGAAAATAAACATGAAATTACAAAGCAAAGTTATTATAATATTAACTTCTGGGCTAGTAATTGATATTAGTTATTTACTGATGTTGACATCACTTCTGTATGAATAATTCTTTTAGACTAACTTTTAAAATATAAAATTCCAGGCAAGAATACTGGGGTGGGTTGCCATGCCCTTCTCCAGGGATCTTCCTGACCCAGGATCAGGCATGGCAACCCACTCCAGTATTCTTGTCTGGAAAACCCCATGGGTAGAGGATCCTAGTGGGCTATTGTCCATGAGGTCACAAAGAGTCAGACATGACTGAGTGACTAACATGTCCACTTCTTTAAAATATAGTTTAAAAAATATTAGTCTCTTAAATCATATAGATAACAAAAAGTGATGTTACAAAACACTATGAAGATAACAGTTTTCTTATATTTATCCTTATTACCAAGGTCTTTATTTCTTCAGACACCTAGACTACTGTCTTGTGTCCTTTCATTTCTACATGTAGAAATTGCTTTAGCACTTTTTTCAGGGCCAGTCTATAAGTAATGATCTCCTTCAGCTTTGTTTATTTGAGAATGTCATAATTTCTCCCTCATATTTGAGAGATTATTTTGCCAGTTACTGGGTTCTTGGTTGACAGTGTTTTTCTTTTAGCACTTTGAATATACCAGCCCACTGTTTCCTGACCTCAAAGGAGCTCTTGTATATTGAGTCACTTTGTCCTACTGCTTTCACAATTTTCTCTTTGTCTTTCAGCAGTTTGATTTTAATGTGTCTGAGAGTGACTCTCTACGAGTTCATCCTGTCTTGAATTTTTTCAGCTTCTTTGATTGTTTATATTCATATCTTTCATCAAATTTGGGAATGTTTTACCCATTATTTTTTCAGATATTCTCTCTTCCCCTTTGATCTCTGTCTTCTTGGACTCCCACAATGTTTGTTCGTCTGCTTAATGATGGCCCACACGTCTCTTTAGACTGGTTACTTTTCTTCAGTCTTTCTGTTCTCAGACTTAAGAATTTACATCATCCTATATTCAGAAACAACAGATTGGTTCCAAATAGGAAAAGGAGTTTGTCAAGGCTGTATATTGTCACCCTGTTTATTTAACTTATATGCAGAGTACATCATGAGAAATGCTGGACTGGAAGAAACACAAGTTGGAATCAAGATTGCTGGGAGAAATATCAATAACCTCAGATATGCAGATGACACCACCCTTAAAAGCCTCTTGATGAAAGTGAAAGTGGAAAGTGAAAAAGTTGGCTTAAAGCTCAACATTCAGAAAACGAAGATCATGGCATCTGGTCCCATCACTTCATGGGAAATAGATAGGGAAACAGTGGAAACAGAGTCAGACTTTATTTTTCTGGGCTCCAAAATCACTACAGATGGTGACTGCAGCCATGAAATTAAAAGACTCTTGCTCCTTGGAAGGAAAGTTATGACCAACCTAGATAACATATTCAAAAGCAGGGACATTACTTTGCCAACAAAGGTCCATCTAGTCAAGGCTATGGTTTTTCCTGTGGTCATGTATGGATGTGAGAGTTGGACTGTGAAGAAGGCTGAGCGCCAGAAAATTGATGCTTTTGAACTGTGGTGTTGGAGAAGACTCTTGAGAGTCGCTTGGAGTGCAAGGAGATCCAACGAGTCCATTCTGAAGGAGATCAGCCCTGGGATTTCTTTGGAAGGAATGATGCTAAAGCTGAAACTCCAGTACTTTGGCCACCTCATGCGAAGAGTTGACTCATTGGAGAAGACTCTGATGCTGGGAGGGATTGGGGTCAAGAGGAGAAGGGGACGAGAGAGGATGAGATGGCTGGATGGCATCACTGACTTGATGGATGTGAGTCTGAGTGAACTCCGGGAGTTGGTGATGGACAGGGAGGCCTGGCGTGCTGCGATTCATGGGGTCGCGAAGAGTCGGACACGACAGAGTGACTGATCTGATCGGATCTGATCTTCAGGTTTCCCAATTCTTCTGCATGCTCACACCTGCTTTAGTGAATTTTTCATTTCAATTACTTTACTTTTCAGCTTCAGAATTTCCTTTTGGTTTCTCTTTAGGTTTTCTGCCTAAGTGCTTTCTCCATTTTGTTCATACATTCTTTTCTTGACTTTGTGCACCATGTCCTTTAGTTCTTTGGATATCATTACAGTGGTTGCTTTAAATCATTTGTCTAATAGATATGCCACCAGCTCTTTTTCAGAGACAGTTTCTTTTTTCTTCACTCCCCCTCCTTTGAATGGAATATATGTTCCTATTTCTTTGCATGCCTTTTGATTTTTCTTGTTGGAAATTGGACATTTGAATCTTATGATTTTTCTGGAAATCAGATTCTCCCCTTTTCTAAAGTTTGCTGTTTTTTTGTTTGGGGGTTTTTGATTGCTGTAGGCTCTTTGTGCTAAAAATTAGCTTATGAGATAACCTTAAAATCTTCTCTGATTTTTTTCTATGCCTGCACCTTCCCCAGGCATGCACAGTGACTTTGTGATTTCCCTCATATATGTGGTTGTTTTTGAATATTCTAATCGTCAGTGTCTGATTCTCAAAAGGGGAAAAAGAGACAAATGAAATTATGGGAGGAGACACTTGCCCTTTAAATCTAGGAGTCACTTCAGCCAGAGGAGGAGGGATTTATATTACTTGGGGGAGGCTCAGCAGTAATGGCCACTGTCCACGAGGTCACTAAGAGTCAGACACGACTGAGCAACTTCACTTTGACTTTTCACTTTCATACATTGGAGAAGGAAATGGCAGCCCACTCCAGTATTCTTGCCTGGAGAATCCCAGGGATGGGGGAGCCTGCTGGGCTGCCAGAGTCGGACACGACTGAAGCAACTTAGCAGTAGCAACAGCAGCAGCCTCTTTGAAACCTCTGTGATCAGAGGTAGCAATCAGAACACAGATTCCCTATATTTGAAGAAGAGGGTCCTTTTTGGCTGCCCCCTCCCTCCCTGCTCTGCCCTTGCCTTGTGCAGGCTTTGTGCCAGCTGCTCCAGGAACAAATTATGAAGAATGGGAATTGGGTAGCTGCAACACTGCTGAGAATTGAAATTGACTAAATTAACCACAGTTCGACATCTAATAACTTCTGGAAGTTGCAAGCCCTCAATAGACTACAGAATTCCAAAATACTTATGTCACACTGGCAGTTGCATTTTGCCAATACAGTCGTCATCTAGGTGGAGAAGCAGATTTGTGGGACTTTTTATTCTGTCATCATTCCAGAATTAGTCCTATTTGTTTTTACCGTCACTTTAACTTAAATATAGTGGTCATTAATGTGATAGCGTTGAACTTTCAATGCTATGTGTGCCAAATTAGAATCCGAGATGTACTACTCTCTGGGGTTTGAGTTCTTTATTGGAGAAATACTTGTTTATAATTTAGTAGGAGAGAAAGAGAGCAACATTAAACCAATAATATAATGAAACTTCGATAAATGCTAAGAAGGGGATATACAGTATACAGCATAAAAGCATTTTCTAAACTAATTTTGGCCTGTTTTTGAATAACTAAATCTTAGAATTATTTTAACACAAAATTTTTAAGATGTAATATTGTTCTCTGAAATTGTATTAGGATGCTGCAGTATGTTAACAGCAGCAGACTTATGAGGCCCTTTATTAATGAAATAACATTCTGAAAGTTGGATGATCAAAACTGTATTTCTTAAGTCTTATTATTAATTCGTGGGTCATATTCTTTAGGGGTTGGTTAGTTTCTGGTATATCCTGCCCCTTTCCTATCACCCTCCCCTCCATTTCTAAGTGAATCTTAGGATTTCATTATTGTCTAAGTTGAGACATATACAATGGTATATACTATTAGTAAGTATAATGGATTAGCAATAGGTTTCTGTGGTTTACAACAGTTTTTTTGTTTGTTTTTAATATCTCACACGCTAATAAAGTAATGCTCAAAATTCTCCAAGCCAGGCTTCAGCAATACGTGAACTGTGAACTTCCAGATGTTCAGGCTGGTTTTAGAAAAGGCAGAGGAACCAGAGATCAAATTGCCAACATCTGCTGGATCATGGAAAAAGCAAGAGAGTTCCAGAAAAACATCTATTTCTGCTTTATTGACTATGCCAAAGCCTTTTACTGTGTGGATCACAATAAACTCTGGAAAAGTCTTCAAGAGATGGAATACCAGACCACCTGACCTGCCTTTTGAGAAACCTATGTGCAGGTCAGAAAGCAACAGTTAGAACTGGACATGGAACAACAGACTGGTTCCAAATAGGAAAAGGAGTACGTCAGGGCTGTATATTGTCACCCTGCTTATTTAACTTCTATGCAGAGAACATCATGAGAAATGCTGGACTGGAAGAAACACAAGCTGGAATCAAGGTTGCTGGGAGAAATATCAGTAACCTCAGATATGCAGATGACACCACCCTTATGGCAGAAAGTGAAGAGCGACTGAACTGAACTGAAGTGAGTTGTCACACAGTCCTTTTGGTTAAAGACATATCTCTTTATAGATGGAAGAAATAAGTTTAAAAAGTGAAAGAGGAGAGTGAAAAAGTTGGCTTAAAGCTTAACATTCAGAAAACGAAGATCATGGCATCTGGTCCCATCACTTCATGGGAAATAGATGGGGAAACAGTGGAAACAGTATCAGACTTTATTTTTCTGGGCTCCAAAATCACTGCAGATGGTGACTGCAGCCATGAAATTAAAAGACGCTTACTCCTTGGAAGGAAAGTTATGACCAACCTAGATAACATATTCAAAAGCAGGGACATTACTTTGCCAACAAAGGTCCATCTAGTCAAGGCTATGGTTTTTCCTGTGGTCATGTATGGATATGAGAGTTGGACTGTGAAGAAAGCTAAGTGCCAAAGAATTGATGCTTTTGAACTGTGGTGTTGGAGAAGATTTGAAAGTCCCTTGGACTGCAAAGAAATCCAACCAATCCGTTTTAAAGGAAATCAGCCCTGAGTGTTCTTTGGAAGGAATGGTGTTAAAACTGAAACTCCAATACTTTGGCCACCTCATGCGAAGAGTTGACCCATTGGAAAAGACTCTGATGCTGCAAGGGATTGGGGGAAGGAGGAAAAGGGGATGACAGAGGATGAGATGGCTGAATGGCATCACCGACTCGATTGATGTGAGTCTGAGTGAATTCTGGGAGTTGGTGATGGACAGGGAGGCCTGGCGTGCTGTGATTCATGGGGTCGCAGAGTCATACACGACTGAGTGACTGAACTAAACTGAAGTGAGTTGTCACACAGTCCTTTTGGTTAAAGGCATATCTCTTTATAGATGGAAGAAATAAGCTTAAATAATTAGTACTTGTGATTTACCTGTATATTCAAAGTCATTAAATGGTAGAGTGAGGTAGAGATCTAGAATCATGCTTTTTGATGTGTCATCAAAAAGTAACAAGTAACTTTCACGTAGATTATCCTCAAGTCTTGTTGCTTTTATTTGGTTTCCTCCCCTAAGTAAAGCTGGTAATTCCATGTTATCTGTTCTGCTAGCTCTCATCCTAGTTATAAATACCAAGGTCTTAAACTAGCCCAATTTGCTACTGTATTTTTTATTTTAGTGATCTTTATTTCAGCTGTCTGAAAGTAGCAAATTCTGTGGCCAAATGTTTCCGTATCTCTTCCATCTAAATACTTGTTCTGGCTTTGGTGTTAAGGTATTGTGTTTTTCTGAGTTGTACCCTCCAAGCCCATTGGGCTACCTCATTCCCACCACCTCCAACTTTTAGAGGGATGGATTACTACTTTGTCAGATACCATTTCTGTATTCTATAAGAATTTAGAAATCCTCAAGTTAGTAAGTAAAAGTATAATGTATTTTAAGGTAAATGTTTTAATTCTCTTCCTGCTGCTGCTGCTGCTAAGTCACTTCGGTCATGTCCGACTCCGCGTGACCCCATAGACGTCAGCCCACCAGGCTCTCCTGCCCCTGGGATTCTCCAGGCAAGAAAACTGGAGTGGGTTGCCATTTCCTTTTCCAATGCATGAAAGCGAAAAAGTGAAAGTGAAGTCGCTCAGTCGTGTCCGACTCTTAGCGACCCCATGGACTGCAGCCCACCAGGCTCCTCCATCCATGGGATTTTCCAGGCAAGAGTACTGGAGTGGGGTGCCATTGCCTTCTCCATCTCTTCCTGCTAACACAGTCTTAATTATTTTTAACATTTTTTTAACATTATTTTGGTGGCTGAACTTGAGGCCATCAGATCATGCCTCTTGAGCTGCATGTATATAGGCTCTTATTTTAGACTACATTTTGTGATAGGTCTTTTCAAATTGTTTAATCTGACAGTTTTGAATGAAATTCTTGTTAATCCTCAATTTGAGTTTCTGTTCAGTTTCAAGTCTATGCTTTCCCTTCAGGTGTGGTCATTCACTCAGATTCTTTCTAAGATACATCTACAAATAAACTGATTGTACATACATTAATTATCTAATCATACTCATTAAGCCAAAATTATAAATTATTTTTACTAGTCTGTATTCTTTTTTCAGAACTGAACTTTAAAATAGAATTTTATGTTACGATGTGAATGCTAATATATTAATAACAGCTTTAGCCCATAGTATTTTACAGCTGCCTTCATTATTAACCTCTTATAAGCTGAGTACTTGACTCAATATAATTGTTTTGCTGTAGTTTATGAAAAAATTCAAAACTGTTCAAATAGAAAGGGAGTAGTACAATGAACTCCCATGTATACTTATCACTCAACTACAGCAGTCAGTCCTCAATTCATGCACTATGCACTTAGATGATCCATAACCCCTCCTTCTCCTAATCTCTCATGGTCATTATTCTATCTTGAAGGAAATTTAACACTTTATATAATTTTTATGTATTTCAATACCAGATTTTTATATAACTAGAATCAAAAGGTAACATATACAGTGATGATGAGTTGGTGATCATGAGCAGCTAGGGTTGTGATATTTTTGGTATCAGATCAGATCAGTCGCTCAGTCGTGTCCGACTCTTTGCGACCCCATGAATCGCAGCACACCAGGCCTCCCTGTCCATCACCAAAGTTAGATTTTTGTAAAAGCAAACTTTTTCCACTATATTTTTGGTAATAAATGAGCAGAGGAAGCCAGAGGGTTTTCTTGCCATAATTTTTAAAGATTATAGCTTCTTTTGTAAGTTTAAATAGCCTTGTTCTTTCTTGCCTTCCACTGTAATTGCTTAAGCAAAGTAAGGTGAAGTTGTACCATTAATTTTTTAATTTAAAAATATCAGTTTGAGACCCCAGTAGTCATTGGGAAATGAATTAATTCCTAATGTTCATAAAATCTCAAATGTCTCTCACAAATAGTATTTTTAGCAATTTCACAAATAGCATTAGGTTTGATTCTCACTGAAACATTGGAAAATAGACTATTACCGTTAAAGGTAGGGCTGCACATAAAGTAGCTAGTATTATGTTTGTATTTAATATAGTATTCCCTACTCATTTTGTTTGTTGTTTTTTTTTTTCCAGGATTTTTTATTGTTTCAGATGTACAGCAAAGTGATCTAGTTATGTGTATATATATCTTCTTCAGATTATTTTCCAGGTTATTTTCAAGTTATTTTAATATACTGAATATATTTCCCTGTGCTTTACTGTAATCCTTGTCCCCACTCATTTTTAACTTGCTGCTTCATGTAGCTTAGGTGCATATAGTACAATTATTTATGCAAGCATATCTCTTAATATTTATTTAAAGTATAGTCATCTCTTTGATTCTCTGAAAATGTCATTTGACTTGGTAATTATATATTTTTAAATATACAAAAGAAAGAATTTTAAGAAGAGTCACATCAGTTTTCTAGTATGTTCAGTCTGGTTTTCATTTCATAATAATTGCATTTTATTTTAAAAATTTTGTTGCACCATCATAACAAACACTTTCCAGCTTAATCAGAAAACCAAGCTTTCTTCATTCCAAACTTAATTAGATCTATGTTACTCTGCTTGTGTTTTTGGGGGGGATGGGGAGTGGTTGACCCTTAATTGTTCTGTGAGTGGTCTAGAATAACAGATGAAAAGCAGTAATTGCAGTTGATAACAATTGAGGGCTTTTACATTGAATGTGTTTCTAATTAAAGTTTATGATGAATTTTTTTGTATGGCTCCTTTCCCCCAATGTTTAAATACAGTTCGGTATGAGACAGAATTTTTTTTTCTGGGTGATGAAATGTTGGAATCTTCAAGGGATCCTTGAGACTAGAAAAGAAGTGATTTCCAAGAAATTTGGGATGAGTTTTTTGTTATATGAGAGAATATTTGTGAATTTTTTGAGAAGACTGGTGAACTTCACAAATCTTAACAAAATTGTCTGTTGTAGCAGAAATAATCATTTCTCAAAAGCAAATGTAATAGCTGCCTATATATCTAATTCTTTCCATTGGTGCTGGAAACTAGATACATGTTTAACATATGAAAACTTCATATAAAATTATAATTTAAGAAATAGCAAATCTTTCATATGCTTCTAATATTTGGGAACATTAATATGTAACGTACCAATTTTCCTGTTAAGCCTAACACGTTTACAATTCTTTCTTTAAGGCAAATCCTCCTCCAGTACTGGTCAACACAGACAGCTTGGAAACATCAACTTATGTAAGTTCCATTCATCACCATATATAATTCTGTTTTTCCTGTTCAGGCTTTGATACAGATATCAAAATCACAGCATTATTTTCTCTAATACATTGTACTTAGGATGTTCTGTCACTGAGCTGTAATTGCTAAAGTAAATGAAACAGACTATCCTTTTTTGTTTTTTGTTTTTCCCATGCTCTTAAAAAGCAGAAATGTTGAAATAAATTTCATTTTTAAATTAAAATGAATAGCTTTCACTACGGGTTCTCTCTCACCAGTGGTCATTTACACAATGGCATATAATCCGAGAGTCATTTTTGAAGTCTAATTGAGTGACTGTGTTTTTAGTTAATGTGTTCTCAGTTATAACTTTGTAACTTTAAATTGATTACTCCTTCTCTCTAAACTTTTGTTAAAAAGTCTTCTTTCTCCTAAAGATAAATAGCCAGAACAGCAGAATCTTAACATTTTTCATCCCACCTAAAAGTATCTTTGGAGATGTTTAAGTAGAAGTTATACCTGTGCATTTAAAAAAAATCAAATAGTGCATAATTTAATACATTATAAAAATCTTTTTTCTCTCATTTTTGAACTGTAGTCGATTTTCATCTGTACTTTAAAACATTTTATTTGGCTTTATATTCTGCGTATATTTATATGGGTATAGCAAATTTGGAAAACTCAGCAGTGGCCACAAGATTGGAAAAGGTCAGTTTTCATCCCAATCCCAAAGAAAGGCAATGCCAAAGGATGCTCAAACTACCACACAATTGCACTCATCTCACACGCTAGTAAAGTAATGCTCAAAATTCTCCAAGCCAGGCTTCAGCAATATGTGAACCGTGAACTTCCTGATGTTCAAGCTGGTTTTAGAAAAGGCAGAGGAACCAGAGATCAAATTGCCAACATCCGCTGGATCATGGAAAAAGCAAGAGAGTTCCAGAAAAACATCTATTTCTGCTTTATTGACTATGCCAAAGCCTTTGACTGTGTAGATCACAATAAACTATGGAAAATTCTGAAAGAGATGGGAGTACCAGACCACCTGACCTGCCTCTTGAGAAACCTATGTGCAGGTCAGGAAGCAACAGTTAGAACTGGACATGGAACAACAGACTGGTTCCAAATAGGAAAAGGAGTACGTCAAGGCTGTATATTGTCACCATGTTTATTTAACTTATATGCAGAGTACATCATGAGAAATGCTGGACTGGAAGAAACACAAGTTGGAATCAAGATTGCTGGGAGAAATATCAATAACCTCCGATATGCAGATGACACAACTCTTATGGCAGAAAGTGAAGAGGGGCTGAAAAGCCTCTTGATGAAAGTGAAAGTGGAGAGTGAAAAGGTTGGCTTAAAGCTCAACATTCAGAAAACGAAAATCATGGCATCTGGTCCCATCACTACATGGGAAATAGATGGGGAAACAGCGGAAACAGTGTCAGACCTTGTTTTTCTGGGCTCCAAAATCACTGCAGATGGTGACTGCAGCCCTGAAATTAAAAGACGCTTATTCCTTGGAAGGAAAGTTATGACCAACCTAGATAGCATATTCAAAAGCAGAGACATTACTTCACCAACAAAGGTTCGCCTAGTCAAGGCTATGGTCTTTCCTGTGGTCATGTATGGATGTGAGAGCTGGACTGTGAAGAAGGCTGAGCGCCGAAGAATTGATGCTTTTGAACTGTGGTGTTGGAGAAGACTCTTGAGAGTCCCTTGGACTGCAAGAAGATCCAACCAGTCCATTCTGAAGGAGATCAGCCCTGGGATTTCTTTGGAAGGAATGATGCTAAAGCTGAAACTCCAGTATTTTGGCCACCTCATGCGAAGAGTTGACTCATTGGAGAAGACTCTGATGCTGGGAAGGATTGAGGGCAGGAGGAGAAGGGGACGACAGAGGATGAGATGGCTGGATGGCAGAACTGACTTGATGGGTGTGAGTCTGGGTGACCTCCGGGAGCTGGTGATGGACAGGGAGGCCTGGCATGCTGTGGTTCATGGGGTCGCGAAGAGTCAGACACGACTGAGCGACTGATCTGATCTGATAGCAAATTTGGGGAGATTTTTGAAAACTTTAAATAATAATACTTAATACAAACCAAAAGTACTCTTCAGTCAATTTCACCTTTCACACTGATATTGAATACTTAAGAAGAATTTTGTTTGTACTTTTGTTCTTCACATTTTATCCCTTACTTGTTCGTTTGTTAAATTATGTTTTGCTTAAAGGCAGAGTTGGTAAATATTTTTATTTTAAAACCCTTTGAACTGGAAGGTTACTGTGTAAGAACTAACAGAAAACTATATCAACAAAGAAAATAAATACACATGCATTTTAGAGATGTCAACAGATTAAAAGCAGGATTAACATACAGACAGCAGATTTAGTTTTTATGACTCATTATTCAAAAACTAATTTTCCTGCTAAGAAGAGTATGTTGGAAGTCTCTAAACCCATTCACTACCCATGTTGAGAAATTCTCTAGACTCACAAGGCTCAGCACCTTGTACCTATGGCTAAGATTTATTTATATATAGTAAGTCAGGATCCATAGTCAGATTATAAGGCTGTTTATCTAGAGGAATGTATCTTAAGATTTCCTTGAACTATCTTCCTCCCAAGAGGGATCCGCAGGGCACTGTTTTCACCTAGCAGTGAAAATGTAGCAACAAGTGTTCAGTTATTCTGCCCAGGGACGCCCATTATTTGGGCTTCACCACAGTTATTTATTGGTGGTCGTTCACATAGACACCCTCTATCCAGTACATACCAAATTTCCAAGCTCCCAGAAGGAAAACAGGTGTTCAGCATAAAGTTCATTGCCTCTGCAAAGTCTTGCAAGAGTAAACAACACTTTCAGTTAGGGAATGGTGAGAACGCTCCCAGAATCAATTTCTCAAATGCCTACTAAGACTCTTCTAGCCAAAGCAGTCTTGGGCGTGATATAGCAACCCTTTTCTCTACATAAGGCAATAAGATAAATTCCTTAAGATTTTCTTAAGATTTTGTTCTACTTTATCATATTTGAAAAGCACTGTAAAATGTTTAGTAATACTCTTTGTGTCTAATTAGTTTAATTCTGAAATTTAAAATATGTTCCAGAATGGCTTTTAAACTTACTTGTTATTCCTTTGTTAAGTTCTGATCATTAAATACTAGCTATGAGTTGATGAATAAAATTAAGAAAACTTTGAGCTGTTGTATTATATATCACACTTTCCCCCCAGCTGCTGTCAAAATGCTTCCTAAAATTAAATAGTTAATTGAACACGTAATGCATATACATTGTATAAAATTCAATATATACCACAGTATATCCAATAAAAAGAGACTCTTCACCCTTACTCCTAGTTCCTCTTGCTTAAGGCATAAAATGTTAGAATGCATGTGTGTGTGTGTGTGTGTGTGTGTGTGTGTAGGATATATATTAAAAGAACATGTATATACATATATCCTTTTATAAATATTTTGTGCATAAATAAGGATATATGTGTTTTCAAACTTTTCGCATACAAAAATCAGTGCCGCATTAATAATTTTTGTATAGATGTTTTGTGTATAATGCAATTATATAATCTGAATATATTTGTATACATAGATTGCTCAAAGGGTGTCAGTTTTTAGATTTGATCATTATTGCCAAATATACTTTCTAGCATTATGATTTGGAGAAGGCATTGGCACCCCACTCCCTCTGCCTGGAAAATCCCAGAACAGGACTCTTCGCCCTGGAAAATCCCATGAACGGAGGAGCCTGGTGGGCTGCAGTCCATGGGGTGGCACAGAGTCGGACATGACTGAGCGACTTCACTTTCACTTTTCACTTTCATGCATTGGAGAAGGAAATGGCAACCCACTCCAGTGTTCTTGTCTGGAGAATCCCAGGGACAGGGGAGCCTGGTGGACTGCCATCTATGGGGTCGCACAGAGTTGGACACGACTGAAGCGACTTAGTAATAGTAGTAGTAGCATTATGATTCATCAAAAATTATTGTTTTTACCCCATACTGTCACTAGCATGGTGTGTTAATAAATTTTTTGATCCTTTGTTAGCATAATGTTTGTTACCATAAAGTATATTAATTCATTGTTTCAACTTAAATTTATATCTCAATTCTTTATCAGCTTTTTCACCTTAAAATTTTTTTTATGTTGAGACATTACATACCTCAAAATCCACCCTTTTAAAGTGTACAATTCAGTGGTTTTAGTTTATTCACAGCATTGTGCCATCACCACCACTTTCAAATTCCATAACATTTTTATCACCTTGTAAGGAAACCCTGTACCCATTAGTAGTCACTCCCCATTTTGCCCTTACCTCAGCCCCTGACAATCACTAATCTACTTTCTGTCATTATGGCTTTGTCTTTTATGGACTGTTCATATAAATAGAATCATAGATGTACACCTGAAACCAACACAACATTGTAAATCAACTGTACTCCAATAAAAATTTTTTTAAAAGGAATCATATAATAAATTGTTTTTTTGTGTCTGGCTTTTACTAGTAGTAGTATGGTGAAGGTTCATCTGTGTTGTAGCATGTGTTAGAACTTCATTCGTTTTTATGGTCGAATTGTTTTTCATTATATGTAGGTACTACATTTTGTTTATTCATCCTTCTCTTGATTGGCTCTTGGGTCATTTCCACCTTTTGGCTGTTGTGAATAGTGCTGCATTGGCATGGGCATCCCCAGTGGATGAGAGGTAAAGAATTCACCCAGAATCCACCTGCCAATGCACGAGATGTGGGTTTAATCCGTGGCTTGGGAAGATCCCTTGGAGAGAGAAATGGCAACCCACTCTAGTATTCTTTACTGGGAAATCCCATGAACAGAGGAGCCTGGTGGGCTACAGTCCATGGGGTCACAGATAGTTGAACTTAATGACTAAACAACAGCAACAGACATTGCATACAGTATCTGGGAATTATTGTCATTTTATTAGTATTATGTCTCTTAGTCCATGAACATATTGTCTATCCATTCCTTTATATCTTCAGTTTTGTTAACAGTGTTTTAAATTTTCAGTGAATTTGTCTTACACTTTTTAAATTAAATTTACTCCTAAGTATTTTATTCTTTTAATGATATTATAAATTAAATTGTTTTCTTAATTTTTGTATGGATTTTTCATTGCTAGTGTTTAGGAATATAATGGATTTGGGGGTATTAATCTATCCTGCAGTGTTACTGAACTCATAAATTAGTTCTGATTTTTGTTCTTATTGTAGATTCCTTTGAATTTTCTACATAAGGTCATGTAATATACAAACAAATATTTTCACTTCTTTCTTTTCAATAAAGATGCCTTTTATTTATTTTTCTTGCCTAATTGCCATGGCTAAAACCTCCATTAAAATGTTTCATAGAAATTGCAAGAGCTAACATTCTTATTTTGTTCCTGATCCTTGGGTGAAAGAAAGCTTTCACTCTTATACAATCAAGTATGATGTATTAAACTCAGTTTTAAGTATTAATTGATACTATAATTTCATTGGCATTGGGTTTGATGCTCTCTCTGAAATCCTGTTCTTTTCCTAAATACTAAGATATTAAGCAAAAATTCTAGAGGTCTTCCTGGTTCTGGTAATGAGAAGAAATGAAGAAATTTGTTGAAATAATTCCTAACTATTCTTTTGTATATTCAGTAAAAGCATAAAGAATAAAAATTAGGAAAATTCATTTAATTTTACTTTGGTAGCTTTCTTACACAGGGCTTCTCTGGTGGCTCAGATGGTAAAGAATCTGCAGATGTGGGTTTTATCCCCAGGTCAGGAAGATCCCCTGGAGAAGGGGATGGCTAACCATTCCAGTTGGAGAAGGAAATGGCAACCCACTCCAGTACTCTTGCCTGGAAAAATTCTATGGATGGAAGAGCCTGGTAGGCTACAGTCCATGGGATCACCCTAATTGATAGATAATTGCTTTACAGTATTGTCTTGGTTTCTGCCATACATCAACATAAATCCGCCCTTGGTATACACATGTCCCCTCCCTCTTGAACCTCCCTCCCAGGTGCCAGACCTCTAAGTTGTCACAGAGTACCTGTTTGAGCTCCTGGCATTATACAACAAATTCCCACTGGCTATCTATTTTGCATATTATAATGTATGTGTTTCCATGCTACTCTGTCCATTCGTCCCACCCACCCTCTCTTTCACCTGCCCTGGGTACTACTGTCTGTTCTCTATGTCTCTGTCCCATTGCTGTCCTGAAAATAGGTTCATCAGTACCATCTTCCTAGATTTCATATATATGTGTGTTAATATATGATATTTGTCTTTCTCTTTCTATCTTACTTCACTCTGTGTAATAGGCTCTAGGTTTATCCACCTCATTAGATCTGACTCAAATGTGGTGTTTTTGTGGCTGAGAAATATTCCTTTTTGCATTTCCCCCCTACCCCCAAGAAAAAGAAATGCAAAAAAGGCAAAATGGTTGTTTGAAGAAGTTTTACAAATAGATGAGAAAAGAAGAGAAGCGAAAAGCAAAGGAGAAAAGGAAAGATATACCCATCTGAATGCAGAGTTCCAAACAATACCAAGCAGAGATTTAAAAAAGCCTTCCTAAGTGAACAATGCCAACAAAGGTCTGTCTAGTCAAAGCTGTGGTTTTTCCAGTAGTCGTGTATGAATGTGAAAGTTGGACTATAGAAAGCTGAGCGCAAAAGAAATGATGCTTTTGAACTGTGGTGTTGTTGAAGACTATTGAGAGTCCCTTGGACAGCAAGGAAATCGAACCAGTCCATCCTAAAGGAAATCAGTCCTGAATATTCATTGGAAGGACTGATGTTGAAGCTAAACTCCGATACTTTGGCCATCTGATTCAATTGAAAAGATCCTGATGTTGGGAAAGATTGAAGGCAGGAAAAGGGGATGACAGAGGATCAGATGGTTGGGTGGCATCACTGACTCAATGGACATGAGTTTGAGTAAACTCCAGGAGTTGGTGATGGACAGGGAGGCCTGGCATGCTGCAGTCCATGGGGTCGCCGAGAGTCGAGCACGACTGAGCGACTGAACTGAACTGAAGTGAACAATGTAAAGAAATAGAGGAAAACAATAGAATGGGAAAGACTAGAGATCTCATCAAGAAAATCAGAGGAAGTGTGCTCGGCGGCCCCGCGGATCTGTCTCTTGCTTCAACAGTGCCTGGACGGAACAGACCCAAGGAAGCCCCTTGCTCCAGCCTCCGACCACCCCTCCAACCTTTTTTCTAGTCGCAGCGTCTGGAGTCAGCCACTCAGCTGTGTGCAATCCCCAGGACCAGCCGCCATTTTTTAACTCCTTATTATTACCGACCAATCATGAGCTTCCAGATTCCTCAGAATTATTCTGCCAAGGGGGAGGCCACCATCAGCCGCCTGGTTAACACGCAACTGCAGGCTTCCTACACCTACCTCTCTCTGGGCTTCTATTTCGACCGTGACGATGTGGCCCTGGAAGGTGTGGGTCACTTTTTTGCGAATTGGCCAAGGAGAATCGCGAGGGCATGGAGAGTCTCTTGAAACTGCAAAACCAGCGTGGTGGCCACGCCCTCTTCCTGGACGTGCAGAAGCCATCTCAAGATAACTGGGGTAAAACCCAGGGGATGCTATGGAAGTCGCCCTTCTCGTAGAGAAGAACCTGAATCAAGCCCTGTTGGATCTGCGTGGCCTGGCTTCTCCCCACAGAGACCCCCACATTTGTGACTTCCTGGAGAACCACTTCCTAGATGAGGAAGTGAAACTCATCAAGAAGATGGGTGACCACCTGACCAACCTCCACAGGCTGGCTGGTTGGTCCCCAGGCTGGGTTGGGCAAGTATCTCTTTGAAAGGCTCACCCTCAAGCATGACTAGGAGCTTCTGGAGACCAATGGCCATTGAAGAACCCACCTAACATCAGGGCTGCCTGAAGCCTCTCTCTGCAGCCACTAGGCAGCTTTTTAACACCCTGGAGCCCTCTCTCAAGCCTTGGACCAAATGGAAACAAAGCTTTTTGCAGCATTAAAAAAAAAAAAAGAAAATCAGAGATACCAAGGGAACATTTCATGCAAAGATGGGCACAATAAAGGACAGAAATATAATGGATCTAATGGAAGCAGATGATATTAACAACAGGTGGCAAGAATATCTAGAAGTACTATGGAAAAAAGATCTTAATGACCCAGATAACCATGATGGTGTGATCACTCACCTAGAGCCAAACATCCTGAAATGTGAGGTCAGGTGGGCCTTAGGAAGCATGACTATGAACAAAGCTAGTGGAGGTGATGGAATCACAGTTGAGCTATTTCAAATCCTAAAAGATGATGCTGTGAAAGTGCTGCACTCAATATGTCAACAAATTTGGAAAACTCAGCAGTGGCCACAGGACTGGAAAAAGTCAGTTTTCATTCCAGTCCCAAAGGCGATGCCAAAGAATGTTCAGACTACCACACAGTTGCACTCATCTCACATGCCAGCAAAGTAATGCTCAAAATTCTCCATGCTGGCTTCAACAGTACATGAATAGTGAACTTGCAGATGTTCAAGCTGGATTTAGAAAAGGCAGAGGAACCAGAGATCAAATGGCCAGCATCCGTTGGATCATTGAAAGAGCAAGAGAATTCCAGAAAAACCTATACTTTTGCTTCATTGACTACATTAAAGCCTTTGACTGTGTGGATCACAACAAATTGTGGAAAATTCTTAAAAGAGATGGGAATAACAGAGCACCTTACCTGCCTCCCGAGAAAGCTGTAAGCAGGTAAGAAGCAACATTTAGAACTGGATATGAAACAACAGTCTGGTTTCAAACTGGGAAAGGAGTACCTCAAGGCTGTATATTGTCACCTTGCTTATTTAATTTATGTGCAGAGTACATCACATGAAATGCTGGGCTGGATGAAGCACAAGGTGGAATCAAGATTGCCAGGAGAAATATCAATAACCTCAGATATTGAGATAACACCACCTTTAAGGCAGAAAGTGAAAAGGAACTGCAGAGCCTTGATGGAGGTGAAAGAGGAATGTGAAAAAGTGGGCTGAAACTTCAACATTTAAAAAACTAAGTTCATGGCATCTGGTTTTATCACTTCATGGCAAATAGATGGGGTAACAGTGGAAACACTGACAGACTTTTATTTTCTTGGCCTCCAAAATCACTGCAGATGGTAACTGCAGCCATGAAATTAAAAGGTACTTGCTCCTTGGAAGACAAGTTGGCAGTTCTAGACAGCATATTAAAAAGCAGAGACATCGCTTTGCCAACAAAGGTCCATATAGTCAGAGCTAGGTCTGTCTAGTCAAGGCTGTGGTTTTCCAGTGATCATGTATGGATGTGAGAGTTGGACTATAAAGAAAGCTGGGCACAGAAGAATTGATGCTTTTGAACTGTGGTGTTGGAGAAGACTTTGATAGAGCCCCTTGGACTGCAAGGAGATCCAACCAGTCCGTCCTAAAGGAGATCAGTCCTGGGTGGTCACTGGAAGGACTGATGTTGAAGCTGAAACTCTAATATTTTGGCTACCTGATGCGAAGAGCTGACTCATTTGAAAAGACCCTGATGCTGGGAAAGTGAAGGCAGGAGGAGTAGGGGACAACAGAGGATGAGATGGTTGGATGATATCACGGACTCAGTGGACATGGGTTTGGGTGGACTCTGGGAGTTGGTGATGGATAGGGAGGCCTGGCATGCTGCGGTTCATGGAGTCACAAAGAGTTGGACATGACTGAGAGACTGAACTGAATGGTTTTTCCAGTACTCATGTATGGATGTGAGAGTTGGGCCATAAAGAAGGTTGAGCACCAAATAATTAATCCTTTTGAATTGTGGTGTTGGAGAAGATTCTTGAGAGCCCCTTGAACTGCAAGTTGGTCAAACCAGTCCATCCTAAAGGAAATCAGTCATGAATATTCACTGGAAGAACTTTGGCCACCTAATGCAAAGACTGGACTCATTGGAAAAGACCCTGCTGCTGGAAAAGATTGAAAGCAGGAGGAGAAGGGGATGGTGGAGGACAAGATGTTTGGATGGCATCACCAATGGACATGATTTTGAGCAAGCTCCAGGAGATGGTGAAGGAAGGGGAAGTCTGGTGCACTGCAGTCCATGGGGTCCAAAGAGACGGACACGACCTAGTGACTGAACAGCAACAATAAATAATCCATTGTATGTATGTACCACAGCTTCTTTATTCATTCATCTGTCAATGTATATCTGGGGGTTGCTTCCATGTCCTAGCTGTTGTAAATAGTGCCACAGTGAACACTGGGGTACATGCGTCTTTTTCAATTATGTTTTTTCAGGATATTTGCCCAGTAGTGGGATTGTTGGGTCATATAGTACTTTTATTCCTAGATATTTAAGGAATCTCCGTACTGTCCTCTATAGTGATTATATCAATTTACAATCCCACCAATGCAAGAGGATTCCCTTTTGTCCACACTCTTTCCAGAATTTATTGTTTATAGAATTTTTGATGGTGGTCATTCTGACCGGTATCAGGATATATTTCATTGTAGTTTTGATTTGCATTTCTCGAATAATGAGTGATGTTGAGTATCTTTTCATGTGTCTATTAGCATATCTGTATGTCTTCTTTGGAGAAAGGTCTGTTTAGGTCTTCTGGCTACTTTTTGATTGGGTTGTTTGTTTTCTGGTGTTGAGCTGCATGAGCTATTTGTTTATTTTGGAGATAAATTCTGTTTCAGTTTTTCGTGTGTGTGTATGTTTCTTTTGTTGTTGTTGTTATTTGTCTGATTTTGTATTTACCAGTTGTCTTTTGTTTCTTGTTTTCATTTTTGTATGTTTGTTTTAATCCCCTTTAATTCCATAACAAACAGCTAGTGGAATCTCAGTTCTTTGGCCACTCCAGTATTCTTGCCTAGAGAATTCCATGGACAGAGGAACCTGGCTGGCTATAGTCCATGGGGTTGCAATGAAAGCTTCAGTTTTTCTGTATGTTTAATTAATAACTGTATCATTTTAAAGTTGACCTAAATGGCTATTCTTTATTTAGGAAAAATTCATGAGTAAATTCTTTCAGGATTAATATTTTGTATTTAGTAATGTTGATTTTTCATTAGGAAGAACATTTTCTTCTTCCTAGTACATTTTGATTTTTAGATTCTTACCTTACTTTTGAGGTTTTTAATTGCCTTAGAATATGGGAGACCTGGGTTCGATCCCTGGGTTGGAAATATCCCCTGGAGAAGGGAAAGGCTATCCACTCCAGTATTCTGATCTGGAGAATTCCATGGACTGTATAGTCTATGGGGTTGCAAAGAGTCGGATGGAGCTGAGCAACTTCCACAATCACAATCACACAGTAAGTTGTATGAAGGTTGATAGGCAAAATCTTCAATTTTAATGTATTACTCTGTAGTTTGAAAGGTATTACTGAAATGAACCTTAAATGACGGAGAAGTCTTCAATTAGACTTCTTTGTATCTTTATTTGGAGAGTCTTAATATCTATTATGTATTAGGATTTGTCTGTCCTGTTTGAATATATTAGTGCAAGCTGTTTAGAAAATTTTAATATTTAGGAATAAGGGGCCAAGGACATCTGTATTCTTTATGGCATATCATCTATAATTGAAGCAAAAAAAAATATCAATAATCTCAGATATGCAGATGATACCACCCTTATGGCAGAAAGTGAAGAGGAACTAAAAAGCCTCTTGATGAAAGTGAAAGTGGAGAGTGAAAAGGTTGGCTTAAAGCTCAACATTCAGAAAACGAAGATCATGGCATCTGGTCCCATCACTACATGGGAAATAGATGGAGAAACAGTGGAAACAGTGTCAGACTTTCTTTTTCTGGGCTCCAAAATCACTGCAGATGGTGACTGCAGCCATGAAATTAAAAGACGCTTACTCCTTGGAAGGAAAGTTATGACCAACCTAGATAGCATATTGAAAAGCAGAGACATTACTTTGCCAACAAAGGTTCGCCTAGTCAAGGCTATGTATGGTCTTTCCTGTGGTCATGTATGGATGTGAGAGCTGGACTGTGAAGAAGGCTGAGCGCCGAAGAATTGATGCTTTTGAACTGTGGTGTTGGAGAAGACTCTTGAGAGTCCCTTGGACTGCAAGGAGATCCAACCGGTCCATTCTGAAGGAGATCAGCCCTGGGATTTCTTTGGAAGGAATGATGCTCAAGCTGAAACTCCAGTATTTTGGCCACCTCATGCGAAGAGTTGACTCATTGGAGAAGACTCTGATGCTGGGAGGGATTGAGGGCAGGAGGAGAAGGGGACGACAGAGGATGAGATGGCTGGATGGCATCACTGACTCGATGAATGTGAGTCTGAGTGACCTCCGAGAGCTGGTGATGGATAGGGAGGCCTGGCGTGCTGCAGTTCATGGGGTCGCAGAGAGTCGGACACGACTGAGCGAGTGATCTGATCTGATCTGATATTTTTCTAAAAAGCTAAAACAACTTAAATACTAAACAGTAAATGGTATTCAACTGTACTAGCAAAAACCAGTTGAAAATGTGAGTTATTAACTCTTTCAGTGAAATATGAAATACCTAGCAATCAACTTGAAGCCACATATGTGGTCTTTCTGGTGGCTCAGACAGTAGAGAATCTGTCTGCGATTTGGGTTTGATCCCTGGGTCAGGACGAATACCCACTGGAGAAGGAAATTGCAACCCACTCCAGTATCCTTGCCTGGAGAATTCCATGGACAGAGAAGACTGGTGGTCTATGGTCCATGGGGTCACAGAGTCAGACACAACTGAGTGACACACACATATAGCAATCAACTTAACAGGAAATGTATATAGTTTGTTGTAAGAAAGCTGTGACACTTACTGATGGTATAGAGGAATACTTAAGTAAAGAGCAGTTTTTGTTGCAGAACAGAAAGATAAAGTAGAGATCATTGTTTGTTTCCAGACAAATCTGTAAATTTGGTATAGTGCCAGTCATAGCGCCAAAAAATAGAATGTGTATTTGGAGTCGGGGGAGGAGAGAGGAAAGGGGGATGGAGGAGAGATAAAAAGAGAATATGTGCATGTATTTTGGAGGCATATAGTTAGATTTAATGATTATATTACACTTACATCATCACAGAAACTTCTTTTGGACAGTTTGGTATAATAAAGTTAAAAACTCAAAAACAACCAAGTAAAAATTAAGAACAATTTGGATCAATTTCTCCACAGATAATGAAATAGATAATTAAACAGCATTTAATTAAAAGTGTAGTTCTTGTCCCAAATCATATTGAAAAGTGAAAGTCTCTCAGTCATGTCCAACTCTCTGCAGCCCCATGGACTATACAGTCCATTGAATTCTCCAGGCCAGAATCCTGGAGTGGGTAACCAACCATTCCCTTCTCCAGGGAATCTTCCCAACCCAAGGATTAAGCCCAGGTCTCCCACATGGCAGGTGGATTCTTTACCACCTGAGCCACCAGGGAAGCCAGTTCATTTCAGTTCAGTCGCTCAGTCGTGTCCGACTCTTTGCGACCTCATGAATCGCAGCACGCCAGGCCTCCCTGTCTATCACCAACTCCCGGAGTTCACTCAAACCCACATCCATCGAGTCAGTGATGCCATCCAGCCATCTCATCCTCTCTTGTCCCCTTCTCCTCCTGCCCCCAATCCCTCCCAGCATCAGACTCTTTTCCAATGAGTCAACTCTTCGCATGAGGTGGCCAAAATACTGGAGTTTCAGCTTCAGCATCATTCCCTCCAAAGAAATCCCAGGGCTGATCTCCTTCAGAATGGACCGGTTG
Source organism: Tragelaphus eurycerus (assembly GCA_935064755.1). Taxonomy (NCBI): domain Eukaryota; kingdom Metazoa; phylum Chordata; class Mammalia; order Artiodactyla; family Bovidae; genus Tragelaphus; species Tragelaphus eurycerus. The sequence continues at coordinate 24,124,760 of CAKXYN010000018.1, read as the reverse complement.
GATCTCCTTGCAGTCCAAGGGACTCTCAAGAGTCTTCTCCAACACCACAGTTCAAAAGCATCAATTCTTCGGCGCTCAGCCTTCTTCACAGTCCAGCTCTCACATCCATACATGACCACAGGAAAAACCATAGCCTTGACTAGATGGACCTTTGTTGGCAAAGTAATGTCTCTGCTTTTGAATATGCTGTCTAGGTTGGTCATAACTTTCCTTTGTTCTGAGTTGTGACTTTATGAAATTTTTTCTACTAATATTAAGAGTTTTTTATAATTAGAAATTTACTGCCTATCGGACACGACTGAACGACTTCACTTTCACTTTTTTGCTTTCATGCATTGGAGAAGGAAATGGCAACCCACTCCAGTTTTCTTGCCTGGAGAATCCCAGGGGCAGGAGAGCCTGGTGGGCTGACGTCTATGGGGTCACGCAGGGTCGGACACGACTGAAGTGACTTAGCAGCAGCAGCAGCAGCCTATTCTTAAGTATCTTTAGAAATTTTGCCTTTTATCCAAATTATTTCCATAACTTCTTTACCAATTTACTTTTCTCTAATTTCTTTTTCTTTTGTGTTCCGCACTGCCATGGTTCTTTTTCTGGAAAACATTTAAACCTACTTGATGCTCCAAAATTTCCAAGAATATTTTCCATTCATCAGGAAAACATTCAAGATGTTTCACAATAAGGCCCCAATCCCCTTCTCCCACTTTCACCTTCATCCTTAATATAGAATCCCGTTTTGTTACCAGGACTAAATTCTAAACCTAGAAAGTACTAGCAATGACAGTTCTCATGAAGTATTTTAAATCTATGCTTTTCTAAATTTGAGGATGGGGGAAAAACTCATATTTTGTCAGTAATATATCATTTTGTCTAAAGATTGATTTAATTTTATTTCTCTTCTCTAATTTTATTTCTTGTTTCCCTCTCACCTTGTCCTATTGAGAGTGATAAACCTATTAGCCAAGCATATTTTTCCTGTTGAAAGCCACATTTTATAAAGATATTATGAAAAGAAAACTCATCACCCATTTTGTAATTTTCCTGGAAATCATATTGCTTTTGAAAATATTACACCATCGGTTTTCTGTTCTTTTACAGTAAAGAAATGGTAATTTGTGGTTTTGATAATGTATTCATGGCATTTAGAAGCCCAGTTTGAATGTGTTTAATGATGTTATTAAATTGTCTCATGAATTGAACCTGAATTAGGGGTTGCTTTCTTATAGTATGGTAAAGAAAACAAAGCGGCTTACATAGATTTCATTTTTCTGTTGTTTTGTTATTCTATTGCTGTATAACAAGCCACCATGAAACACAATGGCTTAAAAAATAATTATTTCTCATGATTTTCTGGATTAATTGGATAGTTCTGCTTTACATGATCTTGGCTGGGACATGGGAAAAGACTGGAAGACCCAAAACTGCTTCATTCACCATTTGCCAACAGTCAATGCCAGTTGCTGGGTAGAAGTGCAGCTGGGGCTTTTGGCCAGAGGTCTTTGATGCTCCTTCATTTGAATCACCTCGTAGGGTCTTTGAACTTCCTCACATTACAGGTTCTGAATTCTTAGAAGGTGCATTCTTATAACAAGGCGGACACTACAAGGCATCACATGACCTATATTCCAAAATCGCAGAGCATTATTTGTGCCACTCTCTTTTTAGCAGAAGTCATCTGCTGCTGCTGCTAAGTCGCTTCAGTCGTGTGTGACTCTGTGCAACCCCATAGACGGCAGCTCACCAGGCTCCTCCGTCCCTGGGATTCTCCAGGCAAGAGTACTGGAGAGGGTTGCCATTGCCTTCTCCAATGCATGAAAGTGAAAAGTGAAAGTGAAGTGGCTTAGTCGTGCCCGACTCTTAGCGACCCCATGGACTGCAGCCCACCAGGCTCCTCTGTCCATGGGATTTTCCAGGCAAGAGTACTGGAGTGGGTTGCCATTGCGTTCTCCAAGAAGTCATCTAGAACCTGCCTAGATCCAAGGGAAAGGGAAATAGATAACATCTCTTGATGGTAGGGTGGTTTAATCATATTGCAGAAGAGCACTTAGGATGGAAGATGGGAGGCATCTAGAGATTCAGTTTATCACAATCCGTATTTGACTTATGAGATTACGTTGCTCAGTTTCATAGCACCAGAAAGATTATAGAGGTGAGAACTTGAAGGATATGTAAAGGACAGAGCAAATCATTTAAAGTTAATGGTATATAAGGCTCATCAAGTGGGGAGATACATGTTTGGAATGAAGTTGAGTCATAATTTGGGTCAGTTCCTACAGAGCTTTGTATGAGAGTTTCAGAGAATTTTGGAGAAAGTATGTGATACATGGGTGTCATGAAGATCCATCTGTGTAAAACACATTAGAATGATTTGAGCAGTGAAGAATAGTAATCTAAGAGATGGAGTAGATTACATTTGCTATAGCCCAGAAGAGATTAATAACAACTTGAACCAAAGTGATAGAAATGAAAATGAAGAGGTGATGGTTTTCAGGAACAACTGAGGTATTTAAGTCAGGAGGAATTGGTAGCTAATTAGATGTGTGAATTAAAGCGAAGAACAGGGTCAAGAGTTCAGTAAGTATTAAAAGCTGAGTGTACCCTTTCTGTATTTGAAAGTCACAGTATCATAAATCTCATTAATCACATTTGCACTGTTCCATTCCTTGAAAATCTTTCTCAGAATTATTAGAATCAAGCTATGTTATTTGATTACTATCACATTTAGCAGGGTTTCACTCAACAGGGGTTCTGTGACAATCTGGAAGGGTGGGATGGGGAGGGAGGTGGGAGGGAGGTTCGGAAGAGAAGGGACATGGGTCTACCTATGGCTGATTCTTGTTGATGTATAAAAAAAAACAAGTCTATAACAGTTATCCTTCTATTTAAAAAAAGGGGGGGGGGAGAAATCATACAAAAATTGTCTTGTCATTTTAAATTTTACACTCTAAATTTCTGTGCTTCTTTTTTCCCTACTAGGTTAACGGCACTGATGCAGATTATGAATATGAAGAAATCACACTTGAAAGGGTAAAAGCCTATTCATTATCTTAAGCTTTTATGTAAAGAAATCTGTTTCTTTAAAGAACTCTTTAAATATACTGCTCTTTCATATAGAATCTAAGGAAGATCATCTTTCATAAGCAGAACCATGTAATATTAGTTTCTTTAATAAGTCCACATATCATAAAATAAGCTGTGGTATTTTCATGTCGCTTTTGAACATGTATGAACATGTGGCTTTTCTTTAAGAACTTTTTTAAAAAGTAAACTTTTATTTAAAAATTTTTAGATTTGTAGAAAAGTAGTAGAGTTTCCATTTACCCTAGACTCAGTTTCACCTATTTATTAACATCTTACATTACTAAAATTCATTTGTTTCAACCAGTGAAGTAACACTGATAGATTATTATCAACTTAAGTCTATACTTTATTTGAATTTCCTTACTTTTTGTTTTTCTCTTCCAGAATCCTATCTGGAATACCATATTACGTTTAGTTATTATGTCTCCTTGTGCTGCTCTAGACTGACAATACCTCAAATTTTCTCAGGTTTTAATTTTATTATTTAGTTTTCATATAATGAAGTATTATTTATTTTAAATGAGTATTTTGTCTCTTGAGCTAGTAACTTGATCATTGTATATCAGTTTTGTTTCCTAGAAGAATAATAACCATAGGTTTACTGGAAAAGACCTTACTGAAAACTTCTTATTATGCATTCCCTAGTCAGAAAATAACTTACAGGTGCAATTCAGATGTAGGGAGATGAAGGAAATGTGGGTTCAATCTCTGGGTTGGGAAGATCCCCTGGAGAAGGGAATGGCAGCCCACTCCAGTATTCTTGCCTGGAGAATCTCATGGACAGAGTAGTCTGGTGGGCTACAGTCCATGGCGTCAAAAAGAGTCAGACATGACTAAGCTTATGAACGCATACTCACAATTCAGTTGCGTGGATTTTCTTGATATATTTCCCTCTTAAGAATATCTGCATTCAATTATGCTGTATTTTAGCAGTGTCACCTTGTCTGACCATCATTTTTGGAAAATGAGGTGCTTTACATAAGTGACTTTTCTAAGTAACTGAATATCTGTATATTTGAAGTTCCTAAAGGATTAGATTTATGTTTGTAGCCAGATAAACTGAGTGAAAATAGACCTCAGAGGGTCTTTTACATGTATAATAGATTTTATACTGACTGTTTACCTGAATTTGGGCCACCTATTCAAATGAGGTAGCTGACTGAGTCTTACAGGTAAACAATATTAATGTATTATGCACATTTTAATGTGGCATTTTGTTGGTTTTTTCCCCAGCTTTATTGAGATTTCTTGACATAATCCTAACTTTTTACCTCATTCATGTTTTCATTTTTTCCTAGTACCTTTTAAATTCTTTTATTCAGAACTATACATTGTATTTTAGGACTTGAATACCAGGAATTCGGGAGATATTGTTAAAGTGTACAAACTTGGAATTAGATGATGAATAAGTTCCAGACTTCTTATATGCACAGCGTAGTGAATATAGTCAACAATATTATATTATATACTTCAGAATTGCAAGAGACTAGTTCTTAAATGTTCTCACCATGAAAAATAATGACAATTATGTGACCTCATAGAGGTGTTAGCTAAATAAAGCTAGTACATAAAGTGGTAATCTAAATAAAGTAAGCTAAATAAAGTGGTAATCATATTGTTCTATATAAATATATCAAATCAACATGTTGTATACCTTAAACCTACACAAAATTATTTGTAATTATATCTTGATTTTTTAAAGCAAATAAAAAAGAATACCTGAGTATCTTGGTGTCCCCATACAACCTTTTGATACTATTTATTACCACTTTAGTAACTTTTAAAGAGTTTAGACTGGAAAAATTTTTTTATTAAAATAGAATTTTAGGACTATCATAATTGAGTGAAATTTTAAGGTATTTTGTATAGTTTAGTAATATATCCAGATATACCCACTAATTTGAGCTCACTGAAAACCAAAGTTAAATCATTCTTGGAAAAATAAATGTGTAATACCTTTGAGATCAGTTTTTCTTTTTGTGCCAGTAGAGAATCCTTCCTTCAAAGAAAATGTTCAAAAATCAGTACATAAAATGAGCAAGAAGCAATGCTGCTTTGGCAAAATTAACTTTGCTGTCAAGAAAGCTTACCAATGTTAAATTCTCCAGTTAGACTTTCAGTATTTAAAAAATGCCTTTTGCTAGTCAGGTAGGTTTCTTGGTTAAACACCTCAAGGATGATGGCAGTGTTTACTTAGCTGATACAATTGGTAATTTTAAAATAAGTTGATGGCAAAATTAGCAGAAGCAAAGCCCCACCAAGTATCCCCTTCTTAAAAGGCTGAAATAATATATTGATATTACCTACTTGGAAATAACAGCAGCACAAGGATCACTTAAGCGTTTTCCTCTTGGGATCAATTTGCCTTACCAAACATGAGCTAGATGCAGTCTAAAAGAAAGAGACCCAATAGTGACACCTCTACAAGGATGAACTGTGCATACTTTTAAGAAAGAATTGTAGACTAAACTCTGAAAGTACTTGGTACATCTTCAGCCTCACCTATTCAGCAGTAATAGCCCTGAATTCATAGAGAAAATAATAGCTTTCCTTATATTTTTTAATTTAAAAATCATCTTATTCCCCATATATATATTATATATATATATATATGCCTTTATATGCATGTTGCCTATGTTAGTACAGTTTCTAGGTTTTATAGTGATAGGAACCTATCAATAATTTTTTTTCAATGTCAATTTTTCCCCCTCTATTCCCAGGGAAATTCAGGGCTTGGTTTCAGCATTGCAGGAGGTACAGACAACCCACACATTGGAGATGACTCAAGTATTTTCATTACTAAAATTATTGCAGGGGGAGCAGCTGCCCAAGATGGAAGATTGCGGTATGTTTTGTACTTGATGTTGTGATACCAAATCTTTTTTGTATCTTTTTCTTGAGAGAAAATAAACAATAAATACAAATAAGAAACATTATCATAATAACTAACATAAGGTGGATGCTCAAAAATCAAATGAATGAATAATTGTGCTTTAAGCATTGTTTCCCTCTTTTCATGTAGGAATTCAATTTTATCTTAGAAATTAAACATTTTGAATAATAATTTTGATTAATGATTTAAATATTTCTGAGCAAATGTGTAGAAATTGTAGATTTCCCATTGTATTTTCAGTTATTTTCTGGGTGGGAAACATATATAAACTTAAGGTTTCAGTTCAGTTCAGTCGCTCAGTCGTGTCCAACTCCTTGCAACCCCATGAATTGCAGCACGCCAGGCCTCCCTCTCCACCACCAACTCCTGGAGTTTACCCACATTCATGTCCATCGAATCAGTGATTCCATCAAGCCATCTCATCCTCTGTCAACCCCTCCTCCTCCTGCCCCCAATCCCTCCCAGCATCAGAGTCTTTTCCAGTGAGTCAGCTCTTTGCATGAGGTGGCCAAAGTAGTGGAGTTTCAGCTTTAGCATCATTCCTTCCAAAGAAATCCCAGGGCTGATCTCCTTTAGAATAGACTGGTTGGATCTCCTTGCAGTCCAAGAGACTCTCAAGAGTCTTCTCCAACACTACAGTTCTAAAGCATCAATTCTTTGGCGCTCAGCTTTCTTCACAGTCCAACTCTCACATCCATACATGACTACTGGAAAAACCATAGCCTTGACTAGACAGACCTTTGTTGGCAAAGTAATGTCTCTGCTTTTGAATATGCTATCTAGGTTGGTCATCGGAGAAGACAATGGCACCCCACTCCAGTACTCTTAGCCTGGAAAATCCCATTAACGGAGGAGCCTGGTAGACTGCAGTCCATGAAGTCGCTAAAAGTCTGACACGACTGAGCGACTTCACTTTTACTTTTCACTTTCATGCATTGGAGAAGGCAATGGCAACCCACTCCAGTGTTCTTGCTAGGACAATCCCAGGGATGGGGGAGCTTGGTGGGCTGCTGTCTATGGGGTCGCACAGAGTCGGACATGACTGAAGCAACTTATCAGCAGGTTGGTCATAACTTTCCTTCCAAGGAGTAAGCGTCTTTTAATTTCATGGCTGCAGTCACCATCTGCAGTGATTTTGGAGCCCCCAAAAATAAAGTCTGACACTGTTTCCCATCTATTTGCCATGAAGTGATGGGACTAGATGCCATGATCTTCGTTTACTGAATGTTGAACTTTAAGCCAACTTTTTCACTCTCCTCTTTCACTTTCATCAAGAGGCTTTTTAGTTCCTCTTCACTTTCTGCCATAAGGGTAGTGTCATCTGCATATATGAGGTTATTGATATTTCTCCCAGCAATCTTGATTCCAGCTTGTGCTTCTTCCAGCCCACCATTTCTCATGATGTACTCTGCATATAGTTAAATAAGCAGGGTAGGGAATCATATATTAATATATCCTGAGTTTTCATCTCATACCTGGTGGCTCAGGTGGTAAAGAATTTTTACCTACCGTCTACTACCTACAGTGCAGTAGACCCAGGTTGTTTGATCCTTGGGTTGGGAAGATTCCCTGGAGAAGGGAATGGCTATCCACTCCAGTATTCTTGTCTGGAGGATCCCTTGGACAGGCGAGCCTGGTGGGCTATAGTCCATGGGGTCACAAAGAGTTGGACAAGAGTGAGCGAATAACACACACACACATGCACCACAAAGAGAAAAGATCAATGCAAACTTTAAGTAAATTAACCTATTTTCTAAATTGAATAAATGTAAGTAACTGGTCTTTTGTTTAATGTTCCATTTCAGAAGATATCCTTAGTATCTTGTTAAACAAAGATCTTTGGCATCTTTGTTGTTTCCTTAGACACAATCTTAGATCATAGATTGTGGCACTTTTCCTGTTGCCTTGTTTGTTGTTTTTTACACATGGTGACAGTTTTCTAAAGATTTTATATGGTCTGTGAGAGAGTATTTTATTTTAAGGCTATTGGTGCCTTATGCAGCTCTTCAGTTTCTAAACTTCTCACTGAATATGACAAGTGGTATATTAATGAAGTTAGATATAAAATTAATAATTTGAATATTCATGTAAATGTAGGCATATACTTCCTGATTTTGTTATTTGCCTTTTATTTGTGCTTCTTGTATGAAAATTAAAATGTTCCATTTGTTCCACTGGAGAACTGACCTGTAGTACTAATTGTAAGGTATCACTGTCTTTGGATATAGAATTTCTTTTCTCTAAACTTAACTTGATACATTATAGAAGTTTCGCATGATCACTTGAAATATTTTAATTGTGTTTTGTTCCCCTTCCCTGCCCAATTTGAGATGACCATCTTTTTGTTTTCTACAGGAATACCATGCGATTGAAACTAAGATCAATTTATTTATTTTTATTGAAGTATAATTGCTTCACAATGTTGTGTTAGTTTCTGTTGAATAACACAGTAAATCAGCTATATGTGCACATATATCCCCTCCCTCCTTAGTCCTCCATCCCGCCACTCTAGGTCATCACAGGGTACCGAGCTGACTCCCTGTGCCAAGCAGCCGCTTCCCACTAGCTGTCTGTTTTACACATGGTAGTGTGTTTATGTCAGTGCTACTCTCAGTTCATCTCACCCTCTCCTTCCAGCTGAGTGGTTCACAAATCTGTTCTCTATGTCTGCATCTGTATTCCTACCCTGTACGTAGGTTCATCAGTACCATTTTTCTAGATTTCATATATGTGTGTGTGTTAATATATGATATTTGTTCTTCTCTTTATGACTTCAGTATGACAGACTCTAGGTTCACCCACATCACTACAAATGACCCAAGTTCATTCCTTTTGATGGTGGAGTAATATTCCATTGTATATATGTACCACATCTTCTTTATCCATTCATCTGTTGCTGAACATTTCAGTTGCTTCCATGTTCTGGCTGTTGTAAATAGTGCTGCAGTAAACATTGGGGTACATGTATATTTTTTATTACGGTTTTCTCAGGGTATATCCCCAGTGGTGGGATTATTGGGTATTATGGCAGTTCTACTTTTTAGTTTTTTAAGGAACCTCCATACTGTTCTCCATCATGACTGTATCAATTTACATTCCCACCAACAGTACAAAAGAGACCCCTTTCTTCACACCCTCTCCAAAATTTATTGTTTGTAGATCTTTTGATGATGACCACTTTGACTGGCATGAGATGATACCTTGTTGTGGTTTTGATTTACATTTATCTAATAATTAGTGAAGTTGAGCAACTTTTTATATGTTTGTTAGCCATCTATATATATCTTCTTTGTAGAAATGTCTGTTCAGGTCTTCCACCCATTTTCTTATTGGATAGTTTGAGGGTTTTTTTGGTATTGAGCATGAGCTCTTTGCGTATTTTGGAGATTAATCCATTTTCAGTTGTTTCATTTGCAAGTATTTTCTCCCATTCTGAGGGTTATCTTTTCTCTCTTATTTCTGGTTTTCATTGCTGTGCAAAAGCTTTTTAAGTTTAATCAAGTCTCATTTGTTTATTTTTATTCCTATTGCTCTAGGAAGTAGATCAAAAAGCATCTTACTGTCATTTATGTCAAAGAGTGTTCTGCCTGTGTTTTCCACCAAGAGTTTGGTAATGTCTGACCTTACATTTAGGTCTTTAATCCATTTTGAGTTTATTTTTGTCCATGATGTTAGGAGATGTTCTAATTTCATGCTTTTACATATAGTTGTCCAGTTTTCCCAGCATAACTTATTAAAGAGACTGTTATATCCACTGTATATTCTTGCCTTCTTTGTCAAAGATAAGGTGTACCCATTGGTGCATGGATTTATCTCTGGGCTTTCTGTCTTGTTCCATTGATCTGTATTTCTGTTTTTGTGCCAGTACCATACTATCTTGATTACTGTAGCTTTGTAGTATAGTATAACGTCAGGGAGCCTGATACCTCCAGCTCCATTTTTCTTTCTCAAGATTGCTTTGGCTATTTGGAGTCTTTTTTTAAATCAACGTACTTATGGCTTTGTACTAGGTTTTCATTGCTGGGTTTCTCTAGTTTTGGTGAGTGGAGTCTACTTTTCCTTGCAATGAGTGGGAGCTACACTTCCCATTTCAGTGGTTTCTCTTGTTGAAGAGCACCAGCTCTCGAGTACGTTAGTTTCAGCATCTATGGCACATAGGCTTAGTTGCTCCGTGGCACATGGAATCTTTCCTGACCAGGGATTGAACCTGTGTCTCCTGCCTTGGCAGGCGGATTCTTAACCATTGGACCACCAGGGAAGTCCTTTTCAGAGTCTTTTGTGTTTCCATATAAATTGTTAACAAAATTTTTCTATTGGGTTGGCCAAAAAGTTTGTTTGGGTTTTTCCATACAGTCTTAGGGAAAAATCAGAACAAACTTTTTGGTCAACTCAAAAGTTCTGTGAAAAATACCATTGGTAATTTGATAGGAATTTGGTTGAATCTGTAGGTTGTTTTCGGTTAGTATAGTCATTTTCACAGTGTTGATTCTTCTAATCCAAGAATGGTATATCTCTCCATCTTTGTGTCATCTGATTTTGTCTCATTAGTGTCTTCTAGTTTTCTGCATACAGGTCTTTTGCTTCCTTGGGCAGATTTATGTCTAGGTATTTTGTTCTTTTTGCTGCAGTTGTAAATGGGATTGTTTCCTTAATTTCTCTTTCTGATTTTTCATTGTTAGTGCATAGAAATGCAGAGATTTCTGTGTATTAATTTTGTATCTGCAACTTTACTAAACTCATTGATTAGCTCTAATCGTTTTCTGGTGGCTCTGTCTATGTATCATGTCATCTGCAAACAGTGACGGTTTTATTTCTTCTTTTCCAATTTGGATTTCTTTTATTTCTTTTTCTTCTCTGCTTGCCATGTCTAGGACTTCCAGAAACATTGTTGAATAATAGTGGCAAGAGTAGATACCCTTGTTCCTGATCTTAGAGGAAATGCTTTCAGTGTTTCACCATTGATAATAATGTTTGCTGTGGGTTTGTCATGTATAGCCTTTATTATGTTGAGGTAGGTTTCCTACCTGCCCACTTTCTGGAGAGTTTTAATCATATATACATGTTGAATTTTGTCAAAAGCTTTTTCTGCATCTATTGAGATTTATCATGTGATTTTTATCCTTTCATTTCTTAATATGGTATATCACATTGATTGATTTGCATATAGTGAAGAATCCCTGCATCTCTGGGGTGAACCCCACTTGGAGATCAGTTTATTTTTTAATAAATCAATCAATTAATCTGATTTTCCACTGTGATGTTAAACTAGTTATTCAGTCTAAGCCTTAGATTTCTTATCTTTGAATCACTGCTCTACTGGTCATTATCTGGGTGGCTTTGGGAATGTTATTTAAACTCTGTGCCTCAGTTTTTCCATGTGTAAAATAGGGATATAGATAGATCTACCTTACAGGTTGTTGTAAGGGTTAAAACACTAAAAGAAGTTTGTAGCTTGTGATTAGTACTAAATAAGTTTTTTCTGTTTTTCTAAAGTATTTTAATTTCTGTACATAGACAGCTGTCATTATCATTTAATATTTTTGTAAAATCTATTAATTGCACTATTTCCTTTGATGGCCCTTGAGAAATGTTTGTATTTATATAAGTATTTGATATATTTTAATTTAACATGAAGTTTCTTCTCAGAAAAAATTGTAGTAAATAGTTAACCTTAAAAATGTGAAAATAAAAATTGGCAAAGTGAAAAATCGATACTAAATTTTTAATATTTAATTTTTATTTTTAATTTTTCCTTAGAGTTAATGACTGTATTTTGCGAGTAAATGAAATAGATGTTCGTGATGTAACACATAGCAAAGCAGTTGAAGCATTGAAAGAAGCAGGATCTATTGTACGCTTGTATGTAAAAAGACGGAAACCAGTATCAGAAAAAATAATGGAAATAAAGCTCATTAAAGGTCCCAAAGGTATGAACTAAATCAAACAAAAGCAAATTATTAAGTAAGAAATCTCTTAAGTTATATATGACACACATTCTAAGATTAGCAATACTGGTAATCTATAGAATTTACTGAATTTGGAGGGGTGGCGCTTCCCTGGTGACTCACATGGTAAAGAATCCACCTGCAGTGTGGGAGACCAGGGTTTGATCCCTGGGTTGGGAAGATCCCCTGGAGAAGGGAACGGCTACCCACTTCGGTATTCCAGCCTAGAGAATTCCGTGGACAGAGGAGCCTGGCGGGCTACAGGCTGGCAGGCAAAGAGTCAGATATGACTGAGCAACTTTCACTTTCACTTTAGTGAATTTTATAATCTGTTACTTCTAATGATTTTTGTTTTACGTAGCATTCTGCATAAACATTTTGAAGTCATGTATAGTATTGATATTAACTTGTAATCATTAATCTACAAAGTATATTAAATATAGATACACAGGATAAAATATTAATGAGCATATCATTAATAGTTATATCTGCAGTGAAGACTATTAGGATGTGATCTGAATTTTGAAAACATGGATGGAATTGAGGATAAATGGAAATACTGATTCTAATCTGTGGCTTCATGAAAAATGAATAGAGAGCTACAAGTTTGGTATTAAGGCCATGGGATTTATGAATTACTGAGATTCCTTACTTAAAAGTAATTCATAGAATATTGAAAAAGAACAAAAACATCTGCATTTCTGAAGCTGTTAGTTCTGCCCACCGTTGATTTTTTTTTTCTCAGTTGTTTTAATCTTGTGGAAGTATTAAAAGTGTTAGTAAGAAATGCAATTATGATGGAAACAAAAGTGAAACAATTTTACATGAATTCTTTGAACTAACACAAATGCATGAGACACTTTAAGAAGGATCTAGGAGAGAAGGGGAAGGTACTTACTTGTAACTGTAGGAGCACTTAATTTGTAATTGCCCCTAATTACAAAATACTTAGGATTTTAAAAATAGGTAAATAGATTCTTCTGTATTTTAAAAAGCATTAATTTGGTGAAATTATCACCTTATAGAATCTGTTTTCTACTTTTCAGTCATTTCTTTATGAACTTAGGTTTACTTTTATGGGTAAAATTGTAAAACTAGTGTTTTCCAAACAGGTCTTGGGTTTAGCATTGCTGGAGGTGTTGGAAATCAGCATATTCCTGGGGATAATAGCATCTATGTAACCAAAATAATTGAAGGAGGAGCAGCTCATAAAGATGGTAAACTTCAGATTGGAGATAAACTTTTAGCAGTAAGTATAAAAAATCCATTGTTTTAAAAATCACTTTGATGTCTTTTTTTCTGAAAGACTGAAGTTCTACATGCCAAAAATGTTTAAATGACATTTACACAGGTGAATACTAGCCTTTCTTTAGTCAGGACCTGAAAAATGACTCTTCATTATCTGTTTGCTATTTCCATTTCCTCTGCTAGGTCCCTTCTCTTTTTCTTTTATCCTATTTAGGAGCTTGGCTGCACAAAATTATTTAATCATAATCCTTAGGTTTGTAACACTATCATCCTTTGTCGTGTGTGACCTTCTTTTTCCCTTTCTTGTTCTAATCTATAATTTTTATTTATAATATAATGAAAACTGCTAGTTACTATCCAACCCCAAAACTAGAATATCAACAATTTGTGTTTCTCACTCTTTTGCTTTTTAAAGATTGCTTAATCACATACATATGCCTAAGTGTTTTGTTTAGTATTGTTTTGAAAAAAAATTTAAAGGCTGTTGTGTAGTATGTAGTCTTTTAATGCTTTTTCCCTCAATATTGTTTTACTGAGACTTATCCATATGGCTGCCTAGAGTTGAGATTTAGTCATTTCCCCTCTTCATAATATTCTATTCTGAAACTACAGACTATATCACAATTTATTTATCAAATCTTCATTAATAATTGTCTTAGTTCATATTCCCTACAAAAACAAACCTGAAGAAAAGCTACTATGCTAAGGTATTATTTGGAGGTAGAACTTCAGAGAAGCTGGAGTGAGTGGAAATGAAAAGGGAGGCAGAGAATGAGGGAAAGCCAATACAAGGTATTATGTTCCTGAGCTGGCTGTAATTTCATAAGAAAATATAGCTGGTTGCTTACCATATAGGACAGTCTTCCAGGCAGGCAATGTGGAACTGCTAAACCTTAGATCCTGCTATCCAAGCAAAAGAAAGGATTGATCTCCTGGCCCCTCTTAGTCTCCTCTCTCTCGTTATTTAGAGTCTACTCCATAGGGGTTAACTGTCCTAGATTCTTGGCTGTGTTACCCAGCCCCTCTGGATGAATGCTAGGAAGGCCAGCTCCCACACTCTGGCACTACACTTCCCCTAAACCCAGAAGTGTTGAAAGAGCTAGAGCCTCGGTGGTCTAGACACATCATATGTGGTCTTATGATATGTTACTGCTCTCATTATGTGAAACATGTGAGCCACGCCCAAGCCCAGCCTTTACTACAGAAGAGGTTGAAATAGCTCGTAATGGTAGGAAACAAAATAAGAGTAGCAATAGCCAGGGCTCTCTTGTAAGCAAGCAGCCAAGGCCTAGTGGGCAGGTAGGCTCAAGTGAATCTGGAAAGGCTTACAAAGTCTGAAATAGTGGTGATTTGGGTTCTTTCCTATTACTTATTTATTTGCCCTTTTGAATATCTCTGCTAAGAATAGCTGCTAGTTATTTCTGCTAGTTAATGATAGTGAAGAGGAAGAAACTGTCCTCCAACTGCTTTTCTCTAACTTATCCTCTCATGGCTATGACTTGCCACTCTTTTCCCCAAGCTACAACCAGCACTCCTTCATCTTTACATATACACACATACCCCACATACACATACACCAGTTCCAGACAACCTTTCTCCACTAGGTTTCTCATTCTTTTTTTAATTTCTTTTTTTAAAATTTCTTATGTTCTCCTTTATAGTTTCTCCAGAATCAATTTTAAGAATTTTAAGAATAGGAAACAAGAAATTTACACTGAATTTAAAAGCCCATTTAATGAGGCTTTTGTTGCCATAATGCCACTGAAATTATTCAGTTTTATCTCTCACTTTAATTGATGAATCAAGCATTTGACACACCTTTTGCCTTCTTCAAACACTCTTTCCAGTTTCCATACTAGTCACTCTCTATCTTGCTATTCCTTTTAACTCACTGGCCATTCCTTCTCATTCTCCTTTCTGATGCATCTTTTTCCTAACCTCTAATCATTGCACATTTTCTTTGCTCTTTGACAGGTAGTCCAATAGCTTACTAGGTCTCATTGCACATGATAGTAATAAGTATTGTTTTCTGAACTTCAGTCTCCTTATGTATATCTCAAGAGTCATCTCAAATATACAATTGGCCTTCTGTGTCCATGGGTTCCACATCTGTGGATTTAACCAACTGAGGATTAAAAATACTTGCGGGAAGAATTCCAAAAAGTTCCCAAAACCCTAAACGTATTGGCTGTAGGCTGACAGCTATTCACATGGTGTTTATATTGTATTAGATATGATAAGTAGTCTGGAGATGATTTAGGTAAGACACAAAGTCATGTCTGACACTTAGCAACCCCATGGACTACAGCATGCCAGGTTTCACTGTCCTTTACTGTCTCCTGGAGTTTGCTCAAACCCATGTCCATTGAGTTGGTGATCAGCCATCCAACCATCTCATCCTCTGACATCCCCTTCTCCACCTGCCCTCAATCTTTCCCAGCATCAAGGTCTTTTCACATGAGTCAGTTCTTTGGATCAGGTGGCCAGAGGATTGGAGCTTCAGCATCAGTCCTTCTAATGAACGTTCAGGACTGATTTCCTTTAGGGTTGACTGATTGAATCTCCTTGCTATCCAGGGGACTCTCAAGAGTCTTCTCTAGCACTACAATTCAAAAACATCAATTCTTTGGCACTCAGCCGTCTTTAGGGTCCAACTCTCACATCCATACATGACTACTGGAAAAACCTTATCTTTATCCTTTTAAGGACCTTTGTCGGTCAGGTGATGTCTGCTTTTTAATATGCTGTCTAGGATTGCCATAACTTTTCTTCTGAGGAGCAAGGGTCTTTTAATTTCATGGCTGCAATCACCATCTGCAGTGATTTTGGAGCCCAAGAAAATCTGTCACTGTTTCCACTTTTTCCCCATCCATTTGCCATGAAGTGATTGGACCAGATGCCATGATCTTTGTTTTTTGAATTTTGAGTTTTAAGCCAGCTTTTCACTGTCTCCTTTCACCGTCATCAAGAGGCTGTTTAGTTCCTCTTTGCTTTCTGTCACTAGAGTAGAATCATCAGCATATATGAGGGTATTGATATTTCTCCTGGCAGTCTTGATTCCAGTTTGTGATTGATCCAGCCCAGCATTTCACATGATGTACTCTGTATAGAAGTTAAATAAGCAGAGTGACAGTATACAGCCTTGACGTACTCCTTTCCCAATTTGGAACCAGTCCATTGTTCCATGTCCACTTCCAGCTCTTTTTTCTTGATCTGCATACAGGTTTCTGAGGAGACAGTAAGGTGGTCTAGTATCCCCATATCTTTAAGAATTTTCCACAGTTTGTTGTAATCCACACAGTCAATGGCTTTAGCATGGTGAATTTTCTGGAATTCTCTTGCTTTCTCCATGATCCAGCAAATGTTGGCAGTTTGATCTCTGGTTCCTCTGCCTTTTCTAAATCCAGCTTGTACATCTGGAAGTTCTCAGTTCACTTACTGCTGAAGCCTAACTTAAAGGATTTTGAGCATAACCTTGCTAGCATGTGAAATGAGCACAATTATACAGTAGTTTGAACATTCTTTGGAATTGCCCTTCTTTGGGATTAGAATGAAACTGACCTTTTCTAGCCCTTTGGCCACTGCTGCGTTTTCCAAATTTGCTGACATATTGAGTGCAGCGCTTTAGGATCTTTTAGGAGCATCGTCATTTAGGATTTTAAGTAATTCAACTGTAATTCTATCACCTCCACTAGTTTTCTTCCTAGTAGAAAGAAATGCCTATTTGACTTCACACTCCAGGATGTCTGGCTCTAGGTGAGTGACCACACCATTGTGGTTATCTGGGTCATTAAGACCTTTTTTGTATAGTTCTTCCATGTATTCTTGCCACCTGTTTTAATCTGTTTTGCTTCTGTTAGATCCTTACCATTTCTGTCCTTTTTTGTGCCCATCCTTGTATGAAATTTTCCCTTGATATCTTCAATATTCTTGAAGAGATCTCTAATCTTTCCATTCTATTGTTTTGTCTTATTTCTTTGCATTGTTCACTGAAGAAGACTTTATCTCTTCTTGCTATTCTCTGGACCTCTGCATTTAGTTGAGTATATCTTTCCTTTTCTCCATTGCCTTTCATTTCTCTTCTCAGCTATTTGTAAGGCTTCCTTAAGACAGCCATTTTGCCTTCTTGCATTTCTTTTTCTTTGGGATGATGTTGGTCACCGTCTCCTGTACAGTGTTAATGAACCTCCATTACCATCTGAGCCACTAGGGAAGCCCCCAAGGGACGTTATGCGTATGCAAATACTATTTCATTTTACATAGGAGCTTGAGAATCTGCAGAATTTTTTTTTATCCTTAAGAAGGGTAATTTGGGCACTGGGATCATAGAATCATTCCCCCACAGATACCAAAGGACAACTGTATCTAAAAATAAACTTCCAAGTCACAGCAACCCCCGCCAACCCTGCCACCCCCAATTTTGCACTTTACATAATTTTCACATCTAATTAAATAGGAACTTTATCCTTCTATTTTGCCCAGGTCTGAAACTTTAGGATCATTCTCTTTCTTTCCCTCTCCACGTTGAATCCCTTAGCAAATCTTATTAGCTCTTTATTCAGTTATCTAATGCTGCATAAGAAAACACTAAAATTAGTGACTAAAATGACAACAGTTATTTATTTACTTATACTTATGCAATTTGGGTGGGTTTGGCCAAGACAGCATGTCTTGACTCCTTGTAACGTCTACTAGGGTGGCTAAACTAGGGCCAGGGGTCCACTTTCAAGCTGGTTTATATATAGTGGAAGAGTTAGTTTTGCCTGTTAGCTGGGAGCTCAAGTGGGATGGCTAAGTTGGGCTTCTTAACAAGATGGCCAGGTTCCAAGAGAAACATACCACAAGTAAGCTTTCCAAGAAGATAGCTCTAATACGTGGCATTTATTAATCCTCGCTTTGCGTCATAGTTGCTAACGTCTCATTGCAGGCCATCAGATGAACAGTATACCACAGGTGAATATTTCAGAATGCAGACAATCCTCACTATACACTGTGGGGTGGGACCATAAGAATGACCATGCAGCTGAAACCCTGCAAAGCTTTATTAGTAATCAATGGGAAAGTTAGGATTGTTCTGTGACCTTTAGAAATTTTTGTCAAAACATTAAAAAAAAATCTACAGTCAGTTATAAAGTTGCATGTTAGATAAATGGAAAATATACTAAAATGAACATTTGTTTAGTACATTATAATTTAAAACACTAGAAACATTCTGCTATGTTTAGAATGGATAATTATCCAGGACCTTTGTATAGCACAGGGAACTCTGCTCAGTGTTATGTGGCAGCCTGGATCGGAGGGAAGTTCGGGGGAGAATGAATACATGTACATGTATGATTGAGTCCCTTTGCTGGCTGCCAGAAACTATCACAACATTGTTAATTGACTATACTCCAATATCAAATAAACAGTTCAAAGGCAAACATACACACCCAAAAAAATGTTTACTGAAAAGAGAAACAGTCTAAACCTAATGCTAGCAAAAGAGAAAGGATTAGGGCAAAACTTAACAACATACGGAATAGGACAACCATAGAGAAACCAAAACTTGGGCCTTTGAAAAGATCAGCAAAATTGACAAACCTTTAGCTAGACTGACAAAGAGAAAAATAACTCAAATTTCTAAAAGTAGGAATGAAAGAGAGAGCATAAGCCAATACTTCTATTTATGACCAACTCTATACCAACACATCAGGTAACTTAGATGAAATAGACAAATTCCTAGAAAGACACAACTACCACTCCTGTTCAACAGTATACTAAAGATTCTACCCAGAGGATTAAAGAGGGGAAAAAAAATATGGCATTCAGAGCGGGAAGGAAAAAGTAAAACTTTGGGGATTTTCTTTTAGGTGAATAGTGTGTGTTTAGAAGAAGTCACTCATGAAGAAGCAGTAACTGCCTTAAAGAACACATCTGATTTTGTTTATTTGAAAGTGGCAAAACCCACAAGTATGTATATGAATGATGGCTATGCACCACCTGATATCACCAACTGTAAGTCTGTTTGCTTATAATCTATCTTATTTCCTTAGACATGATAAATTTTAATGAAAGTTCCCAATATAAAATTTAAACATTATACAAATATTTAAAAGAGAAGTGTTAAACATTTTAACCTAATAATTTTTAAACATCAATTTTAAGTCAGAATCTTCCTAATAATAAGGGGGTGAGTTTTTCACTTTTTCACATGTAATGTCATAGCAATAATTATTTAAGGCATTGATTCTTAAACTTTTCTGTAAATGATAGCCACCAAAGGTATTTGCTCATAATGGAGATTCTTGTTTTGTTCTAATAATTTTGAGATGGAACACAGAAATATACTTGAACAAGTAATTATTTTAACAAACAAGGTAATTCTGATACTTGTAGTGCTGCTGATTCACAGGCTGTGCTTTGAGAAATAATAACTTAAGACTTGAGCTTTTCTATACTCTCAACTGTGAGCACAGATACCATCTTTGTACTTCAGACTCTTAGTATATTACGTAACACAGTTGTACATAATACAGTTGTATTTCCTAGAATTGTATTGTAATGAAAGTACCTAGGTAATTTTAAGCTTCCTATGTGATTTTCTTTTTTTAAATATACAAGCTGATATGAAACATAAATATATTTTTAATATGTTCATGTTGATTGAAAAATGAAAGTTTTATTTGGTATATTGAGTCAATACTAGAAGCACCCATATGTAATAAAGATCAATATACTCTATAATCTGCTTTTCCAAGTTTTCCTTTTCTAAATAATAGAATTTTAGAGATATTTGTGGTTTTGTAATAATATTCAGTCTCTTTAATGAATAGAGATGATGTCTTACACTTCGTGTCAGAACTTTACTACTTGCTGAAAATTCTTCCATATATTTGGCTTGCACAGGGCTTTATGTAATTTTTATTTATTAGCAGCAAATTAAATGATAAGCTCTTTTATTCACCAATTTAAATATTGATCTTATTTATTATGCTGCCTTATCTGTTCAAGACAACTCAGTGCCAGTTAACAGACTGAGAATTTGCATCCCGATTATGGCCAAATATACAAAAAAACAAGCTGCTGCTTAAAGTTGAACTAAAAAAGAAAATGTTACTTTTTACTGAATTATCTCTTTTATATAAAATAATATGACATTTTAAAAATAGGAGAGCTGGTCCTAAAGAGTAGTAATTAAATAATATTTAATGGTTTTCCCTATAGTCATATATAGGATATTTCTTGCCTTTTTTTATCTGTTTTTAAACTAATAGAATATTGTGAAAAAGTTGAAGTTTATGTTGCTAGTTCAACTTTATCATAAAAGTGTTCTGTTTCCATTCTCCTCTCTTCATATGAATTTTGTTATACACTTCCAGACCATGTTCATACTATGCACACAGTTCATAAATAACTTGCTTATATGTGTGTTAAGAAGCATTTATGTTTGAAAATTTTTTACATAAATGGTTTTTACCTGTTGGCTCTCCTGAGGCCCTTGCCATCAGACTGTTCACCTTACTGCCTATTCCTTACGTTAGTCGTCTAGTGTCCTCCCCATCAGTGTGGCTTTAGGTACTGAAGATAGTGGAGCTCTCATTGTCCTTTGATACTGTTATTCACATTGTCATCCTTAGTGATGACCAGTCAAAACCCACACTGATTCATTCAGTAACCAGGCTTCTTTGTTTACTGATCTGTTTCTAACTCTCCTCCTGCCCTCCACTCCAACTCAGATACTTGCTTCCAAGATAATAATTTAAATCTTATCAATTGTCAGTACCTTCATCATGTCCAAAATCTTGATTTAAATCATCTCATTCTCTGACTACATCCATCAGTTTATTTACTCCTAACACTTCATCTTCATTTTGATCTTCAGTCATTTGATGCCATTACTTGGTTGTTCCTTTGTATCTCTACTTGTCTTCTTTTTTTAACTTAGCCTCCTTGGTTTGTCATTATATTCAGTTCACTGCATATATCTTCTTCTTTCTTGCCTTCTTCATCTTCACTGGCAGAATTCCAACCCTTTAGCTTGCTGTCTTCACCTAGTCCTCTCCGCAGGAGATTAGCTTGCTGTCTTCACCAAGTCTTGCTCCCATTGAAAAAGTGACAAATTTCTAAATCAAGTCTGGTGAGGGCAGATGGAGGGAAGGTTCAGGTGGTAATGTGAAATTGGATCTGAAAGCATGGTTCCAGCTGACGCATAACAATGGGTGGGGCAGATGGAGGGAAGGTTCGGGAGAAATAGAGAGTGGCCTCTGAAGCTTGCTC
This sequence comes from Tragelaphus eurycerus, assembly GCA_935064755.1. NCBI lineage: Eukaryota > Metazoa > Chordata > Mammalia > Artiodactyla > Bovidae > Tragelaphus > Tragelaphus eurycerus. Next base: position 24,103,334 of record CAKXYN010000018.1, on the reverse strand, counting down.
ACCCGCCGCTCACCTCCTGGTATGCAGCTGAATTCCTAAACAGCACTGTTAAGCGGCCTGGGTATTGGGGACCTCTGTGATAAAGAACAGTTTCTTTGATGACATTAAAATTCTCATGCTTTTGCATTATGTATCTTTTCACTTTTAATTTATATTCTCTTCAGATGAATGATGTTGTTAAACTTCTGACCCCCCACTGATCTCTTTCTACTTTTACCTTAAGTTCTTCCACTTGGCTTCTCTCCTAAACTTTGGAGGGTTTGGGTCATTAACCTGGATATCTAAGGACAATATTCAGGCTCCCTTGTTTTGTAGTTCTCTGAGGAATGTTTATTGCTTAGGATTTGGGGTATAGGAAATAGTATTGTTTTATCTGATTATTCTTTAGACAGTCATTTCTCTGATAGAAACACTAATTTTTAGTTCCTGCCATGTGAAATACATGTCTTACATGTGAGAATGACTCCTTCAGAAAGGATCCATCAAATAAAGGCAAAGTCTGGATATGGTAGGGAAAAGATAGATTTTCTGGCTTGGGCAGTTGACTGAGTTTCTTACCCAGTGGGTTTTTTGTTGTTGTTCGCTTGTTTCAGCCAAACTTGTTAATGCAGTGAAGAAATTTGAGTCAGAAATCAGTAAACTCTGGACTTTAAAAGGCCAGTGATTATAATGGTTCACATGAATGTCAGTGGCTTTAAGCCAGCATGCCAGTTCCATTGAAAATCACAGATATTCTTACATATCACACCAGGAAAGACTTTGGTCTTCAGAAGAGCCATGATAGAAAGCTTTGGCTCAAATGCAGAACAGCATCTTATATATGAGTTGGACAGGAAACAACTTCTAATGGAGACTGCAAACTTATAAAATCAAAGATGCAGCAGACTTCAAAACCATATACTGTCAGTAGATACAGTCTTTTTCCTTTTTGTATGATTACAGAAAGATACAGATGTATAGATGCTATCTCCTTTTGATAGAGCATATATTCTTTTCAGTACACCGTATTTATAGTCATCACCTACTGTCTTTCACTCAGGCTGCTTCACTCTTAATGTTACCTGTCTGGCCACTATAGTAATTTAAAGAAATGATCCTTGCATATTTTTGTTTTCCCAATAGGTATTAACAGTGTTTTGTGCCTAGAAAACAGTAATGTAATGAAAGGAGAGATTGGTGGTTAAGTAATAAATATTTCAGCTAGGTTTTTGAAGTGCCTTGTACCTTTATCATAGTTAATATCTCAAGAAAGTTAAATATTGCTTTCTACATTTTTCAACGATCACATAATTCAAATGCCTTGTGGTTTTGGAAGTTACAACTGAAATATGTTGCTTACCTGGAACAGAAATAACTTTATAATTTTCTGTTCTTAGCTCTTACTAGAATTAAAACTGATGGGCTGTATTGATGTTTATTATTATTGAAATGAAATTATTACTGGAGTTTTGCTTATATTTTTTTGTTTCTTTTACTTGGTTACCATTTTTTGGGGGGTGCATTAAAAAGGATAATTATGAATTGGGTTGACAGATCTGAGCTGGTGTCAGGGCATGTCCTTTTTTCCCTTTACATTTTAGAGCAGTTTTAGGGTCACAGGAAAATTAAGCAAAGATCCAGAGGTGTCCCACCTCCATGCTGCTGCTGCTAAGTCGCTTCAATCGTGTCTGACTCTCTGCAACCCCATAGACGGCAGCCCACCAGGCTCCCCCATCCCTGGAATTCTCCAGGCAAGAACACTGGAGTGGGTTGCCATTTCCTTCTCCAATACGTGAAAGTGAAAAGTGAAAGTGAAGTTGCTCAATCGTGTCCGACCCTTAGCGACCCCATGGACTGCAGCCCACCAGGATCCTCCATCCATGAGATTTTCCAGGCAAGAGTACTGGAATGAGGTGCCATCACCTTCTCCGGTCCCACCTCCATAGCTTTTCTTATTATCAACATCTCCCACCAGAGTGGTACATTGGTTCCAACTGATGACCCTACATTGCCACATCATTACCCAAACCCCATAGTATACTTTAGGATTCTCTCTTGTTGTACATTCTGTAGGGTTGGATAAATGTATAATGACATGTACCAGCAATCAGTATCATACAGCACAGTTTGTTTGCCCTAAAAATCTTGTACTCTGCCTATTTATCCCTCCCTCTCCTCTACCCTCTGGCGTCCTCTGATCATTTTACTACCTCCATCAGATCAGATCAGATCAGTCGCTCAGTCGTGTCCGACTCTTTGCGACCCCATGAACCGCAGCACGCCAGGCTTCCCTGTCCATCACCAACTCCCGGAGGTCACCCAGACTCGCATCCATCGAGTCAGTGATGCCATCCAGCCATCTCATCCTCTGTCGTCCCCTTCTCCTCCTGCCCTCAATCCCTCCCAGCATCAGAGTCTTCTCCAATGAGTCAACTCTTCGCATGAGGTGGCCAAAATACTGGAGTTTCAGCTTTAGCATCATTCCTTCTAAAGAAATTCCAGGATTGATCTCCTTCAGAATGGACTACCTCCATAGTTTTGCCTTTTTCAGAATGTCATGTAGTTGGAATCATACAATAAGTAGCCTTTTAAAATCTGAACTTCTTATACCTAAAACTAATACAACATTGTAAATCAACTGTACTCATAAAAATTTTTTAAAATATATATCACATTTTGCTTTTCATAAAATACATTCTATATAATTTGATTAATGACATTTCCTACTTTACCTGAAACATACAAAATGGCATTGAATATACCATGTATATCCAACGGAAATACTAAAGTTATACCCAAAAACCTCAAACTCCTTGCTGCTCAGTCACTTCAGTCGTGTCCGACTCTGTGTGACCCCATAGATGGCAGCCCACCAGCCTCCCCAGTCCTTGGGATTCTCCAGGCAATAACACTGGAGTGGGTTGCCATTTCCTTCTCCAATGCATGAAAGTTAAAAATGAAAGCAAAGTCACTCAGTCATGTCCAACCCTCAGCGACCCCATGGACTGCAGCCTTCCAGGCTCCTCCATCCATGGGATTTTCCAGGCAAGAGTACTGGAGTGGAGGGCCATTGCCTTCTCCGTCAGACTCCTTAAAAACAATAAAAATAATTCAGCCCTCTGCTGATTTTGCCAAATTTAAGTTAAAATTAAAAAATATTTTAAAATCACACAGGCTAAAGTTTTCCATAAACCTGTTGAATTAAAGAAGGCATAGTAGATATTTGAAAGAAAAGCAAAAAGCCTCCTTTCACATAGTAATGTGCAGGAATTTTTAACTCCTTTGGGTAAATAACCAGGGAGTGCAGTTGCTGGATCGTGTGGTAAGACTGTGTTTAGTTTCATAATATAAACAGGCAAATTGTCTTCCAAAGTGGCTGTACCATTTTGCATTTCCACCAGCAATGTATGAGAGTTCCTGTTAGTCCACATCCTCACAAGCATTTGGTTTTACCATTATTCTGTTTTTTAGCCATTCTAATAGTTGTACAGCAGTATCACATTGATTTAATAAGCATTACCTTAGTGCAGGAGACAAAGGAAATGTGCATTTGATCACTGGTTTGGAAAGGTCCCCTGAAAGAGGAAATGGCCACCCACTTCAGTATTCTTGCCTGGAAAATCCCATGGACAGAGGAGCCTGAAGGCCTGTAGTCCATGGGATCACAAAGAGTTGGACATGACTTAGCAACTGAATATGTATGCACGCACATGTGATGGATCATATGTATTTTTTTCTGAATATTGAACCAACCTTGCATCAGATCAGATCAGATCAGTCGCTCAGTCGTGTCCGACTCTTAGCAACTCCATGAACCGCAGCACGCCAGGCCTCCCTATCCATCACCAGCCCTCGGAGGTCACCCAGACTCACATCCATCGAGCCAGTGATGCCATCCAGCCATCTCATCCTCTGTCGTCCCCTTCTCCTCCTGCCCTCAATCCCTCCCAGCATCAGAGTCTTCTCCAATGAGTCAACTCTTCGCATGAGGTGGCCAAAATACTGGAGTTTCAGCTTGAGCATCATTCCTTCCAAAGAAATCCCAGGTCTGATCTCCTTCAGAATGGACCGGTTGGATCTCCTTGCAGTCCAAGGGACTCTCAAGAGTCTTCTCCAACACCACAGTTCAAAAGCATCAATTCTTCGGCGCTCAGCCTTCTTCACAGTCCAGCTCTCACATCCATACATGACCACAGGAAAGACCATAGCCTTGACTAGGTGAACCTTTGTTGGCAAAGTGATGTCTCTGCTTTTGAATATGCTATCTAGGTTGGTCATAACCTTCCTTCCAAGGAGTAAGCGTCTTTTCATTTCATGGCTGCAGTCACCATCTGCAGTGATTTTGGAGCCCAGAAAAAGAAAGTCTGACACTGTTTCCACTGTTTCTCCATCTATTTCCCATGTAGTGATGGGACCAGATGCCATGATCTTCGTTTTCTGAATGTTGAGCTTTAAGCCAACCTTTTCACTCTCCACTTTCACTTTCATCAAGAGGCTTTTGAGTTCCTCTTCACTTTCTGCCATAAGGGTGGTGTCATCTGCATATCTGAGGTTATTGATATTTCTCCCAGCAATCTTGATTCCAACTTGTGTTTCTTCCAGTCCAGCATTTCTCATGATGTACTCTGCATATAAGTTAAATAAACATGCAACCTTGCATACTTGGGATAAATCCCAGGTGCTTGTGGTACATAATTTTTTTATATATTGTTGGATTTAATTTGCTGACATTTTGTTGCAGAATTTTCCACTTATGTTCATAAGAGATGTTGTTCTATAGGGTTTTTTTCCTTAAGATTTCTTTGTCTGGTTTTGTTAAATAATGCTGGATTCACAGAATAAGTTAGGAAGTATTAACTTGGCTTCTGTGTCCTGGAAGTGGTTATAGACAATTGGTATAATTCATTTCTTTAATATTTTATAGAACTCACCACTGAACCCATTTGGGCCTGGTGCTTTCTTTTCAGAAGATTATCAATTATTGATTCAGTTTTTCTAATAGATATAGGTTTGTTCAGATTGCCTGTTTCTTTTTTGTGAGTTTTGGCAGATTGTCTCTTAAGGAACTGGTCCATTTCGTCTAGGTTACCAAATCTTTGGGCATAGAATTCTTCATAATACTTACTTTTCTTTTAATATCATGGAACCTGTAGTGATGGCTGCTTTTTCATTTCTGTCTTCTCCCTTTTTTTCTCAGCCTGGCTAGAGGCTTACTGATTTTATTGATCTTTTCAAAGAACCAGCTTTTGGTTTTTATTAATTTTTTTCTCTGTTGATTTCTTGTTTTTAAAATTTCAGTGATTTCTGCTCAGATTTTTTTTTCTTGTGCTTACTCTGAATTTCATTTACTCTTTTTTCTAGTTTTACAAGGTAGAAGCCAAGATGATTCATTTTAGATAAAGATCTTTCTCGTTTTCTAATATATGCATTTAATACTGTAAATTTCTCTCTAAGCACTGCTTTTCCTGTGTCTCAGATGTCGATAAGTTGTGTTTTCATTTTCTTTTCATTCAAAACATTTTTTAAATTTCTCTGGAGATTGCTTCTTTGACCCAAGTATATCTAGGAATGTGTTATTTAGTCTCCACATATTTGGGGGTTTTAGCTATCATTTTGTTATTGATTTCTAGTTTAATTTCATTGTGGTTTAAGAATGAACATTTTATGCTTTCTATTTTTAATTTGTTGAGATACATTTTATAGCCCAGGACATGGTCTGTCTTGGTGAGTGTTAACATGGAAGCTTAAGAAAAATATGTTTTCTGCTGTTGTTGGATGAAGTGGTCTATAGATGTCCATCATATCCAGTTGATTAATGATATTATTGGGTTCAACTCTGTCCTTCCTGATTTTCTGCCTGCTGTATTTGTTCATTTCTGATAAAGAGGTATGGATTAATCGATTTCTCACATAGTTTGGCCTCACATAGTTTGACACCTGATTGTTAGATGTTAAAGATTGTATATCTTGGAGAACTGACAACCTTATCATTAAGTAATGCCCTTCTTTAACCTGGATAATTTTCTTTACTTTGAAGTCTTCTCAGTTGGAAATTAATATAGCTACTCCTGTTTTCTTTTGATTAGTGTTAGCACGGTGTATCTGTCTCCATCCATTTACTTTTAATATATATAGGCCTTTATATTTAAAGTGGCTTTGCTGTAGACAGTATATACTTGGGTCTTGGTTTTTTGATCCACTCTGACAATCAGTTCAGTCGCTCAGTTGTGTCTGACTCTTTACGACCCCATAAATCGCAGAACTCCAGGCCTCCGTGTCCATCACCAACTCCCGGAGTTTACCCAAACATGTCCATCGAGTCGGTGGTACCATCAAGCCATCTCATTCTCTCTCGTCCCCTTCTCCTCCTGCCCCCAATCCCTCCCAGCATCAGAGTCTTTTCCAATGAGTCAACTCTTAGCATGAGGTGGCCAAAGTATTGGAGTTGCATCTTTAGCATCAGTCCTTCCAATGAACACCCAGGACTGATCTCCTTTAGAATGGACTGGTTGGATCTCCTTGCAGTCCAAGGGACTCTCAAGAGTCTTCTCCAACACCACAGTTCAAAAGCATCAATTCTTCAGTGCTCAGCTTTCTTCACAGTCCAACTCTCACATCCATACATGACCACTGGAAACACCATAGCCTTGACTATATGGACCTTTGTTGGCAAAGTAATGTCTCTGCTTTTGAATATGCTATCTAGATTGGTCATAACTTTCCTTCCAAGGAGTAAGTGTCTTTTAATTTCATGGCTGCAATCACCATCTGCAGTGATTTTGGAGCCCCCAAAAAACAAAGTCTGACACAGTTTCCACTTCAAATTGGTGTATTTAGGCCATTGATATTCAGAGTGATTATTGATAGAGTTGGATTAATGTCTGTGATATTTGCTATTCTTTTCTATTTGTTGCCCTGTTTTTTGGTCCTATATTTGTCATCCATTTTTTTGGGAGGGGGATGGCTTTAATTAAGCATTTTATATGATTCTGTTTTCTCTCCTTCCTTAGTGTGTTAGTTTATTCTCTTTCACTTTTTTTAGTGTTTGCCCTAGAGTTTGCAATATTCATGTATGCTAATCTAATTCCACTCTGAGGTAACACTGTACAGCTTTATTGTTAGTGAGAGTTTCTTATAGTAACACAATAATACTAATTCCTCACTCCCATCCCTTGTATCACTTTTGTTTCATGTATCATTTGTATCCTTGTATCATGCTGACATTCATTTCATTTATACACAAATATATAGATGCATAAATAAACATAGTCAAATACAACATTGCTGTTATTTTGAACAATGTTTTTTGTTAGATCAATCAAGAATAAGAAAAACTAGTTTTTATTTTACCTTATTCCCTCAGTGCTCTTTCTTTCTGTATAACTGAACTTCTGACCTACTAACTTCCCTTGTCTCTTAAGAACTTCTTTTAACATTTCGAACGCCAAATCTACTAGCAGTAAATATTCAGTTTTTGTTTAATGAAGTGTTTATGTCCTCTTCACTTTTGAAGAATAATTTCTCAGGATACAAGGTGGGTTTTTTCTCTTAACACTAAATATTTCACTCCATTGTCTGTCTTGAATGACTTACTAAGGAGAAGTCAAACATAATTCTTATCTTACGCCTCTACCAGTAAGGTAAAGCTTTTAATTCCCCTGTGACTACTTTTAGGGCTTTTTGCCCCTTCTTTTTTCTTCTGTAGTTTGAAAACAATATGCATTTGCATTTATCCTGCTTAGTGTTCTCTTGAGTTTCCTAGGTCTCTCTATGGTTTGGTGTCTGACATTAATTGGGGAAGTTATCATCATTGCTGTTTCAAATGCTTCTGTTCTTTTCTCTCTTCTCCTTTTGGTATTCCCATTACACATATGTAGTTTTTGTAGTTTTGCAGTTTTATCACTTTTCTTGGATATTTTGTTCTCATCCCCGCCCACCAACCCCAGTCATTTTTTTCTCTTTGCTTTTCAGTTTTAGAGGTTACTATTGAAATATCAAGCTCAGAGATTCTTTGCCTCAGCCATGTCCAAACTACTAGTAGCTCATCAAAAACATTATTCATTTCTGTTATGGTGTTTTTGATATCTAGTATTTCTTTTTGTTTCTTTCTTAGAATTTCCATCTCTCCATTTGTATTGCCCATCTGTTCTTTCATACTGCCTTCTTTATACCGTTTGCTTTATCCATATCAGAATATTAATCATTTTTGTTTCAAATTCTGGTCTGATCATTCCAGTATCACTTTTGTATATGAGTCTGGTTCTTACGCTTGCCCTGTCTCTTCAAACTGCGTTTTTGCATTTTAGTATGTTCTTTTTTCATGAGCGTCATGCTGGAAAGCCAGAAGTCCCTTAATTTATTTTAAAACTTTGTCAAGCATAATCTTTTTGCACTTATTTTTAAAGCTTTTGGGTTTTGTTACTCACAATCAAATTTTGAGTATGCAGTTGATTGTTGAACAATGTGGGTTTGTACTATGCAGATCCACTTATATGTAGATTTTTTTCAGTGCGTATTACAGATCATATGGTTGACTCAATCTGTAGATTCAGAACCATGAATATTGAGGCCCAGCTGTAAAGTCATATGTGCATTTTCAACTGCTTGGAGGGTCAGTTTATTCTTGCCACAAAACATACACCTACAGGGTGCTTGTGACAAAAAAGCGTCCTCTTGCCGGCTCCCGGCAGTCAGTGCTTCTAACTCCCATGTTGTTCAGGGATCAGCTGAATATACTTCTCTAAAACTGTTAATCTGCAAAATAACTTCTTAGAAAAATTAAATTATTATACTTAAGATTGATTTACTTCAGTCTTTCCTGTGACAGTCTTTTGAATAACCTTTCCTGGATTTACATTTGGCAAACCAGTTACTGTAAAACTCTTTTTGAGTTGTTTTGTCAGAGAAACCAAATGGAATAAGTTTGCTTTGCTGATCTGAATGTCTAAACTAGTTTTTACCTGGAAAGTTGAGCTTCTCTAATTTTTTTTACCTAGTAAATACATTTTCTCTACCAAAATCTATTATATAAATGAGTATGAATTATACATTAATTAACTGTGACATTGATAACCTATAAACATGGTACTGAATGGCGTGTTTCCATTTTCAAGTGTTTTTTACTTTATTTTTAAGCTTCTTCTCAGCCTATCGATAACCATGTTAGCCCACCTTCCTACTTGGGCCAGACACCAGCATCACCAGCCAGATATTCACCTGTTTCTAAAGCAGTACTTGGAGATGATGAAATTACGAGGTAAGGAATTGAATAGTCATCATTCTTACATAAAGACAGTCATTAGACAGAGTTATAATCAACCAAGTAGGATAGTCACAGTTTTCAGGATTAAATAATTTTATTAACAGATAATAAGTTTAAACCTTAATTTTTTTATTTGAAAGGTTCCTTAAAGGGCCATAAGTGTAAAAATATTTTACTTTACAAATCACCACATTTTTTAATGTTCCTTTTTTCAAGGATTGGTAAATTATCCTTAGAAATTAGGTAAAACGAAGTTAAAAGTATACTTACAAATATTTAAAACTAACTTTTCATGTAGTCCATTTCTAATATATACCATAAAATATTACAGCAATCATTTGATTCATATTCAGAATTTTGTTTGTTGTATATATTTGATATTCTGACACCTAAAATTTACTTTGATCTAACATTACTAACATTACTCACTGAAGTTTGCAGATTATCTTTTTATTCCCAAAAAACTTATCTAAGTAGGAAACAAAAAGTGAAAAAATATTTTAGGTCTTTTTCATATTATTCAACTTGGTAATGTATTATATATGAACAGCTTGCTGTATAACTTTCATGAAAGTATTTCATATTAGCTTTATAGAATTTAATGGTAAATGATGCCAATTAATGTCATTTTATGTTTTTTAAATTTTATTATTGTTGAATTTTTTTTTGAACCTTTATAATTGTTATTTATTAGTTAGACTACCAACTCCAGGCAGTGATCTCTTAAATGTCAGATAGGAGTGTTTGTCTTTGTCCTCTTCTTCAAGAGTTACCAGTGTTGAGGATTTAATTTAATAGGTGCTCAGTAATTGTTTTAGAATGTAAATTATCAGAAAGAATAGCATCTATGATTATGTGTTTCTGATATGAATTTTCAGGGTTATTAACATTTAGGCTGTGCTAGTATACTGATCTATCATGGCTGTTTTCTTGTTGCTATTATCTAATAGTGTTTATTTATAGAAGTAGAGTGGAAGTAGTTAATGGTTTATGTAGTCTTCAATCAGCTGCTGCTGCTGCTGCTGCTAAGTCGCTTCAGTCGTGTCCGACTCTGTGCGACCCCATAGACGGAAGCTCACCAGGCTCCCCTGTCCCTGGGATTCTCCAGGCAAGAACACTGGAGTGGTTTGCCATTTCCTCCTCCAATGCATGAAAGTGAAAAGTGAAAGTGAAGTCGCTCAGTCGTGTCCGACTCTTAGCGACCCCACGGACTGGAGCCTACCAGGCTCCTCCGTCCATGGGATTTTCCAGGCAAAAGTACTGGGGTGGTGTGCCATTGCCTTCCCCGCTTTAATCAGCATATTCTCAAATTAAAAATATGTTAGCATCTTCATTGCTATTCCCATCTTTTTTCACTACATATCTCTTGTCTAGAATATTGTGTTGAACTTTGTAGTACACAACAGGCCTACCTGTTTTCTATATTTTTTAAAATCAGGTGGTTGATTATTGAATATATCTTCCTAAAATGCTGTGTTTTATCACTCTCTTTTGGTAATTCTGCTACTTTGCCCAGATAATGAAGTATAGAAATCTTTACTTCATATTAGAATCTTTGCACAATTTGACCCTAAACACTTTTTCAGAGATTATATCACATTACCAATATAAAGGGAAGATAAAAGAATTCCCAACATACTGTTAATGATTCTAAATTTCATTTTTTAACACCTTAAGTAAGATATGATTTACATACTATACAGTTTACCTATTTAAAATGTACTGCTCTGTGATTTTTCATGTGTTACAATATAAATTTTTAAAAATATGGTAAAATATATATAACACCTTACCTGCCTTTTGAGAAATCTCTATGCAGGTCAAGAAGTAACAGTTAGAACTGGACATGAAACAATGGACTGGTTCCAAATTGGGGAAGGAGTATGTCAAGGCTATACATTATCACTCGTCTTATTTAACTTTACATGCAATGTACATTATGTGAAATGCTAGGCGGATGAAGCACCAGCTAAAATCAAGATTGCCAGGAGAAATATCAATAACCTCAAGATATGCAGATGACCAGATGCCATGGCATCTGGTCCCATCACTACATGGGAAATAGATGGAGAAACAGTGGAAACAGTGTCAGACTTTATTTTTCTGGGCTCCAAAATCACTGCAGATGGTGACTGCAGCCATGAAATTAAAAGACGCTTACTCCTTGGAAGGAAAGTTATGACCAACCTAGATAGCATATTCAAAAGCAGAGACATTACTTTACCAACAAAGGTTCGCCTAGTCAAGGCTATGGTCTTTCCTGTGGTCATGTATGGATGTGAGAGCTAGACTGTGAAGAAGGCTGAGCGCCGAAGAATTGATGCTTTTGAACTGTGGTGTTGGAGAAGACTCTTGAGAGTCCCTTGGACTGCAAGGAGATTCAACCAGTCCATTCTGAAGGAGATCAATCCTGGAATTTCTTTGGAAGGAATGATGCTAAAGCTGAAACTCCAGTATTTTGGCCACCTCATGCGAAGAGTTGACTCATTGGAGAAGACTCTGATGCTGGGAGGGATTGAGGGCAGGAGGAGAAGGGGACGACAGAGGATGAGATGGCTGAATGGCATCACTGACTCGATGGATGTGAGTCTGAGTGACCTCCGGGAGCTGGTGATGGACAGGGAGGCCTGGCGTGCTGCGGTTCATGGGGTCGCAAAGAGTCGGACATGACTGAGCGACTGATCTGATCTGATCTGATGCAGATGACACCACCCTTATGGCAGAAAGTGAAGAGGAACTGAAGAGCCTCTTGAAAGTGGAGTGTAAAAAGTTGGCTTGTTGAGGGTAAAAAACATTCAACGTTCAAAAAATGAAGATCATGGCATCTGGTCCCCTGACTTCATGGCAAATAGATGGGAAAACAATGGAAACAGAGACAGAATTTATTTTCTTGGGCTCCAGAATCACTACAGATGGTGACTGTAGTCATGAAATTAAAAGACACTTGCTCCTTGGAAGAAAAGCTACAACAAACCTAGACAACATATTAAAAACCAGAGACATTACTTTGCCAACAAAGGGGTCCGTCTAGTCAAAGCTATGGTTTTTCTAGTAGTCATGTATGGATGTGAGAGTTGGACCATAAAGAGACCTGAGTGTCAAAGAATTAATACTTTTTAACTGTGGTGTTGGAGAAGATTCTTGAGAGTCCCTTGGATTGCAAGGCAATCCAACCAGTCCATCCTAAAGGAAATCAGTCCTGAATATTCATTGGAAGAACTGATACTGAAATTCCAATACTTTGGCCACCTGATGCAAAGAACTGCATTAGAACTGATTAGAAAAGACCCTGATGCTGAGAAAGATTGAAGGCAGGTGGAGAGGGGGACGTCAGAGGATGAGATGGTTGTATGGCATCACCGACTCAATGGACATCAGCCTGAGCAAGCTCCAGGAGTTGGTGATGGACAGGGGAGCCTGGCATGCTGCAGTCTGTGGGGTTGCAAAGAGTCAGACATTACTGAGTGACTGAACTGAACAGATGTATAATATAAAATGTGCTACTGTAACCATTTCAAATTGTGGTTCAATGGCATTAATGACCAGCACCACTATCTTTTCCAAACCCTTTTCGTCACCTCAGACTCTGTAATCATTAAGCATTAACTCATATTTCCTGTTCTCCTAGCTCCTGATAACCTCTAATCATATTTCATCTCTATAAATTTATATATTCTGAACAGTTCACTTGGTGGAATCTTACAATACTTAACATTTTGTATCTGGTTTCTTTCACTTAGCATAATGTTTACAAGTTTCATACATGTGTCATGCATCCAAATTCTTGTTTATGGCTGTATAATATTTCATGTATATACCACATTTTGTTTACCACTCATCTGTTGATGGACACTTGCTTTGTCTCCACCTTTGGGGTATTATGAGTAATGACATGATAGACATTGTCATGCACATATCTGCTTGCATACTTACTTTTAATTGCTTTGGTATGCTGTGCTAAGTCACTTCAGTCATGTCCGACTCTGTATGACCCCACAGACGGCAGCCCACCAGGCTCCACCGTCCCTGGGATTCTCCAGGCAAGAACACTGGAGTGGGTTGCCATTTCCTTCTCCAATGCATGAAAGTGAAAAGAGAAAGTGAAGTCGCTCAGTCATGTCTGACTCTTAGTGACCCCATGGACTGCAGCCTACCAGGCTCCTCCATCCATGGGATTTTCCAGGCAAGAGTACTGGAGTGGGGTGCCACTGCCTTCTCCATAAAATCTATGCTATGCTAAGTCACTTCAGTCGTGTCCGACTCTGTGTGACCCCATAGACGGTAGCCCACCAGGCTTCCCCGTCCCTGGGATTCTCCAGGCAAGAACACTGGAGTGGGTTGCCATTTCCTTCTCCAATGCATGAAAGTGAAAAGAGAAAGTGAAGTCGCTCAGTCATGTCCGACTCTTAGCGACCCCATGGACTGCAGCCCACCAGGCTCCTCTGTCCGTGGGATTTTCCAGGCAAGAGTACTGGAGTGGGGTGCCATTGCCTTCTCCATTAATTGCTTTAGATATATACATAGATGTGGAATTACTGGAGCACATGGTAATAACTATATTTAGGTACATGAGGAACCACCTAATTGTTTTCTATGGCAGTCATAGTATTTTACATTGTCACCATCAGTATATGAGGGTTCCAATTTCTCCATATTTTCATTAGCACTTGCTTTTTCTCTTTTATCTTATAGCCTTTTAGTAGGTGGGATTTAGCTCATTGTGATTTGTTGCATTTCCCTAATGATTAGTGATGTTGAGCATCTCTTCATATGCATGTGATATTTGAAAAATTAGAATTTATTTTCCTCTGGAAATACTGGTAAATTTCAGCAGGATATTTTTAAATTATTATTTGATAATGCAGCATTATAATTCCTACATATGTTTTAATGTACTGTAGGAATCCTCACCATGAGTCCACAATATAACAAGGAAATAAATAAGACAGCACCAATATAGTGAAAAACTGTCTTGTGCCCCTGATCCTACTCTGCTTCTCCTACTCTGCCCCACCAAGTTAACTTCTTACCTGCATTTTTATTTTATTATTCCCCTTTTTCTTTCATATATGTCTGTATGTATATATTTCCTAAACAACATATTGTTTAATTTTGCTGATTTTGACAAGAAAATATGATTTTGTTAATGCTGAAGTGAACTGACAAAACTGATTGATGAGTACCTATGTTTGACTAGAAAACACCACTTTAAATTTTGAGCAGACAGATATTTAAGATTAGTCCTACATTATATGAAAGAATCCCTAAAATTCAATTTTTAGAAATATTCTTTTAAGCCATTTGTTACCAACAGCTTTCTCCAGTATTTTTTAAAAAAGGAGATTAAATTTTTAAAATATTTACCATGTATGAGACATTCTTATCTCAAATGATATTCTGTGGTTCATCGTATCTAAAATAGCCTGCTGTTGGAATTTTCATGGTCTTACTGAAAATGTAAATGGTTCTCACACAGTTATGTACAACTGGCAACGGATGTGCAGCATTATTAGTTGTAAAATGTATCCCAGTTTCAGAGATTTTAAATTGAGAGTTGGAGGGAGCAAAAGAGATGCATGTAGAAAAATAGATGAAAAGCAGAGATAGGTAGATGAATTGGAGGGGTGTGACTTAAGAAATAAAAATATTTAATTATTTTATATGAAAAATCTAGAGATGGACATTTCTAACTTTTATGTAGCAACCCTAAGTCCATGATGTCTCTGGGATTCTGTTGGTTTTATCTTCATGATTGTAATATGTCCAAACCAGTAATGGGATTTTATAGTTCATTCTTTTGTGTGGGTTAATTTGGGATAAGAAGGGGAACAAATGTGATTTGTGTGGCAACAGAATAAGCTTTGTCCTTGTTAGGGTCTGTCTGTCTTAGGAAAGTGACAATAAAATTTCCCTTTATTTCTCGGAGGCCAAAGTAGGGTCATAGCCTCAGGTTAGCAGAGGAGAGTAGAAATACAGTGACTGGCATTGGTCATTCATGGTTTATCCCTTTGAGACTGGAAAGGGGACCTACTACTTTCTCTAAACAAAGGGATATCCACTTATTTCAACATGTGAGAAATGGAGTGACTACTTCTTAGACAATCAACTTTTCATGAGTACTATTTTTTGAGTGGGCTCTTTATATCATTTTTAAAAATTTTCACGTCGCTTTCACCTTTTTATTTTAATTGTATATTTTGCTAAAAGGATTTTTAGCTTTTATATAAAACTAGGATTTTTTCCTTTTAATTTCTAGGCTTAGAAAGAATTTCTTTTCCCCAAAGTTTAGAAAACTCGTTTAAAATTCATCTAATTTTCTTAATAGTATGGTAATATGATATACCAGTGGGGAATTCTCATTGATAGAATGTTAAATTCTTTATATATTTTAAGGTATTCATTATTTTTTTCATTTTCAGGGAACCTAGAAAAGTTGTTCTTCATCGTGGTTCAACAGGCCTTGGTTTCAACATTGTAGGAGGTGAAGATGGAGAAGGAATATTTATCTCCTTTATTTTGGCTGGAGGACCTGCCGATCTTAGTGGAGAGCTCAGAAAAGGAGATCGTATTATATCGGTAGGATATGTTAATCAGAATAATGTTTTTACTATTTTAACTATGACATGTTAATTATTAAAAATTTTTATATTCTAAGATATGGGAGGTATTTTGGCTATCTTCTAACATATTACAGCTTAATTATAGAGTTACAGACTTGACAGGGAACATGTTCTGTATGATAGATTTTCTTTTGGTATTTGACTTAAAATATGTCAGTCTTTATGAATATACTTGAAGAAAGTATGCATTCTCTGTTTGTTGACTACAGTGTTTTCTATGTGTCTGTTAACTCATCTTTGTTACTTGCATAGTTCATATCTTCTTTATGCTTCAGTCTGTTGTTGCTTTATTATTAAAAAGGCTTTTAAAGTTTATGTGAATGGAAGGTAGGTCGAATAGTTTGTCCTGGCAGCAATTTTTTTCCTTGTCTGTTTGAAGCTATGCTGTTAGATGCATCTAACTTTAGAATCAGCTTTCCTTCCTGGTGAGTCAAAATTTTTTATCATTAGGTAATTATCAGTCAGATCTGCTTTCTAGTTCATAAATTTTCTTCATCTGTGTCTAATAAGCTCTTTAGGCTAAAACTAACTTTTTCATTTCAAAGTATCATTTTCTTTCTAGAAGTTCTAATTCTTTTTCAAATCTTCCTTGGTGGTTTTGGGAGAATCTTGACTATTTAAAGTTTGTTATGTTATGTTCTTTCAGGTTTTTCTTTTAAACCAATTTATTTTATACAGACATACTTCAAAAATACTGCAGGTTCAGTTCCAGAACACCACCATAAAGCATATTGCAGTAAAGAAAGACAAATATTTAGTTTCCTAATACATGTAAAACTTATGATTATGTTATATTGTAGTCTGTTCAGTTCAGTGGCTCAGTCATGTCCAACTCTTTGCAACCCCTTGGACTGCAGCACACCAGGCCTCCCTGTCCCTCACCAAATTCCGGCATTTACTCAAATTCATGTCCATTGAGTTGGTGATGCCATACAACCATCTCATCCTCTGTCACCTTCTTCTCCTCCCGCCTTCTATCTTTCCCAGCATCAGAGTCTCTTCCAGTGAGTTGGTTCTTCACATCAGGTGGCCAGAGTATTGGAATTTCAGCTTCAGCATCAGTCCTTCCAATGAATATTCAGGACTGATTTCCCTTAGAATAGTGTGGTTGGATCTCCTTGCAGTCCAAAAGACTTTCAAGAGTCTTTTCCAACACCACAATTCAAAAGCATCAATTCTTCCGTGCTCAGCTTTCTTTATAGTCCAACTCTCACATCCATACATGACTACTAGAAAAACCATAGCTTTGACTAGAAGGACCTTTGTTGGCAAAGTAATGTCTCTGCTTTTTAATATGCCATCTAGGTTGGTCGTAACTTTTCTTCCAAGGAGCAAGTGTCTTTTAGTTTCATGGCTGCAGTTCATCTGCAGTAATGTTGGAGCCCAAAAAATAAAGTCTGCCGCCCAAAAAAATAAAGTTTGCCGCCCAAAAAAATAAAGCCTGCCACTGTTGCCACTCTTTCCCCATCTATTTGCCATAAAGTGATGGAACCAGATGCCATGATCTTAGTTTTCTGAATGTTGAGCTTTAAGCCAACTTTTTCACTCTCCTCTTTTACTTTTATCAAGAGGCTCTTTAGTTCTTCTTTGCTTTCTGCCATAAGGGTGGTGTCATTTGCATATCTGAGGTTATTTATATTTCTCCCTGCAATCTAATTCCAGCTTGTGCTTCCTCCAGTCCAGCATTTCTCATGATGTACCCTGCATATAATAAGTTAAATAAGCAGGGTGACAATATACAGCCTTGACGTACTCCTTTCCCTATTTGGAACCAGTCTGTTGTTCCATGTCCAGTTCTAATTGATGCTTCATGACCTGCATACAGATTTCTCAAGAGTCAGGTCAGGTGGTCTGGTATTCCCATCTCTTGAATAATTTTCCACAGTTTGCTGTGATCTACACAGTCAAAATCTTTGGCATAGTCAATAAACAGAAGCAGATGTTTTTCTGTACTCTGTTTCTCTTTTTTGATGATCGAAGGGATGTTGGCAATTTGAACTCTGGTTCCTCTGCTTTTTCTACATCCAGCATGAACATCTGGAAGTTCACAGTTCATGTACTGTTGAGCCTGGCTTGGAGAATTTTGAGCACTACTTTGCTAGCGTGTGAGATGAGTGCAATTGTGCAGTAGTTTGAGCATTCTTTGGCATTGTCTTTCTTTGGGATTGGCATGAAAAGTGACCTTTCCAGTCCTGTGACCACTGCTGAGTTTTCCAAATTTGCTGACATATTGAGTGCAGCACTTTCACAGCATCATCTTTCAGGATTTGAAATAGCTCAACTGGAATTCCATCATGTCCACTTAGCGTCCTAAGGCCCACTTGACTTTGCATTCCAGGATGTCTGGCTCTAGGTGAGTTATCATACCATCGTGATTATCTGAGTCGCGAACATCTTTTTTTGTACAGTTCTGTGTATTCTTGCCACTTCTTAATATCTTCTGCCTCTGTTAGGTCTGTTAGATTAGCATTATGTCTAAAAAACAATGTCCATATCTTAATTTTATTTTATTGCTAAAAGATGCTAACCATCATCTGGATCTGCAGAAAGTCATAATCTTTTTGCTAGTGGAGGGTTTGAAGTATTTCAAGAATTACTAAAATGTGACAGTGACTAAAAAGTGACACAAAGTGAGCAAATGCTATTGGAAAAATAGCACCAATAGACTTGGTGAAAGCAAGGTTGCCACAAACTTCCAATTTGTTCAAAAATAAATGCAGTACCTGTGAACACAGTGATGTAAAGCACAATAAAATGGGATGTGTCTGTATTCTGTAAATAATATAATAGTTCTGTTTTCTGAAGTTTAGGTGTCTAATACATGTTACTTTATGATGACAAGCTTTGTTTCCTTATGTTCTAAATTTTGCACTGTGAGCTTAATGTCAATAATACTTTATATGTTGGTATTCAGTGCTGCCTGAATTGGGGAGTGGTATTCTTTGAAAAAATATCTTACATTGCTTGTAGTAGACTCAGGAGTATCATCCTTATAACCATTTTTCCAATGAGAAAACTGAAGAACAGAGTTTAATTTGCTCACAGTAGCTAATAATACCTCCCTTTAGCCACTATATTATGCTGTGCCATTTTGTTTTAATTAAATATTTAGGTAACACTTCCAAAATTTAGGATCTGAGATGTAGGAAAATACCTATATCCTAGATCAGCAGTGCTATTCAATGTTGATAACTATTTTAAATCATTTCTTAAATTTAAAGTAAACGTCAGAAAATACTCTTTAAGTCAAAAATATATGTGCCTAGAACATGATAGGAAAAGCATTCCAAAATTTGGATCTTTTAATTGCCATTTTCAGATCAGTCCTTCTTGCCACCTGATCCTTCCTTGCACATACTTAGATCCTTCTGAGGACCCTTTATAATTAAAAATAGACTGAATCCAAGACAGAAAGATGATGACTGATCATTTACAAAAGAAGTACATATCTTTTTTGTTTTAGTTGTTCTCAGATCTTGGTATAACTAGTTGATACTTGAATGAACCTCTTGGAAATTTGAGTCTTCAAATAGGCAGTGGTACTACAATTGTAGAAAATATATTAGTATGCATTGCAGGTAAGTGGAAATTGCTCTCAAATGTTTCAGGCTACAGCAACTAAAGTAACATAATACTAACCAAAAATAATGATTATTGGAACAGATTTTAAAGCAGAAGCACACCTTAGTTACATGGTTATAATATTGAGCGTCTTAAGAGACCATCATTCTTATCATAACAACCAAAAACAATCTGGATAAGTTTATAAAAACTGTAAACTCATCGGAGAACTGGCGATTCAAAGTGACCTAGGTAAATTGACTTCCAGACAGTAAGTAGCCCTTCATGGACAACACAGTGGCAGCTCCTCCTTAGAGAGGTAGTGGAGAGAGAAGGATTAGACAGATACAGGAAGATATCAGCCAAAACTTTACCCAACATGTAATGGCCTCAGTGGACTGGTCAAACTGATAAAAATTTTGGGAAGTCACAGAGCAAGTCTGTATCTACCTCCCTTCTCTTTTTCATGGATCTTCACCAAGAACTTGGAGCTTGTAAACCAAAGTTTTGGAACCAATAGAGAATTAAGAGAAAATTATTACTGAGTCACACAGAGCATCCCAAAATACAAGGCACCTGCCAATAAATAGGGGACATTGAGATAAAGATCTGTGAAAACCAGCCTCAGCATTTCTGTACTTTGAGCTGCTCAGGACCAAGAGTAGGAGGATATCTTTGCAACCCTGAGGCAGACAGCAGTTTCTTGGACAAGATGTATTAAACACTAACCATTAAAAAAAAAAAAAAAAAGATGTCTTTAAGAAACCAAGTAGGCAAGCCATACAGTAGGGAAAAAATATGCTCAGTACATATATCACACAAAAGACTCATATCCAGAATATATAAACATCTCCCACAAAGAAGCAGTGAAAGATGAGTAAATTTTAAAACAAGCAAAAGACTTAAACAGATATTTTACAAAACAAGGTAAATGAATAGCCTGTAAACACATGGAACGGTACTTAACATTAGGCATCAGGGCAATGCAAAAGCACAGTGAATAAGCAGGTTTAGAGGAATTTGGGAACAATGTCACTTTTCTATATCTTGATTGTGGCAGTGGCTATATAATATACACAGTTGTCAAAACTCTACCTGTATACTAAAAAAGATTATTGAATGTAAATTGTACCTAAATAAAAACGTTTCTAAAGCCATAATGAAGTACCATATCCTATCCAGTTGAATGACTAGAAGGGAAAAAAAACAATGGCAGCAAACATTGACAAGATTGTGGGTAGTTATTATTCATTACAGGTAGATATGTAAAACTGTGCAACTGCTGCAAGAACTTCTAACGAAGTTTTAAAGAAATTAAACATGCATCTAACTTTATCACCCACATTTTACCTAAGAAATCTTTTGTTTACAGAAACACTGTAATAGGAATGTTCATAACAGCTTATTCATAATGACACTCAAGCAACACAGATGACCCTAAAAAATATTGTGTTCAGTAAAAATAGAATGCACCACAAAAATACATACTGTGTTATAAGTAATATAGTTATTATAAGATAATTTTATAAGATTATAAGATAACCATGAGCAGGCAACGTAATTTATACTGATAAGTCAGAACGTGGTTGCTGATAATTGTATTGATTACCATAAAGAGGCATAATGGAGATTTCTGGGTTAGTAGGTGGAAAATGTATGTTTGGGGTTGTAATTTCATGGGCATATACAGTTGTCAAAAGGCCTTCCAGCTGAACTGTTTAAATTTGTACATTTTATTGCTTGTAAGTTATACTGTAATTCAAATTTTAAAAGTGATTTACAGTATTGTTCATATTAATGGTAAGGAATGAATTTTTTTAAAATAAATGTTGGGCAAACTAGCTAGTTACTTGGTGGAATAAAATTAGCATAGAGCCTCACTTCACACCTTGTGTCAAAATAAATTCTCAGTTGGCTTAAGAGTTAAGTGTGAAAAACTCAAAACAAAAATAGATGTTTTGTAAATTTCCATGTGAAAATGTTTATGTGGGTTACTAACACACAGCTAGAATATGTTAGACTGACTGACCAACACAACCTGGTTCACTCAGAACTTTTCCAGTTTTAGCACTGAAAGCCCCAGGTCTGGCAACCCCTCTAGGCACAGTTTTAAAACTGAAAGTCTCAACAGTCCCAACCACTTGCTTGCCCTAATGTCACTATAGGTATATACAGCTTTCTGTTTGGCAATACGCATCATCTTAAAATTTTTAGTGGTTACTAACTTCTGTAGGGAAATATCCTAAGAAAAATAGGAAAGACGTTAGGATAAAGAGAAAAACATGAGAAAATGTACTAAAAACTAAAAGAAAACTATGGGACACTTGTTTAAGTACCTCTTTACATAAAATTTAACTATTTTCAATCAACTTGCTATAGATCACCCCAAGGCTTATTAAAAAACAAATTCCTGGATTTCATTCCCAAAGTTTCTGATGCAGTATGACTTAGGTAGGATCTGAAAATATGTATATCTAACAAGTTATCCATGAGATACTGATGTTGCTGCTCCTGTGTTATTATATCCTTGTTATTAATGTTCTTAATGATAAGCCATATTACTGAGAAAAGTATAAAAAGTTATTTGGGAAGTGAGAAAATAAGTAATGATTTCTATAAAAGAATTCCCTTTGAAATATTTCTTGTTGTTGAAGACAGAAGCTTTTGAAATCAGAATTTATTACAAATGTTGAACACTACATTTTCCACTATGAAATAAATGGAGGTATTACTATTATTTCCAATGATGCCAAGAATAGAGGAGAACATAATTGATATGCACTGAAAATTTAGAGTCATGGAAAGTGACCCAGAAAACGAACAGAAATGCTTGTCCTCCATAAAAATAATGAGAAAAGTGCCCAGAATTGTTAGAATAGGCTTTTCAGAACTCTGGAAATTAACCAAAGACTTACAACAATTCAGGAAGTATTTTCTCAAGAAGAGGAAAAAAAAAAAAAATACTAAATTTCCCTAAGAGTGAGATTTGTGGAGTTTTTACTGAGTTTTATTATTTTTAATTTCACTGCCTCCCTATCACCATATTAGCCTTGGAAAATAGCCAGAATTTATGGTGAAAACTTGTGGCCTAAGCCAGTAAAGAAAGCAAAATGGTGGTAGAGTATTCATAGTTTCCTTTCCAAAGAACTGTTATAATTTAACCTGTCTGGTGGTTCTTAGAACACCTTATTTAAGGTTCTCTGTATTTGACCTGATTCACAGCTCCACCAATGCAAAAAGCCTTTTCCCCTGGGCTAAGTGTCAAGATAATTACCGGTATATTATGGCTTCCTGAGACATTGCATAACATTTGGGGCAGACAGTAGACTAATTGAAAACTTAAAAGGAATAACTAGGGAGAAACCTCCATAGGGCCTTTGAAAAGCTCTTATTCTTGGAATCTAGGAGGACACATACATGTCCTGGACTGTGTGCCTGCTCAGGAAAGACCTGAAAAGGCCCTAAACTCTCACTTCTGGCTGATTATGGGGCTCTGTGCACGAAGGAAGTGAAGATTAAGGCAGAATTATCGATTGTCTAACTGATTGTGGAAGGCATTACCCAACATGTACACAGAGCCCTTCAGCAAAGGGTCTGGTATTTAAGGAAGTCTGTGTCCAATCATTAACTAACCATTCTGCTAATCAGACAGAGACATCAGTGGCACATATAACAAAATAGAAACCTTATATAATTTAGAAAAGTCCCCAAAGGACTACCATAACAAACAGCAGTAAAAACAAGCCCTGGATAGGAGATCTGATTTCTAAAATTGCTGTTTATTTTTTTAAATGTCCAGTTTTCAACAAAACAAGAAGATATACGCAGGTGGAAAAAGAATCAGTAGAAACTGTCCCTTGGAAGCCCTAAATTAGACTACTATATAAAGATTTTAAATGAGATATTTTAAATATGTTTGAAGAACTAAAGGAAACTGTATCTATAGGATGAAGGGAAAATATAGGAACAATATCTCACCAAGTAAGAGTATGTCAATAAAGAGATAACTTTTATAAAAAACAAATTTTGGTGTTGAAAAGTAAAGTAAGTGAAATCAGAAAAAAAAAATCCTCTTTATCAAGCTCAACAGCAGATTTGACCTGGCAAAGGAAAGAATCTACAAATTTTGAAGATATGTCTATTAAGATACCTAGGCTAAAGAACAGAAAGAAAAAAGAATTAAGAAAAATTAACAAGAGTCTCAGACACTTGCAGGGATGCCATCAAATGTACCAGTATATGCATAATAAAGTAAGAATGACAGGAGAGAAAGGGACAGAAAGGATATTTGAATAAATAAATAGCTAAGAAGTTCCCATATTTAATGAAAACGTTGTGCACATCTAAGAAGCTCAGTGAACTATAAATAGAATAAACTTGAAGAGATCCATACCACAGATATGTTAATATCATAATCAAATATCAAAAGACAAAGAACCCTATAAGCAAAGAGAAATGACTTATTGCATACAAAGAATCCTCAGTAAGATTAACAGCTAATTTCTTGTCAAAAACCATGGAGGCCAGAAGGCAGTTCTGAAAGAGAAAAGCCATTGTCCAAGGATTTTATACCCAAACTATCCATCAGAAATGAACAAATCCCAGTGCTAGATTAACAAAACCTAAGGGAATTTAATCTCCTTAAGTTCTGTTACAGGCAGTAAACCCAAGAAATACTAAAGAGAATCCCTTGGAGAGGAAAGGCAACCCACTCCAGTACTCCCGGGATCCCATAGACGGGAGCCTGGCGGCTCCTGGGGTCGCAGGTCGCCGCTTAGTGCACTGTCTCACCCCAGTCCTCCAGTTACCACAAAACCAAACATCCCCCATACCTTGGCCCCACTGTCCAATCTCCCGTGGGATGGCACATGTCCACAGAGGTCAGACGACATACATCGGTTCTGTTATGTCCCATACCTTTCTGTCCCAGGAGACATTTTCTCTTAGAGATTTTCATTTATGTATCTTTAAAAATCTTGTGTTAAACTTGCCTCCATCTTTTCTTGGTGGACAACCAGAAATGGCCCTTTTGTGTCTGTGTGTTGCCATTCACGCTTTCTTGATAGGCCTAGTACAATCTTGGAACAGGGTTGCTGTTGCTGAATGTCAGACGGTAGCTCTTAGCTTTGCCTATCTTAGGTAGTTATGCTGTGCATTTTTTATTGGTGTACCATGTTTGATTTGTCCCTAATACCTTTGAAGTTTTCTGAGAAATAATGCAACATGAACTTATTAAAATACATTTTAAGCCTTTTAAAAAAAAAAAATAAATAAAGAGAATCCTTCAGACTAAAAAGAGACGACATTAGAGAGTAACCCAAATCCATATGAGTAAATAAAGAACACTGTTAAAAATACATAGGTAAATATAAAACAGCATAAGTGTATTTTTTGTTTGTAGCACTTTCCTCCTGTATAATTTAAACAATCATTAAATAAAGCAATAATTTTAGATCTCTGTTGATGGGCACACACACAGTGTTTAAAAATGTAATTTATATGACAAGAGTATCACAAGAGATATATTAGAGCAGAGTTTTTATTTACTATTGAAACCAAGTTAATCCAAAGTAAATGGTTATACAATGTTAATTATAATCTATCAAAACCACTAAGAAAATAACATACATATATATATATATGATTTTTAAAGGATATTAGAATAGTACACTGGAAAATATCTATTTTACAAAGACATTAGTAATAGAGGAATAGACAAGCGAAAAAAGACATAAGGTGTGAAGAAAACAAATAGTAAACTGGATGACATAAATCTTTTCTGTTCAATAATGCATTGAAGGTAAATGCATCTCATACTCCAATTAAAAGACAGATATTTAACAGGATAGATGAAAAAAAGATCCAACTGTATACTTTCTACAACAGACACACTTTAGATTCAATCTTCGTTGAAAATAAAATGTTGGGAAAGATATGCTATGCAAACAGTAACTAGGAAACACATAGAATGACTATACAAATATCAGACAAAGTAGACTTTAAGACAAAAATTGTTACTAAAACTCAAAAGGCATTTTATATTTATCATATAGATTAAACATGGGCTTCCAGATGGCACTAGTGGTAAAGAATCCACCTGCCAGTGTAGGAGATGCAAGAGACTTGGGTTCAATCCCTGGGTCTGGAGGATCGCCTGGTAGAGGGTACAGCAACCTACTCCAGTATTCTTGCCTAGAGTATCCCATGGACAGAGGAGCCTGGTGGGCTACAGTCTGTAAGGTTGCAAAGAGTTGGACATGACTGTGTAATTGCTGATAAGTTCTAGAAAGAAAGAAACCATTGAAACTGGTTCAAGAAGAAACAGAAACTCTAACTATAGATCTCTAACAGTTAAGGGTTGAGTTGATAATCAGAACTTCCCACAAAGGAAAAAGCCCATTGCCATATGGCCTCACTAGTGCAATCTATGAAATGTATTAAGAATTAATTGACACCAGTCATTCACAAACTCTTCCCAAAAAAGGGAATAGGCATGAAGAACCCTTCCCAACTCATTGTACAAGGCCAATTCATTCTTGTATCAAACCAAAGATAACACAAGAAGAAAAAACTCAATATCCCTTATGAATTTATATGTAAAAATTCTCAACAAAATAGCCATATGGATTCAACAGTATAAAAAAGGATTGTACACCAGCATTAAAAAAGAATTATGTACTATAACTAAGTGGAATTTATCCAAGGAATGGATAGCTGGTTCAACATAGGAATGCCAAACAAAGTAAGACATCGTGTTAATAGAGCTAAGGATATAAACTATCTCATGATTCACAACCACCACCTTTACATCATAAAAACACCAAACGAGTTAGGAATAGTAGAAAACTTTCCTCAACCTGATAAAGTGTATCTATGAAAAACTGATAGCCTTTGCGTTAATAACACTAAATGGTGAAACACTGAAAGCTTTCCCTCTAAGATCAGGAACAAGGGTGTCCACTCTTGCTGCCTTTATTCAACCTTGTACTGGAGCTTCTACATTGGGCAGTTAGGAAGAAGGAAAATATATGTTATTTGCAGCCTCTATGAGCTTATATACAGAAGGTATTATGAGATCTAAAAAAATCAAAGATAATAAACTTAGCACATTTGCAGGACAGAGTCACTATACAAGAAACAGTTGTGTTTCTGTATACCAGCACTGAACAACCTGAAAGTGAAATTAAGAAAACAGTTGTATTTACAGTAGTATCAAAAATAATAAAATTAACAATATAGATAAAATATGGAATATCCATACAATGGAGTAAGTATATGATTCAGCTATAATAAGTAATGATGTACTAAATCAAGGATGAGCTGTGGAAACAAGCTAAGTAAAGAAGCCAAACAGAAATAGCCACATGTTATAATATTTTTTATTTTAAATGTACAGAACAGACAAATTCTTAGACAGTAATATAGGGGTTGCCAGGGTCTAAGAGGAGAGGGAAGAGGGGAAAGAATGCTAATAGGTAATGGGGTTTGGGGGAGCTGATGAAAATGTTTTGGATCTGAAGCATGGTGATGATTGCAATACTTGTGAATGTACTGAAAACCACAAAAACACTAAACTTGACAAATGTTGATTTTATATAAATTATATCTCCATATTTTTAAGTGGTGTTTTTTTGTTTTGTTTTGTTTTAATGACCACTGTGTGCCTCTCAGTACCAAGATTTCTTCTAAAATATCCTTGATAATGTTTTACATTAAAATGTTTGGCATTATTTAGGAACATTTTAAATTTGTAGTCTTGTTAACAAATTATTCTGTTTTCAATCTATATTGATTATCTTCAAATTTTTTCTGTAGGCAAAGACTTTGATGCTCAGGAATTAATTCATTAAAAATTATAATATTTTCTACAACAATCTTTGAAAGTTTGTCTACCTTTTATATTTCTTCTCTAATTTTTTCTGCTAGAATTAGGATTTTCTGTTCAGTGTAAAGCTATTTATACATTGTGTTGAGTTTTTTATGGCTTTTAGCTAGAGATATTCTCTAATAAAACCACGATATGTTACATTCGTTTAGATTAAAGTTTTTGTGTCTTGATTTTCATTCGAAAGGTGTGTGCACGTATTAACTTAGTTACTACGATATCCTTTATAGATAATATAAAACATCAGGTCTTCACTGTTTTAAATGTTCTTTACATCGCAGAAATTTCTGGGCTGTAGTCATATTTTACAAAATTGGTGTGTAACTTTTAACAAGTTTTAGATTAGATGTTGAGGAAACAAACTTTCATATAAAAATTGCATGATAGTTTCTCTTCCTTTCCAAAAGTATTCATTAAAGGTCCCAAACATTGCTGTATTTTATTCATTGATGGTTCTTAGGGGAGAAGGCCAACTTAAATATTTAAATTAGTTACATTTAAGTCTAATGCTCACATCAATGTCCTGTTAAGTTTTTCTTGTAGTGTAAAAGTTTCAGTCTCTAAAGGTAGTGTACTGTGCAGTATACTAGGTACTGGCAGCCTTTCAGAAAGAAGAATTAAGTTGCCTATTCTTCTGGAGTGGGATTGATCACCTCACCCATGGAAGGTCCCCGTGTTAAAAAAGAAAAGAATGTCGTCATGCTCATTTAGTAACATTTATTGTATTTAATGTCAGTCTGTGAGATCTGAGCTCTTTTAGTACTTGAAGTTATTGCTTTCCAGTTACTCCAAAAGAATAGAAGGTTTAGTTTAGGAAAGAAAGGAAGAGAATTGAAATTGAGATTAATAATAGTGAAAATATAACGGGAGTTGAAATGATGCTATAAACAAAATGAATTTCCTTGTCATTGTTTGAGTTACTAGTGAAATGAAATGTACAAAATGAGGACACTTTTGACTTTTCAGGTTGTCAAACTAAGGGACACTTCTCAAGAGACTGATAGCCTTCTAGAAACCTAGGGGGAAATGTTTTGGTTTTGTTCACTTGACAGTAAACATAGTATTTTTAGTGAATAAAAATGTTTTGATTGATAGTAGTTACTGTGCAATATATTTTTAGTAAATCAGAATAAGAAAAATACTTTAGTCATAAAATAATTGCAAGTAATTTTTTTAATCTATGCCTTCTTAACAAACAGGCAATTGTGATTTCTAATTAGTATGATGGTTTTCTTTCAAATTTAATATTTGATTTGACTTACAGGTAAACAGTGTTGACCTCAGAACTGCCAGCCATGAGCAGGCAGCAGCTGCTTTAAAAAATGCTGGCCAAGCTGTCACAATTGTTGCACAGTACAGACCTGAAGGTAATAAATTCTTGTTTGTTTTGGTTTTTTAGAAGTCTTCCTCTTAATAATGTTTAACTTCTGAAGCTTAGCTTTGTCTTTGTGTTTTTATCTGATTCATTAATCTGTTACTTTTTTGTTGCTGTTACTGTTTAGTCACTAAGTCATGTCCAACTCTTGCAGCCCAATTGTAGCCTACAAGGTCTTCTGTCCATAGGGTTTCCTAAGCTAGAAAACTGGAGTGGGTTGCCATTTCCTTCTCAAGGGGATCTTCCCTAACCAGGGATTGAATTCACATCTCCTGCATTGGCAGAAGGTTTCTTTTCCACTGAGTCACCAGGGAAACCCTGTTATTTGTTTAGTTGGAATGTAATTCACCATCCAGATCAAAGTGCTTTTAAATAGAATATAGGAACTTGTATCTGCCAGTTCTTTGAATATTTCATCATTATTTGGAATAATTTTTAGATGTTAATTTTTTTAAATCTGTTATCTAACCAAACACATACTTTTAAATATACCTTTTACTAACTCAGTGGTTGAAAAGCAAAAATAGTCTATTAAGTTATCTCAATTTTTTCTGACTTTTGAAATAGATTATATTTATTAATATCAAGGTTAAGATATTCTAATAGCTTTTATTGTTACTTTAAAAAAAAAAGAAAGAATACAAATTTGGAATATGATATGTTTCTAAATAGTGAAGTCTTATGGATATAACCTTGCCAAGTTCCTGCTGGGAGATGATAATGGAAAATTTGAGGTCATATTAAACATACATAAGACTCTAGTGTACTTCAACATAAACACTTCAGTAAAACCTCAGTGGAATTTAAAAAGCTTAAACACCCAAAAGAATACATAGCATACTAGTTAATGTTCATAAACAAGGTGAAGGAGAAAAGAATGATGTGACTAAAGGAGCCAGGCAAAACATTCTATAATTTGGCAACATTAGTTTAGTTATATTTATTATTCTTTTCTTGGAGCAGAATTTATTTCTATAATAAAACCCCAATATGTGTTTTAACGTGATCAAAGTAGTATATTGGGCATTGCTTGCTATTTCATAATATAATATTTATTATAAACCATAGCATTCTAGGTTCATAACTGAACAAGAATAAATTCATTTATGTAAGAAGTAAGTTCCAAATAAATCACATTAATCAAGCAAATTAAGGAATAATAGATGAAGTCAGAATGCCAACTTATTAATTTTTGTGAGAAACAAAAGCTGCCACTGGGACTTAGCCATGCTTTTGTCTCCTGGCCAACACGTTCTTGCCAATAGGTATATTATATGGAAACTAAATACAGAAGCAACAAGGAAATAAAACGTAAACATACTTCTATCCATACAGCTTCACCTAGCATTAAGCAAAACTAAGAAGACAGGTATAATATCTGGGCAACAAAATACAGGTAAAGGCTATTTAAGCAGGTTAAGATCTGGCAAAAGCTACATGGAAAGACGAGAAGGGTAAAAACATGAAATGTTGAGAATGCTCGGTGGTAACCAAACTTAAATTGAACTTCCTAAAGGTGAGGGGCTGTAAATCCCTTGTTTATAGCAGGGCACATGGAAATTGGAGTAGCAAGCTAGCAAAAGCCATCCTTGATGTGGTTTTGTTTAGAGAACTAGAGGGACCCATATTAGGTCAAAACCATCTGTCTTGCTAGTATCAGATAAGTTGACAGTTTTTAGGTTTTAAAGGATGTAAAAATATGCTTCCATCTCTACCCTGCACTCCAAACTTACTGGTCCAGCCAACTCATTCAGTAATAAGCAGTTTAAAAGGAACTGGCCTGGCATTCATAAAGAGATATTAATAAGAAGAAGTGGAAACAAACAACAAAGCTTATTAGCAGGAGGAAAAGATGACTTAACAACCAGAAGAGATAGATTTTGAGCTAGCATAACCCAGGAAAGAAGAAAGCAAACCGTTTTCTTAAGTTGAAACACAAAGAGACATCAGAGAAAAATTCAATAGGGAACATAAAGGATACAATAGGAAAAGTAAACAAAATGAAACAAAAGCAAAGGGAATTTTTAAAAGTTTAGAGAGAAAAAAGAGGTTATTTTATATATATAGGAGAAAGTCTCTCAGTCGTGTCTGACTCTTTGCCACCTCATGGACTATATAGTCCATGGAATTCTCCAGGCCAGAA
This sequence comes from Tragelaphus eurycerus, assembly GCA_935064755.1. Classification (NCBI taxonomy): domain Eukaryota; kingdom Metazoa; phylum Chordata; class Mammalia; order Artiodactyla; family Bovidae; genus Tragelaphus; species Tragelaphus eurycerus. The sequence goes on along the minus strand of CAKXYN010000018.1, from coordinate 24,072,509 downwards.
TACTGGAGTAGGTAGCCTTTCCCTTCTCCAGGGGATCTTCCCAACCAAGGGATGCTGTATTATGTTATAGCATATAATAATTAGACTTTCTGGAAAAAGTAAATTTTTTTAAAGAAGGGAATAAATGCTTGAACTTATAATTCACTCAAGAAAGCTTTCCTCAATTAAAAAGAAGTGCATCTTTATATTGAAAAGACACAGCTTGATAGAAAACTCAGAATGGTCAAAATCCAGATATATTCTTGTTAAATGTTTATTAAGAATCTTCTGAAACTCAGTTAAAAATATTACCTTATTAATAAGGAGATAAAAATTGATTGATAAAAGAACTGCTTCAATGCTTGGTGAGCATAGATCAGGACAAGGATCTTTAATTTTATCAATGATGTGTTCAGTGACTCTTGATTAAGCCTAAAATGTATCTCTGTATACACTAGGCATACCTGCCACTGATGGCTGGCAAAGGTGGGCTTCCCTTGTGCTGCTGCTGCTAAGTAGCGTCAATCATGTCTGACTCTGTGTGACCCCATAGATGGAAGCCCACCAGGCTCCTCCGTCCCTGGGATTCTCCAGGCAAGAGCACTGGAGTGGGTTGCCATTTCCTTCTCCAATGCATGCAAGTGAAAAGTGAAAGTGAAGTCGCTCAGTCGTGTCCAACTCTTAGCAGCCCCATAGACTGTAGCCTGCCAGGCTTCTCCGTCCATGGGATTTCCCACGCAAGAGTACTGGAGTGGGGTGCCATTGCCTTCTCCGTCCCTTGTCCTAGGGTAGGTATTTTGTGCACCTAGGAATCTCCTTTTCAGGTTCTCTTTTTCTGTGCTTGTACTCTGGTTTTGTTGTTCTTTTTTGTGATTTCTATGCTTTTCTTCTGTGTGAATCTTTCTGATTGATACTTTTTCTTTAGTTATATTCAAAACTTTGAACTTTTCTAATCTTGATGGAGCCATTTTTGTATCAAGGAGAATTTGCATCCAACATTGCTTATTCAAGTAGCTACTACTTAGCAGACATCTTCTGTTTTAAGGTTAGACTCTTAGGTTAATTATTCTTGTGCATATATCTTTTTTCCCCCAAATATCTCCTAAACACCAGATGTTACTTCTCATTTGATTTCTCTAGCTGTATTTCTCCCTAATGTTTGAAACTGAGCATGTCTGAAACAATTCTTTTACTCCTTCAGTAAATGGCATTTCCACTGATGCTTAAGTCAGAAGACTAGGACTCATCCTTGATCTCCCTTCCTTTTTCTCACCCTCTATTTCTCAGCCACTAACCTGACCAAACCCACTATCATATCTTACCTGAACTTTTCTAATAGCCTCCAGCAAGTCTCCTTACTTCTTTCTTGTACTTTCTCCAGACCATCAGCCAAAATCATCTTTTAAAATAAAAAGATTGGATTGTATCATTTCCCATTTAAAACACTTCCAGTTATGCTCTGAATAAAATCCTAATAGAGCCTGCAAGGCCGTGTGTGATTGAACACAGTATAACATGTTTGGCTTTACTGCGCTCCCTCTACTCATTTTTTTGCTCCTTAAGCTCTAACCGTATAGTCCTTCTTTCAGACCCTTGATTACAGAAGATATTTTCCTAATTCTCTGTTCATTCTATTCTTAGAATATTTTCCCCTTGTTATTTATATGATTGGCTCCCTCTTATGATTCCATTTCTTTTTAGCACTGTTGATATTTTTTGTTACAACACTTAACACAGTTTATATGTTTATTTAGGTGCCTGTTTGTTTTATTTATTTAAGCCTTGCTCTGGAGCTTTATGAAGTACGTAGCTCTATCCCTATACACAGATGATGATATAGACTCAAATAAAATCTAGCAATAGCTAGGATTCAGTCCCAGGTCTGTTGCCTTAAAAAATGTAAGTACTTTTCACTAGGAATATTTTGATAAGTGTTTAGCCTGGCAGTATTGATTTGTACTGTATTTTTTTTTTTTTTACCACAGCTGTGGTGTCATTGCCTAATAAACACAAGGTAAGTACCGATGGAGCACAGAAAACCAAACATTACCTTAGAAACTCAAAAGGAGGTAAATCATATTGCTTGCTATAAAGGGAAAATGGCATAGAGTAGGCTTGGAACTTAACTGAAAGCCTAATGAATGGGCAGGCTTTCAGTGGGGCAAGAGAAAAAAACGACATTCTATTAAGAATGACAGAAGACCAAGGATAATAGAACTAAAATTTAAAAGTGTGTTTTGGGTACTTTGAAAACTTACGTGTCCTCTTTACTGTATTGCTACTTACCTTATGTTTGTTTATTAGGCAGTGACATAATGGCTTTATGTTTTAATATTAATTAATTATGTAGTTTTAATAAATGTATTTTTGTCATACAGCACTTAAAAAAAAACATACTCCACATCATCAATCTGTAATTGCTGTGAGGGCCAAGGATATAAATTAAAGATAAGAGTCAGACTTTATTTCTCAGTGAGGAGGCTGTTTTCCAAAGTACAAACAGAATTGCCTGATACTCTGATAATCAGTCGTCTCCTTACAGTTAGTATCGTCACTTTATTAACGACGAACCCCTTTGGATTCTCTGCTTCATTGATAATCTGACATGTGTACATATGTGCAAAGAGGTAAGCTTCTTTGGTCAGAGCAAGTTTTTATCTTTCAAGATCTATAGTTTGCCTATTAGTCATCCATGAAGAACTGTTACGAGGTCTTCAGCCTGTATACTTTAAACTTTTATGACATAGGCTCTAAGTATGAAAACCTCTACAAAACATTTAGAAGGACTTCATCTCCTACCTCCCCTCAGGTTTGCTAACTCCAAAAATAAGCAACAATATATTTTTTAGAGCTTTACTACTAGTCATTTTGGGGAATTATAATCAGAAATCAAACACAAGCACTGGAATTACTATTCTAGTGCTTTACTACATATACAGAATTTATGAAATTTTGACAAATTAGTTGGGTGATAGACTATAATAGAAAAAAATATATGCCAGACATCTAACCATATTTATTAACTCTTTTAATTCCCATAAAGCCCTATAAATTGGGCACTTTTAGTGCTATTTTCATTACAGTTTAGTAAAATAAGGTACAGGAAGGTTAAAGCAACTTGCCAGTTACACAGCTGTTAAGTGGTTAAAATTTATTCCTAGCCCTTTGTAGAAAAGAAACTTTTCCTCTGCCCTTTTAGTTTTAGGGGCCGGGATCTATGAATTAATTTGACAGAAGACAGATTAACAGAAGAAAAGTTTTTATTTTGTATGCATGCAGGGAGCCAACAAGTATGAGAAATAACCAGGTCATTTAATTGTCATTGTTGTTCAAGTGTTCAGTTGTGTCCAATTCTTTGTGACACCGTGGACTGCAGCACCCCAGGCTCCTCTGTCCTCCACTATCCCCTAGAGTTTGCTCAAGTTCATGTTCATTCAGTCAGTGATGCTATCTAACCATCTAATTCTCTGCCAACCCCTTCTTTTGCCTTCACTTTTTCCCAGATCAGGGTGTTTTCCAGTGAGTCAGCTTTTCACATCAGGTGGCCAAAGTATTGGAACTTCAGTTTCAGCATCAGTCCTTCCAGTGAATATTCAGGGTTGATTTCCTGTAGGATTGACTGGTTTGATCTCCTTGCAGTCAAAGGAACTCTCAAGAGTCTTCTCCAGCACCACTATTAAATGGTTAAAGTTAAAGGCTTACCTGCCTAACAGAGTTTGGAAAGGGGAGTGGAGAGAAAAGTCTTCTAATAGAAAAACAAATAGTTTTCTTAAGGAAAGAAAAGAACATTTTTAGGAGAAAGTTTGTGACAGTGTTTGTCTCTACAGTAAGAGTAGTCTTTCTACCTTCTTCAAGGCCATAAAGCTCCCCAGAAAGGAGAGTTATTATACAATAGCCTTGTTTCCTAGAAATTGCTACTTCTAGTCAGATAAGGAAAGCTCTAACAAGGCTTTTTACTATGTTTGTTGAACCTCAAATATCCTCACCTTAAAATAATCTCTGTGACAACTCTGGGGTTCCAAATGGTCTGCATACGTTGAATACTTCTCAACCACATAGTAAAGCTACTTCCCTTCACAAGAAGTTCTAAACTCAAATATTTTATCTCACTGTTACTCACTGTATACTGTAACTTTCAGACCTTATTTTTTGTTTCAGAAATAATTATATTGCAATGATATGATAAAGGAAGAAGAACAAAGGGAAAGTATTAAACATATATTAAATGTATTTTCTTTTCCAGTGGATAAATCTTTAATTTGTGAGGTATTTTATTTTGTTTTCATAGGAAAAAAAAACATTTTCGAGATTGGTGTTGCTATCCTTAATCTTCATGTGACTAAACCCTAGAAAAGCTGAGAGGTTTGGCCAGAGCCACTTTTCTCAGTTTCAAAGGTTTAATTTAACTCAGAGTTACAGGGATGTAGTTTTAATGCATCTTCTCATCTTATTTTCATAAATTCTTTTGGTAGCAACCAGAAAGTTTGGAGACTGAATAGAGAGGTTGTATTGGATTAGTAGCATTTCTTTGCAAGCACTTGTCATTTCTTAAAATGATGTTCTGTAGCAGGCTCCTAATTAATTTTTTTCCAGTAACTTACTTTCCTTTCTATACCTTTCTAACTCTTTCCTAACTATTTAAAACAAACAGCCTGACTTCTGACTCAGAAACTTTGACTTTTTGTTTCTAGACCAGTCTTAGTATCCATTCTCTGACAGTTGTTGCTCTCAGATGTTTAATTAATATGGATGAGATGGCTGGATGGCATCACTGACTTGATGGGTGTGAGTCTGGGTGACCTCCGGGAGCTGGTGATGGACAGGGAGGCCTGGCGTGCTGCGGTTCATGGGGTCGCAAAGAGTCGGACACGACTGAGCGACTGATCTGATCTGATCTGATCTGATCTGATTATAGAGTATGGATGAGTTTTATTCTTCATAGATGGGATTGCAAGCTTCAAAGACATTAGAGGAAATAAAATTTCTCCCCGCTCTCTTCCCACCTGCTTTCTTCTACCTTTTCACTTCTAGTATGGAGATACAAACTAAGATTAGAAGTTGAAAAGGGAAATAAATGCAGAAAGTTGGCTATTAAATATTGTCTCTCCTCTTGCAATCATACACATACTGTTTAACTTATAGCCAATAGTTCAGAGATTCCGTAACATATTTCATGATAGGGAATATAGCTTGATTCAGAAATTCCTGAAATGTTTAGTGGAGATTCTCAACATTTTACCTCTCTCCAGTGGTAGCTTTCCTGAAATGAGTTGTGATATAATTTCTAGAGGAGGGATGCAAATCACTTAACAGGAAAAAAGAAATGAGGCTCTTCTTCCAAGATGAAAAGATAATAGAGGTTGAGTATAAGGTGAAAATTGTTAGAGCTGAAAGTATAAGTTAATTGAAACTAAAAGAAAAGATAGGAATCTTAGCTAGGTAAATAAAATGGGAGGTTTAAAGGAAAACTAACTTTGAGGAAAGTATTAAAGTACGTTCAAAACAGGCAGATGGTTATGAGGAATTGTTAATAGTAAGTAAAGACCATAAATATGAAAATCTGAACACAGTGAACAAAATCAGTAAGGCACAAATTTAAGATATTGTCAGGAATTTACTTTAGGTCTCTAAAATCTTAAATGTTGAATATCTGAGCTTTAGTTGCTTTGTAGTAACTTAGATCTCAGCAAAGAACATTTTCTGCCTCACTATAAAAGGTAATGTGATCTTTTTACAGAGAGTTTTTAAATTTCTAAAATGTAGAATACTAGGACTTTGGATAATTCAATAGGCAAAATGGCTGAAAACAACTAATAATGCTACATGAAGTATAATGAACATCTAATGAAAAGCGTCAGAGCGACTTCCCTGGCAGTCTAGTGACCAAGACTCCACACTGCCAATGCAGGGGTCTGGGTTCAATCCCTGTTCAGGAAACTAGATCTGACATACGGCAACTAAGAGTTCACATGCTGGAACGAATATTGAAGATCTCGTGTGCTTCAACTAAGATCTGGTGCGGCCAAGTAAATAAATAAATATTTTTTTAAAAGCATTAGATCACTGCTAAGACAGTAAGGAATTATCAAACAAAAAGTGAAGGGAAAATGGGAACTCAGAGAGCTAAAGAATCACAGAAGTCACTTTTGAAAAAGTTCAGTGAGGTACTGTCTTACAAGAGTCAGTTGTTAAACATTTAGGAATTTTGCAAACTAGTTGTTAAACATAGTTATTATTAAAAATAAAATTATACAAATGTACAAATAAATTATATTTAAAAGATTAAAATGTTAAAGGTTATAAAACTTTAAAAATAAGTGATAAAACTCATCATTTCCTAATAGTTTTCTAGGATAGCCACTAATATGATGGAACATTTTAGTGGCTATTCTAGGGGGATAAAGAGAATATACAAAATAAGATAGTAGATTTATAACTGAATCACCCAGAACTTCCTCCTCCTCACTCCCAGAAAAAAATTAGAATGGCAAAATCAGATGAAAAGATATCCCTATGTGCCCCAAAATACACACAAGAATAAACAAGCTGTCAACAGCTGTAAGACCCTGTGATAGTGATATCAGCATCTGTACAAGGAGAAGTGATAGAAGCCTGAAAGTCAGTCTGTACTCATTAAAAAATGCAGTTGATCAATTTGAGAACAGCACCTGAAGCTATAAGGGTTTTTGCACAGTCTGTATGTGAGTACAAGGTATCTCAGTAAGGTGTGAAGGAGCTGGATCTGTCTGAGCCCCTTGGTACAGTTAACAGCTATAGCTCCATTTTAGTTCAAAGCCCCTCACTAAGGGAGAACTTCTGGAAGGTCCAGATGAATGGGAGGAAAGAACAATACCCAGAAATCTCACAGTGTATGAGATATATCTTTGAACACTTGACAGAAACAGCAAAAAGGAGTTCTAGAGCTGTGAAGATAGAAAACTTGAAAAATCCTGACCCAATACTCTTTATCTTTAACTGAAAGTTCAAGAAAACTAATTTACATAAAAATGAACAACTGAAAAGGATCAAGATTGAATCCAATGGAAACCTATTTGAAAAATGAATGTAAGGATCAGAATAATGTCTCTACAGTGAAAGTATGCCAGAAAGACATACCCAGAAAACAAGTGAAAGGTATAACCTAATATTGCAAAACAAGTTAAAGAAAACTGATGATGATGTGGAATAAAAATGTAAATGAGTTAATAGAACTTAAATTATTAGAAATAAAGAAACATTTTATTTTAAAAATTAAGTTTAGAAGGAGCACAATAGTTATTTAAAGCAAGTAGGTAAAAAACAGGAAATTTTTAAAAATTAAAGAATTCTTTCCCTTCCACATCCTGATCAATTTTATTAAAGCCATTGTATATGAAGGATAGCAAGGTAGTTAGGTGCATTGCAAGACCAGGAAGGTAGGGGACAGCTATGGTAACCCAATAGGACTGACCCCTGATGAGGGCAGGAGCTGTCCTGGTGTAAGAAATGGGAGCCTGAGCAAAATGAGATGGTTACACATTGGACTGGTCCGAATCCAGTCTGGAAAGTAGATGGTACTAGAGACAGAAGACTAGTTACATAAAGATATTGATCAAGTGAATATTTATTTCAAGGGTAATGTTATCTGTAACTTTCAGTGTTCGAGAAGAGAGTTATAAATATAGAAAAGGGGAAAAATATAAACCATATAATACTAGAATTTGAAAAATTAGTATGAACATATTGTTTTCCATTTATACAAATATAAACATTATAAATGTGTATCTGTTTTAAATATATATATTGTAATTCTCTAGCTCAGTCCACTGAAAAGGTGTGGGCGCAGTGGCACTCCAATAGCAGTCAGCACACCTAAGACTTAGATCTTGGTTTCTAAATACTTAGTTCAGTTCAGTCCAGTCACTCAGTCATGTCTGACTCTTTGCGACCCCGTGAACCACAGCACACCAGGCCTCCCTATCCATCACCAACTGCTGGAGTCTACCCAAACCCATGTCCATTGAGTCGGTGATGCCATCCAACCATCTCATACTCTTATTGTCCCCTTCTCCTCCTGCCCTCAATCTTTCCCAGCATCAGGGTCTTCTCAAATGAGTCAGCTCTTTGCATCAGGTGGCCAAAATATTGGAGTTTCTGCTTCAACATCAGTCCTTCCAATGAACACCCAGGACTGATCTCCTTTAGGATGGACTGGTTGGATCTTCTTGCAGTCCAAGGGACTCTCAAAGTCTTCTCCAACACCACAATTCGAAGCATCAGTTCTTCAGCACTCAGCTTTCTTTATAGTCCAACTCTCACATCCATACATGACTACTGGAAAAACCGTAGCCTTCACTAGACGGACCTTTGTTGACAAAGTAATATCTCTGCTTTTTAATATGCTGTCTAGGTTGGTCATAACTTTCCTTCCAAGGAGTAAGTGTCTTTTAATTTCATGGCTGCATTCACCATCTGCAGTGATTTTGGAGGCCCAAAAAATAAAGTCAGCCACTGTTTGCACTGTTTCCCCATCTATTTGCCATTCCCATCTAAATTGCCAAGGCTGTTTGTATAAACCTTGTTTCAAGAGTTGGGCAGGGAAAGTATTAGATTATCCTGTAATATTTTATGACAGAAAGCATGATGCTGAAGGAATGATGGGAGGCATGTCAAAAGGGTACATAATGCAGTTCAGAGGGCCAAATAGGGAACAATTGGAGCATCAAATTAATGATAATACCTGATAGTAATCCACTGAATGAACTAGGAAATAATGAGTCTTTACTAATACAAATAAATGAGTTAATTGAAAGTTTGATGAGAATGGAGAAGTGTACATAAGTGTGCATAATAAGTTTCAATAACTTATTATTTGCAACTGAAAAAAAAAAATAATTTTGCTGTAAAGAAACCTGGCTCACATAACCTTCATCAAGTGTTGAAAGTTGATAACATCGGTAATGGGACAAATCAAAAATGAATACCACCTGGTAGGGTGCATTGGAAGAAACATACATCTCTTCTGTAACATTCCTGCCAGAGTTGCAGGTCTCATCATGTGGGAACATCAACAAATCTAAAGAGAAGTTCTACAAAACAATTGACCTGTAGTTTTTAGCAGTAGTAAGATTGCAAAGTCAAGGAGACTTGAGGAACTGCTCTCTCTGGAGGGGATGTCTCATAAGACAACTCATGGTTTCAAACTTGATCGATTTGCTCTTAACGATACTATGAGGAAACTTGAATGTGAACATGATGTAATGTATTAATGTTGCTTTCTTAATTTTGATGGTTTTATGATTGTATTAGAAAACATCTTTATTTGTAGGAAATACACACTGAGAATTCAAGAGTGATGAGACATCATGGTAGCAAGTTACACTCAAATGGTTCAGGAAAAACAGTTTGTGATTACTTCAATCTTGAAAAATATATTAATCTTTTAAAAAACAATAAAAATGGATTTGAGAGTGACAGATACAGAAAGTTGGCAGAGAATATTCGACATACATATAATAGGAATCTCATAGGAAAAAAACAGTACAACTAAACAAATAATTAAAATGTATAAACAGGAAAAACTTTTCTAAAACTAAAAAAAAAATTAAAACTGCATATCAAAAGGTTTGAACAGGTACCTAAGGTGATAACAATCACCGAGAAATATTTTAATAAAATCATTGAAATTAAAAGAAAAATATTTTGGTGAAATTGCAGGCCCTCAAAAAATGTTTTTAAACAAAAAGAAAATGAAGTTGTCATCAGAAGTTCATCAGCAGTGGTTTATAGGAGACACTGCAGTCAATATACTTAAGAATCAGAGAAAGAAAGAAATATAAAATAGTTGAAATATAAAGGCTGCCATCAAACATATTAGTGAAGAATTAGGGTTCACATAACCCTTCCTGAGAAGAAAGAACGAACTTTAGACACCCAAAATGATGGAAGAGATACTGATATAAAGACTGGTATTAGTAATTAAGATAGTTATAAGGAAAAGCATGCATAACCCCACTCCAGTACTCTTGCCTGGAAAATCCCACGGACAGAGGATGCTGGTAGGCTGCAGTCTGTGGGGTCGCTAGGAGTCGGACATGACTGAGCGACTTCACTTTCTCGCATTGGAGAAGGAAATGGCAACCCACTCCAGTGTTCTTGCCTGGAGAATCCCAGGGACGGGGAGGCCTGGTGGGCTGCCGTCTATGGGGTCACACAGACGCCATAAGGGACACGACTTCACTTTCTGCCATAAGGGACACGACTGAAGTGACTTAGCATAGCATAGCATAGCATGCATAATATGAAAAAACTGTATGCTGTGACAATTTGGAGAAAATGCAGTTATCAGAAAGTAGGGGTAGAATTAAAGATAATATTAACATAGAATAAACTTTCTGATTGCTTTGAAGTTATTAACATAAAAGGATAATGTTTCAAATCAGATTTGGGGAGATTTCTCATGCTGCTACTGCTAAGTCACTTCAGTCGTGTCCGACTCTGTGCGACCCCATAGACGGCAGCCCACCAGGCTCCCCCGTCCCTGGGACTCTCCAGGCAAGAACACTGGAGTGGGTTGCCATTTCCTTCTCCAATGCATAAAAGTGAAAAGGGAAAGTGAAGTCGCTCAGTTGTATCCGACTCTTAGCGACCCCAAGAACTGCGGCCCACCAGGGTCCTCCGTCCATGGGATTTTCCAGGCAAGAGTACTGGGGTGGGGTGCCATTGCCTTCCCCGAGATTTCTCATAGTAGGGTCCAAAATCCAAACAAAGGATTATCGTTAGAACAACAGAATAAAGCTTCCTAATTTTATGTTTATATATTCACTTTTATAAATACATAAATTTTATGTAGATATATTTTATTATGTGTATAAAAATGTTTTATAGACATGTTTAGTAAAATACAAATTTTATATAAATTTTTATATATTATATTTAAATAATATATATGATCCCTTGTTTAGGAATCTAGTGTGTGTGTGTGTGTTTGTGTGTATATATATATAAACTTTTAGAAAGGCTTGTCCATGTGTATGTGTATATATTCATGAACAAATAAAATAGACTGCACAGTGAGACTGTGTTCTAGTTACTGTTACTTCATAACTAGCCCTAAAGCTCAGTGGATTAAAATAGCAATCATTTTATGGATTCAGTAGATTAGGAATTCAGCCAGAATTTTGGCTTGGATGGTCCTTGTGGCATAGACTGAAGTCACTTAATGGGATTCAGCAGATGGATAAGCTACTTTGGAAGGTCCAGATGGTTTCACTCCCCTTTTCTTGTGACTTTTGGTACCAGCTAAAGGTTTAGGCTCAGAGCACTATTGCATGACCTCTACAGAGTGGTGCTTGGACTTCTTACATGATCCTGGCTTCCTCCAAATCAAGCACCCCATGAGAACCAGGAAACAGTTCCACAGACTCTTCTGATCTAACCTGGAAAGTTACATATGATCATTTCTACCACATTCACTTGCTTACAGTTGAGTCATAAGACCAGCCCAAATTGAAGAAGGGGATTAGACTTCACCTCTTGATGGGGAAATGGCAAGGTCACATAGTACAAGACCATATAGGATGCGAGTCATCCTTGGAATATATAATCTGCTTCAGGCTTTTTATATAAAAGGCATATTTGTAAATATATTTGTATATATTCAACACATAAACATAGAATAGTATGAATAGAACTGGAGTTTACACACACAACTTCAATCATATCAAAAGTTAATTCACCTTAATTGTTTCAAGAAAATAATTTTCAGATTTGATAGTAAAGCAAATCTAACCCTATACAGTATCTTGTTGTAACAGAGACAGGTTAGAAATAAAAGAACCATGTAGCTATAAAAAAAAAAAAGGAGGGACATCTGTATATGGTGTGGAGCATTCTTACTATTACTTCAGTAAGACCACTGCTATACTTATTATTGAATAAAATAAGCAAGGTAGAGAAATGTGTATGTTCAGATCAGATCAGATCAGTCGCTCAGTCGTGTCCGACTCTTTGCGACCCCCTGAATCGCAGCACGCCAGGCCTCCCTGTCCATCACTAGATCTCGGAGGTCACTCAGACTCACATCCATCGAGTCAGTGATGCCATCCAGCCATCTCATCCTCTGTCATCCCCTTCTCCTCCTGCCCCCAATCCCTCCCAGCATCATAGTCTTCTCCAATGAGTCAACTCTTCGCATGAGGTGGCCAAAATACTGGTGTTTCAGCTTTAGCATCATTCCTTCCAAAGAAATCCCAGGGCTGATCTCCTTCAGAATGGACTGCTTGGATCTCCTTGCAGTCCAAGGGACTCTTCAAGAGTCTTCTCCAACACCACAGTTCAAAAGCATCAATTCTTCGGTGCTCAGCCTTCTTCACAGTCCAACTCTCACATCCATACATGACCACAGGAAAGACCATAGCCTTGACTAGGCAAACCTTTGTTGGCAAAGTGATGTCTCTGCTTTTGAATATGCTATCTAGGTTGGTCATAACTTTCCTTCCAAGGAGTAAGCGTCTTTTAATTTCATGGCTGCAGTCACCATCTGCAGTGATTTTGGAGCCCAGAAAAATAAAGTCTGACACTGTTTCCACTGTTTCTGCATCTATTTCCCATGTAGTGATGGGACCAGATGCCATGATCTTCGTTTTCTGAATGTTGAGCTTTAAGCCAACCTTTTCACTCTCCACTTTCACTTTCATCAAGAGGCTTTTTAGTTCCTCTTCACTTTCTGCCATAAGGGTGGTATCATCTGCATATCTGAGGTTATTGATATTTCTCCCGGCAATCTTGATTCCAGCTTGTGTTTCTTCCAGTCCAGCATTTCTCATGATGTACTCTGCATATAAGTTAAATAAACATGGTGACAATGGAATGTGTATGTTACTGTTTATTAAAGAAGGAGGAGCATTACATAAATGTGTGTACATATATACATAATTACAAAATATGTATAAATATACATTTACTAAAATAGTATAAGTGTAAACGTATTTGCATGAACATATATATTTACTTATATTATTTTAAGTGGAAGGATAAACCTTTCTTTAAATGTTTATAATGACCAGAACAGAATAGGGTAGGGAGAAAGGGATATCCTTGTTTAATATTGTTTTATAGATTTGACTTTGGAACTATTTTACCTACCTATAAAAAAATGAAAAGTTTACAAAGTAACCCCTTAAAAGTGAAGTTGAAAATAAAAATGAACAAGTGAACCTTGATGTATATCCATCTGGCAGCATTCACACCTAGGAAGGAATATTCCAAGTGATTTTAAAATGGTGTTCTACTGTATATTTCTAACAGAACATACTCCAAAATAAAAAGAACTAGGGAAGATAGTTAACTATTTTCAGTGATCATGTAATAATTGTAATGTTGGTATTATAAACAAGTAAATTGTGATGGAGTACTGTAATTCTGTAATCCCCAGTGTGTTGAGAACCAGGACTCTTCATATATAAGAAAGCATTAAGAGATTAAGTAAAAACCTAATGGTACTAATTTTTAATTAGGAGAGCCAGTATAAACTCAAGATTCACTTCATATTTTTAACCTATGTCTTCATTCATCAATCTGTGGTCTTAGCTGTGTCTTCACAGCCTAAAGATTTGCCATGAGTTGCTAATTGTTGAATTGTCAGGGATTCATTTTTTACTAACCAGTCTACTAATTTTTATACTTTATATTTTCTATTATATTTTTAAAAAACAATAAAAGAATATATATTATTGTGAACATTTAAATATTTTTGAGTTTTTTGATGAATTGTTGCTTCAGTTGGCTTCCCCAGTGACTCAGCAGGTAAGGAATAATCCGCCTGCAGGAGACACAGGTTTGGTCTCTGGGTCAGGGAGATCCCCTGGAGAAGGAGATGGCAAACCACTCCAGTATTCTTGCCTGAAAAATCCTATGGACAGACAAGCCTGACAGGCTACAATTAATTAATCTTGGTATCCAGCAAATAAATTTGGTGACTGTGGTAAAATGAAGAGTAATGCAGCAATAATTATGTTTACTTTTTGTCTTCTTAAACTACACACACTCCAGACACATAACTTGCTTTTGTTATGAGACTGGTTTTATAAGTAAAGACAATTGGTTATTACAAATAGAGGAAAAGGTATAAGTGGGTATAACCATGTAATTGCAGTATTTTTTAAGTGATTATAAACTTGTTATTAATAGTTTTGGTAGTTTTTAATGTATGGAATAATTGAAAGTCGTCCATCTTCAAAATCATATTTGTTTTTTTATAAAAATATCTTAAATAATATATTTATTCCTTCAGATTGCTTTTTGTGTCTTATTTTGCTATTCTGAAAATTTATAAATTACAAAATGAGTTGAACTAAAGTTAATTTCATTAGCTTCTAAGGCATATTTTCCCCATATTATGTATAATTTGAAAATATAATTAGTTGACATCTTCACAGGGGAAAAGTCAATAAACAGAGTATCTAGTGTACATTATTTTAGACTTCTTTTTTTAGTATAGAAATTAGAATAAATCCTACTTTTTAGATTTTACAATTAAATTCAACAGTAAAGTAAGATTAATACTGCTATTTGATGCATGGGAGATTATCTTTTAATTTATTAAATGTGATATGAGCTCTAAAATAGTGTACTGAAAATACTGTTATCAGCCAGTTCTAATTTATGGTACATTTAGAAGATTGTTAAGTTTTGAAATTTACATATTGGGCAAAATCTTGTATCGATTACTCTCAAGAGTTTGACCACATTTAATCAATTATAAGACAGCTTACATATTTAATACTTTATCTTTAAGTAATTTTTTAGGATATAAAATATGAATTTACTTTTCTTTTTTCTTCTATCAGAATACAGTCGTTTTGAAGCCAAAATACATGACTTACGGGAGCAGATGATGAATAGTAGCATTAGTTCAGGTTCAGGTTCTCTTCGAACTAGCCAGAAGCGATCCCTCTATGTCAGGTAAAGTTTTTTTAATTTCTAGTTATAGCAGTCTTCATTTATGCATGCAAGTTCTTTCAGGATTTTCACTATGACTTAGTTTTCACTATAGAAAAGTATATTGCAAGGAAAATGCAGTATTGAAAACCAAGGAAATGTTTTTTATGATTGATTTCCTGATAGTGTGTCTTTTAGAAATAGTATGTCTTTGGGATATTATTATAATTTTATTAATGACAGTTATATAACCTCTTGAATAATAATAGTATGATAAAGAAAGACAAAATACATAAGGACTAGAAATTTATTTTTTCAAGTTATTATGACATATCCAACAGTTTTCTTTTCCAGTATCTTTTTTAGAATAAAATATTCTCTGTTTGAGTAACATTTAATTACTGTGATAATTTCTACCAGTCCTTCTGTGTTCACTGCTGTAATTTATCTCTGCCTACCTGGATAGTGTGCACTTCTAATTTGTGAGCAGTTCTAGGATCTTGTGGAGTAAATCTTACGTCGGTTATTTTATTTCAACCCCTCTCTTCAGATACGCCGTTTAGAGCTTCCTCTACTCTAAATTTACCATCATTCAAAACCATGTTAAACTCTGTCTTCTCCTGCTGTCATCTCTCTTTTGTATTTATTTTTTGTTGTTGTTGTTATTGTCATTTTAGTGAGTTTTAGGATGGAAAGAAAATGCAAGCTTTACTTGAGAGATTTTCCAGGTTCAGTTACAGACCACAATACAGTGAATATCACAATAAAGGAAGTCATGAATGTTTTGGTTCCCCAGTGCATATAAAACTTCTATTTACACTGTTCTGTAGTCTATAAATGTACAATAGCATTATGGCTCTTAAAAAATATAATCTCAATTTTAAAATATTTTATTGCTTAAAAAAATGCTAATTGTCAACGAGCCTTAAGCAATTTCAATATTTTTTTTCTGATGAAAGGTCCTGCCTCTGTGTTGATGATTGCTGACTGATCAGGGAGGTGGTTGCTATAGGTTTGAGGTGGCTGTGGCAGTTTCTTAAAATAAGACAGTGGTAGAATTTGCCAAATTGATCAATTCGTCCTTTCATGAACAGTTTCTCTGGAGCATGTAATGCTGCTTGATAGTATTTTAACCACAGTCAACTTTTTTCAAAATTACAGTCAATTCTCTCAAATTCTGCTGCTGCTTTATCAAGTAAGTTGATGTAGTATTTCCGTACCTTGTTGTCATTTCAATAAGCTTCACTGCATCTTCACTAGGAGTGGATTCTACCTCAAGAAAACATTTTCTTTGCTCATCCACAAGCATCCTCATCTTTTGAGTTTAAACATCTTTCCAAGTTTTATCATGGGATTGCAGCAGTTCAGTCACATCTTCTGGCTCCACTTCACATTCTAGTTCTCTTTCTGTTTCTAACTTCCTCTGCTGAAGGCTTCCATGAAGATTGGAATCAATTTCCTGCAAACTCCTATTAATATTGACATTTTGACCGCTTCCCATGAATCAACAGTGTTCTTAACGACATCTAAAGTCAAAATTACTCCTTGATCCATGGGCTATAGAATGGAAGTTGTCTCAGCATAACATTCATTTCATTGTTCATCTCCATCAAAACTCTTGGGTGACCAAGTACATTGTCAGTTAGCAGTAACATTTTGAAAGAAATCTTTTTTGAGCAGTAGGTCTTAACAGTATGCTTAAAATATTCAGTAAACTATGTTGTAAACAAACATGCTGTCATCTATGCTATGCTATGCTATGCTAAGTCACTTCAGTCATGTCTGACTCTGTGCGACCCCATAGACAGCAGCCCACCAGGCTCCCCCGTCCCTGGGATTCTCCAGGCAAGAACACTGGAGTGGGTTGCCATTTCCTTCTCCAATACATGAAAGTGAAAAGTGAAAGTGAAGTCGCTCAGTTGTGTCCGACTCTTAGCGACCCCATGGATTGCAGCCTAACAGGCTCCTCCGTCCATGGGATTTTCCGAGCAAGAGTACTGGAGTGGGGTGCCATTGCCTTCTCCGGCTGTCATTTAGGCTTTGTTATTTCAATTCTAGAGCACAGGTGGAAGGCACTGTAGATTTAGCATAGTTCTTAAAGACCCTTGGATTTTCAGAATGGTAAATGAGCATTGGTTTAACTTAAACTCACAGCTGCATTAAGCCCTGACAAGAGAGTCAGCCTGCCCTTTGAAGTTTTGAAGCCAGGCATTGACTTCTCTATAGCTATGAAAGTTCTAGATGGCATCTTCTTCCAATATAAGGCTGTTTTGTCCACATTGAAAGTCTGTTGTTCAGTGTAACAACCTTCATTACTTATCCTAGCTAGATCTTCTGGATAATTTGTTGCCTCTTTTACATCAGTACCTGCTGCTTCACCTTGCACTTCTATGTTATGGGATGGTTTCTTTCCTGAAACCTTAGGAACCAAACTTCAAACTTTTGCAGCTTCCTTACTTCTCTCAGCCTTCACAGAATTGAAGAATTTGGGCCTTGCTCTGAGTTACACTTTGGCTTAAAGGAATGTTATGGCTGGTTTGACCTTCTATCTAGACCTCTAAAATATTCTCAGTATCAGCAATAAGGCTTTTTCACTTTCTTATTATTCCTGTGTGTACTCAAGTAGAACCTTCATTTTTCTTCAGCCGGCTTACTAATGCAAGAAGCCTAGCTTTTGGCCTATCTTAGCTTTCAACATCCCTTCTTCACTAAGCATAACTGTTTTTTCTGATTTAAAGTGTGACTCTTCCTTTCACATGAATACTTAAGAGGCTATTGTCAGGCTATTCAGTGGCCAAGTTTCAATATTGTCGTGTCTTGGAGTAGGGAGGCCCAAGGAGAAGGGAGAGAGGTGGGGAAAAGGGCCAATTGGTGGAGCCATTCAGAACACAGACATTTATCAAGTTGCCATCTTATTAAAGCATGGTTTATGATACCCCAAAATGATTACAATAGTAAAATTAAGGATCACTGATCACCATAATAAATACATTAATGAACAAGTTTGAAGTATTGGGAGAATTACCAAAATGTGACACAGAAACGCAAAGTGAGCAAATGTCAGAAAAATGACACCAGTAGTCATGCCAGACTAACACAGGGCCTGCCATTTGTGAGGGAAAAAAAACGTACACAATATCTGTCAAGTTCAATAAAGTGAAACACAATAAAATGAGGCATGCCTGTAGACACATGTAGCCAGTCTGCCATAATTAACCAGAAGTCTTATCATTCTTGTTGGTAAAAATATTTTTAATTTCAAATGTAAGAATGAAGTTAAGGCTACAATAGACTATGTACAGTATGGTGCTTTTTTATAAAGATCTGAAATAAGTAAAATCATACATAAATACATAGTCATCCATATGTGTGTGTGATAAAATCAAACCAACAGCAAAAAAAGGGTAAAGAGCAAGGAAATAATAAACTCTGTATTCAGAATAGTGGTTATACTCTAATTAGCACTTAACTCAATCTGAGGAAAGCAGGATCAAGGGGAAAAATACACAGGTGAGTGTGAGTCACTGATAAAAGTTTTGTGTAGAAACCTTTAGGTTGATAGTAGATTAACAAGTGTTTATTATATTCTTATGATTAATAACCCACATAAGTATTCCATGAGTACTTCCCTTTTTTTAATGAATCAAAGTACTAAAAGGCAAAGTTTAAATGTTAACATAGGAAGTAGAACTTGTGAGTTTCTCCATTGTTTATTGGTAATACAGTTGTATTGATTCAAAAGTTTAATTTATGGTAATAAAAATGTTAAGGTATAGTTTTCCCTTTTCTGAATGTATTGTGGCATTTGTTCTACCTCTTAAGCTACTCTGTTATCTTGTATTCTGTTTATTTGTATCTTCATCATCTTTGTCATCTTTACCTTTTTAAATAAATAGTAAATGCCTGACTGTATCAAACCTTTGTTTTTTGATGTTAACTCTATTTTGCCAGTAGAAAGATGCTTCCTCAGTATTCAGAATTTATTGAAGTAATGACTTTAGCATTTATATCATTAATAATCTTAATTTTTACAGTAGAATTCTATACTTTTAGAATTCTTTCTTCAAATAAAATCCAGTGTGTTGTATATGTTTTAATATATGTTTAAATAAACCTTCCCACTTTTGATTCACCTACTTCCTTTACACTGTTAGCTACTGAAAAGACTTGAAAGAACATATTTGAAAAGCATTAACTAGTTCATTCATTTAGCTGTCAATTAATTTCACCCCTCTTCAGTTTTACTTCAAGAGACAGCTTCTTAAAAGTTGAGTAGCATGAAAAGGAATATGATTTGTATCCTAATTTCCCATTGCCAAATTAAAACAAAAGAATCAATAAATTATATTTTAAATGTAGTTGCTGGGATCTTTCCTCTACTCTTAAGAGAAGTTTTTTGAATATAAGAATTTTAATTTCTTTAAATATTGTACACTAATTAAGTAGTAGGACATTATTTTCTTGTTATCAAATTTTAAAATATTCCTAACATTTTGAAATTATTATGTTAAATTAATACAGTATTTTTTCCAAAACAGTTGGCAACTGTTAAGTCATCATATAGTCATGTGTAATTAGTTTTCATATTTGTTATTGACTCTGAAAACCCTATTAACTCTGGTTTTATGAACAAATGAAAGAAATACATACCTGGGAAGATAATCACTCTGTTCTTCTAGCCTTAAAGTCCACAAATGATGAATCAGATCAGTCAGGAAATTTGTTTTCCCAAGTGTGTCTAGTCAAAGAGGAGAGTCTCTTAATATTTACTTTATTAATTTAGAGTAACTCACTAGATTTGTCTTCATTTTAGAATTCAATATAGTTTGCTATTGGATTGTACTAAAAGTATGTTTTTTTATTTTCTCATACAATATTTTAAATTTCTCATACACTATTGAGAGAATAGTATGTCTGTTACCATTACAAGTTAATTTTGCTATTTCTTTTTACTCTCATTGTCTTCTTGTATATAACACAAAATTGAGCTTGGCATTATTTTGCCTACCGTGGTACATTGTTTCACTGTCTACCTAAATTATATATATACTTTTAGGATCCTGTTTATTTAATATTGATAATATCATTTTAAGAAGTGCAGACTTTTTTCTTCTTAATCTAGGGCCCTCTTTGATTATGACAAGACTAAAGACAGTGGCCTTCCTAGTCAGGGATTGAACTTCAAATTTGGAGATATCCTCCATGTTATTAATGCCTCTGATGATGAATGGTGGCAAGCCAGACAGGTTACACCAGATGGTGAAAGTGATGAAGTTGGGGTGATTCCCAGTAAACGCAGGTAAGTATAAGTCTGTTAGAGTCTTACCACTTGAAAATTGGGCAACATGAATAATTGCTGGGATTTTTTTTTTTAATTTCTTTTACTGAAGTGATGATTTTATGCTTGGTGTTTTATATTGTATTTCACAGCCATTTAATTTTATTCACTTTGTATTGTAACTGGGTTTCCCTGATAGCGCATTTGGTAAAGAATCTACCAGTAATGCAGGAGACCCCAGTTTGATTCCTGTGTCAGGAAGATCCGCTGCAGAAGGAATAGGCTACCCACTCCAGTATTCTTGGGCTTCCCTTGTGGCTCAGCTGGTAAAGAATGCACCTGCAGTGTGGGAAACCTGGGTTCGATTCCCTGAGTTGGGAAGATCCCTTGAAGAAGGGAAAGGCTACCTATTCCAGTATTCTGGCCTGGAGAATCCAATGGACTGTAGAGTCCATGGGGTCACAAAGAGTCAGACACAACTAAGCGACTTTCACTTCCTTTCACTTTATATTTTAACCAATGATATAGTAAGAGAATATGAAGCCCCCAAATAGAAATTTCTCTAAAGTTCCTACAAAGTAAGTATATTTTAAGTCACTGTGCCACAGATCTATACCAGTGGAGAAAGAATTAAAAACCTCTATAATTTTCCCATGTGGTAGTTTGATTTCAGTCACTAAGTCATTCCGACTCTTGCAGCCCCATGAACTATAGCCTGCCAGGCTCCTCTGTCCAGGGGATCTTCCTGACCCAGGAATCAAACCCAGGTCTCCTGCTTTGCAGGTAGATTCTTTACTCACTGAGCTATGAGTTTTTCCATGTAGGTAGTGTTAAAACTCAAATTTTCAGGGGTTTTGATTGTGTGAATTGCCTCTTCTAGATTAAAAAAGAGAAAGCATTTTAAATGCACAATTTTTAGAAATATCTAATATTTTATTTTAGGTATTTTAGATTTTTAGAAATGTTTAGCTATTTCTTTTAGATACCATCTCTTTTTCTTATTTAATTTAGAATCATGTGTGCATTCAGTAGTCTTTCCTCTTTGTTTTAACTGGTTATTGTAGTGATTCACTCACTGGTGCATACTTACCATCCAGTGGCATAAGTGGTTAAGTACAGAGTTTCTTTGAAAAAGATGATCCCAACAACCCTCTCTGAGGTCAATGAAATGTTATTGGATGTCTCTGCTTTTATGGAAAAGGTGTTAAAACATCAGTTCATAATTTCCCCAAAAGAACGTATATATGAGATCTGATTCAGCTAAATCACTGCCTAAAACTTAAAAGTTTTAAGATAGCCAGTGAAAATTGTCAGAGAGACATTAATGTTTATTTTAGCTAGTTAATTCACTTCAAGTCAAGCTTATGATGTAATAAACTTGTTCTTTCCTTGTTAATAAATTGGACTTATACTTATTTTGTTGAGACTCTAAATTGATACTTATGCCAAATCATAGGCCTGTTTATAAACCTCTCTACCATATCTGTTGATAGACAAATGTTGAAATATTGCCAAGGTCTCTATAATTGTGGTTTTGGAATTTATGACTGTTGTTGGCTAGATCCATATTTTTAGCAAGATCCAACTATTTGGTGACAACTCCTCTTTTAGCAATGCAACCCTCAGCATAACTTCTTCCCTAGAATAGAATATAGTATCCTTTAAACGCAGAAACGCTTCCTCTGTGCCTTGTTGAGTCAATAGAAACCTCTCATCTTAAATATCAAGGTCAGAGTTCCTAAAAATTGTCTCTGTCTCTGGAAGTCTTTTATCTTGCAAAGGCTTTACGGGTCTGCAACAAATGAGAAATACAGCTGACTTTGGTGGAAAGAGATATCTTTCATTTTGTATAAAAATTCTATAAGGTTGGATTTTGAAGCCAAAAATGATAAAAGAGATATACCTTGACACCTCTACAAATTCCCAAATTTGTGAATAATAATATAAAATATAATTTTCCTGCCATAAATTACAGTATGAAATCACAACCAGTTATACCATTTCATCCTTCAGTGTATTCTAAACTTGTATTTTTTTACATAGAATGCTATTATCTTTAATAATAGCACAAGGACTTGGAGTTCTACAGTTCTTAGCTTTCTTTTGGGAACAGTATTGACAAACACAGTTGAAGTCACTCAACTATTTAGTAAGCAAAATAATGATTAGAAAACAAAGCCATTTGAGTTATAAATGTTCACTCACTAAATGTTAGTTTTTCAGTGCCCTGAATAAGTGCCTTGGCAAAATTATAAATTAATTATTCCTATCATGGACCCTCAAAGTTGCTCTGGAATAGTAAAAACAAAAATTTTAAATCCGTGACTGCTAGGGTTCTTCCGTACCCATGGTAAAACTTTATAGTTAGATAATAAAAAAAGAAAAGAAAGATATGCTTTTATTCATAGGCTTTTTGGTAGGTTTTTCTGCTATATACCAATATGATTGCTATGCTGAAATCAAGGATTTATAAAGCTTAATTTGTATGAAATTTTTCAAGATTCATACTGGTTGCAATATTCATACATGGCTGTAGATTGTATACTATATACATTGTTGTAATATGTTGCTTGCTTGTTTCAAAGGTAACACTTTCAGCAAGGTTTAAAATTCAAAAAATTTTAACAGCTTTACAGGCCCCCTCTGCACCCTGTTCCCCACCCATTTCACCTTCTTCCCTGAGAAGTTAACTAAGGTTACCATTTCTTCTATATCCCTCCAAAGATACTTTAAAACTATATTTTGTGTACTGTAAATGGTTACTTTATGTATTTATACAAATATATCATTGGAATTAAGCTTAAATGTTTTTATTTCCCTCCTTTTTATTTTCAAAAATTTCAGAGCTGCAGAAAATATAAGTACAAAGAAATACAAGAGTAGTACATAGAATACCCACATTTGTTTCATCAACTTTCCTTAGTTGTTAACATTTTACTTCATTTGCTTTTGCTCTGACACTGAGTTTTTAGCATATGTGTTCCATAAGCTAAATATTCAAAAACCAGAACAAATGGAAAACCTGGAAAATTGCTGAACTCAGAAGTGGTACATCATAATAATTTCAGTATAGTTATGGATTGTATATATAAGTATACATACTTGTACTTCACAAGTGGTTTTATTTCATAATAAAATGAGCCCTATATTTCATTTCTCAAAAGTTGTTATTAATTGTGAGATGCAAATGACTTTAAAGA
Organism: Tragelaphus eurycerus; assembly: GCA_935064755.1. Taxonomy (NCBI): domain Eukaryota; kingdom Metazoa; phylum Chordata; class Mammalia; order Artiodactyla; family Bovidae; genus Tragelaphus; species Tragelaphus eurycerus. Next base: position 24,049,133 of record CAKXYN010000018.1, on the reverse strand, counting down.
ATTTAAAATATAAAAATGCTCCATATTAAAGTAGCAATCCTGATGATTTCTAGTTAGAGCCTTGAGTATGTTTATTATACTTAAAAAATGATCTGTGCTTTGCCAGGGTTGAGAAGAAAGAACGAGCCCGATTAAAAACAGTGAAATTCAATTCTAAAGCAAGAGGAGATAAAGGGGTGCGTATATGAAATCTGTTATTGACTTTTTCATAATTCTTGTTTGAGCAACATTATTAAAGTTAGAAGGACCTCGCCATAAGAATTAACAACCGCTCTTGCCACTGGTGGTTTACAATAATAGATTTGCTTTAGTAAGCAATTTATTAAACGAAAGCACCCATTTCACAGACTTTTCCAGATTATCAGAAATGTCATTTGGTATATTCTTAACATACTTTTGGTGGTTATTTTTAAAAGTGAAATGAATTTAGCCTTCACACAAATGAACAGTTATTCAGAAACTTGTATCAACAGTATTAATTGCCATAACTAATAATACATCTTCTGAGAAAATAGGTCCCCCCAAATTATTAACTAGTTCATAATGTAAGTTTATGGAGTTTTGCAAGTGTGGAAATTATCTTGTTCTTTTCCTCCTTTATTCTAATATTACTTAATAATAGAATCCATGTTTCAAATGTTTAAATCAATATGAATTTTTATCTTAAGGAAATAAAGAAAGGGACAGTCAAGAGGAGGACTTTGTAAATGAGCAAGATATATATCAAAATTATTATATATATAAATATTTTAGATATATTTTTGTTTTCATGTAAAGTCCTCCAATCTGGTGAATGTAAAGGGATGATATCACAGGCTTCATCCTGTAGTATGTGTGTAAATACTGCAATGGAATATTCTAGCAACAAACCTGAGGAAAGAGCTGAACACATATTGTGTTGAAAAACTGTTTATAGCAATGTTTTATATTTGGGGATTTTTACATCTAAAGCAAATGTTTTATACATCTTTTGATCAAGTTTTAAAAGAATATGGAAAATTAACTCTGAAAATAAATTAATCCTACTCTTTGTACATGTCTGATATCATTAAGCATTCAAAGTTTTAATATTTTAAAGGAATATAGTCCTTGATCAAAGAAATTAAATCTCAGTAAATTGTATAATGTATTCACTTATTTTGGGAATAATAAGTTTCTTTTAAATTTATTTGTACCTTTCAGAAAATATAAAATTATATAGTATAATCTGAAGTAATATTTGAAATAGAAAATCTTTGAAGAAAAATATCCCCAAGTAAATGCTCAGGATTTGAAATATATACAGTGATTTTCATGCTTGTTTTATAATGTCTTTTAAAATATTTTAGTAAATACATTGTCAGTGTATTGAAAAAGGAATTGCATGTTGTAACTTTCCTTTCAAACTGTAAGAAGTTAACTGAATTAACGACATATTTAAATCTTAGTCTTGTTTGTTGACTATAACCAACTTTATACACAGTCAACGTGTTCTAACACAGCACCCAAAGTATGCATGGTACTGAGTGGGGTAAAAATACGCTTGCCATTGATACAGAACTGCATCTCTCTGTAATACCGTTTCCCATTCTAAGCTCTTCTTTTCCTGTCCTTATGTGGTAGGTTATGGACTTTATTTCCAATACAGACTTTTTAAAAACACTTCAGGTTCTCATTAACATTCTTAACTTTCATTTACCTATTTTGAAATACTACATATGGAAATTTTATATCTAGATATTTGATATATGTTTCATAAATTTATAATGTTTTATCAGTCCTTATATTTATTGCACTGTCTCTCTTGCAGTATAGCATGAATAATAAAAAGTAACTAAACAGATTGTTTTGTATTGAAAATATAAAGAAACTAGAGGTAGTACATTTCTTCAGTTTTGTATTTTCCTACACATTTTCATCCTCTTTGCTCGTGCTGTTTTTCACTTTTAATAAATTCTTCACCTGCAGGATGTTAGATATAATACCATTAATACATTCTTGACTAACAAGCATTTCTTTCTGTCCTATATTATGATATCTTTATGATATCTCATTTTGGCTAACTGCAAAGATATCAAAAATCAAAACATTTTAAACTTCATGTTTCTTTTGGTTGTTTGCTGTGAAACTGACTCTGACCACTATATATGCAGTAGGAGGAGTAAATAACCTTCTATTAAAAATGTATCAGTTTTATTGGATGGCATTAAAATTATTACTAAATTTGAAATCAGTAATTGTCATGAACAAAAAATATCTTCCCTAAATTAGATTACCATGAATTTTTTTCCTACAGAAACTTGTTTTCTTCTCTTTCTGTTTTCTAAAATTTGGATTCAGGCAAGGGTTTTTATTCAAATAATGCTACTTGACAGTTTGTGAAACTATAAGCTTATATTTCTCCACAGTATTTTTTCCTCAACTTAGTTTTTAACTTCTGCTTTCTTTATCAGAGCCGTCATATTTTAAGATTAATTTCAAAACGGTCCACTTGACTAATGACTATGAACTTATTAATTTTGAACTGTTGATATAAAAAGATAAAAATAAAAGTTTTTTTAATATTATTTACCAAAATAAATCTTTTCAAGTAATAGAATTTGAGCTTAAAGTCACTTTACTCCATTTCAGTACCTTAATCACCTGACATCCCATGACTGAAAATATAGGCATACCCCCAAAAAACACCATCTGGTGTTGATATACTTCAAAATATTGATAGCATCGTATGACATGGATAAACTAAAAAAAAATTGAAACAAAATTTCTATCCTTTATGTTGTTCCCACTTCAAAAATAATAATAATTCCTGGTGTCACAAGGCCATTTCCTTCAAGACGTGGGCGCCTGTGACAAATTACAAAAGAAGCTATTCCTCTTTAGCCTCATCTTTCTTTGTGCTACATGCTTTTAAAACTCTGAATGCACAAATGGGACATTCAAGAAGGGAAAAAACTTGTTTCAGACATCTGTGCAATAAGGGACCATCGAATCGGCTGTCATAACAATTATGTATAAACTACTAGAATTTTAACTGCCTCTCTGGCATTACAAGCATCAAACCTTTTATCCCCTATTTAGGACATGGTCCATTTTTATTTATATATACTTTAAAAATAGATAATATGGTAGAGCTGAAAGGCTAATGCATCAATTATGATGGCATTTAAATTGGCCAGGAAAGTTGAATCTTCTTCCTTGGTTAGATAGCACTGATAATTCTTTTGCTCGACTGTGTGCTTGATGGACATATCTTAGTTTTCTTCCCATTTCGTGATTCATGCCATAAGCATTTAGTTATCCTAATTCTCTTTTTAAAAAAAGACTGTTTTAAATTTTCAACACTACCAACTTTCTCAGTTTTCTTGGTTCTCTTTTTTAGTAGTGGCTTTTTAGTTTGTTAGAGCCACAGAGAGAGAAAAGGAAAAAATTTGCTAAAAAAAAAAAAAAAAAAAGAAAAAATTTGCTAAAGCCAGAGGAAAATGAAGATTGTTATGTAAACCATTAAAAATATTTGAATAGCTAAAGTAATTCTGGCTATAGAGCACCTAGAAATCTTCTTAAAGAATATGGATTGATATAAACAGATGTGAATTTGGTTTGGACTATAGTGGTAGCTAATCTGGTTTACTCTTCCCTTTTTTTTCTTAAAATCAAATAGCACTTAACTCATTATTTTTAGGTATCACTGAATTATTCTCCTTAAGTTAATTTATAAACTTAAATTTTTCAGTACTTTCAGTTAAAATGTTAGAATTTGAGAAGTTAATAGTAAATTGGAAATTTACTGTATAAAGCAAAATTCATATACAAACTGCACACTGTGGTCACAAGAGTCAGCTTTCACAGAGCTACTAGGCTGGGCCTTTGTACACACAGACAGTAGACATCCCTTTGTTTTGCCCCTCCTTCTCTTCTTCAGCAGTCATTCAATGACAAGCGTAAAAAGAACCTCTTTTCCCGAAAATTCCCCTTCTACAAGAACAAGGACCAGAGTGAGCAGGAAACAAGTGATGCTGACCGTAAGTATGTGGATCCAGTGGTCAACTGAAGATAAATGTAGAGGGACCTACTGCCCTGCAGTTGGTTGTTACCATGGAGACAGTTTCAAGAGCTGCAACAGGTTACTATTTATCTTAACTAGGGACGACTTAACAAGCATAAATTAATTTGCGTACCAGTCTTAATTTTTTCTGGCCCCTTAGGGATTCTTAAATGATATCTTTAAGCTGTGTTTAAAATAGAATTATTTTATGTAAAGGTTCTTATAAGAAACATTCAACATAATCTCAAAAGACTATTTTAGACAAAAACATGAGTACCTCAGAACCTTATTGATTTCTAGGTATAGCGTTGCCAATCTTTGATAATAGATCTTTTCAAAATGTTCTGTATTATCCTATTTCTTCATTATATGTAGACAATCTGAATTTTATTTTTAAAATAGCAAGAAACAGTCAAAATTTTTGCTTCTCTATCCTAATCAGCCTCTCATGTAGAACTTACATTCTTTTAGTAGAGCATATCTAGCCATTAGCTTAATTAAACTTTCAGAAATACACAGAAAAGCTCTGTAAGATATGTGCACCTGTAATGGTCTTGGAACTGTCTCTTATTGTAGCACCAATTTTATGCATTACTGACAACTATTTTCTTTGATTATCTTTTTATTGCTTGCTCTCTGGGAACTACTCTCTACAGGAGATCCCTGACGACATGGGATCAAAAGGCCTGAGTAAGTGATCAAAAACTCCCAAGTTACTTTTTTACCTCCATCTACAGACCTACCTTTTTCAGATACATTTTGAGACTCGTGGTAGTGCCTATCTGGCATGAGGAGGTGTATGATTTAGATTGCCTTTAGATTTTTCATGTTAATAATATGCTTGGGATTTTTATTTCTATAATACCCTTTAATTTTTTTTCATTTTTCACGTCATTTGAAAAACTCTCTGCTCATATTTTCCTCTTTGTAATTTTTATGGCAATTACTTTCTTTAGGAATTTTTTAAATTTGAAGAAAGACTTTTAATGTTTTTTTTAACATAGTAATATCTGCCCTCATTATTAGAAGGTAGAATATAATCTTCCTTACTGTTTTATTCCACTCCACCTTTTTTGTTAAAACATGTTAAAATCACTTTGAATCTCTGTTCAAAAAGCATTGCTATAATATGAAACAATAAAGCACAGTAGACCTTAAATATTAGAAAAGAATTATAGAACTCAAGTTCAAATAGCAGTCTGCATGATAGGAAAATTTTATATATCTTTTTTATGGAAGATGTAAGTTACGAAAAGAATTACAAGAAATATTATCCTGTTGAGTTTTTTTTTAACCAAGATGTCATCTCTGTTTGGGGGGAATTGTGTGTGTGTGTGCATTGTTCCTGTTTAATTTTCTGCTGCTGCTGCTGCTGTCACTTCAGTCATGTCTGACTCTGTGCAACCCCATAGATGGCAGCCCACCAGGCTCCCCCGTCTCTGGGATTCTCCAGGCAAGAACACTGGAGTGGGTTGCCATTCTAGTTAGTATTTAATCTTCATATAAAGCTTGGAATAGAGTCTGATATATAGGAGTCATTCAATGAATATTGGAATGAATGAATGAAATAAGTCATTTTCGCAAACAATTTTAAATGTGAATGTGTTCAAATTGATTAAATGTGAAATTTTACCCAATACTGCTAAGTTATTTTAGGTGACAGTGACTCATAGAAGTAACCTTTTAGGCTAAAGTTTTTTTCTAAATAGTTGTTTCCATTTAACATTATTAAGCATTTTGAAAACTTCATAATTTGTTGATCATTAAGGATTTAGCCAATATCTTTTAACTTCTAAGCTAATAAACTTTAAATTTCATAGATTTTTTTTCTTGATTAACGCTAACTTTATATTGGACTTTTAAGCTTAACTATAGGTACTTGACTTTTATTTCAACTTTTAATAATTAAAGGTTTATATTAGATTGAAAGCAGTATGCTTTATATGTAATTATTTCTGTTACACACACTTTGCTATTTATGCGTTTGCCTTTTTGGAATCTGGCAAGAGTCAGAAATTTACTGTCACTAGTGGCATCTTTTTTAAATCTCTTTCCTTTGGGAAAAACTATCGGTGAAAATCTTCAGAAACTGGAAAAAATTTCCACTGATTTTTAATGCTATAGAATTTATTTTGAGAATGGTCATGCAGTGCTATGGATCATCAAATGATCCCACAGATTTCTGTTATCTGTTGGGTCATCAGAGACCTATGGAAAGCTCATGGAAAAGGGAACTAATGAAGAATTTGGTACCCATATTGATTTTTTAATGATAGATAACTATACCTTGACCACTTCCCTGATGGCTCAGAGGGTAAAGCGTCTGTCAGCAATGCAGGAAACCCAGGTTCAATCCCTGGATCGGGAAAATCCCCTGGAGAAGGAAATGGCAACCCACTCCAGGACTCTTGCCTGGAAAATCCCATGGACGGAGGAGCCTGGTAGGCTACAATCCCTGGGGTCGCAAAGAGTCAGACATGACTGAGTGGACAGATACCTTGACCACATCATATTTTCATCTCTCGTTTTAATTAAGGTGTGGGGCTTAGAAAGAGAAACAAATGAAAAATGATAACTGATTACCCATGTCATTGATTTATTTTCTGGTCATGACTTAAGATTCCTTGAATGATAGGTTTCTATGCTTCATCTCACACGAACTGAAAGAATGTATTCACCTGGTAACTTGATCACATCAAGAAGATTTTATTTAGAAAAGATAGATGGAGACAGAAAAAAAATCAGTAAAATTCTAAAACTGGATAAGATGGAGGTTATCACATAAAACATTACTAGCAGCTGACAGGATGCTAATTATTATACAATAGAAAATACCGGGAAGAAGGGTGGGTCAAGAGTGTTATTTAAAACCTCAGTTATCTACATCCTAAAGTTCAGGATAGGCTTCCCTGGTGGCTCAGCAGTATAAAGAATCCACCTACCAGTGTAGGAGATGTGGGTTCAACCCCTGGGTCGAGAAGATCCCCTGGAGAAGGAGGATCCCACACTCCAGTATTTTTCCCTGGGAAATCCAATGGACAGAGGAACCTGATGGACTGTAGTCCATGGAGTTGCAAAGAGTCAGACACGACTTAGCAACCAAACAACAAAGTTCAGGATACAAGGAATAAACTAAGCAAAATTCTATGCAATTTTAATACAAGAAAATAAGTGTGACTTCATGTTGGTATTCATTAAGCTTTGTTGGAACAGGACTCTGAAAGGATTGAAAACAGAAGGATAAATTATTCCAGATAAACCTACTGAAGAGCTGTGGAATAACACTGAATAGCAAGAAAGATGGACATCTGCATGTGATTTCACACAACCTTTGAAAAAATAGGGTATTTAATTAAAGAACACAGAGAGAAACAAAATACCCTAGAATACTCTTCATAGACAAGAATTCAATGATTCTACAAAGAATAAAATCAAATTATTGATTTACCCTGCTGACAGTAGAGGAAGCAATAAGAGAAATTGTCTTTCAAAACCTAATTTTGACTAACAGAACTAATTAGAATATGTTGGAAATTTGGGAGGATGCAACTAAATCATCATAGCTTGTAAAAGAGCCAGAAATAGAAATCTGTGTAGCTTTTATGCTTTAAGAAGGCAATTTTGAAAAAAACTCAAGAGGAAAAATTGGGTAAGATTACTTTCAGTTCAGTTCAGTTCAGTCGCTCAGTCGTGTCTGACTCTTTGCAACCCCATGAATTGCAGCTCTCCAGGCCTCCCTGAACCCACTCCAGTATTCTTGCCTGGAGAATCCCAGGGACAGGGGAGCCTGGTGGGCTTCTGTCTGTGGGGTCGCACAGAGTTGGACATGACTGAAGCGACTTAGCAGCAGCAGCAGCAGGCCTCCCTGAGTTCACTGAAACTCACGTCCATCGAGTCGGTGATGCCATCCAGCCAACTCCCTCTGTCGTCCCCTTCTCCTCCTGCCCCCAATCCTTCCCAGCATCAGAGTCTTTTCCAATGAGTCAACTCTTCACATGAGGTGGCCAAAGTACTGGAGTTTCAGCTTTAGCATCATTCCTTCCAAAGAAATCCCAGGGCTGATCTCCTTCAGAATGGACTGGTTGGATCTCCTTGCAGTCCAAGGGACTCTCAAGAGTCTTCTCCAACACCACAGTTCAAAAGCATCAATTCTTCGGCGCTCAGCTTTCTTCACAATCCAACTTTCACATCCATGCATGACTACTGGAAAAACCATCAGATCAGATCAGATCAGTCACTCAGTCGTGTCCGACTCTTTGCAACCCCATGAATCTCAGCACACCAGGCCTCCCTGGCCTTGACTAGACGGACCTTTGTTGGCAAAGTAATGTCTCTGCTTTTGAATATGCTGTCTAGGTTGGTCATAACTTTCCTTCCAAGGAGTAAGCGTCTTTTAATTTCATGGCTGCAATCACCATCTGCAGTGATTTTGGAGCTCCCCAAAATAAAGTCTGACACTGTTTCCATGTTTCCCCATCTATTTTCTATGAAGTGATGGGACCAGATGCCATGATCTTCGTTTTCTGAATGTTGAGCTTTAAGCCAACTTTTTCACTCTCCTCTTTTACTTTCATCAAGAGGCTTTTAGTTTCTCTTCATTTTCTGCCATAAGGGTGGTGTCATCTGCATATCTGAGGTTATTGATATTTCTCCTGGCAATCTTGATTCCAGCTTGTGCTTCTTCCAGACCAGCGTTTCTCATGATGTACTCTGCATAGAAGTTAAATAAGCAGGGTGACAATATACAGCCTTGACGTACTCCTTTTCCTATTTGGAACCAGTCTGTTGTTACTTTAGAAGAGAATAAAAAATGTGTGTAGTTCAGTAGTGGTTATATAAGGTGCTCAGAAATGAAATTATAGCATACAATTTCAGACATGATTTGTACCTGTGTTTTGTATGCAGTTTATTTTTATAGCTTTCCATTTTGTAGAATACCTCAGAAACTTCTACAGTTAAGCACATACGTTTCCTGTTACATCCCGTCTTTTTCTGTCTTAAAGACTTATGTAAGTAGAATGGTACAGAGCTCTTAGATGCCAAAGTCAGACTTATTTTATTTGTGTGAAGAATGCTTGAGAGTAAAAAAAGAGTAAGTGTAAGAGTAGTAGTATTCTTTGAGACTGATGATGTGTAGTATTTAGGGAAAACAAAGAGAAAACACATATAGTCTCAAGAAGAAATGTTTGACTAGAAAGGTGGGACTTGATTACAGAGATTTGAAATGGTTGTGATCATCAAACATTATAAACAAAAGTTAAAACTTAAAGAGTTTTACCGTACTGTTTATACTGTTTACACTGTCTTATGTCAAAAGGATAATATTCTTAACACATAGATTTCTCACAAATCAAGTAAGAAACTAACTCTTCATTGGAAAACTGGACAAATGATACAAGAAGAGTACTCAGAAAATAAGCCAATTAAATAAACAGATAAAAATGTTTAACAGCCCTAATAATGAATAAACAAAATGATATGTTTTACCCATCAGCTTAGCAAACTTTTCTTTTAAAGGAATATCCAGTGATGGACGTGGTTCTGTGAAATGACTGCTTTTAACGTATTGCTTTTAGGAGTATAAATTGGTACAGCATTTTTGGAAAAGCATATCTTTTGACCTACTAATTCCTCTTCAGGGAATTTACCCTAAGGATGTAATCAGAGGTGGAGACATAGGTTTATATATCAGGGTGTTTCATTAATCTTTAGAAATTCAGTTCAGTTCAGTCGCTCAGTCGTGTCCGACTCTTTGCAACCCCATGAATCACAGCACGCCAGGCCTCCCTGTCCATCACCAACTCCCGGAGTTTACCCAGACTCACATCCATTGAGTCAGTGATGCCATCCAGCCATCTCATCCTCTGTTGTCCCCTTCTCCTCCTGCCCCCAACCCCTCCCAGCATCAGGGTCTTTTCCAATGAGTCAACTCTTGGCATGCGGTGGCCAAAGTGTTGGAGTTTGAGCTTCACCATCAGTCCTTCGAATGAACACCCAGGACTGATCTCCTTTAAGATGGACTGGTTGGATCTCCTTGCAGTCCAAGGGACTCTCAAGAGTCTTCTCTAACACCACACTTCAAAAGCATCAATTCTTCGGTGCTCAGCTTTCTTCACAGTCCAACTCTCACATCCATACATGACCACTGGAAAAACCATAGCTTTGAAAATCCATAGATGGATTTTTGTTGGCAGAGTAATGTCTCTGCTTTTGAATATGCTATCTACGTTGGTCATAACTTTCCTTCCAAGGAGTAAGCATCTTTTAATTTCATGGCTGCAGTCACCATCTGCAGTGATTTTGGAGCCCCAAAAAATAAAGTCTGACACTGTTTCCACTGTTTTCCCCATCTATTTGCCATGAAGTGATGGGGTTAGAAATTACAGCCCCTCAAAATTGAAATGCCCCTAAAATGCCTTACAGCTGGGAAGTTGATGAAGAATGACACATTATACAGTATAATATTTTATAACCATTGAAACATATTAAAGCATAATGTTTTGGAAAATGCTCACAATATAAGTAAACTATGAAACTATATATATTGTCTCAGATTTGTAAATAAACATATATATTTAGGGCTATTTTGAATGGTGTTCCTTTGAACATTCCTTTAATGTCTTTTAGTATGAATATATGTCTTTCTGTTGGGGAAATACCTAGGAAATGAATTGTTGAGTCACAGATATATAAATATGATAGGCTTTAGTAGATAGTGCCAAGTAATTTTACAAAATGAGTATATCAATTTACCCCACTCCCCACCTGCAGTAGTATGTGAGTTCCATTTGCTACATATCTTTCTCTACACTTGACATACCTTTTGTTTTAGTTTTTTCATTTTGGTCATTCTGGTGGATGATACCTTTTGTGGTGCTTGTTTTTTAATTAATTTATTTTAATTGGAGGCTAATTACAATATTGCGGTGGTTTCAGGCATACATTGACATGAATCAGCCATGAGTGTGCAGGTATAATCCCCCCATCCTGAATCCGCCTCCCACCTCCCTCCCCACTCCATATCTCTGAGTTGTCCCAGAGCACCAGATTTGAGTGCCCTGCCTGCTTCATGCATCAAAGTTACTGGTCATCTATTTTAATATGGTAATTAATATATGTGTTTCAATGCTATTCTCTCATACCATCCCACAGTCACCTCTCCCACATAGTCAGCTGTTCGGGTTTTAATTTTCATTTCCCTGATAAGTAATAAACTTGAACACCTTTTATATGTTTATTGGATATTTGAATATTTTCTTTGATAAAATGCCTTGAAAAAGATTATTTGTATTATCAGGAAAAGAGCATTTTACCTGTGTAATAAGCTCCCAACCAATGGTGATGATGCTATTCCAAGGGCAATGCTTTAAGTAGCAAGATTTTACTGTAGAGGAGTTATTTAAAGCATACTTGAAAGAACTTGAATTTGATTGCTGTATAGCTATTGGTAATTTTAGAGAATGCAAGATAAGTAAGAGAAATCCCCAGAAAAGAGAATGTAGTACCTTCAGCTTTGTATATATGTATATAACGTGTCAGGTATATTCAGTAGTAGAGGAATAATAAAATAAACCCCACAAGCATTCATTTATCCAACTTCTCTAATTGTCAACTCATGGTTAATGTTTCTTCTATACTTTGACTTACTCTCCCCTTCCACTCACTCCAATGCAATAACTAACATTTCTTTCTTTTCTTTATTAGAAATCCTAGTATAAATTTAAGAACTTTTCTTTTTTCTATGTGGCATTCCTACTTCTGGGAATGAATTTTAAGGAAATAGGACAAAAGGTGAAAGAAATATAAATGAACACATTCATAATAATGAATTGTTGATGTCTATGAAAAACAGTTTAAAGCAAAGTAAATAGTAAGATAAATCATGATTTAACAGTCCCATAGAATATTATACAACAGTTTAAAATGATTGTTTTGACATCTGTGTGATAACATGAGAAACTTTTAAATATAAACTTTAAAAACCACCATTTTTAAAATGTTTATATATTTTTCAGTCTTAAATTTTTAATGTTCTTCCTTTATTTAAAATATACATAGCAATGATTAAGAAAGTTGTATCTTGTCTTTGCAAGTAAGAATAACAGACTTATTTTTCACTATGACAGCATTTAAAGAACTGTACTAAAACTAAGTTTTACCATTCTCTAAATTTAGGAGACTATGTAGGTGGTATGGTACAGCATATATTTCTCCCCAAACTTTTTCCTTATGCTTTAATTTTTGTTTCCTTCACCTGACATAAGAAATTTAGATTTTCTTCTCTTCCATGGAAATTTTTGTTATTTTAGTTTTTATAGATAAAATTCCTTTTTATTGAAAGGAGAACACTTACTAAGACAAAACTGGAGATTACATTTACATGAGAAGAGTGCTGGGTGTTACTGAACAATCAAGTTATGAAATGGGGTCACTTTGAAGGGAGGGGCCAGGCACATGGGTGTGTTTATCATCTTTTTGTTTTGCAAAACAGCTGCTGTCAGTTTTACCAAAGCAGTTTCTCGGAAATACTAGTCTACTTTAAAATACAATCCCACCGTCTAGAATTCTGTTCTATTTGACCTTTTTTAGAGCATCAGGAAATCTGGGGTATCCAGAATACTTTATCTGTATGATCTCAGACGTAGATTTTCATTTCTCTTCAGGAACAAGAAAGAAACTAAGCTAAAATCGGGGTTAATTTTTTTTTCCATTTATTTAAGATACCACTTCCTTATAATGGACCTCTGTTTTCTCAGATATAACTTGTCTCCTTTGTAAGTCATTACTGTATCATGACCTAAAGTAAATGGTGTCAGTGACATTTTCTCATTGGGGTTTTTATGTTGACAGTTGGACTAATTTAGGATCTACTTGCCATTCATAATAAGATTTTGTTCATAAACTGTTGAACAGAAAATGAAGCATTGTCCTTGCTTACAGATTTTTCTCCTTGCCAATTCATATTCATGTATTTGAAATAAACTTTTCAAAGAAAATCAGAAATGTTTTTAAAGACTCTTTGGATACGGTGGTTTATATCTCAACATTTTGTTGTCACCTTGTGTTTATTTTGATAATTTGCTTTTTTTAAACTCATGACTGTGTTTTCTTTATTTTTTCCATTGTCCTGCAATTTCAGAACATGTAACTTCTAATGCCAGCGATAGCGAAAGTAGTTACCGTAAGTGTTTTAAGTTATTTGTTCTTTTGTTATCTCCAGTAATATATCCTGTGGGGGTTTTTCCTTTAGTGATGTATTCTGAAAACTGAACATTAGGTGCTTACTATCTTATAGGGAGAGCCAAGTAAAATACTTTATAGATAAAGTCATGCTATATGTACAGAAGTTAATTTCCAAAGTTTTCATAAAATACAAAAATTCATTTTAACAAAACTGCTGTTCATGTACACAATATGTGTATGTGTATTTGTATCTTTTATAAGAAATAAATAGCTAAATAGGGATAAGCTTGTGTTTTGCATTTTAGTTTAGTAATTCTATTTCTAACATAGGCATTAAAATATTTTTCAATAATGCTAAATTATAATTAGGTTTATTTCCTTTTTTATTTTGTGTCACCAATACTGATGTGTGTCAAGATACTATGTATTGCCAGCTTTTGGTGAACATAAGAAATGACAAAGGGAAAATTTTCAACTATTATTCAAACAGTAATACTAATTTATTTTTTGGTTGTTTTGTTATAGTCTTGGTATTATATTATTAAGTGATGTATATAAGCGTGTGAAATTTTAAAACACATTTGGGCATGGGAGGCGGGAAGAGTACATGAATATTGTCAGTTGTAACACCTTCAAAATTAAAACTGCTTTTCTGACTTTTTTTTTTTTTTTTTTTACTGCTGTCTAATATGAAAGTAATCTTGATTACAGATGAGTATGGCTGCTCAAAAGGTCCATCCTGTTAATATCAGTCTAATATTTTTTATGTTGACAATATATACTTTTAACCCTCATTCATTTGATTGGTTGTTATTTATTATGCATAATAGTTACTTAATGATTTTCTTTGTTGGTGTGGTAGTGTGATTTCTCATATTTTAGCATTTTATTAACTTATATCAGAACTCACCAGAGAGTAGTTGCGAAGCTTTCTAGACTAAAAAGAGGTAATGAAAGTATATACTGTCTGTCTCACCATTTGCATGTATTATTAGGTGTGGAAAATACAAATTGCATGTTTCTGATAACATGTAAAATATGTTTTACATAGTACTTTTAAAAACAACTTGTAAATATATATATATATATATATATATCTGATATAATAAATTTTAAAACAACAAAATATACTTTTAAAGCAGGAAAGAATATACCAGTATAAGAACTTAAAAGGTTTATAGCTACATACATGTAATATAAACAAATTTCGTGAAAAGATTGTTATAGAGTCATAATCATCAAGGAAAATATCTTTAAATACATTCTCCAAATACTGGTTGATTTCATTGAACCACTTAAATCTAACAGTTCTTCCTAGTTTGTTTTCTACGTGTGTGTGTGTATGTGTGTTTGTGTATTAAGAACTGAAGTTTTCAACTTTTTATTTTCGTTGAGCAGAAGTATAATGTGTAGACTTTTCTGTGTAGGATATTCATATGCTCTAATCCTTTAACTTAGAGAATTTAACTTGTGAAAAGTGCTTTTAAGATCAAAGCAAAATGTATTATTTCTCCTATACTATCGATGTGATGCATCTTATTGAAAAAGAATTTAATTTTATCTAAAACTTTTTTTTACTCAAAATGTTACTTTTAAAAAAATTGAACAAATGAATTATAGTAATCAATGAATTTTTTTCATCAATGAAATAGTAACACTAATTTTACCTTTGCATTAAAATTTTTGGGTTAGAAAATAGTTGTAATTATAAAATGTATGTACAATATTAAATGTTATACCTGGTAAGACCAAAAATATAGCATATTAATAACACTAACTTATCTAATATGCATATATGTAGGACTGCTCGTTAAAGTAGTAACTTTAAAATATTTAAGAGTGTAGATTCTCAATAAAAAATTAATAGCTTATGCTTGACATCCCAAGTGAAGATTTAATTTGTAAAACACAGAATAATAGAAAATTAGTTATTAATAGCACAATTATAATTTGTTTTTATATATACCAGTCTTTGTGACTGTAATTTTTCATTTTTTCCCTAAATCTTGCCATAATTAATTTATAAAGTGCCTTTTTTTATGTCTTCACTGATTTTCTCAGGAAAATTCTAGTATTTTATATGTTCTATTAAAGAATTAAATTAGTATAGTTATCATTATAGATTTTCTTACCTGTATTTTAACTTTCTAATAGGTGGTCAAGAAGAATATGTCTTATCTTATGAACCAGTGAATCAACAAGAAGGTTTGTGAAGTCTGTTTATATTTTACAGTCTTATAGAAATACATAATTTGGAAAATCAGTCTAACTCAATTCATATCTTAAAACATTTTTACAGTATACCTTAAAAAAACATTTTGTTAGAATTTTAGTGTTTTTTCTTACTATATGTATCTGTATATAGAATTTTACTATGTATATTTTATGAAACATGATTTAACCCATAGATTATTAAAATCTAGTCATTTTATATTTGTGTTTTATTTCTTAAGCAGCTTCTTTCCCGTGTTCACAGTAGTATCACTATCCTTCTAATAACCCTTGTTCAAAATCTTGGAATCATCTTTGATCTTTGTCTGCTCTTCATCTCCCTTGTCCAATCAGTTTCTAGGCCCTATTTATTCTTATCATGTCTTTCTTATTTATAACCTCCTTTCATCCCTCCTACCAAATGTTAAGTCTAATTTTCACTGCCAGTCTCCCTGCTTCCAGCACAATCCCTTACAATCCAGTGTTTATACTTCTATTAGATCATCATTCTAGATGACTACTCTGATTATACCACATTTCTTTTTTGCCATTCTTTGATCTGCTTCCTTGCAGTTATTGCTTCAGAAAGGATCAGTAAAACACTGTACTGTGTTTTCTCATTTGTAATGAGGTGATGTTAGCAATGTATAGAAACATTATCTACTAAAATGCTGGGTTTAACTTGGTAAAATTTATCTAAGTGTATGACTTCAAACAGGGCTTCCCTAGTGGCTCAGATGGTAAAGAATCTGTCTGTAATGCAGAAGACTCGGGTTCGATCCCTGGGTCAGGAAGATCCCCTGGAGAAGGGAATGGCTACCCACTCCAGTATTCTTGCCTGGAGAATTCCATGGACAGAGGAGCCTGCAGGCTACAGTCCATGTAGTCACAGTTGCACAGAGCTGAGTGACACTAACACTTACTAACTATGACTTCAAACAGATTGAAGTTTAAGATTTTAATAAATGTTTGGAAACTATCAAGTTGAGCATCATAGGTAGAGAAAGAAAAAAAGGAAATTCTTCATAAGGATACTTTTGTTTTCTAGTAAAAATACATAGATGTTTGTTGAGTGTTTATTCCTTTTAACATGCAGTTTATTTTTGTAGTTAATTATACTCGACCAGTGATCATATTGGGACCTATGAAAGACAGGATAAATGATGACCTGATCTCAGAATTTCCTGACAAATTTGGATCATGTGTTCCTCGTGAGTAACTCACATAAAAATTCTTAGTGTTCTTAACATTTTGTCACTGTGTGGTCAGAGTAAGCATTACCTTTTTTTTCCTCTTTTTTATTTTTTAAATTAAGAAAGTATGAAACACATTTATAGGAGACTTGGTAAATACAGAACAAAGTTATATATAGTTTCACTATTATATTACAATTATTTTTTTTACTAGATAAATTAAGATTTTTAGTTGGAGTTTCAATGTTAAACTCTCAAAAATTAATACAATAAATATACAGAAAAGTAGAAGGATGTAGTAGACCTCAAAAGCACTATAACCAATTCAACATTATTAAGATTTATACAGTTTTCACACTATAGTGGGAAACAAATTCTATTCAGGTTCCCATAGACTATAAACTAGGAGACACTGGAATATATCCAGGGACATAAAACAGGTGCAGAAAAAATTTGTGGTCTAATGAAACTGAAATCATACAGAGTCTGTCCTGTTACCACTGTGGAATTCTGTTAACAATCAATATCAAAAGATATTTGAAAATAAGCCACATATTTTCAAGTGTAGTGTGACATTTACCAATAGAGATCTTTGACCTATCCATTGAAAGCCTCATTAAAGTTAGAAGACTGAAAAAACACAGATGGTGATTGTAGAGAAGAAAACATTTAAGTGAGAAATTAATATCAAAGATAGTTAAGTAGAAGTACATGCACTCATCTCCTCCTGCAAGAGCACTAAAATTACAACTAGCTATTGAACAACATTCGACAGGACACTGGAACCCACCAAAAAAAGATAATCCACGTCCAAAGACAAAGAAGCTGCAACAAGATGGTGAGAGAGGTGCAAACACAATAAAATCAAATCCCATACCTGCTAGGTGGCCGACCCACAATCTAGAGGACAAAAGTACCAAAGAAGTTCTCTTGTTGTGAAAGTTCTGAGCCTCCTGTCAGGATTTGCAGCCTGCACATCCAGCAGAGGGACTGGGAATCCCCAGGCAGTCTGACTTTGAAGGCCAGTGGAATTTGATTACAGACTAGGGGAAACAGAGACTGCACTCTTGGAGGACACAAACAAAATCTTGTACACACCAAGACCCAGAGGAAAGGAGCAGTGACTCCACAGGAGACTGAACCAAGCCTACCTGCTAGTGTTGGAGGGTCTCCTGTGGAGGTGTGGGTCAGCAGTGGCTTGCCATAGGGACAGAGGCACTGGCAGGAGCAGTCCTAGAGGGGCCCTTTGGTGTAAGTGCACTTGGAAAGTTGCCATTAACCCATAGAGCCTATAAACCCCAGGGCTTGAGTTAAACAACTAATAGGGAGGGAGCACAGCCCCACCTATTAGTAGTTAATTGGATTGAAGTTTTACTGAGCACAGCCCTGCCCACCAGAGCAAGACTCAGTTTTCCCCACCACCAGTCCCTCCCATCAGGAAGCCTATACAAGCCTTTTAGCCCCATTCACCAGAGGGCAGACAGTAGAAGCAAGAAGAATTACAATCCCACAGCAGCTGAAACAAAACCACATCACAGAAAGTTAACCAGGATGAAAAAGCAGAGGGTTTTGTCCCATATGAAGGGACAAGGTAAAACCCCAGAGAAACAACTGAATGAAGTGGTAATGGGCAACCTTCCAGAAAAAGAATTCAAAATAATGATAGTGGAGATGATCTAGGATCTCGGGAAAAGAATGGAGGCAAAGATTGAGAAGATGCAAGAAATGTTTACCAGAGACCTAGAAAGAACAAACCAGTGAAGGCGATGGCACCCCACTCCAGTACTCTTGCCTGGAGAGTCCCATGGACGGAGGAGCCTGGTGGGCTGCAGTCCATGGGGTCGCGAAGAGTTGGACACGACTAAGCAACTTCCCTTTCACTTTTCACTTTGATGCATTGGAGAAGGAAATGGCAACCCACTCCAGTGTTCTTGCCTGGAGAATCCCCAGGGATGGGGGAGCCTGGTGGGCTGCCATCTATGGGGATGCACAGAGTCGGACATGACTGAAGTGACTTAGCAGCAGCAGAAAGCACAAACAAAAATGAACAATACACTAGAAGGAATCAATAGCAGAATAACTGATGCAAAACAGATAAGTGACCTACAGGACAGAATGGTGAAAATCACTGCCGCAGAACAGAGTATAGGAAAAAATAAAAAGCCTAAGAGACCTCTGAGACAGCATTAAACACACCAACATTCACATTATAAGGGTCCTAGAAGGAGGAGAGAGAGAGAGAGAGAAAGGACCTGAGAAAATATTTGAAGAGGTAATAGCCAAAAGCTTCCCTAGAGTGGGAAAGGAAATAGCCAAATCCAAGAAGCACAGAGAGTCCCAGGCAGGATAAACTCAAGGAGGAATACACCAAGACACATAGTAGTCAAACTGACAGAAATTAAAGACAAAATATTAAAAGCAAAAAGGGGGAAATGACAAATAACATACAAGGCAATTCCCATAAGGTTATCAGCTGATACCTCAACAGAAACTTCCATGGCAGAAGAAAACAGCACAGTATATTTAAAGCGATGAAAGGGAAGAACCTACAACCAAGAATACTCTACCCAGCAAGACTCTCATTCAGATTTGACAGAGAAATCAAAAGCTTTCTAGACAAGCAAAAGTTAAGAAAATTCAGCACTAAACCCAGCTTTATGACCGACACTAAAGGAACTTCTCTAGGCAGGAAACCCAAGACAAGGACAAGACCTACAAAAAATAAATCCAAAACAATTAAGAAAATGGATAAAGAATCATACATATGGACAATAACTTTAACTCTGAATGGATTAAATGAACCAACCAAAAGACCTAGATAGGCTGAGCAGATGAGAACATGCGTATGTATGCACTTTGACTAACCACATCACTCTACTTAACCGCCCAAATTGTATGTAATTATTTTATATTATTAGGTTAAACATGTTTCCATTATGGCTTGCAGTTGTAATTATCTTTTTTTATTGTCTGGTTATCAATTGTGAAAAATGATAAACATCTTTTACTATCGTGATTATGTAACTATTACTTAATACCATTGTATCATGATTGGTCAACAGAAAATAATAGAATTCTGTATCACTGCTGCTGCTAAGTCCCTTCAGTCATGTCTGACTCTGTGCGACCCCAGGCAGCCCACCAGGCTCCTCTGTCCCTGGGATTCTCAAAGCAAGAACACTGGAGTGGGTTGCCATTTCGTTCTCCAATGCGTGAAAGTGAAGTGGCTCAGTCATGTCAGACTCCCAGCGACCCCATGGACTGCAGTCCACCAGGCTCTCTTCTAAGATGTGGTACATATATACAATGGAGTATTACCCTGCCATAAAAAGAGTGAGAAAATACCATTTGCAGCAACATGAATAGACCTAGAGATTGTCATACTGAGTTTTAAGGCATACAAAGAAAAACCAATGTATGATACTGCTTATATGTGGGACGTAAAAAAAAAAAAATAATACAAATGAATCTGTTCACAGAATGGAAGCAGGCTCACAGACATAGAAAACAAATGTATAGTTCCCAAAGGGAAAAGAGGTAGGGGAGAGATTAATTAGGAGTTTAGGATTAGCAGATACATGCTACTTGGTTGAAAGTGAAAGTGAAGTCGCCCAGTCGTGTCTGACTCTTAGCAACCCCATGGACTGCAGCCTACCAGGCTCCTCTGTCCATGGGATTTTCCAGGCAAGAATACTGGAGTGGGGTGCCATTCACTTTTCACTTTCATGCATTGGAGAAGGAAATGGCAACCCACTCCAGTATTCTTGCCTGGAGCATCCCAGGGACGGGGGAGCCTGGTGGGCTGCCATCTATGGGGTCACACAGAGTCGGACATGACTGAAGCGACTTAGCAGCAGCAGCAGCTACTTGCTTCGTCACTTCAGTTGTGTCCAACTTTGTGCGACACTGTGGACTGCAGCCTTCCAGGCTCTCTGTCCATGGGATTCTCTAGGCAAGAATACTGGAGTGGGTTGCCATGCCTTTCTCCAGGGGATCTTCTCGACCCAGGGATCAAACCTGGGTCTCCTGCCTTTCAGGCAGATTCTTTACCACTGAGCCACCAAGGAAGCCCAATCTGAATACTGTCTCCTATCAAATGTATCACCATCCTCCAGATTTAGAGCATATGCTGGCATAAACTGTTAAATCACAGTTAAGTGTGAAACCTTGCTTCAAAATATTGCTCATTATTAATTTTCAGAAGATACATCATAGGACCATAGGAGTAACTGGAGGGCACATGGCTGAGAAATACCAAGTACAGAACAAACTAATAAGGACCTACTTGTAGCACAAGGAATTCTACACAGTACTCTATAATGACCAGTATGGGTAAAGAATCTGTAAAGAGTGGATATATGTATAACTGAGTCACCTTTCTATACAGCAGAAACTAACACAAAATTTTAAATCAACTATGTACTCCAATAAATTTTTTTAAAAGATACTTTAAAGATTCGATGTATTTCGAAGTTGTCCATTTTTAAATGATGGGTGTATCTAAGAAACCATAACATTGAAAGTTAGAAAATATATGTAACAGAATAAAAATGTTACCAGAATTTGTTGCATGCAGCTGAAGCTGCTCAGTACAACTAAATAAAATGTGGAATTTTGAATAAGATCCATTATTTAATGGACACTAGCATAAAATCTTGTGAAATTATGAACAAAATCTGCACTTTAGTTAATAGTACTGTATCACTGTATACTGTTTTATTCCCTGCAAGTGGGGGGAGGCAGTTTGCGTTTTTTTTTTTTTTCACAACATAGTATTTCTTTTTATTCTCAAAATTGGATTAGAAGTTTCAAGTCTCATTCACATTTTTTTTTAAAAATCACCAAGATAATAAACTTTCTAGTCTTTTAGCAGTAATATTAGATGCCAAAATACATGTAATTATATCAAATTTTGAGAGAATATAAATTAGAAATCTAGCATTCTCAATCATACAAAGTCACACAAGTGGAATTGTCATAAATTTTTTAGCTAGGCAAAAATTCATAAGTTTTCTAATATATATATTATATGTACCATATTATTTATATGTGTGTGTGTACAAAAGCTTTCCTACTACTCTTGATAAAGTCTTGAGAAAGAAGAACAAGAAAAGACATGGAAAAATTGGAAAACTAAATGAAATGGGAGTACTGAATATGAAATAGAAAAAATGAACAAACTAGATAAAAGTAAAAAATCATTGTATAGTCCAGTTTTTAAACATGCTATGCTAAGTCACTTCAGTCGTGTCCGACCCCATAGACGGAAGCCCACCAGGCTTGCCCATCCCTGGGATTCATAGATGCTTGTTAAAAGCACATCTGGAGCCTTGGAAGAAAAAATCAATACCTGAGCATTTGTATTTTTCAGAAAATTCGAATATCCATATGGATTTTAAAAATTACATGGTTTTCTGTTAAATGGTAGTTTTAATTAATCTAAATATAAAATAATTGCATACAATTTCGGGGGCTCAGTAGAGTGATATGGCAACACATTACCATTTTTTAGTGGTTTATATTTACTTTATTAGTTATTCCTCCATCCTTCATATTATTGTCACTTACAGTCTCTGTTATATTGAACTTTACAAAACAGTTCTTCAAGTAGCAAATGGATTTCTTGTGCCTTTTAATATTAAACACTTCCAAGTTATTTTCTATTAAAGATACAACTAGACCAAAACGAGATTATGAGGTGGATGGAAGAGATTATCATTTTGTGACTTCAAGAGAACAAATGGAAAAAGATATCCAGGAACATAAATTCATTGAAGCTGGCCAGTATAATAACCATCTGTATGGAACAAGTGTTCAGTCTGTGCGAGAAGTAGCAGAAAAGGTAAGTATCAGAGTGATCTCAGAATGAAGTTTCTAGTCAGATACACCTTTGACAGTATGAAAGAATGATGAGATAGAAACTTTTAATTCATGTTTATAAAAAAAAAAATGTAGGTGCATGTTGCAGCATTGGTTAGTTTAAGCAGTGTTATAAATTTATTCAACTAAATATTAACTTTTAGGTTAATTTTAGAAAAATATGTAAGATAAAGTAGATTAAGAAGATCAACAGTCAGTGTTGGTTGAAAATCTCGTTTGACTTTGGCCATGGCCACAGGTGAGATTCAGCAGCACCCAGAGCCACTAGCTCACTGCCCTCTTCTCCATGTGGGGAAGTGAAACCCAGGCCCTGACACGCAAAAAAAAAAAAAAAAAAAAAAGATCAACTGGGAAAATAAGAATAGAAATGATAACATAAGTCTTTCTTAAGAGGCCTGTGTCATGCGTACTCGGTCATGTCCGACTCTTTGCGACCCTGTGGACTGCAGCCCGCCTGGCTCCCCTGTCCGTGGAATTTTTCTAGGCAAGAATACTGGAGTAGGCTCCCATTTCTTCCTCCAAGGGACCTTCCTGACCCAGAGATCAAACCTGCGTCTCCTGCAACTCCTGCATTCACAGGTGGATTCTTTACCACTGAGCCACTTGGGAAGCCCCTTCTTGAAGAAGGGTGGGTGATTATTTTGAGGTCCTGTCCATTTGCTAGAGATTGACCTTTTGTTTAGCACTAGCTTTCCAACATCTAGCATAATTAAGAAGCTAAGATCAGCAATGTGCATCAATAAAAATGAACCAGATGTTCAAGATAAGTGTGAGTTGCTCTTGGTACTGAGACTAGACAAAAATTTCCCCTGAATGGTCATTTAATAAAAGACAGAGTGGAAAATTCTCAATAACACTGTAACAGCAACAGATTTTTTGAAAGCAGTCTGATATATTGACCCTGGGTTAAAGCAGTCTTAATGGTAAAGTCAAAACAGTGTGCTCCAGGTGTGCTGCTTGACTTAAATAGTTTTTGGGCCTAGATAATAAACATCAACAAAGTATTTTATACCTTCAAAACTATATAGTAGTTTAAGATTTAGTCATGAGATATCTACAAAAAATACAGCAGTAATTCAGCATCTCAGTTTTCCATCTCTTAGTGCTCCTTTTTCTAATAAGAGGTTTGATTAATTCTTAATTAGAACTAATAATTAGAGCTAATTTTAATTTAGTTTTAAAAATCATAAAAATGGACATGTTCAGTGATGGCAGGAATTTGGGAAAATAGAAAACCCTATTAGATATTATTAATGGGGGTAAAATTAATAGAACTTCATTTGAGAATAATTTGGCAATACCAAATAAATGTATACAACCTGTGACTCAGAAATTCTACTTTTTGATATCTAAGTAGAGGTTTTGATTTCTAAGTATGTGTAATGATATGCATAGTAGAACTTTACAGTAGTGAAAAATTAGACTCAGCAAAGGAGAATAAATAATTATTCATGCAGTAGGATGCAGCAGCTAAAGTGAATAAACTAGAATATCCACTAATTGTGTGTAGCCACATTAATCTCAAAATTGTAAGTCAATAAAATTGTAAAAGATATATACAGGATGACACTATTTATATAAACTTTAATTAACATAAAATAGCCTAAATAGTTTGATACATATTTTGTGTTTTTATAAGTATTTTATGTTTTCATTAACTTAAAAACAGGCATCAGATCAGATAAGATCAGTCGCTCAGTCGTGTCCAACCCTTTTCGACCCCATGAATCACAGCACTCCAGGCCTCCCTGTCCATCACCAACTCCCGGAGGTCACTCAGACTCATATCCATCGAGTCAGTGATGCCATCCAGCCATCTCATCCTCTGTCGTCCCCTTCTCCTCCTGCCCTCAATCCCTCCCGGCATCAGAGTCTTCTCCAATGAGTCAACTCTTCACATGAGGTGGCCAAAATACTGGACTTTCAGCTTTAGCATCATTCCTTCCAAAGAAATCCCAGGGCTGATCTCCTTCAGAATGGACTGGTTGGATCTCCTTGCAGTCCAAGGGACTCTCAAGAGTCTTCTCCAACACCACAGTTCAAAAGCATCAATTTTTCAGCGCTCAGCCTTCTCCACAGTCCAGCTCTCACATCCATACATGACCACAGGAAAGACCATAGCCTTGACTAGGCGAACCTTTGTTGGCAAAGTAATGTCTCTGCTTTTGAATATGCTGTCTAGGTTGGTCATAACTTTCCTTCCAAGGAGTAAGCGTCTTTTAATTTCATGGCTGCAGTCACCATCTGTAGTGATTTTGGAGCCAAGAAAAATAAAGTCTGACACTGTTTCCACTGTTTCCCCATCTATTTCCCATGAAGTGATGGGACCAGATGCCATGATCTTCATTTTCTGAATGTTGAGCTTTAAGCCAACTTTTTCACTCTACTCTTTCACTTTCATCAAGAGGCTTTTTAGTTCCTTTTCACTTTCTGCCATAAGGGTGGTGTCATCTGCATATCTGAGGTTATTGATATTTCTCCCAGCAATCTTGATTCCAGCTTGTGTTTCTTCCAGTCCAGCGTTTCTCATGATGTACTCTGCATAGAAGTTAAATAAGCAGGGTGACAATATACAGCCTTGATGTACTCCTTTTCCTATTTGGAACCAGTCTGTTGTTCCATGTCCAGTTCTAACTGTTGCTTCCTGACCTGCATACAAATTTCTCAAGAGGCAGGTGGTCTGGTATTCCCATCTCTTTCAGAATTTTCCACAGTTTCTTGTGATCCACACAGTCAAAGGCTTTGGCATAGTCAATAAAGCAGAAATAGTTGTTTTTCTGGAACTCTCTTGCTTTTTCCATGATCCAGCATAGGTATAATAAAATAAACTATGAGGAGATATAGTACAGCACAAGGAATATAATAACTATAAATAGAATATAACCTTTAAAATGTGTGAATCACTGTGTTTTATACCAGAAACTTCTATAATATTGTACTTACACAGTATTGTGGGTTGCCCTTTGCTACTCCAGGGGGATCTTCCCCACCCAGGGATCAAACCCACATATTTTGCATCTCCTGTATTGACAGGCAGATTTTTTACTACTGCACCAGCTGGGTTGCCCAGTATGCTCCTTAAAACCCTTAATTTGGCTAAAATAAAAGTACCTCATATATGACTACATTGTCTCTGGTTGTTTTCCTATTCCATAGCTTGCGTGTGCACATGCTCAGTCACATCCAACTGTTTGCGAACCCATGGACTATATAGCCTACCAGGTTCCTCTATCTGTGGAATTTTCCAAGCAAGAATACTGGAGTGGGTTGCTATTTCCTACTCTAGGAGATCTTCCCAACCCAGGGATCAAATCCATGTCTCTTGCATCTCCTTCATTGACAGGTAGATAGATTCTTTACCACTGAACCACCTGAAATAGTATGAAATCATACACTGGATATCTTTATATAAATAAAATTCAAAACTTGGTTGAAATGCATAATTTCCTGGAAAAATACAGTTTACCAAAATTGACCTATTAGAGATGAAAAGAGTTATAGAAGAAGAAGTCTTTAGAAGAAATAGAGCAAGTTAATCAAGGAACTATTCCACAAAAAGCATAAGGTCCAAATGACTTCATGGGGGAATTTTAACAAATCTTGAAAGGTTAGATCATCCTAAAGCTCTGTAAATACCATTCAAGAGCATTCTTTTTATGAAGCAAATCTAATATTGATATCTAAACCTGATGAAGACAGTGAAAATTACAGACCAATGTTACTGATAAATATTAATACAGAAGTATTAAATATTTTAATAAACAGAATCCAGTACCACATTGCAAAAATAATATACCATGACCAAGTGGAATTAAAGCTATTTAAAGTCAGCTCAATATTAGGAAATCCATTAATGTAATCTATTACATTAACAGATCTAAAGAGAAAAAAATATATTCATAGATGCCTGAAAAGCATTTGGTAAAATTCAGTACCTCTGCCTGGAGGAGGAAATCTCAAAAGCATAGAGATTATTATTTTTTAAAGGAAAAAGATTGAGATGGATGGATTGATAATCTTCATTTTAAATCCTTAATGAGAAGAACACTGAGACAGTGCCATTATGATGAGGAGGAAGGCAAGGACATCTGTCTCCTACTACTCAAGGTATTGTCAGTGCTATTACACAATACAGATCAATCAGAGGCATAATAATTGGAAAGAAAACTGTCTCTGTTTTCAGATATTATAGTATTCCTGCTGCTGCTGCTAAGTCTCTTCAGTCATGTCCGACTCTGTGCGACCCCACAGATGGCAGCCCACCAGGCTCCTCCATCCCTGGGATTCTCCAGGCAAGAACACTGGAGTGGGTTGCTATTTCCTTCCCCAATGCATGCATGCATGCTAAGTCACTTCAGTTGTGTCTGACTCTGTGCAACCGCATGGACAGCAGCGCACCAGGCTCCTCTGTCCACAGGATTTTCCAGGCAAGAATATACCATAAAAAATCTATTATAAAATTTATTTGATAAAATATAAATTCACTATAAAATTAAAGACTATAAAATCAAAGACATAAAAAAGCTAGAGTAAGGTAGCTTATAAAATTAATCTGCACAGACTAATAGGTTTTACATGAATAGTAATCAGAAGATGATAAAACCATATTTATAATAGAGGAAATAGAATGTAAAAATATTTAATGAACTTAATGAGAAATATTCTGACTTATATGAGGAAATCTGTAAAACTCTCCTAGAAGAGTATTAGACTTGAACAAATGAAAAGACATCCCTTGTTCTTAGCTATGACAATTCAACATTATAAAGTTGCCAGTTCTAAGCTAATTTATATATGAACACAGTCCCTAGAAAAATGACTACCAGGTTTTTTATGAAGTTAAAGAAATTGAATCGAAGTTCATATAAGAAGCCAGGACAACACACAAAAAAAGCTACAAGAGATTCTAGCCATACCAGATATTAAAGGATACTACGAATTCTTAACTAAAACAGTGTGCTCACGACTGAAGCGACTTAGCAGCAGCAGCATGGCCCATGAATAGGACAAAGAGTTGAGTAGATCCAAAGAAAAGAAAACCCAGGAAAGACCCAAATACATATGAAAATACAGTATATGATAAAGGTACAATCTCAAGTCACTGGGGCTTTTTAATAAATAGAACAACTGAAGAAAAGATACATTAGAACCATACTTCACACCATATGCAAAAGTTGGCTTTAATAAAGTTGACAGGCTTCCCTAGTTGCTTAGTGGTAAACAAACCACCTGCCATGCAGGAGACATGGGTTCAATCCCTAGGTCAGGAACGTCCCCCAGAGAAGAAAATGGCAAGCCACTCCAGTGTTCTTGCCTGGGAAATCCCGTGGACAGAGGAGCCTGGCAGGCTGCAGTCCATGGGGTCGCAAAAGAGTCAGACACGACTTAGAGGCAAAGCAACAATAATAGAAGAAAATATAACCTGGGCATAGGAAAGATTTTTTAACCATAAATCAAAATTCAGATGCAATAAAAGACTTGATAAATTCTGACCATATGAAAATAAAAAGACTTTGGCTTGCAAAGAAATTTTTTCAAAAACTAATATAAAACACCATCCCCAGTGTCACAAAACAACTGATAAAAAGCCTGCAAGCCAAGGGGTGATACTCTCAAAATATTAAACACACTTAAAAATTGAGGGACTAGAGACCAAAATCTAACAGAAAATAGACAAAAGATATAAATAATTCACACAGAAGTAAGATTAAAAAAAAATTTTTTAATGATAAATCAAGCCTAAGATGAGTTACCTACAGAGGGAGGATTGGAAAGAATAAGAGAAGAGGGATTGAGGAAGAATGGGTGGAGGTGTAGCAATTCTCCAAGTATACCTTTTTGTATAATTTTGACTTCAGCACTATGTTAACGTTTTGTATATTCAAACAATAAAGAGAGAAGATAGGAGAAAGCCGAATGATATATGAACAAACTAAATCTAATCTATTTCAAATAGTTATTTTTAAATTAATTTTCAAATAACTTCATTGAAGAGGGGAAGGGAAGGGGAAAAGTCTTAATCCCAATAATCTTTGAAGATAGGCTAAAGACAGAAAACCTGTGAACAAATACTGAACTCTAGTAGGTTTGTTTTTCAGAGTGGTATGGGATAATAGGTCTGAAACTAATACATGTTTTAGAGTTGAGCAGATAATATATTTATGGTTCATGGGAGCTAGATTTCTCACTGTCAATGCAGGGATTTTAGAAATAAGGATAGAATAAACTGTGATAATTGGATTGGAATTAGAGATATGAATGTAAATCCATACATCTTAATATAGTAGATATAGAAAATACAAATGTGTGTATATATTTTCTTGCTCTGTCCACAAAGAAGGCCTAAAAATGATGACTCTCAGTAATACCTACTGCTTAGATCTTGTTTTCTAAATGCTATCCTCCATTAAAAAGACCCAGAACTCATTAGAATTATGGCTGATTCCATTGGGAAAGTACAAGATCAGCCTAGAACATTTTGCTATGCCAAAAACTAAGGAAGTGCTTAAAGAATGATACAAGTATTCCATAAAGACACTGAAGTCAACCTGTAAAGTCCCCCAGTGGCCAAGTTTGGAAAAATTAAAATATTAAATTGATACACAGAGAATAAGAATCTAAGAGTTCACAATGGTATAAGTAAATACATGAATAAATAAATAAGTGGATGTAAGGGAAGCTTTACCTTAAGTTATTAATGTCTACTAATAAAAGTGGGAGTAATGGATTTAGATCTCTCTTGACAACTACCATAATAATTGTTTAAGGCAAGAGTCACCAGTGTATGCTAAAATTATTGAGTGAATTAATTACTATATGATGAGAAACAGGATATTTACATAATTTCAACATATCCTTCCCCAAAATACTTATCAATTATAAAAGGGAAATAGTAGTCTTACAGGGGTGAAATCTGGCAGACAAAACCTTTAAAAAGTAATCAGAATTAACATTAGGATTTCCCTGGTGGTCTTGTGGTTAGGAATCTGTCTGTCAATGCAAGAGACATGTATTTGATTCTTGGATTGGAAGATCCCACATGCCATGGAGCAAACTAAGCCCTCATGCCACAACTACTGAACCCACACTGTATAGCCTGTGCTCTGCAACAAGAGTAGCCACTGTAGTGAGAAGCCCAAACACCATTGTGAAGAGTAGCCCCATTCGCCACAACTAGAGAGAAAAAAAAAAAACCTGCATACAGCAACAGAGACCCAGCACAACCAGAAATAAATTTTAAAAAAATTTTTTTTAATTAACATCACTAAAAAAAGGTATTAAAATCACTAGTAGACATCATATGCTTCCGGGACTGAGCATGATGGACTGAGAAAGATGCAACATCTTTTCTGTACTATTGCTGTCAAAAATGTGTACCTGCCATCTGATGAGAAACATTAGGCAAACCCAGGTTGAAGCATATTTTCTGAAAAAAATATTCAGTACTATCAGAAATATCAAGATCATGAAAGAGACTAAAGAACTGTGCCAGCTGGACAGAGACTAAAGACACATTACAACTAAATGCAATGTGTTGTCCTGGACTGGCCGTAGAGCAAGAATTTTTTTTTCCTCTTGTGGTAAACGATACTAGATGACCAACTGAAACTGTACTGTGGTTATGGAGAAGGCAATGGCACCCCACTCCAGCACTCTTGCCTGGAAAATCCCATGGATGGAGGAGCCTGGTGGGCCGCAGTTCATGGGGTTGCTAAGAGTTGGACATGACTGAGCGACTTCACTTTCACTTTTCACTTTAATGCATTGGAGAAGGAAATGGCAACCCACTCCAGTGTTCTTGCCTGGAGAATCCCAGGGACAGGGGAGCCTCGTGGGCTGCCGTCTATGGGGTCACACAGAGTCAGACACGACTGAAGTGACTGAGCAGCAGCAGTATGTAAGAGATGTCATTGAGTTCAGGAAGTAAGGAGTAAAGAAGTTATTATGTCTACAATTTGTGTACATAAATAGAGAGGGATAAAATAAAGCAAATAAGATATAATAATGTTTCAGTGTAAACTTTTTTAATTTCTAAGCAATCAGGTAAAACTAATATTTAATAAAAGCAGGTGGTAGGTACATGTATGTCTGTTATTTACTTTTCTGTGTGTCTGAAGTATTCATACAATATTAATTTTTTTTATTTTAAATATTCCTACTAAATTGAAATTAGCATTCATTGAACTGGATTCAAGCCCTTATATTTCAAGATGCATTATGGGGGGAGTACCTGATTTTAGTGCTAAGTCACTTCAGTCATGTTCAACTCTTTGTGACCCCATGGACTGTAGCCCACTAGGCTCCTCTGTCCACAGGGATTCTCCAGGCAAGAATACTGGAATGGGTTGCCATTTCATCTTCTGGGGATCTTCCCAATCCAGGGATCGAACCCAGGTCTCCCACATTGCAAGTGGATTCTTTACTGTCTGAGCCACCAGGGAATTTATAATAAAATCTGTTTGATAAGTTAGAAGTGAAAGTGAAGTTGCTCAGTTGTGTCTGACTCTTTGCGATCCCATGGACTATAGCCTACCAGGCTCCTCCGTCCATGGAATTTTCCAGGCAAGAGTCCTGGAGTGGGTTGCCATTTCCTTCTCCACGGGATCTTCCTAACCCAGGGATCAAACCCGGGTCTCCCACACTGCCGACAGACACTTTACCATCTGAGCCAAGGGAAGGGACAAAAGTCTTAAACATATGTGGTTAGTGAAAGTTGCTAAGTCATGTCCCACTCTGCAACCCCATGAACTATACAGTTCATGGAATTCTCCAGGCCAGAATACTGGAGTGGGTAGCCTTTCCCTTCTCCAGGGGATCTTCCCAACCCAGGGATGGAACCCAGGTCTCCCACGTTGCGGGCAGATTCTTTACCAGCTGAGCCACAAGGGAAGCAGTGGGTAACCTATCCCTTCTCCAGTGGATCTTCCTGACCCAGGAATTGAACCGGGGTCTCCTGCATTGCAGGCAGATTCTTTACCAGCTGAGCCACCAGGGATGCTATTTAACATGGAAATACTCCTCTTTACTAAAAACCTTTATGGCCTTTGGCAGTGAATTTAAGTAAGTCAGGAAAGTTTCTTAAATTCAGAACTGGGGTTTTCAAATGTTCTAGTTTGTGATAAAGTTTTCACTGCTCCCCATCAAGATGAAAAATAGGATAGTGGTAATATATATGCAGTTTTAAAAAGTCTTCTTTATCTTAGGCTTTTACCTTCTTGTTTGATCATATATTCTTTTATAAAATGATTATGATTCTTTTATAAAATGATAATGATAAGATGGTAACCCAGTACCCTTTCTCAGCAAAATAAAAGACAGGAACCCCGTATTGGTTGCCATTTTGAGAGATTACTTGGCTGTGGAAACTGTGTTTTTATTCCTTTTTAAATGTAATATTTGAGAATGGAAAATTAATTATCTATAGTCATTATACATTGTCTTCATAATAGAAATGACAGATTTGCTTAAAGTGAACAGAATCCAAACATATCATAATTAAGATTTTGTATTTCTAGGAAATATACTTGTGATATAATTGAAAATACTTGGTTCACTTATTTTTCTTCTCTATCCCCTCTATTTTAGGGCAAACACTGTATCCTTGATGTGTCTGGAAATGCCATAAAGAGATTACAGATTGCACAACTTTACCCAATCTCCATTTTTATTAAACCCAAATCCATGGAAAATATCATGTAAGTATAAATTAATAAGGCACAGCCTCTAAGTACAAATCCAGTCTCTGTTACTTATTAGATTGGATAATTTACTCACCCGTCTTGCATCTCAATTCCTTTGTCTGTAAAATGCAGATAATAATAGTATATCCACCTTAGAGGGTTGTCATGAGGATTAAATAAGCGCTCGTGATACTATCATAATAAACATTAATATACTATGTATTAAGTAACATTGGAATTTTTAAGTTTAAATAATCACATGGATGTACTACTACTTAATTAGGTGGTGCAGCTCTGATTAAGAGAATCAAATAATATATAACTGTTCATCTAATAGAGGACAAAAAATAGAATTTAAATAAACACTAAAAGAGGGGAATGAGCAAATAGAAATATGATACACAGATGGTAAGATAGTATAAATTAACCCAAATGTTTAATTAATTAAATGCTAGCCTAAGTGGTCCAATTAAAAGACAAAAATTGTCAGAAGAATGAAAAATAAATAACTATTATGTTTCTTTTGTAGAAAAGGAAAAATATCTTTACCTTTTACTCCTCTAGGTTCTCAGCTGGGCCTCTAACAAAAGACAAATTAACAGGAGAAAAGTGTGCAAATCTACATTTTACGGTCACATAGAACGCTTCATAAGGAAATGAAAACTCAAAGAAATAGTTAAACCTGAACATTTTTATACTAGGTTAGATGAAGAGTGGAGAGTGATGGGGAAATGTGATAGGACCAGAGGATATGACTTAAGAGTAGTAACCTGGTGGAAACTTAGTAAGGCTTGTTTATTCAAATTCTCTCAGCTTCCCTCTGTCTTCAGGGATAAGGATGCTGCTTTTCTTTAGATATAGGGAGGTCACCTCTCACATGAGGGTCTTCTTGACCTGCTTCAGAGAAAGGTCAGAGAGTCCCTCCTGCACCTGTCATTTTACACATTCCTTCAACTTAAAATGTTCATTATACCAAAGTGTCATATTTTGGGAAAGTATATTTGGGAAAACCCATCAGTCATATGACAGACTTTAATTATTAGTCTGTGAAAAGGCTGAAAGAGAAAGGGAAAAAAGGATATACCATGGAAAACTCAACAAATTAAAGCTGGTTTATGCTACTTTCAAAGTATACTTCAAGTATTAAGTATTACTAGAGATAAAGAGGGACATTCATAAAAGTTAAAGGTTTACTCCATTAGTAAGATATATTTATACCTTTGCTTTGCACCTTAAGTAGCACAGTAGGAGTGTAAATTGGTATATCCACATTGGTAAACTATTTACAGTATCTCCTAAAGCTAAACATATACATTACTCAGGACCCAGAAGTCTCATTTCTAGATATACACTCAACAGATATGTTTACCTGTGTTTACAAAGACAAGTACTAGATTAGACAGAAATACTATACTAAATAACCAGAAACTTGAAATTATCCAAATGCCCATCATATGTACGTGAATTATAATATATTCACACAATGATATATTCTACATTAATGGGAATGAACAGTCTTAGCCACACACAAAAGTATAGAAGAATCTGATAAATACAATTTGAGTGAAACAAAAATCCAGACCTAAAAGTATATGTATATTCCATGGCCTCAAATTTAATCATTATAAAAATCAAATAGAGGTTACTCTTTGAGGGTTGGTTGGTGACTGGAGTGAAGATACTCAGATTCCTAGGTGCCAAGGTAATGTGCTCTATCTCAGTCTAGGTACTGGATATACAGGTAAGCATATTCAACTAATTTTATAGGCATTAATTTAATACCAAAATCTGTCGGATATTTCACAAGAAATGAAACTGACAGACCAGTCTTACCATGAATATAGATGCAGAAATCCTTACCAAAATATGAGCAAATTGAATCCAGCAGTTTTTATAAGATAAAATAACAGCCAAGTTGGGTTTATTTAAGGAATGCAAGGCTAGATTCACATTTGAGATTAATCCATGATAGAGGTAGAGAGAGAAGCTCGAGTAGGAAGCACCAGGAATCCATCTCCCCACCTAGACAACAATTAGGACTTGCAGAATTTCTCTGATGTGACTACAGTTCATCCTTGAACATCGCAGGTTTGAACTGCATCAGTTCAGTTCTGTCCACCTTATTGCCACCCCATGGACTACAGCACGCCAGGCTTCCCTGTCCTTCCCCAATTCCCGGAGCTTGCTCAAACTCATGTCCATCTAGTCGGTAATGCCATCCAGTCATCTCTTCCTCTGCCATCCCCTCTCCACCTGTCTTCAATCTTTCCCACTGTCAGGGTCTTTTCTAATGAGTCAGCTCTTTGCATCAGGTAGCCAAACTATTGATCAGTCCTTCCAATGGGTCTACTTAAACATGCATCTTCTTTCAGTAGTAAATACTACAATACTACTCAGTCTACAGTTGACTGTGTGGATGTGGAAGTATAGATACAGAGGAACCAAGTATATGGAGGGCTGACTGTTAAATTATATACAGATTTTCAACTGTGTGGAGGGTTGGCATCCTTAACCCCAGCCTTGTTGAGGGGTCAGGATCTGCCATTGCAGAGGGTGCAGGTTCAATCCCTGATTGTAGAACCAAGATCCCACATGCCTTATAGCTAAAAAACCAAAACATAAAACAGAAGCAGTATTGTGACAAATTCAGTAAATACTTTAAAAATGGTCCATGTCAAACAAAAATCTTTAAAAAAAAAAAATGGAAAGGATAGTCTGTTTAACAGATGATGCCAGGAAAGCTTCGTATCCACATGCAAAAGAATGAAGGTGGACCCTTACCTAACACTACATACAAAAGTCAAATAAAAATGGATCAAGGCCCTAAACATAAGACAGTAAAACTCTTAGAAGGAAACAGGACAAAAGCTTCACAACATTGGATTTGGCAGTGATTTCTTAGATATGACACCAAAGACACAGGTAACAAAAGAAAAAAGGGAGGTTAGACTTTGTGACTGCTTAAAGCTTTTTATATCAAAAGACACTACCCACAGAATAAAAAGGTAATCCATAGAATGAGAGAAAATATTTGTAAATCATAGATCTGATAACAGATTAAAATCCAGAATACATAGAAAACTAAAACTCAACAACATAAAATTTGATTCAAAAATGGGGATAGGACTTGAATAGATTCATTTCTCCAAAGAGCAGAGATAAACAAATGGCCAGTAAGCACATTAAAAGATGCCTGACATCACTAATCACTAGGGAAATACAAATCAAAACTACAGTGACATACCACCTCACACCCATTACTATGGCTACTGTCAAAAAGCAGAAAATAAATGCTGCCAAGGATGTGGAAAAACTGGAACTCTTGGGTAGGTGGGAATATAAAATGGTGCAGCTGCTGTAGAAAATAGTATGGGACTTTCTCAACATACTAAAAATCAGATTACCATATGATATTGGACCCAGAGATCCAACCTGGGTCTCCTGCATTGCATGTGGATTCTTTACCATCTGAACCACCAGGGAAGCCCCTTTACCACAATTTTTAAAGTAATTTTAAAAAATCAGTGTATTACAGAAAACAAACATGATTATTACCAAAGGGGAGATGGAAAAATGAATTAGGAATTAAAGGATTAATAGGTACACGCTACTATATATAAAATAGATAAACACCAGGGACCTACTATACAGCACAGAGAACTATATTTAGTATCTTGTAATAACATAAAATGGAAAAGAATCTCAAAAAGTATTTATTTTATATATATATATATGAAAAGAATATATGTACACATATAGATAGATAAAACAGAATCACTTTGCTCTGCACCTAAAACTAAGAGCATTTTAAATCAGCAATACTTCAGTTTTTTAAAAAGTCAGTGTAGTGTACCACATTAACAGTTTTACAGGTATTCTCCTGGCAGTCTAGTGATTAGGACTTGGTGATTTCCTTTGGTGACCCAGGTTCAGTTTCAGTCCCTGGCTAGGGAATTAAGATCCCACAAGCTGCACAGCACAGCCCCACCACCCCCTCAAAAAAAAAGATTTTAGTAAAAAAGGTCATTTTAATGTAAAAAAGGCATTTGGTAAAATTAACATTTATTCATGACAAAAACATTTTGTAAACTATGAATAAAAGGGAATTTTCCTTAATCTGATGAAAGTCATCTACAGAATATCAAAAGTCAAAGTGAAGTCACTCAGTCGTGTCCGACTCTTCACGACCACATGGACTGCAGCCTACCAGGCTCCTCTGTCCATGGGATTTTTTCAGGCAAGAGTACTGGAGTAGGGTGCCATAATCTGATGAAAGTCATCTACAGAATATCAAAGCACATGTCATATTTGAAGGTGAAACATTGAAAGCTTTCTCTTTTAAGTTGGGAACAAACTTTCATATATCCATCATCCAGCTGTAATATAATTATCACCTACAACTAATCTTGTTTATCTCTCCCAACACCTCCTTAACCCTCCACTCTAGATTATTTTGAAACAAATCCCAGACATTGTATGATTTCATCCATACATCTTTATATGTATTTGAAAGATAAAATTCCTTGTTAAAAACATCACTGTGATGTCACACGGAAACAGTAATTCCTTGATAGCATCAGATAGTTCATATTTTCTTGTTTCTTAAGTTTATGTTTTTTCAGTTTGTTTGAATCAAGTTCCAAACAAAGTCTATGCATGACAGTTAAGTCTTTTGATCTACAGATTCTCCCTCCCATCTTTTCATTTTTTCTGTTTCTTTGTTGAAGAAACCAACTCACTTACTGAGCAGTTTGACCCAGACTGTTTTGCTGATTACCGTCTCATGGTATTATTTAATGTGTTCATGTATCCCCTTTACTACCTTATAAATTGTAAGTAGATCTGTAAGTCATATTTTAATATGAGATTTTCATCAAAGTCAAAACTGACAAATTAATGTTTGGGTTTTTTTGGCTGTCCCGAACTAACGCAAGAAAACTGTTGAAACCCTTCGGTCATTCCAGATACAAAGCTACATGGTCAGTGACCGAATATAGTTTGCAATTACATTACAGTTCTCAACAGATCTCAGCTTTTCATGATTTTATATATGTCTTCTCTCCTTTGTCACCCTTTTTCAGAAGTATTAGAATGTAATTATTAATTCTAAATTTATTTGCCTAGGGAAATGAATAAGCGTCTGACAGAAGAACAAGCCAGAAAGACGTTTGAGAGAGCCATGAAACTGGAACAAGAATTTACTGAACATTTCACAGGTTGGCATCATGTGTAGATGTTTGTATGTTAGAATTTTGCTTTGGGGCCATAAGAAGTGACTCATTGAAATAAATTTTGAACTATGTCCACATTTACCAGTAGTAGTAATAAGTGCTATCATTTTCAGAATAATTCATCTAATCTAGGTTGTGGTGATGAAGAATCTTGAAATTTAGTGTATCTTAGGTTGTTGATAAGGACAGCATGTATAATAACTCATACTGACCAGAGGGAAACATTCAGAGTTGATTTCTTCTTATGATACTGATTTTTCTCTTATCCTATATAAATTTTGATCCATTTTTAAGATATTTGTTTAGAAAGAGAAGAGTAGAGAACAGTTGCCAAATTCAGTTCCCAAATTTTATTCAAGTTATTCCTTAGGTATCTTTGGGTAGGTTTTTGTTGTTAATTATTTGCTTGAAATAACAATTAGCTTATATTTGGTGTTCATATTATTAATAAGTACCATTAAGTATCATGGAATTGTAACCCAAGTATTTTTTTGTTAAGGATTTTTTAATAATTTCAGACTTAACAGGAAAATCACAAGAATAGTACCAGCACTTACATACATTCCACCACCACTAACATTTTACCACATTTATACTTTTTTATGAAACATATAAGAGTAAGTTACAGATAGCTGTTCTTTTGCCTCTAATTACTTCAGTGTCTGTTTCCCAATTGTACAAAGTAAAAATCACCAAATCTTGCTTTTTGATAAACTTTGAAATAAAATGTTTTCCGTTTTACAAATAGGAAAATTAATAAAATGAGCTTTTTACTAGTTAAACAATACATAAACAGTATTTCTTCCTGAATAAGTGATTCTGGTTATTTTACAAATAATTGTAATGGTGAAGATAAGCAATTAATGGAGGTTTCTGATTCTATCATTACAGCTATTGTGCAGGGAGATACGCTGGAAGACATTTACAACCAAGTGAAGCAGATCATAGAAGAACAGTCTGGTCCTTACATTTGGGTTCCAGCAAAAGAAAAGTTATGAGGACTGATATTTTTCTGTTTCTCTTTTCCACAGTCTCATTTTCTACAACACTTCTTTACCCTTTCCGTCTTGAGTCTGTCTTCATTACTTCTTTCTTGTTGAATCATATCCCACTCATCACGGTCTGCAGTTGCACTTATTTTTGATGTCTTAGTGTCTCCCTCAAGTTGTACTATTGGTATTATTTCATGTCACTGTTGGTTTGTGGCCATTTTTCACAGCTGAAGATGGAATGGCCTGACTAGCTATTAATAGGATTTTAGGAGATGGGGTAATTGTGGTAAAATTCCTTAATGTTTAAGGGAAAGTAACTTTAAGAGATTTTCAGAAAAGCTTTATATACATTCTTTCCAAACTTCAATATAAATGAAAGAAAAGTGGTTTTAATCAATGATTTAGTGAATTTTGAGCAACAATGCACGCTTAACTTTAATAGCATGGTTTGGCCAATATGTTAACTCTCAAGTCCTTTTCTCAGTTGACTCTGTTATCAAAGCAAATATTTCATACAGACAAATAACAAAAATATATGTCTCAATTTCAAAATTAATATCTGAGTTAACTAGTAATTTCACAAGGGATATTCATTTTTCATAAGCATTCTTCTTAAAGTCTTTTATTATTTGAAGTTTGTTTTTTTCCTCCCAGTAGATTTGCTAGGAATAACAGTGTTTAAATGTTTTTAATCTACTTGTGCAACACTATTTATAGTGTCCTACAAAAGTTGTTCATACATAATGATCACCACATTTTCTGAATTGAGGCCATGTTTAGGTGCTTGGGGAGCTCACCTTTTACACATAAGGTTGAGAAGATTTCATGGACATAAATACAAAACAGACATTACAGTGGTGATGTAGTATTCATTATGGCAGTGGGAAAGAAGTCCAATACGTAGTCTAAAACTTTAAATGCATTCTTAGAGGTCAGATTTTAATGAATATTTTACCCACAGTAACTGACTATTTTGTTATAATAAAATATATATATATAAATATATATAAAACTTTCTTTAAACTCTGTAACTATGGGAATTATTTTCTTTACATAGTTGCACACACACACAAACATATATATGTATATTTAAAATATATTTTTTTCTTTTGCCACCTACTCTTTTTGTTTGGTTTTTAAATTAAATATTAATTGATTAGACTTTATCTTCCTTAATCATGTGAAGTGAAAATGAGAGTATGGTGGTGTGGAGAGAAACCTTTAGGGAAATTAGGTTATAAGTAAAAACATGGGCATGTTCTCCTCTTTTCTATAAAAGTTTTCAGATGGTTCCTGGTTGGTTTTTTGTGGGGGGTGTTTTTTCAGGGGGTGATTTTTTGTTGTCACTGTTGTTCTTGTCATTGGGTTTGGATTTGGTCTCCACCTCTTTCCAGTTCTTCTTTATTAATAGGCAAAAGCCTCATGTGTATGAGTGTTTTCCCCTCAAACTGCACATCTTTCATCTCTTGTAGCTGCTCTGCCGTAGAGTTGCACAGATCTTCATGGTGAGCAATTAAGAAATTTTAGTGAAAAGTAGATAACAATTTCAGAAATCAGTTTCTCTGGTCTTTTGTAATACTGTTTGGCTTCCCATGGCTTTTTTTGGAGTTGTTTATTGAATATGTGTTTTTGACAGCCTCCTCATTACAGTTTCTTAAACAAATGCATACTGGTTTGTAAAGAATTATTGACGTTATCCATTCCATTTATGAGAAAGAGGAGAACAGCTAATAAACTTTATTGTAAAATCTGTATGTTAAATGTGTCTTGTATTCCAAAAGAAAAAATTGTTTTACAAGCTAGCATTTTGGGGACAATTTGGGGCATCACATATTTTGTAAACAGAATTCAAGAATTGTTAGGTAGATTTTGGAATTGAATATGTTAACACATTGAAATATATACCATAGGTGTTACATGCTGAATATAGTAAGTTGTTACCAATCATAAATATATCAGAAGACTACTGTTGTCATTTGATCTCCAGAGCCCCAGAAATCACCTTATAGCAGGACCCAGCCTAGGCCATTTTGCAGCATTTACTGGTTAAATGTAAAATATCAGGAGGTTATAAAATGATGCCATTTATGTGTTAAAATGTATTGCTTTCTGAATGTCCTTGTTAAGTGATTTTTTGAGGGGAAGAGGATACTAACTTGTGTGCACCTTTCTAGATTGTATAGAATTATTAATAAAAGTACCAGTTGCTTAGTACTACTATGCAACAGCCACTTTAGTATAGTATCATTTAATTTTTTAAAAGAAGATACAAGTTACTGGCTCCACTCTAAGGCTTAAGCAGAATCACTTTGCCAGGCTTACTTAGCTAGTAAATGGCAGTGCTGGGTATCCGTATCAAAGTTTCTCTGCTGCAGGTTTTTTCCTGATACACTAGGCTGCCTCATTTTTCAGCCCCTACTGTGTAAGGCACTGTAACTTAAATTATGTGATGTTATTGTCTCTTTAAAGATAGACTTAGATGAAGGTCCTTGCCCAGAGTCGCACGGTAAGTAAGGACAGACACACAGAATAAGGCATTCCCATCACAGCTGAAAGGACTATTTCTGGCAAACAAGTAAGCCTAGCACTGTCATATTGGCAAAGAACCTCTTTAGGATTAAAAATGGAACACTATTCATTAGGGGGAAAGTCCACTATTCTAATACACAGGGAATACTACTATTTTGAATGTTTTATGAAATATTCCATATTTATATTATGTTCCTTATGCTGTTGTCAGTTGCTCAGTCATGTCTGACTCTTTGCGACCCCAGCAACTGTAACCCACCAGGCTCCCCTGTCCGTGGGATTTCCCAGGCAAGAATACTGGAGCGGGTTGCCATTTCCTATTTCAGGGGATCTTCCTGACCCAGGGACGAATTCAAGTCTCTTGTGTCTCCTCCATTGGCAGGCAGATTGTTTACCACTGCACCACTTTGGTAGCCCAGTATGCACCTTAATACCCTTAATTTAATTTGTCAAAAATTAAAGTACCTCTTAAATATGACTACGCGTCTCTGGTTGCTTTGCTATTCCATATCTCTGCAGGGCTCTTCAAAAAATGATGGAGCGAGCTTCAGGCACAAAGCACTGGTCAGCACACACCTGCTGAACCACTGCAGTCTTAAACTCAAAACACGGCAATTTGGGGACTTTATTGGTGTGGAAATTTTGTTTTCCAAAGTACTAAACAGTTACATTCTGAGATTCTGCCTTAAATACTCTTGATTTACAGGTAGTGAAACAGAAGCCAGAGATCCCTGTGTCTTAATCAAAGTTGTGCTACAGCCAGGGACAGAGCCAGGATTAGAGCCTGTAACTCCTGGCTCCTGAAACAGTTGTTTTTCTCCCATTCCAGGTCCTTTTCTTCCCCTTGTTGTGAGCTTAATTAAGTGGGCTCTTCAGCCCCTCAAATTTTGAATTACTGATTAAAAGAAAGTATCTGTGAGCTTGAGATTTTATTGAGGTGGATGAATGTAAAAGATACCAGAACACAAATGTCACTTTTCTGAC
The DNA here is from genome assembly GCA_935064755.1 of Tragelaphus eurycerus. Classification (NCBI taxonomy): domain Eukaryota; kingdom Metazoa; phylum Chordata; class Mammalia; order Artiodactyla; family Bovidae; genus Tragelaphus; species Tragelaphus eurycerus. Next base: position 24,007,226 of record CAKXYN010000018.1, on the reverse strand, counting down.
CCAAGTTTAGATAGTTTAGTCCAATATTGAGGACTCTGTTTATCTCATTCCAGAATTGCACAGTATAGCTCTCATTGGCTTTGGCAGAAGACTATAATGTGAAGAATGTGGGCAATGGAATCACAGCTTGACTTGAATGACAGCTTTGCCACTTACTGGTTATGTAACATTAGTTGGGCAAGTCATCTCATCCCTCTTTCTGTTTACTTGTCTGTAAAATGGAGATATTTTGAGAATCACTAAGATTACAAATAAAGGGGGCCCTTTAAAATTAATTCCCTTTTCCTTGGAATTAGAAGCCTGGATTTGTTCCAGTTCCCTTTGTATAAAGATTAACTTGAGCCTTCATTTTGCTATATTTTAAGTGAGATTTGATTGACTTCTTTGCAGGGTTGTTAATAAGGGTTAAATAAAGCAGTGTGTAAAAAACACTAATTACAGCATCTGATACTTGGCTCTCAATGTCTCTTCTTTCCCTTGCTCTGGAGTGTGTTTATGGTACAGAAGACTGAGAAAGAAGAACATGGTCCCCCATTCTACATCCCTAAAAATTCTGACAGACTTTGAGTTACAAAATTGTTTTCATTTTAGTCAGTCTCTGTGACAGACTATTTTCTTAGGCTCCAAAATCACTGCAGCCATGAAATTAAAAGATGCTTGCACCTTGGAAGAAAAGCTATGACCAACCTAGGTGGCATATTAAAAAACAGACATTATTTTGCCAAAAAAAGGTCTGTCTAATCAAAGCTATAGTTTTCCCAGTAATCAAATATGGATGTGAGAGTAAGACCATAAAGAAGGCTGAGTGCCAAAGAATTCATACTTCTGAACTGTGATGTTGGAGAAGACTCTTGGGAGCCCTTTGGACTGCAAGGAGATCAAACCAGTCAATCCTAAAGGAAATCAGTCCTGAATATTCATTGGAAGGACTGATGCTGAAGCTGAAACTCGAATACTTTGGCCACCTGATGCGAAGAGCTAACTCATTAGAAAAGACCCTGATGCTGGGAAAGATTGAAGGCAGGAGGAGAAGGGGTCGACAGAGAATGAGATGGTTGAATGGCATCACCGACTCAATGGACGTGAGTTTGAGCAAGCTCTGGGAGATGGCGAAGGACAGGGAGGCCTCTTATGCTGCAGTCCATTGGGTCGCAAAGAGACTTGACCGATCAGCTGAACAACAACATAATCATGTTTACTCATCTTCTAAGGATTCCCACGTTTTTGTCAGAGATGCTGTGACTGTGACCTATCGTAACTCAAACCTGGAACTGGAAGGCATCAAGATTTCATAACCCATTCTCAGACTTCTTTGCAGCCTTAGACCCTAAAGTTATAGCAAAATATCTAAAAAATATTAATTTTTGAGATACATGTCTGGAAAGCCTTAAATTGCCCTGATAAGATGCATTTTCTTTCAATTTAAGAATAAAACAATCACTACTACTCATTGACTAGTTTCTCATTCACCACCTACTACTACCAGCTCTTTCTGCATTCCACCCCCAAATATAGTTACCTGAGAACTGGCAAAACAAACCTTGGTCTGCCAAACAGCACTGTGAACAGAATTGGTTGTCAAGTAACTTGGTATTATTGTTCAAGACTTTTAGGAACAAGTACCAACCTTACAGGGGAATTTCACACGAGTTTTTCTAGTGGCTTCTGTTACCTAAAATGATAGTAAATAGATAATGGGAAGAATTAGGGGGAGGAGACCAGGAGACAGTGAAGGTTGGAATTCTCTCCCACCATGTCTTGTTTACTTTTTATTAAAGTATAATATATAAAAACATATGCCTCATTGAATTATTACAAACCAACATCTTCCATGTAACCAGCTTGAAGCTCAGAAAAACAACATGACCAGCACCCCAGGCACTGCCACCCCCTCAGCTCACTCCCAGTCACTACTACTTACTGCAAAGAAGCCACTATCTGAACTTTCTTATTGTATTTATCTTTCAGTTATGCACAGTAGAATGGCGTACAGTTCTATGAGTGTTGATATGTACATAGAGTCATGTAGCCACTCTGACAATCAGAAATACAAAACACTTCCATTATCCCCCAAATCCCTCATTCTTACTCCTATGTAGTCAATATTTCCTCCAGACCCCAACTTCTGATAACCACCGATCTATTCTTAGTACCTGTTTAGTTTTACCTTCCTCAGAATGTCATATAAATGGAATCATACCATATATGTATCATTTAGGGTGTGGCTTCATCACTTAATCAAAATGCTTCCAAGGTTCATCACTGTTGCAGCAGGTGTCAAAGTTTGCTGATTTTCATTACTGAATCGTAGTCCATTTATGGATGTACTACAGTTCATTTATCCAGTCACTGAAGAGATCTGGGGTTTCCAGTTTTCCCCGCTATACTTTTGTACTTCATTACAACCATAAGCCTGCAGGAACAAGGAGCAAAGCCAGAAATGGGTCTGATCTGACTGACAGACATGGCAGGCCCTCCCCAGGCCCACCTTTATCTCTACTGTGAGCATCATGCATTTTGGCAGTTGCACAGGAGCCTGTCATCCTAAGTGAAGTGAAGAAGTGAAGTGAAGTCGCTCAGTCGTGTCCAACTCTTTGCAACCCCATGGACTGTAGCCTACCAGGCTCCCCTGCCCATGGGATTTTCCAGGCAATAGTACTGGAGTGGATTGCCATTTCCTTCTCCAGCAGATCTTCCCCACCCAGGGATCGAACCCGGGTCTCCCGCATTGTAGACAGATGCTTTACCGTCTGAGCCACCAGGGAAGTCCTTGTCATCCTAAAACAAACTTTAAATGCAGAGTAATAGATCCCAGGAGCCTGTTTACAGAACAAAATTGTGCCTAAAGTAGGAGACTGCTAGAATAAGCAATTTAGGACTTGTAGAATTTCAGGTTCCCAGGAATAACACTCAGATGATCTGGTAGCTAGATGTGCATAACACTCAAATGATCCGGTAGCTAGATGTGCCAGTTACTGGTGCCAGATTCTCATCGTTAGTTTCCTAAGGAAACTATAGTTTGTTTAGGACAGTAGTAAATAAGAAGAGAGTCATCTGAGCAACAAATGAAAACAACTATTTGTCAGACATGAAATTGATAGCCTTATGATTTAGAAAACAGTCTGTGAAGAGAGAGCCCTACCTAACCTTTTAAGAAAATCTAGTTTGTTGAACACCCGCAGACTGCTTTGTTTTTTCTTTTTAATTATTAACTACCAATTTTCTTTAGATGTAACCTCTCTCAATCTTAAATACTACTAATATTATGTGATGAACAGAAATCTAATTTTAGTGCTACATACTCAAGGAATCTCAACCAGAGCTGGCCACCTGGTTGATTGGTTTGACTGTCAACCATTTTGCATGTAGATGGAACACTCATCGTGTGGCCTTTTCTATTCTTATCACAACATGACTTGATTTCTCATGTGTTTTCAAAAAAAATAAAAAAGGTCATGCCTTTAAACTGGTTCTAGACTAAAGCTTAGGAACTACCTGGTCTTCACTCAAAGTACTTGAGTACATAACCACCCCTACTTCTGCTACTCAGCTGTTAATGACAAATTTCATTTGGACAGTTTTTAACTACAGTAGAATAATCTTTTTTAACTATACAGAAGTCAGTGCACAAAGCAATTAGCATGTGAAACAAGGTACAGTGAATTTTCTGGTGGAAGTAAAGACTAGAACAAGTGATGTAATCTTTCTTTAGGGTGTCTAAAATTAGGTTCATTTACCTCACAGATGGGAGGGCTAAAAACAAGAGGAAGGTCCATATGTTCCACACTATAAATCTCTACCAAAAGATTTTCTAAATCTTGTGAGAGTCATTTAATCAAAAATATCTACTTCCCTAGTGGTATTTAAGACTAAAGATACCTCTCGATGATAGATCCATTTCTTTCTCTGAAAGTTCAGTGCTTGGTTCAGATTTAGTTTATCTGACATTCCTCACTGCTTCCTTATGAGCGAAAAAAGCTATACTAACCTTTTAACTATTTTTATACCTTTGGCTAATCATAGTTGTACTTAATGGAATATTCTCTCCATCACATTCTCTTCCGCAAATATCTAGTCACTAGATACTATTGACTCTTCCTAAGCATATTTTCCTTGCTGTCATTTCCTTGTCATCACTCTAATCCAGGACCTTAACCCAGTCTCACCAGGCCTGGATTATTGCAGTGGCCCCTTAAATCCTTGCCCAACTTCTGATCACTGCCTTGCTAATCCACCAGATGCCTTTTCTTAAAATGCAACTTGAATCGTGCATCTCTTCAATGACCTTCATGGGGACTAAATACACACGAATCCACGTACCTGTATAGTTCCTGGAATGTAATTTGTGGCCGATAAATCATCTACCTCCCCAGTCACCCTTAGTCACACACCCTCTGCAGTGCTTGTCTTGAGACTGGTGATCATGCAGATTCCTACTATGCTAATTGCTGAATCCTCCCTACCCAGGTTCCCTCACCAAGGCTCCACCTTTCTTCAAGGACCCCCTGAGTCCCTCCTGCAGAAGCCTTCCCAGTTACAGTCCTCAATGCCCAAAATCCTGCAGTACTTACTGGGTGTCCACTTAATACTTAGTGCGTGCTCTCTGGGCTGCCTTTACAGATGAGCTGGGTTCACCTTGTATTCCTCTGTACCCACTAAGTGTCTGTGGCAGGTGGTCAGGGCGCACAGCTCCTCTACTTGTCCAGAGCCTGCAGGCCTCTCAATAGCATGGTCATCTTCACTGCTATGGTTTTTAATGGGCTAAAAATAGCCTTGTACAAAGTGTTGGCTGTGTCTTCATTTGCAAATTGATAAGAGTTGGGAACATAGAGAATAGATGAGAGTGGATAAAAAGGTCTGACAATAAATGTCTAAATTAGCTAAATTTTTGTGTTTAATTATAGCCCTTTCCTTTTCTGTTCCTGGAATAACAATCTCCCTTCCTGAACATGCTGTGTGACTTTTCTCTTTTTGTATCGGTTTTATCTTCCTGTGCATACGTTTTCATAATAAGTCATCTGAAACATCGTTAAGCTGGGTATGAATTTTTCTGAAAGTCTTAGTGACAGAGCCAAATACAATATTGTTGGATTTTATTTCTTTGCTCTTTAGCTTCCTTTATACTGGTTTCCATTCAGATTAAATCTATTCTAGAGATTTATTAACTCTATTACAGCTTTTAAAGCTGTATCTTCAGAGTTAATCTTGGAGCACTTTAATCTTCTAAATTTTAAAATCTGGACTGCAAGGAGAATTTTCAGGGGGAAACAAACTTTTGTAGTTTGATAATTAAACTGAGCTCCAGGATGAGAAACTTACCCTTGAATGCGGGTCTGACTCAGGTGGAGTCTCCCACCCCTAATTTTACCCATCTCCAAGGAAGAAGAATTTTTCTTTTCCTTTCAAGATCACTCTGCCTGTCTTCCTAATCTTATTCCTTCCATCTTCTTCCATCATCCTCTTTTTCTGTATCAATATTCTCCTTCCTGCATGGGCTACTTGTGCTCTGACTATATGATCAACTCTCCTATCCTATGAAACTTTCCCTTGACCCTGAATCTCCTGAAAACAACCTCTCTTCTCTTCCTTTCTTAGCCAAATATCTTGAGACACACTGTCCGCTTTTCACTTAAATAATGTTTATTGAATGCCTGCTTATCCCAGGCACGGTGCTGGACATTGGGAATGGTGGCAGACAAGATGACACTCAGGCCCTTGTGGAGTTCAGCCTCCTGGTCAAGCCTCAGCCCTTGCCATGCCACTGAAATGGCTCAGACAAAACTTCTGGGGATCTTCTCCCAGTTTCCGTGGCTCTTCTCAGCCTCCTCCCTCCAGCAGTAAAAGAGACCTTAACAATGGTAGTAATATACTCAAACCTAATAGCTCACACTTAGAAATCATCCTCCCATTCAAGGCCCTGTGATGAGAGAATCTGCCTTTGAAAAGGTTACACATAAGGTATCATGTAGCCCAAATACAGTCAGTTCAGTTGCTCAAGTTGTGTCCAACTCTCTGCGACCCTATGGACTACAGAATGCCAGCCTTCCCTGTCCATTACCAACTCCAGAAGCTGGCTCAAACTCATGTCCATCAAGTCGGTGATGCCATCCAACCATCTCATCCTCTGTCATCCCCTTCTCCTCCCGCCTTCAATCTTGCCCAGCATCAGGGTCTTTTCTAATGAGTCGGCTCTTCGCATCAGGTGGCCAAAGTATTGGAGCTTCAGCTTCAGCATCAGTCCTTCCAATGAATATTCAGGACTGATTTCCTTTAGGATGGACTGGTTGGATCTCCTTGCTGTCCAAGGGACTCTCAAGAGGCTTCTCCAACACCACAGTTCAAAAGCATCAATTCTTCAGCACTTGGCTTTCTTTGTAGTCCAACTCTCACATCCATACGTGACTACTGGAAAAACCATAGCTTTGACTAGACAGACCTTAATATGCTGTCTAGGTTGGTCATAGCTTTTCTTCCAAGGGGCTTCCTCTAAGTCCAGTTTCATAGGGTAAATAATTTTAGAGAAGCAAACGCTTTTATTCACAAAATTTGTTTAATATGCCTACCATTGATCTCAATATACAAATCCAGATGTGTTAAACAGCAATTATTAGGGAGTGATATAAGAAGTAAGAATGTAATGTCTTTGATGACACATTTACCTCTATAAGTGTTCACCATGCCTGATTTCTCTGTGTATACTAGCTCTTTCAACTATCCAGAATAAAGTGGACTTTTTCCTAGTCATAGACATGAAAACTCTTAGAAAAACACCAATTATGGTTTGTTGAAAAAAAATTTTTTAATTTTCCTAAGATTCTGGGTAAAAGAGTTGTTCATGTTTTGCTGTCTCATTAGCCCCCAACTGCCCATATGGTTCTCTGCTCCCTGTCAAAGGCCCTCTCTTCTGAGTCCCCAGAGTCTATCTTTGGTGTGTTCCATGCAGCAGCATTGGCTCCTTACAAGCAAGCTCCTGAATCTTTGGAGAACCAGAGCTGTGTCTTTGGTAGAAAAGGGCTCTCTGTATCTCATGTTATGAAATAAGGTCAGGAAGCCCCAAAGCACTGTTGCTTTGGCTCCAACATCTTACATAAGTGTTAGTAAAGCCAGTTCTTATCATTTTTATCCTCTCCCTCTAATCCCAGTGTAAGTCCAGTGTGGGGACCAGCTATGCCCAGTGCCTCTGCTCCTCCATAAGGCTATTCCTGGGTTACATTACTCTCATCGCATCCCACCCATTCCTCTGATTCACCCAGATATATCTGCACCCCAGAAATAGTACCCAGGCTCAAGCCCTGGCAGAGTTCCCCATTACACAGCAGCATCAATGCTAAGCAATGTCCATGCTAAGGTCAGGCAGATGGGCCTGAGGTAGAAGGCCCAGGAGCCCACCAACAGCTAGTTCCCTGATGCACCACGGTTGAGGAATGACTCCTAAGAGACAGGAAAAGAACCCATTATGAACGAGCTCACCCAAGCTCTTACGTATAGATGTTTGACACCTTATCAGTGTCACCTGGAGTTGTACTAAAGGAATAATGTAATGAACACAAATCCTGTCAGGAACTTCTGGTTGCTCCTGGAGTGTGATAAAGTGAGCCTTTTCATCCTCATGGAGTGAGGCTTGCTCAGAACACCTATTCCATCCCCTAGGACAAGCTATAGCCCCTCTTCCAGGGTCACCTGTCATAAAGCTCAACATTCAGAAAACGAAGATCATGGCATCCGGTCCCATCACTACATGGGAAATAGATGCAGAAACAGTGGAACAGTGTCAGACTTTATTTTTCTGGGCTCCAAAATCACTGCAGATGGTGACTGCAGCCATGAAATTAAAAGATGCTTACTCCTTGGAAGGAAAGTTATGACCAACCTAGATGGCATATTCAAAAGCAGAGACATTACTTTGCCAACAAAGATTCGTCTAGTCAAGGCTATGGTCTTTCCTGTGGTCATGTATGGATGTGAGAGCTGGACTGTGGAGAAGGCTGAGCGCCGAAGAATTGATGCTTTTGAACTGTGGTGTTGGAGAAGACTCTTGAGAGTCCCTTGGACTGCAAGGAGATCCAACCAGTCCATTCTGAAGGAGATCAGCCCTGGGATTTCTTTGGAAGGAATGATGCTAAAGCTGAAACTCCAGTATTTTGGCCACCTCATGGAAAGAGTTGACTCATTGGAGAAGACTCTGATGCTGGGAGGGATTGGGGGCAGGAGGAGAAGGGGACGACAGAGGATGAGATGGCTGGATGGCATCACTGACTCAATGGATGTGAGTCTGAGTGACCTCCGGGAGTTGGTGATGGACAGGGAGGCCTGGCGTGCTGCAGTTCATGGGGTCGCAGAGAGTCAGACACGACTGAGCGACTGATCTGATCTGATCCTCCTGATGGATCCAGCTAGGGATGAAGAAGCAGCTCCAACCAAACATTCTCCCCTCAGATTCTCCAGAGCAGACAGCTATCGGGGGAAACAGGAATGGCATGTCAGGGTCATCATGACCTGCCTTTTACAGGGGAAGCAAGCCCAGAGAGAATGAACTTGCCTAGGTCACACAGTGAGTCAGTGATAACAAGAGATAACAAGGTCTCCTGAAGCCCGGCCCATGTGACTTCCACTGATCATCTCAGGGTGTGATAAGCAACAGCTTCATGATCCAATCAGAAAAGCCAAGGCTCCCTTCCCCAGGGAGCAGAGCAAACTCAAGGACTGACAAACTCAGACACAAGGTTCCTTCTCTCTCACAGAGTATTCTTGTCCTCTACCCAAGACAGGGAGGGTCTCATTCCTGGGTACTCGTGGGGGTGGGGGAGGGGTGGTGATGACCAAAGATGAGGCTATAAATGGAGGTAGACCACTGAGTAACCATTTCTGTAGTCCGTTCCCCAGGCTCTCAGTATACATGGAGAACTACAATTCCAGTCTCCTGAGAGCAGTGCTTCTTAAATCCTGCTGTGCACCAGAATCTAAAACATAGATTGTTGATTGTCTACCCCTAGAGTTTTTGATTCAGTGAGTTGGATGTGGGCCTGAGAATCTGCATAGCTAACAGGTTCCCAAGTGCTGCTTCTGCTGTTGATTTGGGGACCACACTTTGAGAACCACTGGCCTATTCAAACAGACAACCCACTCTTTTGTCCCTCACCTTCTTCACTCTCTTCCTCCTCTCATCCCCCTCTTTGTCTTTTCTGCTTCCTCTTTTTCCCCGTCTTTACTCTTCTTCCCATCCACCAAAGCATGATGGAATGGGCCGGGCTCTGCCAGAGACCTGGGTTCCAGTTCCAGTACTGTCACTGTCTGAATGTGTGAGCCAGGGCAAGTCACTTACCCGCTCCAGGTCCAAGAAGAGGCAGGGAGATCGCCCCTACTGCCAGTTTCTCCCCAGCCAGGACCGCATCAACCTGAGGTCATCTCTGTAGCCCCACATTCTCTGTACAAACCTGTGTTTGAAGAGATGCTGGTGAATGAATTCCATTGCTTTTGAGCTTCCTTCCTTCCAGCTCATGCCCTAGGATTCTGACCTCTTCATCTTTCCAAACCTGAACTTTGTCCTCTCCAGTGGAACAAGCTATTGGGGATCTTTCTAGGACAAGAGAGGGATGTTCTGGAATGAGGGGCAGACAGTTAAAAGGGAGAGAGCCCTGAAACACCGGTCAGCTGGGGGAATCAGGCTCAAGACAGTCGTTACCTGACTCTCAGAAACAGCTGTGTGTGCTTGTCCAGGCCTAGGAGCACCGGGATCAAGAGACTTGAGAGACTACTCCACCACTCACTGCGCACCTGCAGAGGCTCCAGCAGGGGGCACCAGAGGGAAGGGCAGGGCCAGCCAGGTCAGCCCAGGTGTCCAGTCGAGTGTGGGCGGGTGCACGCTAGAGGCGTGGACGCCACCAAAGCACGCCCCGGCCGCTCTTAAGGAGCTGAAGGCCAGTGCCAGAGAGGAAGGAGGAAGAAAGCCCCGCTGCTGCTGACCCTCTGGGACCCAGAAGTAGACAAAATCCGCGCCCAGCCTGGCCCCAGCTAGCTGCGCCATGCGGGCTTCCAGCTTGGCTCTGTGGCTCTCCCTGACTCTGCGCACAGGTGAGACCCGGCCGCCCGGCCCTGGGAGACGGAGCTGGCGCGGGGGATCCTGGGTTCTCCAGCCACAACCACCACCCCCAGCCACAGGAGGGTCTCGCGGGCTGAAAAGTGTGTCCTGAACCTTGTTTCCCAGGAAAGAGGGGAGATTAGGAAAGGCGCGAAGGACAACAGGGGACTGTACTAGCGCTGACCCGAGCAGACCAGGATGTCTGGAGGGCTTCTTGGAGGAAGCGGCATTGAGCTGGGCATTGAAAAAGCAAAGGTAGCCAAGGAGAGGCACCGGCAGAGGCATGGAGGCGAGAGTCCTGGAATGCAGAGAGGGGGTCCGGACAGTGAATGCTCTTGATGCCTAGGAAGCCCAGGGAAGGTCAGGAGCCAGAGAGGCTCTACTTTTTCCGGACAGAGGCGGGAGAAGACTCTGAGGGACTGGAGGGGAGGAGGCGAGAGATACTGCCCTGGAGACCGCTCCAGGGTGCCCAGCATGGACAGAGGAGGGGGTGCAGGCAGGGTCTTCTCCTTCGGCAGGCCACTCCCAAGGGAGTCAGGATCCCTGACGCTGAGACTTGAGGTGGGACCTCTGGGGAGCTGCTTGGCTGCCCGCAGGGATCGCGGGCAGAGGCTTGTGAAAGGATGGCTTCAAGCCACTGCTCTGACCATCAGTACAGAAAATGGACCTGCCACTCTGGTCAGGGCCAGCAGTTGCCAGATCTACCAGGGTGCAGCTTTGGAGCACTGGAGAGGGGAGAGCATTGCTTCATCCCTGGGGCGGAGCTGGGGAAGGCCAAGAAGGGCAGAAGGGAGACTGGAGGAATCTGCAGTCTTGACCCTTGGAGTAGGGATGGGAAGCACAGACTGCCTTGGGAGGGTCCTTGCCTGGTGGAAATGGACCCAAAGCCTCAGGGCAGGCCTGGCTGGGAGGGTGATTAGTGGAGGAGGCTCCCTGCTGGGCCCCTAGACTGGGGACTCTCTGGAACTCTGACCTGGTCAGATCCCAGGACCCAAAAGGGTCCCCACCAGAGGAGGAGCCTAAGTGGAAGTCAACTGAGGACCCTGTATCCTGACTCTCTACAGAGGTTTACTTCTAGTGCAGAAGGTATTGCCCTCATCTGCTTTCTCAGACAATAAAACAGGCTCAGAGAGGTCAAATAAGTTGCCTGAAGTCACCAGCTGGAGAAAGAGGAACTTGAGGCCAACCTGCTGACTCCCCTCCCCCCACCTTGTCCGGGGCCTGGAGCTTTGCCCCCAGAGGGTGGGTCTGCGTGGATGTAACCACCGATGCTCCAAGGGGCAAAGTCTCCTCAGGGGGCAGCCACCACCATTTCCTGGTCTCACGTCCCAGTTTATGCTGGGGGCCCAGGGACACTGCTGAGGGTGAGGACCCAGTCCAGCACTCTCTTGCTAGAGGACACAAAGACTCAAGAGGGGCAGGAACCAGCTGGTGCTCCTTCCATCTGCCAGGCTGTGCTCCAGGCTAGGGAGGGGTGGGGAAGGAAAACCTGGCTGCTACACCAGGAGACCCTCCCTGGCCAAAGCAAAGGGCCAGATGTCTGCCCCCCGGGTACGTGCAGGGAATGCATGGCTTTACAGGTGAGCCCAGCCCTTTCCAGGGCTGCAACACCCCTTTGTGCCCTAGCACCCCACAGTGGGAGGGCAGGGCTGTGGCGAGGACTGGCTATTTGTGCTGAAGGGTCCCAGAGTGGGCTGGGGCTGCAGGGGCCCAGCCTCACTGTTCTGCCTGTCCCCAGTGCTTGGTGGGATGGAGGTGCGGTGGTGCACCATCTCAGACCCGGAGCAGCAGAAGTGCAGTGACATGAGCAAGGCCTTCCAGCAAGCAGGCATCCAGCCCTCTGTCCTGTGTGTCCAGGGCACCTCTGCCGACCACTGCGTCCAGCTCATCACGGTGAGTCTTCTCCCTTCCGTTCTGCTCAGACAAGAGGGCTGTGACTCAGGAGGGAGCACACAACAGCCTCATTCACCGGGAAAGGTTCCCAAGTCCCCCTGCCAGGGCCGGGGCAATAGGATCGCCTGAGTTTGCCTGGTAACAAGGGCCAGCCTGTTTCCTGCCAAGGAGGGGCAGGCCAGGCGCTGGGAGGCACTGGTGGGGAAAGGTGTCTGAAAGGCAGCATTTCCTTACACAGAGCCCTTCTACGTGGGGGACACGACCTGCCCCACCCAGGGGAGCCTGTACAACAGACCACTCAGTGGCCCACAGCAGTTTCTCCCTCCTCCCTGGACTTTTCTAGAACAGGGCTTATGTCTTTTCTGGGACAGTCCTGGGTGGGTGAGTGGGGAGTGAGAGATTTCCTGAGTGGCGGGAGGTCTGCTAACTAGTGCTGACAGTTAAGAGACAGGACTTTAGTGCAGGACAAAGTGTGGAGGGAAGCACTGGGGACAGGAACAGGGCACCTGGGTCTTCCTTCCAGTTCAAGCCCGGATATGCCCCCAGAGCGAATCCAGTCAGAGTCCATGTGGCCAGGGCTTGGATCCACAGTAAGGGTGGAAAGCAGTTACGTTGAACCATCATTCTATCATGACCCCATTTGTGTTTTTTAAAACGAAAAGGAATAAACTGAACTGAAGAGAGCATCTGTAGGATTCAACCTGCTTCTTAGAGAGAAAACCTGGAAAATGCGTTAGTGGTAGAGACGAGGGGTGGAGAAACAAGAGAATGAGGGACCCTCACTTTTCACTGATTTTCACTTTGTGCTTGTTTTTAGCCACGTGTATCTATTATAGTGCTTAGTCGCTCAGTCGTATCCGACTCTTTGCGACCCCATGCACTGTAGCCCCCCAGGCTCCTCCGTCCATGAGACTCTCCAGGCAAGAATACTGGAGCAGGTTACCATACTCTTCTCTAGGGTATCTTCCTAACCCAGGGATCGAACCCAGGTCTCCCCCATTGCAGGCGGCTTCTTAACCATCTGAGCCACCAGAGTCCAATAAAATTAAAAATAATATAATTAGAAAAATAAGGTGAGCCCTTGGTCCTGATGAGGGGAGACCCCTGGGCAGGGAGGGGTCTGCAAGGCTGAGCCAGGATGAGGCTCCTGGGCCAGATGGAAGGACTGTGTGTACCTCCAGGGCTATTCAAGGGCAGGCTGGTGGGCATCCCCGAGCTCCTGGCTAAGCAGCCCTGGGGCCAGGCTGCACTGACCCACATGTTCCCAGCAGGCCCAGGAGGCTGATGCCATCACTCTGGATGGAGGAGCCATTTACCAGGCGGGGAAGGAGCATGGCCTGAAGCCTGTGGTGGGCGAGGTGTACGATCAAGGTCAGAGGGCAAGTGGGAAGGGTGGCAGGAGAGAGGAGGTCGCTCAGCGGTGTGTCATTGCTGGACTTGGCCCGACTCCATAGCCCCCAAGCTGGTCAGTGGTCCTGTCCCCAGGGTGTCCTGCCCCTGAGACCCGGGGGTGCCAGAAACACGCAGGGCTGACCTGAGTTTGTTCTTCCTCATGGGGAGCCCAGAAGCCCCTTGTCACCCATCAGCTCTTACTGCGGGGCTGCCCCACACCTGGTATAAGGCTGGGCATGATAGCCAGGTGAAGAGGGTGTCAGTGAGGCCCAGCTGCCTGCATCCCAGTGACCTTTGTGAGATACAGCAGGCAGTGGGGATGGGCCGGACAGGAAGTGGTGACCAGGAGCTGCAGAGCCCAACAGACCACGAAGACCAGGGTTCTGTCCTTGCCGTCATCTTCTGTGACCCCTGACGCCCTCCACATGCCCTCCTCCGGACCCTAACATTGGGACAGTGATCCCTGCCTTGTCACGTGGATTCAGTGAGTGGGTCTGTGTGCCCCTGACACATGGGTGCAGTCAGGAATGTGGGTCCTGCATTCACACCACACCTGCCTCTGGCTCAGCAGCTGGTTGGATCCCCTCCCCACCTGTCCAGTGCCTCTAGTCTCTCCAAGCCCAGCTCAGCTGTCCCCACCAAAGAGCTCCCCTGGGCCCTCCCACCACTGCAAAGGCCTCTTCTTCCTGTTTTTCAGAGCACTCGCTCACTCCACAAGGTCCTGTCCTCTCTGTCTGTCTTTTCTGTCCTCAGCACAGCGAGTCCCCTAAGGCAGTCCCCTGGTCTGCATCCTTGTATAGCCCTGGTGCCTGGTACCCAGCACAGGGTCTTACTTGGTCACTTGATAACTGTCAGAGGACACAGGACATGGTCCAGCTCTGCAAACCAGCCACACTTTCCACTCAATGGCCAGAAACAGCCCTGCCTCATAGGCCCCAGACACAGCTCTTCTTTTAATTAATTCAACACATCAATTGAGCACCTTCATGCCAGTCATGAGCATAGACTAGTAAACAAGAGAGCCCGTTCCTGCCCTCACAGAACAGGAGTCACATGGTAAATAAACACCAAACGCTTCAGTTACAGATGTGCTGGGTGCTGTGAGCACAGTAATGGCCATGCAGGAAAAGATAAGGGCAATAGTAGACCTGCTGACCGGAGAAGGCAATGGCACCCCACTCCAGTACTCTTGCCTGGAAAATCCCATGGACAGAGGAGCCTGGTAGGCTTTAGTTCCATGGGGTCGCTAAGAGTCAGACATGACTGAGCGACTTCACTTTCTCTTTTCACTTTCATGCATTGGAGGAGGAAATGGCAACCCACTCCAGTGTTCTTGCCTGGAGAATCCCAGGGACAGAGGAGCATGGTGGGCTGCCGTCTATGGGGTCACACAGAGTCGGACACGACTGAAGTGACTTAGCATAGCATAGCATAGACCTGCTGACATAGAGCAGCAGGAGGGCTTCTCTGGAGATGTGAGCTCTGAGAAAGGCCCAGGGGAGGAAAGAGCTTGGTGCATTCCAGGAGCTAAAAAGGACGGCCACACTGGGGAGTCAGGGGGTGAGACCCGATGGGGCTACTTAGATTGGCACAGGCCAGCCTCAGGTGTGCAGGAAATTACACCAGCTTGGTTTTCTCGAACTTAACTTCATTCTGATCATGGGCATCTCACCGCCCCGGGCAGCTGTGTGTGTGTCTGTGTGTGTGTGCTGGGATGCTCCCTGGTTGTCGGACCCCATAGAGGAGTCATCCCTGTCTTGTCTGAATGGCCTCTTCCGGGCAACATTTGGTCCAGGGGACTCTTTTGCAAGGCTTAGACCCTTGCTTTCCCACATGCACCCCATTCATCGGACAGTCATCAGGTGACCAAGTGAGACCCTGTGCTGGGTCGGGGGCTACACAAGGGTGCAGACCAGGCCCATCTTAGGCGGCTCATTGTGGCTATTTGGGATAACTCACTTGAGTGATTTGGGACCACATTGCTAGTGTTTCTCTTCCAGTCTTTCTATCCTCCCACCCCCGGCTCAGCACTGAGAAATCACTTTTTCTAATCTGGGGGAAGCCCCTGCCCTGCTCCCTCTGCTCCTCGCAACCACCCTTATTCCCGTAACAGGACACCATTCCCTCCATTCCTTTAGGTTCTCCTAAGGGCCTATACTTTTGGAAAACAAAAGACTTACAGGCTACTGCTGTTTTTGGTCTGGCTGCAGAGCTCCCTTGATGTGTGCAAATGTAGTGCCAGCTGGCTTGGAAAGGAAAAGGGGGAAATTAATGCATGAATTACCATCTCAGGATAATAGCTACCACCTGAGGCTGGCGGGGGTGGGGTCTTGTGATGACATGTGCATTGCACCCACTTGCTGTCTCAGTACTAGAATGGCGCACACGCATGCGTGAGCACATACACACGCACGTCTGTCCCTCCGCCCTCCCAGGCAGGGTCCCAGCCTCTCTTGCAGCTTCTCCCTTGCCACCCTCACTACTCTCCTCTTCCCTCCTTCTAGAGATTGGTACCTCCTATTATGCCGTAGCTGTGGTCAAGAGGGGCTCCCAGGTGACCATCAACACCCTGAAAGGCGTGAAGTCCTGCCACACAGGCATCAACCGGACTGTGGGCTGGAACGTGCCCGTGGGCTACCTGGTAGAGAGTGGCCGCCTCTCGGTGATGGGCTGTGATGTGCTCAGAGGTGAGGGCTTGGCCGCCAGAGGCTTCTCCCGCAAGGGCTCTGCATTTCCCCTCATAGGATACCCTCTCCCCAGGCTCACCTTCATGGCACCCTTTAAGGAGCAGCACAGTCCCCACTCCCCTGGGCCTTCGGGACACCTGGTCAGTGACATCACTCCCTCCTCTCCTGCTGGCCGGCCTGGTGTTGCACCACTTACATTCCTGGTTGATCGGTTCCTCCAGGCACTGGGCCCTCATCCTGGCTTCCACAGCACAGCCAAGCACAGGGCCCACAAGAGGCCCACAAAGCCCACCCCATGGGAGACAGTGAACCGCCCAGGAGTGCCTCGCACCTGTGGCAGACATGGTTGCTATTTCCATAAATGTGCCATCAGCTTCACAGGGTCAGAAGCTGTATTTTTTCAGGACTCAGACGAGGCTTGTACCCAGGAAGCTCACAAGTAGCTAATCAGAGCCCCACATTGATTCACAAGTGGTGAGAATAGGGTTGTCCTGCAGACGAAATGTGTCCCTGAGAGTTGGGCGAGGGCAGGGGGTCCCGGGGGGCCTGGCCGGGAGCCCAGAGCCCTGGTTATCATGCTTTGAGCTTCTTTTCCCAGTCAGCCACTGGCCATTGTGCTGTGTCAATCTGAGGTGGCCTCCGACACATCACAACTACGTTATTATCAAACTTCCTTCTTGGGACTATAGCACACCTCAGACAGAGTTTCAGGTGTCCCCAAACCCTGTATCCCTGAGCAGGCTGCCTCCTGGTTTGTCTGCACCTGGGAGAGCATGTCATCTTTCAAAGCCCAGAGTTTTCTGTGGGAACACATGAGTGAAAACATTGGCTCAGCATGGCCTGCCCTTAGAAAGATTACACAATGAACTTCACTCTTCTCCCCTGCAAAATGGGGAGGTTAAGACTTCCTACAATGCTGTGGTTTGGAGGACTGAGATGGTGTGTGCTCGCTGCTGGGAGCTGCTGTTACTATGAGCTCAGTGGTGCACACACAGACACACACATACAAACCCATATACTACACACATGCGTGCTACTCTGCCATAAACACACATACACAGATACTCTGCCCCTACAGAGCCTCATGCATAAGAACCTAGAAGCCATGTCCTCTCAAACAGTGACCAGGGGTGGGAGGTTTACCAGCCATTTGGCACATTTATTAAATATCTACTGCCCTGTGAGTACGCAGAAAGACTGAGAAAGGAACCCACCTTGGAAGAGCTTGGTTTAGCTGAGCATGATGGAACTGGCCCAGTGTAGTACCAGCGTTTGCTCACCCTACATGGCACTAGGGTGTAGCTGGGCACAGGATAGATATTTGCCAAGAGGGTGGATTTGGGGCCCGGGTGCCTGAAGAGGCCCCCAAATCCTGCAGATCCCGACCCTCTTCACCAACCAGGCCCCCTGAACAGATCCAGTTCCCCAGGTCTGCTCAGACTGGAGTCTGCAGAGTCTAGCCCTCCTGATTACAGCCTGAGTGGCCCGAACCCTGCCTGAAGGATGGGGTGGGGGTCTGATGCTGTGTGACTGACCCCCCTCTGTCTTCTCCCACAGCTGTCAGTGACTATTTCGGGGGCAGCTGTGTCCCGGGGGCAGGAGAGACCAGTTACTCAGAGTCCCTCTGTCGCCTCTGCCGGGGCGACTCCACTGGGGAAGGAGTGTGTGACAAGAGCCCCCTGGAGAGATACTACGACTACAGCGGGGCCTTCCGGTGAGAGGGGCTGGGGTGGGGCCACAAGCACTGGGAAAACACACCTCGTCATTGAATGGGCCCCTAGGGGAGTGGTGATGTCAGCTGCATCTCATCAAAGCACCCTTTATATAGTTCATGTGCCTGGTTAGTTTAAAAACCTCAAACCAGAATATGCCAGACAGGATTTACTCATAAAATCAACATGTTTGGTCTATTTAGAGAAGTAAGGGCTCAGAGAGAAGAAAATGGCAAAAATGGCCCTTTGCTGCTCCCAGGTCCCCATTCTGGTGTCTGAGACCAGCAGGGAGGATGCTGGAGTGGGGCAGTGTGGCAGGGACCCCCAAGGCGTGAACTCAGGGCTGGCCTCTCTTTGCTCCTATTCAGGCTGGCCCTTTAAATCAGTGCTCCATGGAGACAGGAGTCTCTTAACTGCTTGTGGGGCCCTTCCATCTGTCCACAAAGGAGGAAATATGCCCAGTGGGGGCTGGCATGGAAGCCTCCTGGTTCCCTCTCTCCACCCTGGCTACAGTGTTTCCACCTGGAACCCGAGTGTTTACACCTCAGGATGTAATAGGGGAAATGAAGTTTGGGAGAAACGGTTCTTGGTCCTCCAAGTCAGAGACTCACCCACCCTGCCTCTCCTGGAGACAGGCCCCAGTCCAGTCCCGGCTTGTTTGCTGACTGTAGGGACCTGGGCAGCCCCTTTGCCCAGTGGCCCTGACCTGCCTCCTTCACTGGGCAGTGACAGATGGAGGATCCATAAAGTCCTGGGCCCTTCCACACAGGGTTGTTGATGTGGCTTGAGAAGGTCTAGCCCAATCCCCTGCCTTAGGACAGAGTCATCTTCAAAACATCCTGAGCGTTAAGGCTGCCGATCCTGCTCCTCTCATGCCCCAAGCTCAGCTGCACAGAATCTACACGGACTATAAAGGATCTCTCTCTAGGGGAGCTGCTTTCTCATCCCTGCTTTAGAGGCAATAGAGGTTAGGAAGGTTCCACAATTTGCCAAACCCACACAGCCACACAGACCGGGGAACTGAAACCCGGGCTGCATGACGGTGAAACCCATGCCCGCCGAGACCCGACCCAGCACGGCCCAGGCCAGACCTCCCGAGGCGGAGGATGGCAGCTGGACCCCAGCCTGCCTCATTGCTTCCACCTGCGCAGGTGCCTGGCAGAAGGGGCCGGGGACGTGGCCTTTGTGAAGCACAGCACAGTGCTGGAGAACACAGATGGTGAGTGGAGGGGCTGGCCCCCAGCGGCGGGTTTCAGGCCCCATAAGCCTCCCTGACAGAAAGGAAGAGCTGGGTCTCACCAGTGGAGTTTAAACTGCTCTGCGCACAAGGGGGCTGGGGAGCTGCTCTGCCCTGCTCTGATACATATCTGGCTGTGGGTTCATTTTCCTTGTGAAGATTGGGTTCTGCTTTTGAAAAAAAAAAGTTTATAAACCTCTGTCATCTAGCTGTCATCTACTATCCCCTTCCAGCCTTTGCTCCTTTTCCTGAAGAGCCATCCCTTTACCCCAGATGAGGACTTACTAAAGATGGCTTGGTGTTATGTGTTGATCCACTTCACCACTGTCATTTAAGAATTTTTAGATTTTGAAATAATTGATCTTTAGAAGAATTGCAGGGAGAAGGCAATGGCACCCCACTCCAGTACTCTTGCCTTGAAAACCCATGGACAGAGGAGCCTGGTAGGCTATAGTCCATGGGGTCGCTAAGAGTCAGACACGACTGAGCGACTTCACTTTCACTTTTCACTTTCATGCATTGGAGAAGGAAATGGCAACCCACCCCAGTGTTCTTGCCTGGAGAATCCCAGGGACAGGGGAGCCTGGTGGGCTGCCGTCTATGGGGTCACACAGAGTCGGACACGACTGCTGCAACTTAGCAGCAGCAGCAGCAGAAAAATTGCAAGAATAATTTTAAAAACTTCCATTTATTCATTATCCAGATTCCAGCTCTGAGCATTTGCCACATGGAATTGATCATTCTTTCTGTATGTGTGTATGTGTGTGTGTGTGTTTCTGAACCATTTTAGAGTATGTTTGCTCACATCACACCTTTTAATACTTTAGTACATATCTGCTAAGAACAAGGTGTGGCCCTCACCACAGTGCAGTTATCAAATTCAGGAAATGTAGCATGGACATAGTATCTATGTTATAATCCATATTCCAGATTCACTAATTGTCAATTCTATCCTTTGCCACAATTTTTTCAGGCCAGGACCTGATCTAGGATCATGCATGGTATTTAGTTGTTAGGTTGCTTTAGTTTTCCTTAAATTCAAATAGTTTCTCAATCTTTCTTTGTTTTTAGTGACACTGACATTTCTGAAGAGTAGGTCAGTTATTTTATAGAATGTACTCTTAAGTTAGATTTGCCTAAGAATCTTTTTTTTTAATTGAAGTATAATTATGTACAACAAAATGTACCCTTTTTGAAGTACTGTTCTATGAGTTTTGCTAAAAATATACTGTTGTATAACCACAACCACCACAATCAAGATAGTGACTGTGGGGACTTCCCTGGTGACCCAGTAGATAAGACTGCACTCTTAATGCAGGGGGCATAGGTTCGATCCCTAGTCAGGGAACCAGATCCCACATGCCACAACTGAGAGCTGGCTCAGCCTAAATAAATAAATAAAATATATATTTAAAAAAAAGATAGTGACTATGGCAGACCTTTCACCCCAAAGTTCCATCGTACCACTTTCTGGTCAGTCCTTCTCAACCCCCTCCCTGATGGCTGTCAGTCAACCTTTTGCCTCTACAGTTTTTCATGTTCCATCATGTATGATCATTGCCCTCTTTAAAAAAAATTATTATCTCTTTTTTTATTGTTATTATTTCCCTTTAAATTAGAAGGTCCATAATGTAGTCTGACATTCATGGAGGCAAACAGCATGAACCAGATTCAAGAGAAAAATAATCTGAAAAAAAAGACATAGGATTGTCCCCAAAGCATGACAATCCTATAATGAATCAAGCAAACAAGAGTTTGGAAGATGGAGAAAGAATTAAGGATGTTCAGTTCAGTTCAGTTCAGTCCCTCAGTCGTGTCCGACTCTTTGAAACCCCATGCACTGCAGCATGCCAGCCCTCCCTGTCCAACACCAACTCCCGGAGTCCACCCAAACCCATGTCCATCGAGTCGGTGTTGCCATCCAACCATCTCATTGTCTGTCGTCCCCTTCTCCTGCCCTCAATCTTTCCCAGCATCAGGATCTTTTCCAATGAGTCAGCTCTTTGTATCAGGTGGCCAAAGTATTGGAGTTTCAGCTTCAACATCAGTCCTACCAATGAATACCCAGGATTGATCTCCTTTAGGATGGACTGGTTGGATCTCCTTGCTGTCCAAAGGACTCTCAAGAGTCTTCTCCAACACCACAGTTCAAAAGCATCAATTCTTCCTCACTCAACTTTCTTTATAGTCCAGCTCTCACATCCATACAAAAACCATAGCCTCGACTAGACGGACCTTTGTTGGCAAAGTAATGTCTTTGCTTTTTAATATGCTATCTAGGTTGGTCATAACTTTCCTTCCAAGGAGTAAGCATCTTTTAATTTCATGGCTGCAGTCACCATCTGCAGTAATTTTGGAACCCAGAAAAATAAAGTCAGCCACTGTTTCCACTGTTTCCCCATCTATTTCCCATGAAGTGATGGGACCAGATGCCATGATCTTCGTTTTCTGAATGTTGAGCTTTAAGCCAATTTTTTCACTCTCCCCTTTCACTTTCATCAAGAGGCTTTTTAGTTCCTCTTCACTTTCTGCCATAAGCGTGGTGTCATCCACATATCTGAGGTTATTGCTATTTCTCCCGGCAATCTTGATTCCAGTTTGTGCTTCCTCCAGCCCAGTTTTTCATGATGTACTCTGCATAGAAGTTAAATAAGCAGGGTGACAATATACAGCCTTGATATACTCCTTTTCCTATTTGGAACCAGTGTGTTGTTCCATGTCCAGTTCTAACTGTTGCTTCCTGACCTGCATACAGGTTTCTCAACAGGCAGGTCAAGTGGTCTGATATTCCCATCTCTTGAAGAATTGTCCAGAGTTTATTGTGATCCACACAGTCAAAGGCTTTGGCATAGTCAATAAAGCAGAAATAGATGTTTTTCTGGAACTCTCTTCCTTTTTCCATGATCCAGAGGATGTTAGCAACTTGATCTCTGGTTCCTCTGCCTTTTCTAAAACCAGCTTGAATATCTGGAAGTTCACAGTTCACATATTGCTGAAGCCTGGCATTAGGGATGTATTGGGTTATAATCATTTAAAATTTTGATGATAATCTAAGGAAATCTAAGAAAGTAATTATTTAAAGAGTTGTCTTTAAAGATTGTGACAAGACTGATAGGAGCAAAAGAGTGGTATTGACATAAATGTGCAAAGTAGTGAAGTAATATGGCTTTAATTGTCCCTAGTGAAGGAAAATGGGAGTGGCAGACTGAAATACCTAAATGATGCATTTGTCTCAGGGGAAAGCCAAGCAATCCCCCAGAATTCTATTACAAAGGTTTTGTAGCAGTTTAAAAATAGAGGAAAGTTGAGAAGTGGAGAGAGAATGACACTGAGTAATTGTTGAGAGTGCTATAAATTATCATGCAGTCATTAAAAATGACCTTTATGGAGTTTTCCAAACTATTACTTTCTTGGTTTTTTGGTTTGTTTTTAAATAGCTTTGGAGTGAATAAAGTGTTCATGATCACACAAATTATCTTTTTCCCTCCCATTATCTAGCAACGGTTTATCCTCCTCATTTTAAAATTTAAAAGTCATTAAAATATTGTTATGTAGGGCCATCTGTGGTATATTTTATTACATGAGTTACAATCCTTAAAAGTAGTCTTATTAATATTCCTGTTTGGTGTTGATATTTAGTCTTATAAATGAGTTTTATGGAAAGCTTCCAGTAATGTGGAAAAATATTTTTAAATAAGTGAAAAAAATATGGGATGTAAAATTGCTTACCATGTATGGCTTTAACCATATTTAAAATGGTTAGTGGATAGAATAGAAAAAGAACATGGAGGGAAAATACCAAAATATTAATAGTTGGAGTGGTGGGGGAAGCTTCGAGAATTTGCCCTCTTCTATCTGGGCCATGGTTCTGGAAAATTTTGCCAGGGTTTGTTTCTACCATCGCCCTATGCTGCTGCTGCTGCTGCTAAGTTGCTTCAGTTGTGTCTTACTCTGTGCGATCCCATAGACGGCAGCCCATCAGGCTCCCCTGTCCCTGGATTCTCCAGGCAAGAACACTGGAGTGAGTTGCCATTTCCTTCTCCAATACATGAGAGTGAAAAGTGAAAGTGAAGTCACTCAGTCATGTCTGACTCTTAGCAACCCCATGGACGGCAGCCCACCAGGCTCCTCCATCCATGGGATTTTCCAAGCAAGAGTACTGGAGTGGGGTGCCATTGCCTTCTCTGCCATTGCCCTATACTCAGAACTAAATTTAGTGGCAGATGGCAGTGATGAACTCCTGATATATTTCTCTTTCATCCTCAGTTTCTCTTACTTTCTTATTCTTTTTGTCTTTAATAAGCAGTTCTGTTTATATGTGTTATTTTATTGTCAGATATCTCAAATCCTTTTTATTAGAAATTGGTGACAAATTTTAAATGTAAATAAATAGACAGTCTGTAGAGACATCTGATTTTGTACAGTGCAGCCACCAAGCTCCTCTTCATTCTGAGTTCTGCTTCTCACCTCCTGGTATGATTCTGGGTTCTCACTTCTTGGTGTGGTTTTAGTTCTCACTTCCTGTAAGGGTCGCTTTTCACTGTGTGTCTGTGGTCTGTGACACCCTAGGCTCTTCCCAGGCCCCCTCCTAAGGGTCCTCCCCGATGTCCTCACCAAGCCCCACCCAGGACAGGAGATGGCCCATGACAGGATTCCCATCTTCCCAGGGAAAACCCTGCCCTCCTGGGGCCAGGCACTGATGTCACAGGACTTTGAGCTGCTGTGCCGGGATGGCACCCGGGCTGATGTCACCGAATGGAGGCAATGCCACTTGGCTCGGGTACCAGCTCACGCCGTGGTGGTCCGGGCCGACACAGATGGAGGCCTCATCTTCCGGCTGCTCAACGAAGGCCAGGTGAGTTCAGGGCACCCCACACAGCTTCTCGGGGTGGCAGGACCTTCTCGTCTTTCACCAGGGTGGGAGCTCAGAACCATCCTGGGGCTGCACCAGCCAGAGCAGCGGCAGGACCCAGAGGCAGAACATACGAGCAAATAAAATGACAAAACAAATAAATGTCAAAGTAGACCATTAATTAAATGTGGTAAATAATGTTTTACTGATATCGCTGCATAGAAGAACAGCAAGTTTCTGCCCACAGGCCACACCAGCTTTGGTTAGTTTTGTTCATCCTGCCACCGAAATCGGCCCCATTGCTTGTGCTCAGTACCATTGCACACCTGAGCCTTGAGCCATGTGTTCAGTCAGCTGAGTGTGAACAAGCAGAATGCACTGGGGAGCGCAAGGGAAGGAGAGAGCTTATGCAGTCCTCAGAGTGGGTGCCTGGCCTGCAGGCACAGGAAGAAGGAAGCGGGAGCTGAACTAGGAAGAAAGGATTCTCCCCGCAGTACATCATCAACCCCCATCCCTGCCCCTTGACACACAGCGTCTGTTCAGCCATGAGGGTAGCAGCTTCCACATGTTCAGCTCTGAGGCCTATGGCCAGAAGAACCTGCTATTCAAAGACGCCACCTCCGAGCTGGTGCCCATCGCCACGCAGACCTATGAGGCATGGCTGGGCCGCGAATACCTGCATGCCATGAAGGGTCTCCTCTGTGACCCCAACCGTAAGTCTACCTTTCTCTTCTCCTGCTGGCCCCAGCCTGACTCTGGGTGTGGTCAGGCTTGCTGGAGAGGTGGCCACAGGAGGACACACACCCCAGGAGGTGTGTGTGCTTCTTGGCCTCAATGGGAACCTGTTTCTTCCACCTCCCTGCCTCTCATGGTTGGGGAAGAAGCATCTCTGGAGTCGAATGGCAGCACTGTACCCTGGAAACCCTACCTGCTCTGGGGGGTGGGATCCAGAACCCCAGGGTCTGTCTTGAAGGGTCGCTTTGCCCCTCCACCCAGTATTTGTCAAGTCCTGTCTTTCTCCCTCCACAGTGGCTTACTCCTCCCACAGTGCCCCCATCCTCCCACAGTGCCTCACTCCTCCCACAATGCCCCCATCCTCCCACAATGCCCTCATTCTCCCACAGTGCCTCACTCCTCCCACAATGCCCCCATCCTCCCACAATGCCCTCATTCTCTGACAATGCCCCCATCCTCCCACAATGCCCCCATCCTCCCACAGTGCCTCATTCCTCCCACAATGCCCCCATCCTCCCACAGTGCCTCACTTCTCCCAAATGCCCCTATCTTCCCACAGTGCCTCACTCCTCCTCCTCCTCATGTGGCCATGGCCCTGGTTCTGGCACTGTTTCTCATCTGGACCCTTACAGTAGTCTACCAATGACTTCATGCCTCTAGCTCCCACCCCCATGTATCCACCATCTACAGCCAGAGAGATGCTGTGCCTCAAGCCTTCTCACAGCCCCATGAAAGGGATTCTGTCCTCTCCTTTCTGGGTAAGGGAACAGGATCAGATGGAGAAATAACTTACCTTTATAGCTAACCATGGAAAGAAAGAGCCAGAATTTCTCTTGGGTCTGATTCTAGGCTCTTCCTGCTTAGGGCCAGCCCCTGATGCAGGCCAGTGTGATCACATGCTCCCACCCACACAGGACTGCCCCATTACCTGCGCTGGTGTGTGCTGTCCACGCCCGAGATCCAGAAGTGTGGAGACATGGCTGTGGCCTTCAGCCGGCAGAGGCTCAAGCCAGAGATCCAGTGTGTGTCAGCCGAGTCCCCCAGCAGTGCATTGAAAAAATCCAGGTGGGAGCTGTGTCCAGAGGGGAGATCGGGCCAGGTGGGCAGGCAGTGGCAGTGCCTGGGATGGTCCTTACTGGCCCTCCCTCTGCCTACCTGGTCTGGAGGATACAAGGCAGCCTGAGTAGAAGAAAGTCTCCTATGACAATTCCACAGAAAGCGGGGAGGAGGAAGTTGCCACAGGAAGCAGCCACCACCCTTTGGCAAGGGGTAGGGGAAAGGCAGGGAGAAGGGGGCTGTTTCCCTTGAGGGAGCCCAGGGACTCCTCCCTGCTAAGCAGGTGGGCCAGGAGCAGAAGGACCATGGAACTGGCCCAGCTTGGCACTGATGACCCTGTGGCCTTGGGCAAGTCCTTTTCCCTTTCTGAGTCTCAGTTTCCTCTTGTGCACATCGATGGGTGGCATTGGGTCATCATTTGTTAAACTGCAATGCAATCAGAAATACATTTTACATCACAGTCTAGCACACACAAAAGTTTTCTTTCAGAAATAAACCTGTAAAAATATATATCCCGTATAGAGAGGTATGAAAACAGTGCTCACCTTTACTAAGTACAATGTGTGCTACTAGTTTCTGTGTATTCTGTCCTAGTCTTATTTTTTTAAGCATATCGTGGCCCATTAAATTGATTAAGCATTCATTAATATGCCTGCCACCTGACCCTGGTCTTGAGACCCATTCAGCTCTGTCCTGCTTTGCTTTATGACTGGAGACTGAGGCCAGGAGTGGGAAGCAGTCCCATGGCCCTGCAGTCAGGGCTGAGGTCCTACTGTGGTCACAGGGGTCTCCTCTGCTCCTGGACTGCTTCCCTCCTGTTTTTTAAGATCAACTAGGGTGGGGCCTGATGGTGAGGAGCTCTTTTCAAGGTGGTCCCCAAGCGCAGGCCAAGTCACATGCCCTGGGGTGTCCACCCTGCCCCAGCCAAGCAGCACATTGACTTGAAAAGAGGCAAGTGGGCAGGAATGACATGGGGCTGGGATCATGGCACTAACAATCTCATAAGCACTCACTTCCCACATACCCTACACTGTGCTAAGCCTTCATGTAGGTGATCTCGGTTAATCCTTATGACAACACTTGTGGGGTGGGTATGATTACTATCAGAGGTGGAGACTGAGGCTAGGGGAGGCTGAGGAAGTAACTTGCTCCAGGACACCAGGTCAAGGGTGGGGGAGCCTCTCTCCCCAGAGGTTGCCTAGAGCCTGATATGGCACTGAGGGAGGGCAGGCCAGCTGGAATCAAGGAAGGGAGATTCAGGGGTTGTGACTCTTCTTTTCTGGGGCGTGGGCAGGCTGTCCTGTGGAGGAGTGGCTGGTTGCAGGGGCCCCAGACCAGGCAGAGCTGCAGGGAGCTGCAGCTCTCTCCAGGAACAATTCCTCTCTTCATCTGAGCTCACAGAGGACCATGGGAGGAAAGGGCTGGCATTAGGGGGGTCCTGAGAACCCCAGCAAAAGGCTCAGAGATCCTCAGTTCTAACTTCTAAGGCCCTCAGAGATGATGTCCAGTGTAGCTCTAACATCCAGTGTAGCTCTAATATCCATTTCCTGCCTGACCACAGTGACCCAGGCAAGCAGGGGTCAGCTGGCCAGGCCCCTGGGCTGTGGCTTAGGGTCTGGGTTCCTCCTCAGCATCACAATGTGTAGGAGAACGTCTAAATGGGAGGGAAAGGGTCCCCCAGAGATGCCCTCCTAGGCTCAGAGTATCAACATCACTGCCTTTATTCTGTTGTCATAATTTCATGCCTCAGCCCTGGACCGTGGGGGGCACCTTCCTGGTGTGCTGGTGTCCCCTCTCTCCCTGGGCCACCTCCTTCCTTGGGGTATGGCTTGATTATCAGTTAATCTCTTTGCAGGGTCTGAGGAGCCACCTGTCCAGAGGCTTCAGAATGGACAAGTGGGGATGGGGCACAGGTGACCGGAGGGCTCTAGAGGCTACTGAGGTGGGACAGACCTGGGCTTCTCTTGAGGCAGGGCTCTATCCCTCTACCCTGGAGCCTCCTCCCGTATACCCTGAGACTGTCTGCTTTGCAGACCTGGCTTGTCCACCCATTCACGCGCACATTTGAGAAGCATGTAAAGCACTCCTGCTGTGTGCCAGTCCTTGGCCAGGTTCTGGGGGTGCAGTGCAGTGCCCAGGTCCCTGAGGCTGGGGAGCCATGGGGAGACCCACATGGAGTGCGAGAGCAGGCACTGTGCTAGGTTCTGCTCAGAACAGGGTCTGGCAACAGGAGACCCTCAGAAAACATGCGCTGCAAGATTGAAAGACACCCATGAATGGGAGTGCTGATGCTGGATGGTTTCAGGTCTCTGGTCCTCCAAGCATCCTTACAAGGAGAGGAAGGGGCAGATGGGGCAGGATAGGGTTTCCAGGGGAAGGGAGCCTGAGGCCAGAGTTCCTGAAAGACCCAGCTTTGGCACCTCTGTCAGATCCCGACACCCAGAACTCTCTGGGGACCCACCTAAGCTTGACCACTCTTTCTGTCCCCTCTGCAGGCTGGGCAGATTGACGCTGTGACCCTAAAGGGCGAGGACATTTACACAGCAGGGAAGACACATGGCCTGGTCCCAGCAGCCGGGGAGCACTATGCCCGTGAGTGCAGGTGCCAGCCCACTGGCCTCAACAGGGAGGTGGTTGATTTTTTTTTTTTTTTTTGTATATAAAAACTTCTCTAAAAGAGTCTTTTTCCCAGTTGCTGTCTGTCACAGGAAACCACTCTGGCCCCAGGCACAGTATACCCACCCAGTCACTGGAAGTCTGGCAGGCTTTAGCGAACTTTCTGTGAAGGGTCAGAGAGTAAACACTTCAGGCTCTGCAGGCCACATACAGACTGTGCTGCATGTTCTTTTTTTAAACAATGCTTTAAAAATATAAAAATCATTTTTAGCTTGCATCCCAGGCTGTACAAAAACAGGCTGAGTAATTTGCCAGGGTCTGAACTAGAAAGCCTCCTCGGCCTCTTCCATCCAGACCATGTGGCTCATGGCAGGTAGCCCTTGGACCCACCTTCCTGTCAGCTCATGAACACCTTTTCAATGGCCGGGGCCCAGGTGCTCTATTTCTAGGTCTACTGACCTCAGGTCCACTCCACTTGGACGTGAGAACTCTCTCATCTTAGGGAAAGCGCATCTGCAACCTCAGCTATGCCTCCACTTTTCTCCCAGAAGGTGAGAAAAATACCACCTGAGTGTAAGGAAAGAAAGAAATTCTTCTGATTTCAGTGGTTGGAGCTGCTGAAAAGTGGAGCCCCACAGGCTGCCCCTCTGCAATGAGGGGACACACAGAGGTCTCACTGCCAGAAACGCTTTCTGAATACCCGCCTGGCTCTTGGCCTGGGCACTCTTAAGCCCGGGCAGCCAGGGTCTGACAGCAGTGGTGGGGAGTGCGTGGGGCCAGAGCCACTGCTCTGAGGTCAAAGCAACTGGAGGGAACAGATTGCAGGCTCTGGCCTGGCTCCTGCTCAGCCGAGGCCACTAAGCACAGACGAAGGGCCTCACTGGTGTCCCTTCCCCAGCGGAGGACAGGAGTAACTCGTACTTCGTGGTGGCCGTGGTGAAGCGGAACAGCTCCTATGCCTTCACCCTGGATGAGCTGCGGGGCAAGCGCTCCTGCCACCCGGGCTTCGGCAGCCCCACGGGCTGGGACATTCCTGTGGGCGCCCTCGTGCAGAGGGGCTTCATCCGGCCCAGGGACTGCGACGTCCTCACAGGTACCGCCCCCAGCAGACACACACACGTGCAAGCTCTTCTTGGGGGTTCAATGGGGTCAGGGCCAGTTCTGAGGGTTGAGGTCCTCTCCCAGCAGGACCCCAGAGAAGGCAGCCCCAGAGAGATTTCCTCTTCCTCCTTGACTTGCCCCTTGCTCTCGGGAAGGTTAGGGAATATTCTTGGCCACACCCAGGACAACGGTGTCTGGTTCTGTGGAGGGTACCAGGGCCCCTACCCACTTACTCAGAGTGGAATATTTCCAGGGGGGCGGGGAGCAGGCCAAGTGCATTGGCTCTAGGCCTGGCTCACACCATCCTGTCTCACAGGCTGTCTAGTCCAGTCACTGGGCATCTGGGGGACCTTGTTGGGAAGTGGCCAGCCATCTATATAAGTGCTGAAGAAGACACGTTTACCCAGCACCTACCATATGCCATAGGCAGGGCCCTCCCTGGGTGTTAAATCATGCACATTCATGGTGTGAGGAAGGCAGAAGGAAGCTGGCTGCACACACACCTCTGTCCCGGCTGGCACGTTGGAGGAAAATAACACATCTTTTTTCTAACCACCCACACAAGCACATGTAAGGTGTTAGGACTGGCTGCTCCCACTCCCAGACAGCTGGGCAGTTGCTCTGACTGGAACAGAAGAGTTTATGAGGTAGTGAGTTCCCTGTCCCTGAGGGAGTTCAAGGGAAGGTGGGTTCTCATATTTAGACAATCTTTGCATCCCCCATCCCCGTGATCCTCACAGGAGGGGACGTGCCGCTCTGAGCTGGATGGGCGGGAGCAAATGGGTGGCCTTGAGCCATAGCACCAGGCAAGGGGGGCAGATCTGTGGGGGAGCAGTTACCCTCTCTGCCATGGCCCCTCAACACAGCCCTCTCCTTCTGCCCCAGCGGTGAGTGAGTTCTTCAGTGCCAGCTGTGTGCCTGTGAACAACCCCCAAAACTACCCCTCCTCACTGTGTGCACTCTGCGTGGGGGATGAGCAAGGCCGCAACAAGTGTGTGGGCAACAGCCAGGAGAGGTACTACGGCTACAGTGGCGCCTTCAGGTACCCAGTGGGTTGGGGCCGGGCGGCAGGGGAAGGGGTCCTGGGGCCAGGGGCCAGGATGGGACCTCCTGCCAATACCTGTCTTGACTTCTTGTGTGGCAGGTGCCTGGTTGAGAATGCAGGGGACGTTGCCTTCGTCAAGCACACGACGGTCTTTGACAATACAAATGGTATGTGTCAGCCCTGGGACATGACAGAGCCAGACTGGTAGGGCTCTTTCCCATATCCAGCAGAATCTAGCACCAAATGTTGCTGGGATTGCAGGCCAAGTGGCAGCAGGAAAAGACGGAGTCTAGAAGGCTCTGCCCCTTGGGGAGCCCAGGAGCCCAAGGGCCAAACAGTAAGAGCAGGCCTCGGGCTACATATCCAACTGCACAGGCCACCTGACAGTATTTCTCTGGAAGCCAAATTCCCATTCTACCAAAATGGTAGCCACTCAGTCAGTTTGGAGAAACCCCTTCCAGGGCGTGTACATGGCACCAAGGTGTGTGGGTCGGGTGGCAGGGACCGCTTGCCCCAGGGTCATCAGTTCACATTAGCATCTTGTGTTTGTTCCTGAGCGCGTCTGTGCCGTGTGCAGGGAAGTCACTCTGCACCGCCAAGGTGCGTGAGGCAAGGCGCGCCCCCCAATCACATCATGAGGTGGTGTTTTTCTCTGGAGTCGCCTTCCTGGGCTCCACTGGGGAGAAGAGGCCAGGAACTCTGCTCCGGGGCCCCAGGCCCCCACCTGAAGTTCTGCTGGCTTGCAGGCCTGTACCTGACTCCCATGCCCCGTTCTGTTCTCCCTCCTTGGGGAAGGAGAGAGAAGTGGATTTTGCATTTTGAAGACTGGAAACTATTTCCCTTCAACATTTTTTGTTTGCGTTTTCTGTATACCCTGCCTACATCCCAGGCTTTGCAACCCCGAACACTGGAAGCTAAATCTTCTCCACTCTCTCCTAACACATCTCTTCCCAGGAACTCAGGGCAGAAAGGCAGAAGTTCTGAAGAGGAGGTAGAGATTGTGAAGGGAAAGCAAGACATGCAGGGAAAAAATATCAATCAGTATTTCAAAACTCAGATCCCACCATGCCTATGAAAGTCACTAAGGCTGAAAACCAGTTGCCTCAAAAGAGCTAGAAGGGTTCCAGGCCCTGTTGTCCTAACCCCCTCACCTGCCAACCACCCACCAACAGGTGGGAGTCATCCCCCAGAAGGAGGGAGCGGTGAGCCCTGCCTGCGCCCAGCCTGTGCCCTCTGCGTCCTGGGCTGGGGGTTCAGGGAGGAGACGGAGCCCTTGTGAGGTTCACTTAAGGAGAGGCACCCACTTCCCAGAACCACTCAAATTTTTTTATCTCTACTCAAGGACCCACCTGGAGTTCCTCCTGGAGATAGAAAGGCAGTGTATACTAAGTGAATATACAAAGGCACAAAATTATGTGATTCCCAAAAGTAGTGTTTGTCAGGAAGCCTTTGGACCAGCCACTTCCATCAGAATTACTGAGTTACTGGTTTAAAATGCAGATTCCTGGGTCCCATTCTAGCCTACCTGATGAGATTCTTTGCAAGAAGGGGCATTTGAAATTGCCTCTTATAGACCAACAACACATGATGTTTTATTCTGTCTGGCTTGGGAATTTCAGCTGTTAGGGGAGAGTCCATCGTACCCTCGGGCCTGAGACCTATGACACAAAGATGGAATTCTTTGCCTAATAGTGATTAAGAGCCTGTTCCTCCACCTGTAAAATGGGAGTGATTATATAGTTCATTGCTACATAGTGCATGCTTCTTATTCCCTACAAACAACATTATAAGCCCAGCTGGGTTCTCTCATTCTGGTAATAGAGCAGAGCAGGTGAAGAGTGGAGAGGGTTGAGGAGCTGGCCAGATATCACCACCTCTCCCCAGTCAAGGACTTGGGGTCCCTGAGGAGAGCAGTCTCTCTCTATCCTCTCCCCCACGCTGCTTCTTCCCTTCAGGCCACAGCTCTGAGCCCTGGGCTGCTGAGCTCATGTCGGAGGACTACGAGCTGCTGTGTCCCAATGGGGCCCGGGCTGAGGTGACCCAGTTTGCAGCCTGCAACCTGGCACAGATACCACCCCATGCTGTCATGGTCCGTCCGGACACCAACGTCTTCACCGTGTATGGACTGCTGGACAAGGCCCAGGTGAGTGAGGGCAGGAGCTGCCCCGCTGGGTGGTTTGCGGGGTGGGGATGGTGACAGAGGCGAGCCAGGCCCTCAGTCACCTCAGTCTACCTGCAGCAGACTTCAGGAGAAACTGAGGAAATTCTAGGGACTTTCTCAGAAATTCTGTGACTGTCACTTAGTCAAGGCCATCCCTCCAACCACTGTCCCCTCTGTCTCCTGCATCATTAATTTTCCCTTCTCCGGCAGACCATTCCCACCAACATACAAACCTGCTATTACTTCTACCATCCTGTAAAAACAAGGGAACCTTCTCTTGGTCTCACATCCCCTTATAACCATAACCCCACTCCCTTTTATAGCAGAATTCCTTCAAAGAGCCATCTCTAGTCTGGAGTCATCAATTCCTCCTTTCCTGGCCTCTCTTAAGGATGGAGACTATTCCAGACAGGCCGCACCAGGTGCTGAGACTGCCTTGGTCGAGGTCTCACTGGCCCGTGCTGCTAAATCCTATGGCTGTTTCTCAGTCCACGTCTCCCTGGCCTCTCAGCAGCACTGGCTGCAGCTCCCTCTTCCTGAAGTTCACGGCCCTCCTGAACACAGTTTCCCCCTTGGCGCCCCAGGCCCCGTGCCTGCCTGGCTCTCCCAGCACCTCCCCAGCCTCTCCTCCATCCCCTTCGCTGATTCTTCCTCATTTCCCTGGCTGGTAACCACTGGAGTGCCCCGGGCTTCATCCTAAGCCCTCTTCTCTGTCAGCACCTATACCCCTATTGATCTCATCCAGCCCCATCATTAACTATCGTCTGTATACTGATGACTGCTAAGTGTACATCCTCAACCCTGCTTCAGTCTCACCCTTTAATCTCAAACATGCATCTTTGGCAGCTGCCTATTTGACATTTACATTTCTAACAGGCATCTTCACCTGAACAAGTCAAAGTTGGACTCCTTTTTTCCCTCCGTCTTCCCCACCTCAGTGAATAGCAGCCTCAGACTTCCCATTTCCTCAGGAGTCAGGTTAGACTCTTGTCTTCCTTTCACGCCCTACTTCCAGTCAAATCAACAAATCCTATTGGCCACACTTTCAAAATACATCTGAAATTTGAACCCAGGCCGTCTGACAAGATTGCCCCAGGTTCCAAACCTTCCCCTCTACACACCCCCAGCCTAATATAGACTGAAATTGACCTGATTTCCCTCCGTCAGTAAGCACCACAGACTTGCAGAGCCAGCTGACCCTCCAGGCCAGTTCCTAACCTTGGAAATGAGATTTAATCTCATCTTTCCTATGGAATCCCTCTGTCTCAGGAGTTCTTAACTCTGGGTCTGTGGGCTTCCCCAAGGGTCCCGAAACCCTCTGAAGTGATGTGGGGGAAGAGCCCTGTATGGATGTGCACTTTTCTGGGGAGAAGGCTGCGAGCTTTCATCAGATCCTCACAAGCATCCATGAGTCCCCCCAAAAGATCAGTAGCCACCTTACTCTTCCTTTCCCCTTTGACCAGTATTTGAAGGCTGAAGTGGGCATTTGTCCATGCTCTTCTGATGTCCTGTATGTATTCCTCATTTCTCACATCCCTTCTGGCCTTTTTACTGACTGTCTCAGGGCAGGAGCCATAGCACACTCACCCTGAGAACCCTCAACAGGGAAGAGAACAGCTCCTCAAGAACTTCTTGGGTGTGAGGAGGGTGGGTTAGTAAAGGATATTCAACTTAACTAGTACTTTCTTAGTACTGGTATCAGAATGAATGGCTCTCTTATGAAATCATTTTGGTTGGGGATAAAGGATACCCATAAAAAAGAGTGAGGAAGCCTGGTAGAAAAGGATGAGGAATGCTGAGCAGACATAGCAGACCCCTCAGTAATCTCATCCACATCCTGTCTCATTTCTGAGTCTTTCTTCCTGTGAAGGCTCAGGCTTCAATATCCAAGAGCTGGTTTGTTGTGATGTTTCTGGATGGCTGTCTTACTATGGTGGCTCTGGTCATCTCTTACTCCACACCGGCTTTGGTGACAGAGGTCAATGACTCGATGATTTTAAAGCAGAGTCTTCGCACCTGACTTTCCTTGCTCCTTGGTGCATAAAACAAGTAATGGCAAGTGATACCCAGGTGACAATTTGTGAGCCCAGATGCAAAGCTGATCTGCTGTGTGCTTCCAGGACCTCTTTGGAGATGACCACAATAAGAATGGGTTCAAAATGTTCGACTCCTCCAGCTATCATGGCCAAGACCTGCTTTTCAAGGATGCCACCGTCCGGGTGGTACCTGTGGGAGAAAAGACGACATATCGTAGCTGGCTGGGCCCGGACTACGTGGTGGCTCTGGAAGGGATGCTGTCTCAGCAGTGCTCAGGCACAGGTAGGGCGGGCTGGCAGAGTCACACCCCACAGAAGAGTGGGCACAATCCCTGGGCATCCTCCCAAGCCTTTCTCCCCAAACCTTGAGTGAACCAAAGGGCACTCTGTATCTTTGTAAACGATCAAGGTGAAGTGCCCTGAGAGGGTCTGAACAGTTATAGCAGAAACACTGGCTGTGGAATCCAGACAGACCTGGATAATGAATATAAATGTTAAAAATAATCATCCAAAGAAGATTCAGGCAATTACATAAATATACATGTAGTGTAATTTTGAAAGAAATGAATATGTAAAGAAACCAGGGGAAAGAAAAATTGTAATAGGGTAGCAAGAGGGAGCCTGGAGTGAATTTAGTACACAAAAATACGTTCCATCTAGTCCTGTACATGAGTGGCAGTGGGCCACAAACACAGCTCCTGGCACTTCAAGGCCCTTACTGTCTGTGTTTAATCCCTCAGCGACTGCGGCCTCCAGGGTCTCCCTACTCCTGCTGCTGCTCCCGCTGGCCCTTACGGCCAGCCTCCTCCAGCCCTGCCTCTGAAGCATCTCTGGGCCAGCCTTGCCCTCCTTTGGAATGGAAACCTATTCAGAAATCTCTCTAAATCAGGCTGTTCTCCTCAGTAAATCCGGTTAACACTGCTCAGAGAAAAAAAATGTGTGATGGGAAAGGAAGCGTGAAAAACCATAGAGCTCCTCAGGGCTGCAATTCCGACACTGAAGTTTCTGTGATTGCTTCAAAGTGGAATAAAGATGAATGTTAAAACAAAGTGCCCCCAACTGGACTGAGCAGGTCCCTCCTGCTGGAACCCAGCCTCTGCCTCCCAGGCACCACCTGTCCCTCCGCTACCTGAGGTGGCGCGCTGGCCTGCCTCCAGTCACGCCCCACCCACAGGCTGGCACAGCCGCTTCCCTGCAGGTCTGCAGGCTCCCACCACGCAGCTCCTCACCAGCCTTGGGTTTGGAAAAGACCGGTTGCCAAGGAAACGGGCTGAACCTGAGCTTCCCACATGGCCCTCTCTGCTGGAACTCGCCCGCTGAGCCGCCCAGGGGGGCCTGGTGAGATGACAGGCCTGCCGGCCCCTCCCTGCTGGTTCCCACCTCCTCCTCTGGGGAATGGACACCGCACCCAGCACCTCCCGTCATCCCCCACTCCGTCTGTCCCTGGACTCCCTGTTCCAGCCTCCCTCGTGAGGATACTGTGTGTCTGTCCACTGAGGCAGTACCTGATGAGGCTGGAGCCAGGCTCTCCAAGGAGGCAAAGCTTCTGGGCACTCACAGCCCTTTGTCCTTGCCTTCTGCAGCTTGGCATGGCCAGGAGCACCGGACCCCTAATTGTGCTGGGCTGGGGAGGCCAGGGCTGGACCCTAGGGATGAAGTCCTCAAGGGTCCTAGGGCAACAGAAACGCTTCTCAGAATTTTTACTAGGTAGGGGGCTTGATGCAGGGCTGGAGGCCTAAAATCTTGCCTAAATACCTGTCTAAGAAGGGCAGGCCTCAGAACGAGGTGTGATCTGTGTGCCCTGCCCTCTGGCAGTTCAGCTGCACCAGGCTCTGTCCTGAGGCTCAGCCCCACCAGCAGGAATCCCCACTCCTGAGTTTCCTCCTCTTAGGCTCCATCACAGTTCACCCGCTCCTGCCCTGCTGTGATGTCCACTGCTCTGGAGCTGCTCCTGTACATCTGGCAGCAGTGGTTTCCTCCAAATTAAAGGGTTCAGCCTTCGGGGCTACCCACTGATCTCCAGGCACTAAAGTCTGGGGGGTGCCTCTGAAGAGCTGGGCATGGGGAGATGCCATTCTGTTTGTCAGAGGAGCCTCAGGCCAGCGAGGGGCTGAGGGGAGTCCCCGCTCCTCAGGTGTGAGCACGGGGTCTCTTCCTCCCAGCCGTCCTCTGACTGGGCCCGAGAGCCACTCATTTCAGAGGAAGGCTCCATCCTCCCCATCCCCTTCAAATCAGTGGAAAGTGCTGGGAGAGGGGTCTCCATTATTGTCATGGTTGTTTGGAAAGCAAGAAAAAGTTCCCCAAACTGCCAGCTCTTACTCTGAAATCTGCTCCCTTAAAAAAAGTGAAAAGAAGAAACAAGAGCAAGCCACCTTCGTCAGCAGGCTGGGAGCCGCGTGGGCCTGGAGCTATTTGCATCTCCGTCTGCGGGGGCCTCGGGGATGCTGATGACAGGCTGGACTCCCAGTGCTTCGCCCCCACCTGTGGGCGTTGGGATGGATCCCTTCCATCCTCAGCGAAGAAGGAGGCAGCCACTGGCAGTGTCCTGGCCACGGTCACACCATCCTGAGAAGTCCCGGCCCCCACCCCACTGTGAGAGGCCAGAAGGAGTCAGCCTCAGCTACCAAGCGTGTACCCTCTTCTCTGAAGGAGCAAAATAGTTCTTCTCTGACTTGATTGTTTGATTTATTTTTATTTTTTTTTTTCCAAAGGGAGATTTGTGCAGTGAGGAGTGTATTACCATGTGGCCATCCTGGGCCAGTGTGCTGCCCAGGGTGTGATGCTGTACTGTGAGCCCCTCAAGGGTGTGACCTGCCTGAGTGCTGGGTGGCTTCTGACTGTCAGGTGACAGCAAGGAGCCACCTCTGTGTTAGCACTCATGAAAGACATTGGTTTGTTCTTTTAAATAAAGCTAAACAACCCTGCACTGGCTGAGGCTTGGATTCTGATAGAAAACTGCTCATAATGGTTCACTTTTTTCTTCTTAGGTGGTCAGAGGTCTGCAAGCCCCAGGTCACCCCCCTGCCTCCCAGAATGACAGATTCCACTCAGAACCTCGGTCAGGAACCAGTCTGAGCCTCCATCCAGCGAGGCCCACAGCTCCCTTCTCCAGTATGGACTGGTTCTCTGGCCTCAGCCATCCCAGCGCATCCCAGCTGACTCCATCCTCTTGGCCTCTTGGGCGTCTGTTCCTCTGGGGACCAGGTGCAGAGCAGTGCAGTCTTCTCCACCACCCCCTGCCCTTTGTCTCCAAAATAAGTCACCCACACCATTCCTTTGGCAAGCTAGCTGCTAACTCACTGGAGGAAGGGAAGGAGGGGTCAGTCCTCACAGTGGGCACTCTCTGCCCTTACTGAAATGTGGCAGGTGGGCTGGTCTTGGCTGGTGCCCCACACTCACTTGGGAAGTGGAGGTTCTTGGTGCTCCCCTCTCCTAGGGCCCCCGCCCTTCCTTCTTCCCCAAGCCTGCCTCTTCCCTCCCTCCCTCCCTCCCTCCCTCCATCCCTCCTCAGGGCCGCCTCACAGAGCTGGGACCCTGCTCCCCATGGCACCCAATCACCATGAAGCCGGGAAGTCTGGGGTCCTGGCAGCAGAAGTTGATAATGTCTCTGTACCACATGGCTCGGGTTTGGCCAATCAGCTCTCTTGATGCTCTCCCTGCCTTCCCTAATTCATCGGGGGAGTTAATTAAATCCAAGCCATAGCTCCTCATATAAACAACAAACAGAATAATAATACCCACCTGATGAGGTTGTTGTGAAGATAGGATATTTATACTATATGTAAAACACTCAGCACTGTGCTTGGCACATAACAGGTGCAGGAGACATTAACTATTGCTACTGCTGTTACTCTGGGATCTGGATTTTGGGGCTTAAGTTTCAGATTCCTGGGGGAGAAATCTGTACCCAAAGTGGGTCAGGTGACTCCTGCTGGACCAATCACCTCTGTCCACAGAGGCCCCAGAGAAAGACGAGATTAAAGAATTGTGAGCCAGGCAGCTACTCACCCTAGCTGGTTCAAGTGACATTTGGCATTCATTGAGCAAATATTTATTAATACCCACTATTAGTACCCCTGCTACTGCTAAGTCACTTCAGTCGTGTCCGACTCTGTGCGACCCCAGAGACGGCAGCCCACCAGGCTCCTCCATCCCTGGGACTCTCCAGGCAAGAACACTGGAGTGGGCTGCTATTTCCTTCTCCAATGCAGGAAAGTGAAAAGCAAAAGTGAAGTCACTCAGTCGTGTCCGACTCCTAGCGACCCCATGGACTGCAGCCCACCAGGCTCCTCCATCCATGGGATTTTCCAGGCAAGAGTACTGGAGTGGGGTGCCATTGTACCCCTAGACCTGGGTAAGACAGACCTTGGGCCTGGGCTTTATGACTTAGAACAAATCTCTGCAAACCTGCACACAAATCCCTGGGGATCTTGATAGACTGCCAGTTCTGACTCCGTAGGTATGCAGCAAGGCTGCAGCTCTAACCAGCACCCAAGAGGTGTCCATATTTCCAGTCCTGGGACTGCATTTTGAGAAGTGAGCCCTTCTCTGACCACTGCCCTCAACAGCTGGAGGAGTCATGGGGAAAGGGGACATGTTCACTTGAAGCCCAGACCCCATTTTTTAGACATGTTCCTGAAATTCTTATCCCAGCTTCCAGGGTCTGGATGGCTTCTTCTCCAGGTCCTGCCTCCAAGGGGTAGTCAGAATATGGCCCTTTGCAGAGAGGTGTGGCTGGAGCTTGATGAATAGGCCCTCAAAGAAGGGGATGGAACCTGAATAAGAAGAGCTATGGGGTGGAGCCCGTTCCCTCTGAACCTCAGATTTCAGTCAGCCAGGTCTATATAAAGGTTTATTTGTCAAAGTAGGAGGACAGGACACATTTAAGTTTGTTAGCTTGATTTGTAAGTTTCAAATTTGTAACCGTGTGGTAGAAACTGTTTGGGTGCTGCAGAGAGTTGGGTTGCACCAGCCTGTTGTGTGCACAGCTCTTTTCAGGGCTCCAGAAGACACAAGTTCAGTTAAAACCCACGGCCCCTGCCCTTGGGCTCATTTGGTGAGGCCACTGGGCTAGTGTGTGGAAGAAGGGACAGTGAGAAAATGAGTAACCCCTCCAACAAGGATGGACGGTCCTCCTGGCTTCTCAGCACACTGAGGAGGAAACATCACCCCACCTCCAGACTCCTCCCCAGGGCTTTCTTTACAGGTTTGCAATGAGGATGGATTCCTTAGGACCATGACCTACAAAGGTTCACACAATAGGTATACATGCTATAATTTTTTTAAAGATGCTTCAATTTGGGCATAAAAATAAACCTAGGACTGAAGAAATTTGAACTGTAGTTCCACTTTTGGTATTCACCCCAGGGAAATGCTTTCTCCTGTCTCAACCTCAGTTCCCAACTCTACAAAATGGAGATTTGGTTGGCCCCTCTGCAGCTCCAAGCCTGAACAATTCTTCTTAGACTCAACAGTCTCCGTCTTCCCAGGATTATTTCCTGGTTGGTGCTGAGCACAAAGGGGCCGGGTAGGCTCTTTTTATTTCTGCCTCCCCAGCTGCCTTAGGGTTGGCACAAACAGCCTAGAAGCTGTCTCACAACCTGAAAGTCATTACATGCTAGTGATTCTCAACCTGGACCGTTTACCAGAAACCACCCGGAGTGCTGGCCCCACCCTGAGCATCGCTGACTCCGTGGGGCAGGGGTGGGGCCCAGGAATGAGCATTTCTGATGCTGCTCCTCAGGCCACCTCGATTTGGAGAGGACTGTGAAAGACAGTGAGAGTGTGACAAGGGCTGCCCCGGTGGGGTGGGGGCCTGGTAAGAAAGGCGCATAGTTAGGAGGCCCTCATGGAGGGAGCTGCACCAGCCTGGAAGGAGGGGCGTCCTGTGACCATGCTCCGTGCTCCATGGCGGAGGGGAGGGAGGGGCAGAGTTATGCTGAAGTGCCCAGCCAAGGGGTCCCATCAAGGCAGCCGAGGGTGAGGGCAGCATCCTGACTTTGGCCTCCCATGAAACATGGCTCTTGGCTCCTGCTGCCCCTGGGTTCCCTGCCGAGCATTTCTGAGTAGCGCTTTTAGGAGAGGGAACGCTCTCAAAGACAAGCATGAAAAGCACATGTGGTCAGGATAACCCTCTTCCACTTTTTAAGTTTCTGACGTGCCCAGAAACCCCCAACTCCATTTTGCATTGTCTACTGTGGCCCCGCTTTGGGACACTGGGGGATGAAGAGAAGGGCCTGGCAACTTGTCGCCAAAATCCCATCCAGGCAGATCCATGGCAGACTCCGCCTGTGGCATCCACCATCCCCTCCCACGTCTTCCTCCCTGGCACACCTTGGTTTGCTGCAGAATGTCAGCAAATTCAGCTGAAACTCTTCACTCTAAACGACCAGGCGACACAGGCCCGGCTAATGAAACAAGTCAAAGTTACAGAGTAGGGATTTCAGGAAGGCGCTTTCACAGGAGCCACTCGGGCTATCGTAGCCCTGCACTTTCTCTCTTCTTGGGCCCAGAAAGCAGACACAAGAGTCTTGCTGTGCGAGGCACCAAGCACTGGACGAGCACGTGGTGAGCAGAGCAAAAAGAAGGAGGCGCTGGGGTCGAGTGAGCAGCAGCACCCACGCCAGATTGTTCTAATTTGATTTTGTAATCCATTGTTTGAGCTGAATGTACACATGAGGTATACAGTGCTAACAGTGGGAAGGGCACGAGTTGGGTTTTGGGGACTTGTCCTGGTTTTTTAATAGGCTCTGTGATTCAGGGAAAGTCAGGGTTCCTGTGTCTTCATCTGTGGGAATAAACTTCATCTGTGGGTCTCCAGGGTCTCTGTATGACCTTCTGTGGCTCAAATCAAGAATCAGAGTTGGTGTCACCTGAGACTTCCAGGGCTGGGCTTCAGGGGGCATTTCAGTGATAAGGCAGGAGGTGACCTTAGGAATAGTGGCGCCGTGAGGAATACAATGTTTAGGTGAAGCACAGAATTAGAGGTGTCAGCAATAATTCAGTCCAGCTGTCATAAGCCTTTGAGTATCCTCAGAGAGTGGTTAACGTCTGTCCCTGCAAGGAGCTCCGGAGTAGCTGTGCAGACCTGTGCCCTGTCCCACAGCCTCTGTCACCAGGTGGATGCCAGCTGGAGTTCTCGCTGCACTGAGGAGGATGGGGCATGGTGCCACGGCAGGAGAGAAGTCTTGAGACCCTTCTGATTGGTGTCAGCCGGGTCATAAATTGTCCTCTGTGCCATATGGATTGGTAGAGCCACCCCCAAAAGTACAAGGTCTAAGAATGGGGTGTGTGTGCTGAGTGCTCAGTCATCTCTCTTTGCAACCCCGTGGACTGTAGCCTGCCAGCATTTCTGTCCATGGAATTTTCTAGGCAAGAATACTGGAGTGGGTTGCCATTTCCTCCTCCAGGGGATCTTCCCACCCAGAGATTGAATTCGAGTCTCTTGTGTCTCTTGCATTGGCAGGAGAACTCTTTACCACTGCACCACCGGGGAAGCCCAAGACTGGGGGAGGAAGGGGAAAATCAGAGTACTGTAATTAACGATCAGGAAATGTATAGAGGCTGCTAGGAGCCTGATGATCCTCCACCCTGGCCCAGCCTCAACCCTGTCCTGAAATGGATTCCTAACAGCACGTGCTGCCTCTGTGAGCTTCCTGAGTAAGCAGGGGTGGGACCCTACTGTCTTAGCAAGAGGAAGAATACAGCAAGAGCTCTTTTAATTTTTACTGGAGTATTATTGGTATACAATGTTGTGTTTCAGGCATACAGCAAAGTGATTCAGCTATACATTTATCTACTCTTTCAGATTCTTTTCCCATATAGGTTAGTACAGAATGTTGAGTAGAAGTCCTTGGGCTACACAGTAGGTCCTTGCTGATTATTTTATGTATAGTAGTGTGTCGGAGAAGGCAATGGCACCCCACTCCAGTACTCTTGCCTGGCAAATGCCATGGATGGAGGAGCCTGGTAGGCTGCAGTCCATGGGGTCGCTAAGGGTTGGACACAACTGAGTGACTTCCCTTTCACTTTTCACTTTCATGCATTGGAGGAGGAAATGGCAACCCACTCCAGTGTTCTTACCTGGAGAATCCCAAGGACGCCGGAGCCTGGTGGGCTGCCGTCTATGAGGTCCCACAGAGTCAGACATGACTGAAGCGACTTAGCAGCAGCAGCAGCAGTGTGTATATGTTAATCCCAAACTCTTGATTTATTGCTCCCTCCACTTTTCCCCTTTGGTAACCGTGAGTTTATTTTTTGAAGTCTGTGAGTCTGATTCTGTTTTATAAATAAGTCATATGTATCATTGTTTTTAGATTCCATATATAAGCTTCCCTCATAGCTCAGTCAGTGAAGAATCTGCCTGCAATGCAGGAGACTCAGGCTTGATTCCAGAGAAGACAATGGCACCCCACTCTAGTACTTTTGCCTGGAAAA
Organism: Tragelaphus eurycerus; assembly: GCA_935064755.1. Classification (NCBI taxonomy): domain Eukaryota; kingdom Metazoa; phylum Chordata; class Mammalia; order Artiodactyla; family Bovidae; genus Tragelaphus; species Tragelaphus eurycerus. The sequence continues at coordinate 23,964,189 of CAKXYN010000018.1, read as the reverse complement.
TCCCATGGACAGAGGAGCCTGGTGGGCTGCAGTCCATGGGATCTCTAGAGTCAGACACGACTGAGTGACTTCACTTTCACTTTTCACTTTCATGCATTAGAGAAGGAAATGGCAACCCACTCCAGTGTTCTTGCCCGGAGAATCCCAGGGAGCGGGGAGCCTGGTGGGCTGCCATCTATGGGGTCGCACAGAGTCGGACACGACTGAAGCGACTTAGCAGCGCAGCAGCAGCAGGCTTGATTCCTGGGTCAGGAAGATCCCCTGGAGAAGAAAATGGCAACCCACTCCAGTATTCTTACCTAGAGAATCCCATGGACAAAGGAGCCTGGCAGGCTACAGACTATGGGGTTGCAAGAATCGGACATGACTTCGGGACTAAGCACAGCACATATAAATGATATATGATATTTGTCTTTTCTCTAACTTATTTCACTTAGTATGATCTCTAGTTGCATCCATATTGCTGTAAAAGGCAGCGATTATTTCTCTATGATTAATATTCCATTGTATATATATGTACCACATCTTCCTTATTCATCCATCTGTCGATGGATATTTACATTGCTGCCATGTCTTGCTATTGTAAATAGTGCTGCAAAGAACATTGGGATGCATATATCTTTTCAAATTATGGTTTTCTTCCCATCTGATCACGATGTAGACCCTTTTAACGTATTGCCGGATTTTGGTTTGCTAGTATCTTGTTGAGGATTTTTGCGTCCATGTTTATCAGCGATATTGGCCTATAATTTTCTTTTTTGGGGTAACTTTGATTTTCGTTAACAGGGTGTTTCGGTTTGCAATAACCATGAGGTTTTGATATATCAGTCTATGTATATACACAAGATTGTTTCAAGTTGCTGTTCTCTGCATTTCAAATGCATTTCCAATATTTCAATGTTTGTACTGTTCTCTTCTCACAATTTCTGGGTTTGATATCATAATTTTCTGTAGATGATTTCCTACCTTTATGTTTGCCTTTACAGGTGAGCTTTCCCATTTGTAATTTTCTGGCTTCTAGTTGTTGCCTTTTCCATCTAGGGAAGTTCCCTTAGCATTTGTTGTAAAGCTGGTTTAGTGGTACCAAATTCTCTTAGCTTTTGCTTGTCTGTAAAGCCTTTGATTTCTCCCTGGTATCTGAAAAAGAGCCCTGCTGGGTAGAGTATTTTTGGTTGTACATTTTTCCCGAAAAGCACTTTTGAAGACCATCTCCTGGGAGGAGGCACTAACTGGCAACCATGACAGTCAAGGTCATGATCAGTCTGGTGGGTGTCTGCTCAGGGATGTTCATCTCCCTGGAAACAACCTGGACGCCTCATAGACAGGATCTCACTGCCAAGACTCTGGGATTCTGCTGTCCTCTCCCCCTCTCCCTTGTCACCCTCTTTAGCAGGCTTCCTCCAGACCTCACATCCAGCCCCTGATAGAGTCATTGTACCCCAGCAAACCAACCCATGACCTTGGGACACACTGGAGGGGCGCAGAGGAAACCTTGCCTTTGCAAATGGTGAAATAGGTTCACCTGTGTCTCTCCCCTTGGCAAAAAGCTCTGTATGAATGTTGAGGGAGTGTATTCATAACAATGAAAGTTGCCCTGACTTCGTTTTCTTTTAAGTTTCCATATATTTATTTTTGGCTGCCCTGGGTCCTCGTTGCTGTGTGGGCTTTTCTCTAGTTGTGGTGAGCAGGGGTCACTGTCTTGTTGCAGCACAGACTTCTCACTGCAGTGGCTTCTCTGCTGTGGAGCACGGGCTCTAGGGCACGTGGGCTTCTCTAGTCATGGCATGAGGTCTCAGTCGTCCTGCAGCATGCGGAATCTTCCCAGGCCAGAGATCTAACCCATGTCCACTGCATTTGCAGGTGGATTCTTAACCACTGGACCACCAGGGAAGGCCACTTTGTTTTTTAAAAAATAAGCCTTACCTGGCTAAGGTATAGACTAAAGCCTGCTAACGAAGTAACTACCATCTAAAACCCTCCAACCCCCACACCTTGCTTCCCTCAAGTGCGTGAGAATTGTCAGTTAGCCCTCCTCCTGTGGGCTCTCCCCTGCTGCTGCTAAGTCACTTCAGTCGTCTCCAACTCTGCACGACCTCATAGACAGCAGCCCACCAGGCTCCCCCGTCCCTGGGATTCTCCAGGCAAGAACACTGGAGTGGGTTGCCATTTCCTTCTCCAATGCGTGAAAGTGAAAAGTGAAAGGGAAGTCGCTCAGTCGTGTCCGACTGTAGCAACCCCATGGACTGCAGCCTACCAGGCTCCTCTGTCCATGGGATTTGCCAGGCAAGAGTACTGGAGTGGGTTGCCATTGCCTTTTCCCAGCTCTCTCCTACCAACTATGAAATCTTCCCTTCCTTGGTTCTGCTTACCCAGCCCTACCACAGACCTACCTTACTAGATAAAAGCACAGGTTGATAAATGAATCTGTGGGATACCAAGCCCAGGCTTCCGTCATGGCCCACTGGCAGCCTTTGGCCCAAGGTCTTTAGGCCCCACCTGGCCCTTTGGCATCTCAGAGGGCACAGTCAAGCCCCTGGCTGAGCTGCAGGCCACCTTCAAGCCCCACCAACCTCTGTAGGGCTGATTCATGTGGCCTGGTTGTGTCTTTGGATTTGGATTTGGAAATTTCACAGGTTGGGGTCAAGGCCCACCCTGCCTCTCACCCAGAGCTGCCCAAGAAAAAAAAAGCTGCATCCCTAGCATGTGTCTGCTGAGCCGCCATGAGAGAATGTGGAGGAGCCCCTGGAAAACAAAACTGTGTGACCAGAATGAGGCAGCAGGGTAGCCACCACTGCTGTGGGAATTTTCTCTAAGATCAGCATGCTAGAATGTGCCCGGAGACAGCAGGTGGAGAAATGGCCAAGGTAGAGGTGCGGTAATGGTCATCAGAGAGTCTCTGTGACAGCAAAATCTTGCAAACAACCTAAATGCCCAGGGTTTTAGGTTGGATAAATGCAAGATAATGCATATTTTCACTTGCAGTGAAATACAATAGATGGTCTGCAGCCAGCAAATGAAGGACAGAGCTATATTTACCCATGTGGAAAGATTTCCATGACATATTGTTGAGTAAAAAGAGTTGGTTATGAAACAGTTGATGATCCCATTATCATAAAATATCACACACACACACACACGGAGCTGTCTGGAAATCTGTTCACCAAACTGTTAACAGTAACTGTCTCCAGTTGGTAGAATTTAAGGGTAATTTTTACTTTACCTTTTTTTTTCTTTAAATTTTAATTTTGAATTTTAAAGCATTCTATATAACTAATTTTCATGTGGGAATGAATAAATAAACAAGCAAAACCTAAAACCTTCCACTGTCCTAATCACAGTCCTGATGTTTCACGTCCTCTCATCTCTTGCCAAACAGTTCTGAGTCTGCCCCAGTGAGGAGCAAAGCAGGCCAGCAGGAGGACTGGGCTTGGAGCTACTCTGCTGGAGGGAAGTGGCTCTTCAACGAGCCATGGAACCTTCGAGAAGACAGTGAACCCTTCAGAGCCTCCATTTCTTCCCTGAGTGTCTGCCTCATGGGCTGGTGGGGAGGCAACAACAGTGAGTCAAGTGCTCATGTGTCTTCTGGAGGGGATGGAGTAGGTCCCGCCTGCCCAGGCCAGTGCAGGAGCACAAACTCAAGGCCTCATGTACCAGACCCCACGACATGGGTCTGACCTCTCCTACTTCTATAACTGTGATCCTGAGCCAACACCTTCCTGCCAGGCTGTGGACAGATGTGGGAGGAGGAAAGAGAAATCTGTGAAGCCAAGCTCTTCCTGAAAGAAGTCGACAAAAATCCAAGCTCACTGAGGTCAGAATTAGAACCCATGGGCCTGCGGGAGGGCTAGGGGCCTGAGCCCAAGATCAGGCTGGCCACTTCAGGGAAGGTGGGGACACCCAAAATCCCCTGCAGATCCCCCTACCCACCACCACCTCGCACGTTCACACCCTTGTCTCCAAGGCACTCCCAGTGCTCCCCTCAGCCCCCGACCTGCTTCCGTCACTAGTTCACTTGCAAAGAGTCTGAGAGCTGGAAGAAATCTCAGTAAATCAGCTTGTCCAATCGGTGTCTCGCTTGTCCTCATCTTTGAGGAAAACAAGGCCTACAAGGGCAGCACTTTCTGCTGATGGGAATGTGGCCCCAGGCTCACACTCAGAGCCTGGTTCTCAGCTCACAGGACGCAGTGCACAGCAACCAGCACAAACCTATGCATTGCCTTCCAGAAGAATCCCAACCCAGGTCACCACCTGGGAAAGTTTTAACAATGTGTGACAATTGTGTGCCTGAGGTCCTCATTGCCTGCTAGACCATGATCCAGCACCAAGATCCCATTTTGAAGTCTATTCCTAGCCTGTCTCCTGGCATCACTATTCACTGTCACAGGTTGGGTTGAGAGGGTGTGTGTGCAGATTTATGGAGGAGAGCTCTCAGGAACAGTACCTACAAGGGGGTGAGGATTCATGAAATGGGCAGAGAGGAGTTGAAATGCAATGCTGTAGCAAGGGAGATCCCAGCTGATCCCACAAGGAGCTCCAGTGTCCCTTCAGGATTATCCTGCTGTGCAGCAAGAGGGTCAGGCCTTTGTATGCCTTCCTCAACCCTCCAGGGGAGGCAGGTTTCAGAAGTGGGGGGAGGGAACATGTGACCTTGAGCAAGGTGACTTTCTTCCGCTGAGGGCAAGTCCTGGAGAGAAGCGCAACTGGGACCCATCAGCCACCAACACTGCCAGCAGCTTGGGACTGAGAGCCTCAGTCTTAAAGGGGCTTGGGGCAGCAGACCACACTGCACCACAGAGTGGGGAAGAAACTTGCCTGAGATCACACAGCCAGTAAATGATGGAGTTGAATTCAAATCCAGATGGTCAAAGCCCACATATATATTTTTTTATTTTATTGAAGTATAGTTGATTTAACTGTTGTGTTCATGTCTGCTGTGTATGACTCAGTTTTTTATATATATTCTTTTCCATTACATTTTATCACCAGCTATTGAGTATGGTTCCTTGTGCTGCACAGCAAGATCGTGTTGTTTATCCATCCTGTATATACTAGCGTTTGCATCTGCTAATCCCAAGTTCCTAATTCTTCCCTAACCCAACTACCTCCTTTCTGACATTACAAGTCTGTTTTCTGTCTGTGAGTCTATTTCATAGATATGTTGATTTGTGTCATATTTTAGATTCCACATATAAGGGATAGCATATGGCATTTGTCTATTTCTTACTGACTTCATTTAATATGATAATCTCTGCTCTGCTCAGTCGCTTCAGTCGTGTCCGACTCTGTACGACCCCAGAGATGGCAGGCCACCAGGCTCCCCCGTCCCTGGGATTCTCCAGGCAAGAACACTAGAGTGGGTTGCCATTGCCTTCTCGAATGCATGAAAGTGAGAAGTGAAAGTGAAGTCGCCCAGTCATATCCGACTCTTAGCGACCCCATGGACTGCGGCCCACCAGGGTCCTCCATCCATGGGATTTTCCAGGCAAGAGTACTGGGGTGGGGTGCCATGTTGCTCCAGATGGCATTATTTCATTCTTCTTGATGGCTGAGTAATATTCCATTGTATTTATATACCACATGTTCTTTATCCATACATTTGTTGGTGGACATTTAGATTGTGTCCATGTCTTGGCTATCGTAAATGGTGCTGCTTTTTGAATTATAGTTTTGTCTGGGTATATGCCCAGGAGTGAGATAGCTGGATCATATCACAACTCTAGGTTTTCAAAGAACCTCCATACTGTTTTCCAAAATGGCTGCACCAATTTACATTTCCAGCAACAGTGTAGGAGAGTTCCCTTTTTCTCCACACCCTCTCCAACATTTATTATTTGTAGACTTTTTAATGTTGGCTATTCTGACTGTCAAACCTATGGTTTTTCCAGTAGTCATGTATGGATGTGAGAGTTGGACCATAAAGAAAGTTGAGTGCCAAAAAATTGATGCTTTCTATCTGTGGTGCTGAAGAAGACTCTTGAGAGTCCCTTGGACATCAAGGAGATCATACCAATCAACCTTAAAGAAATCAACCCTGGATATTCATTGGAAGGACTGATGCTAAAGCTGAATCTCCAGTGCTTTGGCCACCTGATATGAAGAGCTGACTCATTGGAAAAGACCCTGATGCTGGGAAAAATTGAGGGCAAAAGGAGAAGGGGGTGCCAGATGATGAGATGGTAGGATGGCATCATTGATTCAATGGACATGAGTTTAAGCAAACTCAGGGAGATAGTGATGGACATAGAAGCTTGGCATGCTCTAGTTCATGGGGTCGCAAAGGGTCAGGCACAACTTAGTGACTGAACAGCAACAATAGTTCTGACTGGTGTGAGGTAACACCTCATTGTAGTTTTGATTTACATTTCTCTAAAGCGATGTTGAGCATCTTTTCATGTGCCAGTTGGTCATCTGTGTTTCTTCTTTGGAAAAATGTCTATTTAGATCTTTTGCCTATTTTTCTATTGGGTTATTTGTGTTTTTTGTTAATTAGTTGTATGCACTATTTGTATATTTTGGGAATTAAGTCCTTGTCAGTTGCATCATTTGCAAATATTTTCTCCCAGTCTGTATTTTATCTTTTCGTCTCACCTTCCTTTGCTGTACAGAAGATTGTAAGTTTGACTAGGTCCCATTTGTTTCTTTTTGTTTTTATCTCTGTTGGAGAGACTGACTTAAGAAAACATTGGTACTTTTTATGTCAGAGAATGTTTTACCTTTGTTCCCTTCTAGGAGTTTCATGGTGTCAGGTCTTATGTTTAAGTCTTTAAGCCACTTTGAGTTTATTTTTGTGTCTGGTGTGAGGATGTGTTCAAATTTCATTGACTTATATGTGGCTATCCCAACTTTCCTAACACCTTTCCTAACACTTGCTGAAGAGACTGTCTTTTCCCCATTATATATTCCTGTCTCTTTTGTCGAATATTAATTGCCCAGAGGTGTGTGGGTTTATTCCTGGGTGCTCTATTGTGTTCCAATGACCTATATGTCTGGTTTTGTGCCAATACCAAGCTGTTCTGATTCCTGCAGCTTTGTAGTATTGTCTGCAGTCTATAACCCTCCCACTTTGCTTTTGCAATTCTGGGTCTTTTATGGTTCCATATAAATTTTAGGATTATTTGTTCTAGTTCTGTGAAAAATGTCATAAGTAATTTGATAGGGATCACATTAAACCTGTAGATTGCTTTGAGTAGTATGGCCATTTCAACAATATCAACTCTTCCAGTCCAAGAGCATGCAAAGCCCAGATCTTAATCTTAATACTCATGTGAATGTCTAATGATTAAAGAGTGTGCTTACTGTGCTGGGCATTGTACCAGACACTTTCTGTAAGTTATATAGCTTACCTCTCAAAACAACCCTCAAAAGCAGGTGTATGGTATTACAGCCACATTTTACAGATGAAGCACTTGAAGCTTGGTGATGATAAGTAACTGGTGATGATAAGGTCACTCAGCTAATAAGTCAGGATTTGAGCCCAGAGCCACTACATGATAAGGCCACACTGATAAACTGAACCCTTGTTCAGTAGCTTGTGAATAATGTGCATCTTCTGAATGTTTTCTGGAGTAAGAGGAGAACATAGTGAACTTGACCTCTGCAAGCTGCCTGCCGGTCTGCAGGCTGCCAGACAGCTGAGGAGGCTGAGCCCACCTGGGGTCTGCACTGCTCTGTAGGCTCCCTACTCTAAGCCTGGTTGGAGGAGTCCACGTCTCACCTCTGCTCACAGCTCAAGTTCAAGCAGGGCCGCTGGCACTGGGCACCGAACAGGCAACCTAGAGTTTGGCTCCATGATCCCCACAGAGCCCTTCCCAGAGGACTCTGGGAAGCTCAGTTCACAGAGCTGTAAATGAGGGCCATCCTCGTTGTTATTCCTGCATTGCTCCAGGACTGAGAGGCCCACTGGAGAGAAACTATTGTAACACATATTGCAAACCACAAGTGCTAGCTGTGTTCTGCAGCATCAGCCCCAGCAAAAGATTATCTTTGACAGCCAGAAAACCCACATTCCTTGGACATAGTGATAGTGTGTTTCCTCCTTGGGGGTGGGGTGTGGCCCTCTCTACCCATGAAAGGCTGTCCTGGGAACCCAGATCCCTGTGCCCCAAAGCCTGGCAGCTGTACAGGGAAGGCTGACAGGGAGAAACAGACCAGAAGTCTGCTTGCCATGTTCTCCCAGGCTCTTCTCTCCCCTCCTCAACTAACAGTTTGTGTTTAGGAAAGATCTATCCCCAGACCCAGTTATTCAAGGGTAGAGACCAAGCCTGCCCTCTGTCCACTGCAGTCCCAAGGCCAAGCTCAATCTGGAACATAGCTACAGCCTAATGAGGTGTTAGCTAAAAGAATGAATGAATGGGCAAGAGAGATAAGATGCTAGTTTGGCATTCTGGAAGTGGACCTTTCCCAGAGGAGTCTCTGGCAACTCCCAGACTATGGAGCTGACAAAGAAAGGATTACTGCTGGCATTAGGGTTGGCCAGTGTCTATTCCTAGGCATGAGGCTGGCCCTTTTCCCAGGATGTGTATATAGTTTGCTGAGCGGCTTAAACAACAAAAATGTATTGTCTCAGTTTTGGAGGCTAGAAGTCCAAGGTCAAGATGTTAGTAGATTGATTCTTTGTCTTGTAGATCGCCCAAATCTTGGCCTGTATCTTCACATGTATGCCTGTGTCTCTGTATCCAAATCTCCCTTTTTTACAAGGATATCAGTCATATTGGATTAAGACCCATCTTCATGACCTCATCTTAACTAATTCCATCTACAACAACCCTATGTTCAAATAAGGTCATGCCAGTGGGACAGGCAGGCTGAGGGGCCACCTGCCCCAGCTGCTAAGCTCAGGGGATGGTTTGAATAAATTATTTCTTTCAGTAAGAGATAGCCTTTCTGTGTCAGTGAGTGTGCATGCACACACACATACGTGATGGATGTGTATACCTGTGTGTAAGCATATACACCCATTTCCAGGCCTTTCCTCAGGAGAGGATGACAGGAAATATCCTCATCCAGAGGCATTCTGAAGTACTGGGGGTTAGGACTTCAGAATGTGAATTTGGGAGATCATCCTATGCATGACAGTTTGCTCTTATTTTGTTGGTCAGGGTTGGGCAGAGAATGCCCCAGGCTCTCTCGGCCACACCTCCACCAGTGCTGAACAATCAAGGTGGACAGTGTTTGGGTGAGATGTCCCCCCAGATCCGGCCATCTGGGCAGCACTCCACAAGCCCCAAGATGTGCTCTGACTCTCTGCTTACCTTCCCTCATGAAGGGGCAGAGGTGCAGGTCCAGACGGTGTGAGGCACAGACAGATGGGGCGTGGCTCAGAGCTTGGGTGCAGCTGGGAGGAAGGTGGCTCTCCCAAGGCATACCCCATCCCGGCTCCCCCACCCTCCTTCCTTTCTCCCCTCCACTTTCTTTCCCCCTCTCAGTTCCATCTGCCCTAGGGTTCCAAGACTGGCTTCACTCATCATGGGCTGCAACTGAAGTGGCAGTGGTGTCTTTCAAGGATGCTGCATTTTGTCCATTCAGTCCCCAACATTCATCGTTACCTCATCTCTCCCTCCTGACATCCCTTCTGGGGAGCTATTAGTATCACTCCCATTCTGCAGGAGAGGCAAGCGAAGCCATGAGAAATGGAGGAACTCGCTGGGATTTGAACCCAGGCACAGCCAGCCCCAGGGCATGGTGGTGGCAAGCTGTTGTGCCTGCCGCAGCCTCCAGAACACCCCAGCCAAAGTCCAGGTGCAATTGCCCTTATCTCCAGCACTCAGATCTCCATAATCATCTCAGAGCCCTGGTCAGGCTGGCCCCAACCCGGAGCAGGAAGCCTGGGTCAGCATTTGTGGGTGCATGGGATCCTCACTGATAACAGAAGTGCTGGCCCTGCTCAGGTTAGAGATGTGAGCTTATCTTTGAAAGGACAGAATTTCACAGCAAAGCTTGTCAGCCACTGGCTGCTCAGCTGAGCCTCAGGTCAGGAAGTCTCTCCTTTTGAGGGGCTACCAAGGGCTGAGAGAGTTTCTGCCTGCAGATCTGTGCCATCAGTGTTCCTGGATGAGGGGTCTCTGGTCCCACAGCAGAGAGTAGGTGTGACCAGGAAGGAGGGACATGCATGCTGACAGGGGCCACCGGGCCCAGCTCCTAAGCTTGGGGGATGGTTTGATTAATGTATTTCTTTCAGTAAGAAACAGCCCCCTGCATCAGTGCATGTGCACACACCCACCAATACATGATACATGCGTGTACCCACATGTAAGCTTGCACACCCACTTCCAGACTTTTCCTCTTGTGAAAGGACAGAGTGCTGATTCCTACCAGGAAAGGATGACAAGAAATGTCCTCACCCAGAGGTGTCTCAGAACTCCAACTTTTGAAGCCCTTCCTCTTTTCTTCCCATTTCCATCTCCACCAAAGGCTAAATAACTTTGGAAGAGTTAGGCCTCCTCCCTCCCACAACCTTAGGTCGGGGTCCTAAGAAGGACCCACTGGGGGCGGGGTGGAGGTTGCTTTAGTTGAAATGCATCTGCTTTGCAGAGCCTCCTCTTAGGCAATTTCACATTTTTTTATTGTGAAAAAATACACATAACATAAAAATTTAGCATTTTAATCATTTTTAAGTGTACAGTTCTGTGGCAATAAGCACCTGCATGCTGTTCTGCAACCATCACCACCATCCACCTCCAGAACTTTTTCCTTTTCCCCAAATGAAACTCTATATGTGAAATACTAACCGCCCCCGCCCCCATTCCTCCACAGCCCCTGCCTCCAGCCCCTGGCAGCAATCCTTCTACTTTCTGTCTCTGTGAGTTTGACTTCTCTGAGTATCTCATATAAGAGGAATCATCTGTCCTTTTGTGCCTGGCTTATTTCATAATTCACATAGCATGATATCTTCAAGGTTCATCCACGTCGCGTGCGTCAGAATTTCATTCCTTTTTTAAGGTTAAATAAATATTCCACATTTATTTATTCCAATAACCTCTCTACCACATTTTGTTTATATATTCATCTGTCTATGGACATGGGTTGCTTCCACCTTTTTAATGCTGCTGTGTATATGAGTGTGCAAGTAACATTTCGAGTCCCTGCTTTTGATTCTTTTGTATATATACCCAGAAATGGAATTGCTGGATCACATGGTAACTTCATCTTCAATTTTTTAAGGAACTGCCATGCCGTTTTCAACAGAGGTGGCACTATTTTACATTTCTTTCTAACAATGCACAAAGGTTCCAATTTCTCCATATCCTTTTCAACACTTGCTTCATTTTTTCTTTTTTGTAATAGCCATCCTAATGGGTGTGAAGAGGTATTTAACTGTGCCTTTGGTTTGCATTTCCTAATGGCTAGTGATCTTGAGCATCTTTTATGTGCTTACTGGCCGTTACATTAGGTTGGTGCGAAAGTAATTATGGTTTCGGACTCTGAATTTTAAATCATTTTAACTAGACTCAACACATATTTATTAATTAAAATAGAAACCATTACAATCAATGCATTTTTGTCGATGAGAAATAAGTTTGTTTATTCCTGTAGCATAAAAATCCATGCTTAGGGATTCGGCAAACTCTTGAAAAGCATTTTCTGCTTCCTGCTGGTTGTGAAAGCATTATTCCTTGCAAGAAGTTGTCGAGATGCTTGAAGAAGTGGTAGTTGGTTGCCAAAAGTTCAGGCAAACATAGAGGATGAAGCAAAACTTCATAACCCAATTCGCTCAGCTTTTGAAGCACTGGTTGTGTGCCGTGCAGTCAGGCGTCATAGTGGAGAAGAACTGGGCCCTTTCTGGTGACCAACACCTCCTGCAGTGTTGCAATTTTCAGTGCATCTCACTGATTTGCTGAGCATTCTCTTCAGATGGAATGGTTTTACTGGGATTCAGAAAACTATAGTGGCTCAGACCAGCAGCAGATCACCAAACAGTGACCATGACCCTGTTTTTGGTGCAAGTTGGCTTTGGGAAGTGCTTTGGAACCTCTTGGTCCAGCCACTGAGCTGGTCATCACTGGTTAGTGTATAAAATCCACTTTTCATTGCACATCACAATCCAATTGAGAAATAACTTGTTGTTGCATAGATTAAGAGAAGATTACACTTTAAACATATTTTTTTATTTGCAGTTAGCTCATGAGGCATCCACTTATCGAGCTTTTTCACCTCTCCAGATCAGATCAGTCAGTCGCTCAGTCGTGTCCGCTCTCCCCCCCCCCCCAGGCCTCCTCCTCCCCTCCCGGTCCCCCTCGCTCCATCGAGTCATGTCCTCCACCTCTCTCCTCTCTCCCCTTCTCCTCCTCCCTCTCCCTCCCACATCAGTCTCCCCCCCCGGTGGCCAAAACTGGAGTTTCCTTAGCATCTTCCTTCTGTCCAGGGTCTCCTTCGTGGACTGGTTGGATCTTCGCTCCAGGGACTCTCAGTCTTCTCCAACACCACAGTCACATCTCCCCCTTCCCTCTCCAGTTTGTTTCAAATGCCAAATGACTATAGAATGGTAGACGCTGAGTTGTTGGGCAACTTCTTATGTAGTTGTAAGAGGATCAGATCTTCTCAAGTGGTCGTCCTCAACTTCCGATGGCCAGTCACTGTTTCCCCCACCTTCAAGGCTCTAGTCTCCCTTGAAAAACTTCTTGAATCACCACTGCACTGTACATTTGTTACCAGTTTCTGGGCCAAATGCATTGTTGATGTTGTGAGTTGTCTCTGCTGCTTTACGACCCATTTTGAACTCAAATAAGAATATTGCTCAAATTTCTTTTTGTCTAATATCATTTTCATAGTCTAAAATACATATAAAATAAACAGAAAGTAATCATTCATTAGCAGAAAACATAAATTAAGAAATGTTCATTAAAATTAAATATAATCACATTTAAGAATGTATTCCAATATCAAATGGCAAAGTTCAACAATGCAAAATCAAAATTACATTTGCACCAACCTAATACGTTATTGTGTATCTTCTTTGGAGAAATCTCATTCAAGTCCTTAGACAACTTAAGGTTTTTTTTAAACTCCTATTCTGGATGTTCTGAAGGTCACTGGGATATTTTTTCTGAGGTTGCTTGCAGCCCGTTCTGGGGCTAGGTCTGCTCCCCACCCAGATATTCCTATGGGAATAGGAGGTGAGGGGGTAGAGGGAGCCACAAAGAGAAATCTCAGCCAGTTTTAACCCTGGCCTGGAGAACTTTGCCCTCAGGAGTTCAAACCTTGAGAAATCTAGAAGCTTGTGTTGAGCTAGAGCCAGTTTCTGGGTGGCTCAGCTCAGAATGCATGCATCCCCCAAGACAGAAATGCCAGTTTTGAGGGAGCTTTGCCTGGGCTGGGAGGGCAGCCGATCTAGTGCCTGGTGCTGGGAATGGGGAGTGCCCACCTCCAAAGTTGCCTTTGGGCTCCCAGTTACTTGAGATTTTCTGGAAAGAGTTTGCTAACCACAGGCCCCGTGACTGCCAGGGTCACTTAGCACATCCTCAGACCTTTCTGCTGATAGGAAAGATTACAATCAGGTTTGTGTCCAGAAGGTGGTGAGTTTATCATCTACCTCAGCTCAGGGTTTATCATCATTACCAACCCACAAGACCCATCTCCTGTTTTATTAATTTATTATCCCCCTTTTATCCTCGGACCCAATTCCTGTTCCCATTCCTCCCTGATCCGATCATGGGCATCCATTCTACTGTGTTTGGATGTGCCTTCTTGCATTTATGTAAAGCATATGTGTCTTCACGGGTATGTGTCTTGAATACATTGTCCTGTGCTAAGAAATGTCAATCTCCCCCTCACCTTATCTTTCACTTAATGCGATGTTTTACAAACCAGTCCAGATCCCATGATGTATTCCTAATTCACAGAGGCTCTCTCTGTTGGGAAATGGCTAGGTGCCATCCAGGTGCCTCCAGCTCTGGATATACCTTCACTCTTGAGATTTTTAACTGAGTGATTCAAATCATCTGTATCTTTGTGTGTTTTTTTGTTTGTTTTTCTTTTTTTCCCCTAAGCTATCTCTTTCTGAGGCAAAGATTTCAGTTAAAATCTTCAGCTGAAATTGTTAAACTTTTTTCCTGCAGTTCTATCTGTGGCTGCTTTATATATTTTAAGACTTTTGTTGGATGCTTTGATTTGTGGCCATTTTACCGTATGTTATATCATTCTTTGACAAGATGATGCTTTTTCTCTTGAATTATATTTTGTTATTAATCTTGCTTTTCTGGCATCCTTTGGTTCATATTCACCTGATACACCTTTTTCTGTTTCTTTTTTACTTTTCTCTATCATTTTAATAAACCTCTTAGTGGCTCAGATGGTAAAGAATCTGCCTGCAAAGAGGGAGACCTGAGTTCAGTCCCTGGGTTGGGAAGGTCCCCTGGAGAAGGAAATGACAACCCACTCCAGTATTCTTGCCTGGAAAATCTCATGGATAGAAGGGCCTGGAGGGCTGCAGTCCACGGGGTCACAAAGAGTCAGACGTGACTGAGCAACTACTGCTGCTTGATTATAGTCAAGATATCAACACTAGGAGTTTCTGTCAAGATCTATACTGCCTTTATATAATTATCATTACTGATAGTTTATTTACAATTATTGTTAATACTATTTATTGTATGAGGACTTATTTCTACCTTATTTTATATATTCTATTTACTATATATTATTGCTTTTTCCTTTCCTGCCTTCAAAAGAAAGTATTTTTTATAACCATGTAACATACACATCTGTGAATGATTGAATAAATAAGTGGGAGGAGAAGGACAAATCTTCCTTACAGAAGAATTTCAAATGATAAACAGAAGGAATGAGTGAAATAGAAAATCACCGTTAGAGTATTACATAGTGATTCCTGCGAGAAGGACCTACAAGTAAATGCTAAGATCAGGGAGAAAAGCCCTAAGAAGCAGCAGTGTATTTACATGGACTCAAAGTATTTCCTCTGAAATATTGTTGATTACTACACTAGCTTTGACCACTTTCTTTGATACTCTTCCCTCAGGGAAAAGGAGTTTAATTCCATTTCCCTTGAGATAGGCTGGACTGAGTGACTGGCTCCTCATCAATAGAATCTGAAAAGGGAAAAATAGCAGCTTTACAGTGGAGAAGCCTGACAGACACCACCTTGACCACATGAACAAGACCAATATGATCAATAATAAATCACACTGATATCAGTCCCACATGATTTTATGAGGAGAGCACTTCAGCTCTCTAGTATTCTCTGCCCAAATCCATAACCCCACACTAGTCATGAGAGAATATCAGACAAATCCAAGTTGAGAGGTATTCTATAAATTTCCTGACCCCTATTCGTCAAAAGTTAAGGTCATGAAAAACAAGAGACAGATACAATGGTAGACTGCAAGAACTGAAGGAGTAATGGTAACTAAGTGCATCACAGATAGGGCATTAGTGGAATGTTGACTTCTTAGTTTTGGTAAATATATCATGGTTATGTAAGATGTTAACATGGGAACCTGTGCTACATGGACTCTCTTTATAATTCTTCTGCAATCTAAAATTCTTAAATTGAAGTTTAAAAGATACAGATGTATATAAAAGCTTAAAGAAATTAGGCAATCATAGAGATGAAAATAAAGCAACAAGAGAATACCAGGAATAAACAGATTTAATATTTTGAAACAAAAATGTAATTCTTAAAATATCAACTTAGGCAGAGACAAAAGAGAATTGGGAGTTAATAAACTACTAGAGATACAGTGCTGAGAGATAAGTAGAGGGAAAATATAAAGGAAGCACCAATTAAGAGATATGAAGGTTAGAGTAAAAAGCTCTAATATAAGCATATGTATATAATTAGATACTTAAAAATGGAGAGCAAACAGAATGAAATAAAGTATTTAAAGGGATAATGGCTTTTATTAACGTTTGCAAAAATGTGTACTTAGTTGAATAAGCTGAATATAAAGATAAATCCATATCTAGACACAGCTCGGTAAAACTGAAGAGATAAAAGACAAATGTATGATCTTCAAGACAGCCAGAGAAAAAGGTGAGGTCACTCTAAAGATTCCATGATTTAAAGGACAGTGGACTCCTCAATAGCAACATAGCAGTCAGAAGACAGTGAATACAATCTTGCCAATGTTGATAGAAAATAACTATCAACCTAGAATTATAAACCCGTAAAACTATCTTCTGAGATTGAGGGGTGATAAAAATTGAGACTTTACCATCAACAAACCTGCACTATAGAGGGGGAAATGGTCTCACAAGAGCAGTCTAAGATTTAAAATAAAAGAGGGAATGCCAAGTAGGTAAATGGAAATAGCATAATATAAACCAAACAACCATTGTCTTTAAAAATAATAGTGGTAGTTTTATGGATATTATCAAACTCAGAGGTTGTGCCAATTTACATAGCCACCAGCAACATACGAAAATACTCATTCATGCATCTCTCTGATAACCTATTACCAGACTTTATGACTGTTACTAAACAAATAGGTAAAGATGGTATCTCAGTTCAGTTGCTCAGTCGTGTCTGACTCTTTGCAACCCCATGAATCACAATACTCCAGGCCTTCCTGTCCATCACCAACTCCCAGAGTTCACCCAAACTCACATCCATCGAGTCGGTGATGCCATCCAGCCATCTCATCCTCTGTCGTCCCCTTCTCCTCCTGCCCCCAATCCTTCCCAGCATCAGAGTCTTTTCCAATGAGTCAGTTCTTCTCATGAGGTGGCCTAAGTATTGAAGTTTCAGCTTCAACATCAGTCCTTCCAGTGAACACCCAGGACTGATCTCCTTTAGGATGAACTGGTTGGATCTCCTTGCAGTCCAAGGGACTCTCAAGAGTCTTCTCCAACACCACAGTTCAAAAGCATCAGTTCTTCGCGCTCAGCTTTCTTCACAGCCATGAAATTAAAAGACACTTACTCCTTGGAAGGAAAGTTATGACCAACCTAGATAGCATATTCAAAAGCAGAGACATTACTTTGCCAACAAAGGTCCATCTAGTGAAGGCTATGGTTTCTCCAGTGTCATGTATGGATGTGAAAGTTGGACTGTGAAGAAAGATGGTATCTCAGTGAGTTTTAATTTGCGTTTCTTTTAGTATGAATCTGTTGATGTGGCATAGTTATTCTTTCCTAATTTTTTGACTTTGCCTGTGATTATGGTATCTTTTGCCACAGAGAACTGTTTAAATTATGTAGTACAATTTTCTCCTTGTCTTTAAGGCTCCTTGCGTGTTGTGCCATTCTTAAAAGTGCTTTCTCATCTGCAAAGTTATTTAACTCTTCCATCGCTTCCTCATTATTCATGCTTTCCTTTTTTAGTATTTATCTTTGTTTTTTTAATACTTATTTAGTGAGTCAGAACCTTTCACTGCATGTAGGATCTTTCGTTGTGCGCAGGTTCAGTTCCCCACAGCATGTGGGATCTTAGTTCCTCCACCAGGGATTGAACCCACGTCCCCTGCATTGCAAAGTGGATTCTTCATTTAGTTTCATTTTTTTTTTAACATTTTCATCGATCTTAGAATTATCTTACTGTGAAGTATGTGGTATTGATAAACCTTTTTTCCCCAGACAACCTACCCTGTTTGCCTAGTAGTTTTATATTGAATAGTTTTCCTGCACTGATTTGGAATTTTGACTTTATCATATCGTAAATTCCTTTGTATTTGAATCTATTCCTGTACTTTCTGTTTGTTCCATTGATCTCTCTCTCTTCTGTGCCTGTGCCACACTACTTTAATTATAATAGGTGTGATAAGATAAGACACTTCAATTGCCGATAAGTCTGGCTCCCTCTCATTCGTCCTGGATATTCCTACTTGTTTGCTTTAAAAAAATTCTTGGATTTTTTTTTTTTTTTTTTTGAGTGACTTAGCATAGCATAGCATAGCATAGCATTGATTTATAATATTTAACCTGTTGGTATTTTATTGAAGTTTTATTAAATTTATAAACCTAGAGTAAATGGACTTTCTAAAAATGTGGTAGTTTTTCTGTTTGTTTAAATCTTTAGTATTCCTTAGTAGAATTTTAATGTTTTATTGATAAATATATTGCATAAATCTCATTATGTTTATTCCTAATTGTTTCATTTTTTGTTTTGCTATTACAAATAGATTTTCTTTTTTTTTTTTTAAATCAAGAATCTCTTTTATTGATTATCAGAAACATTACAAACATCTAGTATGAATAAATTGTAACATGATAGTGTTTAGTTTGAACAATTAATACATTTCAGATATAATATTATACATATTTCAATCTATTCTCCCCAATCATCCCACCCTCTCCCGGTCCCAGAGTCCAAAAGTCTAGTCTATACATCAGTGTCTCTTTTGCTGTCTCGTAAATAGGGTTATTTTTACCATCTTTCTAAATTCCATATATATGCGTTAGTATACTGTATTTGTGTTTTTTTTCTGGCTTACTTCACTCTGTATAATAGGCTCCAGTTCCATCCATCTCCTTAGAACTGATTCTTCTTTTTATGCTGAGACTCATTTATTAGCTTGCTTATCCATTCATCTTGATGACATCTATGCTTCCCTCTTGCAAATGCTGCTATAAATTGGGTAACGTGTCTCTTCAATCTTTTTCTTTATACCAGGTGGATTGCTGGATCATAAGAGTCTATTTTTTGAGGAATCTCATACTTTCTCCTATGGCTGTACTATTTGCATTCCCACCAACATGCAAGAGGGTTCCCTTCTCTCCCCCCTCTCCAGCTTTACTTTACTTTTGGATAGCAGCCATTCTGATTGGCGTGAAATGGTATCTCATAGTGGTTTTGATTTGCATTTCTCTGTAATGAGTGATGTTGAGCATCTTTCATGTGTTTGTTAGCCATCTGTATGTCTTCTTTGGAGAAATGTCTATTGAGTTCTTTGCCCATTTTTTGATTGGGTCATTTATTTTTCTGGATTGAGCTGTAGAGTGCTTGTATATTTTTGAGAATTGTTTGTCAGTATATTATTTTCTCCCATTCTGGGCTGTCTTTTCACCTTGCTTATAGTTTCCTTTGTTGTGCAGAAGCTTTTAAGTTTGATTAGGTCCCATTATTTTTGATTTTATTCCGATATTCTGGGAGGTGGGTCATAAGGATCCTGCTGTGATGTAAGTCAGAGAGTGTTTTGCCTATGTTTTCCTCTAGGAGTTTTATGGTTTCTGGTCTTACATTTAGCTCTTTAATCCATTTTGAGTTTATTTTTGTGTTGGTGTAGTGTTCTAGTTTCATTCTTTTACAAGTGGTTGACCAGTTTTCCAACACCACTTGTTAAGAGATGTCTTTAATCCATTGTATATTCTTCCTCCTTTGTCAAAGATAAGGTGACATATGTGCGTGGATTTATCTCTGGGCTTTCTATTTTGTTCCATTGATCAATATGTCTGTCCTTGTGCCAGTACCATACTGTCTTGATGACTGTGGCTTTGTAGTAGAGCCTGAAGTCAGGCAGGTTGATTCCTCCAGTTCCGTTCTTCTTTCTCAAGATAGCTTTGGCTATTCAAGGTTTTTTGTATTTCCATACAAATTGAGAAATTATTTGTTCTAGCTCTGTGAAGAATACCGTTGGTAGCTTGATGGGGATTGCATTGAATCTATAAATTGCTTTGGGTAGTATATTCATTTTCACTATATTGATTCTACCAATCCATGAACAAGGTATATTTCTCCATCTTGGTTGATTTACAATGTTGTGTTAATTTCTGCCGTTCAGCAAAGTGATTCAGTTGTACATATGTATATTCCTTTTTATATCTTTTCCCATTAGAGTTTATCACAGGATATTGAATATAGGTCCCTGTGCTACACAGTGTAGGACCTTGTTGTTTATCCATTCTCTATATAATAATTTGCATCTGCTAACCCCAAACTCCCGATGCATTCCCCCTACTTGGCAACTACTAGTCTGTTCTTTTTGTCTGTAAGTCTGTTTGTTCTGTAGATAGGTTCACCGGTGTCATGATTCAGCTTCGACTTATAAGTGATAGCACGTTGTCTTTCTCTTTTTTACTTACTTCACTTAGTAGGATAATCTCTAGGTTCATCCATGTTGCCGCAAATGGCATTATTTCATTCTTTTTTATGGCTGAGTAGTATTCATGTCCGGGAAGGCAATGGCACCCCACCCCAGTACTTTTGCGTGGAAAATCCCATGGACGGAGGATCCTGGTAGGCTCCAGTCCATGGGGTCGCTAAGAGTCAGACACGACTGAGCGACTTCACTTTCACTTTTCACGGACACGACTGAAGCAACTTAGCAGCAGCAGCAGCAGCAGTATTCATGTATACATGTACAACATCTTCCTTGTCCATCCATCTGCTGACGAACATTCAGGCTGCCTCCATGTCTTCGCTTTGTGAACACAGGGGTGTGCGTATCTTTCTGAATTACAGCCTTGTTCAAATATATGCCCAGGAGTGGAATTGAGTGATCATACAGCAACTTTATTTTTAGTTTTTTGAGGAAACTCAATAATGATTTCCATAGTTGCTGCACCAACTTACATTCCCACCAATGAGGTGGGAGGGTTCCCTTTTCACCACACCCTCTCCAGAATATATTTGTAGATTTTTTATTGATGGCCATTTTGACTGATGTGAGGTGATACTTCATTTAAGCTTTGATTTTCATTTCCCTAATAATTAGCAATGTTTAACATCTTTTCATGTGCCTGTAGGCCATCTGTTTGTCATCTTTGGAGAAATATCTGTTTAGTGTCAATCAGGTTGTTTGGGTTTTTTATTGTACATATATCAAAAACAGCTGTTTGTATATTTTGGAAATTAAGCTCTTGTCAGTCACATCATTTGCAAATATATTTTCCCATTCTGTAGACTGCCAATTTTATTTTGTTTATGGTTTCCTTTGTTGTGAACAATCTTGATTGGGTCCCATTTATTTTTGCTTTCATTTCTATTGCCTTGGGAGACTGACCTAAGAAAACAATGGTACAGTTATGTCAGGGAATGTTTTGCCTATGTTCCCTTCTAGGAGTCTTATGATAGCATAAAACTTATGTTTAAGTCTTTAGGTCATTTTGAGTTTGTGTCTGATGTGAGGGTGTGTTCTAACTTCATTGATTTACATGTTGCTGTCCAACTTTGCCAACACCACCTGCTGAAGAGACTGTCTTTTCCCCATTGTATATTCTTGCCTCCTTTATTGAAGATTAGTTGACCTGGGTATTGGAGTTATTTCTGGGGTCTCTATTCTATTCCATTGATCCATATGTCCATGGATTCCACTAATCCGTGTGCCAGTACCATGCTGTTTTGATTATTGTTGCTTTGTAGTATTGTCTGAAGTTTAGGAGGGTTATGTCCCCTGCCTTGTTCTTTTTCCTAAGGATTGCTTTGGCAATTATGGGTCTTTTATGGTTTCATATAAATTTTAGTGTTATTTGTTTTAGTTCTATGAAAAATGTCATGGGAAAATTGATAGGGATAACATTAGATTTGTAGCTTGCTTTGGGTAACATAGGGGCTCCCTGATGGCTCAGAGGTTAAAGTATCTGCCTGGAATGTGGGAGACCTGGGTTCGATCCCTGGGTCAGGGAAGATCCCCTGGAGAAGGAAATGGCACCCCACTCCAGTACTCTTGCCTGGAGAATCCCATGGAGGAAGGAGCCTGGTAGGTTATAGTCCATGGGGTCACAAAGAGTCGGACACGACTGAGCGACTTCACTTTTTTTCACTTTGGGTAACATGGCCTTTTAACAATACTGATTCATCCAATCCAAGAGCACGGGATATCTTTCTATTTCTTTGAATCGTCTTCAATTTCCATTATTTATGTATTATGCATGTGTGCTCAGTCACTTCAGTCATGTCTGACCCTGTGGACTATAACCCACCAGGTTCCTCAGTCCATGGGATTCTCCAGGCAAGAATCCTAAAGTTGGTTGCCATGCCTTCCTCCAGGGGATCTTCCAAACCAGGGATCAAACCCATATCTCCTATGGCTCTTGCATTGCAAGTGGATTCTTGACCTGCTGGGCCACTGGGGAAGCCCCTATAAATGTTTTATAGTTCTCAGCATAATAGTCTTTCACTTCCTGGTGAGGTTTATTCCTAAATGTTTTATGTTTTTGCTGCAATTTCAAAAGAGATTGTTTGTTTCAAGTTCCTTGCTGATATTTTACTGTTAATGTAAAGAAATACAACCAATTTCTGTATGTTAATCTTGAATTCCCTACTTTGTTGAATTTGTTTATCAGTTCTGTCAGGTTGGTACAAATTAACTGTAGATTTTAAATCACTATAACTAGGTTCCAACATATCTTTATCAATTAAAAGAGGAACCATTACAATCAATACACTTTTGCCAATGAAAAATAAGCTTGTTGATTCCTGTAATGTAAAAATTTGTACTTTAGGATTCAACAAACTGTTGGAAAGCATTTTCTGCCCCTGTTGGTTTTGGAAGCATTTTCCCTGCAAAAAGTTGTCTAGATGCTTGAAGACATGGTAGTCAGTTGGTGAGAGGTCAGGAGAATATGGCAGATGAAGCAAAACTTCACAGCCCAATCTTTCTACCTTTGAAGTGTTGGTTGTGCGACGTGCAGTTGGGCACTGTTGTGGAGAAGAATTGGACCCTTTTTGTTGACCCTTTTTGACACTGGCTGCAGGTGTTTCAGTTTTTGGTTCATCTCATCGATTGGCTGAGCATTCTTCTCAGATGTAATGGTTTTGCCAGGATTCAGAAAGCTGTATTGGATCAGACTAGCAGCAGACCACCAGTGACAATGACCCTTTTTCTGATGCAAGTTTGGTTTGGGGAAGTGCTTTGAAGTTTCTTCTCAGTCCAACCACTGAGCTCATCATTACTGGTTGTCATACGAAATCCACTTTTTGTCACACATCACAATCCAATCAAGAAATGCTTTGTTATTGTTGTGTAGAATAAGAGAAGACATTTCAAAGAGACTATTTTTTTTATTTGCGGTCAGTTCATGAGGCACCCACTTATCAAGTTTTTCACCTTTCCAATTTGCTTCAAATGCTGAATGATCGTAGAATGGTTGACATTCAGTTCTTTGCAACTTCTCATTCAGTTGTAAGAGGATTAGCTTCAATGCTGCTGCTGCTGCTGCTAAGTCGCTTCAGTCGTGTCCAACTCTGTGCGACCCCGTAGACGGAAGCTCACCAGGCTCCCTGGTCCCTGGGATTCTCCAGGCAAGAACACTGGAGTGGGTTGCCATTTCCTTCTCCAATGCATGAAAGTGAAAAGTGAAAGTGAAGTCGCTCAGTCGTGTCCGACTCCTAGCGACCCCACGGACTGGAGCCCACCAGGCTCCCCTGTCCATGGGATTCTCCAGGCAAAATACTGGGGTGGGGTGCCATTGCCTTCCCCGATTAGCTTCAATGGTTGCTCTCAATTGGTCGTTGTTAACTTCCTATGGCTGGCCTCTATGCTCCTTGTCTTCAAGGCTCTCTTCCCCTTTGCAAAACTTCTTGAACCATCACTGCATTGTACATTTGTTAGCAGTACGAATGCAGGCCAAATGCATTGTTGATGTTGTGAGTTTTCTCCACCGCTTTACAACTCATTTTGAACTTGAATTAAGAAATCACTCAAATTTGCTTTTTGTCTAACATCATTTCTATAGTCTAAAATAAATATAAAATAAACAGCAAATAATAAGTCTTTAGAAAAAGCATAAAGCAAAAAATGTGCATTAAAATGGTGCATAACATAACCACATATATTAGGAATGTATTCCAGTATCAAACGGCAGAGTTCAACAATGCAAAACTGCAATTACTTTTACACTAACCTAATAGATTTTGTGTGGAGTGCTTACATTTTCATATATAGTATCATGTCGTCTGCACCTAATGACAATTTTAACTCTTCCTTTTCAATTTGGATATCTTTTATTCCTTTTTCATGTCCAATTTTTGTGGCTAGGACTTCCAATACTGTGTTGAATAGAAGTGGTAACAGTGAGTATCCTTGTCTTTTTCCTGGTTTTAGCAGTAAGGCTTTCAGTTTTTCACCATCGAGTATTATACTGGGCTGTGGGTTTGTAATAAATAACTTTTATTAGGTTGAGATATGTTCCTTCTACACCCACTTTGGTAAGAGAGTTTATCATGAATGGATGTTGAATTTTATCGAATTTTCCATATCTGTTGAAATGATGGTGTGGTTTTTGTCTTTGTTGATCTGGTGTATCACATTGACTGATTTGCATTTGTTGATCCATCTTTATGACCCTGGGATAGATCCAACTTGGTCATGGTGTATTAGCTCAGCTGGTAAAAAAATCCACCTGCAACGCAGGAGATCCCAGTTTGATTCGTGGGTCTGGAAGATCCCCTGAAGAAGGGATGGGCTACCCACTCCAGTATTCTTGGGCTTCCCTGGTAGCTCAGACAGTAAAGAACCCGCCTGCAATGAGGGAGACATGGGTTCAACCCCTGGGTTGGGAAGGTCCCCTGGGAGAGGGCATGGCAACCCACTCCAGTGTTCTTGCCTGGAGAATCCCCATGGACAGAGGAGCTTGGCAGGCTATAGTGCATGGGGTCAGACACAACTGAGTGACTAAGAACAGCACAGCGTGATCTTTTTTATGTGTTGTTTTATGGTTTATTAATGTTTTGTTGAGGATTTCTGCATTTGTATTCATCAAAGATATTGCCCTGTAATTTTCTTTGTTGGCTGTGTCTCTGTTGGGTTTTGGTATCAGGGTGATGGTGGCTTCATAGAATGTCTTTGAGCGTGTTCTCTCCTCTTCAATCTTTTGAAAGAGTTCAAGAAGGATTGGTATACATTCTTCTTTGTATGTTTGGTGGAATTCTCCTATGAAGCCATCTGGTCTTGAACTTTTGGTTGTAGGGAGCTTTTTAATTACAGATTCTTAAAAAGATTTGTTCCTTCCATTAGTTTTTCTAACTAGTTGTTGTTTGTAAATGTGAAAGCTAGTTTCTAAATATTAACTTTAAACCAGAAATCTTACTGAATTATTTTGCTGTTTATGATATTTTCTCTTTAATTAGCATTTTTAAAGCAGTTTTAGGTTCACAGCAAAATTGAATGGAAAAATATGAGAGTCCCCACGTAGCCCTGCCCTTCCCCCAACCCATAGGCAATTTCCCTCACCATCAATATCCTACATCAGAGTGGTACATTTATTACAACTGATGAACCAACACTGACATATTACCAACCAAAATCCATAGTTTATATTAGAGTTCATTCTTTCTATTACACATTCTATGTAATGTGCAAAATCTATGGTTTTTAACAAATGCATAAGGACATATATCTATCATTATAGTATCATACAGAAGAGTTTCCCTACCCTAAAAATTCTACACTCCCTTTATTCACTCCAACCCAAGGGCCACTGGCAAACACTAAGCCTTTTACTACTTGATAGTTCTGCCTTTTCTAGAATATTATACAGTTGGAATCAGTGTACAGTTGGCCACAGTATGTAGCCTTTTCAGATTGACTTCTTTCACTTAGCAATATGTACTTAAGCTTCCTGCATGTCTTTTCATGGTTTGATAGCTCATTTATTTTAGCACTGAATAATAGTTCATTGTCTGCCTGTTCAGTTCAGTTCAGTCGCTCACTCATGTCCAACTCTTTGCGACTCCATGAATCACAATATGCCAGGCCTCCCTGTCCATCACCAACTCCTGAACTTCACTCAGACTTACATCCATCGAGTCAGTGATGCCATCCAGCCATCTCATCCTCTGTCATCCCCTTCTCCTCCTGCCCCCAATCCCTCCCAGCATCAGAGTCTTCTCCAATGAGTCAACTCCTCGCATGAGGTGGCCAAAGTACTGGAGTTTCAGCTTTAGCATCATTCCTTCCAAAGAACACCCAGGGCTGATCTCCCCTAGAATGGACTGGTTGGATCTCCTTGCAGTCCAAGGGACTCTCAAGAATCTTCTCCAACACCACAGTTCAAAAGCATCAATTCTTCAGTGCTCAGCTTTCTTCACAGTCCAGCTCTCACATCCATACATGACCACTGGAAAAACCATAGCCTTGACTAGACGGACCTTTGTTGGCAAAGTAATGTCTCTGCTTTTCAATATGCTATCTAGGTTGGTCATAACTTTTCTTCTAAGGAGTAAGCATCTTTTAATTTCATGGCTGCAGTCTCCATCTGCGGTGATTTTGGAGCCCAAAAAGATAAAGTCTGACGCTGTTTCCACTGTTTCCCCATCTATTTGCCATGAAGTGATGGGACCGGATGCCATGATCTTACTTTTCTGAATGTTGAGCTTTAAGCCAACTTTTTCACTCTCCTCTTTCACTTTCATCAAGAGGCTTTTTAGTTCCTCTTCACTTTCTGCCATAAGGGTGGTGTCATCTGCATATCTGAGGTTATTGATATTTCTCCTGGCAATCTTGAGTCCAGCTTGTGCCTCTTCCAGCCCAGCATTTCTCATGATGTACTCTGCATAGAAGTTAAATAAGCAGGGTGACAATATACAGCCTTGACATACTCTTTTTCCTATTTGGAACCAATCTGTTGTTCCATGTCCAGTTCTAAATGTTGCTTCCTGACCTGCATACAGGTTTCTCAAGAGGCAGGTCAGGTGGTCTGGTATTCCCATCTCTTTCAGAATTTTCCACAGTTTATTGTGATCCACACAGTCAAAGGCTTTGGCATAGTCAATAAAGCAGAAATAGATGTTTTTCTGGAACTCTCTTGCTTTTTCCATGATCCAGTGGATGTTGGCCATTTGATCTCTGGTTCCTCTGCCTTTTCTAAAACCTGCTTGAACATCTGGAAGTTCACGGTTCACATATTGCTGAAGCCTGGCTTGGATAATTTTGAGCATTACTTTACTAGCATGTGAGATGAGTGCAATTGTGCGGTAGTTTGAATATTCTTTGGCATCGCCTTTCTTTGGGATTGGGATGAAAACTGACCTTTTCCAGTCCTGTGGCCACTGCTGAGTTTTCCAAATTTGCTGGCACATTGAGGGCAGCACTTTCACAGCATCATCTTTCAGGATTTGGAATAGCTCCACTGGAATTCCATTACCTCCACTAGCTTTGTTCGTAGTGATGCTTTCTAAGGCCCACTTGACTTCACATTCCAGGATGTCTGGCTCTAGATGAGTGATCACACCATCGTAATTATCTGGGTCATGAAGATCTTTTTTGTACAGTTCTTCTGTGTATTTGTGCCACCTCTTCTTAATATCTTCTGCTTTTGTTAGGTCCATACCATTTCTGTCCTTTATCGAGCCCATCTTTGCACGGAATGCTCCTTTGGTATCTCTAATTTTCTTGAAGTGATCTCTAGTCTTTCCCATTCTGTTGTTTTCCTCTATTTCTTTGCATTGATCACTGAGGAAGGCTTTCTTATCTCTTCTTGCTATTCTTTGGAACTCTGCATTCAAATGCTTATATCTTTCCTTTTCTCCTTTGCTTTTCACTTCTCTTCTTTTCACAGCTATTTGTAAGGCCTCCCCAGACAGCCATTTTGCTTTTTTGCATTTCCTTTCAATGCGGATGGTCTTGATCCCTGTACAATGTCACGAACCTCATTCCATAGTTCATCAGGGACTCTATCTATCAGATCTAGTCCCTTAAATCTATTTCTCAGTTCCACTGTATAATCATAAGGGATTTGATTTTAGGTCATACCTGAATGGTCTAGTGGCTTTCCCTACTTTCCTCAATTTAAGTCTGAATTTGGCAATAAGGAGCTCATGATCTGAGCCACAGTCAGCTCCCAGTCTTGTTTTTGCTGACTGTGTAGAGCTTCTCCATCTTTGGCTGCAAAGAATATAATCAATCTGATTTCAGTGTTGACCATCTGGCGATGTCCATATGTAGAGTCTTCTCTTGTGTTGTTGGAAGAGGGTGTTTGCTATGACCAGTGCGTTCTCTTAGCAAAATTCTATTTGCCTTTGCCCTGCTTCATTCCGTATTCCAAGGCCAAATTTGCCTGTTACTCCAGGGGTTTCTTGACTTTCTACTTTTGCATTCCAGTCCCCTATAATGAAAAGGACATCTTTTTTGGGTGTTAGTTCTAAAAGGTCTTGTAGGCCTTCATAGAACCATTCAACTTCAGCTTCTTCAGCGTTACTGGTTGGGGCATAGACTTGGATTACTGTAATATTGAATGGTTTGCCTTGGAAATGAACAGAGATCATTCTGTCATTTTTGAGATGGCCGGGAGGAGTTACCCCATGACCGAGGCCAGGGGCGGTGGCTGGGAGGAGCTACCCCAGGTCCAAGGAGCGGTGGCTGTGCGGGCGCAGGAGAGCTGAGAGGAGCTACTCCACGTTCCAGGTCAGGAGGGGTGGCGGTGAGGAGATACCCCTCATCCAAGGTAAGGAGCAGTGGCTGCGCTTTGCTGGAGCAGCCATGAAGAGATACCCCACATTCAAGGTAAGAGAAACCCAAGTAAGATGGTAGGTGTTGCAAGAGGGCATCAGAGGGCAGACACACTGAGACCATACTCACAGAAAACTAGTCAATCTAATCACACTAGGACCACAGCCTTGTCTAACTCAATGAAACTAAGCCATGCCCTGTGGGGCCACCCAAGATGGGCTGGTCATGGTGGAGAGGTCTGACAGAATGTGGTCCACTGGAGAAGGGAATGGCAAACCACTTCAGTATTCTTGCTTTGAGAACACCATGAACAGTATGAAAAGGTGTCTGCCTGTACCACAGTTCACCTTCATTCATCTACTGAAGGACATCTTAGTTGCTACTGACTTTTGGTAATCATGAATCAAGCTGTTATAAACATCTGTGTGCAGCTTTTCATGTGGACATAGGTTTTCATCTCATTTATGTAAACACCAAGGAGTACAACTGCTAGATTGTATGATAAGAATATGTTTAGTTTTGTAAGGAAACAACAAACGGTCTTCCAAAATAGCTGTACCCTTTTGCACTCCCATGAGCAATGAATGAGCGTTCCTATGGCACCAAATTCTCACCAATGTTTGATGTTTAATATGTTTTGAATAAAATCTTTTGGATTTTCCAGGTATAAAATTATGCCATCTGGGAATAATAATTTTTTTGCCTTCTTTCTGAGTTCTATACCTCTATGTTCTACTCTTGTCAACTCGAATTGACTACTATATGCAGAAAAATGGAGGCAGCTATAAAATAATAGCTCTAATAGCTTTCAGTTTAGTTCAGTCACTCAATCGTGTCCAATTCTTTGCGACTCCATGGACTGCAGAATGCCAGGCTTCCTTGTCCATCACCAACTCCCAGAGTTTGCTCAAACTCATGTCCATCAAGTCGGTGATGCCATCCAACCATCTCATCCTCTGTCGTCCCCTTCTCCTCTTGCCTTCACTCTTTCCCAGCATCAGGGTCTTTTCCAGTGAGTCAATACTTCGCATCAGGTGGCCGAAGTATTGGAGTTTCAGCTTCAGCATCGGTCTTTCCAATGAATATTCAGGACTGATTTCCTTTAGGATTGGCTAGTTTGATCTCCTTGCAGTCCAAGGACTCTCAAGAATCTTCTCCAACACCACAGTTCAAAAGCATCAGTTCTTCGGTGCTCAACCTTCTTTATGGTCCAACTCTCTCATCCATATATGACTACTGGAAAAATCATACCTTTGACTAGATGGACCTTTTTCAACAAAGTAATGTCTCTGCTTTTTAATATGCTGTATAGGTTTGTCATGGCTTTTCTTCCAAGGAGCAAGTGTCTTTTAATTTTATGGCTGCAATCACCATCTGCAGTGATTTTGGAGCCCCCCAAAATAAAATCTGTCACTGTTTCCATTGTTTCCCCATCTATTTGCCATGAAATGATGGGACTGGATGTCATGATCTTCCTTTTCTGAATGTTGAGTTTTAAGCCAGCTTACTTCCTCTCCTCTTTCACCTTCATCAAGAGGCTCTTCAGTTCCTCTTCATTTTTTGCCATAAGGTGGTACCATCTGCATATCTGAGGTTATTGATATTTCTTCTGGCAGTCTTGATTCCAGCTTGTGCTTCAGCTAGCCCAGCATTTCACATGATGTATTCTGTATATAAGTTAAATAAGCAGGGTGACAATATACCACCTTGGCATACTCCTTTCCCAATTTGGAACCAGTTCATTGTTCCAGTCTGGTTCTAACTGTTATTTCTTGATCTGCATACAGGTTTCTCAGGAGGCAGGTCAGGTGGTCTGGTATTCCCATCTCTTTCAGAATTTTCCACAGTTTGTTGTGATCCATAGAGTCAAAGGCTTGATGTAGTCAATAAAGCAGTGGTAGATGTTCTTCGGGAATTCTCTTGCTTTTTCCATGATCCAGCAGATGTTGGCAATTTGATCTCTGGTTCCTCTGCCTTTTCTAAATCCAGTTTGAACATCTGGAAGTTCTCGGTTCATGTACTGTTGAAGCCTCACTTGGAGAATTTTGAGCATTACTTTGCTAGCATGTGAGATGAGTGCAATTGTGCGGTAGTTTGAGCATCTTTGGCATTGCCTTTCTTTGGGATTGGAATGAAAACTGACCTTTTCCAGTCCTGTGGCCACTGCTGAGTTTTCCAAATTTGCTGGCATATTGAGTGCAGCACTTTCACAGCATTATCTTTCAGGATTTGAGATAGCTCAACTGGAATTCCATCACCTCCACTCGCTTTGTTCATAGTGATGCTTCCTAAGGCCCACTTGACTTCCCATTCCAGGATGTCTGGCTCTAGATGAGTGATCACACCATCGTGATTATCTGGATCATGAAGATCTTTTTTGTATAGTTCTTCTGTGTATTTGTGCCACCTCTTCTTAATATCTTCTGCTTTTGTTAGGTCCATACCATTTCTGTCCTTTATTGTGCCCATCTTTGCATGAAATGTTCCCTTGGTATCTCTAATTTTCTTGACGTGATCTCTAGTCTTTCCCATTCTATTGTTTTCCTCTATTTCTTTGTACTGATCTCTGAGGAAGGCTTTCTTATCTTTCCTCGCTATCCTTTGGAACTCTGCATTCAAATGGATATATCTTTCCTTTTCTCCTTTACCTTCGGCTTCTCTTCTTTTCTCAGCTATTTGAAGGCCCTCCTCAGACAACCATTTTGTCTTTTTGCGTTTCTTTTTCTTAAGGATGGTTTTGATCACCACCTCCTATACAGTGTCATGAACCTCCATCCATAGTTCTTCAGACACTCTATCTATCAGATCTAATTCCTTGAATCTATTTGTCACTTCCACTGTATAATCATAAGGGATTTGATTTGATTTAGGTCATACTTGAAAGGTCTAGTGGTTTTTCCTACTTTCTTTAATTACAATAGCTATAAAAAATGGACAAATCTCTCTTCTTCCTGACTCTGAATTGGGGAGTTTCTCCTCAACATTAAGTTCAGTGTTGCCTTTGATATTAAGATAAATATAATTTATCATGTTAAGGAAGAATACACCTACTCCTATTTTATTGTTTAGCAAGATTAATTTGTTGAATTTTTCAGCCTTTAGAGAGGTAATCATATGATTCTCTTTTGATCTATTAACATAGTGAATTATATTGCTAGATCTCCTAATGTTAAATGGTTCTCATACTTTTGGAAGGTAGCCTTTTTAAAGTATTTATTTATTTGGCTGCATCAGGTCTTGGTTGAGGCATGCACAATCCTTGCTGCATCACGTGGGATCTTTCGATGTTGCTCAGGGACTCTCTTGTTGTGGTACCTGGGCTTAGTTGCTCCACCACATGTGGGATTTTAGTTCCACAACCAGGGATTGAACCTGCATCCCTGTCATTGCAAGACAGATTCTTAACTACCAGGCCACCAGGCAAGTCTCCAAGATAACCTTTTTTTAAAAAAAATTATTTGAATTCTTCACACTCTAAAAAACTTTATTATCTGAACACTTGTCTCTGAAAAAAAAAAAAAGTCAAATGTGCAAATATGAAGAAGCTACTCATCAAGTGCTCCTGTTCCTTTAATAGATCCAAGTTATCTATATATGAAAAAACCAGGCCCCTGTGGCTGGAGAGGCAGGAAAATGGCCCAGAGAAAACCCCTTCCCGCCAATACAAATATGAAGCTTTGTTTAACTGTAGGTCAGACAAGGCCAGGGGGTGGGGGGTCTTTGCCTGAGGACCATCCCTGGGCCCAGGGAGCTTTGGGGCTCAGAGCCCCATCCAACCTTTAGGTGAGTCACTCTCATCTCCTAGGGTCACCAGTCAGTTCTGTTAATGATCTGAGATCTGTTTCTCAACTTCTTTCACAATGCTGGGGGCCAAGGCCAGCACCCCTCGTGAGGGACCGAGGGAACAGGAGGCAAGGAACAGAGATCAGGGTCACCTGGGCATGGTATGTCCTTTGAGTTTCTTAGGAAATGGCTTTCTAGGCTCAGTAAGGAAATTTGAACTCATGGAAAATGGGAGACCTTTGCCTCTACAAATCAAATTCCTGTGATCAGCAGCCTATGGCTTCCCTGGCTCCATCCTGAACTCTGATGTTGCCCCTCCCAGTTTGGCTGGGCCCTTTCCCCCTACGTCTCTGGTGTCAACTCTGGGCGGCCCACTGGATATAATGTAGCAGCCTGGGCTGTTAGGGTCCTACAGACCCCAGGCTTCATAAATGCTTCAGCTGGTGAGTCCCTGGACTGTGGCAGGGTTTGCTGAGACAAAGCCAAAGGAAACAGTCCAAGGCAGACGACGCCTCAAAATTTGGGTGCTGCTGCTGCTGCTAAGTCACTTCAGTCGTGTCCGACTCTGTGTGATTCCATAGACGGCAGCCCATCAGGCTCCGCCATCCCTGGGATTCTCCAGGCAAGAACACTGGAGTGGGTTGCCATTTCCTTCTCCAATGCATGAAAGTGAAAAGTGAAAATGAAGTTGCTCAGTCGTGTCCAATCCTCAGCAACACCATGGACTGCAGCCTTCCAGGCTCCTCCATCCATGGGATTTTCCAGGCAAGAGTACTGGAGCGGGGTGCCATTGCTTTGGGTAGAACCATACAAAACTGTCAACAATCTGCTTTTTTCGACCTTCAAAAAACAGTACTGTTATGTCTGAAATAGTCACAGAACCAAATCTGTGGTGCCACCCAGTGGCCAGAGCAAGAAAATGGTGCTTATTTCATTAAACATGATGGTGGTGATACAAAATAACATTTCTGGAGCTTTCATTACATCCTGGGAATTAGAGCTCTAAACAAGTAATTATTTAATGTTATTGTGGTTTATGGTAACAATTACTGATTTTTATATACTACAGACATCTCTTCTGAGGTAGGCAGGTAGGTATTACTACCCCCATTTTATAGGTGAGAAACACGAGGCTTAGGGGATTTAAGCAAGTAATGTAGGATCATACAGCTGAGGGAGGCAGACCTAGGTCATACTCCTCACATCCAGTGGTTTCCCTTCCTGATTTAGGGAGATGAGGCTTTCACACTGGAGATCAGAACTCTCGGAGGTCCCAGCAGAGGCTGAACCAGGCGAACACACTCGATGTCTGAGCAATTACTGTCATACAGGAGCAGAAGATGTTAGTAGAATCATTAAGGTAGGCCATTAAATCAATAGTTTTTTTTATAAATTATGTTAAAAATTTATTAAAAATTTTTAAAAACTGTATACTTAAAAAAAATTGATCAAGTAATTGTTGAATTAGTGAAGTTCACTCTGGAAAATTCTGTCCAAAAATTATTCAGGATTTGTGTACCTTGCATTAAGTGTCTTAATTCAAATCTTCCTTTGGGGTAAAAGTGTCCTTTGAATCAAATGGCAAGGTCCAAATACCATGATGATAATGTCATGGCTGCTTCCTCCCATCCTTGGCCTGGGGGGCCAAGAGGAAAAGCTGTTTTGCTAGGCAGGCTAAGGGAATGGTAAAGCAGGCAGGACACCCCCCCACCCCCCACCAAGGCTCCTGAGCTGGCTGGGAACAGTGAGTTGGGAGGGCATTGCGATAGCTAGGCCGTAGGACATTGGTCAGAGCCTTCCTGGCAGAAGAGGGCCAGGGCTATTTCAGGTGACGTAATTCCAAGACATTAGAGCTTTGTGGCTTTCTAGAGGTGACAGTGTCATTTTACAGCTGGAGAAGCTGGAGCACAGACAAAGGAATCAGCCTGCTCAGGATCACACAGCTATCTAGTTGTTGGCAGAGCCAGGTCATTACCCAGATGCTGACTCCACAGCCCAGTTCCTTCCAGCCCCTGGATCAGAAGAGAAGCACTGTCTCCATAACTGACCTATGATTTGTGATCTGGGAAAACCACAGAGGACGTGAGCCAGGACTTCAGCTGTTCCTGAGCCTACACCACCTGAGACCTTTGTCCCATTACAAGTGGGCCCAGGGCAGAGAGAGGAGGAACTGAAGTCATTCCCAGCACTGTCGTCCAGTTTCCTATAGAGTCTAGTCCTGATTTCAGATGTTGACAAGGAGGAGGAAGAAAATTGAGGAGGGGGCACAGAGGAAGAGCAACGGGACTAGAGGACCAGAAGAGGGCTCTGACCAGGGATGAGAAGGCCTCAGGATTACTAGGTTATGTCTTCAGGCTAAGAAAAGGCTTACATATCAGGCTGCTGTTTTTCATGTATACCCACCTGAACATTTTTAGCTGTGCGCATGTATTACTTTGATTGACAATGTAGACTAAAGCAGGAAAGACTTCCATTAGACAGGAAACTGAAGAGTGCCAGAGCACTGCCCTGGCAACTAGAGAGATTAAGATCCCAGGGAGCCAGGGGGCCCAGGGGAAGGGCAAACAGCACCTTCCATCTAGGCCAGAGTGGAAAAATGAGCCCTTGTCTATACTGTAAAATATCTGGTATTTACTATATGCAAATAATATCTCAATAAAGTAGGTAGGGTTTGTTTTTGTTGTTGTTTTATGTGACGGCAGCTGCGAAGCATGAAAGGGAATACAGGTGAAAGGATTCTGCTCAAGACCTTCCAAAAAAAACCTTTGCGGCACAAAGGGTGGGCGGCTCTCCTCCAAGCCAGGACAGGCTCTCAGGAGGCTCATGCAACACTCTCCCGCTAGGGGGCAGTAGTTACCAGAGACCGCGCTCCGTCCACAGCCCCGGGCGTGAGCAGGGACGCAGAGGGACCCCGGAGGTGACAGGGTGCCCAGTGGCGCACTGAGCTCAGTCCTGGAGCCCATAAGTTGGGGTCGCTCACCCCGCGGAGGGACCGAGAGCGGCAAGCCCGGCGGGTCTCACCTTGGGGGAAGGGAGCCTGAGCTCCAGGGCACACAGTGACCTCCTCCAACCCTGGCTGTCGGGCAGCCCTGGGCCAGTGACCTGTCCCCCACCTGCGGAATGTAGAGGGCGGAAGCGGGACCCGCCCCTGGCCTGTTTTCAGGGTGCAGGACGCCGCGGCAGTGGCTGCCGAGAAGCTGCGTCTGGGTGAAATCCACCCTGCGTCTCCTGCGCCGCTGCCCAACCCGGCTGGCGGAACCTCGCCGCCGCGCCTATCTTCCCCGACCCGCTCCACCAGCAGAGCAGGTCGTCTGAGCAGTGGCAAGCCCCACCCACAGAGAACTCAGAGATCGCCCTTTGGAATGACAAAGAAGCATGGCCTAGAACTGTTCTGCTTAATTGTCCTTGTTGCTAAATAGGCGGATCTCCAGGCGTCGCCAGAGTGGGCTGCTAAGGGGATGAGCTGAAAAGCGGGGATGGGGAGACCAGCCACTGCCCAAGTGCCGTGACCCAAGGGCCACCGGGGACCCTCCCCCAGCCCTGGGGCTACCCCGCCCTGGGTGTGCGGGTCTCCAGCCCCCTCCACCACACCTCCGCCCCGTCTGGCGCACTGCCTGGTTTGCCTAGTTCCCCGGACCAGACCAAGAGGCCGCTTCGCTGAGGACACGCCGCCGGCTCCAGCCCTTTAGTCCGGGCGGCTCCCGACCCACCCCCTACCCGTGGGACTCTCGCGGGCCGGGCCGGAGGCCGCCAGCTGGGCAGGTGCAGCCGGGAGCAGCGCGCGCTCGGTGAGTCGCCCGAGCGGCTCTGGAAGAGTTGATGGGAATCAAGGAGGAAGGAGGGAAGGTCAGGGAGGAAGGTGATTGTTTCTATTCCTATCTTTGCTAGCTGCCCCGAGACCAGCAGAAGCTAGGGACTCGGGCCTCCACGATTTTAGGGGCAAATTTCTCCAAACTGGGGTCCACTGGCTCTGAGCACTGACCTGCCCCAGCCTAGAGACAGGAAGCACGCCCTGAGGTTTTCTCAGGGAGGGGAAGGGAGGCCGGGGATATCCTCCACTATGGAGCACTAGCTCTGAACCCAGATAGAGGCCTAGATTTAAATCCTTTCCTACTACTCTGCTGCTGGGGGGTTCTGTAACTTTACTGAGCCTCACTTTTCCCATCTATAAAATGGGGATATAATGCTATCTCCCAGGGTCCCTGTGAAGATGAAATCAAAAGGTGCTGTAAAATGCTGCACAGATAGGTCTGCATTTGCCAGAGAAGAATCACTATTTCTGGTCTCATGGGGTGCACTTGGGGCCAGGCCTATCCCCTCCAAGGGTGAGGGGATGGCCTCCCTGACCAGGAGTCACAGGGGAACACAGACAAGAGCACTGCTGCAGGAGACCCTGCAGCACTCTGGTGAGTGGCTGTCAGGCCTCTGCGTGGGCCGCACAATAGACAAGGACAGTTTTCCTTAAGGAGGACATCCCTCACCAGACCTTCTTCCCAGATACCTTCCCCTCAGAAAACTGAGAACCCCTGTTGAAATTATGAACACCTCAAAACCTCCTGCTACAGAGCCAAGTTCTCATTTTGCAGGTGGGAACTGCAAGGTCAGGGATGGTTACATGATGTTATGAGTTGGTAGAACTACCTTCCTCTCGTCTATTCTCTCTTATGTGTGTTTAATGCTGCGTGCTGCCTTCTCTGTTAAACAAAGGATAAATCTGGGGCCATCTGGGCAGCCAGAGAAGAAGACACCAGGGTCAGACTGGCAGGCTCCCAGGAAAGAGCGCTCTGCAGGGGTTACTTGGGCCCTCTGGGTCCAGGTGAGGATGAAATGCAGCAACAAACAGGAAAATGGACTCAGGAAAGCCACCTTCATTCTCTGAACCTGGGATGGACCCTGGAGTTTGGAACAAGACCTTGCCCTAGAGGGACATGGTCCTGGCCAGTTTCGAGCCAGAGAAGACTATTATTTGCCTGTTGACCAGGGGCCCCCTTCTCCAACACTTCCTTCCACGCAGTCTTTAAAACCAGCTCCTAATACGGGATCCGGATACAGATCCGGATCCGGAAAGAGCTGAACCTTCAGCTTGCTGCCCTTTCCTGTAAGCAACAATCTGGCAGTTTTGTCAGGAAGAAGTTTAAATTGGAAGATAACATGCGATGGCTGCCTTTCTGGGCCATGCTCCTTCACAGCTGCGTCCCCAGAGCAATGCTATGCTAAGTCACTTCAGTCGTGTCCGACTCTGTGTGACCCCATAGACGGCAGCCCACCAGGCTCCACTGTCCCTGGGATTCTCCAGGCAAGAACACTAGAGTGGGTTGCCATTTCCTTCTCCAGTGCATGAAAGTGAAAAGTGAAAGTGAAGTCGCTCAGTCGTGTCTGACTCTTAGCGACCCCATGGACTGCAGCCTACCAGGCTCCTCCGTCCATGGGATTTTCCAGGCAAGAGTACTGGAGTGGGGTGCCAAATGCTGCGCATACTGAAAGATAGGGCACCGAGATCCAGCCCCAGGCCTCTGGACTGAGCGAGAAAGACGAGTCTCTCTGCCCAACCGTCCTGTCCTCTAGCCTCCCTGTGGTGCTCTCTTCCCCAGCCACCTTCCCACTCACCCCTACCCACCCCGCGCCTGGCTCAGTGGTTTCTGCTTCTTTGTACCCCTGCCACTAAAATGGTCTCTCCCTGCTGCCGGCACTCAGACATCCCCCCTCACCCCCCCGCCCCCACCGTGCACACGCGCGCTGGCTACCCCTGACTGTGGGTATCAGGACCCGCTCCCTGCTCTGCAATCGAATCTCCGCGGCCCTGGCCTTTATTCCAAACCCTCTTGTTCCCTGTCCTCGCGGAGACACGGACGGGCTGTGGGATTTGCAGGATTTGGAACCCCGCTGGGCAGCTCTGGGCGCTTACAAGCATAAACAGGCTTGCATACTGATTGGGTTTAGGTGGGTAGTTACCACGCCCCATGCTGTTGGCTCCGCCCCCTTGTGCTGTTGCCCTCCTCCGGGGTCGCACAGAGTCGGACACGACTGAAGCGACTTAGCAGCAGCAGCGTGGTCTCAGCCCCGGGAGCCAGCCGCTGGATGAGCAGCGATTGTCTCCTAAAGAACTCCCACACTTGTTAAGTTCAATGCCCTGCGATGTTGCCATCAGCTCCAGGGATCTCCGACTCTATCCTTGACCCTAGCCCCGCAGTGGTCCCATCCAGGTGGACTCAAGGGGCTGAGATGAATCCGAATGGATCCCAGATCTTGGGGACCTCAGACAGGACAGAGAAGAGATGAGACAGCACAGTGCAAGGCCTGGCCCAGGATGTTGCAGAAATGGGCTAGGGAGAGCTTCTCAGGGGTCCAGACAGTTTGTTTAATCCATCTTCAGGACAGCCCTGAGGTAGGGTTATACTCATTTTACAGATAAATAATACATTGGAGTTGAGAGACTAAGTGCTCTTTCACCATGACAGAGCAAGAATTTGAAACTAGGTCGGCTCAATGCCAAAGCTTGTCTTAACCTCCATATTTTAAGGGTATCCTGCAAAGGAAGCAATGTGAGCAAAGAATAGAGGAGAAGATTACAGAAAAACGTCATATTTCTGGAGCACCAAACTCTGTACACAAAGAGGTGAGAATGGAGGCTGGAGAGATTGCTGAGGACCTTGGAGAGCCTTGGAAGTCATAATCAGGAATGTGGACTTGGTCCTAAGGGTGGTGAGGGGCTGAACACCCCCACCACCGCACCTTCAGAGGTTTTATACAGGAGAGTAACGCACGCTCTTTGGGTGCAGTTAGGACTGTGGGTTCAGGTGGGGGAGGAAAAGCAGAGAAATGAGTGTGGTCTACTTTAGACCATCTTGCTTCTCGATATTTTATTATGCACACATAGAAAACGATTCGTTTTTAAGATGGAAGATGACCCTTGGTTCTCTGGACTCAATACCTGGATAAACTAGCTCCCTCTCTGCTGCAGGGAACATGGGGGTGGGGCAAGTCAGGGGGAAATGATATGTTCTTTTTGGCTGCCCTGTGTTTGAGGGAAGTGCAGAAGCCTAACATGAAGTGGATTAGGTTTCTGGAGTCAAACAGACTGTGTCCAACTCCTACTTGCATCAACCTACTCAGTTGGTTGCTTTGAGTAAAAAAACTTAATCTCTCTAAACCTATTCTTTAATCTATAAGATAGGGATCAGAATAGAATTTTAGGGTTGTGATGAGAGTAAAATGAGATAACATACTGTGCCTGGAGCATGAAAGTCGCTCAGTCTGACTCTTTGTGACCCCATGGAATAGTCCATATAATTCTCCAAGTCAGAATACTGGAGTGGGTAGCCGTTCCCTTCTCCAGAGGATCTTCCCAACTCAGAGATCGAACCCAGGTTTCCCACATTGCAGGTGGATTCCAGCTAAACCACCAGGGAAGCCCAAGAATACTGGAGTGGGTAGCCTATCCCTTCTCCAGTGGATCTTCCCAACCCAGGAATTGAACCAGGGTCTCCTGCATTGCAGATTCTTTACCAGCTGAGCTACCAGGGAAACCCCTGCCTGGAGCATAAGTATTTTAAAATGGCAATTCTATTATTATTTTTATTTGTTATTATCAGTAAATCTGAAGCTCAGGAAAAATAATTTCTGAAGTCATCAAAAGGAAATGGAAATCATGAAAATAAAGGAGATGCCCCAAAGAGTGTGGATGATGAGGAGGAAGTACTGCGTGGACAGTAGTGGACAGAGGAAGAGGCGCCTAAGAAGAAATGGTCAGAGGAAAAGAAGGAAAGCCATCAGTCAGAGCCTGGTGTCATAGAAGCCACACACATGACGTAGCTACACAGCCAATCCTCTGTCTCACTTCCTCCTTCTACAGAACCTGATGTTATTAGAGTAAGCCCTCTTCTCTGGATGTCTGTGTGCCTTAAAGGTGGCAGCCAAGTGCCCCAACTTCAAACCAGGAAATGGGTCCTCAATGGAAATCCCATTTCCCTGGCCACTGATTGGTTTAGGAAGGTGTATCTGATACCCTTCTGGCCAATGGGACTTAGTGAAAAGTCAGGTGGGGGACATCTAGAAATGATTCCTTTGATTTAAAGAGATGTACATGCAAATCAAAACCATAATAAATACCAGTTCACATCCACTAGGATGACTAGAATTTAAAAAGCCAGATAGCAACAAATGTTGGTCATGATTTGGGAAATTCAGAGTCCGTACTGATGGTGGGAAGCACTTGGAAAACAACCTGGCTGTCCGTCAAATGACTAAACACAAAGTTACCATGTGACCCAGCAGTTCCACTCCTAGACATATGCCAAGGGAAATGAAACTGTGTTTCTGCACAGACCCTTCTAGGCAAGTGCTTATAGCAGCAGCATTCATGATATCTAGAAGTTCAACTCAAATATTCATCAGCAGATGAATGGATACACAAA
The DNA here is from genome assembly GCA_935064755.1 of Tragelaphus eurycerus. NCBI lineage: Eukaryota > Metazoa > Chordata > Mammalia > Artiodactyla > Bovidae > Tragelaphus > Tragelaphus eurycerus. The sequence goes on along the minus strand of CAKXYN010000018.1, from coordinate 23,923,712 downwards.
TATGGTATAGCCATAGAATAGAATAGCACTTGGCTATAAAAAAGGAAATCGGTACTGATACCTGCTACAACATGGATGAACCTTGGAAACATTCTAAATGAGAGAAGTCAGCCACCAAAGACCACATACTGTATGACTCCATTCATATGAAAGTCCAGAACAGGAAATCTATAGAGACAGAAAATAGATTAGTGGTGGCTTAGGGCTGGGGTGGTAAGCAGAGGAATGGGATATGAGGTTTCTTCTTGGAGGTAAATATTCTGAAGATGATGATAATGATTACACATATCTGTGAATATACTAAAATCACTGAACTATATACATTAAATGAATTGTATGCATGTTAGTTATATGTCAATAAAACTATTTTAAAAGAAGCAACAACAAAAAAAGGCATGCATAAAAAACACAGACTCTTCTCCACATTGTCTTGTTTAGATGGGATGGCTGGAAGGGTACCAGCCGTCTTGCTGCCTGTGTGAGGATGGTGTCTACACAACAAGAAAGGCAGAATCACAAAGATCACCGAGAAGCCCAAAGGAACCTTGGCAGCAGCAAACTCTGCTCGTCTTGTTATGTGATGTGATAAATTGTTTACACCATTTTGAGTCAGAGTTTTTGTTGATATTCTCCAACAATCGTGTACTTTTTAATTCCCAAGGAGTTTCATATAGGAAAACAGTTGCTTATGTAAACGTCAGAGGTGCTGGATGAGCAGGCTCAAGCTTACCCTCCAGGAACATCTCCTAGAAGCTGCAAAACTGACCCATTGTTGGAGCTACTACCTTTGTCCCCCGTCAGGAGGGTGGGGCACAGGAAGCCACCCCTGCAATGATTAAATTCAAGGACACAGAGCAAACACAACACTGTAAATCAACTATACTCCAATAAATTATTTTTTTAAAAGAAACACAACATATTACTTGTGACCTCAGAATCAGCAATGTGGTTGTGACCTCATAACCCAAAGATCTTTGCTCCCTGTCAGCACCCTAAGGAAGCTGGTGAGTGAAACTGGAGCGCCGATTGAGAAAACTTACCCGCCTCCTTGACCTTACCACCAGAAGAAAACAACGCAGCAGGAGAATGGCCTCCACTCGACTCCACCTTCTGGATGTCTCCCATCTAAGGCCCAACTCCTACTTCCATCTCAGATCTCTCCTCTGAAGTCATTTTTCCTTGTGCTGGATATATATAGGCTCGATAAAGGACAGAAATGGTATGGACCTAACGGAAGCAGAAGATATTAAGAAGAGGTGGCAAGAATACACAAAAGAACTGTACAAAAAAGAGCTTCATGACCCAGATAATCATGATGATGTGATCACTGACCTAGAGCCAGACATCCTGGAATGTGAAGTCAAGTGGGCTTTAGAAAGCATCACTACGAACAAACCTAGTAGAGGTGATGGAATTCCAGTGGAACTATTCCAAATCCTGAAAGATGATGCTGTGAAAGTGCTACACTCAATATGCCAGCAAATTTGGAAAACTCAGCAGTGGCCACAAGATTGGAAAAGGTCAGTTTTCATCCCAATCCCAAAGAAAGGCAATGCCAAAGAGTGCTCAAACTACCGCACAATTGCACTCATCTCACACGCTAGTAAAGTAATGCTCAAAATTCTCCAAGTCAGGCTTCAGCAATATGTGAACCGTGAACTTCCTGATGTTCAAGCTGGTTTTAGAAAAGGGAGAGGAACCAGAGATCAAATTGCCAACATCCGCTGGATCATGGAAAAAGCAAGAGAGTTCCAGAAAAACATCTATTTCTGCTTTATTGACTATGCCAAAGCCTTTGACTGTGTAGATCACAATAAACTGTGGAAAATTCTGAGAGAGATGGGAATACCAGACCACTTGATCTGCCTCTTGAGAAATCTGTATGCAGGTCAGGAAGCAACAGTTAGAACTGGACATGGAACAACAGACTGGTTCCAAATAGGAAAAGGAGTACGTCAAGGTTGTATATTGTCACCATGTTTATTTAACTTATATGCAGAGTACATCATGAGAAATGCTGGACTGGAGGAAACACAAGCTGGAATCAAGATTGCCGGGAGAAAATATCAATAACCTCAGATATGCAGATGATACCACCCTTATGGCAGAAAGTGAAGAGGAACTCAAAAGCCTCTTGATGAAAGTGAAAGTGGAGAGTGAAAAGGTTGGCTTAAAGCTCAACATTCAGAAAACGAAGATCATGGCATCTGGTCCCATCACTACATGGGAAATAGATGGAGAAACAGTGGAAACAGTGTCAGACTTTCTTTTTCTGGGCTCCAAAATCACTGCAGATGGTGACTGCAGCCATGAAATTAAAAGACGCTTACTCCTTGGAAGGAAGGTTATGACCAACCTAGATAGCATATTGAAAAGCAGAGACATCACTTTGCCAACAAAGGTTCGCCTAGTCAAGGCTGTGGTCTTTCCTGTGGTCATGTATGGATGTGAAAGCTGGACTGTGAAGAAGGCTGAGCCCTGAAGAATTGATGCTTTTGAACTGTGGTGTTGGAGAAGACTCTTGAGAGTCCCTTGGACTGCAAGGAGATCCAACGAGTCCATTCTGAAGGAGATCAGCCCTGGGATTTCTTTGGAAGGAATGATGCTAAAGCTGAAACTCCAGTATTTTGGCCACCTCATGCGAAGAGTTGACTCATTGGAGAAGACTCTGATGCTGGGAGGGATTGAGGGCAGGAGGAGAAGGGGACGACAGAGGATGGGATGGCTGGATGGCATCACTGACTCGATGAATGTGAGTCTGAGTGACCTCCGAGAGCTGGTGATGGATAGGGAAGCCTGGCGTGCTGCAGTTCATGGGGTCGCAAAGAGTCGGACACGACTGAGCGACTGATCTGATCTGATCTGATACATCTACATGTGTGTATATATGTATGCTGCTGCTGCTGCTGCTAAGTCACTTCAGTCGTGTCCGACTCTGTGCGACCCCATAGACAGCAGCCCACTAGGCTCCTCTGTCCCTGAGATTCTCCAGTGAAGAACACTGGAGTGGGTTGCCATTTCCTTCTCCAAAGCATGAAAGTGAAAAGTGAAAGTGAAGTCGCTCAGTTGTGCCCAACTCTTAGTGACCCCATGGACTGCAGCCTACCTGGCTCCTCCATGGGATTTTCCAGGCAAGAGTACTGGAGTGGGGTGCCATTGCCTTCTCTGTATATATGTATATCTCCTTTCAAATGTCCTACGATCTTCTTGTGAAGGTCTTTCAATTTTGGTTTACCTGAAAATACCTTTGTTTTGTCCTCATTCTTGAATTTTTTTTTTTCCTAGACAAAGAAGATAGACTGGTAGTTATTTTCTCTTCTTTTTTCTTTTATCTGTTTGCTTTAGTTCTTGGGGGAAGGAAGGCAGCATACATCTGGACAATTTGACTGTTCTCTTTCCCCACAGTGTGGACCAGATTGCAAGGTGTTGCCGAGGGACCAGAAGCTCTTCCAACACAGACAGAGCAGATGAAAGCACCGTGATGGGACACGAGGTCAAGGGGGAAAAGCAGGTGAGTGTGGGATGGAGTTTCACTGGTGTGGCGGAGTTGGTCATGGGCCAAGAAGCTCTGGGTGGTCTCAGGATAAGCACAAGGGGAGGGTACACTTCTCAGAGCCACAGCCCAGGAGAATACGTCCCTGGCCCCAGGAAGGCACAAGCAGTGCCCACACAACCCCTGCCTAACTGACCTATGAGTTTTCTTTCAGCGTATAAATATTCTCTTTCATGAAGGCCTACTGCCTACAGCCGCTTTTGATACCAAGTGGCCAGAATTCAGTTTGGGGATTTCTCAGGTGATCCAGTGGCTAGGACTCTGTGCTCCCAATGCAGAGGGCCCAAGTTCAATCCCTGGTCATGGAACTAGATCCCACATGCCATAACTAAAAATCCCACATGCCGCAGCTAAGACCCAGTGCACCCAAATAAATAAATATTATAAAATAATAAAAATAAAATCTTACTCAAAAACACAAATGCTTCAACCATAAACAATTAGTTGAAGAATAAATTACAATGGAATTAGAAAATATTTGAATCAAAAGCTGATGAAAATATTATATAACAAAACATGTGGGACGCAGTTAATATGGTATTTAGAGAAAATGTATAACCATAAATATTTCTCATAAGAAAATAAGCTCAAAAATGAATGAGTTCAAAAGTCTCAAAATTAATGAGCTAAGTGTCCGTATCAAAATAATACCCCAAAAAGTAAAAGGGAGATAAAAGTAAATATAAGAAAAAATTAATTTTAAAAAGATGAACAAGCCAGAAGTTGACTTTTCAAAAATATTCATAACATTGACAAAATTCTGGTGAAAATGATTAAGAGATAAAAAACGAAGGCACAGATAATCAATATTAGGAATAGCACAACCAGAAAAGGATACTTGTCATGCAATAAATATAAAAATATATATATAAAGAATTCCTATACATGGTAAGAAGACAGCCCCTGGTTCAAAAGGAATTCCACAGAAGGAACACCTTTTCACAAACATTTGAAAAGGTGTTGAGGACTTCCCTCGTGGCCCGGTGATCAGGACTCTGCTTTCCCACTGCAGTGGGCACATGCTTCATCCCTGGTCAGGGAACTAAGATCCTGTGTAGCCAAAAAAGAAAAGGTTAATAATCAGGGAAATACATGCTAATACCTACAAGACTCACAAAATCAAACATCAGACTATACAAAGTATAAATGAGCATATGAAACAGGGGCTCTCCACTATCTGCTAAGCAGTAGTGACCTTTGGGAAACAGCCTTGTTTGATGAAGCTAAAAGTGTGCATACCCATATATATCTTTTGCCTCCCCACAACATTATATTTTTTTCTTAATCTTACTGAAAATATTATTTCTTTTCTGAATTCTTTCTTCCTTTAACATCTTCATTTTAATATAAAATTTATCCTTCTTATTTTCTCATGATAATGAAATTTGACTTTTTCTTTCACAGTGGAGATTTAGCCCCTCATCTAGTTGATCTTAAACATTTTAGTATCATGATCGTATTAAAATATACTGAGGACCCCCAAAGAGCTTTTTATGTGAGGTGTAGCTATTGCTATTTATCATATTAGAAATTAAAACTGAGAAATATTTTTAAAGATAAAGTATGCATAACCTATGACTCAGAGATTCCAGTTCTAGGTATGTACTTCAGAGAACTCTTGAATAAGAATCTTATAGGAGTGTTATTAAGAATAAAAAAGAAAAAGCTTGTAAACACCTGGCAATAACTTAGCTGGTAAATAACAGTAGAAGGGTAAGTAACCTTTAGTATATTCACCAGTGGGATTCATGTAGCAATGAAAGGAACTGCAGCTTCAGAGAACAACCTGGTGAATACCATTATCAAATGTTGAATAAAAAAAGCAAGTTATCAATGAGTTACATAAATTATCCCATTTATCTAAAATTCAAATACAGTTATAAACACTGAATTATTTACAGTGTGATGGTCAGTTTTTTTGTGTCCACCTGGCTAGGCTAGAGTTCCCAGTTACTCAATCAAATACTAAGTGTTGCTGTGAAGGTATTTTGTAGATGCATAAAAGCCCATAATCAGTTCATTTTAAGTAAGGGGGGAAGTGAAGTGAAAGTGAAAGTGAAGTTGCTCAGTCATGTCCGACACTTTGCCACCCCATGGACTGTAGCCTATCAGACTCCTCTGTCCATGGGATTTTCCAGGCAAGAGTTCTGGAGTGGATTGCCATTCCTCCTCCAGGGGATCTTCCCAACCCAGGAATCGAACCCCGGTCTCCCGCATTACAGGCAGACGCTTTACCGTCTGAGCCACCAGGGAAGCCCAAGTAAGGGGGATTATTCCAATAATAATCTGTATAGACCTGATGCAATCAGTTGAAAGGCCTTCGGAGCAGAACCAAGGTTTTCCTGAGTAAGAAGAAACTCTCCACAGTGGACTGCAGCTGCAGCCTGCCTTTTGGCCTGCCCTACAGATTTCAGACTTGCCTAGCCAGCCCCACAAATGCATAAGCCAATTCATTGCAATAAATCTTAAAACTGGTCTCCTACTGATTCTCTTTCTCTGGTTGACCCTTGACTTTTGGATTTTGGTACTGGAGGTGGTTCTGGAGGAATAGAATTTTTTTAAAAATTTATTTATTTGGCTACATTGGGTCTTAGCTGTGGCAGAGGGGATGTTTTCAGTTCAGTTCAGTCACGTCCAGCTCTTTGTGACCCCCATGGACTGCAGCATGCCAGGCTTCCTTGTCCATCGCCAACTCCCGGAGCTTGCTCAAACTCATGTCCAATGAGTCAGTGATGCCATCCAACCATCTCATCCTCTGTCATCCCCTTCTCTTCCTGCCTTTAATCTTTCCCCAGCATCAGGGTCTTTTCAAATGAGTCAGTTCTTTACATCAGGTTGCCAAAGTAATGGAGCTTCACCTTCAGCATTAGACCTTCCAATGAATATTCAGGGTTGATTTCCTTTAGGATTGACTGGTTTGATCTCCTTGCAGTCCAAGGGACTCACAAGAGTCTTCTCCAACACCAGAGTTCAAAGCATCAATTCTTTGGCGCTCAGCCTTCTTTATGGTCCTACTCTTACATCCATACATGACTACTGGAAAAAAACCATAGCTTTGACTATGCAGAGCTTTGTCGGTAAAGTAATGTCTCTGCTTTTTAATATGCTATCTAAGTTTGTCATAGCCTTTCTTTCAAACAGCAAGCATCTTTTAATTTCATGGATGCAGTCACCATCCACAGTGACGTTGGGACCCAAGAGAATAAAGTCTGTCATTGTTTCCATTGTTTCCCCATCTATTTGCCATGAAGTGATGGGACCGGATACCGGGATGTGAACTCTGAATTGCAGCATGTGGGATTTAGTTTCCAACAGGAAATTACCCTAGAGGAACAGAATGTTAAGGATGAATTCTCTGAACACATCCTGGATTTTCTGGAACTGGATCTGTAGCTTGATTAGAGTTCAAGGCACTAATGACTCTATTTCACATGGTAAAGAGGGTGCTGGTAGTCCATGGAGGGATGATATTAGAAACATGAAAAGTATTGCTGTTGGATAATGCAGGCAAGGCTTTTAGTGATGTTCAAACATTTTAGTTAAGCTAAATAGTATAATGAGAGTGCCTGGTAGTTCCTAACTGCTGGACAAAGTGGGAAAAGAAAAGGATGAGCTCATGACTTCAAATTCCCAGCTCAAGATCCTCATAAAATGACCCCCAAACTTGCTGAAAAACAATCCCAGTGTCTCACCCAGTGAGTGGCTGAGTTACAAGGCAAATTAAATTCCCAGTCTCAATGGTATCTACTGTTTAAAGGAGGGCATTGACTGGGAAGAGATGGGATACTGTTGGAATGAGAACAAATTGGAAGACCCTGACAGAGACGGGGATGTTGAGTCCCTGAGTTCTGATGAGACTATTTGACCAGTACTAATGCATCTGAGGAGAAGGCAATGGCACCCCACTCCAGTACTCTTGCCTGGAAAATCCCACGGACGGAGGAGCCTAGTAGGCTGCAGTCCATGGGGTCGCTAAGAGTCGGACATGACTGAGCGACTTCACTTTCTCTTTTCACTTTCATGCATTGGAGAAGGAAATGGCAACCCACTCCAGTGTTCTTGCCTGGAGAATCCCAGGGACAGGGAAGCCTGGTGGGCTGCCGTCTATGGGGTCACACAGAGTCGGACATGACTGAAGTGACTTAGCATAGCATAGCAATGCATCTGAGGGGATTAACTCTGCATTGAAAACTGTAATGGCCTCCCTGAAGCAGCTGCTTTGCAAGACAGTGATGTTTCTCCTCAGGACCCTCCCCCACCACTCCCTTTGCTTCTAGATCTATCATTCAGATCAGATCAGATCAGATCAGTCGCTCAGTCATGTTCGATTCTTTGCAACCCCATGAATTGCAGCACGCCAGGCCTCCCTGTCCATCACCAACTCCCAGAGTTCACTGAGACTCACATCCATCGAGTCGGTGATGCCATCCAGCCATCTCATCCTCTGTCGTCCCCTTCTTCTCTTGCCCCCAATCCCTCCCAGCAACAGAGTCTTCTCCAATGAGTCAACTCTTTGCATGAGGTGGCCAAAGTACTGGAGTTTCAACTTTAGCATCATTCCTTCCAAAGAAATCCCAGGACTGATCTCCTTCAGAATGGACTGGTTGGATCTCCTTGCAGTCCAAGGGACTCTCAAGAGTCTTCTCCAACACCACAGTTCAAAAGCATCAATTCTTCGGCGCTCAGCCTTCTTCACAGTCCAACTCTCACATCCATACATGACCACAGGAAAAATCATAGCCTTGACTAGATGAACCTTTGTTGGCAAAGTAATGTCTCTGCTTTTGAATATGCTATCTAGGTTGGTCATAACTTTCCTTCCAAGGAGTAAGCGTCTTTTAATTTCATAGCCACAGTCACCATCGTACTGATTTTCTGGCCCAGAAAAATAAAGTCTGACACTGTTTCCACTGTTTCCCCATCTATGTCCCATGAAGTGATGAGACCAGATGCCATGATCTTCGTTTTCTGAATGTTGAGCTTTAAGCCAACTTTTTCACTCTCCACTTTCACTTTCATCAAGAGGCTCTTTAGTTCCTCTTCACTTTCTGCCATAAGGGTGGTGTCATCTGCATATCTGAGGTTATTGATATTTCTCCCAGCAATCTTGATTCCAGCTTGTGTTTCTTCCAGTCCAGCGTTTCTCATGATGTACTCTGCATATAAGTTAAACAAACAGGGTGACAAGATACAGCCTCGACGAACTCCTTTTCCTATTTGGAACCAGTCTGTTGTTCCATGTCCAGTTCTAACTATTGCTTCCTAACCTGCATACAAATTTCTCAAGAGGCAGATCAGGTGGTCTGGTATTCCCATCTCTTTCAGAATTTTCCACAGTTTATTGTGATCCACACAGTCAAAGGCTTTGGCATAGTCAATAAAGCAGAAATAGATGTTTTTCTGGAACTCTCTTGCTTTTTCCATGATCCAGAAGATGTTGGCAATTTGATCTCTGGTTCCTCTGCCTTTTCTAAAAACAGCTTGAACATCAAGAAGTTCACGGTTCACGTATTGCTGAAGCCTGGCTTGGATAATTTTGAGCATTACTTTACTAGCGTGTGACATGAGTGCAATTGTGTGGTAGTTTGAGCATTCTTTGGCATTGCCTTTCTTTGGGATTGGGATGAAAACTGACCTTTTCCAGTCCTGTGGCCACTGCTGAGTTTTCCAAATGTGCTGGCATATTGAGTGCAGCACTTTCACAGCATCATATTTCAGGATTTGCAATAGCTCAACTGGAATTCCATTACCTCCACTGGCTTTGTTCATAGTGATGCTTTCTAAGGCCCACTTGACTTCACATTCCAGGATGTCTGGCTCTAGGTCAGTGATCACACCATCGTGATTATCTGGGTCGTGAAGATCTTTTTCGTACAGTTCTTCTGTGTATTCTTGCCATCTCTTCTTAATATCTTCTGCTTCTGTTAGGTCCATACCATTTCTGTCCTTTATTGAGCCCATCTTTGCATGAAATGTTCCTTTGGTATCTCTGATTTTCTTGAAGAGATCCCTAGTCTTTCCCATTCTGTTGTTTTCCTATATTTTTGCATTGATCGCTGAAGAAGGCTTTCTTGTCTCTTGCTATTCTTTGGAACTCTGCATTCAGATGCTTATATCTTTCCTTTTCTCCTTTGCTTTTCGCTTCTCTTCTTTGCACAGCTATTTGTAAGGCCTCCCCAGACAGCCATTTTGCTTTTTTGCATTTCTTTTCCATGGGGATGGTCTTGATCCCTGTCTCCTGTACAATGTCATGAACCTCATTCCATAGTTCATCAGGCACTCTATCAATCAGATCTAGGCCCTTAAATCTATTTCTCATTTCCACTGTATAATCATAAGGGATTTGATTTAGGTCATACCTGAATGGTCTAGTGGTTTTCCCTACTTTCTTCAATTTCAGTCTGAATTTGGCAATAAGGAGTTCATGGTCTGAGCCACAGTCAGCTCCTGGTCTTGTTTTTGCTGACTGTATAGAGCTCTTCCATCTTTGACTGCAAAGAATATAATCAATCTGATTTCAGTGTTGACCATCTGGTGATGTCCCTGTATAGAGTCTTCTCTTGTGTTGTTGGAAGAGGGTGTTTGTTATGACCAGTGCATTTTCTTGGCAAAACTCTATTAGTCTTTGCCCTGCTTCATTCCGTATTCCAAGGCCAAATTTTCCTGCTACTCCAGGTGTTTCTTGACTTCCTACTTTTGCATTCCAGTCCCTTATAATGAAAAGGACATCTTTTTTGGGTGTTAGTTCTAGAAGGTCTTGTAGGCCTTCATAGAACCATTCAACTTCAGCTTCTTCAGCATTACTGGTTGGGTCATAGACTTGGATTACTGTGATATTGAATGGTTTGCCTTGGAAACGAACAGAGATCAATCTGTCGTTTTTGAGATTGCATCCAAGTACTGCATTTCGGACTCAGATCTATCATTAGACTCAGGCAAGTCCCAGCATGACCCTAAAGGTCATATACCAAGTGTAACCCACAGGGAGGTGTGCTGCTGCTGCTGAGTCGCTTCAGTCGTGTCCGACTCCGTGCGACCCCATAGACGGAAGCTCACCAGGCTCCCCCGTCCCTGGGATTCTCCAGGCAAGAATACTGGAGTGGGTTGCCATTTCCTTCTCCAATGCATGAAAGTGAAAAATGAAAGTGAAGTCGCTCAGTCGTGTCTGACTCTTAGCGACCCCATGGACTAGAGCCTACCAGGATCCTCCGTCCATGGGATTTTCCAGGCAAAAGTACTGGGGTGGGGTGGTGTGCTCTACACCAAAGGCTGCACGATTTTCCCAGTTTAGCAGACAGACAGCCAGTGAATATATAATTTAATGTCAGAGTGGAGTCACTATGCAAGACCTGCTCCCCAGCCCCAGGAGGGGCAGAGGACATACTTTACACAAGCAAAGGAATGACGTCCCTCCCATCCCTGCAGCCTCACCCCACCAAGCCAGGCAGAGAAGAGAAGGGCCATGACTCACCTTTACCAGTACTTTTCTGAATCCCTCTGATCAGACCAGTGTGTCATGTCTCCATCCTGAACCAATCAATGTGGGCAGTGGGATGGCAAATGTTATTTAACTTAAACCTTTCAGGATCTCTACCTGGGTTTGGGGATGGAATTAAATCCCAAGCCACATAGCTGAAAATAGGTGATAGAGAGTGAGGAGTGCAATTTCTGAATGTGAATTCTAAGTGCTATTATCCGGAAGGGGGAATAGATGGTGAGCATTAAACAAGATGAATTTCCTGTCGCTGCAGAAGGAAAACAGAACAGACTCAGGACCCAGGCTTGTTCTGTAACTACTCACAGCAGAGCAGGGCAGGCTGGTTTCTGTGCTCCTAGTCAGCGTAATGGATTTGGTATTTTAATCTAATCATGCGGTAAAAGTTCTTTACTTAGAGAAAAGCTCTAAACCCATGCTAAATGTATCTTGACAATTGGACTAAAGCAAATCCTGTTTATTTTAGTAGTCAGTAGAAGTGCTGGAGGAGACCGTGGACAGCATGTGAACCATGAGCTGGACTCTGGCCACTGGAGGCCCCTAGCCCCCTCCCTATCCTTGGAATGTGTGTTCTGCTTGCCTTCCTCACGCCAGAAACTGCAGTCCTGTGGTGCTGAGACCGTCTGGACAGTGTACATAATGGAGCCCAGTTCAGTCCTCTATGTAAACTTTAGGATTCTGGCAGGCGGTGTGTGGAGTTCGGTCATCCTGCAGCCACCCAAGACAAGCCTGGTAAGTAGGTTCTCTTGCTTCTTAAACCTGCCACCTACCAATCTTCAGTGGTCTACCTCTTTCTTCAGGGCTTCCCTGGTGGCTCAGCTGGTAAAGAATCCTCCTGCAATGTGAGACACCAGGGTTTGATCCCTGGGTTGGGAAGATCCCGTGGAGAAGGGAATGGCAATGCACTCTAGTATTCTGGCCTGGAGAATTCCATGGACCATATAGTCCATGGGGTTGCAAAGAGTTGGAAATGACTGAGCAACTTTCACTTCACTTCACCTCTTTCTTCAGGCTTTCCAGGCCCCTTCACCTTCAGAAGCTCCTAAGGAGACTGTGAACTAACACCTAGGTGTCTGGAGCAGCTTTATTATTTGTGCCTCAACTGAACATAGTACTAGCAGTCTTCCATTGGTCGCTCACACACGTGGACTCTGCATGCTAAGTGCCCACCGTGCGTGCGTGTGTGCATGCATGCTCAGTTGTGTCTGACTCTTTGCAGCCCTATGGACTGTAGCCCGCCAGGCTCCTCTGTCCATAGAATTTTCCAGGCAAGAATACTGGAGTGGGTTGCCAATTCCTACTCCAAGGGAATCTTCCCAACCCAGGGATCGAACCAGCATCTCTTGCATAACCTGCATTGGCAGGTGGATTCTGTATCACTGACCACCATGCATCAGCTCTCAAATCTCCCTCAACTCTATGAGCTTAATATTATCATCTGACTTTGTCAATGAGGAATCTGAGGTTAGGGATATAGGCAGCTTGTCCAAGGCAACAAGCTACCTAAGGGCAGAGTTGGGATCTTAGCCAGGCCTGCAGGCCTGCGGGCCTGCGAAGTTTGTCCTCTTTGATGGATATGGTGCTTCTCCCCTACCCCTGTCTCTACCGCAAGTCCCTGCACTGTCCTGCAGTATCATACTGGCTGTTAATGGAAAAAAAAAAATATTGACTAAACCTTTACATCCCAGTACTAAGTTTGACCTCATCTTCTTTCTGAAAGATATCTGACGTCCCTGGTGGCTCAGATGGTAAAGCATCTGCCTGAAATGTGGGCGACCCAGGTTCAACCCCTGGGTCAGGAAGATCCTCTGGAGCAGGCAGTGGCACCTCAGTGCCTGGAAAATCCCATGGACAGAGGAGCCTGGTAGGCTACAGTCCACGGGATCGCAAAGAGTCGGACATGACTGAGCGACTAAACTTTATTTTCTTTCTTTTCTATCTGAAAACTCTAAAAGTCAGGATATTCACTGGCTCTGGAAAAATAGTCTGTACAATTCAGTTGTAAAGTTTGAGCCGAGGCCCCAAAACATCTTTTAAGCTCTGTGAGGTTTCAGTATCAGGTGGCTCCTGGTTGGCATCTGCCAGATTCTTGTTCTGTTGCTTCACTTTGTCTTGTCTCCTCTGTTGTGACTTGATATCACACCTGTGAACAATAGCTGTTTAAGTTCAAGCTTTAAAATATCGAAGCCAGGGAGCAGTTACCATATGTTTTTCTGGAGGAGTAACAAACAGACCTGTTTTTTGTCAGACCTGTTTTTCTGTTCACCCGTGATGGTACACTCTGCCTCTAGCAGAGGCGTGGGTTGGCGGTGGTCTGCTGCAGGGTGGGGCATTGGGTGCTACAGCGCATGCATGGGACCTTTTGAAGGAGGTTACCATCATCTTCATTACCCCCACCATGTTCGGTTTCAGGTCAAACAATAGGAAGGGAACAGAGCCCTACCCATCAATAGGAAATTGGGTTAAAGATTTACTGAGCATGGCCCCGCCCATCAGAACAAAACCCATCAGGAAGCTTCCATAAGCCTCTTATCCTTATCTTTCAGAGGGCAGACAGAATGAAAACCACAATCACAGAAAACTAATCAAACTGATCACATGGACCACAGCCTTGTCTAACTCAATGAAACTATGAGCCATGCCATGTAGGGCCACTCAAGACAGACCAGTCATCGTGGAGAGTTCTGCCATGTGGTCCACTGGAAAAGGGAATGGCAAACCACTTCAGTATTCTTACCTTGAGAACCCCAGGAACGGTATGAAAAGGCAAAAAGATAGGACACTGGAAGACGAACTCCCCAGGTTAGTAGGTGCCCAATATGGCACTGGAGAAGATAATTTCTCCAAACTGGAGAAATAATTCCAGAAAGAATGAAGAGACAAAGCCAAAGAGAAAACAATGCCCAGTTATGGATGTGACTGGTGATGGAAGTAAAGTCCAATGCTGTAAAGAACAATATTGCATAGGAACCTGGAATGTTAGGTCCATGAATCAAGGTAAATTAGAAGTGGTCAAACAGGAGATGGCAAGAATGAACATCGACATTTTAGGAATCAGTGAACTAAAATGGACTAGAATGGGCAAATTTAATCCAGATGACCATTATATCTACTACTGTGGGCAGGAATCCCTTAGAAGAAATGGAGTAGCCCTCAAAGTCAACAAAAGAGTCCAAAATGCAGTACTTGGATGCAATCTCAAAAATGACAGAATGATCTCTGTTCGTTTCCAAGGCAAACCATTCAATATCACAGTAATCCAAGTCTATGCCCCAACCAGTAATGCTGAAGAAGCTGAAGTTGAATGGTTCTATGAAGACCTACAAGACCTTCTAGAACTAACACCCCAAAAAGATGTCTGTTTCATTAAAAGGGACTGGAATGCAAAAGTAGGAATTCAAGAGATACCTGGAGTAACAGGCAAATTTGGCCTTGGAGAACAAAATGAAGCAGAGCAAAGGCTGATAGAGTTTTGCCAAGAGAATGCACTGATCATAGCAAACACCCTCTCTCAACAACACAAAAGAAGACTCTACACATGGACATCACCAGATGGTCAACACCGAAATCAGACTGATTATATTCTTTGCAGTCAAAGATGGAGGAGCTCTATACAGTCAGCAAAAACAAGACCAGGAGTTGACTGTGGCTCAGATCATGAACTTCTTATTGCCAAATTCAGACTTAAATTGAGGAAAGTAGGGAAAACCACTAGACCATTCAGGTATGACCTAAATCAAATCCCTTATGATTATACAGTGGAAGTGACAAATAGATTCAAGGAATTAGATCTGATAGATAGAGTGCCTGAAGAACTATGGACAGAGGTTCATGACATTGTACAGGAGGCAGTGATCAAGATCATCCCCAAGAAAAAGAAATGCAAAAGGGCAAAATGGCTGTCTGAGGAAGCCTTACAACTAGCTGAGAAAAGAAGAGAAGCTAAAGGCAAAGGAAAAAAGGAAAGATACACCCATTTGAATGCAGAGTTCCAAAGAATAGCAAGGATAGATAAGAAAGCCTTCCTCAGAGATCAATGCAAAGAAATAGTTAAAAACCAATAGAATGGGAAAAACTAGAGGTCTCTTCAAGAAAATCAGAGATACCAAGGGAACATTTCATGCAAAGATGGGCACAATAAAGGACAGAAATGGTATGGACCTAACAGAAGAAGAAGATATTAAGAAGAGGTGGCAAGAATACACAGAAGAATGATACAAAAAAGATCTTCCTGACCCAGATAACCACCACGATGGTGTGATCACTCAACTAGAGTCAGACATCCTGGAATGCAAAGTCAAGTGGGCCTTAGGAAGCATCACTACAACAAAGCTAGTGGAGGTGATGGAATTCCAGTGGAGCTATTGCAAATCCTGAAAGATGATGCTGTGAAAGTGCTGCACTCAATATGCCAGCAAATTTGGAAAACTCAGCAGTGGCCACAGGACTGGAAAAGGTCAATTTTCATTCCAATCCCAAAGAAAGGCAATGCCAAAGAATGCTCAAACTACCACACATTGCACTCATCTCACACGCTAGCAAAGTAATGCTCAAAATTCTCCAAGCCAGGCTTCAATAGTACATGAACCAAGAACTTCCAGACATTCAAGCTGGATTTAGAAAAAGCAGAGGAATCAGAGATCAAATTGCCAATGTCTGTTGATTCATTGAAAAAGCAAGAGAATTCCAGAAAAATATCTGCTTTATTGACTACACCAAAGCCTTTGACTGTGTGGATCACAACAAACTGTGGAAAATTCTTAGAGATGGTAAATTCTTAAACAGACCACCTTACCTGCCTCCTGAGAAATCTGTATGCAGGTCAAGAAGCAACAGTTAGAACTGGACATAGAACAACAGACTGGTTCCAAATTGGGAAAGGAGTATGCCAAGGTGGTATATTGTCACTCCACTTATTTAAATGCAAAGTACATCATGCAAAATTCCGGGCTGGATGAAACAGCTGGAATCAAGATTGATGAGAGAAATATCAATAACCTCAGATATGCAGATGACACCACCCTTATGGCAGAAAGTGTAGAGGAACTAAAAAGCCTCTTGATGAAGGTGAAAGTAGAGAATGAAAAAGCTGGCTTAAAACTCAACATTCAAAAAAGGAAGATCATGGCATCCAGTCCCATCACTTCATGGCAAATAGATGGAAATGGGCAAACAATGGAAACAGTGAGACTTTATTTTGGGGTACTCCAACACCACTGCTGATGGTAACTGCAGCCATAAAATTAAAAGATGCTTGCTCCTTGGAAGAAAAGCTATGACCAACCTAGATAGCATATTAAAAAGCAAAGATATTACTTTGCCGACAAAGGTCCATCTAGTTAAAGGTATAATTTATCCAGTAGTCATGTATGGATGTGAGAGGTGAACCATAAAGAAAGCTGAGTGCTGAAGAATTGATGCTTTTTGAACTATGGTGTTGGAGAAGACTATTGAGAGTCTTTGCACTGCAAGGAGATCAAACCAGTCAATCCTAAAGGAAATCAGTCCTGAATATTCATTGAAAGGACTGATGCTGAAGCTGAAACTCCAATACTTTGGCCACCTGATGCGAAGAACAGACTCCTTGGAAAAGACCCTGATGCTGGGAAAGATTGAAGGCAGGAGGAGAAGCGGATGACAGAAGATGAGATGGTTGGATGGCATCACCGATTCATTGGACGTAAGTTTGAGCAAGCTCTAGGAGTTGGTGATGGACAGTGAAGCCTGGCATGCTGCATTCCATGGGGGCCTCAGAGAGCAACTGAACTGACTGAACAAACACATTGTCAAACTTTTTTTTCTGTTCACCTGTGATGATACACTGGTGTTGATGAAAAAGTCCATCATGCAGTCAACTCAGATTCCCACTGATCTTTGAGTTGAGTGAGAATCCCCATCAGAAAGAGTCCATTTGGGTTGGTTTAACAAGATACCACAGACTTATAAACAATATATCCTACACTTATGGCTTATTAACAACATAACCTTATATCTCACAGTTCTGGAGGCTGAAAGTCTGAGATTACGGTTCTGGCATAATGAGGGCCTTCTTCCCAGTTCACAGTCAGCAACTTCTCACTATATCCTCACTATGAGGTGGAAGGAGTGAGGGAGCTCTTTTATAAATGCCTGGTGTCTCATAGGACCACTAATCTTCTTCATGAGGGCTCCATCCTAATGACCTAAGCAGCTTCTGAAGGCCCCACTTCCTGACATCATTACATCAGAATTTCAACATATAAATTTGGGAAGCACTGTTTCCATCACCTTCCAAAAGGTGGGTTCCAAGGTGTATGAAATTTGGAGGGGAGTAAACTGGAGACAATGAAGTCAAATGTAGTTCATTTTTTGCAGAGAAATGGGTGGAATCCATTGAAGTTCCTAAGTTTTCAGAACTCTAAGAGCCAGGCTGCCATGCTTGCTTATAAATAGGAGCTGGTGAGTAGAATGGGGCTGGAGACCCAGATTTGGAAGGTACTTTAATCCTACTTGCAAATATTGTATTTAGACACTTAACAAATATGGTTACCAAGTAACCAGGTTGCTCAACAGAGGCCTCAGTTTCCCCATATGTAAAATGGAGATAATAAGACTCACTATCTCGCTATTGGAGAAGGCAATGGCACCCCACTTCAGTACTCTTGCCTGGAAAATCCCATGGACGGAGGAGCCTGGTAGGCTGAGTCCATGGGGTCAGGAAGAGTCGGACACGGCTGAGCGACTTCTTTCACTTTTCACTTTAATGCATTGGAGAAGGAAATGGCAACCCACTCCAGTGTTCTTGCCTGGAGAATCCCAGGGATGGAGGAGCCTGGTGGGCTGCCGTCTGTGGGGTCGCACACAGTCGGACACGAC
Organism: Tragelaphus eurycerus; assembly: GCA_935064755.1. Taxonomy (NCBI): domain Eukaryota; kingdom Metazoa; phylum Chordata; class Mammalia; order Artiodactyla; family Bovidae; genus Tragelaphus; species Tragelaphus eurycerus. The sequence continues at coordinate 23,905,809 of CAKXYN010000018.1, read as the reverse complement.
TCAAGCAACTTAGCAGCAGCAGCAGCATCTCAGACTGTGGAAAGGATTAAATGAGATATGCATGTAAAGTTCCTGGATTTAGCAGGCACTTAGTAAACAGCAGGTATTATTATTATTATTAAGATTTTTATCGTGTGTAGACCCATTTTCGGAGAAGGCAATGGCAACCCACTCCAATACTCTTGCCTGGAAAATCCCATGGATGGAGGGGCCTGGTGGGCTGCAGTCCATGGGGTCGCTAGGAGTCGGACATGACTGAGTGACTTCACTTTCACTTTTCACTTTCATGCATTGGAGAAGGAAATGGAAACCCACTCCAGTGTTCTTGCCTGGAGAATCCCAGGGACGGGGGAGCCTGGTGGGCTGCCATCTATGGGGTTGCACAGAGTCGGACACGACTGAAGCGACTTAGCAGCAGCAGCAGACCCATTTTGAGTTTGTTCAGACAACTGAACATATGATTTACATTACAATAACTAACAAATGTTATCCTTGGCAGATGTAGAGCTGTGGAACCAGAATAGCATCTGCAGCAGCTGAAGTCATTCTAGACTCTGGCCCAGTGTCCCTGCAGCAATTTGATATGGAGATGGCAGCCAGGGTGCTGTGGGGCAGCCTTGGCCTGCTCCGCCTGGTGTGGTGTCTCCTTCCACAGACAGGCTACGTGCACCCAGATGAGTTCTTCCAGTCTCCCGAGGTCATGGCAGGTAAAGCTTCCCACGTGTGGTTAAGATAAACTTGTGCAGCAAAGTCTGGTTGAGGAGCTGGTTGGTTATTTAGAGCATGCATGAATGTTCAATTGTATCTGACTTTGCAACCCTCAGCAGGCTCCTCTGTCCATGGAATTTCCCAGGTAAGAATGCTGGAGTGGGTGGCCATTTCCTTCTTGAGGGAATCTTCCCAACCCAGGGATCAAACCTGTGTCTCCTGCATTGGCAAGTGGACTCTTTACCAACTGTGCCACCTGGGAAGCCTCTGGATATTTAGTGCAGAGGGAGAAAAATGTCTGTGCAGATGAGCAGTAAATCCACAAGCTTCTCTGGCATAAGAATTTGAGAGTAGGAACTTCGTATCTCCTTCCTGAGGGGCGACACTGACGTTCTAAATACTACCAATGAAATGCCAGCCTCTTTGATGTTTTCCTGCTTATACCAACAGTACAGGTTTTCAGAACAAAAGCTGTTTGCGGCTTCTCAGTGGAAGGATTTCAAAGTTGGGCTCCCCCAGTGGTTGGAGAAGCACATACAGGGCTGTGACATAATAATGAAACTTTGCTTCTACAGGTTCATGTGATGTCTGAGGGAGCTCAGACCTAGACTGCTCACTTGTTAGAACTTCACTTCTAGGTGGAACAGGACACATCATTAAGACAGTTGCCAGAAATCTTGAGGCTTTTCAGATGCTGTGGTCACAAGCCTTCTTCCTCCTGGCTCAAGATGTCTACTTGAGCTCCAGACATCAGGTTAAACACCAGGGCTTTCCCACCACCAGAAAAGAGATAGGCATTCCTACTGTCTTTGAGGGCATATTTTGAAAGTCATACTTTTTGCTCATTTTCATTTTATTGGTCAGAATATGTCATGTGACCACACCTAGCTGCAAAGGGATGCTAAAAAATATAGTCTTTATATCTGACCACATGCCCAGCTAAAGAGACCAAGGATGAAGGAAGAAATGGATATTAAGGAGGTATCAGTCCTTTCTGCCATAGACCTCAACAGGTGGATTTGTTTTTAAAGTTGAAAAGTCCAGTCTTATTAGTTTTTTAACCTTATTTATTTTTGTCTTGCTAGGTCTTCACTGCTTCACGGGCATTTTTCTCTAGTTGTGGTGAGCAGGGATATTCTTCTTGAGATGAATGTGAGATGAGATGTGAGGGCTTCTCATTGAGGTGGCTTCTCTTGTTGCAAAACACAGACTCTATGGTGTGAGGGCTTCAGTAGTTGTGACACGTGGGCTCAATAGTTGTGGCCCACAGGCTTAGTTGCTCCGCAGCATGTGGGATCTTCCTGGATTGGGGACTGACCCCATGTCTCCTGCATGGACAGGCAGATTCTTTACCACTGAGCACCGGGGAAGCCCAGGTCCAGTCTTCTTTTCCACCCCGTTTTAACCTGAGCCAGTAAAAAACAGCCAGATGATCTGACCCGAGACTTTATTTTTTCTGTTTCACCTTCTGACATAGAACTGCCAAAAGGCTGGACAAATAGGAGGAGAAGCAAAGAGCCTTAAACAACCCGTAGTGTTATCAAGTGGGAGATGTTGTGAGACCAGGAGCTAAGATGCAGAAAATAAGGTTTTTCCCTCATCCCCACTCCAAGCTCTGTGACAGTGGGGTACAGAGTCACAGACTAGCCCCACACAGCAAGTAATTTTAATTACACAAGTGTATTCATTTTAAAAACTAGGAATCCTAGATAAAACTAGTAACCTTGGACCATAAGCACAGTTGCTCACTCCTTTCCGCACTCTCACTCTGCCTGTCCTGGAGGACGATCATGAGCACAGAGATGCGTTTTTGACTCTGGAGACCTTAGAGCGCCAAGAGGAGGAATGGAGCCTTCCCCCGCTCCTCCTCACACACGCGGTCCGGGGTGCAGTGTTACCTGCTTCAGGCGCGGGGCTGCACAGCAGACCCTCACAGGCCTAGCAGCTTAACCCTGGAGCCCCACCTCAGCAGCCCCTGCCGCATGACAGTCTTCCCACTGCTGACCTGGAAGCTCACAGTTCTGTAAGTCAGAAGTCCCACCCAGGCTCCCTGCTCAGGGTATCACACGGTGTGGGCTGGGCTAGTTCTTGTTCAGCTGGTGCTGAAGATGACTCTGGTCTGAAGGGTTCCAGTGGCTTTTGTCACACCCACCCAGGTGCTCTCCTTACCCTGGGGCCAGCGGTCCCCCACGACATCACCTACTCTCAGGAGTGGACTTTGTCAGCTTCACAGCCCCAGGGTTGTGTGGGGCACAGACACTCCTTGGGGCCATGCTGGGGTTTGGTCTACCATGTTCTTGAACTGGGATCTGGCTCACCTCTCCTCCTCTTTCTGCAGGGGACATCCTGGGCATCGAGGCCGCCCGGCCCTGGGAGTTTCACCCCAGCAGCCCCTGCCGCACGGCGGTCTTCCCACTGCTGACCTCTGGCTCTGCCTTCTGGCTCCTCAGGCTCTGGGAAGAGTGGGGGCCATGGCCTGGCGCGGTGAGTGGCTACGTGCTGCTGGTGGGGCCCCGACTCCTCCTCACCGCCCTCTCCTTTGCTCTGGACTTGGCCGTGTACCACTTGGCTCCAGGCTGGGGGGCAGAGCGCTGGAACGCCCTGCTCCTGCTGTCAGGGTCCTATGTCACCCTGGTCTTCTACACAAGGACCTTCTCCAACGCCATCGAGGGACTGCTCTTCGCCTGGCTGCTGGTACTGGTGTCCCCCAGGGTGGCTGGGAGCCACACACCTAGGAAGCCCGCTCCAGGCCCGCAGTGGCATGGCTGGCTTCTTGGGAGCCTTGTGGTGGCTGGCTTCTTTAACCGGCCCACCTTTCTGGCCTTTGCTCTGGTCCCCCTCTTCCTCTGGGGCACTTGCGGAGCCACAGATACCACCTTCAAGTCGCTGACCCAGCAAGCCCTGGCGCTGCTCCCAGGGGCAAGCCTCACTGCAGTGGCGTTTGTGGCTGTGGACAGCTGGTACTTCTCTGGTCCATCTAGACCCAGCACCCTTGTCCTTACACCTGTCAACTTCCTGCGCTACAACCTGGATCCGGTGAACCTGGCAAGGCATGGCACACATGCGAGGCTCACTCACCTGGTTGTCAATGGCTTCCTGCTCTTTGGGACTCTGCATGCCCATAGCCTGCAGGCCGCGTGGCAGCAGCTGCAGGCTGGCCTGCAGGCCTTTGCCCAGATGGGCTTCCCTCGGACACTGGAAGTCTGGAGCCCACGGCCCAGCCCCAGGTCTCTCCTCCTGCTCTTCTACTTTGTGCCCCTCGCCCTGCTGTCTGCCTTTAGCCACCAGGAGGCTCGGTTCCTGATTCCTCTCCTGGTGCCCCTTGTCCTGCTCTGTAGTCTGCAGACCCAGCCAGCCCCCTGCAGGGGCACTCTGGCCCTCTTCAACGTCCTGGGTGCCCTCTTCTTCGGGTGTCTGCACCAGGGGGGCCTTGTGCCTGGCCTGAGGCACCTGGAGCGGGTGCTTCATGCCCCTGAGCCCCCGCGTGTACCCACCCACTTCACACTCGTCTTCACCCACACCTACATGCCCCCCCGGCACCTCCTGCACCTCCCAGGCTTGGGCTTGCCAGTGGAAGTGGTGGACATGGGTGGGGCTGAGGATCAGGTCGTGTGCCAAGCCCTGAACAACTTCACCAGACACCCAGCCTGCCAAGCGGCTGGGGGGCCGTGGCTCTGCCGCCTGTTTGTGGTGACCCCTGGCACCACCAGGCCAGCTGTGAGGAAGTGCCGCTTCCCACTCAGGAGTGAGACGCTCATCTTTCCCCACCTGACCCTGGAGGACCCGCCAGCCCTGTCCTCCTTGCTGAGCAGGGCTTGGAGGGACCATCTCAGCCTTCATATCCTGGAGCTGGGGGAGAAGCCTGACAATATGACACAGAAGCCACTGCCCAAGACTCAGCCCTAGCTGAGGGCCCCTTTCCACCTCTAAGTGTTGGCTGGACTGGGACAGAGCCTGATTCTCTTCCTTTCCCTTCCAGAATCCCCACCACTGCCTCTCCTGTGCACAGCCTTTGACTGTTCCACCTCCTGGGTAAACTGACATCCACTTCCCCTCAAAAACCAAAGATCTGGTCAGTCATGGTCCTGATGCCAAGGTCCCTAATGTAATCAGTGACACCACATGTCTATTCCTGCCCTATTCCTTCCAGTCACTGTGATGTTTTAAACAAATAAAGCGCACCTGATTGTGAAAGGAGACAGCAACCTCCTAATGTCACTCCTGAATGACTTCCCCTAAAGCTTCCAGGATGCCTTACCTCTTGCTGTCATGACAACCCTTTGGCCTCCTAGATACCTGGAAGGAGGCAGTGTAGTGATATTCAAAAGAAGGTAGGTCAGATTCAGGAGGCCTAGTTCGAGTCCCTGGTTTTCTACACGTTGGCTACGTGCTCTAAGAAAGCCCCTTCCCCTTACCCAGCCTGTTTTCCAGCCTGCACAATGGTCCCTGAGGTGTCTGCCAGCTAACACTGTGTTGTTCCTGGGTCTACAGTACAAGTTCCTTCCCAAAGCTCTGTAAGCATAGAAGTGGGTGTGGTGTATTTAATGGCACTTTGGTATCTGTCTCAGTGCTTGGTTATTACCAAAACAAGTAGTTCTGGAATTTTTCTCCTATCCACTCTCCTACTCCTGTCCCTGAGAGAGGTGGAAAATTCCTGCATCTCACTAATATTCATTTGACTGTGCTGGGTCTTAGCTGTGGAATGCAGGATCTTTGCCACGTCACATGGGAACTCCGTGGCAGTGCACGGACTCTAGTTGTGGCTCGTGGGCTCCAGAGCATGGGCTCGGGGGTTGAGGTGTGTGGGCTTAGTTGTTTTGAGGCATCTGGGATCTTAGTTCCCTGACCAAAGACTGAACTTGTGCCCCTACACTGCAAAGCAGATTCTTAAGCACCACACCACCAGGGAAGTCCCTGCATCTCACTCGTCAGGGGTCACAGAGCCCAGATGTTCTCCCGGATGTTCAGCCCCATGGGAATGGAGACACAAGGCTGGATTCTGGTGGCACTTGGGCACAAAACCTTAAATATGGTCTGGTCACTCTCCATGTTTAAAGCCTCTGTCTGAAGCCCCTTCACAGGCTCAAGAGCAAACCCCATGCCAAACCCATACCTGCTGTGTTGGTGGAAGCCATCACACCCGGGCATGCTGCTCCATGCAACACAGGGCACCGCTGCCCAGTCCACTGGGATTGTGAGGAGCTGTGGCACTCATCCTGTCCTCATTCTCCCTCCTCACAACCCTGCCGTCTCTGGAGAACCAGAGGTACCCCGGCCTCAGTGGGCTGGAGAGCACCTTCCACCAGCTAGAGCCCTGGGTCATCTTGAAGCTCCACTTCCCACAGGCTACTGCTGGGGTCCCATGCCACATTTGCCTCAGGACTCCAGCCCTGACAGAGAGGAATCAGTGACATGCTGGTAAATGTTTAGCAACCCATTCTCTAGGGGCAAAATAGCCCTTATTTCTGGTGTTTGCCAACTTGTGTGTTGTATATACTCTCACCATGGCTGATTTCAAACTACTAAAATGATGTTACTGAACTTGGGAGATGCCAAGGATCCCTCCTGAGCCAGCCTAAGCTAACTGTAGCACACTACCCAATAGTTCCCTCTAAAATTATAGGACCTGTTCATGATAGTTCCATGTTCTTGTGGTTTATTACTAACTTTGAGGTTTTTTTTTTTTCCTATCTGTAGTGCTTAGCATCATCTTGGGCACCTGTAAGCACTTACTTACTTTGCAGCCAGAGAGGTTTTTTTGCCTAACAGATAAAAACCAAGTGCCGCCTGGAGATAACTCAGATTCTAAGGTCCCAGAATCCTCTGGGATTCTTGGGGCTTGTTTCTCTTCTTCACCAGGTAGGTTCACAAACTCAGAATTCCCTAGAGGAGCTGTTGGTGTAGCAGTCCATGTAGATTGTAGTGGCCTGAGTGCTAACAATTTGTTTGTAAAGTGCTGGTATCTAGATTTGTGTGGCATTAAGGGGTGATTTGAAATTGCCCTGCAGGATAGTGGAGTGAGTTGCTTCCTGGCTGCACACAGCAGCACTTGAAAGGCATGTTGGGAGATTGTTGCCACTGGGGGTGGTAGGACGAATCTGGTCTGTTTCTTTAGTAGTAGGGTAAGTGGCAGGATGACAAGCCAGATTACACTGGAGGCTTCCAAAGCCAGGAGGCATCTGAGTCACCTCTAGCTGGAGAAGAAAGGACCATTTTCTTGCTCTGCTCTCAGACTCCTTCTACAAATGGAGGGAATTTAGTTCCCACACACTACCACAAAATATATAACATCTGCCTTCGTTCTTTTGCTTTCCTTCCTTACCAAATGGCCAGCTTGCTAAAGGCTTCATTGCTACCTGCAGTTTCCCTTTTTGTTTCTGCAAGTCTAGAAAAAGACCCAACGGAGAGTGTGCTTGAAGGCTGCTTATGTTGAAGGTAAGGGGTTGGGTTGGGGACTGCTAACATTGTGCTGCTCTCATATCCAGATCCAGAGACAAACGAGTGGGACTGAGACCAATGAGGCGATCAAGGCAGAATGAACAAGCTCCTTGGGCTCCTTACTGTCAAGCTCAAAGGAGAATTCAGTGAGTTGCCTCTGGTCTGGGAGATGGAGGACAGGAGGGCAGGGTGCCAAACTAAAACTTTGTCCTTAGGAGAGTGGGACACTGGCCTCAGAGAGGATTGACTGGAAGCACCTCTGATGGGAAGGCTGGAGGGTAGAATGTCAAGTCAGATCTTTGACCACCAGCAAAGTGGAGGACAAGCTGCTCTTGCTGCCTCACCTCCAGGGTAGGTCTCCATGCTATCCAGCTCCCTCTGTGATTCCCACAAAGTCAGAATATAAATTGTTTCTCCTGCTTTGAGCTTTCTAGATTGCATGATTAACTCTGTAGCCTGATTAGAGACGATCAGTGCATACATGGATTGCCTAATTGTGGGTCTGTTAGTTGTAGCATAGTCTTTAGAGTATATCCCAGACCCTCTAAAATAGGGACAAGGAATTCAGGTGGCTTGTTCCATGGCAGATAGTTGTCCTGATATCCAGTGGTGATGGTGGTGGCGGCAGCAGAAAATGAAAGTTAAGAAATAGCGTTACACTTCCTCATGTGAAAGTGGTTGTAAGGAGTGAGATAACAGTGCATTAAGGAAGTGCCCGGAACAGAGGGAATATTCAGTATGTGTTAACTAGTATTATACTGTATAATAATATACATTAGTATTATACTGTAGGACTGTATAATTCCTACAGTCCCAGGAATCCTAATCCACCTTCCCAGATAAGCCCCAGGTTCATACTGAAGGCATGGGTGGATCCATCTCATCTGCCTTCACTAGTCAAGGTCATCTTATGACTCCCTCAGCCTGGAAGCAGCACCAAGCCTAGCTATGTTTGATGGTGAGTTGTTTTCCAGGTTCTTGGAGTCAGCTGTGTCTAGTTCAAGGTGAGTTGGTTAAATTAAGACTGGATAGGACCACCAACCAGTCCAACTGGGCATGCTCCTGACCTTTTGACATAAGACAGCAGAAAACTCCACCCTCAGATGGTGCTAAGAACCTCCATTTTTCAAGCTGTAGATGCATGTGGCATAGTTACACATGTGCAGAACTACAATTACTACACCTTTCTCCAATCATTTTCCCCCACACCTCCCGCCGCCTTGCTGATGCTTTATCCCATAAATACCCCAACCCCTTTGCCTTGAGGAAAACCAGATCTGAGACTAGTTCTCCTCCCCTGGGCTGCCTTGCCAGTAAATCCTCTTCGCTGGAAACCTTTGAATCTCCGCATTTGGCTTGCTGCGCACGGGGCGAAAGAACCTTGTCCTGTAACAATACCCATTACTCAGCTCAAACATTTAATCAGAGGATTTTTGGCAGTTGCAGGATTGTCTTTCCATCCAGAATCTCCCCTGGAAGTAGTGACCTGCTACATCAGTGCAGCGGCAGCAGCATCGATCATTAGTTTTAGTCCCATTTGCTGAGGTTAAACCTCTCTCCGGTTGTACTTAGGTCCATGGCTTTCTGCCCGCGGTGAATCAGGGCCGAGCCTATCTATTTCTGTCAGGCTTCGGGGAGTTTCTTCCTTCGCTGTGTCCTGGCCGATCACGGCTTCCCTGGGGGTGTCAAGTTTGGCTCGAGCTCTCTGATGAGTGGGACGTATGTAAGCAAACAACTTGAGTCAGGATTCCAGGCCGTGTGTATTGTCGGAGATGACTCCTTAGCGCCGAGGCCGGTGTCGAGCCCAGAGGGAAAGCAGGCGACCTCGACCTGGCCCAGCCTGGGTTTAGGGGTTTGGTCCCGGGCCTTTCTGGCTACCTGGTGGTGGCCGCGGGCGTTCCCGGAGGCCCCGGCGTAGCTCCTTAGTGAAGGTGTCTCTGAAACGAGCAGCGCGGCGGCCCAGGGAGCCAGCGGGCCCAGCCGCGATGGCTCGCAGGCGCCGGGCCGCGTCCTGGCCGCGTAGCTGGGCCTGCAGCAGCGCAAAGGCGGTGAGCTGTGCCGCACGCCGGATGGGCCGAGACTCTGAAAGACGCTCCACCAGCTGCGAGCTGGGCAGGAGGGCGGCCAGCAGCCGCCGCAGAACCATCCTCGCAGCGACGCGGAACCCAAAGCACACCGCTCTCGCTTCTGATCGGCGACACCTGACTACGGGCAGTGTCTGCGCCGGCGCCGCCCGATGACGACACTGCAGCCCTGGGATTGGGGCACGGGATTTCGACTTTCCGCAGCCGTATTTGCGCGTTTCCGGTTCCGCCACTGCTGGGGCTACCTCGTTATACTGTTGAGTGGCGGTGTCCTCTGCCACCTCTCTGCACTATGTCGGGTGGCCTCCTGAAGGCGCTGCGCAGCGACTCCTACGTCGAGCTGAGCCAGTACCGGGACCAGCACTTCCGGGTGAGGGAAGCCGGGTCGCGAGAAAGGGGAGCCTCGGGCTAGAACGCTGAGCCTAGGTTTGCTCTTGTCTCACTGTGTTGTCGCCCATTCTCTGGTATCCCGAAATGCGAAGGGAAGCCTCGGTGCATGTTGGGGAATGGATGCTGAAAGGGCGTTTGAGTATCATCAAATCCCCTTCTCTCGTAGGAAGGGAATTTGAGGCAGGCTTTCACATTTCCTAGCAGCTGCTCTCTGTTTCCCAGCCATTGCAGATGGGCGGCAGTAGTAGTGGTGGCTTGAGTTTTCACGAACGGTGTCGCGGGAAAGTGACTTTGTGATTTTGTTGCAGGTATCAAAAAAAGGGTGTCTTTTTGATACGTGAAGTATGTGGAAGCGCCATTCTGATCCAAATACCGGGACTTTTGTTTTTAAGTTACATCTTCCAAACTGCGTTTGGCGTTTCACTTTTCCATAGGCTAGTAAAGATCAGATCAGATCGGTCGCTCAGTCGTGTCCGACTCTTTGCGACCCCATGAATCGCAGCACGCCAGGCCTCCCTGTCCATCACCAACTCCCGGAGGTCACTCAGACTCACATCCATAGAGTCAGTGATGCCATCCAGCCATCTCATCCTCTGTCGTCCCCTTCTTCTCCTGCCCCCAATTCCTCCCAGGATCAGTCTTCTCCAATGAGTCAACTCTTCGCATGAGGTGGCCAAAATACTGGAGTTTCAGCTTTAGCATCATTCCTTCCAAAGAAATCCCAGGGCTGACCTTCAGAATGGACTGGTTGGATCTCCTTGCAGTCCAAAGGACTCTCAAGAGTCTTCTCCAACACCACAGTTCAAAAGCATCAATTCTTCGGCGCTCAGTCTTCTTCACAGTCCAGCTCTCACATCCATACATGACCACAGGAAAAACCATAGCCTTGACTAGGTGAACCTTTGTTGGCAAAGTAATGTCTCTGCTTTTGAATATGCTATCTAGGTTGGTCATAACTTTCCTTCCAAGGAGTAAGCGTCTTTTAATTTCATGGCTGCAGTCACCATCTGCAGTGATTTTGGAGCCCAGAAAAATAAAGTCTGACACTGTTTCCACTATTTCCCATGAAGTGATGGGACCGGATGCCATGATCTTCGTTTTCTGAATGTTGAGCTTTAAGCCAATTTTTTCACTCTCCACTTTCACTTTCATCAAGAGGCTTTTTAGTTCCTCTTCACTTTCTGCCATGGGTCTTCCCTGGTAGCTCAGATGGTAAAGCGTCTGCCTATCATGTGGGAGACCTGGGTTCGATCCCTGGGTCAGGAAGATCCGCTGGAGAAGGAAACGGCAACCCACTCCAGTATTCTTGCCTGGAAAATCCCATGGACAGAGAGGCTCCTCAGAGCCTGGTAGGCTACAGTCCATGGGGTCGCAAAGAGCCGGACACGACTGAGTGACTTCACTTTCACTTTCTGCCATAAGGGTGGTGTCATCTGCATATCTGAGGTTATTGATATTTCTCCCAGCAATCTTGATTCCAACTTGTGTTTCTTCCAGTCCAGCATTTCTCATGATGTACTCTGCATATAAGTTAAATAAACAGGGTGACAATATACAGCCTTGACGTACTCCTTTTCCTATTTGGAACCAGTCTGTTGTTCCATGTCCAGTTCTAAATGTTGCTTCCTGACCTGCATACAGATGTTTCAAGAGACAGGTCAGGTGGTCTGGTATTCCCATCTCTTTCAGAATTTTCCACAGTTTATTGTGATCTACACAGTCAAAGGCTTTGGCATAGTCAATAAAGCAGAAATAGATGTTTTTCTGGAACTCTCTTGCTTTTTCCATGATCCAGCGGATGTTGGCCATTTGATCTCTGGTTCCTCTGCCTTTTCTAAAACCAGCTTGAACATCAAGAAGTGCACGGTTCACATATTGCTGAAGCCTGGCTTGGAGAATTTTGAGCATTACTTTACTAGCATGTGAGATGAGTGTAATTGTGCGGTAGTTTGAACATTCTTTGTCATTGCCTTTCTTTGGGATTGGGATGAAAATTGACCTTTTCCAATCTTGTTGCCACTGCTGAGTTTTCCAAATTTGCTGGCATATTGAGTGCAGCACTTTCACAGCATCATCTTTCAGGATTTGGAACAGCTCCACTGGAATTCCATCATCTCCACTAGCTTTGTTCGTAGTGATGCTTTCTAAGGCCCACTTGACTTCACATTCCAGAATATCTGGCTCTAGGTCAGTGATCACACCATCATGATTATTGGGTCGTGAAGATCATTTTTGTACAGTTCTTCTGTGTATTCTTGCCACCTCTTCTTAATATCTTCTGCTTCTGTTAGGTCCATACCATTTCTGTCCTTTATCGGAGCCCATCTTTGCATGAAATGTTCCCTTGGTATCTCTGATTTTCTTGAAGAGATCCCTAGTCTTTCCCATTCTGTTGTTTTCCTCTATTTCTTTGCATTGATCGCTGAAGAAGGCTTTCTTATGTCTTGCCATTCTTTCTAACTCTGCATTCAGATGTTTATATCTTTCCTTTTCTCCTTTGCTTTTCGCTTCTCTTCTTTTCACAGCTATTTGTAAGGCCTCCCCAGACAGCCATTTTGCTTTTTTGCATTTCTTTTTTTTAGGGATGGTTTTGACCACCACCTCCTATACAGTGTCATGAACCTCCATCCATAGTTCTTCAGGCACTCTCTCAGATCTAATTCCTTGAATCTATTTGTCACTTCCACTGTATAATCATAAGGGATTTGATTTAGGTTATACCTGAATGGTCTAGTGGTTTTCCCAACTTTCTTCAATTTAAGTCTGAATTTGGCAATAAGGAGTTCATGGGCTAGTAAAACGGCCTGACAAAAGATTTGTACCTGTGACAGACAAAGTTGAGCCCTGCCTCCACCTTTAGGGAGCTCTCGATGTGAGGAGGGGGACCTAACATGTTAAGGGTCTGGATGTCAAAATCGAAGAACTGCTGGGTTTCCGAATAGGGAACTTTTCTTTTGGCCCATGTCATAGCAGATTGTATGAAATGGCCGAGGCTGCAGATATTCAAGGTGAGTTCTTCAGTATCAGCAAAGACAGGGCTGGAGTGAAGGTGACACTCGTTAACTATTGGTTATTTAGTAAATTTGTATTGAGTGCTGTTGTGGAAGCATCTGCTAAACCGTAGAGAGGGAAGACAGTTTTCCACATCCTAAGAGTTCATAATCCTCTAGAGATTATGGGTTGTAAATGGAGGAACTGTAAATGTAAGGATTTACAATGGAGGTAAGTAATCTTAATCCAGCACAAGAAAGGGAGGAGCTGTTGAAGATTCAGAAGATTGCAAAAGGAGGGATCAGGTATAGAAGAGGGTAGGTGTGGAGAAAGTCTAAAATGTGTTTGTAGGGTAGGAAAACAAATTTGAGGCAAAATTGAGAAAGATCTTAGGTTTATTCAACATTTAGTTTTTTAAATGTTTACTATATTCCAGACATCATTATGGGCTTCTCTGGTAGCTCAGCTGGTAAAGAATCTCTCTGCAATACAGAAGACTGGAGTTTAATCCCTGGGTTGGGAAGATATGCTGGAGGAGGGTATGGCAACCCACTCCAGTATTCTCCTCTGGAGAATCCCATGGACAGAGGAGCCTGGTTAGCTGCAGTCCATGGGGTAGAAAAGAGTTGGACATGACTGAATGAATAAAAACATGCACAGACATTATTTTACACGTCTGTTGCTCATTACTTTAGAAAGTTCCACATCATAACCATGTTGAATTTCAAGCATCCTGCAAGGTTACAACAGTGAAAGGATTAAACTTTTACTGTTGTCTATCTTCAGTCTAAAGCCTATAGCTTTATTTAGACTAGTGTAAGATACTGTCTTATGGTGTACCTTTGGTGGCTCAGAGGTTAAAGCGTCTGCCTGCAATGCGGGAGACCTAGGTTCAATCCCTGGGTCAGGAAGATCCCCTGGAGAAGGAAATGGCAACCCACTCCAGTATTCTTGCCTGGAGAATCCTATGGATAGAGGAGCCTGGTGGGCTACAGTCCACGGGGTCGCAAAGAGTCAGACACGACTGAGTGACTTAAGATACTGTTTTATAGAATTTCTACAGTATTTCCTGAATGGTATCTACATTATGTCATACCTTAAATAAGTTCTAACACTAGTTGTCTTAAACTGTAAGCTATTTGTTGGGACATGACTTAAACATGAGGAAAAAAAAGAGGAAAATGCTTCTTGACCATAATTTTAACAAGTCAGTAACTGTAGTAATAAACTTTAGTGTCTCATTCCAAAGTCCTGAAAACCTATTTTTATTGTAGAATGACTCTTGTCCTGTGAACTTTTTAAGGAAATAGGGGATCAGGGATAAGACTGGGCTTGGGTACCAACTGCAACTACTGATTAGTTGTGTGATCTTGGACAAGTTACTTAACCATCTTCCCTCAGGTAGATTGACGATGATAAATTAAATGAGACCATACATAGAAACCTGACTTGCAGTCCCTTGATTCTCCCTAGAGGTGGACAGATTACCTGTTGCTTATGTATTGTATCCATGTTAAATTCACTAAAAAATGTAACTTGGAGCATACCCTTCATATTGTTTTGTGCCTTTTTTTTTTTTTCTCCACTTTGCTCCCTATCTCGGAAATTCTAGGGTGACAATGAAGAACAGGAAAAATTACTGAAGAAAAGCTGTACATTGTATGTTGGAAATCTTTCCTTTTATACAACAGAAGAACAAATCTATGAGCTCTTCAGCAAAAGTGGTGACATAAAGAAAATCATCATGGGCCTGGATAAAATGAAGAAGACAGCATGTGGATTCTGCTTTGTGGAGTATCCTTCCTGTGTGTCTCGTGTAGCTGTTGCCCAAAGGTGGGGCCGAGAGTGGCTGATAGCCTGTTTTGAAAGATGAGTGAGGACACTTGTTGATTAGCATCCCTGCACTTACCTCCTCCTCTTCTTCCTTCGTCTACTTCTGCTTTCTGTCCAGTGTATATGCTGTTTACACTGGGACAGCTAGTAACATATACATTCTGTTCTGAAATCCATTCTTTTTTCATAGTTGGTTAAGTAAATCTTTGAAAATGTATATGCATATGGTATTTCAGAAAGTCCAAAGAGTGTATTGAAAAATAAAAGCCCCATTATCATTCTAAGTTCAGAGACATTAGTAATCAATCTCATTGGTGTCTTTCCAGAAATAATTCTATGTATGTGTGGTAGCATATTGTGTGCACTTTTTTCCACCTACTTTAGAGACTGTTCTGTGTTAGCACGTGTAGGTTCTCTCTTTTTATACCAGCTACATAGTATCATGTGGATGCATATAGCTTGATGCTGTATGTCGTAACCATATTTACTTGTGACCATTCTCTCCCTGGAAGCTCTCCATACATTTGACCACCTGGATTTACCCTTTCATATATTCTTTTTTTAACTGCTATTTTCTTTTTTGGTCATTTTGAGAAATTTTCCAGACCTAGCCCACCATGTCATTTGAATTTTCTGTGCCTTGAATTGTTTCTTTCCGTTGTATTTATGCTGTAAAATTTCCTTAAATTTCTGGTGATCCCTTGGTGTCTTGGGGAAAAGGCTGACTTTGTGGATCTAGGCAGAGCTTCTTAAGTTGCTGCCTTGCCTTTGGGACATGTGGGTTTCTTAAATCTAGAATGAAAAAAGATTTTAGTTTGCTGATGTTAAAGACAATGCCATAGTTCCTTCAGTTAGTTAGTTCACAACCCTATCCTTTTTATTTGCCTGGAATTAAATGTGTTCCTGCTAATAGGTCTTCTTCCCACATCAGATCAGATCAGTCTCTCAGTTGTGTCCAACTCTTTGCGACCCCATGAATCGCAGCACCCCAGGCCTCCCTATCCATCACCAACTCCCGGAGTTCACTGAGACTCACGCCCATCAAATCAGTGATGCCATCCAGCCATCTCATCCTCTGTCATCCCCTTCTCCTCTTGCCCCCAATCCCTCCCAGCATCAGAGTCTTCTCCAATGAGTCAACTCTTTGCATGAGGTGGCCAAAGTACTGGAGTTTCAGCTTTAGCATCACTCCTTCCAAAGAAATCCCAGGGCTGATCTTCAGAATGGACTGGTTGGATCTCCTTGCAGTCCAAGGGACTCTCAAGAGTCTTCTCCAACACCACAGTTCAAAAGCATCAATTCTTTGGCACTCAGCCTTCTTCACAGTCCAACTCTCACATCCATACATGACCACAGGAAAAACCATAGCTTTGACTAGACAAACCTTTGTTGGCAACGTAATGTCTCTGCTTTTCAATATGCTATCTAGGTTGGTCATAACTTTCCTTCCAAGGAGTAAGCATCTTTTAATTTCATGGCTGCAGTCACCATCTGCAATGATTTTGGAGCCCTCCAAAATAAAGTCTGACACTGTTTCCACTGTTTCCCCATCTATTTCCCATGAAGTGATGGGACCGGATACCATGATCTTCGTTTTCTGAATGTTGAGCTTTAAGCCAACCTTTTCACTCTCCACTTTCACTTTCATCAAGAGGCTTCTTAGTTCCTCTTCACTTTCTGCCATAAGGGTGGTTATCACCTGCATATCTGAGGTTATTGATATTTCTCCCAGCAGTCTTGATTCCAGCTTGTGTTTCTTGCAGTCCAGCGTTTCTCATGATGTACTCTGCATATAAATTAAATAAACAGGGTGACAATATACAGCCTTGATGTACTCCTTTTCCTATTTGGAACCAGTCTGTTGTTCCATGTCCAGTTCTAACTGTTGCTTCTTGACCTGCATACAAATTTCTCAATAGGCAGATCAGGTGGTCTGGTATTTCCATCTCTTTCAGAATTTTCTAGTTTATTGTGATCCACACAGTCAAAGGCTTTGACATAGTCGATAAAGCAGAAATAGATGTTTTTCTGGAACTCTCTTGCTTTTTCCATGATCCAGCAGATGTTGGCAATTTGATCTCTGGTTCCTCTGCCTTTTCTAAAACCAGCTTGAACATCTTCCCACATAGAGACCTTTAATTAAACCCTATTTGCAGCCTTACTACTTAATCAACTTGGAATTAAGAGGTTCCTGGGTTTACTGTCTCCTCTAAGCCTTTCAGGAGTATTTCCTACTGTGACTTTGTTTCACCCATTATTAATCTTTAGCTTTTGCATCTCTAATCTGCTGATGGCCTCTGCTACTCTTTGGGTATATGTTTCTTTCCTGTTGTCTAATGGAGGCCCTGAGAAGGAAAGAAGACAAAATGTACTCGCTATCAGATTGAATCAGAAGCCCCACGTTTG
Organism: Tragelaphus eurycerus; assembly: GCA_935064755.1. NCBI lineage: Eukaryota > Metazoa > Chordata > Mammalia > Artiodactyla > Bovidae > Tragelaphus > Tragelaphus eurycerus. The sequence continues at coordinate 23,888,959 of CAKXYN010000018.1, read as the reverse complement.
AACCTATTCCCCACTTCTGACTTTGGTGTCTGATTTCGGGTTCTGCAAGCTTCTTTTACTCCTTCAGACACAAGGGACGAGTGCCCAGGTTTTGCTTTCACCTCTGGTGCCAAGAGTGTAAAATAATTCACAGGGGACAAAAAAGACAAAGAAAATATTAGATACCAATCAGTGTTTTAAGAATTGGAGTGTTTTTGCATTTGCCTTGAAAGTCAAAAATCAATAATCAAGATGACAAATACCCAAAAGAAAGGCTACCTTTCATTGTCAGTATCCCCCACCCCACCCCATTTGCCCTTTAGCATTCATTTCATTCAACAAAGGATTATTGAATCCCCATCCCCATGTGTGCTAGGCATTGTGTAGACACTGGAATTTCAGCAAGTGTTTCCCTACCTGTGTAATTAAAGACAAGGGGAAAGGTCCAGATTAGTATTTCCTAGACCCAATTATAATCATATAGTTACATATATTTTTTAATAGCATCCCATAGATAGATTTAGTAGATCTGGTTTAGAACTACTGACCTGAGTGATACTTTTTGAGTGTTTCCTTCTAATGAAATGTGATGGCAGGTCTTATGCAGTAACCTCTTTTTAAGGTTGTTCTTGAATGTACAGCCTCATATTCAGGGAACCAAACGATGCTGTTATTTCCTTGGGTAACAGTTCATGGTTTAAACCTGCACAGAACATATCTGTATTTTGCAAACCAAAATATGGAGACAGTGGAATTGTGTATTTAACAGGATTATCCAAAAAACCATCAGTGTAGCTGAGGATAAGATACCATTTTTGACTCCTTCTGGACCAACCTCAACAGGCCTGTACAAGCCAAATTATGTCTTTGATCTCCCTCTGGTTGGATTAGTTTTTGTACTCTTTAACTCAGCTTCATTTAGATGTTTCTTCCTCTATTTACAAAAATGTCTGGAGAAATGCTAATTCCTTAATAATCATAATTAAGATACTATTCAAGAGCAGATGCAGAAAATGCCATGCGGTATATAAATGGAACTCGTCTGGATGACCGGATCATTCGTACAGACTGGGATGCAGGCTTTAAGGAGGGCAGGCAGTATGGCCGTGGGCGTTCTGGGGGCCAGGTATGCAGGAAGGTTTTCTGTGCTCAGCCTTGGCCTGGGATGCCAGTCCTAAATGATAAGTGTTTTGTCAATTTGTATTTGCTCTTTTCAAAATAACTGTGCCTATAACCTTGGCTTGAAGTGAATCCACCCATTGGGGTTGATAAATTATTAATATTTTTAAATACCATTAAATAGTATATCTTCGCAAGCAACCATTACTGGACTTCTGCAAGGGACTGAATATTCTGCAGGAATGTTGAGCAAAGCAGAATGTACTAAAACAACTTTTCCATTTTTATTTCAATATAGTTTAAATATTCTTTGGAATGTGCTATCTTTGAATGCTGAGTGTAAGCCTGATGTTTGGTTTTTTAAAAAAAGGCAGTATTAAAATAATTTTGCAGGGCAGTTGAACTTTATCATCAATTGCTCAAAATCATGTTACAGTTATAATGTTTACATTATGACATCTGAAAAGGCTTAGTTATTTGTCTGACATATTTTGGAAGGCATGTTTGTTACACTAATCTTCTCTGTACTGTAACATGTTCTTTTCAATTAAGGTACGAGACGAGTATCGTCAGGACTATGATGCTGGAAGAGGTGGCTATGGAAAACTGGCCCAAAACCAGTGAGTGGTTGAGAGCCCCATCCTGAAAGCCACTCCTTTGGCCTGTTGAATTTGACGGGTGTTACCCAAGGTCTGCAAACCTGCCTTTTGTTTTTTTTTTTTTAAACCAAGCTTTAATCAATGTCTCTACTGAGCTGGAAGCCTTGTCATGGTTTTCCTCTTAAAAATTATTAAAGAACAGAATCCAGAAGGATGCCTTTAATTCTGTAGAATTAAATGTTAGAATTTTGGTTTTGTGTCAGATTACCAAAATGATTTCTATTACTAGGTCAAAAATTGTTTCCTTAGCAACAGACTTGATGTATAATATTGACCTGTCAGCCAAAAACACACTTCTTTTAGAAGACTGGAAAAAATTTTAAAGTGTTTACCATGTTTGCATCTAAGTAGGTTCATGGTCTACCTTGGGACCTGGAATTACTATTTTTAAAATTTTAAGTTTTCATAAGATAAAGTTTAATAAAGTGGACTTTTGCTATGTTATGTAGCTTTGCTCTAAATTAGGGGAACAGATGCTTGATAACTGAATTTTTTTTTCTGTCTTGATTTTTAATCTGTAAAGGCAAAACTTAATGGAAATTCCTAAACAGCTGGTATAAAAGTAAGCTTTAGACAGTCCCAGGGAACACCACCTGCTTTACATGCTTTGTATATCAGGAAATAAGGGACAGGTATTGAAGGGTATTTATTTACTAAACACATTTTTCAAAATGTGAAGTGTGAGGGCCATCAGATCTATTTTTTTCATTTTCAGACTGATCTTGGGAATGGAGTGTTTTGTGGTGTTTGTGTTTTTTTAAAGAGCTTACAGATTGAGAGAATGGCTTAACAAAATCAGAAATGCTTCCCTCGGGAAATGTTTTGGCCAGTTCTTATATTGAAGTCTGTCTTGTTTTTTCTCTAATTGTGCTGTTTCAGAGGCTGGACAGTCAGCTGATGGTCTCTACAACTTCCAGAAGGGAGTCTAGAGGATTTATTTTGCATTTGTAAGGCAAGAGATGATTTCTCTAATGTTACAAGAATTCTTGCTCATTTTAAACTGCTAGTCTAGTACAATTCTCCCTGACCTAAGTGAGATTTTTTTCATCTAGCAACAAAGTATCTCCTAATTTCCAGGAGTTTGTGAAGTTGGGGCTGGAGTATCTCAATGTGAACAGCTTTCATGTTACAGTGTGTTTTCTCAAATTTAAATTGGCTATCTGGATATCACTAAATTAGTTGTAAGTATTTAGGAAAACATGTGCAAGTAATTTAATGAGGACATACAGTCTTTTATACAATAGTTTGAATTAATGTATTTTGTATTATTTTGCAGTAAGACATGATTCAGATTTCTATAGGCCTTAAAACCACAGACAGTATTTCATATTTGAATTGTCTTCTGTAACAGATTTCAATAAAATTGGACCAACTTACTGTGTTTTTCCTCACCAAGAGACACTGAAACACTCTTACCCTGGAATATTAATACTTTTTGGGGAAGAATCTGAATAGTGTGCAGAATTTGCATGTCCATTTAGATTTGAGAGTTACTAATATGACAGTCTCTTGCTACGTGCAGCTAATTAAAACTGTTCCTCAGTCACATTAACATTTCAGATGCTCCATACCTACCTGTGGTAATAATGGCTATTGTGGTGGATGTAAATACAGAACGTTTCCATTACTGTAGAAAGTGCTGCTACTGGACAGTGAGCTGCTTAGAGCCTATGCAGATAAGCCTTGTCATGACCAGAATGCCACTGGGAAAAATTACTACTCACCAAACAGTACATGTTATCCAACACAAGAGAACACACATTTATAAAGGCATTTAGTTTATTTTTCAAAAAATATGTTTACTAGAAGGTTTGAGTAATTTTACATGATCACAATCTTTAAATTTTTTCTGACCAAAAGGTACCATTTAAGTGGACAGCTTGTCTAGATCTGCTTTTGTTAACACCCAAATACAATTAGCATGTCTGATGGTATTCCCTAGGTCTTCTTAAATTATCTACAGGCCAGGAGGCAGAGCCTAGCACATAACAAAGTATGTGCTTTATAACTGCTTATTAGTTCAGTTTCATAACAATTAAGCAGAGCAGGTAGTCAGTATATCTAATTCACACTATTAACACACTGGTTCTTGCCTGAAGGGTCTGATCCATGCAGAGCTCCCAGTTATTCCTTCTAACCCAGGAAGTAGTAAACCACAACTGCAGAGAAAGGGGGCAGCTCTACTTAGGCTACTGCTGGCGATGTCTCAGGTCTGTTCCTTTGTTTCAGCTATGAATTCAAGGTGACCAGTGTTAATTATATTCAACGATATGTAGAAAATAAAATGCAAAGCCCAAAAAAAGATTTGGGGACTGCTGGCAGCAAACAGCTGCTGTTTCTCCCTTTCTTAAGAGAAGATTGGTTCTCTATGATTGAGAGAACTAAAAGTGAAAGTGAAATCGCTCAGTCATGTCCGACTCTGCGACCCCATGACAGTAGCCGACCAGGCTTCTCCGGCCATGGGCTTTTCCAGGCAAGAGTACTGGAGTGGGCTGATGTTTCCTTCTCCAGGGGATCTTCCCAACCCAGGGATCAAACCCAGGTCTCCTGCATTGCAGACAGACGCTTTACCGTCTGAGCCATTTAGTTTGAGAGAACTAAAAGTTGAACTAAATCTACATTCATTGCTATAGATTTTACAAAAGGATAAAAGCAACTACAGACTGGTAAGTTTGCTGATGGAGACGACTGAGCAGCTTGTTGAAGGCACATCATAAGCAGCTTTTAGTTTGTGTAAGGCCTGCCCTCAACCCCCAAAGCATAAGGTCTGCCCACCTTGTGGGCACCTAGACAATTCAGTGCCAAGCTAGTGAGAGTAAAACAAAACAATGCCTGTCTCTTCTACCAACAGCCCAGACTATATTTCAGAAATTTCTGTTGCAAGGAAACCATTATTGCAAACATCAGGAAAAAAGGCCATCCTAATGGAGGACTTGGGCTAAATAGAAGTTTATACCTAATCACAAGACTGGGGGTAGGAAGGGCAGGTGGGAAGCAACTGTGTGTACTGAAACAAGCTTCTTATGAATAACAGAAACATTTTAACCAGACTTAAAATATTTGACATTTAAGCTAAAGCATGCTGGACAGTATAGCTCAAGGGGCTCTACTAAGCTGGACATGAAACAGACCCATGACTTGGGACAGTTCACTGTAGGTTCTCTTCTGCCTCACTGCTAAGAGAATGACCATTTCTAGACTAAAAGAAATGACAACTCAAGCTTGGGGCATTAAGATTTTTTGCCAGAACACAACTCTCTTGCATGCCTGGTTCTGTCAATGAAATATGAACTATGGCGCTCTAAAGTATAAGACATTTTTAACAGCCTACTTACTAATTACAAAAAAAAAAAAAAGCAAACGTCTGGGATACAGATTTGAAAAATCTCATTTGCATAATTATGCCTGAAAACTTCAAGAAAACACCCAACCCATTTTGTCCCCTTTCCAATGTGGATGCAGCCCTACCTGTAGCAGCACAAAGTGCCTCTAATCTCAGTCTTCCTAATGATATGAAGCACAAGAAGAAATACTGACCTGGTTTTATAATAAGGAGTTTTGAGTCTGAGGGAGTAGGAAAGTGCTGGCCTGTTTATAATGTAAACACTGGTGTTGGTGCTTGGAATGTCTGGGGATGGGGAACCCTGCACGTAAACATGTTCTGACTCCACCCTCAACTGCTGGCAGTCAGCCCTACCTTCCGCACACCTAACGAAGCATTAACCCAAGTATCTTTTGCCATTTGCTTGTTCCTCCTTTCCTTTCCAGTTATCACAAAACTTTTAAAGATGCAAGATCCATTACTTTAATCCTAATGCAGTGCAGCAAAGGGTAAGGACAGGGCCACTTCTGCTTTCCCCCAGAAGATGAGGTTCATGGAAGCAAAAAAAAAAAAAAGGACTCCTGTGCTGGAGTCTCAGGGATGCTCAAGCAGAGACAGATAAGCCCTGCATGTTGCTGAGATCATTAGAGAAATGAGGGGAAACACTCATAGAACATTTGCTGTAACCCCCTCAGTATCAAGTCTCCCTTATTACCTTTTCTGTTCTCTCTTCCCCACCCACGTCCAAAAGACCTAAAATTAGTCTTTGGTTTTGAATGTTTAGATTTTTAAATACCCTTGAAATAGGTATTTGGCAGATCTTAATTTCTTCCAAGTGGGAAACAATACAGGGGAAGTGACAACTTGTAAATTACTCTTGGGCTGGATTCTCATTTGTTTGACTACTGGTTTGACAGATACTGATTTTTTAATGGGTCAAAACCAGAAGAATCCAAGGAGTTCGATGTTCCAGCAAAAGCTTTTTATAAGATTAAAGCATTTATTATAAATCTTAAAGCCAAGGCTGAAATCTCATTTGTGAAGATAATTGGACCCTCAAGGTCACTTTTGTTGTCTCATATCTTAACTCCTCACAAGGCAGGCACTGTGCTTACAAGTGTGCCACCATAAACAGAACATACCAGTCAGTTTATGGCCACTTCCTTTTCATCCTTTAAAAGGAATGGGACTCACTGAAGAGAGAAGTCAGTGAAAGGTGCTGCTGGTAAAAATAAAACAGAGGACTGACTGTCAAAACCCCTCCTAGCTACCCTTTATGCCCCAGGGAACATCTACTACTCTCAGAGTTATGTTCTACCAAAAACATCCTGCATTTTTAGGTTCTGGAATTACAATTTAAACCTGTATTCAGTTCATGTCTAACTAAGTTTCAAAAGCTGCACCAAATCTACTAGGCTTTTTTTTTTTTTTTAATACTCTGCACTGCATGCTCTGTCTATATGCATGCGTTTGGATAATAAATATTAAATATGGGGGGGACACACACAGAATCCATAAAATTAAAAATGAAACCAAACTGAACATTAAAAAAATAGTACATGGTCACTAGAGAAATGAGTTAAGGGCAGAAAATAAACTTGAGGTAACAATAGTGGCCCAACACCACTGATCTGAAATACCTGTAAAAATTCAAATAAGTGTTTGGAGATTCAAGTAACAAACCACCTGCTCCAACTTGGTCAGACTTCCCAGAGTCCCTGCTGATTCAGTCCATGAGCCGGCACTCACACAGCTCCTTGTAAATCCTCTTTCGCACTCGGGGCATGTCTTCTTGGGAAAACTGGAAAGGCTGCTCTAAGGCGAGGCACTTGCAGTACTGGAAAGGTCCCAAAAACACTTAAGTGGCATGTGGAGTTATGTACCAGCCCAACACACCATTTTACCCGATGCAGACTTAACAGAATAGAGTCTAAGGCAAATGTTAAAGTTGGTTTAAACTTGTAAAACATACTGTTTTAAAACATTTACCTCCAAAAAAAAAGCTACCTCCAAATTACAGTCAGATTTTCAGGTAAGTATATGGCTTGGGATACTCCCTCCCTCCCCACTCAATACTGTGAAAAACAAAACTGCCAGAGGGGCTCCAGTTCTCAAGGTGAGAACACTGAGAATGCAGTCAAACCTAATAGGGCCTTTAAGTGAGAAACCTGAGTTTGCTTACAAACCCCAGACACTCATGAGTCATATGAGTGAGCCCATCTTCCAAGATCTTTGGAAATCTGTAAATCATGGATTATAAACTATGATTTCCTTCATAAATATAACAACTTTTTCAATAGCTCTTTGAAACCTAAGGGAACCTGCAGCATGAGAAGGCAAGTGTCTGAATGTGGCCCTTATTTAAAATCTAGTTAGTTTTTACTCTGTGGTAAAAGACTACTTGCCAGTGGTTAAAAAAAATATAGTTAATTCTACAAATGCCAAGAGTGTATGACAGGACCAATTCAGGTCAGTCTCCAAAGTGACTTGCCAATAACCTCTGATAATACACTGCTGCTGCTGCTAAGTCGCTTCAGTCATGTCCGACTCTGCGACCCCAGAGACGGCAGCCCACCAGGCTCCCCCATCCCTGGGATTCTGCAGGCAAGAACACTGGAGTGGGTTGCCATTTCCTTCTCCAATGCATGAAAGTGAAAAAGTGAAGTCGCTCAGTCATGTCCGACTCTTAGTGACCCCATGGACTGCAGCCCACCAGGCTCCTCCATCCACGGGTGATACCATTTATCCTCAGCCTTAGAAGGTGGTTCTTCCTAATGATAATATATGAAAATGCAAGAACTACTGCTTTTCAATGACATAAGTTTGGGAGGAAAAGTGTTCTGTTACCCATATGTAGTACCACGCACACATCAGAGGGATCCCCCTTCTCTTCTCTAATCCCAACAAGTTTATAAATTGTAAATACAAAAAAAAAAAAAAAAAAATTCTTTACCTGGAGCACAAATACTCCACAGTCACTATCGTTTTTCTGTTGTGGAATACACTAAGGGGAAAAACAAAACAATTATTAAAATAAAATCAAGTTTCCCTGTCAGATAAGAAAAGCTGCAGGAAACTTGTATCCAAGACAGCTGGTATATACCTCTGGTTTACAAAGTGTTTGAGTTTATGGAGGCACCTGGTCGCATGAAAAGAGCTATCAATCAGTAACTTATAGAACATTTGCCTAAACATGAGAAATGGGAAGTCAAAAATCCTATTTTAAAACTTCCATGGATAATCATTTTTGCTATCAGTTCACTGACAATGGAATCAAAATGGAATCGTGACTCAGAGAACACAGACCTGGACTCTGAATACTTAGTACTAAATGCTGTTTGGCAGTCTTCACTCTTCATCTCGTATTTCACAACTTTGTCCTATTCTTTTAAAGACACTGTAAAGGTAAACAGAATGTTTTCCAAAGAACTGGTTACTATATTCTGCCTGAAGTGTTGAAAGATCCTGATTAAATTTAGGGGAATACCTGGATATACTGTTGGGTAAGTTCAGAATATTCACAAGAGCAATTCTGCTTTCAACTAATAAACTAGGGTATTTAAAACACAAAATGTAAGTTTAAAAGTTAGCATTTAGTTCAAGGATAAATGCATAAACCTTGTCCCTTTGGTTTGGATTAAAGGTTTATTTCAAGACTCTGCTTCTTTAACATTGTGTCATTGATCCAAATAGACCTGAGTTCAAGGACCTAATGGTCAATGGTTTTGATGAACTTTGGGGAAGGTCAGAGATGCTTCTTACTCCTAAGTGACTTGCCTACCTCAGATTATAAGGATCAAATGAGATCATACATATAAAAACACCTGGAAAACAAAGCAGTGCCCCATAAAATGCAAGACCTTGGTATCTGTGACAGTTAAGAGGGTAGGCCTGCTTACTCTGCCCCATACAAAGCTTTACTGTCTACGGCTAAATATAGTGCTGCTTCTAGACTGTGTTCAGAACTGAAGCTCTCAAGCCACTTGTCTTCCCCAAATGCCTGGAAAGCAGCCCAGTGCACTTGCTCCCTTGGTGAATCCAAAATAGTCATGGTCAGTATTTCTCTGGGTCTATATGAATCATCTGGAAATAAGAGCCATGAGGCAAGAAGCAGATGTCTTCTTTTTTTTTTTTTTTTTCAACAGAGCAACTATATCATCAGAAGCTGCCCCAGGGATGAAATGACTGAATTTACTTGCTCCAGCAAGCAGCGGGAAACTGGGCAGCCAGATGATGAATACTGAACTGTGGTTTATTCTGAGCTGCCTCCCTGCAGCCTCCAGACTCTCCTTTGGTTATCTCCATGATCAGTCTTCATATGCATTTAAAAACACCCACCCCTTAGATAATTTCAGCCCCTTGACATGCCTGGGTTTTCATTTTTTATCACTTACTTACCTTTGTAACAGCAGTCTGCCAACCCTGAAGAAATTCAGGTCTATTTTTTTCTCTGGCTTCAGTCAGCAAATACTTTCTTATATTCTGGTTAAAAAGAAACCACAACACAGATGCTGTGTTCCATCAGTTGGTGAAAAATGGAACCTGCCCACAGCAGATAGAAGCAGAAGAGGGGCTGTGGCCCCACCACTGGGCAGAGATTGCATTCAAGAGTTTAGAGCTGGAACTTGACTTCAGACCTTTTTCACTTTATAGACTGAAGGACTCAGACCTTCTATACTATATGCACTTAAGACTGTGGACACTGGTATATGTTTTAATTAGATCGTTTTAATAAGATGGTCAGCCTTTCCCAGGAATAAGTCAGCTTGGTGAATTTGAAACTTAAAATGAAATACTGGCAAAACAAAAAGAATGTCTTAATTACTGCCAATGCTTAACAGAGAGAAGGAATCCATGGCAGAAATCATTAATAACTGAAACTAAATTTAAACATTTTAGCCTTAGATATATTCCATATTTATGAGGGCTGCAGGTAAAAGTATCACTCAGTTTCTAGAAAGTTATATTATTTAAACTCATCCTGGATACTAAATACAGTCAAGTCCAACGCTGAAATCTCTCCCAAGACAAAGCCTATTGGAGTTTATACTTTTCCCCTACGCCCTCCACCTCTTTGTGCATATCTTTCTCTGCCTATCTTTTTGGAAGGGTGAAGTCAGAGGTTACATGAATTAAATTAACCCTCTGAAGGTGGAGGAAAAATGTGTATGTACATGTATATGTAACCAAGTGTATGTTTATATTTGTATTTTTTTCCCCATATATTGTATCATTCTGCAACTTGCCTTTTCAAACTCAGTAGGTCTTGTAAATCTTTCCATGTTAAGACGCAAAGATTTGGGTTGGCCAAAAAGTTAGATATTTCTGTAAGATGGTATGGAAAAATCCAAGTGAACTTTTTGGCCCACCCAGTACTATATTCTGTAACTGCTATGGTCTGTTTAATATTGTGAATATATAACAGTGTATCTATTTAGCTATTCTGTTGGTAGAGCTAAGTTTAGTTCATTTTGATTTTTCACTATTATCAATAATACTGCAGTGAACACCCTGGTGTGTGCCCCATTCTTGTGTGCATACACAAGCACTTTTATGGAGTATATACCAAGAAACAGAACTAGTTTGTAATAGGATATGCATCTTTTTTAATTAAAAGGCACTTAGAAGCAACTAGAACTGCAGTTATTCCCCAAATGGCTGTATTATACACTCCACCAGAAATTATGAGAATGCCTATTTCCTTACACCTACTTTAGTACCATCAAACTTTTTCTAACATAATAGACAAAAAAATGGAACCTGAGGCAATTTTAATTTGTTGTTGTACCTTCACTAGGTCACGACTGACTCTTTGCAACCCCACTGACTGCAACACATTTCCCATTTTCTGGGGAGCATCTCTCCATGGGTTTAACAGCTACTGGCATTTTCCCTAAAAATTACTTATTTTATCCTTTGTCCATTTCTTAGATCTTTTTTTACTCATTTATAGTTCTTTTAATATTCTAGAAAGTGTTATATATGTCAGTAACATTTTCTCCAAGTCAATCCCTTTTAACTTTATACACATGTAAGTTTCAAATTATGATATAGTCTTGCTTTTTTGGTTCTGGATAAGAAGGCTTTTCATATTCTGAGAACATAACATCTATATTTTAGTCTAACTTTCATAGTTTTATGTTTTATATCTAGATGATTATTCCATCTGGAATTTGTTTTTCTTATATATGAATAGTATGAAACAGAATTTGTATTTTACTTTTCCAAATAGCTAACTTTCCCAAGGCTTACATCAAATAGCTTGTCCTTCCTCAACTTTATCATATACTAAGTTCCCACATATACATGAGTTATTCCTAGATTCTCCATGTTGTTCCACCAATCTACTTGTCTACTCCTAACCGATATAATTAAAAGTTTTAATTATTAAAACTTTGTGATATGGTTTGACAACTAGTAGACCAAGTATTCCTTCCTTCAGTTTTTTTCTACTTCAAAACTATTGTAGCTGTCATGACATGAATTCTGCAACATAAATTCTAGGATGAGTTTATCAGGTTTCATTCAAAATCCTTCTGAGAAACTGATTAGGACAAAAATTGGTTTATATTAGTTCAGGGAGAATTAATCTCCTAATATTGAGTGTGCCTATCTTTCCATCTATTCAGATTTCCTTTATATACGTTAGAGTTTTCATCTCAAAGAATGTCCCCTTTTTTGTTAGGGTATATTCCTGGGTAATTCACCTGTTTTTGCTTTTAAAAATGAAATCTGTTTAAATTTTCTAACTAACTCTTGATAGTGCAGGAAAATCAGGAAACATACTGATTTTTCTTGCTTTGTATCCTGCCATCTTGTTGAACTCTTATTAGTTAAACTCTTATATTTTGCCAGCTGATTCTCTTGGCTATGATTCATTCTACAGAAGTTATTTTGAAGATACAAACCAATTTTAGCTCTAGGAGAAACCAAGAAAATGATTTCTGGGTTTTTTTTTTTTTTTTTTTGGCTGCACCTTGCAGCATGCAGGATCTTAGTTCCCTAAGGGATCAAACCTGTGCCCCTTGCAGTGGAAGGATGTAGTCTTAACTGCTGGACCACCAGGGAAGTCCCAGAAAATGATTTCTATCCATATTCAAAATGTAGTTTAAAGGGAATGACTGAAAAAAAATCTGATGAAATCCAAATAGGGCAGGTATCTCAGAGAGGGATCCAGATCCTGGACTGCTACCTCTTCCCATCTGGAGGTTCCTCTTATAGTCCATTTCTCTGCCAACATTTTGACATGACATGACAGAAACTGATCACCTGTGCTATTGACTTCTGCTGTTCTGTCCTAGAGCTGAGATACCATTTGGTCAATGACAAAATGAATAGGAAAAAAAGGAGTGGGGGAGTATATTAACTTACCTCTACACAAAACTTAAAATGAATGCCTTGGGAATCATAAAATGAAATAATTCGATTAGAGAGTGTCACAGTAATGAGAGACCAGTGGACTTCCAGGTGAATAGGGATCAACAGAAGACTCTTTTTAAATAAATCCACCTGATCAAGAAAAAATAAAAGAAATGTAGCCATCACCATGGGCTTTCCAAACCAACAAGAAACAGCAGTTTCCATTTACTAACCCTTCACCTGCCCAAGGTCATAAATCTAGGAAGTGAAGCCAGAATTTGAAGCCAGATCTTAATCTAAAGCCCATGTTTATAACTAGTAAGCTAAAATACACAACAGTAAGGAAACTGAAGGTACAGAAAGCACTGTTTTCCACTTAACCTGCTAATCTGTGCTTATTAACCACCTAACATGATTTAACTTATTTTTGAGCTTAAATAATTTTCTTATATACATATGTGACCTAGAATCAATTCCTATCTAGGAAGGAATTATGGTATTAGAAAACAGCATAACCTTCTTTTAGCCTTCTTCTAGAGACTCAGTATAGTAAGTCTGGTCAAGTTCAAATTGTAGCTGTGTGGTCAGAAGACTTTGGTAATTTGCATAGATTCTTTGTGCCTTGATTTCCTCAATTATAAACTACAGATAACAATAGTATCCACTTTATGAAGTTGTTGAGAGTGACAATACATGTAAAGTGCACTAAGTATGCTTAACCATTATATGTAGCCAGTAAATCTTAGCTGTTATCATTATTACTACCTTGGATCTCTCAGTTGTCGAAATTGAGAAAAATATCCTTGATAATTATTTATATGTCCTTTATATCCCAATTCACGCTTCATATCCTAATACATGTCCTTTAAAATCTAGAATTATTCACTATACCACTTAAAATCCTAGTTGTGGACTGGATGATAAAGAAGTAGGTATTCATTAGACATTTTATAGAAGGATGAATGGATTTTTTTTCAGGTGTTCTTAAGAGTATTTTAGTGATTCCTTGCTGCTGCTAAGTCACTTCAGTCGTGTCCGACTCTGTGTGACCCCATAGACGGCAGCCCACCAGGCTCCCCTGTCCCTGGGATTCTCCAGGCAAGAACACTGGAGTGGGTTGCCATTTCCTTCTCCAATGCATGAAAGTGAAAAGTGAAAGTGAAGTCGCTCAGTCATGTCTGACTCTTTGCGACCCCACGGACTGCATGCAGCCTACCAGGCTCCTCCGTCGGTGGGATTTTCCAGGCGAGAGCACTGGAGTGATTCCTTGAATTAAAACAATTACAAGACTATTTAAAACTAGATTCTTAGCAACTATTTCTCAAGCCGTCTTTGCTTTCTGATATTCAGATAATGTCCTGCTCTAGAAGAATCTTCCACTAGTTTACATGACCTTGGAACAAAGCACTTCTGCAAAGTTTCTGTATCCATAAATCTGGGAGGTAAGGTGGACAGGAAATATTAAACAGGACAGACAACTGGTCCTTTCTGGCTCAAAAATTCTGAGTATCTAAAACAAGGAATCATATTTAAAATACAGTATTAAATGAGACCAAATTTACATTTTTCTTAAAAAGAAACTTTAATTATAAAGCAATTTTAAAATAAAAATTCCAAAGTACAGATAAAAAGATACACTTCAGTTTACATCTTTCCAGATCTTTTTCTTCTTTAATGTATTAATTTTCACACACACAACCTTATTACATACAATTAAGAATGATATGTGTGGATATATTATTAATATCAATTATTTGTGGTCCTCCCTATAAGAGGGAGGCTCAAACGGTAAAGAATCTGCCTACAGTGCAGGAGATCCAGATCCGATCCCTGGTTCAGGAAGATACCCTGGAGAAGGGAATGGCAACCCACTCCAGTATTGCCAGAGAATCCCGTGGACAGAGGAGCCTGGAAGGCTACAGTCCATGGGGTTGCAAAGAATCAGACACAGACATGATTGAGCAACTAACACTTTCAGTTCCCTATAAGAGGATTATACAGAACTACCTATTACCATGTGGCTTCCCTGCCCCTCCCAGGGGAGAAATGTAGTCACATGCTTTGCTTTAACCTATGCATGGTAAAGAGAAGTGAATTTATGTCATGACCAAGCTGAAGCTTCAAGAACCATCATGTGGCTCTAAGACTGACATGTCTCAAGATTAGGTGCTGCTCCTTCAGTCTGAATCCCATTAATGGGATAAAGATGAAAAAACATAGCACCATCTCTTAGATACAGGGAAAGCATTTGATAAAACTTAACATCTATGATTAAAAGCTGTCAGCAAACCACAAATAGGAGGTCTCTTCCTTAACTTGATAAAGAGTATCTATAAAAAACCTACAAATGACATCATAAATAGTAGTGAAAAACTGAATTCTTTCCTCCTAAGAACAAGGCAAAGGTGTCTTCCTCATTACTTTTATTCAACAATGTACTGGAAGTCCTAGCCAGTGCAATCAAGCAAGAAAAAGATGGCATACAGTTTGGAAAGGAAGAAATAAAACAGTCACGACCAGTCAACATGATCATTTATGAAAATCTCATAGAATCTACAAAAATCTAGAATCAGTGAGTTTGACAAGTCACAGGATACAAGGTCAATATAGAGAAATCAACAGTATTTCTCTATACTAACTGCAAATAATTGAAAAATAACTTTAAAAATTCTGTTTATAGCAGTTTCAGAAATATGAAACACCTATGATACATTTAGGTGTAAGATCTGTACACTAAGATTTAAAAAATATTGCTGAAAAAAATTAAAGATCCAAATAAATGGAAAATATACCATGTTTATATACTGAAAGACAATACTGTTAAGGCCTCCATTCTCTCCAAATGAACGTACAGATTAAACACAATCCCAATCATAAGCCAGCAAGTTTTTTAAAAGTAGAGATTGACAAACTGATTCTGAAATTTCGATGAGAATGCGAAAGGACCTAGAATTGCCAAAGCTATCTGAAAAAGAAGGCTAAACATGGCCATTTACACTGATTTTAAGACAAACTGTAAAGACAGTGATCAAGACAGTGTGGTAATAGTGTAAGAACAAAGAGGTCAGTGCAAAAGAAAATAAAGTCCAGAAAGAGACCCACGCATATATGGTCAATTAACTTTCTACAAAGATGCCAAAGCAATTAAAATGGGAAAGAGAAGTCTTTTCAGGAAATGCCACTGAAACAACTGGATATGTATCAGTTCAGTTACGTCCGAAGCATGCCAGGCCTCCCTGTCCATCACCAACTCCCGCAGTCCACCCAAACCCATGTCCATTGAGTTGGTGATGCCATCCAACCATATGGAGGAGGAAGAAAAACCTTGATCCCCTACCTTATGATTACATAAAAACTGAGATGCACCAGAGATGTAAATGTAAAACCTAAAACTATAAAGCTGTTAGAAGAAAATATATGAGGCAAATATTTCTTAGACCGGATATAGAAAGCAAGACTATAAAAGAAGAGTATGGTAAATTAGATTTCATAAAAATAACAGTCTCTATTCATCAAAACGCATATTAAAGAAATTAGGAGAAAAGTTAGAGACGGAGACAAAACAATAAAAAATATAGATTTGACAGAAGACTTATATCCAGAACTCAAGGACTTCTTTACAATACTTTTCATTCGTATCATTCACTCATTTTTCTATTGAGTTGGTGAGGTTGTTTTCTTACTGATGTGTAGAAGCACTTATATATTTAAAAAATAGTTCTTTGATATTTGATATAAATATACCTTTGATACCAAATATTTGACATAAATATAAAATGTTTTTCCCAGTTTACTATTTATCTTTTTATACAGTTGAATTAATTTATTTTTCTTTTATATCATCAGAGTTTTAAGTTGTACACAGAATGGACTCTGGTGCTTTGAGATAAATTTTTAAAAATTCTGCTGTGGATTTTCTTTGTACTTTCATTGTTTCACTATTTGTTGCATTCCAAATTTTTGGTGGCTCCATAATTTTTCTTAATGTAATCAAACTTAGTAAGTACTTAATTCTTCTATTTTTCCTTTTTTCTTTAATAATAATGGCATTTATGACTATTATTTTTTTTCTCAAAAGATTTCATTTTATTCCATAGTGGCTGCTAAGATTGTGTTCCCTTTTCTGTCCTTTACTATATAATCTATTTTCTTTTAGACCCAAGGGTTATATTAAGTAATATGTATATATGTGAAAATTTTAAAGATTTTTTTAGACCTTTTATTATTTATTTTTAATTTGATTTAACTGTGGTTAAGGAATAGTATATGTAATAATTTTGGCCAAGTACATGATCAATTTTTACAAATGTTTCTTGGATATAAGAATAAATGTATATTCTCTTTTTTGAGGGTATAAAGATCTAGTATAAATCTATTAAACCAAAAACACTGGTTGTATTTTTTATATATGATCTTATTTTTTATCTGCTAGATTTGTCCAACTATGAAAGAGGTCTCTCAGTATCACTGATTACCAAAGTCTCCTTGCTTTTGTAATCACTGTTATATCTCCTGTGTACTAAAATTTTATCACAGTGTACTTTTTACCCTAAATTCTACCTCATCTGCTGTTAATACTACTGTTCCTCCTTTTTGCTTGCCACTGCCACTCCTTGCTTTTTTGGTTTGCATTTGCCTAGTACCTGTCACTTTACTTTCAAGCTTTTTCATATTATTTTATGTTTGTTTCTTATACATACATATAGTTGGATTTTCTGATTTAATCCAATCTGAGAGGGTCCAAGGGATGGAACAATTTAATTTATTCTATTTAATGAAATGACACTGAATTATACTTGGCTTTATTCCTTCAATTTCATGTCATTTATTATTCAGAAAATTTTCCATGCTATTTACAAGACACACCTTATTTTACTGTACTGTGCAGATATTGCATATTTTATAAACTAAAGATTTATGGCAACCCTGCATAGATAAAGCCTATTGGCACCATTTTTCCAACATTTGTTTACTTCATGTCTCTTTGCCACATTCTGGTAATTCTTGCATATTTCAAATTTTTTCATTGTTGTTATATTCATTATAGTTATTCATGATCAATGATCTTTGATATTACTGCTCTAACTCACTCAGGCTCAGGGGATGGTTAGCATTTTTTTTTTTTCAGCAAAAAGGTACTTTTAATTAAGGTATGCACATTTTTTTTTTAATACATACTACTATTGCAAACATAAGGGACTATTGTATAAACAACTTTTATATGCACTGGAAAAACAAAAAAATCTGGTGACTCACTTTTTTGCAATATTCACTTTATTGCCGTGGTCTAGAACCAAACCAACAATACCTTCAAGATATACCTATCTAACCTTTCTCTGCTCCATACTACACATGATCATCTTTCCTCAGCTATGTAACTTCTCCTGGTTAAGTAGCATCCTATTACATGGATGTATATACATATCTTTATTTATATATATTTTATATTTACTTTTATTTATTTGGCTGCACCACGTCTTAATCGTGGCACTCGCAGTCTCTGTTGGAGCATGTGGGGTGGATCTAGGTCCCTGACAGGGATCAAACCCAGGACCCTGCATGGGGAGCCCAGAGTCTCAGCCACTGGATCACCAAGGAAGGCTCGGACATATATTTCTCAGTTGACCAATCCCCTACTAATTAGCTGTCCTCAATTTTTCTAATATAAACACCACCACAGCCCATCTAGTGGCACAAGTTACGTGCTCAGGAGTCATCTTTCACAATTCCTCTTCTTCATCCCTCATAACCTACTCATCACCAAGTCCTGTTAATTTACTTCCTAGGTCACACTCGTATTTGTGTACAACTCCCATCTCTTCTACTATTGTAATTTAAAGTACACTTAATCTACCTACTCACATCAACTTTGCTCCCACATTCATCCATCTTCAGTGCCAATAGAGAAAATACAAATTGGATGTCATCACCTAAAACCCTTCAATAGATTCTTACACATTTAAGATAAAATTTAAAATGTAGACCACAAGGCCCTGCATCTTTGAATCAGATTCACTTCATGACACTCTTCTTTGGTCTCTGCATTCTGGCTATTCTTTCTTCTCCAAGGCTTCTACCAGCATAATAGCACTACTGATGATGCCTTGTACAAAAAACCTACCTAGCAATGTTCAATTAGCTCTTTGTACTTTGCAAAAATAATTTATACCCATAATTACATAACTTAATATCAAAAATAGAACATAAATAGGCTTTTAAAATAATGTTTCTGACATAGTCAATGAATAAAGAGAGAAATTAAGGTTGGAAAGAACCTTAGGGATTGCTTTATGATTTTGTTTTTATAAATAAGCAGAATGTGAACGTGAAGTCGCTCAGTCGTGTCTGACTCTTTGCGACCCCGTGGACTGTAGCCTACCAGGCTCCTCTGTCCATGGGATTTTCCAGGCAATAGTACTGGAGTGGATTGCCATTTCCTTCTTCAGGGGATCTTCCAAACCCAGGGATCGAACCGAGGTCTCCCGCATCATAGACAGACACTTTACCATCTGAGCCACCAGGAAAGTCATAAATAAGCAATCTGAAGCCCAAATTAACCTTATCTAAGTTGGACAGCCAGCTAATAACAGTGTCAGAACCTTTAACTTCCAATCCAGTGCTTTCTGTTCTAGCAGATTCCACTCAACTGGATAGATTCAGAAATTTTACTAGTGTCTTGTCCTTCAAACAGAAAGATTTAAAAGAAATAATAAAAAGCAACTTTAAGTTAATGGGCCTGTTTCTACTATATATCATATTGGCAGTAAAGATAGCTTCATCTGCACTTCAAATTTAGAATAAAAAAGAAATAAAGCAAATACCTTTTTAGTCCATCTTTTTACTCCATTATATCCTTTGGTAACCAGCTGTCTATGAAAAAAGCTATTGAAGAAGTGAACCTAGAAAGACATAAAATACAAGCACTCCAGATTATATAGGCTGTGTCAGGACTTAAAAGGGAAATTTGAAAATCCCTGAATGTAAGACAGACCGAAAAATGAGGAAAAGTTTTTTCTTAAAAATAATGACAAAAACGTACATTACAGCAGTTCACAGAAGACTTTGAAATTTTGATTAGAATGACCTTACAGATGTGGTCTCTTATCAGAACTGGACTGGGGCAATAAACAGATGACCTGAATCCAATCAAGTAAAGAAACAATCTGATATATCTTGTCAAATCAGGTGATAAAATTGAAAGAATAAGGTAACAGTTACCTTGAACTCAAGGGATGGGAAGTACAAAACTAATCCCATTTGAGGAATGTGGATTTGGAGACTTCTATAGTCATCTCTTCAAGAAAATCAGATACCAAAGGAACATTTCATGCAAAGATGGGCTCGATAAAGGACAGAAATTATATGGACCTAACAGAAGCAGAAGATATTAAGAAGAGATGGCACAAATACACAGAAGAACTGTACAAAAAAGAGCTTCACGACCCAGATAATCATGATGGTGTGATCACTGACCTAGAGCCAGACATCCTGGAATGTGAAGTCAAGTAGGCCTTAGAAAGCATCACTACGAACAAAGCCAGTGGAGGTGATGGAATTCCAGTTGAGCTATTCCAAATCCTGAAAGATGATGCTGTGAAAGTGCTGCACTCAATATGCCAGCAAATTTGGAAAACTCAGCAGTGGCCACAGGACTGGAAAAGGTCCGTTTTCATTCCAATCCCAAAGAAAGGCAATGCCAAAGAATGCTCAAACTACTGCACAACTGCACTCATCTCACACACTAGTAAAGTAATGCTCAAAATTCTCCAAGCCAGGCTTCAGCAATACGTGAACCGTGAACTTCCAGATGTTCAAGCTGGTTTTAGAAAAGGCAGAGGAACCAGAGATCAAATTGCCAACATCCGCTGGATCATGGAAAAAGCAAGAGAGTTCCAGAAAAACATCTATTTCTGCTTTATTGACTATGCCAAAGCCTTTGACTGTGTGGATCACAATAAACTGTGGAAAATTCTGAAAAAGATGGGGATACCAGACCACCTGATCATCCTCTTGAGAAATTTGTATGCAGGTCAGGAAGCAACAGTTGGAATTGGACGTGGAACAACAGACTGGTTCCAAATAGGAAAAGGAGTACGTCAAGGCTGTATATTGTCACCCTGCTTATTTAACTTATATGCAGAGTACATCATTAGAAACGCTGGACTGGAAGAAACACAAGCTGGAATCAAGATTGCTGGAAGAAATATCAATAACCTCAGATATGCAGATGACACCACCCTTATGGCAGAAAGTGAAGAGGAACTAAAAAGCCTCTTGATGAAAGTGAAAGAGGAGAGTGAAAAAGTTGGCTTAAAGCTCAACATTCAGAAAACAAAGATCATGGCATCCAGTCCCATCACTTCATGGGAAATAGATGGGGAAATAGTGGAAACAGTGTCAGACTTTATTTTTCTGGGCTCCAAAATCACTGCAGATGGTGACTGCAGCCATGAAATTAAAAGACGCTTACTCCTTGGAAGGAAAGTTATGACCAACCTAGATAGCATATTCAAAAGCAGAGACATTATGTTGCCAACAAAGGCTGTTCTAGTCAAGGATATGGTTTTTCCTGTGGTCATGTATGGATGTGAGAGTTGGACTGTGAAGAAGACTGAGCGCCGAAGAATTGATGCTTTTGAACTGTGGTGTTGGAGAAGACTCTTGAGAGTCCCTTGGACTGCAGGGAGATCCAACCAGTCCATTCTGAAGGAGATCAGCCCTGGGATTTCTTTGGAAGGAATGATGCTAAAGCTGAAACTCCAGTATTTTGGCCACCTCATGCGAGGAGTTGACTCATTGGAGAAGACTCTGATGCTGGGAGGGATTGGGGGCAGGAGGAGAAGGGGACGACAGAGGATGAGATGGCTGGATGGCATCACTGACTCAATGGACGTGAGTCTCAGTGAACTCTGGGAGTTGGTGATGGACAGGGAGGCCTGGCGTGCTGCGATTTATGGGGTCACAAATAGTCAGACACGACTGAGCGACTGAACTGATAGTCGTGAAAGTGGGTTAGTCGTGTCTGACTCTTTGCGACCCCACGGACTGTCCATGGAATTCTCTAGGCCAGAAGACTGGAGTGGGTAACCTGCCCTTCTCCAGGGGATCTTCCCGACCCAGGAATTGAACCGGGGTCTCCTGCATTGCAGGCGGATTCTTTACCAACTGAGCTATCAGGGAAGCCCAATAATAACTATAAAAAGGTCACTGCTAACACTGAAAAAATTAGTTATATGGCACATCATGTTCTGCATCCTTGGCCTTTTCAAATTTCTGGCTTATAAATGACTATCAGCTCACCAGAGAGAGTAAACATACTATGGTCTTCAAGCGTTTACTCAGTAACTTTGACTCACATGAGATGATAAAACTGCTCCTGTTAGTGCTGAGGTTCTCAGGATGTGGCCATCAGACCAGGAGTGTAAGTATCACCTGGGAACTTGTTAAAATACAAATTCTCAGGCCCCACTCAAGGCTTAAAAAAGCAGAAACTATGAGAGTGGGCTCAGCAATCTGGTATCTGAGGATTCGGATGCACATCTGTTTTGAGAACCATGGAGCTTTCAGTTCGGTTCAGTCGCTCAGTCATGTCCGACTCTGCGACCACATGAATCACAGCACTCCAGGCTTCCCTGTCCATCACCAACACATGGAAGTCACTCAGACTCACATCCATCGAGTCAGGGATGCCATTCAGCCATGTCATCCTCTGTCGTCCCCTTCTCCTCCTGCCCCCAATCCCTCCCAGCATCAGGATCTTTTCCAAGGAGTCAACACTTCGCATGAGGTGACCAAAGTACTGGAGCTTCAGCTTTAGCATCATTCCTTCCAAAGAAATCCCAGGGCTGATCTCCTTCAGAATGGACTGGTTGGATCTCCTTGCAGTCCAAGGGACTCTCAAGAGTCTTCTCCAACACCACAGTTCAAAAGCATCAATTCTTTGGCACTCAGCTTTCTTACAGTCCAACTCTCACACCCATACATGACCACTGGAAAAACCATAGCCTTGACTAGACGGACCTTTGTTGGCAAAATAATGTCTCTGCTTTTGAATATGCTATCTAGGTTGGTCATAACTTTCCTTCCAAGGAGTAAGCGTCTTTTAATTTCATGGCTGCAATCACCATCTGCAGTGATTTTGGAGCCCCTCAAAATAAAGTCTGACACTGTTTCCCCATCTATTTCCCATGAAGTGATGGGACCGGATGCCATGATCTTACTTTTCTGAATGCTGACTTTTAAGCCAACTTTTCACTCTCCTCTTTCACTTTCATCAAGAGGCTTTTTAGTTCCTCTTCACTTTCTGCCATAAGGGTGGTGTCATCTGCATATCTGAGGTTATTGATATTTCTTCCAGCAATCTTGATTCCAGCTTGTGCTTCTTCCAGCCCAGCATTTCTCATGATGTACTCTGTATATAAGTTAAATAAGCAGGGTGACAATATACAGCCTTGACATACTCCTTTTCCTATTTGGAACCAGTCTGTTGTTCCACGTCCAATTCCAACTGTTGCTTCCTGATCTGCATACAAATTTCTCAAGAGGCAGATCAGGTGGTCTGGTATTCCCATCTCTTTCAGAATTTTCCACAGTTTATTGTGATCCACACAGTCAAAGGCTTTGGCATTGTCAATAAAGCAGAAATAGATATTTTTCTGGAACTCTCTTGCTTTTTCCATGATCCAGCAGATGTTGGCAATTTGATCTCTGGTTCCTCTGCCTTTTCTAAAACCAGCTTGAACATCTGGAAGTTCACGGTTCACGTATTGCTGAAGCCTGGCTTGGAGAATTTTGAGCATTACTTTACTAGTGTGTGAGATGAGTGCAGTTGTGCGGTAGTTTGAGCATTCTTTGGCATTGCCTTTCTTTGGGACTGGAATGAAAACTGACCTTTTCCAGTCCTGTGGCCACTGCTGAGTTTTCCAAATGTGCTGGCATATTGAGTGCAGCACTTTCACAGCATCATCTTTCAGGATTTGAAATAGCTCAACTGGAATTCCATCACCTCCACTGGCTTTGTTCGTAGTGATGCTTTCTAAGGCCCACTTGACTTCACATTCCAGGATGTCTGGCTCTAGGTGAGTGATAACATCATTGTGATTATCTGGATGGTATCCATAAAACTGCTTATAGCCTTAGCCTTAGGTATCCATAAAAATGCTTATAGTAGCCATCTCTAGGCAGTGATTCTCAAACTTTTGAGTGCATCAGAATCTGAAGGGCTTATTAAAACAGATTGCTAGGACCCGCTCTCCAGTTTCAGACTTACCAAAATTTTGGATGGATCCAAAAATTTGTGCTTCTAGTAAATTCTCACATGATGCTGATGCTGGTGGTTTGGGGACCATACTTTGAGAAACACTTTCAATTAGTTTAGTCACTCTGTCATGTCCAACTCTTTGCGACCCCAGGGACTGCAGCATGCCAGGCTTCCTTGTCCATCACCAGCTCCCGGAGCTTGCTCAAACTCCTGTCCATCGAGTTGGTGATGCCATCCAACATCTCATCCTCTGTCGTCCCTTTCTCCTCCTGCCTTCAATCTTTCCCAGCATCAGGATCTTTTCCAATGAGTCAGTTCTTCACATCAGGTTGCCAAAGTATTGGAGTTTCAGCTTCAGCATCAGTCCTCCCAATGAGTATTCAGCACTGATTTCCTTTATGATGGACTGGTTTGATCTCCTTGAAATCCAAGGGACTCTCAAGAATCTTCTCCAACACCACAGTTCAAAAGCATCAATTCTTCGGCACTCAGCTTTCATTATGGTCCAACTCTCATATCCATATATGACTACTGGAAAAACCATAGCTTTGACTAGATGGACTTTTGTTGGCAAAGCAATGTCTCTGCTTTTTAATATGCTGTATAGGTTAGTCATAGCTTTTCTTCCAAGGAGCAAGTGTCTTTTAATTTTATGGCTGCAATCACCATCTGCAGTGATTTTGGAGCCCCCAAAAATAAAGTCTGTCACTGTTTCCATTGTTTCCCCATCTATTTGCTGTGAAGTGATGGGACTGGATGCCATGATCTTCCTTTTTTGAATGTTGAGTTTTAAGTCAACTTTTTCACTATCCTCTTTCACTTTCATCAAGAGACTCTTTAGTTCTTCTTCACTTTCTGCCATAAGGGTGGTGTCATCTGCATATCTGAGGCTATTGATATTCTTCCGGCAATCTTCATTCTAGCTTGTGTTTCATCCAGCCCGGCATTTTGTATGATGTACTCTGCTCTCTAATGTAAATAAGCAGGGTGACAATATATAGCCTTGAGGTACTCCTTTCTGATTTGGAACCAGTCTGTTGTTCCATGTCCGGTTCTAACTGATGCTTTTTGACCTGCATACAGATTTCTCAGGAGGCAAGTAAGGTGGTCTGGTATTCCCATCCCTTTAAGAATTTTCCATAGTTTGTTGTGATCCACACAGTCAAAGGCTTTGCTATAGTCAATAAAGCAGAAGTAGATGTTTTTCTGGAACTCTCTTGCTTTTTGATCATCCAGAGGATGTTTGCAATTTGATCTCTGGTTCTTCTGTCTTTTCTAAATCCAGATTGAATATCTTAAGTTCACATACTCTTGAAGCCTGGCTTTGAGAATTTGGGGCATTACTTTGCTAGCATGTGAGATGAATGTAATTGTGCAGTAGTTTGAACATTCTTTGGCATTGCCCTTTTGTGGGACTGGAATGAAAACTAACCTTTTCTAGTCCTGTGGCCACTGCTGAGTTTTCCAAATTTGCTGCCATAGTGAGTGCAGCACTTTCACAGCGTCATCTTTTAGGATTTGAAATTGAAGTTCAGCTGGTATTCCATCTCCTTCACTAGCTTTGTTGTAGTGATGTTTCCTAAGGCCCACCTGACTTCCCATCCAGGATGTCTGGCTCAAGGTGAGTGATCACACCATTGTGGTGGTTATCTGGGTCGTGAAGATCTTTTTTGTATCATTCTTCTGTGTATTCTTGCCACCTCTTCTTAATATCTTCTGCTTCTGTTAGGTCCATACCAAATTTGTCCTTTATTGTGTCCATCTTTGCATGAAATGTTCCCTTGGTATCTCTAATTTTCTTGAAGAGATCTCTAGTTTTTCCCATTCTACTTTTTTCCACTATTTCTTTGCACTGATCTCTGAGGAAGGCTTTCTTATCTCTCCTTGGAAGAGAGATAAGAACTCTCTTTGGAGAGAGAGTTGTAACTCTGCATTCAGGTCTTTGGAACTCTGCATTCAAATGGGTATATCTTTCTTCTTCTCCTTTGCCTTTAGCTTCTCTTCTTTTTTTCAGCTATTTGTAAGTCCTCCTCAGACAGCCATTTTGCCTTTTTGCATTTCTTTTTCTTGATGATGGTCTTGATCACTGCCTCCTGTACAATGTCACAAACCTCTGTCCATAGTTCTTCAGGCACACTATCAGATCTAATCCTTTGAATCTATTTGTTACTTCCACTGTATAATCGTTAAGGGATTTGATTTAGGTCATACCTGAATGGTCTAGTGGTTTTCCCTACTTCTTTCAAAAATTTGCATTTCTAGTAAATCCCCACATGCTGCTGCTGCTGCTGGTTTGGCGACCATACTTTGAGAACCACTTTCAGTTGTGTCTTTTTATACTGTGAAGGTTTAGAATTAAATGTAGTGGTGATAAAGGGAAATTATAGTTTTGAAATGAATTCTTTTATGTTAAAAATCATCTGTATGTTTAGATTTATACTTTGATTAAGAGAATTTGACAAAATAGAGAATCTGACAGATTAGCTTCATGATTCCAATTTAAAATGTTTAATCAATTTTTTAAGTGGAAAGTTATGACATTTTGTCTCTATTAATAAAGTGTTGGAATCTGAGATTCCTTATATTTACCTGTTTAAATTATTAGACTTATGAAAGTTCAATGAAGTACTTAAAAAGGTTTTGCTTTATTGGAAAGGTTTTGCTTGTTGAAATTAATGGCTACCAATCAGGCAATCAGTATTCAGAAACAAAATATATTAAATTTAAAAAAATAGCTTTTTGATATGTAACTAAGCTCTTGAGGGAATTTTAGAGTTCAATGCGGGTTAGTTTGTATTTAAACTGAGTATCAAAGATAAATCCAAGAAAAAGTGAAGATGAACACACTTTACTACATTTTTAAAGAGAATAAGACATTAAGTTAAAAAAATTCTTTAAGTTAAATGTAAATGCTTAAAGCGAACAGTCCTTTTTGTGCATGTAAAAAAAAAAAAAAAAAGCCTCCCCAAGATATCAAAAATACACCCACTCTGAAATAAATAAGTAGGAAAACACTGGCATGACTTTATGCTCACATGATTTTATAGAACTTATGCCCAATTCTAGCACATGATCAAGACAAACATCTTTTTAAAAAATCTAAGAAATATCAAATAATTACATACAATTTTTTAAAAAAGAAAAATCTTCTTTCTTTAATAGAAAAAGCTTTCTTTCTTCTTTTTACATAGGACCCTCTCTCCTGTAGAAAAAGTTTTCACTTACTTTGTCTGGGACTGCATCCATTATCAGCTCACCATACATATTTATGACCTATAAAAAGTCAATATAAAACCCATTAACCCCACATACAATTCAGAACATCCACTCAGAAGGAATAACATAGCTACTGCTAATAGTAATCAAACCTTTCTAATACTGGGTGAGTGAGCAGTCACTTCAGTAAGGAATGAAGAATACTTGATTCCAAAAGATAATTGTGAGGTCAACCCAGATGTTGCATTTTACACTTCATTGTCCAATATCCTCTGCAACTTTTCTATGGTGAGAATATACAATACACTCACCTGGTCATTCAGCCAATTCTGACCATCCAGGGTTGCTAGATCATCCATATCCAGCATGTGCTTATTGTAGAAGATGCGGAAGTTGCATTTTTGATGTCTGGCCCGATAGTTTGTTATTTCCCTATTGATAAACGGTTTTCTGAAACAGAAATATTTTGAAAGTAAAACAGCAACAAACGTTTAACTCAGTTTATTGTTAAAGTATCAGGTTTTGTTGTTTTTTTTTTTTTTTAAATCAAGAGAAAAGTCCTATAAGCCAATAATTTTCTTTTCAAGGGCTTAATTGAAGCATCATTGACAAACCTATTAGAAAAGTCTTCATTAAAGACATCTTTTAATCTTCCAAGGACATCTTTTTCACTGAGTGGGACCAAACTGCCATACTTCTTCATAACCTCATCTAGGAATCCTTAAATAAAGGAAGAAAGAAAAGATAAGATGGAAAACAGCCGTTTTCAGCAAAGTCCCAATACTTAACCTATACCCAACATATAACATATGTTTAAATTACATTACTAAATGTATTAATGCTAAAAAGAAATCTTTTAAAAGATAAAGTATCATTTCACATTGGATTGCTAGAAAGAGAATAGCTAGCTGAAATTAAAGGTTGACATTTTTCAGTACCTTAACCTTGGAGAAGAATCCTGTTTCCTAAAAGTAAAAATATAAACAGTTTAATCACCTGGTTAAATGTGTCTATCACATTTGGTAACTGAAGAAATTATCTTCTTAAAATTCACAATTAGAGGGAATTGTTGAGATCACTGTCAGTTGTTATTAACTATTTGATACAGGTATGAAATTTCACATCTCAAAAGAGGATGAATTCTAAGGCATTTTTAATATCATACAATTTGATAGTTATTATACAAGCTGGAATCAAGATTGCCAGGAGAAATATCAATAACCTCAGATATGCAGATGACACCACCCTTATGGCAGAAAGTGAAGAGGAACTAAAAAGCCTCTTGATGAAAGTGAAAGTGGAGAGTGAAAAAGTTGGCTTAAAGCTCAACATTCAGAAAACAAAGATCATGGCATCCAGTCCCATCACTTCATGGGAAATAGATGGGCAAACAGTGGAAATAGTGTCAGACTTTATTTTGGGGGGCTCCAAAATCACTGCAGATGGTGACTGCAGCCATGAAATTAAAAGACACTTACTCCTTGGAAGGAAAGTTATGACCAACCTAGATAGCATATTGAAAAGCAGAGACATTACTTTGCCAACAAAGGTCCCTCTAGTCAAGGCTATGGTTTTTCCAGTGGTCATGTATGGGTGTGAGAGTTGGACTGTGAAGAAAGCTGAGTGCCAAAGAATTGATGCTTTTGAACTGTGGTGTTGGAGAAGACTCTTGAGAGTCCCTTGGACTGCAAGGAGATCCAACCAGTCCATTCTAAAGGAGATCAGTCCTAAGTGTTCATTGGAAGGACTGATGCTAAAGCTGAAACTCCAATACTTTGGCCACCTGATGCAAAGACTTGACTCATTGGAAAAGACCCTGATGCTGTGAGGAATGGGAGCAGGAGGAGAAGGGGACGACAGAGGATGAGATGGCTGGATGGCATCACCGACTCAATACATATGAGTTTGAGTAAACTCCAGGAGTTGGTGATGGACAGGGAGGCCTGGCGTGCTGCAATTCATGGGGTCACAAAGAGTTGGACACAACTGAGTGACTGAACTGAACTGAACTGAATACTTACGATACTGCATAACCCTATGAGATGAGCTTAATTGGATAATAGCTGGTGAGGAACGTTTTAAAAGAGGAAACAGAATTAAAGGATGACTTCTTAGCCAGATACAGGCTAGTCTTTACATCAATTTAAGTAACATGTATATTCATTTTAATGGCTTCCAAGAGGATCCACTGAAGAGATATACTTAAAAATATCCTAGGAAGTAAAACCAGGATATTATTTCTAAGTAACTTCAAAGAAGCTGAGAGAAGGCTTAGAGGCTCACAGAAAAGCAGATATGACTTAGGCTATTCATTAATGCTGAGTGGGGAAGAGCAACAGTCTGCTGACCATCAGTATGACAGTTAAGTCCACTGTGTTTAGACAGAAAAAATGAGGACTGTTAGTCACTTATTTTACCCAGTCCTCTTTCTGACTTCAAGAAGGGTCTCTGTTAAGCATCAATATAAAATGGACAGGAATGATCACCAAAGTCTTTCCTAGGCAGGGAGTGTTTTGTGTGGGGCAGGAGCAGACAAAGGTGTGGAAAACTTACTTTCCTCCTTTTACTCTCCCACCAGAGGCTCCCAATTTGAAAGGCTTAAGACAAGAGTATAGTAAGGAGAGTTGCTTGCCTATGTCTGATTCTGGTCTAAGATTCAGCCACACAGAAGAGAAAGGGAGTTCCGTGTTCCAGTTTAGTCAGAGCAGGAAATGAAAGTTTGGGGCTTCTAAACTAGGAATTCATTCAGCCTTCAGATCAGATCAGATCAGTCGCTCAGTCGTGTCCAACTCTTTGCGACCCCATGAACTGCAGCAGCCAGGCCTCCCTGTCCATCACCAACTCCCGGAGGTCACTCAGACTCACATCCATCGAGTCAGTGATGCCATCCAGCCATCTCATCCTCTGTCGTCCCCTTCTCCTCCTGCCCCCAATCCCTCCCGGCATCAGAGTCTTCTCCAATGAGTCAACACTTTGCATGAGGTGGCCAAAATACTGGAGTTTCAGCTTTAGCATCATTCCTTCCAAAGAAATCCCAGGGCTGATCTCCTTCAGAATGGACTGGTTGGATCTCCTTGCAGTCCAAGGGACTCTCAAGAGTCTTCTCCAACACCACAGTTCAGCCTTAGGTTTGCCAATAAGATCTAGTAGGCACCATTCATATAAGCTGTGTGCTGTGCGCAGTCGTGTCCGACTGTCTGCAACCCCATGGACTGCAGCCTGCCCAGCTTCTCTGTCCATGGGGATTCTCTAGGCAAAAATACTGGAACGGGTTGCCATCCCCTACTCCAGGGGATCTTCCCGACCCAGGGATTAAATGGGATCAAACCCATGTCTCCTGCTTTACAGGCGGATTCTTTACCAACTGAGCTACCAGAGAAGCCTGTTAAGTTTGCCTATCAGTTCAGTCCAGTCGCTCAGTCATGTCCAACTCTTAGAGTATTTACTATATCTTATAGTTGTCTAACTACAATCTTGTCTCTACATGGGAGAATGGACACAAACAGAAGATAAAAATTCCCAATATTTCAGAAACTACATTTAAGGAACAAATTTTATACAAAAATATTGCCCCTAGTAACAAAAAATTAAACTTTAGGCCCAACAACCTTAATTGAGACTCTTTAAGTAAGAAAGCAATCTCCTGTACCAAACAAATATGGACCCAATCCCAAACTTGTAACAAGAGGTGTCCTCATTAACAATGTCATTTCTGGATGACAGTGTTTAGGGGATTTTAAGTTATGTTTTCTTTTATTCATATATTTTTTTTCACTTTCAGATGATAAACATGGATTTGTAATGCACTAGGAAGACCCTTGGAGAAGACTCTTGAGAGTCCCTTGGACTGCAAGGAGATCCAACCAGTCCATTCTAGGGGAGATCAGCCCTGGGATTTCTTTGGAGAGAATGATGCTGAAACTGAAACTCCAGTACTTTGGCCACCTCATGCAAAGAGTTGACTCATTGGAAAAGACTCTGATGCTGGGAGGGATTGGGGGCAGGAGGAGAAGGGGACGACAGAGGATGAGATGGCTGGATGGCATCACTGACTTGATGGATGTGAGTCTGAGTGACCTCCGGGAGTTGGTGATGGACAGGGAGGCCTGGCGTGCTGCGATTCATGGGGTGGCAAAGAGTTGGACACAACTGAGCAACTGAACTGAACTGAACTGACTGAGGAAGACCCTAACTGGTTCTTCAAGGATAGCCCTAATAACAATGACTCACTGCTGCACACCATTATCTCACTAGCACAAGAAATATAAACAACAGTCAAAAAACACTTATAAGCCAAGCACTCGAATGTCTCAATCATGAGAAATGCTGGGCTGGAAGAAGCACAAGCTGGAATCAAGACTGCTGGGAGAAATATCAATAACCTCAGATATGCAGATGACACCCCCCAATGGCAGAAAGTGAAGAGGAACTAAAAAGCCTCTTGATGAAAGTGAAAGTGGAGAGTGAAAAAGTTGGCTTAAAGCTCAACATTCAGAAAACGAAGATCATGGCATCTGGTCCCATCACTACATGGGAAATAGATGGGGAAACAGTGTCAGACTTTATTTTGGGGGGCTCCAAAATCACTGGAGATGGTGACTGCAGCCATGAAATTAAAAGACACTTACTCTTTGGAAGGAAAGTTATGACCAACCTAGATAGCATGTTGAAAAGCAGAGACATTACTTTGCCAACAAAGGTCCGTCTAGTCAAGGCTATGGTTTTTCCAGTGGTCATGTATGGATGTGAGAGTTGGACTGTGAAGAAAGCTGAGTGCCAAAGAATTGATGCTTTTGAACTGTGGTGTTGGAGAAGACTCTTGAGAGTCCCTTGGACTGCACAGAGGTCCAACCAGTCCATCCTAAAGGAGATCAGTCCTGGGTGTTCATTGGAAGCACTGATGCTGAAGCTGAAAGTCCAATACTTTGGCCACCTCATGCGAAGAGTTGACTCCTTGGAAAAGACCCTGATGCTGGGAGGGATTGGGGGCAGGAGGAGAAGGGGACGACAGAGGATGAGATGGCTGGATGGCATCACCAACTCGATGGACATGAGTTTGGAAACTCCGGGAGTTAGTGATGGACAGGGAGGCCTGGCGTGCTGCGATTCACGGGATCGCAAAGAGTCGGATACGACTGAACGACTGAACTGAACTGAGAATATCTCATTTCATCCTTATAACTATCCTGTGCACTAGATAGCATCCCTACTTTTAAAATGGAGACAGGAGGCTTAGGGAGGTTAAATAACTTCCCCCAGGACCCTTAACCAGCATATGGCAGAACTCAAGATTCTGATGTAGGTTATGTGATGACAGAAACTGTGCTGTTAACTTGTATGGTGTGCCACCTCCAAAGCAGGAAATATCTATGACCTGTTGTTCTCTACAAAAACAACATAGTTCTTCATTTTACTTTTCCCTTTTAATACCCATGGGTCAAGACTAACCCAGAAAACAGACTTCTTAAAATGAGAGGGAATTTTTTAGCAGTCCAGCAGTTAGGAGACAGGTTCCACTGCAGGGGGCAGGGTTCAATATCGGGTTGGGGAACTAAAACCTCACATGTTGCATGGTGTAGCCAAAAAATGAAAAATAATAATAAAATGAGTTACATCCATTATTTACCCACTTGTTTTCATCTAACCAATGAGCTAAAAAAGGAAAATGCATTTGGAACATACAATTTCTTTCACTCGAAAAGTACTAAAATTTTAGTAGAATCAAAAAACAAATGATACAGTATTAGCAAAAAACAAAACAATGAAAAACTAGAGTTCCAATTCTATCCCACCCTGTAAGTACAAGAGGTAATTATATGAAAAACAAAAAGTGAGTTGTTTTTTACAAGTTAAATTACTGATGATGTTAAACCGTGTTAGTTTTTTAAAACAACTGACATGGGTTACTTGGATCACTTGAAAGTATAAAGGAATTCATTATGTTAGGCGTGTAAGAAATGCCAACACTTGGTTCTCCAACAAATAAAATACACACATCAGAAAGGTCTCAACAAAAATAAGAGAGGTACAATCTATATAAGAATAAATTTAAGGAATGTGCAAAACCTAAGTGAAAAGCACTACCAAATTCTAGTAAGAGACACAGGTCAGTAAATGGAGTAATTCTTTGATTTTTAAACAGGAAAGCTCCATATTAAAATGAACTCAATTTTCCCCTAAATTAGTCTACTAATGTAATACCAATCAAAAGCCAGTGTTTGTTGGGTGAACTGAAAAAACAAATCCAAATGTATCTTGGGACAAACGTGGGAAATTCTTAGAAATTTCTGAGAAAGATTAAAGAGGAGAAGTGAAGAGGGGCAGGAGAAAAGAGGAGTATGAGGGTCTAGTATCCACTGAATTATAAAACCAAGTGCAAGTGACTGAAACAGAATAGCGCTATCACAGAAACAGAGAAACCATCCAGAAAGGAATCCAAATGGCAGGCAGCATTCCATAATCATGCAGAAAAGATGAATTAACAAACAGCATTAGAAATACAAACTAAATCTTTTATTCACAGCTGAAATTCATTTTGGTCTAAAGAATGCAGTAGGAATCCATTTTTTTCTAAACAGCTACATGTAAAAATAACACAATAGTCTAGAAAACAGGATTGAATATTTTTATAAAATTGAAATGGGAAAAAGCTCTGAGTACTTTTTCTAGTATATGACTGTAAACATTTTAAAATAATATGGCAGCCACCTCATAATTCCTTTAGAATTTTTATGCCCTTCTGAAGATGCTAGTAAAGTAATGCTCAAAATTCTCCAAGCCAGGCTTCAGCAATACATGAACCGTGAACTTCCAGATGTTCAAGCTGGTTTTAGAAAAGGCAGAGGAACCAGAGATCAAATTGCCAACATCCGCTGGATCATGGAAAAAGCAAGAGAGTTCCAGAAAAACATCTATTTCTGCTGGACTATCCCAAAGCCTTTGACTGTGTGGATCACAATAAACTATGGAAAATTCTGAAAGAGATGGGAATACCAGACCACCTGACCTGCCTTTTGAGAGATCTGTGTGCAGGTCAGGAAGCAACAGTTAGAACTGGACATAGAACAACAGACTGGTTCCAAATAGGAAAAGGAGTACATCAAGGCTGTATATTGTCACCCTGCTTATTTAACTTCTATGCAGAGTACATCATGAGAAACGCTGAACTGGAAGAAACACAAGCAGGAGTCAAGATTGCCAGGAGAAATATCAATAACCTCAGATATGCAGATGACACCACCCTTATGGCAGAAAGTGAAGAGGAACTAAAAAGCCTCTTGATGAAAGTGAAAGTGGAGAGTGAAAAAGTTGGCTTAAAGCTCAACATTCAGAAAATGAAGATCATGGCATCTGGTCCCATCACTTCACGGGAAATAGATGGAGAAATAGTGGAAACAGTGTCAGACTTTATTTTTCTGGGCTCCAAAATCACTGGAGATGGTGACTGCAGCCATTAAATTAAAAGACACTTACTCTTTGGAAGGAAAGTTATGACCAACCTAGATAGCATATTCAAAAGCAGAGACATTACGTTGCCAACAAAGGCTGTTCTAGTCAAGGCTATGGTTTTCCCTGTGGTCATGTATGGATGTGAGAGCTGGACTGTGAAAAAGGCTGAGCACCGAAGAATTGATGCTTTTGAACTGTGGTGTTGAAGAAGACTCTTGAGAGTCCCTTGGACTGCAAGGAGATCCAACCAGTCCATTCTGAAGGAGATCAGCCCTGGGATTTCTTTGGAAGGAATGATGCTAAAGCTGAAACTCCAGTACTTTGGCCACCTGATGCAAAGATTTGACTCATTGGAAAAGACTGATGCTGGGAGGGATTGGGGGCAGGAGGAGAAGGGGACACAGAGGATGAGATGGCTGGATGGCATCACTGACTCGATGGATGTGAGTCTGGTGAACTCCGGGAGATGGTAATGGACAGGGAGGCCTGGCGTGCTGCGATTCATGGGGTTGCAAAGTGTCGGACATGACTGAGCGACTGAACTGAAGATATATATCTTAAAAATATAAGTAGCAGACTATATTCATTCTTCCTGAAGCTGCTTTTTTACATTCAACACATGAATTTTTTTCCTAATTCAAAACAATCTAGTAGTCCATTAAATTGATTTGCCATATTTTAACCAATTCTCTACTGATAACCATTTAAGTTCTTAGTTTTTAGCTTTCTAAATAATGTTACAATTAAAGCCCTCAATATATCTTCATTCTAGTGTTTTCTTAGAACACAGTTGCTAAAATTAAAACTTCTGGGTCAAAGGACACACGTACCTAAACTTTTCAAATTTTCACTTACGAATTTTCTTATCTATACTTATATGAGATTTTAATGTTTATGGAATCAAACCAGTATTTTTTTTAAATTTCTTCTGAGTGTTTGATCATGCTTTAAAATGTCTCATTATTGTTAGATTGGGCTTCCTTGGTGTCTCAGTGGTAAAGAATCTGCCTGCCAATATAGTAGATGCAGATTTGATCTGGTTGTGAAGATCCTCTGGAGAAGGAAATGACAACCCACTCCAGTATTCTTGCCTAGGCAATCCCATGGACAGAGGAGCCTATTGGGCTACAGTCTATGGGGCAAAGAGCTGGACACAAGGACTAAACAACAGGCTTTCAGTACTTGCTGAGATGCCACGATTTTTCTCTTTCAGCCTATTAAAATAATTATAGGTCACTATTATTAAGTCGCTCGCTCAGTTGTGTCCAACTCTTTGTGACCCCGTGGACCGTAGCCCACCAGGCTCCTTTGTTCGTGGGATTCTCCAGGCACGAATACTGGAGTGGGTTGCCATTTCCTTCTCCAGGGGATCGTCCCTACCCAGGGATCGAACCCAGGACTCCCGCATTGGAGGCAGACGCTTTAACCTCTGAGCCACCTATAGGTCACTAAATGTGTAAAAGCTACAAAACTGTAAAAACTCCTATATCCTCACGTTATGCTACAGTTTAAGTCTAGGGTACATTCAGATTATCAACTTTTTTTGGAAGTGCTCCATCTTATTTGTTAAGTTAACTGTTGTTCAGTCACTCAGTCACGTCCAATTCTTTGCAACCCCATGGACTGCAGTACGCCAGGCTTCCTTGCCCTTCACCAAATCCTAGAGCTTGCTCAAACTCATGTCCATCAAGTTGGTAATGCCATCCAACCATCTCGTCCTCTGTCGTCTCCTTCTCCTCCTGCCTTCAATCTTTCCCAGCATCAGGCTCTTTTCAAATGAGTCAGTTCTTCGCATAAGGGGGCCAAAGTATTGGAGTTTCAGATTCGGCATCAGTCCTTCCAATGAATATTCAGGACTGATTTCCTTTAGGATTTGACTAGTTAGATCTCCTTGAAGTCCAACGGAGTCTCAAAAGTCTTCTTCAACACCACAGTTCAAAAGCATGAATTCTTTGGTGCTCAGCCTTCTTTGTGGTCCAACTCTCACATTAATACATGACTACTGGAAAAACCATAGCTTTGACTAGATGGACCATTTTTGGCAAAGTAATGTCTCTGTTTTTTAATACACCATCTAGGTTTGTCATAGCTTTTCTTCCAAGGATAAGGCTTCTTTTAATTTTATGGCTGCAGTCACCATCTGCAGTGATTTTGGAGCCAAAAAAATAAAGTCACTGTTTCCATTGTTTCCCCATCTATTTGCCATGAAGTGATGGGACCAGATGCCATGATCTTTGTCTTTTAAATACTGAGTTTTAAGTCAACTTTTTCACTCTCTTCTTTCACCTTAATCAAGAGACTCTTTAGTTCCTCTTAGCTTTCTGCCATAAGGGTGGTGTCATCTGCATATCTGAGGTTATTGATATTTCTCCCAGCAATCTTGATTCGGGCTTGTGCTTCATCCAGCCCAGCATTTTGTGTGATGTACTCTGCCATCTAATTTAAATAAGCAAGGTGACAATACAGCCTTGATGCAGTCCTTTCCCAATATGGAACCAGTCCATTGTTCCATGTCCAGTTCTTACTGCTGCTTCTTGATCTGCATAAAGGTTTCTCAGGGGCAGGTAGGATGGTCTGGTATTCCTATCTCTTT
Organism: Tragelaphus eurycerus; assembly: GCA_935064755.1. Taxonomy (NCBI): domain Eukaryota; kingdom Metazoa; phylum Chordata; class Mammalia; order Artiodactyla; family Bovidae; genus Tragelaphus; species Tragelaphus eurycerus. The sequence goes on along the minus strand of CAKXYN010000018.1, from coordinate 23,852,003 downwards.
AAGAATTTTTCACACTTTGTTGTGATCCGACACAGTAAAAGGCTTTATCATAGTCAATGAAGCAAAAGTATATGTTTTTCTGGAAATCTCTTGCTTTTCTATGACCCAACGGATGTTGGCAATTTGATCTCTGGTTCCTCTGCCTTTTCTGAATCCAGCTGAAATATATGGAAGTTCTTGATACAAATTAATTGGTATTTGTAGGTAAATGCTAAGCTGTTCAGGTTTAGAAATCATGGTTCTGCTAACCTCACAGCAGGAAAATTTGTCTTCATTCTACTACAGCATAAACAACAAGAAAAAAATTTTTAAATATTTTTCTAGGACTGTCATTTTGTGGGAAAACATTTTTTATACATACTGGACTTCCCAGGTGGCACTAGTGGTAAAGAATCTGCCTGCAGTTCCAGAGATGCGGGTTCAATCCCTGGGTCAGGAATATCCTTTGGGGGAGGAAATGGCAACCCACTCCATTATTCCTGAGTGAAAAAGTCAATGGATGAAGAGCCTGGCAGGCTAAAGTCCATGGGGTTGCAAACTGTCAGACATGAGCGAGCATGCACATATAACTGGTGGAAAAAACAAAGTGCTCAGAATCATTTAAACCACCAAGAAGTAACTCTAATTCCCCAAAAAAGCCACTTATAACAATATATGTGTCATGTCCTATTGGAGAAGGAAATGACAACACATTCCAGTATTCTTGCCTGAAGAATTCCATGGACAGAGGAGCCCAGCGGGCTACAGTACATGGAGGTGTAAGAGTCAGACAAGACTTGGCGACTAAATCAACCAATCAATCACGTCCTATACAAATGCATATGCATACATATATACATGCACTCATATGTGCATATGTATCTTTTAACAAAGTGGCCTCCTGTTCTTCTACTTGCTTTTTTCACTTTATATAAAAGATGGTCAGTATCAAGATACAGATCGAATTTATGCTTTAACAGCTTCACGGTATACTGCCTGAACATGCCATAAATTATAAGTCCATAGCAACAATTGTGGGAGAAGGCAATGGCACCCCACTCCAGTACTCTTGCCTGGAAAATCTCATGGATGGAGGAGCCTGGTGGGCTGCAGTCCATGGGGTCGCTAAGAGTCGGACATGACTAAGCGACTTCACTTTTACTTTTCATTTTCCTGCATTGGAGAAGGAAATGGCAACCCACTCCAGTGTTCTTGCCTGGAGAATCCCAGGGACAGAGGAGCCTGGTGGGCTGCCGTCTATGGGGTCACACAGAGTTGGACACGACTGAAGTGACTTAGCAGCAGCAGCAGCAGCAATTGTTTTAGTTATCTTCAGTGTTGTACTTGTTTTAGTTATCTTCAGTGTTGTACTACTAAGACAATAAGTAATGTCCCTCTACAAATATATTTGTTCTCTTCCATATCTTAGCTAAATGGCAAACAGGGGAATGGGTCAAAGACTGATACTGCCATGCTGTCTGCCAGAAGTGTTTATACCAAACAACTTCATGGGGTAGATTTTGACAGGAAGACATTAAGGCATGATGTAAAAACTTGAGCCATAAAGGAAAGACAGATACATTTTACCATGTAAGAGTTGAAATTTTCTGTTAGACAAAAATATTATACACAAAGTCAGGGTACTGAGGGCTTTTACAAACATTTAATTTAAAACCTTTAAAATTATAATGATACTAAAGACTATGAGCGTAAGAATCAGTGTATCCTGTTTGTTGCTACATTCTTAGAGCCAGCACTGGTACACAGGAGCTTCTCATACACTAAACAAAATATAAACAATCCAATAGGAAAATAGGAATAAAATTATATACAAACAAAAATGGCAAGTGACTAAAGAAAAATACGTTCAAACTTTAAACTTAAGAAGGCAAATTAAGATAATTCTCATGTGATCTATGAGACTGACAAAATTTCACAAGTGCAAATTGGTTTAACTGTGAATGGATAATTTAACAATTCTCTTAAAAGTTTTAAGTGTAAATATTCTTTCACCATTATTTCTACTACTAGGAATTTAAGTTACAGAAACAATCATATAAGCATAAAGAAGTAATTTCATTGTACCACTGTTTATAGAAGGGAACAACTAGAAGCAACACGAGCGTCGTCGATCAAAAATCAAATCAAAACTATGGAATATCTACGTAATAATATAAAAGGAAAATGTCTAATTGCTTAAAGGGAAACTTGTGGAAGGAAAAAAGAAAGGCCTCTCCTAGGAAGGATAACATACAGCAGGTGTGGGCTGGAGACGGGGGGAAAATAAAGAAGAGTGCATACCAGAAAGGCAGATTGACAGCTGTTCATCATCCACTGGAGAGGTTTTCTGACTGTTCTTTCCACCTCCCACTTGATTTTCTAGTTTGAGTCCACTGCACGTCAGAGGAGCCTCCAGTGGACTTTTACAGTAAGGGTGGTCTAGCAACTTGGAACTAAGAATATTCTGCTTGAAAGAGCCCTCCTCATCCATCTGGCACGAGCTCTCATTCTGAACAGTCTCTTCAGACACAGGCCCATCTACACTCCTCACAGACTGATCTGCCCCAGACACTGACAGTTTTACTTGGTCATCACTGACAGTACTTGTCCGATTTTCCTGACCCAGAGCCGTAACTTCTCTCTCGGTTTCCAAGATGAACATGTTACTAGAATGATGTTCTGGTAAGGGGATGTCATGAATCAGCCCTGTATACTCCCACTTAGGAGAGGAACAGGGTGACTGGTCCCAGGTGTACGTGGCACTGCCATTCTGTTGGTCAGGGAATGCTTCATCCAAACTAAGCTCCTTGTTCAAGAGAGGGCTTCCTTTAGTGTGGCCCTCAGGCACGTGAGAGTTCTTTCCCTTCACCACAGCATCGCTGTCCATATCTGGAAAGTATGGTGGATGCTGACAAGAAGGGTCTTTAGGCTCCAGGGAAGGGAGTGGGCTGCAACTGCCACCCTCGCCGTTCTCCCTAAGGGTCTCTTGATGGTCCCCAGTGACCTGCACCCAGCTTTGCTGGGCTTTTTTCAGCTTGCAAACTTTGCTTTTTGTTCTGAAGTGCTGGGATCTGAGAATCCTGTACCGAAACCTAATCATGGGTAATTTCTCATACATCGTATGAGGAGATACTTTTAGTCTTCTATGTTGGTTAAGTTGAAATTTTTTTGGAATCAAGGGTCCCCCGTTCCTGTGGTGCTCCGGCCCTGGGTAGCAGCCATAACAAAAGCGCTTTCTCTTATGGTTGCTTAAGGTGACCACAATTCTGTCACTCTCACCTGGATTCTGGCTCTCCCCATTGAACTTCATAGGAAAATCAGAAGCTTGTGGCTCTGTCCTAGGTCTGTGACCACTGGCCTGACCTAAAACACTATTCACTGGTAAGTCAGCAGCTGCCTTCAAGAGACTTTTCTCTCCAGAAAATTCATGATCAGAGTTCTTTCCTGATGACAGCAACTTCTCTGCCTGGAGTTTCAGGAAGGTCCTTGAGGAGGAAATGAAGTGCTTGGTGTCCTTTCTTTTCACTTTAGAGGCGGAAGTACAAAGATTCTGGATAGCCACATTGCCTTTTGTCTTGGCAAAAAGTGGTTCATCTTGGATCCACGTTTTCTGGATTTGAAGGCCCTTCTTTCTGCACTGGAATTGCCTCAAATGCCTGCTCCAAGTAACTGGCCTTCCCAGCTTGGCTTTCAGAATGCACAAGTGTTGGTGAAAGTAGAACTTCTTAAAGCCTCCAAACCCAGTATTCCATTTCTCAGAAAAGGCTAAGTGGATTCCTTTCCTCCATAGAATTTTCCTCTGTTTTTTCATTTTTCTGATGCATAATGAGATCTGTATGCAGCTATAAAGAAGAGAAAGAAAATTTATACTTCTACCCTAAAAATAAGGTCATTACAATATATTCACAGCAAACTTTAGAAAATTGAAAAAAAAGCATAGACACTCAATATAAGATATAATAAAATCCTACCTGATCAAGGCTTTTCCCACAATGAAAATGAGGGATAAGGGAAGACATGACTGACTGCCCCAACATAACCCCATTTACTGTATCTGCCTCTGATAGAAACAAGTTTCAATAATCATTTCCCAACATGCAGCCCGGAGAAGGCAATGGCACCCCACTCCAGTACTCTTGCCTGGGAAATCCCATGGACAGAGGAGCCTGGTAGGCTGCAGTCCATGGGGTCACTGAGAGTTGGACACGACTGAGCGACTCCACTTTCACTTTTCACTTTCATGCATTAGAGAAGGAAATAGCAACCCACTCCAGTGTCCTTGCCTGGAGAATCCCAGGGATGGGGGAGCCTGGTGGGCTGCCGTCTCTGGGGTCGCACAGAGTCGGACACGACTGAAGTGACTTAGCAGCAGCAACATGCAGTCACTTTCTGATGAAGCAGAAAAGGCAGGGAGTCAGGAGAGAATTTGTAAGTTTTAGCTTTGTTTCTCATTAGCTTTAAGCAAGTCACCTGAATTCTGTATTCTCATTTGTAAAATGAAGGATGGAGAAGGGAGATGCAACCAGACACCATTTAAAACTGAGTCTACATCAAAACAATTTGCTTCATACAACAAATTTTGTATGGAAGGAAATACAAAGGAAAGGCAAGGCAGGGACTTTTACTCTGTAAACAGTCATCCACAGGCAGGCAGTCAATAAATGCATGCAGTCAGTGCTCTGTCAGCCAAAGACCCTCTGAATGCCTAAGCCAAGACATGGCCCTGTCATGTGCTCTCCTCCAGTCACGGTTCTCGCAGTCAAGTGAACATAAGAAAAAAGAACCAACACAAGTACATGTATCTGTGTATGAACTTTAGAAACACACTTATAGGAAAAGGTAGATGAAAGTGATGGTCAAAACCAAACATAATTTCCCCTCAGATTTAATAAGATCTACCACCACTGAAGGTTCTTTAACCTAGAAAGAAAGGCACCAGCCACTGCAGGTCTAACAGAAGAGGTGAAAAACCAACATCCTAATTTCAGCTACTATTAATAGCAACTTACTAGGAAAAGCTGTATTACCTTTCTGTGCATTAGTTTTCTCTGGAGGAAAAGAAAAAAGGAGGACTGGACCCATGTTTACCTCTGTTCTCTCTACAAATCTCATTAAGATGACAGAAAAGGAGTTTTTAAAAAGGCAAAAACTCTCAATGACAACAAAAAAGGAGGCAAGAGCAATAAAACTGTTGAAAGAAAAAAGCAGATGAATGACTGATAATAGACAGAGCAGGCCAAAAGAGCTGAAATCTAAGCCAGAAGTAGAGAAAGCCAAGTAGCAAGTTTACAGTACCTCAGAAAGGCTCAGGAAGCAGAACAATACCCATGGACGTCAGGGAATGAGGAGAGCAGAAAAAGGAAGGACTGGCTGAAAGTCTGAGTATGCAGCAGTTAGACTCCAAGATCCCTTCCCCTACCATGGCAGATGATAAAAGTTTCACTTTCTCAGAGGAATGAACCAGAACAGTCAGGCACATCATATACAACTGAGAGCAGGGGTACAAACAAGAGGATAACTTAGTTGTTTGTTTTGGTTTTTTGCTCATGACTTTTTATTTAACACCAAAAACACTTTGTACTGGGGAACACGACTGAGTGATTAATGCCCACTGCTGCTGCTGCTGCTAAGTCACTTCAGTCGTGTCCGACTCTGTGCGATCCCATAGATGGAAGCTCACCAGGCTCCCCCGTCCCTGGGGATTCTCTAGGCAAGAATACTGGAGTGGGTTGCCATTTCCTTCTCCAATGCGTGAAAGTGAAAAGTGAAAGCAAAGTCGCTCAGTCGTGTCCAACTCTTAGAGACCCCATGGACTACAGCCTGCCAGGCTCCTCTGTCCATGGGATTTTCCAGGCAAGAGTACTGGAGTGGGGTGCCATCGCCTTCTCCGTTAATGCCCACACACATAGCCAATTAACAAGCTGTGATAGTTTCAGGTGAACAGCGAGGGGACTCAGCCATACATATACATGTATCCATTTTCTCCCAAAAGTCCCTCGCATCAGGGCTGGTGCATAACATTGAGCAGAGTTCCATGTGCTATACAATAGGTCTTTATTGGTTTTCCATTTTCAATATAGAACTGTGTACACGACCTTCCCAAAGTTCCCAACCATCCCTCCACCTGCCACCGGGCAACCATAAGTTCCTTTTCTAAGTCTATGAGTAGCTTTCTGTTTTGTGAGTTCATTTGTATCACTTCTTTTTAGATTCCACATATAAGGGATGTCATACGATATTTCTTCTTTTCTGACTTACTTCACTCAGTATGACACTCTCTAGGTCCATCCATGTTGCTGCAAGTGGCCTTATTTCATTCTTTTTAATGGCTAAGTAATATTCCATTTAATATATGTACCACATCTTTGTTATCAATGAGGACAGTTTTACATAGTGAATTCCTCCTGAATTTCTTTCCCCATTGAGTTCCCAGAAAGGTGTATACCCTCAAAGTGGAGATCAGTTCTGGGAGTGAGCGAGGGGTGGGGCAGCGATAGATCATTCAAAGAGAAAAGACCAACGGTATACTGGTATTAGGGGATGCCACAAGGACACAGGCCCAAATAATAACCCCCAAGTTTAAGAAACAATGAGACCTCAAATCCCTCCCCTACCCAAGACTAGAAGTTTCTCCTTCAGAAAGGAAGTTCTGCAGACAAGGGGATCCCAGGAACAGCAGGAAAATGGAATTATAGGAAATATATATTGATCATAAGCCCCTCAATACTTTCCCACTCATCTCCCCAAACCCTGGCATGATATCTTATCCATCCAAGCAGGAGATTGGAAGATTCTTATTTGGAGAATTTGATTAATACACAAGAGAATACATAAATACAAATATCCCCCCCAAAAATGGCCCAACACGGCTCACAGTGCACCCTATAGCTGACAAGTCTCACCACAAGCTCAGAATTTCCAGGCAACTTCTTAGTGGTTCAATGACAGCATAACTAAGAATCACCAGACTTCTAGGGATAAAAAGTAGACCAAAACAAACAGATAAAACTGAAAGCATATTTAGAAAAGCTAACTTAAAAAAACCAAGGAGGACTTACTTCCCTGGTGGTACAGCAGATAGAAATCTGCCTGCCAATGCAGCAGATAGGGGTTCAATCCTGGTCCGGAAAGATTCCTTATGCCCTGGAGCAACCAAGCACCTGTGCCACAACAGCTGAACCTGTGCCCTAGAGCCCACGAGCCATAACTACTGAGGCCCAAGGGCCTGGCGCCCACGCTCCCCAACAAAAGCAGCCAGCACACCACAACGAAAAGTAGCTCCTGCTTACTGCAACTAGAGAAAGCCTGCTCACAGCAATGAAGAACCAGTGCAACCAAATAAGTAAATGTTATTTTTTAAAAATGAGGAGGGGAGAGAAGGGAAGCTATTGTTTCACGGAAAGAATTTCAGTTTAGGAAAATGAAGATGGGTCTGAGGATGGATGATGGCGATGGTTGCACAACAACGTGAACATATTTAATGCCACTGAACTGTATATCTAAAAATGATTAAAATGGTAAATTTTATGCTATGTATACTTCACCACATTATTTTTTTTTTAAACGAGAGGAAAAAAAAAAACCTAGTACTATCCTCAAGGAAGAAAATATCGCAGCCACTAGGGAAAAAAGAATATGTTAGATTTTTTAAAGGAATGATGAAAAACAACAGAAGGCTGAGGCTTAGCTTAAAATAGGGCTAATATTACTTACATTTAAAACTGAACAATAAAGGCTGACGGGAAAATGGAAAAAAGACATAAGGAAACAATTCAAAAATAAGGATTTTTAAATGTCCTTTGAACATAACATGTTCAACTTCACGCATTAAAAAACTGTCAAGGGGCTTGGGAGACAGGCAAAATGGGTGAAGGGGGTTAAATGTACAAACTTCCTTAAATAAATATATAAACAAGTCATTCATGATGATGTAATGTACAGCATGGTGACTATAGTTAGTAATACTGTACTGCGTATTTGAAAGTTGCTAAGAGTAAATCTCCAAAACCTTCATCACAGGAAAAAATTGGGGAGGTGGGGAGCTATGTATGGTGATGGCCTTAGCTAGATTTATTGTATTCATTTTGCAAAGCATACAAATATTAAATCATTATGTTGTACACCTGAAACGAGTATGTCAATCATACTTCAAAAATTTTGGCAAAAGTTATTACAACATAAACTGTTGGTGGGAGAAAAAAAGCTTTTATACTTCCCTTGTGGGAATACAAATTGATAAAGTCATTTTGGAGAGGAATTTGGTAATATCTAACAAAACCATACAAGTACTTACCTTTTAATCCAACAACTCTGCTTTTAGGAATTCACCTTGAAGATACTAATGAAAACATACAGTACAAGGTCATTCACTGCAGTGTTTGTAATCGAAAAATATTGGAAACAACCTAAATGCCCATACACAGGACAGTGGTTGCATAAACTATGGTTCATCCACACAATGAATGAAGCTATAATAGAATAAAGATAAGGTCTATGAACATGGAGTACTCTCCAGGTTAAATGATAAAAGCAAAGTTCAAATGAGTGTCAGTGATATGCTACTGCAACAGTTTAGCCAAGTATGCAGTTAGAGAAAACAATCCACCCAAGGTCACTTCCACTTCTGGCAACAACTGAAATTCGGGGAGTTTCCAAAACCACCCCCAGATTTGATAATGTATCAAAAGGACTCACAGAACTCACTGAAAACTGTTAAATTAATAGTTATGGCTTATTACATTTGAAGAATGTGGATTAAAATCACCCAAGTGAAGAAGTACATACTGAAGAATCCAGGAGAAGTAACAAATGCGTAGCTTCCAGTTGTCCTCTCCCCACAGAGTAGAGACAGCATTACTCTCCCAGCATCAATGTATGACTAAGTGTGACAAGAACTGCAATCCAGTGAGGCTCATCAAAGTCTTGACGTCCAGAATTTTTATTGGGGTTCATAGGCATGACCGATTGCTCACATGACAGAGCTCAATCTTTAACTCCCCTGGACATCCACTGATGTCAAAGTCATTACCCTAAATCACACTGCTGGTTTTTTTCTGGTGGGGCCAATCCCATTCTAAATCATATTGTTAGTAACAGTGACCCAAGCCCCCAGGCGAATCAGACATTGCATTCTGAGGATTGAGAGATTACCTCTTAAAAGCCAAGGATAAAGGCTTTCATCCTGCACAAGTTTAAATTCTTTACTATACTATATACAGCCACCTTTCATAAAAGAAAAAATAGTATACATGTATCTGCCCTTTTGTGCCCCCCAAATCAATTAACAGGAAGACAAACCAAAAACTAATGAGAATAGTTACCTACAGGGCATGGTAGATGGGAATAGGGTGAAAAGAATGAGGAATAAGAAAATGTAGAAGGGATGAGAGGGGAGTGGTGCTCCTCAAATACACCTTTTTTATAAAGTTCTGACTTTCAGGACTATGCTAATGTTTCATATAATTTAAAAATATACATATAATTAAAATGGAACACAAATAATAACAAATGAGCCTAACTGTATCACAAATAAATAACCACACTGAAAGAATATAGCAGAAAAGAATTACCCAAAGTAACATAGGAAAACATTATTCTGACTGTATACATCCAGATAGCTCAATTGGTAAAAAATCTGCCTGCAATGCAGGAGACCCGAGTTCAATTCGCGGGTCAGGAAGATCCGCTGGAGAAGGGATAGGCTACCCATTCCAGTATTCTTGGGCTTCCCTTGTGGCTCAGCTGGTAAAGACTCTCCCTGCAATGTGGGAGACCTGGGTTTGATCCCTAGGTTGGGAAGATACCCTGGAGAAGGGAAAGGCTACCCACTCCAGTATTCTGGCCTGGAGAATTCCATGGATTCTACAGTCCATGGGGTCGCAGAGTCGGACACGACTGAGTGACTTTCACTTTTTCACTTTCACACCCCAGAATCAAAAGGATTGTATATAAATACTGTTCTTAAATTAACAAATTTGCTTTTCACAGAGGACTGAGTTAATTCTTAACTTACATTCTCAGTATTCAAAAATTGAGCAAGTAAGTAAATATGTTGTAGATAATCAGAGCTGCTACTATTACTACTACTACTGAGTCGCTTTAGTCGTGTCCGACTCTGTGCGACCCCACAGATGGCAGCCCACCAGGCTCCCCTGTCCCTGGGATTCTGCAGGCAAGAACACTGGAGTGGGTTGCCATTTCCTTCTCCAATGCATGAAAGTGAAAAGTGAAAGTGAAGTCACACAGTCGTGTCCGACTCCTAGCGACCCCATGGACTGCAACCCACCAGGCTCCTCCATCCATGGGATTTTCCAGGCAAGAGTACTGGAGTGGGTTGCCAAAATGCATAAAGTAAGTAACTGTGGATATTTAAGAATGAAATAAAAATACTATTTTGTCTTTCAACTATTAGCTTGATAGAAAATAAACACTTTAATAAGCTATTTAGACCTAATTACTTAATAAATTAAACTACTAGCCCTAAAGGCATTATGAACAAGACATTAAGGGGGTGTGAACAGAGAAAATTTGGGATCCTCTGTTTTAGAGTACTGTATTTTACTTTATTTCTTAGCAATGTAAAAATCACTTTATTTTTTTTTTTTTGAAATAATTTTTTTTTTATCAAGAATCTCTTTTATTGATTATCAGAAACATTACAAACATCTAATATGAACAAATTGTAACATGACAGTATTTAGTTTGAACAATTAATACATTTCAGATATAATATTATACATATTTCAATGTTATTCTCCCCAATCATCCCACCCTCTCCCGGTCCCAGAGTCCAAAAGTCTGGTCTATACATCAGTGTCTCTTTTGCTGTCTCGTAAATAGGGTTATTTTTACCATCTTTCTAAATTCCATATATATGCGTTAGTATACTGTATTTGTGTTTTTGTTTCTGGCTTATTTCACTCTGTATAATAGGCTCCAGTTCCATCCACCTCCTTAGAACTGATTCAAATGTATTCTTTTTAATGGCTGAGTAATACTCCATTGTGTATATGTACCACAGCTTGCTTATCCATTCATCTGTGGATGGACATCTAGGTTGCTTCCACGTTCTGGCTATTGCAAACAGTGCTGCTATGAACACTGGGGTACACGTGTCTCTTTCAATTCTGGTTTTCTCAGTTTATATGCCCAGCAGTGGGATTGCTGGATCATGCTATGCTATGCTATGCTAAGTCACTTCAGTCGTGTCCGACTCTGTGTGACCCCATAGACGGCAGCCCACCAGGCTTCCCCGTCCCTGGGATTCTCCAGGCAAGAACACTGGAGTGGGTTGCCATTTCCTTCTCCAGTGCATGAAAGTGAAAAGAGAAAGTGAAGTCGTTCAGTCATGTCTGACTCTTAGCGACCCCATGGACTGCAGCCTACCAGGCTCCTCCATCCGTGGGATTTTCCAGGCAAGAGTACTGGAGTGGGGTGCCATTGCCTTCTCCTAAAAATCACTTTAAAATAAACTTAATATGAAATTCAAATATGCTTTCATCCTATACTGCCAATATAAAAGGAGATTTGGGATTTATTCTTTATAATACTTGAAAGTAATATACTTGTTGAGTAGTCATCAATAAGATATTTATTTTAAAAATTGTTTTAAATGTTATTTATCTATTTTGGCTGTGCTATGAGAGCTTCTCATTGAAGTAGCTTCTCTTGTTGCAGAGCACTAGCTTATGGGCTTCAGTAGTTGTGGCTCCCGGGCTCTAGGGCACAGACAGGTTCAACAGTTGTGTCCCAAGGGTTTAGCTGCTCCCGGGCACGTGGGATCTTCCTGGATCAGGGATCAAACCTGTGTCTCCTGCATTGGCAGGGAAATTCTTTACCACGAGCCACCAGGAAAGCCCAGATGTTTATTCTATGAAGAACATCACATAAAAGTACACACAAAGCTCCATTAAGTCCATAAAAATTTCAATTGAAGTAGGAAAAAGCATATAATTCTTTTTTTTTTTTTTATGCTGCAAAAAGCTTTATTGTTTCCATATGGTCCAAGGCTTGAGAGAGGGCTCCAGGGTGTTAAAAAGCTGCCTAGTGGCTACAGAGAGGGGCTTCAGGCAGCCCTGATGTTAGATGGGTTCTTCAAAGGCCACTGGTCTCCAGAAGCTCCTAGTCATGCTTGAGGGTGAGCCTTTCGAAGAGATACTCGCCCAACCCAGCCTGGGGACCAACCAGCCAGCCTGCGGAGGTTGGTCAGGTGGTCACCCATCTTCTTGATGAGTTTCACTTCCTCATCTAGGAAGTGGTTCTCCAGGAAGTCACAGATGTGGGGGTCTCTGCGAGCAGAAGCCAGGCCATGCAGATCCAACAGGGCTTGATTCAGGTTCTTCTCCAGGAGAAGGGCGGCTTCCATAGCGTCCTGGGTTTTACCCCACTCATCTTGAGATGGCTTCTGCGCATCCAGGAAGAGGGCGCGGCCGCCACCCTGGTTTTGCAGTTTCAAGAGACGCTCCGCGCCCTCGAGCTTTTCCTTGGCCAATTCATGAAAAAAGTGACCCATACCCTCCAGGGCCACATAGTCGCAGTAGAAATAGAAGCCCAGAGAGAGGTAGGTGTAGGAGGCCTGCAGTTGCATGTTAACCAGGCAGTTGAAGGCGGCCTCCACCTCGGTAGAATAATTCTGACGAATCTGGGAGCTCATGATTGGTCGGTAATAATAAGGAGTTAAAAAATGGTGGCTGGTCCCGGTGATTAGGGACAGCTGAGTGGCTGACTCCAGAGGTTGGGACTGGAAAAAAGGTTGGAGGGTGGTTGGAGGCTGGAGCAAGAGGCATCCCTGGGTCTGTTCCGTCCAAGCACTGTTGAAGCAAGAGACAGATCCACGAGGCCGCAGAGCGCACTTCTATAATTAATTTCTTAAAAAATCTTCCCCCAATTAGAGAAAGCTACCCGGACTGTGCCTTTAAATTAGACAATTCTTGGGCGGTCCAGTGGTTAGGACTCCATCCTATCACTGCTGAGCGCCTGGGTTCAAGCCCTGGTTGGGGAACTAAAGTCCCACAAGCCACACAGTGTGGCCAAAAAGAAAAAAAAAAAAAGGTAAATTAACACTTCTGATGGTGATTTTAACAATCACCATCAGAATGGCTGATTATAATGGCTGAAATTATAAAAATATACAAGTAACTATTAAACTTAAATTCAATAAATATTTGAGCTTCTACAAATAGAACAGTGCTGTGCTTTCAAAAAATGTATAGTCTAGTGGGAGAGTCATCTGAACAAGTATAAACAAATGTGATGCATGTAAGAAAGGTAAAATTCAGAGCCATGGAAATATCTGGCAAGAGGGTCAAGGAAGACCTCTCTGAAAGAATTAATTTTAAGCTCAGACAAAGGATGATAAAGAGTTACTAGTTAAAGTGAACAGATAAATAGAAGTCCAGGAGAGGGCACGTAGCACTTAAAAGGGGCTGGAGAGGTAGGCAAGAAATAGAAAAACTAAATTAATGATGCTGCTATTTAACATAAAGGTAGTGTGAAGCCACTGAAAGACAAAGACAGGTCTAAGACCGAATTTGCATGCTTAAAAAGATCATTCTATCTGCAGTGTGCAGAATGCCTGGGAGAAGACCACAGGAAAGGAAACCTGTTAGGAGCCTGTTATAGGTAAATGTAAGCACGGTGAATGGATGAAAGGAAAACTGGGAGAAGTAGCAAAGTGAATTGATCTTGAGATTTTTCAGTTAAGAAATGTCAAGACTGTGGGAAAGCCAGTATGCAGGGGTAAGAACTTTGGTATGAGTCACTGGGGAGATTGTGGTATAATTTATATGGAACAAATAAAGTCTGGAGGAAGATTATGCTGGCTATCTCTTCAGTTTTAGACAAATTAGATTTGGGGTTGAATGTAAGAAATCTAACTGGATGCATAATGGTGGATACACAAGTCAGGAACTCTAAAAAGAGAACAACACAGAAATTCCACTTTAAGTCATCAACTGATAGTAACCAAAGCTAAAGAAAATGCTAAACTCACCAAGGAAAATTTGTAAAACACAGAAGAGAATGCACAGTAGGGTAGTGTCCTGAGGAACTGTAGGATGTAAAAGTTGAGGAAAAGGAAGAAGACTACTTTGCAAAGGAAAGTAAGAAGGAAGTAAGGGAAATAAAGTGGAAAATCAGGTAAGTGTGGTGCCCAGAAAGCTAGGGAAAGTTTCTAGAAAGAGGGAAATGGTCAGTCAAAGGCTACTGAGAGGTCAAGCAAGATAAGGATTAAAAAGTGTCCAGCTGATGCTCATGACATTCACAAGAGAAATTTTCGTAGAATGGAAAGGACAAAAGTCAAGATGGAGTAAAGAAAACAAAACATAAAACTGCTCAAGAACCATGAGCAAATATGAGGGCAGATTTTTTAAAAATGGAGACAGTTGTATGTGTTTAAATATTGATGGAGTACCTTACTTACAGATACAGATGGCAGACTAAAGATGTATTTTACTTTTATTCCCTCCTAAAACTCCATTAAGATGAGAATAAAGAATTTTTTAACTTATCTTTTAAAACTAAAATTGACACACAGTGAAATGCACAGATTTTAAGGGTTTTTTTTTTGTTTTTAAAGCACATGGAAGAGAGGAAGTTGGAATGCAGATCAACTTAAAGACCTAAGAAAGTTAAATGTCAAGCTTGCAATGAAAAAAGCAATTCAATTTACATAACAGTGCCTCAAAACAGGTCACGAATCAGCAGCAGCAGGTTCTATAAAAGGGATGTGAACACCATGCTAAAAATAAAGGTATGGATCAATTGTTTAAATACCCTCCTGCTGCTGCTGCTAAGTCACTTCAGATCAGATCAGATCAGATCAGTCGCTCAGTCGTGTCTGACTCTTTGCGACCCCATGAACCGCAGCACGCCAGGCCTCCCTGTCCATCACCAGCTCTCGGAGGTCACTCAGACCCGCATCCATCGAGTCAGTGATGCCATCCAGCCATCTCATCCTCTGTCGTCCCCTTCTCCTCCTGCCCTTCAGTCGTGTCCAACTCTGCGATCCCATAGATGGCAGCTCACTAGGCTCCGTCCCTGGGATCCTCCAGGCAAGAACACTGGAGTGGGTTGCCATTTCCTTCTCCAGTGCATGAAAGTGAAGTCGCTCAGTTGTGTCCGACTCTTAGCGACCCCATGGACTGCAGCCTACCAGGCTCCTCCGTCCATGGGATTTTCCAGGCAAGAGTACTGGGGTGGGGTGCCATTGCCTTCCCCCAAATACCCTCCTACTCTCCACAAAACCCAGCCAACTGCCCCTCCCCCCAACCTTGCCTTCTAGACTGTAACAGCATTGACCAACAGAAGTTCTGCAATGATAGAAATATGCTATATTGGCCCTGTCTCATATGGAAGTCTCTGGAAACATGTGGTTATTGACCACCTGAAATGTGTCTATTGTAACTGAGGAACTAAATATTTAATGTTACTTAATTTTAATTATTTAAATTTTAATTGCTACATGTGGCTAGTGGCTACCACACTGGATAAGGCAGCTCTGAAGGGAAAACAAAGGGTTCCTGGACTGGACAGCATCTGGTCCAGTTGGGAATGAGGGTATCATACTGAAAATAGTTGAGTTCAATGAGCATAAGTGAATGTTAACACACTGAATGCTAAAACCTCTACAATTTTCCCCAGGTTAGCTACAAGACTGCTGACAGTCCAGTTTATAAGCTCCAAGCCAGAGATTCGAAGATTCTTCTTTTGGAAATCTAAGGAGCCTAAGGAAAAAAAGACAAGGATAACACTGTTGAAGGCTATCCAGTAAGAGTCCAACCAGTGTACCCTAAAATCAATAAATCCCAAGCATGAACTCAGAGTACATGTAATTAAAATTAAAAGCAACCTCCACAGAGGGTCCCTTAACACTTTTGCTCCTATATTCTCGGCCATGTGGTTGTGTGTTCACCAAATACCAACATTCCTTCTAAGATAAACCAGGAGAATTCCCTGATGGTCAAGTGGTTAGTACTCTGAGTTTTCATTGGTGAGGGCTGGGGTTTAATCCCTGGTTGGGGAACTAAGATCCCACAAGCCATAAGACAAGGCCAAAAAAATAATAAAATAAACAGCACAGCAAACATGGACAGTATATATTAAAAAGAGATAAAACACAAACACACAAGGGAAACAAGTGAGCTTTCAACTCTTATTAGATATTCAGTGACCCTAGGACAGCCTTAAGTCTGAACAATCCTTAAGAGGCCCAGTATTTGTGTTTGCAGTCGAATCACTGTATAGGTTAACTCAACCATCACTAGGGAAAAGTTCTTTCTCCTGTAGTTAGGTGCTTTCCAAGTGGCTCAGTGGTAAAGAGTCTGCCTGCCAATGCAGGAGGCATGGGTGTGATCCCTGGGTTGGGAAGATCCCCTGGAGAAGGAAATGGCAACCCACCCCAGCATTCTTGCCTGGAAATCCCATGGACAGAGGAGCCTGGTGGCTGGCTCCTGGCTACAGTCCATGGGGTCACAAAGAGTTGGACATGACTGAGAGACAAAACAAGACAATAATTAGAACAGTTGTGTAGTAAATGAACACGGGGGAGGTTACCTACTCTTCAAAAATGAGAATGAATGGTGTTGTGGGTTTTTTTTTTTTAAGATTTTTTGATGTGGACCATTTTTTTAGAAGTCTTTCTTGAATTTGTTACAATGTTGCTTCTGTATTACACTTTGGTTTTTTGGCCCAGAGACAGGTGGGATCTTAGCTCCTCAACCAGGGATCGTGTTCCCTGTATTGGAAGGTGGAGCATTATCCACCGGACTGCCAGGGAAGTCCCAGAATGAATGGCTTATAGTAGGAAATAAGATTAAAAACAAAACAAAAATAAAAAAATACTTACCACTGGCATCACAGGACATGAATGAATCATAAAAAGATCAAGACTGAAAACTGAAGATTTGTACATTTATGGCACCTCCTGGTGATAGGCAATTCAGCCACCAGATATAAAGTGGATTAAGTCACATATCCAATTTTGGTCTCAAGTCCTTACAGACAGAGAAGACTGCCACAAGGACCAACAAGTGACTTCCGAACTCCACTTCTCAGAGGGTCTTCAAGCTGTCACTATCCCATCCCTGTCTTTGCTTCTATGTTAAATCTGTAACACTAGTTTATATTAAAACTGTGAACCCTGGGTTCACATTTATCCTTTCTAAATACCTCTACTTGGAAAGTGTACTCCATTAGAATCTGAAATTCAACAATTTTTAGGCTTCAGAATTAAGGAATTTCAGACACAAAATTTTAAAATGTAAAGACTTAGCGACTCAGTTTTTCATCTTAGACATATACCATCAGATCAGATCAGATCAGTCGCTCAGTCGTGTCTGACTCTTTGCGACCCCATGAACCGCAGCACGCCAGGCCTCCCTGTCCATCACCAACTCCCGGAGGTCACTCAGACTCACACCCATCAAGTCAGTGATGCCATCCAGCCATCTCATCCTCTGTCGTCCCCTTCTCCTCCTGCCCTCAATCCCTCCCAGCATCAGAGTCTTCTCCAATGAGTCAACTCTTCGCATGAGGTGGCCAAAATACTGGAGTTTCAGCTTTATCATCATTCCTTCCAAAGAAATTCCAGGATTGATCTCCTTCAGAATGGACTGGTTGGATCTTCTTGCAGTCCAAGGGACTCTCAAGAGTCTTCTCCAACACCACAGTTCAAAAGCATCAATTCTTTGGCGCTCAGCCTTCTTCACAGTGCAGCTCTCACATCCATACATGACCACAGGAAAGACCATAGCCTTGACTAGGCGAACCTTTGTTGGTAAAGTAATGTCTCTGCTTTTGAATATGCATATACCATACGTCTCTCTAAATTCTGAATGTATAAATTACCTGTTAACATGGTAACATGTTAACATTTTTAAATCAGTGAATTCAGAATGCCCTGTCATCTGGTTGTAGGAAGTTAACATGCTATAAATAGGGTCATTTTTAGAAAGAAAATAATTCCGCATCTTCCTTTAGATTTGTGACATTGGATCCATTTCTGAATCTACTATTAATATAGCCTTTTCATTGCTTCAGTGATTCTTATTTTATCAAAGAATAATTTGATAATGAATATATCTCCCCAAAAGAGAATGTTCAAATCTAGTAATAATAATTATGTCTAATAATCTATTATCTTAAGAATCCTGAAAATATCACTCCCCCTCCCCCAGCAAAAGTCACATTTTCACTATAATGAGTAAGAAAAATATATATAAAGCACTGTTACTTCCCCATCAGTTGATCCTTTCTAGACATTTATCAAATTCTTTGAATCAGTGGTACAGTACAATTAATCAAAAAAGAAAAAGGGACTAAAATTCAAGGACCACCTTAAGGCAATCCTGAGAACCTCTAGTTAAATCGGGTGCTTATAAGGCAATTAGAGACGTTACAGGGCTTCTCTAACAGTTCTCAAATTGAATTCCATAGGAAGCTGGCTAGTGATACAAAGAGGTCATGCATACCAGGATGAAGGAGAGGATGGGAGGACACATGTGGATAGTACAGTTGGTTCATGACAAGCCAGAACAAAAGCAAAATTTTTCTAAATTGGAATTTTTCCGTGGTTTATGAAGGCCTGGCATAAAAGTCTAAAAAACTGATTTATAAAGTAACATGACCTTTATATAACTCTCAGAGGTTAAATCGTCTGCCCGCAATGCGGGAGACTTGGGTTTGATCCCTGGGTTGGGGAAGATCCTCTGGAGAAGGAAATGGCAACCCACTCCAGTATTCTTGCCTGGAGAATCCCATGGATGGAGCCTGGTGGGCTACAGTCCATGGGGTCACAAAGAGTTGGACACAACTGAGCGACTTCACTTTCACTTTTTTCACCAAAAACAAAAACCCTAAGCAATACTTAGTAAAAAAAAATTTAGTGTAAAATCTATTATTTTCATTAAAGAGCATTAAGGAGTCTAACTGCACAGGGAACTATGAAAACAGGACTACACAGTGAAGTCGCTCAGTCGTGTCCGACTCTTTGGGACCCTGTGGACTGTAGCCCACCAGACTCCTCCATCCATGGGATTCTCCAGGCAAGGATATTGGAGTGGGTTGCCATTTCCTTCTCCAGGGGATCTTCCCGACCCAGGGATCGAACCCAGGTCTCCCTCATTGCAGGCAGACGCTCTACCCTCTGAGCCACCAGGGAAGCCCCAAACTACTAACAAATGACATTTTTTTCCACTTCTGTGCTCTCAGCACTAGAAAACCTGAAACAGTACTATTGATTCAAATAAGGTTATCTGTTAAGGAATAGAAGAGAAACATTAAAAAATTAAAGAGGCATAGACAACAAACCAATTGGGCACAGTACTTCACCTCTCTGAGCTTGTTTATAAACATGATCTACATCTGTACTTTCAGACTATGAATGTCACCTGAAAGGCTTTTGAAAAATCACAAATACCGGGGTCCCATTTCAGATCTATTAAGGTAGTGACTGGGCATCAGGGGTTTTAATTCCCCAACTGATTCTGATGTCCTGCAGATTCTGGACCACTGGATTAGATGACCCTCAAGGTTCCTTCCATATCCATGACTTAAAATCCCAAACTGACAATCCTGTGTTCAAAGGAAGATTACACTTCATCATGCTCCACTGATCATATCATGCTCCAATGAGGAAAGGCAAATATCCTTAATTTGTGAGACAAAGCAATTATAAGAACAGGTGCTGCTCATTCAAGTCACTAATTCCATCTCCCTTCTCTCCACCCCAAACACTTCTCTAACTTAGGCGCTACTAAACTTCAGAGCCCGGAAACTTCTCTTACCAATACAGAGAAAAGTCTCTCCTCATGTTAACTTGGAACTGTAATGTCCCGCCACTCAAAGGATGCAAGTTCCTGTACTTATTCTCTGAACATTTTTAATTAACATGAAATGTTTCAGAGGCAGAGGGAGAAGTCCTCGGAAACGTGCAAAGAATTCCTTCTAGAGTGGGCCAAGGTGTGAATGAAGCCCTTCCCAGCTTTTTTCCTAGAAAGGACCCACTAACTATACTGAGAAAGGAGCAAAACTGATTTAGGTCATACCTCATATACTAATAATGTGTAATCAATAAGCATGAGAAGTCTGGGTGACTAGGAGAAATTGATTTCTTTCTAATGCTGCCCAACCCAAAGCAGAGACTATAGTCAGGTTTTAACACACAAGATCCTAGTATCTCCTCTGGCACCCTTCCCCACACCAAGCGTAGTTATTCTGGGTAAAAGACATAACTAAGAACCTACCATTACGTGTCCTGGCTATTCTTAAGCCAAGTTTTTAACCTGATTCCCCAAATATTTTATGATTAACATTCTGCTTTCTTCTCCAAACTAATTTATATAGATAAAAGTTCCATTTTACATGGGATAAAATGTTACATGTTAAATGGGTTAAAAATGTCTACACCAGATTAACGCCAATACCAAATGGCAGACCAGAATTTCAACTCAGTTCTTCTGACTCCAAGTCCAAATCCCATCCCTCTGACATCCTCGCTGCATCCCTCCTCCGCAAAAGAGTGGTCACTCTTGTATGACCAAGAGCGGCCATACAGTGGAACGGAGGTTGATATTACCTAGCATAAACAGAATGGGAAAACAGGCTTCCGACCATCCAAATACTCAGTTGTGCCATACCCGTTCACTAGAACCGGGTCCCAGGAGCGTGAAGGACGGAACCAAAGGGATGACGGAAGCAGAGTTGTCCGAACAAAACCCAGGACGGCAGGAGCTGGAGGACCTTTGCTAGCAGCGATTCCTCTCAAAGCTTCCCCCGGCTTCAGGAGGAGTGGCCGGGGACGCTAGCCCTCTCCGCTTCTGCTTCTTACAGCTCGAACTGGTGAGAAGGAGGGGAGGACACTGGTCCCTCGGGACGAGCTCCTTCCCCGCCCCCAGAAAGGCACAGAAGCGCAGGGGAGAAATCCACTGCCTCTGGTTCGGTGGTAGGGGAAGCGCAGCGCACCAGGCCTCCAGGCCGGGGTGCTGAGCTGGCGCGCACTGACGCGGGAACGGCCAGCCAGCCAGCTCGGTCCGCCAGTCATTCGCCGGATTTGACACCCAGGTTCCCGCTTACCTACGTCCCTCGCTGCCGGCACCTGCCCCGTCGTGGGTCCAGATACTGCGGCAGCTCGGACTGCGGCCCCGCCTTCGCCAGCTTTAGAGGAAGCCTCGTCAGCCAGCAGGAATTCGGCCTGCTTACAGCAGCCACCGCCGCCGAGCTTCCTCCGGATCCGCTGCCGCGACGCCGGCGCTCACTTACACCGTCACCTCCTTCGGTCCTCTTCCGCCTCGGCCCCGCCCGAGCTGTGTGTGGAGGGCGGGGAGCGAGGGAGGGCGGCGCACGCTCCCCGGCCCTCCCGCTAGGCATTTGATCGCGCCCCGGCACCTCCTTCCTAGCGCAAGAGGGTTGTAGAAACCAGGATCTGAACGTCAGACCGGGTCTGAGGCTTCTTTACATGCTGCTCTCAAGTTTGTAAGGGCTTGGCAGACCACAGCTGCCAAGGGGCTAAGGCAGACCACAGCTACTATACGACCTCTCTCTTCACTAGTCTCTCTTTGGCCAAAAGCGAAAGACACGTTGCTGCTCTGGATGCACTGTGAAGCCTGGCCTAGGTTTTTCTTCCCTGGTTTTTCGATGATGATCTTTCCGCTTGGCATCGCCATGTGCCTCTGTAATCCCTGCTTTGCCTCTCTTCGGCTGAGAACACTCCGCCAAGAGGGAAGAGCCTGGGCTTATTCACCACTATGGCCACAGCCAGCACCAAATAGTGACTGACTTACAGGTGTTTAGTAAGTCTGTGCAATAAACCTAACCGTACGTAACTCGATTGGAATGTACTACCTTTTTCATACATAGCTAATTTGGTTTTTCATGAATGAGACTGCCTTGTAAATTTCACATGTTTTCGTATAACGTTTTATGCTATCCTCGAAACAGAATTTGAGGGGTGTTTTCTACATCCTGAAATAGTTTGTGCAGGACTGGAATTATTTTTCCTTGAATATTCTAAGAACTTGCTGGTAAAACTGCCTGAGACTTTGTTCTAAATTTCATCCAGGGAGAAGGGAAGAACTAGCCCCATGAAATGGACTGGAGGAGAAGGAACAAAAGTAAATGTTCTTTGCACCCTTCAAGAACTGCTTGGTCTACATAACTGTATCTAGATGTAATGCATAGAGAGGTGACAAGAATACGAAGAACTGTGCGAAGAAGTCCTGAAGACCCAGATAACCACAATGGTGTGGTCACTCACTAGAGCCAGACATCCTGGAGTGTGTGAAGTCAAGTGGCTTAGGAAGCATTACCACCAATAAAACTAGTGGAAGTGACGGAATTCCAGCTATTTAAAATCCTAAAAGATGATGGTGTTAAAGTGCTGCACTAGCTATGTCAGCAAATTTGGAAAACCCAGCAGTGGCCAGAGGACTCCCCAACTCCAAAGAAGGGCAGTGCCAAAGAAGTGCAAACTACCACAGAGTTGTGCTCACTTCCCATGCTCGTAAGGTTATGCTCAAAATCCTTCAAGCTACACTTCAGCAGTACTTGAATCGAGAATTTCCAGATGTACAAACTGGATTTAAAAAAGACAGAGGAACCAGAGATCAAATTGCCAACATCCACTGGATCACAGAGAAAGCAAGGGAATTCCAGAAAAACACCTATTTCTGTTTCATTGATTATGCAAAATTCTTTGTGTGGTTCACAACAAACTGGAAAATTCTTGGAGATGGGCATACCAGACCATCTTACCTGTCTCCTGAGAAACCTGTATGCAGGTCAAGAAGCATCAATTAGAACCTTACATGGAACGAATGGTTCAAAATTGGGAAAGGAATACAAGGCTGTGTATCTCTCACCCTACTTGTGTGCAGAGTACATCATGCGAAATGCCGGGCTGGATGAGCTACAAGCTGGAATCAAGATTGCAGGGAGAAATGTCAACAACTTCAGATATGCTGATGACACCACTCTAATGGCAGAAAGCGAAGGGAACTAAGAGCCTCTTGATGAGAGTGAAGGAGTAGAAAAGCTGGCTTAAAACTTAATATTAAAAAATGTGAAGTGATGCGATGGCATTCTCTCCCCATGAGAATGTGACTTGGCAGATACTGAGTTTGACTCAAGAACCAAAGAGTCCGTGCTTCTGAACAGATTGTTATATATAATTCTTACAGAATAGTGTAAACCTGAGTGCTCAGTTACTCTGTCATGTCTAACTTTCTGACCCTTGGACTATAGTCCACCAGGCTCTTCTATAGGATTCTCCAGGCAAGAATACTAGAATGGGTTGCCATTTCCTCCTCCAGCAGACCTTCCCAACCCTGAGTATCACACGGCAGTGGCAAGAATCAGTTTTTTAATGCTCAGCATCATCTAGCTTCAAGACCAACAGTGGCAGCAATGCCCTTTAGAGCAAACTCGGGCAAAGCAAAACCATGGAAGCCATTTACTTTGGGCAAGTGGGTCATTTCTACTCCTGCTCTGGATGGCTGCTTTGCCTCAGCTAAGCTAAACCAGTCACTCCATAAAGGATTCATAGCAGCTACTTGTGGTCTTTTCTGACTGATGTATAACTAAATGTGTAACAATGAATCTATATTTAAATTGCATTTAAGTTTTCGTAAGCTATGTAAACAATGGGCTTACAAGGTGCAGTGATAAAATAATTTGTCTGCCAATGCAAGAGACACTGGTTCAATCCCTGGGTTGGGAGAATTCCCTGGAGTAGGCAATGACAACCAGGTGAAGAATCCACCTACAATGTAAACAATTACGTTCCTTCAAAATCAGCTATCCAGGGGCTTCCAGGGTGGTGCTAGTGGTAGAGAACCAGCCTTCCAATGCAGGAAACATAATGAGATTTGGGTTTGATCCCTGGGTCTGGAAGATTGATCCCCTGGAGGAGGGCCTGACAACCCACTCCAGCATTCTTGCATGGAGAATCCCGTGGATGGAGGAGCCTGGTGGGCTACAGTCCACAGGGTAACAGAGTCAGACATGGCTAAAGCAACTTAGCACGTATGCAAGGACTTCTCCAGTGGTTAGGAATCTGCCTTGCAATGCAGGGACACAGGTTTCACCCCTGGGTGGAGAACTAAGATCCCTCACACCACAACTAGAGAAGCTGGGCACTGCAGTGAAAGATCCCACATGACCCAACGAAGACCTGAGACAGCCAAACAAGTTTTTTAGAAAATCAGCTATCTATACAACTGAAGTAAGGCCTACTGAGCTGAAAGTTGTTTCAAGTTAACTCCCTAGGAGTTGATGGGAAAGGCTGAAATTCCAGCTGGGTAATTACCCAGCAAAATAGCCTCTCTGACCCTTTCTCTTCTGAAAATGAGTTATTTAGTATCAACGGAGACAAAGATGTGAAAGGGGATGCGAGACACTGAAATGTTTTTGTCTCCCCTAAAATTCATAGCTTGAGACAACCCCCAATATGACTGTATGAAGAGGTGGGGCCTTTGGGAGATGAGGTCATGAGGGTGCCCTTGTAAGAGAGACCCCAAGGAGTACCTTTGCCTCTTCCACCATGAGGACAGAGTGAGAAGCAAAGCTATACAATAGGAAGAGGGACCTCACCAGATACCAAATCTCTGGCACCTTGATCTTGGACTTCCAGCCTGCAGAACTGTGAGAAATAAGTTCGTTTATAAGCCACTCAGTATATGATACCCCATTATAGCAGCACGAACAGACTAAGAAGAGTTATAAAAAACTGAAATTGTGCGTTTTCACATGCAACCTATGGTGGCTATTGCTGTGTACACCCATTTCCCCCTTCATTATCAAGTCTGATTTTGTCTGGGAAGCAATAGCTTCTTAAAACACTCTTCCCCAGAATCTCTTGCAGCTGCTGCTGCTGCTGCTAAGTCGCTTCAGTCATGTCCGACTCTGTGCAACCCCATAGACGGAGCCCACCAGGCTCCCCCGTCCCTGGGATTCTCCAGGCAAGAAGACTGGAGTGGGTTGCCATTTCCTTCTCCAATGCATTAAAGTGAAAAGTGAAAGTGAAGTCGCTCAGTCGTGTCCGACTCTTAGCGACCCCATGGACTGGAGCCTACCAGGATAGGAGATGCCAAATAAAGAGTTATGGCCAATGAGACAGAAGCTAAGGGTTTCTGGGAACATGTACTTTACTGACATAGACACTACTCCTTCCTGCTTTCCCCTTGCCTTCTGCCCTTGTTTCTTCTTCCTGCCTGACGTGAAACTGGAGGTGGAGCAGCCATTTTGTATCTGAGCAGCCAGGCATAAGGATACAGGCCTACATGCAAAGAATGGTAGAGCAAAAATAAGGACAGATGCAAGTACCTGATGGCACTGCTGAACTCCATGAAACACAAACCACCGGTGGCCTTTTTTTGTGTGACTTACTGCTTGTTCATTCACTCTTGGGTACCTGTTACTTATAGTAAAACTTACTATAATAGACATATATAAACCAATTCCCAAAGTATGTTTTTTCTTTAAAAAACCCCTTTCAGGAAAATGATTATACAACCTATAAAACACAGAGTGTATCATATGGCAAGTCGGGCAATGCTACAAAATAAGATATGCAATTTCATAGTATCCAAACAGTGATGTACTGGGGCTGTCTTCACATAATATTTGCATTGTAATTTCCTTAAGACGTATTATGCATACATTTTTCAAAAGACAAAGTACGGGGAAAGGGCAGATGGCTCTGTGCAGCATTCTCAGTTCATTAGCCCCCTACCTGCTACTGCATTATCATAAAGGACTGTCCAATGAGTATGGTTTTAAAAAGTGATAGATCACACTTACTGAAGGCTTAATATCTGCTAAGCACATTCCAAGCATTTTATGTGAAACTAACTCATTTGACCCTAAAAATAAAAATCCCTATGATGTAATAAGCACTTTTTATCACCCAAAACAAATAAAAAGAAAATTATCACTTCACAGTAGCATTTTTAGTACACAGTCTACTAATATGGTTACTAATTAAAAACATAACTGGTTCTACCACTGGCAGTAAAATTTAAAATTATACACTCCAATTTTATTTTTATTTAGAAGAAACTCCAAAACAAATAACTGTATGATGAAACTAAGTTTAAAAAAAGCTTTAATGAAGCTCTGTTTTACAGTGCTTAGTGATGGACGAAGAAATGTGCAGCAATAAATACTCAAGTACTTAGATTTGTGTCAAGACCAGGGTCACCTGTGCTTTGTCGTTAAAATAAATATTGAAACAGGACACACAGTGGGGAATATCAGTAGTAAATAAGCATATACGAAAAGTGGAAAAGTATTAATATTTGATTGGCTGACAACACAAGTTATATGAAATTGGCTGATCCATGTAGCACCCAACAGCCCATGGCCTAAATTTATTTTTCAATGATATCTTGGTTTTCAAACATACCCCAAAAGATCTACAGATGAACAAAAGAAAAGGTAAAACATTTACATACTTTTCATATCATCAAGAAGAGTGTAATGAAAATTGTTAGCAGTGTCTATAGTAAAAAGTCAAATGGTTAAAGGTTTTTTTTTAGTTTATTGAAAAACAAAGCTCTTCAACAAAGTTACTAGCAGCAAAATTTATAGTATCCTAAAGAATAAGGAATACTAAATGTGATTAAGATGTCTTCTAGCTTCAACCACAAAACTCCTTAAAGATTTTAAAGACAATATATTAATCAGAATCAGATTGTACTGTTAGATAGTCTTTAATCTTATGGCCCAGATCAAATAGTTTTTGAAAATGGTGCACTTCTGTTTTTAAATATAGGAGAAGTCAGGGTAAAGTAGTTAAAAAATTGAGAGAAACATTTTCTTGGGCAATGCATTCATAGCAACACGATGTATCTACAGATCTAAAAATGAAAGACAAGAATGTATGCGGTAGTTACTCCATTTTGACTGTTAAAAAAAGGGGGTGGGTAGCACAAGGGTAAATTTTTTCAACTGTTACAGAACATACACTGGGATCTGTGGATAAAAAGTAATGAGATCTTTTTTAAACAAGTATACCAGAAATTATACATCCACGAGTGTTGTTCCTTTCAAAATAATCAACTTCTTGGGTTACAAATTTATACAAAGGCTATCAATATATACTGAACATATTCTGTTTTCTATAGACAATCTTTTTAGTCTTTTCCTCTAACCAAAAACTAAGATGCATAGGTTAAAATGTTATAATCACTGTGACAGGCTATATATATCTCTTAAAAAAAAAGAGGTACTCATCAGTTCTTAATTTCTGACTAAGAATTTATGCCATTTTTAAGGCTGAGCTGGCTTTCCTCTATCACTCTGCACATTCCTAGCTAAGTTTTTCTCCTCTAGGTGCCCATGTTAATATGCTCAAGAACAGAAACACATTTCAGAGCTAAAAATTATCAGCAAGGCAAATCCATTACTCAAATGTACACTGCAAATTAAGTTCTGAAGAAATTTTTAAGAATTTGCTTTTTATCACTCTTCCTTCACAAATACAAAGTTTACCAAGAGCTGTTTGCATATTTTATATTCAGTGTTGAAAACATAATCCTACTGATTAAAAGCTTACCAAAGCTACACCTACATCACATTCTGAACCTTAGCCTCAAATAAGTATCTAGTCACAACATTTTTAAAAATCGATGAATGAAAGTCCTCTACTTTGTACAAAGAAGACTGATAATGAGTGGAATCATGGAAATCCTCAAATACACCAGTAAGCACATTAGTTACCTGTTGAGGAAAGTCATCTTTTTGATGTTTTGAGAATATTGGAAATTCAGTGATTCTGAGATACTGTTAAGGGTAGTTTCAAAGACATGCTGATGGTAGATGCAACATGATAATGAAGAGAAACAGCAAGTCTGGTCTCCTCTTTCTAGCATGCCTTTTTTTGCTGAGTGTTAGACAGAACAGAAGGACAAGTAAAAGGCACAGCAGAGTTAGGATCAAAGTGGCTTGGAGACCTAGGAGGTGGCAGAATACTGACAATGGGTCCCTGGTGAGGCTGATCGCCAAGAGGAAAAACATCTTTCACTGAGACCAAAAGGAAGACAAAGACAAAACCCACAGGATTTTGGCTGTAAGGGAGAAGTTAACTGTTGAGATGGTGAGATAAAAGGGTTGGGAGTCAGGTGATAGACAGTTTGGAGAAAAAAAGAGAAAGGGAAAAAAAAAAAAAGATGTAGGAGTGAAATGAATGAGCAGTGGGCAGCACCAAGAGTCCCACTGAGAATTAAGAAAAATCAATGTGAAATGTTTAGTGCAGTTCCAGACAGTGTTATATTTAAGAGTAAACAATTCTAGAGATAATTAAAAAAAAAAAACAAAAAACTCTAAAAAAAAAAAAGACCTATTTTGGCTTGAATATGCCCCTGAATTCATATGCTGAAGCCCTAGCCCATACTGTATTGAAATTTGGAGATGGAGGTCTTTGGGAGGTCACTAAAGTTGGATGAGGTCATGAGGGTGAGATCTTATGATGAGATTAGTGTTCTTATAAGAAGAGAGAGACTGCTCTTTCCAAGTGTATATACACAGAATGGGGTTCAGGGAGCACACAGCAAAATGATGGCCACCTACAGGGCAAAAAGCCTCATAATGAAACTTACTTTGCCAGCATCTTCATCTTCAACTTTCAAGTCTCTGGGACTGTGAGAAATAAATTTCTGCTGTTGAAGCCACTCAGTATATATTTTGTTATGGCAATCTGAGGTAAGGAAAAACTCTTTAATACTGGGGAAGGATACCAGATTTATGAAACAAGACCAGAAACCTATAAAAAGATCAGAAAGGAAGAATGGTCTTTTGGAAATTAAAAACAGGAGGGAGCTCCCTGGCCCTCTAGTGGTTAGAACTTGGTGCTTTCATTGCCAGGGCCACGATCAGCCCTTGCTGGAGAACTAAAAAAATCTCACAAGCAGCACAGTGTGGGTGAAAAAAAATTAAAACAAGAAGCAACAGGTGATATGTTCAAAAAAGGGTCAGAGATAAAATCAAGGAAATTCTCCCAGAAAGTTAAAAGCAGAAGCCAAAGGGATAGAAAGCAGGAGAGAAAGATAAGAAAAACAGGAGATTAATGCTGGAATGCCAGAAGGAAATAACACAGAGAAAATGTGGCAACTATTAAAGAAATAATATAAGAATTCACCAGAACTGAAGGAAATTAGTCTTTATCAACAAGGCCCGCCAAAAGCTAAACATATAGACCCTCTCCAAGGTTTCAAGGTAAATTTTCAGAACAAAAACTCCAGAGAGGCAGAAAAATGAGTTATATAAAAAGATGTTATCAGAAATGGCAGGTTTTACAGATAAAGCAGGAACTTCAAAATTCTCTAGGAAGATGATTTCCAACCTAAAATCCTGTATTATCGATTAAATCTGAGACATTTCCAGACCTGCATGCAAGGTCTTAAAAATCTTAACCCATAAGCACCCTTCCTCAGGACACTAATGAAAGATGTACTTCTCCAAAATGAAGAACAAACCAAGCAAGAGGAAACAAAAATTCTAAATTCAGTCGAAAAGTGAAAGTCTCAGATGCCAGAGGGCAGAAGGCCTGGAAAGCAAAAGACCAAACTGAAGCCCTAATCAGAAAAAGGAACAGTCCTTATCCGAGACATTTAATTGCACAGAAAACAGCCTTCAGAGGGCTTTTGTGATGAGTCTGGAAAAACTTAGTAATGGGAACACAGAAACCTGCAAAAGAAACAAAAGACAAGACTGACAATAAGAAAAGCAAAAAGTTG
Organism: Tragelaphus eurycerus; assembly: GCA_935064755.1. Taxonomy (NCBI): domain Eukaryota; kingdom Metazoa; phylum Chordata; class Mammalia; order Artiodactyla; family Bovidae; genus Tragelaphus; species Tragelaphus eurycerus. The sequence continues at coordinate 23,822,298 of CAKXYN010000018.1, read as the reverse complement.
AACAAGAAATGACATATGGTGATGATAAATTACTCAAATGATCAACACTCCCACATAGTATTGGGTTAAAAACTGACCACTAATCAAATTTTGCTACCCTTCTTAATTGGGAGAGTATAGTGAGTAAAAATGGGAAAACAGCATGGTAGTCAAATTCTCAACCATAATAGTAGGAAGCTTCTAGAAGAAATATCAAAAAATACCAGTATAAGTATATAATTTAGAAATCTGAAAATTAATGCATGCTAAAACCAGTTCAAAGTTAAAAGCAGATGCCTCTGTGGAGCAGGACTCTGCAGTGAGGAAGCTAATAGCTAAGGACTGGCACTGTTTATTATGACTTCTTAAAGATCATCTATGCATATTATTTTGCTAAAAACCTAAAAAAAAAATGAGGCTTAAAAAAGACCTTTCCCTTCATTGTTCTACTCCTCTTCCTCCTCTTCAAAAGATAAAGCTTGTTTAAAAATGATTTGCATATCTAATTTTAAAAAGTCACAAATTTTAAAATAGTAGTAAAGCATTATCAAGCTCCTACAAATAGTGCTTTTCAATCAAATCAATCGCCCAGGCATTTTTAAACTTTTCCTAGACAAACGTTTTGAGCATCTGCCATAGTTAAAGAAATACAGATGTCAGAATAGCAAGAAGAAGTTTTATAGTGTAACAAATATATTTTAAGCAGTCACTGCCTACATCCTCATACTTTTTTACGTACAATTTTGTTTTTCATCCTGAACTCTATAATGCATCTGTTCTCCATGTTAGGATATCCAACATTCAAATTAAATGTGTATAACAAAATGATGCCTTAGAATACTGCATGATTCATTTTGAATAAATTTATTCTGAACCTGATTTAGAAGAGGGAAGGCTCATGCTTATTACTAAATCATTTCTGAAAATCTTTCTAATTTGGAGCTCTATAATACATTCATAGTGCTGTGACACATTTAAAAAATAGTCATCCTTAAAAATACTAGAATGTTCTTTGAAAACCTATTACATATATTCTTTTAAGCTACTCTGATCTTAAGAAAGAATTAAAGTTTATGAAAAGGGAAAATGAACATTAAAAAGTTTATTTCTAGCCCTGAAAGAACAAAATTATTGAACAAGGTCATCAAATACAGCAGTTAATGTCAATGTAACAATTAAATAATTGAATGGGATTAAATTAAAAATAAGTCAATATAAAATTTGAAGACAAAACAGAAAACAAGTTACTTTCACTTAATTCCATTTCTAGCTACAAAAAAAAAAACCCACAAGACATTCCTACCAAAGATGTTCAGTTTCAAAGTTAATTCTCTGCTTAACACAGAATGAAAGTGTGCTTGACAAAATTATCATACATTTTTTCTCTCCATTTGGCAATACTCTACAATTGTGAGTGAGAAAGACTTCTTTCAGGGCCAGGCCGGTGCTCAGTTCTCCTTTGTAATCCTCACAGTATTTACCATGGCGTCTTTGTCAGTGTGGTCAATAAATGTGTTAGTGAGAAATAAAATCTGTGTATTTTCTTTTTCCCTTTCTTACACATACTTATATACCTGTGGGGGAAAACTGATTTTAACTGTTTCTCTATTGTGGGAGCAGTTGAGACAAGGAAGACAATCTGCTTTTTATATTACTATGAATTTCACTATAAAAAACCTCAAAGAAGTTGAGGACTTCAGCTATATTCTATAATGATTTTAGAAATTTCACTTGATATGAATCTCAGTATGTTTTTAAATTTTTAGACTAAAAAACTAATGCAAAAATTTTAAGCACCCATTTTGTTCTAATTAGAGCCACTGTCTGATCAGATCTAGAATTACTCCAAACTAGAATACAGTATATATAAACAAATATGCATTTATGTGAGCCCTACAAAGAAATACTCATAGGTAGTTTCAAATTGTTCATTAAAGGCACAGGGTCATTTAGGACTGTGGTAACTAGATACATCTTAAGCAGCTTAATATTTATACATTGAGGGAAAGAGAATTTATATTACGTGCCAGGCACTCAACACATAAAGACAGTTGTGTTAGCCTTAGTTTCTGATGCTAGCACAATCAGTCTACTTGTTTTTTACTATTCTAGGTAGGATAAAATATTCAATATTTTCATGGTTTCCCAGATTTAACTGTCCCTAAAAGCAGCAAAAGGAACAGGAGGAAAAGGAAACTTTTAGACTGCCAGAGAGTCTGAAATACAATAAATACTATAGTAATATTGTCTTAACAACAAAAGAAGACTACTAAGGTAATTTTTAGATTTAAATGAGAATTTTCATTCCAAAGTAATGACAAAAAGGGTAAATACAAAAGGCAGTTATTAAGAAAAAACCGTGACTCTTGATTCAGATATAATTTTTCTTACAACAAGATGTGAACATTTTAATTTAAAATTAATAAATCACAATTCTGTATTGCTTTTAGGATTAAGATTATTCAAAAATGACACAGTTCAGAATTAACCAAAGTATATTTCTATTACAAGTTAGTTTATCCAAGTAAGTAAAGAATAAACCACAGTGTAGCTCCCTTAACCTAGGAGTCAGGTTTTAATGACAAAGTCCGTTGCCAGCAATGGACATGCAGGTAACCATTAGAGAAGTTGTAAATACAAACCCAAAATGCTTTTATAAACTGAAAAGATCTTTGTTGAGTCACAGGCAAAAAAACGGGACACTGGCACTACATCCAATTAATATGGTCTTTATGATTTATGTATAGAAGTGCCTTCTAGAGTGGTCATGAGGATCACAGTCTTGTGTCATTTAGTTGGTTTTCTATTTCACTGGTAGCATCTTCTTTATTATAATCCATCCAGACAACTATTTACAAAGAATGTCCAAATCTGGAACTCAAGAGACACTGTAGCTTTCCACGAGATAAACCAGCTTTTTCTGTAATTTAGTAATAGCTATAGAAGGCCAATATAATCCAGAGAAAAATAAAATCAACAATCAAACTGAAAACAGAGACCATTAAGTGCTTTAGATACAAATTCCATGAATTATTTTACTTGTTTTTGTGTAACCTTCCAACATTGCATTACCAATTAAAAAAAAAAAACAAACAAACCAACCACCAGCCATTTCTATCCTTATACCTATATCTTAACACAAATATGGTGGGAATGACAGGAAATAAAACTATCAGTTCTCCTAATGCATTTCAAAACATCAAAATTATTTTTATTCACAACTCGTACTATTGCAGGATGGGAAGTAGGTGTGAAGTCAATTATGAGAGAATGGTGGGAATAAAAAACCAGAACCAAACCACAGATTTTTCTCTTTTACGTGGCTCTTGCCATGTCAGAAGGGAAATACTGCCTTCAAAAGTCAAACAATTAAAATGACCAGCAAAGAAGAGGACAGGAGAGGAAGGGAGAAGAGTGGGCGCTCTAATAATTAATGCTACAGGTCACAGACCTTTTTTAAATCTTTAAAATAAAAACAGTATTGTTATTAACAAGCACATTTCATTATTCCTTCTTTCTCCAGTTTTTTACATGAATATTATTTACTTATTTGAAAAAAATCAAAAGTAACTCAACATCTCAAATGACCCATGAATTTACTAAGAAGTACTTTGTCACCTCAGTTCTCACAGACAGTAGAATGCTGATAATGGGTTGGGAACAATGTTTATCACAAATCTCTACAGTTTACTGGTCAGAAGCTGCATCTCTAAGTAACTAATATTTCTCTTCCATGAATATAATCTTATCTAATTATTTTAGAGCTCACCAAGGTTCAAGTCTCTCACTTTGTCTCTGTTAACTCCAAATATTTTTCACCTTTAAATGGAAAAAAATAGTTAAGTTTTAAATTTTAAAATTCAATGGTTATTATATTATTTGCCATGGGAAGGGAGAGGGAGGAGTAGGGTGAGAGAGGGTTAATTAAAAAACAAACAAACTAGCTAAACTTGCAACATATACAGAAACTTATTTCCAAAATGAAGGGGGAAAAAAGAGGGACGAGGAAAGTAAGTGGCACAAAAGCAGAGTCTGAAAAAAAAAAAACCTCTATGAATGTATAGTCAATGGGATTCTTTTTTTGTTTCAATGATTTAGTTATAAATATAGATTATTAGTCTTCTTTCTATACATGTAACAAATGCCAAACAACTCACTACCATGAAATTTCTAAAATTGACTCTTTCACATTTGCTAAAAAAAGGTAAAAATCACATACTTTTCTTCCCTTCAGCTCAAATTCTAAACTAAAATATTACATGTAACAACAGCTGGTTCTAACTTCTAGACAAAGTTAAACCATACTGAGTTCCTTTGCCAATATAAGGAACTACATAATTTCCATCACACTTGCCTCCAATTTAGGCATAAGAAACACTTCTCAAAGCAATTCAAAAGGAGAAAGTCAAGGAAAAAAAAAGTTATGAAGAAGAGAGAAAAGAAGACTAGCAGATAAAACAAATACTCTGAAAAACTCAAATCTGCCATTCAAGTATTGAAAACACCCCAAAAGGGACAATGAATGGGATCTATTATAATGATATCAGAAAAATAAAATGCAAATCTCAAGCATGATAAATAGCCCTAACGGGCTTTCTGCACAAAGACGTAAGGCTAGTGACTCAGTCCACAATTCCTTTTGGACCCTAAAGTTGTCATTCTGTTTTGCAATTTTTTCTTGGTTGTCTTCAGGAAGTAGTAGTTTATTTTTTTTTTTTCCTCCAGGTTATGCAGACCATTTCTTTAAACCCCAAAAGAATAATAATTTTCATATATTAAAAGACTTCTTTTAGAAAATGGAAAAAAGAATATGAGGCCATGGCAATGATGTTAACGGTTACTCTTCATTGCTTCTTTAGCTGCCATAATCAGTGGTGTCAAGCTGGATAATGGCTTGGCCAGTTTCAGGAAGGGATGCTGCCAGAAAGAGCAGGAAAAAATGTGTAAATGTCACAAGTTTAGAAGCTAAATATTTTTTTCAAGCCCTAAAGACTACTTTATAGACCATAATTTATTTAACAGATATTTCAACACCTATATAAAAATCAACATAATCAATACATCACTTTTATGGTTCAAAGTATATTCTTTTTACTTCTTCCAGTACTACCAAAACTCAGTTAAATGATTCAGATACCCATGACTGCAATGAACTGGTGTGAAAACTGGTAATATGTAAAAACTCGTATTTCTATTCCAGTATTATGGATATTTTATTCCCAGCAGATAAAATCTGAAAATGCAGCAGCTGCCATGCTGCTGGTGATGAAAGAACAGTGAAATTTACTTTTTAACCCTATGAAAACGTTCTGCTGGCTATTCAAAAAAGGTAATTTTGCCCCCAAATAGTATTATTTCCAAACTCACCTGTAACAATTCTCTGGCTGAACCCCTTTTCTCCACATCCATCTCCAAACATCGATTTAAGAAATCCCGAAATATTGGGGAAAGCTTCTCTGGATTCTGAAGTTCTGGGGTTCCATTAGTTGCTATCAGGTACAAGGCCTAAAAACACAAGAATAATTCTGACATACTTGAGACAGTTCAACAAAGTGAGAGAGTACTTTAAAAGTTACTTAAAGGCAACTGCCATACACACTAAAGTAACATTCTTATTTCTACCCATTTTGGTTAAATATTTTTAACTTTATATATAGATGTTATATTTCCCTGACTTCTTTTTCAAAATCATCTTCACCCTTTTCTTTTTTTTGGATTACAAATACACATTGGCAAAAAAAAAAAAAAAAACCTACTATAATACATAAGGGTATAAAGAAAAATGACCACAATTTCATAATTAACAAATAGTATCTCATTTATCTTTCTTAAGATTTTTTCCCCGAGTTATACAATATTTTAAAACAAAGAGATTTGTTGAAACCTTTTCTAAAAAAATTTAAACTAGCTACATCTATATAACTATAGATAAACAGATGGAACACAGGATTTTTAAAGCACTGAAAATACTCTTTAAGATACTTTAAGGCACCCCACTCCAGTACTCTTGCCTGCAAAATCCCATGGGTGGAGGAGCCTGGTGTGCTGCTGTCCATGGGGTCACTAAGAGTCAGACACGACTGAGCGACTTCACTTTCACTTTTCACTTTCATGCATTGGAGAAGGAAATGTCAACCCACTCGAGTGTTCTTGCCTGGAAAATACCAGGGACAGGGAGCCTGGTGGGCTGCCGTCTCTGGGGTCACAGAGTTGGACACGACTGAAGCGACTTAGCAGCAGCAGCAGTCAGGTCTGTAGTGCTATCTTATTTTTGTTTTAATTCAATGAAAGTGAAAGTGAAGTCACTCAGTCGTGTCCGACTCTTTGTGACCCCATGGATTGTAGCCTACCACACTTCTCTGTCCATGGGATTTTCCAGGCAAGAGTACTGGGGTGGGTTGTCATTTCCTTCCCCAGAGGATCTTTCCAACCCAGGAATGGAACCTGGGTCTCCTGCATTGTAGGCAGACGCTTTACCATCTGGGCCACCAGGGAAGTCACATTTAATTCATTAGCAACTCACTAGTGGATATATGCAGGTCAGGAAGCAACAGTTGGAACCGGACATGAACAACAGACTAGTTCCAAATAGGAAAAGGAGTATGTCAAGGCTGTATATTGTCACCCTGCTTATTTGACTTATATGCAGAGTACATCATGAGAAACACTGGAATGGAAGAAGCACAAGCTGGAATCAAGATTGCTGGGAGAAATATCAATAACCTCAGATATGCAGATGACACCACTCTTACGGCAGAGAGTGAAGAGGAATTAAAAAGGCTTTTGATGAAAGTGAAAGAGGAGAGTGAAAAAGTTGGCTTAAAGCTCAACATTCAGAAAACAAAGATCATGGCATCTGGTCCCATCACTTCATGGAAAATAGATGGGCAAACAGTGTCAGACTTTATCTTTTGGGCTCCAAAATCACTGCAGATGGTGACTGCAGCCATGAAATTAAAAGACACTTACTCCTTGGAAGGAAAGTTATGGCCAACCTAGATAGCATATTCAAAAGCAGAGACATTACTTTGCCAACAAAGGTCCGTCTAGTCAAGGCTATGGTTTTTCCAGTGGTCATGTATGGATGCGAGAGTTGGACTGTAAAGAAAGCTGAGTGCCGAAGAATTGATGCTTTTGAACTGTGGTGTTGGAGAGGACTCTTGAGAGTCCCGTGGACTGCAAGGAGATCCAACCAGTCCATCCTGAAGGAGATCAGTCGTGGGATTTCTCTGGAAGGACTGATGCTAAAGCTGAAACTCCAGTACTTTGGCCACCTCATGCGAAGAGTTGACTCATTGGAAAAGACTCTGATGCTGGTAGGGATTGGGGGCAGGAGGAGAAGGGGACGACAGAGCATGAGATGGCTGGATGGCATCACTGACTCGATGGATGTGAGTCTGAGTGAACTCCGGGAGTTGGTGATGGACAGGGAGGCCTGGCATGCTGCGATTCATGGGGTCGCAAAGAGTCAGACACGAATGAGCGACTGAACTGAACTGAACTGAATGATATGATGTTGAACATCTTTTTACGTGCCTTGTTTGCCACACGTGGATCTTCTTTAATGAGTTGTCTGTTCAAATCTTTCACTATTTTTACATTAGGATGTTTTCCTTGTTGAATTCTAAGAGTTGTTTGTACATTTTGCATAACACTCTTTTTATCAGATACGCATTTTAGAAATATTTGGAAATATTTTCAATATTTGTGACTGGTCATTTCATTCTCTTAATAATGTCTTTCTCAGAGAAGATTATTCCAATTTTAATGAAGCACAATTTATTATTTCACGGTAATATCATTTCACGTAATATCATTTCACGTAATTATTATTTCACGTAATATCATCACGGTATAATATCATTTCATGATATTATACTTTATCATACTTTGGATAAAGTATCAACCCAAGGTCACCTAGATATTCTACTGAATTATTTAAAGATTCTGCTGTGTTACCAAAATGCCACCAAAAAAAAGATATCAGTTGACACAAATCATCGGTATATGAGAGCATCCATTTCCTTGTTACCTAAGTTCATTTCTCTTTACATGACATTTCCTTCCAAATTTTCATTTAACAATTTCATTCTAAGAAATAATCTCTGAGCTAGCAGTTATTTTCAAGTTAAGATCCTAACACTGTTATGAGCTTCTACACTTTCATCAAAAAGGATTAAGAGGGAAGCCCATACCTATGGTTGATTCATGTTGCTGTCTGACAGAAAACAATGAAATTCTGAAAAGCAATTATCCTTCAATTAAGAAAATAAATAAATTGGAAAGAAAAAAAAAAAAAGCAGTTGCATTAGGTACTTCTCCTCTCCAAATACTTAGTAACCTTTTCTCCATTTTAGGATAAATCTTATTATACTCTTTATCTTCATTCATATTAGTGATTATAAGCAGCCCAGGTCTCCCAGTCATTCCTCAGTTTCCCCATTCTAATACCCATTTGGTTCAGCATATTCCCCTTTCTGGGTCAAATTTTTTCATACGGTTCTCCCTGCCCCTCCGCCCCAACCCCCAATACTTTTCTTATCGAGGCCTGGCTCTTCCAGGAGGACTGGGCCTCACCACAGTGCTCTCCACACCTCTGTACTTACACACCTGAGCCTGGAGACCAGTGTTCCTTTGGCTACTCACTGCCTCTTTGAGCTCTCTCCCTCCTACTCTGCAATTTCTGGGCTTTCAAACTCATATCTACTTTTCCTTGTTTTAAACATCTCCCCAACACTGTACACTGTTATTATGTCTAACATGACCTCATATTCATGGCAATGTCAGTATACAAAGATGCTTGTTACGGTTCCCTGACGTCTGCTCTGACGTTCTTGTCCGTTCACCTGCCTCAGCCACACACATCCCATGGTCACATGCCATGCCATCAGTACCAGGAACCGCAACTATTAAATCTCAATTGTACTCCAACTCCTACCTTTTTCACTCCTAGTTCCCCAATGCCAGCAATTCTTTGACTCCAATGGACTTAAATTCTCATTGATTTTCCAGTGTCTATCATCCCTTATGACCAACCTAGATAGCATATTCAAAAGCAGAGACATTACTTTGCCAACAAAGGTTCGCCTAGTCAAGGCTATGGTCTTTCCTGTGGTCATGTATGGATGTGAGAGTTGCACTGTGAAGAAGGCTGAGCGCCGAAGAATTGATGCTTTTGAACTGTGGTGTTGGAGAAGACTCTTGAGAGTCCCTTGGACTGCAAGAAGATCCAACCAGTCCATTCTGAAGGAGATCAGCCCTGAGATTTCTTTGGAAGGAATGATGCTAAAGCTGAAACTCCAGTACTTTGGCCACCTCATGCGAAGAGCTGACTCATTGGAGAGGACTCTGATGCTGGAAGGGATTGGGGGCAGGAGGAGAAGGGGACGACAGAGGATGAGATGGCTGGATGGCATCACTGACTCGATGAATGTGAGTCTGAGTGACCTCCGAGAGCTGGTGATGGATATGGAGGCCTGGCGTGCTGCAGTTCATGGGGTCGCAAAGAGTCAGACACGACTGAGCGACTGATCTGATCATCCCTTTCACATGATCACTTCTTTGACCTTCTCACACTTCATAGTATTCGCTTGACTAAACATGGTTAAACTTCTGCCTACATCTTGCCTATACCTACGCAGCTAAGTATGGGGGAGGAAGAAGATATACCCCTGCTACTGGCATCACTAACCTCACAGGGGCCCTTAGGGCTTCCAGCATTCACACTAGACAGCCCTGTTTCACTCACTCTCCCCATCTCCTGTCTGTTTCAAGACACCATACATTATATTCAGTTGTCATGTGTTCCAAGGCTCCTCTTGGCTACAGCAATTCCTCAGACTTTCTTTTTGACAACTTTGATAGTTTGGAGTACTGGTCAGGTTTTATATTGTATGATGCCTCTCTACTGGAATTTTTCTTTATCTTTTTCTCTCATGATTAGACTGAGATTATGGCTTTTGGGGAAGAAGATCAAAATTAAAGACTGCTTCCCTGGTGGCTCAGTGGTCAAGAATCCGCCTGCCAATGCAGGAAACAGGTTCAATCCCTGTGTCTGGGACAGTCCAGAAATATCCCTGGATAGTCTGGGAATATACCACATGCCCCTGAGCAACTAAGCCCATGTGCCACAACTACTGAGCCTATACTTTAGAGCCTGGGAGCAGCAACTATTCAAGCCTGTGCACCCTAGAGCCTGTGCTCCACAACAAGAGAAGCCACTGCAATGAGAAGCCCACTCACCACAACTAGAGAGCAGTCCCTGTTCACTGCAACTAGAGAAAAACCTGGGCAGAAGCGAAGACCCAGCGCAGAAAAAAAATCAATCAATAAACTAATTTTAAAAAAGAGTGCCATTTTCATACTGTCAGCATGATTTACCACTGATGATACTGAGTTGATCTAAGCCTGGTTTAGGTAATGTTTGTCAGCTTTCTCCACTGGAACATTATTCCTTTCTCCCTGTTTTCAAACTGTGTTCCTTGGAAGGAAATTCTCTGTTTGCAGCCTACACTCAAGGAAAGGGGAGTTGGGCTCCATCTCCTTTGAGGTGGAATATCTTCATACTTTATTCGGAATTCTTCTGAATGTTAGATTTGTCTCTTCTGCCATATTTAGTTAATCACTTTTGTCGTTTTACATACACATAGGCTCTTTCCTTCTGTCACTTTTTTATTTTTTTAAGATACTTAGATAAGAAAAATATTGTACATATATACCAACATAGTTACTACTTCTCACGCTCTTCATTTCCTTGTGTGGAACCACATTATCTTTTTCTTTCTGCTTAAAAGACTTCCTTTAATATATCCACTGGTGATAAATTCTTTCAACTTCTGTATGTCTGAGGCAACCTTTATTTTACCTTAGTTTTTATAAGATTATTGGCTGTAGATTTCTTGGTTGACTGGTTTTTTGTTTTACAACTTTGTAACTTATATCAAACACATATGAGAACACCTAAAGTTGTCTCACAGCTCATTGATACTATTTCATTTTTTAGAAAATTCATTTGTCCTTATTTTTCATATTAAGTTTATTACATCTATGATCATTAAATCATGAATCTACATTATATTATCTGCCATTAATACAAACTCAAACTCTCTAGTTACTACCTACAAGTTAGATTTGAATTAAAAAAAAAAACTTTCAAATGTCTCTACTTAACTCTTTTAACATCTGGAATGCAACTATTAAAATTATTTTACCGGAGAAGGCTATGGCACCCCACTCCAGTACTCTTGCCTGGAAAATCCCATGGACGGAGGAGCCTGGAAGGCTGCAGTCCATGGGGTTGCTAAGAGTCAGGCAAGACTGAGCAACTTCACTTTCACTTTTCACTTTCATGCATTGGAGAAGGAAATGGTAACCCACTCCAGTATTCTTGCCTGGAGAATCCCAGGGACGGGGGAGCCTGGTGGGCTGCCATCTATGGGATCGCACAGAGCTGGATACGACTGAAGTGACTTAGCAGCAGCAGAGGAAGGTACAGGTTCTCATTTCCCAAAATACTGTTTTAACCCATTTGACACCAGCACCTGACCTGAACCTACACTCATTGATGCAAAGCTGTTTATAATCATCATGCATCTTTCTTACTGTGAATGCTTCTTGCAGAAATATTAAAAATAAATAAATAAATAAATTATTTTAATGACCTTGAAATTAAAAGATGAATTCTTTTATCTGTGTCAGTTCTGGGGTGGTTTCAATAGATTGATTTCCCCCCTCATTATGGGTTATATTTTTCTGCTTTTTTAAACTGCCTGGTATACTCTGACTTGATTATTTCAGTGCTTACTGCTTTTGAACTATGCTGCTGGAGAAGACTCTTGAGAGTCCCCCGGACAGCAAGGAGATCAAACCAGTCAATCCTAAAGGAAATCAGTCCTGAATATTCATTGGAAGGCCTGATGCTGAAGCCAAAACTCCAATACTTTGGCTACCTGATGTGAAGCGACAACTCATTAAAAAAAACCCTGATGCTGGGAAAGATTGAGGGCAGGAGAAGGGGATGACAGAGGACAAGATGGTTGGATGGTATCACTGAATCAATGGACATGAATTTGAGCAAACTCCAGGAGATGGTGAAGTACAGAGAAGTCTGATATGCTGCAGTCCATGGGGCTGCAAAGAGTTGGACATGACTGAGTGACTGAATAACGACCAATTAACTTACAAATACAGATGTAGCACTTCCAAAAAAGTTGATAAGATGGCTGGATGGCATCACTGACTCGATGGACATGAGTCTGAGTGAACTCTGGGAGTTAGTGATGGACAGGGAGCCTGGCGTGCTGCAATTCATGGGGTTGCAAAGAGTCGGACACGACTGAGCGACTGAACTGAACTGAACTGAACTGAAGTTGAATATATCCTAAAAAATTAGGATCAATGCTTAACTATGCAGGGCCTCAGGATGCAAGCCATATCTCTTCCATTGTCTGTCTATGCTCATTAGACCTGGTGACCTGATCTCAGAGCTTTAAAAAATTCTATAGCTAACAATTTTATATTTCTATCCTGGATCCCAGACTTCCACATTCAACAGCCTATTCAATATATCCACATGGACACTTGGATATCTTAATAGGCACCTCAAACCTAACATGTCTAAAACAAGTTAAAAATGTTACTTCCTGATCTGGCACCTGCCACCTCCACCTCTCTTCTCTACTTGGAGTCTTCCCCATTTCAGCCAAGGAGAACCTCAGTTTCATCACTCCAATTGCTTAGGCCAAACTCCTAGAGGCATCTCTCCCTCTCTGTCATGTAGGGTCTTCTTTAAAAATACATTCAGAATCCAGCTACTTTTTCCAGCCTCCCCCAACACCATTCAGGTCTCAGCTATCATCATTTCTTGCCTGGATCACTGCATCAGCCTCCTAACTGGTCTTCCTGCTTCTGCCTTTGCCTCTTTTGAGAATCTCTTCTCAACAAAGTAATCCCATGAAAATCTAAGAGTGATCCTGTTAAAACAGAAGGAAGATCACTTTCACCTCTCTATTCAGTACCCTCCAATAGTCTCCTCATCATACTTGTGCAGAAGCCAAAATTCTTCAAAGGCCTACGGTACCACAGTTGGCTTCATGTCTTAACTGATCCACCTTTTTTCTCCTGTTGTGTACTCAACTGTAGGCTAGCTATGCTGGAATCCTTAAGGATCTTTGAATACATAAGAAATGCTCCTGCTTAGGGCCTTTACACATGATGGAAATGTTCTTCCCTTAAGTAACTGAGTATCACTCTCTTATTTCCTGTGTTCAAATGCTAATTCAGTGAAGTCTCCCCAACCACGCTTTGGAAACTGGACACTTGACTCTCTGCCTACCAGTCCCAGTACTTAAGGGTCCATCCATCATTTAACATATTACATATTATTTCTATTTTAAAAATTGTCTTTCTCCTCCTTCTATAGTGGCAGAAATTTTTGTTGGTTCTTTAAGACTGTACCTTGCATAGCACCTTATTGATGTGTCTTGCTGCTGCTGCTAAGTCACTTCAGTCGTGTCCGACTCTGTGCGACCCCATGGACGGCAGCCCACCAGGCTCCCCCGTCCCTGGGATTCTCTAGACAAGAACACTGGAGTGGGTTGCCATTCCCTTCTCCAATGCATGAAAGTGAAAAGTGAAAGTGAAGTCGCTCAGTCGTGTCCGACTCTCAGCGACCCCATGGACTGGAGCCTACCAGGATCCTCCGTCCATGGGATTTTCCAGGCAAAAGTACTGGGGTGGGGTGCCATTGCCTTCCCCGTCTTGCGCAAGTACTCAAATCAGTGTTTGCCAAACATATGAATGAACCAGTCTGGGGGGTTTAAAAACTGTTCTGCAGTGTTTTAAAATTAATCTCTTCTATAAGTACTTTAATTGCTCAGTTGAACTTGAATCTCTGCAAGAGGATGAAAAGCACTAGGAAAATGAGCATCAAAATCCGACACAATCCCGACAGAGCACCTTCTACATATACCCATTACACTGGCCTCTGTAGCTCATTTTACAGCATGTCCAACTTATTTTGAAAAAAAAAAAAATTTTTTTAATTTCTGGCAATAAGTCTGTAGTCATGTATGGTAATTTAAAACTTTAAAATAATTACTTCATTGAGATGTAATTCACATCACCCTTTTAAAATGTACAATTTAAGGTCTTTAGTATATTTGCAAGACTATACAGCTATCACTAATATCTAATTGCAGTACATTTTTATCCTTCCAAAAAGAACACTCACATGTATTACATTTCCTCCTCTCTTCAGTCACTGTAAACCACTAATCTCTTGTCTCTATGGATGTGCCTGTTCCAGAGACTTCATAGTCAGTTGATCCTCATTATCTGAGGATTCCATATAGGCGAACAAAGCTAGTGGAGGTGATGGAATTCCAGTGGAACTATTCCAAGTCCTGAAAGATGATGCTGTGAAAGTGCTGCACTCAATATGCCAGCAAATTTGGAAAACTCAGCAGTGGCCACAGGACTGGAAAAGGTCAGTTTTCATCCCAATCCCAAAGAAAGGCAATGCCAAGGAGTGCTCAAACTACCGAACAATTGCACTCATCTCACATGCTAGTAAAGTAATGCTCAAAATTCTCCAAGCCAGGCTTCAGCAATATGTGAACCGTGAACTTCCTGATGTTCAAACTGGTTTTAGAAAAGGCAGAGGAACCAGAGATCAAATTGCCAACATCCACTGGATCATGGAAAAAGCAAGAGAGTTCCAGAAAAACATCTATTTTTGCTTTATTGACTATGCCAAAGCCTTTGACTGTGTGGATCACAATAAACTATGGAAAATTCTGAAAGAGATGGGAATACCAGACCACCTGATCTGCCTCTTAAGAAATCTGTATGCAGGTCAGGAAGCAACAGTTAGAACTGGTCATGGAACAACAGACTGGTTCCAAATAGGAAAAGGAGTACGTCAAGGCTGCATATTGTCACCATGTTTATTTAACTTATATGCAGAGTACGTCATGAGAAATGCTGGACTGGAAGAAACACAAGCTGGAATCAAGATTGCCGGGAGAAATATCAATAACCTCAGATATGCAGATGACACCACTCTTATGGCAGAAAGTGAAGAGGGGCTAAAAGCCTCTTGATGAAAGTGAAAGTGGAGAGTGAAAAGGTTGGCTTAAAGCTCAACATTCAGAAAACGAAGATCATGGCATCTGGTCCCATCACTTCATGGGAAATAGATGGGGAAACAGTGGAAACAGTGTCAGACTTTGTTTTTCTGGGCTCCAAAATCACTGCAGATGGTGACTGCAGTCATAAAATTAAAAGACGCTTACTCCTTGGAAGGAAAGTTATGACCAACCTAGATAGCATATTCAAAAGCAGAGACATTACTTTACCAACAAAGGTTCGCCTAGTCAAGGCTATGGTCTTCCCTGTGGTCATGTATGGATGTGAGAGCTGGACTGTGAGGAAGGCTGAATGCCGAAGAATTGATGCTTTTGAACTGTGGTGTTGGAGAAGACTCTTGAGAGTCCCTTGGACTGCAAGAAGATCCAACCAGTCCATTCTGAAGGAGATCAATCCTGGAATTTCCTTAGAAGGAATGATGCTAAAGCTGAAGCTCCAGTATTTTGGCCACCTCATGCGAAGAGTTGACTCATTGGAGAAGACTCTGATGCTGGGAGGGATTGAGGGCAAGAGGAGAAGGGGACGACAGAGGATGAGATGGCTGGATGGCATCACTGACTCTATGGACATGAGTCTGAGTGACCTCCGGGAGCTGGTGATGGACAGGGAGGCCTGGCGTGCTGCGGTTCATGGGGTCGCAAAGAGTCGGACACGACTGAGCGACTGATCTGATCTGATCTGATCTCTGATCTATAGGTGAATTTACCTGTTCACTACAATTAATCTGTAACCTCCAAATCAATACGCTCAGTGTTTCTGTGGTCATCTATAAACATCTGTAGAGGTTAAAAGCAGCGTACTGTTCAGCATTCCTAAGGGCAAGAAGGCTATGATGTGCCTTATGGAGAAAATGTACTGGTTTGATAAGCCAAATTCAAGCATGAGTTACAGTGGCTGTAAGTCTAACATGACTGAATCATCAATATATATTAAATAAAGTGTATTTAAACAGAAATAGATATAAAGCAAGGTGAGGTACTGATCAGTTGACAAAAATGTGACTTCCTCTAGAAGCAATGGTTCGATATTTGTTAATTCAGTGTTTGCTGTTTTATAGAACCTAAGTACCCTACCACAAATGGGGAATCAATCAACTGTAAAGGGAATCCGACAATATGTAATCTTTTATGTCTGACTTCTTTCACTTATCAATATGCCTTCAAGGTTCAATGCTGCATGTATCTGTACATCTTTCCCTTTATTAAGACTAAATAACATTCCACTGTATGGATATACTACTTTTGTTTATTCACTCATTAGGTGACAGACATTTCCACCTTTTGGCTATTATGAATAATGCTGCTATGAACATTTGTGGACAAGTTCTTGGGTGAATATATACTTTTAATTCTCTTGGTTATTTACCTAGCAGATTAACTGCCAAGTTACGTGGTAACTCAATGTCAATTTTTAAAGAAACTGTCAAACTGTTTTCCAAAGTGCTATACCATTTTACATTCCCACTGGCAATGCATGAGGGTTCCAGTTTCTCCAGATTCTCACCAATAATCATTTTCTGCCTTTTTCATTACAGTCATTCTAGTAGGCATGAAGTGATTTTACTGAGGTTCTGATTTGCATTTTCTTAATAACTACTGATACAGAGTTATATGTGGTAATGTAAAAGAAGGAAGGAAAGAGGGGAGGGAGGGTGGGAGGAGGAGAAGGGAGAAAAGGAGGAAGGGAGGAAAGAAAGGAAGGGACAAAGAGAGAAAGAAGGAAAGCTGGAACTCTACCTCAGCTGCTGGAACATGAAACCATTTAAAGTCTACTGACTTCATCTGTTTCTGGGGACCCTCACTCTTTTGTCTGAATGTGGCTTTAACACTGCCATCTACCCAGCCTCCTCACAGATGGGATCCTGCTTTCCTCTTTGTACCTGGGGGTACAGAGGCCAAAGTTCAAAGTCAGTAACCTGAAGGTTATATCTAGAGTCTCTTAATTCTACAGAAAACTGAGCAAATTCTTATTTATGTGCAAATTTAAGAAATAATATGGCTTATCAAAAAATTACAAACTCTTTAACCTAACACATTCAACTCAATAACTCAGAAGCAAGTACTTTCTAGATACAGAGTGAGAGAAGAGACTGGGCTTTTTGGGGTTTTTTGTTGTTATTGTTTTTAATCAATTTTGTATCCTAAATCCTTGGCCAGTGCCTAGAATATGCAAGTTCTAAATTAATGATTCAAATAAAATTATTTTCTGAAAGTAAGTTTAGTGTTTAACTGGTCTTACCCTCAAAGGATTTTCATTGAGGTATGGAGGCTCTCCTTCTACCATCTCAATAGCCATGATACCCAGAGACCAGATGTCTACTTTGGGGCCATAAGCTTTCCGTGTAACCACCTCTGGTGCCATCCAGTATGGCGTTCCAACCATGGTACTCCGCTTACTCTGCTCAGGGGTGATCTGGGCACAGAAACCAAAGTCAGCTACAAAACAAAAAAAAAAAAAAGATACAAAACATCTTGAGTTAATGGTGTCCATGGGTTGTTTTAGGAGTTTATATGACTTAACAAATTATATTTGAGTATTCAGTCTCTTAGTTTTTAAGAATGTATTAATAAAGTAAACCAGAATGGGCTTACAGATATTTTGATATTATACACTCTGACTTTTTAACTTTTACTTCCCAAAAGAAGAAGTAAATTATTAGGAAGGTTTTTATTGTAAACAATTAATTTTATCCTAAAACTTTTAATAAAGTTGAAAAAGATCTAAAAGAAAAAAGTAACCAAAGCTCGACACCAAAATTGTGTCCATTGTTAATCAGGCAAAGGTCAGGAAGTGGACACTACTTTTGAAGAAAAAAAACAGAAGCTAGAATTAATAAGAAGCATATGAGTTAGCAAGAGAGCCCAGAAAAAGAACACATTTACCCACAAGGTCTTCACCAGCATTACTCTATTCCAACCACCTCATTTTATAACTGAGGAGCAGGATACCTAATTTAGAACCCAGCGTTAATTCAGTAGGAAAGTCAAGATAAGAATCTAGAACCGTTTCCTTCCTTCTACTGTTAAACTCATTCTATTCCATTTGTAAATACTGTTAACATTTAGGACTGTAAGTTCTGGACTTCTGTTATGCATTTCCAAATATACAAAAAATATCTACAAACTGATTGGTTTATTTTACTTAAGTATTTTACTTAGGATACTTTGTAAATTGCTTTTTACAACTATTTTTAGAGATCTTTCTGTATTACTATACTAACCTACCTTATTAATCTAACTACACAACTTTACAGAACATAAAAATACCATAATGTTTTTAACCATTTCTGTACTACTAGATTATTTCAGATATTGTTGGTTTTTCTTTACAAGGTTGCAGAGAACATTTTCGTACTTATTGCTGTGCATATGTTCAGCAGTTCTACAGCAGACAGTCTTAAAAAGCAATTGTTAGGTCAAATCATAACATTTATAGCTAAAATGACTGCTTATAAAACTGTTTCAAGTATCTCATAAGAAAAAACATACCACATTATAGCTTTATAATAGGTATATTTATTATTATGACTTCCATTTTACAAATGGGGAAACTGAGGAATACCAAGATCATTCATCTAGTGAGTGGCAGAGCCAGGGTAAAATATTATACAAAAAGGTCAAATTTAGTTTACCTGTATATCCACCAAAAAAGTATCAGATCAGATCAGATCAGATCAGTCATGTCCGACTCTTTGCGACCCCACGAACTGCAGCACGCCAGGCCTCCCTGTCCATCACCAACTCCCGGAGGTCACTCAGACTCACATCCATCGAGTCAGTGATGCCATCCAGCCATCTCATCCTCTGTCGTCCCCTTCTCCTCCTGGCCCCAATCCCTCCCAGCATCAGAGTCTTCTCCAATGAGTCAACTCTTCTCATGAGGTGGCCAAAATACTAGAGTTTCAGCTTTAGCATCATTTCTTCCAAAGAAATTCCAGGATTGATCTCCTTCAGAATGGACTGGTTGGATCTTCTTGCAGTCCAAGGGACTCTCAAGAGTCTTCTCCAACACCACAGTTCAAAAGCATCAATTCTTCGGCGCTCAGCCTTCTTCACAGTCCAGCTCTCACATCCATACATGACCACAGGAAAGACCATAGCCTTGACTAGGCGAACCTTTGTTGGCAAAGTAATGTCTCTGCTTTTGAATATGCTATCTAGGTTGGTCATAACTTTCCTTCCAAGGAGTAAGCATCTTTTAATTTCATGGCTGCAATCACCATCTCCAGTGATTTTGGAGCCCAGAAAAATAAAGTCTGACACTGTTTCCACTGTTTCTCCATCTATTTCCCATGAAGTGATGGGACCAGATGCCATGATCTTCATTTTCTGAATGTTGAGCTTTAAGCCAACCTTTTCACTCTCCACTTTCACTTTCATCAAGAGGCTTTTTAGTTCCTCTTCACTTTCTGCCGTAAGGGTGGTGTCATCTGCATATCTGAGGTTATTGATATTTCTCCCAGCAATCTTGATTCCAACTTGTGTTTCTTCCAGTCCAGCGTTTCTCATGACGTACTCTGCATATAAGTTAAATAAACATGGTGACAATATACAGCCTTGATGTACTCCTTTTCCTATTTGGAACCAGTCTGTTGTTTCATGACCAGTTCTAACTGTTGCTTCCTGACCTGCATACAGATTTCTCATACAGATTTCTCAAGAGGCAGATCAGGTGGTCTCGTATTCCCATCTCTTTCAGAATTTTCCAGTTTATTGTGATCTACACAGTCAAAGCGGAGAAGGCAATGGCACCCCACTCCAGTACTCGTGCCTGGAAAATCCCATGAATGGAGGAGCCTGGTGGGCTGCAGTCCATGGGGTCGCTGAGAGTCAGACACGACTGAGCGACTTCACTTTCACTTTTCACTTCCATGCATTGGAGAAGGAAATGGCAACCCACTCCAGTGTTCTTGCCTGGAGAGTCCCAGGGACGGGGGAGCCTGGTGGCTGCTGTCTGTGGGGTCACACAGAGTCGGACACGACTGAAGTGACTTAGCAGCAGCAGCACACAGTCAAAGGCTCTGGCATAGTCAATAAAGCAGAAATAGATGTTTTTCTGGAACTGTCTTGCTTTTTCCATGATCCAGCGGATGTTGGCAATTTGATCTCTGGTTCCTCTGCCTTTTCTAAAACCAGCTTGAACATCAGGAAGTTCACGGTTCACATATTGCTGAAGCCTGGCTTGGAGAATTTTGAGCATTACTTTACTAGCGTGTGAGATGAGTGCAATTGTGCGGTAGTTTGAGCATTCTTTGGCATTGCCTTTCTTTGGGATTGGGATGAAAACTGACCTTTTCCAATCTTGTGGCCACTGCTGAGTTTTCCAAATTTGCTGGCATATTGAGTGCAGCACTTTCACAGCATCATCTTTCAGGATTTGCAATAGCTCAACTGGAATTCCATCACCTCCACTAGCTTTGTTCGTAGTGATGCTTTCTAAGGCCCACTTGACTTCACATTCCAGGATGTCTGGCTCTAGGTCAGTGATCACACCATCATGATTATCTGGGTCGTGAAGCTCTTTTTTGTACAATTCTTCTGTGTATTCTTGCCACCTCTTCTTAATGTCTTCTGCTTCTGTTAGGTCCATACCATTTCTGTCCTTTATCGAGCCCATCTTTGCATGAAATGTTCCTTTGGTATCTCTGATTTTCTTGAAGAGATCCCTAGTCTTTCCCATTCTGTTGTTAGGTTTCCCATGAAAATTACAATTATTAACTATATATTTTGACCACCAAATAGAAACTAAATCCTCATTCTTGCAGTTGAATAACCTCTGAAGGATTTTTTTCCCCCACTTTTTGGCTGGACTACAGAGCTTATGGGATCTTAGTTCCCCAACCAGGGATTGAACTCACACCCCCTACATTGAAAGTGCAGAGTCTTAACCACTGGACCATCAGAGAAGGGCCTGAAGAATCTATTTTTAATAAGAGATGTTGAAAAAGGAGCCAAATTCTCTAGGCAAACAGAAGAAATAGTTTTTGGTCTCCTGATCCAAGAAATGTCTTGCATTTTGCATAGTTGGAGAAACTTCAGTAGAAGTTCTTGAATCTTCCAGAAGGCACGGTTGAAACTGAGATTATAGCCAGTAGAGGAAGAGAGTTTTTTTTTTTTTTTTTTTTCCCCATGACTCTATCATGTCTCATACAGAAGAAAATTAGGGAAAGGGGTTTACAGACGATTTTCTCCCTAAAAATGTCATCTCTGATGTCTGGGTCACACAGGCCTCTCCTAATTAGACCATCATCTACCAAATTCAAAGAAAGACGAACAGCACAATGAGAAAAATCTACCCCAACAGGTAGCAGAGACAAATCCAAGTTTATGTTTGGGAGACAGCACCAACATTACAATAGTACCAGGCACTGCTCCTCAGTGCTTTACATTTTTAGTACTCAGAAGAATTCTCTGAGATAGGTACTACTATTTTCCTTATTATACAAATGAGGAAACAAACATAAACAGATTACATAATTCTACCCCAAATTATTCAGCAAGTAGTAGTAGATCCGCTATTTAAACTCAAGCTGTCCAGCTGATGGTCCATATCTTTTTACTACTATTCTCCCTGACTCCATGCATTGTCATAAAAATGTTAATAGCAGGAAAGAGTTTTTACTTAAACAAAAGGCAGAAAATTATAAGTAACATATAAATGTTATCTATTCACTTGTTACTCACTAAGTTTAACAGATCCTTCCATGCCCAAAAGCACATTGTCACTTTTGATGTCTCTGTGGATCACTTGATTAGCGTGTAAAAACTCCAATGCCTGTAAACACTGAACAGAAGAAAAACACCTATCAATGAAATAGTCCCTGAAAAGTCTAAGGGAAGTTCATATACACTACTTACCTGCGTACCACCTCTAGTATCTAGTAGAAGACACTCTAATAATACATTTACAGAGAAAAAAAATTCTGTCACATGCGAAGTTACAAAAATAAGACACCTTAAATAATTAGATCCTGCTCTTCCTACTCTGGTCTTATCCAGAAACAACTATTAAATAATGTCTTATCTAGTCTTATTTCTGCCACAGGTTATTTAATACCGTAAGAATATCACTTAGTCTTCAATGTTCTCATTTATGAAATGAATGGGTGGGTCAATATGATTTCTAGGCCTGTTCAGGTTTAAATTTAAATGTCTAAAGGTACACAGCACTTGGTAACATGCACAAGGCTTTTTAGATATCATTTCAACAGTAAATGGGGACTTCCCAGGTGGTTCAGTGGTAAAGAATCTGCCTGCCAAAGCAGGAGCCACAGGAGATGCAGGTTCGATCCCTGGGTCGGGAAGATCCCCTAGAGGAGGAAATGGCAATCCATTCCCATATTCTTGCCTAGAGAATTTTAAGGACAGAGGAGCCTGGCAGGCCACAGTCCATGGGGTTGCAAAGAATCGGACGTGACTGAGTGACTACCACTTTCACTTTTCAACAGTAAAGGATAAACTTGCAATCATTCCTATCTGAATCTGAGATACTCAGAAGTCTAATCAATATAAGACACTGGGTAGTCTGGTTCTCTCCAGTTCTTCAGTGTGATGTAAGATGTTTTCTTCCTTTCCTCTATGGTAGGTTTCACATAAAGCTATATCCATATCCTAGATACTGTGCCATATTTCAGAAAGCACTGAGTCAAAAGAGCAGAAGTACTCTCACTTCCTTAAAAACAGAATGAGGTTAAAGTTTTTAAACCTGCTTGCTAAGATTTGTTAATGTAAACCACATATAAATTGTAACTTGGAAAAAGCTGTGTTTTTATTTCTTACCCACATTAAAGTAGAACAACAAATGAAGTCTGTACATCTTTACAACTAAAAATCTCATCCAAAACACTGCACTACTCAGAGAAAAAAACCTAGTACTGCGTCACATTTACCAAGTATTTAAGCAGATTTCTGAAAAGAATAAATCCCCAGAAAAATACTTGTAGGAATAAATAGAAGAATTCTTAAAATAACTTTATACCAATTAGGAATAAATAGAAGAACTCTTAAAATAACTTTACACCAATTATGAAAAAAATTATTAGAAAAACAAGTATAAATAAATTCTTGTTTTTATCAACTTTTAAGTGACCAAACATTCTTCATTTTTTCAAACATTCATTGTTAGGGATATATTATTAAACTATCATATTTAAAACTATTACAAAGTTCTTATTTCCATCCTTCCTGAAACAATCAGGAGGAATATCCATTAAATGAAACATAACTACAACAGAATTAAAATCTTCAAAGAACACTTTTTAAAAAAAAAATGCCAAATAAAAGATGAAAAAAGAAAAACATTACATATATTGTTCTTACATGAACAAAGGTTATAATTTACTTATAATTCACTGTAAAAATGAGGGAAGCCAAATCACAGCAAACCTAACAGTTGTCAGAACTGTCACAATTTCGTCCTTTGTGATAATGATTCCTAGGATTCGAAGTAGTGTCTCAGTTTTAATGACAATCTCATTAACCTAAGTTTCATCCATAGGAAAAAGATTACATGGAAGAAAGAAAGGCTCATTTTTGGCTTAGATGTAGGCAATGTGACAGAATTCTACTAGCCTAAACAAACAATGTGTCTCAAAATTCATTAATAAATATCATTTCATTGGTCACCTTTAAGGAAATCAATAAAACCTCAAGCAGACTTATTAATTAATACCTAGGGAGAAGATGTGTGCCACTTTGTCTGTGTTTCCACTGTTGAGTGGTATATTTTTAATGGCATCCCCTCTTACCCTTAAAAGTATCCTACTTGAATAAATAAATATTTCCCTTTTTTCAACTCGGTTAACCACATGTTACTGTAACTTATCAAAAAGGGAGCAAACTCACCTCTCTGCACACAGCAGCTATCTGGGCTTCATCCATGCATGTCTCTGTGACAACATCAGTAAGGGATCCTCCGGCCAGGTACTCCATGACCACAAACAATTCATCTCCCACCAGGTAACTAAAAGAGAACATACAAAATACATCCACACTTTTACTTTTTCTAAATACATGGCACGCTATATTAAAGATTTCAATTATTAGACACCCTGATTTAAAAAACCCAGAAAGCTGGTAGCTTTGATAGCTAGGAAGAACACTGAAAAGGTGCTTTGTAACAGCACAGAAAAGCAACAGAAGGTCAGTAGGATTTTCCTAAATCACTTTAAAATTTGCCCACAATTCTAACTTGAGTGTGTACATAGATTATTCCAATTAAAATAACCCTGTATGGTATGAATTTCCAGATGACGGAGGCTTCCAGGGGATGGAGACCTGGAAAGGTTAGGTAACTCATACAATGTCACACAGCCAGTAGGTGACAGAACCAGAATCTGAAACTAAACACAATTGGTTCCAAAGCTTATGGCTTATCTTAACCACCCATGCTTTACTGACTTGTTAAAAAGCAGAGAAATGTACCTGGAAAGTTTATTTCTATGAACATGATCTCCAGAGGTAGGCCTAAAGTCTAAAAGTATGTTTTCTCTTAATCCATTCAAAACAAATTTAAATATGGAAATTTTAAAAAATCACCTATAATTCCCTATCTCCAATACAATCACTATTGTAATTCTCAAATATTTTTCTACTATTCTTCTTTCATTCACATAGACATCCTGCTTTAAAAACAAATCTGTTGTAAGGGAATTTCCTGTTGGCCCCGTGATCAGGACTTTGTACTCTCACTGCCAACCTGTGGGCAGGGAACTAAAATCCCATATGCTGCATAGTGTGGCCAAAAAAACAAAGGCTGTAAAATACATAATTTTCTCTCTACTTTTTGTTCTGTTATTTAACATCAATTCCTAAATTATATGAGGTTTTGATAAACATGTTATTTTCCCAAGACAAAATCTGAAATAAAACTGACCTGAAAGTTTAAAAATTGAGTGGCCAATCACCTCTGTATCAAGACATGAATCACAGCCAATCTTTCCTTAGTGTTTCTGCTCCTGATCATTTGGACTTGTTATGAGCACTAGTAGCAGTGTCCTCCATTTAACTGCCTTCTCTTGATTGCCAACTGATACCTAAGTAGAAAAGGGACCTTCTAAACTGTAACATGGGCTTCCCTGGTGGCTCAGTTGGTAAAGAATGCGCCAGCAATGTAGGAGAACTGGGTTCGATCTCTGGGTTGGGCAGATTCCCTGGAGGAGGGCATGGCAACCCACTCCAGCATTCTTGCCTGGAGAATCCCCAAGGACAGAGGAGTATGGCGGGCTACAGTCTGTGGGGTTGCAAAGAGTCAGACACGACTCATTGACTAAGATCACAAACTGTAACATGCTATTTTCACCTCTCTCCCTACTTTGAGTTTACTTTTCAGTGTTGACACTCAACCCTAGTCTGGCTAATCTCCAAAACCATTTTTCTCCCAATGTTTAAGAAGTATTTCTATTTACCTGTCCAAGAAATTAACTATGTTGGGATTCTTTAATTCTTTCATCACCAGAATCTCATTAATGATCAATTCCTTCTTTGGCTGTTTCTGTAAATTAATCTGCTTAATAGCAACCTATGGTGGAAACAGGAAGAAAATCAGAACAAGCTTCCTAATTCTCTGAGAAAATCATAAACACTAATAAGTTAATCATCTAATTTATTACATACATCCTATACAGTGAGATTAAAATTTACTCATAGGCAGTGCTTTAACTTCCACACTATGCACAATTCTTTGTAATACAGAAGCCCAAGTATTTTCAGATTTCTCTTGAAATCTAAACCCAAGGTCAGTCCAGTGCCAGGAATTAATCCTCTTTTCATCCAAACTAGGAAAATAGTTTTTAAAATATTTATTTATGAAACTAAACACATAATTAATTACTTCTTTTTTCCCCTCAGTAAGGAAGATACTATAAAATTCTCTAGAGCAATCCTTCAACATATTCAACTGAAAAAGAAATTCCTCATTTGATTATTCACAGGCAGATCTAGGTTCTGCCTATAGTAAAAGCTAATGGTAACACCCAGAAGTAGGAAAAAGTTGCTTACCTCCTGTCCCAATGCCACATCAGTAGCAGTGAAAACTGTGCCAGAAGCCCTAGGGAAAAAAAAGACACAAGCAGATTTAAGATTTCTAAATCATTCTCATTTATAACATCCAAAGACTTTATAGTCAAAACAACTGAAAGGGGGTTAAAGAACACCGAAAACTGAACATCTTTAAAAAAGGTAAAAGCAAAAACAAAGGGGAGAAGAATAAGAAAAAGAGGTAATCCTTGTGGCCAAAACTTATATTAGAAATTTGTCATAAATTTCAGACCTACAAAAACATAGAAAAAAGATCAGAGAAAAAGAAATCAGTAACATATACTCACGGATTTATTTCCCTGCTTAAGAAACAAAGAACTACAAACAAATTTAAAGGTTCTTATGTGACCTTTCCAAAGGCATCTGCCCTCTTCCCCAAAGTAACCTGTGCTGGACATTCACTCTGTATTCAATGTGCATAATTGCCACATGTTTCGCTATACTTTACTAAAGACACAGGTGTGTACCACTACAGAAGATATTTAACATATTTTTAAAACTTCATATAAATGACTTCATTTTATGTATTTTCCTATAATTTGCTTTTCTGATTCAACACTGAATTGAGAACTATAGTCTATGGGGTTGGAGAGAAGACATGACTAAGCAACTAACACTTTCACTTTTTCATACTGCTGCTGCTGCCAAGTCGCTTCAGTCATGTCCGACTCTGCGACTCCATAGATGGAAGCCCACCAGGCTCCTCTGTCCATGGGATTCTCCAGGCAAGAACACTGGAGTGGGTTGTCATGTCCTTGTCCTCCTCCAATGGATGAAAGTGAAAAGTCAAAGCGAAGTCGCTCAGTCATGTCCAACTCTCAGCAACCCCATGGACTGCAGCCTACCAGGCTCCTCGTCCATGGGATTTTCCAGGCAAGAGTACTGGAGTGGGGTGCCATTGCCTTCTCCACTTTTTCATACTACTATTTATTTATCCATTATCAGGCTCAAGGATACTAACATGATTTTCAATTTTTTTGTTATTAAAACCAGAAGTGCAATTAAATTTTACTTTTAAAAGGAAATTCATAAAAGTTTTCAAAAAGACTTAAGCTCACTCTCAAAACTCACAGAATACTTTCCAGAACTAACATTAAGAATTCAAGATGTTCATTTGCTCTCAAGCAATAGAGAAGAAAAAAATTTCAGTTAGCATAGTTTTAAAATACTATGAATTCCCTGAGAGGCCAGTGGTTAGGACTCAGCTTCCACAGTGGGAGACCTGGATTTGACCCCTGGTCAGGGAACTAACATCCCATAAGTCACGTGGCATGGCCATAAAATAAATAAAGAAACATAATAATTATTAAAAATACAAACTATTGAACAAAATCAGAAGGGCAGTAGAATTAAGGATTCATACTCATGATGTGACTAAAATGCATTTAAACAAAGAAAACACTATAAACTTGTAGTAAATTTTCTTATTGTCCTTTAAATATCTGCTGGACAATTTTCCCACCCATCTAATCTCTTACCACCAATGTGAAATCACACTTAAGAAGCAGCAATGTACTGCTAGGTAGTATAGTATTTTAATAGCACCTAGAAATAAGTTCATTACTTTTACACAAATCCAAGACTACTACTCAGAGAATACCATCAGTGTTCAATGTCAGTAAGCAAAAGAGCTATCAAGCTGGACATCTAGAAAACAATGAATATTCTGTTAATACAGTCACAAATACTTACCCTTGCCCAATTTTTTCATATCTTGTGTATTTTTTCTTAGGGTCACCTATGCTTACAATAGTTCCTATTTTAAACAAAAACAACACAAATTTGGAAACTCAGTTAAGCATTTTAAAACTGTAAACTAATTCTGATAACATTATTTCTTTTAATAAATCCCACTGATTTTAGAACACACATAACACTAAGTTTCAAAAATAACCTATGCTTCAAACACAAAAGAAAGAAATAAAAATTAAAAAGTACCAGAAGCAAGAAGATACATTATTTCCACTAATGTCTTGATTATCCTAACACTTCCTAAAAAATGACGACATTACAGAATGACCAACTATACTAGTTTTCTTGAGACTCAGGGGGTTCTTAGGATGTGGCATGTTAAGTTTTAAAACTTAACCCGTCAATTCCTGGCGAGAGGACAAGTTGGTCATCCTACTTTTCATATTCCACTGAAATGTATCAATATTAAAGTAACAGTAAGTTACAAAACTACTATGAGAAAAAAAATATATAAAATATCCAAATGAAAAACCCTAATGGCTTTTCTAACTCTTCTCCTATATCTATCTTTCAATATATTTAGTAAAGCACTTATTACTATAAAGATTACTCTAATATAAACTAATCATACATCTGTTTAGAAAAGTTCACAAAGCACAACTAAGAAACAGGTCTTACAATTAGGATTTTGTTTAAAAGAAAAAAAAAAAAAAAAGGTATGATTTTGTACATAAAATCCTAACATAGTCTTATCAGAACTAAGTCCAAGCATGAGAAAATCACACTAAATTTTCACTTAAACTTTCACAAGGTAAAAGGAGAGAGGGGCATATCAAAGAAATTCACAAAAATAAACCAATTTTATATAGGTACTCAACCTCAAGCTTATAGCCAATCTGTAATATTTTCCCTTGATGCCTCCAGGTCAGTGTCCTTTACAACTCTAGTGGCTATAGACTTGTACTGAGATGCTACTGCTACCCTCTCTCTGGCCTGTGTGTATTATTTCCAGGGCTTGATCCAGGCCAATGATAGTTGATGGATGAAAATGGAGGAAAAAAATACATTTTATGCTTACACATATTATCTAGATAAGACATTTGGTTTAGTTATTTAGGGACATTTTGTATTCTATAGGTGTGCATAAATATATACAAACTTCCTTTGATAAAGTTTCCAATTAGGATCCTTAGATTTGGCCCTCTGAAATATTGCTCCCCAAAATAGTGACTATTGCAAAGACTGCTCACAAGTTGGCACAGAATAATAAACAGGCAAAGAAGAGTATTATTTTGGCTTTACTACATTAACTGAATCTGTTGTTCCTAGGAGAAAACAATTTAAGCCAAAATATAAGGTATAAATTAAGACCCAACCAGGCCGAATGTTTCAGGGGCTGTTAACAATTTAAGAATAATGTAAAATGTAGGCAACATACTTAATTTCTCCATAATCTCTTCATCTGTCATTTTGGCCTTCTTTTTCTGTTTGTCTGAAGTCTTGGCACCACCATCAACATTAGAATCACCAACTGGTGCAGGAATAGGATCAATTACAGATCGTGTATAAATCTGCAGAGAAACAGTTAATTACTAAGACTTGAAGAAAAATATTTTTAGGTATTCTTAACTGGCACACTATTCAGTTCTTTGGTTTTTGACAAAAACTAAGTTGTTTTCAGTGTTCTAAAGAATGAGAGTAATACTTTCAGACTTGTTTTACCAAAGATTGGTAACTAAGAGGCAATGTAAAACGTTTTTCTTAGGAACATCATATACATATGTTAAAAGTTTGTATAGCAAAACAGAAGATTTGTAAATGAAATTTAAGTGCAGTCAGATAAAAAATAATATGCCAGAAATGAAGCAGAAAGAAATATAACTTTAAAAATCATATTTTTCTAAAAGAGAAATAAAGAGCAAAATAATGGAAATCCTAATGTTGCAATGTGAAAGTGTGAGTCACTCAGTCATGTCTGACTCTTTGCAACCCCACGCACTATAGCCCCCCAGGCTCTTCTGTCCATGGAGTTCTCCAGGCAAGAATACTGCAGTGGGTTGCCACTTCCTTCTCCAGGGGATATTCCCGATACAGGGATTGAACCCAGTGTCCTGCACTGTAGGCTGATTCTCTTCTATCTGAGCCACTAGGGAAGCCTAACTATTATTAATTTTCACAAAAATTTTTACACAAATATAATTTCTATCATTTCATTTCAAAGAGTCAAGTCTAAATGCAAAGAAAATAGAGCCCTGTATCGATGAGGATACAATGGCAGTCAGAGTTTTATACCTGTTTACTGTGCCAACACCTCACCATGGTCTACTTACTTTATCTCTGTTAGTATAGGGAGTAGGACAGGACTCTTGCTGTCTCTGTCTAATGTTGTTATTTTTAAAATTCTCCCATATGTGTTAGAAATTTTACTTCTGGCAGCCTCTTGAATGATACTAATGTTTTAACAGAAATGTTAAATGGGAGATAAAATACATGCTTTGCATAATAGTTAAGATCCAAGTTCAAGTTCTAGACTTAGTACTTTTCTGCACTGAGATAAACAGAGAAAGGAGAGAGACAGATGAGTTCTCTGAAAGAGATGGGGTAATGCAGAAAGAAAACACAATATGCATTTTAACTTTTAAAGATCCATTCAACTTTAATTTTCAAAAAAACTAGTTTTTTGATGAATGGTATTTGGGTAAAGATCTCCTAGTCAAATCCCCCATATTAAAATATTTTCAGCAGGAGGACTTTTTAAAAATTGTGCATGCACGTATGCTCAGTCGTGTCCCACTATTTTTGACCCTGTGGACTGTAGCCCACCAGGCTCCTCTGTCTGTGATATTTCCCAGGCAAGCATACTGGAGTGAGTTGCCATTTACTTCTCCAGGGAATCTTCCCAACCCAGAGATCACCTCCTGCATTGGCAGGTGGATTCTTTACCACTGAGGCCAACTGGGAAACCCTTTTAAAAACCACTGGAAATCAAATACAGACTGCTGTTTTTTAAAACTCACATGCACAGACACACAACCCAGTTCATTAATCAGAAACTCACTGATTTTGTATGATCTGGTCGTGGGGCAATAACAGGAGGAAGAGCCTCTTCATCATCATCATCTTCCTCTGTTACTACTGCTGATGTTTCCGACCCCTTGGTATTCAGCTGCATTTATCACATAAGCAAAGTAAGGGAGACAAGTTAAACATAACAATAGATGAAAATACAACTATCTCTTTTTTTAACATACTTGAAAATATATTTACTAGCTCACTTCAAAGCAATAAAACCTTACTGGTTCTAATCTAATCATTTTTAAAGGTAATAAAAGTTTATGAAACAAATGTATACAGTAAATACCAAGTATTCTTAAGAGAGAATACTATATAGAGAATTTTATATCCTTTAAGCAAGCCCAAAAAGTAAAAAATCACTTCATTTGTTAAGACCAAAAACAAAAATTCTCTCGGCTTTGTATAAGTCAGAGTTTTTCAGTTATTTAAAACAGCCTGATTCACCAGAAAAAGTGTTGGCTAACAAAGCAAAAGAGCAAGGCATTATCCTTTATACAGAGTGTATTATTTGCAAGGTGGGTGCTAGATATGGATTTTACATGTTATTACATGTAGTGTTCAAATAACTCCAGGAGATGGTTTCCTCCAAACTGAGGAACTGAAAATAGAACAGCTATTATTTGCAGGAGGTGTTTGTGCTTACATGGTAACTTAGACGAAGTCTCAGACAACTCTGAAGATTCTGACAGGCTTCTTATTGTTCAGTAGATTTCTACAGTC
Organism: Tragelaphus eurycerus; assembly: GCA_935064755.1. NCBI lineage: Eukaryota > Metazoa > Chordata > Mammalia > Artiodactyla > Bovidae > Tragelaphus > Tragelaphus eurycerus. Next base: position 23,790,649 of record CAKXYN010000018.1, on the reverse strand, counting down.
TAGATTCGGTAAGATGGTGCCAGAGGAAAACACTGGCAAGTTCTTTGTATTCATGGTTATACATGAAAACATTATCAAAAGTAACTAAACTGCTCTAACAATCGTTAAGTTTTAGTTACTGTAAGCATCATTGGAGGAAATTCTATTTGCTTAACAGAGATTCCTCAACTAATCAAGTACCAATCTAAAAGCATATATCAAGTAGTTATTTCTGAAGGCTGTAATTTATTTTGGAAAGTAAAATAAAGACTAAGATTTGTTTTGGGTAACTTAAAACAAGAGCTATAAGAAATAATATATTAACTTACTGCTGGTGTTCCAGAAGGGAAGCCATCTTTCTCTGAATACAAAAGAGAAAATAATGCTAAGTGAACAATTCAAAAAATAAAACGACTTTTACACAATAAAGGAAGAAAAGACAAAAGCAAAGTTAAGTGAAATGTTCTTACACTGGTATCATTCTGAGTTGAATTAAAACTTAAGAAAAATAGTATCAGTTTTTAAATAAGAATTTACACAAGATCATAAACCTCAAATTTAATGGAACTCTGTGAATTTGCTAAAAGTCACTGAATTGCAAACATCAAGTGGATGAATTTTAGAGCACAAAACTATACTTTAATAAAAAATTTTATTGGAAACTAAACAGAAGTTTATTCATAATGATATTTTTCTCCAGCAAACTGCCTATCAAGGAACTTAGAGAAACCAACAGTAATTGTATAAAGGAAAATTATTGACATAATTTTGATGAATATGAAAGCAAATCCCTAAAGGCAGAACCACAGTTCATGAAGTCTAAATACCACAATATTCATTCTGGAGTTAGAATAGCAAATTTTGTTTTATCCTTTAAAATGCTCAGATATACAAACATACCATTTTCTGTTCAGACACCGATTTAAAAAAATTATTCATTTATACATTATTCATTTAACTGCATTTACTAATTGCAGTTGGGAATAAATCTGACCTTTTGCTAAGGATGTACTACTAGACTACGTAAAAAAGGTCTAAATATGCCAAGTGGATCTTATTGGTTCTGAAAGGATATAATCAATAAGTACAATCAATTAAAACTAAATGTATAATCTTAGCTCAATCATATTATTTCTTAAAACTACATGTATGACTTAAAATGGGAAAGAAACATATTAAATGATAACCCATGATGTAATTAGCAAAATCTATACCGAGGGAAAACAGGACAAATGATTCTTTAACAAATAGGCAATTGTAAGGAAAAGACAGCATGAGTGCTAATCTAACGGCAGGAAGCCTACATAACAAAGAGATTCAAGAGACACAATAATTGACTGTAATGTATGGATTTTTATCTAGTCCTTATTTGAACAAATGAACTTAAAAAAAAAAAAATCCACTATTCTCCAGTTCCTACCTGATGATATTCCAAATCTGAGGAATAAATTCTTTGAGTTCCAAAGCTTATATTTATACATGCGATGGGTTTCAATTTTTGAGTAGAAAACATTTTTTATTTCAAAGTCTGTGCATTTATATACAGTAAAATAACCTGTCCCACTAGCAATAAATATATTTCCAGTTTGAACATGTCTGCAAATCAGCCTCTTTCCCATCTGTTGCTGGAACTCATTCAAAAGCAGTGAAGAGAAAAAACAAATTAAACAAAAGGCGAAAATATCCACTTTTGGCAAAACTAAGAGATTAATATAATCTCCAGACTCTAAACTGTACACAAGAGCTGCCCCTATTGGTTTACAAAAGGCAGATCTATTCAGGGGAAAAAGTAAAAACAACCACCATAGCTTAGCTCTTATTCTTCCAGAAGCAATCTTTTTATCTAGAAGTGCTCCGTAACTCTCCAATCCCAGTTAAGTGAGCCTGTTACCTTGGTCTGATGTCTTACCAGGAGGAGTAAAGCTCAGGTATTTCTGCTTCACTGTATTAGAGTCATAGAACTTCAAGACATCCAGCACTGCCTGAGGATTCTTCTTTTGCTCTAGTTTGGTGATATTGGAGGTCTGCAATAGTCGAGCCCACTGTTCTGGCATGCCCTAATGAAAAGATATTCAGAAATTAGTTGTTTTGAATTGCTCTAATAAGACCAATTTCCAGAGGAAAGTGACAAAATATATAAAACAAATCAACCTAAACAATTGCAAGTTTGACTAAATTCTAAAAGGTCTAGTTTTCTAAATCTATATATGTTGCAAATTATAATCAAGAGCCTCAGCTCCCTAGGAAAAGGACACATCCAACCGCAAACACGTCTGTACAAAGAGAAAAGCACAAAGAATTCAGTTTATATGTGGACAGAAAAGAATACTTGAAGGAAAAGCTTGAGCTCTGCTTTATAAATGTATTCCACCTAGGTAAACTTACAGTGAATTCTCCAGTAACAGCATCAAAGCCAACATGGATGGTATGCTCAAAATCAGACGGAGGAGAAATTTCTGGCCTTTCCTTCTCTTTCTTCTTACTTCCTAGAAGGCATTAAAAAAAATCATCCTTTTAAAAGATACTCGTAATCATGTTTATAGTCTCCCCCAAACAGATTAGGAACAAAATTATTCTAAAAAAGAGATTTTCCCTAAAAACACTGGCTGATAGGAAGCTGATAAATCAAGCATAGTAATCTCATGGGTGTAGGGTGGGGTGGGTTGAGGGAGGAGGGAGTGGAAGGAGTAAAGGGTATTGTCAACCAGTGTCCTGATTAAAGAAGCACACAGATTGACCCAACAACAGGCCTGAATAAAAGTGCTCAGGACAGAATAGACAGTCCCTTAGAGTACTGCTTCTCTCATTAATAAAGAAGTACACTTCACAAACTGAACAATTTGGAAAACAAAGTCTATCAAGCCCTGTTTCTGTATTTATCTAGAAAGAGCAATTTACATTACTATGATTATGAATAACATACACCATGTGATCGGTAGTTTACAAGGACCATGTCATTTTGTTGTGTGTAACTCTTCCTTTTTATTGATGTTAATAACTGTTACATTTTAAGATTTCTCAGTTTTTCTGTGGTTCTACCAATTATTTTTACATTCTGCCACACAATTTCTATCTCTGTAAATTCAAACACATCAGTTCCATATTTTTCCTCCACCTAACCACCTTGCTCTCAGATTCTCTAACTTATTCTGCAGCAATTTATGTCAAGACTTCTGGCAGAGATATTAGTCCCAGGTCATTCCTTCACTTTTATGCTGCGCTAGAATTGACTTTTTGTATTCTATGTTCTCTCTTCTTGGTCTATACTCTTAACTGATAGCTCTCAACTAATTGTATACGTATTTAGATCAAAAATACCACCCTCCTCTGAATTCTAATTTTCAGTGTTGCTATTCAGAAGGCCAATGCCACTTTCTCATTTTGAACTACTGTTGAAAATCAACTGATTATATATATTATATATACACAAGTGTATTTCTGGATGTTCAACTCTGTTGCAATAATCTCTTTGTGTCAATCAGACTAGATTATTGTAGTTTTATAATAAGCATTGAAACTATTAATATATAGTATAAGCCTTTTCTTTTTTAAAAAATTGTTTGGCTCCATTCTAGGTCTTTTGCATTTCCATGTGAATTTTAGAGTAAGTTTGATAATTTCTTTAAAAAGTCTGCTGGGATTTTGATTAAGACTGCACTGAATCTATAGATCATTTTAGGAAGAACTGATTTAATAACAATATTGTATCTTCTAATCCATGAAAGTAGTGACTCTCTCCATTTATTTAGGTTTTTTTTCATTCCTCTCAGCAATGTTTTATAGTTATCAATGTACAGATCTGTTACTGCTTTTTTCTGATTTCTGGCACAGTATTTCAAAAAGTCTGATGCTATTGCAAATGGCACAGTTCTTTAAATTTTTATTTTCAATTGTTCATTGATGGTATAGAAAAACACAATTGATTCTTAAATACTGATCTTGTACCCTGAAACCTTACTATGAAGCCTTACTTTTTGTTCTAGTAGCATTTTTGTAGCTCATCATAGGATTAGCTAAAAAAAATTCAATTATGCAGCTGATGAATAAAGACAGGTTTACTTCTTCCTTCCCACTCTGGACTCCTTTAATTTCTTTTTCTTGCACTGGCTAGAAACATTAGTACACTGCTGAATAAGAGTGGTGAAAGGTGAAATCAGGAAATTTTTCCTGATCTTAGGAAAATCCATTAATTTTACCATCTAATTTGATGCCAGGCTAGGTTTGTCAAAAATGTTAAAGGCATTTCCTTCTATTTCAAATTGGCTGAATGCTTTGATCAGAAATGAATATTGGATTTTGTCAAATGTTTTATCCATTTTTATTGGTATTCTCAATAAATTAACTTTTTATTTCATTGATTTTTCTGCATTTTTTATTTCACTGATTTTACACATTGACTTTTATTATTTCTTTTCATCTACTTACTTAGGATCTCACCTGCTCTTCCTTTCTAGTTTATTAAAAAGTCTTAACTGAAATCACTGATTTGTAATTTTTCTTTTCTAAAATGGATGTTTAATACTATAAATGTCCTTTAAGTACTGCTTTAGCAGTATCATACAGATACTGATGTCTTAAACTTTCATTTTCATTCAGCTTAAAATATTTTCTAAATAGTCTTTAATTTCTTTGGAAGTGTTTTTATTTACTTTCCAAATATTCCCAGAGATCCTTTCTGTTGAGTGAGAACTAATTTCTAACTTAATTGCATGGTGGTCATAGAATTTACTTTGTGATTTGAATCTTCCTAAGTTTACTGAAACTTTAAAAATGGCCACAGAATGTGATATCCTGGCTAATGTTCCACACTCACTTAAAAAGAACGGAATGTTCTATAAACTGGTCAAGTTGGTTGCTAGTTTTAGCAATTTTCTATTTGTTCTATCAATTATAGTGAGCAGTATACTGGAATCTGCAACTGTATTTGTCTATTTCTTCTTGAAATTCTTTATTCACTTCACGTAATTTGAAACTCTGCTATTAAGTGCATAAATGTTTAGTTCTGTTAAACCATTTTGAGGAATATATTCTATTATTATTATAAAATAACTTATTTCTCAGTCTCTAACTATTTAGAGAAATATTTCTTGGTCTCAAGTCTACTTCGTATGACATTAACATAGCCAGTCCAGTTTTCTTTTCATTGTTAGCATACTTTAAACAATTATTTATTTTAACCTATTTTGTGACTTTATATTTTTAAAGTGGATTTCTTATAGGTTGCGTATATACTTAGGTCTGCTTCAGCAATCTGTTATTCTTTGCCTTTTAAATGAGGTGCCTAGATCAGTTACATTTAATATGACTGCTACAGCTGGGTTTAAACCCATCATCCTTTTGTTTTCTAATGGTCTCTATTCTGTGTTTTCACTTCCTTCTTCTTCTTTTGAATTAACTATATATTTTTTGTAATTAGCTTTTGTCTGCTTTGTTTTTTTAAGCTATAATTTTCTATATACCATAAAGTTTTCCTACTTGAATTGTACAATTTACTGGGTTTTAGTAGATTTACAGAATTGTGCAATCATCACCACAACATAGCTTTGGAACATCTTCATCATCCCCAAGAAATACCTGTACACATTAGTAATCACTTCCAGTTGCTCCCTTTGCCTCTGTCCCAGTTCTGAACAGCCACTAATCTACTCCTTACCTCCGAAGATTTGCCTATTCTGGCTGTTTCTCATACAATATGTGGTCTTTTGCAAATGACTTTTTTCACTTTACCTTTTGAGGTTCATTCATGTGAAAGCATGTATCAGTGCTTCATTTCTTAAAAATTCAATTATCATTTAAAAAAACTTAGATAAGAAAAAACATTCACCATTTCCAATGATTTTCATTTCTTTATGCAGATACACATTTTCATCTGGCATCGTTTTCCTTCTGCCTGAAGGATTAGGTTTAACATTTCTTACAGTGTAGGTATGCTAGTGATAACTTCAGCTTTTATACATTTAAAAGTTTTTTTCCCCTTCTGTTTTAGAGGTATTTCCACAGGATACACAATTCTAAGCTGACAGTTTTTTTTTCTTTCAGTACTTTATAGATGTTGTTCCTTATCTTCTGGCTGCATTGTTGCTTACATAAAGTCTGCTGTAGTTTTTTCCTCTATGTGTCTTTTCTTTCTGACAGATTTTTTTGTTGTTGTTTATAACAACAAGCGTTTTTTAAAAACTCCTACTTCTCTAGAGCAGTTTCACTTTCACAGACAATTGAGCCTAAGGTCTGGACATTTCTAAGATTTTCTACCACCAATTTTAAACAATGATTATGTGCCTCTATGTAGTTTTCATTTTTCCTGTGTTCGTTCAGAATTCACTGAACTTCTTGAATCTGTGGGTTTATAGTTTCCATTAAATATGGGGGATGGGGAATCAGCCATTTTTTAAAGTTTTTTTAAAAATAATTTTTACTGGAGGACAGCTGATTTACAATGTTGTGTGTTTCAGGTGTACACCAAAGTGAATCTCCACTCCTTTTTTAGATTCTTTTCCCATATAGGTCATTACAGGGTACTTAGTAGAGTTCCCTGTGCTATATAATACTTTAAGTTCTTGCTTTGTTGTTGTTGTTTTTTAATGTCTCCCCTTTCCCTCCTTTGGAGACTTCAGTTATTAGTCTGCCTGAAACTGTCCCACGGATATTCACTTTTGTTTCAGTCTTTTTTCTCTAAATTTTATTTTGGATGGTTTCTGTTGCTATGGTTTTCAAATACACTAATCTTATTCTGTGATACTTAGTCTATTGTTAGTTTTGTCCAGTATATTTTCCAACTCTAAAATTTTGATTTGTTCTTTTTTCTCTCTCCCTTTGCTTCTTAATATGCTGAATCTTTCATTTGGGTTCTTCAACATATGGATATAATTATTTAATACTTTAATGTCCATGTCTACTAATTCTATCATCTGTGTCATTTTAAGACTGATTTCAATTGATGGATTGTACTAATTATGGGTCTTTGCATGCCTGAAAAATGTCAACTAGGTACCAAACATTGACTTTTTTCCTTGATAGGTATAGGTATTTTTGTATTCCTATTTTAAATATTCTTGTAACTGTTATCTTTTCTCTCCTATTTTCCATCTTTGAACTTTTAACTGGGAAATTTTTCTTGACTATCTTCTAATCCTTTGACTATTGCTCTCTTTTGTTTACGTTGGTAATCCTAACTGCTGATATTCTAAGAATTACTTCTTATTGTTCTCTGGCCATTTTTCATCTGAGAATACTTTTCCCGTTTCGCGGATGCACTTTCTCTCTTTGAAGATCATATAGTTTATGTGTGTGTACAGGCTGGGTTTTTTCCCTGGCCGTTTCTTCTACATTCCTATTTTATCCCCTGTTGTTTTGAGCTCTTATGTTAAGGGTTTTTTATAGCTTTAAAAACTGTCTTCTCCTAAGCAAAACACAGGGGCAGAAGGAATCTCCTAAGGCCTAAGGAAAAGGAGATAAAGATATGGGCCCATCATGACTCATTAGATGTCTGAGAGAACTGGGTTAAGATAGCTACTGATCCTTTGCACAAAAAGTATTTAAAAACTTAACTTGGAGATAAGTAAGCGTTTTCATTAAAGATGGGTGCAGAGTATCCAAAATATTTTCCCCAGGACATTCTGTTTATCCAGAGAAAAACCTTTCAGTCTCTGTCTAAGGCTTTAACTCAAAGTACAACTGCTCTAAAAGCAGGGCAGAAGAAGAGTTCAGTATGTTACCCTTCTTGAATCTGCTTTTTCATTCTATACCTCTTTCTGACTCCTCTGACAATAAGGAGTCTCTTAGATTTAATTCTCCTCAAATAAATGCATATATCATTTTGTTTTCTGTTCTTCCAGAGGATGGAATTCATGACTGTGGAATAAAGAAGGGGCTCTGAGGGCCTTCAAAACATCCTACATGTTGGTTGGTTAAAAAGTTCCTTTGTTTGTTTGTTTTTAAGTAAAAATAAAAGACACGTTTTTCACTTCCACCAATTACTTTATTGAACAGTGTATTCAAAAAATTCACCATTTAGTTCTACTACTTTCTGCTATTTTTCTGTTAACTTCATAATTTCATCTTCCCAAAACTTTTTATCTTTTTGAGCAAAGAACTGATTCAGGTACCTTTATAATCTTCCAGGGAATTGAAAATCTTTTCAATTAAGAGAATTTTGCAAAGACTGAAAGAAATGGGACATCTGAAGGTGCAGTGAGTGGTGAACACAGAGGATGAAACAGAACTTCCCAGCCAAGCTTCAACAGTTTCTGTATGCTCATCAAAGAAACATGGGATTTTGTTACCCAGATGGAAGATTATGCATTTTCTGTTGACTAACTCTGGACACTTTTCATCAAGTGCTTCTTTCAACTGGTCTAATCGGGAGCAGTATTTGTTGGATTTAGTAATTTGGTTTTCCAGAAGGAACTCGTAATAGAGGACTCCCTTCTAATCCCACCATATACACAACACCACCTTCTCTGAATGAAGACCCACCTCTGGTGTGGCTGGTGGTGGTTCATTTTGCTTGTCACACAATCTTCCATTTCACACTCCTGTACAATACCCACTTTCACAATTTGTTTTAAAAATGAAATGCTTTTATTATGTTTAAGTAGAGAATTGCATGCAGAAATATAGTCAAGAAGCTTCGTTTCACTTAACTTACGTGGAACCCAAACCTCAAAGCAAGTAACATAGCCAAGCTGGTGCAAATGATTTTCAACACTTGATTTGGATATTTTGAATATGTTGGCTATCTCCCACAAGATGCAATGTTGACTGTTCTCAATTAATGTCTCAGTTTGACCATTAAAAACTTCAACTGGTCTATAGGACCATGGATGATCGTCCAGGGAAGAAATCTCCAGGATGAAGCTTCGCAAACCACTTTTGACATGTTTGATGAGTCACAGCACGTTCTCCATATACTGCACAAATCTAATTTTTGCATTTCAGTTGCATTTTTACCTTTCTTTACATAATAAAGCATAATATGCCAAAAATGTTGCTTCTTTCTTTCCATTTTCAATATTAAAATGGCTACATAAAAATTCACCAATTTTGATAAGGTTTTAAAAAAACTTTTTTTAATAATTTACTTATTTGTTTATTTTTGGCTGAACTGGGTCTTTGTTGCTGTGTGCAGGCTTCTCATTGTGCTGGCTTCTCCTGTGGGGGAGCACAGGCTCTAGGTGTGCAGACTTCAGTAGTTGTGGCTCACAGGCTCCAGAGCATTGGCTCAGTAGTTGTGGCACACAGGCTTAGTTGCCGAGGCATTTGAGATCTTCCTGGACCAGGGATGGAATCTGTGTCCCCTGCATTGGCAGGGAAACTCTTAACCACTGGACTACCAGATAAGTCCTTGAAAAGTTTTTTTAAACGCATGCTGATATGACAGCTGTCACAATACAATCCAACTAAACTGTTTCAAATGAAGTTAGAGGTCACTAAGCACCAGTAAAGCCACTGTACAGAAAAAAACCAAACTAACCCCATAGATATCAGCTAACCCAATAGATAATCAACTAATTCTCCCCTTTTCATCCTATGTATTACACAAACCCCCACTCCCCCACACACACTACTGTGTACCTCTCAATCCTGAGCCTCTGAGATTTTTACAAAGGAAACTGGTTCACTTCTTATACACATTCCGTTCCGCAAATGCTGAGGATTAATGTCTTTCTCTGTTCTGCTTCGTCAGTTAGTGCTTCTCCACTTCACTCTTTCATATATATATTAAATCTCTTGTATACTACCATCTCCTCTCTCATTCTCTTTGCCCTTGTGATAGAAAAAATAACTCCTTTTTTTAATCTTATTTTAGTCATGTCTGGGGAGGGACAGTAAATAGATGCATGTGGTCAATCTGCCATGTTTTACCAGAAGATTCTCCTAATAGGCTATGGTAGGAGGACAGGGCATACTGGCTGTGAAAAGGACCAGAGGGAAATGCAACTGTTAAGTCTAATACAAATTATACTACCTTTACTGAAACGCATAGTTACATCGCTCATAAATGCTGCTCATTTCTACTAGGTAGTGAATAATCTCAGGTCATGCTCTCTACTTTTTTAATTATGTCCTTTGACTTCTAACCTGGCATTCTGCATACAGGAGGAAATTGTTTATTAATCAACTATAAACTAAGAGTTGACTTTTTAAATTATTATTATTTATTTTGGCTGTGCTGGGTCTCTGCTACAGCACACAGGCCTATTTATGGTATGAGGGATCTTAGTTCTCTGACCAGGGACTGAACCAGGCCTCCTGTATCAGGAGTGTGGAGTCTTATCCGCTGGACCACCAAGGAAGTCCCAACAGTTGACTTTTTATATGGCTGTGAACTGTTGACAGAAAAACATACAATTTCTTACACTTTATAAAAATATTTGTTTCTTCTTTTAAAAAAAATCTGGTCAGCATTTCACTTCTGATGTGTATATAGTTGAGAAAAATGCTATTTTCTTTTATGATCCTGATTACAGATGACTGGTCAAAGGTAGGCATTTATTCAAGCCACATCAGCCCTAGTATCCCACACACTTCCAGCCAATTATACTGGTTCAGGGGTGAATTCCTAAACTGAGTCAGACTTAGCACCTTTAAAACATTTTTCAACTTGGGAATGCTGAAAAATTTAGAGACAATTAATATAAAGTTTCTTATATATCAATATTAAGAGTACAGACCAATGAGTTTCAGGAAAGGAGTGAGAATGATTAAGCAGAACTTAAAAGCACAATACCTTAAACATCTGTTTAATTGCTTTTAATATAACACATACACACAAACACTCCCTGTATGTTAGTAGTTCTAATAGAAAAAAAGAATATTAAAAAGTTTTCTAAAAGAAAAAGATACTGAAGCATGTTTCAAAGCAAACAATATGCTGGAAGGTTATTTCTATGTAAACAGAATCACTGTTTTATAACTCTGGAATCCAAGATCTAAAGGACCAACAACAAGAAAACCCACAATCATCTATCTACAGTATCCACCGAGCAACTGGGTCACTTGAGGGGAAGTAATGGACCAGGGAAAGAAACTTCTTTTAATGAAACGGCACAACTTACTGGTGTGTACTGGAGAAAAAAAGATTCTCGGGGCTATTTTTCAACTTCATGAGACAGTAAAACAAGCAGGCAGGCAGCAACCTTCAGCTAAGAGGTGGGAACCCGGAGTGACGTACTGCACAGAAGATCCTAAGTATGCCACTACCACATCCTAAGAGGCAACACCTTATAGGCTACATTTGCGCCAGAGTCTAAAACTAAAAAATCTTCCATTTCTTTAAAAGGAAGACTTTTCTATTTAACAGAATCAGTGATTACCCCTTTGTTCTTTTGATCCAGAACAACTTCAAACTGGTGACCTAACTTGTACCATCAAGTAGAAGAGTATTCTCTAGGAAACAGGCAGAGGCGTATAGACTACTATAATTAATCTCAGAATTACATCTTTAGACCAGAAAGAATATTTACAGTTCTAAGCCTCTCATCTTCAAAATCAACTAGAGGTAAAAGTGCATATAAGGTTGAATAATTAGACATGAAAATTGCTTTAGTTTATAAACACACATACCATTCAACACTAGCTAACTGAATAGAGTTTTTAAAGATAAGCAAAGACGATGGCTCATTGCCATTTTCATTATCAAAACTACTCGACTTGTTAAGCCTATTTCTCACCTGGACTACTGCAAAATCCTCCTAACTAGTCTCCAACTTCAGTGTTAGACCTCCAACAAAATCTATTTTCTAGACACTACTACTCTTGCCTATGTAAGACAGAAATGTGACCAGGTCTTTCTCCTGTTTAAACTTCTGTAATGGTTCCCCAGGAAACAGGGTAAAATGTGAGCTCTGTAGCATGGAATACAAGGCCCTTTATGACCTGCTCCCTACTTACCTCTTTAGCCTCTTCTGCTATCCGAGTTTCCAACATACACTATGCTATTATTTTCTCTTCTTCTCTGCTTTCAAATCACATTTGACTGTATTCAGCTCCACAAATGTGCTGTGATCTCCCCTGTACCTGGGCCACTGAAACGCTTTTCTGAAGCATAAGACACAGTTTTTAATTACCCAAATTCTCCCATTTTCACTTACTCATCCTTTAGTCATCAGCTGTAACATCACTTCCTTAGGAAGCCTTCCCAGAAATGACATTTTATTCTAGCCTGATTATCACTTTCCACAGTTTGTAATTATATGTTGTAGTTTTTTATGAGTACCATCATGGCAGGGGTACCATCACGGCAGGGACACCACCTGCCTTGCTTATCAAGGAGTCTCTGATAACTCACAAAGTGAGTTATGAAAATTAGCAGGGATATGAAAAAAAGATTTCTTCAGTCAAGTTGTTATATAAAACGTATAATTTCTAATTTTCTTAATTTTTGCAGTGACATTGATTAAAACCAATAATGAATAACTGAAGATACTTTAAAGTCTTTTTTAAATAAAAATATTAGCTGTCTGTTTAGTAAGAACAACAATAAGGGATGTAAATTTGAGTAAAATAAAATTAATATCTCTAGATCAGGCTTTATATTCAAGCTGGCAAAGATCTTAAGGTCACTGTAATTTTTAAAAATAAAAACAGTCTTTTCCCTTGTATCCTTCTGTTTCAATATGATAGACCAAGCATATATTGTAGCTCTCCCCTCCTATACCATGTTCATCATGGAACAAAATCTGCAAGGAATGCCCAAAGATGAAAAGCAATTAGCATAAAACTAGAGAGAGAAACAGCAGTTTAGGTTGCAGGCAGGAGAATGCAACTGCAGATAGATTTCTGTATTCATACAAGCATGAAAGTGCATACACATCCACATTTCTAACCCTCATTCCAATCCCTCAAGGCCCTGCCAGAGGTCTTAGCTTCCTGGGAGGCTGAGTTGGAAAGGGAGAAGTGCCCCAAGAGTAGGAGGAATCAAAGCACACCCTACCCTTCCAACATTTCCTCTTTTTTTTTCTCTCAGACTAACTGAAAATTACTTACTCCCAAATATCTCCCTGTAAATGGGCTACACCAATAACTCTAGATGTTCTACTGTCAACTACAAAGTTGAAAGCAATTCTCACCAACTTGCTTTATAAATTCAAGGCAATTCTAATCCAAGCATCAACAGGTTTTGTTTTTATTTTTTAAAGTACATGATAAGCAAAGTGTAAAATTTATACAGAAGAGTCAAAAGATCCTGAAGAACCACCTGGTACCAGATTTGCTCTATAAGGTATTAAGAACTATAAACTGTAATGATTATATAGTGTAGGTGTAGGTACAGACAAATGCGTCAATTCAATAAACTGAAGAAAACACAGAAACAGATACTGGCATGGAAAGCTGACAGATAATGGCTAATACTACAGGTCAGTGCGGAAATGATAAAAATTTCAATAAATGATCTGGGACACTGGGTTAAAAAAAAAAGTGAAAACAGATCTTCCTTTACAGGTACAGAAAAATCAAATCCAGATAGTTCAAAAGTTTAAATTATAGAACTTTTTTAAAAAACCTATTAAAATATCACTTCTAGTATGGCAAAAATTTCTTAAAACACAAAGTTTAAAAATGAACTGATCAATTTAACTACATCAAAATTAATAATCTATATTCATAAGATACCACTGAAATGGTGAAAAGGCAGTCTGCAACCTGGAAAACTATATTTAATAACACACAGTTGATGAAAGGTTAGTATATAGACTATAATGAATGTTTAAGAGAAACAATAGAAATCTGGACTAAAAGGAACGTCACAGAAAACACAAATGAGTAGTAAATTAACACATGAAAGACAATTTCCAAAGTCATCAGGGAAATCCAGATTAAAACCACAATGAGATACCACTGCACACCTCACAAATTGGCAAAAATTAAATCCCATAATACAAGAATCTGCAAGGATGTTCAACAATGGAACATATGTGTTCTGTGAGTGAGAAAGAACATTTTAAAAAAAAACCCAAAACTTTAGAAAGTAATTTGTTAAACATAATTAAGTCAAACACAGGAACACATACCCTTTAACCCAGCAATTTTACTGCTAAATCTTTAAATCTTTGGCCACCTTTAAATCGTTGGCCAGGACCCACACCAATCAATACATTTTACATCCTGACTCAATGAACACACAACTGAAAAGTTTCATGCAACTTTTGCAATAACTCCATTTATACTCCATTTCACTTAGTGTCATTCACTATATATATTTCATAACCCACTACTGCAGTGGTTTTTAACACTAGATGCACATCAGAATTATCTGAGGTATTAAAAAAGTTAAAAGCAAAACCAAAACTGATGTCCAGGTAAGCTCGTGAAGACTGCTTCAACTGGTTTTTGACGAAATGCTCTGTTGCATTTATGTAAATGCATGTTCAGTTTGCTCACAAGCCCTACCACGCTACCATTTACCCAAAATGCTGGACTGTCCACACTTTCTCTTTCATTCTGTACTCTTCTTTTCCCCTTTCCAAGGCTGTCCCCAAGCACCTTCTAACCTATTGTGAGCATTCTCCTACCCCAATTTTGTATTCTGCTCTCCACAGGCAAGTAATTTCCACCGTTTGAGCAATTTCTTCTGGTACTAACCTCCATACCTTTTTTTAAACCTCTTTAATTACAAATACTGTGTTTCCAGTGTCATTTTTAGATTTTCTTACTGACTTACTACCATGGAAGATTTAGAGCTCTCCAATACATCCACTCTTTCTGCCACTTCTCATGCTTTCTTTTTGGTTCATTTCCCAATTTCCCCCTTTAACTTGCACTTCACTCAGTCTAAGCATGTACATATTTCATTCTCAAACATGCCAAATCCACATGCTACCACTTCTGCTAAATTAATTTTAAAAGCATACCTCCAAGAGTCTTTTCAGTTACAAACACCCTTGAAATCTTTAAAGTAAGAGGAAATTTAGAGATATACATTAAAATGAAGTTTTTCAACTGTTCAACAATTATATCTTGCCTACATATCTAAATTCCTTAAGACTTGATTCCATATTAACTATATCACCTCAAATTTTCACTGCTTATGTATTTTCAACTCAAATTAAATGTATTTATTATTATATACAAAGCACTGTTTTACCTCTCCATGTAAACTTACACATACAAATGGAAAAATATATTTACATCCACTTTATTAGCTGTCAGTGTCATACTGCCATGCTTAGTATAATAAAGTAATCTCTAACCTTTATTCTAAAATCCATTACCAGTTCATAATCCCCTGCATGCATGCTAAGCCGCTTCAGTCGTATTTAACTCTGTGTGACCCCATGGACTGCAGCCTGCCAAGCTCCTCTGTCCATGGGATTCTCCCGACAAGAATACTAGAGTAGGTTGCTGTGCCCTGGTCCAAGGGATCTTCATGACCCAGGGATCAAACCCATGTCTCTTATGTCTCCTGCATTGGCAGGTGGGTTCTTTACCACCTGGGAGGCCACCCTTTACCACCCATTACCACCTACCGTCACCTAGGAAACCCCCCTCTCCAAATTCTAAAATCCATAAAGCTCTGAAAACCGAAACGTTTTTTCCTTAGTTTGACACCAAAACAAATTTAGTGAATTCAACTTATGTAGACAATTTACAGTCTTTATCCCATTTTGCGTGACTAGACCAGTGGTTCTCAACTGAAGGCACTCTGCCCCATAGGGGAATCTGGCAATGTCTGGAGAAATTTTCAGTTTTTACTACTGGGTAGGAGGTGCTACTTCTAACAGCTAACACATAAAAACTAGGAATGGTGCTTAACATTCTACAGTGCACCAGGCAGACCCCTGCAACAAAGCATTATTTTGTTCCCAAACGTCAACTTTACTAAGGAAGAGAAACACTGGACTAAATTCTTGTTTAGTGAAGATTTATTAGTATGTTGATTACTGAGTGGTGCCCAGAAGACTCTGAGGGTGTTATAGAATACATGATAAAAAGACATTATCAGTACTACCCAAAAGTCAGAAAAACTCTTAATTCCAAACCAAAGCTATTTCCTGAGATTGGAGACAGGAGACTGTAGACTCTATACTTCCATTCTTCTATTAAAGTCTTTCTCAAATATCATGATTTGCATTAAAGCTGGGAAGCCATGAACTATGGTCCAAGTCTTAGAAAACGAAGGAGAGAACAGAAATTCACCGGACCTAACAAAGAGTCGGACACGACTGAGCGACTGAACTGAACTGAACTGAACAAGCAGGATGAGCAACAACTTTCGTTTTATTCTTTTCTATTACAGTTTAAAATAAACTAGCCTTTCTTTCTTTTTATGAGTGCACAGTGTGGCTTGCAGAATCTCAGTTCCCCAGCCAGGTGAACTTGGCCCTCAGCAGTGAAAGTGCACAGTCCTAACCACTGGACCTCCAGGGAAGTCCCAAACTAGCCTTCCTAATAGTGCCCATTTACTACCATCAATTGTATGTGTATTGTTTGCACCATAAAAGATATCAGCTTATTATACTTAATTAAAAAAAATCAAAACCAAAACACAATAACTGAGACTCTTGAAACCACAGTAGCTATTTACCTTTCTCTGTGCTTGAAAATATAGAGATGATTTTATTCCTGGGCTTTTTTTCCTCTGGAACAGAAGGCAAAGGTTTCAAACTGTGATTGGCTGATAAAGGGTCTTTGCCTCCAGTGCTAAAAATAGTACTGCTCATTCGCACCGGGGGCGCCGGAGGCTTGTCTTCCAGTTCTCCGTTATCAGACATGATTCAGAATTATGATACGGCCTGAAACAGACAGGCAAAAAATACAGTTAACAGCAAAGTAAAAAACAGTATGGACAAACACAAGACAGTAAGAATCCCCTCCTCAATTTCAAATTTAAAAAAGTTATCCATTTAAAGTTGTAAAACAAGAGATGAAATTGGCTGCAATCAGGCAATCTCCCCTAACAAAGTTGGTAAACGGGGAGCTAAGAGATCTTTGAAAAGTCATATCCTGTTAAAAAAAAGACTAAGATAATTTTTGGAAAGCATGATGACACTGACATATCAGAGAATATCAACTGAATAGTTAAGTATTCCAATGAACAGACAGATAATATGGAGTCTTAAAAAAAACAATTACAAGAAGACCAGGAATATTATTGTCCTGACCAAGCAATAATAGGATATATGTCTCTGACAGGTTCACTTTCAGAGCAGACAGAATGCTTGCTATTAATTAATAAATACCAACCAATAGCCTCCAAATCTGATTCATGTTCACTAGCCTTATAATTACAATTTAATCCCCATACAAACTTTGGTAAAGCACCAAAACATGCCACTGGAACAGTATGTCATTTCTCTGAAAATCTGAACATCTAACTACATACGTTAGGCCTCTCCAAGTCAGGAAACACTGACAAAAGTAAATACAGTTTGGCCAAACCCCAAGGTTCTGTCAGCCTATGATGCCCTGTCCAGGCTGTCTAGTTACTCTCCTTATCCACATGGCTAATAAAGTGGAAATGTCAACTTTGTTCACATATACTTATACACATCTATTTTATGTCTTTTAAAAAAAGTAGATTACACACATTCAAAATCAGCAGTAAAAAAGAAGAGACGCCTCACTTATGAGTTCTACCAAACTGTACAGCTAGGAAATAACACAATATCCTCCTAAACAAGACTTTGATTGGCAGTTAGATCTTAATTTGAAAATAACACAACTTGATACATGTAAGCCAACAAAACTCTGTATATGTACAATGAAAAGAATGCAACTGGTTTTAGATAAAATTAAAAATAATTTTTTAAAATTTTTATTTAGTCTAAAATGCCAGTATGTGAAGAAAAGTAGATTATCATTTGAGAAGAATTGAGGGATGAAGAATTATACCTAATTCCACTCCAAATTTTATAGCTTTTGTTTTCCTTGACAGGAGTAGGTCAAAGCACTACTGTATAATTTATATATCATATAACAGTTATTTTTCAGCCTACAAAAGAGAAAGAAGGTAAAGGGGAAAATAAACATTTATGGAGGTAACCAGGTGAAGAAAAGAGAAAGACTGTCTGAAGTGAAATTCAACTACTAATGATCAAAGAAATGAGGGTGCTCTCTATCTAAGAAGGCAGTGTAGATAACATACAGTCAGATGTAGATAACATAGTCAGATGATTCTTCCAAACCAAACGAGTCATATCCTGTGGATTACTTGATGAATTGATAAACCAAGGCAGATGTTCAGCTTTGATACGACCAAACATTAAGACAAAACAGATTAATCCTAGAGAAGCTCATTTTTTTGCCTTTTTATACAAAAAAGGCAAAGTGTTGAAGAATTGATATTTTCGAACTATGGTGCTGGAAAAGACTCTTAAGAATCCCTTGGACAGCAAGGAGATCAAACTAGCCAATCTTTTTCTTTCTTTTTAATTAATTAATTTATCAATTGGAGGCTAATTACAATATTGTGCTGGCTTTTGCCATACAATGACATGAATCAGCCATGGGCACACATGTGTTCCCCATCCAGAACTCCCGTCCCCTCTCCCCATCCCATGCCCCAGAGTCATCCCAGTGCACCATCCCTGAGCACTGTGTCTCACGCATCGAACCTGGACCAGCAATCCACTTCACATATGATAATACACATATTTCAATGCTACCCTCTCAAATCATCCCACCCTCGCCTTCTTCCACAGAGTCCAGAAGACTGTTCTTAACATCCGTGTCTCTTTTGCTATCTCGCATATAAGGGCATCATTATCATCTTTCTAAATCCCATATGCTTCTGAACTGTGGTGTTGGAGAAGACTCTTGAGAGTTCCTTGGACTGCAAGGAGATCCAACTGGTCCATTCTGAAGGAGATCAGCCCTGGGATTTCTTTGGAAGGAATGATGCTAAAGCTGAAACTCCAGTATTTTGGCCACCTCATGCGAAGAGTTGACTCATTGGAGAAGACTCTGATGCTGGGAGGGATTGAGGGCAGGAGGAGAAGGGGATGACAGAGGATGAGATGGCTGGATGGCATCACTGACTCGATGAATGTGAGTCTGAGTGACCTCCGAGAGCTGGTGATGGATAGGGAGGCCTGGCGTGCTGCAGTTCATGGGGTCGCAAAGAGTCGGACACGACTGAGTGACTGATCTGATCTGATGCTGTATTGGTCAAACCAGCCAATCTTGAAATCAACCCCAAATATTCATTGGAAGGACTGATGCTGAAGCTGAAGTTCCAATACTTTGGCCACCAGATGCAAACAGGTGACTCATTGGAAAAGACCCTGATGTTGGGAGGGACTGAGGACAGGAGAAGGGGACTACAGAGGATGAGATGACTGGATGGCATCACCGACTTAATGCACATGAACTTGGGCAAACTCCGGGAGATGGTGAGGGACAGGGAAGCCTGGCATGCTGTGGTCCATGGGGTCGTGAAAAATCGGACATGACTTGGCGACTGAACAACAACAAGCTTGCTTTTATCTTAATCACAAGTTACTGTTTGGAAACTGCACACTGAGATTTTGATTACACTGTGAATTGTTCCTACTTACAAAAGTTAAATTTAAAACCCAGGATAATATAACAAAACTCCAAAATCCAGTTGCATGCATTTATAGAAGAAAATGCACCAAAACATTAACAGTGGCCATCTGTGATTAAGAAGTAGTTTTCAAACTTGATTATAATCATCATCAGATCAGATCAGATCAGTCGCTCAGTCGTGTCTGACTCTTTGCGACCCCATGAACCGCAGCACGCCAGGCCTCCCTGTCCATCACCAGCTCCCGGAGGTCACTCAGACTCGCATCCATCGAGTCAGTGATGCCATCCAGCCATCTCATCCTCTGTCGTCCCCTTCTCCTCCTGCCCTCAATCCCTCCCAGCATCAGAGTCTTCTCCAATGAGTCAACTCTTCGCATGAGGTGGCCAAAATACTGGAGCTTCAGCTTTAGCATCATTCCTTCCAAAGAAATTCCAAGATTGATCTCCTTCAGAATGGACTGGTTGGATCTTCTTGCAGTCCAAGGGACTCTCAAGAGTCTTCTCCAACACCACAGTTCAAAAGCATCAATTCTTCGGCGTTCAGCCTTCCTCACAGTCCAGCTCTCACATCCATACATGACCACAGGAAAGACCATAGCCTTGACTAGGCGAACCTTTGTTGGTAAAGTAATGTCTCTGCTTTTGAATATGCTATCTAGGTTGGTCATAACTTTCCTTCCAAGGAGTAAACGTCTTTTAATTTCATGGCTGCAGTCACCATCTGCAGTGATTTTGGAGCCCAGAAAAACAAAGTCTGACACTGTTTCCACTCTTTCCCCATCTATTTCCCATGCAGTGATGGGACCAGATGCCATGATCTTCGTCTTCTGAATGTTGAGCTTTAAGCCAACCTTTTCACTCTCCACTTTCACTTTCATCAAGAGGCTTTTTAGCCCCTCTTCACTTTCTGCCATAAGAGTGGTGTCATCTGCATATCTGAGGTTATTGATATTTCTCCCGGCAATCTTGATTCCAACTTGTGTTTCTTCCAGTCCAGCATTTCTCATGATGTACTCTGCATATAAGTTAAATAAACATGGTGACAATATGCAGCCCTGACGTACTCCTTTTCCTATTTGGAACCAGTCTGTTGTTCCATGACCAGTTCTAACTGTTGCTTCCTGACCTGCATACAGATTTCTTAAGAGGCAGATCAGGTGGTCTGGTATTCCCATCTCTTTCAGAATTTTCCATAGTTTATTGTGATCCACACAATCAAAGGCTTTGGCATAGTCAATAAAGCAGAAATAGATGTTTTTCTGGAACTCTCTTGCTTTTTCCATGATCCAGCGGATGTTGGCAATTTGATCTCTGGTTCCTCTGCCTTTTCTAAAACCAGCTTGAACATCAGGAAGTTCACGGTTCACGTATTGCTGAAGCCTGGCTTGGAGAATTTTGAGCATTACTTTACTAGCGTGTGAGATGAGTGCAATTGTGCGGTAGTTTGAGCACTCCTTGGCATTGCCTTTCTTTGGGATTGGGATGAAAACTGACCTTTTCCAGTCCTGTGGCCACTGCTGAGTGTTCCAAATTTGCTGGCATATTGTCATCATAGCTGTGGTTAAAAAAGGATTAATGTAAAACTGAGCACAATAATCACTAACTGTAAACTGACTACAATTTCTATCCTTAAGACTGGCTCATAAGTGGAACATGACTGAAAACTGACAGTGCACCTTCCGCTGCATGCTCTCTGGGATTATGGTTATGAGCCTAAGTGTGGAATCAGACTGCTTTGGTTGGAATTCTAGTTCTACCGTTTACTTAAGTGTGTGACCTTAGGTCTAAGCTGTGCTTCAGAGTTTCTTAGAGAAATGGCTGGTTCTAGACCTAGACAGGGAAAATATCATACAAGATGAGTCTACTGTATCTTATACTGTCAAAAGATAAGGAAGTACTTATAAAGGATGAGGGCATGTCAAAAGGGTATAAGAAAGAGTTCCCAGAATACTGGAATGTTTGGTGCAATAAAATCAATAAACTAATATCATATTATAATCCAAAGTATAAAATCAATATACATCACTCATATAGACACAAAAACCTAAATACATAAATAAAATGGGGGAGGGGCAAATCTTCCTTACAAAAGAATTCCAAGTAACATATATATACATAACACTCCCTTCTAGGAGTTAGAACTTAACCTCCTGCTCCACCTGAGTGTAGGCTAGACTTAGTGACTCATTTCCAAAGAATAGAATGTGGAAAGGAGAAAATAACACAGTGGAAAAATCTGGCATTAACCATGGGATCAAGGTTAAGATCACTAGTGATAAGTCACAAGGATATCATTCATCTCCTGAGCTAATGTAATGGGGAGCACAATTCACATCTGGTATTCTTCCCCAAATCCGTAAGTTCAGTCTAATTATGGGGGGTGGGGAATCAGATAAACCCAAATTAAGAGATACACTACAAAATTCCTAATCAATACTTCTCAAAACTGTCAAGGACATGAAAAACAGACAGAGAAACTGTCCTAGAACAGAGGAATCTAAGGAGACACAACACTGTGGTATCCTGGAATTAAAAAAAAAAAAAAAAAGACACTAGTGAAAAAACTGGTGAAGTTCAAGTAAAATCTAGAATTTACTTAGTAATGTATCAGTGTTGGCATCTTTGCTTTGAAATACATTTTACGTCTATGCAACATTAATATCAAAGGAAGATGAGTGATAGTTATACAGGAAATTTACTATCTTTGTAATCTGTCTGTAAATCTAAAATTATTCCTGAATAAGAACTCTATTAAAAAAGGAATAAATAAGTTCCTCCAAAAGTCAAATATAGACTAACCTACCATATGACCTAGCAATTCCACTTCCAGTATATGCCTGAGAGAATTGAAAACATGTCTGCACAAAAATGCACATGTGAATGTTCACAGCAGCATTAACTGTAAAAGCCAAAGAGGAAAGAAAAATATTAACAGATGAACAGAAAGACAAACTGTATCTTACCTATATTACAAACAAAGGAATACTGTTTGGCCACAAAAAGGAATCAAGTATGACACATGCTGTGTGTGTGTGTGCACTTAGTCACTCAGTCGTATCCAACTCCTTGCGACCCCATGGACTGTAGCCCACCAGGCTCCTCTGTCCATGGGGATCCTCCAGGCAAGAATACTGGAGTGGGTTGCCATGCCCTCTTCCAAGGGATCTTCCCGAACCAGGGATCAAAACTAGGTCTCCCACATTGCAGGTGGATTCTTTACCATCTGAGCCACCAGGGAAGCCCAAGAATACTGGAGTGGGTGGCCTATCCCTTCTCCAGGGGATCTTCCTGACCCAGGCTTCAAACCAGGTCTCCTGCATTGCAGGTGGATTCTTTACCAACTGAGCTACCAGGGAAACCGATATATGCTACAACATGAAATAAACCTTGAAAACATAAATGAAAAAAGCCAGACACAAAAAGATCATAAATTATGATTCCATTTATATGAAATGTTCAGAACAGAGAAATCCACAGAGGTAGAGAGTATATTAGTGGATGCTAGGGTATGAGGCGAATGGGATGTGACTTTGTGGGGAATGAAAATAGTCTGGGATCAGACATTAGTAACGGTCAAACAACTTTATGAATATATTAAAACCACTGAATTGCACACTTTAAAGTGGTATATTTCCGATATGTGAATTATATCTCAATTTTAAAAAGGAATTATCTACCTAATAAAGATTACACAGAGTTCCAAGGAATAGCAAGGAGAGATAAGAAAGCTTTGTTAAGTGATCAATGCAAAGAAACATGGAAAAACAACAGAATGGCAAAGATGAGATCTCTTCAAGGAAATCAGAGATACCAAGGGAACAGTTCATGCAAAGACTGGCACATTAAAGGACAGAAATGGCAAGGATCTAACAGAATTAGGAGAAATTAAGAAGTGTCAAGAATACACAGAAAAACTGTACAAAAAAGGACTTAATGACCCAGATAACCACAATGGTGTGATCACTAACCTAGAGCCAGACATCATAGTGTGTGAAGTCAAGTGGGCCTTAGGAAGCATCACTATGAACAGAGCTAGTGGAAGTGATGGAATTCCAGCTGAGCTATTTCAAATCTTAGAAGATAATGCTGTCAAAGTGCTGCATTCAACATGCTAGCAAATTTGCCAAACGCAGCAGTGGCCACAGGACTGGAAAAGGTCAGTTTTCATTCCAATCCCAAAGAAGGGTAATGCCAAAGAATATTCCAACTACTGCATAACTACTGCATAACTGTGTTCATTTTACATGCTAGCAAAGTAATGCTAAAAATCCTTCCAGCTAGGCTTCAACAGTATGTGAACGAAGAACTTCCAGATGTGTAAGGTGGATTTAGAAAAGGCTGAGGAACCAGAGATCAAACTGCCAACATCCACTAGATCACAGAAAAAGCAAGAGAATTTCAGAAAAACATCTACTTCTGCTTCACTGACTACACTAAAGCCTTTGACTGTGTGGATCACAACAAACTGTTGAAAATCCTTATAAAGATGGGAATACCAGATCACCTTAGCTCCCTCATGAGAAACCTGTATGCAGACTAAGAAGCAACAGTCAGAACCAGACATGGAACAATGGACTGGTTCAAAATTGGGAAAGGAGTATGCCAAGGTGGTATACTGTCACCCTGTTTATTTAACTTCTATGCAGAGTACATCATGTGAAATGCTGGGCTGGATGAAGCACGAGCTGGAATCAAGATGCCAGGAGAAATAACAATAACCTCAGCTATTGAGGCAGATGACAGCACCCTGTCATCTGCAGGGTAAAAGCGAAGAGGAACTAAAGAATCTCTTGATGAAGGTGAAAGAGGACAGTAAATAAGTTGGCTTAAAACTCAGCATTCAAAAAACTAAGATCATGGTTCCAGTCCCATCACTTCATGGCAAACAGATGGGAAAAAATGGAAATAATAGCAGACTTTATTTTCTTGGGCTCCAAAATCACTGCAGATGGTGACTACAGCCATGAAATTGAAAGACGGTTGCTCCTTGGAAGAAAAACTATGACAAATCTAGACAGCATATTATAAAGCAGAGACATCACTCTGCCTTTCGGTATAGTCAAAGCTATGGTTTTTCCAGTTGTCATGTATGGACATGAGCTGGACCATAAAGAAGGCTGTACAAAAGGTACAAAGTTAAGTCGCTCAGATATTGTGATCCCATGGACTGTAGCCTACCAAGCTCCTCCGTCCATGGAATTTTCCAGGCAAGAGTACTGGAATGGGTTGCCATTTCCTTCTCCAGGGATGTTCCCAACCCAGGGTCCCAACCTGGGTCTCCCACATTGCAGGCAGATGCTTTTACCATCTGAGAAGGCTGAGCACAAAAGAATTGATGCTTTCAAACTGTGGTGCTGAAGAAGACTCTCAAGAGTCCCTTGGACTACAAGGAGATCAAACCAGTCAATACTAAAGGAAATCAATCCTGAACAGTCACTGGAAGGAGTGATGCTGAAGTTCCAATACAGGCTACCTGATGCAATGAGCCAGCTTCTTGGAAAAAAGCCTGATGCTGGGCCAGACTGAGGACACAAGGAGAAGGAACAACAGGGGATAAGTTGGTTGGATGGCATCATCAACTCAATGAACATGAATTTGAGCAAATACCAGGAAAGAGTGAAGGACAGGGAAGCCTGGCATGCTGCAGTCTATGGGGTCACAAAGAGTCAGACACGACTGAAAGACTGACCAACATAAATATTAATGCTATTCCTATTGTGATATTATTTATAGGCATCTACGCAAGAAGTTGGAGAAAAGAAAAGAAGACTTAAATTCTTCTCCAAAAGTTCATAATCTACTGGGAAAGAGTAGCACATACATATTTAAGTTAGGTTACATCTTTTACCAACATCTGTTTTCAACACATGAATATTAAAAGCCACTCTGTTTCTTCAACGTAGCAGTTCTCAAACATTTTGGTCTCAAGATCCCTTCAGCTCAGTTCAGTTCAGTTGCTCAGTCGTGTCCGACTCTTTGCGACCCGATGAATCGCAGCACGCCAGGCCTCCCTCTTGCCTAGAAAATCCCTTGGATGGAGGAGTCTGGTGGGCTGCAGTC
Organism: Tragelaphus eurycerus; assembly: GCA_935064755.1. Taxonomy (NCBI): domain Eukaryota; kingdom Metazoa; phylum Chordata; class Mammalia; order Artiodactyla; family Bovidae; genus Tragelaphus; species Tragelaphus eurycerus. Next base: position 23,765,122 of record CAKXYN010000018.1, on the reverse strand, counting down.
CATGGGGTCGCTAAGAGTCGGACACGACTGAGCGACTTCACTTTCACTTTTTGCTTTCATGCATTGGAGAAGGAAATGGCAACCCACTCCAGTTTTCTTGCCTGCAGAATCCCAGGGGCAGGAGAGCCTGGTGGGGACGTCTATGGGGTCACGCAGAGTCGGACACGACTGAAGTGACTTAGCAGCAGCAGGCCTCCCTATCCATCACCAACTCCTGCAGTTCACTCAAACTCACGTCCATCAAGTCGGTGATGCCATCCAGCCATCTCATCCTCTGTCATCCCCTTCTCCTCCTGCCCCCAATCCATCCCAGCATCAGTGTCTTTTCCAATGAGTCAACTCTTCGTATCAGGTGGCCAAAGTACTGGAGTTTCACCTTCAGCATCATTCCTTCCAAAGAACACCCAGGGCTGATCTCCTTTAGAATGGACAGGTTGGATCTCCTTGCAGTCCAAGGGACTCTCAAGAGTCTTCTCCGACACCACAGCTCAAAAGCATCAATTCTTCGGCGCTCAGCCTTCTTCACAGTCCAATTCTCGCATGCATACATGACCACTGGAAAAATCAAAGCCTTGACTAGATGGACCTTTGTTGGCAGATTCCTTCACACACTTAAAAATTACTGCAAATCTCAATTTTTGTTTATGTGAGCTAGAGCTGTCTATATTCAAATGAGAAAATAAAATAAGTTATTTAAATACTTATTTCATTTAAATAACATTTTCATGAAAAATAACATTTTCCAGAAGAAAATATATAGAGAAAAGTGACATTAGCTACCATTTCTGCAAATCTTTTAAATGTCTGGCTTAGTAGAGACACTGGATTCTCATATTTCCTTCTGCATTCAATTTGTTGTGTTGTGTTTCAGTTGGAATATATAAAGAAAATCTGGTGTTATACAGATATGCAACTGGAAAGGGAGCATGTTAATAGTTTTCAGATAACTGTAAACATTCTTGATACTACACAAAACTCGACCTTCTTAAGGTTGGCTATGGACTCTGAAATCACAGGAATAAATTTTTTGTACCCTGTTACACTAAACCCATTGATTTTTCTTTGAACAGATCTTGTTTTTCTTTTCTAATATTTATTTATTTGGCTGCAGCAGGTCTTAGTTGTGGTGTACAGGATCTTTAGTTGCTACATGTAGGATCTAGTTCCCTGACCAAGGATGGAATCCAGACCCTCTGCATTGGGAGCATGAAGTTTTAGACACTGGACCACCAGAGAAGTGCCTGAATGGATCTTTTATCCATTTTATAATGTCATGAATTGATTATTTGGAAAATACTGGCTCAATTATTAAGATATTCCAATGTTAACACATTTGATTATATAATAAAAAACAAAATCACAATCATTAATATCACCACTGATCTCATCAGAAAAGTCTAGGTGTTGGGAAATTCTCAAACTCAAGAAAGCAAATACAAGCTTTCTAAAATTCTAACTTTCATTTGAAAATTTAAGTTTTATCAGTTCAGTTCAGTTGCTCAGTCATGTCCAATTCTTTGTGACCCCATGGACTACAGCATACCAGGCTTCCCTGTCCATCACCAATTCCCAGAGCTTGCTCAAATTCATGTCCATCAAGTTGGTGATGCCATCCAACCATCTCATCCTCTGTCGTCCCCTTCTCCTCCTGCCTTCAATATTTCCCAGCATCAGGGTCTTTTCCAATGAGTCAGTTCTTTGCATCAGATGGCCAAAGTACTGGAACTTCAGCTTCAGCATCAGTCCTTCCAATGAATATTTAGCACTCATTTCCTTTATGATTGACTGGTTGGATCTCCTTGCAGTCCAAAGGACTCTCAAAGCGTCTTCTCCAACATCACAGTTCAAAAGCATCCATTCTTCGATGCTCAGCTTTCTTTACAGTCCAACTCTCACATCCATACATGACTACTGGAAAAACCATAGCTTTGACTAGATGGACCTTTGTCAGCAAAGTAATGTCTCTGCTTTTCAATATGCTATCTAGGTTTGTCACAGCGTTTCTTCCAAGGAGCAAGCATCTTTCAATTTCATGGCTGCAGTCACCACCTGCAGTGATTTTGGAGCACAAGAAAAGAAAGTCTCTCACTGTTTCCATTGTTTTCCCATCTGTTTGCCATAAAGTGATGGGACTGGATGCCATATCTTCGTTTTTTGAATGCTGAAAAGACAGCTCTTTTACTCTCCTCTTTCACGTCTATCAAGAGGCTTTTTAGTTCCTCTTCACTTTCTGCCATAAGAGTGGTGTCATCTATATATCTGAGGTTATTGATATTTTTCCCGGCAATCTTGATTCCAGCTTGTGCTTCTTCCAGCCCAGCGTTTCTCATGATGTACTCTCCACAGAAGTTAAATAAACAGGGTGACAACATACAGCCTTGACATACTTCTTTCCTGATTTGGAACCAGTCTGCTGTTCCATGTTCAGTTCTAACTGTTGCTTCTTGACTTGCATACAGATTTCTCAGGAGGCAGACAAGGTGGTCTGGTATTCCTATCTTTTATTTAAGAATTTTCCACAGTTTGTTGTAATCCCCACAGTCAAAGGCTTTGGTATAGTCAATAAAGCAGAAGTAGATGTTTTTCTGGAACTCTCTTGCTTTATATTCTGTCACATTATTCATTTTCAAGAAAATTTCTGCCAAATATCTACGTCTGAACAACCAGAGTTGTTCAGTGGGTCTGTCATTCTTCCAAATAAAAATGGTGGTCCAGGAAAAAGGGCTCAGCAACATAAGTGGTAAGACAACCATTTCATACTTCATAAGAACCTCATGCGTACTTCCCATTTTGCTAAACAAGATACTTTAAATGAATGAACTGTGTTTTACCCACCACTGCTTTTACATCATCAACACAAATGTCAACACTGTGTAAAAAGGCAAAGAATACTTTAGTATTATTATGAAAAAAGTTTGACTCACAGAGCCCAAGGGTACCACAGACTACTCTTTGAGAACTGCTGCTTCAGTGTATATCCCTGTTCCATACTTTACCCTCAGATTCCCCATTTTTTTCTAATGTGCTACTGAGGCAGCAGAAGACCCATATTTATTTCCTCCTGTATTCTACAGAATATATTTTTGACATCGATAAGGTAATCAATGGCTAGACTTTCAAGCTGGGGCACAAAAGCCTAATTAAATATTGAATACAGTTAAAAACCTATACATATGCAGAGGTAATTACTATACTGTTTTTTGGTAACAAAACTCAGAAAGACATTGACTGACAAAACCCAGAAAGCCTAATTGTCATTTATATGAAAATCACCACCACCAAACTCTAAAGCTAACAACATTGAAAGTTAGAGTCAGGAAGTGCGCTCGGTGGCCCCGCGGATCTGTCTCTTGCTTCAACAGTGCTTGGACGGAACAGACCCAGGGACGCCCCTTGCTCCAGCCTCCGACCACCCTCCAATCTTTTTTCCAGTCCCAACCTCCAGAGTCAGCCACTCAGCTGTCCGCAATCACCGGGACCAGCCACCATTTTTTAACTCCTTATTATTACCAACCAATCATGAGCTCCCAGATTCTTCAGAATTATTCTACCGAGGTGGAGGCCGCAGTCAACCACCTGGTTAACATGCAACTGCGGGCCTCCTACACCTACCTCTCTCTGGGCTTCTATTTCGACTATGACGATGTGGCTCTGGACGGTGTGGGTCACTTTTTTCGATAATTGGCCAAGGAGAAGCTCGAGGGCACTGAGCATCTCTTCAAACTGCAAAACCAGGGTGGCGGCCGCACCCTCTTCCTGGACGTGCAGAAGCCATTTCAAGATGAGTGGGGTAAAACCCAGGATACTATGGAAGCCACCCTTCTCCTGGAGAAGAACCTGAATCAAGCCCTGTTGGATCTGCATGGCCTGGCTTCTGCCCGCAGAGACCCCCACATCTGTGACTTCCTGGAGAACCACTTCCTAGATGAGGAAGTGAAACTCATCAAGAAGATGGGTGACCACCTGACCAACCTCCACAGGCTGGCTGGTTGGTCCCCAGGCTGGGTTGGGCGAGTATCTCTTCGAAAGGCTCACCCTCAAGCACGACTAGGAGCTTCTGGAAACCAGTGGCCATTGAAGAACCCACCTAACATCAGGGCTGCCTGAAGCCCCTCTCTGCAGCCACTAGGCAGCTTTTTAACACCCTGGAGCCCTCTCTCAAGCCTTGGTCCAAATGGAAACAATAAAGCTTTTTGCAGCGAAAAAAAAAAAAAAAAGAAAAGAAAGTTAAAGTCGCTCAGTTGTGTCGGACTCTTTGTGACCCCACGGATTATAATTCTCGAGGTCAGAATACTGGAGTGGGTAGCAGTTCCCTTTTCCAGGGGATCTTCCCAACCCAGGGATCAAACCCAGGTCTCCCACATTGCAGGCAGATGCTTTACCAGCTGAGCTGCCAAGAGAAGCCCTAAAGCCAACAACATTAACAAGGCACATTTCAGAACCCAGCCCTTATACTTTGGTTATTAAAAAAAAAAAAAAAAAAAGACAGACTTTCTTTACTGCTCTATTTTTAATATTTAATGAGTAATTTTTAACATTTTCTGTACAAATCCAGTTCAATAAAACTAAAGAGGAGCTGTTGTCTGTTTCAGAACTTTGTTCTTTATTTACATTAGAAAGTTAAAAGAGCTATGTTGCAAGGAAATCCCAATTAACATGATGCACCCTGTTAGGCAACACACGCTTAAACAAAATCTAAATTTCGAGTCACATAAGTCCCTAATAAAATTATTCAAGATGACAAATCCAATGTTGATAATTCTAAGTAGTATGCCTCATAAGTGATTAGATAGTAAACAAAAGCATGACCCCTGATAGAACACTGATGACTCACTCTGCCAATAGCCTGGCTGAGGACTTGATCATGTCATCTCAGGATCTCTCTAAAGAATCTCTTGTCTTCAGCTGCTGTTCTGAGGAAGCAGTTAGAAGAAGCCCTAACTAGCTTCCCAGAGTTTCTTTACATTCAGTTTTTGTTTAGAGAAAGAAGTTAGAATTGGTTGACTAAAAATAACACATGATAACAACTCTTCCTGACTTCATCTTCTTCAGCAGTTACTAAACTCTGCCATGTAAGGCCATTTACTACCCAATCAATCTGATCTCATATGAATGCACATAAATACTATGCTTCATGTTTCCCAAATATATCAAGACTTTCTTGCCCTAAATCATCTTTGAGTATACATTTCTCTATTCTTAAGTCTTCTTTATCCTTTTCTCTTACCCATCCAAATGCTCAGTAAAAATTATTTCCCATGTAAGGTCATGCTTGTTTGTCCCTGTTCAAAAAGATCCCTCACATCCTCTTAAAACAAATTACACAGGAAAATAAATCCAGAGAGTATTAAAGTTGGACTGGAATTCATTTGGTCCATTTCCTTATTTTGTGAAGAATCTGACTCACCAAAATGTAAGCAGTTTACCTAAAGTCACACAAATTTAATTATTATCAGACCTAAGACCAGAATTCAAGCTTACTAACAACTCTTTATCTCATGTTTTTTCTTAATTACATTAATATATTAGAACATTCTTTGGCAATGAATTACAACTGTGCATCATGAATTATAATTTTAAATGTGTTCCTACCCAAGACTTCAAGCAATTCAAAAGCAAAAAGATTATACAGTCTCCTCCATCAGTGGTGCTGGGGAAACTGAACAGCTACATGTGAAACAATGAAATTAGAACAGTCTCTAACACCCAACATAAAAATGCATTAAAGAGCTAAATGTAAGACCAGATACTATAAGACTCTTAGAGGAAAAAATAGGCAGAACACTCTTTGACACTCTGAGACAATATCTTTTTGGATCCCACCTTCCAGAGTAATAAGAATAAAAGCAAAAATAAACAAATAGGGTTCTAATTAAATTTAAAAGCTTTTGCATAGCAAAAGAAACCATAAACAAAATGAAAAGACAACCTACAGATGGTAAAAAACATTTGCAAAAATGATGCAACTGACAAGGGATTAATCTCCAAAATTTACAAACAACCCATGAGCTCAACATCAAAAAACAAACAACCCAATCAAAAAATGGACAGGGGGCCTTCCCTAGTGGCTCAGTGGTAAAGAATCTACCTGCCAATGCAGGAGACACAGGTTTGATTTCTAATTCAGGAAGAGCTCACATGCCAAACAGGCAACTAAGTCTGTATGCCACAGCTGTTGAGCCTATGCTCTAGAGTCTGGGAGCTGCAACTACTGAGCCCACGTGCCACAACTACTGAGGCCCTCATGCCCTAGAGCCCATGCTCTGCAAGAGGATAAGCCACCTCAATGAGACGCTTGTGCACTGCAACTAGACAGTAGCCCCCACTCGTCCCAACTACAGAAAACCCCACGCAGCAGTGAAGACCCAGCATGGCCAAAAATAAATAAATAAAAAATATTTTTAAAAAATGAATAGGAGAATTTCCTGACAGCACAACGGTTAAGACTCTCTGCTTCTACTGCAGGGGGCTCAGATTCAATTGTTGGTAGGGGAACTAAGATCCTGCAAGCTGGGTGGCCAAAAAAAAATAGGAAAGCAGAAGATCTAGTCAATAAATACATATTTCTCCAAAGAAGATATACAGATTGTCAAGAGGCACGGGAAAAGATGCTCAACACTGCTAATTATTAGAGAAATGCAAATCAAAACTACAATGAGATATCTCTTCACACCACTCAAAATGGTCATCATCAATAAATGCTGGAAAGCATGTGGAGAAAGGGGAACCCTCCTATACTGTTGGTGGGAATACAAATTGGTACAGCCACTATGGAAAACAGTGTGAAGGTTCCTTAAAAAACTAAAAATAAAACTACCATATGATCCAATAATCCTACTCCTGGGCATGTATCTAGAGAAAACCTAGGTTTGAAAGGATACATGCAACCCCAGTGTTCACTGCAGTGCTGTTTACAATAGTCAAGACATGGAAGCAACCTAACTGTCCATCGACAGATAAACAGAAAAAGAAGATGTGCGACATATATACAAAAGAATATTACTCAATCATAAAAAGATAAAATAATGCCACTTGCAGCAACAGAGATGGACCTAGAGATTATTATACTAAGTGAAGTAAAACAGACAAAGACAAATATCATTATCACTTGTATATGGACTCTAAAGATGATATAAATGTACTTATTTATGAAACAGTAACAGACTTACAGACACAGAAAACAAACTTGTGGTTACCAATGGGGAAAGGTGGGGAAAAAGGATATATTAGGAGTTTGGGATTACCATATACATACTACGATATAAAAATACATCATCAACAGAAAACACTACTCAGTATTCTGTAATAACCTATATGGGAAAAGAACCTGAAAAAGAGTGGATATATATACATGTATAACTGAAACACTTTGTTACACACCTGAAATTAATACAGTGTAAATCAACTATATTCTAATATAAAATAAAAATTAATTTGAAAAAGGAAGGGATAATACTACTACTATTGCTGCTGCCGCTACTGCTATTACTACTATTCTATCTCCTTTAATACAGATCCTCCCATGTATCAGATAAAAATGTTTACTGATTTGTATTACTACACTCTGTCCCCAGATGAAATACTGTTTTTCCCGAACTTACTAGCTCTTACATGAAATAGCACTACACTAGATGACATATCAACTATCCTATACTAACAAAAATATCTTGGGAAAGATGTATACTTTTCCCCTAACAGCCATTTCATGGCTTTAGTCTTTAGTCCTTTTCCATAAAGCAGTGTATTTGTTTATTTCTTCTACTAACAGAGTCAAATGCCTAAAAAGCATCAAATGATGATGTGATAAGGTTCTTTATATATTATATTTTAGGAGAATCAACAAAATAAAAACATCTCATTATAAAATAATGATTTACCAATGTTTTACTCCACCATTACTCAGAAATATATATTTCTTAAAAAGGGCAAAAAGATAAATATTGCCTCTCTCCAAATCCTTTCACTTTCTGCTACTTTTCAGTGAAAAACAAGTAGGCGAAACAAAAAACATGCCCAAAACACACTGTACTCTTCTAACAGGATCATTGTTTAACTGTGACACAACTCAAAGATAAACAATTCCTCAATTGTCTACTGAAGAAGATGAGGGGAAGCCTAATACACAACAGAAATGAAAAAAGGAGTGGTGTCTGGAACCAGTCAGTCCAACTAGTAGAAATTTATTATAATTTACTCATCTATGGTATCATCTATGTATCATCTAGTACCATCTAGTATCATCTATGGTAATGGCACCCCACTCCAGTACTCTTGCCTGGAAAATTCCATGGATGGAGGAGCCTGGTAGGCTGCCGTCCATGGGGTCGCTGAGAGTCGGACACGACTGAGCGACTTCCCTTTCACTTTTCACTTTCATGCATTGGAGAAGGAAATGGCAGCCCACTCCAGTGTTCTTGCCTGGAGAATCCCAGGGACGGGGGAGCCTGGTGGGCTGCCGTCTCTGGGGTCGCACAGCGTCGGACACGACTGAAGTGACTTAGCAGCAGTAGCAGCATGGTACTCCAACTGCAAAATATACACTACTGGAAAACATGATTTTAAAAGCACAATTGTGCTTTATATTTTTACTTACATTTTCTATAAATACCAAACAAACCTTAATTTTTTAGTGCCTTGTGAATGTAGTAATACAACACTACTTGATAAGATTTCTAACAACCTCTCAATAAGCTCTGAGAGTCCCAACACCACTGGCCTTTCTACCCTGTTCCCCTTCAAAAAAAGCCTCAAATATCTTTGAGAGCAAAAGCATTAATGAAAATATCCCAAATCATCTTAAGAGGACAACAACACAGGCCATGAGAGAAGAGTTCATAAATCAGAAAGGAGTGTTTTCATTTGGTGGCAATGGTCACAACATCAGGCCTATGTGCAGCAAAGCCAAAAAGAAAAAAGACAAGAGGGGAAGAGCTGTAGAGAATAACTGGGGCACTGATAAAGAATAAAGGAAAAATAATAAAAAACTTTGCCTCAAACTCAAATAAATACAGGGTTGGATAACATAACAAATCTTTAAATATGCATGGATAAGCTAGTTAAGATGAAAGGGATATTCCCATACAGTGCAAAGCACAGTGAAACTAGGAACAAGAGAGTAAGCCATTTATCAAACCTGTTATTCTCAGTGGGATTCTGACTGAAGTTCTACATTGATGGCGGTCACAGGGAACAGGTGATAAAACCCAGAGCCTGCCAAAACTGGAGTCCCTTCCACATAAGGCTAGGACCTAAAAGCTGTCATCCATATGAAATTAAATCAATATGTAGTAAATCCCTCTGCACAGAAGGGAACAAGGAAATCTCAGGTATCCAGAGCACTGTGATAACAACAGGAGTGCAGGGCAATGGGGAATCCCTGAAGAAATCCTAACAACAAAATGCACGTTTGTGGTCTGAAATCCATGAGACCTATGGCGGTGCTGGTTTAGTCGCTAAGTCGTATCCAACTCTTGAGACCCCGTGGATTGAAGCCTGCCAGGCTCCTCTGTCCATGGGATTTTCCAGGCAAGAATACTGGAATGGATTGCCACTTCCTTCTTCAAGGGATCTTCCCGACCCAGAAATCGAACCTGCGTCTCCTGCATTGCAGGCAGATGAGACCTATGAGGTCCCCCCAAATTCCAAACAGGTTTAATTGAATGTGGCCATGTTGGCAGCACTCCCTGGTGAATGACAGAATCACATATAAATACAAAGCCTCTTTGGGAGGAAACAAGTTCAACACAGGTCTCAAAAAATACCCAAAAATCAAATTCTAAGGAAAAGGAGCAGCTCATAGGAAAATTCAGAACACAAACAACACACCATGACTGAGAACTAACCAAAACACACTGGTGAAACAGATGTGAAATAATCTGACACAGAATAATGTGTAAGAAACTCAAAATATAAAAGCAGGGGGAAAAAAAGCAAATATGAAAAACAACCATACAGAACTTTCAGTAAAAATTAAAACTTAACATTTGAAGTAAAGAGCAGCGTGGACTCAGCAGAAGAGAGTTAGTGAAGTGGAAGATACATGTGAAGTACCTAGACTGCAGTACAAAGAGACAAAGAGAGAGAAAATGCACAAGAAAAAGGGGTAGGCTAGATAACCTAGGATACATCTACTTCAAGTTCCAGAAGGAGATGACGGAATGAATGAGGAACTCACTCACCAGATAAATTAGAGCTGAGAACTTTCTAGAGCAGATGAAGGACACAAAACTGTAAGTTTAAGAAACCTAATGAATCAAAAGCAGGATAAAATGTAATCTATGCACATCAAAGTTAAGACATCATAGTGGAATTAAGATCAAAAAGTTCTTAATATTGGTCAGAAGGGAAAAAAGAATAAACCTCACAGAAGTGGCAGCTGGACTTTCAGCTTACTTTTTGATACTAACAATGAAAGCAAGAGGACATTGGAATATCCTCAATATCCTCAATATATTGAGGAAAAGATGCCAACAAAACCAAACTATCTTTCAAGAATAAGGTTAAAATAAATACATTATGAGAGACAGAAAATCTTCAAAAGATTGGAATCACTATATACTCTTAACCAAAATCAATTATGTTTGAAATGAATAACAAAAAGATAACCAGAAGAAAACTTCATGAGTTTGAAAATTTTAAACACCTCTTAAAGACTTAGGGTTAAAAACAGATACAATGGCAATCAGAAAATACTAAGAATTGAATGAGAATGAAAAATTTGCAAGACTAGGATAAACAAAAGGTGGTGCAGATAGAGTATTATTTAGCTTCAAGAAGAGGTGAAATTTGATATATGCTCTAACAAGGATGACTATGAACATATTAAGTAAAATAAGCCAGACAAAAGGACAACTACTGTAAAATTTCACTTACATGAGATATCTATTTGGTCAAACTCAATAGAGACAGAAAGTAGAATAGAGTTCACCAAGGTCTGGGGTGGGGGATTGTGAAACAGGGAGTTATTGTTTAGTAAGGTAGTTTGCATTTGGGATAACGAAAAAGTGTTGGAAATGGACAGTGGTAACAGTCGCTCAAGGCTGCAAATGTACTTAATGCCAATGAGGTATATACCTAAAAACCGGAAATTTTATGTTAGGTGTATTTTACTCCCCCCTCCCCATACATACATATATACCTTGCAGGATGTGATTAAAGCATTTAATGACACAGTTTTGAATTTTTACTTTAAAAAAGAACCAAAATTTAATGAGTTAAGCATCCAACCTAAGAAGCAAAACAAAACCACAAACAAAAATAGCAAAAGAAACCCTGAGTATGAAGAAAATAATAATTAAGATAAAAGCAGAAATGAATAGAAGATTATTATACAATAGAGAAGATCAATAAAGCTAAAAAGCTGTCTTAGACAAAACTGGTAAAACACCTCTGGCAAAATTAACCACGGAACAAAGAAAGCACAAATGAACACCAACAGGAATGAAAAGGGGTTCTATCAGTACTTAGAAGAGATCGCTAGGACCAATATTACACTGTGTTCTGATTTATAATTTAAAAGATATACACACACATACATATAATCTGAACTTAGAGCATAGTTCTATTTTAAACATAAGATACGTTTTACACAGTTGTAACACATACAAACTAGCAAAAATACAAATAAACATATATGCTAGGCTGTTACTGTTGTATTATCTATAACAGCAAAAGACTGGAAGCATCTGAAACAGCCAGAAACAGGGAACTGGTTGACTCTACTGTGGTATATCACACACTCAAGTATTATGAAGCTGTAAAACTGAAGGAGGAAATCACTGTATACACTGCCATGGAATAGTCTCAGGATATACAACTGATGAAAATGCAAGATAAGGGAAAAATGTATGTATGGTATGCTACCACTTACCTAAGGGGGAGGAAAGGTGTAACAGTACACAAGCACACACACATGGCTACTGTTATTATTTTTGTGTGCGTGTGTGTTTTTTTATTATTTTTAATGGAAGAATAACCACAACTTTTTTAATGGTTATTTTGCTGGAGGGCAAGAATAAAATGGAAGGGACTGAGTTAGAAGTTAGACTTCTCTGAATATATCATTTTGTATATTTGTACATTAACAATTTTTATTACTGCATATTCTTTTTCTCCAATGCTCTGCTATGCTAGAAGAAACAAATGACAAGACTCTACAAACTACAAATAAAATTACGATGAATTATTAGGATAAACAAATTTAGCAAATTTGCAGGATAAAGAGGAATACACAAAATTCAACTGCATTTGTGCACACTAAAAGCAGAAAATGAAATGAGAAGGGGGAAAGATACCATTTATAATATCATTACAAAGTCTGAAGTTCCTGGAACAGAAATTTCCAAACATGGTGCCCCTGCTATTCTCAGTACTCATTTCACAGCACCTCTAGGCCAAAAGACATTCCTAACAGTTTCACTGATTTAGTAGTTAAGTCCAAACAACTTCACTGGTATTCATCATTCACTCATCCTAGTAACTTAGCAACCTGAATACACATGCATTGAAAAGAAAAAAGAAAAAAAAAAAACTTTCTTTCTCAATCAGGTACATAGGGAAACATGCACAACCTCTGAAACCTCAGACCCCACTCACACTCATTTCCTGTTCCACACTGATTTACATTATTTCTGATCTCAGCAACCATTTCATAAGGACAGACTTTACCAAATGTATCACAACCTAATGTTGAAAACTGTGGGGCTTTCTAGAACTGGATGTTCACATTGTGTCCAATAGACATCCATCACTGTTTCCCTCTAAAATTTAAAGTATCCCACGGTACCTTTAAGCTCAGTGTGGTACTCCAGGATGCCTTGCACAGGTTGGGAATTGTGGGCCTAGAATCTTTACATAGAGGAAAAATGTACTAAAGACATGAAGACCTAAATACATTGTGAGATACTAATGGACATAAATTTAAAGAGTCAATAATGAACAAATGCCACATTTCCTCAAATTAATCTATAGATTCAAAGCAATCCTAATCAAAGTCCCAGAAGAGTTTTGTGAAAAACCGGGCAGTTAATTCTAAAATCTACATCGAAGAGCAACAGCATAGCAAAGACATTCCTGAAGAATAACGATGTGGAAAGACTCTCCACGAAATGAATGGTCTCGATTAAAAAAAAAAAAAGTGGGGGATCTTCTACCAGATACCATACCACTTATGCATCTTTTTAAATCTTTTTCTTTAGCCTTACAAGGTGTCTTACCAAGCTGCTATCCCAACAACCAGTTCTATGCTGGGTGTGGCCAACTTTTTCATGCAGGTACAACATAACAACACCCCTCTTCATTCTGAGCTGCACAATGCCATGGGATAGCACAGCACCCTCATATGTGCAATCTGGTAGTGCAAGGGAGTGAGCTGTGAAGTGAACCCATAACCAATGGTGGTGACAACAGAGAGATCCCATTGACTTAGATCCTGTTTCTCATCCTGTTGGATGATCCTGTGAATGACTTTATGTAACTTCCTCGGGGACAATACAATGGAATTGAGTAACCAGTTACACTGCCGTTCTGGCTGCCACTCCCTGTGTGCTTCATTCCCCTTTCCCCAAGTTTCCTAATGTAAAGAAAAGAATGTCAACAAGTAGAGGAAAACAACAGAATGTGAAAGACTGGAGATCTCTGGAAGCAAACTGAAAAATACCAAGGGAACATTTCCTGCAAAGACAGGCAAAAAAAAGGACAGAAATGGCAAGGACCTAACAAAAGCAGAAGAGATTAAGAAGAGATGGCAAGAATACACAGAATTATACAAAAAAGGTCTTAATGACCTGGATAACCATGATGGTGTGGTCACTTACCTAGTCTGACATCCTGGAGTGTGAAGTCAAGAGGGACTTAGGAAGCATTATTACGAGCAAAGCTAGTGCAGGTGATGGAATTCCAGCTGAGCTATTTCAAATCTTAGAAGATGATGCTGTTAAAGTGCTGCACTCAATATGCCAGCAAATTTGGAAAACTCAGCAGTGGTCACAGGACTGGAAAAGGTCAGTTTTCATTCTAATCCCAAAGAAGGGCGATGTCAAAAAATGTTCAAACTATTGGAAAACTGCATTCATTTCACATGCTAGCCAGGTAATGCTCAAAATCCTTCTAGCTAGGCTTCAACAGTACGTGAACTGAAAACTTCAGATGTACAAGCTGGATTCAGAAAAGGCAGAGTAACCAGAGATCAAATTGCCAACATCCGCTGGATCAAAGAAAAAGCAAGGGAATTTCAGAAAAACATCTACTTCTGCTTCACTGACTATGCTAAAGCCTTTGTTGTGGATCACAACAAACTGTGGAAAAATTTTAAAGGGATGAGAATACCAGACCACCTTACCTGCCTCCTGAGAAACCTGTACGCAGGCCAAGAAGCAACAGTTAAAACTGGACATGGAACAATGGACTGGTTCCAAACTGGGATAGCTGTACATTGTCACTCCCGCTTATTTAACTTCTATGCAGAGTACATCATGCGAAATGCCAGGCTGGATGAATCACAAGCTGGAATCAAGACTGCTGGGAGAATTATCAATAATCTCAGATATGCCTAAGATACCATCCTAAGAGCATAAAGCAAAGAGGAAACTAAAGAGCTTTTTGATGAAGGTGAAAGAGCAGAGTGAAAAAACTGGCTTAAAACTCAACATTCCAAAAATGAAGATCGTGGCATCTGGTCCCATCACTTCATGGCAAATACATGGGGAAACAATGGAAACAGTGACAGACTATTTTCTTGGGCTCCAAAATCACTGTGGACATTGACTCTAGCCCTGAAATTAAAAGATGCTTGCTCCTTGGAAGAAAAGCTATCACAAACTTATAGACAGCATTGTCATAACTGCAAAAGACTGAAAACAACCCTTTATTAGGCTGGGCTAGCCTATGCGTTGCTAACAAACATATCCCAAATCTCAATGGTTTAACACAATAAAAATTTACTTCTAGTGGACACTAAGCTTGAGGAAGTTCATCCTTCTCCTTAAGGTGATTTATAGATCTAGTCTGCTACCATCTTTAAGTTCCACTATCTTAGCAAGCAACCATCAAAATAAGACAGATTGAGGGTGCATATCGGGGAAGGCAATGGCACCCCACCCCAGTACTTTTGCCTGGAAAATCCCATGGACGGAGGAGCCTGGTGGGCTCTAGTCTGTGGGGTCGCTAAGAGTCGGACACGACTGAGCGACTTCACTTTGACTTTTCACTTTCATGCATTGGAGAAGGAAATGGCAACCCACTCCAGTGTTCTTGCCTGGAGAATCCCAGGGACAGGGGAGCCTGGTGAGCTTCCGTCTGTGGGGTCGCACAGAGTCGGACACGACTGAAGCGACTTAGCAGCAGTAGCAGTAGCAGCATGGGCTCATAACAGTCTCAAGTCTACAAGTGACATGCCTTATTTCCCCATTTTGGTTCAATAAATTAAAGGATAATCCTCAGACTCAGGTCAGCATCCTGCCCAAAACTATGCTTTGCTAGGGTCTGCTAAGTCCTGCTTCTCCCTGCTTTTTTTAAAAGCAAAAGGAATTTGCTTTTAAAGTCATCTTCAAATTATTTATCTTTAGAACTTTATTCCTTATGAACACACTGGGCTGCAAGCTTTGCTATCCAATATGGGTGGGCCATACTAGCCATATATGGCTATTTAAATATAAATGAATTTAAATGAAATAAAAATAAAATTGTCTCTTGGTCACACTAGCCATACTAGGCAGCACAGATATAAGAACATTTTCATCACTATACAACAAGTTCAAATTAGACAGCTCTAAACTGTTCATACACAGTCAGAGGATGAGTGGTCAGAAATTTCTAAGTCAAATGTTTTATCTCAAAGGTATAAAAACTAAACTTATACTAAACTTACACTAATATTTTAATTTTATAAAAAACAGGAACACAAATAATTTACTTTTGTATCAAGTTAGTTAAAAGACTAACAAGTCAATAGGAACTAGTCCAAATTTAGCAGTATAGGATAGTCCTCTGAAAACATGCCTAACATATATCCTAATCATTCATGAGCCAGTTGTTGGTTAACACAGAAGAACTTTGTTTTCACTCTCTAGAATTACTAACTTTTAAAGTATAAATGCCAATAAATAGTGATATGGTATTACAAAATCTTTACCTTTCCAAATTTATATATATAACTGAGTCATTCTGCTGTACACCTGAAACGAACACAACATTGTAAACCAACTATATCCCAATATAAAATAAAAATTAAATTAAAAAGAAATAAAGTCCTTCTCTTTTGTGAGAATTCTGCAGTGTTTGGTATCTGGGGCAATTAACCCTCAAAGGTCAACAAAGGCAAGATTTGGTTTTCAATTTGTTTTCTCAGATTAAGTCTGCTAGAACTCTATTCCTAAGAGCAACATTCATATGAAAATCTTTGCTCAAAGAGGACAAAAGCACAATGGACTTCTAAGATACAACATTTCATCAGTGTGATTACAACAGAAAATCTCTTCCTCATGGTCACTCAAAGAGCACAAATGTGATGTCCAGTAATTGTCTATTTGACAAACTTCTTAAAGAAGTTACATAAATAAATCTTATATAAACACCAAAGATAGAAAGTCACTCAAAATGGTAGTTTATACAATTTAGCATTATTATAATCTCAAAGCCAACTTTTCTGTAAACAAAGATACAAAAGCAGCTGTAAGCACCATCACAGAAAGTTTTTCCTTCCTATTATATCCACCACCTAGCCATATTCTGTCAAAGAAAGAACACGCTACACTTTTCCCTCCTTTATTTATAGACTATAGGCAAAACTATAGGCAAAAAAAATAGTCAAGGCTATGAAGGAGATCAATCCTGGAATTTCTTTGGAAGGAATGATGCTAAAGCTGAAAACTCCAGTATTTTGGCCACCTCATGCGAAGAGTTGACTCATTGGAGAAGACTCTGATGCTGGGAGGGATTGAGGGCAGGAGGAGAAGGGGACGGCAGAGGATGAGATGGCTGGATGGCATCACTGACTTGATGGATTTGAGTCTGAGTGACCTCCGGGAGCTGGTGATGGACAGGGAGGCCTGGCGTGCTGCAGTTCATGGGGTCGCAAAGAGTCGGACACGACTGAGCGACTGATCTGATCTGATCTGATCTGATGGTCTTTCCTGTGGTCATGTATGGATGTGAGAGCTGGACTGTGAAGAAGGCTGAGCGCTGAAGAATTGATGCTTTTGAACTGTGGTGTTGGAGAAGACTCTTGAGAGTCCCTTGGACTGCAAGGAGATCCAACCAGTCCATTCTGAAGGACATCACCCTGGGATTTCTTTGGAAGGAATATTGCTAAAGCTGAAACTCCAGTATTTTGGCCACCTCATGCGAAGAGTTGACTCATTGGAGAAGACTCTGATGCTGGGAGGGATTGGGGGCAGGAGGAGAAGGGGACGACAGAGGATGAGATGGCTGGATGGCATCACTGACTCGATGGATGTGAGTCTGAGTGACCTCCGAGAGCTGGTGATGGACAGGGAGGCCTGGCGTGCTGCAGTTCATGGAGTCACAAAGAGTCGGACACGACTGAGCGACTGATCTGATCTGATAGGCAAAACTACTTGCCCATATTCTAATTTTTATAAAATTAACATGTACTGTTTTTTTTAATGAGGAAAAACAGTAAGTCATTTTCAATTACAAAAAAAAAAAACCCAAACCATACTCAAGTTTTAAGAGCTCTTTCAAATAGTTGTTCTTCCTTAACTGTCAAAGTGTCCTTTGGTGGCTCAGAAGTTAAAGCGTCTGCCTGGAATGCAGGAGACCCGGGTTCGATCCCTGGGTCAGGAAGATCCCCTGTAGAAGGAAATGGCAACCCACTCCAGTACTCTTTGCATGGAGGGAGGAGCCCGGTGGGCTACACCATGGGGTCCCAAAGAGTTGGACACGACTGAAGGACTTTCACTAACTGTCAAAACCTGATACAACCTCTACTCCTTCTCTGAGCTCCTGCTGCACTATTCCATTCCCATGCTGATTACTGCCATAGTGTCTTTCAGTTCCAAATTCATCCTTTTCACCTACTCTGAAAACAGGTCTGGGATCCTTAAGTAATTTTCCTCGACCGGTTGGCATGATGCTAAACTTAAACAGCAGAGGGCGCAGGAGAGACACTACAGGAGAAAAGTTTTGATTTGCTTCCTGGTTCTGGTGCCCTTGCTTCACAAGCTCCTCCAGCACCAGGCTTCTACATGGCAAGGTGGCCAGCAGCATAGCAGCCACAAGCTTCCTCACACTTTCTTCTTGGGAGGTTTTGGAGTGGAATTAGCACCTCCAACAAACAACTTTCCCTAGCGTCCTAGGGAGCAACGTCCAGCACATCCATCAGTACAGCACGTCATCACCTTCTGTCATCCAAATGATCCCCAGCCATGCTCCCCCCAACAAGGCCTGCACCTCCCCCTTCTGGCGGAAGGAGGGCTCTTCCCTAGGTTCTGAGATATCAGCCCTTGGGATAGCAACTGCTCCTTACTTCTGTTATTCCTGCGTTCTCTGGAGTTCTATTTACTTCTTACTAGCTAACCCCTCTGAAGCAACGCAGCAGCTGGCACCCCACTCCAGTACTCTTGCCTGGAAAATCCCATGGATGGAGGAGCCTAGTAGGCTGCAGTCCATGGGGTCGCTAAGAGTTGGACACGACCGAGCGACTTCCCTTTCACTTTTATGCATTGGAGAAGGAAATGGCAACCCACTCCAATGTTCTTGCCTGGAGAATCCCAGGGACAGGGGAGCCTGCTGGGCTGCTGTCTATGGGGTCGCACAGAGTCGGACACGACTGAAGTGACTTAGCAGTAGCAGCTAACCCCTCTGAAGCAACGCAGCAGCAGCAGCAGCAGCAGCAGCAGCAGCAGCAGCTAACCTCTCACTACTCCACTCTCCTGCCATTGTTACTATTCTTTCCATATTCAAATTACTGTCTCTCATCTCTCTCCTCTCTCCTGACTCGACCCAGAGTGAAAGATACAGTCCTATTCACTAATTTGATATTGACATACTTCCTTGACTGTCAGTTAAGTGACTTCTAACTCCTCTCCTTTCTACAAGATGATGAACTCCTGGCTACCAAGGAACACTTTTCACATTTCTCTGTATCAATCTGACATTGTGCAACATAATGCTCTTTAATACAAAGGCAACAAGTAATGTTTAAAACTACATTTTGATTCATAAATGCTCTTCACACCTTCACTAGTTCAAGGCCACTATAAACATTTTCTAATAACTCGCTTTTTTCCAGAATTACCACCACCGAAAGTATAAATAATCTGGATAGTATAATCAGTGTTCCTAGACTGTAAGGTTTCAAAGTCAGGACCAGCACATGGACTTAGACCTTCTAGACCTTGTTTAAGACCGGAGATAAAGAACTGCTCATGTTTGCAGACTGTTCATGTCTACAGGATCATAATGGGGCTGAGCATGAATGCTTATTTTTGTATAAATGTGAGCAAGGAGGTAAAAAATTATGCTCAGAATAAGGATTACAGTTATAGCCAGGTGATTATTTACAAACAAAATAAGTATGTTAAATAAGTATGTTGGGGTCACACAGTTGGACATGTATGAGATTTTAGGGTAAGCTTCTCTGTGCTTCTGACACCTAGCAGAAACCCCTTCATCAAGAACAGTATCATCAACACTGATGGGACCTCCTATGAGAAAGACTGAGAGAGGAATAGAAGGCTACCTTGGCCCCAAACACAATTTGCCTTGTTATCTTAGGCTAAAACCTGTACTCTCTAGGTTATCTCAATAAAATAACTAGCTTGTATAGAATCTGTATACAGTGTTTATCTTCATCAAGCCTCAAAACCAGCACTCTGAGGGATTAATTCAACAGCAAATTAGAATTGATAACAGTATCTGGAAGTGAGAAAATACAAGAATCAAGCAATTGCCTTGAATTCAAACACGAAAAAAACTAAACAACTTTTCAAATGTCTTTTAGTAGTTTAAAGCAGTACCTCTGGAAGAGTATTAGGTGGACTGTCTGTTTATTACCACTACTTAATGAAATACAAAAATTGAGAGCAAGTGTTTAAAAACTTGTAGAGCAACTTGGCAGAGTAATCTGCTGTTGACTCTAACAACAACAACAAATGGGGCTTGCATTCTGTCTGTTTTTTCTTTCATTCACTGTATGGTATATTACAAAAGTTATTAGTCCATTATGGAAAGTTTCTAAGAAGCACAGACCTAAAATACTCAATTCTAAACACAGAATGCTTTCTCAAAAGATCTGAAGATATACTAATGGCCAATAAGCACATGGAAAAAATACTCAACATCATTAGTCATCAGAGAAATGCAAATTAAAACCAAGATGGGATACCGTCTCACACATTAGGATGGCTATAATCAAAAGACAGGAAAAAAGCAAGTTAGTGAGGATGGAGAGAAAATGGAATCCTCCAACACTGCTGGCAGGACTGCAAAATGGTGCAGGTGCTTTGTAAAACCACCTGATAGCTCCTCAAAAGGTTAAACATGGAGTTACTGTATGACTCAGCAATTCCACTCCTATGTATACTCAAAAGAACTGAATTGGGAGTAATATTCAGCCATAAAAAGGAATGAAGTACGCATACATGCTATAATAGGGATGAACTTTCCAACTCAGTGCATAAAATGAAACTAGTCACAAAAGACCACATATTATATGATTCTTCTATATATCCAGAATAGACAAACTTATAGACAGAAAATAGATTTGTGGTTGCCTGGGGTGAGGGAGTGCAGATTGGGGTAAAATCAGTGACTGTTACTGGGTGTAAGATTTCTCCTTGCAGTAATGCAAATTAGTGGCGATGGTTGTATAACCTTGTGACTATCACTAAAAAAATAAAACCAATAAAAACCCATGGAGTCATACACCTTTTAAAGAGTGGATTTTATCATATACAAATTACATCTTATTTTTTAAAATTTAAGGGAAAAGAAAGAAACCACAGAGGGGCAAATGCAGATGGAGAAAGCAAGGAGGACAGAAGAACGGGCAAAGGCAGAGATGGAAGGTTTGCCTCTGTTGAAGAAGATATTTTAAAGACTTTGTGGCTGTCTCCTAGAGTATTTTGAGGGTAACAGTTCTAAAATATGATCTCAAGGGCTGACACATCACTGGAAAAAATTACACAGCCTTTCAACGGGGCTTCCCTGACAGCTCAGCTGGTAAAGAATCGCCTTCACTGCAGGAGAGACCCCCGGTTTGAGTCCTAGGTCAGGAAGATCCCCTTGAGAAGGGACAGGTTACCCACTCCTGTATTCTTGGGCTTCCCTTGTAGCTTAGCTGGTAAAAAATCTGCCTGCAATGCAGGAGACCTGGGTTCGATCCCTGGGTTGGGAAGATCCCCTGGAGAAGGGAAAGGCTACCCACTCCAGTATTCTGGCCTGGAGAATTCCATGGACTGTATAGTGCATGGGGTCACAGAGAGTCAGACACAACTGAGCGACTTTCACCTTCAACGGGACTACTTTGAAGTTATACTTTTTGCTGTAATCAGGAAAACAATCACTTCTAAAACTTCATAGCCATGTGTCCTACATTCTATGCTGCTGTTCTTCATATCTGGAGGAAAAGATGGTTGGCAGTTTTAAAAAATTAATTGCTTCGATTTATTCTGTTAGTAAAATTTTTATCCAGTGAGACAGAAAAATATGAGAGTAAAAATGGCTGGTTTACTATTTTTAAGAAATCAGCACTACTGGAGGAAAACAATCTTTGAAAATCATTTGCTTTAGGATTTCATAACACTACTGAAACAACCTAATTCTCAAAACTATCTGTTTCCCAAACAGCTTCAACACCAAATCACTGCAGCCTATAACCTAACCATTATTTACTGTCCCCAAATCCACTCTCAGTCTCTCCCAGTCTGTTTTTCGCAGCACAGGGAGCCACTTCAAAATATATAAACTTTGTAACTTCAGTCCTGTAAAGCCTTTCAGTAGATACTTAAAAGGAAGCCTGCTAGTACATGCATGATCAAGCCTCTAATTTCCCAGACTCTGGAAACTTTAGACTTTAGGCTCTGCAGACTTTCCCTCTACAGGCTTGAAGTTTTGCCTGTTCTTTCTGTTTCTCTGACAGCCATCTCAGCCACATGGCCTCTCTGGGAAATTTTATGTTCAGTCATCCAGTTTCCCTAGAACTGATGAGTTATCCTGGGACCCAAGATTTTCAGTGCTAAACCCAGGAAAGCCCTGGGCAAACTGAGATCGAGTCCATCACCCTTCTTTCTATTCATCACCTCCACCTGTCCAACACCTGCTTTAAGTATTGGCCTAAAGGTCACGTTCCCAGGAAACCTTCTCTGATATCTCCGCACTCCCACACCAGGCACATTAGTTCACTGCCTTAACATTCATCATAATGGATTTGCTATAAAACTGTGCCTACCTTAACTAGGTTATAAACTCCACAAGCATGGATCCAGTCAGTATTTTATTGACCATGACATCACTAATACCTAGCACTGTGTGTGGTTCATGTGTCTCAGAGATGAGTACTTGTTGAATGAAAAAAAATCAATCAATGAAAGGTGTATCTGAGGCTTTCTCGGTGACTCAGTGGTAAAGAATTTGCTTGCCAATGCAGGAGACATGGGTTCGATCCCTGGTCCAGGAAGATCCCACATGCCAAGGAGCAACTAACCCCATGTGCCACAACTACTAAGCCTGTGCTCTAGAACCCAGAACTACATACAACTACTGAGCCCATGCACCGCAACTACTGAAGCCCAGGCACCCTAGAGACCGTGAACCACAGTAAGAAAAGCCACCTAATGAGAAGCCCATGCACCTCAATTAGAGAGCAGTTCCACTTGAGAAAAGCCCACACAGTAATGAAGACCCAGCACAACCAAAAAAAGAATGGTTTTTTGGAGATGGCATCAGAGCAAAGTAATCTTTGCAACCCCATGGACTGTAGCGCACCAGGCCCCTCAGTCCAAGAAATTCTTGAGGCAAGAATACTCAAGTTGGTAGCCATTCCCATCTCCAGGGGATCTTCCTGACGCAGGGATCAAACCCAGGTCTCCCGCACTGCAGGCAGATTCTTTACCATCTGAGCCACCAGGGAAGCCCAATCTAGAAAGCTAAGATAATTAAATGCTCCATTTATCCTGATATTCACAACGGATAAAATTCATCCAAGCACCTCACCTTAACCACTATATATTCAAAATAAGACAGCAGGACACTAATCTAAATTCTCATTACTCAATCTCTATTACAAGTTATTTCTCAGTTTACTACTAATCATATTCTTACCCAGAAGACAGGAACAATAAGAATAATTTAGTTCACGAGACAAAACGGCAACAGCCAGTAGGGGGAAATAGGCCTGCTGAGTGGGGCCAGAAAGTCGCAGATGCTGGGCAATGGGGAGCACTTGTAAATTCAGGAGGCCTGGTTTTAAGTGTTTTTTATTCTCATAACAAAAGTAGTACAAGGTTATTACAAAGAACCCAAACTAGAATAAAATTTAAAGAAAAACAGACTATCCATAATTACACTTCCAAGAAAGACTTATTACTTTTTTTTTTTACACTTCACACTAGAAACAGGAAAATGACGTGGTTTCAAGTCTAAGTCACTGAAATATTTATTTTGTGAACTACAGTGTGCCAGATGTCAGAAATAAAGATAACTAAGATTTAGTCTCAGTTTCGAACTCACCATCAGTGGGAAAAAATAACAAAGGACTACTCTGCAGTGAGATAAGAGCTGATGGGCTAAGTGGAATGTGATGGAAAAGAGGACTCAGAGCTCCTGTTTATATGATTAGGTAAACGTGAAGTCGCTCAGTCGTGTCCGACTCTTTGCGACCCCATGGACTGTAGCCTACCAGGCTCCTCTGTCCGTGGGATTTTCCAGGCAATAGTACTGGAGTGGACTGCCATTTCCTTCTCCAAGGGATCTTCCCAACCCAGGGATCGAACCTGGGTCTCTCGCATCGTATACAGACGCATGTATACAGACGCATTACCGTCTGAGCCACCATGATTAGGTTAAGTAATTAGTAATTAGGCAAAGAAATTAAAACTGGCTTTTGAAGGATGAGAAGAATTTACCAACCAAAAAAAGAGAGGAAGATCTCTGTAAAGAGAGGAAGCAGTGTGTTAAAGAACCTTTGTAATCTAAATGTGATCCTCTTTTCTTCTTCTTCCCCTGGGCCTTCACCCAATCACAAAACTTGAAAAGTGAAACTATGACCAAGCATGAAAGAAGTAAAAGAATGAGACAATAAAGGTTTCAAAACTGCCTATGAGGTAGTGAATGAGGAAGCAAGGAATAACAAATAAACATTTTTTAAAGCGTGTTCAACAGTGTGAAGTCTAGCTTTCCTCAAGTTTGGTCACAAACCTCAATAACAATTCAAAATGAAAAAGGAGGGGAGGGACAATAAACACAGGTCATCCTTGACTTAAGATATGTATGTTGAAAAAATCATTAAGTAGAAAATGCATTTAATACACCTAAATCTATCAAAGAACATCATAGCCTAAGCCTACCTTAAACATGCTCAAAACGCATCAATTGACAGCTGGGCAAATTCATCTAATATAAAGCCTATTTTATAACAATGTTGAATATTTTCTGTAGTTCACTGAATATTTTTCTTAAAAGTGAAAAAGAGAATGGTTTTAAGGGTACAGAATATTTGTGAAGTGTATGGTTATTCCCTTGTGACTGCGTGGCTGACTGGGAGCTGCCGCTCACTCACTGCCTCTGCCCAGCACCACGAGAGTACTGAACCCTGTATTGCTAGCCCAGGCAAAGATCAAAATTCAAAGTATGGTTTCTACTGAATGCATACCACTTTTATACCATAGTAAAGCCAAAAAAAATCGTGGACAACTGGATGTGTATGAAAAGTGTCCAACTAGATATCAAAAAGATGCAAATTGGAACAAGATGCTGTTTTCCTATAATCAGACTAAAAACTTATCAATCAAAGACTTTATACTGAAAAATAAAGCTCAACTGCAGGCTGATAATTTGATTCCTTACGTGGTTGTCTAAGTTAAACAAAAACTGAAACCAGCTTCATATAGTAAACTGCTACTGCTTCTGCTAAGTCACTTCAGTCGTGTCTGACTCTGTGTGACCCCAGAGATGGCAGCCCACCAGACTCCCCGTCCCTGGGATTCTCCAGGCAAGAACACTGGAGTGGGTTGCCATTTCCTTCTCCAATGCATGAAAGGGAGAAGTGAAAGTGAAGTCGCTCAGTCGTGTCCGAGTCTTAGCGACCCCATGGACTGCAGCCCACCAGGCTCCTTCATCCATGGGATTTTCCAGGCAAGAGTACTGGAGTGGGGTGCCATTGCCTTCTCCGGTAGTATACTAAAAAGGTAGTATCAAATCAGACAGTAGTAATCTATCCCAAATTTCCATGAAAACAATTTTATTTAAAGTCTTAAAGGCTTTCCATTAGCTTTAAGGTCACACAATCTTAACTAAGATCCATGACCCACCCATGATACTTGTTTCCTAAGAGAAAGTTAAGATATAAAGATAGCTTGCTCCTCTCTGCTCAGTTCAGTTCAGTTCAGTCGCTCAGTCGTGTCCGACTCTTTGCAACCCCATGAATCGCAGCACGCCAGGCCTCCCTGTCCATCACCAACTCCCGCAGTTTAGTCAAACTCATGTCTATTGAGTGGGTGATGCCATCCAACCATCTCATCCTCTGTCCTCCCCTTCTCCTCTTGCCCCCAATCCCTCCCAGCATCAGAGTCTTTCCAGTGAGTCAACTCTTCGCATCAGGTGGCCAAAGTACTGGAGTTTCAGCTTCAGCATCATTCCTTCCAATGAACACCTAGGACTGATCTCCTTTAGGATGGACTGGTTGGATCTCCTTGCAGTTCAAGGGACTCTCAAGAGTCTTCTCCAACACAACACTTCAAAAGCATCAATTCTTTGGCACTCAGCCTTCTTCACAGTCCAACTCTCACATCCATTTATGACCACTGGAAAAACCACAGCCTTGACTATATGGACCTTTGTTGGCAAAGTAATATCTCTGCTTTTTAATATGCTATCTAGGTTGGTCATAACTTTCCTTCCAAGGAGTAAGTGTCTGTTAATTTCTCTCTGCTAGCCATCCTTTAATTTGGAGACCCAAAGTTTGCCTCAAAGAAACAAGTTAGTCACCCTTGTTAACTCAATTCTTGCTAAACAGAGGTGAGTTCTGTGGCAGCTAGAGTTCCTTATCATTTCTTCTAATTTTTCTATATATATTTAGGAGACCGCCATGCAAGCTCCTGAAAACGAGTAACTTTCTACGTGTCTCTATGGATATAAAGTTCAGGTGAAACTGTAAAATGGCAAAAAAAACCCCAAAAAACCCTGGATTCCTACATGGTTTCCTGAGAGGAGTATTTACACAAGCGAAGTGTGTTGTGGGTACAAGATTAGAATCAGTAAGAGCCGTAAAGAAGCACAGGCTAGAAATCAAGGTAGGGTAAGACCCTACCATCCTAGCCCAGAACTACCCTATTAGATGAATGCCAATTAATCACTGGGACTCAGGCTAGGAGCTGTGTGTACTTATCCTTCAACAACACACCTAAGAAGAGGTTTCAACCAGAACCCTAGCCAACTGTAGAGGCAAGGACAATCAATCCCACAAACGTTTCCGATAAATGAGTATCAGGTAATAGATAGCAGTTACCACTCAAGGATGAATACGCAGGGGACTTCCCTGGTGGTCCAGTGGCCAAGGCTCCACACTGCTTCCAGGCACAGGGGTTTAATCCCCTGGTCTGGGAACTAGATCCCAGATGCATAAACTAAGACCCATCAGAGCCAAATAAATAAGCTGTTTATTGTTTACTTGCTCAGTTGTGTCTTGACTCTTCCTGTGACCCCATGGACTGGAGCCGGCCAGACTCCTCTGTCCACGCAATTTCCCAGGCAAGAATACTAGAATGGGTTGCCATTTCCTTCTCCATGGGATCTTCCTGACCTAGGGATCGAACCTGCATCTTCTACATTGGCAGGTGGATTCTTTACCACTGAGCCACCTGGGTAAACCTAATGAATAAGTAAATAAAAATAAATATTTAAAAAAGAAAAAGGATGAATAAGCAGAAAAAAAATCCAACACTGATCCCAACAACAATGCAGCACAAGAAATAGAAAAAATTACTTTTCATAAAAGTAGAATCTAACTTAGAAGGTGAATTAATTCAAGACACAGAATTAAGTTCTAAACACTGTTTGGCAAACTCCATGAAACAGGCATATATAAAGAAAAAAGACCAAGATGAAATGAGGGTAATTTAAGCAAAAAAAAAAAAAAAGAATGGGGTAAATTTTTAAAAGATGCAAAGAAACTATACTTTAATAGCAGAAGTAAAGCCGACACTGGAAGTGATAAAGGAAAATCAAATGAGTCATAAAGACAAACATCTGAGAAGCTCACACAAAAGAAAGAAATGATAAGCTAAACTAATGACTACAAGTGTTTCCAAGGAAGAAAACAGAACTAAAAGTGACCAAAAATATTTCTGGAAATGAAAAAATAAAGTATGAAGCTTCAGGTAGGTTCTGTGCTTAGTCATTCAGTCCTGTCCAACTCTTTGTGACCCCATGGACTGTAGCCCGCCAGGCTATTCTGTCCATGGGGACTCTCCAGGCAAGAATACTGGAGTGGGTTGCCATGCCCTCCTCCAGGGAATCTTCCCAACCCAGGGATCGAACCCAGGTCTCCTGCAATGCAGGTGTATTCTTTACCATCTGGGCCACCAGGGAAGCTGAAGAATACTGGAGTGGTTAGCCTGTCCCTTCTCCAGGGGATCTTCCCAACCCAGGAACTGAAACAGGGTCTCCTGAATTGCAGGCGGATTCTCTACCAGCTGAGCTACCATGGAAGCCCCATAAACACTATAAGAAGGATGAACCTTGAAAATATGCTACATGAAATAAGCAGACACAAAAGAACACATACTGTATGATTCTACTTATATGAATCATCTGGAAATGGCAAAATCATAAGAGAAAGTAGATTAGACACAGTCACGAGGGGTTGTGGATAGAGAGGAATAGAGGGTCAGCATTTAATGAGTGCAAAGATTCAGTTAGCAAGATGAAAAATTCTGGAGATGGATGGTAATGATGGTTGTACAATATAAGTACTTAATGCCAAAGAACTGCATATGGTTGACTCTGAACAGCTTGGGGTTGGGGGCACAACCCTCCACACAGTAACAAATCTGAGTATAATCCACAGTCCAGCTCTCCATAATATGGTTTCTCCAAATCCAAAGTTCCTCTGTACCTGTGGTTCTGCATCCTAGGATTCAACCAACCTTGAACAGTGCCGTGCTATATAGTATTTACTATTGAGGAAAAGAAAAAAAAAAAAACAGGCATAAGTGGACCCGGGCAATTCAAACTCATGTTGTCTAATAGTTAACTTCACCTAAAATTGGTTAAAATGATAACTTTACATTATGCATATTTCACAAAAATGTAGAAGCAGTAGCAATGAGCCATTAAAAAATAGAAAGCATTAAAAAATAACAGAAACACACTCAACAAAATTATGACAATACACATATGTTTTCAGTATTCATTTTAGATTAAAACAAAACTAAACTATTTTAGTAGTTCAGTAGTTATAATTTAAAAGAGCTACAACTCAAAGTGGCATGGAAAGAAAAAGTTGGCTAATAATTTACTGAACAAAGAACAGGACTGATACAAATTTAAGTAAAATAAAAGACTCAGATTAAATATGACAAATTTTTATTGATTAGGTGGAATGCAGACCTTAAGCAGTACAGAACTTAAACATCCATCAATAATATTATACCAAAAACATGATAAAAATCATCAGGGTTGCAATAGCAAGATAAGCCAGAGTAGGGGAAAATATTTGCAAAAGAATATCTGAAATAAAGACGCTCAGCCTTATACTTCATTAGGGAATTGCAAACTGCAACAATAAGATAGCACTACACATCTATTTAAATGGTTAAAATCCAAAACAAGAATAACATTAAATGCTGATGAGGATTTGAGCAGCAGGAACTCTCATTCACTGCTGATGGGAAAGCAAAATGGTTCAGTCACTTTGAAAGACAGTTTTAGCAGATTCTTAGGAAACTTAATACATTCTTACCCTACAATACAGCAATCATTTTCCTTGCTATTTACTCTAATCAGCTGAAAACTTATACCCATGCAAAACCCAAACATGGATGTTTATATAGCAGCTTTACTCATGGCTGCCAAAGGAGGAAGCAACCAAGATGTCCTTCAGTAGGTAAGTGGATAGACAAACTGTGGTATATTCCAACAATGGAGTATTATTCAGCACAAAAAAGCAATGAGCTATTAAGCCATAAAAAAATAATGCTAAGTTGCTTCAGTCTTGTCTGACTCTGTGAGACCCCATAGACGGCAGCCCACCAGGCTCCCCCGTCCCTGGGATTCTCCAGGCAAGAACACTGGAGTGGGTTGCCATTTCCTTCTCCAATGTATGAAAGTGAAAAGTGAAAGGGAAGTCACTCAGTCGTATCTGACTCTTTGCCACCCCATGACTGCAGCCTACCAGGCTCCTCCGCCCATGGGATTGTCCAGGCAAGAGTACTAGAGTGGGGTGCCATTGCCTTCTCCGAAAAAAATAATGAATGACACTCATATGCATATTGCTAAGTGAAAGAAGCTGAAAAGGTTACATATTGTATAATCGAACTATATGACATTCTGGAAAAGGCAAGACCATGGAGACAGTTAAAGCATCAGTAGTTGACAAGGATTAGCGAAAAAGGAGGGACAAATAAGAGGAGCACAGGGAATTTTAGGAGCTGAGAAACTATTCTGGATGATACTGTAATGGTGGATATGTGGAATTTATCCACCACTTGTCAATACCCAATACTCATTATATTAATCATCAAAAGTGAATCCTAATATAAATTATGAGCTTTGATTGATAGTGATGTACAGTGGTTCATCAATCGTAACAAACATACCACATAATGCATAATGATGGTTGGGGAAGCTAAGGGAGAGGGTAGATCAGGGTATATGAGAGCTCTCTGTACTTTTTTGCTCAATTTTTTTGTGAATCAAAAATGGTATAAAATGAAGTCTATTAATTTTTCAAAAATAAAAATCATTAAAAAAACTGGGCACCCTTTACTCAACAAATACATTCTTACTGTATACATACTTGTTCTAAGTTCTGAACAGGATAAGAGCAAAGAAATAAACAAGTAAATGAAAAAATAAATTCAAGTGGAAGTGCTATAAAGAAAAACACAAAGGGACAAAAAGTTAGATACCGAGCAGGGGCTGGGGAGGCTGTATTAGATGGCTGATCAGGTAAGGCTCCTTTAAAGCAGTGACATATGAAAGGAAGACAGTATTCAGGCAGGAAAAACAAACATAAAGGCCTCAATATAAGTAAGCATAAGCTTTTCAGAAACAATGACAGATTAAGATTAAAAACTTAATAAAGGCTAAGTCTTATAGTTATAAAAACTATTAATAAGAAAACAATTTGAATAAAGATTGACAGATACATTTGTGTATTTAAACTGTATGTGCAAATAGAAAATGTTCTTTGTAAGTTTTCTAAGATCATTTAGAAAATTGGATTATGCTTTAAATCACAAAGAAACCCTCTATTAAACTCAAAATTATTTTAAAAAACCATAGTCACTGACAATGAAAGAATGTAAGAGTGAAGAGAACTGTACCAAGTACCTCCTGAGTCAAAGAGGTAATCAAATGAGAACTACCAACTATTTGGAAAGCAATGAAATCAAGAAAACCATTCAGAGGCATTTTAGAATGCAAAGTTGTACTCAGAGGCAAATTAAGAGCATTACATGTTCTCATTAAATAAAAAAGAGAGAGAACTAAGAATTTACTAAGTTAGAAAAAGTATAACAACAAAAAAAAGCAGGAACAAAATAAAAAGCAGAAGTTAGAAAATCAGAACACAAAAAATTAACAGAATGAATCTCAAAGTTTCTTATTAAAAAATTACTAAGAAAACATTTGGCAAATCAAATTAAGAAAAATAACAAAATCACTAATAAATGATGGAAATGAACACCACAGATTTTAATTATAAAAATTTATATATACCCATATAATAAATTTGGATATCTTAAAAAATATTAGATACAAATTTATCAAAGCTGATGCATGAGAGTAAGTAAGGATTTCTCCATAGACTACAGAAGTTACCATATGGACTGTGTATTCTTATTAAATTAAAAATTCCTATGAGATTCTCTCTACTCTTTCAATAAATTCTGTACACTTGACTAATAAGTTTGGTTCCTCATAATATAGGTCTTTGAGTATCTTGGGAATGTTATTAGCAAATTTATGTACATACTTTTGTAAGCAGTAAAAGAAAAACCTTACCATCACCTAAGTGTTATAAAAACATTTGATAAAAATTCAGAAGATAATTATTTTTTATAAAGAAGAAAATAAATAATAAGGAATTTTAATCTAAAACCAACAGCTGTAGTCATCCTTAACTGTAAAAATACCAGAGACATTCCAAGACAATTATCACCTCTCTTATTTAACTGTGTCTTGGAGATTCTAATCAATGTAATAAAGAGCTAAAATAAATATAAATACTATAACTATTGGAAATAAAGCAAAAGTTACTATTATTTTTAGGTAAGACAAGGAACTTGGAAAAAAAAAAGTAAATAAAATTTTACTGAAATCCAGAAAGATAAGAAAAATAATCGTGAACACAAAAATCTAGTTATTTCTACAGGTACAAACTACTGGGTGTAAGATAGGCTCAAGGATGTTTCATGCAACACACAGAATGTAGCGAATGTTTTATAAGAACTGTGAATGGAAACGAACTTTTAAAATAGTGTAAAAAAATTTTTAGAGAACTTACTAAAAAAAGAAAATCTAATTACTTCTGTACATTTATCAGAAATAATAAACTAAACCAAATCCACAAAAACTAAAATTTAAACAAGAAATGCATATTAAACTAATTTATTTGCCTAGCAATAAACAAATTTAAGCAAATTTAATAATTTCATTAAGAATGATGGTTGTTTCAAGGACAACAGCAACAAAATGAGATTCACAAAGCTAGTGATAATACACATCAAACATTTCTGAAGCGTAACTTAATACTTTTAAATGTTTATATGCTTTTATTCAGTAATTCCATTTCTAAGAATATATTCTAAATAATCAGGGAAAAATAAAAAGATATTCACTATAGAATTATTTGTATAATATACTGGAATAAATTACACATTTGCCATAGGAAAATAGTGAAACCAAGACACAACTGTACAATAGAACGTTAGGCAAACATTAAAAAATCATTTTTAAAAAGAATTTTTAAGGAGAACAGAAGGAAACTGTCAAGATTTAATGTTAAGTTTAAAATAAACAAGACAGCAAATTCCACAAAATATGACTCCAAAATTTCAGAAAAGTAAATTATGTACACATATAAAATATAAAGAAATATCAAAATAATATATTAACAGCAGTCATTCATAGGCAATGTTCATTTAAAAAAAAAACTTTATTCTTTTCAAATATTCAATAGGGAAGGTGAAAAAGTTCAGAAAGAATTTACAACAGATCAAACACCTGGCTATATTTTTACTATTATATCTGCCAATGTAACTTTTTATTCTTTAATAACCTAATCTTTAGAGAAACTGAAATTGTGTCTAAAAGTTTTACTCCAACTCTTGTTGTTCATGTGGTTATTATGTAACATTTTTGCTTTATAAACCAAATCTCAAAATTTAAAAGCATAGGAATTAATTTTTTTTTTTAATTTTTGGGCACACCATGTGGCTTTTGAGATCTTAGTTCCCCAAGCAGGGGAAACACAAAGGAAATACAGAGTCCTGACCACTGGATTGCCAGGGAATCTGAGAATAGGAATTAATTTTTTAAAAGCCGAGATTATACCTTAAAATGCACCTATGAAATAAGGATTAAAATAAAACCTCTATTTCCCTAGAACTTATTATTCACATGAAAAAATATTATCTACAAGATAATAGTGTGATCAGAAACATGTTAGGAAGAACTCAGTAACGTAGATTAAAAGAGCCCTGAACGTATATGAATATATGTGCTATGCTAAGTCGCTTCAGTCATCTCTGACTCTGCACAACCCTATATGGACTACAGCCCACCAGGCTCCTCTGTCCATGGCATTCTCCAGGCAAAAATACTGGAGTGGGTTTCCGTGTGACCCCATATGGACTGCAGCCCGCCAGGCTCCTCTGTCCATGGGATTCTCCAGGCAAGAACACTGGAGTGGGTTTCTGCATGACCCAATATGGACTGCAGCCCATCAGGCTCCTCTGTCCATTGGATTCTCCAGGGAAGAAGATGGGAGTGGGTTGTCGTACCCTCCTCCAGGGGATCTTCCCAACCCAGGGATCCACCAGAGTCTGTTACCTCTAACCTTCACTGGAGGCGGGTTTTTTACCATTAGTGCCACATGGGATGCCCGTATGTATATATGTGTTTCAATTTTAACCAAAACTAGAGTTCTTTGCACCTCCTTTTTGATTAGTTTCAATTGACAAAAATTGAGATATAACTCTCATTTCCAGATGAATAACTCATCCTTTCAGCACACTCCAAAGAAAGATTATGGATCAATGTGTTAAGAAAACATACAAAACCAATAAGAATATCTAAATCATACCGGAAATCAGGGAAGACTCCCAAAGAAAGCTATACTCAAAAGCTGAAATTTGAAGGCTGAGGATGAATTAGGTAGATGTCAAAAACTAGGAGCCAAAAGAGGGCATTTCCCTCTCCTTTTCAGATGTGATGCTTACAATAAAACTATTAAAATATTCCTCTCTGAATCCCTATCATGTGACAAATTTTTACACCAACCTCAAAGTCCTGAAATATTTTCATACCTATATTTTATTTCAGTAGCCAAACTCTTACCCCACTTTGCACCAAAAAAATAATCCTGAAGTACTAAGATTTAAATACAATTATTAAAGTAGCAGAAGAAAATATAGAAGATTGTTTTTTGATAAAGGTGAAATGGAAAAGATACTCTTAAACAAAGGATTAATATCTACTATGTATAAAGAGCTTTTGCAATTCAATAAAGAAGTATAGATTAGTATAACCTTTTAGGAAGGCAATTTGGCATCTATTAAAACTTAAAATGCACACTTAAGAATCCTTTTTATGGAAATACTTCTATACATATGCATGTGTACAAAGATATAAGTAAGTTCACTAAAGCTCCACTTTTAGTTGCCCAAAAGTAGAAGTAACAAATAACCATAAATAATTAAGTACAAGAAAAGAAAAGAATATTGCATGACTATTAAACAAGTACTGACATGGAAAAGAATTTATAACAATTAGATTTTTTTATTAAAAAAAATCAAGGTAAGATTACACACACACTGTATTTATTTCTAATTGCATAAAGAAAACAAAATTGCTAACAGTGGGTACCTGTAAGAAATGCGACTAGGAAGTAAGGAAAGTAATTTTCACTTTTTACTCTAAATAACTGACTTGCTTGAATCTTTTGTGATAAGCATGAACTGACAACCTTTGAAATTTAATTTTAAAATAAGGAGGGAAAAACTCACTATTCTAATCTGTTATAATTATGGTTATCTCTGAGGGCTAAGTGATTTTTGTATAGTAATTTTTGTCCTGTTTCTTAATAGTTTATACTACTTTCTAAATTTTCTATGAGAAATATGACTATTTTAAAATCTGAGAAATATGTATTAAAAAAAACCTATATTTGATTTCATTGATGAAACTTTTTTTTCCCCTGAAAAGAAACTTTTAACAGTTATGGTCTCAAAAACGTGGTCCTGAGATTTCAACCACTTTCAGAAAGCAGTCTTAAATCTAAGTTTCTAGGTATAACATGTGTTGCAGAAGCAACTAAATATAAAACATATTTTAGAATAGAATATTAACATTTATTAATCATGTAAGCACAGCATTTGCTAAGTAATTTTCCATGTATTATCTCATTTGCTCCAAATAGCCTTATGAAATTTGTATTATACTGTTATTATTATTAATCCTCATCTTATAGATTGAAAAAATCAAGTCTGAATAGAATATGTATCTTGTCCAGAGTCAAGTGCAAGAGCTAGGATTCAAACCCAGGTCTCCAGCTCCTAACCACTTCTGATACCTGGAATGACAAGTACTAATGTACCTTAGAGATAATAGGCTAGACCTCTGAAATGTGGCCTGAATATTCAGACTTAACTATTCTTACTCAGGTTAGTGATCCTAAAATGAAGAAGTGATGACACTCAATTCTTATCACAGAAAAAAACAGTATTTTTCAAGGCAACAGGGGCTATTTTTTTTTTTTTTTTTTTGCATCTCTTTCTGCTTCTACTAAGGTACAAGAAGGATACAAAGGACAACTCAGATTTGCGAGTAATTTAACATCCTCCTTGATTAGTCTGGAATTAGCCCTGTAACTAACTGCAAGAGCTTTTAAAAACAAATTGATCAGAATCCCAAAGCCTTAAAGACTTGAAAACAAGGTACAGTTTCACATTTTAATCAAAAGTAGAAAATTCAGAAAGCCAAAAGAAATGTTATATTGAAATACTAGAATAATCAATATAGACAGATTAAACATAGGAAGAATTTAACAATATCTACCTATTTTATCCCAAGCTATTTGAACAAGGTCTCTCTCTTTTAAAAAAGAATAGAGAACCTCCCTGGTGGTCCAAGGGTAAAGAATCCACCTGCCAAGGAAAGGGATGGACACAGGTTCCATCCCTGGTCCATGAAGATTCCACATGCCTCAGGGTAACTAAGCAGGCGAGCCACAACTACTGAAGCCCCCATGCTCAACAAGAGAAGCCATCTCAATGAGAAGCCTGCATACCTCAACCACAGAGTAGCCCCCATTCACTGAACTAGAGAAAGCGCAACTGCAGCAATGAAGACCCAGCACAGCCAAAAAAAAAAAAAAAAAAAAAAAAAAAGAATAACTGAATGTTTATCCCAGCTACCTGAACAAGTTCCAA
The DNA here is from genome assembly GCA_935064755.1 of Tragelaphus eurycerus. NCBI lineage: Eukaryota > Metazoa > Chordata > Mammalia > Artiodactyla > Bovidae > Tragelaphus > Tragelaphus eurycerus. Next base: position 23,729,072 of record CAKXYN010000018.1, on the reverse strand, counting down.
GTTTTCTCTTAAAAAAAAAAAATTATAATTGAAAAGATACATACACCACTGCTAACCATGTCTGCTTGGAAATCTGCTCATCAAAAAGACTAGAGAATCATAGGAACCCCTATTCATTTGTTCAGTAGACAGACTACAATTACAGACTTTATGAATTTGGGTTTGCAAGGTTAGCATTTAATGTCAAAAGTCCAGAAGAATAATTCTGAATAATTGTAAACTGGAATCAGGGCCCTAAGAGAAGCAGAATACCCAGAACTCTTCCTCAGTAAAAGTATCAGATTATAGAAATCACTGGCAGAGAAGCTGACATCAACATATCTACTTGCACACTCCAACATTTCTAGACCTTAACCCCTTAGGCCAAGAAGACCTCTCCATGAATTACGGACAACTGACGCTACCAAAATGACAGTCCTGAAAATACACTGAATTTAGGTCAACCTCTTTCACCAAAACCTGAAAGTGGGTTTAAGACCTACATATGTTACAGGTCAGAAACACTTTAAGGTTCATTTTTCATAATGTAAGTCTGTGTTTCTGGCTAGTTAAAACAAGAAAGATTTATTAAAAACTAAGGATTTAAGAGTTGCGTTAAATCAATACCCTTAAGAGAACATGAACAAACGTTTCACTTAGATATATATTTTTTTTCATAGATACAAAATATATACAAGGGATTATGAGTGTGATTTACAAAAGCCACAGAGCTCCTGGAAAAGTTGACAAGTTCTAACCTGCTTTTAAAATTACCATTCACTGTCTTCATCCCAATCTAACTTTACTTAATGTTATTCTTTTGAATAACCGTACAACAACAAAACCCCCAGAGCAAATTCTTCTACATTTCAATATCCTGCCTACTTGCAAGAGCGGAAGAGTCAAACAGAGCAGGGGAAAAAACGTGACGTGAACAACCTTGATCCAAAACACAGCTCGCGGGAGTCTGATTTTAGGCCTAACCATTTTGATTGTCTTTTTACAGAGGTTGAAAAAGAAAATAAAAAAACACAGATCACTTGTAAAATAAATCTGAGATAACTAAACCAATAGGAGTTGGCATTATTTATCAAGGAGGAAAGAAATCACGTTCGCACTGCCCAGAGTATTCCCATTAAAGATAAGATACGGGGCCGGTAGTACAACCCTACAACTGACGACAACGGCAATTGCTTTCCACTCTTCAGCTCTCGGATGACTCTATCTTTAAAGAATGAGTCAAAAGGTTGAGCCCACTGAGGAATATTCAACAACGTTTTGTGTGTATGTGCTGTTTTAAAGAAAGCTAAACATGGTGAAGCCAACCTTCAGCCAAGTTACCTAAAGAAGCAAATATTCACCTCCTGGCAGAGGATCAAAAGGAATTACGAGAAGACCCGAAAGTTCTGTTTTTAAACCGAGGCTCTCAAACCCTCGGAAAACTATTCGTTTTCTACTGATGCAGAATATGGAAGAGATCACAGATTGCAGTTTAGAAAAGAATGAAGCGGCTCTAGACAATGTGCCTCGGCAAAGAAACTGGGATGACCAGAAAGATGAGGAGGAGCTGGGACTCTGTAAGAGACGAAAAAAATCAAAGAATAAAACCCGAAACGTTTCGTCGAACACTAAAGTAAATGAAGAAAAGGCGGCTGAAACGCGAGGGAAGGGAGATCAACAGAGGGCAGAGACGGCGGCGCGACAGGGTTCAGGGCAGGGCCGGGTCCAGGAAGAGTTAGATCTCACCAGCCCAGCAAGCTTCCCATTTCAGGCTAGAGCTGGAGAAGAAAACAGCCCGAGGGCGCAGACAATGAGCCACCGCCCCAAGAGTTGCGGCTCCAGGCACGCAGGTGGCGGCTTCCCGGGCCCGCGCGGGGCAGGTCAGCTGCCCCGGGCCGCTCACGCCGGCCAGGCCGCGTAGAAGCGAGGAAGAATGAGAACGACGACCCGCGTCCCGGCCTGTCTGCACACTTACCCTAGGCGAGGAAAGGTCCCCGCCCCAGCGAGGAGCCTCCGGCCGAGCTCCCGGCGGGCTCCGGAGCCGCCCCGAGCAAGCGCGCGACGCGGGGCGGGGAGGGGCGGGAAGGGGAAGCGGGGCGGGAAGAGGGGCCGCGCTGGAGCGCAGCCGCTGCTACTGCTAGGCCAGGCGGCAGCCGAGCCCCACAGGCGCCGGGAGGGGAGGGCAGGGAGCCTTCGGCAATGGCGACGGCCCAGGCCAGAGGGGAAGCGGAACAACCACCGCCGCTGCGCGTGGCCACAACTCTGGGGGAGGGCGACGGCCGGGAGCGGAGAGGGGCGGGACCGAGGCCCGAACTCCACTGGGCGGAGACCGGCACCACCTCTCAGTGGGAGAGTTCACGCGGGGCCTATCGGGAGTTGTAGTTTGGAGATGTGTTCCACTTCTCTCTCCCACTTTCTTTTTTTGGAGGGTATTCTCTATATCGAGAGAGACCGCCAATCCCTCATGTAGTTCAGCATTGTCTCCAGTCAGGTCTGTGCCAACCAAAGACACTGAAAAACGATTTCTGTTACATGAACCTGCTCCAGGACATCTGTTTCTGAGAATTCATCCACTATTCATTTTGCTTTTTTGCCTGTAACTCAATGTATTTTGGTGCTAATTAAGGCCCACCTCCTTGCAAATTAAGGCCTCTATGTTTTATTCACAAAGGAGTTCCTCAACGTATTCATTCTGTTCAGTTCAGTCTCTCAGTGATGTCTGACACTTTGCAACCCCATGGACGACAGCATGCCAGGCTTCCCTGTCCATCACCAACTCCTGGAGCTTGCTCAAACTCATGTCCATAGAGCTGGTGATGCCGTCCAACCATCTCATCCTCTGTCATCCCCTTCTCCTCCTGCCTTCAACCTTTCCCAGCATCAGGGTCTTTTCAAATGAGTCAGTACTTTGCATCAGGTGGTCAAAGTATTGGGAGTTTCAGCTTCAGCATCACACTTTCCAATGAGTATTCAGGACTGATTTCCTTTGGGATTAACTGGTTTGATCTCCTTGTAGTCCAAGGGACTCTCAAGAGTCATCTCCAACACCACAGTTCTAAAGCATCAATTCTTTGGTGCTCAGCTTTCTTTATGGTCCAACTCTCACATCCATACATGACTACTGGAAAAACCATAGCTTTGACTAGATTCCTCAATGTATTCACTCAGTGTCTAATATGTACCAGTCACTCCTGGGTATCAGGGTTACATGAGTGAACATGAGTTACTTTGTCTTTGTGGAATTTCCAAATATAAAAATGCAATAATTAAAATAGAATCTGGTATGAGGAAAAAACTAGGATGATTACTTTGGATAAGGTGGCCAGTGAAAGCATCTTTAAGGAGGTGATGTTTAAGTTAAGAACCAAAAGAGAGAGCCATGAGAAGTTTTCAGGAACGTTACAAGCCGAGGAAGGAAGAAAAGAACTCGCTAAGGTCAGTTAAAAAGGCCTGTGTAACTGCAGTTTAGTGCAAGAAGAATAGCATACTATGGCAAAACACTAGAAAAGACAAGATTCAGGTCAGGAAGGATCTTAAATGACATGGTAAGGAGGCTGGACTTTATTCCAAGAAGTTATTAAATAGTTGTAAGCAGGGAAGTGATGTTACCTGGTTTATACTAGATTGCTAAATGGAGAATGGAGTTTTGAGATGCAATAAGAGAAAGGAATGAATTAGGGAGGCATTAATCATGACTGATGGTAGAGTAATAGCAATGGAAGTAGATATAGGAAGCCAAATTGTTCTTACTGATAGACGTAGAGCAAAAATTTAATTGATATGGAGAATATGAGAAAAGGGATTCAAGGAGCAATAGGGCACACTATTAGATAACTTGAAAAACATTCACACTATTAAATAAACAAAATGCTGGATAAAATAGAACATCCTTTCAAAGGCATAAGCTCAATCTAGTTCAGTTCAGTTCAGTTGCTCAGTTGTGTTTGACTCTTTGCAACCCCATGAACTGCAGCACACCATGCCTCCCTGTCCATCACCAACTCCTGGAGTCCACCCAGACCCATGTCCATTGAGTCGGTGATACCATCCAACCATCTTATCCTCTGTCATCCCCTTCTCCTCCTGCCCTCAATCTTTCCCAGCGTCCGGGTCTTTTCCAATGAGTCAGCTCTTTGCATCAGGTGGCCAAAGTACTGCAGTTTCAGCTTAAACATCAGTCCTTCCAATGAACACCCAGGACTGATCTCCTTTAGGATGGACTGGTTGGATCTCCTTGCAGTCCAAGGGACTCTCAAGAGTCTTCTCCAACACCACAGTTCAAAAGCATCAATTGTTTGGTGCTCAGAGTTCTTTATAGTCCTTCTCTCACATCCATACATGACCACTGGAAAAACCATGGCCTTGACTAGATGGACCTCTGTTGGCAAAGTAATGTCTCTGCTTTTTAATATGGTCTAGGTTGGTCATTTGGAGGAGGAAATGGCAACCCACTTCAGTGTTCTTGCCTGGAGAATCCCAGGGATGGGGGAGCCTGGTGAGCTGCTGTCTATGGGGTCGCACAGAGTCGGACACAACTGAAGCGACTTAGCAGCAGCAGCAGGTTGGTCATAACTTTCCTTCCAAGGAGTAAGCGTCTTTTAATTTCATGGCTGCAATCACCATCTGCAGTGATTTTGGAGCCCAGAAAAATAAAGTCTGACACTGTTTCCACTATTTCCCCATCTATTTGCCATGAAGTGATGGGACCAGATGCCACGATCTTAGTTTTCTGAATGTTGAGCTTTAAGCCAACTTTTTCACTCTCCTCTTTCACTTTCAAGAGGCTTTTTAGTTCTTCTTCACTTTCTGTCATAAGGGTGGTGTCATCTGCATAACTGAGGTTATTGATATTTCTCCCGGCAATCTTGATTCCAGCTTGTGCTTCCTCCAGCCCAGCATTTCTCATGATGTACTCTGCATAGAAGTTAAATAAGCAGGGTGACAATATGCAGGCTTGACGTACTCCTTTTCCTATTTGGAACCAGTCTGTTGTTCCATGTCCAGTTCTAACTGTTGCTTCCTGACCTGCATACAGGTTTCTCAAGAGGCAGGTCAGGTGGTCTGGTATTCCCATCTCTTTCAGAATTTTCCATAGGTTATTGTGATCCACACGGTCAAAGGCTTTGGCATAGTCAATAAAGTGGAAATAGATGTTTTTCTGGAACTCTCTTGCGTTTTCAATGATCCCGCGGATGTTGGCAATTTGATCTCTGTGCTCTGTGACAACCTAGCATGTCACAGATGGGTAGCATGGGGTAGGAAATGGGAGCAGGGTTCAGCAGGGAGGGGACATGTATATACCTGTGGCTGATTCATGTTTATATATGGCAGAAGTCAACACAATATTACAAAACAATCATCTTCCAATTAAAACAAAGAGAAAGGAATACCTCTGATGGGCTTCCAAACTTCACATTCAACCCAAAGGAGGATCAAGAAACCAAAGTAGTAACCAAGTCAATGAAGTCTGTTGTTTTGTGTTTTGTTGAAAGAACCTACTTACCTCAAATCTCTATGGTTTTCCTGGATGCCCAGGAGACAAGAGACCAAAGACAAGGCTATGAGCCTGTAGAAAGAGCTGGGACTATAATCCTGCATAAGGCTGGAAAATTCAGAGGACTATACCCTCTGAGAATAGACTAGGAGAAAAAAATCCCCTGTACAAACCCAGGCCAATATGTGGATATATTTTAGCCTGGATTTTGGCATCAAGAGGGAAAAACTTCCCCTTTAGAATTCATAACCACAAGTTTTCCCTCACATAGGTCTGAAAGTTCAAATTTATAGTACCTACACTGTCCAGGAAACCTCAAGTCAAGTAAGTCTCCCAGGCTGGTAACACTTGAAGGTCTAGAAGAAACAAATATATATCCTTATTGCACAGGGTCACTCTCAACAGAGGACTGAAAGGATTTCCACAGATAAACAGGCTATCCAAAGGTACACATGAGCACCCAAAATAAAACTACAATACATCTGAGAAAATAAGCCAGGAATGAATCAACAGAAACCACAAAAAGAATAATGAAGCTCATGAAATTTAGATTTTGGAATTATTTATTACAGAATATACCATAAGTTTATTAAAATGATTAAGCAAAGTAAGACAGGAGCAAGAAACAAGATACTATTTTTAAAAAATTCACCAAGCAACTTTGGAAAGGAGTCAAGTAAAACTTCTAGAAATAAAAAATATAACTGAAACCAAAGCCAATGTTTGGATTAAATAGTACATTACACACAGTTAAAGAGAGAATTAATAAACTGGAAGACAGATCTAAAGAAATTACTGATAGCAACCCAAAGAGAAAGGAAATATGAAAGTAAAGTTGAGAGACATGGGACAGATTGTGCGGGTATACTGTATACTGTATGCATAATGAGAAAAAGAGAAAAAACAAAAGAAGCAGTATATGATAAGATAATGGCTTAGAATTTTCCAGAATTGATCAAAGACAAGACCCTTCAGATTCAGGAAGCAAAGTGAATCCCAAACAGGATAAGTAAAGGAAATCTCAAACACATCAAAGTAAAACTGCAGAATACCAAAGATAAAGAACCCAGAAAGAAAAGACATCCCCTGCAGAGAAACAACTATTAAATTTAGCAGATTTCACAACTGCAACAATGTGTGCAATCTGACAATGGAAAAATATTTTCAAACTACCTGAAGAAAGTAACTGAATTTAGAAGCACATACCTCGTTAAACTCTTAGTAACAAAAGTGAGGGTGAAATAAATATATCATCAAGCAAAAACAGAGATATCACAAGCCACAGAGATGTTACAAACCAGAGACTTACTAAAAAAGATATACTTTGGGAGGAAGGTAATCCCAGAAGTAAGGTACAAGAAATCAGATAGACCAAGTTAAACCTACCAACATAGCAGGGACTAGGACAATCCTCTATATTATTTCACTCTCTCACGCCTACCAAATCTTATATTCAACTACCTGCCGGTATACATAAATGTTTATATACATATATAATATATAAATATAATATATTTATATATATATAAATTTGTATATAAATTTGATGGATAATACAGATAGGTGTGGGGCTTCCCTTGTGACACAGTGGTAAAGAATCTGTCTGCCAAGGCAGAAGATGCAGGAAACTTGGGTTCAATCCCTGGGTCAGGAAGATCCCCTGGAGAAGAAAATGACAACTCACTCCAGTATTCTTGCCTGGGAAATCCCATGGACAGTGGAGCCTGGCAGGTTCCATGGGGTCGCAATTAGTGGGACACGGAGCATGCATGCACACATAGGTGTTAGTCACTTCACCTTACATTCTTTATCTTCACATCATATCAATTAGCATCAATCATAAATATAGATGAGTAACATGAGATGAATAGACTATTTGACTAGAGTAATCCTTAAACTCATTACATTCTGAAATCATTACAGCAGAAATAAATCTTCTCAGTTCCCAAGTCATGAACCTACTATCCTCCCTTGCTGCTAAGTCACTTCAGTCATGTCCGACTCTGTGCGACCCCATAGACGGCAGCCCACCAGGCTCCCCCGTCCCTGGGATTCTCCAGGCAAGAACACTGGAGTGAGTTGCCATTTCCTTCTCCAGTGCATGAAAGTGAAAAGTGAAAGTGAAGTCACTCAGTCGTGTCTGACTCTTAGCGACCCCATGGTCTGCAGCCTACCAGGCTCCTCTGTCCATGGGATTTTCCAGGCAAGGGTACTGGAGTGGGGTGCCATTGCCTTCTCCGATCCCTCCTTAGACCTAACTAAATAATCTAAGTTCCTACTAGAGTGGCTGAAAGGCACACACACACACAAAACAATCTCTACCCCACCACCACACTTAGTTGAGGTAATCTTTTTGTTATTTTCACCCAGAGAACATTACATGATACTTTAAGAAAATACACCACACAAGTAGAACAATACTGGAACACAATGACCAGGAGAATAGTACCTGTTTTCTTTGAGAAACTGATTTAAAAATTAAAGTAATTTTCATTTTTTAAGTAATCCAAAGAAGACAATATAAAGATTTCAAAATGCTCTGTTGCATCAAAGCGATATCATCTGCCAGCATTTATCAGGCAAAAAAACTCATATTAAAGTATCTTCACTCACATTCACACTTTTGTTACACTTCTGAATACCCATATAAATGAAAAAATAGCTGAATCATATCCCAAGCCACCATTTCAAATATTAACTGAAGTGAAAACATTTAAATACTAAGGAACTTGTTTTTGATGTGCAAAAGAAAATGACTATCACATACATGCACATACATAGACACATACTTAAGAGTTTAAACAGTACCGGGTTCCCTCCCCGACTAACCGTATTCCAAAATGGTGTTAACGGTACTAAATTTTAACTAATATATAATTCTATTTAAATGCCACTATATTAATCCCACTGAGAAAAAAATACCTGGAAAACATGTTAACATGGCAAACTAGAAAATATTTATTCCCATTAAAAAATACCAGAATGTTTTAGGAAATTAACCAGTCATAGCATATATAAAGTATATCATATCCCATTATGCTATACAAAACATACCCTAGTTTATTGGCTTCTGTTTTGGAAGACGCTTGCCCTTTTTTTTTTTTTTTTATTTCTTAATTAGCTTATGCATTTGCTTTATTTTCTAATTTTTCCAAAGAAAAACAATAAACCAACACCTTTTGTTCTTAAAAAAAATCACCTGAAGACTCTTTTGTAACTACACAACTTAGTAAAATATACTTTTTAATATTAGTACTTAACTCCATCAATCCTTTGCCAATTCATATATTCAAAAGCAGTATTATAAAAAGAGAATGGAAAAGCTTCAAGGAATAATCAATTTTGATATTAATTTCTTAGAAGTCCTACTTTAATGATTTTATTTGAAACTGCACAAATTAATATTCCTATAAAACTAACATTTAAATAAACTCTGATTCGTTCAAATTAGTCTTATTCATAACAATTTTCTCAATTTTTAGCAGTAATTTGTCTCTAATAAAGTACTTATTTATAACCCAAATGAAGATTAAGTCACTTCTCACAAATAATATTAATTTAACAGAATTAAGTTTCCTGTATTGGCCCCTCATGCTTGAGGATTATTAGAGGTCTACACAATAGAGCACTGAATTTTGAAATTAGTAGAGAATGATCCAGAATTTCCTCTAGTAAACATAATATTAGTCATAAATGAAGACAAAAGGCAAAAGTAATGACATAATTCCAGAAGAACACTTCTAGTCACAAATAGTTCAGTCTTATTTAGGTTTATGGAAAGTATTTAACTGCATAAAATTCATAGGGAAAAATGGCCATATTTGAAAACAGCCACAAGGATCAAAGTAGAACACAGGATGGAAATCAGCAGAGTCACAGAACACACTAAAGAGGTATGTATGGTCAGCCCCACTGGAACTTGTAGAGTCAAATTCTTGTATACCTTGGGAGAGAGACAGAGAAGTTAGATACATTTAAGATCAACCTCCTAAGATGAAACTACTACTTCTTTGATTTTTAACTTAACTTTCTCTTTTTTATTTTAAATACTTTTCACATTGCTATAGTACATGTAACACTACCTGAATGATTCTTTTAGATTCAACATTTCAGTTAATATAACAGAATCAGACTCATTAAGTTCCCTGTGCTATGCAAGAGGCCCTCATTAGTTATCTGTTTTATACATAGCAGTGTATATATGTCAATCCCAATCTCCCAATTCATCCCACCCTCTCTAATACCCACTCCTGGTATCCATACACCCATTCTCTGCATCTGTGTCTCTACTTCTGACCAAGTCAGTGTTAATAAGCTACTAATACTTACTCAATTTAATAACTGAAAATAAGTTGGGAGGTTAAAACTCTAAAAATGGCCTGAATCCGCCTAGATTTAGATTTATAATAACAATGTTAATATCTAGAAACTTAATCACAGTTGAAATGATACAACTTTACAGTTTTACTTTCCTTTGTTCACTTGTTCTATGTAATATAATGAAGTTAACTAATTCATTTTATTGCTTAAAAATTAATAAAAAGTTCTAAATATAGTGAAGTTTTACTGATTAAATAAAATCAGATGGACACACCACTATTTTTTTTTTTTTCCACTTCACACTTTTAAAAAGCACATCAACTACACTTAGCCCTGGATCAATGAGGCATAGGACTAATTCTCAATCTCCATGCCTGCAAATTAAATGATTCTATGACTACTGCCAACAGTAACAAAGAAACATTAAAAACAAATACAAAACAGCTTCCTATGGTAAAATATAAAATTATCCCTTAAATGTGGCAGAAACATTACAAAAGGAGTTTTATATGCAGATGCGTGACCTAAAACAACATAAAATATTGACTTTGTTGTTGTTGTTTAGTCGCTCAGTTGTGTCCAACACTTTGTGACCCCGTAGACTGTACCCCACCAGGCTCCTCTGTCCATGGGATTCTCCAGGCAAGAATACTAGAGTGGCTTGCCATTTCCTTCTCCAAAATATTAACTTACTGATTTATATTTCATATTGTTCCATTGGCAAATATCCTTACTGTTCAAAGCACAGGGAGCTGTCACCTCTGACTGAACCCAGCATTTCAAGACTGGAAACTCTGAGAAAAAGTGGTAGAAAATCATATCAGAAAACCTGTATCTAGACTAGAAGCCAAGTCAGTCTTTCATGTTGGGATATGATTATTCAAACATTTTAATACACAATGTATATGATTTGGACTCAGTGATCATGTGCTGTTTTATTTTAACAGACTGTTCTAAGTGGATGCCTAGAAAATTATAAAATTACAAAGACTGTGAAGAAGTTGAGTATGACTTCTTAACAAATCCCACTACACCAGGGGCCATTTTTTTTTAACTTAAACTTTTCTTGAAGTATAACATAGCTCAGAAAAATGAACAGATCATAAACAGATAAATTTCCATAGACAAAACACAGCCATGGAAAGAACTCTCAGACCAAAAATATGAACAATTCCAGAACCCCAAATACTCTCTTGGGAGGGGGCAGTTTTCCAAATTTTATTTAGGGTAAGTAAAAGGTAATCATTAAAAGAAACAGTAAACTAGGTTGGATGAACAAAGTTAACACAGCTGAATACTTTTTTACTTTTCTCATCATGAAACAGATGATAACAGCAAATGTGTGATTAAAAACTTCTTGTCAGTCTTTAGTAACAGTGCTACTGAATTCCGTAAACATTTTAATCAGCTCAAATTTGGAGATACAAAAAACCAAAACCTGAAAGGGACTTCCTAAAGTTTTGATTCTAGGAAGACTGAAAATGAGGAGAGCAATTTTTTTAATTTGCTGAAATCTACACATAAAAGGAGAATAATTCTACACAAAACCAATAACTCGTAGACAACTTTTACCACAAAACTAGGTGATAAAGTATCCCTAAAATACATGCAAGTGGACACAAAGCATGAATAGCTACAATATCAGTATGCAATCCCGCAATATCAGTATGAAGAAACAGAAATCAGCAGAGGCATCAATGGCTGAAAAAAGAAACACACCACGCATTATATGCCCACTCATAAAAGAGCACAGCACCACCTATAGTCTTACCAAAAGAATCAAACCTGAATTGGATCATACTGCTCAAGCTAGTCACCCATTTCCAAGCAATGAAGAAGTCAGATGAACTAATGAGAATAGTCATCCAAACCTCAACAATGACGGTCTCAAATGACCCTGGTTCTTCAACAGATAAAATTTTCTTTAAAGAATGATATACAGGGGAAATCTGTAATTAATAGACTTAACAGAAATAACATTTTCTTAATGGGCAGGACTAGGCTATCGTGTATAAGAATGCCCACTTGAGTGATAAAACTATAAAAGAAACGTTAAGGAAGTGATTAAAAGTCAGGAGAGTGGGTTACTCTTACAGGAAAGGTGATTGGGACAGGACCTGTGGGGCTGCTGCTATGTTGACTGGCAAAGTTGTTTCTTGACCTGGGTGGTAGTTACATGGCTAGTTTCCCTCTAATAATTCACTAAACTATATATTTGTGAAGTTTTTCCTTATCAGTGCTTTATTTTACAATCAAAAAGTTTAACAGAAAGAAAAAAGAAGCATGACTTTGTTATCACTGTCCTTGACTTACCACCATACCTTGACTTTTATTTTCAACTCTCCAAAAAGATTTGTAACCCTTACCTTGGTCACAATACATCAATAAATCAGGGTTATGGACCACAATAAAAGTTTCTCCATCTTTAATATGTGGCCGATGATAGCGATAGTGCACAGGCAAAAAAGCCTGGAAACAATCAATGCACTGTGAATCTTGTCTAGCATAAATGAGAACTTCAGATTCCTTGGACAAATAGTTGGGAGCCTCTATATTAAAATTTTCCGAAACCATCACTGCCTGTCAAAAAGAATACAAATATTAGTCCAGAAGAAATGAATGAGGAAGATGTAAAAAACAAAACCAGAAGACTGCTATATAGATGAACAAAAATGTCAAACACATCACCCCTTATAAACAATTTTCATTCCTCATCCATCCTCAGTTTCAAGTAGAAAACACAAGATGTGATCTGTGTTTAATAGAAGCTTACTAAAAGTAAACTGAAGAAATTATACTCTGAGGTCTGAAATTTCCTCATAATAAAAATTTCTGTGTAATTTCCTTATCAACCTTTGCTTTGGTAACAAAACAGGTACCAAGAAAAGAAACTTCAGGAATAAATACAGCATTACTCAATAAGCTTGAAAACTATGATAAAAAGTTAACCCAGTATTGGGTTAAAATGATAGGTATCACTCTGGTAATTTCCTGTTCTTCAAAGAAGTAAGTAAGATGGTAGTGAGTAAGATAGAGCATTGCGGGCAGGAAGTCAAAGCAAAGGTCAGCACTCTTTTTTGGATACAAAGAGTTAATGGAAAAAATGGTAACGATTCTTTTAAAAACTAATATGGTAAAAAAAACATTTTAAAATAAGTGTTTTATGCCAAAAGTAAAAATGCACACGTGGCATAAATTAGTCTTACAACCCCACTCCAGTACTCTCGCCTGGAAAATCCCATGGACGGAGGAGCCTGGTAGGCTGCAGTCCATGGGGTCGCTAAGAGTCAGACATGACTGAGCGACTTCACTTTCTCTTTTCACTTTCATGCATTGGAGAAGGAAATGGCAGCCCACTCCAGTGTTCTTGCCTGGAGAATCCCAGGGATGGTGGAGCCTAGTGGGCTGCCGTCTGTGGGGTCACACAGAGTCGGACACGACTGAAGTGACTTAGCATAGCATAGCATAGCATATACATATTTATTTATAAAACCACACATACACACACACATACACATGCATATGAACATTATATACATAATATGTGTGCATGTGTATGCATACACACATGCAAGTTTTCTTCAGATTCACTTACACAAAGAGAAAAAAACCAGCATTAATTTCTACCCACCAGAGCTAGCATCCTAATTCTTTTGACAGTGACACCAAGTGCTGTATTTTCACATGTTGTTTCTTCTCTGTTCATCACAGGAATAACAGAACTAACTAGCAAAGGTCAAAGATTTATAATCTTATGACTCATAAGGAACTTGAGAAGTGATCAGTTTAAACCACTGTTCCAATGAGAGTATTTTTCAAATATACAGCCACTGTTTTAATGCTTTCATGATTGGAAGGAAGTTCATTATTTTAAGTCATCTCATTTAATGCACTGTTAAATTTATTCCCTTTTTATTAGTAGAAACTTGATTCTATGACCCATAACAATTCACCAATTGTCCATGCTTACAATATTTGCAAAAAATATGTTATTTGTTTTACTAAGGGTCCCTCATAACTTAGAAGGCAACCACCCTGCTCCATATGTTTTCTCCTTCCCAAAGAAATATGTACAGTTTTCTTGGTTTCTCAAGACATGGTTTTCCAAACCATTCATCATTATCAGTTGCCTTTTGAAATACTCAGAGAAAATAGCAGCAATACTATCTTCTTTAGCAAAAATTACATTTTTCCCCAGTTTCTAGGTTTAAAAATGGCATTAATTTTTAGCAGTCTCATTTCAGTGTGATATATATATGTATATTATTTTAACTAATATACTTCATTTTTTAGAGCAATTTTAGGTATAGAAAAACTGAGCAGAAAATATAGCATTCCCACATACTCCCCATCCCTCCCAAACACACTCACAGTTTTCTCTATTATTAAAATCAGTTTGGTACATTTGTTACAATTCATTAAGTCAATACTGATATATTATTATTAACTACAGTCTATAGTTTAAGTTAGGGTTCACTCTTTGTGTTGTATAGCCTATGGATTTTGACAAATATAAAATGACATGTATCATACTGAATAGTTTCAATGACCTAGTGCTCTGCCTATTCATCCTTGTATTTTTCATTTGAACTTTTTGCAGAAAACTTTTAAGTAACTTCCATCCAACTTTTTCAAGTAATTGACTTTTAACTAATTAAATCCAGGGACTTATATTTATCTCTATTAAATTTTATCTTTCTGACAATTGTCTATTTTTTTCTAGGCTGTTGAGATTTAATTGAAATCCCAATCTGTCAACCATTTATGTAACATTTATGAACTTGATAACTATATCTTCTGTATTTTTATCTAAGTATAAAAATGTTGACCAAGAAGATTACAACAGCAAATCCCTAAGAAATTTCACTAGAGACCTTCTGCTACAAGTTTATCAATGCACTCTCTTTGCATACAACTAGATATAAATCAAAATAACACATATTTTCTATCTTGTCAACAAAGATGTATAGAATGACCCAGTAATAATAAAGGTAACTTTCTTTGAGTACCAATTAAGCTCAGTGGTTTATATACATTCACTTCTTTAATTTTCACAAGATCTCTATCAGGTAGGAACTCTTAGGCCTGTTATCAGATCAGATCAGTCGCTCAGTCGTGTCCGACTCTTTGCGACCCCATGAACCGCAGCACGCCAGGCCTCCCTGTCCATCACCGGCTCTCGGAGGTCACTCAGACTCACATTCATCGAGTCAGTGATGCCATCCAGCCATCTCATCCTCTGTCATCCCCTTCTCCTCCTGCCCCCAATCCCTCCCAGCATCAGGGTCTTCTCCAATGAGTCAACTCTTCTCATGAGGTGGCCAAAATATTGGAGTTTCAGCTTTAGCATCATTCCTTCCAAAGAAATCCCAGGGCTGATCTCCTTCAGAATGGACCGGTTGGATCTCCTCGCAGTCCAAGGGACTATCAAGAGTCTTCTCCAACACCACAGTTCAAAAGCATCAATTCTTCGGCACTCAGCCTTCTTCACAGTCCAGCTCTCACATCCATACATGACCACAGGAAAGACCATAGCCTTGACTAGGCGAACCTTTGTTGGCAAAGTGATGTCTCTGCTTTTGAATATGCTATCTAGGTTGGTCATAACTTTCCTTCCAAGGAGTAAGCGTCTTTTAATTTCATGGCTGCAGTCACCATCTGCAGTGATTTTGGAGCCCAGAAAAATAAAGTCTGACACTGTTTCCACTGTTTCCCCATCTATCTCCCATGTAGTGATGGGACCAGATGCCATGATCTTCGTTTTCTGAATGTTGAGCTTTAAGCCAACCTTTTCACTCTCCACTTTCACTTTCATCAAGAGGCTTTTTAGTTCCTCTTCACTTTCTGCCATAAGGGTGGTATCATCTGCATATCTGAGGTTATTGATATTTCTCCCAGCAATCTTGATTCCAGCTTGTGTTTCTTCCAGTCCAGCATTTCTCATGATGTATCTGCATATAAGTTAAATAAACATGGTGACAATATACAGCCTTGACATACTCCTTTTCCTATTTGGAACCAGTCTGTTGTTCCATGACCAGTTCTAACTGTTGCTTCCTGACCTGCATACAGATTTCTCAAGAGGCAGATCAGGTGGTCTGGTATTCCCATCTCTCTCAGAATTTTCCACAGTTTATTGTGATCTACACAGTCAAAGGCTTTGGCATAGTCAATAAAGCAGAAATAGATGTTTTTCTGGAACTCTCTTGCTTTTTCGATGATCCAGCGGATGTTGGCAATTTGACGTGTAAACAAAGTATCAGGGTGGATAAACAATATATTAGCTAGTAAGAAGAGGAGACAAGATTCAAAGCCAGGTCAAAGAGATTCCCCTATTCAGTTACATTAAATAAGATAGCCAATATTTATCTAGTTGAAAATTAAGTATAATAAGTAGAATTAACACAAAGTATATTCCTAACAGTGCTATTTAGAATTTATGATGGCATTATGATCTTTAGCTTCTCTAATTAATGAGTTTTTGTTTACTGTTTATTTTCCATAGACATAAAAATATGGAAACGTCCCAAAAACTGAGAATATTTTTAACATGAATTTAAACTGCTGCTGCTGCCGCTAAGTCACTTCAGTCGTGTCCGACTCTGTGCAACCCCATAGACGGCAGCCCACCAGGCTCCTCCCGTCCCTGGGATTCTCCAGGCAAGAATACCAGAGTGGGTCGCCATTGCCTTCTCCAATGCATGAAAGTGAAAAGTGAAAGTGAAGTCGCTCAGTCGTGCCTGATTCTTAGCGATCCCATATGGACTGGAGCCTACCAGGCTCCTCTGTCCATGGGATTTTTCCAGGCAAGAGTACTGGAGTGGGGTGCCATTGCCTTCTCTGGAATTTAAACTAGGATTTAAACTAGAATATAATGAAAATGAGGCAAACTGGTCTAAATGGCATTTTGGCCTTCAGAGAGGGCTCTATTAGTCAAAGGGTTATTTGGTGATGGTTCAAAAACTTTTATTCTGGGTATCTGAATCTCAAAAATCAGCCTTAGGGACTTCCGTGGTGGTCCAGTGGCTAAGACTCTGTGCTCTGAATGCAGGGGGCCAGGTTCGATCCCTGGTCAAGGAACTGGATCCCACATGCTGCAACTAAGAGTTCTCATGCTGCAACTAAGACCCACTGGCTAACAGCCATGGACCTACACTTTTTCATGACAACACTAAACTACACATATCAAAAACCACCTTAGCAAAGTTAAATGAATTAAGCAATAAAATTTTTGTACCATAACTGTAACACTCAACAGATCTTTCTCCCCTAGACTAGAGCTCTATCAAAAAAATTCAAAAGAACAACAAAAAAATCTAAAACATTTCCCAATTAAGACATAGCAATCGGTATCTTTGAATAACTTATACAATCTAAAATTGTAAAACTATAAAAATGAAATGTATAACAATAAATACTTATCTGACACTGGGATGTTAATTCTTGTTATTTATTTATGTATTTTTATTTTTGGTCACGCTGTCTTCATTGCTGGGTGCTAGTTTTCTCTTGCTGCGGAGAGTGGTGGTTACTCTTTGTCGCAGTAAGTGGGCTTATCGTTGTGGAGGCTTCCTGTTGCGGCTTCAGGGCTCGACAACTTGAGCTTCAGTAGCTGTGATGCACGGGGTTAGCTGCTCTGAGGCATGTGGGATCTTCCTGGACTAGGGATTGAATCTGTGTCCTCTGCATTGGCAGGTAGATTCTTAACCACAGTACCATCAGGGAAGCCCCGGGATGTTAATTCTAACAGTACCTATTTTTTTCTAATCAGTCTGGCTAAAGAGTTTATCAATTTTATCCATCTTAAACTATAAGTTTTTGGTTTCACCAGCTTTCCCTACTGTGTGTGTCTGTTTTCTAGTTCATGAATTTCTGCTGTGACCTTCATTATTTCCATCCTTCTACTGTGGTTTCATGTGCTCATCATAGTTTAAGGAGGCTTAGCTGAAAACGTTAATTGAGATCTTTCAAAATAAATAGGCATCTTAGTGCTACAAATTTCCCTCTAAACACAGCTTTAGCAGTATCCCATTAGTTCTGGTATGTTATGTTTTCATTTTCATTCAGTTCAAAATACTTTATTTCCCTTCTGATTTCTTCTTTTGACCCATAGATTACTTAGAAGTGTGTTAATTAGTTTCCAAATATTTGAAGATTTTCTAAAGATCTTTCTATTCTTTATTTCTAATTTAGTTCATTTGCAGTCAAGAATATTCTTTGTAAGACTTGAATTCTAAATTTATTGAGGCTTGTTTTATAGCCTACAATGATCTATCTTGATAAATACTGCATGTATACTTATAAAGAACATGTATTCCACTGTTGTTGGGTGGAATGGTCCATAAATGCCAATTAGATCAGGGAGTTGGTTCATAGTTTTGTTCAAATCTTTCATATCCTTACCAACTTTCTGTCTACTTATTACATCAATTATTGAGAGAAGGGTACTGAAATCTCCAACTATAAGTGTGGATTCATCTATTCCACCTTACAGTTCTACCAATTTTTCTTTGCATTTTGAATCTGTTATTAATGACATAAATGTTTAGAATTATTATTTCCTGCTGATTAATTGATCCCTTTATCAAAGTGGTGATAGTCTTTAGCACTAGTGACAATCTTTGCTCTTGAATCCCTTTGCCTACTAGTAATATAACCACATCAGCTTTCCTTTGATCAGTGTGAGCATGTCTTATCTTTTGTTTTAAAAGTTCATTTCTTATATGCAATATACAGTTAGGTCTTGATTTCTTATCCAATCTGAAAATCTCAGCCTTTTAATGGAGATATTTAGACATTTACATTTAATATGATTATTAATATTGTTAAGTTTAATTCATCTTGTTCTCTGTATCTTTATTTTTTGTTCCCTTTATCTTCTTTCTCTGCCTTCTCTCCAATAGACTGAATTTTTTTATAGTTCCATTTAATCTGCTGTGCTGGCATATTAACCACGACTCTGTTATTTTTACAGTTACTTCAGAGTTTATAGTAAACATCTTTACTGTATCAGTCTACTTTCAAGTGACATTAAACTACCTTACATTTAGTGTAACAACCTTACTAAAGTGTATTTCATTTTTCACCTCTTGACCTTGTTGATAGTGCGATCATACATTTTATTCTTAGACATGGTATGGATGCTATACTACACTGTTGTTATTTTTTGTCAATTATCTTGGAAAAATTCACATAATATGGAAAAAAAACTTATTTTTATTCATGTATTTATCATTTCAAGTGTTCTTCTTTCCTCAGTGTAGCTACAGATTTCATCTGGTATCATTTTCCTTCTGCCTGAAGGATCTCTTCTAACATTTCTGGTATTGGAGGTCTGATGGTGATTAATTCTTTCAGTCTTTATGTCTGAAAGTGTTTATTTCACCTTCACCTTGAAAGGCATTTTCACTGTATAAAGAATTCTAAATTCACAGATTTTTTTTTCTTTCTATATTTTAAAGATGCTGCTGCTCCATTTTCTTGTTTGCATTATTTTCGACAAGGAATCTGCTGTTATTCTTACCTTTGGTCCTCTGTATTTTATGTGTTTGTTTTTTTTTCATCTTGATGCTGTTAAGATTTTCTCACTATCGTTTTAAACAATTTTATTATCTTGTACCTTGATATAGTTTCTTTCATATTTCTTGCACTGAGCTTCGTAGATATGTGGGTTTGTAGTTTCCATCAAATCTGAAATTTTCTCAGCCATTATTTCTTCAAATATTTTTTTCCATCTCCATCTCTTTCATCTCTCCTTGGGGATTTCCGTTACACCTTCCCTGCTCAGTTTTATTGAGATATGACATATAACATTGAAAGGTTCGCCTAGTCAAGGCTATGGTCTTTCCTGTGGTCATGTATGGATATGAGAGCTGGACTGTGAAGAAGGCTGAGCGCCGAAGAATTGATGCTTTTGAACTGTGGTGTTGGAGAAGACTCTTGAGAGTCCCTTGACTGCAAGGAGATCCAACCAGTCCATTCTGAAGGAGATCAGCCCTGGGATTTCTTTGGAAGGAATGGTGCTAAAGCTGAAACTCCAGTATTTTGGTCACCTCATGCGAAGAGTTGACTCACTGGAGAAAACTCTGATGCTGGGAGGGATTGGGGGCAGGAGGAGAAGGGGACGACAGAGGATGAGATGGCTGGATGGCATCACTGACTCGATGGATGTGAGTCTGAGTGATCTCTGGGAGTTGGTGATGGACAGGGAGGCCTGGCGTGCTGCAGTTCATGGGGTCGCAAAGAGTCGGACATGACTGAGCGACTGATCTGATCTGATCTGATACTCTCTTAGCAACACAGTTTGTTAACTACAGTTACCATGCTATACATGAGACTTTTGGAACTTCACTCATCTTATAACTAGGAGTTTGTACTTTCTGACCACCTTCACCCATTTCTCCTACATTCTCACCCCTGGCAATGACCAATCTACTCTCTGTTTCTGAGTTCAGTTTTTCTTATATTCCCCATATAAGTGAGATCATACAGTATTTGTCTTTCTTTGACTTATTTTACCTAGGATAACACTTTCAAAGTTCATGTGTTTTGTTGCAAATGGCAGAATTTCTTCTTCTTTTTTTTTAATGTTTGCATAACATTCCATTGTGTGTGTCTCTGTGTATGGGTATCCATATACATGTGTATATACACATAAATACACAAATGCACACAAATATATACACATTTATACACATCTCAGTTTCAAAAATATATATTTCACATTTTCTTTGTCCATTCACCTATTGATGGATGCTTAGATTGCTTCCATATCCTGGCTATTGTAAATAATGCTGTAATGAACGTTGAGGATGCAGGTATCTCTTAGAAATAACCCAATTAGACTTATGGTCACATGAAGTTGTTCCACAACTCACTAATGTTCTACTCACTTTTTACATTTCTTTTCTTTATCTGTTTTATATCTTTGGTAGTTTCTATTGCTATGATTTCAAGTTCATTAATCTTTTCTTCTGCATTGATCTGCCATTATATCCATCCAGAATATTTTCCATCTCATACTTTGTAGTCTTAATTTTTAAAAGGTCAACTGTCCTTTCAAGTATCTTCCATTTCTCTATTTACCTTTCTGAACATAAGGAATACAGCTATGATCAGCATTGACTGAATCATTTACCTCCTCATTACAGGTCATGTTTTCCCACATCCTTGCAAAACTTTTATTAGAGTCAAGACATTTTGATCCTGTTGGGTACTAGATATTTATGCATTCCTATAAATATTCTTGAGCTTTGTTTGTAATGCTATAAGGTTACTTGCAAATGTCTGATTTTTGCAAGGTCTTGGTTTTGAAATTTGTTAGGTAGGACTGAAATAATGTTCACTCTAGGGCTTAGTATTCCCCACTACTGAGTACTTCTGTTTACTCTATCCAAAGCCTAGTGAATTACAAGGATTTTCCCAGTCTGGTTGGTGGGAACAGGTACCACAACTAGACCTGTGTGAGACACTATTACCTCTAATTTTTTCATATAGTTATTTTCCCAGCATCAAGCAGTTTCCTCACATGCATGCATTAATTAATACTCAATTATGCATTCAGGGGAACATCTGTGGATCTCTGGAATTTGTCTCTATGCAGTTCTCTCTTCTCTGATACACTGTTTGTGAATTCTAGTGACTCTGTGTGCATGCATGCTAAGTCACTTCAGTCATGTCTGACTCTGTGCAATCTTATGGACTGTTCATGGGATTCTCCAGATAAGAATACTGGAGAGGGTTGCCATGCCATACCCTCCTCGAGGGAATCTTCCCAACCCAGGGATCAAACCTGCATCTCTTATGTCTCCTGCATTGGCAGGCAGGTTCTTTACCACTAGTGTCACCTGGAAAGCACTTTTAGTGACTTTGGTCTTTCCCAAATCTTACCTTTATCTCCTTAACTCAAGAAGTCCACTCTGCTTAGGTTCACCCTCCCTGTACCACAGTCTGAACTCTCATGTAATAAACTAGGACAACTGAAGGGCTAACCTTATTTATTTCTCATCTCTGAAATTTCACTGCTTGATATTCAATTATTTTTTCCATTCTTTCTCATATTTTGTCTATTTCTTGGTTGTCTCAAGTGGAAAGCAAATGTGTTCCCTGTTCTTCAGCTTGGCCAAGGCAGAAGTCCTAACACATTTTGACTGAGTGAAACTTGCAATTTCAAAAACATTTCCATTTTGACCTACAAAATATCAATTTCTTATGTTTCAATCTAATATTATGCTGTTGCCAAAGAATGTGAGAGATTTTGATTAAAAATCTACAATGAAACTAGTTAAGACTTGTTTTATTTTCAAATTGCTCAGAAGCTATCATAAACTCATATCATCCATACAGTCAAAAATTTTGTCTTATCTAATAGAATCAAGATATATAAGCATAAATCATTCCCTATGTACAAATTCTCTTCTATCTAGTTAAAAGTCACCAAATAATACCACATCTCATGACAAAGTTTCTCTGCACAAAGAATTGGGGCCACAGTCTCAACTCAGCTAGGCAGAAGGAAATAGCATCTAATATATCAGGAAATCAACTTCTAATTATACAAACAAGACATCTATTTTTCTAGAAGCTTCCAAAATGAAAAAGTAAATTCACGTAAAGGATTTGTAATTAGATATTAGAGAATTAGGAAGCAGAAAATCAAGATAAAGAGAAACCTGTCACGCAATCTATAATGGGACCCTTTACCCACCTTATTTTCTCATTATAGGCAACCTGCACACACCCCTATCTCATCCCAACCACAGGTATGGGTATGTGGGCATGTGACCTCTTCTTAAAACATGGTAGATCATTTTATTAAGTAAATTTAAATATGATTCCAATCCATGTCAGTACAAGCCCAGAACTGTATTTAAATTTGAAATGTACTTTTTTTTTTGGCTGTACCATTCAGCTTGCAGGATCTTAATTCCCAGACCAGGGACTGAACCTGGGCCCTTGGCAGTGAAAGTGTGGAGTCCTAACCACTGTACTGCCAGGGAATTCCCAAAACATAACATGTAAAAATTAAAAAGCCTCATTCAGAATTCATGCTCAGTGAAAAAAAAGAAACAACAAAAAAAGGAATCTTCCCACATATGTATCTAAACTGCAATATATGTGAACATGTGTACCTAAACTGCCATACAGACACAAAAACAGAAATAGGAAGAAATGGTAACTAGGGGTTAAAATAGGGGAAAGCGTAGCATTGTATACTTTTTATACTCCCTGAATTATAAACCATGAGGATATAATTACCTGCTCAAAAACAAATGTAAATAAAACAGGTGAAGAAATTAGGCTAAATCACAATTATAAATAAACCACCATCCTAAATGACTCCAAGTATATCCAAGTATATTTTGCCTTTTTCAAATTCATATATAGAATGAACTAAAACAGTTCCCCAAAATTTCTTAATAGGAATCACTTCAGTCATTAACAGATTTGGGGATTCAATATGATTTGCTGAATTAAGCTTTCTCAGAAAGACAATAATCTGCACCAAAAACATTTCCTGGTAATTCTTATCAAAGTTAGGCAAACTCTTAACTAAGGAGTAATATTTATTTCCCAAAAGAACAACTTTGCAATTAGACAATCCTGGATTCATTTATTGGCTTTTCCATTTACCTATGTGATCTGGGATAAGTTATTTGGACCCTTTGTGCCTGTTTCCTTATCTAGAAAATGGAATCTTTCCAAGGATGCTATAAAATTAATCTATATAAAGGGTGTGGGACATAATCTTTCTTATAATGCTTAATTTAATCTTGCTTCCTATACCTGTTATATAGATATCCAATAAATATGTTTCCTTTCCTCCCATACCCAAATTATACAGATGGTGGGGTATATGTCAAATTTTAACAAAGTTGTTATTGAAGCAGTATTTATTAACCACTAATCTTTTCAAAGACAAGCTTTAATATAATCGTCATTTTAGCTAACTTATTACAGACAAGAATGACTTATTTCACTCACTTTTTAAAGAATACTCCCATCTTATCTTTTATATAAACTTAACAAAATGAATTAAAAAATACTACAATGTTATCTTATCTGTTTTGCCTTAATCCAATTACAATATTCCTACAATAATTTCCCTCTCAAAAAATCCCTCTAACAGTTGTACCTCTGTTATGTTTCTCTCTTGTAATGAAGCCAACTCATACGGATCCACAAAAAGTCCTGTTGGGATGTACTGTTTAATTAGGAGTCGGCAGGTCTGTAAGTCCTCAATGCTTTCTCCAAATTTCACTTTTGTTAACAGGTCTCTGTAAGACAAGTATGTTTTAAGTAAATATCTTCATTCAATTTTTTTTCTTAAGAATTCATTCAGTTTTTAAACAAGCTAATATAACAAGCTTATATTTAATTAGTACAAATATTATATTTCAAATTAGTTTTTCAAAAGAAGATCATAAAGTCAAATGAAATATTTATATCTTTCATAAATTCATGTCATAGTCACAGTATCCTATTAGGGTGAAAACAGACAAACATCAATGGGAAAGGATGGAGTCCAGAAACAGACACACACTTTTTAAAAATAAAGGTGCCAATATAATTTGATGGGGAAAAGATTATCTTTTCAACAAACAGTGCTGAAACAACTGTGACCTATATAGAAAAAAAAGTGAACTGGGACCTCTACCTCATACCATACTACAGTATTAATCTAAAATAGGTTATAAACTTAAATGTACAATTGTCTCAGCTTTCTCTCTGGAGGCTTATTTTGGACCAAGTGCAGAGAAGGAGGTCCAAAGCACGGTGGTTTTGCTTAAGTGAGAAAACAGGGATAGAAGATAAGGGAGGATTAAGCAGCTAGAAGTCACAGCACTACGTTCCAGAGAGGAAGTATCTTTGTACAACAAGTTCTAGAAGTCTGAATTGGAGTCCCCTTGAATGTTTATTGAGTACTAAAATAAACATGAGTAATATATAACTCCACAAGACTGGACAAGGAATTACCAAGGAACTGAAAGATAAGAAATTCTGAAATTTCACAAAGACACTGCATTCCACCAACCAAAGGATAGAAACCAGAGTTCAGCAGAGATCCCACGAGATAGAAAGTAGAACGGCGGTTGCCAGGGCCAGGTGGTTGGGGGATGGGGATGAGGCGTTACTGTTAAGAGGTACAGATTTCAGTTTTGTAAGATGAAGAGTGGTCTGTGGATAGTTAGTAATAATGGTAACACAACAATGGGAATGTCCTTAATGCCACTAAAGTGTATAATTTAAAATGGTTAGGACAGCATATTTTATGTTACAGGTATTTTACGACAATTAAATAATAGTGTAAAAAATATATGACTGATCAGAGCAAAAGTAACAACAATATATGGCAGGTTTATAAAATAAGCAAAAAAGCATAAAGTTAACTAACATATGGCAAGAATAGCATAAAAGGGAGGAGAAAGAAATTAATTATTCTGCTATAAGATTCATGTGTTATTCATAGTATGAAACAGTATTATCTGAAGGTAGTCTGTGATAAGTTAAAATTATAAACCCTAAAGCAACTAATTTTTTAAAAAGAGAGAGGTATAGTTAATAAGTCAAAAGTGGAGATAAAATGGAATGATCTAAAAATACTCCATTTATCCAAAATAAGGCAAGAAAAAAGATTAGATGGTATAAATAGAAAAAAATATAGAAAAGTAGCAAGATGAGTAAATTTAAACCAAACCAACCAAATCTATATTAACATTAAAAGTATATGGTCTAATCACTCCAGTTAAAATATAGATTGACAGACTGGATGAAATAGCAACACTTAACTATATGCTGTCTACAAGAAATGGCAAATGTAAACACAGATAAAAGTAGAAGGATGGAAAAATGTATGCAAATATTAATAACAATACTATAGAGTGGCTATAATAATACTGAAAAAGAAGACTTTAGGACAAGGAATATTGCCATGGATAAAGAAGAATAACACACAAAAATAAAAGGGTCAATCATCAAGAAAATATAACAAGAAAATAAAATATAACAATAATTTATATATAAAACATAACTGTGTGCAGCCAATAATAGAGCTTCAAAGATTCCTGTGTTTTACATCATAGTAAAAACTGGTAGCACTATAAGGATAAACAGACAAATCCACAATCACAGCAAAAGATTTTGATACCCTTCTCTCAGTAATGGATAGAACAAGTAGAGAGACAATCAGTAAAGATACAGAAAATATGGACAATCTTCAATTTAGTTGATCTAACTGACAATTATAGTAATAGAACATTCTAAGTGCATAAGAAAAACTATATGCCGAGCATTAAAAGAAGTCTCTAAAGTTTAAAAGAACTGAAATCAAGCAGAATATGGTCTCTTAACCACTTGGCACTAAATTGGGACTCAACAGGAGGAGGAGCTACAGCCTCCTCCAAGCCACAGCCTCAGCCTCTCTTGTCCTTCAGACTATGCCTGGGATCTGCTGCCAGGTAGCCCTGGTCCCACAGACCTGCTTGTATGGTCTCAGGTTTCTTTACCTCCAGAAAGAAAAACTGACACCCTGCAACCTGGAAATTGATGTAAGAGACTGAAATTAGGGACTTCTTTCAAATATGAACATGGTTAATCAAGGAGCAACAAAACCCAAGGGGTCAATACTGGAAATAAAATATGCCAGTTTAAACTAGTATTTCTGGGAGAGCCTGCTGTTGGCAAATCAAGCCTGGTGCTTCATTTTGTGAAGGGCCAACTTCATGGCTTTCAAGAGAGTACCACTAAGGCTGTTTTTCTAAGCTGAATGAAATGTGGGACATGGGATACAATGGGTCAAGAATGATTATCACAGCCTAGCAACAATTACTACAGAGGAGTATCGGCAGCCATTAGTTGCACAAAAGTAAAGTGAACTCGCTCAATTGTGTCCGACTCTGCGGCCCCATGGATTGTAGCCCACTAGGCTCCTCCATCCATGTAATTTTCTAGGCAAGAGTACTGGAGTGGGTTGCTATTTCCTTCTCCAGGGTATCTTCCCGACCCAGGAATTGAACCAGGGTCTCCCTCATTGCAGTAGACCCTGTACCATCTGAGCCACCAGGGAATCAACCTATATTTATTCGAGCCCCTTTTTTGGGGTGGGGGAGGCAAGAATACTGGAGTAGGTTGCCATTCCCTTCTCCAGGGGATCTTCCCGACTCAGGGATTGAACCCGGGTCTCCCGCATTGTAGGCAGACGCCTTATCATCTGAGCCACCAGGGATTGCAAATGAGGAGTCCTTTGCAGGAATAAAAAACTAGGTTAAATTACTTCAGAGAGATGTGTGTTCACCTATTTCACTGGCACATTAAGGGGAATCATTTCTCATCACCAGAGACATAGACAAGTGACTGGACCCACAGTGAATCAGAATCCACAGTTCCATGAAAAAGATCTGGAACACTCCAGAAACATTCTTTATTTAGAAGGAGAGTCTAAAGATACTTATACTTAGCCACAGTATTCAGGCTAACAGTAATTTTTCCTAGTATCTAAAGTGTATGTTCCACATTTTAACAAATTATTCAAAAGAAAATAGTCCCGTATCTTCAAGGGGAAAAAATGAACATCAGTAGCATCTAAACTATAGCCAGACCTATTATTTTTCAAATGAAAAATCAAATGTAAACCCATCTTGTTTTAGGAATATGAAAAATGATAAGTGCATTTAATGAATCATGTCCCCTCAGACATGTGAGCTTATCAACAAAACTGAAATAAATCAGGTGTCTGTGATTCTGTTTAATCACTGCTAGCCATTACATGGAGAAGGCAATGGCATCCCACTCTAGTACTCTTGCCTGGAAGATCCCATGGATGGAGGAGCCTGGTAGACTGCAGTCTATGGAGTCGGACATGACTGAGCGACTTCCCTTTCACTTTTCACTTTCATGCACTGGAGAAGGAAATGGCAACCCACTCCAGTATTCTTGCCTGGAGAATCCCAGGGACGGGGGAGCCTGGTGGGCTGCCGTCTCTGGGGTCACACAGAGTCGGACACGACTGAAGTGACTTAGCAGTAGTAGCAGCAGTAGCAGCCATTACATAGGTTTTGTTGTTTAGTGCCAGAGAAGGAGCTTTTGCCCCCACTGGACATAATAGTCAATACACTGACAATTAAGAACATTCAAACTTATTTTAAAGTCCATCTTCAGCTGTGCTGTAAGTAGGGTAATATATTGTAGTTTCCATGTTGTTCAGTTGCTAAGTCATGTCTGACTCTTTGCAACCCCATGAACTAGAGCATTTCAGGTTTCCCTGTTGTTCACTATCTTCTGGAGTTTGCTCAAACTCATGTCCATTGAATTAGTGATGTCATCCAACCATATTTATTACTCTTTTGTAATACTTAAAGAGCTGCTTAAAAGTATGCAAATGTATAGTTACTAAAACAGTTAAATTTTTTTCTTTTCTCCCCCTTTGAAAGGAAAGGGCTGTTTCAATATTTTACTGGGAAAAATTGAGGGCAAGAGGAGACGGGGGCGGCACAGAATGAGATAGTTGGATGTTATCACCAACTCAATGGACATGAGTTTGAGCAAACTCAGGAGATAGTTAAGGACAGGGAAGCCTGGAATGCTGCAGTCCATGGGGTCGCAAAGAGTGGACACAACTTATCGACAGAACAATAGTGAACATGCAACATCTTATCATCAGAAAAAACATGTATTTTAAGACAGAGATCTTCAGGACCTCCCTCCAAGATGACATTCAACCTATCAACCAACCAAAACATGTTGGATGTATTAGTTAATCTTTATAAAGTTATTCACCTGTATTACCTTCCAGTTCACATTCTTCATTTTGCTCACAAATAGAACACATAAATTTCACCAAAAGACTTGTATAAAATCAAATATACTACAACTATAGTATCCTCTGATCCACTTATCCAGTAACTCTATAAAAGAAATAGAAAGTGAAAGTCACTCAGTCATGTCCGACTCTTTGCGACCCCATGGACTATAAGTACACAGAATTCTCCAGGCCAGAATACAGTTCCCAGAGACCAACAATTTCTATCCTGTGCTCACAAACCACCGTTTTAGTAATCTGGCCTAGAATTCTGCCCAGAATCTAGAACAACGAACTAACTTCCAGATTAACCAAAGATTATAAACAAGTTCAGCAATGGTTTAAGCAAGTTCTCCTACTTCAAAGAGATATAATTCATCAGAGAGGGGAGACTCTAAATTCATTTACAGTCATAAAGGTCCTTTTATACAATTTCCTACTACTAATAACTGCTTGACCTTTCCAAAGTGGGAATAAGTCTTCTTGACCAAGATGACAGAAATAAGAGGGACCACAAAATCTACCTTCTGTGATAGGTTAATATTTCCTCATCCACCCTCTCAACAAGACTATACCTGCTAAAAACATAACTAAAAACAAAACAAAAAAAAGCCTGTTTTAAAAAAAAAACCATGATTGTTGGCATTTTCCAAAGGTCTCAAATAACTGAGATTTCTAGTTTCTGAAGCTATTCTCGTGGGCTCTGTCACTCTTCGCTGTTGCTTTTAATACTGCTTTTTATCCTCAGTACTTAGAAATGGACAGCTACTTTTGTTGTCCTGATAGTCTCTTCAGGTACTTCTTTCTCCCTTTTTGGAATCAGTTATCTCTCATTCCTCTTGAAGATACATCCCAATTATGTTAAAGAAAGAATTTATACATACTTGGCATAATCACCCTGATATTGCTTAACATGTATCTGGAACTCTATCAAAAACTTCCTTTCAGAAGTGAATTCTCTCCCAAAAGCAGTTTTATACTTTATAGTTTACATCTCTTCTTTGAAACTATATTGCCCAGATTGATCACCTATCTCAATTACTACTAATAAAAGCTAACATTTCCTGAGTATGTGCTATGTGACAAGCACTACATTAAGGAACTTGCCACATATTCTCTGATCTAATCCTCACAACCCTAATAAGGAAATACTTTCATTATCTAATTTCATCAGTAAGGTAACAAAGACTTAAGTAACTTGATTACATGTACACATATACTAAATAATAGAGCTACATTGTTAGTCCAAATTTATTTGAATTAAAAACAAGCAAACAAACAGAAAAACCAAGTTCTTTCAACTATACCTCTTAGCCATTTACATGTAGCCTAAAGTTGAAGAGTGAGGAGAGTGAGGTATTTTAGTTTAAGGTGATGTGTAAAACGAAGGTGATGTATAAAATGATTTAAAAATCATTTTAAATCATAAAATGATTTAGAAAATCATAAACGATTTTAAAAATAAATGTATCAGAATTTATAAATCAAATATCTGACAATAACTTCAAAGTAACCACTTTGAGAGGCTTTAAAGTTTAGGAATCTCTTATGGAACAGCTTCCACAACTTTTTACCAGTCTTTTAAATATCTTCAATATTGGCAATATTCATTTTTGAGAATAGTTTCTATTTTGGAGATAGTTTGGGCTTTGGAACCAAGTTTTGTAAATCAGAAGTAGTGATTTAGGGTGGTATCTTTGTACATGAGATTGTGGCTTTGGAGTACGATAGTCCTAAATTTCCATCAGAGCTCTACCACTCTAAACTCTACTTACCTGAGCCGTAGTTCGCACATCTGAAATACAAGAAACGTATCATCTACCTTACAACCATTGTGAAGATTAAATGGAATATGTATATATAGCTTCTGTCTATATAGATAAATAATAGATATGTACAGTAAATAATAAATGTTTGTTTTCTCCTTCTCTTCTCCACTGTTATTTTAATCACTGTTTCAAACTATGAACTGCTTATCTGTCAGTTTGGGCTTCCCTGGTGGCTCAGTGGATAAAGCATCTGCCTCCAATGCAGGAGACCCAGGTTCTATCCCTGGGTCGGGAAGATTCCCTGGAGAAGGAAATGGCAACCCATTCCAGTAGTCTTGCCTGGAAAATCCCATGGACTGAGAAGTCTGGTAGGCTACAGTCCGTGGGGTCGCAAAGAGTTGGACACGACTGAGCGACTTTACTTCATAACTTTAAGAATGCAAGTGATATTTTTTAGTTTATCCATTTTTCAGCTATTAATTTTTGGTTTTAAATTACATGAAATTGTGTTTTGACATAAGTCAATGGGCAACTTACCTGTGGAAACCATCTTTCAAAACTTCTTGTCTCAAAATAATTTCAGAACAAGTGGCCCTTATGCCTATAAGAATGAAAAGACTTTTTTTTTTAATAAAATAAGCACTCAATGAAAGAATATTTAAATAATTAGAAAATAATTATTTGAATAGACTTTAATTGATTGGAAAATCTAACCAACCTAAAACAAAACAAACACCCTTAAAACTTAAGCAATTTGTGCTACATATAAATCTATTCTAGTGTAGCATAGTGGTTAAAAGCCTTGACTTTGGTGTTAGATTGGCTAATTTCAAACAACAGTCTGTCACTTAATAGCTGTGTGACATTGAAGAAGACAGTTTCTCTCATTGTTAGTTGTCATGAGAATTTAATATATGTAGAAGCACTTGGAACACGGTCAACCACAGAGCACCCACTCTGTGTAAGTGTTTGTTATTTACATTACTTTATTCAGGTGATCACTGGACATCAAAAAGAACAGAATGGCCAAAAAGCCAGGAAACCTCAATTTTAATCCTAGCTCACTGAAACTGAGTATCAGATACAAATTGGCAACTTCTATATTCTATCATCTACAAGTAGAAAAAGAAGAAGGCACATTTATGCAGTGTGTAGACAATGAGAAGGTTTAAAGAAAAGACAAAAAGTGGAGGCTTTTCAAAGGTTCAAAGGGTTCTTTTATAAACTTAGAATAACCTGAAATTTCACTAATCTCACTCCATGCAAAAGTTACACCTTAAAACTGTTACTCAGTGTCAGTTTCATAAAATTTAAAAATTTAGCTACTAATGATTACCAAATCAGCCCAGGCACCTTGCTCTGGAATTTTACTCCATTTTGAAAAGCTGGAAATGTGTGAGAACATTAAAACAAACACACAGAAAAACCATACACTATTGTATGTTGTGAATTCCATTAGATGTATTCCTGAGAAAACCCCCAAAAAATGAAGTGGAAAGGAAACATTTGAAATATACCAGAGAGGGAAGGAAGGGGGAAACTATGAAAGATAACATTTATTAAATAATACTTATATGACAGATTCTCTACTTGCGGTTTTCACATGTATTTTAACTTTCATAATCTAGAGAAATAGGCCAGCAAAATTACTGCCATTTGTACACAGGAGTAGGACTTCCCTGGTGGCTCAGACAGTAAAGTGTCTGTCTACAATGCGGGAGACCAGGGTTCGATCCCTGAGTTGGGAAGATCCCTTGGAGAAGGAAATAGCAATCCACTCAAGTAGTATTGCCTGGAAAATCCCATGGACAGAGGAGCCTGGTAGGCTACAGTCCATGTAGCGTGTCCGCAAAGAGTCGGACACGACTGAGCGACTTCACAACGACGACAACTTACACAGGAGTAAAGTGAAGCCACTCAGTCATGTCCAACTCTCTGTGACCCCATGGACTGTAGCCTACCAGGCAACTCTGTCCATGGGATTTTCCAGGCAAGAACACTGGAGTGGGTTGCCATTGCCTTCTCCAACACAGGAGTAAAGTGAAAGTGAAGTCGCTCCGTCGTGTCCGACTCTTTGCAACCCCATGGACTGTAGCCTACTAGGCTCCTCCATTCATGGGATTTTCCAGGCAAGAGTACTGGAGTGGGTTGCCATTGCCTTCTCCAACACAAGAGTAAACTCTGACATAAATACTAACTGTCTAGGTCATACAACTAGGTAAGTCACTGGTATGGGGAGGGAGGAGGGTTCAGGATGGGGAACACATGTATACTTGTGGCGGATTCATTTCGATATATGGCAAAACCAATACAATATTGTAAAGTTAAAAAATAAAATTAAATTTAAAAAAAAAAAGTAAGATTTGCCTGACTTTTAAAGCCTAAAGGTATTTCAGCTCTTCTTGCTATTTAACAAAATCCTTAATTACTTTGGAGAAGCATCTCATCCTTTCCCAAACAAATAACTTATAGAATATCTCTTGTAAAAATTCAGACATGTCTTCAATATTTAATTTTAACAGAGGTGGGGTAAGGTTTTATATCTGATCTGATAAATTAAATTAGAAAAAAGGTCAGATTAACAGGCTTAAATTCTATGGAGTATAGACTAGAAAATGGTAAATTTCATTTATCTTGGGATGATAGAAAAGCTAATTTACAAACAGTATAGCAAATACTAGATACTAGATTACTTATGATTTTTAAGGCAAAAGTACCATTTTCAAAATGAATTTGTTGCATCTGAATTCACTTTCAAGATTTTTACTCTTAAATTTTACTTTATTTGGTTTTTGTGGCCTGAATTGGCTCTGGAAATTGACCCCCTTTACAAATTGCTGTAAAGTCTTAAGTTATCAATAAGCCCAGTTGTTTGAAAATTATTTTTGGCCTAATGATTCCTTCTTCAAATAAATTTGAGAACCTAATACATAAACACACAAAAGCAGAACTACACTGATTGACAGATACTAATCTAATATTCTGTTTTTAAAGACAGCTTCGGTACAGGTTTTCCTGGTGTGTGTGTACTGACTTTTCTTTCCCTATCAAACGTTATCACTTTACTGTAACTACTACTGCACTTTCCCATCTCCCCTACTACATTGCAAGCTCCACAAGGGCTGGATTCACAGCACCTAGCACAGCACTTCTGCCCACGAACTTGAGCACAAAGAAGTGAATCGACTCGCTCGCCCAGCCCAGAGTCATAAAGAAACCCTAGCCCAATCCAGTTTATTATCAAACATGTTTGTAAAACAAAATTAGTCGTCCTCCCTTTCCACGCTCCTAGATTGGGGTTCTCACACCTCACAGGGCACTTAGGCTCTGTTGGTCCCGCAGTGGTCAGAAGCGTCATGCATCCCAAGAGCACCCCAAAATGCTTCACGGCTGTACTTCACAACGTTTTAGTAATAGTGCTGCCAGTCCCTCCTCAGAAAGACAAAGCCTGCCTCTCCAGAGAACCAGTACTGGTCACAAAGAACGAAGGCGAGGGCAGTGGGAGGTCCAGGAACTTGCAGCCTTTGTTTTTACCTCCTGCTACTCACCCTACTTCCCAGTGGCTCAGACGGTAAAGCGTCTGCCTACAAGGCGGGTTCTATACAACCTGGGTTCTATCCCTGGGTCGTAATTCCCGATCCCCTGGAGAAGGAAATGGAAACCCACTGCACTATGCTTGCTTGGAAAATCCCATGGACGGAGGAGCCTGGTGAGATATAGTCCATGGGGTCGCAAAGAGTCGGACACGACTGACCAACTTCACTTCACTTTCACTCACCCTATAGTTCTAGGGTCGTGAGAAGCACGTTTGCAAAGGGAGGAACTGAGAGGTCTCGGGAACCTCGAGTGCTCCCCACCCTCTCAGACCTTAACCCCGCCCCACTCCCGAGGCCCAGCTCCGCCCCTTACCGGAGACGAAGTGGGTGTTGTTGAATGTTGTGGCTGGCGAGCAGGTGAACCCAGCCGCCTCCCAGAGAAGCAGCCAGGCCACTGCCCTGACGGCCACCGCTGGGGCAGCCAGGACGCCGGAGAACGCGCGCCTCAGAAGAGCACGCGGGGATAAAATGCGATCCGAGGAACGTGCACAAGGTTCACACCGCTCCTAGAGCGCACTGTCACGGAGTTTGGGACCCGGAAGGAAGATTCGCTGCGCGCACGCGTTTGATCCTGCAGTTTCCCGGCTCCCCGCCCCTAAATGTTCCGGTATAGAGGTAGGCCGTCGTCCAGCCCCTTCGTCGCCCCGCCCCCTTCGTCGCCCCGCCCCCTCGCCTTCATGGTCGGGGGCGGAGCGAGGAGTGGCGCAAGCGCAGTAACGTGCAGTAGGGCTGTTGCTCTGGGACAGCTCCGCGGACCCCAAGTCTGCCACTGAACCCCGCACGCTGTCCTGACATCCGCCTAGCCGAGCTCCCGGCATTCTCCTCCGTCCAGGTATTTGCCGATGCAGGTATCTTCCTGCCGAAGCATTCACCTTACAGTCACGTCTGCGAAGCTGTGACTGTCGTCTTTTTCTGCAGCGCCAGGCTTTGCTTGGCCTTAAAGTTAAGTGCTCCTAGGTGCACTACGGTTGGTGGACAGGTTTTAGACGTTGACCTGCAGAAGATGCATTTTCTGTATTTCTCAATGGGTAAGAAACTCAGCCTTACACTAGTGAGGGGCATGGATAGGGAGAGGATCGTCTACCTGATGGCAAAATCCGTACATTCTTAGATGCTGGGGGCGATGCTTGTTAAGATATGTCAGTCATTGATCCCTGGGGAGGAATGTATTAATGTCTAGAAGAAAAACTTGGTAAATGTGTCATCTGTCTTCATGAATTGAATATGTAAGCAGACCTGGAGAGTATCAGGTGCAGATTGGAGCAGAATGGAGGGCCCTAGGATGGATGTCTTAAAGGCATGAGATGTCAGAGCTCATTTGTTTCAGTCGTGTCCGACTCTGCGATCCTATGGACTGTAGCCCGTCAGGTTCCTCTGTCCATGGGATTCTCCAGGCAAGAATACTGGAATGGGTTGCCATTTCCTTCTCCAGGGGATCTTCCTGACCCAGGGATCAAACCCGTCTTTGGCATTGGCAGGCAGGTTCTTTACCACTACTGCCACCTGGATACTACCTAAACTTCAATATAGCAATATAAGCATGCTGTTAAGAAATATAGATAGATTTTGGAAGAAACATTTAAAAGACTTGAAACTGATTACCTATGGAAAGGGGACCAGGAGAGGACAGCAGTTCTTTATTATGAGCCTCATAAAATTATGTTACATTTTAAACAGAATACAAACAATATTTTAGTAAAAATAAAAGTTTAATTTTAAAAAAGAAAGAAAAGAGTGTAGTCATAAAACTTCATTATTGAGCATCACTTGCATGCATTATTTATTAATACAGTCCCGTGAGTGTGTGGAATTTATATTGTGCTCACTAGGATCTTCTAGAAAGTTTACTAACAAATTTTAGTGAGGCAAACTTGGGGAAGTATTTGTTTTAAAAAAAAAAAAAAGGAAGGAAAGGAAAGAGATGGAGAAGAAGTAGGAGGAGAAGGAAAAGAAGAAAGAAGGGGTGGGATGGGATCACTACATCAAATCAGAGACAGAACACAATAATTTGACAAAGCTGTTCTTTATATATGATCCATTTCCTAAGAATAAAAATTCTCAGTCCAACAGTAAGAGCTGAATAATATAGATTATGGTATATCCATAGAACAAAACATTTGCAGTCATAAGTTTGCATTTTAGAATGACATTAAGTTTGCATTTAAAGACAAAATTACGTGGGTTGTTAAATTTAAAAGACAGGACATAGAAAAGAATGAAATAATGCCATTTGAAGCAACATGGATGGACCTAGAGATTATCATACTAAGTGAAGTAAGAAAGAGAAAGATAAATACCATATAATACAGTGTATGTGAAATCTAAAGTATGATACAAATGAACTTATCTACAAAACAGAAACAGACTCATAGACATAGAGAACGAATTTGTGGTTGCGAAGAGGGAGGGGGTTTGGGGGAGGAATGATTGGGAGTTTGAGATTAGCAGATGCAAACTGTCATATATAGAATGGATAATAAGGTCCTACTGTATAGCACAAGGAACTATATTCAATATGCTGTGATAAACCATAATGGAAAAAAATATAAAAAAGAATGTATATGTGTATATATGTTTATAACTGAGTCACTTTGCTTTATAGCAAAAATTAACACACCATTGTAAATCCACTCTGGTGGCTCAGAGGGTAAAGCATCTGCCTGCAGTGCGGAGACCTGGGTTCGATCCCTGGGTGGGAAGATTCCCTTGGAGAAGGAAATGGCAACACACTCCAGTATTCTTGTGTGAAAACCCTATGGATGGAGAAGCCTGTTGGGCTACAGTACATGGAGTCACAAAGAGTCAGACACGACTGAGCAACTTTACTTTCAGCAAAATAAATTTTTAAAATATTTAAAAGGCAGGAAATAGTATGTATCAATATAAAAACATACTAAAACTATGCCTACAAAAAAGACTGGAAGGAATCACGGATGATTATTTTGTAGGTTTCTTCCTCCCCCTCCCAACTCTACAATAAATAGCTATCAAGGAGTCCTGTTTCTATTGTGATTCTCTGGCAGAACTGAATTTATGAAGGTATCATCCCTTTGCTACTTTACTTCTAGATTATTTGACATTTGCAAATCTTCCTGAGAGTACCATAGTCACATCTAAAGCATTCCCTATAATTACATATATTTTTGCATTGAGAGCAGAGAAGAGGGAATGAAAAATATTAACCTTTAAAATGACTTTTTCTTATTACTGAAAAAATATCATGTAGTGAGACAAATAAGTTGAAATAAAAGCCATATAAACTTTATTGCCTTGAAAATGTGAAGGCTGATTCTGCATCAGGTCTGCCTTCTTGATCAGACTTCTAGACTGTCAACACTTAGAGAATGTACAGGGTACACTGAATCAAACAATGGAATACCTAATCCAGATACTGTGTTGGAGATAGTGTGGTGAACTTTGGACATGTTTCCTGCCCTTAAGGAGCATACAGAATAGAAGGGAAAAAGACAGGTGATTAAATAAGTAGTTACCAAAAACTCAATGAGGAAAAAAAAAAGCAAGAAACTCAATGAAGGACTTCCCTGCCAGTTCAGTGGTTAAGAATCTGCCTTCTAATGCAGGAGACACAAGTTTGCTCCCTGGTCAGGGAACTTAAGGGCCTACATACCTGTGCACTGCAGCTAAGAGAGGCCCAGATACTGCAGTGAAGACCCAGTGCAGTGAAAAACCAACCAAACAAAAAATACCTCAATGAATAGAATGAGTACAGGAGAGGGAAGTCTGGTCTGGGGAACCTATCAGGACATAATGTGTTTAAAAGAGTTAAAAAAACTCTTAGTACCTTGGCACTGAGGGTACTTGTACATACTTGTTATATTGGTAAATAAAAAAAGATCCTGTAAGTTGATTCTTTGGCTGAGTTAGGGAGAGGTTCCTACAGTCTTTGGTTAAAAGTACAGTGCACTAAGAGATCCAAACTGAACTGCATTTTAGGCTCATGTGTGAATCAGCCTACCTCCCTCATGAACCAGGGATTCTACAGATTAAGGATAACCCAGGGCCAAACTGAACTTTCAAGATAGCTCTTGAAATACTGAGCTTGAACTGACTGTGTATCTCCAGAACTGGACTAGAGCCAGATTTACTGGGGAGGAAAAGCAGGGAGAGATGTGATTTACCCAACACTTAACATTTTTTCCCCTTTAGCAGGAAGTCATTATGTGACTAACACATTGTCATCAGATTTCCTCTGATTTACCGTGAAGTATATGTGAGAATGATGTGCACTGCCAAAAAATGTGGAATTAGGTTCCAGCCTCCGGCTATTATCTTAATCTATGAGAATGAAATGAAGGGGAAAAGTCGCCAGCGCATCATGCCAGTCCGAAACTTTTCCAAGTATTCAGGTATCTTATGTTTTATCTTGCCTCTTATCATAACTATTATCTGAGTCAGTTTATAAGAATGATTTGAGTCTCATGTAATGGAGTAATATGGCCTTCAGTTAGACAGACCAAGGTTCAAGTCATGACTGTCAGGGTGGGTGTGTTAATTTGACTAAATTACTTAATCTTGGTGAACATCCATTTCCTAATCTGTTAAAGGAAATTGATAATCCTTTCAGGTCAGCTGCTGCTGCTGCTGCTGCTGCTAAGTCGCTTCAGTCATGGCCAACTCTGTGTGACCCCAAAGATGGCAGCCCACCAGGCTCCTCCGTCCCTGGGCGGTGTGGGTTAAATGAGATCAGATCAGATCACATCAGTCGCTCAGTCATGTCTTTGCGAAAAAAGAGTCGACTTTTTGCGACCCCATGAACCGCTGCACGCCAGGCCTCCCTGTCCATCACCAGCTCCCGGAGGTCACCCAGACTCACACCCATCAAGTCAGTGATGCCATCCAGCCATCTCATCCTCTGTCGTCCCCTTCTCCTCCTGCCCTCAATCCCTCCCAGCATCAGAGTCTTCTCCAATGAGTCAACTCTTCGCATGAGGTGGCCAAAATACTGGAGTTTCAGCTTTAGCATCATTCCTTCCAAAGAAATTTCAGGATTGATCTCCTTCAGAATGGACTGGTTGGATCTTCTTGCAGTCCAAGGGACTCTCAAGAGTCTTCTCCAGCTCAACAGTTCAAAAGCATCAATTCTTCGGTGCTCAGCCTTCTTCACAGTCCAGCTCTCACATCCATACATGACCACAGGAAAGACCATAGCCTTGACTAGGCGAACCTTTGTTGGCAAAGTAATATCTCTGCTTTTGAATATGCTATCTAGGTTGGTCATAACTTTCCTTCCAAGGAGTAAGCGTCTTTTCATTTCATGGCTGCAGTCACCATCTGCAGTGATTTTGGAGCCCAGAAAAACAAAGTCTGACACTGTTTCCACTGTTTCTCCATCTATTTCCCATGTAGTGATGGGACCAGATGCTATGATCTTCGTTTTCTGAATGTTGAGCTTTAAGCCAACCTTTTCACTCTCCACTTTCACTTTCATCAAGAGGCTTTTTAGCCCCTCTTCACTTTCTGCCATAAGAGTGGTGTCATCTGCATATCTGAGGTTATTGATATTTCTCCCAGCAATCTTGATTCCAACTTGTGTTTCCTCCAGTCCAGCATTTCTCATGATGTACTCTGCATATAAGTTAAATAAACATGGTGACAATATGCAGCCTTGATGTACTCCTTTTCCTATTTGGAACCAGTCTGTTGTTCCATGACCAGTTCTAACTGTTGCTTCCTGACCTGCATACAGATTTCTCAAGAGGCAGATCAGGTGGTCTGGTATTCCCATCTCTTTCAGAATTGTCCACAGTTTATTGTGATCTACACAGTCAAAGGCTTTGGCATAGTCAATAAAGCAGAAATAGATGTTTTTCTGGAACTCTCTTGCTTTTTCCATGATCCAGCGGATGTTGGCAATTTGATCTCTGGTTCCTCTGCCTTTTCTAAAACCAGCTTGAACATCAGGAAGTTCACGGTTCACATATTGCTGAAGCCTGGCTTGGAGAATTTTGAGCATTACTTTACTAGCGTGTGAGATGAGTGCAATTGTGCGGTAGTTTGAGCACTCTTTGGCATTGCCTTTCTTTGGGATTGGGATGAAAACTGACCTTTTCCAGTCCTGTGGCCACTGCTGAGTTTTCCAAATTTGCTGGCATATTGAGTGCAGCACTTTCACAGCATCATCTTTCAGGATTTGGAATAGCTCCACTGGAATTCCATCACCTCCACTAGCTTTGTTCGTAGTGATGCTTTCTAAGGCCCACTTGACTTCACATTCCAGGATGTCTGGCTCTAGGTCATTGATCACACCATCATGATTATCTGGG
The DNA here is from genome assembly GCA_935064755.1 of Tragelaphus eurycerus. Lineage (NCBI taxonomy): Eukaryota > Metazoa > Chordata > Mammalia > Artiodactyla > Bovidae > Tragelaphus > Tragelaphus eurycerus. Next base: position 23,688,834 of record CAKXYN010000018.1, on the reverse strand, counting down.
TCGTGAAGCTCTTTTTTGTACAGTTCTTCTGTGTATTCTTGCCACCTCTTCTTAATATCTTCTGCTTCCGTTAGGTCCATACCATTTCTGTCCTTTATCGAGCCCATTTTTGCATGAAATGTTCCTTTGGTATCTCTGATTTTCTTGAAGAGATCCTTAGTCTTTCCCATTCTGTTGTTTTCCTCTATTTCTTTGCATTGATCGTTGAAGAAGGCTTTCTTATCTCTTCTTGCTATTCTTTGGAACTCTGCATTCAGATGTTTATATCTTTCCTTTTCTCCTTTGCTTTTCACTTCTCTTCTTTTCGCAGCTATTTGCAAGGCCTCCCCAGACAGCCATTTTGCTTTTTTGCATTTCTTTTCCATGGGGATGGTCTTGATCCCTGTCTCCTGTACAATGTCACGAACCTCATTCCATAGTTCATCAGGCAGTCTATCTATCAGATCTAGGCCCTTAAATCTATTTCTCACTTCCACTGTATAATCATAAGGGATTTGATTTAGGTCATACCTGAATGGTCTAGTAGTTTTCCCTACTTTCTTCAATTTCAGTCTGAATTTGGCAATAAGGAGTTCATGGTCTGAGCCACAGTCAGCTCCTGGTCTTGTTTTTGCTGATTGTATAGAGCTTCTCCATCTTTGGCTGCAAAGAATATAATCGATCTGATTTCGGTGTTGACCATCTGGTGATGTCCATGTATAGAGTCTTCTCTTGTGTTGTTGGAAGAGGGTATTTGCTATGACCAGTGCATTTTCTTGGCAAAACTCTGTTAGTCTTTGCCCTGCTTCATTCCGTGTTCCAAGGCCAAATAAATGAGATAGCATTATTCAATAATATTAATTGCCTTCTCCTCCTCCAAATGTGTTTTTTAATTTGTAGTCTTGACATTTCCTTACTACCAATTCTAATATCTAAAGCTGTAATACTACTTTTTCTTCTCATACATTTTCTTCAGTTGGAAATACTTAAAATCTCCTCAAAGTGATTTTAAGTTACAGAAATAAAAAATATATCGATCCTTCCCCCATCACACTCAAAGCTGGATGTAAAAATGAGGTCTGTAACTTAATTCATTCCCAAAAGCCACGTAGCTGCTGCTGCTGCTGCTAAGTGGCTTCAGTCATGTCCGACTCTTAGCGACCCCATGGACTGCAGCCCACCAGGCTCCTCCGTGCATGGGATTTTCCAGGCAAGAGTATTGGAGTGTGCTGTAATGATAGATAATGCTTTCAGTAATCTACAGGGCCTCAGTAGTCTGTGGTGTTGTGTGTGGTGTAATAGTTTTGTTTCTTGTTCCTAGATTGCAGCAGAGCTGCTGAACAATTAAAGAATAATCCACGACACAAGGGTTACCTGGAACAGGTATCCCTGAAACAGCTAGAGAAGTTATTCAGCTTTTTACGAGGTAATTTGTGGGGGCAGAGTCTGGCAGAAACAATGGAACAGATTCAACGGGAAACAACCATTGATCCTGAGGAAGACCTGAACAAACTAGATGACAAGGAACTTGCCAAAAGGAAGAGCATCATGGATGAACTTTTTGAGAAAAATCAGAAGAAGAAGGATGATCCAAATTTTGTCTATGATATTGAAGTGGAGTTCCCACAGGATGAACAGCTACAGTCCTGTGGCTGGGACACAGAGTCAGCTGAAGAGTTCTGATAACCAAAAACTGGAAAAAAAAAATTAGTGAGTAAATGCATATTTACACAAGACCATAGATTGAGTGTAGAAAAATCTGTAAAGAACACTGTACATATTAGGTCACATTTGGATTGACAGTGTCACTTTTCCAAACCAGGATATGTATAGCATCTACTATGTAGGTGCATGTGGAGTATAGGAAAACAAAATATAGGGATCTGCCTTTAAGGAGCTTACAGTCTAATTGGAAGATAAGTCAAAAGCTTGTGAAAAGCTAATTTAATGGTATTAGGCAGCAAAAAGATTAGTTCCAAATGCTTGATAAAGGCTCGAGAGGATCAGAACCTAGGTTACTGCAGGGTAGAGTAGTCAGGAAGGGCTTTGTCCTTCAGTGGCAAAGTAGTATTTTGCTGGCCCTTGAGATGGTAGTATTTGGATAGAAGCTTAGGTAGGATTCCTGATTAGAGAAATTGGGAAGAAAAAAAGAGGGATGTTGTGGGGGATTGGGAAAGACATAGGAATTAGAACATTTTATTTGAGGAACAGTAAGCAAATTATAATGTGATAATATTGGAGGACATGATGATTACTAGGGGATTATCCTGTATATATTATATTTATATGTATTTAACTTTGTGATGAGAACCCCTGTAGAATGCTCTGTAGCTGCAAATGGATATAATTTGATGGATAGCAGGGGAATTCTGGTCCCTCTCCCTGCCCTAGTATTCTCATAAGTAAGTTTTTACATAAATTAGGAAATCTACCCATAATAAATGAACATAAGTACTGCCACTTTAGGCCTATTCATGAGTTTGTATCTACAAAGAGAAGGTATTTGTTGTAAACGGTTATATATATATAGATACATCTTTCTTCATATTAGAATATTATTTAATTGGTAGAAATCTTCTGTTTTCTGCAAGGAAACTAGTACTCATTAAATAAAGTTTTAAAAATTACTCTTTCTACCTGTCCATCTCTACTCTCTTGAGCATTATAAGTCTCATTAAAAAGATCATTCTTATAGTGGTATCACCAAGGATTTAAGATGGCCATGTCTCAAATGTTTATTTGCCAAAGGTAGCAAAAGAACTTTCAGAGCTGGAGCTCCTACCATAACTGCATATTACTTCACTGTGTAGATATAGATGATCTACTTCAAAAGTTGGCCTTGGGTTGTTTTCCCCTTTCACTAACAGTACCACAGTAAATAACCTTGTACATTCCCCATCTTGCTGCTGCTGCTGCTAAGTCACTTCAGTCGTGTCCGACTCTGCGTGACCCCATAGACGTCAGCCCACCAGCCTCTCCTGCCCCTGGGATTCTCCAGGCAAGAAAACTGGAGTGGGTTGCCATTTCCTTCTCCAATGCATGAAAGCGAAAAAGTGAAAGTGAAGTCGCTCAGTCGTGTCTGACTCTTAGCGACCCCATGGACTGCAGCCCACCAGGCTCCTCCATCCATGGGATTTTCCAGGCAAGAGTACTGGAGTGGGGTGCCATTGCCTTCTCCATCTTACAAAACTGTAAATGACGCCTGGAGGGGAATTGCTGGGTTTGTGCATCCAGAATTTTAATAGATACTGCTAGATTGTCTGCCAGAGTCCCGTTCATTCATTCAGTACTTAAATGAGCACCTACAACATGCTGAGCCTCTACTATTCAAGAGTCTGGGGGTGCAGCCTTTGATAAACTTTATAGTCTGCTTGGAGGGGAGAAATAATAAACATACATAGAATAATGTCATATGATGACTGCTCAGAGTTAAAAACAGGGTAAAAAGAGAATGATGGTGTGGGTGCTGCTGTTTTTGACAGGGACTTCAGAGAAGGCCTCACTGAAGAGGTGACATTTGAGCAAAGGCTTGAAGGAGGTAAGGAAAAATTGATGTGCGTATCAGGGGTAGTGGAAAATGGGAAGTACATAGGTCCCCAAGGCTGGAGTGTGCTTGATACATTTGAGGAAGTGTAAAGAGGCCAGCGTGGCTAAAACAGATTGAGCAAAAGAAAAATGGTAGGAGATGAGGTAGAGTGTATTTTACCAATGCACAGTAAGTACATTTTTGTAGTAAGGCTGTAGCAATTTAAACTATCAGCAGTACATAAGAGTACCTATTTTCCCTACATGCTCATCGAAAGATTTATCAAACTTCATCTTTGTCAATTTTATAATTTAAAAATGGTATCTCCATAGTTTTAATTTGCATTGCTTTTATTATGAGTGAGACTGAGTGACTTCATACACTGTGAGATAAGCCTTTTTTTAATGAAATAAAAAATGTTACATCCTTCACTCATTTTTCTGTTGGATTACTGGTCTTTTTCTTATGGATTGGTAAAAAGTTATTTATCAAGGAAAATAGTCCATGATCTATGATATGAGTTGCAGATATTTCCACCTTGTCATATGTTTTTTTTCACTTTGTTTATGATATTTTTTCCAGAAAGAATTTTTTCAAGTCTGATTGATCAATATTTTTCTGTATGCTTCTGCATTTTGTGTCATATTTAAAAAGGAATTTTTCACTCTAAGACTTTTTGTTTTAATCCCATGATTTTCTCTATACAGGAATTAATTTTGCTGTAAAATATGACATTACTTTTTTCCAGGTGCCTATCCAACTATATCAAGATTGCCAGGAGAAATATCAATAACCTCAGATATGCAGATGACACCACTCTTATGGCAGAAAGTGAAGAGGGGCTAAAAAGCCTCTTGATGAAAGTGAAAGTGGAGAGTGAAAAGGTTGGCTTAAAGCTCAACATTCAGAAAACGAAGATCATGGCATCTGGTCCCATCACTGCATGGGAAATAGATGGGGAAACAGTGGAAACAGTGTCAGACTTTGTTTTTCTGGGCTCCAAAATCACTGCAGATGGTGACTGCAGCCATGAAATTAAGAGACGCTTGCTCCTTGGAAGGAAAGTTATGACCAACCAAGATAGCATATTCAAAAGCAGAGACATTACTTTACCAACAAAGGTTCGCCTAGTCAAGGCTATGGTCTTTCCTGTGGTCATGTATGGATGTGAGAGCTGGACTGTGAAGAAGGCTGAGCGCCGAAGAATTGATGCTTTTGAACTGTGGTGTTGGAGAAGACTCTTGAGAGTCCCTTGGACTGCAAGAAGATCCAACCGGTCCATTCTGAAGGAGATCAATCCTGAAATTTCTTTGGAAGGAATGATGCTAAAGCTGAAACTCCAGTATTTTGGCCACCTCATGCGAAGAGTTGACTCATTGGAGAAGACTCTGATGCTGGGAGGGATTGAGGGCAGGAGGAGAAGGGGACGACAGAGGATGAGATGGCTGGATGGCATCACTGACTCGATGGATGCGAGTCTGAGTGACCTCCGGGAGCTTGTGATGGACAGGGAGGCCTGGCGTGCTGCGGTTCATGGGGTCGCAAGGAGTCGGACACGACTGAGCGACTGATCTGATCTGATCCAACTATACCAACACCATTATCTAGTGAATTACCTGTCTTTCCCTACACTGACTTGAAATGCATCCTTTACCATATAATAGGGGCTTTCCAGGTGGTGCAGTGGTAAAGAATTCGCCTGCTGAAACAGGAGACACAAGAGATGTGTGCTCGATCCCTGGGTCAGGAAGATTCCTTGGAGGAATAAATGGTAGGTAATTCACTCCGGTATTCTTAGCTGGAAAATCCTCTGGACAGAGGAACCAGGCAGGACTGGGGTCCATGGGGTCACGAAGAATCAGACAGGACTGAGTGACTGAGCATCAGATCAGATCAGTCGCTCAGTCGTGTCCAACTCTGCGACCCCATGAACCGCAGCACGCCAGGCCTCCCTGTCCATCACAAGCTCCCGGAGGTCACCCAGACTCACATCCATCGAGTCAGTGATGCCATCCAGCCATCTCATCCTCTGTCGTCCCCTTCTCCTCCTGCCCTCAATCCCTCCCAGCATCAGAGTCTTCTCCAATGAGTCAACTCTTCGCATGAGGTGGCCAAAATATTGGAGTTTCAGCTTTAGCATCATTCCCTCCAAAGAAATTCCAGGATTGATCTCCTTCAGAATGGACCGGTTGGATCTTCTTGCAGTCCAAGGGACTCTCAAGAGTCTTCTCCAACTCCACAGTTCAAAAGCATCAATTCTTCGGCGCTCAGCCTTCTTCACAGTCCAGCTCTCACATCCATACATGACCACAGGAAAGACCATAGCCTTGACTAGGCGAACCTTTGTTGGCAAAGTAATGTCTCTGCTTTTGAATATGCTATCTAGGTTGGTCATAACTTTCCTTCCAAGGAGTAAGCGTCTTTTCATTTCATGGCTGCAGTCACCATCTGCAGTGATTTTGGAGCCCAGAAAAACAAAGTCTGACACTGTTTCCACTGTTTCCCCATCTATTTCCCATGCAGTGATGGGACCAGATGCCATGATCTTCGTTTTCTGAATGTTGAGCTTTAAGCCAACCTTTTCACTCTCCACTTTCACTTTCATCAAGAGGCTTTTTAGCCCCTCTTCACTTTCTGCCATAAGAGTGGTGTCATCTGCATATCTGAGGTTATTGATATTTCTCCCGGCAATCTTGATTCCAGCTTGTGTTTCTTCCAGTCCAGCATTTCTCATGATGTACTCTGCATATAAGTTAAATAAACATGGTGACAATATGCAGCCTTGACGTACTCCTTTTCCTATTTCATCATCATATACTAAGTTTTCATATGTATCAAAATAATTATCTTTTGATTATGTTGCTGTCTTCTGCCTCACATTTCCCAATCCATGTTTTGGGTTTTTTTTATATTCACTAAATTAAGCTCCTATATTCAGAGCATTAGAAAAATACAAAATGAGCTACAACTTTTACCTTTGAGTTGTTAACAGTTCAACCAAAGCAACAAAACTAACACATGTGCAACAGAGGACTGTAACTAGGGCAGAAAGGGGAGATCATATGAGCTGAGTAGTTACAGGTTTTTTCCTCCATGTATCTTGTTCGAAGCTAATTCTTCTGCTGAGTTATTTTAAGTGTTTTTCCATTATAAAGTTAATGCATATTCACTATCTTAAATTTTTAGATAAATACCAGAGTGTAAAAGTGAAATGAGAATATTTTCCCCTCACTTTTTCTCAATTCCCACTCTGCAGAGAAATTAGCTTTCCTAGAGGGCTCTGGATTCCATCTTCTCTTAGGAGCTGGCTTCATCAATTATTCTTTCTCTCTCTGCCCCTGTCTTTCTCATTTTCAGCTTCATTCTCTGCTGGCTTTCGCTGCAGTCTGTAAACATACACAAGCCTCCAACATGTTAAAAGAAGACATATCACCTTTTCTCTCTTTATCTAATACAGTATGTAACCAAATTTTAGCTCATTTAGCTTGTTAAATAAATCTAACCCCCACCCCAGTCCCCTTCCGTGCTGATCTGGCTGCAATCCTACCGTAGACTGGTCCATTTTGACTGGTATGATACTTCATTATAGCTTTGATTTGCATTTCTCTAATAATTTGTGATGTTAAGCATCTTTTCAAGTGCTTTTTGACCATCTGTCTTCTCTGTAGAAACATCTTTTTAAAGCTTCTGCTCATTTATTTTTATTGGGTTTATTTTTTGATATGCATGAGCTTTCCCTTTCCTTTAAAGCTGCCCCTTTCCAAATGTCTTGAGGAACTTCCACAGAGTAAATACTCAAAAAGTGTTTATTGTATGAATGAGTTTATTCCATCCCTTCTCCAATCTTTCTCCATCTCCATTTGGGTTTGATGAAATTTTGCACTTATCTTTGACCCTTCTTGTTCATTCTTAGAACACATGAACTGTAGATATTGATTCTTTTCCATTTCCTATTTTTTAAACAGCTTTACTGAGGTATAACTTATTTATTTCAATATACATACCATAGAATTCACTTGTTTTTTTTTGTTTGTGGGAAATAAGATCCCACTACACAGCACGTGGGATCTTATTTCCTTGACCAGGGATCAAACCCATGTCCCTTGCAGTGGAAGCATGGATTCTTAATTGTTGGACCACCAAGGAAGTCCTAAAATTTACCTGTTTTTAAGTCCACAAAATCAGATATTTTGAAGCCATGTCTATGAAAATCTTTTGCTCATTTAAAAACTGATTGTCTCTCATTAATGAGTTGTAAGAGCTCTTTATATACACTGAATACAAGTTCTTTTTCAGATATAGGACGTGCAGATATTTTTCTGTGGATTTTTAAAAATGTTATCACTGTTGTCTTTGAAGCAAAAAATTTTAAAGTTTCAATGAAGTCAAATATATCAGTTTTTTTCTTTTATAGGTTTTATTTTTGGTGCAATTCTAAGAACTCTTTGCCTAACCTAAGTGTTATGAACTGAATGTTGAATGAACTGAATGATTCTGCTTTTCCAAAATTAATTTGCTGAAACTCTACCCCTCAAGGTGATGGTATTAGGAGGTGGGACCTTTGGGGAAGGTGATAAGGATTCAGTTCAGTTCAGTCACTCAGTTGTGTCAAGCTCTTTGTGACCCCATGAATCGTAGCACGCCAGGCCTCCCTGTCCATCACCAACTCCCAGAGTTCACTGAGACTCACGTCCATCGAGTCAGTGATGCCATCCAGCCATCTCATCCTCTATCGTCCCCTTCTCCTCCTGTCCCCAATCCCTCCCAGCATCAGAGTCTTCTCCAATGAGTCAACTCTTCACATAAGGTGGCCAAAGTACTGGAGTTTCAACTTTAGCATCATTCCTTCCAAAGAAATCCCAGGGCTGATCTCCTTCAAAATGGACTGGCTGGATCTCCTTGCAGTCCAAGGGACTCTCAAGAGTCTTCTCCAACACCACAGTTCAAAAGCATCAATTCTTCGGCGCTCAGCCTTCTTCAGTTCCAGTGATTGCATTTCATTGTCAATGACTGGTTTAGAGATGGACATCTCACCCAGTTCTAGCCAATGAGAGGTGAAGGGGGGTCTACGAGGACCTGAGAGAAAGGCATTCGCTATTTTTTGGAGAAGTCTCTGTTTCTCTGGACATGGTTGTATCTGAAAATGACACCTGGAAACTGCAGTCACTCTGTGGCCGGACTGAGGGTGATGCTGATTGTAATAAGAACAGAACAAAGAGAAGCACAGAAAGATGGAGACAGAGCCCTGGTGTACTGCAAATAGAGCCTGTCCTACCTTTGGACATTTTGTTACATGAAATAACAAATTTCCCCATTTTTAAGCTGATGTAATGGAATTTCTCTTTTTTTTTCCCCAGCCCTAAATTCCTGTTAACAACAGAACAAACCTCTTCCATTGGCCTCTTTCACTTCTGGACCCGGTAGGGACCGTGTGTATTTTAAGGATAGACCCAAAGATCTCTGGAAGAGATTGATACAGTGGACAGAGCAAAGTACAAGAGACTGAGGAAGGGTAGGCAACTGGCAAGGGCAGCACAAAGCCATGGACTTTGGAATCTAAGGCTGGGTGGAGTCCTGCAGAGCCTGGGGGAAGCTGAGTCAAGTAGGAGGGGCTGAGCAATGAAAAGTACTAGAACGGGTGGCATCAGAAGGAAGGTCTGGCAAGTTGTGACAGGTGTGCTTGGGAAAAAACAATAGAGCAGTTCGGTTAGAGAAAGGAAATGCTGAGTTAAAAGGTCTCGGAAGTTTAGTAAGTCCCAGTGATGATGAGATCCAGCATCTGAACTTTACAGACCAAGACTGATTGAGATGAAGTCCACAAAATCAAAAAAAGCTATGAAGCCTTGTGAAACTAAGGAGTCTGGAGGAAGAGTAGCTCAGATGTTGAAAGATCCTGAGAACACTGACTGATAAGGAACAACAGGGAGAAGAAACTCAGCCAGATCCTAAAATCATTTGTGTAAGTATGAAATGCTTACTATGGCCAGTTGTATTAATAATTTGAAGAAGAAAATGTAAAAGGGTGGAATTAATATTATATGTTTAGAAAGAGGTAGAGAAAAGGTACAGAGGATAAAAGTGATAAAATATTAGAGCGTTTGATTTTTTTAGGTCAGAAAAAAGTTCCTATATGTGTTTCACCAGAAGAAAATAAAAACAAAACAAACAAAAAATTGGCAGTGTGTGTTCAAGAGAGGATTTTCTTTAAATTGAATGAATGATATTTGTTCCTAGATACGTGTGATCATGGATCCAGGAATCTTCCCGTTTCTGGTAGGAACTCTTAGGTTGGCAAATTCCATTAGGGCTGCCATCTTGACCTTGTTAATAGCAGCATTACGTGGCCGGGACAGTGAAATTACCACGTGCCTCAATGCTGAAAAGGATATCTTAACTAGAGCCAAGCATTTGTCATCACGGTTATTAAATATCTGTTGATTCCACTGTTCCTCTTTCCTGTTATTAGACACTGGGTACTACATAATTTTCATATTCGGGGTCTGATGGATTCTTCAATGAAAAGAAACTTAGAGGCATCCATTATTTCTGATAATGGACCATAATAAAATGGATAAAGTAAAATCCTAACGTAACCCTCAAATTCATTTTATCCAAAACCTTTAAACTCTCTTTTCATTTTACCTCTTTTTTCCTCCATTCTATACCAAACACTTTCACCCTGAAATTAAAATTGTCAAATAGTAACAAAAGAAATCTTGTGAGATTTACTTCTTCTCTCTCTCATATCCACTGTTTAATATTTGAAAAATAAGCACACACTCCAAAACAGGGAAAAGACTAACATGAGGAGTACATATAAACCTCATATATATATATGAAAAATTATCCAAAACTTAAAATAAGGCAAATGTTTTTGCAATATTACACTATACTATTGTTTAAAATCTTTTCTAAAAATTGTTTAATTTTCTAGGACAATGTATCTGTGTTTGAGGTTTATTATTTGATTAGAACCCAGACACTATAAACTTGAAAATTTCTGCCCAGTAGAGAAGATACCTATAGGTTTATTTGCCTATAGGACATTAACCATTTTTGTATCTTCTAACTTAGCCATCTTATCCTAACATTTTCTGTGAAAACCTATAAACATTTAGTCCCTCAAAATATTTTTGGAACCAGCTCTACCACCTTAGTGGTGCCCTCCATCAATGAGTTAATAAGTGTTAGCATATCTTCATTTTATATTGGTTATGAGAATTACGTTTTCTAAATTTTGAAAATTATACTTTGACATCTGATAGCCTATATGATAAAAGGATTAACATTTTTAGAATATCTTTTGAGGCATGCTTTTAATATAATGGGCTGACATTTTTTAAACTTTCAAATTTGACATTTCCACCTTGAGAGGAGTCGGAATAGGACTCCGCAGGAAAAAGTGGAAAGTTTGAGGCAAAAACAAAAGAGTCCAAGTTAAGAAGTTAGACAACTAAAAAAACAATTGCCGTATGAGGGGTTACCCCTCTTTGGGTCCCAGCAGGCTCAAGCAAGCAAGTGATGTCACTATCTTTCTGCCCCCATCTCTGAGCAGACCCACCCTCGCACTGCCGAATTGACCAGTGGGACTCCAGAATAAGAGGGCTGGGGCAGCAATCTGGTTGGAAAGGTAGGGGTCAGATCAGATCAGATCAGTCGCTCAGTCGTGTCCGACTCTTTGCGACCCCATGAACCGCAGCACGCCAGGCCTCCCTGTCCATCACCAGCTCCCGGAGGTCACTCAGACTTGCATCCATCGACTCAGTGATGCCATCCAGCCATCTCATCCTCTGTCGTCCCCTTCTCCTCCTGCCCTCAATCCCTTCCAGCATCATAGTCTTCTCCAATGAGTCAACTCTTCGCATGAGGTGGCCAAAATACTGGAGTTTCAGCTTTAGCATCATTCCTTCCAAAGAAATTCCAGGATTGATCTCCTTCAGAATGGACTGGTTGGATCTTCTTGCAGTCCAAGGGACTCTCAAGAGTCTTCTCCAACACCACAGTTCAAAAGCATCAATTCTTCGGCGCTCAGCCTTCTTCACAGTCCAGCTCTCACATCCATACATGACCACAGGAAAGACCATAGCCTTGACTAGGCGAACCTTTGTTGGTAAAGTAATGTCTCTGCTTTTCAATATGCTATCTAGGTAGGTAGGAGTAATAGCTAGGAGAATTGTCTTAAGATGAATAACAAACATATTTTGTATTATGTAGGCCCTTGGCTATATATATAGAGGCACCTTGGCTCTGCCATCCCCCAAAACCATAGTTTGACTCTAAGGGAACTAGGAGGTCAACAAGTGCTGCTAAAATTAAAACTAAAACCCCCACTACCATCAGAGGGCAGTATATATTTTTTAATTTATCCAAAGTAGCTTTGACTTGGCCCTGGAAGGATGTTAGCAGTATTTTCTTAAAATTTAAACAGTGTGCCTACATCTACATCCAGGGTGAGTGCGGGGTGAGCCTTACTCAGCCTTTTAATACATTGTTTTTAAATAATCTTTTTAAAATGCTAGGTTTTGTCTGTTATATTTAGATTCATTCATTTTAAACACTAGGTATGTGCCCAGCACTATTCTATGTAATAGGGATACAGAGAAGAACAAGGCAGACAGGACCCTGCTTTTGTGGAGCTTACATTTAAGTGGAGAGAAATAAGTAAATAAGAAAAGTATCATGTGATCATAAATGCTGTGCAGATCAATTGAAGTAGGGTGACATGGGGATAATCCTTCACTTAATCATCACTTCCTCCCGCAGAATCTAAAAAGACAAGAGGAAAAATTCTATCAGCCTGAAAAAGCCACAAATGCAGATTTCAAGATCATGTAACTAAAACACCCATATGACCAAGTCACATTTTATAGCATTATATGCTCAGTAAATTTTATTTTTATATTTGTCATTTTTTTCCACCTATTTTCAATTTTCACCCATTCTTATGTTTGACTTCATTTTCTTCAAAAGGCTAATGAGATGTCACTCTCTGAAGAAGGACCCCAGAGTTATTTTTTCTTCTCCCCTTCCTTTAATCCACAGCCTTTCAGCCATGCTGAGCCCAAACCTTCCCCTAAGACCACAGAGTGGAGCTTCTGTAATTTGTGTGCATAGAAGCAGCTGCAAGGCCAGTAGTCACTGAGACTGATAACTGAAGAAGATCTTCATTTTCCTCCCTTCGCCTTAGTTTCCTCCTTTGTAACATGCAATATTAATATCTCTGTCCACCGGGCCAGTGTAAAGATGAAAGATTAAATAAGATAGTGTACTCAATAAATGGAAGTTTAAAAAAAAATGTCTCTCACCTCCACCTCTCACCTAAGCTTCAGATACATGTTAGTAGTCTTCCCGATGTACAAAATAAACTCTAAAATCCAAGGCAACTAAGGCTGGGAAGTAATAGCCATTGAGAAACAGAATCAGGATTTTATGTTTTTCACGACTGGACTAAAACCAACAGGATGAAATACTGAGGAGCTAAAAGTAAAGTCCAGCACTTGCATTAAGAAATGTCAGCTTGCAAGAGCACAGGATGGGAAAGAATTCACTTAATAGCAATTAATGTGAAACAGAGGGAGTTTCATAGACAGCAGATTCAGTATGAAGAGACTGGAGAGTGGCTGCCAAGGGAGCTAATGTAATCCCACACTGCACTAAATGAGGCTTAATGTCCAGATCAAGGGGAGGACCGGCTCTCATACACACTGCCCAGGCCAAATCCTGCCTGGAGCCATGGTCTCTCCCAGGAGTCTCATCTTAAAGGAGACATTGACAAATTGGAGCATGTCCCACAGGGAGTGACCATGTCACAAGAGAATCTATTGGAAGATGTGATGAGGGTTTTGCCTGGAAAAGAGAGGATGCGCTCAATGAACATTTATTTAATGACCTTTCATGTGGAAGAACACAGCAAGACTTCCACAGGGAAAAATAAAGCACAGTGGATGGAAGTTTAGGGAGCAGTTCTCACCTCAGTAAAAGGAAGAATTTTCTGAGGATCAAAGCATCTAGCAATAGGAAAGATGGCTTTGTGAATTAGTCATCTGGCTGACCCTGAAAGCAATCTAACGAGGCTCTGGATGAGAAGTTAATCAGGCCAGTGTTTTTCAAACTGCTCTCTATGGAGTGTCATCCTTGGCAGCTGGGGTTGGGGAGGTGGAGACAGGGAATGTTAATTTTTCCCGGGAGGCTGAAAGGAAGGAGAAAGAGGACTTAAACTGGACTCTCAGTCAAACCAAAGCAGCTCAGTCCTTATGTTTTTAAGTTTAACCCATTTCCAAGTTCCTCTTGAGACATTTCTTCAAACTCTTCTACTAAAACCAAATTTTGAAAACCACTGGAGATGATGGCTTTGTACATGGAAGAATGGACTGGTTCCAAATTGGGAAGGAGTACGTCAAGGTTGTATAGTGTACTCTGCTACTTAACTTATATGCAGAGTATATCGTATGAAATGCTGGACTGGATGAAGCACAAGCTGGAATCAAGATTGCTGGGAGAACTATCAATAACCTCTGATATGCAGATGACACTACCCTTATGGCAGAAAGTGAAGAGGAACTAAGGAGCCTCTTGACGAAAGTGAAAGAGGAGAGTGAAAAAGCTGGCCTAAAATTCAACATTCAAAAAAACAAAGATCATGACATCTGGTCCAATCTCTTCATGGCAAATAGATGGGGAAACAATAGAAACAGTGACAGACTTTATTTTCTTGGGCTCCAAAATCACGGCAGATGGTGACTGCAGCCATGAAATTAAAAGACGCTTGCTTCTTGGAAGAAAAGCTATGACAAACCTAAACAATATACTAAAAAGCAGAGACATTACTTTGCTGACAAATGTATGTACAGTCAAAGCTATGGTTTTTCCAGTAGTCATGTATGGATGTGAGAGTTGGACCATAAATAAAACTGAGTGCCAAAGAATTTATGCTTTTGAACTGTGGTGTTGGAGAAGACTCTTGAGAGTCCCTTGGACTGCAAGGAGATCAAATCAGTCAATCCCAAAGGAAATCCTCCCTGAATATTCATTGGAAGGACTGATGCTGAAGCTGTAGCTTCAACACTTTGGCCACCTGATGCAAAGAACTGACTCATTGGAAACGTCTCTGATGCTGGGAAAGACTGAAGGCAGGAGGAGAAGGGGACAACAGAGGGTGAGATAGTTGGATGGCATCACCAACTGGATGGACATGAGTTTGAGCAAGTTGGCGATGGACAGGGAAGACTGGCTTGCTGCAGTCCATGGGGTTGAAAAGAGCTGGACATAACTGAGCAACTGAACTGAACTGAACTAGGTGGTCACCCAACACTCTCTCTCTTAAAACCACAGCTATCAGAGAGCAATCTAGAGCAGAGACTAGAAAAATGCTAGCTTAGTCTGAGCTGAGTCACTTCTATAGCTTTCTAAATGGTCTCTCCCACCTCACTTATTTATTTATTTATTTATTTTTAAAAGCAGTCTCAATCTTTTGGTTAGTAAGCTTTGAGAAGGCCTGACAACTGGCTGGATATATCAGTTCAGTTCAGTTCGGTCACTCAGTCATGTCCAACTCTTTGTGACCCCATGGACTGCAGCATGCCAGGTTTCCCTGTCCATCACCAACTTCTGGAACTTGCTCAAACTCATGTCCATTCAGTCAGTGATACCATCCAACCATCTCATCCTCTGTCATCCCCTTCTCCTCCTGCAGTCAATCTTTCCCAGCATCAGGGTCTTTTCCAATGAATCGGCTCTTCACATCAGGTGGCCAAAGTATTAGAGCTTCAGCTTCAACATCAGTCCTTCCAGTGAATATGCAGGACTGATTTCCTTTGGAATTGACTGTTTTGATCTCCTTGTTGTCCAAGGGACTCTCAAGAGTCTTCAACAGTTCAAAAGCATCAATTCTTTGGCACTCAGCTTTCTTTACAGTCCAATTCTCACATACAAGAGTACTGGAAAAACCATAGCTTTAACTATATGGACCTTTGTCAGCAAAGTAATATTTCTGCTTTTTAATATGCTGCCTGCTGTCTAGGTGGGTCATAGCTTTTCTTCCAAGGAGCAAGCGTCGTTTAATTTCATGGCTGCAGTCACCATCTGCAGTGATTTTGGAGCCCAAGTAAATAAAGTCTGTTTCCATTGTTTTCCCCATCTATTTGCCATAAAGTGATGCGACCAGATACCATGATCGTTGTTTTTTGAATGTTGCATTTTAGGCCAGCTTTTTCACTCTTCTCTTTCACTTTCATCAAGAGGCTCTTTAGTTCCTTTTTGCTTTCTGCCATAAGGATGGTGTTATCTGCATATCTGAGGTTATTGATATTTCTCCCAGCAACCTTGATGCCAGCTTGTGCTTCATCCAGTCCAGCATTTCGCATGATGTACTCTGCATATAAGTTAAATAAACAGGGTGACAATATAGCTTTGATATACTCCTTTCCCAATTTGGAACCAGTCTGTTGTTCCATGTCCAGTGCTAACTGTTGCTTCTTGACCTGCATACAGATTTCTCAGGAGGCCGGTAAGGTGGTCTGGTATTCCTATCTCTTTTAGAATTTCCCACAGTTTGTTACGATCCACACAGTCAAAGGCTTTAGCCTAGTCAATGAAGCAGAAATAGATGTTCCTCTAGATTCTCTTGCTTTTTCCATAATCCAATGGATGTTGGCAATTTGATCTGTGGTTCCTCTGCCTTTTCTAACTCCAGCTTGTACATCTGGAAGTTCTCGGTTCACATACTGTTGAAGGCGAGCTTGGAGAATTTTGAGAATTACTTTGCTAGCATGTGAGATGAGTGCAATTGTGTGGTAGTTTGAACATTCTTTGGCATTGCCTTTCTTTGGGATTTGAATGAAAACTGACTTTTTCCAGTCCTGTGGCCACTGCTGAGTTTTCCAAATTTGCTGGCATATTGAATGCAGCACTTTCACAGCATCATCTTTCAGGATTTGAGATTGAAGTTCAGCTGGAATTCCATCACCTCCACTAGCTTTGTTCGTAGTGATGTTTCCTAAGACCTACTTGACTTTGCATTCCAAGATGTCTGGCTCTAGGTGAGTGATCACACCGTCGTGTGATCTGGGTTATCTGGGTCATTAAGATCTTTTTTTGTATAGTTCTTCTGTGTATTCTTGCCACCTCTTCTTAATATCTTCTGCTTCTATTAGGTCCATACCATTTTTGCCCTTTATTGTGCCCATCTTTGTATGACATATTCCCTTGGTATTTCTAATTTTCTTGAAGAGATCTCTAGTCTTTTCCATTCTATTGTTTCCTCTGTTACTTTGCACTGATCACTGAGGAAGGCTTTCTTATCTCTCCTTGCTATTCTTTGGATGCTGCATTCAACTGGATTTATCTTTCTTTTTTTCCTTTGCCTTTAGCTTCTCTTCTTTCCTCAGCCATTTGTAAGGCCTCTTCAGACAAACATTTTGCCTTTTTGCATTTATTCTTGGGGATGGTCTTGATCACTGCCTCCTGTACAATGTCATGAACCTCTGTTCATAGCTCTTCAGGAACTTTGTTTATCAGATCTAATCCCTTGAATCTATTTGTTACTTCCGCTGTATAATCATAAGGGATTTAATTTAGGTCATACCTGAATGGGCTAGTGGTCTTCCCTACTTTCTTCAATTTAAGTCTGAATTTGGCAATAAGGAGTTCATGATCTGAGCCACAGTCAGCTCCTGGTCTTGTTTTTGCTGACTGTATAGAGGTTCTCCATCTTCGACTGCAAAGAGTATAATCAACCTGATTTCGGTGTTGACCATCTGGTGATGTCCATGTGTAGTCTTCTCTTGTATTGTTGGAAGAGGGAGTTTGTTATGCAAAAGTTTTAAGGCTGGATACTTAACATTAACCTTTAAGCTTTCATCCTATGCCCCCTCCCATTTTTGGCTTGTCTCTTCCTGAAGGTCTTCCTCCCGTCTTGCCTCCTCCATCAGTCTCCACCTCTGTCAAGGAGGAGAGAGTTCCAGGGGCCAAGTTTCAGACAGAAATCTAGTCCTAGACATTGGTGCTTCTCCTCCCCCAGCAGGCCCTCCAGGAGACACGGGACCAGCATGAGCCCTTAAAGGAGAGCACTCCCCTTCCTGCTAGCTGAGTATCCCTGCCACCCCAGGCTTGAGTTCTTCCCTCCCTAATCAAACCTCCTTGTTACTATTATTTATATCAAGGCTTCCCAAATAAGTCTTCTCTTAACAGTTATCATAAAAGGTTGAGCAGCTTTTAAAAGTATAGACTCAGTCACTCCTCAAATCTGAATCAGAATCTCTCAGGGTGACTCACTGGAAAAGACCCTGATGCTGGGAAAGATTGAGGGCAAGAGGAGAACGGGATGACAGAGGATGAGATAGTTGGATGGCATCACCGACTTGACAGACATGAGTTTGAGCAAACTCTGGGAGACGTGAAGGACAGAGAAGGTTGGCATGCTGCAGTTCATGGGGTATCGAAGAGTCAGACACAACTTTAGTGCCTGAACAACAACAGGGTGGAGATCTAGGAATCCATATTTATAGCAGGTTTCCCCAGGCACCCCAGTTGGGAACCACTGGTCTCAACCATCTCTTTGGTAAGGAGCCCACCTTACCTTGTATGACCACTGTCTCATTTATGCGTCCCATCTGAAAGTGAAGGACAATGTGTCACTTGGATTTGTTCCTCTACTTAGTACCATCAGGTCCTCATTGTAGCAACCGACAGTGGGTAGTCCCTTCTAGCTGGTTTATTTCTCCCGAGACGTCCAGTTGCAAAAATCTCCTCTTTGCTACTGTGTATGCCTGCTCAGTTGTGTCTGACACTTTGAGGTGACCCCACTGGTTCTCAAACTTCTGAGTGAATTAGACTCATCTGGAAAGCTTGTTAACACAGACTGAAGGGCCACTGCCTTTAGGGTTTGTGACTCAGGAGGTCTGCAATGGGGGTCTAAGAATTTCATTTCTAGCCAGTTCCCCAGGCTGCATTTTGAGAAATACTGCACTAGACTCTTGCTTTCTTTTGTTCTTGGTATTCCTGCTTCCAACCTTCATTCCCCTTTCATTCATATGAATTCTAGTATATCCCATCCTGTCTCTCTGCTTATAGTCCTCTCTTCTGATAACCATGTTATTTCTACGAGATTCAGGTATATGATGGCCTTCTATTTCAAATCTACCCACACCTCCTGGTTCTGTGGCCCAGGGGTTCACCCCTGCAAGATATTCTGCTCTTAGAAGGCATTCTTGCTGAAGAAATTCAGAGAAAGGAAGTACTAGCATAGGCCACAGCAATTGGGAAAGTTTCACAAAAGCGGTTAGATTTCAATTCATTTTCAAAGGGAGAGGAAAGAGCATTTGTGACAGGGGAGCCATATCACCAGTGACCCCTGAGAGCAGGAGCCTGTATTAGGATGACGCTGAGGAAACAGATTCACCCTGAAACACACGTCTCTTCCATGAGGTGGTAGATGTCATGGGAAGGCATCCTGTCGGTTTCCACATCTATTACAACTTATCAAGTGCCATCTACAACACTGGAGGCAAGGTGACACTGATTTTGTTATTTCAGGTTATTGACCTGTTCAGGAACCTGAAGGGCAACAGAGCTGCATGGCTCAGGCAGAGTGGGCATCACTGTCAAGGGAATGAGCATATTTGCTCCTAAGGCCCAGGAGAGTTAATTCCACTTCTTCTTTCTGTGGAAAAAGCCCCCCACCCCTGTAGGGTTTGGCAAGAGCTGACCTGAGGAGGAAGATTTGCTCAATAGGAAATGAGCTATGATGGTGAAATGAGGAAGCTTCAACTTGTTGGTTTTGAATTACAAAAAGAAAAGAATGAGTAAAAAGGGAACATAATAATGGAGAATTGAAAACAAACCAAATATCCATCAGGAAGTTATGGGTTAAGAGAACTGTGGAGTGTCCAAGCTGTGGCACATTGGGAAGCCCAAAGGAACAAGGAGGTAGACTGGGGATCTGCAAATAACTCCCAGCTGCACAGTTAAGGGAGAAAAACCAGTTGCCAAGTATATCAGATTCCCATGACTTTTTAAAAAATCTGTTCAAAACTCTTAAAGGATCATCACACATTAACCGTAATCATCGCCCATGGAAAGGGAACTGAAGTTTGAGAGTTGTTTTGTCGCTAAGTTATGTCCAGAGGAGCTTAAGTGAGACTTTTTTTTTTAGCTTTTAAAAATAAATATATGAATGGTTTGACTTTTTACATGTAATTTTACATTTTACTTTGATTATCTGGCCATGCTGTGTGGCCCTCAGCAGTGAGAGTATGGAGTCCCAACCGCTGGACCACCAGGGAATTCCCATGTTCTAAGTGTTTTAGACCTATTGACTTATTTAATCCTCCCAATAAGCCTATTTTATACATAGGGTTAGTGAGGCACAGAGCAGTTAAATAGCCTACCCAAGGACACCCAGGCAATACATGGGAGAGCTAGGATTTGAACTGAGGTCACCTGGCTACAGAATTTGTGCATTAAACCACCTCACTATTCTGTCTCTCAGGGGACCATGATGGGCCATTGGATGTTAACCATAACTGTAAAATGATCCCAGTTTAAAAAACAAACCATATGCATAGAAAAAAACAAAACAAAACTGGAATTCAAGTCTCTAAAGTTATCCTTTGAACACTGATCCAAAGATTCACTCTGAATTTCCAGCTCAGATGAGATAATTCAAGATGAATTAAGTGATTTCAGAAAGGAAAGCCTTGCCTCTCCCTCTACCCCAAACTGCTGGTTAATATTTCTTACCAAGGACAAAATGTTTTTACTACCCTATTTGATTTAACATGCAATTATCTCTGGACAAGGTATAACTATCTTGGATTTAATTGTCCAGATCTCTGAGTTAATAATAATTAAGGTGTAAACCACCCAACTGGGGGAAGGCAATGGCACCCCACCCCAGTACTTTTGCCTGGAAAGTCCCATGGATGGAGGATCCTGGTAGGCTCCAGTCCATGGGGTCGCTGGGAGTCGGACACGACTGGGTGACTTCACTTTCACTTTCGTGCATTGGAGAGGGAAATGGCAGCCCACTCCGGTGTTCTTGCCTGGAGAATCCCAGGGACAGGGGAGCCTGGTGGGCTTCCGTCTATGGGGTTGCACAGAGTCGGACACGACTGAAGTGACTTAGCAGCAGCAGCAGCAAACCACCCAATTATTAAGCCATGAAACTAAAAGATGCTTGCTCCTTGGAAGGAAAGTTATGACCAACCTAAACAGCATATTAAAAAGCAGAGACATTACTTTGCCAACAAAGGTCCGTCTAGTCAAGGCTATGGTTTTTCCAGTGGTCATGTATGGACTATAAAGAAAGCTGAGCGCCAAAGAATTGATGCTTTTGAACTGTGGTGTTGGAGAAGACTCTTGAGAGTCCCTTGGACTGCAAGGACATCCAACAAGTCCATCCTGGAGGAGATCATTCCTGGGTGTTCATTGGAGGGACTGATGTTGAAGCTGAAACTCCAGTACTTTGGCCACCTGATGCAGAAGGCTGACTCATTGGAAAAGACCCTGATGCTGGGAAAGATTGAGGGCAGGAGGAGAAGGGGACGACAGAGGATGAGATGGTTGGATGGCATCACTGATTGACACAATGGACATGGGTTTGGGTGGACTCCGGGAGTTGGTGATGGACAGGGAGGCCTGGCATGCTGCGGTTCATGAGGTCGCAAAGAATCGGACACACTGAGCGACTGAACTGAATTGACTGAAACCGCCCAAAGATGGACACAATAAAGGATAAAAATGGTAGAAACCTAGTAGATGCTGAAGAGATCAAGAAGAGATAGAAAGAAACACGGGAGAACTGTATAAAAAAGATTTTAAGGAACTAGATTATTATGATGGTGTGGTTAGTCATGCAGAGCCAGACATTCTGGAGTGTAAAGTCAAGTGGCCCTTAGGAAGCACTGCTGTTAATAAAGCTAGTGAATGCGATGAAATTCCAGCAGAACTATTCAAATCCCTAAAGGAGGAGATCATCAAAGTTTTGCATTCATTATGTCAGCAAATCTGGAAGACCCAGCAGTGGCTGCAGAATTGGAAAAAGTCAAACTTCATAACAATTCTCAAGAATTGTTCAAACCAAAGAATGTTCAAACCACCAGACAATTGCACTTATCTCCCAAGCTACTAAGGTCATGCTTAAAATCTTGCATAGTAGCCTTCAGCATTATGTGAACCAAGAACCTCCAGATGTCCAAGCTGGATTTAGAAAAGGAAGAGGAACTAGAGAGCAAATTGCCAACATTCACTGGGTTATAGAGAAAACAAGGGAGTTTCAGAAAAACATCTATCTCCGTTTTATTGATTACAGTAAAGCCTTTGACTGTGTGGATTATGACAAACTGTGGAAAGCTCTTGAAGAAATGGGAATAACCTTCTTACCTGCCTCCTGAGAAACCTGTATGCCAGTCAAGAAGAAACAGTTAGAACCCTTTATGGAACAACTGATTGGTTCAAGATTGGGAAAGGAGTACGACAGGGCTATCTGCTGTCACCCTGTTTGTTTAACGTATATGCTGAGCACATCATGAGAAATGCCAGGCTGGATGAGTTACAAGTCAAAATAAAGATAGGTGGGAGAAACATCAACAACCTCAGATATATGGATGATACCACTCTAATGGCAGAAAGCGAAGAGGAACTAAAAAGTTTCTTGATGAGGGTGAAGGAGGAGAGTGAAAGGAGAGGCTTAAAGCTAAATGTTAAAAAAAGTAAGACCATGGCATCCAGCCCATTACTGCACAGCAAATAGAAGGGGAAAAGGTGGAAGTAGTGACAGATTTCCTCTTCTTTGGCTCCGAAAGCACTGTGGATGATAACTGTAGCCATGAGTTCAGAAAACAATTACTTCTTGGCAGGAAAGCAATGACAAACAGACAATGTATTGAAAAGCAGAGACATTACTCTGCTGACAACCAGGAGACAATGTAAGGGTCCCCCGTCCCAAGCTGGAGGAAGGCCCAGGGACTAGCCCCAAGTCAGCTGAGGAGCAGGATGAGTTGACTTTGGCATCGATCTGCCAGGACTTCGCTCCCACTGCACCCCCATTTCTAGAATCTTCCTCCAATGCTTTTCATTTCCTTCTTTTTTTCCTCTCCCACTCCAGTTCCAAATTCATATTACTAACAGTCCTGAAAAGTGGGAAAAAGCAAGATATTTTTTTAAAAAAAGAAATTTGTTTTTTCAATGGAGTTGGAGTAATAATCCTATTCCTTTGGGTTCCAATTATAAGTCCTACTAATTATTTGAGCTTCTTTCCCTTTTATAATTAAGATGGGTGAAGCTCCATAAATCAATTACTTCACTTCTTAATTAAATCCAATTAATCTATTTAGTGCTTCATTCAATCTTGAATTATTTTCATATTTTCTCTACCTGCTAGTACCAGAAGTTTTGATATTTAAATGACCTCCAGCTGGATTTTGTATATCTCCCACAGCTCTGACTCTGTGATCACATCTCCTAAAAAGGCCATTCTAAAGACATAAGACATTATGGATATGCCCCCCAAATCCTTGTGATCTGGAGGAGAAGGAAAAGTACAAATAAATATAAATATACTGTGGTCTCTCCAGGGTAATTGGATGACTTCTGAAACTTTCTGCAGTGTGTGTTTGTACTAATCGTAATATAAAGAGGGGAAAGGCACTGAGGAGGCAAGAAAATTAGCAATTAAAAAGCTACCGTACATTACCAGGATGACATCTCATGATTTTTGGTTTAGTTTCCACATTTAATTTTTGTCCTTACCACAGCCCACAGAGTTCTAAACATAGCCACCAGGAGGCAGGAGTGTGCCAATGTCAGATGTTTGAATCTGCTGGTTTAGGCTTCCTTGCACAGAATTTCCTTGGGAAAGAATTACCGTTAAACGAAGCCATAGAGAAGTAAAAAGTAGGCAACTTAGTATTACATGCGTGGCAGAAGTAGGATTTGAACATTGATTTTGGTAATCTATCCTGTAGGCTCTAAGAAGCCACTGCTCACCTGAGTTTGTGGCTTTGATATCCACATTTCCCCCCACAGGTTTACAAACCCTTTTTATTAAAGGCAATAAATTAAGAAAAGTTTAAGCAATGTTACTGTAACTGCTTCTTTTCTTCCTATTTTTCTCTCACTTACTCCTAATTTTTGTCATTCACAATCCTTTCATCTAATGGCAAATAGAGAACCTTGTTCCCTTTGCCAACTTTGACATTTACATTCCTCAATTAAGAAATCACTTTTGTAACAGCTTCTGTTCTGTTGTCTATCATTTATTTTAAAGGCTTCAGCAGAACCACAGTAATATAAACATTGTTAAGTACACTGGATTTACAAGCCTGGGATGGCCAGATGTCCAAAGCAGGAGTGTTCTCTCCAGGGGCGCTGGGCAAAGCCTCTTATGAAATACTTCCCATGGTCCTGGTCCAGTTCACACCAGAGGCTTCATTAACTAGCATAATGGATGTTACACATGTTTCCCTAGAGACACTAGTAGTCACCAAAGAGGTGTGGATTCTCTGGAAACATTGAAGGGCATCCTTTGTTGCACTCTCAGGGTCACAGGCAGGTGGGCCAAACCCTGTAGAATGGAGTTCTGAGCTTTTCTCTTAAGTGATTCTGTAATCTAGCCACTGACTCAGAAGAGTCTTGGCCCTTTGAGTTTGACAAGTTGGCAGTTGAACACTCACAGGAGACTCGTTTCATTTGTTTCAAGTGAAATGGAGTTCTTAAAGGTCAGTGACCTGGGGCATCATGAAGTGCACAGAAAAAGTTTTAAGATGGGTTTCTAAGCCTGCCTGATAATAACCATTATGTGTGTGTGGCCAAGTTTGGGCCGAGACTTGCTCTCATGGTCTCGGCAATGGTCTCAGAAGACCTATGGACCTCATTTGTTATCTACCAAACAGACCCTCATAATTATAAACAGCCCGATTGCCTTAGGTTGGTTCACTATGTTTTGCTTATACCCTGCTTTGGAGGAAATGCCCTCAGCAAATATATCTGCATCTCTTTCCTTCTTGCATGAGAGAAAAGTACAGGGAGGAAGGGCTGTCGCCTACATCGCTTCTCCACACGTTCACCACTCACTGGAGGAAAGATCTTTCCTTCCTTTCTGTTATTCACAGGCCTGTTTTCTACAGCTTCTTTGTTTGTTTGTTTGTTTTAAACTTTCTCACAGGCAGTAGCATGTGTGTTAATTAATAAGCCCCTTGGCAAGTTTTTCTTTTAAGCTAGGTTTTAACACTGGCAATTCACTTTTTGAAAAAACGTTTCTATCAATGTTTGAAGCAATAGTTTCTTGTATTATATAAAATATTATACAAGATAGAATTGAAAAAAAAATAAATGTATTTAGTCCTTACAGGGTAGCTATTTTTATACTTTTCTTTCTTGGTAAGGCGATGTCTGTGCATTCTAAGGAAGTCCTGAAGAGTCAACTCAGAAATTAGGACACCGCCCCCTCAACATGTGTCTCCACATTCACTGCTTTGCTCCACAGTTTCATTAACTGTTGTATACATCGTTATTGTTGTCTGGATTGGCTGCTGTTGTTCTTTTATGGAAAAGTAGCAAAGTGCATGAATTTAAAATGTACAGTTCAAGGAATTCCCTGGTGGTCCAGTGGCTAAGACTGTACTCTTAACACAGGGGGCACAGGTTTGTTCCCTGGTCAGGGAACTATACGGCATGGCCAAATTTTTTTTTTTTTTAATATTTTTTTTTTTAAATGTTCAATGGACATTTACATATGTATTCATCCAGCTATGGTTTTTCCTGTGGTCATGTATGGATGTGAGAGCTGGACTGTGAAGAAGGCTGAGTGCCGAAGAATTGATGCTTTTGAACTGTGGTGTTGGAGAAGACTCTTGAGAGTCCCTTGGACTGCAAGGAGATCCAACCAGTCCATTCTGAAGGAGATCAGCCCTGGGATTTCTTTGGAAGGAATGATGCTAAAGCTGAAACTCCAGTATTTTGGCCATCTCATGCGAAGAGTTGACTCACTGGAGAAGACTCTGATGCTGGGAGGGATTGGGGGCAGAAGGAGAAGGGGACGACAGAGGATGAGATGGCTGGATGGCATCACTGACTGGATGGATATGAGTCTGAGTGAACTCTGGGAGTTGGTGATGGACAGGGAGGCCTGGCATGCTGCGATTCATGGGATTGCAAAGAGTCAGACACGACTGAGCGGCTGAACTGAACTGAACTGAACACCACCAAGAAGGCGGTAGGCTCCTTCTCTTATACCTTTCCTTGATGATACCCAATCCCCCAGAAGTTACAACCACTCTGACTTCTGCTGCCATAGAGTGTTTCTATCTTGTTTCAAATGTAATTGAATCAAACAGTATGTACTCTTTAGCATGCAGTTTCTCTGCTCAACAAAGGGCAGAGAAATTAGTCCACTGTGGCATGTAATAGCAATTTACTCATATTTTTGTGTGATATTCCTGAAGGTGTCACACTTTGGTAATCCAGCCCTCTGAAGTTGTTTCTAGTGTTCAGCTATTATGAATAAAACTGCTAGGAATGCTCTTGCACTTGTCCTCTGGTGGACTCGTTTTCCTTGGAGACAGTACAGAAAGCACTCACACCCTCTCACACCCAAGCCGTTTCCCCCTTGTTAAAACTAAGAAACCAACATTGGTATGTTACTACTAAACTTCAGATTCACATTTTACCAGATTTTTTTCATTAATTCATGACCTTTGTTTCAGTATCTGTCTTAGGATACTATATTGCATTTAGTTATTAGTTTCTTAGTCTTTCCTTGTTTTTCATGACCATGAGAGTTTTGAAGAGTACTGCTCAAGTATTTTGTAGAAAGTCCCTCAAGTTTGTTTTTTTTTTTGTTTGTTTGTTTGTTTTTTCTTATGATTAGAGTGAGATTATGGGTTTTTGAAAAGAATACCACAAGTCAATGTACCCATCTCATTACATCGTATCAGGAGTGCATAATATTCACATGACATCTCTGATGATGTTAACTTTGACTGCCTGGTTAAAGTAATATCTGCAGGGTCTCTCCATTATAAAACTGCTCTTTACCCCTCATACTCAATTCCCTGGAAGCTGGTTACTAAGTCCAGCCCATGCCCAAAAGCAAGGGTAATGGGAGGAGGCTAAGCCTCACCTCCTAGAGTGGGGAGTGTCTACATGCATTCTTTGGACTTCTGCATTTGTCTCTTCTTCTCCCTTATTTACTTATTTAACTATTTCTTTATATTAGTGTGGACAGATACAGAACAAAACATGGAATGATAGAAAGAATGAAATACTTCCATTTGCAGCAACATGGATGGACCTAAAGAGTGTCATACTGAGCGAAGTAAGTCAGACAGAGGAGAAATAGTATGTGACATCCCTTATATGTGAGATCTAAAAAGAAATGATACAAATGAACTTACATACAACACAGAAACAGACTCACAGACTTCGAGAACGAGCTTATGGTTGCTGGGGGGAGATACGGGGAAAGGGGTTGTTACGGAACTGGGGATGGGCACGTACACCTTGCTGTATTTAAAATGTGTAACCAACAAGGACCTATCTTACAGCACATGGAACGCCACTGCTCAATGTTACATGGCAGCCTGGATGGGCAGGAAGTTGGGGGAGAATGGATACATGTATTTGTATGACTGAGTCCCTTTGCTGTTCACCTGTAACTATTACGACATTGTTTGTTAATCGGCTATACAAACAATGTCGTAATAGTTACAGGTGAGCATCTGGTCCCATCACTTCATGGGAAATAGATGGGGAAACAGTGGAAACAGTGTCAGACTTTATTTTTCTGGGCTCCAACATCACTGCAGATGGTGAGTGCAGCCATGAAATTAAAAGACGCTTACTCCTTGGAAGGAAAGTTATGACCAACCTAGATAGCATATTCAAAAGCAGAGACATCACTTTGCCAATAAAGGTTCGCCTAGTCAAAGCTATGGTTTTTCCTGTGGTCATGTATGGATGTGAGAGCTGGACTGTGAAGAAGGCTGAGTGCCGAAGAATTGATGCTTTTGAACTGTGGTGTTGGAGAAGACTCTTGAGAGTCCCTTGGACTGCAAGGAGATCCAACCAGTCCATTCTGAAGGAGATCAGCCCTGGGATTTCTTTGGAAGGAATGATGCTAAAGCTGAAACTCCACTACTTTGGCCACCTCATGCGAAGAGTTGACTCATTGGAGAAGACTCTGATGCTGGGAGGGATTGGGGGCAGGAGGAGAAGGGGACGACAGAGGATGAGATGGCTGGATGGCATCACTGACTCGATGTACGTGAGTTTCAGTGACCTCCGGGAGTTGGTGATGGACAGGGAGGCCTGGCGTGCTGAGATTCATGGGGTCGCAAAGAGTCGGACACGACTGAGTGACTGATCTGATCTGATCTGATACCACAATACAATATAAAAGGTTTTTTAAAAATGAAAAACAAAAATAGAATGGATTTGAAAGTAAACAGGCAGCTGACTGGCCCTAGTGCTCAAGCCAATATTACTTAACTTGATCTCTAGTTTCTCTGAGATTCTGAGGCTCAAAGCCTAAATTGAAGTGGGTTTTTTTCTAATTAATTAATTAGCTTCACTGGGTCTTAGCTGTGGCACATGGGATCTTTGATCTTTGTTGTGGCATGAGAACTCTTTTATGGCATGTGGGATCTAGTTCCCTGACCAAGGATCGAACCTGGGCCTCCTGCATTGGGATGATGGAGTCTTAAGCACAGGACCACCAGGGAAGTGCCCTGAAGTGTCTTTTGGATCACTGGATCTGTGATGGATCGATGTTCTGTATCACCCAGCTTTGAGATCAAGAATAGAAAGGGCCACTGTGTGGATTTGTACTATGTGACAAACGCATGGT
This sequence comes from Tragelaphus eurycerus, assembly GCA_935064755.1. NCBI lineage: Eukaryota > Metazoa > Chordata > Mammalia > Artiodactyla > Bovidae > Tragelaphus > Tragelaphus eurycerus. The sequence continues at coordinate 23,660,488 of CAKXYN010000018.1, read as the reverse complement.
TGACACGAACAGAAACTGCTCTCCCGGGAGCACATTAAACTAAGAAAACTGAAGACACAGAAAAGAGCTTCTATTAAACATGTGCCACACCCTTTCATAAATGCCCAAAGGAGCACGGAGTACCTCAGCCCTATTTTAACCAGAGTAGTTCAGTACTCAGCTTTCCAGTATACTGAGGCAAGTCAGAAATAGTGGAGAGTCTGGGAAATGGGAAAGAAGAAAAGTAATTGCAAGAGAAACCAAGGAGAAGAAAAATAGCTTTATCTGTATTCCCGGGGGCTTCCCTGGTGGCTCAGATGGTAAAGAATCTGTCTGGAGACCTAGGTTTGATCCCTGGGTCAGGTAGATTTCCTTGGAGAAGGGAATGGCTACCCTCTCCGGTATTCTTGCCTGGAGAATTCCATGGACAGAGAAGCCTGGTGGGCTATAGTCCATGGGGTTGCAAAGAGTCAGACACAACTGACACTTTACAAGGACAAATAGTGCCTGGTACATGGAAGGGGTTCAGTAAATATTTGCTGAATGAATGAATGTCTTAGGGCTGTGGGCTTGTTCTCTCATCATAGAACATTGGAGGACATGGAACAAAAGACAAGGTGTTTCTGTGCATTCGGGCTTGAAATAAGCCCCAAGCAACTGAGTAAATGTTCTTAAAAGTTAACAAACCTGAAAGGTCTACAATGTTGAGACCATAGGGAAGACACTGAGCTGTAATTCGCTGATTAGGACATCAGATTTGAGGATATAGGGTTGGGATGATGCAGCTGGTTTTTTTTAAGCTCTAGTTGACTGATACCAAGAAACCCGTGGGCAGTTCACCAGCAAAGCACCACTTGTCATGCTCAGTAACTTCTAACCTTCCCCTTGCCCTGTCCTTCTGTTACTGTCAGTTGGTTTGTGGCAGAGGGGAATTCCAGCCCATTTTAGGGGCATTAAGAGGGAGGTTCCTGACTTCTATCCCTTAGGTGCATCCTGGGACTCTGATGAAAATGGTAGATCTGAAATACACCAGTCTCAGACGGTTACTGACTCAAGAATGGATGTGAGCTGGCTAAAACCTTTGCAGACAACAGACAAAAAGATCCATGTATGTGTTCTCACAAGTCTGGAAGCTCACAGTTATACACAACAGGATCACGGTGGTTCATCATCATCTTCGGGCTATCAGCAAACCAGGCACCTCCATGTTGCTCTGTTTCTTAACAAGGCTGGCCCCTCCCCTATTCTTTAGAATTTTATCAATTAATATTTCATTTATAAATATTTATAATACCTGCCTACTTCACCCAGAATGATGAACAGAAAGCTCCTGAGAATCAGGAAATGCTAGATTTGTAAGTCACTGAAGAAATTATCTAGTTCAGCCTCCTTAGTTTGTTGGTGGGGGAAGGTGAACTCCAAGAGGGAAATGTGTGCCTTAAGGGTGAGCATCCAGTTAGAAGTCAAATATAACCTCCCAGTTTAAGCCTCTTTGTTCCTTCAAAGCTGCTCTTCTACCTTGGGCAACCTCAGAGTAGATGCTATAACCAAACCTAAGACTGTCCTACCCTCCTACCTAACAAAGCTCAGGAACTGACAGTGGAAAGATTTATCATCAAACTGTAGTTTTTTGGTTTTTTTTTTAATTATCTATGCAGAAAAGAGCATTTTGGGATTGGGAAAAAGCAGATGGCCCATGAAAGATAGAAATTGTTAGCCAATGAGGACTCAAAGGAGAAGGACCAGTCAACTGGCAACACTCCCTCATTTGATACAAGCCTCCAAAAGAAGCTCTACTCAGTTATCTCAAAGAAGGTGCTGAGCACTGCCATCCGGGACCAGAGCACTGCCATCTGGGACCAGAAATTAAGCAGAATCTTGACTTTAATACTGAAACCAAGTCATATGAGAACCTACTAGTTTCTGCTAGCAACTCAAACTTAAATTGTCCTCTGAAAATGAACAAACCTCACAGACATGAAAGTTCAAACATCAGTTAAGTCTTAACAAACAAGCCATGCACCATCTTGGTTACCATGCAACAGAATCATAACTCCCTAAATGATTCAGTGATTAGAACTATGAACAAAATACAAAAAATAAACAGTAAGTTCAACATTTTGCAAGGGCACAGAGATTTCCCTTTGTGAGGCAACGAATCCACGTTGGAAAACTAAGCCCCCCAAAGAAAGTAAAATTTGGTCATGAACTCACAAAAATACATCCAAGAAATGCCCCTGAAAATGAAAGAAATGGAGAAGGATGAGTAGGTGCAAACTGGAGAGAAAAATATTAAATAAATCAGGAAGGGAAGAGACGATAAATTCAGACAACCAGAATTCAATGTCAGCCAACCAGAGGCTGAGCTTCTCACGTAATTAAAGAAGCATCAGTCATAGTCTTCCTCTGAAGCCTGAGAAGCAAATTGTACCTATTTATGAGATCTTAAATGCCAAAATGGGGAGAGTACTCAAGTTAAGAGCTATCAAAAAGTAAAAAAAAAAAAAAAAACAACTACAACTGTTCCAAAAGTTTTCACCAATGGTCTGAATAAACTAAAAAAGTTCAAGGAAAGCTGTTCTGCCTCTGGAAAGAGGGAGAGCTAAAATACCAAGAGAAAATTCAATAGTTGTGAAAACCCCTCTCCAACTTGAAAACTTCAGTAAATTACCTGTAGCCAAAAGTAAATAAAGCATATTTTTAAATAGATTTTCATTCTCTTCACAACACAGGATTACATTGCAGGGACTGACTTTGTAAGGGCCAATTTCTTTTTTTTTTTAATATAAATTTATTTATTTTAATTGGAGGTTAATTCCAAATTCTTTTGAATAGTATTTTTTAAAATATGTTGACCCAGTTTATTTATTTATTTTTACTCTTTTTTTTTTTTTTTTTGGCTGCAGGACATGTGGGACCCCAGTTCCTTAACCAGGGACTGAATTCATATTGGAAGCATGGTGTCTTTTTTTTTTTTTTTTTTAATTATTCATTTATTTAATTATTTGGGGCTATGCTGAATCCTTGTCACTGCTCAGGCTTTTTTCTAGTTGGGACGAGTCGGGGCTACTCTCTAGTTGCAGCGAGGGCTTCTCGTTCATGTGGCTTCTCCTGTCGCAGAGCATGGGCCCTAGGGCATGTGGACTCAGTATTTGTGGCTCCAGGCTCAACAGTTATGGCCCACAGGCTTCTGTTGCTTATGTTGCTCTGAGGCATGTGGGATCTTCTCGGATCAGGGATCCAACCCATATCTCTCTCACTGGGAGGTGGATTCTTCACCACTGAGCCATCAGGGAAGCCCAGCATAGTGTCTTAACCACTGGACCACCAGAGAAGTCCTCCAGTTTCTTCTTTGTAAATACATTCTTTATGCAAACAGTTCTTTCATCACAAAATGCAATTATTTTTACAAATTCAAATATCTTGTTCTTCCTCTTTTAATCTTTTTTCTGTAATTAATTTGCTCTATTGACAATATTTCCACTTAACTATCTTATACTTTTGTACATTTTGAATTTTTACTGTCGTACTAAGCTTTTTTTAAAATTCCTTTAATATTTACAAAATTGTGATATCTCATTCTTTTTCCATTTTTGGACTCTCTTTTTTTCCTATGTGTAATTTCTTTATTCATTTATCCCCACATACATATTCAAATGGCATTAAAGCTCTTGTGAAACTGGAACTCAGGTAAAGACTTATGTCTCTTTGCCTTATCTTGGGTAATTAATTTCTCTAGATTCATTTAACAGATGATTTTCAAAACTACAATAAGGTATTACCTCTCACTGGTCAGAATGGCCATTGTCAGAAAGTTTACAAATAATAAATGCTGGAGAGAGTGTGGATTAAAGGGAACGGTCCTATACTGTTGGTGGGAATGTAAATTGGTACAGCCTCTGTGGAAAACAGTATGCTTTTGCTTTGCTACGTCACTTCAGTCGTGTCCGACTGTGTGTGACCCCATAGACGGCAGCCTGCCAGGCTCCCTTGTCCCTGGGATTCTCCAGGCAAGAACACTGGAGTGGGTTGCCATTTCCTTCTCCAATGCATCAAAGTGAGAAGTCAAAGGGAAGTCGCTCAGTCGTGTCCAACTCTTAGCGACCCCATGGACTGCAGCCCACCAGGCTCCTCCGTCCATGGGATTTTCCAGGCAAGAGTACTGGAGTGGGGTGCCATTGCCTTCTCCGGAAAATAGTATGGGGCTTCCTTAAAAAACTAAAACTAGAATTACCATATGATCCAGCTATCCCTCTCCTGGGAAAATACCTGGACAAAACTATAATTCAAAAAGATACATTCATCCCAATGTTCAACGAGGCACTGTCTACAATAGCTAAGACATAGAAACAGCCTAAATGTTCCTCGACAGATGAATGGATAAAGAAGATGCAGTGTGTATATGCAATGGAATGTTACTCAGCATAGAAAGAGTGAAATAATGCCTTTTGCAACCTTATGGGTAGAGATGATCAAACTGAGTGAAATAAGTCATACAAAGACAAATATCATTCGATATCACTTATATCATGTGGATCTAAAAATTGTATGAATGAATTTAATTTACAAAACAGGAACAGACTCACAGACTTAGAAAACAAATGTATGGTTACTGAAGGAGAAAAGTAGAGGGGGAGGGATAAACTAGGAGGTTGGGACTAACATATGCATACTACTACATATAGCAGATAACCAACAAGGGCCTACTGTAGGGCACAAGGAACTCTACTCAAAATTCTGTAATAACCTATATGGGAAAAGAATCTAAAAAAGAATAGACATATGTATACATATAACTAAATCACTTTGTTGCATACCTGAAACTAACACAGTATTGTAAATCAACTATACTCCAATATAAAATTTAAAACTTTTTAATAAATAAATTGATTTTGCTCAATAATTTGTCATGCCTCATATGCTGCATTATATCTTCATTTTTATCCAAACCACAGTATATTCAATCTCTTATACATCATGATCACTTAAACTACAAATTCCCTTGTTATATTTGTACCATCTTCCTATTCACAATGAACACTTGTATTTGTTCTGATGCTTTAGTAGTATTTGTAACCATTTTTGCAATGAATAACAGTTTTTATTTCAAAACTGAAAAAGAAAAGAAAGCTTAATTCAACCTGTCACAATGCTCCCCACTCCCAGCAGAACCAGCGGACGGAGCTGGGCACATCTCCTTCTGCAAACCTACTGCACTAGTTTGTTACTTAATACATGTGTAAAGTTTTTTCTGTGGGATATGATACACATCCCAAGAATATCTGATAGTCTTCCATAAAAATTGGTGAAGAACATAATTTAAATATTGTTGGAACTTCTGGTAAAGAAAAATGAAGAACACAGTATCTTTACAAACACAGCTGGATGTAGCAAAAAAAAAAAAAAGAACCTAGGCTGATGCTAGCAACAAAAATGTCTGTGCCTCTTGACTTTGTCTCCACCTGCCAGGTAGTTCATATTTGCCTGTTAAGAGAACTATAGGAAATGGAGTTGGAGATGCAAAACTTACTTTTCTTTCAAGGGGAGAAAGCATAGCCTGTTGGAAAAGTTAGAAAACTGGAGGGAGTTTCCCTTTCTAATCAACTGTTACGATCAAAGTGGAGCTTGTGTTGTTGTTATCTCTCTTTTGAAGGAAGGATGTACTCTGATGTGAAACACAGCAACAGGGGAAGATATTATTGTTAAAGAAATCTAGTTCAAGAAAGTTAGTGTTGGCTTGAAAAGTTTGAGAGAAGTTTCTTACGGATTCTCAAAATCTTAGGAGAGGTGACAGATTGCAGTTTGACAACAGTTTTTTCCACAGATCTCCCGAAAATATCATCTAAGAAGGCACGGGGAAGGTACATGCCAAACCAAATATCAAAGAGGATAAAATTGGCCTTTTGAAGAATAGAAGACAAAAGTTGGCCACTGAAAAGTAAGGCAAGGGTAGGCTATTTTATTAAGTGGTAAGTTATGTGGTGATATAAATAAATATTTACACTGATTATGGTCCTATAAATAGATAAATATGTAAATATATGGCAGCCTGTTGGCACCACCTGTGTGTTTCACCCCAGGGACCAGGACGTTATTTCAGCTAAATCTCATCAAGTATTTCATAGACAGTTAAGAGCTCATAGGAGCAAAATAAATCAGATTCTGATATTTAAATAATTCTTTCCAACCCTGAAAAACTTTGGGGGAGAGCCTCACAAATAGAAGGATTTTAAGGGCATTAGGCTAGGGTAAGTACGTTACTCATGCTCTTTTTTGGGGCTCCAAAATCACTGCAGATGGTGATTGCAGCCATGAAATTAAAAGACCCTTACTCCTTGGAAGGAAAGTTATGACTAACCTAGACAGCATATTAAAAAGCAGAGACATTACTTTGCCAACAAAGGTCCATCTAGTCAAGGCTATGGTTTTTCCAGTGGTCATGTATGGATGTGAGAGTTGGACTATAAAGAAAGCTGAGAGCCAAAGAATTGATGCTTTTGAACTGTGGTGTTGGAGAAGACTCTTGAGAGTCCCTTGGACTGCAAGGAGATCCAACCAGTCCATCCTGGAGATCAGTCCTGGGTGTTCATTGGAAGGACTGATGTTGAAGCTGAAACTCCAATACTTTGGCCACCTGATGTGAAGAGCTGACTCATTGGAAAAGACCCTGATGCTGGGGGAAATTGAGGGCAGGAGGAGAAGGGGACGACAGAGGATGAGATGGTTGGATGGCACCACCAACTCAATGGACATGAGTTTGAGTGAACTCCGGGAGTTGGTGATGGACAGGGAGGCATGGCGTACTGCGGTTCATGGGGTCGCAAAGAGTTGGACACGACTGAGCGACTGAACTGAACTGAACTGAAGTATGTTACTCTGTACAGATTTCCTTATTCTTCCTTTTAAGATTTCCTTTGTCGTCTACTCTGTTGTTTTTCAAAAATGTCCTTTTCCTGGAGAGAGATTATTTCCTGGATCTGGATTGACTTGAGAAGCAGCTGAGGATGTGACCTGACTGCAACATCTCAAGGAAAAAGTGAGGTGTGTTCCCTCCCAGAGGCTGGCATTCCTGACCGACCCAGAGGAGCTCCCCATTCCCCTACCCGCCTTTCCCCTTTTTCTTTATTTCTTACTTGCATTTTGCCACACTGGTAAGACAACAGGAAGCACTGGGCTTCCTCCCAGGGCATTCAACTGAAGGGATGTGCTCACCACATTGATAACAGTAGCCGGAAAAGAAAGAAACACACCCACCCTCCAGAAAGCATGACCCTCCCCCTCACTCTCCGTTCCCCACCTCATGTGGCTCCACTTCCTCTCGGAGCCTCACAGACTCCATCAGGGTTGCACTGTGGAGGCCACTCCAGTGTTTAGGCCAATTTTATCCCCATGAAAATGTGGTTTGACCGCGTACCTGCCCTATGCCCACCTTTCCGGTAGTGTTTTTTTGGAGCTCTGCGGCAAAGACAATCTTCAAACTGGCTTCTGCTAATGCCACTTCTCCAGAGATTTTGAAACTTCTTCTCTCAGTTTCAGAAACACGTGTGATACTGTCGTCTAAACTTATTAAGCATGAATCATTGTCGCACTGACTCAACTGGTATCAGTATTGCTGCTGCTGCTGCTGCTAATTCGCTTCAGTCGTGTCCGACTCTGTGCGACCCCATAGACAGCTACGCATGTTCTTATATGAAAAATTGTTGTGTTGCCTTTTATAAGCCAACATCCATGAAATAAGAAGGGGGGTGGATTTTTAGTTACAAACTTAGTGCGTCCAGTGATGTGTTACATATCACTGAAGTTTGGAGTCTAGTTTCCATATTTTCCATATGAAGGGTTGTGAAGTTAGGGAGGGTGTGAGACTGAGTGCCCGAGGAATGACCACACGACCAAGAAGACCCGAAAAGATGCTGACGACGGTCATTGCACTCACATGAAGATGGAACGATTGAAACAATAGCCGTGGCTAGGATATGAGTGAAAGACACAAGCAGATCTTGGGAGCAGTCTCTGAAGACAGTTTTTAAGGAGCACTAAGAAGTATAATTTGATCAGAGACTTCATCTGCAATGTGGAGTCTGTGCATTGCAGTCTTTCCTGGGATTTAGCTGGCCCTCGTCTACCAATCCTGGTAACAACACTAAGACCAAGAATTGCCTGAGCTCTCAGATGTCCCGAGTGAATGGGTCAGTGTCTTAAGAATTCGTAAGTCTCTAACTGAGTACTATGTCCACTGATGTGTCACCTAATCTTTCTTACCAGAGAAAATGCATCTATAGATGTTGGATTCTGCATTTGAAAAACTTGGTTATCCCAGAAACAGTCTCTGCCCTGGAACAGGTAGTTTTCCTGGTCAGTCCCCTCAGCCACCATGAATCTTGAAAATCATGGTGAAAGCTAGAATCCTTTTGCATCAGCCTTTTGTCTTGATTGTTGAGTGGGAAGAAACTGCATGAGTGAAAGAGGAAGGAATTGAAAGAAATTCCTTTGTTGTAAGTTACCTCCAAGCTCTCACCAAACCATGCTGCTGCCTTCAGAACAGCCTCAGAAGGATAAGTGACCTTAACTACTCCGGACTTTCTCACCTCTGTACCATATGAACCTCTCCACATTTGCCATTTTATAAGCAAACATATGCTATTCAGTAAACACTAGCTGCCTACTGATTGCTGTTAGGTTGACAGTTAAATGTCTCTGTACTGTGCTTTGCTTAGTTGCTCAGTCATGCCCAACTCTTTGCAACCCTATGGACTGTAGCCTGCCAGGTTCCTCCGTCCATGGGAATCTTCAGGCAAGAATACTGGAGTGGGTTACAATGCCCTCCTCCAGGAGATCTTTCCAACTCAGGGATCAAACCCAGGTCTCATGCATTGCAGGTGGATTCTTTACCAGTTGAGCCACCAGACAAGTCCAAAATGTCTCTAAACTTCCCACAGCCTAGGGGTTTCACAAATTAAATGAAATATTCCATATAAAGCACTTAGAACAAAATAAAGGCTTGGTAATTGTTGATGAGATGGAGTAGAAGACAAGGCTGGTTAGTGATGAGTATATTTTTCTTTTCCTTATAATACTTTCCTCCTACCTATTGTCTGTTTCTTTTGGCCCCATGCCGTCATATCCTCCACACTGTTTTAGAGAAGGTCTCCAAGGCAGGAATCTTCTCTCCAATTTGGGCTACATTTGAATATGCATGCTCAGTCATGTCCTACTTTTTGCGACCCCATGGACTGTAGCCCACCAGGTTCCTCTGTCCATGGGATTTCCCAGCAAGAATACTGGAGCAGGTTGCCATTTCTTCCTCCAGGGGATCTTCCTAACCCAGGGATTGAACTCACATCTCTTGCATCTCCTGCATTGGCAGGTGGATTCTTTATCACTGAACCACCTGGGAACCCCACATTTGAACGTACTACTTGTAATATAATGAGATGTGGCATCTTACTCATGTCCAACCTCTTCCGATGTCTACTCATAATGAATTAGAGGTACAATCATTGCTGGAGGATTTGCCTTTATACCTCTGACTGCATTCTTAGCTGTCTGTGGTTCCCTGATACACCCGAGTACCAGAATTTCTCAGGCTCAGTATTACTGAATAAACAACCAATGCACTCAGGGTCCCAGAAGGAACCAAATGGGTGAATGTAGGAATTGTATTCAAATAAGGATAACTCTAGAAGGATTTATAAAGGGACTGTTTACAAAGGGGTGGGAAGGGAAAGGCAAACTACAAGAGATAATGCAATTACACAGGGCTGGTAATCCCAGAGCTGTCCCCTGTTCCTAGGCCCAGAAAGGAAGAACCCATGACGTAGGTGGCTCCAAGAACCCCAAGGCAGAGGTCTGTGTGGAAAGGACCACCTTGAGAGGAATGTGACCTCTGATTGTGAGTACAGCCAGTTTGAGACAAATCCAGAGGAAAGAGTCAGGAGAATGAACACTCTGACCTCTCTTGCCTCCTTCTCTCTGATCTATCAAGGCTCCTTCTCAGCCAAAGACAATCAGATATGCCCTCCCAGAGGACAAAGGAGCCCATTGAGGTCTGCATCCTGAGGCAGGATAGAGAAGTGTGGAGGATGATTCTGGAGGGAGCAATGGAAGAAATAGGACATACTACAGAGATAAAAGTGGGCTATGCATGTATCAACAATGACCAAAGATGATCAGTGGTATGAACCAAGGATTAGAGTTTATCCAATTTATTATTTCAACTGGGGTCCTTGAAAAAAATCAGTGGACCCCAAACAACTTGTTTTGGGCTTCTAGAAAAATCTTAAATTTGTTTTGTGACTGGATTTTCAAAATCTGAATTACTGTTACTTATATTAACAGTCCAAATTCTGACATTATTTATCTTTGATTCTGAATACTCTCTTGTCTGAATATTCCAGCTTGTGGCATCTGGGGGTGGCCTCCCATCTGCACCCACTGAGGAAGCATCACTGGGCGCTCCATCTGGCTGTGCAGGAGGCTTTAGGCCAACATCATGCCAGTCTCCCCAGGGAACTCTGGGAACGGGCTCTGTGGATCCCCACCTCTGGCACCCACAGAGAGGACATCAGTGTACTCTTCTCCTGCGGGTGGGGGCAAGGCTGGGCAAAGCAGAACAAAGGCACAGAATTAGCTGAAGAAACAGCTCAGGACTGGAGGCAGAAATCCCCCTGCTCTTACCACCTTTTTCCTTTTTATTATTGGTGTATAATTGCTTTGAAATGTGTTTGTTTCTGCTGTACAACAAAGTGAATCAGCTATAAGTATGTGTGTATATATATATATATATATATATATATATATATATATATATCCTCCCTCTTGAATTTCCCTCCCACTCCTACCCTCCCTTACCACTCTTCTTAACACAAGGAAAGAAAAGAAATTTGGAAAATAGCCTTTGGACCCTAGTGATGGACTAACAGACTAAGAAAAGTTTATAGCCTTCTGAAGTTCCTGCCACAGGCAGGGGTAGGGCTCTGTCCTGATGTCTTCTCAGGTCTCCATTCTGCAAGGCTGGCCCCTGAGAACAGGTAGAGAGGGTGGTGAGTGACATGGTGTGACCGGAGGGACTTCAAAAGGCCTGCCTGATCCCAAACTATCTCCCTTGCTGGCATGAGGGTCTGTCTGGAGTTTTCATTAGACTCATTTCTTTACACAAAGAATTTGCTTCAAGAAGTCCTCTGCTAAAATGTACACCTGCTTAAAAGAGTGTGGAACACACCTGTCTTTCTGTTGGGTCTTCTCAAGATCTAACTTCCCCTCCTGTTCTGAGAATTTCACCCCTTGTGATTATTTATAGGAAGCAGAGCCCATCGTCTATTGCCAGGGCAGGCACACGGGAGCTAAGGTCAACCAAGCAGGTCCAGTTGCTCCAGACTATGTATCTGGAACTAGTGACCCGGGATAGCAGAATATGGGGGAGCACTTGTTTTGGCAGTAGGGGGCAGCGGTGGCGGTGAGCCTTGTGCCAGGGGCCCTGTGGCGAGCTGTCAGTGGCAGCAGCCCAAACTCTGGTGTCTAGAGGTAGGGAGAGGCTGCAGTCATGTCCTCACAACTAGTTTACTGCATGATTTGGGCTGCGGTCCTCACTGCTGTGTAGCATCCCCTGTTCCTGCCCATTTTAAAGTCTGTTCTTCAGCCTTCCCAGAATCTAGAGCTTCCCAGGATCCTTTTACTAAATCCTCCTGCGGCTTAAATCACACAGAGCCATTCTTAGCTGCAGGAAGCTAAGAACACTGGCTGACACCAGGGGTGACACAGTAACTCAAGGGAATCCTTATAGGTACCAGCCACAGATAGATTCGTGTCATTAGCTAACTGCCACCTGGGGAAACAGCAGGATGGCAGGAAAGAGTTTTTATTGGTAGGGGAAAAGAGTCTGGTCTTAGGGGCATCAGCTGATGGGTCTTGCCTAGAAGAACACTGGGCGGACACTTTAAGGCAAACTGAGAGACAGCTATCTATGGGGCTAGGCTAGAGCAGTGCAGGATGGAGAGAGGTACGATGACAGGAAGGATGAAGGCACAATGAGGGCAACAGCTAACACAGGCTGACATGAGTGTTGCCGAGTGTGAAGCTTGCTGAAATGGCCTTGTTTATACTTGTAGAGCATCCAAGGGAAGTTTCAGCTTTGTCAAAGTAAGACCACTGTTTTTTTTTTTTTTCGCTTTGATTTGCCTAAACATTTCTGCTGACATTTAGCCTTCACGGTAACAGTAATCAACCTGTGGGATTTCTATCCTCTCCCCCACCTCCACACCCCCACCGCCCTTTATTTAATAAGCAGGGATAACAAGGCAAGGACAGCTCTCTCTCTCAGCTACTGAAAGGGCCATGTCTTTATGAACTGTTCCCCAGAGAGGAGCAGAGAAACTGTTCACCGTGGGGAGAAAGAGGGAAAGGAAACTAGGAATGTGGTGAGTCCAGATACCGAACATATGCTAAGAAGTTTTCGTGGATTTTGTGGAGAGTAGGAGTGTTCACCAGAGAAGGCAATGGCACCCCACTCCAGTACTCTTGCCTGGAAAATCCCATGGATGGAGGAGCCTGGTGGGCTGCAGTCCATGGGGTCACTAAGAGTCGGACATGACTGAGCGATTTCACTTTCACTTTTCACTTTCATGCATTGGAGAAGAAAATGGCAACCCACTCCAGTATCCTTGCCTAGAGAATCCCAGGGATGGGGAGCCTGGTGGGCTGCCGTCTATGGGGTCGCACAGAGTCAGACACGACTGAAGCGACTTAGCAGCAGCAGCAGCAGGAGTGTTCACAAGCTGAGAGAATTCCCTCCTTTCTGCATTCCTGTCTACTTGCCCTCAGAACAAGGACTGTGCCAGGTATTCAGTTACTACCTGAAGAAACCCAGGGCCCCCCAGTTACTGTTCTCTTAACTTTTCCATGGAACGGTCATGTTTGCCTGCTGGAGACTCTGGGCATGAACCCAGGGCACCCAGAGAGGACCCTGTTGCAGGCCCACTCTGGCTGCAGTGGCAAGGCAAACGAAGACAGGAGGTGAGAGGTCCTATTTCAGAGTCCCCAGCTTGGCTCTGAAAGACTCATCCCTGAGGAACCCTCAGCACACTGACTCTCTCCATCCACAGGACGAGATTTGAGCTCTTGGAGGTGTTTTTGCTGCAGGGAAGCACAGAATCCCTTCCCTTTCTCACCAGCTCCAGGGATGTCACCAAAGGAGGTGCACAAACATAACCTGTGTGAAACTACCAAAAAAAAAAAAAATTAAGGAAAGAAAAAAACACAAGGCGAATTTGATTTTAAAAGTATTTATAAGACGCATTTTTTTATTTTCACAGAATATCACTTAATAAATATTTTACCAAGATGGTTGAGGATATACCACAGTGAAGGAGGAAGAACCTGGGACAACTAAAGGATGGAAACATTTTAAACTTTAATTTAAACCTCAGTTCATCACATTTGTCTTCTGCATCAGATCTTGAACTCAGCAGAGAAAGTGTCCTTACATGCTCAGACCAAAGTTCTAATGCGGGCACGTGAGAACATAGTCGGGGTCAGTATATGGAGGACCAGTGACAGCGGCTCTTGATGACCTGAAGCAGAGGCTTTCTGAACGTGAGGAAGGTGATGGTGCAGGCCACCAGCAGGGTGAGGCAGCTCGGAAGGATAAGCACGAGGTACAGCAGGCCCATGTCTACCCGCTCCCACTTACAAACCTGAGGAACGCCCGAAGGCAGCTCCGTCAGGCGAATGACCTTGGAGGAGAGGTTGCAAGTGACCATGGCCAAGTCGGCGACAATGTGCAGGCGCTGCAGGGCCCCCAGTCCTCCACCCCACAGCAGTCATATGGATTCTGACTGAGGTAGACGGTCCGCAGGCTTCCAGCGAGCTGCTCAGACACCGCCCTCTGAGGAAGGGCTGTGAGCAAGTTTCTGCGGAGATCCAGGGTCTGCAGGGCCAGGCTGCCCCCGAACCTTGGGAAACTGGTCAAGGCATTTCCTGACAGGTCCAAGCTCCTCAGATTCTCAAACACAGAGAAGTCCAACTCTGTGAAGCTGGAAGTGAGGCCCACATTCCTGAGAGACAGGACCTGTAATGTGGGGGCAACATCCCAGAGAGGGGCAATGCTTCCATTCAGAATCCCCCAGTTTCCAGACAGGTCTAAGTGGGTGAGAGAGGTGCCCTGAAACGAGCAGTCTTGTAGTGCCTCCAGCCCACAGTCCTCCAGGGACAGGCTCTGCAAAGATGCCACATTTCTGAAATCCACACAGCCAGGGGCACCCCCGGGGTCCAAGCCTGCGGGCAGGGGACAAAGTGAGATCTGATTATGGCTCATGTCAACTGTAACAAGGTTCCTGGCATTGGCAAAAAGGCCAGTGGGGACACCCAAGAGCTGGTTGGAACTCAGGTTGAAGGACCGGAGGCTCCTCAGGCAGCCAGGGAGCCCCGGAGCCAAGTGCAGCTCTGACAGCTGGTTCTGACTCAGGTCCAACTCCACAAGCGCCCCTGGCGGTTCATGCTCCCGGATGTGGAGCGTCACCAGGCAGTTCTGCTTGAGGTTCAAGTGGGAAAGGGAAGGCATTTTTTTAAGGAAGCCATCTGGCAAGTACTGGAACTGGTTCTGGCTCATATCCAGGAAGCGGAGACCAGAGAGGTCGCTGGACGCGAACTCCTCCCAGAGGTTGACGGTGGTGATGTTGGTCACGTTGCCATCCACCAGGAGGAACTGGGCCACCATCTCCTGTGGTGAGGAGGTGTTGTACAGGTCCCTGTAGAAGCCCATGTTGTTGTCCCGCAGCAGCAGCGTGTGCAACTTGCTGCACTGGGGCAGGAGGGGGAAGAACAGCAGCTGATTGTGAGAGAGGTCCAGGGTCTCCAGCTCAAAGGCGGCCTCTCCCCCAGACGCTAGGAACCACTCCAGGACATTGTAGCTGACATTGAGGGACCGCAGCTGGGTGAGGCTGAAATCCACAAGGCATGGGAGGTTGTTATAGGCCAGGTTGAGGTGTCTCAGCTGTGTCAGGCCATCAAAAGCACCACCCTCAATCTCAAAGATGTAGTTCCTCTGCAAGTCCAGCTCCCTGAGGTGGCCCAGGCCCTCAAAGACGGACTCATCAAGCCTCATGATGATGTTCCTCGCCAGGGACACGGACTCCAGTGAAGACAGGTTCTGGAGCATGAGAGCCACCATGTCTTCCGTCAGGGAGTTCCCTGACAAGTCCAGCATGCACAGACCACGCAGGCCGTGGAGGGCGGCTGCCGTCTCCTTGTAGCTCTCGGAGAGGGCGTTGTCAGGCAGCGCCAGGCTGCGCAGGCGGGCCTGCTCCTGAAAGGCGACGTGGCCGATGCGCTCCAGGTAGCAGTTGTGCAGACTGAGGCTCTCCAGGAAAGGGTAATGCTGCAACGAGTTGTTCCCCAGGGTCCTGAGAGGGTTGGCATCCAGGAGGAGCGTCCGGGAGGAGGGCGGGAGATCGCTGGGCACTGAAGCGAGGTTCCGCCCTCGACAGTCAGCCACTCCATCCAGCTAGGTCCAGAAACACACTGGTCAGTGGGGCAGGGGGCCTCTGAGGTGGGGGCGTATGTACAGAAATAGAGTTCACTCATCTGACTGCTTACTTAATGCTCCAGGCCTCACTCAGAACACACAGTGTTTGAGAAGATTGGAGCTCCTGTCCTCAAGTGCTGAGTGCTGACATCTGCTCTTACAGTTTGGTTTTAACTACAGAAAGGGACTGAGGATCAGGTCTCTACCTGAGTTTGAATCCCTCCTCTGCCCTTTGTTCCCTATGTGACCTTGAGTAAGTAATTTAGCCTAAATCTGGTATGTCTTTGGGAAAATGGAGATAAAGTTATTTAGCTCCATTGGTAAAGAATCTAACTGCAATGCAGGAGACCAGGGTTTGATCCCTGGGTTGGGAAGATCCCCTGGAGATGGAGATGGCAACCCACTGCAGTATTCTTGTCTAGAAAATCCCATGGACAGAGGAGCCTGGTGGGCTACAGTCCATGGGGTCGCAAGAATAGGACATGACTTAGCGACTAAACCACAGTACCTACTTCAGAGGACTGTAGTGAGATTAGGCAAGAGGTTACACAGTGCCTGGCACTCAGTGGAGCTATTAATGCAAACAGTGTCTATTGCATTGTTAATGCTATGATCTTAAGATCTGTGTGTTTAACAGGGACGCTGCTCAAGAACTAGCAGTGCTATGGCACCCTGATTTCACCCAAAGAAATTTTGCTCAGGAGGCTCCTCTACACTCCTGCTGCTGCTACTGCTGCTGCTAAGTCGCTTCAGTTGTGTCCGACTCTGCAACCCCATAGACAGAAGCTCACCAGGCTCCCCCGTCCCTGGGATTCTCCAGGCAAGAACACTGGAGTGGGTTGCCATTTCCTTCTCCAATGCATGAAAAGTGAAAGTGAAGTCGCTCAGTCGTGTCCGACACTTCACGACCCCATGGACTGGAGCCTACCAGGATCCTCCGTCCATGGGATTTTCCAGGCAAGAGTACTGGGGTGGGGTGCCATTGCCTGATAAATATTACAGCTCAAGAGGACTTGAGAGCTCATCACCCTGAATCCTACAGAGAAGTAAAGGGGGTTCTGGAGAGGACAAGTGAGGAGCCAACGGCAGCGCTGAGACTGGAGCCCAGTGCTCTCACTGCCAGATTCAGTGCTTTTCCTGAGTGCAGTGGCATTCTTTCCCATAGACTGGTCAGTAGGACAAGGTTTGTGATTGTCTACAATTGTGGACCCAATCCCAGGGGAGAAGAATCTGAGCGAGAGGAAAAAGCACCACTTTGAAGAGATGACAGACTCAAGTCTGAATCTTGGCTGTGCTACTTACTAGCTTTGGACTCTGGGCAAGGAATTAACCAAGTTCTTTATCTGATTATTAAAATAAACCTTCTCATAATTAAAAATGGATACACTATAGAAATGTACAAAATTGTTCAGTAACCTCAGTCTCTCCTTCAAAGAAATGCCGTTATCCTTCTGTTACATCTTCTCTGGACTCTTTCCAAAGATTATCTAACTTAAAAAAAAAACATTTTTTTTGCAACATGGATGGACCTAGATATTATCATACTAAGTGAAGTCAGAAAGAGAAAGACAAATATCACATGATATTGCTTATATGTGGAATCTTTAAAAAAGAAAAGGATACAAATGAACTTATATACAAAACAGAAATAGACCCACAGACATAGAAAACAAACACGGTTACCAAGGAAAGGTGTAGGGACAGATAAATTAAAAGTTTTGGATTAACATAAACACACTGCTGTATGCAAAATAACCAACAAGGACTTACTATACTCAATATTTTGTAATAACCTACAAGAGAAAAGAATCTGAAAAAGAATATATATATATATATATCTGCATCATTTTACTATACACCTAAAACTAACACAACATTGTAAATCAGCTATACTTCAATTTAAAAAATAAAATTAAAAATAAATAAAAAAAATTTTTAATGAGACTGCATTCTACAAACTATTCAGTAATTAACTTCCCCTGCCCCCATTAATCGGAGAAGGCAATGGCACCCCACTCCAGTACTCTTGCCTGGAAAATCCCATGGACGGAGGAGCCTGGTGGGCTGCCGTCTATGGGGTCGCACAGAGTCGGACACGACTGAAGCGACAGCAACGGTAGCAGCAGCAGCCCCCATTAATAAAATATGATAGACATATTGCCTTGGCAATAAAGATAAATTTGATCACATTCTTTTTGGCAACTGTATGTTACTTCATTGCATGAAGAGCACAGTAGTTGAGAGCCAGATCTCTAGGATCAGCCCACTGATTCTGCTTTTTATCAAATGTGTGACCTTAGGCTGGTACCTAACCAGTCAAGACCTGCATTACATCACCTGTAAAATGGAAATTATACTTGTAATTTTCTCATAGGTTTGTTCTGAGGATTCAGTGTGATTGTCAATGTAAAGCACTTAACACAGAACCTGCCACATAAATGCTTAATAAATGTTAGCTAGACCGATTATTCAGTTCAGTTCAGTTCAGTCGCTCAGTCGTGTCCGTCTCTTTGCAACCCCATGAATCGCAGCGCTTAGCAAGCTCTAATTAATTAACCTCCGGTTGTTGAGCATTTATTTGTAATTTCCAAATGAACATTAGGATGAATTTGTCTAGTTCCTTCTATATCTCACACCCCAAAAAGTTTCTGGAGTTTTGATTGGGACTGCATTACAATTACAAAGTAATCTCGGAGGAAACTGACATCTTTACGAAATTGAATCTCCCCATGCAAAAACAAGATGTATTTCTTTATTTGAGTAAGTGTTGGTTTTTCCCCATGTGGGGACGAAAGAATACAGTGATTAGGGGTTTTCCTCAATCTCTGAGACCCTGTTTCACCAGAGTTGCTACAGTTGTGGGGGACCCGTCTCTGCAATTCCTGCAGCCCCACTGACATGTTGCAAAAAGACCACACGTGGCCATCAGAGCCCAAAAAAGCTTTCTATGTCAACTTCGCGATAATGTCACATAGCTAACAGCAAAGAGGGGCTTTGGAGGGTGCCTGCACTTTCAAACCCTCAACCTTCAATTCAAAAGAGCATAGCAAATCCACTCTTTGATCTCACTGGTAACTGAGTCCCTACCAGGCTGCAGGGGGTCAGGGAGGGAGTCTCCTGCTTTATTCCCTCCTCCTATGCCTGGTAACTCCTGAATTCACTATTGTGATGTTGACCTTTCATTGCCTCTGTAAGAGAATAAAGAAAGTCTGTATAGCAGAGACTAACAACAACAAAAACAGCAGATAAAACACATATCACTTAGCACATACAAGGCACAGTTCTGAGTGCTTTACATACAGTAACTCATTTAGTCATCACTGAAGTCCAGTGTTATGGTATTACTGGTTGGTACTATTATTACCTACATGTCTTACAGATGAGGAAACTGAAGCACAGATTGGCTCAATGTCACCAGCTAGTAAGTGATGGGGCTGGGGTTTAAACCTGTTCTGACTCATAACTCCTACCCTCTGCATGCTTGCGTGCTAAGTCGCTTCAGTCGTGTCTGACTCTTTGCAACCCTATGGACCGTAGCCTGCCAGGTTTCTGTGCCTACGGGCTTCTCCAGGCAAGAATACTGGAGTGGGTTGCCATGTCCTCCTCCAAGGGATCTTCCAGACTCAGGGATCGAACCCGCATCTCTTACATCTCCTGCATTGGCAGGCAAGTTCTTTTAGCACGAGAGCCACCTGGGAAGCCCAGATTTAAACCTGGTCTGGCTCATAACCCCTACCCTCTACTGAAGTCTCTTTCAGCATAGTGGTTAGAGGTTACTAAAAGTGGTTAAGAATCATGACCAGCTGGGTTTTTAAGATTCATCAGCTTGAAGAACACATTTTTGAATGTATTAACCCTGACGACTTCCCAGGTGGCGCTAGTGGTAAAATAACTTGCCTGCTAATGTAGGAAACATAAGAGATGCAGGTTCCATCCCTGGGTTGGAAAGATCCCCTGGAGGAGGCCACAGCAACCCACTCCAGTATTCTAGCCTAGAGAATCCCACGGACAGAGGAGCCTGGAGGACCATGGTCCATACTGTTGCAAAGAGTTGGACACAACTAAAGCAATTTAGCATGCAGGCACACATTAATCCTGGAATCCAATTTGTCTTCCCAGTGCCTAGTACATAAAGTGTGTGTGTGTGTGTGTGTGTGTGTGTGTGTGTATGTGTGTTAGTTGCATAATCGTGTCCGACTCTTTGCAACCCCATAGACCACAGCCCACCAGGCCCCTGGCTCAAGGACTATTCATTAACTGTATGTTTCTCAAGCAGACTTTTGACACCACTGAGTTATAGGCAAAGGAGAAACTTTTTAGAGTGTGCTCAGTTGTTAGGATTCAAGTCTGCTTCCATATATAGGCTGAAAGCCCAGGAAAGGGTGAACCACAGAAGCTCAGGTATCTCTCGCCGGACTGTCTTAAGCCTGAGCATGGTGGGGATGTTGCTGTGCAGGGCAGCATGGGCAGCATGCTCTTCAGTACAGCTGGTTAAGAATTCTCTACCGGCTCACACACAGGCTCTGAGGTAGGGCTTTTCCAAATTTAATATGCCCCACCCAGAGACTCTGATACCATTAGTGAAGCTCCATCATCCAGATTCCTAACAAGGTGTTTTTAAAGTTTCAGGTGGCTGCCCTTGGTGTGCCTCTGAGATCACCTGTCATCAGTAGGTATGAGAAAGGTGGGGCAGGGCCTTTCCCAGGCATCATATTTACCTTTTATTAGAAACTTGCACATGGCATCGTGGTAAGAAGGTACAGAGTGATTCAGACTCATTCATCCCATCCCCTCCTTGATTGACAATCCATTAGCTTTCGGACTAGACCCAGCCTCGTCAGGACAGGAGCAATAGACAACTTGGAGTACCCAGGAAAACTCACCAACTCACAGCCCCCTTGAGAAGCTGCTGTGACCATTCCGCTTTGGTGCCTCCATTCCACCGTCAAGAAGTGAAAACCCAGGCAGAGCCAGAGGGGCAGTAGCTCCATCTCAAGTGCAGCACTGTGGACGGAGGGCAAGGAAGGAGCTGGTAAGAGGACATCCCAGAGGGCTGCTGTGCCCTCCTTGTAGAAGAAGCCAGTTCCCACTGTGTCCGCTCTTGGAGGCCCACAGCTATGGGGAGGTGGAAACCCACAGATTATTCAAATACCTCAAGTTAGCCAGCACATTTAACCTTTCACTGCAACTCTCAGCAAGAACTCATTTTCATTTTGCCTCTACCATTTGGTGGGCAGGTGGCTGAACCTGAAACTCCCAAGAGTTAAGAAACAGAAGAGAGAAGCAAATGTTTTGAGGAACCAGGTCTCAGGTCACCTAGAGTTTGCCATGTCTTAGAGTTCTGTTGAAATGTTCCTCTCAAAGCTCAAATCTGCCTGATGCATCGCCTGAACTCAATAAATATTTGCTGAATAAATGAATGAAAGAATAGTGAATTGGGATTGAAATATTAACTGTAGCCTCTGGTCTCATAGTTACTAATTGTTGTGTTGACATGAAGCTTTTAGAAAGAGTAGATCTCATTGATTAACTCATTTGAATACAGACCTTTGAAAACAGGATTTTGGTATTTTGCCTGCATAAGGGAAACGCCTGAGGGAAAAATGAAAAAGCAATCTTCAAATATAATAAGGACTATGATGAAGTGTGGTTACTGGCTCTCTTACCCAGCCAGTGAGCACACAACAGAAGTCATGAGGAGGCATAAAATTATACACATACCAATAGAATTTAGATATGCAGATGACACCACCCTTATGGCAGAAAGTGAAGAACTAAAGAGCCCCTTGATGAAAGTGAAAGAGGAGAGTGAAAAAGTTGGCTTAAAGCTCAACATTCAGAAAACGAAGATCATGGCATCCAGTCCCATCACTTCATGGCTAATAGATGGGGAAACAGTGGAAACACAGCTGACTTTATTTTGGGGGGCTCCAAAATCACTGCAGATGGTGATTGCAGCCATGAAATTAAAAGACGCTTACTCCTTGGAAGGAAAGTTATGACCAACCTAGACACCATATTAAAAAGCAGAAACATTACTTTGTCAACAAAGCTCTGTCTAGCCAAGGCTATGGTTTTTCCAGTGGTCATGTATGGATGTGAGAGTTGGACTGTGATGAAAGCTGAGCACTGAAGAACTGATGCTTTTGAACTGTGGTGTTGGAGAAGACTCTTGAGAGTCCCTTGAACTGCAAGGAGATCCAACCAGTCCATTCTAAAGGAGATCAGTTCCGGGTGTTCATTGGAAGGACTGATGTTGAAGCTGAAACTCCAATATTTTGGCCACCTGATGTGAAGAGTTGACTCATTTGAAAAGACCCTGATGTTAGGAAAGATTGAAGGCAGGAGGAGAAGGGAACAACAGAGGATGAGATGGTTGGATGGTATCACCGACTCAATGGGCACGAGTTTGGGTAAACTCCAGGAGTTGGTGATGGACAGGGAGGCCTGGCATGCTTCGGTTCATGGGGTCACAAAGAGTCAGACACGACTGAGCGACTGAACTGAACTGAACTGAATAGAATTTAGAAACAAAGAGAAACCTTAATGCAAATGTAATATACCTTCCACCATTGCATTTTTACAGGGCCAAAGATGAAAAGGCCAAAGACAGTAATAGGTTATTCAAGATCAACTTAGTTGCCAGGCTGGAAGTAGCCTGCAGACTCCCCTCCCTGAGTTCCAGGATGAGTAACCAGGGTAATTTCTTACCCAGGAGGTGTTGTTGAGTTGACTGTCCTCTTGTTGGGAGAGTTTACAGCCAGGTGGCATCCCCTCCCAGCTCTGCATTCCTCAGAATCAGAGGTAATTCCCTGGCCCCCAGCATTTCACCTGCCCCATCCTTTCCTTGATATCTACCCGGGAAGGCCCACAGGATCTGTTCTTGAGTCTCCTGGACCAGCAGTTCCAGTGCTACCATGAATCGCCTCCCCTGTTCCATGGGACCCACAGATCTTTCTGCCTGACACATCTAGTCATCTTGGGCCCCTTCCTCTTTCCCTTTCTTCGAATAAGTTTACACATCTCTACGGCTAATTTTAACATTCTGGTCAGATTTGAATACTCACCAGTGAAAACGGATGGACAGAAAAGCTAAGTGAAACCAGGTAAGTCAGCTTTAACCTTCGCTTCAGGTCGGGCCAGCTCCCCTTACCACAGAAGGAACCTCCAATTCAGAATTCATCCATATTTGCCAGACACTGGGAATCCCCTTCCCAAGCTCACCTTCCGCTTCTGCACTTGTGCAGGAATTATTACCTTATGGCATATGCAGGGCACAGATGGCAAAAACAGAGCCATATGGGCTGCCCTCCTCAGTAAACTTGTAATATTCACACACACATGCACACAAGGTGGGATCACTGCCTACCTTGAGAGAAGGCTGCCAAACTTAGCAAATTACAAGATGCCATTTGAATATCAGACACACAACAAAAAACTGTTTTAAAAATTTGCCAGCTTTAATGTTTCTTTGCTTTCTTTTTTTTTTTTTTTTTTGGCTGTGCTGCATGGCTTGTGGGATCTTAGCTCCTTGACCCAGGGATCGAATCCAGGCCTCGACAGTGAAAAGTGCTAAATCCTAACCACTGGACTGCCAGGGAATTCCCCAACCAACATTTTAGCGTAAATATGTCCCGTGCAATATGTGGGACATACTTATACAAAAAAAAAAAAATTACTGACACTCAAATTTCACTGTATCCTCTATTTTATTGAGGAGAGGGAGGTGGGAACCATGGACTTCCTTCCTTCATCCCTCACCCTGTTTGTCAGGCTTGGGATGGTACATGCTGCTGTGACCTTCTAGAACTGTCAACCCCGTATACTGATATCAGGTTCAGATGTATTCAGGGCAAGAGTACAGGAGTATAACTCTGCAGACTGGAATGCCAAATAGGCCTGATGTCAGTTATGCCCAGACTGTAACTTTAATTTCTGGATCAACAAGAAAACTTTTGCAAATTTAAAGCATATTTTCTCCTAAACTCAGCCAACCAGCCCAGAAAGCCTCATGCTGTACCCTCTGGGCACTCTATCTTTCATGAGGCAGCACAGGAAGATTACAGGATTTGGAACCAGACAGACCAGGGTTTGAATTCTGGTTCCAGTATTTGTTATTTGTCCCTGAGCCATTCATATGAAGTCTCCGAAACTCAGCTAATCCTTCTATAACACAGAGAGAATAATAACCACTCAGAATTTTTATGAGAATCAAATAGTATATATGAAGGTACTTAATAACATAATTATTATTTATGAGTTCTTAAAACCTATGGGCTGGTTGAGTAGGTATAACTCCTATGTGTAATCTCCAAGGTAATTTAACAGCTACAGAAAAAGGGGAAAGAATGAATAATTTGGTTGGAAGAATGAATAAATCATTATATTAACTAAAATTGTAAAAGTTATGTGTGAAGGTTGGATTACAAATCCTGCGTTAATAAATTCCAGAACAAATTTATTTGAACAGAAACAAAAAAGGCTCATCCCAGTAACAGATGAGAGCTATTTGTCCTCGAAGCCATGGTTTACCCTCCTCCACTCAGCTCTGGTTCGCTGGGGCTGACTTCTGAGGGCTCTGGATGTCAGCTGGTCTCCAGCCGGCCTGGTTACTGGGAGGTTAGTTAGAAGGTGGAAGGAAGAGAAAATCCATGGTATTTCTCTCCTGCCCTCTCTGCCTGGGACTGAGAAGTTCTTAAGCTTTTTCTGGTGACTTCCAGGCTCTGGTAACTTCCTTCCTCTATCCTCCCCCTACCTAGGGAAGGTGGCAGCTTCCTGAGGTTGCTAATCTCTGGACTAACTGTTCTCTGGTTGGCATCTCAGCCTCTTCCATCATGTGTACCCAATTTCCTGCATTGAATTTCCTCTGTTTTTAAATAATCTGTGTGTTTCTGTTTCCTGGTTGGAGCCTGACTAAATACAGTGATGTAACTGAGGATGGGCTTGGAACAATACCAAACAAAAAGGTATGCAATGACTCTGAAAAGCAATAAAAGGCTTTCAAAATAATAATCATTTAGGTTGAAAAACACTCTTCCTGGAGTGTGTAGCTGCAGAAGCCTTCCTCAGAGCCATGGAACAGTGAATTGTGTGTGCTCAATTGTGTCCCACTCCTTGCGACCCCATGAGCTACAGTCAGACTCCCCTGTCTATGGGATTTCCCAGGCAAGAATACTGGAGCAGTTACCATTTCCTACTGCCAGGGATCGTCCCTACTCAGGGATCAAAACTGCATTCTGGATTTTTCATTGGAAAATCCCATGAACCTTCTTCTGTGTGCACAGGACTGCCTCTCTCCTCCCACACTTAAGTGAGGACCACTCAACAGCGCGTCTCCAACTGGATGAGAGTGTCTATGCATAAGCATGCTTTAAAAAAAAATAACCATCCCACTTTATTCCTATCTGTCTGATAACTTCTGAAAAATACATCCATTTTTAAATCAAATGTTACTTATCTTAGAAACATTTTTGGTGGAGAAAAAAGAAGTGAACGAAGAACAATTATGATGGAGGGTACACATGACGTATGACATTAATAATTTAAATGAGGTAACCTGGAACCTCCCCCTCATTATATTAAAGGGGCTTGGATCAAGAGTGCCTGTTTCATGGGCTTGAACCGCAGTGAGAGCCAAAGAGCAATACAAAAGAACTGCAAATCAACCCATGTTCCAAGTAGAGCCTGATAAGTACCGTGTTTCCTCCTGGTCTGGGTGACCATTGGGAAAGTATCCAATATAAGACCTGAGATCCTGACATGAGAAGCAGATGGCATTAACAGAATCTACTTGCACCTGTTTTTCTTAAACCAGATAATGAAGTTGAGTGTTTTCCAAGTGTGGAAACAGAAAATGTTAAATCCCATTCTTTTTTATATAGTGGTGGCTCAGTCAGTAAAGAATCTGCCTGCGGTGTGGGTTCGATCCCTGGGCTGGGAAGACCCCCTGGAGAAGGGCATAGCAACCCATTTCAGTATTCTTGCCTGGAGAATCCCTATGGACAGAGGAGTCTGGCAGGCTGCAGTCCATGGGGTCACAGAGGTGGACAAGACTGAGCAACTAAACACACATGGAAGATTGCCAGGAGAAATAACAATAACCTCAGATATGCAGATGACACCACCTTTATGGCAGAAAGCGAAGAGGAACTAGAGGGCCGCTTGATGAAGATGAACGAGAGTGAAAAAGCTGGCTTAAACTCAACATTCAAAAAACAAAGATCATGGCATCTGGTCCCATCACTTCATGGCAAATAGACGGTGAAACAATGGAAACGGTGATAGACTTTATTTTCTTGGGCTCCAAAATCACTGTAGATGGTGACTGTAGCCATGAAATTAAAAGACACTTGCTCCTTGGAAGAAAAGCTATACCAACCTGCTACTAAGTCGCTTCAGTCATGTCAGACTCTGTGCGACCCCATAGACGGCAACCCACTAGGCTCCTCTGTCCCTGGGATTCTCCAGGCAAGAATACTGGAGTGGGTTGCCATTTCCTTCTCCAGTGCATGAAAGTGAAAAGTGAAAGTGAAGTTGCTCAATCTTGCCTGACTCTTAGCAACGCCATGGACTGCAGCCTACCAGGCTCCTCCGTCCATGGGATTTTCCAGGCAAGAGTACTGGAGTGGTTTGCCATTGCCTTTTCTGATGACCAATCTAGACAGCATATTAAAAAGCACAGACATTACTTTGTCAACAAAGCTCTGTCTAGACAAAGCTATGGTTTTTCCAGTAGTTATGTATGGATGTGAGAGTTGGACCATAAAGAAAGCTGAGTGCCAAAGAATTGATGCTTTTGAACTATGGTGTTGGAGAAGACTCTTGAGAGTCCCTTGGACTGCAAGGAGATTAAACCAGTCAATCCTAAAAGAAATCAACCCTGAATAGTCATTGGAAGAACTGATGCTGAAGTTCCAATACTTTGGCCACCTGATACATTGGAAACAGCTGATTCATTGGAAATGACTCTGATGCTGGGAAAGATTGAAGGCAGGAGAAGGGGATGACAGAGGATGAGATGGTTAGATGGCGTCACTGACTCAATGGACATGAGTTTGACCAAGCTCCAGGAGATGGTGAAAGACAGGGAAGCCTGGTGTGCTGCAGTCCATGGGGTCACAAAGAGTCAGACATGACTGAGCAACTGAACAACAACAAATAAGTCCTATATTCATTTATTCAGCTAATGATTTCTATAATCTCTCTATTATCTTTTATCCTGTCATAGTTATCATGGATATTACTAAAGTCAGAGACTGAATTTCTTATTAGTGAAAAGTTTTGAAGGGACAAGATGCCATTGACCTAGATGTGGGCAGGAGACAAGATTCTATACTGTCTGTAACACGTCTGACTTGGAGATATTAAGATTATAAATCCCACGTTGTGTGTGAGGCCCTATTAGTGTTGCATTTATATTTTTTCTCTATCTTCTATCTATTCTGTTTGTGTCCTCACAAACGGTCCTTCCTGGTTCCTCTTTAAGAAGTCCTTGAAATATTAGAACCTCAAATGCTTAGTGGCATCTCTTATATAACCATTCATCTTGATACTACGTTTTCTAATCAGATATCACAAAAACCTGTGATTCAACCCCACATTCATCCCTTGTCTATAAAGAATATTCCTTTTTTTAGACAGAAAGACAATTGGCTTTCTGTCTGGTTTTTCTCTTTCCAGATCTGGTCATCATAAATAAGTGGTGAAAATAAATTTATTTCATAAAACAACATGCACCAAGACTGTATTCTGAAACAGGAGGACACTAACAGTGAGGAGGAAGAATGTGTATCAGTTACAAAAACTCCTGTTTTAGAACTTAGGCTGGTTTGTTTTTTCTGTTTCTACAAAACAATAGGGAGAAGCTTCTGCTTCGTTGAGCCAAGTGAGGTGAAAGGAGACTGACTGGATGGCCCCACGGGCTGGGTGGAATGAGGGGAAGGGATGGAAACATTTACTCCTTTTGGAAGGAGCATCCTGATCCTGCCAGGAGTGGCTGGGCTGTCAGCTGGGGCAGTGCTTCCTTATCCATCGTCATGACTACATCAGTACTGAGTTCAGGATTGCTTGGATGGAAGAAGACTGTCACATACAGGCCAAGGAGTGGCTCCTGTCCAGGAGACCTGGGTAACACTTTCTTTTGCAAAGGACAGGGAAGAAAAGATAAGTGAAACCTTTTGATTGGTCTCTGCTTCTTAAAGTCCTGAAATTTCCATCTCTATCATCAAAAGATTCAAAATACAGGATGGCAGCAGTGTCCCTGTTTTTGTCAGGTCCTCTGAAAAACACTGGAGAAGGAAATGGCAATCCACTCCAGTATTCATGCTAGAAATCCCATGGACAAAGGAACCTGGTGGGCTACAGCCCATAGGGTTGAAAAGAGTCAGACATAACTTCGCGAATAAACAGCTGACAAACACAATTGTACACTATTTTTTTTCTTCAAATGGATGTAGGTTTTCCTGTATATACAAGGTCTTTTAAG
Organism: Tragelaphus eurycerus; assembly: GCA_935064755.1. Classification (NCBI taxonomy): domain Eukaryota; kingdom Metazoa; phylum Chordata; class Mammalia; order Artiodactyla; family Bovidae; genus Tragelaphus; species Tragelaphus eurycerus. The sequence goes on along the minus strand of CAKXYN010000018.1, from coordinate 23,632,508 downwards.
GGTTATTGATTCCAACTAGCTTTCTGTAGCTATGTGATGTCTTAATCAGCAGATAGTAAAACACAGCCATCAGGTAAGGGCTGATCTATAGGTATTTTTGTGCATACAAAGGGCTCCTCATACGCAAAGTTTGGGAATACTGAGGAATAACTCTGGGCTTCCCTGGTGGCTCAAACAGCAAAGAATCCACCTGCCAATGCAGAAGACGCAGGTTCAGTCCCTGGGCTGGAAAGATCCCCTGAAGAAGGGAATGGCTACCCACTCCAATATTCTCGCCTGGAGAATCCCATGGACAGAGGAGCCTGGTGGGCTACAGTCCATGCGGTCACAAAGAATCAGACAGGACTGAGCAACTAACACACACATACACACAGGGAGTAATTCTGACCTGAGCTTTGGGTTTGCTTTGTTGGTGTTTTCTGCTTCATTTTCACAAAGGATGCTGGATTTATAGTATTCAGAGGCACCCTGAACATCACCTCCTCACTCCCTCACCTTCCCACTCTCTCCAGCTGTTGCTACTACTATTAGCAGCTGCCACCAGAGCTGGGACTGCAACCTCTTTGCTAAGGGCACTATTAGCAAATGCTAAGAGTGTTATCCATACATTAGCATGTAATTGAGAATTTTCTCTGCAAAATAATCAGATAAGCTAAAAAAGGCTTTAAAGAAAGAGGTTTGTAGGTGAAAGTGGAGAACTCTCAGAGGTACTTGGTGTTAGAAGCAAATATTTATAGACTGCTTGGGGGTGGGGGATGAGGAGCAGCATCTCTAGAAGCAGAGTTGGCACAAGTGTGGGGTGTAAACTATGACAGTGACATCCCAGAACACAAAAGGCACAGGCGCTAGGAGAGGACTCCACAGCAAGGGAGTCCACCTTTGTTTAAAAATAAAAGAGCAAATCCCACTTGGGATCCTGGGAGAAAGGGAAGGGCAGCTGGTCACAGACCACAGAGAATAGATAATGAAGAACAGAAACCCCAGTCTGTGACCACTTCAAATAATTCCTACTACCAAGAAGTATTTGAATGCCTCAGGCAAGCAGCACTAGTCGCTGAGTTTCAGCAAAAACAAGAAAAATCTCAACTGTCTCCAGATGGTCATATTTAGCATCTCCCCTGATGAGACCACCTGCATCCTGAGTCTCCAGGTGTCCTGCCTTCGGAAACAAAGTCCCACCTCGGTAGTACCCTTGCCAAAAACTGTTTGCCCTGAGCCCAGTCAAAATGAAACAATTAGAAATATACAGATTGTAAGATGTCTCACAAGACAACTGGCTTCGACTCTTTAAAAAAAGTCAGTTTTAAAAAACAAAGAAAGACAGGGGAGGGAAGAGGTCTGATTACAAGTGACCAAGAAACATAATACAGTCAAATCTAATGCATGTAACTTGAGTGGATTTCAGATTTTTAAAACATCTCTAAAAGAAAATTTTGAGACAATTGGGGAAATTTATGTGTACTAAATGATGTCTTTTTAGATAGTATTATATACAGATGATATTACCAGATTGTTGCTATCTTTCTTAGGTACGATAAAGATCCTGTGGTTATGTACAAAAATGTCTTATTCTTAGGAAATGTGTGCTGTAATATTTGGGGGTGAAATTTCACAATTTCTACAATTTATATAATCGTCCTTCAAATGGCTCAACAGAGAGAATTAAAGCAAATTACTACCAACTAGCAAATTTAGCATTATACTTTCTTTTAACTGTCCTGTAAATTTCATATGTTTCAAACTTTATTTTTTTTAAAGAGGAAAATGAAATAAAGTTGGGAGTTCCTAAAGGGAGTGTGATAACGGTAATCTTTTGTCTCCTAATTTCCAGGAATGTACCTTTTTTCAAAAGTTCTTCTCAGAAAGGTACTCAGGAAACATTTAAGCTTAAAATGTGTTACACATAAACCTTTAAAATATCCTGAAAATTCTAACACTTTGACATTTGAATCAGAGCTTCCAGACAGCACCTCTCTCTCATACCTGAACGGGGTAGAGGTTTTAGATCACGTGGTCGGACTGTGGTTCAAGAGATGTGGTTGATGTACTACTGTAACTTCCACTGTCCAGGTACGTAGCTCTGTCCACCACAACCACAGTCCCTCTGGAGGGGCAGTCCTCAGAAGAAGCTTGTGAGCTCACCACTATCTGAACCTCCACCAAGCTGACAGGAAGTACCTGACCCACGGAGGTCAATCCTTACATGCGGCCGGCACCCATGAGTGATCTCAGTGCAGAGAGACAAGGGAGAGAGTTAGGTAATTGGCAGTGAAATTGGAGCCAAGAGGCACAGAGAGAGAATGTGGAATTGAATCTTGAGGGATTTGCCATGAGGAAGCAGTTAGAAGCTAGATGACAAGGCACAGAAAAAACAGAACAGGACAGAACAGAATGAGACAGTCAACAGGGAGCAGAGAGCAGAGAAGATGCTGGGAAGAATAGCAAGAGGATGAACTGCACAGGCTGGGAGAGAGGGTGGCGAGAAGGGCTCAAGGCTGCCTCTCTGGTTCCTGGTGTTTCTTGGAAATTGCTGGGTTCATTTCTAAGCTCCATGGTGTTCCACAGTAGTACTTCACCACCATCACCACCTGCATAGGCTGGCCCACATATTGCATCATGGCAATGAAAAGAACCTAACTAAAACAGGACTTGTGCTCTTTGGTAAGCTTAAACAAAACAAGGTAATATTTCAAAAAAGTACAGTCAAGTGACTGAAATCTGAATGCAAAAATGTATTTTTCAAAGTGCATCCTACAGGCAAGAATCACAAGGGATGGTAAAACTAAACGTCTAATTTTGTTGGGAAACAAGATATTAATATAGTCTTAAAGTATCTCCCTTGGAGAAGGAAATGGCAACCCACTCCAGTGTTCTTGCCTGGAGAATCCCAGGGACGGGGGAGCCTGGTGAGCTGCCATCTATGGGGTCGCACAGAGTTGGGACACAACTGAAGCAACTAAGCAGCAGTAGCAAAGTATCTTCTTATTTCATTACTTGTTAATGCAAAAGTAACAGCTTTATAGTGGAAAAACTGGCAAATGCCTCCTTAACCAAATGATCGAAATACTATACAGGCTTTACTGGGATACTTGGTAAAATTTGAATACAGACAACATTTAAAATAATAGAATTATATCAATGTTAATTTACTGGGCTCCCCTGTAGCTCAGCGGTAAAGAATCCATCCACCAATGCAGGAGACGTGGGTTCGATCTCTGGGTCAGGAAGATCCCCTGGAGAAAGGAAATGGAAACCCACTCCAGTATTTTTGCCTAGGAAATCCCATGGACAGAGGAATCTGGCGGTCTAGCTGGGGCTGCACAAGAGTTGGACACAACTAAGCGACTATAGAACAATGTCAATTTACCAAATTTTGATCACTGTCCTCTGGTTAGGTAAGTCTATCCTTGTTCTCAGAAAATATATAATGAATTATTTAGAAGTAAAGAGCATGATGTCTGCAACATTACTAATGTTCCAATTTCTCCTCATTTTCACCAGCACTGGTCATTTTCTGTCATTTTTATTATAGACATCCTAGCATGTGAAGTGTATCACTTTGTTGCCTTGATTTGCATTTCCCTGATGACAAATAATGTTGAGCCTTTGTCATGTGTTTACTGACCATTTCTATGTCTTCTTTGGAGAAATATCCAAAATGTGGACCTTTACATCCAAAGATTTTAAATTTTGATCTTGGAATTACATGTAAAATAAAATGCAGAATAGTTATAAAAGTAAAGGCCCAGTTGTATCTTCGATCAAATTAATTCATTTCCATATTTTGCAAAGACTATTGACTCATTAAAAAAGAACATGCAAATTGAGGATTGGAGCAAAAGAACCTTTAGAATTGAGATGTGTTATTCAGACCTCATGATTTGTTTCTCTGGCTTCGCCTCTTAATACTGAATTTGTTAACAGAAAATAAACTTATGGTTACCATTCATTAGGGGACAGATGGAACAGGTTCAAAGCCTGGCTCTCATCTTGGGTACATCACTCAATTTCTTGGCCTCAATATTCTTCCAGTAAAATGGAAACGGCTGTGCTGCAAGATTATTACTGTATTAAGACAACTTTTATAACAAAGTTGAAAAAATACTTTTTGTCATCCTTAAGTATCCTCATTCCCGGGAAGCTGTCCACCTGCCTGGGCTTAAACACAACGAGGGGCAGCTCCCTGCTTTGTGAGCAGCTGGTTGTACTATTGGGGCCCCTTTGCACTTGCTTCTGGGACCTGGATCCCACTCTGAGCCTGGACAAATAAGTGAGGAGTTGCATCATTTGAATTTAGTCACTAACCACACTTTTGAGAACTGTAGCTTTCTGAAGGGACTACCCACCAATGTGCAGGAGGTGAGAACACTCAGACCAGAAAGATGAAATGATATGGACAAGGCGCCACAGTGAACACAAAGCAGTAGCTTCCAAGCACTGGTTTAAAATTCAGATCTCTTTTTCCTACTCAGAGCCTAGCACACCTGGTAAGCCAGGCTCCACAGAGGCTCCTGTGAGAAGAATCTTCATTTGGGAAGGGCTCCCTCTACCTGGAGGGAGGCTGGAGGCCACAGAGGCTCTTCTTCCTTTGGGTTCTTCCTATGGCAATTCCAGGCAGCCAGGGTGTGGAGAGTGCTACTCTGCAGACTTCCATCTCCTTGGGGCTACAAATGAGTCAACCACCTTCCCTGTGTGGTTAGGGTCAGCCTTTGGAACCAAGAGAAGTCAGTGTGCTCCATCCTGTTCCATAGCCACAGGCTGCAACTGGCCACAGGTCTTAAAAATCACAAATCTGCTCCTACTGGGGTGATAGTACCTTGCTGTCACACAGCTGGTGGTATCACCTTTGTGTAGAGAGACCCACACTCTCTCTCTGATAGGCATCTAACCAATAATGTATTTGTTTCAAACTTGTCACTTCCGTTCAGTATCACAGGTTTGTTCTCTCTGATCACCTCACTCTTGTGGTGGCTCTGGTTGACAATAATAGCTGCCTTGCTGACCTCACAGGGTTTTATCAAGACTGAATGAGAGAATGTGTGTGTGTGACAAGGCTTTGTCAATAAGGAAATGTTGTGGACTTCACTAACAAGATAGTGTCAGGTTAAAGGGAAGGCAGAGTTCCTCTGTACAAACAGGGAGCTGGTGTTAAATAACACAGAGGGGCTGCAACAGCTTCTCCCTTCCCTGTGAGCTGCAGGGTATTCAGGGGAGACATCACCCAGAGTCTGTGAGAGATTATGCACGGAAGGGGTTACAGGTGATAACTGAGGCTTACTGCTCAGAGTGGAAATATATCACTCCCACTCAACCACTGACCTTAGTTCCCTTGAGAAAGAGCACACCTCAGGAATGAAATGATATGGATTCCTGATAACTGACCAGCTCAGTGGGATAGTATTCAAGCTCCCAGAGCGCCTTCCAGGCTATTAGCTGTAATAACTAATGCTTATGGAGAGCTCACCTTAGAATAAGTGCTCTACATAAAATAATCTTCAGAAAATCCTAGCAAGTAAATGTTCTCTTCCTCACTTTAGACTTGGTAAATTGAGGATCTCATAGGTTTGGGACAGCTACAGAATTTCAGAGCTGCAACTCAAATTTAGTCTGTGAGTCCAGCAAAACTCAGTGTCAATCCCAAAAGCCCCAGCCATCCTGGAATATCCTTGACCAACTTACATACTGTTTCTCTGTGGGAAAGGCCCTTTTTCAGGTCTTCTCCAACTGCTGAACTCCTATTCATTCTTCAGGGACCAATATAGGTGTCATCTCCTCATTATATTCTAACAGTTCAGATGCATAATGATCCAATAATTCAAATAATATGATATTATATTATAGATAGTTATAACTCCTATGGAAGTTTTAAATTACTTGGTTTTTATAGTTATGAAAATGAATGTGGGCAGTTATTAAATATTAATAGTAATTTCTCCAAATTTTTATTATGAAAAATTTTAACATAGGGCAAAGTTGAAAAAACTTTAACAGGGATCACTGGTATACCCACCACCTATATTCTAATACTGACATTTTATTATACTTGCTTTTCCCCTGGAGGAGGAAATGACAACCCACTCCAGTATTTCTGCCTGGAAAATCCCATGGACAGAGGAGCCCGACAGAGTCAGACACAACTGAGCAGCTGAGCACACATGTTTGTTTTTAATCATACATCCACCCATCTACCCATCCTTCTATCCATCCTGCAAGCCATCTTGTTTTTTGATTCATTTCAAAATAGATTGCAGTCATCAGCACACCTCCCCCTAAATACTTCAGAATGCATAACAAGTGATTTAACCTTTAAAAAACATTCCTACTTTTTCAATCTTCTGGGTCAATTTAATTACTTTAATCTCAATTTAATTGAGATTGCAAAGTCAGCTGTTTTATTTGGAAAAAAAGTTTCTGTCTTGTAAGAGGAAAAAAAAGATTTGATAATCACAGCCTCAGTGTGCTCAGCCAGAATTAGGAGGAAAGCAGCTCATCCTAACAGTGAATAACCGATATCCTCTTTAATGCACTGCTGTTTAATAGATATTTATGTAAGTAATAATGAAATGTTCATGGTGTAGTTTCAGGACAGTATGGGAGATAATTTTGCCCTTTTCAAAATCCCCCAAATTATACCAGCAAGGTGGGCCTCCTGCTCTAAAGCTATTTTTTTTTTCTCTCTTAACACTTATTTGAATTCCCAGAGGAATGAAAGTAATGTGATTTTTTAACCCTTTCATCAATAAAATAATGATTTTAGGGAATTTTTGGATAAAGCAAAACAATTGGATTATGACTTGTTGCATGTATGCGTGCTCAATCATGTACAACTCTTTGTGACCCATAGACTGTAGCCCGCCAGGCTCCTCTGTCCATGGAATTTTCCAGGCAAGAGTACTGGAGTGGGTAGTCATTTCCTACTCCAGGATAACTTAATGTTACTGGTTAATAATAATAGCACTTGAGATTGAAAAGGCTTCTTATAGCTATTTGATTTCATTTAATACTTGAAACAGGGGACGATAGAGGATGAGATGGCTGGATGGCATCACTGACTCGATGGACGTGAGTTTGGGTGAACTCCGGGAGTTGGTGATGGACAGGGAGGCCTGGCATGCTGTGATTCATGGGGTTGCAAAGAGTTGGACACGACTGAGCGACTGAACTGAACTGAACTGGATATTTGAAACAGTTCTACACGGTAGGAATTATCATCTCCATTTTTATTGTGGTAAAACATACATACAATTCACCATTTTAACCTTTTTGAGTGTACATTCAGTAGAATTAGATGCATTTACACTGCTGTGCAATCTCACCATTATCCCTCTCCAGAGGTTTTTCATCATCCCAAAGCAAAATTCTGTCCCATCAAACAATAGCTCCCCCTTCTTCCCTCTCCTCAGTCCATGGTTACCACTATTCTTTCTCTATACATTTGCCTATTCCAGGTACCTTATATAAGTGGAATCATATATTATTAATGTTTGTCCTTTTCTGCCTGAATTATTTCATTTAGGATAATAGTTTCAAGGTCCCTTCATGTTATAGCCTGCATCAGAAAGTCATTCCTTTTTGTGACTGAATAATACACAGATCGCATTTTGTTCCCCCCATTAATCCATCAATGGACATTTGGGTTGTTTCTACCTTTTGGCAATTGTGAATAATGCTGCTGTGAACATTTGTGCACAAGTATCTATAGTACAGTCATTGTTTATTATTCCCATTTTACAAATAAGAAATCTAAGGTTCAAAAGGGCTTCCCTGGTGGCTCAGCTGGTGAAGAATCCACCTGCAATGCAGGAGACCTGGGTTTGATCCCTGGGTTGGGAAGATCCCCTGGAGAAGGGGAACAGCTACCCAGTCCAGTATTCTGGCCTGGAGAATTCCAGAGACTGTATAGTCCATGGGGGTCACAAAGAATCAGACACAACTGAGTGACTTTCACTCTCAAGATTCAAAAAGGCCAAAGTGAATTGCTTAAGTCTCATAGCTTGTAGACAGTGAAGCCAAAACTAGAGGTGAGTACTTCCCTAGCAGCCCAGTGGTTAAGACTCTGAGATCCCAATGTAGGGGACACAGGTTTGATCCCTGGTAGGGCAACTGAGATCCCACAAGCTGCTCGGCACAGTTAAAAAACAAAACCAAATCAGAGCTGAGTTCTGGCCCAGATAGGAGGTGCTGGATGTGCATCTGTTTGGGAAGAATATATATTGGGTGAACATTCAGCTGGGTTGTACAGGTAAGTATTTATTGGTAAACAGATATCCCATGAGCCCCCACCCCAGCTTCCTGGCTGACCTCTTGGAACTCCCAGCCCCCTTTCCCCCATAATCCAGCAACCAAGGAGGTAACATCTGACCTGGGTTGGGGAAGTCCCAGGATCCTGCCTTTAAGGACAATGTCCATTCCAATTGGTTAGTGCCTATACCTATGGTGTTTGATATTCTGAATAGTACTCTTGGGTGTTCATGTAGTCAAGGTCTTCTCTGTGGATGAGGTACCTTATCAATGCCATGGTGTATACCTATGACAAAGATGAGAGCCTCTGGAGGTTCTGCAAAAAGAGCTATAAATCTAGAAAAAACTGAGGATTTAGAAGGAAATAAGAAGACACTAATATTAGCAAAAATGTGGTCAGTTTAGGGACCCAAGGATGGAGAAGGAAATGGCAACCCATTCCAGTATTCTTGCCTGGAGAATCCCAAGGACAGAGGAGCCTGGTGGGCTGCCGTTTATGGGATCAAAAAGAGTTGAACACAACTGAAGCTACTTAGCAGCAGCAGCAGGGACCCAAGGAAGGACACAAGAACCTATAAAAAGAGAAAGGTCATAGAGAGAGCCCTACGAGGAAGACTCAGGGTGTCAGGCTGAGCAGTGATGGGGAGACCAACAACATGTCGGAAGGTGAAGGAGGTGGCCTGGGGCCAGGAATGGAAAGACTCACTTTCCCTGACCCTGCAGGCTGAGGGCGGGAGCTCAGCCTTGGCATTTGGTGGGACCACTGAGGGGAGACACTGGAAAGGCAGAAGAGACCTGTGGGATCGTGACCAGGCCAAACAAAGAGTGAAATAGGGCCAAACAAAGAGTGAAATAGGGACAACCAAGAGGAGCCAGTGTCCAGCCTGGCTAAAAGAGAACAACATGAGGTTGTGGTAGAGTGTAATGTGCACCCAAGGTGATCCCCTGCAGGGCACTGTGGGTGCTGGGCTGCCTCAGACACTTAGGTGCTGCTTGAAAGAGCCAGCAGAAAAACAGAGCCCCAAGGGTTACCTTGTGAAGAAAAATCCCCTCCCCATTCTTCTCTTTCTTGGAAGGGACAACAGAAAGTTCTGAGGTACAGAGCACAGCATCTGACCATAGTGACCTTGTGGGTTAAGGCTGGAGGTGGGGAGTCCTTGGGTCTTCAGAGGGCTTTTGTGGCCATGTTTAGCCATCACTGGCACCAGTCCTGGTCTTCATGCCCACCTTGCTGGTGAGACGCACTCCAAGGTTCCACTTCCTCCTTTATGCCCTTTGCTCGGTCTAAAATCACTCACACATTAAAATGAGAAGACATGTGTGGTTTGGTCTCAGCTCCTGACTCCATTCACTCTGGAAACCAGTTGGTTTTGTCTACCCACATTCATTTCTCGTTCTGGTAACAGCTCCTCAATTCCCCTTTGAGGAAATCACCTCTTGTTTTCTTTCTTGCTTTTATTTTTAAAAATGTTTTATTTGTGGTAAAATACACTAACATAAAATTTACCACCTGAACCATTTTTAAGTGCAGAAATTTTTAGTGTTAAGTACATTTACATTGTTGTGCAACCAACCCCCTTCCTTTCTTAAAAATCTGTGTTCTTTTGGGTCTGGCCTCAACTCAAGGCTCCAAAGTGAGGACTATGAACAAAGCTGGGTCCATCAGAGCTGCCTAATTCCTTAACCACAGTGATTGGTTTATATAAAAGGTACAACACAGATGCCAACCGCAAGAGAATCAATCCAAAGATTTGGGCTAGTACTACTAGAAAAGAGGCTTTCTCTTCCTACTTCAGATGCCAAACTGATAGGAATTAAGCTTAAAGCTTCAGGCAGCCATCTTTGCCAACAACTTTAGGATCTGCCTAATAATGAAGCCTACACAGAGGAAAGCAAAGCTGAGGAATGAAGATAGATGGATTCCTGGCAATGTTTGAGCACTCAGATCCAGCCATGCCTGAAGCTATTCCCCATAGACTTTTTCATTATTGGAAACAATAAATCCTCTTTTTTTTTTTTTTTTGCTGAAACCAAGCTCAGTTGGATTTTTGTCAATTGCAACTAAACAACCCCTAAACTCAAGTTGACATTTGCTCATGAGGCTTGATAAAATCAATGTCCTTTTCCCCTCTTCTCACCTCTCTGAGCTTTCAGAGATCATCACCTAACCTAGCCTAGAATCTCCCACATAGTAAACATATGACATTTATTACATTTATTTGATGACGAAGTTGAGAAGAAGAAGAATGTAGGAGGGCGAATGGGTGTAACAAGGAAAAATATTTGTCACTAATGTGCAGATACATCAGTGAGCATCCCTGAGCATATAAGCCTGTTCCAAGAAAGATAATGTTTTTTAATCTTGGGTGCAAGCCCACCCTCCCCTAATGTATGTGGTTACAGTGTGGATCTGAGCACAATGTGAGGTACACCTAGTGTTCCATCCAAGAGTCTAGCTCACACTTGGTGATGTGGATATACACTACAGCCAGAACACAGATTACAATCAGTACTGGCATCACTTTTTTTAAAGAATCACAAAGACTAGAGACAGACAGGTCAACATATTCCTAACACAGGCCCAAAGACAATTACCAGGAGCCTTCTGCTTTTGGATGATGGGTTTAAGGACTCTATGAGATCAGGTTCACATGGGTTTTCATGAAGTTCCCATGAGGGCACCCATTAGATAAGATCACCTTCTCTGTGAAAGAGGTTTTGGGTTTTGTTAAACCTAAACACAAGAGTTGAGGTCCCCTACCCCATGATTCTATAATTCCCTCTAGGAACTCTCAGACATACATGTACAAACTTATGTGGTATGTGAGGAAAATAAATAAGCCTCAGGGCTATATAATCCAGTAAACCATCAACAACCACAGGAAGAGTTGGTACAGCCAGTAGGTGAAGGGGGCACAGGAGGTCCCAGTTCAAGGCCAACTCTATGAACTGGATGATTCTCCCATCCAGATTGCTGATAGGTTGTACCCAGCATGGAAGAAACCTCCACTGGAGTCCCTTCACCTTCCACAAACAACCCCCTTGGGAACTGCACCACCCTAAACCAGCCCTACCCAGGGGGTCCATCCCTGGGACCCTGCCTCAGCCTTCTGCAGTCCCAGCCACCCTCAGTCACGTGGTCACCTCCCCTCAGGGCTGCAGTGAACTGGCAGCTGATTCTCAGGGCAGCCTGCAGCCCACTCGGTGGCTCCGAACTTCTGTCAGTTCCTACGGGCTGGGGGATATATGCTGACCCTTCCAGAATCCAGGCCACCTGGAGATGGCCCGAGGGCTACAGAATAGCACTGGACACCAGGGTCAGAGAGGCCTGGAGTCAAGTCTCTGGGCTGTGGGGATCTCCCATGGACACACTTACTCGGTGGGGAAAGGGTTTTGCCTGTCTTCACAGCTCTATCCCCACCCAACACCTTGAACTCAAACTAGGTGGCACATGGAAGATATCCTTAAGTATGTCGTTGTTCATCAGTCTGCGGGTCTTCATCTATGAAATCGTGTTTCTCAGTCCACGTTGTGGGGCGGGAAAGGCAGGCTCAGTGTTCACAGCGGAGGCTCATTACATGCAGTCACCCAGCCCCAGGAGGGAGCATTATTGTTCCCATTTGGCAGATGAAGACACTGAGGCTCAGGAATTCTCCCCATAGAGCCAGGAATCCAACCCGGGTCTGACTCCAAAGCCCTCGCTGTTTGCACCACACCATGCCACCCCTAAGTCTCCCAGAAAAGGTATTTCCACCTCCACCCAGAGCCGCAGCACCCACACAGAACTGGTGGAGCTTGGATGCAGCAAGCCACAACTTCCCGGTCAGCCCCCCACTGCGGGCCACGGACGCTTGACCTCCTACCTTCCAACCTGGCCCGAGCCTCCCGCCTCCGGAGGGGCCGCGGCTGCCCGCCCGGTGGGGAGACCGCCCCGCAGGAAATACTCACGGCTCCCGCAGGCCCAGGCGGCTCCGCGGGGCGCATCCTCTCCCGGGACTCCGGCCTCCTCCTCGACAGCAGCCGAACGCGGGGCTGAGCTGCCTCCTCTCTCTGGGGCATCAGATTATTTTAGCACTTGCGGAAGGAACTGACGGAAACTGAAGTCACATGGAGAACGAGCCGCTCAGCAACTCAACACTCACAGAGAGCAGGCATCTTAGAGGGAACTGCCGCCGCAGGGGAGGCGGGGGTGGGGGGTTGGGTGGTGGGGGGGGGGTGGCGAGGGGGATGGGAGAACGCGAGGGCGGGCAGGAGGGCGGGAGGCAGTGGCCCTCGGACTACCTGCTGGATTAGTCGAGAAGGTAAGGTATGGGAGCTGGGGGCCCCTGCCTACAAGCTCTGCTGACCCAGAAACTCTTCTTCAAGGTTAGGTCAAGCTAGGTCAAGCTAGGGCAGATTTTGAGAATGGGTAGGATACACGTTTCCCAAGTGGGAGAGAATCATCCACCCAGGTCGTCTTTACTTGACTTCAGCATATATTAAAAAAAAAAAAAAGAAAAATGAAACGGAAATTGCTTTGTGGAAGACTGTCAGGGTGCCCTGAACTTCTTGGATGAATTTTTTTGTGCCCGATGTGTACAAAATTTCGAAGAATTCAAAAGAATAATTGAACTCGTAACAGTCACCATCAAAGGGGTGTGCCAGGCACTATGCTAAGAACTTCCTGTGCATCATCTCCTGTTCTCCAAAAGCTTACCATCTAGTGGAGAAGGCAAAATATTTACAGTGTCTGTTGCATGCAGAAAGAGTAATGCAAAGAAGCACACTTCGGGAGTTTTAGAGCCAGGATCTCCAGTTCTGCTCTTTCCTGTTAGACCTGGAGGTAGAAGGGTCCTTGAGGGCTGGCTCCCATCTTTTGTAGCCTGCCAATTTGTGATTCTGTATTGCAATTGTCAGCATGCCCATCCTTAGAAAACAGAAGCAAGTCCCTCTTGCCCCAAACATCCAGTAAGTAAATTGTCTCTGCTCCCTAAGATGTTCATTTGTGATGGTAATAAATGATAACACCAGTGGGAAAAAAAACGGAATAGAAGTCGAATTATCACTAACGTTGTCTTTTAGGCATTTTTCTTCTCATGGTATACACATCTTCTACTCCCGTATCTTTTGTGTCTACCAATCTGTTGATTATTCCCAACTTGTAATTCTTAGCTCCAACATTCTCTCCTAGGAGAGAAGCAGCATGGTTCTCTTAGATATGTTCTCAGACATATTTTTTAACTGTCTATTGCTCAATGTCCCAGAGTGGCTGAAACACAATGTGCCCTAAAGTGAACTCATCCTTTGGCCTAGCTGGTGTCTCTCCCTGTTTGGCTGTCACTATTTATGGCATGCCTCCAGCCCTAGCAGGCTCCACCCCCTCGTATTCAATTGGTCACTCATCCCCACTGAGTCTCACTCAAAAATGTTTCTTGAATCCAAACCTACTTGTAATCCTTGATAACAGTGCCCTGGGTCTAGACCTCTTTAACTCATGTCTGCATCATTTCAGTAGCTTCTTAAACTGGGATCCCTGCCTCCAAATTAGATTCCACCCAGAAGCTACGGGCATCCTTCTAAAATATATATTGGGTCATCTCACTCTCTGCTTACAGCCCTTTCATGGCTTGCCATTGCCTCCTACCTGGATCAGCAGCTTAAAGCCAGGTTCAGTATGTTCAGGGTTCCTAAGGACTGTCTGGTAGGATTCTGGGCACTCCATTCCCTCCCTATCTGCAGCAATTCTACTTTTAAATATTTTATACATTGAGGTTCTCTAGAGAATTTCTTTTGAGAAAGGCAGCTGCTACCCTTCAAAAGAACTTAGAAAACCAACGATCCTGATGGATGTGTGGAGACTAGCCAGTTTGTTGCCAGCTCTCCCTCTAATTTAGCCACAAGTTGGCTCAGCAGGAAGTCCTCTAAGACTTCCAACCAAAAACAATGCTGATGTGCAGCTGGAAACGAACATTTTTCATACCAGCAAGGCTGTAACCCTGACTATGCAGCTCAGGATTCTCCAGCGTGAATGGGTGCTCTGGGCCCCTCCCAACCATGCTGCTTCCTCCAGAATACAACCCATGCTGCATCCAGCACTGGCCTGGCCAAGCACATCTCTCCTTGGGATGATGAGAGTCTGGGGGACCATGTACTTTTTCTTTGAACCTGCTCCTTGTGTCACAGCATTTGTACCCATTGCCCACCCAACCATAACAAAGACAAGTTCAGTGTCAAGCAGTATACAGGTTCACCAAGGAGATAGGTGAAAGCAAGGAGCTGGGCAGTTCCCAGCTGGAGGAGAAAGTCCAGATGCCTCTTTCTGTCCGATCTTGTCTCCAGATTCTTTTCACTGTTACCTCCCACACTTCAACACATGATCCACAGTGGGTTTCAACCCTAAACACAGAGCAAATGCTCCCCACTCTGTACTCCCTTCATCGGAGGGTTCCCTTGCTTGGAACAACCTCCCAGACACGCCCCTTCCAACTTTTCCCATCTCAAAAGCACAATTTGAGCTCCTCTCCTCTGTGAAGCCTCCGCCTCTTCCTCTCCTCTGTGAGGCCTCTGCTTCTTCCTCTGAACACATAGTCCCAAGTGTTACATGTGTCTACAATATCCACTGGCTTCATGATACTTCTTTATTGTGAATTTAGGATTTCTGTCTTGTTTCCCCGACTTCACTACAAACTCCTTGAGACAGGGGTCATAGGTTATTCCAAAAAGTATATGCCCAATGCATAGAAAGGGGCTCAGTAAATATTTGCTGTAGGAAGGAAGGCAGAGAAGGAAAGAAGAAAGGAAAGCAATAAACCTACCATGTTGGTGATTCTCTAGGCACTGCCTTCTGAGGGTTTCTCGTTTCCCCCTTCTTTGTTAAACTAAGCTTTATAATAATGTCACTGGTAGAACTTTGCAGTCTCTCAGAGATCAAAGGTACTCTGGCTTCTTCTCTCCCCACTGCTTTTTCAGATTCTACTCAGGTACTATTCAAGACTGAGGGGCAGGGGGCAGTGGGGAGAGACCTACAGCAGAGACTGTGAAGGGAGACACATCTGAGTTGGGGCCAAGTGTTCAAATGATTCAGTGGGAGAAATGGGACCAGCTTCCCTCTTGCAGATGTGTCTGTGGGAGCAGAGAACAATCCAGTGTGCCCAGCAGTGAAGTGGCTGGGTCCTCCCTGAAACTGGCAGCTCACCCCAGGCCCAAGTCTTAGTCACCTCACTCTCACGTGTGGTATTTCCCATTCAGCCTTGGTTTCTCCACTCCTGGCCACAGACAGCACAGCCACTGCATCCTGGCCCTTCACCTTGGTGACTGGGCCTGGCCAAGCAGTGAGCTAGTGCTTCCCCCACTTCTCCTGGCCTCAGCACATGACAGGGAGGGGATTTCCTTTGGGGCCTTAACTGGGAATTATTCTCTTGCCCCATGTCAGCTGGCTGCTGGGGGAGAGTCTTCGGTAGTTTCATTTCCCTCATTTGGAATGTAGTTTTTAAGAACTAAAAATCAAAAACAGAAAGAGGAGAGGCCACCACCCACACTTGCACCACGCAAGCCCTCATGATGCCAGTCCTGGAAGAGGTTAGGGGTCAAAGCAAAGACTGAAGGCAAATGAGGCTGACTTGGCTGAGGGTCCTTCTGGGCACGTTTTATTGCTATTCTCTAACCTTCTGGGCAAGGGGGTGGGTCTCCAGTCCTGAGGCCATTTCCTCATGCTTCCTATTGCCCAGGAAGGTAGGAACTTAACCAGTTCACAAAACTCTCCCAGGATAACGAGCTTATGGCCTCCCCCAGTCACTAATTTCAGTGGCTGATGTCTTGGGGCACACTGCCTCTTCCTTTTCTGGAAACACGGACCTTATCAACATATGATGAAGATTTCATATTGTACAAAGATAACAAGATGCTTACAGAAGTATAATGTCAGTGCCAGGGCGGGGCCAGCAGTAAGACTTTGAGAGAGAGGGGCACACTCATCTAACTATGGTCCAGTTCAGGGCAGAATGGAGGAGAATCATGGAAAAACAGGAACAAGGTGCTGGGAGAGTCATGGGAGGAAGAGATTTCAAGGAATGCTTTCTGGAAGAGGTGACCTCTGAACTGAATCCCTGAGAGACAGGACTGAGCAGTGAGTCAAAGAGTGAAGAAGAGATAAGGAAGACGATGATTAGATGATGAGACAAGGCCAGGTCAAGGAGAGACTGTAGGAGTGATGATGATGTCTCCTGTGTCCTCACAGGACTTTGTTCATGGTTCTGTCAAGTGCTGCGCAGGGGGCTCCATCATTTACACACCAGTCTGCCCTTGCAGTGAGCCCTGGCAGACTGGGACTGGATTTATTCACATTTTTACATTTCCCCAGCAATACCTAGTCTAGCATCTAGTAGGTGCTCAGTGAAGGTTTCTTGAGTGAATTCAGCTTAGAGCAGTTGGAGAGGTTGAGGACTTGGGAAACATGCTGCTGCTGCTGTTAAGTCGCTTCAGTCGTGTCCGACTCTGTGCGACCCCATAGACGGCAGCCCACCAGGCTCCCCCATCCCTGGGATTCTCCAGGCAAGAACACTGGAGTGGGTTGCCATTTCCTTCTCCAATGCATGAAAGTGAAAAGTGAAAGGGAAGTCTCTCAGTTGTGTCCGACTCTTCGCGACCCCATGGACTGTAGCCTACCAGGCTTCTCCGTCCATGGGATTTTCCAGACAAGAGTACTGGAGTGGGGTGCCATCGCCTTCTCCAGGGAAACATGTTGGTTACTGAGAAATCATTTTTTCTTAATTGACAAATCTAAATCCCAGTCCTTACCATGGGTCTTGGCCCTGCATGACCGGGTCATGTCTCTGCTCCCATGTATTTCGTATCACTTTCCTCATCATTTACTCCACTTGAAGCCCATTTAAACCAAGCGGGCTTCTGTCTTTGCCATTTTTCTCTTCTCTAAGTCCAGAATGCTCTCCGTCTCCCCAGATATCCAAATAGTTCACTCCTTAACTTCCTTGCAGCCTCTGCTCAAATGTCACCTCCCTCGAAGAGGCCTTCCCTGATCATACCATCTAAAATGGTGCACACACCCTCCATCACTTTCCCCTCACTTAATATTTTTTTCAGAACATTTTTTATTCATGTCACTGACTGATATCTTATTATGTATTTACTTGCCAGTTGTCTGCCTCCCCAACTGGACTGTGTGCTTCTAAGGAAAAGAAACTTGTTTCCTAGCTGTTGTATCCCAATGTCTAGATCAGAGCTTGATACATACTGGGTGCTTACAAATTTATGTTGACTATATGAATGAATGAAAGAACATTCTTGAAAAGAACAGTTGTGGCAGAGTCATGGGGTCAGGAGGCAGGTTGCCACATGTTGGTTAATTAGTGACAAGGTATGAAAATAAGCCCAGGGAGAGATAAATGCTCTTTCAAGAATTAAGGTCACACATAGAAAATAAACTTATTGTTACCAAAGGAGAAAGAATGGAGGAGGGATAAATTAGGAGTTTGGAATTAACATATATACACTACTGTATATAAAATAGATAAACAACAAGAATATACTGTAGAGCACAGGGAACTACATTCAATATGTTGTAATAATCTATGGTGGAAAATAATCTGAAAAAGAATAGATATATATATATAATGTGGAAATTGAAAAATGATACAAATGGACCTATTTACAAAACAGAAATAGATTCACAGACAGAGAACAGATTTACAGTTATCAAAAAGAATAACAGGGGTGTGAGGGAAATAAATTAAGAGTCTGGTATTAATATGTACAAACTACTACATATAAAATAGGTAGACAACAAGGACCTGCTATATAGCACAGGGAACTATACTCAAGTATCTTGTAATAACCAATAATGGAAAAGAATCTGAAAAAGAATCTATATACTTATATATAAAACTGAATCCCTTTGTTGTACAATTGATACTAACATAACATTGTAAACTAACTATAATTTTAAAAAGAAAAAATATATATATACATATAAAACTGAATCATTGTACTGATACCTGAAACTAACACAACATTGTAAATCAACTATATTTCAATAAAAATAAATTAAATTTTAAAAGAATCAAGGTCATAAAGGGAAGGATCAGTATGTGAACACCTTTGATAAACTGATGTGCCATATAAATATATCTATTTCCTTGGCAGAATAGGCTAGGGAGAGATGAGTGGAGATGGGATCAAGTTTCTAAGAGGGGGTTAACCTTGGTAAAGTGGCGAAGCCTCTGCATGTGGCAGATATTAAGGCAATGTGACAGGGAGAAGGCGAGACAGGCGCAAAAGGACTGTTGATCATGCTTGTTTGTAAGAACCCACTTGTGAGACAGTGGGCAACATGTGGGGGTCTGCACTACTGCATAATGGCAGTGGGCAACCCTCACCAGGTGGAGGAGAAAGCCACCTTGACACAAAGCCCACAGTCACAGCTACCCTCCAGCCAGGTACATATGCTGTCGCTCAGCGACTCCATTAAGTAGGTACCAATGGTCTCAATTTACCAAAAAGAAAATTGGGCTCAGATTGATCACACAGTAGAAAATGTCAGTACCAACTTGTTTTTAGTAATAGCTATGGTTTTGGTTTGTTTTAAATTTCTGATTATAAAAGTATTACATAGATGCTGAAAAAGCTAAAAAGAAGAAAATCAACCACAGAGACAGCTCACTGTTAACATGGTGTATTGCAGGTCAAGCATTTTTTCATGAATGTGCTATATGCTTTTTTAAAAAGCAATGTTGAGGGCTTCCCTGGTGCCTCAGTGGTAAAGAATCCTCCTGCCAATGCAGGAGACACGAGTTGGATCCCTGATCCAGTAAGATCCCACATGCCGTGGAGCAACATAAGCATCTTGGCCACAACTATTGATCCTGTGCTCTAGAGCCTGGGAACCACAACTACTGAAGCCTGTGTGCCTAGAGCCTCTGCTCTGCAACAAGAGAAGCCACCGCAATGAGAAGCCCTCATTCACTGCAACTAGAGAAAAGCCTGAGCAGCAGCAAAGATCCAGCACAGCCAAAAATAAATAAATAATTTTTTTAAAAAGTTGAAATCACATTCCACATATAAGTTTACATGCATAATCTATAGCAGTACATTGGAATTCCTTTCTGATGTCCCT
This sequence comes from Tragelaphus eurycerus, assembly GCA_935064755.1. NCBI lineage: Eukaryota > Metazoa > Chordata > Mammalia > Artiodactyla > Bovidae > Tragelaphus > Tragelaphus eurycerus. The sequence continues at coordinate 23,613,160 of CAKXYN010000018.1, read as the reverse complement.
AAATTTTCATGGACATGATTTTGATTGGCTCTATATTATTGTCATTTTGCTTTTTTGCATTTCTTTTCCATGGGGATGGTCTTGATCCCTGTCTCCTGTACAATGTCACAAACCTCAGTCCATGGTTCATCAGGCACTCTATCTATCAGATCTAGGCCCTTAAATCTATTTCTCACTTCCACTGTATAATCACAAGGGATTTGATTTAGGTCATACCTGAATGGTCTAGTGGTTTTCCCTACTTTCTTCAATTTAAGTCTGAATATCATCAATAACCTCAGATATGCAGATGACACCACCCTTATGGCAGAAAGTGAAGACAAACTAAAAAGCCTCTTGATGAAAGTGAAAGTGGAGAGTGAAAAAGTTGGCTTAAAGCTCAACATTCAGAAAACGAAGATCATGGCATCTGGTCCCATCACTTCATGGGAAATAGATGGGGAAACAGTGGAAACAGTGTCAGACTTTATTTTTGGGAGCTCCAAAATCACTGCAGATGGTGACTGCAGCCATGAAATTAAAAGATGCCTACTCCTTGGAAGGAAAGTTATGACCAATCTACATAGCATATTGAAAAGCAGAGACATTTCTTTGCCAACAAAGGTTCGTCTAGTCAAGGCTATGGTTTTTCCTGTGGTCATGTATGGATGTGAGAGTTGAACTGTGAAGAAGGCTGAGCACCAAAGAATTGATGCTTTTGAACTGTGGTGTTGGAAAAGACTCTTGAGAGTCCCTTGGACTGCAAGGAGATCCAACCAGTCCATTCTGAAGGAGATCAGCCCTGGGATTTCTTTGGAAGGAATGATGCTAAAGCTGCAATTCCAGTACTTTGGCCACCTCATGCGAAGAGTTGACTCATTGGAAAAGACTCTGATGCTGGGAGGGATTGGGGGCAAGAGGAGAAGGGGACGACAGAGGATGAGATGGCTGGATGGCATCACTGACTCGATGGACATGAGTCTCAGTGAACTCCGGGAGTTGGTGATGGACAGGGTGGCCTGGCATGCTGTGGTTCATGGGGTCGCAAAGAGTCGGACACGACTGAGCGACTGATCTGATCTTATTGTCACTTGGATTATCCAATTCTATTCAGTTAATTATCCGGTTCTATTTTGTATGGCATTACAGTACATAAAATTTGGGGACCAGAAGTGTTTCAAAAATCCCACTTTTTCATGGTTACATGGTATATAAACCATATATTACATAATTCCTCCAATGGGATCTAGAACTGCATCCTCAAATCAACACTAACATTTTGGCCACAAACCTAAGTAAGTATTCACAGTTCAGTTCAGTTCAGTTGCTCAGTCGTGTCCAACTCTTTGAGACCCCATGAACCGCAGTACGCCAGGCCTCCCTGTCCATCACCAACTCCCAGAGTTCACTCAAACTCACGTCCATCGAGTCAGTGATGCCATCCAGCTATCTCATCCTCTGTTGTCCCCTTCTCCTCCTGCCCCCAATCCCTCCCAGCATCAGAATCTTTTCCAGTGAGTCAACTCTTTGCATGAGGTGGCCAAAGTAGTGGAGTTTCAGCTTTAGCATCATTCCTTCCAAAGAAATCCCAGGGCTGATCTCCTTCAGAATGGACTGGTTGGATCTCCTTGCAGTCCAAGGGACTCTCAAGAGTCTTCTCCAACACCACAGTTCAAAAGCATCAATTCTTCAGCGCTCAGCCTTCTTCACAGTCCAACTCTTACATCCATACATGACCACTGGAAAAACTATAGCCTTGACTAGATGGACCTGTCTAAAAAAGTAATGTCTCTGCTTTTGAATATACTATCTAGGTTGGTGGAGAAGGCAATGGCACCCCACTCCAGTACTCTTGCCTGGAAAATCCCACGGACAGGGGAGCCTCGTGGGCTACAGTCCATGGGGTCGCTGAGAGTCAGACATGACTGAGCGACTTCACTTTCTCTTTTCTCTTTCATGCATTGGAGAAGGAAATGGCAACCCACTCCAGTGTTCTTGCCTGGAGAATCCCAGGGATGGGGAAGCCTGGTGGGCTGCCGTCTATGGGGTCGCACAGAGTCGGACACGACTGAAGCGACTTAGCATAGCATAGCATAGCATATCTAGGTTGGTGATAATTTTCCTTCCAAGGAGCAAGTGTCTTTTAACTTCATGGCTGCAATCACCATCTGCAGTGATTTTGGAGCCCCCCAAAATAAAGTCTGACACTGTTTCCACTGTTTCCCCATGTATTTCCCATGAAGTGATAGGACCGGATGCTCTGATCTTAGTTTTCTGAATGTTGAGCTTTAAGCCAACTTTTTCACTCTCCTCTTTCACTTTCATCAAGGGGCTTTTTAGCTCATCTTCACTTTCTCCCATAAGGGTGGTGTCATCTGCATATCTGAGGTTATTGATATTTCTCCCGGCAATCTTGATTCCAGCTTGTGTTTCTTCCAGCCCAGTGTTTCTGATGATGTACTCTGCATTAAGTGGACAAAAGATAAAGTGAACAAAATAGGCTTTTATCGGTTCAGGCCAGGTTTTGCAACCAAATGAGTTTGTGTTAAATTCACCAAAAAGCCTCTAATTTTCAGAGCTTTTTGGATTTCAGAATTGTGCACCTGTATCAGAATTGAAGCTGGCTGGTCCCACAGCATGGCCATGTTTCCCAACCACTGTGACATTCTAGAATGGCAGCAGGATGAAAGGCATAGCCATAAGGCAAGGTTCTGGAGGCAAAAGAAGCGAAACGGTGGTGGTGGGTTTCCTGGATCAGGGAGGGCTGCAGGCCTGGAGGTAGAAGCAGGGTCCTGAGGATCCTGCAGCGGAGCGCCTGGGGGAGAAGGCCTGGGTGACTGACATAGAGAGGCCTTGGCACTGAGGCAAGGTGCAAACTGTCACAGAGTGCAGGTCCCAAGCCCCTCAGTACATTTCTCATCCACCTACCCCCAGAAGCTCTACATGTCAGTGATAAGACCACAAAGGAGCCCCCTGGGTCTCCTGAGACTCGGGGAGGGAGGAAAGAAGGGTGGAGGGCTCAGAAGCAGCGGCTGTGGGAGAAGCAGCACTAGCTTGTTGATTTGGTGGAGACTGAGGGCAGTGGGCCCCGTTCTCCTTCCTGTGCCGGTGTCAAGTGTGGTTTGCTGTCAAGTGGTAGCAGGTTTAGCCACAGTCAAGGCAGGCAGCACAGCGAGGCCCTCCAAGAGTGAGAGCAAGAGGCCCTAAATCTGACAGGTTATTTGCTAGAGCTGCTTTCAGCAGGGGAGCAGAATGAATGGTGGGGACTGGGGTTCTGGGTGGTGCAAGGCATGCTGGGAAGTGTGGGTTTTAATTGGCAGTTGGGCAGTTTAGCCACAAGCAGGGGGCAGGGCGGGGTCGACAGAGTCGGGTGGGGGAGCGCAGGGAGGCTGGTAAGATGGAAACAGGGTGGAGCGATCTGTTTTCTTTCCCTCACCCCATCAAACCAGAGGAAGCCTGACCTATCTGATCAACTGTTATCAGGCTGACAATAGTTCTGGAGTTGGGTATAGAGCCTTCACCTCTCTGAAGGAGTCTCTTCCTCTCCATCGCTTCTTGCCATAGTTACCAACGTCAGTCGCACCAGTGAGGCAATTCCCACACACGTCTCGCAAATTCCCTCCTACAGGACTCTCCTCTCCTCTGCCAGGTTATCATCACTACCTTATTGGGGAGCAAGAATGCTGGAGTGGGGTGCCATTTCCTTCTCCATTTCACTAATGACCACCTCCTCAAAACCTGTCCCAATTAATCCTCCCCTATGTAAAATGCCTCTAAATGACTTCCTCTGGAAGTCAGATTCCCAGGTAACAGAATTACTCAAACACAGCAGAAAGCTGTCTCCGAGCCCGGACACCTCATTCATGGGAGAACCTGAGTACTCTGGGCCTCTGCCTAGAGTAATCAATCATAAAAATTTACAGCTCTGTGAACAGAGGTGATAGCAGAGAGAGTAAGAAAGAAAGACATACGCGAATATATAAGGACAAGCTTTTCTAAGTGCCTTTTAGTTTTTTCTGATAGCATTACTTGCCTTTTCAAAAATATTTATTTTTGCCTGTGCTGGGTCTTCATTGCTTCATTTCTCTAGTTGCAGCAAATGGGGGCTGCTCTCTAGTTGTGGTGTGAGGGCTTCTCTTGTGGATCACGGGCTCTAGGGCCTTTGGGCTTCAGTAGTTGCAGCCAGTGGACTAGTTAGTTGTGGCTCGCAGGCTCTAGATCACAGGATCGATACAACAGGCTTAGCTGCTCCATGGCATGTAGGATATTCCCAGACCAGGGATTGAACTTGTGTCTCCTGCATTGGCAGGTGGATTCTTTACCACTGAGCCACCAGGGAAGCCTTCGCCTTGCCTTTTAATATAGATCAGACAACTCGCATGGGTCTATGAACCCATGAAAGCTCCTCTGTATCACAGTGAACCTCAGTCGTTGATGCCCATAAGAAGGCTCTAAGGTATCAAGAACAGAGTAACATCTAAAGAATTTTTGAAGTGAAACAAAGTCGCTCACTTGTGTCTGACTCTTTTCAACCCCATGGACTGTAGCCTACAAGGCTCCTCTGTCCATGAAATTTTCCAGGCAAGAGTACTGGAGTGGGTTGCCATTTTCTTCTCCAGGGGCTCTTTCAGCTCAGTAATTAAAAGATAAAAATCCAATTATAAAATGGGCAAAGGATATGAACATACATTTCTCCAGAAGATAAAGAAATGTATGATAAACATGAGAAGACACTCAACATCATTTGTCATCAGGGAAATGTAACTCATAACCACAATCAGATACCACTTCACACCCACAAAGATGGGTAAAATGAAAAAAGACAAATAACAAGTAGTGGCAAAGATGGAGAGAAATCAGGACCCTTACACACCACCGATGGGAATGCAAACTGATGAAGAAACTTTGGAAAAGTTTGACAGCTCCTTATGGAGTTAGCATAAGTAAGTAAGTAAAAGTTGCTCAGTCGTGTCCGACTCTTTGCAAACCCCATGGACTATACAGTCCATGGAATTCTCTAGGCCAGAAAACTGGAATAGGTAGCCTTTCCCTTCTCCAGGGGATCTTCCCAATCCAGGGATCAAACCCAGGTCTCCCACATTGCAGGCAGATTCTTTACCAACTGAGCTATCAGGGAAATCAGCTATTTCATGCCTAGGGACTCCCCAGAATGCAAACATATGTCCACAATAAAATCTTCATACAAATATTCATCAACAATGAAATGCTGTGTTCTGTGTTCACTCAGTCACATCTGACTCTTTGTGACACCATGGTCTCTAGCCGGTCAGACTCCTCTGCCCGTGGAATTGCCAAGCAAGAATACTGGAGTAGGGTGCCATTTCCTGCTCCACAGGACTTTCCCAACCCAGGAATCAAACACAAGTCTCTTATGTCTCCTGCACTGGAGTTATGCTAACTCCATTAGCAGCCAGATTCTTTACCACTAGAGCCACCTGGGAAGCCCCCAATGCAATGCAATGCAATGCAATGCAATGCTGCTAAGTTGCTTCAGTCGTGTCTGACTCTGTGTGACCCCATAGACGGCAGCCCACCAGGCTCCCCCATCCCTGGGATTCTCCAGGCAAGAACACTGGAGTGGGTTGCCATTTCCTTCTCCAATGCATGAAAGTGAAAAGTGAAAGTGATGTCGCTCAGTCGTGACCGACTCTTCGTGACCCCACAGACTGCAGCCTACCAGGCTCCCCCGTCCATGGGATTTTCCAGGCAAGAGTACTGGAGTGGGGTGCCATTCCCTTCTCCAATGCAATGCTATGCTATGCTATGCTAAGTCACTTCAGTCGTGTCCGACTCTGTGCGACCCCATAGACGGCAGCCTACCAGGCTCCCCCGTCCCTGGGGTTCTCGAGGCAAGAACACTGGAGTGGGTTGCCATTTCCTTCTCCAATGCATGAAAGTGAAAAGGGAAAGTGAAGTCGCTCAGTCATGTCCGACTCTCGGCGACCCCATGGACTGCAGCCCAACAGGCTCCTCCGTCCATGGGATTTTCCAAGCAGGAGTACTGGAGTGGGGTGCCATTGCCTTCTCAGCCATAAAAGAGAATGAAGTACTGATTCACGCTACAACATGAATGAACCTTGAAAACATACAAAGTAAAAGAAATCACTCGTGAAAGACCGCATATTATGATTCTTTTTATGTGAAATGACCAGAATAGGCAAATCTATAGAAACAGAAAGATTAGTAGTTACCTAAGTCTGGGGATTTGGGGAAAGTTGAGGAGAGACTGCTAATGGGTATGGAGTTTCCTTGAAATGATGACAGTGTCCTAAAATGGTTTGTGGTGATGGTTGCACAACCCTGTTAATATGCTTTTTAAAAGACATTGAATCATATATTTAATATGTGTTTAGTATATGAGTGATGCTGGGCTTTCCCAATGGCTCATTGGTAAAGAGTCTGCTTGCCAATGCAGCAGACACAGGCTCGATCCCTGGCTCAGGAAGATCCCCTGGAGAAGGAAATGGCAACCCAATCCAGTATTCTTGAGTGGGAAACCCCATGGAGAGAAGCTGGCGGGCTACAGTCAATGGGGTCACAAAAGAGTCAGACATGACTCAGTGAGTAAACTACAAAAATATGAGTCATAGCTCAACAGATGTTTTATATAAAATAAATAAAACTAAAAAAAAAAACAGAATCCATAGTCTCCATTTCTTGTATAAGAATCTCATATGACTTAAGAATTTTTTAGGAAATTCCCTGGTAGACCCATAGTCAGGATTCAGTGTTTTCACTGCTGTGGCCCAGGTTCAGTCCCTGTTTAGGGAACTAAGATCCTGCAAGCTGCACAGTGGGGGAAAAAAAAAAAAATTAGCCTGGATCTTGTGTGTACAGATGGTGTCACCTGGAACTTGAGAAGCTATAGGAGGGTGTCGGAGGCCTGACAATGGCCAAGAAAAAACTAGGAGGGCAGAAGTCCAGGAATGTATTCCATATAGCCAGCCCAAAACCTTTAAGGTTAAAGATAAAGCAAAACCATTTACCACTAACCTTAAGAAGATAAACATTGTAAACGATGAAAAAGTTAACAGTGAATACATCTTTTGTAAACATACAAAAGGAACTTGCACACTTCTCAGAAGGCCTTTCCCTTGAACCTCTGCAGAAACAGCTGATGTCTCAGCAGTGTCATGAAAACGTACTAGTTAATGTTGATGAAGCCACAAGATTAATGCCTCAGTTGTAATACACTGGTAATGCATCAAAAAGATGAATAAATTAAATGTTTTATACAAAAAATCAGAATTAAAAAAATTAATGCTTAAATCGATACTTTCCAGTTTATCTGGAAAATACATTTATGTAAAGCACCATGTTTCCTGACTGCTGCTGCTGCTGCTGCTAAGTCGCTTCAGTCGTGTCCGACTCTGTGCGACCCCATAGACGGCAGCCCACCAGGCTCCCCTGTCCCTGGGATTCTCCAGGCAAGAACACTGGAGTGGGTTGCCATTTCCTTCCCCAATGCATGAAAGTGAAAAGTGAAAGTGAAGTTGCTCAGTCGTGTCCGACCTCAGCGACCCCATGGACTGCAGCCTTCCAGGCTCCTCCATCCATGGGATTTTCCAGGCAAGAGTACTGGAGTGGGGTGCCACTGCACTCTAAAGCAGATGGGATATAAGAGCAAATATCAACATCTTTTGTCTTGAAAAGATTATACTAAGTGACAGAGTGACATAAACTTTTAACCATACTCTCTTGAATTTGAGCAGAGCTTCCCTTTGTAGCTTTTGAGTGTTTCATATATATATATATGATAAATATTTAGTTTTTCGAAGTAAAAAGATTTCAATATTATTGAACTCTCCCTTTAACACCTGTTTATTTTATTTATTTTATAAATTTTATTTATTTTTGGCTGTAATGGGTCTTCGATGCTGCATGGGCTTTTTTCTAGTTGTGACGAGCAGGAGCTACTCTTCTGGCTTCTTGTTGCAGTGGCCTCTCTTGTTGCAGTCACAGGCTCTAAGGTTCTCAGGCTGAGTAGTTATGGTTCCCAGGCTCTAGAGCACAGGCTGAGTGGTTGTGGTGTGTGGGCTTATTGCTTCACACATATGGGGGTCTTCCTGACCAGGGATCAAACCTACACTGGAAGGCTGATTCTTTACCACTGAGTCACCAGGGAAGCCCTAACACCTGTTTAAATGTTTTTAAATGTTTTAAAGATTTTGAAGTTATAGATTTCTTACTTAAAATACAATTATTTGAGGAATTCCCTGGAGGTCCAGTGATCAGGACTCTGTGCTTCTAATGCTGAGGCAAATGTTTAATTCCTGGTCGGGGAACTAGGATCCCACAAGAAGATCATGAATATATATTAATGATATTATTATTGTGTGTTAATTATTATATTGTAAGTATAGTGTAAAGACAAATATAAGTATACAAATACATATACGTTTAATATATAAATTCAATTGATTGTATGTTTCAGAACACTTTGGGCAGCTGGTATTCTTTGTTAAAGAGAAAGGGGCCCTCATCCTTTTGAGAGCAGAAATAACTCCCTTCTTCTGTTTGGGAAAAAGAGGATTCTACACCTAGAATTTGGTTCTGTAATAGTCAATATTTGCTGGGCTATTTTTGAGGTGTGCTTCGTATCCAAACTCCCTTTCTGTTTAGGAGAAACTTTTCTTGCATGGTCTTGGTAGGAAACAGAGCCATATCCCTTGGAAATTAGAACACAACTGCACAGTCCAGGCTCAACCATCTGAATCTGCACCAAGAACCATGGGTCTGGAGCAAGTGATCTAAAGAAGGCAGGGTGGTGTTCCGGGGTGGCAGCCGCAGCTCGTGATATCTGGAGCAGTAGTGGCCACAGCGCCAGGGACAGGATTCTGCAGCTGCAGTGATGCAGACTTCCAACCAGGCTGTCCCTGTGGCATGACCGTGGCTGTGGTTACAGCTGTCCACCTCTCTCTGGTGCTGCCCATTTGCTCTTCTGGATGGCCAGCCTTCACATTCGCATCCACCTTTGATCCTTCCAAGCTTCATTCCTGCTCAAGTGAGCCAAAATCAGTTACTATTGCCTGCAGTCAGGAACTCTAATTCATTTTCCAAATGGGAAAAGAAAATACAGAAAAACTCAAAGTTGAAAAAGGTGATGGGCAAAGGAGAGAAGCAGGGGCATAAAGGAGACATTGGGGCTTCACTGATAGCTCAGTTGGTAACAATTATGCCTGCAATGCAGGAGACCCCGGTTTGATTCCTGGGTCAGGAAGATCCACTGGAGAAGGGATAGGCTACCCACTCCAGTTTCTTGGGCTTCCCTTGTGGCTCAGCTGGTAAAGAATCCGCCTGCAATATGGGAGATCTGGGCTCAATCCCTGGGTTGGGAAGATCCCCTGGAGAAGGGAATGGCAACCCACTACAGCATTCTTTCCTGGAAAATTCCATGAACAGAGGAGCCTGGTGGGCTACAGTTCATGGGGTTGCAAAGAGTCGGACACAACTGACTAACAACCAACAAGGAGATATTGGGATTTGGAAAAGTAAAATAGGCTTTTTTCTGGAATTAGCATAAAGCAGTGACAGCAACAAGTCTTGTTAGAGTAAGACATTACCTGTAGCTGTGAGCAAAGCTGCTGAATTCCCAGGGAAACCAGGACTTCAATTCAATTGGCACAAGTCAAAAATTATAACCCACCATCCTAGAAGGATGTCACTCAAGTGCTGTGCTGAGTTGCTCAGTCGTGTCTGACTCTTTGTGACCCCATGGACTATAGCCTGCTAGCCTCCTCTGTCCATGGGAGTTCTCTAGGCAAGAATACTGGAGTGGTTAGTCATGCTCTCCTCAAGGGGGATCTTCCCAACCCAGGAACTGAACCAGGGTCTCCTGCCTTGCAGATGGATTCTTTACCAGCTGAGCTACCCAGGAAGCCTCACTCAAGGAACAGAGTGATAGAATTATTTTCAGAGACAGTAGTGTCTTTTATTCTGAGATGATGTTTTTTGGTGGGTATACTTTAGGATAAGTTAGACCTGGAAACACATAAAAGGACAAGAGTAAAATGTAGGCCCCAAACTTGATAATAATACAGGAAAAACTGAAATATTTGAAATACGTAAAAAGTATTAGTGAAAAAATTAATAATCAATACATTTTTATAGGTGAAATAATGTGAAACCAAATTTTAACAATAAGAATTGAGGGAGCTAGTTTATGATTTTGTGATAGAAATGTTTATAGTTTGGATTATAATTACTACTTAAGCTATCCTGAAACTACAATTCTATATTAAGCTTAATAACAAATACTATAATTGGAATTGTTAACAGAAATATAATACTCTCTGATATACTCTCTATAGTGGTTTATAGGTTAAATTTGGTAACACTAAATTTAAGGCCATTTCAACGAAATGATATTTCTTTCATCTTAGGATCCCTTCAATCATACAGATTGGCTGAATATAATTAACAGAAGTTTGTGAAAGAAACATTCATATAGGTTTTGTTCCATGTTAGGTTTCAGGAGAAATGAGCCGCTCTGTAGCTGTATGGCTTCTCTGCGCCTCTGTTTCCTCATTTGTTGATTATAATGGTAGCTACTTAATAGAATTGTTCTGAGAAAGCTAAATAATACTGTAAGCTCTCAGAACAAAGCCTGATGTATTTTAAGGACTCAATAAGTGTTAGTTGTTTTTATTGTGATTGTTAGGTTTTTACTTGAGGGTAAAGTCAGATATACTTTCAATGGCTATGGAAAGGTAAAGCAGGCTTGGGCAGCAGTTTAATTGAAACAAGATAACTTAAAAAACCGAAAAGGTGAGGCATTCTCAAAGGTGAGCTAAATTTAGAAAAAAATAAAAAGAGCAGAAATGTTTAGAGGAGCGTGTGCATGCATGTGCTCAGTTTTGTCTGACTCTGCTACCTCATGGACTACAGACCACCAGGCTCCTCTGTCCAGGAAATTTTCCAGGCAAGAGTACTGGAATAGGTGGCCATTTCCTTCTCCAGGTGTTAAAAGGAGGATCCACAGGAGATAAACTTTCTGCTTAGAAACCCATCACCAACAGCAGATGGCCCCAAGGGACATGCCACCATTACGCTTCTGGCAGCAAAGTCTGTAATGAGTGCAAAATGGTCCACAGGCAGAGAGAGCAAAGGTGTTTAAGAAAAGCCTCTCTGAGTGACTTGTGAGTGGCGAGGATGTGGAAGTCCTGGGAGGAAACCAAGGAACCCTGTTCGGTAACCCTAGTAAGGGCTTTACTAAGGAAAACTCAACAACCAAGAGGGTATTGGGTTGTAGGTCACAAGGAGCGAAAGCTGAGGGTGGAAGGAAGGGGGAGATCCAGAAAGGATGTTGCGGTGGGAATTACCACAGCTCCCACAACAGATGCAGGAAATGGAGCAAAGCCTCTCCACGTCACAAAAGCAGCGTGGAGGCGAGATGCTGACAGGAGCTCTTCCTTGGGCTGGCTGAAGTCCACACAGCTCAAACTAGACCGGGCGATATGCATTTTTAACCTGGGACAGAACGTGGGCTCTGGAGTCAGACTCTGGCACCTGCCAGGTGGATGAACCTGAGTGAGGTATTCAGTTTCTCTGGGCCTCAGTTCCTCCTAGGAAAGGTGTCTTGCACATGTCAAGAGCTCAGTAGACCTTAGCTGATATTATTGCTTGCTGACAATTTCATCTTCCAAAGAGCAGAGGAAGTAATAAGGGGAACTGCCACTCTGAACCTAAATTTGGCCAAAAGGAGGAATTGGTTGGCAGAGTGGAAGTGACAGGAACCTTGGGAAAGAGCAACTGTGTCTTCTTAACGTTTGTGATAGAGAAATGCTAGGACACTGTTAAATGTGTTCCTCAGATTTTAATACTTAAAAGAATTGTTTTTCCATTTCCATGGCTTGAAACTTGAGAAAGATGCTCAAGAATTTGGTATATCTTCTTAAGAACATCTCCTTTTACCTGTGAAATCTCAAATCAGTGAAAAAGGAGAAGGGACTTAAAGAGATCACACAGTTATATATATATATATAGATATATATGTTTGCTTATTTGATTGTGAGAGAAGTAAGCCTAAGATGGACAGGGCAGAGCAGAAACAATGATGAGCACAAGAAGGTGGAACAACTGCCTGATGTGCTTTTGAGAAAGTGAAAGCCTCTCGTGAATTGAGGCCTGTAAAGTGCTTCATAAAGTCATATTCGAAGCAAAAAAGGGATACGATATTTGTGGTCAATGTTGTCATGTTGGTGGGTGACAGAGAGAAAGAGGAACTTAATTTGTATTTTGCTTCTGTTTTCTGTGTCACAGGGAATGTTCTTAGAACAGAAAGGCCCAGAGGAGGAGTTTATCTGAGGTGAAAGGGAAAATGGTAAAAGACACTCCCAGTGTTTCTCTATGAATTCCAAGAATCTAACCAGACAAATTACTTTCCAGAGTATCAGTAGTCTTCCAGTTGAATTATCCTTGAGGCATTGTCTAGATGACAGACCTCTGGAAACAGACACATATTACAATTTTCAAAACAGTGAGCAAATTTACTTCCACATATCACAGCCATTGAATTTATTGCCAGTCCCAGAACCAAAATGGAATATTGATGACATGGCTCATGGGCACCTCAAAAAGGCAGTCGTCACTAGGAGGCCAAAGAATATTTCTGTCCCTGCCATTTCGTCCCCAAGGAGGTTTTTCAATACTAGCAATTGAAATAAATAATACCAACGTTGGTTAATTTTCATCAGGAATGTGTTTTCTGGAACAAACACCACCAAATCAATTTAATTTCTTGATCAAGATGATCAAGTGTCCAGTGATGATGAGTGTCTTTCTATGACACTCATTTGCAACATCTCCATTTTTATCCATTTTTATTTTAATTTAAAATAAAATATGCTTTATTCAACTGAAATATTTTTCACTAGAATCGATTCTTTTATCCGACTGCCAATGCAGGGGACACGGGTTCGGTCCCTGGTCTGGGAGGACCCCACGTGTGGTGGAGGAGCTAAGCCCGCATGCCACGACTCCTGAAGCCCGCACACCAGGAGCCTGTGCTCTGCTGCAGGAGAGGCTACTGCACTGAGAAGCCTGGGACAGCAGTGAAGAGTAGCCCCATTCACCATGGCTGGAGAAAAGCCTGCGCAGCAGCAAAGACCCAGTGCAGCCAAGTAAATAAATAATTTTAAAGGATCAATTATCTTTCATTTATATTTTATTTTATTTTATTTTTTTTTTGGTATCTGTTTAAAAATCTACTGATTTATTTGTGGACTTCTTTTTTTTTTTTTTTTTTGATCAAGAATCTCTTTTATTGATTATCAGAAACATTACAAACATCTAGTATGAACAAATTGTAACATGATAGTGTTTAGTTTGAACAATTAATACATTTCAGATATAATATTATACATATTTCAATGCTATTCTCCCCAATCATCTCACCCTCTCCTGGTCCCAGAGTCCAAAAGTCTGGTCTATACATCAGTGTCTCTTTTGTTGTCTCGTAAATAGGGTTATTTTTTTACCATCTTTCTAAATTCCATATATATGCGTTAGTATACTGTATTTGTGTTTTTGTTTCTGGCTTACTTCACTCTGTATAATAGGCTCCAGTTCCATCCACCTCCTTAGAACTGATTCAAATGTATTCTTTTTAATGGCTGAGTAATATTCCATTGTGTATATGTACCACAGCTTGCTTATCCATTCATCTGTGGATGGACATCTAGGTTGCTTCCACGTTCTGGCTATTGCAAACAGTGCTGCTATGAACATTGGGGTACAGGTGTCTCTTTCAATTCTGGTTTTCTCAGTGTATATGCCCAGCAGTGGGATTGCTGGATCATAAGGCAGTTCTATTCGCAGTTTTTTGAGGAATCTCCATACTGTTCTCCAAAGTGGCTGTACTAGTTTGCATTCCCACCAACAGTGCAAGAGGGTTCCCTTCTCTCCGCACCCTCTCCAGCATTTATTGCTTGTGGACTTTTGGATAGCAGCCATTCTGATTGGCGTGAAATGGTATCTCATAGTGGTTTTGATTTGCATTTCTCTGATAATGAGTGATGTTGAGCATCTTTTCATGTGTTTGTTAGCCATCTGTATGTCTTCTTTGGAGAAATGTCTATTGAGTTCTTTGGCCCATTTTTTGATTGGGTCATTTATTTTTCTGGAATTGAGCTGTAGAAGTTGCTTGTATATTTTTGAGATTAGTTGTTTGTCAGTTGCTTCATTTGCTATTATTTTCTCCCATTCTGAAGGCTGTCTTTTCACCTTGCTTATAGTTTCCTTTGTTGTGCAAAAGCTTTTAAGTTTGATTAGGTCCCATTTGTTCATTTTTGATTTTATTTCCAATATTCTGGGAGGTGGGTCATAGAGGATCCTGCTGTGATGTAAGTCAGAGAGTGTTTTGCCTATGTTTTCCTCTAGGAGTTTTATGGTTTCTGGTCTTACATTTAGCTCTTTAATCCATTTTGAGTTTATTTTTGTGTATGGTGTTAGAAAGTGTTCTAGTTTCATTCATATGGAGGGGTCTTGTTTTTGTATCCATTCAGCCAGTCTCTGTCTTTTGGTTGGGGCATTCAACCCATTTACATTTAAGGTAATTAATGATAAATATGATCCTGTTGCCATTTACTTTGTTGTTTTGGGTTTGAATTTATATATCCTTTTTGTGTTTCCTGTCTAGAGAATGTCCTTTAGTATTTGTTGGAGAGCTGGTTTGGTGGTGCTGAATTCTCTCAGCTTTTGCTTGTCTGTAAAGGTTTTGATTTCTCCTTCATATTTGAATGAGATCCTTGCTGGGTACAATAATCTGGGCTGTAGGTTCTTTTCTTTCATCACTTTAAGTATGTCTTGCCATTCCCTCCTGGCTTGGAGAGTTTCTATTGAAAGATCAGCTGTTATCCTTATGGGAATTCCCTTGTGTGTTATTTGTTGTTTTTCCCTTGCTGCTTTTAATATTTGTTCTTTGTGTTTGATCTTTGTTAATTTGATTAATATGTGTCTTGGGGTGTTTCGTCTTGGGTTTATCCTATTTGGGACTCTCTGGGTTTCTTGGACTTGAGTGATTATTTCCTTCCCCATTTTAGGGAAGTTTTCAACTATTATCTCCTCTAGTATCTTCTCATGGTCTTTCTTTTTGTCTTCTTCTTCTGGGACTCCTATGATTCGAATATTGTAACATTTAATATTGTCCTGGAGGTCTCTGAGATTGTCCTCATTTCTTTTAATTCGTTTTTCTTTTTTCTCCTCTGATTCCTTTAATTCTGCCATTCTATCTTCTAATTCGCTAATTCTATCTTCTGCCTCTGTTATTCTACTATTTGTTGCCTCCAGAGTGTTTTGGATCTCATTTATTGCATTATTCATTATATGTTGATTCTTTTTTATTTCTTCTAGGTCCTTGTTAAATCTTTCTTGCATCTTCTCAATGCTTTTCTCCAGACTATTTATCCATGATTCCATTTTGCTTTCCAGATTTTGGATTAATTTCACTATCATTATTCGGAATTCTTTATCAGGTAGGTTCGCTATTTCTTCCTCTTTTGTTTGGTTTGGTGGGCTTTTATCCTGTTCCTTTACCTGCTGGGAATTCTTCTGTCTTTTCATCTTGTTTAAATTGCTAAGTTTGGGGCGTCTTTACTGTATTCTGGTAGTCTGTGGAGTTCTCTTTATTGTGGCGTTTCTGCACTATATGTGGGTTTGTACCGGTGGCTTGTCGAGGTTTCTTGTTTATGGAAGCTTGTATCGGTGTTCTGGTGGGTGGAGCTGGATTTCTTTTCTCTGGGGTGCAGTGGAGTGTCTAGTAGTGAGTTATGAGATGTCTATGCTT
This sequence comes from Tragelaphus eurycerus, assembly GCA_935064755.1. Lineage (NCBI taxonomy): Eukaryota > Metazoa > Chordata > Mammalia > Artiodactyla > Bovidae > Tragelaphus > Tragelaphus eurycerus. The sequence continues at coordinate 23,597,376 of CAKXYN010000018.1, read as the reverse complement.
TTGGGGTCGCTTTGTGTAGCCTGTGTATTGGAGCTCAGGCTGTGTTCTTGTTTTTCTGGAGAATTTGCTTGGTATGTCTTGTTGTGGAACTTGCTGGTCTTTGTGTGATGCTTGGTTTCAGAGTAGGTATGGAGGCTTTTAATGAGCTCCTGTCAATTAGTGTTTCGTGGGATCAGGGTATGGACTTAAGCCTCCTGGTTCCAGTTATTGGTCTTATTTTTACAGTAGTCTCAAAAACTTCTTCTTCTATAATGCATTCCACAACTGGACTGCTCAGAGATGTTCACGGAATTATACATAGAAGGAAAAAGGGAGGAAGGAGACAGAGGTGGTCAGGAGGATAAAAGGAGGGAGTGTGAAGGAGAGAGACAGATCTAGTCAGTAATCAGTAAAGAAAAGAAAAAAGGAAAGGAAAAAAGCAAAGGACAAAAAGGAAAAAAGAAAAAAAAAAAACAAAAAACAAAACAGGGTCGCAAAAGTTATATCTAAACGTGGAGATTAAAGAAGTACTAGAGGATAAAAAAATAATAATAATAAAAAAATAAAAGAAACAAAACAAACAACAACAAAAAAAAAATTAAAAGGGAAAAAAAAATTTTTGTTTTCCTTTTTCCAATTAAAAAATAATAAAAATTTAAAAAATATATATATATTAAAAAAAGAAAAGAAAAAAAAAAGGAAATAATGATGGTAAAAATAGTAACAATATATATAAGAGTTTCTCTATTATTGTTGTGGGTTCAGTTCATTTTCAGCTAGTTCCTTGTTCCGGCTTAAATTTCTCAAGATCTATAGGCCCCTTTCTCTGTGGTTGGTCTGTATAGTTCTTTGTTCTGTGCACGGTTCGGCGGTGTTCTGGGCCAAGGCCCGCCACTCGTGTGGTCGGCGCTGCACAATCTGGATTGCCGGCCCAAACTACTCCAGTTAGGCAGCACTCCAGACAATCAGGCGAACGAAGTCTGCGCTGAGGCCCGCAGAGGGGGAGGGGTCGGCGACGGGAATGGCGGGCAGGCGGGCGGGTGGGGGAGGGGATGGGGTGGCCCTCGTGGGAGCCGCCGGCACAGCGGGCGGGGGCACGCCTGGGTGGGAGTGGCCGGCGGGGGAGCGACCAGTGGGGGAGAGTCCCGCGGGGGAGCGTCCCTCTGGGGAGCGCCGGCAGCGGAGCGTCCCGCGTGGGAACGGCCAAGGCGTCTCCCTGCCCAGCCCCGGCTCCCCAATGGCAGATGCGGGCGTTTGCAGCGGTGCTTTTCTGCTGCGGAAGTTACCGCAGGGCCCGCAGTCTGTGGGTTCTAATTGCTCAACTGTTCTCCTCCCTGTTATGATAGTCTCCGTGTTTCCCAGGTTCGGCGCAGATTCCGCAGGGAGAGTGTTTCCTGGTGTTTGGAAACTTCTCTTTTTAAGACTCCCTTCCCCGGACAGAGGTCCGCCCCTCCCTCTTTGTCTCTCTCTGGCTTCTATATTCTTTCCTACCTCCTTTAGAAGGCAGTGAGTTGCTTTTCTGGGTGTCCGACGTCCTCCGCCAGCACTCCGAAGCTGTTTGTGGTATTTACTCGGCGCCCAGATGTCCCATTGATGAATTTGTGGAGGAGAAAGCGTATTCCCCGTCCTAATCCTTCGCCATCTTAACCGGGGGTCCTCATTTTTATTTTAAAATTTTTTTTTTTTTTTTTTTTTTGTTTTTTTTTTTTTTTTATGGTCTATATAAAATTTTACTAAAATATCTGCCATGTTTAGTGACATTGTGATTGTCCCCCTATCCCCCGTCCATTTCCTAATTCCTGGTGAGTACCCCAACTTTTGTCTGGGAACCATATATCCACCAGTCAATGCAGGAGATGTGAGGAAAACTAACCCCATCCATCCCTGGCTTAAGAAAGGACAATAGCTCAAGTCAGGGGTCATCAGCAAAATCACAACTCCAGTGACCTGTTATTGCAGGGGGGGTAGGATGTGACTTAATTCAGGTCAGTTGGAAAAAGACTTTTGGTGAGGTGTTTGGGGAAAGTGGTTCTCTTTTCTTCCATTGACTAGTATGATATGAAGATGTGATGCCAGGAAGCACTGCAGCCATTTTGTTGCCATGAGGTAGAATCCTGGCAGGGGGCTAAGCCACCACATACAGGACGACAGGACCTATAGGCCTCCATGGAAACTGAATGGAAGAAGCTCTGATTGAATTACATCTGAACAAGCTAGTTATGGATTTTACTATTATACAAGCCATTAAATCCCCTTCCACTGCCCCCTTTTAGCCAGTTCAGTTGAACTTTCTGTTCCTTTCAACTGAAAATGCTTTAAATGATACACCTACTGTGGATTTTCCTTTACGGCCATTGTTTCGATCAAGTCCAGATTTTCTTACTCAAATTTTACAGGCCTTAATTTCATCTAGAAGATTTTTATTTTTTAATTTTTAGGTAAAAACAAATTTTTAAATGTTTCAGTATAAGCAGTTGTCTGTTTCATTTTCTGTTGATTGTGTCTAACAGAGATATTTATAATGAATTAGATTAAAAGTTAAAGATAATTTATATTTTCAGTTCAGTTCAGTCACTCAGTCGTGTCCGACTCTTTGAGACCCCATGAACCAGCACGCCAGGCCTCCCTGTCCATCACCAATGCTCGGAGTCCACCCAAACCCATGTCCATTGAGTCAGTGATGCCATTCAACCATCTCATCCTCTGTCATCCCCTTCTCCTCCTGTCCGTAATCTTTCCCAGCATTAGGGTCTTTTCCAATGAGTCAGCCCTACACATCAGGTGGCCTAAATATTGGAGTTTCAGCTTCAACATCGGTCTTCCAATGAACAACCAGGACTGATCTCCTCCAGGATGGACTGGATGGATCTCCTTGCAGTCCAAGGGACTCTCAAGAGTCTTCTCCAACACCACAGTTCAAAAGCATCAATTCTTCTGCGCTCAGCTTTCTTTATAGTCCAACTCTCACATCCATACGTGACCACTGAAAAAAGCATAGCCTTGACTAGATGGCAAAGTAATGTCTCTGCCTTTTAATATGGTGTCTAGGTTGGTCATAACTTTCCTTCCAAGGAGTAAGCGTCTTTTAATTTCATGGCTGCAATCACCATCTGCAGTGATTCTGGAGCCCAGAAAAATAAAGTCTCACACTATTTCCACTGTTTCCCCATCTATTTGCCATGAAGTGATGGGACCGGAAGCCATGATCTTAGTTTTCTGAATGTTGAGCTTTAAGCCAATTTTTTTCACTCTCCTCTTTCACTTTTGTCAAGAGGCTCTTTTTTACAATCTGCCATAAGGGTGTGGTTAGCAAAGATGAAAGAAATGGGAGTGTGAATTAGGACTTTGGGATGAACATATGTATGTTGTAGTTTAGTAACTACTCAGTGCCTGACCCTCTTGTGACCCCAAGGACTGTAGCCTGCCAGGCTCCTCTGTCCATAGGATTTCCCAGGCAAGAATACTAGAGTGGATTGCCATTTCCTTCTCCAGGGGATCTTCCCAAAGCATGGATTGAACCCACAGCTCCTGGGTCTCCTGCATTGTAGGTGGATTCTTTACTACTGAGCCACCTGGGAAGCCCTAACATATGTATACTACTATATATTCATATGTATATTACTATAGATAACCAACAAGGACCAACTGTATAGCACAGAGAACTAAACTCAATGTTTTGTAATAATCAATAAGGGAAAAAGAACCTGAAAAGGAATATATACATATATATATGAAACTTAATCACTCTGTTGTACAAACTAACACAACATTGTAACTCAACTATTTACTTCAATTTTTAAAATCTATTAAAAATAAAATAAAGTTATCGTTCAACTGTTTTTAAAAAAGATACATCCTGAAGTTATGGGCAGAATGTAATGATGCATACTGTAAGATAATGTAATGATGCATAATGTAAGATACATACTGAAGTTATGGGCAGAATGTAATGATGTCTTAAAATATACTTTTAAATATTTTAGCAAAAATTAATAAAGTGAACTGAATAGGAAAAAATTCTTGCAGAAGACACTGAGCACACGGAGGGGAGCAAAGACAGAAGGTAAAGGTCACAGTAAACATCAGGTCTCCTAGGCGAGGAAAGGCACCACCAACGGCATTGTTCTCAGCATTTCCTTCCTGCTTGGGTTCCAGCTTGGATGCCCTTTGGGACTGTAGTTTCTGAAAAACTGATGCCTTTATCAGGACGTCCCCTGGGGCGTCAGACTGGAGGGTAAGGCAACTAACTGAAGGGCTCTCCCATGGAGGAAGGAGACAGGTTCTGGCAGGCCCGAGGAGATGCTGGAGGAAGCAGATTTCAACGGGATGAAAGGCAAAAATAGAGCTGATTCCTTGGGGAAGCAGCAAAATTCCCATCTCTGGAAGCATCAAACACAGGCTGGAAGACTTGGGAGTGTTAGCCTGGATGTTTTCTACAGTCTCTTTCAGCCTCACATGCCAGGACCCAGGGAAAGGAGTGAAGGGTCTGGAAGTGGTGAGGGCAGGATAGGGCTGCAGGGAAAGGGGCCTGGCCCAGGCACTAACTGGGCTTGGCCTCGAGCTCATTCTCTGGCTTCCCTCCTGGGACACTGCTTCTCAGTGCTGCTTCCTGTCTCTCACAATCTGGAGAAGCTAATTTCCTTCAGTGGCTGATCTCATTTGATAAGTAAGGGAGGAGCCCAAGCCAAGCCATCACAAGGCATTTCTTGAGCAGAAACAGGGAGCTCAGTCTTGACAGTTTCTACCCCCATCCTGGTCAGTCTCCACAGGAGGGAGGACTAGGAGAAAAGCTGCAAGTCAAATTACTGCAATATTTGTTTTGAGCTTTGCAAATACTCTACGCAAAACTGGCAAAGAACAGTGACCGGCATGTTTCCTAGTTCTGGTGAGCACAGAACAGTACAGTTCAGCCCAACACATTGGACCCCAGGGTCACTCTGTGCTGGGCTTAGATGGGATGCAAAGATGAATGTATGCTTTTCTTTCCCTTGAAGTATTCAAAACCTTCAATGGCAGAAAAAAGGCAAAAAATAAATACAACTAAGAACTCACTGCAAAATATACTTGATTCTGAATTGCCAGGAGAGAATATGGAAATATGGAATCTCTCCAGAAATACTTAACCAACAGATTGTATGCCGTATTCATTCTTAACCATCTGGGGTAGTTTAGATGCAACCTCAGGGGAGGGATAGGGAAATGGCCTAAGACTACTGACCCTTTGGTGATCCTGTCCAGACCCAGAATTCTAGAGGCAGATCTTCCTATTAGTTTCCCTAGGCCCAAGATAAAAAAAGACACCCTTCCTCTCACAGAGGGCTAAAAGCCAGGTCTCCAGAAATAATCCCACTGGGTTCTGTCCTGACTTGGAACCCTCAAGAATCCAGTGTCTCCCAATACCAGATTCTGTGCCCACGAAACAGAAGCCAAAGTGCTCTCATAACAAATGATGTTTTGGAAGCATTCTATTGTTTATAAAAACCTTTTCGTATCATTATCTTAGTTGACTATCTCAACTCTGTAAGGTAGTTATAGACAGTACTATCAATATCCATTTGCAGATGAGAAAGCTGAGGCTTGAAGGTAAGTGACTTGCCCCAAACCACACAAGCATATGGCTTGTGTCCTGGTCCCATTTGCTTTCTACTGCATCACACCACCTCCACTGTGATAAGCCAGGGTGGCCGTGCTGTGTAAAGGCATTGCAACTGTGGATTTGGGGAAAACATGGAGACGATATTAGGATTGCGGTCTTTTGGGACCTTTGCAAAACTGTCCCCCATCACTGTGCCTTGATCCCTAACTCCACAAGTTCTGCCCCGCGGTATTCCTTCCTCCAGTGGCATGCAGGTGTAGGCCATTACAGGCCAGACTGCAAGGGTGGTGCCTCTGTTCTCATCCTTTCCAGGCAGAGGATCACAAGTGAATGGGACAGGACGATGTGAGAGAGTGCCAGAGGCCTTTGAACAGAGGTAATTGGAGTCTCTAATCTAATCTGAAAATGATGCCCCTGGAGAGGCAAGGAGCTCAGGAAGCCAGCCAGCTTGCTCCTCCCTCGCACTGTATCTCGTCTTGTCACAGTGACCCGGTATCTAGGAGGTGAGTATCTACATGGACCCATAAAGCATGGTGGTGGGATACTGGAGGAAAGAATGGAAAAGGAAAGCTGGAAGAACTAGAACTTTCATTAGCAAAAACAGAGGACACAGAATTAGGAGAAAGGGATTAAAAAACAAACAAAGAGGTCCTCAAAAGTATTGAGAGCATCCTCCTCCCTCCAGAAGAAAAGATTCTGTTAGCTTTACAGAAAAGACTGTTTGTGGCTCAACCCACGGCAGCTTGTGGGTTTAGCTCTGAAATGGGACGAGGAACTAGTTAACTTTTTCCGCTCTATATGGGTTTCCTTCTATGAGTTCCTCCCCACAGGGCACCCCACACCACCCGACCCTTCCCTGAGAATCTGAAGTGTGGCGCTGCTGCCCCCTGGTGGGAGAACGCTACAAACCCAGGGAGCCAGGTGTCTTTGGGGGATGGCCCCTTTCCACACCCAAGGTGGAAGAGGGAACTCTAAGGAGCAAGCAACAAAACGGAGTATTTTAATGCAGACTGACACTAAAAATCAATCTTTGCGGGAAATATCTGAAACATCTGACTTAGAATCAGTATATAGGTCTGCTGCTGCTGCTGCTAAGTCGCTTCAGTCGTGTCTGACTCTGAGCGACCTCACAGACGGCAGCCCACCAAGCTCCCCCGTCCCTGGGATTCTCCAGGCAAGAACACTGGAGTGGGTTGCCATTTCCTTCTCCAATGCATGAAAGTGAAAAGTGAAAGTGAAGTTGCTCAGTCGTGTCCAACCCTCAGTGACCCCATGGACTGCAGCCTTCCAGGCGCCTCCATCCATGGGATTTTCCAGGCAAGAGTACTGGAGTGAGGTGCCATTGCCTTCTCTGATATAGGCCTGCTAAAAGAGGTTAAAAGAAAACTAACAACTATGTAGATCATTGCTTTCATAATTAAAATCAATAAATGACTTTAAAAAAAAACAAATATGGAGATCAAGGTAGAACAAGGGGGAGAGTATTGATTTGAGACAGAAAGCTTTTGATGAGCGTAGACTACCAATCTTCTTCCTTTGGGCTATTTGAGATATATTAACTTTCCTAGACCACAGTGTAGTACTTCCTAGAACACAAAGTAGGGTTAAAACTCAAGATTCAGAAAACTAAGATTATGGCATCCAGTCCTATCATTTCATGGCGAATAGATGGGGAAACAATGGAAACAGTGACAGACTTTATTTTTCTGGGCTCCAAAATCACTGCAGATGGTGATTGCACCCATGAAATTAAAAGACGCTTGCTCCTTGGAAGAAAAGCTATGACCAATCTAGACAGCATATTAAAAAGCAGAGACATTACACTGCCCACAAAGGTCTGTCTAGTCAAAGCTATGGTTTTTCCAATAGTCATGTATGGATGTGAGAGTTGGATTATAAAGAAAGCTGAGCACCGAAGAATTGATGCTTTTGAACTGTGGTGTTGGAGAAGACTCTTGAGAGTCCCTTGGACTGCGAGGAGATCCAACCAGTCCATCCTAAAGGAAATCAGTCCTGAATATTCATTGGAAGGACTGATGCTGAAGCTGAAACTCCAATACTTTGGCCCCCTGATGCAAAGAACTGACTCATTGGAAAAGACCCTGATGCTGGGAAAGATTGAAGGCAGGAGGAGAAGGGGACGACAGAGGATGAGGTGGTTGGATGGCATCACTGACTCAATGGACATGAGTTTGAGCCAGATCCAGGAGTTGGCGATGGACAGGGAAGCCTGGCGTGCTGAAGTCCATGGTGTCACAAAGAGTCGGACACGACTGAGTGACTGAACTGACGGAGAGCACAGTGTTCATTGTGTTTTTTGCCGAAAAACATCTTCAAAGACTACATTGTTAAGAGAGTAATGTTCAAAATCTTCAACTTACCTTCTCTCACGTTTTATTCCAAAGTCCACAGATTGTCCCCAACCCACCTTTCCAGCCTTGCCTCCCACTAGACTTCAATGCACAGGTTGTGCTCCCTTCAAACTGAGCTCTTCACTGCTCACAAACCCTCCCTATTTCCTTCCCATTGTCATTTCACTGTCAGGGCTTCTCTCCTATCCTTCCCACTACTCATCTAGCTCTGTGAACAATGCGCATTACACAGATACAAAACTAAGAAGTAAAAACTGGCAAAAATAAAACAAGAACAGATGTGTTTTTAAAAATCCAATAACTTCTTCATTATGTTTTATATCTTTTGAATTTTGTACAATGTGCCTATACTGCATATTCAAAACAAATTAATGGCTTTTTTCTTAATAAGAAAAAATAGATTAGAAATACTGGAAATATACTCTTTATTCAATGACTTTACAAATTTAGCAAACAGGAGCACAAAAAGAAAGTTTGTTAATTAAAATACGACAGAGTCAAAACTACAAAAAACACTTTTTAAGTAAAAAAAAGAAACAGCAGACAAGTGACATAGAGACTTGTTTGAGTCTCTAATGCAATCTCTTTTAAAAATCTCATAAGAAAATAATTGAGAGAATTTTGAAGAAGAAATTTTGAAAATTAATTCATGTGTATATCTTCATGAGAAAGAATGAAGTTGGGCCTCTACCTTATACCCTAAACAAAAATTACCTCCAAATGACCATAGACCTAAATGTAAAACCTAAAACTAAGACTCTTAGAAAAAAACAAAGGAATAAATCTTTATGATCTTGGATTAGGCAATGGTTTCTCAAATATGACACCAAAATTTCAACTGATAAATAAGAAATAGATAAATTTGACTTCATCAAGTTAAAAAATGTTGTACTTCAATAGTGAATAGTTAAGTCACTCAGTCGTGTCCGACTCTTTGCGGGTCCATGGACTATAGCCTACCAGGCTTCTCCATCCATGGGATTCTCCAGGCAAGAACACTGGAGTGGGTTACCATTTCCCTTTTCAGGGAATCTTCCTGACCCAGGGATCGAACCTGGGTCTCCCGCATTGGAGGGAGATGCTTTAACCTCTGAGCCACCAGGGAAACCCCTGTACTAGGACACCATTATTCCAGGGTATATAAAGAACCTCTACATTTCAACAATTAAAAGACAAATTTTCTTATTGAAAAATGGGCAAATAATTTGAATAGACATGTCTCTAAAGATCTTGTATAAATGCACGTAAGTATATAAAAAGATATTCAACATTATTCAAAAACCACAAATTACCACTTCATACTCACTAGGATAGCTATAATTAAAAAAAAAAAAAAGAAGAAGAAGAAACATTCATGAGGATTTAGAGAAACTGTAACCCTACAACTAGTAGGAATGTTAAAATGGTGTGGTCACCGTGGGAAACAGTTTGGCCTTTCCTTGAAATTTTAAACATAGAGTTACTGTATTATCCAGCAATTCTATTCCTAGGCAATGCCATTGAAGGACATTGAAAGCATATTTTCATGCATAGGTTTGTCTAAAAATATGGATACAAATGTTCATAACAGCATTAGTATTAATAGCCAAAAAGTAAAGGCTAAAATGTCCTTCAACTGGTGAATGGACAAACAAATGCAGTATAGATATATGGAATATTATATAGCCATGAAAAAGGAATGAATTTTGACACATGCTACAACATGGATGAACCTTGAAAAAATTATGCTAAGTGAAAGAGGCAAGACAGAAAAAGTCACATATCACATGATTTAATTTATTTGTCATGTCCAGAATAGGCAAATATATCAAGATAGAAAGTAGGCTACTGGTTGCTAGGGAACTGGGGAAGGGAGAAATGGGAAATGACTGCTGATGGGTATGGGATTTCTTTTTGCTGTGTTGAAAATATTCTGTGCTTAGACAGTGGTGATGGTTATATAGCTTTGTGAATAAAGTAAAAACCACTGAATTGCATACTTTGGTGAATTTAATGGTATGTAAATTATATCTCAATAAAGCTATAAAAATAGTTGAAAGTTTTTTAGAATTGAAGAAAAATATGAGTCTCCATATGAAACGTACATGGTGAGTATCAAGCAAGACAAGTAAAAATAAATTCACATCTGGTTACACTGAAGTGAAATTGTACAATAATAAGTATAAAGAAAAAGGTTTAATAGCCATAATGGAAGAAAAGATTAGCTATAGAGAAGAGACAATTAGACTGACAGCAAATTTCTTATCATGCCAGACAACAATGCTATTTTCAAAGCACTAAGGAAAAGGAATTGCTAACTTAGAATTTGTTTCACTAGTCAAACTCATTCAAGCATTAGGGCAAAATGAAGACATTTTCTAGACATTCAAAGAGAAAGAGAGTCTCAGTAAAAGACACCTGTTGAGTGCCCAGATACTGGTTTCTAAATGTCATTCCCCACTAAAAGAACCAGGCTTCTTGATAAAACAATTGATTTCAGGTCTGGAAAAGTGCCAGAGGAGCCTAGGACATTTTGTTATGCTAGAAATTTATTTCATGTAAAAAAGACGACATACGGGGATCTCTCTGGTGGTCCAGTGGCTAAGACTCCATGTTCCCAGTGCAGAGGGCCGGGTTCGATCTCTCGTCATGGAAGTAGATCCCACGTGCCTCAATGAAAACTGAAGACCAGGCGTGATGCAACTAAGACGGAGAGCAGAGAAGTAAGTTTTTTTTTAAAGATGACACATGTGTAAGGTTACCCATTGCAGTGTATCTGTAATAAGGAAAGACTGGAAATAAACTAAATGCTCATCAGTAAAGACTGGAAAAATAAATGATGGGTCCTTCATACAATGGATACCACAAATTCGTGTGAAAGAAGTCTGTATGGGAATGCAGAGTGATAGCCCTGGAACCAGACTGCCTAGACCAGAGCCAGACTCTGCCATATTCCAGATCTGTGACCTTGAGCAAGTTATTTAAACTCTCTGTTGCCTCAATTTCTTTATCTAAAAGAGGGATAATAACATTACTTATCTCATAAGATGGTTTTAAGCTTGCTGAAAATGAGCTCATCATAGAGAAATCGAAAGAATTCCTATATTCCCATAATCCCATAATAACCACGGAGAAGGCAATAGCACCCCACTCCAGTACTCTTGCTTGGAAAATCCCATGGATGGAGGAGCCTGGTAGGCTACAATCCATGGGGTCGCTAAGAGTCAGACACAACTGAGCAACTTCACTTTCACTTTTCACTTTCATGCATTGGAGAAGGAAATGGCAACCCACTCCACTGTTCTTGCCTGGAGAATCCCAGGGATGGGGGAGCTTGGTGGGCTGCCGTCTATGGGATCGCACAGAGTTGGACACGACTGAAGTGACTTAGCATAGCATAGCATAATAACCAATGAAAAAATGTAATGAGGAACTAATCTCATTCTCAATTTTAAAAGACAAACACCTTATATAAGGTATATAATATAAAGAAAGAATATTTCTTTCCTACTAGTAAGATTTCCATCCATTTGAAAGGAGCTCTACTGGTTAACAAACACTCCTAATTTCTCTGCCTCTTTACTTCTTTTGCCTCTTGGGAGTACTAAGTGTTATTAAGTAGTAAATTTAGGAAGAATAATCTGGACATGCTAGGATTGGTTCTATTTTTCTTCTTCTCAGGGAGCAAATTGCTGATGGTGTCCTGCACATAGCTATATCTATGAGATCTTTTGTATAAATCTTTTAAATGCCTACTAATATTTAGTAGCAAGAACTTGACTATCTGACCTAAAACTATTCTTTAACCTGGTCTCCATCAGTAAAATGTAGTATTTTTTGTCTCCTAAGTACTACTCCTTTATTTCTCATTTTTTTCCAAATCCAAGTGGAAAACCCTATCTAATTATCATACCCTCAAAAGATAATACTGAAGGTCATAAAAGATAACAAGATATACCATGATCATGGATGAGAATACACTTTATCATAAAGTTTTTTTAATATCAGTTCTTCCCTAATCTGTTAATTAAACATGTATATTGATTTATATTTTCTCACATCGCAATAGAATTTTCAGGTAACTTGACAGGTTAGATATAACATTTACATGGAAGAACAAAGGACCAGGAAAAACCAAAACAATTTTTAAAAATCACAAGGTTAAGGAACTTACTCTTTCAAAAATGAATATTGACAATAAAGTAAGAATAACTACGACTATATGGTATTAGCCTATTGTAGAGATATAAACCAAAGGAATAGAAGAGGGAGCCCTCAAACTCATTACGTATGTATGAAAACTTGGTAAGTGATGAAGGGGGTATTATTGCAAATCAATGGAAGAAAGCATAAGCTATTTAATAAATAGAACTAGGATAATAAGTTAATCACATTTTTTAATAATAAAATTTCTTTCTCCAAAACAAAAAATTTTCAATAAAGACCTATATTAAAAATGTTAAAACACTCTTTCTTCCTTTGAATTATAGATGTGGACAAGAAGTCTGAAAATATCTTATCTGTCTTTCATAGCCTTTGATGCGCATTTGTCACAATGTTGTCAACCAATACCTTCCCTGTGTCAGGAGGCCTATGTCTAACAAGCCTCCGGGGCCAGAGGTGTAACACAGAGAGAGAAACCAGCCGTCTACTGGATGACGGCTGTGAGCCTCTTTCAGGTAGCCTGCCAATGAGCAGGCTCTCAGGGAGGACCACAAAGCCTTTTCTACAGATCTTCTGAGTTATTGGACTGTTTTTGATGCCTTACTCATGCCATCAAGGCTAAAATCTTAATTGTAAAGACGGCTTGCTCAGATGATTCTGATTCCTCCATACTCCTCTGTAAATGTGTGAGGTCACAGGAAGTGTGTAGTCCCTCTCCTGTACACAATGCATAGTGTGTCCAGCTGTGCCTGGCCTGAGCACATTTCCTCAGGGAATGGTCAGGGTCTGTGGTACCACATGCATGACCTGCATTCCCTTATACCTGTAGGGTGAAACATGCCTGTACCATTATCTGTGGGGTTTGACCTTGACTGCTTCATAAACAGAAATATTGTTAGTGAGAGTAAATTGGGCCAAATGTTTGATAATTAATTAGGCAATACCTAACAAAGGTGAAGATGAGTATAACCTATAGCATGCCATTTCTAGTAATATATTCTAGATAGACTATAGCATATGTACAGAATGCATTCGAGCTTTGTTTGTAATAATAAAAAATTGGAAATAACCCATTCATCAACAGAAGAATGAATATATTGTAGTATATTTGTAAGATGAATACTGTAGAGAAATCTAAAATGAGTTAACATCTCTCTGTTTAGGTATGGATAAATCATAAGGATATAGCATTACAGAAGGATGTAAACAGTATTATGATATGTCTATACATACATATATAGTTTTTAAATATGCAAAACAATGGTAAACTTTCATGGAATCATGTATATGGCAAAACAATGGTAAACTTGCATGGAATCATGTATATGTAGACAAGTATAAAAATAAACATGGGAATGAGAAGTCTTAGATTCTGGAAAGGAAAGGAATCAAATCACAGGCAAGGGAATACAGGGGCTTCAACTGTATCTATAATATTTTGTCTCTGGGGAAAAATTATCTTAAGCATATATGGCAAAATGTTAAGATTTGTTAAAGCTAAACAGTGGGTGTTTGCTGTTATTCTCTTTATTATTCTGTTTATTTTAAAAATGTCAAAATTACACAGGAATAGTCATAAGATAGAGAAAGCTTCAAGCATGTGTCTGCAGAAAAGTGTGTGGGAATTAAGTCAGTGGAGTCGAAGAAGCCCAAGGATACGGAGAAACGAATTTAAAGTTGGTTAGAAGCTATTCATCAGAAAGGAGAAGGTTCAAAACAGTATTGTATCCAGATCCTGAACTCACCTCATCCCATGGGCACAAGAGATCTACAACTACATATGGAATAATTCACTCAGTAGTAGATCTGAAAACTGGATGAATAGAACTTATACAACAAAGGCTAAAATGACAGCATCAAGACAGGTCATAGAGGCAGAGAGACGGGCTCATCAGGGGAAAACGCACACCCCAGCTGCAGTGATCCTCACTCAGAGGGATCACAAAGGTGGGATGTGAGTCTTTTCCCCAAGGAGCAAGGGATTGTAGCTCCCCATCAGCCCTTAGATCCTACAATGGAGAGAAAGTCAGTCAAGCACCCCAAACACTTGGCTTTAAAAAACCAGTAGAAAATATGTTCAGGAAAACTATAGAAATGCAGATAATGGAAAACCCACTTTTCTCCTGTTTTTTATTTAATTGAAGTATAGTTGATTTACAATGTTAATTACTGCTATACAGCAAAGTGATTCAGTTATACCAATATATACACATTATTTTTAAAGTATTCTCTTCTACTATATCAGAGGATATTGAATATATTTCTCTGTGCTATATAACAGGACCTTGTTGTTTATCCATTCTATTTATAAAAGCTTACATCTGCTAACCCTAACCTCCCACTCCATCTTTCCCCCAAACCCCTCCCACTTGGCAACCACCAATATGGACAGTGCATGTGTGTGTGCTCAGTTGTGTCTATTTGTGACCTCATGGACTGTAGCCCGCCAGGCTCCTCTGTCTGTGGAATTTTCCAGGCAAGAATACTGGAGTGGATTGCCACTTCCTTCTCCAGGGATCTTCCTGACACAGGGATCAAACTTGCATCTCCTGTGGCTCCTGCATTGGCAGGCAGATTCTTTACCACTGAGACACCTGGGAAGCCCTCCAAACTGGAAAACCCATTTTTAAAGGGCTCATGCACAGACTCTATCCAAAAAACAGTGCAAAATTACCAGATTAAAAATCACATGGACCATAGGTGATGGGGGTTCCACTTACTAATCTGTAAATTGGTATAGCCACTATGGAAAATAATATGGAAATTCATCAAAAAATTAGGAATAGAACTACTGTATGACCCAGCTATTCCATTTCTGGGTATTTATCTGAAGAACATGAAAACACAAATTTGAAAAGACATGAAAGTTGCTCAGTCATGTCTGACTCGTTGCAACCCCGTGGGCTGTAGCTCACCTACTCTCCCAGCCTCCTCTGTCTATGGAATTCTCCACGCAAGAATACTGAAGTGAGTAGCCATTCCCTTCTCCAGGGGATCTTCCTGACCCAGGGATCAAACCTGGGTTTCCTGCATTACAGGCAGATTCTTTACCATTTGAGTCACTAGGGAAACCCACACTGTATGATCCAGCTATTTCACTTCTGAGTATTTATCTAAAGAACCTGAAAACACAAATTTGAAAAGATGTATGCACCACTGAATTCACTGTAGCATTATTTACAACAGCTGAGATATGGAAACAAGTATTCTTTGATGGATGAATGGATAAAGAAGGTACGGTATATATACAATGGCATGCTATTCAGTCATTAAAAAAGAATGAAATCTTGCCATCTGTGACAACATGAATGGGCCTTGAAAATATTATGCAAAGTGAACTTGTCAGTTGGAGAAAGACAAATATCATATGATTTCACTCATATGTGGAACCTAAAAAAACAAAACGGATGAACAAACAAGATGAAACAAGAATAGATTCACAGAGAGAGAATAGATTGGTGGTTACCAGAGAAGATGGTTAAGGGTTAGGCAAAATGAGTGAAGGGGGTCAACTGTATGGTGATAGATGGCAGCTAGACTTGTGATGATGATCACGTTGTAATGAATATAGATGTTGAATTATTACATCTGAGGCTTATACAATTTTTAGATATTAAAAAAATAAAGTTGGGTGAAAGAGAGAAATCAACTTTACATCTGGGACATGAACATTGCCTGAGATGCTTTAAAATAATAATGAGAACAATATTTGGAAGCCTTGGTAAAACACAATTTGCTACAAATTCTATAAATAGGTAAAACAAATTTTTAGTGAAGTGGTGGTTTGACAAACTGTAAATTGCTATTAATGAACTAGTGTTCAACAATGTGTTATTTAGTAAATTGAGAGATGTTTGAGTACTATTTATCCTTTGAGGGTATGTTCAAAAGACACCTCCTCCATGAAGGTGCTTGGGTTGAACCTCTCCCTCACCCACTTCTAAAGTCCCACAGCCTTCTCTCTGCACTTCCCTCAGGTGTTACCATTTTCTACTGTACATTACAGCTATTTAGGCAGATCTTGGCTTCCTTGGTCGGTCATGAGATCCTTGAGGACAACGTTTCACTCATCTCTGCCTGCCTGATAGTGTGGTAATCATAGTAGGTCCTTAGAAAATATCTGAATAGGGGAAAGGAGAAAGAGGGATCAGGACTTCTAACTAAGGAAAGGATCAAGTAACTAAAAGCGCCTGCTTTTTGCAACCTACAAAGTGAAAGGTTTGTAGGTTTATAACACTTTGTACCTTGAGTTTAGGCCATAGGCTTCCACTGTTCCAACATTTTCTCCTCTTGGGCCACGTCCTTTGAGATGAAGTTCTGCCAATTTCTACCTGCATGCTCTGCCTACTCTGCCAGCCTGCCAGTGTGGTGCCAGGGAAGTGCTATCAGAGGAAACAAAGCAGGAAAATATGATGAGAGCTTTTCTCTGCAGAAGTAGCAGACCCCATTTCTCATGCTGGGGCATGTACAACAGCAGATGAGGAATGCTTGGGTGGAGCCCAGGCGCCCAGAGCCAGGCTGCCATCAGGATGCTACACAGAAAAGCCAAGAGATGAGAAAAGTACGGCTGCTGACAGTCAGGACCAAGCAAGAGGTCTCTGGATGGGTTTAAAGTTGCCAGATTTAGCAAATAAAAATGCAGGACATCCAGTGAAATTTGAATCTCAGATAAACAATGAATAATTCTTTAGCATATCTTACGCAACATTGGGGCATACGTATACTAAATTATTCATTTATCTGAAATTCACATTTCATAGGGCACCCTGTATTTGATCTGGCAACCCAGACACAGGTTAAGGGTTGTGTAGTTATTGCTGATCATAACTACCAGGCGGGACACAAGGGGACAGTTCAAAGAGGTGAGAGAGGAAGCACAGACCCTGCATGTGGCTTGAGAGCACGGATGTGAGTTGTGCCCATTCTGCCTCCTCCCCACCCCCGACCCCCGCCATCCTGACGAATAAAGCAGCTGTCAGAGTGTCTCTGTGATTCAGCCACCACCACTATTCGTGTCTGCCTCTTCAAGTATACTCACCTAGTTAGAGGCTGTTTATCTGTTGACATGAATCTGCGTCCCCCCTTGAGTGGAAAGCAATCAAGCTTTTGAGTCAGAGATCTGGGTCCAAATCCCAACTCTGAAACTTAACGAGTCACTTATCCTCTGAGAGACTCGGGTCTCTCTTGGGAAAGGGTACCATTGAGCTGTTGTGATAAATAAATGAGAGGATGTAGGGAAAGCACACCGCAGGTCTCAGGAGCATTAAGCACAACACCTGTGACGATGAAGAGTGCGGGGACGGAGTCTAGCACGGCACCGTACAGGCTGTGCTGGAGGCGCTGGGTAGATGTGCGAGAGCTCAATGAACATCCAAGTGAGGAGGGCGAGCCCCACATTAATTCCCTACACTAGAGGCTCTTGGTATTTAATTCTCTTCTCGTCATGATTCTGATGGAAAAAGAGATAAGAAAGACGATCATAATTTTCCACCAGCCACCTCAGATAGGGCCCTGAATGAGAGATGCGCAGAGGACAAGACTTTGTAATACACTTGTCCTTTACCGTACCTTTGTGCTTCCTCCCGGGAGATGCAGTGGGTGCTAATGAAGCCAGATCAGCCAAACAAAAAGCAGATCCCAGAGCTTGCTTTCTCTTTGGATTTCAAACCTCACCAGCGTTTAGTCACTCTTTAAAGCAGGGAACAGAAGCGTGAGGCAAGAATCACAGTTCTTTTTTCAAGATCCAAAAGACCTGAGCTTTTTATTCTTGCCCTGGGTTTAGCAAACCAGCTCCTGCTGAGGTGCAGCCGCTGCTGCCCAGGCGGTGTCTGTTGCCTCTCAGGGCTAAGTCTGGCATGGAGCCACTTGTCCTCCTGGGTGCTATCTCGCTGTGAGCCTCAGCCTCCCTACGGGGTTGCCCTGCTCTCCTCTCTGTATCTCATTCTCCTCACCTCTTTCTGCCTCTTTTGTTTTCCCCGTCTCAGAATCCCTAAACGTGCTACTCTTCATATGGCCAAAGCACGTTTGTTAGTGTTTGTGTGGTATCCAACCTCTCTTCGCTGTGACCCTGCCCACCCTCCCAGCCACTGGGTACTGAGTTGGGACCCTAGCAGCTTCCGGGGTATTAGTGAACCCACTTGCCACCCACCACACGATCACAGCTGACTGGACACCTAGGAGTGGGAAGTGGAGTCCCTATCTTGGGGATTTGGTATTGGGACTAAGAGTCCAATCTTATCCTTGGAAGGAGCGATACGGGCAGCCATTTTCCACAAAGTGAACAATGCAGAAAAGAAAGAGAAGTGAAGAGATGTCTCAGAGGTGAGGAAGAGGTGTAACTGTTGAGCCTCTAATTCTTTTCCCTTGCCTTGTCCAAGTCCCTTATGAAGTTCAACTGCCTTTTTGCCATTGACCTCTGTGAAATACCCCTGTATCTGTCTGATTAACTTCTTTTGCTTAAACTACCTGAAGTTTCTATTGATTTGAATATTTTAAAATATTCCTTATTTTAGGACAAAATGAGCTAAAAAAATTTTTTTACACACAGAGAAACACATAAAAATTGCTTTTCTCTTATGACTGACTCCTGACAGAGGAGCCTGGTAGGCTACAGTCCATGGGGTCACTAAGAGTCTGACATGACTGAGGGACTTCACTTTCTCTTTTCACTTTCATGCATTGGAGAAGGAAATGGCAACCCACTCCAGTGTTCTTGCCTGGAGAATCCCAGGGACGGGGAAGCCTGGTGGGCTGCCATCTATGGGGTCACACAGAGTCGGACACGACTGAAGTGACTTAGCATAGCATAGCATAGTATAGAATAATAATAATGAGAAATGTACTGGATGCTGACTATAATATGTTCTCGGTTCTATTCTAAAGCAGCTCAATATGCCTTTCATTTGAACCTCACAACATCCTTTAAAGCAGGAGTCCCCAACCTCCGGGATTTAATGCCTGGTAATTTGAGATGGAGCTGGTTTAATAATAATAGTAATAAAGTATACAATAAATGTAATGTGCTTGAATCATCTCAAAACCATTTCCCACTTCCTGGTCTGTGGAAAAATTGCCTTCCACAAAACCAGTCCCTGGTGTCAAAGAGGTTGGGGACCACTGCTTTATAGGAGTTAGCACCCTCCTTTTACAGGGAAGAGAACTGGGGCATAGGGAAATCAAATGTCTTCTCCAGAGTTACAGAGCTAGTAAATGGTAGAACTGGGGTTGAGTCCAGGGAGTCTTGACTCCAGAATTATGGACAGGGAGGCCTGGCGTGCTGCAATTCATGGGGTCGCAGAGTCAGACACGACTGAGCGACTGAACTGAACTGAACCACAATGCTATGTACTTTACAAACACTGAGTTACCAATGAAACCTGACAAAAGACCTTCCAACGAATCTATAACACCCTCGAAAATAGTTCCTGGCCTTATCCCTTGATCCCGTGAACAAGAGAATACAGCATCAAAGTTGCGCCCAAAGAGAAATAAGAAAATTGGTAGAGCAAAAACTTACCAAGTATATTAGTTTCCTAGGTCTGCCATAGCAAAATACCACACACTGGGTGACTTAGAAATTTATCTTCTCTATGTTCTGGAGGCCAGAAGTCCAAGATCAGTGTGGGTGGAGTTGGTTCCTTCTAAGAGATGGGAGGGAGAAATCTGTTCCATGCCTCCTCTCTCCTAGCATCTGGTAGTTCAGCTGGCAATCTTTGACATCCCGTGACTTCTGCTGAATCACTTAATCTTTGCCTTTCTCTTCACGTGGTATTCTCCCTCTATGCATGTCTGTGTCCAAATATACCCTTTTAGGCAACAATCACAATGGTTTAGAGGCCTACCCTATTCCAGTATAATCTTAACTAATTACACCTGCAATAACCCTATTTCCAAATAAGGCCACATTCTGAGGCACCTGGACTTTGACATACAAATGTGGGGGGTGGAGTGGGACACAATGCAACCCATAGCACCAGATTTTATCATTTCTCTCCTGTAGCAATTTTCAATGATTATATCTCCCTTTTTTTCAGAGGTAAAAAGTTTGACTCATGTGACAAACCACAGGTGCAGCTTCTTAGCTTTGGTTTAGCACTCAAATTTCATGATCACTCGGATTCTGGAAGGATACCAAACCACTGTCCCTGAAAGAATCCTACTAAGGACACTGACCTCTTAAGTAACTGCCTAAATTTGACTCAGTAAAGATGACAGAAGGATCAACAGAAGATATTTTAGATGCCATAGCTCTAGCTCAGGGTCTGCCACTGACTTGTTCTCAGTATAGGGCTGCTGCCTGCTGCTAAGTCGCTTCAGTCATGTCCGACTCTGTACGATCCCATAGACGGCAGCCCACCAGGCTCCTCTGTCCCTGGGATTCTCCAGGCAAGAATACTGGAGTGGTTTGCCATTTCCTTCTCCAATGCATGAAAGTGAAAAGTGAAAGTGAAGTCGCTCAGTCGTGTCCGACTCTCAGTGACCCCATGGACTGGAGCCTACCAGGCTCCTCTGTCCATGGGATTTTCCAGGCAAGAGTATGGGGGTGGGGTGCCAGTATAGGGCTAGAGTTTTATAAATGCATACAACATAAGGGCTTCTACATTGGCTCAGTGGTAAAGAACCTGCCTGCAATACAGAAGTACACGAGTTCAATCCCTGATTTGGGAAGATCCCCTGGAGGGCATGGCAACCCACTCCAGTATTCTTGCCTGATAATCCCATAGACAGAGGAGCCTGGTGGGCTACACAGTCCATGGGATCACAACAAGTCAGACATGACTGAAATGACAGCATGCACACATGCATACTACATAAACTATATAAATATAAAAGTATATCTTATATAAATTATATATTTTTCCCTGGTCATAAAAGAGATTTTGCCACCACTCTCAGTCTCTTCAAAAGTTGGTTGTGGGCTTCCTTGGTGGTACAGATAAGAATCCACCTGACAATGCAGGGGACACGGGTTCAATCCCTGATCTAGGAAAATTCCACATGTCATGGAGCAAATAAGCCTGTGCTCAACTACTGAACCTGCGTGGTCTAGAGCCCATGAGACACAACTACTGAGCCTGTGAGGTACAACTACTGAAGCCTGTGCACCCTAGAGCCTGTGCTCCACAAGAGAAGCCACCGCAATGAGAGGTCTGTGCACCAGGAAGGGTAGCTTCTGCTCACTGCAACTAGAGAAAGCCCACGGGCAACAACAAAGACCCAGAGCAACCAAAAATAAATAAATAAACAAAAGAAAAAAGTCAGTCCTGAGTGGTGATTTCTAGTCAGGGGAGAATTACCTAGGAACTAAAAAAAGGGGGGAGGGGTAACAGAGGATGAGATGGTTGGATGGCATCACTGACTCAATGGACATGAGTTTGAGCAAGCTCTGGGAGATGGTGAAGGACAGGGAAGCCTAGTGTGCTGCAGTCCATGGGGTCACAAAGAGTCAGACAAGACTGAACAACTGAACGACAATAACAAAAAAATCTAGTGATATTGATACCTGAGTGCATCCCCTGTCCATCTAATTTATTTGGGCATCTTATTATTTAGAAGTTTCCCAGGTATATATTATCTTGATGGTAATGGGTGTATACCTCTGTCAAAGTGCGTACTTGAAATAAGTGTAGCTTATTGCATGTCAATTATATCTCAATAAAGCTGTTCAAAACATTAAAAGCTTCCCAGGTGCCTAGGAAATCCCATGGACAGAGGAGCCTGGTGGGTTACAGCTCATGGGGTTGCAAAAGAGTCGGACACAATTTAGTGACTAAGCAACAGGTGATTCTAGTGAACATCCCAAAGTGAGAACCATTGAGCTAGGTCAACCTCATCCCTGAACCACATAACGAAACAGCCCTAAAGGAAAGAAATCTGCTCTGGAATCATGTCACAGCAAGCAGGACTGCCAGGACTCAGAGCTCATGACTTCTGAACTATTATTTCAATGTTCTGGATTTAAAACCAAGATGATAAAGCATTACTGAGCTCCTCAAAACATTTTAAAAGAGGTACTTGTAAAATCTCAAGTCCAGCAATTGTTACACAGAGATATAAGCCATGAGTTAAAACCAAAAAAACCATACCAGCCTTTACTTGGTAGTTTAGTTCAGTTCAGTCGCTCAGTTGTGTCCGACTCTTTGCGACCCCATGAACCGCAGCACGCTAGGCCTCCCTGTCCATCACCAACTCCCGGAGTTTACCCAAACACATGTCCATCAAGTTGGTGATGCCATCCAACCATCTCATCCTGTCGTCCCCTTCTCCTCCTGCCCCCAATCCCTCCCAGCATCAGGGTCTTTTCCAAAGAGTCAACTCTTCCCATGAGGTGGCCAAAGTACTGGAGTTTCAGCTTCAACATCAGTCCTTCCAATGAACACCCAGGACTGATCTCCTTTAGGATGGACTGGTTGGATCTCCTCGCAGTTCAAGGGACTCTCAAGAGTCTTCTCCAACATCACAGGTAGAGTCACTACTTAAAAGCATAGTTGGTTGTCCTTTCAATGTACACCAGGTATACACTCCCCTCACTCTGTCCACTCTGTCTTCTGTTGTGAAGTCTAGTGGGGTTGGTAGAGCTCTGGACAATTTAGTTGTGAACTACACATGTCATTCTCTGGACTGCCAAAGGGGGAGAGGAGTGACTGACCTCCCTCATTCCAACCCTTAGTATCCTTTCTTTCAAAAGTAAAGGTAACCAACAAAGGGCACAGATGAGTAACAGACCTTTTGAACGCTGGTTGGAAAACATGAATAACATTAGCTACATTAAAGATATCTGGCCTACTTCTATTACGTTTCTAATTAATCTAATTCGATATTAGCATTTTAATAAAATTATTTCAGGAGCCTTTCTCAAGGAAGATAGGACCTCACAACTATTCCCATTACTCAATTTTATTCTCCATTTCATTTATAAAGAAAAGGAGGAGCAGAAAGACAATACAGCTTACTAGGTGTCTACCACAGAACAGACAGGACTTGACTTCCCTATCTTTCTGTTTTCTTCTTTTAAAAGAAACAGAAATTAAGGACTGTCAACAGAGTGACCTAGGAAAAACTCCCTAAATGATTCTTGCTTCTTGAGTCACTCATTCATAGTGAAATCCTATACACACAAGCTGAACAATGACAATCTTAAATCTTGAGGGGCTAGTTCTTTTAACAAACCATATTCTGAAAAGCAGAGAACATGTTGCTCTCAACAATTTTTTAATGAATACATTAAATAAAAAGCAAATGGCTTGGGGGAAGATTCATAAAAGAAATTAAGACAACAGACTGGTTAAGCTGTTCCTGGTATCTCTTCCCACTAGACAAAAAGATAAATACAGAAATTCTGCACCTACTTAATTTTCCTTTAGAAAATTAAAACTCTTTAATTGTAACATATTATTAATAATACATCAGACAACTTTTATCAACACGATCAACTGATTCTTGTAAGCTTTTGGATCACAGAAGCCATTTGTTCAGCCATTCCTGTTTCTTGTATTTCTTTTTTTTTTTTTTTTTTTACAAAGCTACTTTTAATACTTTGGGGTGAGCCCCACAGGAATAAAAAACACTGGGAAGGGGTAACCCTCTCACCCCCAGGAGTGGCCCAGGGGGAGAGAGGCTACCTGAGGGGTAGGAAGCACAAAAGGGACCCGCTGCAGACTCAGGGCAAAGGGAATGCCATCGGTGCTGGGACCTGTGAGCACTACAGGAGAAAACGCGAGCGTGATGGGACTGGCTCCAGGCACACAGGCGAAGGGCAAGAGGGTTGGACACGAAGCCACAAAGCTACTTGGGTTCCTCCTTCTTCTCGTTTGCCTTTTTCTGCTTCTGCTGCATGATCTCCGAGTCCCTCTGCTTGCGGGCGGCAGCAGAAAGCCCGTCATCTCGGCGCTTTCCCTTAACCGAGTCGCTCTGCTTTTTCATATTCTTCTGGCGGGCGAGCTCGCGCTGGTTACCGCGGGTCATGGCGACGGCAACGGCTCCGGCCTGCCTCCGTTGCGTCCCCTCGTTCAGTACGACGTTCCACTCTTGTATTTCTTATAACTCTTGGCGAACTGCATTATCAAACAACTGTTAGCTGGGGGTGGAGGTGACAGCAAAACAGGTTCCTAGTGAATCGGATTCCATTGTTAAAAGCCATGGAATTTATAGGCAAATTCCATCAACACATTTGGCTATAAAGGTATCCTGCTTTTCTTTCTGACCAAAGTATAAAAAAATTCCTTGTTTTAAATGTAAGCAATCACAAATAGTTAATGTTTGTTCAAACTTTTATTAAGAAACTAAAGCAAAAAAGAATTTCAAAAAATTAATATACAGAATTCTAATTTTAACAAATAAGAAATCTACACCAAGAACTAAATAGCAGAGTTTAGCAATATTCAAGAATAAAGGGGAATGGCTAAAATGCATTCAGTCACTATTTTTTCCTTACAAGCCTCAGATTTGGACAGGATACAAAAATTTTTCTCATCTATCTTTTGTTATTATAGCCTATAAATTCAGAGAGGTGTTTTCTTCCTATAGCATATATGCAATATGCTATTCCCTGCCTACTGGGTTTGATGACATGGGTATACAGATGAGTCCATCAGAGATTCTTTCTTAATGTGTTTTAGGAAGATAAGACATGAACAAATAATAAATATAAATAAATTTATACAAGTTATAAAGTAATACAGCATGAGTTAAGTATAGATAAATACAAAGACTAGGAAATTTTAAGGAAGAAGAGATTACATTCAGCTAGAGAAACTGAGGAATGCTTTATTAGAATAACATTTGGGTTGGGTATGGACTGTTCCTTCTCAGAAGGCTTTATAGTAGTTCTGACTGTGGTGATCTTGATTTCTAGAAAGTAATCTCAATACTGATCTTTAAAACTCAAGTTTCTATCTTATCAAACTGTTCATTTTTTAAAGCAATCAAAAATATAAATATTACAGTCTATATAAACAGCAGTTTGGGGACATAAATAAAAAGTTAATTATAATACCTACTATGTGGGTTAGGGTTCTATTATTTTCAAAACTCTCTTTCTCTGATCAAATCATATCTAAAAGGCAGATGCCTAATCACAGAACCACGATTTTTAAGTATTCAACTGAGCAATACCTACTTGCTTTACATGCCTTATCAAATCTATATCCAAAATTACAGGAATAAGAATGAAGGAGATGAAATCAATGGTTTAACATTCAAAAGTCAGATAATGAAAAAATAATGGCAACTAAGAAATGATATATATTAACCACAGAACTCTTTGTATGAAAAATTTTAATGAATTGTGAGCCATTGACCATTACAGACTTTAAACCTTAATATTTCTTCTTTCCTGTGTGAAACCAGATAATTAAACCAGTCTATCTCAAGTATGACAGAAGACCATAGTATGAATAAGAGTAATGTTTTCTTACCCATCGCATGCTTCACTAAAGAACCAAAGAGAGTGCTCCTGGTTTCCCAAGTCAACAGAGCAGATCCAATTACACATTTCTTCCTGATCACAGTTTCAGTTGAAATACAACAAATACAAACTTTGCCCTTTCAATAGCACTTTTCATCCACAGCACAAGCACTTTACCATTATTTTCTTCTTTACCCTCAATATCCTTGTGAGGTAGTGAAGGGAAGGAGCAAGGATTTTTTTTGCAGATGAGAAAACTTAAGTTATATTTTGATCAGTGGTTCTCAGCCTTGGCAACATACTGAAATCATCTAGGAAGTTTTTTAAAATTCTTATGGTCATGTCATACCCCAGACCAACAACAGAATCTTAGGGTTTGGCACCCAAATATCAATATTTTCCAAAATGCATATGACTCCAAAGTATAGCTAAGGTTGAGAACCACTGGTTTAGATTATTTATATTTAATATTCAGACGTAACTGTCTTCTACTTAAGTGCTCTCTCAGTAGCAGTGAAAAAGAGACTCCATGTCCTCAAACACTGTAACAGTTTGTCTTAGTATTCTATACAACTACTATTGGTATCCAGTAACAATTTACCCGGTTATAAAGGAAAATTCCTTACCCCCTGACGCTCATGCTAAATAAGAACCTCCATTTTATAAAATTTGCAAATCAGATATTAAAGAATTTAAATCTCTGAGATAAGAATGGCTTTTTGTTAAATATTTAGGCAATTATTTGATTCTAGGTTCAATATGCAATAACCATGTGTTTCTGTTTTTCATTCAGCACCTTCAAAACTTTGTTACAAATGAATGTTTACTAATAAGACAAAACGTAAGATATAAAAAAAGCTCTGAGCAAAAGCTCTTGGAATTGATCATATCCCAATCTAGTTTTCTAATTAGTTCAATATTTATCCTGAATCAGATCTCTTCTTTAGTTAAATTTTAAACTTTGCCAAACTGAGTTGTTCCACACCAAGAAAAAAATGCATTTCTGTAGCAGCTATATTCTCTAATACATTTAACATATAATTTCACTCTGTAGTATTAAATATGGTTTCTAGGAAGTTTCTTCCTTGATGTGAGTATCAAAAAAGACCTTTTACAGATTTCACCTTTAAGCAACATACCAAATATACAATAAATACTTGTGTACACCTTTCAGGTGGCAAAAATGAAATCTTTGCTCATGACGGAAATCCCTTGCTTCGTGGGAGTACTAATAATATTAACTCTCAAGGATCAACCCAAGAACCCCAGCCAACTGTTTGCTGTCCCTAATTTTATTAGATGCAAAACAAAATATGCATACAGCAAAACCTAAAAAGTACAAAGATTCCACTTGCCTTAGTCAATTCTTATCACAAAGATGTATCTGAAACCGTACAATTTATACTTTCATACAGAAAGATATTTGTTTCTTTTCTAACAAAAGAAAATTTCAGTTCATGTATGTTGAATTATTAATTTGAAAAAGTATTAGTGAAATCAGATTAGTCAAAAACTCTGAATAGGAATTAATGTTAAACTCTTCTACAATGAAACCTTCAAAATGTTGCCAACCTGAAGTTTCCAGCAAAAGGTCTTTTACTTCAAGTCCCATGGGGGCAATTATCTATAATGAGATTAAGAACATTCTTAAGTTGGGTTCAGGCTGGCACTGTTTCAGGTGGGTGAGTAAACATTTTCTTGACAACCCCAATGACAAGTTTGAGGCTTAGACTGTTGCACGATGTAAACAATATGAACTTAAAAAGATTATAATATCTACAGCATTATAAAGTTACAAAATAAAGGATCATTGATCAATTATTTTCCTAAGGTCTGTGACTAACAATTTTCATATATGAGGCCTATAAGAACAAATGGCAATGTTCTTTATTCTTACAAGACACTTTCTCAGAAGGTCAAAAAATAAAACCAGATACTATAAGATGCACATTATTATTATTACTGATATATGTATGATTAGAAATAGATTTGCCTTTCCTCAATCTTAGCCTGGAGACAAGGGACCTTTACAATAATTTTGATGGTTAAAAAAATAAATCAGACTGTAACAGCCATGGAACCTGTAAGCCAAATATAATACAAAACGAGCCAATACAACACATCTTCTCTTAAAATCCTCTTCTTTGTAGTTACCAAACTGTCCCTAATGTTTTTCTAATTTTGTACCATGTAGTGGTTTTTAAGAAACTGAACTAGAACAAAGCAACTCCTTTGCCCTGTTTTTTTTTAAGTTTTTTTTTTTTACACACATACTGTATATACAACTTTTAAAATAGCTGCACAATTTTATATTTCACTGTTAGAGAAGTGCAGTCCAGGCAGACCATGCTTCTCAATATATTAAAAATATTAAATAAAACCCAACCAGTTTCATACTTTTCCAATAGTCAAGCTGGTTGGAAAAAAGGGTCTGGAGAAAAAACAGGCAGTTGTAAAACAGGATCAATCTTTCTTTACAAACACACTACTTAAAAACTCTTGCTAGTTCCTTATCTTATCCCTTTGACACCATCTCTATGATCTCACCTTAAAAGTTGGAAATAACACATTGCTAACTTAGAGACAAAATCTGTTGAAACATGCATATGTCAACTGCCCACTCAACCAACTGCAACCCTGAGGATTTTTCTGGCCCAGTAGAAAGAGGAAACACTAAGATCATCTCTGCTGTAGAGTTGCTTCTCCAGTTAACAATATCATGTGTTTTTCAGGATGTTTCTTGGGCATGCATGTATGACACTGTCACTTCATGATTCTACTTCCCACAAGCAGATATCTCCTCCACTCTGTCTTTCATCCCAAGAGAGCCACTGTCATCCATCCAAAGGTTTTCCAAGGTAAACCAAAGTCACTTCTGTGTTGCCATATACAGCAGAAACTGCTGGATATAAGCAGACCTTTGGAAGTCCTCTAAAGGCAACCCCCAGGAATTCATATCCACGTTCAAAAGCTAGAGTCTTATCTTCCATGTCCAAGATGACTCGAATTCTTTCTCCTATCTGCAAACAGACATCAAAAGAAGGTTAGAAGAAACCCATCAAAGGCATGGCTAGAGGAAATCAAGTTGAAAATATTATTAAGAATATACATCTCAAAAGTTATCTAGAAAAACCAACAAAGTTATTTGGTCAGGGAGAAACATCGAGAAAAAGAACACACTTCAATTTCATCACAAATGTTTTGATGGTCTTTTTTTAAACTTAAGACTTGTGTGGGATCAATATTTAATACTTAAAATTTTAATATTCTTTCTGAACAGTCCCAAGATTTTATTTATTCTTTTTAAGTGCTTTTTAAAGAAGGTTACCACTAAAACCTATAACTTGGCACATTTTACCAAAAAAGGCACTCTAGATTTTCTCAAATTACTACAGTAAATGCATACAATGGAATGTTATCCAACCTTAAAAAGAAATTTTACTATGTGCTACAACATGAGTGGACTTTGAAAACATTATGCTAAGAGAAATAAGCTAGACACAAAAATACAAGTATTATACTATTCCACTTATACCAAGCACCTGGAATATTCAAATTCACATAGACAGAAAATTGAATAGAGGTTACCAGAAGCTGGGGGAGGAAGAAATGTAGAGTTATTGTTCAGTGGGCACAGAGTTTATGCTGGGGATGATGAAAAAGTTTTGAGTATATGTTGGGTATACATAGTGGGGATGGCTGCACAACACTGTGAATGTATTTAATGCCAATGAATTATACACTTACAAAAAGTTAATAATAAAGACTGTTGTGTATATTTCACCAAAATAAAAAAATACTATAATAAAACATTTAGCCATTAAATTATACAAAGCAGTTCTACATACAATATGCAAATTATATAAATACGAATCATCAAATCTGGCCATAGGTTCTAAAGACACAAAATACACTTATTAAACAATCACTTTGCAGTCCACTACTCTGAAAGACCTGTTTGTTAAAACAAAAAAAAAGAGCAGCACTGATTGTTAAACTAAACAGAAGCACAATTACCAAGTTCTTTTCACAAATGGAAAAGTAAGCAAAGAAGTAGCATGTTTTATCCTTATAATTTGCATATATTAGAGGTTGTTGCATCTAACTTTCTGTTGGAGGCAGAAAGTCCTAACATTTTTCAATCAAAAATCATAATTGAACACTTTCCAGTTATGATATCCCCCAACTGCTATCATTACCTTCCTTCATTGTATTTCCTATCACAAACAACTACCAATATCTTTTTCTCTCTTTCTGCCCAACTCACAGATTAATCCCATGTTATGGACCTAAGAACTTCCGAATTACCAACATCACTACTTTACGAACAAAGCACAAACAACAACAAAAATTAGAAATAAAAAGCTAATATTCTGATGAGTTTGTTGAGTGATTTTATATTATCTCATTTAATTCTCATATCACTCCTAGGAGTTATCCCTATTTTACAAAAGATGAAATGATAAAACAGAACCACTCCCCATGAAATTTTCAAGTTTGCTTTACCTTTGCACATATAGCAAGCACACGGCACAAGGGGTAGAAAGGCCAAGTCTTAGGTGCAGAGGACAAAATTTAGAGATAGCAGCACAATTAGAAACTTAGAACTATAGAAGCAACAAAACCACAAAGAGGGTGAGCCCCAAAATAAACTCTGCCCAAATCCTTGTGTGAGGACTGCATTACACAAACACAGGGAAAACCCCCAGGGAACCAGGCAGAAAAAGCAGCAGCTAGAAGCCAAAAAAACTGAACAAAGACATTAACTGCTATATACAGTTTCAGTCCAGACAAGTTAACTGCCTACTAGAAGAAGAAAACCTACAGTTTTCAGAACAAAGCAGTTTCTTAAGGAACAAAACATTCCAGAGTTATTGTATTGTCTACTAGGTCCAGTTTTCAATTAAAAAATGAATGGATATGAAAAGAAGCAGGAGAGTACAACTTATACACATGGAGAAAAAAGAAGTCAGTAGAAAGAGTCCAAGTGGGCCCTAGATGTTGGATTTGGAAAAGACTTCAAAGTAGTTATTATAAAATATATACATATATTAAAAATAACTAAAGAAAAACACAGTATTAATAAATGAACAAACAGAGATCTCAGTAGAGAAATGGAAACTATAAAAATGAACCAAATGAAAATTTTAGAGCTCAGGGGCACAATAACCAAAATTCACCAGCCTGACTCAATAGCGTTGAAATAACCATAGAGTTCAAATGACAAGAAGAAGGAAAAAAAAACTATGAATTTAAAGACAGAACAATAGAAATTAATAAATCCAAAAAACAGAGAGAAAAAGGGACATAGTTTCAGAGGCACAGAGACAAGGAGAATATCAAGCAGTCCAACAATTACATTAAATATAAATGGACTAACTACTCAAATCAAAAGATTGGGTTAGATAAAAACAAAGATATGATTATAAGCAGTCTGGGGGACTCATTTTAAATATAAAGACAGAATAAATGTAAAAGGATGAGGGGAAGGAGGCACTCTGCAACAGTAAGCCTAAGAAACTTGGACTGGCTGTACTGACATAAGACAAAATAGACATAAAGGCGAGGAATATTACTAGAGTCAAAGAAGGTCATTTCAGGTTTCTCTGGTGGCTCAGTGTAAAGAATGTGCCTGCCAGTGCAGGAGACATGGGTTCAATCAATCTCTGATCCTGGAAGATCCCACATGCTGCAGAGTAACTAGGCCTGTGCACCAAAACTATTGAGCCTGTCCTCTGGAGCCCAGGAGCTGCAATTACCAAGCCCACGTGCCCCAACTGCTGAAGTGCATGCACCCTAGAGCCCGTGCTGCACAAGAGAAGCTACTGCAATGAGGAGCCCACACCCCTCAACTAGAGAGTAGCTCCTGCTCGCTGAAACTAGAGAAAAGTCTGTGCAGCAATGAAGACCCAGCATAGAAATATTTCCTAAAAATCGGTAACAATTATAAATATGCACCTAATAACGATTTCAAAACACATAAAGCAAAACCTCACAAAACTGGAAGTATAGATAAATCAACAATTATCGTTGGATATTTTAATAGTCCTTAGTAAACGACAGAACAGGTGGAAGAAAAAGAAAGCAGAAGACATAAATATTGTTAACCAATTTGACCTAATTGTCTTTAATAGATTATTCCATCCAGCAACAGTATACATTCAAGTACACATGGACATTCATCAGGATAAACCATATGCTAGGAATAAATTTAAAAGGACTGAAATCATATAGAGTATGTTCTTTGAAAAACAAAGAATAAAGGATTTTCACTTCAAAATCATGGCTAGTAACAGAACTTTATCTTCAATGATTATTAAGTCCACACATCCTTCTCCTTAGTCTATCTGTAGAGCCTGAAAGAACAGTATGGAAAGGATTCTATGAAAGAAAAATCTTCCATACTTTTATACCTCTGGAAATAGGATATATTTTTAGTTCTTCTACTTTATTATGCTTGACTTGAGGTCAATACTAAGGCTAGACCTTTCAAACCACATGTCCCTCTAAAATGTGCCATCTATAATTCTTTAAAATTTCCAACTTATCAGATTATTATTTTTTAGATTCTGCTGAATCTATGGTGATCATATAGCTTTTACAAATAGGAACTATAATTTTGACCCTAGAATAAAATGAATATGGGTGAAGGTTAAGATGAAAAGAATTTTAAAATGCAGTAGTTTGGTCCAGCGGTTAAGGTTCTGTGCTTCCGCTGCAGGGAGCAGAGGTTTGATCTCTGGTTGGGGAACTAAGATCCTACATGCCATGTGGGGGCTAAAAAACAAAAATTAAAATAAAAATGTAGTAGTTTGCCTGAACTTGCTTATCTTTATAGAAATCACTGACACCTCTACAGGCTTTGAATACAATCTACAGGTCAGTAAGTAGCAGAGAAAAAGTATGTATATACATGTACAAAGGTGCATTTGTGGGGGTGAGGTATCTAGAAAAAGTAATTTAGATGTGCCATGTTGTAAGAAAGATTACAATCCAGACTACAAGCTGGCAAACTATGGCTCCTGGGCCAAATCTGGCTTGCAGTGTATAAATAAGGTTTTACTAGAATAATAAACAACAGAGTCGAACAGTTATGAGAGACAGTATGGACCACAAAGTCTAAATATTTACTATCTGACCCTGTACAGAAAAAGTTTGCCAACCCAATTTAAAGTAAAGACAGACTGCTCAGGGTGAATATAAATAAGGAAAAAATTATTAAGATATTAAAAGATAATCAGAGTAGCCAAAAAAGGCCAGTTACACTATTTATTTAAAAATTATCAAAAAGACAAATCATGCTGCTATATAAAACTTTGTAAATTTAAAACAAATTAAGGCATGATTTAACAAAGGCTCACTTTTCAGAAAATACTCAGTTTCTTACCTGATATTTTGGTGCATTGTTGCATTGTGGAAAACTGCCATTGACTTCTCCATTATGTAGTAGATTATTGTCCACTAGATTCCAGCCCCAGCTCTGGTCATCACTGCCCAGCAATGCCACATAACCTTGGCACTGCATGGGGGCTCGTTTTGTAGCAATTCCAATCACTGCCACAGTGCCCAGAGGGCCCTCCCACCACACTTCCCATGCATGGCGGCCCTCACTGAAACCGATCTTGGTCCTTGCACCATCAGTGCTCTGAGCGATGGGGTTTCGATGTAAAGTAAAGCCATTCTTCTTAATGTAGACATTCCTGGAGCAGTCATTAGTGCTGAAAGCATGTTGGAAAGCACGTATCTGAAAAGATGAAAGACCAGAGAGACAGAATTTTATTTTTCTTAAACATTAAAAAGTACCCAAACTTTAGGGTACATGTTTTTTAACAATAAAATTATATATTTTAAGTAATACAATATGTATGTCTCAAAAATGGCTCATTTTTGTGATGAGACACTAATAAACTACATAACATTAAAGATAAAACTGCCAACTGTTTCATTATTGACCAAAATTCTAAATTGCTGTGTAATTTCTCCAAATAGACTTCTTAAGACATCAAAAGATATACACAGAAATCCTTGTATTTTAGAGGGAATACTGAGATGTTTTGGGGTGACATAATGATATTTGGGAATTGCTTTGAAATACCCAAGAGTGGAGTGGGAGATTGGACAGGGTAAACGTGAAACTAGACTGCCCACGAGTTAATCATTGGTAAAGCTTGGTGATGCGTACAGGGAGGTTGTTTGCTCTACTCTGGTTTATAGTTCATATTTTTACATTAAAAAGTTCAAATATGTACAGTTTTCATGTAGGCAATGCAGTCATCAAAAAGAATGGTATTTTAAGTAAAACAGGGAACTCAGTCACATTAGCTATGAAAAATTTTAATAACCACAAACTATCTTAGATCCTCTGCCTCCTCGCTAGGTATTACTCATACACTAAGACATCACCACTCTCATTTTACCAAATCAAATAATACCCTTGCTTGCTTGCTAAGTCACTTCAGTCGTGTCCGACTCTGTGCGACCCCACACCACTCTCATTTTACCAAATCAAATAATACCCTTGCTTGCTTGCTAAGTCACTTCAGTCGTGTCCGACTCTGTGCGACCCCACAGATGGCAGCCCACCAGGCTCCTCTGTCCCTGGGATTCTCCAGGCAAGAACACTGGAGTGGGTTGCCATTTCCCTCTCCAATGCATGAAAAGGAAAAGTGAAAGTGAAGTCGCTCAGTCGTGTCCGACTCTTAGCGACCCCATGGACTGCAGCCTACCAGGCTCCTCCATTCATGGGGTTTTCCAGGCAAGAGTACTGGAGTGGGCTGCCATTGCCTTCTCCAAAATAATACCCTAGAGAGCACCTAAATTCAACCACTAAAATTTATAAAGAGATAGTCATTAACAGCAGCTAGCATTAACAGGTTAGTTGACTTTCGGTAATTACTAGTCTTTGAAGCTTCCAAAATAAAGACAGTAAGAAAATTGTTATTACTATATCACTTCTCATGTTTTGGACTTCCCTGGTGGCTCAGACGGTAAAGCGTCTGCCTACAATGCAGGAGACCCGGGTTTGATCCCTGCGTCGGGAAGATACTACGGAGGAGGAAATGGCAGCCCACTCCAGTACTCTTGCCTGGAGAATCCCATGGATGGAGGAGCCTGGTAGGCTATAGTCCATGGGGTCGCAAAGAGTCAGACACGACTGAGTGACTTCACTCACTCACTCTTATGTTTTAATAATTTAGAGCTTTTTGGTCTGTATGTTTTTCAGAAAATCCCTTCTTTACTCAGACTGTGCAGAAGCAGTTGAAGGCTAGGACCTATTGCTTTAGTTAACCTGAGAAATCAATTCCAGAATCAGAATTTCAGCATAGGAAAGACCTTAAGACCTTTACCTAGTTAAACTCAGGAATTAGGACACAGGCATAAAAGTCAACATGTAGTTAGCATAAGCGCCTCAAAGATAAGTC
Source organism: Tragelaphus eurycerus (assembly GCA_935064755.1). Lineage (NCBI taxonomy): Eukaryota > Metazoa > Chordata > Mammalia > Artiodactyla > Bovidae > Tragelaphus > Tragelaphus eurycerus. The sequence continues at coordinate 23,562,459 of CAKXYN010000018.1, read as the reverse complement.
AAGCATCCAGTCCCCTCATCCAGTGTGCCATCCCCTTTGCCATCAGTGAGTACTTCACTGTTTAATTGTTGTGCACCATCAGGTCACAGAGTAAAACAAAAAACAAAAAACCTCTTTGGTTCAGGCGTCCCATGTTTTCATAAGGGGGATATAAACCTGAAGTATATCTAATTTTTTTCTGTACCTATTCTTATTATAACAACCTGAAAGTGCTATATACATCCCAACCATTTGATTCTAGTAAAAAATATCTAATCTAACCTAAATTTATCAAACTTTTACAGGAAATACAGAGGACAGAGAACATGTTAAGCAAAACCATAGGAATGAAATCAGCAAAATCCAGACTGAGGATTACTCTCTACAGGGTAAACACCTGGATTTCTTCAAGAAATAAACCGCAGGGGTGAGAGGTGGGAGAGATGGAAGGTGTATCTGCAGACTAAATTAGCCTTAAGTGACATATCAACTGTCATGAGAACCTTACATAGATAGATCTTGCTTATATAAACTGAAAATTAAAGACACAACATTTGACATTTTTATGAGAAAACTGGAATTTGAATGCCACACTTACCATATTAAGGGGTTCTTTATTTATATACTACAGATGTAATAACGGTATTGGGATTAAGTGTTCTTATCTTTTAGAGATAATGTGAAAAATCAGATAAAATGGAAAATACACAAATAAAAAGTCTATAGTTCTTGTTATGCAGTCTCATATACAATATGGATTTTGCATTATAGCAAACAGCTTTCGGATCTAGTTTAGGATGTAAGTCTGAGATTTAGAGAATTACAACTGGATGTCAAGTATGACTGGAGGAACTAATGTTACTTGGTAATATGTAAAATACGAACTTCTAAAAAGAAGTCAAACCCTAATTTGACTGACAACTCCAAATGCTTTCCAGTTTTACACTGGCCCAAGCCTGTTATCCTTTTCTCAGTTACCCTCGCTCCCTGGAAATCATATTTGACTCTTTCCTTCTTCTTCTTCCTATCTTCTTCAGAAGATATTAAGAAGAGATGGCAAGAATACACAGAAGAACTGTACAAAAAAGGTCTTCACAACCAAGATAATCACAATGGTGTGATCACTGACCTAGAGCCAGACATCCTGGAATGTGAAGTCAAGTGGGCCTTAGAAAGCATCACTAAGAACAAAGCTAGTGGAGGTAATAGAATTCCAGTTGAGCTATTCCAAATCCTGAAAGATGATGCTGTGAAAGTGCTGCACTCAATATGCCAGCAAATTTGGAAAACTCAGCAGTGGCCACAGGACTGGAAAAGGTCAGTTTTCATTCCAATCCCAAAGAAAGGCAATGCCAAAGAATGCTCAAACTACCGCACAATTGCACTCATCTCACATGCTAGTAAAGTAATGCTTAAAATTCTCCAAGCCAGGCTTCAGCAATATGTGAACTGTGAACTTCCTGATGTTCAAGCTGATTTTAGAAAAGGCAGAGGAACCAGAGATCAAATTGCCAACATCCGCTGGATCATGGAAAAAGCAAGAGAGTTCCAGAAAAACATCTATTTCTGCTTTATTGACTATGCCAAAGCCTTTGACTGTGTGGATCACAAGAAACTGTGGAAAATTCTGAAAGAGATGGGAATATCAGACCACCTGACCTGCCTCTTGAGAAATCTGTATGCAGGTCAGGAAGCAACAGTTAGAATTGGACATGGAACAACAGACTGGTTCCAAATAGGAAAAGGAGTATGTCAAGCCTGCATATTGTCACCCTGCTTATTTAACTTATATGCAGAGTACATCATGAGAAACGCTGGACTGGAAGAAACACAAGCTGGAATCAAGATTGCCAGGAGAAATATCAATAACCTCAGATATGCAGATGACACCACCGTTATGGCAGAAAGTGAAGAGGAACTAAAAAGCCTCTTGATGAAGGTGAAAGTGGAGAGTGAAAAAGTTGGCTTAAAGCTCAACATTCAGAAAACGAAGATCATGGCATCCAGTCCCATCACTTCATGGGAAATACATGGGGAAACCATGCAAACAGTGTCAGACTTTATTTTGGGGGGCTCCAAAATCACTGCAGATGGTGACTGCAGCCATGAAATTAAAAGACGCTTACTCCTTGGAAGGAAAGTTATGACCAACCTAGATAGCATATTGAAAAGCAGAGACATTACTTTGCCAACAAAGGTTGTTCTAGTCAAGGCTATGGTTTTTCCAGTGGTCATGTATGGATGTGAGAGTTAGACTGTGAAGAAGGCTGAGCGCTGAAGAATTGATGCTTTTGAACTGTGGTGTTGGAGAAGACTCTTGAGAGTCCCTTGAACTGCAAGGAGATCCAACCAGTCCATTCTGAAGGAGATCAGCCCTGGGTGTTCTTTGGAAGGAATAATGCTAAAGCTGAAACTCCAGTACTTTGGCCACCTCATGTGAAGAGCTGACTCATTGGAAAAGACTCTGATGCTGGGAGGGATTGGGGGCAGGAGGAGAAGGGGACAACGGGGGATAAGATGGCTGGATGGCATCACTGACTGGATGGACGTTGAGTCTGAGTGAACTCCGGGAGTTGGTGATGGACAGGGAGGCCTGGTGTGTTGTGATTCATGGAGTCACAAAAAGTCGGTCACAACTGAGCATCTGATCTGATCTGATCTGATCTTCTTCATCCCACCTCACCCTGTCAGTTGTCCATCTATGTGGACTTGTTTTCTTGCAATTTCTCTCCCAGTTATCCTCTTCTCTGCTCCATACACTTACTCTGGTCTTGAATACCTCTGGTACAGAAACCAGCCCTGCCTTCTTAAATTCGTTTTACGGACTACTAGTTTTTCTGACGGGGAAGGCAATGGCACCCCACCCCAGTACTTTTGCCTGGAAAATCCCATGGACGGAGGAGCCTGGTAGGCTCCAGTCCGTGGGGTCGCTAAGAGTCGGACACGACTGAGCGACTTCACTTTGACTTTTCACTTTCATGCATTGGAGAAGGAAATGGCAACCCACTCCAGTGTTCTTGCCTGGAGAATCCCAGGGACAGGGGAGCCTGGTGGGCTGCCGTCTATGGGGTCGCACAGAGTCGGACACGACTGAAGCGACTTAGCAGCAGCAGCAGTTTTTCTGAAGCACAGCTCTTACTTTGTCAGTCCTTTATTCAAATTTCTGTGGTTTCCAGCTGTAAAATAAAGCCTGTATGTCAAGGACCTCCATGATATCTCTAGTTTCAGCTTACCTTTAGAATCATATCTCCCACTACAACTGAATCTAACTAACCTATTTTATGGAGAAGGCAATGGCGCCCCACTCCAGTACTCTTGCCTGGAAAATCCTATGGACAGAGGAGTCTGGTGGGCTGCAGTCCATGGGGTCGCTAAGAGCTGGACACGACTGAGCGACTTCACTTTCACTTTTCACTTTCATGCACTGTAGAAGGAAATGGCACCTCACTCCAGTACTCTTGCCTGGAAAATCCCAGGGACAGGGGAGCCTGGTGGGCTGCCGTCTATAGGGTCGCACAGAGTTGGACACGACTGAAGCGACTTAGCGACTTAGCAGAACCTATTTTGTATCTTTAGCCTTCCCTCTAAGCTAAGCTACAAACTGTAACAGATGCCTATCTGAAAACCCTTGATGTCTTAACACTATAAATCCTGTGCTACCAAAACTGAACTTATTGTTATTCTTCCAAAATCTTGGACTTCCCTGGTGGCTCAGACGGTAAAGCGTCTGTCTACGATTTGGGAGACCCGGGTTCGATCCCTGGGTTGGGAAGATCCCTTGGAGAAGGAAATGGCAATCCACTCCAGTACTATTGCCTGGAAAATCCCATGGACAGCGGAGCCTGGTAGTCTACAGTCCATTGGGTCGCAAAGAGTCGGATACGACTGAGCGACTTCACGTTCATTCCAAAATCTAGCCCAGGTAATCTAGCCCTGGGCTTAATATTACGTAAGCCAGATACCTAGAAGACATCCTGACACCTCCCTGTTCCTCATCCTGATTTCAAATCTACTGCCAAGTCCTGTAGCTTTTATTTCCTAAATTTCTCACCATCTCTTGTTCTACATGCTTACTACTATACATATTTTGAAGGTTTCCCTCCAATTGGTTGTCCATTCTTAAGTCATAATAACCTCTTAAAAATGGAAAACTATCATATCACCAATCCCCACACTCCTAACTCTCCTTCACTTACAATTTAAAATGGTTTCCTTTTGTTTGGCTCCAGTCCACCTCTTCCATCTTTATCAAACTTGCCTCAGTTTGCTCTCTGTGGTCCAGCCACACTGATTATTTTCTGTCACTCATACTCACCAGGTTCCCTCCTGGAACCTCTCTTTCTTTGGCCTATTTATCCTTTTTTTTTTTTTTTTCTTTTTCTGGGTCTCAGCGTTATTTTCTCAGAGAAAGCCTTTCCTGACCGCGCTACTTAGGTCAAATTCTCCACTACTGACATTCAGAGCACCATGGATCCAACCTTCATAGGACTCATCACAAATGCAATTTTACACCTCTGTGACTATTTGATAAACACCCATTTCCCCTCACCAGATTAGTGCTATATGGGAAAGCATCCATAGCATTTGTATTTGTTTTTATTCAGCATTGCATCTGCAAAACTGAACACAGTACCTAACATTCTTTTTTTTTTTTAAATAAAAATATATACTATTCAAATCCTCTGCTTTCCATTGCCTTGCTTTTTGTTCAGGGTATTTCCTCTTAGTAAAATGTTCATATTCTCCTCATTTTTAAAATTCAGCTCAAATACAATCTCAATCTCAACCCTTCTAAAGCTGTTCACTCAACTTGTGAATCTCTTTCACTAAACTAGTTTCTAACTGCTGCTACTGCTGCTGCTAGGTCACTTCAGTCGTGTCCGACTCTGTGCGACCCCAGAGACGGCAGCCCGCCAGGCTCCCCGTCCCTGGGATTCTCCAGGCAAGAACACTGGAGTGGGTTGCCATTTCCTTCTCCAATGCATGAAAGTGAAAAGAGAAAGTGAAGTCGCTCAGTCGTGTCCAACTCCTAGCGACCCCATGGACTGCAGCCCACCAGGCTCCTCCATCCATGGGATTTTCCAGGCAAAAGTACTGGAGTGGGGTGCCATCGCCTTACCACTAATTATTTCTATACATTTTTTTTCCTTTTCTAGACTGAGGACTTTCCTAGGCTATGTATATCCTTTTGAATTAATCTTTTATCTTCAAGATATTCAAGAAAACTCCGGCAACATCTGAATGCACAAGTCTATAATACCTACAGTGCAAGTAGTACAAAGGCATACGAAGTATTAAAATTTATAACCCTCTGCAAGGATACAGAAAAACAGGTAACATAGGCTGCCTCCAATCTGGATGGTGGGGGTATAAGGACTAAAGGAAGACATTTTGCTTTTAGATCACTTTGCTTCTTCTGAACACTGACTCACATGAATACGTTATTTATTACATATTATTACATGAATCTTGAATCATGTGAACATGTCTATTACAGGCCAACTACAAAAATGTCTTAATTTAAAATAAGTAAAAATAATAAACTTTATGGGAAAATAAAAACTAAGTAAGATTTCATGAAACCTATATGTTTATTAGGCACAGTAGGACAAAATTGCAATCTTCTTCCCTCTACTATATAAATTATAATTATTATCCATTGAGCATCTACTAACTGTCCTTGCAACTCAACATGTCATTTCACTTAATAAACAATTTGACATATTTAAAAGTAGTAATCCTTATCCTAACCTTATTAAACTGAAACCTATTTTATTACAGAAGAATACATTTTACATTTATTTCATATGGAAAATATTTTTTCCATGTGAAAATTTACTTACTCTTACCCCACTGGCAGTCTAGCATTAAAGAGATATGTTTTCCCTTTTTTAGTTGTTAATGTATTTTTATGTTTACCATATTCTAGATCAGACTTTATCCTCTCTCATGTATACTCTTGGGGACTGCAACCCTAAATAGCTGTATCCATCCAAACTGAAGTTCAAGTTTACAGCCATTTGTTTATATTGCTTGAGGAATGCTCTCAGTCCTACCAAGATCTGCTACTTGACATTTTTATTTGTATATGAAAGCAAGACTAAGCACAAGAGTCTGGCGGGGGGCGGGTAAGGCACCAAAAATGAAAACAGCATGCTGGATGACAAACAGAACATAAGAGACACACCAGCAAGGTGGAACTATGAAAAAGTTGGCAAGGCAATAACCAGTAACAGTGGGACATGGCAATATTATGACTGTTAAGTAGCGCCAATGGTAAGATGTTCTATTCAAAGCCTTTATCTTTAAAGTTAGCAGATGCCTTGGACCACACTTATTTATAAGCCTGTAACATAGCGGAGGGAATTCAAGGTACTTGGGCAAAAATAAAAGTTATAAATCAGAGCTTGGAAAACGTGAGGTGAAAGCAAAAATCTAAGAAACTAAGTCAATAAGGCAGCCGAGATGATCTAATAAAGGACAGAGAGAAAAATAGGATTAGTGTATTGAAAGCTACAACAATGGCCTGTTTTTAAGGGGACAGACGGTGGAAAGTAGAATGACTGATGGAAATCAAGGATGGAAAACCATCTGATCCTTTAAAAAGTGCATCACGGAAGTGGGGTGGGTTAAAGAGCAGAACTTCAACCCAGAGAGATCTTTATGGCGGGGGAGGCGAGGTAAGGAACTGACTGGAGCGGTGCAAAGGCGCTTCTGACTCAGAAGCTTAGCTGAGAAACACTGAGAGCTGCGCGGAGAAGCGGGACAGGGGGCAGCGGCGTGGCGCGGGGCTCCCTCACCTTGGCCTTGTAGCTGGGCAGGTTGCAGAGGATGTCCGTGCGCAGAGCCTCCTCTGCCAGGCTGCGGGCACACAGGCTCCGCCACACCTCGCTGTTCTCATCGCCGTGCAGGCAGCGGTACCAGTGCTTGCACACCAGGGCGCAGCTCCGCAGCTCGGACAGCTCCAGGTAGGAGAACACCAACTCCAGCACCCGGCTGGGCAACCGGCCCCCGGCCCCAGAGCCCGAGCCGGCGCCCGCGCCGCCGCCGCTACAGCCAGCGCCGCCCGAAGCTGCCCCAGCCCCCGGGGCCGGCGCCGCCATCGCCTCACCAGCCGGCCCGAGGGCCGCCGCCGCCGCCGCCGCTTCCCCCCGTCTCTGCTCCAGAGGCCAAGCCTCGCCTTGAGACCGGAGCAGCTCGCTCACCGCCCCTTTCACAGCTAACCGCCCGGCCCCTCCAAACCACTCCCGCCCCTGCCCGGGGGCGTCCGCCGCGCGCCCCGCCTCACTGAGGGCAGACGCACCGACTGCACGGGCGTCCCCCGCCCCTCCCCCGCGGCTCAGCGCGGTCGCCGGAACCGCCCGACTCGTACGGCCTCCCCGCGGCGCGCCCGTGGCTCCGCCATGCGGGTTGAGGGCACGAAGCAAGGACGCACGCCCAGCTCGCGCGGTTCCTCTCGGCCCCGGATGTGACTATTTGGCTGCGGCGCCTCCCGCCCTGCGCTAGATGGGATTGGGCGCCGGCCGGTGAGGTCATCGCCAGGCGCCTTGGTGGGAAGCGGGAACCGCAGGTATGAGGTTGGCGCGGGTGGGTTTCAGGCTGCCCTCCGTCTTTCCCCCTTTTTGATTTAGTGGCCTCGCGTCGGCTTTTTTGCCCCCTTTTCCTATAAGGTTTACCTGAGTTGTTTGCGTTCCTGCTGGACCATTCCAACCTAACGCAGGAAACTTCCCTATCTTTACTAGCCAATTCTAGCTCCGCCACCTTGAGTTTGAGTTAAATCTTCCTTTTCCTTCGGCAGCTGAGGTCGTGTTTTCCTGGTCAGGCCCTCTTGTTCTCCCTTAGTACCAGTGTGTGTGCCAGCCTGTATGTAACGTGAGAGGTCGCTACATTTGAACACCTCCCGCCCCTCTCCCATGTTTGGGTAACCTTAAAGTGCTCTTTAAGAGCTGCATTATTTTGGACAAAATACGGCCTTTCCCAGGCTTTCCTACTAACCCACCGATTAGTAGGCGAATTGAGGTGTGTTTTTTAACTAACTAGACATTCTAGTAGGGAGAATGACATGAAGGCTATAATTAAGAACACTATTTGGAAGGGAAAGAATTTCAGCATTATTTAGTCATACTACGTTTTCCTAGGTGGCCAGAACGTTTTCCGACAGCCTTTAAGGAATGCTCGGTAAGAGAAAATAATAGCCATCATTTAAGACAGGCAATCTACTGGGGCCCTTTACGGGAAAGTTTATATAACTCCAAAGCAACACTGCGAAGTAATTGTTAAAATAATAGGGTTCACAGATTACCTTAGTAGTCAATTCCACTGTCTTTCCCTTACGTAGTAAGGAATCTTTTCAAAAGCTCTCCTCCTCTGAATAATCCATTTCTTGTTTTCCAGTAAAAACAAAAGAACAGCACCTACCATCTCTACTCTCTGATAAGTGGTGTTTGATTACTACTTGCCAGTCCCTTCTTCCTAGATGTTTTTTTCCTCCAAGCTTAGTGAAGTGAAAGTGAAGTCGCTCAGTCGTTTCGGACTCCTTGCGACCCCGTGGACTGTAGCCCACCAGCTCCTCTGTCCATGGGATTCTCCAGGCAAGAATCCTGGAGTGGGTTGCCATTTCCTTCTCCAGGGGATCTTCCCAACCCAGGGATCGAACCCAGGTCTCCTGTGCAGGCAGATGCTTTAACCTCTGAGCCACCTGTCCTCCAAGCTTAGTCACCCAGATTCTTTTCTTTCTTACTAGTGTCAGTGCTACAGCCCCTCAACCACTCACTTTGGGAAACTGAAATGTGTGAAGAAAAGTTGACCAATATACTTATTACAATGATAGTGACTATCATATTATTTAAACCTCAGGCTAGGGAATTTATTATTCATTTTTCAACTTTCAACCATCCCAGGAACGCAGTCCATGTTTTGTTTGGAAAGGCACTGAAGTTTCTTTTACATCTTCAAGGATAGAGTCGGTCCATCCAAGAAGGTGACAAAGAACAGACAGAATGAACAGCTTTAAAGGCACAGTCACTTGAAAAGGACAAGTGGATACATGGAGATATGACAGGAGCAAGTATTTTAGAGAGCATTCGGTTATTAAAGACATTGGCCTCTATTCTGTCTTCCGTGGTATAAGTGAGGGAGAGCCTTTGAAGGATCTGATGAAATAAATCTAGTCCAGTTGGTGAGGTGACTTTTTATGGCAAAGTACCCCCAAGTGGCCCAGGTAGGATTTCAAAGTAGGAAAAGCTTTCCTTTATCACTACCTCCTGTCTTCTTGCCTGCTCATCACCCTCTGGACCATGTCCCCTCTCTCCATGTTCAGTACCTTCTTTCTGCCCTTTGGCTGCTTAGAACTTCCATCTTAGCACTCCACCCTTCATACAAATGTTTTCAAAGTACCCCACCTTCCTCCTCCCCACACTCCATAATCTCATTAGGTGTTGGAAGGAAGGACTCTATTATCTAATTAAACTAATTCACAATAGGAAATGATTAATTACTGTGCTTGACCCTTTAAAATCTACCTTTGAGAAGAGAAACTTGTTGACTTGATACCTGAGTGGAGATAGTGGCACTTAGCTACTTCCAGGTAGCTCTCTAGTCCCAGTAAAACAAAAACAAGAAACAGCAGATTGCCAACTCATTTCTAAAAGATTGTTTTGATTTAATCCATATGTAGTTAATTTTTCCCACTACCTTCTACCACAGCAGTCTGATTGGCACTTTTTGATTGAATATTTCAAATAATAACAAATAACTTCAATTTTGTAGATTAAGTAAACAAGTGATTTGGGTCGGAGGGTAGGGGTGGGTATGCTGGTTGAATCCCTGATCAATACTCTGCGTGATTAAATTAAATGCCTCAGAATGTATGGATTTCTGGGGCTTTCCCAATTCTTTTTTCCTAATATTTCCTGTAATAGGCCTCTATTTTAATTTTTCTGACTAGCTGGGTAATCAGTGAATATTATCTATGTGGTGTGGAGATTAGAAGTTTCATTTGTTCTTTACTCTGGTGGGGAGACATTAGGTAGAACTGACCTTGGACTTGTTGGGAATAATAGTCCAAGAGTTACTACTGCTTCCATTATGGAAAACTTTACAGGGACTGTATTGTTGTCTATAGTAGTCTCTTGAAATGCAAAATTCATTTATTGCCTAACTTCTTACACTTTGGGGTGGAGTTTAACCAGGTGTATCTTTAAAACTGAAATAACATTTTCTGGAAAAGAGTTACATTAGGAAGAAAACCTAAAACTTTTGTCTGCAAGTCAGCCTTACTTAGGTCCTCTGTGGGTGGATCTGTGATAGAGAAATAGAAGTACTAGAAACCCTGCCTTTTCTTAGTGAAAAACCTAATATTCCAACAGAGATCCAAACTTTTATGGACACAAAATCGTAAAACTGTAGAGGGGCAGACTTCTAGACTTTAAAGTTAATTCATTGTAGAAAAATTAAAACTCTGACTTAGGAATAAGTGATCAATATTCTGAAGATTCATGACATAGTTAATCTATTTGTAACTTAAATAGCCTTTTCAATGATTAATTCACAATTTATATTTTTAGTTAGGATATTGTCTCTATCATGTAAGTCAGTAGTCATCACAAATGACAGTTCCTAAGCCTAAATATTAATACCTTTCATTTTAAATTGTGTTGAGTGTCCTTTTTCCTTGGTTTATCTGGAACATTTGGCAAAAGTCCTTGTTATGGTTTGTTGTTGTTCAGTCGCTTGGTTGTGTCCGACTCTTTTGCGACCCCATGGACTGCAGCACGCCAGGCTTCCCTGTTCTTCACTATCTCCCGGAGTCTGCTCAAACTCATGTCCTTTGAGTAGATGATGCCATCCAGCCATCTCATCCTTTGTTGCCCTTTTCTTTTCCTACAGTCTTTTCCTATGGGTCGGCTCTTCGCATTAAGTGGCCAAAGTATTGGAGCTTCAGCTTCAGCATCAGTCCTTCCAACATATATTCAGGGTTGATTTCCTTTAAGATTGACTGGTTTGATTATGGTAGAAAATTATTTAACTACTAGGTCAGTACTTGTCAGCAAAAATCAAATCACCAGAGTTCCCTGTCTTTATCTGCCTGAGTCATTTCCTCTCCAGACCTCTCCTTTAAAATGTATTTCCTTCAGTCTCTATTTAGTTTTTTCTGTTTACTAATTGAGTGCTTCTGCTAAACTTTTTAAAATGTATCTTTGTCTTTTTTATACTTTGTTTTGTGTATGAAAATTGCTATATCTGACTTTGTGATTGTGTTTCTGTTACTTTGATTACTATTAGATCAGTGGTTTTTTTGGCAGTCTAGTAGTGATTTTGTATGCGTGTGTGGCTAAAAGTGGGAGGAAACAAACTTGTGTCGGGAGTAGAAACTTTAAGTAGATTAAATTATTCTTCAAAACAGTATTTGGAAATTTATCTCTGTACAATTGAACTAAATTCAGGTATTATATCTGAAAATACTAAAGCAACTATTGCAGTTTCCTAGTAGATAAACTCTCCTTTGTCTTGTGGAATGAAAAATATAATTTGTCCAGATAGATTTGTTTGCTTCCTTTTGTCTGATCATTTAATTGTATAAATTGCCCCAGTTTCCTTTTTTGCTTTACCCAGGAGGTAATTGGGCTTCCAGGTGGCAGTACTGGTAAAGAACCCGCCTGCCAATGCAGGAGACATAAGAGACGTGGATTCTATCCCTGGGTAGAAGAAGATCTCCTGGAGAAGGGCGTGACAGCCCACTCAATTATTCTTACCTGGAGAATCCTATCTACAGAGGAGCCTAGTAGGCTACAGCCCAGTTGGGGGAGGGGTCGCAAAAGACATACATACTCATTTCTAAAAGATTGTTTTGATTTAATCCATATGTAGTTAATTTTTCCCACTGCCTTCTACCACAGCAGTCTGATTGACACTTTTTGATTGAATATTTCAAATAATAACAAATAACTTCAACTGCTGACTTAGCAGCAGCAGCAAGAGATAGTTAAGGTAGTGGGTAGTATTATGTGGCAATTCCAGTAAAGAAGCAGGCTGCCTAGCATATCAGGAATCTAAATAATGCACATAAACACTACTGTTACATAAGTGCAAGTAGGTGATAATGTGATTTTTTTTAAATGTGAGTATATTTAGAAGCAGTAATGAATTATTAGTAGCTTTTGGTCATTTTCTGTACTTTCAAATACTAACAGGTTAAACCTGTTATCAAGTAGAATTGTTATAAAAAGATCTTCATTATTTAGAAGTTTCAGTCCAGTTGCTCAGTCATGTCCAACTCTTTGCGACCCCATGGATCGCAGCACACCAGGCCTCCCTGTCCATCACCCACTCCTGGAGTTCACCCAGACTCACATCCATCAAGTCAGTGATGCCATCCAGCCATCTCATCCTCTGTCGTCCCCTTCTCCTCCTGCCCCCAATCCCTCCCAGCATCAGAGTCTTCTCCAGTGAGTCAACTCTTCACATGAGGTGGCCAAAGTACCGGAGTTTCAGCTTTAGCATCAGTCCTTCCAAAGAAATTCCAGGATTGATCTCCTTCAGAATGGACTGGTTGTATCTCCTTGCAGTCCAAGGGACTCCCTTTAGGATTGTTTTATTTTAGATCCTAAGTACAAATCCTGAACGGGTGACTTTGGGAAAATTATTTTAAATTTCTGAGACTCAATTATCTGTAAAATGGAATGATACCAATCAGAAATGTTGTTTGGAGAATAAATAATGTACTGAATTAGTCTCCAACGAGAAGACCCAAGGGTTTGCATTTCTAACCAGTTCCCCTGATGATTAGTGGTATAGTACAGGTTATCAATGGCTTCCGTAGTGGCTCAGTGGTAAAGAACACATGTGCCATGCAGGAGTCATGGGTTTGATCCCTGGGTCAGAAAGATCCCCTGGACAAGGAACCTACTCCAGTATTCTTGCCTGGGAAATCCCATGGACAGAGGAACCTGACGGGCCACAGTCCATGGGAACAAAAAGAGCTGGACTCAGCGACTAAAACAACAGGTTCTCAAATTCTAGCATACATCAGAATCACCTGGAAGCCTTATTAAACCACATTATTGGGTGCTGACATCAGAGTTTCTGATTCAGTGGGCCTAGAGTGGGGTCCAACAATTTATATAAGTTCCTAAGTGATGCTAGTGCTGTTGGCGACCATACTTTGAGGACCATTTGTGTAATGTATATGATGCCACTTTGACTAGCCTAATAAAAGTAACAAAAGTGACAGTGATAATACTTTTGTTGAGTTTTCATTACATACCAGGCATTGTTACATGCACTTGACATTTATTATGTCATTTAATCTTCTCTGATCTTATGAAATGGATGTTGTTATTACCCCCATTTTATCAAGAAGGAAAGTGGATCATAGATTTAGTAACTTGCCCAGTTGATAGGTAATAGGGCTATTCAAACCCAAAAAGTCTAATTCCAGGGCCCATTTTCCATAAACAATTTTCCATAAACATTATTCAGATAAAGGATATAACCTGATGATTGTGTGGCCCTTTCTTAAAAAGGACTTTTCTTAATTTAAAAATAAGTGTATTGTTTATTCCTATGTGAGCCTCACATCAAAGGCTGGAGGACCAGACTTACCTGGGTACCTGATTGCAAGGAAAACACAGGTGCCAGCCACAGTTTTGTGTTAACCAGGCTTTGTAGGCTTGATCTTCAAATGTCTTTTTTTATTGATTGAGTTTTTTAGATTTCTTTTATTTTTTAAATGAAATATTTGTGTCTTACAAAGTTCTTATATAAAACGTGAGATTATAGTTTTCCCCCCTCTTCACAGAGTTACCTAGGTCATTATGGCAGTCAAGTGGACTGGTGGACATTCTTCTCCTATTCTCTGCCTGAATGCAAGTCAAGAAGGGCTAGTGGCTTCTGGAGCAGAAGGTGGAGATCTCGTGGTTTGGGGTGAAGATGGGACTCTTTTAGGACACACGTGCTTCCAAGGGGCAGAGGATGTTACCAGCGTCTTATTTTCTTCATCCTGCCCCACCAAACTCTATGCCTCACATGGAGAAACCATTAGCATACTGGATGTCAGGTCTCTTAAAGAACCTTTGGATGATTTTCATGTGAATGAAGAAGAAATCAACTGTCTTTCATTGAATGAAACTGAAAACCTGCTGGCTTCTGCTGATGACTCTGGAACAATCAAAATCCTGGACCTGGAAAATAAGAAAATTAGCAGATCACTGAAGAGACATTCCAATATCTGTTCCTCTGTAGCTTTTCGACCTCAAAGGCCTCAGAGCCTGGTGTCATGTGGACTGGATATGCAGGTGATGTCTTGCAGAGAGTACATGGGTAATTTCTAAATGGGACTTGCTAATAGAATCAAATTATTGATCGGGCTAAATATATCTTGGCATTTTCTTTTATCCACTGACATGCCTTATGTATTTAGGAACCGTAAACTTTATGTCTACTGAATGTTTAGTGCTAACTTGACAAAGTCTAGTAGATTAACAAAGTAATTATTAATCTTTTTCTCTATGCTTTAAGACATTCCTAAAACATGAGAATTCGAATATTTGATTCTAAACATCTGTTTAAACAAAGGACCATGCTAAATACAGAGTTTATCACCCACCCACTCTCCATAAAGTTTGTAATTAAAAAAGAAAAGTTAGAGGGCCTGGATCTATTATTGTTTTTACTCTAAATCACTGGAGTAAGAATAGGCATGGCTTCCCTTTGGTGATCACTTACCACTTTACACTGCTTTATATAAATTAGTTTGAGAGAAGGCAATGGCACCCCACTCCAGTGCTGTTGCCCAGAAAATCCCATGGATGGAGGAGCCTGGTAGGCTGCAGTCCATGGGGTTGCTAAGAGTCAGACACAACTGAGCGACTTCAATTTGACTTTCCACTTTCATGCATTGGAGAAGGAAATGGCAACCCACTCCAGTGTTCTTGCCTGGAGAAACCCAGGGACAGGGGAGCCTGGTAGGCTGCAGTCCATGGGGTCGCACAGAGTCGGACACTACTGAAGCAACTTAGCAGCAGCAGCAGCATATATATTAGTTTTCTTTCTAATCACACCCTGATCATGCTATTTCTTTTTTAGAAATGAGGAAACTGAGGTTCAAATTGAGTTTTCCCACAGTGGTCTGAATTGGAATTCAAACCTCAATCTCTCTGACTTCAAAGCTTATATTTTTTCTCTGTGACACCAAAGATATTTATTTAAATAGATGATATGTGTGCCCAGCACTGTTCTAGGCATTTAATCTACTTTCTCAGCTGCTTATAGTATCTTGTAAGACTCCTGGTTACTTCCAGGCCAGTGATCTTTACCACTTCTCTATCCTCCACATCTCCTTATAATTTAGAAATAAATGAGACTAATTTTAGTTATTGTCACTCTGACTGCCACCCCCACCCCAAGCTACTGGTCTTTTTACTAGGAAGAATCAGTGGATGTCCTGCTGCTCTGGGGCAGCTCCTAATTAAAAATTGTCCTACCAAAAATTTGTAGTGCCTCGGTTGAGAATAATTTTATACCTACAGGGCACAGTGATCCCATGACATCAAAATTCCTTTTCTACTCCTAGGTCTTGCCCAAAACTTTAATAAATCTCTCTTTTTCTACACTAGTGGAGATAATCTGCTTACTGTGTTGGGCAGAAAGACCTACACAACCAGTCAGATATCTGTTTTAAGTAGGTGGATTATACAGTGTCTCTGACTACTCATGCATTCATCCTTAAGCTATACCAGTTTTCAATCACTGGTTCATTAACTGCGTTAGACATGGCAGTCAACCAATTAGATGTATAGCAATCACAGATTACACAAGAAGCAGGCATCCAGAATTTACCATTTTACCTCCAGTTCTAGATGAGAAAGTTTAGTGCCAGGCAGGTGTTAGAGAATACTCTAGGAAATAAATATATTGTGAAAAGAAGTCTTTTGCTTTTTGATTTGTCAAGAATTGCTAAAAATTCACTATAGATTAACTGCTGCATTGGGTTGTAATATATAATAAAAGTGACTAAGATAGTACAGTCATTACTTCTGACTGAAATTACTTCTTTAACTGGAGTTGAAAGTATAATTGCTTCCAGTTTACTTCTTAAAATCTGGGTATCTGGTATTTTTCTGAACTTTAAGAATAGCCAGCCTATGGAGGGGTCCAAGAATGTAGGTGTAATAGTGGAAGGGAGTTCTTATCAGATTAGTGATGAGAGTTATTTATCTCTGAACAAGGTGTTTTATCTCAAGGCAGGAACTGAATTACTGCCACACATAATAGATAAGTTCAACATACCTATTTTTGTTATTGAAAGTGAAAGTGAAGTTGCTCAGTCGTGTCCAACTCTTTGTGACCCTATGGACTGTAGCCCACCAGGCTCCTCCATCCATGGAGTTTTCCAGGCAAGAGTACTGGAGTGGTGCCATTTCCTTCTCCAGAGGATCTTCCCCACCCAGGGATTGAACCTGGGTCTCCCGCATTGCAAGCAGATGCTTTTACCATCTGAGCCACAAGGGAAGCTCATCTTTGTTATTAGAGAAATTATAAAATTTAGATCCTTTGATTTAGATAGGTTTAAATAGAAAAAGCTTACTCAAATAATCAGGGACCTTAAGAATGAAGTGTGATTTATTAAGACACTTGAGACTACTTAATCTTCTATTAAATAGACACAAAATAATATTCATGATGTATTTTTAAGGTATAAATAATAACACTAAATAAATACATGTGAACCCACCACTCCAATACAGTTTTTTCTTATAAGGACATGTGGAAATTTGAAGCCCATCATGAATTTCTGTAGCATACACACTGGTTTTCTTTATCCCTCTTTTCCACATTGGAAAGTAAATGGTTTCAAGTTTGTTTTCTTCTTCTGGAGTTTGAACAGTCTCTAGGACCAAAACCTAAGTATCCAGATAGTGGAAGAGCCTTTTTTTTTCCCCTTGAAAATGAATCTTTTATGTGGAAAGAAATGTTTTTGTACAAGAAATTTTTGAGCAGGGTCACTTTGATATGCTTGCATTCACTTCTGAGTGTCACTTCTTTTGAAGTAGGCTGAGTTGAAGGAAGTTACTTTGAATAGCAAACCAAACCTTGGTATAATCAGCAGTGGTAATATTTTCGGTTCAGATCTGTGCTTTTGACTAAACAAGGTCGTGCTTATCCTAGTGCCCCTTTTTGATCATGAGCCATAATTCAGGAACGGTACTAGAAGGCAAAATAAAGCTGTCTGTTCGCTCTGAAAGTATGAAGAATGTTTTCTTTTTCAAGTTGGTTGCTCCAGGAAGACAATTGCTGAAGTCTGGAGTAAAATCAATCCACAGAACTTATTGCTTTGTTTTAAATATTTTTAAAATCGCATTTTATCTAAATCCACTTAGTAGGTCCAAGATCATGGTAGAGAACAACAGTAAAAAGCCAAGTATACCAGGATGTCAAATTAACAGACTGGTTTAGAATTTCTGCTCTTTTCTACAGGCACTATGCTAGGCGTTGAGCTTCCCTGGTGGCACAGGCAGGAAAGAATCTGCCTCCAGTGTGGGAGATCCAGGTTTGATCCTGGGCTTAGTTTATTTAGTTGATAGGTATTTCTACTCGTAACAAGCATAGGCTAAAATTAATAAATTTCCTCATTTTCAGTTTTACTTGTAGCAGTCAGGATAGGATGACTTAAAGAAATTGGCATCTGCGTAAGAGTTTGGATTACACATTACAGGGTTTGTAGATCCAGAGTTACTCAGGATCTTGTTTTTAAATTATACCTTTCTTACTGCCCATTGGCATTCTAGTTTTGGCACCAGGTTAGCATCCCGCTGGCATCTTGTGGTGCCATCTGAATTTTTTTTTAATACTGCTGGGAATGTATCCTGCTAATCATTCTCAGACTACTTTGGTGATTTTCTTAGAAGCAGAATAAGCATGTTCGTGAAACAAACTATTTAGAACTCTAACTGTGTAACTTCCACTTATTTAAAGGTGATGCTGTGGAACCTTCGGAAAGCCCGGCCACTCTGGATTACAAATTTACAGGAGGATGAAACAGAAGAAATGGAAAGTCCACAATCACCTGGTCAGCTTTTAAACCCTGCCTTAGCCCACTCTGTGTCTGTGACATCATGTGGCAATGTTTTTAGTTGTGGTGCAGAAGATGGTAAGGTTCGAATCTTTAGGGTGATGGGAGTCAAGTGTGAACAGGAACTGGGATTTAAGGGCCATTCTTTGGGGGTTTCTCAAGTCTGCTTTCTGCGAGAATCCTATTTGCTGCTTACTGGAGGGAATGATGGAAAGATAAAGCTGTGGGATGTAAGCAGTGAAATTGAAAAAAAACATAAGAGTCCAACCAAACATACTCACAGGAAGAAAACCAAAAGGGCAGCTTACACCAAGCAAGGTGGAAACACTCATGCTTCAGTAACAGGTGAAGATGAACATGGCAAAATTTTACCAAAGTTAAGTATTGAACATGGAGAGAAAGTGAACTGGCTCTTAAGTACAAAAATAAAGGGGTACCAAAATATATTGGTAGCTGATCAGACTAGTTGTATATCAGTATATCCCTTAAAAGAATCTTAAATCCAATAAAACATTTGAAAAACTGCAGCAAAACATTTTGTAAGTTAAAAAAAAATCCTGATTCTTTGTTTAAACTCTTTGTCATATGTGGAATAATAGCATTCCATAACATGTGAGCAAAAGGAGATAATTGGGTAACACTTCATATGGTAAATGACATATTAAAATTTGGTGAAAGAGAACGAATATTCACTGAGTCCTGTTTGTACTCCAGCATTTTATATGTGTTTCATTTCATTAAGGTGGAATGAAATAAGGTGGGTGACTTCCTTCATTTTATTACCACAGGAATCAAAACTCAGAGATGTTAAGCAACTTGAGGATCCAAGAAAATTGCAGGCACGATTACTTACCTGCAAATGATCTTCATTGTCTTGTCAAGCCTGTTGCCTTAGGAAAGCTCACATCCTGATCCAAACGTGGTCACCGCATTAGTTGTAACACTAGTAATTCCAGGATGTCATGAGGATCTTTACCAAGTTGGAAGAGGAAACCTGTTCTTCGTTGTTGTGTGAAAAGCCCAGAATACTGACAATCACTTTTTGCCATTTCTAAGAAAAGTGTTCCAGGGTCAAATCAGTTTAGGATATTAGGCAGCCATCCAGTCTGTGATGCTGTTGGGACCAAGAATAAGCTGAAGTTATGAATAAGCAGAAACTCTGACTAAGCAGAAGATATGAGGTAGGTAGACTCAGAGGTTGAGAATAGAAGCCAAGACATTGTGTCAAGAGTAAGTTTTCATCATGCCCTGGATTGCTGATTTTTTTGCATGTTCTTTCAACTTCTGCTTTAACTGCCTACTCTTATATTCAAAGATTTAAAGAGAGAATCTGATTAGTTATCTTATGCTGGTTTGTGGATAATTCTTTGATAAGCTCAATTTTAGAATGCTTGCTGTAGATGACAGAAACCAAATTCAAATTAAGGAAAGAAAAAAGGAATTTATCAGCTCATATAACAGAGAAGTCCAAGAACAATCAGGCTTTTACTGCTGAGGTAGCTAAGCTGATAGGATGTAAGTCTGTAGGTGCCTCACCTGTGAAAAGACTTGCCTAGGGATGGGGAGAGAGACTCCTCACAGTAATGTTGAGCCTAGAACCAGCTATGCCTGAAACAAGTATATTCCTGAAACCTTTTTTTTTTAAATTCATTAACTATTAATAAAAGAGTCCTGACCAATTATGTGGGCAGTCAATAAATATTGCTTAATCTCACTTGAAATTAAAAGCCAGGAGACTGACATCTTGGCCCTGAGATATCTATTGACAGGACCTTGGTCTGAGTACTGACAGAAAGAAACAAGTTTCTAATCCCAGAACTGGGCAAAATTCTTGGCCACTTTGGGCCTTGAGTTCCTTACTTGAAAGTATAGAGGTTGAATTAGACATCCCCTAAGTTCCCTTCCATGCTACTGTTTATGAAAGGAGAACAGCATCATAGTAATATTGTGTTTGTCCAGTGATTCTAATATGTATTAAAATCTCAGGAATGACTCATAATTATGGGCCATCTCTGGAGGTTTTAGAGAGAGGTTTTAGAGAAATCTTTTGGGAAATTACCCAAGTGCAACATTATTTTAGCTATTGAGCTTTAATAATGTTATGGGAACGAGGTAAGAAGTATTTAAGCCAGGATTGAAACATTAATTTTAAACTTCGTTCAGTTGCTGATAACAGGTACCCACTCAGACTGCCTCAGTGAAAAGAGAAATTTGCTATGGGGGTAGAAGTGCAGAATTCTCTCAACCCAGAATGAAAATGTAGCTTGACTCTACATTTCTAACCAAGGAAGCTGTCAAGCACCAAAACAGCTACACTTTCTGTCTCTCAGACCCTGTGGTCACTTATCTCTGCTTCTTTCACCTGACAAAAGGTGGCTTTCTAGGGCTACATTAGCAACCTTTTTCAATTTCAGAACCTGAGTGAGTAGTGTCTAAGTTCCAAGGCCCTGAAGATAATCTGAGTGGTCTCACTTAGTCATGGGCCTAGCTCTGATACAGTCGCCTCTGATCAGGAGGATGTTGTCATTTAGTATCAGTATTGCCAAAGGAGCCCCCACAGGTAAGGGAGCTAGTTCTCAGGGAAGAAGAGTATGGGTTGAACTTACAGTCCCCAAAGATCTACAACCAACTATTGATATTTTGGTAAATTTACAATGTGAAAATTACATGCAAAGTGAACTCTTCTTAGGTTAGTAATTTTGCGACAGTTTGACTTAACATTCTCAAGCAACAAGGTATAACTAGATTAGTTAATGAGAGCTTAAAGAAACACACTGGTAAAGTAAGCAAAAGAAAGTGCCATAGCCTTGGCTTACAGAGAATCGGGATATATATATATATATATATATATATATATTTTTTTTTTTTTTTTTTTTTACACTGTGCAGCATGCAGGATCTTAGTTCAACCACAGATTGAACCTGTGTTGCCTAGTGGAAGCATGGAGTCTTAACCACTGGACTGCCAGGAAAGTCCCAGGATACCATTTTTAAATATTACTTACCTTGATTAGCCAACCGGGCCCTCAGATAACTGAGTAAGAACTTAAGTGGCCTCACCTTCTAAGTGGGCTGCCAAAGTCCTCAATCTATAGAAAGCTGAAAATGTACTCCAAAATACCAGGTTCTGATTCCTGGAACCTGTAAATGTTACTTTATTTGGTATAAGGTTATTTGCAGATAAACATTATAACTAGTGAAGGATTATGTTAAAAGAACGTAATCAAGATAATTATATACTTAACCTTTTTGCTTTATTAGACTGTAAGATGCTTGGGGGCAAGGGTCTGCCTATTGAATTTCAGAACTTGTGGTTTGGCCTGTCCTGGACCCCCCAACTCACAAACAATATTCATTAAATATTAAATGAATCAAGGGAGATCCAGAAGGTGAAAATGTTAAAAGAGATGTGGATAGAAAAAAATAAAAATAAAGGTCAGCTTGAAGAGAGCTGGCAGCAGGGTTGCCTGGCAACCAGACTGAACCCTTTGCTTATGCTTTAGGTTATTTTTAATACCAGTTATGAGGGCTACACATACCTCTCCCAACCAGTGCTCAGATACCCAGACATGCTCATTTCATATTTGATGTTCTCTCCAAATTACAGTCAGTTTGTAGTCTGGGATAGACAGTCCTGAAGCTGATGCAGTGCCACCCAGTTGCTTCTCCCTGCCAAGAGCAGAAATAGCTTCAGGATTAATCAATCACCCTCTGGCATAATTATGTATAATTCTGATGCCTTACCTATGAATAGCTCTTCCATCACCTCAGTTTTCCTGTTTATAAGCGCAGAATTAATGAAAAACAGTATGATACTGTACATGTGTTCTATGAGTGTATTTGGTTTTCTGAACTATTTGAAAGTGAAATACTATGACACTTAACCTCAAAATACATCAGCATGCATCTCCTAAAAAGGTCACTTTTCAACATAACCATATTACTGATATTATATCCAAGAAACTTAGCAATAATTCACATTCTTGTTCTTAGCTAGCCAATTGTGACTAATATTCTTAACTAAAGTCTGATGATGAGAGATGGTAGCAACCAGAACCGCAGAAGACGGGTTCCTTAGCCTTGAGCAGGTCTCACAGAGATGAGAGACAGAACAATAAGGATCTTGTGGCTCAGTCTGGGGTCTGAACAGAGGTAGGTGTCCTTCATAGCCAACCCTCTTCCTGTGGCACATTCCCAGTGGGGAATATTGCCCCTTGCACGGGACTAAGGTTCATTTTAGAGACTAAGTTGTCAGACAAGAGGGAAATTGTGGGAGAGTAAGGACATGAGTCAACTGAAGTGAACAAAATATACTGTCACCACCACTACCTGGGCCATACTCCAGCCAAAGAAGCAGGATTTAATCTAGCCCAGAAGAGGATGTGAGAGAATTCAGAACCTCTCATATACCTGGAGAGCCCTGCTGTACCCTAGTGCTCTTAGTGGAGGAACGGACTGAGCTGAAGTTTGATAGAGTTCCATCAGGTCTTTTTCTCTAAAGCCATAAAAATGCTTGAGGAGAGTGACCCAAAGTTCACTTGAACATGATTTCCCTATAATCATTCTAGGCAATGAATGAAGAAGCATCAGCGTGCAGTGATCAAGTAAAAACAATAAATGTTGATATAAGAGGTCACAAATAGGTTCTGAGGGATGGAAGTTAATGCAAGACCTTAAGAGATCATCATTTGATCTACATTGTTACAGAATCTGTCTCTTATTTAAAAAAAAAAAAAAAAGAGGTCACAAATAGGTAGTGACATGAAAGTTGAATGCATTATTTTTGTTATGAACAAGATTGTTAATCATGTTACAAACCAATGTGTGGCTAGATAAATGCAATGTTAATATTTTATTAAAAATCATTAAGATACAAAAGACTCAACTAGGGACTTACCTGATGGTCCAGTGGTTAGGATGCCATGCTTCCATTGCAGGGGGTTGTGGGTTTGATCCCTGGTCAGGGAACTAAGATGCTGCACACTGTGGGGTGTGGCAAAAAAAAAAAAAAAAAAGACTCAACTAAGAAACTGTTGAATCAGTAAAGTTCAAGGGTTTAAAATCACTACACCGAAATGAGTTGCTTTTCTATACACCAGCAGTAAAACATCTGAAAAAAGAAATGTCTCCTATTCACAGTAGGATCAAAGCAATAAAACACATGGGAACAAGAAAGTGAAAGATCTGTAAAATGAAAACTAAAGACTTTGCTGAAAGAAATCAAAGAAGACACAAGTGGAGGGACATCCTGTGTTCACGGACTGGAAGAGAGTATTATGGTTAAAATGTACATGCTCCACAATGTCATCTATAGATTCAGTGTAATCCCTATCAAAATTCCAACAGCATTTTTCAAATAGAAAAAAATAATCCTAAAAATGTAGGGCACCACAAAAGGCCCCAAATAGCTAAAGCAACCCTGAGAAAGCAAGCCATCACATGTCCTGCTTTGGGACTATACAATAAAGCTATAGTAATTAAACCACTATGGTACTGGCATAAAAATGGACACACAGACCAAAGAAGAAAATAGCCCAAAATTAAACTCCTGCAAATATGATCAGCTATTATTTGATAAGTGGGGAAAGGATAGTTTCTTCAGCAAATGGTGCTGGAAAAACTGGATAATCACATGTGGAAAAAATGAAATTGGATCCCTATCTTACACTACTCACAAAAAATTAACTTGAAAGTCTTAAAACCTGAGACCTGAAACCATATAACTTACCTCAACAGGAAGAAAGAAGCTCCTTGCTACTACCCTTCACAATGATTTTTTGGACCAAAAGCACAAACAACAAAAAACAAAAGTGTGCAGAGGAATGAAATAGACATTTTTTCCAAAGAAGATATCTAACCGACTAACAGGCACATAAAAACGTGCTCAGCATCACTCCTCAAGAGATACCTCACCTGTAAGAATGACTATTATCAAGAAGAGAAAACAAGTGTTGATGAGGGTTTGGAAAAAAAGAGACCCCTTCTGCACTGTTGATGGGATTGTAAATTGGTATGCAGAGTCCTCAAAAAATTAAAAATGAAACTAACAATAATCCAGTAATCCTGCTTCTGGCTATATGTCCAGAGGAATGAAAACTGGTCATTGAAAAGACATGTCTGACTCGTGTGACCCCAGGGACTGTAGCCCACCAGGCTCCTCTGTCCATGGGATTCTCCAGGCAAGAATACTCAAGGGGGTTGCCGTTTCCTTCTCCACAAAGAGACATATAAACTCCATATTTATTGCAGCATTATTCACAATAACTGAGATAGAGAAACAACCTAAGTGTGTATCAAAGGATAAGTTAAGACGTGGTACATATATGCAATGGAATACTATTCAGCCTTGAGAAAAAGAAGGTCTGCCTTTTGAAACAATGTGGATGGATCTTAGGAACAATTTGCTAAGTGAGATATGTCAGAGTAAGACAAATACTGTATAATATCTATTGTATGTGGAACCAAAAAAATCCAAAAGAATAAGAGAGTAAAGTGGTCGTTACCAGAAGCCAGGGGTGGGAGAATGGGAGAGATGTTTAAGGGTACATATTTGCAACGAGTGTATACATAAGTCCTGGAGATCTAGTGCACAGAACAGTGATTACAGACAACAGGTTGTATTATAAACATTAAACTTGCAAAGAGACTAGACCTTGGTTGTTCACAGCAGTGAAAGGGTTTGACAACTGTGATGAGGTTGAAATGTTAGCTATTGCTGCAGTGGCAATCATATTACAATGTAAATATCAAATAAATGTGTTGCACACCTTAAATTTATACAATGTTGTATGTCAAATATAGCTCAATTTAAAAAAGAAAAAGTTGGACTTTGCTGGTGGTCCAGTGTCTAAGTAACTGCCTTCCAATACAGGGGGCGCAGGTTCCATCCCTGCTGCCAAGGGGCATCCAAGCTCGTGCTGCAACTAGAGAGGCCCACACGCCATGATGAGGAGCCCCCATGCCGAAATGAAAATCCAGCGCAGCCCAAAATAAAGAAGAAATTTTTTTTAATTAAAAGAGAAAAAAAAATTTACTGGGACTTCACTGTAAGTCCAGTGGTTTAGACTCCATGCTCCCAATGCAGGGGCATGGATTCGATCCCTGGTCAGGAAAACTAAGATCTTGTTTGTCACATGACACAGCCAAAAGAAAAAAGGACAAAATTATTAAAGATGTAGTAGAATGTCATTATGTCAGGTACAGGGGTTATAGAACCATAGACTGATGAGGAGAGCCTTTTTTCTGTAGCTTGTGTGTGTACTCATAAAAGAATGAAAATTGAATAAATTGGTATTTGAACTGAACATATTTTTCTGAAAGACTAAAGCAAACATCTATGACACAGGATCCTGGCTTCATCTTGCCATTTGATGACACTTATCTGGGATTCTGTCCCTCCCTCTGAAAACAGGAAGTAATAGATGACACCCATACCTACCCACAGACGGCGATGGCACCCCACTCCAGTACTCTTGCCTGGAAAATCCCATGGATGGAGGAGCCTGGTAGGCTGCAGTCCATGGGGTCGTGAAGAGTCGGACACGACTGAGCAATTTCACTTTCACTTTTCACTTTCATGCATTGGAGAAGGAAATGGCAACCCACTCCAGTGTTCTTGCCTGGAGAAACCCAGGAACGGGGGAGCCTGGTGGGCTGCCGTCTATGGGGTCGCACAGAGTTGGACACGACTAAAGCGACTTAGCAGCAGCAGCAGCAGCATACCTACCCAGGATCATTCTTGTATCTTGTGGTCCTTTCTCAGCCAAGCTCTGTGGCTGACGGAAGTGTTCATAAGCACCCCAACTATACATCTCAGATTCAGGAGCTAGACGGAGCTGCAAACAGTATAAGCGTATGCAGACATGCTGACATTATGAATTATAAAGACACAGGTAATGGCAGTTTCCTCCTCGATTATTTCTTGATTATTTATACATATACTTGTTTGGAAAGAGGAATTAAAGCTATGAAAAAATTTTGTTTCTAATATGAAAATACAGGATGATATGCAAGGAGAATTTGGAAGGTCACAAGGCTGAAGTCCTATAACGTGAAGGGTTTGGGGAAGCAGCAGGCCATGTTCTCACTGGTCAGGTGGTCCCCATGTAGCAGGAGGAAAACCAGAGTGCGAAACTGAGGTCTGACTGTATTCCCAATGATCTGCAATTCTCCAGTATACTCTCTGTTTACTTTAGCTGCTTTGGCTTATGTAATTGACATCAGTAAAACTAAACTATTTTTTATGTTAATGTGCTTTTGTATGTTTTGTGACTAGAAAAAGTTTTATTCTAACCATCTAAGAGAGGAGACAGCTGCTCTTTCAAATGCTGGAAGTAATTGTTTTATGGCACTGGTAGAAACAAGAATATAGCCTTAGAGAGCAAAAATTTTAAATCCATAATTTTGAGGGGAGTTTTTAAAAAAAATTCAGTCGCTCAGTCATGTCCGACTCTTTGCGACCCCATGAATCGCAGCACGCCAGGCCTCCCTGTCCATCACCAACTCCTGGAGTTTACTCACACTTATGTCCATCGAGTCGGTGATGCCATCCAGCCATCTCATCCTCTGTCATCCCATTCTCCTACCCCCAGTCCCTCCCAGCATCAGGGTCTTTTCCAATGAGTCAACTCATCGCACGAGGTGGCCAAAGTATTGGAGTTTCAGCTTTAGCATCAGTCCTTCCAATGAACACCCAGGGCTGATCTCCTTTAGGATGGACTGTTTGATCTCCTTGTAGTCCAAGGGACTCTCAAGAGTCTTCTCCAACATCACAGTTCAAAAGCATCAATTCTTCGGCGCTCAGCTTTCTTCACAGTCCAACTCTCACATCCATACATGACCACTGGAAAAACCATAGCCTTGACTAGACAAACTTTTGTTGGCAAAGTAATGTCTCTGCTTTTTAATATGCTCTCTAGGTTGGTCATAACTTTCCTTCCAAGGAGTAAGCGTCTTTTAACGGTATAATTCAATACTATATAATTCACCCAATTAAAATGGAATGGTTTGTATTAAATTGTAACACCATCACCATGCCCTAATCTTAGAAATTTCTCTCCCTCCCTCCCTCCCTCCAAAGGAAGCCCTGTACCCATTAGCAGTTACTCCTCATTTCTCCTTAAACCACTCTGCTGCTGCTAAGTCACTTCAGTCATGTCCGACTCTGTGCGACCCCATAGACGGCAGCCCACCAGGCTCCCCCGTCCCTGGGATTCTCCAGGCAAGAATACTGGAGTGGGTTGCCATTTCCTTCTCCAATGCATGAAAGTGAAAAGTCAAAGTGAAGTCGCTCGGTCATGTCCGACGCTTAGCGACCCCATGGACTGCAGCCCACCAGGCTCCTCCATCCATGGGATTCTCCAGGCAAGAGTACTGGAGTGGGGTGCCACCATAGGCAATCATTAATCTTCCCATTTCTGTAGCTTTACCAATTCTGGACAGTTCATATAAATGAAATAATATGTGGTTCATATGACTGGCCTCTTTGACTTAGCATAATGTTTCCAAGATTCATCCATGTTATAGCATGTATCAATACATCACTACTTTTTATAGCCAAATAATATTCCATTATATGTGTTTGTATACAAGTATATACATATACACAAATACATGTATATATATCACATTTTTTATTCATCAGTTGATAGATGTGTAAGGTAGTTTCCACTTCAGGGCTACTGTGATTAATGGGCTCAGTAGTAAAGAATCTGCCTGCCAATGCAGGAGACACAAGAGACTTGGGTTCAATCCCTGGGTCAGGAAGATCCCCTGGAGATGGAAATGGCAACCCACTCCGGTGTTCTTGCCTGGAAAATCCCATGGACTGGACAGAGGAGCCTGGCAGGCTACAGTCCTCAGAGTCTCAAAGAGTCTGACATAACTGTGCAGACACACACAAACACAATAACTATGTATTTAATATTTTGATGAACTGCCCAATTGTTTTCCCGGGTTACTGCAGCATTTTATATTCTGAGCAGCAAATTATAAAGATTCCCATTTCTCTACATCCTCACCAACATTTGTTTTTTCTTTTTATTGTAGCCATTGGAGTCAGTGTGAATTAATTCATTGTAGTTTTGATTTGGATTTCCTAACAACTTTGAATATTGAGCATCCTTTTATGCACTTATTGTCTTGCATGTTTATGGCAAACATTTTCAGCAAAGTAATTCAATGTGGTATTTGCAACATCATCATCCAACATGGACCACAATCCAATTATGGTCTTTCCAACAAATATTGCTGGAACAATTGGATGTCACATGCCAAAAAATGAACCTCAGCCATTACCTTATACCATAAACAATGGATCATAAGAGCTAATACTATCAGTTCAGTTCACTTCAGTTCAGTCGCTCAGTTGTGTCCAACTCTTTGTGACCCCAGGGACTGCAGCATGGCAAGCTTCCCTGTCCATCACCAACTCCTGGAGCCTGCTCGAATTCATGTCCATCAAGTCAGTGATGCCATCCAACCATCTCATCCTCTGTCGTCCCCTTCTCCTCCTGCCTTCAATCTTTCCCAGCATCAGGGTCTTTTCCAGTAAGTTAGTTCTTTGCATCAGGTGGCCAGAGTGTTGGAGCTTCATCATCAGTCCATCCAATGAATATTGAGGACTGATTTCCTTTAGGATGGACTGGTTGGATCTCCTTGCAGTCCAAGGGACTCTCAAGAGCCTTCTCCAACACCACAGTTCAAAAACATCAATTCTTCAGTGCTCAGCTTTCTTTATAGTCCAACTCTCACATCCATACATGACTATTGGAAAAAACCATAGCTTTGACTAGATGGACCTTTGTTGGAAAAGTAATGTCTTTGCTTTTTAATATGCTCCCCGGGTTAGTCATAGCTTTTCTTCCAAGGAGTAAGCGCCTTTTAATTTCATGGCTACAGTCACCATCTGCAGTGATTTTGGAGCCAAAAAAAATAGTCTGTCACTGTTTCCATTGTTTCCCCATCTATTTGCCATGAAGTGATGGGATCGGATGCCATGATCTTAGTTTTCTCAATGCTGAGTTTTAAGCCATCTTTTTCACTCTCCTCTTTCACTATCATCAAGAGGATATTTAGTTCTTCACTTTCTGCCATAAGGGTGGTGTCACCTGCACATCTGAAGTTATTGATATTTCTCCTGGTGATCTTGATTCCAGCTTGTGTTTCATCCAGCCCAGCATTTTGCATGATGCTAATGCTATAAAAAGTAGGAAATACAGAAAAACATCTTGTGGCTTTCGGTTAGACAAGGATTTCTTAGGACACAAAAAGCATGAACCATAAAAGAAAAAATTGAAGTCCAATTTGGACCTCACCAAAATGGAAAATTTTTGCTCTTCCCCCCTCCTCAAAAAAAAAAAAAAAAAAAAAAAATCTGAAAATAAAAAGGCAAGCCATAAACTGGGAGAAAATATTTGTAGAACACATATCTGTTAAAGGACTTACATACATATTCATTAAGTTCTTATAACTTAATGAAAAGACAATCCAGTTTAAAAATGAACAAAGGATTTGAACAGACACTTCACCAAAGTGAATTTACAAATAGCTAATAAGTACATGAGAAGGTAATATATGGGCTTCCCTCGTAGTTCAGTTGGTAAAGAATCTGGGCTCGATAAAGGACAGAAATGGTATGGACCTAACAGAAGCAGAAGATATTAAGAAGAGGTGGCAAGAATACACAGAAGAACTGTACAAAAAAGAGCTTCACGACCCAGATAATCATGATGGTGTGATCACTGACCTAGAGCCAGACATCCTGGAATGTGAAGTCAAGTGGGCCTTAGAAAGCATCACTATGAACAAAGCTAGTGGAGGTGATGGAATTCCAGTGGAGCTATTCCAAATCCTGAAAGATGATGCTGTGAAAGTGCTGCACTCAATATGCCAGCAAATTTGGAAAACTCAGCAGTGGCCACAAGATTGGAAAAGGTCAGTGTTCATCCCAATCCCAAAGAAATGCAATACCAAAGAGTGCTCAAACTACCGCACAATTGCACTCATCTCACACGCTAGTAAAGTAATGCTCAAAATTCTCCAAGCCAGGCTTCAGCAATATGTGAACCGTGAATTTCCTGATGTTCAGGCTGGATTTAGAAAAGGCAGAGGAACCAGAGATCAAATTGCCAACATCCGCTGGATCATGGAAAAAGCAAGAGAGTTCCAGAAAAACATCTATTTCTGCTTTATTGACTATGCCAAAGCCTTTGACTGTGTAGATCACAATAAACTGTGGAAAATTCTGAGAGAGATGGGAATACCAGACCACCTGATCTGCCTCTTGAGAAATCTGTATGCAGGTCAGGAAGCAACAGTTAGAACTGGTCATGGAACAACAGACTGGTTCCAAATAGGAAAAGGAGTATGTCAAGGCTGTATATTGTCACCATGTTTATTTAACTTATATGCAGAGTACATCATGAGAAATGCTGGACTGGAGGAAACACAAGCTGGAATCAAGATTGCCGGGAGAAATATCAATAACCTCAGATATTCAGATGACACCACCCTTATGGCAGAAAGTGAAGAGGAACTAAAAAGCCTCTTGATGAAAGTGTAGAGTGAAAAGGTTGGCTTAAAGCTCAACATTCAGAAAACGAAGATCATGGCATCTGGTCCCATCACTAAATGGGAAATAGATGGAGAAACAGTGGAAACAGTGTCAGACTTTATTTTGGGGGGCTCCAAAATCACTGCAAATGGTGACTGCAGCCATGAAATTAAAAGATGCTTACTCCTTGGAAGGAAAGTTATGACCAACCTAGATAGCATATTCAAAAGCAGAGATATCACTTTGCCAACAAAGGTTCGCCTAGTCAAGGCTATGGTTTTCCTGTGGTCATGTATGGATGTGAGAGCTGGACTGTGAAGAAGGCTGAGCGCCGAAGAATTGATGCTTTTGAACTGTGGTGTTAGAGAAGACTCTTGAGAGTCCCTTGGACTGCAAGGAGATCCAACCGGTCCATTCTGAAGGAGATCAGCCCTGGGATTTCTTTGGAAGGAATGATGCTAAAGCTGAAACTCCAGTATTTTGGCCACCTCATGCGAAGAGTTGACTCATTGGAGAAGGCTCTGATGCTGGGAGGGATTGGGGGCAGGAGGAGAAGGGGACAACGGAGGATGAGATGGCTGGATGGCATCACTGACTCGATGAATGTGAGTCTGAGTGGCCTCCGAGAGCTGGTGATGGACAGGGAGGCCTGGCGTGCTGCAGTTCATGGGGTCGCAAAGAGTTGGACACGACTGAGCGACTGATCTGATCTGATCTGATCTGCCTGCAATGCAGGAGACCCCAGTTCGATTTCTGGGTCAGGAAGATCTGCTGGAAAAGAGAAAGGCTACCCACTCCAGTATTCTTGGGCTTCCCTTGTGGTTCAGCTGATAAAGAATCTGCCTTCAATGCCAGAGACCTGTGTTTGATCCCTGGGTTGGGAAGATCCCCTGGAAAAGAGAAAGGCTACCCACTCCAGTATTCCTGCCTAGAGAATTCCATGGACTGTATAGTCCATGGGGTCGCAAAGAGTTGGACATGACGGAGTGACTTTCACTTCACGTAAGAAGATAGCTGACATCAATAATCACTAGGTAAACACAATATTACGAGGTTATATCTATACATATCCATCAGAATAGCTAAAATTAAAAAGACGGACAATACTGGAAAGGATGCAGAGCAACTGGAACTCTCTTATATTGTTAAGAATAAAAATATGGATCAGCCACTTTGGAAGAAAAGTTTGGCAGTTTTTATCAAGTCAAACATACTTACCTATGACCCACCAAGTCCACTCCTAGATATTTGCCCAAGAGAAATAAAAACTTAGGTCCATACAAAGGTCCGTACTCAAAAGTTTATAACTACTTACTCATAATAGCCAAATTGAAAAAAACCAAATGTCCATCAACTGGTAACTATTTAAACACATTGTAGTATGTCCGTATCCTGGACTATTACTGAGAAGAGGAACAAACTGTTGATACATGCAAGAAAATTTCAAAAGCATTATGATACATAATGGAAGTCAGACCAAAATACTGTATCATTCTACTTAAGTGACACTCTAGACAAAGCAAAGCAGAAAGCAGATCAGAGGTCACCAGAGGTCAGAGGTGGGTATAGAATTGATTGCAAATAAGTACAAGGGAAGTTTTGGGAGTAATAGGGGTGATGTTCTGTGAGGTTTACTATGATTGTGGTGGTGGTCACATGACTATAAACATTTGTCAAAACTCACCAAACTGCACTTCTCAAAAAATTATTTTATTAAAAAAATTTTTTTATTGTTTATTTATTTATTTTGGGCTGCTCTGGGTCTTCACTGCTGTGTGCAGGCTTCCTCTGGTTGAGGAGAGCGCGGGCTGCTCTCTAGTTGCAGTGAGCAGGCTTCTCATCGTGGTGGCTGCTCTTGTTCAGGAGCACAGGCTCTCGAGCCTGCAGGCAGCTGTGGCACATAGGTTTAGGGGCCCCACAGCAATATGGAGTCTTCCCAGACCAGGGGCTGAACCCATGTCCCCTACATTAGCAGGCAGATTCTTCACCACGAGACCACCAGAGATGTTCCTGTACTTTTTAAAATTTTTGAATTTTATTGTACATAAATTATATCTCAAAACTGATTTTTTAAAGATTGCTTGCTATAAAAAGTACATTTTCAAGACAAGTTTCTTAGTGTGTTCTTTCCAAACCTATTACTTACCAGTGTCCTTATACATAGAATATTTGAAGCTTTCATGCCTCTAAGGTTTGTCTTTCTTTGAGTTATCACTGATTTTTGACTTAGAATTTTTTCCCCATAGATTTTACATACTTTTTACATGCTTTCTTTTTCAGGTTTGAAAGTTGTGTTAGAAAGAATAGTACAAACAAGGGTTTAAACTGGGCACATTTTCAACAGAAACACTTTGGTTGTTCAGCAGGCACAGGTCCCCCAGAATTTAAAATGTCACTCAATATGTGTCAATAAATGCCCTCCCCAATCTTCCATCGTCATTGCTCCACTCATCAACAGCAGAAGCAGAAGTAACAGGAAAAACGTATCTTCTAAATCATGTTGTTAACAAGGGTTCAAAGAACAAAGACCTGGTGGAGGCAAAAAAAGAAAAGAAAAGCTTTTATTTGGGGTTTGTTAGGACTGCAGCCTGGGAAGCACAAATCTAAGAAAGCCCTTGAAATGTGTTCTTCTGGACTACAAAATGGAGGAAGCTTACACAGACAAAAACTGCAAGGTCACAGTTAGTTACATAAATTCTCAAGAATTAAGATTGGATCTAGCAAGAAGTAAGGGTGCTTGTTAAGCAAGGATTCATTGGGGTTCAAGATGATTATGTAGTTGCTAAGTAGAGCTGGGGGGCTTTGAAACTACAAGGTTGCATCTAGGAGCTGCTAGTAGATATTGTTTTGAAAATGGCTGATGGTGTCTGAGTTATATACAGTTCAGAAGGTTCAAGTTCTCAGTGATACAGGAACATGTCTAAAACCATATCCACAATGGCCACCCAGCTCCATTTTGGATGCCTGAACCATAGTTACTCCCATGTTAATTCTTAAATGATCTTAAATATGTCATCAGTGTCTGCTTTGGAAAAAACTCATAAAATCTAAAAATGTTTCAAAATACATGGCAGGTGTAAATATTCAGGTTATTGTGTTTCTTTCCATCTAAAATTCACGAACTAAGAATGCATGCATTAAGTGATGTAGTTCAATTACAGAAATGTTTTGTAATTAAGTCATTACTCTGCCCAAGGTAGTATCAATTTGCCAAATGAAAAAAATCTCCTCTAAAGCAGTTAGTGCCAAATCCATGATATTAGAGGTGATTTAGTTTCAGCGAAATAACATCAGCCATCGTAATACATTATTACTGGCAATTTTATTAGTTGTGATTTAGTTTGTGTTCAATGTGTAGGTTTGTTTTGATTTTGTAGTTACGTAAGAGTTGTAAGAATCTCATACCTAATATTAGATTTGGACAAACAATTTTGGTATAGTAATTAAATAATAATCAATCATAGAAGTCTAATAAATTTTTTCTTTTGAAAGTGGACAGTACTCAAACTTGAATGCATTGGCTTGTACACAGAGTCCTGAAAATCCTCTTGAGTCGTCTTTGGCATCTCTAGGTAAGACTAAATCAGTCAAGTTGCTGGGGAAGGTGGGGAAGTAGCAAAGTTAGAACTCATAGTGTGTTCTGAAGAGAGTGTTCTGAAGGAGCACTTTTCCATATAAATTCTAAGGCAGCCAAGTAGAATAACTAGTCACATTTTCAGTAAGAGGTTTTGGAGTCAAGAAGGAAGCCCAGGTTTCCAGTTTCAGTGACTGGGTGGATCCTAATGCCATAAATCTAGGTAAGGAGCACACGAGGGTGAACAAGTTTGACTACTTAGACCTGATCTGCCCTGACTTGTCCTGACTAGCACTTCTGGTGTCGTTACCATCAGTTCTCCAAAATGACACATAGCTGCTATTATTTGTCAGTACTCTTTGGTTGCACAAGACAGAATCCCACTGGAGAGGCAGGGGGTGGTTTGGGGCCTGTGACCAGAATAAGCCAGAGAGAGGACTAAGCAGACACTTCTGTTTGTTTGTTTCCCTTAAACCTCTTACTCCTAGACTTGCTCCCTTTTGAATAACATATTCTAATTTTCTGATTGATGTTACTGATTTTCATGAGGCATTACTTTTTGGTTCTAAGAATTTTCAATATTTTCCCTTCCTGCATTGCTCTGCAGAGATCTAGCTCCCCCTAGAGACACAATCCTGTGGCTGCAGTCCACGGGGTCGCAGGGAGTCGGACACTTTCTCCTTTCTGGGTCAACCTAGTTGGACCAAATCAAACTGTTTTCCCTATTTCTTTCATACATTGTCATTTAAGATCATCAAGAATTCGAGTTCCAGAATCTGCCCTTGTCTCCTTTCACAATATCTGTTTATTTCTGGACAGCTTTCATAAAGGAGAACACTTTTGACAGGTTAATCAGGGAAATTGCACAGGCTAACTAACAGCAACAGCAAACTTTAATAAGGTTACAATGACAGTCTCAGGAATATGCATGCCATTGGCTTCTGCATGGGATTATATGCAAAATCGTAGAGCTCTGATTCACCTCATTTGTAAAGCTTGAAACAAATGGAAACAGCTATTATTTGATGTTTCCCTTGAAGACACTTCCAACTCTGGTTTCTATTTCCCAGAGGCCTAAAGTTACAATCCTCTTGGTGTATGTGATGTTTATACTATCACCAAAGGTCAAACAAGAGGTAAACAGACAGTAGATTTACTGCTATTTTGTCTTTTCCTTGTTACCCACAGTACTTTTATAATAATCCTATGTTTGGAGGGAAAAAAAAAAAAAAGAAGGGAGGGAGAGAGGAAGGGAGAACGGAAGGAAGGCAGGCTGGCTCTTTCTTTACAGGATGACATTTCCTTCAAAGTTTGTGTCTTTTGAGACCAAGCTATCACCATAATTTTGTTTGCAAATCAGATTCACCAGTGAAGATTTTTAAAATATTTAGATGCCTATGCCCTATCTCTTGGAGAAGGCAATGGCACCCCACTCCAGTACTCTTGCCTGGAAAATCCCATGGATGGAGGAGCCTGGTGGGCTGCAGTCCATGGGGTCGCTAAGAGTCGGACATGACTGAGAGACTTCACTTTCACTTCTCACTTTCCTGCATTGGACAAGGAAATGGCAACTCACTCCAGTGTTCTTGCGTGGAGAATCCCAGGGACGGAGGAGCCTGGTGGGCTACAGTCTATGGGATCGCACAAAGTCTGACACGACTGAAGCGACTTATCAGCAGCAATAGCAGCAGCCCTATCTCTCAAATACCTGATTCAGTACCAATTTCTATTTCTTTAGTTCCTTTATTCATCCCTTCATTCTACTATCTTTAGGTTTAATTTCCTCTTTTTCAGAAGTCTTGAGATGGATACTTAGAGCTCACTGATTTTCCTTCTAAGTGTGGTGTTACCTGCATCCTGCCAGCTACGTGTGCCACACTTTCATTATTGTTCCAGTCAGTTCAGTTCAGTTGCTCAGTCATGTCCAACTCTTTGCGACCATATGAACCACAGCACGCCAGGCCTCCATGTCCATCACCAACTCCTGGAGTTTAACCAAACCCATGTCCATTGAATTGGTGATGCCATCCAACTATCTCATCCTCTGTCGTCCCCTTCTCCTCCTGCCCTCAATCTTTCCCAGCATCACAGTCTTTTCAAATGAGTCAGCTCTTTGCATCAGGTGGCCAAAGTATTGGAGTTTCGGCTTCAACATCAGTCCTTCAAATGAACAACCAGGGCTGATCTCCTTCAGAATGGACTGGTTGGATCTCCTTGTAGTCCAAGGGACTCTCAAGAGTCTTCTCCAACACCACAGTTCAAAAGCATCAATTCTTCAGCACTCAGCTTTCTTTATAGTTCTACTCCCATATCCATACATGACCACTGGAAAAACCATAGCCTTGACTAGACATTTGTTGGCAAAGTAATGTCTCTGCTTTTTAATATGCTGTCTAGGTTGGTCATAACTTTCCTTCCAAGGAGTAAGCGTCTTTTAATTTCATGAATGCATTCACCATCTGCAGCGATCCTGGAGCCCAGAAAAATAAAGTCAGCCACTGTTTCCACTGTTTTCCCATCTATTTGCCATGAAGTGATGGGACTGGATGCCATGATCTTAGTTTTCTGAATGTTGAGTTTTAAGCCAACTTTTTCACTATACTCTTTCACTTTTATCAAGAGGCTCTTCAGTTCTTCACTTTCTGCCATAAGGGTGGTGTCATCTGCATATCTGAGGTTATTGATATTTCTCCCAGCAATCTTGATACCAGCTTGTGCTTCCTCCAGCCCAGTGTTTCTCATGATGTACTCTGCATAGAAGTTAAATAAGCGGGTGACAATATACAGCCTTGATGTACTCCTTTTCCTATTTGGAACCAGTCTGTTGTTTCATGTCCAGTTTAACTGTTGCTTCCTGACCTGCACACAGGTTTCTCAAGAGGCAGGTCAGGTGGTCTGGCATGCCCATCTCTTTCAGAATTTTCCACAGTTTATTGTGATCCACACAGTCAAAGGCTTTGGCATAGTCAATAAAGCAGAAATAGATGTTTTTCTGGAACTCTCTTGCTCTTTCCATGATCCAGCGGATGTTGGCAATTTTGATCTCTGGTTCCTCTGCCTTTTCTAAATCCAGCTTGAACATCAGGAAGTTCACGGTTGGAGAGCTGGACTGTGAAGAAGGCTGAGCACCGAAGAATTGATGCTTTTGAACTGTGGTGTTGGAGAAGACTCTTGAGAGTCCCTTGGACTGCAAGGAGATCCAACCGGTCCATTCTGAAGGAGATCAGCCCTGGGATTTCTTTGGAAGGAATGATGCTAAAGCTGAAACTCCAGTATTTTGGCCACCTCATGCGAAGAGTTGACTCATTGGAGAAGACTCTGATGCTGGGAGGGATTGAGGGCAGGAGGAGAAGGGGACGACAGAGGATGAGATGGCTGGATGGCATCACTGACTCGATGAATGTGAGCCTGAGTGACCTCCGAGAGCTGGTGATGGATAGGGAGGCCTGGCGTGCTGCAGTTCAGGGGTCGCAAAGGGTCGGACACGACTGAGCAACTGATCTGATCTGATCTGATTGTGATCCACACAGTCAAAGGCTTTGGCATAGTCAATAAAGCAGAAATAGATGTTTTTCTGGAACTCTCTTGCTCTTTCCATGATCCAGAGGATGTTGGCAATTTTGATCTCTGGTTCCTCTGCCTTTTCTAAAACCAGCTTGAACATCAGGAAGTTCACGGTTCACATATTGCTGAAGCCTGGCTTGGAGAATTTTAAGCATCACTTTACTAGCGTGTGAGATGCGTGCAATTGTGTGGTAGTTTGAGCATTCTTTGACATTGCCTTTCTTTGGGATTGGGATGAACACTGACCTTTTTCAGTCCTGTGGCCACTGCTGAGTTTTCCAAATTTGCTGGCATATTGAGTGCAGCATTTTGATAGAATCATCTTTCAGGATTTGAAATAGCTCAACTGGAATTCCATCACCTCCACTAGCTTTGTTCGTAGTGATGCTTTCTAAGGCCCACTTGACTTCACATTCCAGGATGTCTGGCTCTAGGTGAGTGATCACACCATTGTGATTATCTGGGTCATGAAGATCTTTTTTGTACAATTCTGTATATTCTTTCCACCTCTTCTTATTATCTTCTGCTTCTCTTAGGTCCCTACAATTTCTGTCCTTTATTGAGCCCATATTTGCATAAAATGTTCCCTTGGTATCTCTAATTTTCTTGAAGAGATCTCTAGTCTTTCCCATTCTATTGTTTTCCTCTATTTCTTTGCATTGATCACTGAAGAAGGCTTTCTTATCTCTCCTTGCTATTCTTTGGAACTCTGCATTCAAATGGGTATATCTTTTCCTTTTCTCCTTTGCTTTTTGCTTCCCTTCTTATCACAGCTATTAGTAAGGCATCCTCAGATGGCCATTTTGCCTTTTTGCATTTCTTTTTCTTGGGGATGGTCTTGATCCCTGTCTCCTGTAAAATGTCACGAACCTCATTCCATAGTTCATCAGGCACTCTGTCTATCAGATGTAGTCCCTTAAATCTATTTCTCACTTCCACTGTCTAATCATAAGGGATTCGATTTAGGTCATACCTGAATGGTCTAGTGATTTTCCCTACTTTCTTCAATTTAAGTCTGAATTTGGCAATGAGGAGTTCATGATCTGAGCCACAGTCAGCTCCTGGTCTTGTTTTTGCTGACTGTATAGAGCTTCTCCATCTTTGGCTGCAAAGAATATAATCAATCTGATTTCGGTGTTGACCATCTGGTGATGTCCATGTGTAGAGTCTTCTCTTGTGTTGTTGGAAGAGGGTGTTTGCTATGACCAGTGCATTCTCTTGGCAGAACTCTATTAGCTTTTGCCCTGCTTCATTCTCTACCCCAAGGCCAAATTTGCCTGTTACTCCAGGTGTTTCTTGACTTCCTACTTCTGCATTCCAGTCCCCTATAATGAAAAGGACATCTTTTTTGGGTGTTAGTTCTAGAAGGTCTTGTAGGTCTTCATAGAACTGTTCAACTTCAGCTTCTTTAGTGTTACTGGTCGGAGCACAGACTTGGATTGCCATGATACTGAATGGTTTACTTTGGAAATGAATAGAGATCATTCTATCATATTTGAGATTGCATCCAAGTACTGCACAAGATTTTAAATTTCATTGTGATTTCTTCTTTGAGATATGGATTATTTAGAAACATAGTAAATATTAACACGTTTTCCCCTGATGTTGGGAACAACAGAAGAGAAGGATATGTCCATCCTTCATTTCTCTTAGACATCTTCCAGAAGGTCCTAAATGATATGAGGCAAAAAAAAAAAGGCTTAAGAATTAGAAAGTAAGAAGTAAAACTGTCCTTCACAGACAATATGGTTGTGCATACAGAAAATCAAAAGAATTACAGATGAATTACTAAAATTAAAAATAAATTTAGGGTGCTGAATAAAAGGATACATTTATAAAAATTGCCAATATTACTATATAACAGCAGCAATAGGGAAAATTTTTTAAATGTCATTTACAATAGCATCAAAAAACATCAAATACTTAGTATTAAGTCTAAAGAAATACATGCAAAAGGTCTACAGAGAAAAGTACAAGACATGATTGAGAAAAACTGAAGAAAATTTAAAAGATTTTCCTCATATTTATGAATTGCTGCTGCTGCTGCTGCTAAGTTGCTTCAGTCGTATCTGACTCTGTTCGACCCCATGGACTGCACCCTACCAGGCTTCTCCGTCCATGGGATTCTCCAGGCAAGAACACTGGAGTGGGTTGCCATTTTCTTCTCCAATGCATGAAAGTGGAAAGTGAAAGTGAAGTCTCTCAGTTGTGTCCTACTCTTAGCGACCCCATGGACTGTAGCCTACCAGGCTCCTGCATCCATGGGATTTTCCAGGCAAGAGTACTGGAGTGGGGTGCCATTGCCGTCTCCCATTTATGAATTAGATGACTAAATATTATAAAGATATCAATGTAACCCTAATCAACATCCCAGCTAGTATTATTATAAGAATTAGTAAGCTTGTTGTAAATTTTATATGAAAATGCAAATGGTTCAGAACAGTCCAGATATTCTTGAAGAACAGACATAGAAGACTCACTATATTATACTAAGGCTTATTATATAAAGCTACAATAACTAAGACTGTGGTATGGGCACAAGAGTAGATAAATAGATAAATGGGACAGAATAGAGGACAGAAATAGATGCTTATAAATATGGAAACTTGATTAATGACAAAGGTGCACTGCAGAGTAGTGAGAACAGGACGGTTTTGGTAATAAATGGAATTGGGTCAACTGCATATCCATATGAAGAAAAAATGAATCTTGATCTCTTCTTCAGACTCATCAAAAAGCTATTTCTATATGCGTTGCAAATCTAAATGTGATAGATAATGTAATAAAGCTTCTAAAGAGAAAAAGAACATTTTCATAACCTTGGGAAAAGGAAAGATTTCATATGTAAGATGAAATTAAAACATTGATAAATTGGACTACATTAAAATTAAGAACATCTGTTCATCAAAACATCATTAAGAGGGCAAAAAGGCAAGCCACAGAGTGGAATAAGATATGTGCAATGTGTATAACTGACAAAGGACTCTGAGTAAATAATTAACTGATCAATCAATAAGAGAAAAAAGCAAATCCAAGAGTAAAATGGGCAAAAGATGTGAATGGACCAGTAGATATCCAAAAGAGCAATAATTATATGAAAAGGTGATCAGTTTCATGGAAACTGGAAAATACAAACTAAAACACACCCACCAGAATGGCTAGCATCTTAAAAACTGACAATATGAGGTGCTGATGATGTATGGAACAACTGAGACTCTCATACACTGCACATGAGAATAAAAATTGGTACAACCATTTTGCAAAACTAATTGGCTATATGTATAAATTTGACTATCAGCACAGCTTGTGACTCAGCAATTCCATCTTTAGATATGTACCCAACAGGAATTGTATACTGAAAGACATGTACAAGAACGTTCATAGCAGCATTATCTATGCTACTGCTGCTACTGCTAAGTCGCTTCAGTCGTGTCCGACTCTCTGCGACCCCATAGACGGCAGCCCACCAGGCTCCGCCATCCCTGGGATTCTCCAGGCAATAATAGTGGAGTGGATTGCCATTTCCTTCTCCAAAGCATTATCTATAATAGCCCACAAATGGGAACAACTCAAATGTCTTACAACAATAGAATATATAAGTAGATGGTGATATATTCATACAATGGAATACCATACAAAAATAAAACTAACTACTTCATTCAACAACAAGGATAATGCTTCCAAACATAATGGTAAGCGGAAGGAACCAGTCAAAAATAATACATACGTCTAGCCATGACAGAGTAACTGGTACCAGACTAAACCTCCTGCAATAAGAAATTAGATGACTCTACAATATATATGAAATAATATATATGTCTTCAGTCATTGGACCATAGGCAGCCCAGGAGAGTGATTTCGAAAGAAAGGAAAAGTGAAGTGAGCACTACAATTTTCCTAGCTTTCTGCCTGGTGGCATTTACCAAATATCAGCATAAGAAGGGGGATTCCAAGTAAAGCATAACAGACTTGCTGAGCCAAGGAGAAAAGAGTCAGAGCTTGTAGAGAGTGAGGCAACTAAAATTTCTGGACCCGGACTACAAGAGACGTGGGAGCGTATGTATGCAAAGAAGGAGATCCAGAAAGCCGCGTAGGGGTTCCGGTGCATCTTTTGCCAAATGCGAAGCCAAGGAAAGAAACCTGTATGGGAGAATCTTTCCTTGTCTCTTCCTACCTTCCTACCAATCTGTGGTGTTCCTTGGCTTTAGCTGTAGGACTACAGTCTGCCTTTGTCCTCACAGTGGCAACCTGCCATTGTGTGTGTCTGTCTTTTCTTATAAAGACACTGGCTATGGTCTGAAAGTGTTCCCCCCAAATTCATATGTCGAAACCTAACTCCAGAGGAGATGTGGAGACTTAGGAGTGGGCTTAGGTCATGACGGTGGAGGCCCCATGAATGGGATTAGTAAGTTTTACAGTAGGAACTTTATGAAAGAGGCTCCAGAGAGATCCCCAGCCCCTTCCACCACTTGAGGACATAGGAAGAAGAGGCCAGCCAGGAAATAAGAAGTGTGTCCTCACAAGAAGGCAGCCATGCTGGTACCTTGATCTTAGAGCTCCCGGCCTCCAGAACTGTGAGAAATAGTGTCCATTGTATATAAGCTATTCGGTCTGTGGTGTTTTGTTATAGCAGCCTGTAGGGGCTAAGACAACACTAGTCTTAGTGCTGTGTGAATGACCCACCCTACTCCAATCTGATATTTTTTACCTGCAAATGTCTTTTTATTTCATCTTCATGCTGAAGGGTAGTATTACCAGTCGTGGGTTGGTAGTTTTTTTTTTTTTACTCCTTGTTTTTGTTTGGTTTCATCAGTTTCAAGATGATAGTTCAATTTCTCCCGAGTGGTATTTTTTCTGAGAAGTCAGCAGTAATGTTTATCTTTGTTTCTCTGTATTTAATATATCATTTATTCTTTGGTGCTTTCTATTTGCTTATAATCCTGTGTATTTTATTTTATTTTGGCTGTTGCATACAGCTTGTGAGATCTTAGTTCCCTGACCAGGGATTGAACCTGGGCCCTATTAATGAGAGCACAGTGTCCTAACCACTGGACCACCAGGGAATTCCCTATTCTTTTGTGCTTTTAAAATGTTCTCTTCATCACTGTTTTTCAATTTGATTTTGTTGTGCTTTGGTATGGGTTTTGTCAGTATTACTGGCAAATTAAAATTATATTTAAAGTGTACAACATGATGACTTGATATAGATATACACTGTGAAAGGAGTCCCCAATCTAGTTAATTATCACAACTATCACCTCTTTCTTTCTCTTCCTGTCTCTCTTTTTCTTTCCTTCTTAGTGAGAACATTTAAGTTTTACTGTCTTAGTAAATTTCATTTATACAATACAGTGTAATCAACTATAGTCACATTGGTATGCTTTTCCTTATGTATATTCTGCTTGGACTTCTTTGAACTTCTTGGAATTTAATGTGTCACCAAATTTGAAAATAATTCTGACATCAAATAGCTTTTGCTACTTTCCTCTCTTGTTGGAACTCCAATACACACATGTCAGAACTCTTTATATTATCTCACAGATTACTGAGGCTCTAGTTAAGTTATTTTTCAACCTTACTTCTCTGTGCTTCAGTTTAAAAGGTTTCTAGTGCCCTGTCTTCAGACCCATTGCTCCTTTCATCTCCAGTGCCTAATTTACCCAGTAAATTTTTTTAATACATTTTTTAATGCTATTTTTTTTTTGGCTGTGTTGGGTCTTTGTTTCTGCACGTGGGCTTTCTCTAGTTGCGATGTGAGGGCTTCTCACTGCGGTGGCTTCTGATTGAGCAGAGCACGGACTCTAGAGCATGCAGGCTTCAGGTTGTAGTATATGGGCTTAGTTGCTGCACAGCATGTGGAATTATCCCAGACCAAGGATCAAACCTGGGTCCCCTATATTGGCAGGCAGGCAGACTCAACCACTGGACCACCAGTGAAGTCCAACTGAGTAAATTTTAAATTTCAGATTTTGCATTTTTCAGCTCTAGGAATTCCATTTGGTTCATGCATTAGTTTACTGGGGCAGCCATAATAGAATACCACAGACTGGA
This sequence comes from Tragelaphus eurycerus, assembly GCA_935064755.1. Taxonomy (NCBI): domain Eukaryota; kingdom Metazoa; phylum Chordata; class Mammalia; order Artiodactyla; family Bovidae; genus Tragelaphus; species Tragelaphus eurycerus. Next base: position 23,518,669 of record CAKXYN010000018.1, on the reverse strand, counting down.
TGGCTTAAACAGCAGAAAATTGTTTGTCACGTTTCTGGAGGCTAGAAGTCCAATAACAAGGTGTTGATAGGTTTGGTTATCCCCTGAAACCTCTCACCTTTGCTTGCAGATGGCTGCCTTCTCACTGTGTCCTCACATGGCCTTTCTCTCATGTGTGTACCTCCCTGGTGACTCTTCTTCTTCCTGTAATGACAGTAGTCACATTGGATTAGGGCTCCACCCTTATAATGTCATAAAAATGTAATGCTCTCTTTAAAGTTCCTATTTCCAAATCACATTGGGTGTTAAGGCTTCAACATGTGAATTTACAGTGGGGGCAGGGGATACAATTCAGTCCATAACATTGCATAATGAAATATTATTTGGCAATAAAGAGGGAATGAAATACAAATACAGGCTATAATATGGGTGAACCTTGGAAACATGATGCTAAGTAAATGAAGCCAGTTGCAAAAGACTACATATTGTATGATCCCATTTATATGAAATGTCCAGAACAGGCAAATCTACAGAGACTGAAAATAAACAGTTGCTAGTGCTGGGGGCAGTGGGGTGAAGGATTGGGAAGAAACAGGTAGTGACTGCTGAGAGATATAGGGCTTCTTTTTGTGATGATGTCAATGTTCAAAATTGATGTAATGATAGTTGCACAACTCTGAATATGCTAAAAACTCTTGAATTGTACATTTAAAATGAGTCACTTGTATGATATATGAATTACATCTCAGTAAAGCATTACAAATACATACTGTATGATTCCATTTGTTAAAAGTTCAAAAATAAACAAAACTAATGTTTAATGAGAGATTGTGGTTATCTTTTAGAGAGAGAGGAAAAGCAATAAATGAGAGGGACCACAAAAGCCAGGACAAATCTGGCATGTTAGCAATATTCTATTTTTTTTTTTTTAGTTTAGCTTAAGGTTACATGAGTGTGTTCACTCATGTGATAAATGATAAATCATTAAAAGGAAAAACACCATTTCCTCTCTATATGCCAGACTTCTGACACCAGATGTGTGGGGTTTTCCACATCAAACAATTCTCTAGTTCTTGGCAGACACTGGCTGGATGTCCTACAATTTAACTCAGTTCTAAAACTAACTGCCTGGAGTTGGCACAGACCCACAGGTTAAGGGCTGAGTCACACAAGATTGCCCCCACTTCAGATGCCAAAGTGTGTAACTTGTACTTCTGAATAACTGGCTATATATCAGGGGTTCCTGGGACCGCCTCAAGTTTGGTAATTTGCTAGAATGGCTCACAGAACCCTGGAAAACAGTTTACTTACTGTTGCCAATTTATTGGGGTTTCCCAGGTGGCATTAGTGGTAAAGAACCTGGCTGCCTATGCAGGAGACATAAGAGACGTGGTTTCAACCCCTGGGCAGGAAAGATCCCCCTGGAGGAAGACACGACAACCCACTCCAGGATTCTTGCCTGGAGAATCCCATAGACAGAGGAGCCTGGTGGGCTATAGTCCATAGGGTCGCAAAGAGTTGGAGATGACTGAAGTGATTCAGCATGCATACATGTGCCAATTTATTACAAAGAATAAATTAAAGAATACAAATAAACAGCCAGATGAAGAGATACATAGGGTAAAGTGTCCTGAGTACAGGACCTTTTGTCCCTGAAGAGTTTGGGGTGCACCACCCTACTGGCATATCGATGTGTTCTTGTTCACCAAACTGGAAGCTCCCCAAACCCTTTGATTAGGACTTTTATGGCGGCTTCATTTCATTGGCACTAGTGATTGCCTTAACATTTAACCACTTTTCCTTCCCCAGAGGTTGAGGGGTGGAGCTGAAAATGCCAACCCTCTGATCACGTGGTTGAGTTTCCTGGTAACCAGCCCCACATCCTTAGGGGGTTTCTAAAATTTGCCTCATTAACATAAACTCAGGTACTGTTGAAAGAGACTTGCTATGAATAACAATGGACACTCCTTTCACTTTTATCACTCTGGAGCCATTTCAGTAACTGGGAATAAAACCAAATATTATAATAAAAGATGCTTCTTTTACTGATTTTAGGACCCAAGGACAAAAAACAATTATAATAAGAGATGTTCTGTTACTCTTACCACTTAGGAAGTTATAAGAGTTTTAGAAGCTTTGTGCCAAGAACCAGGACAAAGACCCAATAAGTATTTCTTATTATATCATAACATCACAGTCATCGAGCGTATTGATCTTAAAAGTAAGTTATTTTACTAGCAAACAATGGGTTTAGTTGGGAATAGCAGAGAGCTGCAGTTCAAGACAAACAAGCCACAGCAAAAACCATAAGCAAGTTCAACAAACAAAAGAGAAGAACATTATTTTATAGAGAAGAAGGAGGAAGTATAAGATTATTATCATGAATGAAAGCCCATTGGAGAAAAGTGGGAGTTCAGGGTGATGACAGTTTCTCATTGGTTAAGTTGCTGGGGTAGCTGATTTCTTGTAGGATACTCAACATATATCTTGTCTGGTTGGGGCGTATAACTGATGGTTCTTTCCTGTTGGTGATTCTTCTGTTGGGGTCTGTAATTGACAGTTTTCCTATAATTAACTGACTCAAGTGGTACTGCATAAAACTCCCCCTTTCGGCCTCTCAATGCCATTTTAGTGACATTACCCTTTATTAATTTTCACAAACTTTTGATACACAGTGTTCTGTGTGTGTTACACTTCAATGTTTTAGAAACACTTATTCACTTAAAAAATACCAATATATTCGGAGTAGGTAAACTATTTGTATGTTTTTCGCAAGTTCTTTAATGGAAGTTTCCATAAGAACCCCACTGCCTATGAGTATGCCTATTATACTGACACATCTGGGGATCAGTAGCCAATCTAGCAAGTAGGGTCTGCTAAGATTCTTTGAGATTAATATTTGAACAAGAAATGTCATACAAAAAAAATAAAGAAATGTCATACAGGTATAGAGGTGTATTTTTAATTTGGCTTTCCCCAGAGCGGGACCTAAGATGAGAATTGCATTTGGCATGTGAGATGATTCCGTTACTTAACTCCGGTTCAGCTGCTAATGGCTCAAGAATCCCATACAGAGAGAGAAATGCTGGATAAAAGGAAAGATAGGTTGATTGAGGAAGCTGGCAGTCCTGGGAAAGAAGTAGACTCATGTCCAAATGAACCAACTCCCTACTCCCCAGAAATTATTTAGGGAAAAGAGGAGGAGGATACCTGCTAAGAGGGGTTGTGGGATGTGTGATCAGCTCAGGGACATTCTTCTGATTGGTTGGTGATGAGATACTCAGGAGTCATCATCAACCTTCTGGTTCCAACCAGTCTGGCGTCTACGTGCTTGAGGACAGGATGCAGTTAACTTCTTCCATCTGGTGGGGGCTTCAGTGTCTGCAAAGTACCTCAAAGAATATGGCCCAGAATATTATCTAAGTCCTTGAGGAGGAACTAAAGTTCCTTGACTTTGCTTGATGACTAAACTATTATTATTTTGTCTTGTTTGAATGTTTTCCTTTGTTTCTGCATTTTCTCACTTCTCTGATTAAATTTATTCTTCAGAATTCATGGAAGGCCTAGGAAGCTAAAATTTTTCTACAAACAAGAGGCAGGCAGGGGACCTCCCTGGTGGTCCAGTGGTTAAGAATTTGCCTGCCAATGCAGGGGACCCGGGTTCTGTCCCTGGTCAGGGAAGATCCCACATCCTGCAGAGCAGCTAAGCCCATGTGCCACAACTGTTGAGCCAAAGTGCTGCAACTGTTGAAGCCCGCGTACCTAGAACCCATGCTTCACAATGAGAGAAGCCACCACAGTGAGAAGCCTGAGACTGCAACTAGAGAGTAGCCCCTGATTGCCACAACTAGAGAAAGCCCACTTGTAGCAATGAATACCCAGTGCAGCCATAAATAAATAAATAAAAAGGCAAGTGGAGGATGTGTATGGGGGCGTGGGTGGTGCTGTGTCCTGGGAAGGCCCTATAGGGTCCTGCTCAGTTACAATTCAAGGAAGCGTCCATAGTACAGAAGTAGGAAAGTGAGACAGAGAAGGGAAGGAAGCCGGCACAGAGTACAGGTTCCCTCTGTGGGTAATTAAGGGTCAACCCCTCTAAAGTCCTTTGATAATGGCCTCTATATTAAAATACAGAAATAGGGGCTGAGAGATATTAAGTAACCTGTACATAGATCTACACAGATTACTTAGATCTAGTAAGCTCACAGATCTAATTTGAAGGGGTAGAAAAAGAATTTGTACCAATCTGATCAGAGCCCAAGGACAGTTTGGCCTGAAGGACACCAAGGTTTTAAAAACTGGGATTTAGAAATAAGAGGAAAGAAAACCACGCAGATTGCAAGCAAATGAAATGATTGCCTGGAATCAATGCTGTTGTCTGGATCTTGCTTTTATCCAATGACTGGGCCAGATGAAAGTTCGAGTCTGGTCATGGACATGATAAAATGTATGGAATTCTCTTTCAAGAATATGAACTCAGACATTCTCAGTGAATCCTTTTTATAATCTTTATAAATTTGCAAGTTAAAGAAATCGTCTTCTTATGTACTGCCACTGCTGCTGCTAAGTTGCTTCAGTCGTGTCCGACTCTGTGCAACCCCATAGACTGCAGCCTACCAGGCTCCTCCGTCCATGGATTTTCCAGGCAAGAGTACTGGAGTGGGGTGCCATTGCCTTCTCCCTTTCTGATGTACAGCTGTAGGCAAATATCTGGACTGAATGCATTTTCCTGAAGTTTCCACAGTGAGCAATCTAAAAATGTGGGGGAAATCAGGTTGGCAGCCCCCTGACAAAGTGTTCAATATCATTTTAACAAGTCTTATTTCCATCCACATGAGTACTCTTGCCTGGAAAGTCCCATGGACAGAGGAGCCTGGAGGGCTGCAGTCCATGGGGTCACTGAAGGTCAGACACTACTGAGCAACTTCACTTTCACGTTTCACTTTCATGCATTGGAGAAGGAAATGGCAACCCACTCCAGTGTTCTTGCCTGGAGAATCCCAGGGACGGGGGAACCTGGTGAGCTTCCGTCTATGGGGTCGCACAGAGTCGGACACAACTGAAGTCGCCTTGTTTCAGATATGATATTATACATCAGATCAGATCAGATCAGTCGCTCAGTCGTGTCCGACTCTTTGCGACCCCATGAACTGCAGCACGCCAGGCCTCCCTGTCCATCACCAACTCCCGGAGTTCACCCAGACTCACATCCATCAAGTCAGTGATGCCATCCAGCCATCTCATCCTCTGTCGTCCCCTTCTCCTCCTGCCCTCAATCCCTCCCAGCATCAGAGTCATTTGTCATTAGGAAATTGCAAATTAAAATAATGATATACCACTATACACTTATTAGAATCTCCAAAATCCAAAACAATGGTGACACCAAATGCTGGTAGGAATGTGGATCAACAAGAACCCTAATTACATTGCTGGTAGAAGTACAAAACAGTACAACCACTTTGGAAGACAAATTTGGTTGTTTCTTACAAAACTAAACATACTCTTACAATGCAATCCAGTGATCAAGATCCTTGGTATTTACTCAAATAAACTATGTCCACACAAAAACCTGCACATTATTTATAGAAGGTTTATTCATAGAAACCAAAACTTAGAAGTATCCAAGATTCCTTCATAGGTGAAAGGATAAAAGAACTGTTATACAGACAATGTAGTATTGTTCAGAGCTAAAAATAAATGAGCTATCAAGCCATGAAAAGACATGAAGAAAATTTAAATACATATTACTAAGTAAAAATAAGTCAATCTGAAAAGACTACATACTGTATGATTCCAACCATATGATATTCTTGGAAAGGCAAAATTATGGAGACAGTGAAAAGATCAGTGGCTGCCAGAGGTTTGTGGGAAGAGAGAGAAGAATAAATAGGCAGAGCATACAGTGAAACTATTCTGTATGACATTCCAATGGTGAATACCTATACTGTATTTGTCAAAAACTATACACTAGACAAGGTTTCCCTGGTGACTCAGACTGTAAAGAATCTGCCTGTAATGCAGGAGACCTGAGTTTGATCCCTGGGTCTGGAATATCCCCTGGAGAGGGGAATGGCTCCCCACTCCAGTACTCTTGTCTGGAGAATTCCCTGGACAAAGGAGTCTGGCAGGATACAGTCCATGGGGTCGCAAAGAGTTGGACATGACTGAGGGACTTGGCACACACACAGACTAGACAACACCTAGAATGAACCTAATGTAAACTACAGACTTTGGATGATAAGGAGGTGTCAGTGTAGGTTCATCCCTTATAACAGATATACACTATGGTGCAGGCTGTCTATCATGGCAGGGGGGTTGGGGGGCAGGTGTGGTTAAGTCTGTGTGAGGGCAGGGATATATAAATTTTACCTGTGAACCTAAAACTGCTGTAAAAAAATTAAGTTCACTAGCTAAAAGAGTTTGAAAACCAATATGACAGAGGACAAGGAGGGTACAGAACGTGAGCCTGGCAGAAGAGATCAGGAAATTCAAAATATCGGGCAGACAATAGGCCAAATACCAGAGAGGCAATCCAGGATGTAGTGATCAGCAGGTCCTGTTTAGGTGTGCACAGACAAGAAGCGTCAATTCAAGTGTGAGAAGGGAACAAGTGCTGCATCTGGAGAGGCAGGCAGCACCCTGGAGGAAGCGGCACTGTGAGGGGGAATTGCCAGGCTCTGATCCCACAGCAGAACCCTTTGCCCTCTACGCTGTTTTAAACGTTCTTCCAGGGCCTGAGGGTTGGTTCCCCAACGGCTTATTCTGAGTAATCTGAGGACAGAGATGCCAGGTTACGTCAGAGTTTCCACTCTTTCCTCTCTTCCTTCCCTGTTTTATTTCCTTGTCAAGATTCTAGCCACAGGTCTACCCATAAGAAAACTAATGTTAGCTCTAGAAAAATGAAGTGCTTCCGAAGAAACCCCAGGAAAGAAGAATCTGATGTATAAGGTCTCCTTCATGGAAATCCCTGACTTCCGGTGGTTAGAATGCCACACTTCCACTGCAGGGGGCCTGGGTTCAATCCTTGGTCAGAGAACTAAGATCCTGAATGCTGTGTGATGGGCACCACCCCCATACAAAAAAAGTCTCCTTCTTTCGCTGAATTCCTTAAGGACCAAGTCTGAACTATAAAAGGCTTAATCAATAAGGCAAAGTCGTTATTCCTCATAATAAGCATACTATGGAGAAGGCAATGGCACCCCCTCCCATGGATGGAGGAGCCTGGTAGGCTGCAGTCAGTCCATGGGGTCTCAAAGAGTCGGACACGACTGAGTGACTTCACTTTCACTTTTCACTTTCATGCATTGGAGAAGGAAATGGCAACCCACTCCAGTGTTCTTGCCTGGAGAATCCCAGGGACGGGGGAGCCTGGTGGGCTGCTGTCTATGGGGTCACACAGAGTCGGACATGACTGAAGCAACTTAGCAGCAGCAGCAGCAGCAATGAAACAGTTCTAGGGGAGATTAATTCAGTGACAGCATCTTTCTTCTTTTTTATTTAACTTTACCCTTTCCCAGTCTCTTTCTTCCCCCAACTCCAAGTCCCTGGCAACCACTTTTCTACTGTTTCTATGAGTTTAACCTTTTATTTATTAATAGATTGCACATATAAATGATACTGTGCAGTACTTGTCCTCTCTGACATTTCACTTAGCATAATGCCCTCAAGGTCCATCCTTGAGGATTACATTACAAACATCAGGATTTCCTTCTTTCTTGGACACTTAGCTTGTTTCCATATCTTGGCTATTGTGAATAATGCTGCAGTGATCATGGGCATGCAGGTCTCTCATAGACACCCTCTTTTAATTTCCTTTGGATATGTATATCCAGAAGTGGGGTTGCTGGATCATATAGTAGTAGCTCTATTTTTAATTTTTGAGGAAGTCCCTGAGCTGGTTCCCCTCATGGCTGTCATAGCTTGGATGCTGCAGTCCCAGGCATCACGTGAAGGAAGACCCAACAACATTGAGGGATTAAGAGAGCATTTTATTCCATGTATTTCTTATCATCAGAAAAACTCTTCTCCCAGTCACAAGAGGACATGATTTCCCTTATATAAGGAGCTAGAGTAGTCAAAATCATAGAGATGAAAAGTCGAATGGTGGTTTCAGGGGCTAAGAAGAGAGGAGAATGTGAAGCTGGCGTTTAATGGGTGCAGAGTTTCAGCTGGGGAAGATGAAAAAGTTCTGGAGGTGGATGGTGGTGATGTTTGTACAACAGTGTAAGTGTTCTTAATGTCACAGAACTATACACTTAAAATGGTCAAAAATGCTAAAACTTTTAAATTGAGATATAATTGACATATAATATTGTATTCGTTTCAGGTGTAAACATGATGATTCAATATATGTATGTTTACATAATAATCACCACATTGAGTCTATTAACTCCATCACCATAAATAGTTATAATTTTTTTCCCAGTGATAAGAGCTTTTAAGATCAACTCTTAGCAGCTTTCAAAAATACAAAACAGTGTTATTAGCTCTAGTCTCCATGCTGTACATTACATTCCTAGACTTACCTATTTTATTATAACTAGAAGTTTGTAACTTTTGACTGCTTTCCTCCATTTTCCCCACTGCTCTCCACCAAAAAAATGGTAAATTTTATATTATGTGTATTTTATTACAAGTTAAAAAAAAAAAAGTGTTTTTTCTCAGAAGCCCCACAGTAAACCTCCCCTCACATTTCATAGGCCAGAATTCTGCCACCTGCCGCGTCCTAAGCCAATGATAATGGCATCATTAATGAAATGACTGATTGGCTTGTTCTCATCAAGATTTACCCTCCTTGTGACTGGATAGGGTGGATCCCAGAGTCCCCTGAAGCACACAGCTGCTGAATACTTGAACAATATTTGGATTTAGATTCTGTTAATGAGGAAAAAATAGCGGAGGTGGGGAGATATTGGGGATGATGGCCACTGGGTAGGACACAAACATCCTGGCAAGGTTTTCCCACTGAGACAAGGAAGGACTTGATTCCTTAAAGCCTTTCTGAGGATTCACATGAGACTTACTGACTCCAACCCCCAGGGGTCCTTGAGCAGTTATATTGTCTCTCAGATCTGTCCCTTTCCTGAGGACAGACATTGTAATTTCATCACCTCACAGCTGACTGTGATATCAATCTCCTGAGGGACATCTCTGCCTCTGGTTTTATTCCTATTTGGATCCACCTTAAACACCCATACTAGAATAACTTTGCAGAACCAACACATATGTCCAAAGTCCTTACCAGGCTATCTAGAACCATCCACTTTTTTGTAATCCTTGTTTTCGGTCTCCCTACTAGTATGCTTCTTAGGGTAAGGATTTTGCCTTACTCTTCATTTTATTACCAGTACCTAGAATAGTGCTGGTCATTCAGTCATAGGTTTTATCCATTCAATTGGAATTTATGGCATTCAGCAAATATTGAATAAATGAATAAGTTATTCAATGAATGAATACATCCATGACCTGACTCTTAATCAGTTTAAATGCTGTTTTTTTCTTTTTCTCACATAAATTTTTAGCTTGAGAGACACTCATTGTTCCCTGACCACATCACATAACCTTGCCACCCACATGTGTGATTTTATTCAGTTTCTCCAGTTTGTAATACTCTTCTCTCTCTTCTCTGATAATCAATGACCTACATTTCCTTTAAGGCCAAAACCAAATTTCACCTTCAATGTGAGTGATACTCAATTATCCAAGGCTTCAGTGACATACTCTCTCATCATATATGATTTTTATGGTCTGTATCTACTCAGTACACAATATTTTAATATATTTTTTATTTTCAATATATTTATCTTTCAAATACCTCCTCCGTTAGTACTTAAACCCCTTGAATTCAGAAATGTGTTTTATGCCTGTTTTTATTTCTAACACTTAATCTAATACTATTAAGCTTAGTAAATATTTATTAGTTTCTAAGGATGGTTGGAGAAGGCAATGGCACCCCATTCCAGTACTCTTGCTTGGAAAATCCCATAGACAGAGGAGCCTGGTAGGCTACAGCCCATGTGGTCACTAAGAGTCGAACACGACTGAGTGCTTTCATGCGGAGAAGGAAACGGCAACCCACTCCAGTGTTCTTGCCTGGAGAGTCCCAGTGACAGCGGAGCCTGGTGGGTGGCCGTCTATGGGGTTGCACAGAGTTGGACACGACTGAAGCAACTTTGCAAGAATGGTTATATTTTTTTTGCATTGATATAATTCATCATAAAAGGTCTGAAGCATCTTTAAAACTAATTTAAGTTCTAAGTGAATAATTAAGCTCTTAAAATTTGAGAGTATTTCCATCAAATTTAATCCTAGTCTATGTATACATTTACCATAATATACACTGAGTCACAGTTACATCTGGTTGTTTTACTATGTTGATGTACTATGGGTCATTTTTCAAAGGCAAATATTATAGTGCATCCCAGGACACCTGTGTTCACACGATCAGCTCTTTGAAACTATATTTGGATGTACAAGCTATTAAAAGCTTCTTGTACTGAGTGACCTTTCAGGCAGAATTTAGATCGAATACTCACACTGCTGCTGCCTGTTGCTGAGTGGATAGCAGCAGAAAACCCTGGATTCAAACCTCTGTGGGGCTTTTGTTTTTCTTGTTTTGTCTCTTTTCATTTTGCCTTAAGAAGATGAACAATGAAACCACAACCCTGATATCCTTGAAGGAGGCAATGAAAAGGTTGCTAAGGGCTACAGGGAGGGAGCAAGCATGGGTCGGCTTTTCTGGGAAGATGGGTAGGAGAAGAATGAAGAATAAAAACAGGCAAATAACTACAGGCATGCTAATTAGAATTATTTTTCTGTTAATGTGTTCAGGTTCAAAAATTGTGTCCATTAATAATAAAGAAAAATCTCCTCCTAGGTGCTATATTCCATTCGATTAATGCATGCGCTATATGCTGGGCTTACAAAAATAAGTAAAATGTGGTTTCTGTCCTCAAGGAGCTCACAGCCTTTGGAATAACAGATTTATTAAAAAATGCTTACAATTTAATGTGACTGACCTTATAATGGTGATGCTCCTAAAGGGCTATGAGAACATGAAAAGAGGAATGAATTTTGCCTTTGATACTAGGAAAAGGAACCCTTCATAGAGGGACATTTAGACTGGATCTGAAAGTGTGAGTAGGAGTTTGCAAGAAATAAAAATATGGGAAGGAATTCTAGGGTGAGGAAACAGTCCGTGTAAACCACAGATGCTTGGACTATCATACCGTATGCAGTCAGCAGCTAGATGTCTCATGTAACTGGTGACTAAGTTGTGCAAGAGGACTGGCAGAGGACAGGGGCAAAGGTTAAAGAGTCTACAATTCCTGCTGAGGATATCCAACTTGACTCTCGCAATATCACTAGGCAAGTCAGGGCAGCATAAAATGTATATAATAGTCAAGGTATGAGAACAGAATTGTGTTTTCTAAGAATAGCTCTCGGGGATGGATTGGAGGTGAAAAGCAGAAATCTAGTTAGACTATTGTAATCCTAGGTCGAAGTGAAAGATGGTGATTAACTGACTTACTAGAGATAGAGAGGAGGGAATAGATTAGAGACATGTTGATGGAGAGAAAGGGGAAAAATAGTGAGTTATTCTGAGATTTCTAGTTCAAGGAATTGCGTAGACGGTGATCCCATTAACTAAGCTGGGCAACTGTCACAGAAATGCAGATTTGAAGACATGTTCCTTAGGATTTACTTAAAACGATCTAGGAATGCCTTTGAACGATCAAGGCTATGGTTTTTCCAGTAGTCATGTATGGATGTGAGAGTTGGACTGTGAAGAAGGCTGAGCGCCGAAGAATTGATGCTTTTGAACTGTGGTGTTGGAGAAGACTCTTGAGAGTCCCTTGGACTGCAAGGAGATCCAACCAGTCCATTCTAAAGGAGATCAGTCCTGGGTGTTCATTGGAAGGAATGATGCTAAAGCTGAAACTCCAGTACTTTGGCCACATCATGCGAAGAGTTGACTCATTGGAAAAGACTCTGATGCTGGGAGGGATTGGGGACAGGAGGAGAAGGGGATGACAGAGGATGAGATGGCTGGATGGCATCACCGACTCGATGGATGTGAGTTTGAGTGAACTCCGGGAGTTGGTGATGGACAGGGAGGCGTGCTGCGATTCATGGGGTTGCAAAGAGTCGGACTCGACTGAGCGACTGAACTGAACTAAACTGAGGAATACCTTTTGGTGAAAGGATTCCAAATAATTGCTTCAATTTATGTAAACCTTTATACTGATTGTATAAAGGTTTACATAAATTGAAGCAATTATTTATACTGATTGACAAGCTAGAGTTTATCTCTAGAGTTCAAGCTGGAGATGACTTATAAGAAGTATGTTCTTAAAGGTCTAAAAGTTAATACAAAGAGTTTACCAGATATAATAGTTTTGCCTTGTAGACAGATTGCTGGCATATTAGGTCATGTAGGCCTATGTTCCTATGAAAATGCATATTTCATACAGAGCCTTGAAAAAAAGTGAAAATGTTAGTCGCTCAGTTGTATCTGACTTTTTGCAACCCCATGCACTCTACACTGCCAGGCTTCTCTGTCCCTGGAATTCTCCAGGCAAGAATATTGCAGTGTAGCTATTCCCATCCCCAGGGATCAAACTCAGGTCTCTCGCACTGCAAGCATATTCTTTACCATCTGAGCCACCAGGGAAGCCCAAGAATATTGGAATGGATAGCCATTCCCTTCTCCAGGGGATCTTCCCAATGAAAATGCACGTTTCATACAGAGCTTTATCTATATGCATATAGAATCCAGAGCAATGAGAAAATTCCATTGCTGAAATTTCTTAAGATGGAGTGCAAGGGGAGGGGTTTACTTAGTAAATTCAACTTAAGACAGTTGAGTCTGATACCACCTTCTAAGTGGAGATGTACAAAACATAGTTGAAAATTCAGCTCTAGAGTTTAGGGCAGGGGTGGTGAAGTGAAGTGAAGTGGCTCAGTCGTGTCTGACTCTTTGCGACCCTATGGACTGTAGCCTACTACGCTCCTCCATCCATGGGATTTTCCAGGCAAGAGTACTGGTGTGGGTTGCCATTGCCTTCTCCAGAGGATCTTCCTGACCCAGGGATCGAACCCAGGTCTCCTGCACTGCAGGCAGATGCTTTACCCTCTGAGCCACCAGGGAAGGACAGGGGTAGTATCTGAAGCTAATTAACCTTGGAATAAAGTGAAGACCAAGAAGAGAAGATGGTCAAGGACAGAACCCTAGGCAACCACAACAGTATTCAGGTCACTGGGGACATAGAAACTCAGGGAACTGGATGTGTATCACTTCATGAAAGACAATGTGGGTGACTTCACTTAGGTGAGTTGTGGAGTTTCACTTCTTTGTGGGTCAGTTAGGTGTAATTTTGGTGCCACAGCGCCCTCTAATGATCAGGGTTGTTCAGAGCAACTCAGGTCCCCCTTTTGCTGTTACACTGCCTCAGATCAGATCAGATCAGTCGCTCAGTCGTGTCCAACTCTTTGCGACCCCATGAACTGCAGCACGCCAGGCCTCCCTATCCATCACCAGCTCTTGGAGTTCGCTCAGACTCACATTCATCGAGTCAGTGATGCCATCCAGCCATCTCATCCTCTGTCGTCCCCTTCTCCTCCTGCCCCCAATCTCTCCCAGCATCAGAGTCTTCTACAATGAGTCAACTCTTCGCATAAGGTGGCCAAAATACTGGAGTTTCAGCTTTACCATCATTCCTTCCAAAGAAATCCCAGGGCTGATCTCCTTCAGAATGGACCGGTTGGATCTCCTTGCAGTCCAAGGGACTCTCAAGAGTCTTCTCCAACACCACAGTTCAAAAGCATCAATTCTTCGGCGCTCAGCCTTCTTCACAGTCCAGCTCTCACATCCATACATGACCACAGGAAAGACCATAGCTTTGACTAGGCGAACCTTTGTTGGCAAAGTGATGTCTCTCCTTTTGAATATGCTATCTAGGTTGGTCATAACTTTCCTTCCAAGGAGTAAGCGTCTTTTAATTTCATGGCTGCAGTCACCATCTGCAGTGATTTTGGAGCCCAGAAAAACAAAGTCTGACACTGTTTCCACTGTTTCTCCATCTATTTCCCATGTAGTGATGGGACCAGATGCCATGATCTTCGTTTTCTGAATGTTGAGCTTTAAGCCAACCTTTTCACTCTCCTCTTTCACCTTCATCAAGAGGCTTTTTAGTTCTTCTTCACTTTCTGCCATAAGGGTGGTGTCATCTGCATATCTGAGGTTATTGATATTTCTCCCAGCAATCTTGATTCCAGCTTGTGTTTCTTCCAGTCCAGCATTTCTCATGATGTACTCTGCATATAAGTTAAATAAACATGGTGACAATATACAGCCTTGATGTACTCCTTTTCCTATTTGGAACCAGTCTGTTGTTCCATGACCAGTTCTAACTGTTGCTTCCTGACCTGCATACAGATTTCTCAAGAGGCAGATCAGGTGGTCTGGTATTCCCATCTCTCTCAGAATTTTCCACAGTTTATTGTGATCTACACAGTCAAAGGCTTTGGCATAGTCAATAAAGCAGAAATAGATGTTTTTCTGGGACTCTCTTGCTTTTTCGATGGTCCAGCAGATGTTGGCAATTGGATCTCTGGTTCCTCTGCCTTTTCTAAATCCAGCTTGAACATCAGGAAGTTCACGGTTCACATATTGCTGAAGCCTGGCTTGGAGAATTTTGAGCATTACTTTACTAGCATGTGAGATGAGTGCAATTGTGCGGTAGTTTGAGCACTCTTTGGTATTGCCTTAGCGTGTGAGATGAGTGCAATTGTGTGGTAGTTTGAGCACTCTTTGGTATTGCATTTCTTTGGGATTGGGATGAAAACTGACCTTTTCCAATCTTGTGGCCACTGCTGAGTTTTCCAAATTTGCTGGCATATTGAGTGCAGCACTTTCACAGCATCATCTTTCAGGATTTGGAATAGCTCCACTGGAATTCCATCACCTCCACTAGCTTTGTTCCTAGTGATGCTTTCTAAGGCCCACGTGACTTCACATTCCAGGATGTCTGGCTCTAGGTCAGTGATCACACCATCATGATTATCTGGGTCGTGAAGCTCTTTTTTGTACAGTTCTTCTGTGTATTCTTGCCACCTCTTCTTAATATCTTCTGCTCCGTTAGGTCCATACCATTTCTGTCCTTTATCGAGCCCATTTTTGCATGAAATGTTCCTTTGGTATCTCTGATTTTCTTGAATAGATCCTTAGTCTTTCCCATTCTGTTGTTTTCCTCTATTTCTTTGCATTGATCGCTGCCTAGCATTTCACTAATACCACAAATGTCATAGAAGACATGTTTTATTACTTCTGTGTAAGACCTCTGCTAGGTATTGGGGGACAAGCATAAAGATGTTCAAGGAATAGTCTATGATCCTCTCTTCAAGAGTTTACAATTTAGATCACGAAAAGCTAACTCTAAAAATAAAGGAAGAGATGGAGAGTGACAAGTAATAGAGAGTGTCTGTGACAGAGAAGCAGGCAAGGAGCAGATCTCCAGGTAGAAAGGCTAAGGGATTCAAGCAGGCATGGAATGAGCTTATCCCTGATGGATAAGACTTTGATAGTCAGAATAAGGTGGAGAAAGCCACCTTAATAAATATGGGTCTCAGCACTTGTTAATAGCTATATGATGGTTAAGTCTTGATCTTTTTGAGACTCAATTTCTTTATCTGTAAAATAGTAAAAATGACTGCTTCACTACTTATGGTTGTTATGAGAATAAAATTAAAGTTTGTATAAAATACTTCTTAAAGTATGAGGTACAATATATTAATAAAGATGAGGCAGATAGTTGAGATAATTGGACAATTCACATGTTCGGCAATATAAGGAATGCAAGAACTAGGATGATGACTAGAGAGAATGGCAAATGGGAACATCTATACATAATTGTAAAATTTAAGTAGCTACTGCTGCTGCTGCTGCTAAGTCGCTTCAGTCGTATCCGACTCTGTGCGACCCCATAGACGGCAGCCCACCAGGCTCCCCGTCCCTGGGATTCTCCAGGCAAGAACACTGGAGTGGGTTGCCATTTCCTTCTCCAATGCATGAAAGTGAAAAGTGAAAGTGAAGTCGCTTAGTCGTATCCGACTCCTAGCGACCCCATGGACTGCAGCCTACCAGGCCCCTCCATCCATGGGATTTTCTAGGCAAGAGTACTGGAGTGGGGTGCCATTACTGTAAATAATGTATTGTAGCTTTATCTTTAGGCGAAATCTTAGTTTTGTGCTCTGACCCCAATTAACCTTTGATTCTGTTATACTATAGAGTAGACCACAAACTCCAAGCTTTAGAAGCGCATTTTAAAGAACTGGACTTCATCAAGGATAATCTGACACAGAAATTTGAAGATCATAGCAAGACTTTGGCAAACCAGGGAGCCCAGGATGAGCTATGGACAGCAGTTCTGTCACTCAAGTGAGTATCTAATCAGAAATCAGTGGAATTTTGTGGTTTCATGAGAGCTTGCAGTAGTCATTCTAAAACTGGGTTTCTTAATATGGTTCCAACAATGGGCTGTGAAGAAATCACATTTTCTCAGGCTCATTCATTCAAAAAAGATTGATTTGAGTGCTGGTTTACTTCCCATACTGTGGTACACATCTCAGAGTCCCTTGCTTGGCAAAGTCTTAATAACACAGAGATGGGTAATGTAAGTACTCTGCCATTGAAAAATTTGTAGTATGAGTGGCCTGAGATCTAAGCTATCCAGTTTACTGCAAATCCTATTTCTTTTCTTCTTAAAAAAATTATTTTAATAGTATATATTTGTTAATTCTAAATTCCTAATTTATACTATGGTAACCATACAATTATTTTCTGTGTCTGTGAATCTATTTCATAAGTAAGTTCATTTGTACTATTTTCTTAGATTCCACATATAAGTGATATTGTGATGTTCGTCTGTCTTACTTCACTTAGTATTGTAACCTCTAGGTCCATCCTTGTTGCTGCAAGGACATGATTTCACTCTTTTTTATTGCTGAGTTAACATCCCATTGTAGATATATACCACATCTTCTTTAGCCATTCATCTGCTGATGGGCACTTAGGTTGCTTCCATGTCTTGGCTTTGGTAATAGGGCAGGCCCTATTTCTAAAGTATTTTCTAAACTATAACAGCTGCTTCTGTTCTGAACCCAAAAGCTGGGTTGGCCTCTTGGTATGTGTTGGGCCAAAAGACACAACCGAGCCAAAGATTTGGACAAGGAAGGATTTATTACTTGCAGCAAGTAAGGAGAACAGCAGGGATATTTCCCTAAGCAGTGTCTTCCCAAATATCAAAATCAGGAAGTTTTAAGCTAAAGATAGATGCATATTCATGAAGGAGCTTGAACAGAGGAGACTAGCACAGAACTGGGGCAAAGGCTGACAGAATTCAGGCTTTAGTGATTGAAGTCAAAAGGGTCAGAAAAGGTCAACATCATCATTCTATCCTCCACCTGGGCTCCAAAATCACTGTGGATGGTGACTGCAGCCATGAAATGAAGACACTTGCTCCTTGGAAGAAAAGCTATGACAAACCTAGACAGTGTGTTAAAAAGAGGAGACAATACTTTGCCGACAAAGGTCTAGTCAAAGCTATGTGAGAGTTGGACCATAAAGAAGGATGAGCACCAAAGAACTGAGGCTTTCAAACTGTGGTGCTGGAGAAGACTCTTGAGAGTTCTTTGGATAGCAAGAAGATCAAACCAGTCAATCCTAAAGGAAATCAATCCTGAATATTCATTGGAAGGACTGATACTGAAGCTGAAGCTCCGATACTTTGGCCACCTGATGCAAAGAGCTGACTCACTGGAAAAGACCCTGATGCTGGTAAAGATTGAAGGCAGAAGGATAAGGGGTGCAGAGGATGAGATTATTGGATGACATCATCAACTCAATGGACATGAGTTTGAGCAAATTCCGGGAGATAGTGAAGGACAGGGATGCCTGGCGTGCTACAGTCCATGGATTGGCAAAGAGCTGGACATGACTGAGTGACTGAACAACCACCACCACCTAGGTTGGGCCTTAGTTCCTGCAGAACTCTTAAGATACATATCAGATTGTTACGTATATCCTTTTAGGAAGAATTGGGCTTCCGTTGTGGCTCAGATGATTAAGAACCTGCCTGCAATGCAGGAGACCCAGGTTCAATCCCTGGGTCAGGAAGATCCCCTGGAGAAGGAAATCGTAATCCATTCCAGTATTCTTGCCTAGAGAATCCCATGGACAGAGGAATCTGTTGGGCGACAGTCCACGGGATCACGAAGAGTTGGACACAACTGAGCAACTAACACTTATCACTGAACTATTGTTTCTTGATATCCTTTCCTTTGTTCAAACATTCCATCACTTCCCTTAAGATATGAATTACTGAGACCTGTTCCAGGGCAAGCACTATGGCCAGGCTTAGATCACAAAACTGCTTAGATAAACAATGGCTTTTCTTATGTCAAGAGATCCAAGTCTTGTTCTCTTTCTCTGAAAACCTTTAACCCAATCTGTTTAAAGTTCTCCTAGTATGTTTATACTTCTTTGAATTATCCTAATAAAATTCACTTTATGGCTGTACATAGAGAGTTCTACTGCTTAAGAAGTGCCCACATTTTTTGTAGGTTCACCTCAATGGAACTGAATATTTTATACAGCTACGTCATTGAAGTACTTGTCCACTTGCACACTTGTGTGCTTGAGAAGCTGCCAGATCTGGTGAGAAGTCTTCCCACCTTAGCCTCCATCCTTAGACGAAAGGTCAAGAACAAGCGCATCAGAGTTGTATGGGAGTCTGTTCTGGAGGAACATGGGTTGCAAGAAGGAGATATCACAGCACTGTGTATCTTCTTTGTAGCCCATGGTAACAAGGCAGAACACTACATTGCTAAAGTAAGGCAGATGTATATAAGAGATATCAATTTCATGATCTCTAATATGGTAAAGAACCAGGCTCTGCAGGATGGTTTGCTGAAGGCTGTGCAGGTCATTGAGAAGGGGAAAGCAGAGATGGCCCCCCAAGAGAAAAAGTCACCCCTAAAAGAGTTAATACCATCAGTCAAAAGCTAATCTGTTACACTGGACTCAGAGATTCCATGTCTAGTATAATTTATCTTGCAATTATGAAGCAGCACATATATACAATTTATTACAGGCTTATTTTTATAGCAAAAGTGAGAAGAGTGTTAAATTATAATACACTGGTACAATGGATACTTTCTGTGTAGCAATATAAGAGAATGAAGAAGCTTTCATATAACTGTATAGTAACACAGAGTTATCACCAAGATGTGTTTTAAAATATTTCCAACATTATTGCTCAATGGGAAAAAAAGGGCAAAAACAAATACATAGGCTACTATATCTATAAACTTTTGGAGAAATACATTAAAAAGTGGTAACATTGTTTGTCTTAGGGAAGAAAACTAATTAGAGGCTAGGGATCCAAGGTAGGAAGTCTTTTCACTGTTAATTCATTTTGTACTTTATGAATTTTGAAACATGTGAATGTATGATGTAGTAAAGGAAAAAAAAACTACTATATTTTGTATGTTGATGTGCGTTTTCTTTCTGGTACAGTTCCATAGGTATTTTATACTAGAAAGGGAATTCCCACACAGTGATCATATATTTTATCTTTTTTGAACAAATGCCATGCAATATGTAATGTCAATAATAGAAACATTTTAAAGTGTGGATCCTGCCCTACAGGCAAAAGTTACTTAATTTGGAAGGTACAAATTCAGGACAACCAGAATGAGTAACACCTTGGAGGGAAGTTAGGTAGAGAAGGATGAGAAGTAATACAAGCTGTGTTACCTTGCTGGTTCCTCCTTGAAAATAGGTTGGTTGCCAGATACATGCACTCAATCTTATCCTTCTTGACACATTGTTTAGAGAAACCATGCCACAAAAGAGAGAGAGACTGGAACTATGTCTTGGAAGTGTTACTAAATCAAACTTGGGTCTGCAGCAAAGCCAATCTACTGACATGCGGTCGTGTTAAGACAAAGTACAGCATTTATTGCTGCTGCTGCTGCTGCTAAGTCGCTTCAGTCGTGTCCGACTCTGTGCGACCCCATAGACAGAAGCTCACCAGGCTCCCCCGTCCCTGGGATTCTCCAGGCAAGAATACTGGAGTGGGTTGCCATTTCCTTCTCCAATGCATGAAAGTGAAAAGTGAAAGTGAAGTCGCTCAGTCATGTCCGACTCTTAGCGACCCCATGGACTGGAGCCTACCAGGACCCTCCATCCATGGGATTTTCCAAGCAAAAGTACTGTCGTGGGGTGCCATTGCAGGGCACCAAATAAAGCGAACAGGCAGCTTGTGCTTGAACAGACAGCATTACCAAGTCCGAGCTGGTTCTACTCACTGACCAATAAGATGGCAAGCTAATGTCTCAAAATAACCATCCTATCTGGGTCTGGATGCCAGGTTCTTTTATAGAATGAGTGGGGTGGAGGGGGTGGGGTGAGGAAGAGAAGTAAAAACCCCTTCATCTTGCAAATATCTCCTAGAATGGCAAGTCTGGGAAGCGATGTGTCAATTTCTTCTTTCCTGTAGCCATCCACAGATGAACAGGGTCCTGAACAAAGGTCCTGATTTAACAGTCAGGCAGAGGGGCAAGGTTCCCTGAGGCAGGCCATCATGTATAAACAGTACAGAAGGGTACTACACAAAGGTTGGCTGAGGCGTATAGAGGGAAGAATTTTCAAGTTACCGCTAGGGTCTCAGTTTGTTTTGAGGTTTCCCTTTTTCTGCCCAGAGACCAA
The DNA here is from genome assembly GCA_935064755.1 of Tragelaphus eurycerus. NCBI lineage: Eukaryota > Metazoa > Chordata > Mammalia > Artiodactyla > Bovidae > Tragelaphus > Tragelaphus eurycerus. Next base: position 23,497,923 of record CAKXYN010000018.1, on the reverse strand, counting down.
TCTTGCGACACTGCCCGGTGTCCGCATTCCCCGGGAGCAGTAATCACTCGAAGAAAATTAGAGCCACAGAGACCCGAGGTGGGCGGTGGCTCACCGGTAAAAGAACCCGCCAACGCAGGAGGCGCAGGAGACGCGGGTTCCATCCCTAGCTTGGGAAGATCACCCGGAGAAGGGCGTGACAACCCACTCCATTATTCTTGCCTCAAGAATCCCAAGGACAGAGGAATCTTTCGGGCCACAGACGATAGTGACGCAGAGTCCAAAAGGACTGGACCGACCTAGCACGCAAGCACACAAGCTGCGCGAGGGGAGGGGCGGGCTCTCTCCCGAGCCAGAGGGGCGGGGGCCAATGGGGCGGGCAGTGCGCGCGCAGGCCCGGAAGTCCCATCGGCGGAATGTTAGCTGTTTGTATCCATTGTCGGTTTTCTATGGTGGGAGGGGCCGTTTTGGCGGGCAGTCGTGACGCCACTAGCTCTTGAGGGATTCTAAGGCACCGCCGCTGAGATTAGGCTTTCTGGCTGACTTTAGAGAGGACAAGGGGTGGGCTCAGAATCTGAGTAAAGAGCGAGCGCGGACCCACAGAAGCGGTGAAACGGAAGTCCCGCTCCAACAGAGCCCGCGTCTGGAGGGGAGCTGCAGTCTTCCTCGAGCAATGGCCCAAGGGCTGTGCGCCTTGGCGGCCTCCGTCTTGGCTGCCAGGAGCTAAGGGAGCGTTCTCACAAGGTAAGCGGGAGGAGGGGAACTTGGCGCGTGGCTCAGGCCGCGCCGGAGAGCTGGAGCCCACCTTCCGCCCTGCTGCAGTGGTTGTTAATGCCTGGGAGCATCCAAGGTTCATTTGTTTTCTTTCCGGATGTTTATCTTAAACATGGACAAATACACCGCCTTCCAGGGTCGTACTGTTTACCTGACCTGTAGAACACCATTTTTAATTCTAGACATTTGATGCTTTCAGTCTCTGAATTCTGGCAGGCTACTGGGCATAATATTTAAAACGCAAAACTGTTACTTTGCTTTTTTCCTACTCGGACCGGAAACAAGATTCCTTCTCTTTCAGGTGTTGACGTTGAATATGCCTTATTAGATATTAAAATGGCTGTTCCCAAAGATTCCATCCCTTCCTTGTTAGAATGTCAGTGCCAGATCTGTGTGGAAATCCTCTTCGAGCCTGTGACACTGCCTTGTAACCACACGCTCTGTAAACCATGCTTCGAATCGACTGTCGAAAAGGCAAGTTTGTGCTGCCCCTTCTGTCGCCGCCGGGTCTCTTCGTGGGCTCGGTACCGTAGCCGAACAAATTCTCTTGTTAATATGGAACTGTGGGAGATAATTCAAAAACACTATCCAAAGGAATGTAAGCTAAGAGCCTCTGGGAAAGAATCAAAGGAAATCGGTGAGTAAAACCCAGCGCGTTTGTTGTCTAAAAACCAAGATCATTTTGAAAGCCAACCGCCACTAATCCATTTTTTAAACGATAAAACAGAGGGCCAGTTAGTATTTGTCTAATTTCGTCTCAAAATGTTGATTAAGGTCAATGGCAAGATTTTGTTCATTGTTATAATGCCCAGCCTGTGTTCCCTTGGTGTTTGTTCGATTAAAAATGAAAAAAAAAAAAAAAAAAAACCAAAACAAAAGAATTGTCCGATAGAGTCTTCAGTCATGTGAAAAGTTATATAAATAGTCGCAGAGGAGCCACAGTCGCAGTATAGCAACTGCGGAAGTAAGGATTCTTGTGTTAATGTCTTTTTCACTTTAAATTATTTTCTCTAACTTGCTTGCCTATACATTGCCATTCATTTAATTCTTAAGCTTGCAGGGAGCCTAAAATAGCTTTCTGTGGCCATCTAGTTCAGCCGTTTTTATTCAGAGGCCCTCCACAGTATGGACTCTTCTTTATGCCCCAAACTGAACACTGACTCTAGCAGCTTGACCATTTATGTGCTCAATAATTCATGCGATGTTTCTTGTTTAGGCTTTGAATGTGATGCTTAATGCTGTGATATACTTACCTTTTTTTGGAATTCTTTTTACCTATTGTCAGTTCAGTTCAGTCACTCAGTCATGTCTGACTCTTTGTGACTCCAGGGACTGCAGCACACCAGGCTTCCCTGTCCCATCACCAACTCCTGAAGCTTGCTCAAACTCATGTCCATCGAGTCAGTCATGCCATCCAACCATCTCATCCTCTGTCATACCCTCTCCTGCCTTCAGTCTTTCCCAGCATCAGGGTCTTTTCTTATGAGTCATTTCTTCTCATCAGGTGGCCAAAGTATTGGAGTTTCAGCTTCAGCATCAGTCCTTCCAGTGAATATCCAGGACTGATTTCCTTTAGGATGGACAGGTTGGATCTCCTTGCAGTCCAAGGGACTCTCAAGAGTCTTCTCCAACACTACAGTTAAAAAGCATCAATTCTTCGGCACTCAGCTTTCTTTATAGTCCAACTTTCACATCCATACCTGACTACTGGAAAAACCATAGCTTTGACTCTACAGACCTTTATCCGCAAAGTAATGTCTCTGATTTTTAATGAGCTATCCAGGTTGGTCATAGCTTTTCTTAGTTTGCCATTTTAACCATTTTTAAGCGGATGAGGTAGTGTTAATTACATTCACAGTGTTTTGCGATCATCACCACTATGTTTCCAAACCTTTTTCATCACTCCAGACTCTTTAACCATTAAGCTGTGACTCCCACTCTTCCCCTCCCCGTTTCCAGAGTTCTCTGTGAATTTGCTTGGTTTTTTTAACTTCTATGAAGCCCCAGTAAAACACACACACCACCTATTTAGCAGAATTAAACATAGACATCCTTTACCACAGAATTAGCTCATAAAATGTTCCCATAAACCCCAAAAGATACGAAGACAAATCACCAAAATCAGATCTCGGTGGTATAAGCAGAAGGAAGCATCTGGGCTGTGTGATGGATCTGAGAACAAAAGAACTTCAGAATAAGCGACAGATATTCATTGGGAAGGGCTTCCCAGGTGCCTGGGCAGTAAGGAATCCACCTGCTAATGCAGGAGATGTGGATTCAGTCCCTGGATCAGAAAGATCCCCTGGAGAAGGAAATGGCAACCCACTCCAGTGTTCTTGCCTGGGAAATCCCATAAGACAGAAGGGCCTGGTGGGCTACAGTCCATGCTGCTGCTGCTGCTGCTGCTAAGTCGCTTCAGTCGTGTCCGACTCTGTGCGACCCCATAGACGGCAGCCCACCAGGCTCCACTGTCCCTGGGATTCTCCAGGCAAGAATACTGGAGTGGGTTGCCATTTCCTTCTCCAATGCATGAAAGTGAAAAGTGAAAGTGAAGTCACTCAGTCGTGTCCGACTCTCAGCGACCCCATGGACTGGAGCCTACCAGGATCCTCCGTCCATGGGATTCTCCAGGCAGAAGTACTGGGGTGGGGTGCCACAGTCCATGGGGTCCCCCAAAAATTAGACACAATTTAGCGACTCAGCAACAAAGATAATATAAGTGTATTCATAAAATATGTGATCTGTTATGTCTGGCTTCTTTTACTTAGCATAATGTTTCCAAGGTTCATACAAGGTTCTATTATGTATTAGTACTTCGTTCCTTTTTAGGGCTGAATAATTTGTATATATATATTTTTTTCATTCATTGATGAACATTTGGGTAGTTTTCACCTTTGGCTGGCTGAATGGGTGCTGATAATGAATACTTATGTACAAGTATTTGTTTGAATATGTTTTCATTTTTTTGTGTATATAGGAGTGGAGTTGCTGGATCATATGGTAATTCTATGTTTAGCCTTTTGAGGATCTGCCAAACTTTTTCACAGATCTGCATCATTTTACATTCCCTTCACAATGTGTAATGGTTTCAATTTCTGCACATCCTAACCAACACTAGTTCTTTTCTGCTTTTTAAAAAAATTTTTTCATTTTTTTATAGCCATCCTAGGAGGTGTTAACTGGTATCTTAGTGTGTTTTTTAAATTGTGGTAAAGTATACATTACAAAATTTACCATTTTAACCATTTTTAGATGTTCAGTTCAAGGCATTGAGTACATTCACATAGGTGTGCAAGCATCACCATCATCCCTTTCCAGAACTTTTTCATCTTCAAAAACTGAAACTCTATCAGATCAGATCAGATCAGATCAGTCGCTCAGTCGTGTCCGACTCTTTGCGACCCCATGAATCGCAGCACGCCAGGCCTCCCTGTCCATCACCAGCTCCCGGAGGTCACTCAGACTCGCATCCATCGAGTCAGTGATGCCATCCAGCCATCTCATCCTCTGTCGTCCCCTTCTCCTCCTGCCCTCAATCCCTCCCAGCATGAGAGTCTTCTCCAATGAGTCAACTCTTCGCATCAGGTGGCCAAAGTACTGGAGTTTCAGCTTTAGCATCATTACTTCTAAAGAAATTCCAGGATTGATCTCCTTCAGAATGGACTGGTTGGATCTTCTTGCAGTCCAAGGGACTCTCAAGAGTCTTCTCCAACACCACAGTTCAAAAGCATCAATTCTTCGGCGCTCAGCCTTCTTCACAGTCCAGCTCTCACATCCATACATGACCACAGGAAAGACCATAGCCTTGACTAGGCGAACCTTTGTTGGTAAAGTAATGTCTCTGCTTTTGAATATGCTATCTAGGTTGGTCATAACTTTCCTTCCAAGGAGCAAGCGTCTTTTAATTTCATGGCTGCAGTCACCATCTGCAGTGATTTTGGAGCCCAGAAAAACAAAGTCTGAAACTGTTTCCACTGTTTCCCCATCTATTTCCCATGCAGTGATGGGACCAGATGCCATGATCTTGGTTTTCTGAATGTTGAGCTTTAAGCCAACCTTTTCACTCTCCACTTTCACTTTCATCAAGAGGCTTTTTAGCCCCTCTTCACTTTCTGCCATAAGAGTGGTGTCATCTGCATATCTGAGGTTATTGATATTTCTCCCGGCAATCTTGAAACTCTATACCCATTAAATAATAATTCCTCAGTTCCTCTCCATCCAGCCCTTGGCTACCACCACTGTTACTTCCTGTCTCTATGATTTACCTACTTTATGTACCTTATATAAGTAGAATCATAGTAGCTATTTGTAGCTTTGTTTGTCCCTTCCCTTTTTCCCTCCCTTTCTCTTTTGCTCCTCTCTCTCTTTTCCCCCTCTCTCTCTTTTTCCCAGTATGGGCAATTTGGCGACTTCATTAAAAAAAAATAATCCAAGTATAATTACCTTACAATATTATATTAGGTTCACTATTTCACAACAGTGATTTAGTAATTTTACATAGTACACAATGACCACCACCTTTCACTTAACATAAAGTCAGACTTTATGTTGTAGCATGTGAATGAATTTCATTTCTTTTTATGGCTTATATTTTATTGTATGTGTTTACTGTGTTTATTTATCCTTTCATCTGTCAGTGGGTCATTGGGTTACTTCCATCTTTGGCTTCCACCTTTTGGCTATTGTGAATTAACATTGGTGTACAAGTGTCTGTGTCCCTGCTTTCAACTCTTTTGAGTATGTACCTGAAAAGAAATTGCTGGATCATGTGGTAATTCTATGTTTTAATTTTTTGAGGAACTGCTATACTCTTCCATAACAGCTGTACAGTCTTAAATACTCGCACCAGCAAGGGCAAGAGTTCCTTTATGTATCTTTGTTAGCATTTGCTACTTTCTGGTTTGGTTTTCTTTGTTTGATGGAGTAGGGGGGAGATGCTGTTTCATTGTGGTTTTGATTTATATTTCCCTAATGACTAGTGATGGTGAGCATCTTTTCATGTGCTTGCTGGCCATTTGTATATATCTTTTTTGGAGAACTATCTGTTTGCTATTATTGTGGGATTGCTTTTTTTAAATTCCTTTACTGTTATTTTAATGGCTTCTAGAGAAAGAGCTAAGTATACGTACTTGTGTGCCATTTTGAACCAGAAAACCTCTGGCCTTTTTAAAAATGGAATTCCATATTCCTATAGCTGTTAATAATTGTACACATTTTAATTTTGCATTTTGTATTAATATGGGTTTAATGGAAGCTCAAAGCTACCTATAGAATTCTGTAATTGCCTATAATGTAATTTTCTCTCTTGATCTGAAATAGTTGATGACTATCAGCCAGTCCGCTTATTAAGTAAGCCTGGGGAATTAAGAAGAGAATATGAAGAAGAGATAAGCAAGGTAGGTTGTAAATGTTCTTTTTTGGAAAAATTATCTGCCGTGTTTTTGCATACATTTTTATGTGCCTATATAAATAAATAATATACTGAAATGTTAATGATTTTAGTATAGCTTATAAAGGCTTCATTTGTTTTTTAATGTGGACCATTACAGTATTATTTTTGTTTTATATTTTGCTTTTTGGCTACAAGTCATGTGGGATCTTCGCTTCCTGACCAGGGGCTCAAACCCTCACCCTCTGCTTTGGAAGGCAAAGTCTTAATCTCTGGACCTCTAGGGACATCCCAAAGCTCCAGTTTTTACATGTGTTCAAAATAGTTAAAATTAGGTTTAGTTTATTTATACGTGTTTGGTGCTCTTCTTATGTGATAGTGATCTGTAAGCATTTAAGTGTGAAGGAGATTTTTAAATTTCCCTGAAGCTTTAAGCATAAAGGATGGGGAAATGGTGGTATATAGTGTCTTAAGTCCATTTAGGCTCAAAACCACCATAGACTGGGTGAATGAAGTAACAAACATTGATTTCTCACAGTTCTGGATCTGGTGTTGGGCAAGGGTCTGTTTCCTGGCTTCTCAACAGCTGCCGTCTCACTGTGTTCTTACATGGCAAAGAGAGGGAGGATCATCTCTCTTGTGTCTCTTCTTCTAAGGCTCAGTTCAGTTCAGTCGTTCAGTCGTGTCCGACTCTTCGCGACCCCTCGAATCGCAGCACGCCAGGCCTGCCTGTTCATCACCAACTCCTGGAGTTCACTCAGACTCACGTCCATCAAGTCAGTGATGCCATCCAGCCATCTCATCCTCTGTCGTCCCCTTCTCCGCCTGCCCCTAATCCTTCCCAGCATCAGAGTCTTTTCCAATGAGTCAACTCTTTGCATGAGGTGGCCAAAGTACTGGAGTTTTAGCTAGCATCATTCCTTCCAAAGAAATCCTAGGGCTGATCTCTTTCAGAGTGGACTGGTTACATCTCCTTGCAGTCCAAGGGACTCTCAAGAGTCTTCTCCAACTCCACAGTTCAAAAGCATCAATCTTCGGCACTCAGCCTTCTTCATAGCTCTCACATCCATACATGACCACAGGAAAAACTATAGCCTTGACTAGACGGACCTTTGTTGGCAAAGTAATGTCTCTGCTTTTGAATATGCTATCTAGGTTGGTCATAACTTTCCTTCTAAGGAGTGTCTTTTCATTTCATGGCTGCAATCACCATCTGCAGTGATTTTGGAGCCCCCAAAAATAAAGTCTGACACTGTTTCCACTGTTTCCCCATCTATTTCCCATGTAGTGATGGGACTGGATGCCATGATCTTCGTTTTCTGAATGTTGAGTTTTAAGCCAACTTTTTCACTCTCCTCTTTAATTTTCGTCAAGAGGCTTTTCAGTTCCTCTTCACTTTCTGCCATAAGGGTGGTGTCATCTACATATCTGAGGTTATTGATATTTCTCCCGGCAATCTTGATTCCAGCCCAGCGTTTCTCATGATGTACTCTGCATATAAGTTAAATAAGCAGGGTGATAATATACAGCCTTGACGTACTCCTTTGCCTATTTGGAACCAGTCTGTTGTTCCATGTCCAGTTCTAACTGTTGCTTCCTGCTACTGCTACTGCTGCTAAGTTGCTTCAGTCGTGTCCGACTCTGTGCGATCCCATAGACGGCAGCCCACCAGGCTCCCCCGTCCCTGGGATTCTCCAGGCAAGAACACTGGAGTGGGTTGCCATTTCCTTCCCCAGTGCATCAAAGTGAAAAGTGAAAGTGAAGTCACTCAGTCGTGTCCGACTCTTAGCGACCCCATGGACTGGAGCCTACCAGGATCCTCCGTCCATGGGATTTTCCAGGCAAAAGTACTGGGGTGGGGTGCCATTGCCTTCCCCGGTTGCTTCCTGACCTGCATACAAATTTCTGAAAAGGCAGGTCAGGTGGTCTGCTATTCCCATCTCTTTCAGAATTTTCCACAGTTTATTGTGATCCACACAGTCAAAGGCTTTGGCATAGTCAATAAAGCAGAAATAGATGTTTTTCTGGAAATCTCTTGCTTTCTCGATGATCCAGCAGATGTTGGCAATCTCTGTTTCCTCTGCCTTTTCTAAAACCAACTTGAACATCAGGAAGTTCACAGTTCATGTATTGCTGAAGCCTGGCTTGGAGAATTTTAAGCATTACTTTACTAACATGTGAGATGAGTACAATTGTGTGGTAGTTTGAGCATTCTTTGGCATTGCCTTTCTTTGGGATTGGAATGAAAACTGACCTTTTCCAGTCCTGTGGCCACTGCTGAGTTTTCCAAATTTGCTGGCATATTGAGTGCAGCACTTTGATAGAATCATCTTTCAGGATTTGGAATTGCTCCACTGGAATTCCATCACCTCCACTAGCTTTGTTCGTAGTGATGCTTTCTAAGGCCCACTTGACTTCACATTCCAGGATGTCTGGCTCTAGGTCAGTGATCACACCATCGTGATTATCTGGGTCGTGAAGATCTTTTTGTACAGTTCTTCTGTGTATTCTTGCCACCTCTTCTTAATATCTTCTGCTTCTGTTAGGTCCATACCATTTCTGTCCTTTATCGAGCCCATCTTTGCATGAAATGTCCCCTTGGTATCTCTAATTTTCTTGAAGAGATCTCTATTCTTCCCCATTCTGTTGTTTTCCTCTATTTCTTTGCATTGATCACCTAGGAAGGCTTTCTTATCTCTTCTTGCTATTCTTTGGAACTCTGCATTCAGGTGCTTATATCTTTCCTTTTCTCCTTTGCTCTTTGCTTCTGTTCTTTTCACAGCTGTTTGTAAGGCCTCCCCAGACAGCCATTTTGCTTTTTTGCATTTCTTTTCCATGGGGATGGTCTTGATCCCTGTCTCCTGTACAATGTCACGAACCTCATTCCATAGTTCATCAGGCACTCTATCAGATCTAGGCCCTTAAATCTATTTCTCACTTCCACTGTCTAATCATAAGGGATTCGATTTAGGTCATACCTAAATGGTCTATTGGTTTTCCCTACTTTCTTCAATTTAAGTCTGAATTTGGCAATAAGGAGTTCATGATCTGAGCCACAGTCAGCTCCTGGTCTTATTTTTGTTGACTGTATAGAGCTTCTCCATCTTTGGCCGCAAAGAATATAATCAATCTGATTTCGGTGTTGACCATCTGGTGATGTCCATGTGTAGAGTCTTCTCTTGTGTTGTTGGAAGAGGGTGTTTGCTATGACCAGTGCATTTTCTTGGCAGAACTCTATTAGCCTTTGCCCTGCTTCTTTCTGTATTCCAAGGCCAAATTTGCCTGTTACTCCAGGTGTTTCTTGACTTCCTACTTTTGCATTCCAGTCCCCTGTAATGAAAAGGACATCTTTTTTGGGCGTTAGTTCTAAAAGGTCTTGTAAGTCTTCATAGAACCGTTCAACTTCAGCTTCTTCAGCATTACTCATTGGGGCATAGACTTGGATTACTGTGATATTGAATGGTTTGTCTTGGAAACGAACAGAGATCATTCTGTCATTTTTGAGATTACATCCAAGTACTGCATTTCGGACTCTTTTGTTGACCATGATGGCTACTCCATTTCTTCTGAGGGATTCCTGCCTGCAGTAGTAGATATAATGGTCATCTGAGTTAAATTCACCCATTCTAGTCCATTTCAGTTCGCTGATTCCTAGAATGTCAATGTTCACTCTTGCCATCTCTTGTTTGACCGCTTCCAGTTTGCCTTGATTCATGGACCTGACATTCCAGGTTCCTGTGCAATATTGCACTTTACAGCATCAGACCTTGCTTTTATCACCAGTCACATCCACAGCTGTGTATTCTTTTTGCTTTGGCTCCATCCCTTCATTCTTTCTGGAGTTATTTCTCCACTGACCTCCAGTAGCATATTGGGCCCCTACTGACCTGGGGAGTTCCTCTTTCAGTATCCTATCATTTTGCCTTTTCATACTGTTCATGGGGTTCTCAAGGCAAGAATACTGAAGTGGTTTGCCATTTCTTTCTCCAGTGGAGCACATTCTGTCAGATTGTTCCACCATGACCTACCCGTCTTGGGTTGCCCCACGGGCATGGCTTAGTTTCATTGAGTTAGACAAGGCTGTGGTCCTAGTGTGATTAGATTGACTAGTTTTCTGTGAGTATGGTTTCAGTGTGTCTGCCCTCTGATGCCCTCTTGCAACACCTGCTGTCTCACTTGGTTTTCTCTTACGTTATGCATGGGGTATCTCTTCACGGCTGTGCTAGGGGTCTCTCCTCACCGCCACCCTACCTGACCTTCAATGTGGGATAGCTCCTCTAGGCCCTCCTGCGCCCGCACAGCCACCGCTCGCTCCTTGGACGTGGGGTTGGTCCTCCCGGCCACCACCACTGCCCTTGGGCGTGGGGTTGCTCCTCCCAGCCGCCACCCCTGGCCTTGGGCGTGGGGGCGTGGGTAGCTCCTCCCGGCTGCCGCTCTTGACCTTGTTTGTGGAGTATCTCCTCTCAGCCGCTGTCCCTGACCTCAGATGCAGGGTAGCTCCTCCTGGCCGCCGCCCCTAACCTCGGACTTGGGTAGCTCTTCTCGGCTGTTACTGCATTGTCACAGCCTGGCACTCTCGGCGGCTGCCCCTGACCTCGGACATGGGGTAACTCCTCTTGGCCGCCGCCCTTCGGGCATGGGCTACTAGTTCCTTTCATGAGGACTCCACCCACATGATCCTATTACCTCCTGAAGGCCCCACCTCTAAATGTCACATTGAGGAGTTAGGGCTTCAGTATATGAATTTTAGAGGCACAAACAATGCCTTTAGATGAGGAAAGCATAAAGGGCTAATTGTGAAGTTGTTTTTCAGTCTTTCAGTCATGTTCAACTCTGACATCATGGACTGCAGCACACCAGGCTTCCCTGTCCTTCACCAGCTTCTGGAGCTTGCTCAAACTCATGTCCATTGAGTCAGTGATGCCATACAACCATCGTCCTCTGTCATCCCCTTCTCCCGCCTTCAGTCTTTCACAGCAACAGGGTCTTTTCCAGTGAGTCAGCTCTTTGCATCAGGTAGCCAAAGTATTAGAGTTTCAGCTTGAGCATTACCCCTTCCAGTGAATATTCAGGGTTGATTTCCCTTAGGATTGACTGGTTTGATCTCCTTGTTGTCCAAGAGACTCTGAAGAGTCTCACCAACACCACAGTTCAAAAGCATAAGTTCTTTGGTGCTCAGTCTACTTTCTTTGTCAAGTACCTAATTAGGAAAAGAGGGGTCTTTGGATTTCACTAGTACTAGGAGAGCCTACGGAGAAGGCAGTGATACTCCACTCCAGTACTCTTGCCCGGAAAATCCCGTGGACGGAGGAGCCTGGTGGGCAGTAGTCCATGGGGTCGCTAAGAGTCAGACACGATGGAGTGACTTTACTTTCACTTTTCACTTTGATGCACTGGAGAAGGAAACGGCAACCCGCTCCAGTGTTCTTGCCTGGAGAATACCAGGGACGAGGGAGCCTGGTGGGCTTCTGTCTGTGGGGTTCACAGAGTTGGACACGACTGAAGCGACATAGCAGCAGCAGCAGTAGCAGCAGGAGAGCCTTAGTACTCCTCCTACCCTGATTAGTCTAGAGCAGTGTTGTCCAAAAGAAACGTGATGTGGGTTCATACACAGTTGAAAGTTTCCTATTAGCCACATTTTAATTTTTTAAGAAACATGAAATTAATTTTTATATATATTGTATCTAAAATATTTTATTATGTAGTCAGTATAGAAAGTATTGATTCTTATTTAGTCTTCAACTGTGTATTTTGTACTACATCTCAATTTGGACTAGTCATTTCAATAGCCACATGTAGCTAGTGGCTATTGTATTAGACCATGTGAGTTCTACAAGAGCTAATAAATAATCATAGTGGTTAATTGTCAGCATATAGTCTAAACAATGTCTTTAAGGGTTTAAGAAATAATTTAATGTTCTCAACAATGTAGTGAGAACAGGTTTTATCAGGATGATTTTGAGTATAGGTGAAAAAAACTATAATTTATTGGAATTCCAGAGACTTTATTTTTCTGGGCTCCAAAATCACTGCAGATGGTGACTGCAGCCATGAAATTAAAAGACGCTTGCTCCTTCGAAGGAAAGTTATGACCAACCTAGATAGCATATTCAAAAGCAGAGACATTACTTTGCCAACAAATGTCCGTCTAGTCAAGGCTATAGTTTTTCCTGTGGTCATGTATGGATGTGAGAGTTGGACTGTGAAGAAGGCTGAGTGCCGAAGATTGATGCTTTTGAACTGTGGAGTTGGAGAAGACTCTTGAGAGTCCCTTGGACGGCAAGGAGATACAACCAGTCCATTTTGAAGGAGATCAGCCCTGAGATTTCTTTGGAAGGAATGATGCTAAAGCTGAAACTCCAGTACTTTGGCCACCTCATGCGAAGAGTTGACTCATTGGAAAAGACTCTGATGCTGGGAGGGATTGGGGGCAAGAGGAGAAGGGGACGACAGAGGATGAGATGGCTGGATAGCATCACTGACTCGATGGACTTGAGTCTGAGTGAACTCCGGGAGTTGGTGATGGACAGGGAGGCCTGGCGTGCTGTGATTCGAGGGGTCGCGAAGAGTTGGACACGACTGAGCGACTGATCTGATCTGATCAGGGTTGATTTCATCCACAGCTCTGGTTCCATTTCTTTGCTGACTTCTGTCACCTGGCTTTATCCTCAGGTTAATAGCAAGACAGCTGCACATTTCTGAACCTCAGCTGCATATACAGTGATATGCAGAGGAAGAAACAGCAGTCTCTTCCAGTGGCTTTTCTTTAAGAGCAAGAAAACTTAACAAATCTTTCCTCCTATTTCCTTCACTTGAATTGAATCAAGGACTTATTTTCGAGTCAGGTCCTTTGGATTTCTAAAGTAGTTCTTAACATTATTTCTTTCAGGAAGTATAGTTTAAATGCCCACAAGCATAGTCTTAGGTCCAGAAAGCTGAGTTTGAGCCTCTACTCTGCCATTTAATGAGCTAAGAAAGTTAGATCACTTACTGATCTATTAAAGTTTTTCTTTGTCTTTCCTCATAAAACTCATAAAAAACAGTTTAATTCAGTTTTTATCATTCCATTCCCTTGCTAGTGTTTGGTTCAGAAACCTATGCCAAAGTTAGTCAGAACATGACCTTCTATTACCTGAGGAAAAGTATCCCCTAGGAGGACTTCCAAAACTGTATTATAGTGTAATAGAAACTGTGATAAGGACTGAAACAAGGAGGGATGAGGCTTTGATAAGGTTTCACTGGATCTACTGGGGAGGCTTCCTAAAGGAGACTTCCTGAACTACATTACAGGAAATCGCCTCTCCAGATTTGAACTTCATTTGAGGGATTTTAATTCCTGCCAATTTGTTGTTGTTTCTTTCTCTTTTTTTTCACTATTCTTATTAAGAAATATTGCACGTGTACTCAAAAGTTCAGAGAAGGATTGTTCTTTATTAACCATCTTTAAGGTAGAGGCAGAACGGCGAGCCTGTGAGGAAGAAGAAAACAAAGCCAGTGAGGAATACATTCAGAGATTACTGGCAGAGGAGGAAGAGGAGGAAAAGAGACAGGCAGAAAAAAGACACAGAGAAATAGAAGAACAACTGAAAAGTGATGAAGAACTGGCAAGAAGACTAAGCCTTGATATTGTAAGTTTCAAGAAAGAACTTTGAAGTATTTCCATTACTATTGCTTTGTTTGATTTTGAATAGTCTAAAGAGGAAGCATTCACCATAACTGAAACTATTTCTGACATATTTGCTCTACCTAAAACAAAACTTCTTTGGCATGTTGTTATATATTTGCTCTAATCCAAGTATGTGGTTTTCTTGGTTTGTTTGGGGATTTTTTTGTTTGTTAAGAATTTTTTTTTTTTTAATGTAGATCATTTTTAAAGTCTATTGTATTTGTTACAATATTGCTTCTGTTATTTTCATGTTTTGTTTTTTAGCCATGAGGCATGTGGAATCTTAGCTCCCTGACCAGGAATCAAACCCATACCCCCTCATTCATTGGAAAGCAAAGTCTTAACCACTGAACTGTTGGGGAAGTCCCCCAAGTATTCTATAAAAAACTTTTATTTTTCATAAGTAAATTCAGTTATGTAGGAAGCTGTTCAGTGGAAAATGAAAACTCCATTTCCCCCTCCCACTTCTCCACTCCTATTCTTATTCCATTACTCAGGCTCTTTCCCCCAAAGGTTAGCACTATTAATGGTTTCTTACTTATAACTTTTTTTTCACCTAAAATGAATCACACTGTTTTTTTTTTTTTTTTTTCCTGACCTTTTTTTTTTCTTTTTTTCTTTTGAATGTAGGTTTATTTAGTATTTTATGTTCTGTCATGAGATAGGAAGTAAATATTCATGCTATTTATTGGTATGCCCTTAAATTCCCAAATTAAATTATTTTACATAAAACAACTTTTATTCCAGGTATAGCCCCAGCTTTTTCAATTTTCCCCTATAGGTTAAAGTAGTTATAAATATATTAAATTATTTGTTAGAAAAATTTAAAAATGATCAGTTAATGAGATTAGTATCACCATGCTCTTTGTGTTTATCTAATGTAGGGTAATAATGCAATTTAGACCAACTTAGATAAACTTAAGCTTGTTTATACTAATTTTTGCATGGTCAGTATTAATTCACAGGATATATAGAAGTTAAGTATAATCAGCATAATTCCTGAAAAATTCTATTGTGGATTCTGAGTTAATTAATAGCTTATTTTATTTTAAAATTGTTTTATGCTTTTTCTGTTGTGGAAGAACAATTTCTGTGAGGGAAGTGTTTTGGCTTCGCCTTTGAATTCCAGAAAATCTGATCCAGTCACAACCAAATCACAAAAGAAAAGTAAGAACAAACAAACAAACACTGGAGATATTCAGAAGTAAGTGAATATGGAGTACTGCTGTATCAAAATCTGGCCCATCAGCTCTGCATGAAACCCTCTAGATTGTCTGAGATTAATATAAAGTGAAAATAAGAGAGATGCTCACATAGCTTAGATTCCTGGCTAGCATGAAGAGATGTGAAGCCTTTTTTTATCTTGATTGCTCAGGATTTCCATGTTGGTACTATTTTCTCAAAATCAATCAGTTGGATTCCTTCTTCTCTTGGTTTGGATTCAAATGAAAAAAAAAAAACTAGTCCAGTATAAGGTCATCCTCACTGAAAGAGTTTACAGTTTGGCATCTAGATCTTACCCAACTCTGTTTTTCTCAGTTTATATATTACATTTCCTTCCTACTATACAAAAAACATGAGTCAGATAGTCAACAGTGGAGTGAATTTAGTTGCCCCACTGTGCCCCTCTTAGCAGGAAGACAAGTTGATAAGCTTTCCCATAGTAATTCATAGTCGAAGAAGTTTATCAGCTACAATCTAGACTTCAAAAACATGTAAGGGCTTTTGGTTCAACTAGATAAATATGTGCAGGTGATTTACCCCCTTCCAAAATTCATAGAAATTTAGGATTTGAGATGGTGGAAATTTGGGATAGGGAGATGAAGATTTATAGGGAGAGGGCAGTGTTAAAAGAGGTGGTTGCTATTAAGAGAAAAAGCAGACATGTAGCATCAATATTGTTAATGCTGATATTATATAAAGTAGAAATCAAGAGAAAAGCCTATTAAAAGAGAAAAGAAGGGATATTTCAAATCGTTATAATATTATTCAGCATAAAGGATATAGGGGGCTTCCCAGGTGGTGCTGTTGGTAAAAGAACCTGCCAGCCAATGCAGGAGACATAAAAAGGGACAGGCTTGATCCTTGGGTCAGGAAGATCCCCTGGAGAAAGAAATGGCAACCCACTCCAGTATTCTTGCCTGGAGAATCCTTTGGACACAGGAGCCTGACAGGCTGTAGTCCATAGGGTCGCAAAGAGTTGGACATGAGTTTGAGAAGCAACTTAGCATGCACACACATAAAGGATATAATTGTCATAAATCTTCATGAATCTAAATATATATTTTGAAATATATAAACATAAAAATTTATCAGAAATACAAGAATAAACTGATGCTTAGATAGAGATATGCTCTTATGCTGCTGCTGCTACTACTAAGTCGCTTCAGTCATGTCCAACTCTGTGCGACCCCATAGACGGCAGCCCACCAGGCCTCGCCATCCCTGGAATTCTCCAGGCAAGATCACTGGAGTGGGTTGCCATTTTCTCCTCCAATGCATGAAAGCGAAAGTGAAGTCTCTCAGTCGTGTCCGACTCTTAGCGACCCCATGGGATTCCAGGATATCAGGCTCTTCTGTCCATGGGATTTTCCAGGCAAGAATACTGGAGTGGGTTGCCATTGCCTTCTCCGGCTCTTATGCTAACATATTGATAAATCTCATGTCTCTAAGCAGATAGTTGATATAAATTTGTATGTAATAAAATCTCTATACCAAAATGGTAAAGAATCTTATCATGGACCATTTTTCAGAAATAAAAAATGTAGAATTTCTGACATTAAAAAGAAACTAACATATTCTTTCTCCTAATATAAAATGTCATTTCCATTACTTTTGGAAAGACTATATAGTCTCAGGTTGTTTTGATGCCAGGACCTACCTATTGAGATTATTTTAAGAATTAAGGAATAATTTAGATTTGACTTTTGCTTCCTTTTCTCCTGTTTTTCACTAAAATAGCAATACTCGGAAGTTTTGTTCCAGAGCTAGACCAAAATACCTGAGACAGGGAGATAAAATAACACTTTTTCTGAGAAATCAGCCAAGTAGCAAGTGAGACAACTTTCAGCATAAATAGCTAATCTGGCTTTATTTCATTGGATACATGCCACTTGTGTTTCAAAACATTCAGATTTTGGCAAACTTTTTTTTTTTAATATATATATTTTATTGAAGTGCAATTAACTTCAAACTCTTTTTTCTAAAGGTATTTGTCACCTAAATCTCAACTTGGGTCAGCATCACAGTCTGAAGTTGTACAGGAAGATAGAAAAAACTCCATGTCTAAGGTTTGTGGATGCTAAAGATATTCTTGGCTTGGCAAGTTTATTAATGCTATAGATCGTTAATACTTGTAGTTTCCTAACTTTTTTTTTAAAAAAGTCACTGTAGTAATGGAATACACCTTCTTACCCATCTTAGTCTCACCTAAGCTAGGAGTCAGCAGATTTTTTTTCTCTAAAAAGCCAGATAGTAAATATTTTAGGCTTTGTGGCCCAGGTGGTCTCAGTCACAACTATTCAGTGATTTGTTTTCACGTGGAAGCATCCAAAATAAAATGTAAACAAATGAGCTTGTTTTTGTTCCAGTAAAACTGTTTACAAGAACAACCACCAGGTTGAATTTTGTCCATGGGCAAAATTTGTAGATCCCTGAGCTAGATCATCAGACTCACAAAACTAAATAGGCTACCCCTGGTACCAGCTTCACTTAAAAGATAACAGAATGGGAAATAAAGCATGCTAGTAGGGTAGTGTCAGGCATATCTGTTCAGCAAGAATCCTCACTGCAGAGCTCCTAAGTGATGGCCTGGAAGTGAGACCATGCAGAGGAGTGTAGTCACCATGAAGATTTAAAAGTCCCATGCCCCATAAGAGTCAATTATTTACTGTAACAACTCATGGATGTAGCTTCCAGAGGTCCTGGTAAGGAACACAGCCAGTCAAAGAGTTGTAAGTCGTTTACCAAAGCCCTGAACTTTGGCTTCCTGTAGGGGGTTAAAGATCCTTCCTAGGTCTCCTAGTACAGATGCAGTTCAACAATAAGGGTCATTTTTATCATAAGCTATGAGGCCTAGTAACACAAGTGACATTCCACCTCTATCATATTTCCAGGAAAATAGCACTAGAAAAAGTGAGCTGACACCAAGATCAATGTCCTACATAGAAGTTTTGTTAACCAAAGTTTTGTAAATAGGTTCATAAATTTTTTTCAATTCAGGTAGGTGGTTTTATAGTACCTAACAATGGATATTTATGTGCCCCAAAATGTATGTATTTTCTTTAATCTTTATCACAACCACCAATTCTGTAAGGTATCCTTGTGTCCAGGATATAATTGAGAAAACCGAGGCATGCAGAGGCAAGAGAGTTGCTCAGAGTCCTGTGAAAGTGAAAGTCACTCAGCCGTGTCCACCTCTTTGTGACTCCATACACTGTACAAATCCATGGAATTCTCCAGGCCAGAATACTGGAGTGGGTAGCCATTCCCTTCTCCAGAGGATCTTCCCCAACCCAGGGGTCTAACCCAGGCCTCCCACATTTCAGGCAGATTCTTTACCAGCTGAGCCACAAAGAGTCTCTTTAAGTAGAGGTAATAGAGGGAAATTCAAGTCCAGATAGTCTGGCTTATGCTGGGACTAATGATTGATGGAAGGAGGCATTGAAGGCTGGGATTCCCCCCCCCCCCCCCATCCTGTTATTAATACTCACAGCAAAACGTAGTAGGCAGCTTAGAGTTTGTCCAACCCAGAGTACATTGGTTCACAAGAAATGTTATGAGGAACAATAAATACAAAGCAAAATAGGTAAAAGAACAGAGTTAAGATCTTGAACAAGAAATAATTTTTGTCTTGAAGCAAATTCTCATTGAAGCCTTTCTTAAGGCTTTCCCATGGTCAAAACTAGTCCTAGATCTTAATTTACCCAAGACCTGTAAGTGAGAAGAATTATACTGGCTAAAGCAAGGGTTCTTAACCTAAGGTCTGTGGGTAGAATCCATAGAATAAATATGAACCGGAATAGAAGAAAAGGTTTATCTTCCGCCTGACCTCTCATTTTAGTGTTTCCTATAGTCATGAATTGGAGAAGGCAATGGCAACCCGCTCCAGTACTCTTGCCTGGAAGATCGCATGGACGGAGGAGCCTGGTAGGCTCCATGGGATTGCTGAGTCGGACACGACTGGGCTACTTCACTTTCACTTTGCACTTTCATGCATTGGAGAAGGAAATGGCAACCCACTCCAGTATTCTTGCCTGGAGAATCCCAGGGATGGAGGAGCCTGGTGGGCTGCCGTCTGCGGGGTCGCACAGAGTTGGATACGACTGAAGTGACTTAGCAGCATAGTCATGAATATAAGCAGCAAACCATAATACTGTCAACAGTACCTGTGTCTATGTTACCAATAACATATTACATTCGTTGCAGATCTCTTGAAACATTTATACTCATCCCTCCTTCAGTGTTACAAATTATTAGACTTGTCACTAGATCTTATTATTTAATGTATTAATGATATGCATTATTATATCATAAGATTTTAATAATTATGTTGCAATATAAATTGATCCCTATGTTTTAAAGTATTATTCTCAGAAGAGGTCTGTCAGCTTCACAAAAATGCCAAAAGGAGGAGGGTTTGTGACACAAAAAGGGATTAAAAATCCCTGGGTTGGAGGAAGTTTAAAAGATGAGAGGTCAAGTCATGGTGCCAGCTCCTGGTCATATATAAAACTGGCTTGTGGGTTTTGAGCTGCAGGTTTTCATGGGAGTGAAAATGAAGAAATACCTTAAGTTGGCACACAAAATAAAAATACTATTAAGAACTAATATATCTTAGTAGTAGTAATAATCAGGTAATTATAGTATATAATGACTACTCAGTTTTGGTATTAGTGTAATAAGACTTATATGTTATGACTTGACGGTTTCCCTTGGTTCATTTAATCTTTTTCTGTTTTCTATAGAAAATTGACGACAGCAGTGATGTGAAGAGCCCTACATGGCAAGACACAGAGGTTGAAGAAGATATGCCAACGCTTTCTCCTCAAACATATCTTGAAGTTCAGGAACAAGGTGCAGAGTCTTCAGTGGAGTCACCTATGCCTCAGTTATGTACCAGTGATGGAAAATGGTGCCTTGAAGGAAAAGTTGAAACAGGACCAAGCAATCGTGAAAAAGGATTATGTGTCATAAGTCTTGAGGAACCTAAAGCCAGAGTTCCCTACTCTGGAGATGCTGCCACTGAGCCTTGTGGTGAAACAGAGAGTGAATGTAGTGTATCAGATATGACACACTTCCTTAGAAGCAACACGGCTGGGACAGTAAATGAAGAGTCTCACCTACCGATCAGTAAAGGTACCTCCAAAAGAGGAAACCTAGAACCTTTGTCTGAAGCAATCAGAGAGCCATGCTTTTCTGCAAAAAGAAGGAAAATGTTCCCCAAAGCCTCCTCAGACCAAGAGGAAACAGAAATCAGCTTGACCCAAAAACTGATAGATTTGGAACATCTACTTTTTGAGAGACATAAGCAAGAAAAGCAGGACAGGTTATTAGCATTACAACTTCAGGAAGAGGTGGATCAAGAGCAAATGAGGCCAGACCGGCAAAAAGGATCCCCAGATGGATATCAGTTACGGACTGTGTCCTCACCTCCAGACAAAGTACTAAATGGACAGAGAAAGAATTCCAGAGACAGAAATTCCAAAAGACAAACTGAGCTAGAGCAGCCAAAACCTCGGACAGACTCAAAAAATAAAAACCATCGGCAACCTTCTTTTAAGATAGAGTTGAAATGTTCGGTTAATGGAAGAAAGATAGCAAATTCTACTAATGATAATTGTAATGTACCTAAAAGTGCTCATTCCCTACAGCCTAGTAAGTCACAGAAAAGTATTTTTCAGATGTTTCAGAGATTGACAAAATAATGCTTGAGTCAGAAGAGTATTTTATAATCCAGTAAGACTGGGTTGTGAAGCTTTCTATCATAGGTTCTTTATAAATTTTTCATTAGCTCTGCTCTGTAGACACACTCATTATCTCTAACTAAAGGACCATGTGATTACAAAGGAGAAATACACGAATGTGTTTCTGCCAGACTCAGTTGTAAGCAAGAGTCCCACTCCTTTCCTTTTTCAATAACTGATGTACTAAGTATAGGTTGACAGCCTTTACGGATGTAAAATTGCATTTGCCAACTCCCAGGAAATCTTCAGTTCCGTGCATTTCCCCCAAAATGCATATTTTATGGCCTTTGAGCCCCTTTTTGTCCTGACTAATAATCAAAGCAACATTAGTACCAAGTAGCTAAGGGATCCAGGCAGGGTTTAAAAGCTGTTTTCTTGCAGCTTTCCCATATGTTTGCATAGCACTTGACATACATCTTTCATAACACTAATTCTCTGCTTTAATTAAGTATTAACAATATTTTCTTTGACTTAAAATGGGTTGGAATCAGTGTGAAATGAGAAAGATCAGGGTTTTCTGGAAAATTAGGACTTAGTTGACAAAACTAGACTGTTGATGCAAAGGAGCTTGTCTTAGGATGAGGCTAGGTGGGTAGATGAACAGTGTGGGATGATCAGACGGCTGGATCTAGAATGGAGTAGCAGGTGTAGTCTGGCAGAGTGTTCTTCCTCGTCCTTTCTTTGCTGAATGACACAAGAAACATTTAGATTTTATAGTTTCACACACCTTACTATCTAATATACTATTCCAGAGGAAAAAATGGAAAGTTATGTCACAGTATCCTGTATTGTAGAACCTGACTAACCATGTGTTTATTTCCTTAGGTTATCGTACTGACTTATTTGTGTTTATGGACAAAAACAGAAAGTATGATACTTGGGTTTTGCCCTATCTTATCCCCAAAAGTTAAATAAGAAGACAGCAATTTCATTTTATGAAATTTAACTTAGAGATCTTTTGTCTCAGTAGTATGAACAACTTTGAGCAAATAACAGGTTTAACAGCATTTCTGATGGATGTCTAGTTAACCATCCTATTAAGGTAATAACATAATAAAATGTCCCAGAGTTAATAATTATAGCTTAAATTTATCAGTGCTTTTGGACATTGATTTTTCCTCCAAATTTTGTAACCAAAATTCTGTAATCTGCATACTGATGGCATTTCCTTCAATATTGATTAATTATGGGTAGAATCCTGATGCTAACTTAAAATTTAGTTTCCCATTTCTCAAAAATGATTGTCTCCTGAATAATGATTGTACTGAAATGAAGTGTTCTTAGAAACTAACCAAATTTGTCTAAAGTAGACTAACATCTTTTCATCAAACCAATATTTTTTTAAGACCATTTTTGCTTTACATTTTAGGGATTCCTCAAATAAAAGTTACTTAGTTAAATCTTCCTGGAATAGTCCATAACCAAAAAGGGAGAAAAATAGTATAATGTATTTAGGATTTACATATATAATCACCTATTTGTCTGTGAAAAGTCTTCCTGACTAAAATTGGTTTTAACACAAATTTTAACTTCTTAGTGTTTCTGATACTCCTACCATGTATGCATCTTTGTGAGAAACTAGTAAATATTTTGTGTCATTAAAATGTATTGATACTTTTCCTTCCATTTTTATGGAATGGATATGAGTGTTTAATTTCTCAAGGAGTGCTAAAACTGTGCAGAGGCTGAGAATCTGAAAATTAAAATAATTATTAAAAATTAAAATGGACTATATGTTTTATCACAGTTAAAAATTAAAACATGAAAATAAGTTCTGTGTAAAAACTACCTTAAAGGAAAACTGGAAGACATGGAAGACCAGGGGAAAAGTAGATACAATTCACCACAAAAAACTAATTTCTTTTTATAAAGTGTCTGCCAGTACATTAAGAAAAAGACTAACAACTCAAAAGAAAACTTAAAAAAGTTTATGTTCCCAAGAAACAATTCTCAGGAAAGGAAATACAAGTGGCTCTTGAACGTATGAAAAGATGCATAATATCACTTATACCAATGCTTATATGTTTTTCCATCCTTCATTAGTATAGTAAAGATAAAGGTGCTTTTTTGGTTTTGTTTTTATCTGTGTATGGGTTTGTTTTTTTGTTGTTTTTTTTTTTTTTCAGTCTTGGCAAAACTGTAGGGATATAGGCACTCTTATGTGTTGCTTGTTATGAATAGAAAATTTTAAAGCCCTGAGGAGGTAACCTTGGCAATTTACCTCTAGTAATTTCTTACTGTTTTCACACATATGTAGAATGGCATGCACAAAAGATTTTTGTATTGTATTGCTTGTAATAACAAGTTAGAAACAACCATAAGCATATCAAGAGACAATAAATGATGGTAAAATGGAATACTATACAGCAGTTAAAAAACCCACTTTACTGATATGAAAAGCACTATAAGATATAGAGTAAACAAAAAATACAAGTGTAGAATAGTGTGCAACTATTTATCCAAAGAAGAGAATTGAGAAACCTGTATGCAGGTCAGGAAGCAACAATTAGAACTGGACATGAAACAACAGACTGGTTTCAAATAGGAAAAGGAGTATGTCAAGGCTATATATTGTCACCCTGCTTATTTAACGTCTATGCAGAGTACATCATGAGAAATGCTGGGCTGGAGGAAGCACAAGCTGGAATCAAGATTGCCGGGAGAAATGTCAATAACCTCAGATATGCAGATGACACCACCCTTATGGCAGAAAGTGAAGAGGAACTAAAGAGCCTCTTGATGAAAGTGAAAGAGGAGAGTGAAAAAGTTGGTTTAAAGCTCAACATTCAGAAAACTAAGATCATGGCATCCGATCCCATCACTTCATGGCAGATAGATGGGGAAACAGTGGCTGACTTTATTTTTCTGGGCTCCAAAATCACTGCAGATGGTGATAGCAGCCATGAAATTAAAAGATGCTTACTCCTTGGAAAAAAGTTATGACAGCATATTTAAAAGCAGAGACATTACTTTGCCAACAAAGGTCCATCTAGTCAAGGTTATGGTTTTTCCAGTGGTCATGTATGGATGTGAGAGTTGAACTGAAGAAAGCTGCTGCTGCTGCTAAGTTGCTTCAGTCGTGTCCGACTCTGTGCGACCCCAGAGACGAAAGCCCACCAGATTCCCCCATCCCTGGGATTTTCCAGGCAACAACACTGGAGTAGGTTGCCATTTCCTTCTCCAATGCATGAAAGTGAAAAGTGAAAGGGAAGTTGCTCAGTCGTAGCGATCCTATGGACTGCAGCCCACCAGGCTCCTCCATCCATGGGATTTTCCAGGCAAGAGTACTGGAGTGGGGGTGCCATTGCCTTCTCCGAAGAAGAAAGCTGAGCCCCAAAGAATTGATGCTTTTGAACTGTGGTGTTGGAGAAGACTCTTGAGAGTCCCTTGGACTGCAAGGAGGTCCAACCAGTCCATCCTAAAGAAGATCAGTCCTGGGTGTTCATTGGAAGGACTGATGTTGAAGCTGAAATTCCAGTACTTTGGCCACGTGATGTGAAGAGCTGACTCATTGGAAAAGACCCTGATGCTGGGAAAGAGTGAGGGCAGGAGGAGAAGGGGATGACAGGATGAGATGGTTGGATGGCATCATCGACTCGATGGACGTGGGTTTAAGTGGACTCCGGGAGTTGGTGATGGACAGGGAGGCCTGGCGTGCTGCGGTTCATGGGGTCTCAAGAGTCACACACGACTTAGCAATTGAACTGACTGAAAAGAGAGAAAAACAGTATTGCCAGGAGGGAAAGAAACTGGGTAGCTGGGAGACAAGTAGAAGAATGAGTTTAGATGTTTTTCTGCTTTTTGAATTTTCAATCATGTTGAATGTATCATCTACTCAAAACTTAAATAGATTAAGCCTATTTATGCATCTAAGCCTATACCACTCTAAGCAGTTCTTTTTTTCCTTTAAATTCTAAGAATCATAATTTAGAAAGATTTCTCAATGTGAAAAATAAGTGAGTTTTCGCAAATACCATTGTGAATGAATATATTTAGCTTTAATGTACTATTTTTAAATTATCTGAGAAGCAAAGGTTATGCTTTTCAGGTAGCAATGCTGTAGACCTGCAGTCCTGCTGAATACAATGAGAAGAGCCAGATAAAAGTATAAAATTTTCTACTTAAAAGCATCAGAAAGCTACTGAAACCATGAGGACTAAGTTAGGGGCTAAGATTCTAGAGAAGGGAGACCTGAGAGGTGAACTGATGTTTGCAACCCCTCTTCCACTTGGAGCGTGTTTCTATTCTGAATGCAGAATAGGAATGAGGACTTCCACTGGTGAACAGGTCTGCTCTCTGGCAGAACTCTTGGCCAGCTCATGAAGCTGGAGTTTTTAGAGACTTGAAGGTGATCAAACACAAGTTCTACTTTCTCATCAAGATAACTACAGTTTTGAAACTGTTAAGAGCAGAGGCTAAAAGGCTGAAAACCTTTGAAAAGCAGGGAGGAGTTGTCATCAGGCTCACACTGCAGATGAGACAAGAACAGAATTCAGGACCTACCAGGGGAAGGAAGCTTGTTGAACACACCAGAAGCCTCAACTGAAAGCCCCCCAGCACAGAAGTCTGCAGACTAAATCCCAGGAGCTAAATCTGCACTCTGCAATACTTGTAGGACCTGTGAATGGCTTTAAACAGACTCCTAGAGGGACTTATCTGGTGATCCAGAGGCTGACTCCGTGTTCCCAACGCAGGGTGCCTGGGTTCAATCCCTGGTCAGGGGACTAGATCCTGCATGCTACAACTAAGAGTTCACATACCACAACTGAAAGATCTCACATGCTGAAACAAAGTTCCAAGAGCCTGTGTGCTACAACCAAGACCTGGTGTAGCCAAATAAAGAAAAATAAATACTTAAACTAAATAGCTCCTAGATTCCTTAGTTCACATATAAAGAACTGAACTGTGGGAGTAGTAATTTGTGTGTGAATTTTGGACCACCAAAAGAAGGGGCGTGTGGTGCAGGAGGAAAGAAAATAATGTCCTTAACTTGGTCTCTACCTGTATGACCTTAGGCAAGCTACTTAATCTCTCTTAATTTGTAAACAGGAATCAATGTAACCAAGAGTTGCTGTGGAGAATTAAGGGAAGTAATAGAGCAACTGGCACAGGCCCTGACTCAACAAAGAACCTTAAATGATAGTGTCTTTCCTGGCTCTCCTCCAGTCCCACTACTCCATCTATCCCTACTGTGGGGAGAGTCACTTATCCAGTGACTTTGTGTACTGTACGTGCCCATGTATAGCATCCAATAAAGTGCAATTGCCTTCTGTCTACACATGAACACTACTCACCTCTCCCCTACCGGATATATTTTTAGCTCTGTGTCACAAGAGACCCCTGACCATGAGTTTCCCTGTGTTACAGCTCCCAGATCACAAGTGACTTTAGCCTCAGGAAACCATTCCTCAAGTATCTTGTTCTTCAAATTCCTATACAAGCTCTATACATTTGGTATGCATGTTGCTGCTGCTGCTAAGTTGCTTCAGTCATGTCCAACTCTGTGCAACCCCATAGACGGCAGCCCACCAGGCTTCCCCATCCCTGGGATTCTCCAGGCAAGAACATTGGAGTGGGTTGCCATTTCCTTCTCCAATGCATGAAAGTGAAAAGTGAAAGTGAAGTCGTTCAGTCGTGTTCAACTCTTAGCGACCCCATGGACTGCAGCCTACCAGGTTCCTCTGTCCGTGGGATTTTCCAGGCAAGAGTACTGGAGTGGGGTGCCATTGGTATGCATAAAGGTGTGTAAAACTGCAATGGGGAGGTGAGCCTCTACTGTGTTTACCCATAACTTGATTCCTGTGTAAAGATCTTAATAAATAATCATTACTTTAAATTTTGTCTTTTTTTTTTTAACCCTTCAATGTAAGTTGCCTTGTGGCAGGACTGGGAGCAACATAGACCCTGAATTCAACTGAGAGGACCCTTCCCTCTCTAACTTTACATTTCTCCTCAACTTGGCTTTTGTGGTCCCAGGCTGCTGTACCTAGGCTCTGTCTGTGAAACTAGTTCAATCCAGGTTTTCACTGAGTTGGGGATCATAAACAGTTTATCCATCGTTTGTATCATTCCTCTTCATCTCTTAAAACCCATAAAAGGTTTGGGTATCTTTTTTACTGCAGGATTAGAATCCCACTCTCTGGTCAGTTTATACTAGACAGATGTAGGTTATACTGGGTTTATTGATCGCAGTCCACTGAAGAAGAAAACTGCAATAGGTATTTGAAAAGAGTATGCAGTATAGAAAAATGGTTAGACAGGTGTTGGAACAAAAGGAACACAGATAACCCAAAAATGATCACTGTGAGAAGTGGCTACCACCCTCAAAGCTGGGAAACACAGGGGAAGGATTCTGGTTGCTAGAATGTAGGTGCTCAGAATGTGTGGGAAAGTGGATCCTGTAGACTTGGTGTTCAGATTTTTGAGAAACACCTCCCAGCTACTGCTGAGGCTCTGAAAGGGTTCTAGAGAGTTGAAGGCATTTGGAAGCTGGGATCAACTGCCAACACTGAGAGGAACAGCAAAGAAATGTCCCCTTTTCCCTTTCCTCCTAGTACTTCTTAATAGAACTTAATAGGAAGCTTGCTGGTGAAGGAGTCTGGAAAAGGGGTTGGGGGTTTTTGTTTCTTCAGCCTGGCAGCATGTGGGATTGCTTGGAACCTCACCCACTGGACTGCCAGGGAAGTCCCGGGAAATGGTGTTTTTTATATCCCAGGAGAGTTTGGAATGACAGGCTTGAGAAAACAGGCAGGAGATAAGCAATCAGATCAGATCAGATCAGTCGCTCAGTCGTGTCCGACTCTTTGCGACCCCATGAACCGCAGCACGCCAGGCCTCCCTGTCCATCACCAGCTCCCGGAGGTCACTCAGACTCGCATCCATCGAATCAGTGATGCCATCCAGCCATCTCATCCTCTGTCGTCCCCTTCTCCTCCTGCCCTCAATCCCTCCCAGCATCAGAGTCTTCTCCAATGAGTCAACTCTTCGCATGAGGTGGCCAAAATACTGGAGTTTCAGCTTTAGCATCATTCCTTCCAAAGAAATTCCAGGATTGATCTCCTTCAGAATGGACTGGTTGGATCTTCTTGCAGTCCAAGGGACTCTCAAGAGTCTTCTCTAACACCACAGTTCAAAAGCATCAATTCTTCGGCGCTCAGCCTTCCTCACAGTCCAGCTCTCACATCCATACATGACCACAGGAAAGACCATAGCCTTGACTAGGCGAACCTTTGTTGGTAAAGTAATGTCTCTGCTTTTGAATATGCTATCTAGGTTGGTCATAACTTTCCTTCCAAGGAGTAAGCGTCTTTTAATTTCATGGCTGCAGTCACCATCTGCAGTGATTTTGGAGCCCAGAAAAACAAAGTCTGACACTGTTTCCACTGTTTCCCCATCTATTTCCCATGCAGTGATGGGACCAGATGCCATGATCTTCGTTTTCTGAATGTTGAGCTTTAAGCCAACCCTTTCACTCTCCACTTTCACTTTCATCAAGAGGCTTTTTAGCCCCTCTTCACTTTCTGCCATAAGAGTGGTGTCATCTGCATATCTGAGGTTATTGATATTTCTCCCAGCAATCTTGATTCCAACTTGTGTTTCTTCCAGTCCAGCATTTCTCATTATGTACTCTGCATATAAGTTAAATAAACATGGTGACAATATGCAGCCTTGACGTACTTCTTTTCCTATTTGGAACCAGTCTGTTGTTCCATGACCAGTTCTAACTGTTGCTTCCTGACCTGCATACAGATTTCTTAAGAGGCAGATCAGGTGGTCTGGTATTCCCATCTCTTTCAGAATTTTCCATAGTTTATTGTGATCCACACAGTCAAAGGCTTTGGCATAGTCAATAAAGCAGAAATAGATGTTTTTCTGGAACTCTCTTGCTTTTTCCATGATCCAGCGGATGTTGGCAATTTGATCTCTGGTTCCTCTGCCTTTTCTAAAGCCAGCTTGAACATCAGGAAGTTCACGGTTCACATATTGCTGAAGCCTGGCTTGGAGAATTTTGAGCATTACTTTACTAGCGTGTGAGATGAGTGCAATTGTGCGGTAGTTTGAGCACTCCTTGGCATCGCCTTTCTTTGGGATTGGGATGAAAACTGACCTTTTCCAGTCCTGTGGCCACTGCTGAGTTTTCCAAATTTGCTGGCATATTGAGTGCAGCACTTTCACAGCATCATCTTTCAGGACTTGGAATAGTTCCACTGGAATTCCATCACCTCCACTAGCTTTGTTCGTAGTGATGCTTTCTAAGGCCCATTTGACTTCACATTCCAAGATGTCTGGCTCTAGGTCAGTGATCACATCATCATGATTGTCTAGGTCTTGAAGCTCTTTTTTGTACAGTTCTTCTGTGTATTCTTGCCACCTCTTCTTAATATCTTCTGCCTCTGTTAGGTCCACACCATCTCTGTCCTTTATCGTGCCCATCTTTGCATGAAATGTTCCTTTGGTATCTCTGATTTTCTTGAAGAGATCCCTAGTCTTTCCCATTCTGTTGTTTTCCTCTATTTCTTTGCATTGATCACTGAAGAAGGCTTTCTTGTCTCTTCTTGCTATTCTTTGGAACTCTGCATTTAGATGTTTATATCTTTCCTTTTCTCCTTTGCTTTTCGCTTCTCTTCTTTTCACAGCTATTTGTAAGGCCTCCCCAGACAGCCATTTTGCTTTTTTGCATTTCTTTTCCATGGGGATGGTCTTGATCCCTGTCTCCTGTACAATGTCACGAACCTCATTCCATAGTTCATCAGGCACTCTATCTATCAGATCTAGGCCCTTAAATCTATTTCTCACTTCCACTGTATAATCATAAGGGATTTGATTTAGGTCATACCTGAATGGTCTAGTAGTTTTCCCTACTTTCTTCAATTTCAGTCTGAATTTGGCAATAAGGAGTTCATGGTCCGAGCCACAGTCAGCTCCTGGTCTTGTTTTTGCTGATTGTATAGAGCTTCTCCATCTTTGGCTGCAAAGAATATAATCTATCTGATTTCGGTGTTGACCATCTGGTGATGTCCATGTATAGAGTCTTCTCTTGTGTTGTTGGAAGAGGGTATTTGCTATGACCAGTGCATTTTCTTGGCAAAACTCTATTAGTCTTTGCCCTGCTTCATTCCGTATTCCAAGGCCAAATTTGCCTGTTACTCCAGGTGTTTCTTGACTTCCTACTTTTGCATTCCAGTTCCCTATAATGAAAAGGACATCTTTTTTGGGTGTTAGCTCTAAAAGGCGACCGGCGCACCATGTAAGAGCGCCCTCGCCTCCCCGCGACCGGCGCGCCATGTAAGAGCGCCCCGCCGACTGCGTCGCGCACTAAGAGCGCGGCAGAGAGGAGCTACCCCACGATCGAGGAAGGACGGCGGTGAGGGCCAGCGCACTAAGCAGGGCGGAGAAGAGCTACCCCACGACCGAGGTCAAGAAGGGCGGCGGTGAGGAGAGACCCCTCGTCCAAGGTAAGGTGCGATGGCTGTGCTTCGCTGGCCGGGAGCAGCCAGGAGCAGCCGGGATGAGATACCCCATGCCCGAGGTAAGAGAAACCCAAGTAAGACAGTAGGTCTTGAAAGAGGGCGTCAGAGGGCAAATACACTAAAACCATTCTCACAGAAAACTAGTCAATCTAATCACACAAGGACCACACCCTTGTCTAACGCAAAGCAATTAAGCCATGCCCAAGGGGCAACCTGGGATGGGCGGGTCATGGTGGAGAGATATGACAGGGTGTGGTCCGCTGGAGAAGGGAATGGCAAACCACTTCAGTATTCTTGCCTTGAGAACCCCATGAACAGTATGAAAAGACAAAATGATAGGATACTGAAAGAGAAACTCCCCAGGTCAGTAAGGGCCCAATATGCTACTGGAGATCAGTGGAGAAATAACTCCAGAAAGAATGAAAGGATGGAGCCAAAACAAAAAGAATACCCAGCTGTGGATATGTCTGGTGATAGAAGCAAAGTCCGATGCTGTAAAGAGCAATATTGCATAGGAACCTGGAATGTCAGGTCCATGAATTGGAAGTGGTCAAACAAGAGATGGCAAGAGTGAATGTCGACATTCTAGGAATTAGCGAACTAAAATGAACTGGAATGGGTGAATTTAACTCGGATGACCATTATATCTACTACTGTGGGCAGGAATCCCTCAGAAGAAATGGAGTAGCCATCATAGTCAACAAAAGAGTCCAAAATGCAGTACTTGGATGCAATCTCAAAAATGACAGAATGATCTCTGTTCGTATCCAAGGCAAACCATTCAATGTCACAGTAATCCAAGTCTATGCCCCAACCAGTAATGCCGAAGAAGCTGAAGTTGAAAGGTTCTATGAAGACCTACAAGACCTTTTAGATAAGCAATAAGAGGAGGGAAAAGAAGCACAACAGAGTTTTCCCTTAGTGGGTTCTGGGACAAAAACGTCTTGAAATCTCTAAGGCAAGAAACTGGAAAGCTATCCTGACAAGATGGAGTAATATGTATGGGAAATGATGCTTAAACACAAATGCCCAGGAGAGGTAAAACCTCATTAAGAATGTATGGAAGTAAACTGGAGAACCTCCCCAAGCACCTGTAGAAAGCCCTGCCAGTTGTTTAGTACTATTGCTCTGATTATACTTGAGTGTCCCCATCTCAACCAGAACTGAAGATGAGAGAGTGAGGTTTCTCTGTGCCACCTGTTATACACAGACTAACACTAACCTGAAGCCACCACTGTCCTGAGTCCCTAAAAGCTTTCTAATTCTCACCCACAGAAATACCAAGAACCCCTCTCTGAAATTTCCTCTACAGAAAATTAAGGCCATCAGACATCATCACTAAATTTCTATAGCTCTTAGGAGGATATCCTAGAAATGATAGAACACCAGGATAAGATTTAAAGGAGGGCATTTTAGTAATTGAAATAGATCATAATGAAGTAACTCTCCAAAGTAATTCTAGACTGCAAAAAAAAAAAAAAAAAATTAGATGACAAGAATTATATAATAATCTTAGCAAGAGGCACGGAAATAATACTAAATCAGTTTGCTTTCAATGTGAGAATCTACTTCCAAAGAGCTTGAAGTGCTGTAGTTTATGCAACTGCATTCCAAGTTCACTGACTTGAAAATTGTTTAAAAATCTCAAGATCTCAAAAACGGTTCTGTTTGGAAAAGCACACTGTAAACAAAAAATGTACTTGATTCTATTGGAAAATGCTTAGAAAACTTAGATTTAAAGCTTTTACTTGTATAAAGCTAAAAATTACATGAATTTAGTTTGTTTTTAGAAGTTGGTTTTTTTTTTTGGTGCTGATAAGTAGGTCACACACCAAAAAGTAGAGAAGAGGTCTAATTACCTAAGACTCAGGTCTCTGGTTGGGAAGAAGTGGTCATTTTAATTTTGCATAATAGCAAAAGCTACCATGGGAGCTGAAACACAATCATGCCTCTTTGAGGCTTTTAAGCTCTTTGAGCTTAAAAAAATAATTCATGCATTACATATTTTATACTGAAACACTAATTCCAAATTTAGTGGCTTCTTGGGCAGAAGAATAAATTAGAGGCTGGGGTTAACACATACACACACTGCTGCTGCTGCTAGGTCGCTTCAGTCGTGTCCGACTCTGTGAGACCCCATAGACGGAAGCTCACCAGGCTCCCCCGTCCCTGGGATTCTCCAGGCAAAAATACTGGAGTGGGTTGCCATTTCCTTCTCCAATGCATGAAAGTGAAAAGTGAAAGTGAAGTCGCTCAGTTGTGTCCGACTCTTTGAGACCCCATGGACTGGAGCCCACCAGGATCCTCCGTCCATGGGATTTTCCAGGCAAAAGCACTGGGGTGGGGTGCCATTGCCTTCCCCCATACACACACTACTATATATAAAATAGAAAAGCAACAAGGACCTACTATGTAGCACAGGGAACTCTACTCAAAATTTTATAATAAACTATATGGGAAAAGAACTTGAAAAAGTATATATATATAAAATACATATTAAAAATATTTATTACTGTACATCTGAATCTAACACCACATTATAAATCAGCTGTACTTAATAAAAGTTTTAAAAATATATTTTAAAAAATTAAACAAATTTAATGGCTTCTGCATTAAATTGTCTCTAAATGTCAAAAGTTATTTTGACAGTTTAATTTTACAGAAGGTGGTTTGTGTTTTTCTCCAGAGTCTTGACAGCAGTTGCTACAGGAAACATTTTTTAAGTGAGATTGAGGGTTTTTTTTTTTTTTTTTTTTTTAATTCTTAAAACTTGTATTTTATATGAAAAGCGCTAGTATTGTTAAGGTAGATGTGCTGGATGATCCATTTAAGGAAGTTCAATTAGTCCAACTTAATGCCATCACTGCATGGGAAATAGATGGGGAAACAGTGGAAACAGTGTCAGACTTTGTTTTTCTGGGCTCCAAAATCACTGCAGATGGTGACTGCAGCCATGAAATTAAAAGACGCTTGCTCCTTGGAAGGAAAGTTATGACCAATCTAGATAGCATATTCAAAAGCAGAGACATCACTTTGCCAACAAAGGTTCGCCTAGTCAAGGCTATGGTCTTTCCTGTGGTCATGTATGGATGTGAGAGCTGGACTGTGAAGAAGGCTGAGCGCCGAAGAATTGATGCTTTTGAACTGTGGTGTTGGAGAAGACTCTTGAGAGTCCCTTGGACTGCGAGAAGATCCAACCAGTCCATTCTGAAGGAGATCAATCCTGGATTTCTTTAGAAGGAATGATGCTAAAGCTGAAACTCCAGTATTTTGGCCACCTCATGCGAAGAGTTGACTCATTGGAGAAGACTCTGATGCTGGGAGGGATTGAGGGCAGGAGGAGAAGGGGACGACAGAGGATGAGATGGCTGGATGGCATCACTGACTCGATGGATGCGAGTCTGAGTGACCTCCGGGAGCTGGTGATGGACAGGGAGGCCTGGCGTGCTGCGGTTCATGGGGTCGCAAAGAGTCGGACACGACTGAGCGACTGATCTGATCTGATCTGATCTGAATGAAGCCAGTGTCCTTGCATACTGGTGGAAACACTGGCGGCACTATTGAGGCTGTATTTCCGGATCAGACCGTGCTGGTTTGAGCAGACTTGGCAAGAGCGAGAACCCTGGCCGAATTTCCTCAGATGGCTCCCGTGGAGCTGCTGGTGACCCATGTTGCTTTCTCGGCTGCAAGGAGGCAAAAGGGAGGGTGTTTTTTTCCCTCAGTGTTCCAAGACCATTTGTATTTATTTTCTGTTTGCATTTTTTGCTTATTTTTCTATTGGTTTGTTAGACTTCCTTCTCAATTCCTATAGGCTCTTAATTAGGAAGATGGACGTTTTCTTAGTAATTAGTTACAAAAAATTTCCCTATAGAAATGAGTCCCCCGACACAGGTAGGAAAAGATTGATTGTTTGATAGTCATGGTAATAAGTAACCACCAGAACCGGTTATAAACCTGTCTAATCAATGACAGTTTGGTTCATTGAATACATATCTGAAAACCAACCAATCAGTAACAGCCTCATGCTTCGAAAGTCAGCTTTAATCATCAGTGGTCTCAGGCCAGTAAACACTTCCTGCACAGACATCATCACACTTCCCTATTCGCTTGGAGCAATGCTGATCTCTTGACCGCCATGGCACAGGTATGTACTAACCACCGGACTGCCAGAGAATTCCCAGGTCTTGTATTTTGACACCAGTTTGCCATTTATCATTTGACTTTAATTATAAGGCTTTTTTTTTTTTTTTTTTTTGCCATGCTAAAGTTTTTGACTTTCAGATAGTTTTATTTTTCAGAAATTTGAAAAAGTGGATTGATTTTTTTGTTGTTGAAAGAATTTTCTTCATGCTATAAAAGTTACCTTTTCCCCTCAATACATGTATATTTTATATGGTTTCATTTTTTTACACTTCAATATTTGACTCATTTGATGTTTAACCTGGTGTAGGGAGTAAGTATTGTCCAACTCTATTATTTTTTTTCACTCTCTATTCAACTTCCCCAACACCATATTTTAAAAACCCATTATTGCCATAATCTGAGAACCTACCTATAAGCTAAGTTTCCATACACATTAGAGTCTATATCTGGATTTCCTGTTTTGTTCCACAGGCATGCTATCCACTCATGCCTTGATAGCACATTATTTTAGTCACTGAAGTTTTATGATAGAGTAAGGCACCTCCCCGGAGAAGACAATGGCACCCCACTCCAGTACTCTTGCCTGGAAAATCCCATGGACAGAGGAGCCTGGAAGGCTGCAGTCCACGGGGTTGCTAAGAGTTGGACACGATTGAGTGACTTCACTTTCACTTTTCACTTTCATGCATTAGAGAAGGAAATGGCAACCCACCAGGGACAGGGGAGCCTGGTGGGCTGCCATCTATGAGGTCGCACAGAGTCAGACACGACTGAAGTGACTTAGCAGCAGCAGCAGCAAGGCACCTCCCATGGCTCTTTTTTTCTCTCACAATATTCCAGCTACTCTTATTTTTCCATATCAACTCTAGAATCTCATATTGTTTCTGGCAGTCTCTTACTCCTTTCACTTCCTTCCTTTCCTGCCTCACCAGCAGCTGCTACCACGAAATACTGCCTCTGCTTTCTAAAGGGATTCCCTCTCTTAAATCTGCCACCACTGAGCCTATGTAATTTTTTGACCTTTCCTCTCCACCTTCCTCTGCCACCTCCTCCAACACTCTTGCTTTTGCCCTTCTTTATTTGTCCTGGGATCCACTCATAGGGCTTCCAACTCAGAATGAGCCCTCATCTTCTACAAAAGAACACTTGCTGATGTTTTTCTGGGATTGGCTACTTCTGGGACCCCCTTGGTACTTCTCATTCTTCCCCTTTGCACCTTTTTAACTTCCCAGGTTGATTATTCTGGTAAAAAAAAAAAAAAGTGTTTGAGGCCATGCCTCATGTGGCAGGGGACTGTGAATGGGCTCCCTCTCTCCAAAACCAGGAGCTGAGGCACCCTCCCTCTAAAAACCAGCAAAAATTCTCAAGCTCTCTGTACCACAGCTGCAAGGAACTGAAAGCTGCCAACAACCACGCAAGCAGGGGAGTGGATCTTTCCTCCAGTGGAGCCTCCAAACGAGAATTAACCCTGGCCAACACATTGACTGCAGCCTGGTGAGACCCTAGCAGAAAACACAGCCATGCCCAAGCTCCTGGCTGAGATAATATAGATGTGTCATATCAAGACACTAGGGTTATGTTATTACGCATCAGGTTAATTAATATGGGTTCTATGTCATAGGCTGCAGAGAAGGCAATGGCACCCCACTCCAGTACTCTTGCCTGGAGAATCCCATGGATGGAGGAGCTTGGGGGGCTGCAGTCCATGGGGTCCCTAAGAGTCGGACACAACTGAGCGACTTCTCTTTCACTTTTCACTTTCATGCATTGGAGAAGGCAATGGCAACCTACTCCAGTATTCTTGCCTGGAGAATTCCAGGGTTGGGGGAGCCTGATGGGCTGCCATCTCTGGGGTCGCACAGAGTCGAACATGACTGAAGCGACTTAGCAGCAGCAGCAGCAGCATGGCATGGGCTGAGGAACTGCTGAGCTTGAAATGATCCTTCCTCTACATTCACCACCCTCAAAACAAGAAGTCTTGCTACTTTAGACTCACTAAGCAGTATAACATGTATCTTTTGATGACCCTTTTTTTCACCCTTGTCCTGGGAATGCCCCAGGAGAACTGTAAGCTGTAAGGACTAAACCCAGGGGGCTCCCTGGCCCTCTGATGCTTAGTTGAATCATGCTGAGGGGAGCCCTAGCAAGAAATCAGAGAAGGGAGAGTATGACTGAACCATACGTCTCCTTGACTGCTCTGCAGGATCGCCACAGTTTGGTGGGCTATGCCTCTGTGAGGGCGCACCCTCCACACCGTCTCCCTCGCACCAGAGCCTCTCCTCCTGGGCTCTGGTGGCTGCTTCCTCCTTTCTGCCCCGCGAATGGAGTGGGAACAGCTGTCTGGCGCTGCTACACGGAATCATCTTGTGCCTTCCCTACACCACGCCCATGCCTTTGTAAATAATCCCTCTTTTCAAATTATCCAGTGTAACTGGCCATCTATTTCTTGCCAGGCCACTGACCGGTACTGTTAGCTACACTAGGAAACATACCAGATATTAAAAGTCATGTAAATGTTCAAATATCTTGAAAACTCATTAAACAATACTCCTAAAATGGATGCACTATTCTTGCATGTAAATTATACCTCAGTAGATTTTTAAAAAATTAGCCCATGAAATGAACCCGTGCCCACAGGTTCCCATGGCTCTCTGGATGATCCGTTGCATATTTCCCATGACACAAGGGACCCCTACCTACATGCTCCCCTATGACTCAGGAGATCCCTGAACCACAGAGAAAAGTAGTTAACAGAGGGAAAAAAAAATCATTCATGGCTTTCTCAAGTTGTTACACTAGCTTCAAATATTTGTTCTAAATAAAGATGTATATATATGTGTGTGTATACATATACATATATAATTTTTAGTTGGAGCATAGTTGATTTACAATGGTGTGTTAGTTTCAGGTGTATAGCAAAGTGATTTAGTTATACATATATATATATATATTCTTTTAAAAATAGACCTTAGGAAAAGGTAAATTTTTTAAAGTTTGTAATCTGAAAGTACTAGGAGAACTGAACCTCAGCTGTACGTGTGCTTCTCTATTTCTTCCTCCTGACTGCAGATCTTAGGAAATGACAGTCTTACTTTAAGTTTGGAGACTGGTCATCTGTTTCCTTTGCCTGCTAAGTCGCTTCGGTCATGTCTGACTCTTTGCAACCCTATGGACCGTAGCCTGCCAGGCTCCTCTGTCCATGGGATTCTCCAGGTAAGAAGCCTGGACTGGGTTGCCATTGCCTTCTCCAGGGGATCTTCCCGACCCAGGGATCGAACCTGCATCTCTTACATCTCTTGTGTTGGCAGGCAGGTTCTTTATCAGTAGCACCACCTATTTCCTCTACTCTCTATAAACTCTCATTTTAGCTATTTTCAATCAGTAGTTAGGAGAAAAAGATACCTATTCATATGCACTGTTATGTAACTACCTACTGTATTCAAAATATTATTTATTAATTTCAGTGACAGATATCCAGGCATTTGAAGAAAAGTTAAAATTCAGACCATTTCCGGAAATGTGTTGAAAAATGACTTTGCCTGGGATGCTACCAACCTGCTTTCCCTCTCAAGCCACTTTCTCCAGAATTTCGGTTTTTCTAAACACTTCTTGCATTTGTGCATCCCTGGGCTCTCATAAATGTCCAGCAGTGCTTACTATGGTAATAGGGCTATAGCTGAGGAGCCTGCAGGAGCAGTATCAGGGAAGAAAGAGACTGCGTGGTCTTTTACGTTTTATAACTTGGACATTAGACAAAGACTGGACTATTAATATCACATACATTTTGATACAAATATAAGGATGTTAATTAAATTTAGAAGTTACTAAATTTATCCACCTCCATTCTAAAGAAAGGAAATCAACTTATTATTATGTATATTTTTTAAAGTATTTGTTTGGCTGCACCTGGTCTTAGTTGCAGCATGCGGGAATTACAGACTTCATTGTGGCATGCGAGTTCTTTAGTTATGGCGTGTGAGCTCTTCGCTGCAGCATGTGGGATCTAGCTCCCTGGCTAGGGATTGAACCCAGATCCCTGCATTGGGAGTATGCAGTCTTAGCCCCTGGACCACCAGGGAAGTCCCTCATCACATATTGTTAAAATCCCAATTGCAGGCATCAAATGTCTGGGTTTGGGATTAAGATACTGTTATGAATCGCACTCAGGATTCTAATTTATTCTGATATTACTGTTGTTGTTTAGTCACTAGGTCTTGTCTGACTCTTATGCAACCTCATGATGTATAGCCCACCAGGCTCCTCTGTCCATGGGGTTTTCCAGGCAAGATTATGCAGTGGGTTGCCATTTTCTTCTCCAGGAGATCTTTGTGACCCAGGGATCAAACCTACATCTACTGCATTGGCAGGCCGGTTCTTTACCACTGAGTCACCAATGATGCCCATTCTGATACTAGCCTTGGTAAAATATGTGCCAAGAACCTCAGCTATTCAATTTCATTTTAAATTATGCCTTGCTTGGGGAAAACTGTAAGAGCTCCAACTAATTAAAATTGAAATATTACTGCATAAAGGTGTGAGATGATCATGTTCCCATGAGTTAACATTTACTGAAAACTAATTATAGACTAGGCAAGTGCACTGGGTGCTGAATATCTCATTTAATCCTTTCACCAGTTCTGCTAAGAAGACACTATTTATTGTGCCTATTTTACAGATGAAGGAAACCAAAACTCACAGTATTTGCCCGAGGTCAAATCGCAAGAATGAGGCCAAGTCAGGATTTAAATACAGGACTATTTGACTCTAGAGACTGAACTCAGACTACTCACTGTTCTGTTCAGAAAGGAAGTAAGCTAGGATCTGATTTATAAGAAAAAAGAAAGGATTTCTATGCAGTTTTAGACACATTTTTAGACAGTTTGCATTTTAGTCTCCCATTTCACATTCCACACAGTTTAGATCTGATCTGATCTGATTTTATAGAAGAAGAAATCAAGGCAGGTGTCACTGCCCAAGGGCATTTTGACAGGAAGTGGGAAAGGTCAGGATTTGTATCCAGATTAGAGTCTAAAGGCCATGTTCTTTCAAACAAAATATGCTGTCTTGTCAAATATAAATTATATAAAATAAATATAAGGATTAAATGTACTTAGTTAAACACCTGAAATTTGTAAATCTCATCTATTTCTGATTATTAGAACTGAGGGTATGGTAAGAAAGAGAGATGGCCCTGGGCAAGTCTCAGGACACAGTGAAAGGCTGATAGGAGGAAGAAGCTGCAGAAGAGGGGAGGATCGGGAAGCTAGGACAAAAATTAGCGGTTGTGGTCCCAGGAAATCAAGAGTGAGACGGTTGTAAGAAGGTTTAATAAGGAAATGC
The DNA here is from genome assembly GCA_935064755.1 of Tragelaphus eurycerus. NCBI lineage: Eukaryota > Metazoa > Chordata > Mammalia > Artiodactyla > Bovidae > Tragelaphus > Tragelaphus eurycerus. The sequence continues at coordinate 23,458,197 of CAKXYN010000018.1, read as the reverse complement.
CAAATTCTATTGAAAAGTCAGTTGAGATGACTGATAAATGTCTATAGGAATTAGCTTTGAGGTATTGGGGGACCTCAGTAAAAGTGGACGGGTGGATTGTGAACAAATCATATTAGAGTCTGTTTTGAAGTGAGCAGGAGGGGGAAAATGGAGAATATTCTAGAATCAGAAAGATGTGGATTTGAATTTTGCTTCAATCTGTGCAGTCTTCTTAACCTCTGTTTCCTCAACTGCAAAAAAGAAACAAAAAGACCTTCTTAACAGAGTTGTTGAGATGAAATGACATGGCAAATGTGTGTCAGGATAGGTTTTTGGAATATTAACCAATGTTTTACCTGGTCCTTGCATTATTGGGTCCTTTCCAAATAATGAAAATAAGCCCATAGTCAGATGGGCTATTGGACATTCATTCTTTCAGGAATGATTCACCTAGGAAAAAGCAGAGGAAAAAGAAGTGCTATAGAGTCTCAAAAAATCTACTCCCCAGAGAGAACTCAACACAAAAAGAAGATTACTTTTTTAAAAATACCTGATGTTGAGTGAAGGGAATCAGAATTTGCCACCCCAAAATATGCTATTTGGTATAAAGATTATTTTAAGCTGAAAACATTTGAGATTTAACAGATGCAGAAAAATAGATTTCTCAACGCCTCCTTATGTGACTTGAGGCAACAATATTTTGGAAATAAGGCTGCCATAAATTACTCTTCAGGGCAGATCTATTCCTGGAAGGGAAAACGAGAATAAAATCTATCCCAAATTCCTTCTCCAGGGCAATTTTATGGCCCTGAAGGAGACAGGAAGACCACTCATACCTATATAAATGTAATAAACATTATTATGACTTTCTTATATCCTGTTTATCCTCCTAAAACCCCCAACTTTAAAAATTTTTTCCAAAAAGTCATTTATCTTGTTATAAGTCCCTTTCCCCACCCCCACGTTTACTTCCCTGGATGGTATCTAAGGTCCCAATTCTAACTACTCCTCTAAGTTACTCATCACTGAATTTTCCTACATGTATGTGCACTGCATGTGAAAAATAAACTTTTTCTTCCGTTAACCTGTCTTCGTGAGTTTAATTTGCGTGACCTCAATAACTGAACTTAAGGATAGGGGAAAAGGTTTTTTTCTTCCCCTACATGAGTAAGCTAAGATTCCCTGACCTCAGCCCAAATAAAGACTGTCTGGGCTGGCAAAAGGGAGGAGAAGCATGACATGTTCAGGCACAGTATGCCTCTAGAGAGGGAAACTTTGTCCATGTACATGCTTGTCTCAGAAACATGTTGTTTTGGCCCATTGTGGAATAGGAGCAGTAGGGTATTTCTTGTTTGCTCAAGAGTGACACAGACATATGGCCCTAAGGGCTTTCAGACTCAAGGGAATCCTGCAGATGGGAGAACACCATGGTGCTTGGGGGCCACTGAAGACCACATGGACTGTGCCAATATCTCAAAGATGCTGGTATGAGTGGATGACAACCAAGGACCCCGTATGTCCCCCAAGGGAACCAATCAAGACGCCCTAGAACTCAGGAACAATTTGGGTAAAGCATGAGGAAACCAACTTAACTGAAACTTGCCATCCCAGATGACAAGGGCTCAGTAGAAATTAAATTGAATTATAGAAAATGAAGGCAATTCATGGGTTTCCCAGGTGGCACAGTGGTAAAGAATCTGTCTGCCAATACAGAAAACACAGGAGATGCATGCTCAGTCCCTGCGTCAGGAAGATCTCTTAGAGTAGGAAATGGTAATCTACTCCAGTGTTCTTGCCTGCAGAATCCCATGGACAGAGAACCCTGGAGGGCTACAGTCCACAGGGTTGCAAAGAGTCAGACACGACTGAGTGACTGAGCATGCATGCAGTACACACACAAGGCTAGTCTACTTCTTGTTCAAGATTAGTATCAGGTATTTGTGGGGCTCATCCAGAATGTCTTACAATTCTGGGGCGAACCATATCTGCTTGAAGACTGAGTATTAACCCTAGAGTAGGATTAGAACTGAGCCATCCTGAGACAAAAACCATGATCTGGTTGGAAATTTGATGTAGAGGTGGTGTGACCTCTCAGAAGTGTCTGCTGATTTCAGAAGTACCACTGGACAGTGATGAGACCAAGCGTGAAAGAATCCTACAGAACGATTAAATTCCCTAGACAGACCTAGAGTGATTAATAAAAGAGGGTGTTGGAGTGTGTGTTTATGATTAAATTTTCTAAATCAGCGATGAGTGAGGTCCTTGTTATGGATTGAATTATATGGCCTCCCAAAATACATATATGCTGAAGTCCTAAACCCCCAGTACCTCAAAATGTGATCTTATTTGGAAATAGGGTCATTGCAGACACAATTAGTTAAGATGAGGTCATACTGGATTATTTCAAATCCCTAATCCAATGTCACTGGTTTCTTTGCAAGAAGACAGCCATAAGAAAACGAAGACACACAGAGGAAGAATGTCATTTGCTGGCAGAGGCAGACATTAGTGTTATATAGCTCTATATCAAGGAATGCCAAGGACTGCTGGTGAAACCAGAAGCTAAGAGATAGGCAAGGAGTAAATTCTGCCCTAGAACCGTCATGAGAGCACGGTCCTGCTGACATCTTGAACTTCCTGTCTCCAAAACTGTGAGAGAATAAATTTCTGTTGTTTTAAGCCACCCAGGTTATAGTTATTTGCTGCAGCAGCCCTAGGAAACTATTATAGTTATTATAGTTCCCTTCTGGAGAAGGTAATGGCACCCCACTCCAGTACTCTTGCTTGGAAAATCCCATGGATGGAGGAGCCTGTTAGGCTGCAGTCCATGGGGTTGCTAAGAGTCGGACACGACTGAGTGACTTCACTTTCACTTTTCACTTTCATGCATTGGAGAAGGAAATGGCAACCCACTCCAATGATCTTGCCTGGAGAGTCCCAGGGACGGGGGAGCCTGGTGGGCTGCCGTCTATGGGGTCGCACAGAGTTGGACACGACTGAAGTGACTTAGCATAGCATAGCATAGTTCCCTTCAACCAGGATGTCCTGAACCTCTTTTTAGGTAAGGAATAGCAATTTCAATGGCACTAACCCCAGTTGCCAGAGCAGAGAGCCACTCAAAACACTTCCAAAACTGGTGTATCTCTTAATCTGCTATAAAACTGGTGGCTTGGATATGTGTGAGAAACCGAGTTTTGGAGGATGAAGCTAGTCTCTACAGCACTGTCCAGCCCCTGGCTGGAATTATTTAGGACCTTGGTATTTCTGCTAAGAGTTTAGGAAAGTGCAAACATTTCTCTCCCCCCACCCCTCCCCCGCCGCTACTGCTACTTTGTGGTAAAAATAGACAATTCTTAAATTCACAAAGAGAATCTATTTAAGCAGAAGCTAAGAGTTATCAGCCCTGACTTCATTCAACCAGTACCAGTCTGCATACCCCTGGACATATTGGTATGTAAGAGAAACAACTCTTTATTAAGCCAGTGACATTCAAGCTTTTGGTTATTGATAGCCATTGCTAACTATAATGCCAATAACAAAGTAGAAAACAGGAAAAAGAAAGGAGTCAATTCTTGTCTTTTGAATTTTTTTTTTAAATTAAATTTTATTTTGCTTAACTTTACAATATTGTATTGCTTTTGCCATACATCGAGATGGATCTGCCACCAGTATACACGTGCTCCTAGATGTCAGGGTGGTAAAAAACCACTAATAGCCTCAGGGTATGGGCAATAGGTTTGGAAGATTAAATGATGGCCACTCAACCCCTAGGCCACATAAATATTCCTTGGTCTGGAAATAATAAAAAGTAAATTGAGTTATGGAAAAAATAAAATTGCATTTCTTGTTACATGAGTCTGTACACTAAGATTTATATTTACCCTATGGTAACTCTCATTTGACTGAAAATGCTATTCCCATCTTACCCTATGAAATTTTGCTGCTGCTGCTGCTGCTAAGTGGCTTCAGTCGTGTCTGACTCTGTGCGACCCCAGAGATGGCAGCCCACCAGGCTCCCCCATCCCTGGGATTCTCCAGGCAAGAACACTGGAGTGAGTTGCCATTTCCTTCTCCAATGCATGAAAGTGAAAAGTGAAAGTGAAGTCGCTCAGTTGTGTCCAACTCTTAGTGACCCCATGGACTGCAGCCTACCAGGCTCCTCCATCCATGGGATTTTCCAGGCAAGAGTACTGGAGTGGGGTGCCATTGCCTTCTCCGTATGAAGTCTTACTACCACTCAGAACAGTACTTGTGGTTGTTATCTGAAAATTCACTTCTATTCTATACTTCTTAATAGAAATCACCATTCTTTCTCTTCCCAGACTTGAAGACTTGAGGTTGTCCTTCACTTTTCCATCTTTTTTGTCTCAGGATAGAGCCATTATTTCTTGTCTTTTCTTCTATTTCTCTTTCCTTCTCCCTCTCTCTCCCCTCCCTCTTAGTCCACTTGCCTCCCTCTCTCTCCCCATTTCCTTCTTGAGGACTTCCATTATTGGGACTGTTGACATTTTTAGTACATTAACTTTCCCCCCTAAATGGAACTTCAGCTCCAGCAAAGCTGATCTGTGGAGGGAGGTGTTCAGATAGACTCTCTCACACAAAACAACTAAAACTGCTGGATACTATTTTAAAACAAACAAAACTTCTTAAAACTGTTAAAGAGATGACAAGATAATAAGGAATCACTGGGCCAAAGTCAATGTGGAATCTCAGAAACAGGGAGCACAGAAACCTCTTCTCTTTGAGGGTGTATGACAGATCCAGCAAACATGAGCTGCAATTTTCACAGCCCCATGGGGTCTGGAGTAAAGAAAAAAGCCAGGGTCATGCAATGTGGGTATTGGTATTAGTAGGGCTGCCATTACCAAGTACCACAGATTGGGTTGCTTGAACAACAGAAATGTATTTTCTTCACAGTTTTGGAGGCTAGAAGTCCAAGATCAAGGCGTCCACAGGTTTAGTTTAACTCTGAGGCCTCTCTCCTTGGCTTACAGATGGCTACATTTTCTCTGTGCCTTCTCTTGGTCTTTCATCTGTGCATGCACACCCCTGGTGTCTTCTTTTGTGTCCACATTTCCTCTTAATGAAGACATCAGTCAGGGAATTCCCTGGAAGTTGACTGGTTAGGACTCGGTGCGGGAAAATGGCATCTTGCATGTCACACAGCATGGGCAAGGGTAAGATGGTAAATTGTTTTGTGTATTAAAAAAGAAAAAAGAAAAACACCAGTCAGAATGTATTACAATCACCCTAAGGACCTAGTTTTAACTAACCATCTCTTTCAAGTCCCTGTCTCCAGTCACATTCTAAGGTGCTAGATATTAGACCTTCACATGCAAATCTGAGAGTGATACAATTTAGCTCATAAAAAAAGAGTACAGTATAAAACACACCTCATGCATTTGACCCCTCTGATGACAGAGAACCAGAAGTAAATAACCCTTCCACCCTCTGTCACCATGGAGATGCATGGAAGGTTGCCTCAGTGATGTGTAATGGGGGGTGAGGGCTCTCTCTGAGAGGCTGTAGCCCCAGGCCTGCTCTCACTAGTTGATTAGCAAGCCCAATTCATTGGTTCTGAAAGTCTCATGAGCTTAATTCAAATTGGTCCTGCTGTGGTAGTGCTGACCTAAAGCAAACTGCCAGGTATTTCTCCAGCAAAGATGGGTTTATTCAGGATCAGCAAAGAACTGCAACTGGGGGCCTACAAATGTGATGAGCCATGTGCAAGTTCCCACACAGCAAGGGAAGGAAAAGCTTTTACATAGAGGAAAAGGAAGTTAGGGAGGCTAGAGTAATTGAAGAGCCCGTGGCTTCTCATTGGTTGAGTCCTCACCAGCAAAGAAGTTCTTCCTGTTGGGATCTGCTATGGCATGGGGCATGAGTGCTCCCCCTTTTGGTTTCCAGACTCTTAATTAACTGAGATTTCTATTTATTAATTTTTAAATAGTAGTGCCTCTAAATGGTTGACATGATCAAAATAAATCTCTAGAGAAATGTAACTTCAATCTTAAATTTTGAAGAATTCTTAAGTCATTTTGCAAAAACTAAGCACCTCAGGGTAAAAAAAATAAATAAATAAACTAAGCAAAGTGCTGCACTCAATATGCCAGCAAATTTGGAAAACTCAGCAGTGGCCACAGGACTGGAAAAGGTCAGTTTTCACTCCAATCCCAAAGAAAGGCAATGCCAAAGAATGCTCAAACTACTGCACAAATGCACTCATCTCACATGTTAGTAAAGTAATGCTCAAAATTCTCCAGGTCAGGCTTCAGCAATACATGAACCATGAACTTCCTGATGTTCAAGCTGGTTTTAGAAAAGGCAGAGGAACCAGAGATCAAATTGCCAACATCCGCTGGATCATGGAAAAAGCAAGAGAGTTCCAGAAAAACATCTATTTCTGCTTTATTGTCTGTGCCAAAGCCTTTGACTGTGTGGGTCACAATAAACTGTGGAAAATTCTGAAAGAGATGGGAATACCAGACCACCTGACCTGCCTCTTGAGAAATCTGCATGCAGGTCAGGAAGGAACAGTTAGAAATGGACATGGAACAACAGACTGGTTCCAAATAGGAAAAAGAGTATGTCAAGGCTGTATATTGTCACCTTGCTTATTTAACTTCTATGCAGAGTACATCATGAGAAACACTAGGCTGGATGAAGCACAAGCTGGAATTAAGACTGCCGGAAGAACTATCAATAGCGTCAGATATGCAGATGACACCACACTTATGGCAGAAAGAAAAGAAGAACTAAAGAGTTTCTTGATGAAAGTGAAAGAGGAGAGTAAAAAAGTTGGCTTAAAGCTCAACATTTAAAAAATGAAGATCATGGCATCCTGTCCCATAACTTCATGGCAAATAGATGGGGGAAACAGAGGAAACAGTGGCTGACTTTATTTTTGGGGGCTCCAAAATCACTGCAGATGGTGACTGCAGCCATGAAATTAAAAGATGCTTGCTCCTTGGAAGAAAAGTTATGACCAACCTAGACAACATATTAAAAAGCAGAGACATTACTTTGCCAGCAAAGGTCCATCTAGTCAAGGCTATGGTTTTTCCTGTGGTCACGTATGGATGTGAGAGCTGGACTGTGAAGAAGGCTGAGTGCCAAAGAATTGATGCTTTTGAACTGTGGTGTTGGAGAAGACTCTTGAGAGTCCCTTGGACTGCAAGGAGATCCAACCAGTCCATTCTGAAGGATATCAGCCCTGGGATTTCTTTGGAAGGACTGATGTTGAAGCTGAAACTCCAATACTTTGGCCACCTGATGTGAGGAGCTAACTCATTGGAAAAGTCCCTGATGCTGGGAAAGATTGAAGGAAGGTGGAGAAGGGGACTACAGAGGATGAGATGGTTGGGTGGCATCACCGACTCAATGGACAGGAGTACGGGTAAACTCTGGGAGTTGGTGAGGGACAGGGAGGCCTGGAGTGCTGGGGTCCATGGGGTCGCAAAGGGTCGGACACGACTGAGTGACTGAACTGAACTGAACTGAAGCACACACAGAGAGATCCAGGTATCATGTATGAGAAGCAGGATAAATAACAGTGAATGAACATGCAAAGTCTTCAGATACTGAATTTACCAGACAAGGATTAAAAGTAACTGTGACTATCATGTTTAAAGAAATAAAAAGAAAGTTTGAAAGCACCTGCAAGTAACAAGAAAATGTTTAAATACCTAATCAGATTTGAAATACAAATAGAACTTATAGAAATAAAAAATACAATAATTTGATTTTTTGCAGTTATTTCATACAAGTTTTAAACAAACAGAAAATCTGAAAGAACACCTGTACACTACTACTTAGATTCAATAATTATTAACATTTTATCATAACTATGTTATATATTTTTAAATTTGCTGAACCATTTAAAAGTAAATTGCAGACATCATAATAGTCTACCCTTAAATATGTTAGAATGTACCTCTGTGAAATAAAAACACTTTTTCATAACTACAGTGTCATTATCTTATTTAAGAAAATTAATAATTGCCTAACGTCATCTCATATTGAGTCCATATTAAAATTTTCAGTTTGCAAAAAATGTTTTTTATAGCTGCTTTCTTGTTGTTTATAACTAGCATCCGATGAAGGCACTGATTGTGGTGGTTTCCTTTTCATCTAGAACAATCCTCTTGCCTTCTCCCTCCCCCACTACCTGCCTGCCCCCACCTATGACACTGATTCTTTTGAAGAGACTAGCATGGTGAATGCTTACATTCTGGATCTACCTGAGTGCTTCCTTATAGAATTCTTTAACTTATTTTTTGATTTGTCTTATATTTTGGAAATTAAACCTGGAAGTTTAAGTTTTGCCAAGAATATGTTACAGGTAATGCTTGTTTATCTCTTAACATATCATGTTAGGAACTTCCCTAGGAGTTCAGTGGTTAAGACTCTCTACTTCCACTGCCAGGGGCATGGGTTCCATCCCTAGGCGGGGAACTAAGGTCTCACATGCTGTGCAGTCAAAAGAAAAACAAATACAATATATTGTTCTGTCTCATTCTTAGTAATATTAATTAACTTTAATGATTTGTTTGAGGGGATGATTGCCAGACATCTTCCCCAAAATGACATTTTAAAAATATCTGGACAGTTTATCAATTTCTTATAAAGTTAAACATACATTCACTATATGACCCAGCAATTCTACACCCAAGTATTTCCCAAGAGAAGTGAAAACTTATGTTCACACAAAAACTTCTACACGAGTTGGTAGTAGCTTTATTCATAATAGCAACTGGAAACAATCCAAATACCCTTCAGCTGATGAGTGAACAAATAATTGTAGTACATGCTTACAACTGAATCCTGTTTAGCAGTAAAAAGGAATGAAATACTCATATAGACAACATATGGGTGACTCTTCTTAAAATTTTATTTATTTATTTATTTATTTTTGGCCGCATTGGGTCTTTATTGCTGCACACGAGCTTCCTCTAGCTGCAGCCAGTGGGGGCAACTCTTCATTTTGACGTGCAGGCTTCTCATTGCAGTGGCTTCTCTTGTTGCGAAGCATGGGCTCTAGAGTGCAGGCTTAGTAGTTGTGGCACACGGGATTAGTTCTTCTGTGGCATGTGGGATCTTCTTGGATCAGGGATCGAAGGATCAAATCCATGTTCTCTGCATTGGCAGGTGGATTCTTAACCACTGGACCACCAGGGAAGTTCTGCATGAATCTTAAATGCATTATGCTAAGTGCAAGATGCCAGACTCAAAAGGCTCCACTGTGTATATCCTATTTACATAACATTCTGGAAATATTAAAAACGTAGGAACAGAAAACTCTAACCCTAAACCAAGTACCAGTCTTTAAATATCATATTGAGAGACAGAAATTTCCAATGACCAACATACTCACACAGTTTTCCTGGTATGAAGGAACCTAGAAAGGTAAAGTATCATTGGGAAGGATTCTGCTACTGCTGCTGCTAAGTCGCTTCAGTCGTGTCCAACTCTGTGCGACCCCAGAGATGGCAGCCCACCAGGCTCCTCCGTCCCTGGTATTCTCCAGGCAAGAACACTGGAGTGGGTTGCCATTGCCTTCTCCAATGTATGAAAGTGAAAAGTGAAAGTGAAGTCGCTTAGTTGTGCCCGACTCTTAGGGACCCCATGGACTGCAGCCCACCAAGCTCCTCCATCCATGGGATTCTCCAGGCAAGAGTACTGGAGTGGGGCGCCATTGCCTTCTCTGGGGAAGGATTCTAGGTAAAGGTAAAATCAGAACAAAGGAGTACAGGGGTAATTCATCAGGCTCAGAGTGAAGCTTTATGAATGGAACAGATTTTTGACAATTGCCTAATTAACACCCATTCCCCTCCTTCTTCCTAAAAGGACCAGACTTCAGGGAGGTAGCCACCTTCCTCCACAAAGCCATATGCTTTACTAAAAACCAGTTATGTTTATCCCACATTCTTTGGCAGGGACAGCTTTAGGAACAGAATTGTGACTCAATTCAGACCAATGAAATCTGAAGGAAAGTCTCTCAAGGGACTTCTAGGAAATGTTTCCTTTCTCAATTAAAAAAAAAAAAAAAGAAAAAGGCATAAGAGATGAGCTGGCTCTTCTTCCTCTGCATGTTATTGTATCTGGATGTGATGTTTGCAAACAGGTGGATTCTCAACCACTGGACCACCAGAGAGGTCCAGACATTTCTAGTTATAGTATAGTCAAATTTATCACTTTTTGCCTTCATAGTTTATGATTTTATGTTTTAATAATTTTTTCACTTCCTTGATCAAAACCTGTTGATCCACAGCTTTAGGGCGTTCTGTATATGCAGGTCAGGAAGCAATAGTTAGAACTGGACATGGAACAACAGACTGGTTCCAAATAGGAAAAGGAGTATGTCAAGGCTGTATATTGTCACCCTGCTTATATGCAGAGTACATCATGAGAAACGCTGGGTTGGAAGAAGCACAAGCTGGAATCAAGATTGCTGGGAAACATTTCAATAACCTCAGATATGCAGATGACACCACCCTTATGGCAGAAAGTGAAGAGGAACTAAAAAGCCTCTTGATGAAAGTGAAAGAGTAAAAAGTTGGCTTAAAGCTCAACATTCAGAAAACTAAGATCATGGCATCTGGTTCCATCACTTCATGGGAAATAGATGTGGAAACAGTGTCAGACTTTATTTTTTGGGGCTCCAAAATCACTACAGATGGTGATTGCAGCCATGAAATTAAAAGACGCTTACTCCTTGGAAGGAAAGTTATGACCAACCTAGATAGCATATTCAAAAGCAGAGACATTACTTTGTCAACAAAGGTCTGTCTAGTCAAGGCTATGGTTTTTCCAGTGGTCATATATGGATGTAAGAGTTGAACTGTGAAGAAAGCTGAGCGCCAAAGAACTGATGCTTTTGAACTGTGGTGTTGGAGAAGACTCTTGAGAGTCCCTTGGACTGCAAGGAGATCCAACCAGTCCATTCTGAAGGAGATCAGTCCTGAGTATTCACTGGAAGGACTCCTGCTGAAGCTGAAATTCCAATACTTGGCTACCTCATGCGAAGAGTTGTCTCATTGGAAAAGACTCTGATGCTGGGAAAGATTGAGAGCAGGAGAAGGGGACGACAGAGGATGAGATGGTTGAATGGCATCACTGACTCAATGGGCATGAGTTTGGGTAAACTCCGGGAGTTGGTGATGGACAGGGAGGCCTGGCGTGCTGTGATTCATGGGGTTGCAGAGTTGGACACAACTGAGGGACTGAACTGAACTGAATCACCCTCTGGCTAGCTATATGAATGGTGCCCCCTGGAGCACTAAATACATGGCACTCCCTTCTTAAGTTTTGCAAGGCAGTCTGACTTAAAGTCTTTAGGAGAAGCCCCTATAAATATGCTATCATGAAAGTTGCAAAGTTGTGCTCCTCTTACTTAAATCTTAATGAATCTATAATCTATTTTTGTCTCTAAGGTTAGGATCTAGTTGTATTTAGGTCCCAGAGTTATTGATTGGTTAGTCCATCCTTTCCCTCACGAATTACCATGACCTCACCTCTATCATGGTGTCCATATACCTTTGTGTTTGTGTATGGTCTCTCTGTTCTGTATTCTGTCTATCCCTCACCCATACCATACAGTCTTAGTTACTGTACCTTATGTCTTGATATCTCGTAGGCAAAACTTCCACCTGTTCTACTTAAAAAGTGTCTAGTTTATTATTGACTTTTTGGTTTTGAATTTTAAAATCACCTTAGTAAAATGTTGGAGAAATTCTGTGGGATTTTGATTGTAATTACATTGGATTTATCAATTATTGTATAGAAAATTAGCATCTTTATAACATTGGGTCTTCCTACACATGAATATAGTAGATTTCTTCATTTAATACCTGTCAATAAAGTTTATCATTTTCTTTACAAGACCTTTCGTGTTTTTGTTAAATCTATACTTAAACATATTTTATATTTTTAGTCACTATCATGAATGGGATATTTTTTAAATTACAGTTCCAAACTATTTGCTGTTCATCTTTAGGAATACAGTTTTAAAATATGCATTTTGGTTTTATATCCAGAAATATCCTTGAACTTCTCTGTTGATTTTAAAATTTGTTAGTTTGCTTAGATTTTCTGTGCAAATAATCACATAGTATACAATAACAATTTTTTCTTCTTTAAAAAAATTTTAATATATTCTTTCTTGTCTTACTACTATGGCTAGGACTTCTCGTATATCACTGAATAGAAATAGTGTTAGAGTGCATACTTATCTTGTTTTTGACTTTAAATGTTTTATTATTAGTTATAACACTGTTTACTCTGTGCTTTTAGTAAATATACTTCATTAAGTTAAGGAAGATTTTTCCTCTACCTAGAACATTAAGGATGTTTTTAGTTTTGTTTTGTGGAAGGATACTGATTTACATCAATGTTTTTTCTGTGTCTGATCAAATGGTTTCTTATATTTAATTTATTCTACTATCAAAATTACATTGAAAAAATTTTGTTATAAAATTATACCTGCATTCCTGAATAAATCTATTTTAAAAGTAATGCATATATGTGTGTGTCTTATTGGATTTCTACATTTTGGTTTAGTATAGCATTTTTATCTTGATTAACCATGAGTGAGGCTGAGTTTTCACTTACTGCTTTGTTTTCAGACGGAGTTATTTGTCCCTATTGTTCCTTTTCTGGAATAATCTGCATAAGTTTAGGACCACCTGTTTCTTTTTTTCTATTTCTTTTTTTCTTTCTTTCTTGTTGGTAGAAATCACCTGTAAAGTCATCTGGGTCTGGTTATTTGTGTAGTTAAGTCAATTTTGTTAACTGTCATAAGTCTACTCACGGTTGAGTCAATTTTGGTAAATTATATTTTTCCAGGAAACTGCCATCTATTTCCTAATTCATAGGCATAATGTTGTTCATAATATTCTCTTATTTTAAAAGTCACTGCTCTATCTGTTATGTCCCTTTTTTTTCTTAAACTAATTTGTAAAAGGATTTCGATTTTACTTGTTATTTCAGAGAACTAGCTTTTGTATTTTGTTTTCTGTTATTGATTTCTGCATTTTCCCCTTTAAATTTCCCTGGGTTAATTCTGTTGTTCCTTTATTAACCTCTTGATTATTGAGGTCCTCATTTTCTAACCTTCTCGAATATAACCATTTAAGGTTGCAAACTTGTTCTTTGCTGCTGCTAAGTCACTTCAGTCGTATCTGACTCTGTGCGATCCCATAGACGGCAGCCCACCAGGCTCCGCTGACCCTGGGATTCTCCAGGCAAGAGTACTGGAGTGGGTTGCCATTTCCTTCTTCAAGGCATGAAAGTGAAAAGTGAAAGTGAAGTCGCTCAGTCGTGTCCGACTCTCAGGGACTCCACGGATCACAGCATATCAGGCTCCTCCATCCATGGGATTTTCCAGGCAAGAGTACTGGAGTGGGTTGCTATTGCCTTCTCCAAACTTGTTCTTTAGGTACTCTTAAAACTGTATTTCACAAATTCTGATATGTATTTTCTCGACAATTCAGTTTTAAATATTTTTCACTTTCTATTTGTGCCCATCAACCTGCCTTTGGCTCTCCAGACCCACTCACTGTCCTCTCTCCACAATACTCTCTGCCCCACAGGCTGTTGTGTCCTCTGTCTTCCAGTTGAGTCTCTCAGAGCTATCAGAGATGCTGCCTCCAGGGCTGCAGTCCTCATTTTGTCCCAAATAAAACTTAACTCACAACTCTCAAGTTGTACATCTTTTTTTAGTCGACATTCTCACCAACTAGATTTAAGAGTTCCATTTACTTTACATACTCTCTAACACTTGGTATAGTAAGTCATTTAATCATTCTGATAAGTGTGGCATGGTATTTTACTGCAATTTTAATTTGTATTTGCCACAGGGAGGCCTGGCATGCTGTAGTTCATGGGGTCACAAAGAGTCGGACACGACTTGAGCAACTGAACTGAATGACTAATAGGGTTTCCTTGGTGGCTCAGACTGTAAAGAATCTGCCTGCGATGAAGGAGATGTGGATTCAATCCCTGGGTGCCTGGGTTCAATCCCTGGGTCCAGGAAATCCCCTGGAGAAGGAAATGGCAACCATTTCCAGTATTCTTGCCTGGGAAATCCCATAGACAGAGGAGGCTGGCAGGCTACAGTCCATGGGGTCGCAAAGAGTTGGACACGACTGAAGCAACTTAGCACTTAGCAGTCTTCCAGCTGGGTTCTGCTAGTAGAGATTCCTGGTAAGAAATGGTAGAGGAGGAGGAGAGTGAGGTTAGGGTATTTATTTTTCTGGTCTTATACTGATATACTTACTGCTGCTGCTAAGTTGCTTTAGTTGTGTCCAACTCTGTGCGACCCCCTAGACACCAGCCCACCAAGCTCCCCCCGTCCCTGGGATTCTCCAGGCAAGAACACTGGAGTGGGTTGCCATTTCCTTCTCCAATGCATGAAAGTGAAAAGGGAAAGTGAAGTCGCTCAGACATGTCCGATTCCCTGCGATCCCATGGACTGCAGAATGCCAGGCTTCCCTGTCCCTCACCTTCTACCCGAGCTTGTTCAAATTCATGTCCATTGAGTCGGTGATGCCATCCAACCATCTCATCTTCTGTCATCCCCTTCTCCTCCTGCCTTCAATATTACCTAGCATCAAGGTCTTTTCCAGTGAGTCAGTTCTTCAAATCAGGTGGCCAAACTATTGGAGCTTCAGCCTCAGCATCAGTCTTTCCAATGAATATTCAGGACTGATTTCCTTTAAGATTCACTGGTTGGATCTCCTTGTAGTTCAAGGGACTCTCAAGAGTCTTCTCCAACAACACAGCTCAAAATCATCAATTCTTTGGTGCTCAGCTTTCTTTATGGTTCAACTCTCACATCCATACATGACTACTGGAAAAACCATAGCTTTGACTCTGAGGATCTTTGTCAGCAAAGTAATGTCTCTGCTTTTTAAAATGCTGTCTAGGTTGGTCATAGCTTTTCTTCCAAGGAGCGAGCATCTTTTAATTTCAAGACTGCAGTCCCCATCTGCAGTGATTCTGGAGCTCAATAAAATAGTCTGTCACTGTTTTCACTATTTTATCATGTATTTGCCATGAAGTGATGGGACAGGATGCCATGATCTTCATTTTTTGAATGTTGAGCTTGAAGCCAGCTTTTTCACTCTCCTCTTTCGCTTTCAAGAGGCTCTTTAGTTCTTCTTTTCCTTCTGCCATAAGGGTTGTGTCATCTGCATATCTGATGCTATTGATAGTTCTGGCAATTTTCATTCTAGCTGTGCTTCATCCAGCCCGGCATTTTCCATGATGTACTCTACATATAAGTTAAATATGAAGGGTGACAATATAAAGCCTTGACATACTCCTTTCCCAATTTGGAACCAGTCAGCTCTTCCATGTCTAGTTCTAACTGTTGCTTCTTGACCTGCATACAGATTTCTCAGAAGGGAGGTCAGGTGGTCTTGTATTCCCATCTCTTTCAGAATTTCCCACAGTTTGTTGTGATTCACAGAGTCAAAGGCTTTGGTGACTTTGGTGTAGTCAATAAAGCAGAAGTAGATGTTTTTCTGGAATTCTCTCGCTTTTTTGATGATCCAACAGATGTTGGCAATTTGATCTTTGGTTCCTCTGCCTTTTCCAAATCCAGCCTGAGCATCTGGAATTTCTTGGTTCACATACTGTTGAAGCCTCTCCTGGAGAATTTTGAGCACTGCTTTGCTAGCATGTGAGATGTGTGAGTTGTATGGTAGCTTGAACACTCTTTGGCATTGCCTTTCTTTGGTACTGGAATGAAAACTGACCTTTTCCAGTCCTGTGGCCACTTTGAGTTTTCCAAATTTGCTGGCATACTGAGTGCAGCACTTCCACAGCACCATCTTTTAGGACTTGAAATAGCTCAACTGGAATTCCATCATCTCCACTATCTTTGTTCATAGTGATGCTTCCTAAGGCCATTTGACTTTGCATTCCAGGATGTCTGGCTGTAGGTGAGTGATCACACCATCATGGTTATCTATTCATTAAGATCTTTTTTGTATAGTTCTTCCATGTATTCTTGCCACCTTTTCTTAATATCTTCTGTTAGGTCCATACTGTTTCTGTCCTTTATTGTGCCCATCTTTGCATTGAATGTTCCCTTGGTATCTCTAATTTTCTTGAAGAGATCACTAGTCTTTTCCATTCTGTTGTTTTCCTCTATTTCTTTGCATTGATCACTGAGGAAGGCTTTCTTATCTCTCCTTGCTATTCTTTGGAACTCTGCATTCAGATGGGTATAACTTTCCTTTTCTCCTTTGCCTTTCACTTCTCTTCTTTTCTCAGCTATTTGGAAGACCTCCTCAGACAGCCATTTTGCCTTTTTGTATTTATTTTTCTTGGGGATGGTCTTGATCATTGTCTCCTGTACAATGTCGGGAACCTCTGTCCATAGTTCTTTATGCATATTGTCTTTAAGATCTAATCCCTTGAATCTATTTGTCACTTCCACTGTATAATTGTAAAGGCTTTGATTTAGGTCATACCTGAATGGTCTGGGGTTTTCCCTACTTTCTTCAATTCAATTTTCTTGAATTTGGCAATAAAGAGTTCATGATCTGAGCCACAATCAGCTCCCAGTCTTCTTTTTGCTGACTCTATAGAGTTTTGCCATCTTCAGCTGCAAAGAATATAATCAATCTGATTTCAGTATTGACCATCTGGTGACGTCCATGTGTAGAGTCGTCTCTTGTGTTGTTGGAAGGGAGTGCTTGCTATGACCAGTGTGTTCTCTTGGCAAAACTCTGTTAGCCTTTGCCCTGCTTCATTTTGTTCTCCAAGCCCAAACTTGCCTGATTCTCCAGGTATCTCTTGACCTATTTTTGTATTCCAGTCCCCTATGATGAAAAGGACATCTTTTTTTTTGGTGTGTTCTAGAAAGTCTTGTAGATCATAGAACCACTGAACTTCAGTCTGTTCGGCATTAAGTGGTTGGGGCATAGAGTTGCATTACTGTGATATTGACTGGTTTGCCTTGGAAATGAACAGAGATCATTCTGTCATTTTTGAGACTGCACCCAAGCACTGCATTTCAGACTCTTTTGTTGACTCTGAGGGCTACTCCATTTCTTCTAAGGGATTCTTGCCCACAATAGCAGATATAAGAGTCATCTGAATTAAATTCACCCATTCCAGTCCATTTAGTTCACTGAGTCCTAGAATGTTGATATTCACTCTTGCCATCTCCTGTTTGACTACTTCCAATTTACCTTGATTCATGGACCTAACATTCCAGGTTCCTATGCAATATTGCGGAGAAGGCAATGGCACCCCACTCACTTGCCTGGAAAATCCCATGAATGGAGGAGCCTGGTAGGCTGCAGTCCATGGGGTCGCTGAGAGTCGGACACGACTGACTTCACTTTCACTTTTCACTTTCCTGCATTGGAGAAGGAAATGGCAACCCACTCCAGTGTTCTTGCTTGGAGAATCCCAGGGATGGGGGAGCCTGGTGGCTGCCATCTATGGGGTCACATAGAGTCAGACACGACTGAAGTGACAGCAGCAGCAGCATGCAGTATTGGCATCGGATATTTATAGCATGGGACTTTACTTTCATCAGCAGTCACATCTACACCTGGGCGTTGTTTTCACTTTGGCTCCATCTCTTCATTCTTTCTGGAGTTATTTCTCCACTCTTCTCCAGTAGTATATTGGGCATCTACTGACCTGGGGTGTTTATCTTTCAGTGTCATATCTTTTTGCCTTTTCATACTGATGTTTAAGTTTGAGATAGTTGCTCTTTGTCATCCAAAACTTTAATTTTCCATTATTCAATGTACAATATTTTTGCAATTTAATTTCCTGAGCATAATCCATGTTTTTTAAAGAATGTGTTTTCCATGATTTGGGGGACATATTTAAATATATTTTCTTGCGATTCTAAAGAACTTTCATATTCTTTAAAAATCCAAAAAAACTGTCAAGGTTTTGTTATTAATTTCCTGTCTCCTTTCTTTTAGCTTATTTTTTAAATTTCTACAAAATCTTTTCTAGGGTCATGGATATCACAGTCTTTACCACTTTTTCATAAGATTTATTTAAAAATGACATCATGATATCTGATCCCTAAGACTTTGGAAATAAACCTACAGATCTCATTGTTAGCCTCTGAATTTAATGAAGATACAGAAATAATTGCACATAGTTTTTGTAGTCAGTGGCATTAGACTAACTTATCTGGAACCTGATTTTGCATGGTGGCTTCAGAGAGACAGACTTTAGGATTAAGGCCTTTAGGAAGGAAGAGGTCACACTGTTTCTTGCTCTGGTTTTTCCTCTCCTTTTTTTGCACCTTTGTGTGAACATGAACCAGTTTCCCAAATTCATGACTGGTTCCTGGGCTTCCTCAACCCACCTAGAAACTGTAGCAACCTGAGAGGTGTGTCATTTAATTGACAATACTCTTGATTAGGAGTACAGGCCAATCATATAACCCTATGGTTACTTTGATTTGACTTGGTTGTTTTTAAAATTCATCTCAATAGCGCATTTACAGACTTTTAGGATGGGTCAGAGAAGGCAATGGCACCCCACTCCAGTACTCTTGCCTGGAAAATCCCACGGACGGAGGAGCCTGGTGGGCTGCAGGGGGTTGCTAAGAGTCGGACATGACTGAGCGACTTCACTTTCTCTTTTCACTTTCATGCACTGGAGAAGGAAATGGCAACCCACTCCAGTGTTCTTGCCTGGAGAGTCCCAGGGATGGGGAAGCCTGGTGGGCTGCCGTCTATGGGGTCACACAGAGTCGGACATGACTGAAGTGACTTAGCATAGCATAGCATAGGATGGGTCAATTCTCCAGATGACTCACCTCCTCTTTTATTGGGCCATTTTTCTGTGTAGATGCAAAATATGTAGTTGGAAGGTAGTTTAAGAGCTTAAATTGAGTCTCTTTAACTTTATTTTCAAGGTAAGGAATCATCAGATTTAAGCATACTCCTATAATTGTTTTTAAACATACTTTAAGTCATATAATTAACATAATAATATTACCTTTGCTTAAAAATAAAGGATGCAGAGTACATCATGAGAAATGCCAGGCTGATGAAGCACAAGCTGGAATCAAGATTGTTGAGAGAAATATCAATAATCTCAGATATGCAGATTAAGGCAGAAAGTGAAGAGGAACTGAAGAGCCTCTTGATGAATGTGAAAAGGGAAAGTGAAAAAGCTGGCTTGGAACTCAACATTTAAAAAATGAAGATCATGGCTTCTGGCTTCATCATTACATGTCAAATAGATGGCAGAACAACGGAAAGAGTGACAAACTTTATTTTCTTCAGCTCCAAAATCACTGCAGATGGTGACTGCAGCCATGAAATTAAAAGACGCTTGCTCTTTGGAAGAAAAACTATGAACAAGCTAGATAGCATTTTAAAAAGCAGAGACGTTACTTTGCTGACAAAGGTCCGTAGAGTCAAAGCTATGGTTTTTCCAGTAGTCTTGTATGGATGTGAGTGTTGAACCATAAAGAAAGCTGAGTGCTGAAGAATTGATGGTTTCGAACTGTGGTGTTGGAGAAGACTCTTGAGAGTCCCTTGGACTGCAAAGAGATCAAACCAGTGAATCCTAAACGAAATTAATCCTGAATATTCATTGGAAGGACTGATGCTGAATCTGAAGCTCCAATACTTTGGCCACCTTATTCAAAGAATGGATTTATTAGAAGAGACCCTGATGCTGGCCAAGATTGAAGGCAGGAGGAGAAGGGGACGACAGAGAATGGGATGGTTAGATGGCATCATCGACTCAATGGACATGAGTTTGAGCGAACTCAGGTAGATGGTGAGGGACAAGGAAGCCTGGCCTGCTGTAGTCCATAGGGTCGAAAAGAGTCAGACATGACTGAGTGAACAACAACAAGAAAGGATTAATAAAGACCCTCAAAGTCCCCTTTCACCATGCCTTCCATTCCTCCTCTCTGCTGCTGCTGCTAAGTCACTTCAGTCGTGTCCGACTCTGTGCAACCCCATAGACGGCAGCCCACCAGGCTCCCCCGTCCCTGGGATTCTCCAGGCAAGAACAATGGAGTGGGTTGCCATTTCCTTCTCCAATGCATGAAAAAAAGTGAAAGTGAAGTTGCTCAGTCGTGTCCGACCTCAGCGACCCTATGGACTGCAGCCTTCCAGGCTCCTCCATCCATGGGATTTTCCAGGCAAGAGTACTGGAATGGGGTGCCATTGCCTTCTCCGTCCTCCTCTCTAGAGGTAACTATAATCATTTTGACCTTTCCGGTGACCTTTCTATACATTTCTATTCTACACATTCTATTCTATTCTTTTCTACACATAAACACACTTTTTCCCCTTGCATGAGGAAACTGAGACCTTGAAGGGAGACCTGTTCCAAATTTATTGAAGGAAAACCTACAATGTGTCAGATTCTGCGCCCAGAACTTTATTTGCACTAATGATCCTGGTATTTTACTTCTGCTGGATGGGCTGCAGCACTAATCATTTTGGAAGTTGGGAAGCAGGTGCAAAAGTCACTTCGGTGTAGTGATATAGGATACGTATTTTGATGCCAGTTGCAGGAAATCTAGCAGAGGGCTCCAGAGTTGCAAAAACAACAAAACACACTGTCATCCGAAGTTGGGTCTGTTAAAAAAAAAAAGCTTGTGAAGCTGAAACGCGAGACGTCTACTACTTACCAAGACCTTCGGAAACTTATCTACGAGATTAGTCCTGGAGCTCTAAGAAGGCACCAGAGGTCGCAAAGGATGCGGTGTCAGGCAGCAACAGAGCAGCCAACCGGGAGAGCCGAGAGAGCTCTCACCGTATGCAAGTGCGCCTGCGCTGATCGCCGCGGGGAGGCGGGGCGGGGGCGGAGCTTGGGGTGGTCAAGGAGCCTGCGCAAGCCGTGAGGCGAGTTGGGGGAGGGCGTTCCGTGTGTGTCTGTGTTGTTGTTCGGCGGCAGCGGCGGCGGCGGTAAGATGGCTGCCCACGGGGGCTCCGCGGCGTCGTCGGCGCTGAAGGGGTTAATTCAGCAGTTCACCGCCATCACCGGTAAGAGACGCGGTTACCGGAAGGTGGAGAGTGGGGTCTGGAGCGGGCGGCCGGTGTACCCAGGGCTTCTCTTTACCTGCATGCTTTCTCCCTCGGGCTTTACCCACAGCTCCCGTCCTCCCTCCTGAGGAAGAAGCGACGACGGCATCGGGTCTCCGGGTTCAGGCGGGAGACATCCCCCATCCCCGTGCACCCCGTACCTTCATTCTCGGTCTTCTCGCAGTGTGGAGGGAGATCTCCCCACCCCCTTTCAGCCTAGACTCAGGGAATGGGCCGAGCCTATCTTCCCCCGCCGGCCCGGGGACCTGGGGGCGGGAGAGGTGGGGGGGCCGCACCCGGGCCACCGCCCTCCTCCTTCATCATCATCTCCTCTTCTCTGTGCAGCCTTGGGGTGCAGCGCATCCCCTCACCTCTTTTCCCCTTTCTTCCATGGCCAGGTCATTCTTCACCCGTCCCTGGCCTGCCCTTCCCCTTTCTGGGCCCCTCGGAGCCATCGCTGTGGCCCTGGCGTGTTCAGGCCCTCCCGCCTTAACGGCGAGGCTAGAGGGTTCGGCAAGCGCCTTTACCGATCTCGGGGGATAGGCCGCCAGAAAGCCGGAGGTGCTGAGGAGTACCCTCCAGACCGAGGTTTTAAGAAAAGAATGAGGGGGAACCCCCCCAACCTTAATTGGAAAGACCTGGAGGAATCCTTGATGGCGTTTCCCACCTCCCCATAATAAAATAATAAAGACTGAAACGATGGCGCCCAGGCCTCCTGCTGATAAAATAGGAATGACGGCAAAAACTTCTTTGAGACAAAATCGGTTTTTGGATGTCAGTATCCCCTAAATCCTCGATTTTTCTTTTCGTTTGGACCCCTGCGAAGGGCACACGCAGATCCTCTTACTGCCTGGAGGAAAGGCCCTAAGCCATTCTATGAATTCTCTGTCTTGTTCTCTCTGATGGTGCTGAACTTTTTTTGCATGAGTTATTAGAGGGCGGAGCAAATGATGAAGTTCTCTGTGGAGTGATTTGAGAGAAGAGTACTCCATGTGCCTGAGTGTAATTTTGCCGTTCTAGTTTGTCCTTTTGGAAGGAGGTCGGAATGTTAGCAGATCTGTACTTTATCTGGTAGTTTGTTAGATGCAGGGAACATTGCCACTTTTAGTGTATCCAGGGTTTGATGTGCAAACTGGTTAAGTGAAATTTTATATTTTAACCACTGCCGGTTGTTTGCGAGCTGCCGTTTCACGGTTAAGGCTAGTTTTATTTTTACTTTGCAAGGATGACTAGATGTTCAATGCATTGTCTAGCTTGTGGGCATGAAACATCAGGTCAAAGTTGATAAAATTTGTAACAAAATTGGGATGAAGAATGGAATGATAACTTTTCTTAATATTTTAAAATTGTGTTTGGAGTATTAGAGATATAATGCATTTCCCAGTGTGTAAGCAGGTCATTATTGGGAAAATTAAAAAAATATTGTGTATATAATACATTATGTTTATACCGAAAAATCTTAGTAGTAAATCAGATACCATTTCTTTAGATTTTCTAGAGATGGTTTAAGATGCCGCCTATTTAATTCCAGTTTTTTGGCTAACTGCTAACTACCACTTTAGGAATTCAGATTGTGTTAGACTTACATTATTTTTTGTAATGCAGCATTTTTGGTAGGTGTAAACAAAACCCAAATGTGGTGAGATGAAGTGACTCACATAATTGTTTTAATTCTGTTTCTCTCTGCTAGTCTTCATGGCTCCTTTCCTGGTCACAGGCCTTTCTACTGAATCAAGTTGGAGACCCTCAGTAGACAGTGGTATATGGAAGTTTACAAAAGGGAAAATATCTTAGATTGTACTTAATGTATTATGGATTTCTAATAATTTTTTACAAGATTGTAATTAATTATTAGAAACACATAATTGGCCCCTTTAGTCATATATCTTAAAAAAATTGGTGGGATCTATCCACATACATTTTAGATTGTAATATTCATGACAAAAAGTTATTTGAAATTTATTTATTGCTAGACGAATGAAACTGACCTTAAGAACTTATACTCTATTTTAGAAAGATTTTACTTACTTGGAAGCCCAACATTCTGATAAAAGCAATGCATTTTCAAAAATGTGAGTCTTAACCTCTTCTGTGGCATTTAGAAGTAGAAGAGAAAATTGGAAGAATTTTAAGTTTTATTTCTCACTAAATAGAACAAATTTCTCCCTATGATATGTGAGTATGAAATAGTGACTCTGACTTTTAAAAAGTACTAAAAAGACATCTAACATGAACTAATTTTGAAAAAAAAATCTATTCTCACAATAGCAATATTATTTATTTTACATATTATCTTTCAGTTCTTATTTACATATTTATTTTATTTCTTAAATTACTTTAAAATTATTCTTACATTGTGGATCAAAACGTATATAATTTAGAATCCTGAAACTTGATTAACATTACATCATAAACATTTTTCCTATTATTAAACTGTTTTATAAGCAAATAGCCAGGGAAATGATGGTCTTCAAAGTGATCACACTGAGCAGTTTTGTATCCTTACTGTTGATGCCGTTTGTATTATTTCAGGCTACATAGAAAACCATCCACTTATTTTATAGTCTACCACATTTTATAGTGTTGCTCAGTTTGATCTCCCTTAATATTCTCATACATGGCTTTGAATGACTGCTGACTACTTTCAGAAGTTATATCAATTCTCAAAACCTGAGGAAAGAATGTGTCACTGGATCTGAAGTTAATTCCAAAAGAACAGTTTTTGAAAATGTTTTTGAATCATGGCAGTATCCCATTAACACCAACTCGGGCTTGAGATCCAGCCATACATATACAGAACGCATAGATGTAACTAGAAAAAATCATGAGATGAAGGATACATAGATGCTATACAATGGGTAAAAATAAATATGCAGTCAGAAAGACAGACTGAAATGTGAGGAAATAGAAAATGAGGCTTAGAAGAGTACGGGTGGTTGCTAGTATAGCATTCCTTCATAAGGCTTGGTGTATAGTAGGCATTCACCAACCTTAGGAAATTATAGAACCACTTTCGTTTACGATTTCTTTAAAATTGTTGAATGAATCCATATTTGTTAAAGAAATTAGAAACTCTCGTATTGGATTTGTGGTCCATTTCCATTCATATTCTGTACAATATATTTTTCTTGGTTAGTATTTAAGTTCTCTGAAGAAAGGTGGTTGCCAGTGTTCTAGATATTAAAAGAAAACCCTTTGGAATTTTAAGAACTATTTCAAAGAATGTTAATGAAGTTTGAGTAGAAATTTAGGGAGGGGATGTATTTTGTTGAGTTGTGAATAGACTCTTACTAGTAAACTCAATGTTTATTAATAGGCTACCAAGTGCCAGGCATGGTTCAGGTCTTGGGAATACTACCATGAATAAGACGTGGTGAGGCTGTCCTGAATAAAGCTTAAAGGTTAATGGGAATACAGACACATAAATAGGTATTGTAATAACATTGGAATCATGGTAAGAAGCAGTTAAGGTAGCAAAAAGGAGGAGATCAAGAAAGGCTTCCTAGAAGAAATAATTTCTTAGCTAAAACCTGGAGGAGAGATAAACATGTGCAGAGAGAGAGGCACAGATATACATATAAAAATAAGAAAGGAGAGACAGTAGGTTGAGGGAATTGATGAGAATTCCCAGTGAAGAGAGCATAGCTCCTGGGAGATGCAGTAAATGGAGTTGAAGAGGTAAGAGGGTACCAGGTTAGGTAGGGCCTTACAACTCATGTTAAGAAATCTTGGCTTTATTCAAAATGTTGAGAGAAGTTAGTGAAAAGTTTTAATTGGAGTGACACCATCAGATTTGGGTTTTTTTCAAAAGAGCTGCTTGGCTATAGTGGAAAAGAGGTTAGGCATAGAGGTAAGTAGAACACTGTTAAAATAATTGAAGATACTGATGTCCTAAAATAAGATAAGGAAAGAAGTCAGAGGAGTCAGAATGAAGTTTAGGATTCTGTTTTTGACATCTAAGCATATCTAGTACAATTTGTGAAGATATAGAATAGTAGAAGAGGTTTAGGGAGATGATTAGTTCAGATTCAGATAAGTTGCTGTCTCTGGGACTTCCAAATGGGGCTGTTCAGTAAGGAAATGAATATTTGGATCCAGAAAGAAGAGTGACATCTAATGAGTCATGTTGATGGCAACTGAAGCTGTAAAAGTGGATGGCATCTTGTAGGGAGAGTGTCATGTGAGACTATAACAGGCTATAAAGCTGAAGAAACACATCAAACAGATAGTAAAGAAAGTGCAAAGACTGGAAGAAACTTAAGATGTAGGAGGAAAACCAGGAGACTGTGGTGGTATTTCCCTACATCAGGAGTAGGGAAAATACCTCAGATAGTATGTAGGCACTTTAGGAAACTAGAAATAGATTTTTCTTGGTTAGGGCTGGAAGACATCTTCGTAACCATACTGACCCATTTCTGAGTTAAAAGGAGGAATTGAAGGCCCAGAGAAGTAAAACGATTTAAGGTTATATGTCTAGGTCAGTGCGTCTCAAACTTATTTGTGGAAAGAATCCCCTCCTCCCTTTAAAAAAAATCTTTGTTAAACAATATATTTCTTTGGCCATGCCACATGCTGCTTGTGGGATCTCAGTTCCCTGACCAGGGATCAAACCTAGGCCCTCAGCAGTGAAAGTGTGGCCTCTTAACCACTGGACTGCCAGGGAGTTCCCCATTGACCAGTACTTTTGTAAAACTACAACAAAAATTAATTGCTTAAAAATTGAAATAAAAAGAACACATACAAAATATAAGCCTAAATTATGTTTTTTTTTTAAAAAAGTATAATTTACATACAGTAAAATTTAATGTTTTTAGTGTATAACGTTTTTATAAGTGCATACAGTCGTAAAGCCACAGTCAAGATGTAGGACAGTTCTAGCCTCAGGAATTTCCTCCTGCCCATTTGTAGTCGGCCCCTCTTCTTACCTGTAACCTAATGTTTTTGCCAATTGTCTTCTTTTCCAGAATGTCATATAAATGAGTGGTCCCCAACTTTTTTTTTTAGCACCAGGGACTGGTTTTGTGGAAGTCAATTTTTGCACAGACTAGGGGAACAGGAGATGGTTTGGGGATGATTCAAGCATGTTACATTTACTGTGCACTATATTTCTAATCTCATGCCTGTGGCCTGGAGATTGGGGACCCCTGGCATAAATAGAATCACCATGTGTGGTCAGGTTTCTTTTGAGTCTGGCTTCTTTTACTTAGGATACTGCAGTTGAGACTCATTCATGTCATTGTGGTATGAGTCGTTCCTTTTTATTGTAAATAATATGCCATTGTATGGATACACTGCAATTTGTTTATGCAGTGATGAAATGAATGGATAATTGTTTCTTGTTTGGGAGATTATACAAATAAAGCTGCTAAAAATGTTAGTGTACAGTGTATGAATGTAAGTTTTCATTTCCTTTAGATAAATAACTAGGAGTCGGATTCTATGATAGGTGTGTAATTTTAAGGAATTACCATACTGTTTTCCTGAGTCTTAACCATTTTACATTCCTGTCAGCAGTGTGTAAGAGTTCCAGCTGCCCTTCTGGTATTTTTAATTTTCTATAACTATTTTTAATAGATGTGTTATTGTATGGCATTGTGGTTTTAATTTGCATTTCCTTAGTGACTAATAATATTATTTTTTCATATGATAGTTAGCCATCCAAACATCTTTCAAGCCCAACTTTATTTTGTTAGAGACAAAAGACATAAAATTACTCTTAATCAGATTGCTATGAAAGTTTCCATGTCCCCTGCATTGTAAGGTGTATTATTAACCACCAGGAAGTCCCTATATTCACTCTTTTTTAGATTCTTTTCTCATACTGGTTATCACAGAATATTGAGTAAAAAATTCCCTGTGCTATACAGTAGGCCCTTGTTGGTTATCTGTCTTATATATAGTAGTGTGTGTATATTTATCCCAAGCTCCTGATATATTCCCGTTCCCGCCAACTCACGTTTCCGCTTTGGTAACCATAAGTTTGTTTCCAGTATCTGTTTCTATTTTGTAAATATGTTCCTTTGTATTGTTTTTTAAAAAAATAATTAGATTCTACACCTCAATGATACCTTATGATATTTGTCTTTCTCTGCCGGACTTACTTCGCTTAGTATGATAATCTCTAGGTCCATCCATGTTGCTGCAAATGGCATTATTTCATTCTTTTTTTTATTGCTGAGTAATATTCCATTGTATGTTTTTGTGTGTGTTTGTGACATATCTTTATCCATTGCTCTGTCAGTGGATATTTATGTTGCTTCCGTGTCTTGGCTCCTATAAACAGCGCTGCAGTGAACATTGGGGTGCATTTATCCTTTCAGATTATCTTTTTCTCTGGATATATGCCCAAGAGTGGAACTGCTGTATCATATGGTAGTTCTGTTTTTAAGGAACCTCCATACTGTTCTCCATAGTTATTGTATATAAAATAAAAAAAAAATATTTTCTATTCTTCAATGCTTAAAAACTCCTGGATGGGAAACTGATGAGGAGGTTGAACTTGCGTTTTACTTCTTGCAACTATCACCGACTCTCATTTCCTTGGTAGATTGTCTGGCTTTGTTATCATTTGTAGGGGAAATAGAACCAAAAAGTAATCAATTTGTGTCCCTGTCATTTCTGTGCTCTAACCCTTTAGGAAAGAAAAGGTCTATAGAGGGATTTTTTTTTTTTCCTTAAAAAAAAAAGTCTCTGTGACTGCTATACTTAGGTTCCTTGATAATAGTGAAGAGACTATTTGGGCATTGAAAATAGTGTAAAGAATAGGTATAAGGGACTAGTAAAGTTTGGAGTGTCTCTTGATCCTTCCAGCTGTGGTAGAGACATAGACTACATTATAGGTTCGGTGCTCTTTCCTATATTATGTCATTAATATGGAAAGTGTGAACTAAGAGGCAGCGAGCAACAAGGAGATGGCCACTGATTAATTGTGTGCCAAAGCTGGGTCAATGCCCTTTGGTGCTATTAGCAAGCTAAAGCATATGGAAAAGGTAATGGATAGGTAAAAAGAGTGCAAGTGGTGAGAAACAGTAAAGTGAGATTCCTGCTGTAGATATGATTACTGGGTTTTACGGACTGAATTTTTGTGTCCTTCTCAAAATTCATATTTTGAAATCCTGATTACCCCCTTGCCCAGTGTCATGGTATTAGGAGGTGGGGCCTTTGGAAAGTGGTTAGTTCATGAAGGTGAGGTCTTAATGAATGGGACTAGTCCTTAGCAGAGAAGGAAATGACAACCCACTCCAGCATTCTTGCCTGGAAAATCCCACAGACAGAGGAGCCCTATAGTCCATGGGGTCACAAAGAGTCAGACATGACTTAGCAACTGAACCATCACCACTAGTGTCCTTAAAATAGAGACCCAGAGAGTGTCTGGCCCCTTCCACCATGCAGGTACACACTGAGAGCAGAACTGTCTTATCAACCAGGAGGAGGGCCTGCACTACACACCAAATCTGGAGTCTGACCTTTGACTTCCCAGCCTCCAGAACTGTGGGAAATAAATGTAAGTTGTTTAAGCTACCTGATCTATGATATTTTTGTTACAGCAGCTGAGCAAACTAAGACACTGCAGGATTAAGCTGTCCTGCTACTACCTATAATATTGAGACCTCAAACTAAGCCCAGAACAGCTTTATAGATAGTTTGAATCTGCAAGCTTCTTTGTTGTTGTTGTTTTGCCACAATATAGGGCATCTTAGTTCCCAACCAGGGATTGAACCCATGCTCCCTGCAGTGGAAGGGCAGAGTCTTAATGGCTGGACCACCAGGAAGACCCTGCAAGCTTCTTTTAAAGGTCCCCCCTTCCCCCTTTAAAAAGATATATCCTTCATTCTGAATGTAATTAGAAGTTCAAATTTTTTTTACTGCTGACTCATCAAAAATTGTTACTACTGCTGCTGCTGCTAAGTCGCTTCAGTCGTGTCCGACTCTGTGCGACCCCGAAGATGGCAGCCCTCCAGGCTCCCCCGTCTCTGGGATTCTCCAGACAAGAACACTGGAGTGGGTTGCCATTTCCTTCTCCAATGCATGAAAGTGAAAAGTGAAAGTGAAGTCGCTCAGTCGTGTCTGACTCTTAGCGACCCCATGGACTGCAGCCCACCAGGCTCCTCCATCCATGGGATTTTCCAGGCAAGAGTACTGGAATGGGGTGCCATTGCCTTCTCCTAAGTATATAGGTAAAACTTGTAACTTGATTAATTTTGTTTTATTGCTGTTCCTTTCCTCTATATCATTTAGTCCTCCTCACTTTTCCTCTGTCCTCTCAGTTAACTTTCTGTTCCACTGTTTAGCTAAGTCGAAGTATTGTTGGCATTTCGGCTAGAACAATGTTTTGTCCTATAGGTCTGTTCTAGTCATTGCAGAAGATTTAGCACTTGTATTAGTGTCCTGTGGCTGCTATAACACAATACAAGCTACATTGCTTAGCATAGTTACTCTTGCAGTTCTGGAGGCCAAAATTCTGAAATGAAGGTGTGAGCAGTCTTTAGGGGAGGAGGAACATTTTCCAATCTTCTGAGGCACACCTGGCTTCTCTGTTAAATGCCAGTAGTGCTCCCAACCCCCTACTCATGAAACATTATGGTATCTCACATTTCTAAATGCCTCTGGTACTTCCTGACATTAAGAACCACTAGAACCTTTAATTATCTTTCAGTTATCTTTTGTTTCTAAAAGGATACACTTCGTGACACAGCAAGTGATAAAACTTAGGATGCCTGATTATACAAGCACAGATGGCTCAGATAATACAACTTTATTTAAAAAGTGAACTGTGTTCTTTGCTTCTTGCTGCTACTGCTGCTAAGTCACTTCAGTCGTGTCCAACTCTGTGTGACCCCATAGATGGCAGCCCACCAGGCTTTCCCGTCCCTGGGATTCTCCAGGCAAGAACACTGGAGTGGGTTGCCGTTTCCTTCTCCAGTGCGTGAAAGTGAAGTCGCTCAGTCATGTCCAACTCTAGCGACCCCATGGACTGCAGCCTACCAGGCTCCTCCGTCCATGGGATTTTCCAGGCAAAAGTACTG
Organism: Tragelaphus eurycerus; assembly: GCA_935064755.1. Lineage (NCBI taxonomy): Eukaryota > Metazoa > Chordata > Mammalia > Artiodactyla > Bovidae > Tragelaphus > Tragelaphus eurycerus. The sequence continues at coordinate 23,428,154 of CAKXYN010000018.1, read as the reverse complement.
GAGTGGGGTGCCATTACCTTCTCCAAGTCCCTCTCTAATACTGCCTTCTTCAGTCATGCCAGGATTTAGCATGTGCTTCTTTTTGAAAAAATCAAATAGGTAGAGACCCTTTCTTTGGGAAAGCTCTTAGGTCATCGTGACAAGCTCCAGTGTTGGAAGTCATCCTGTCAGATTGTCAACAGGTTTACAGTAGGGCCCTCTCTAGGATATGCTGTCTAGATTCTAGCACTAAATGGTCAAGTGAGGATTACAGATAGGAGCAGCAGTTCCGAGCCCTGAATGTTGACACCTTCTGTCCCCAGCTGTCACAGTTATTATTCCTTTATTATAGCTTTAGTGTCTTCAAGTCATTCCTGGTATAATCCCTTTTAATAAATTCTGTTTTAATCTATAATTCAATAGATCTGTGGAATGCTCACTTAAATGTTTATTACAGTTTCCTCTATCTCTACATCAGCTCTTTTTTTTTTTTTTTTGGCCCCACTGGCTTGTGAGATCTTAGTTTCTGTACCAGGGATTGAACCTAGGCTCAGGGCAGTGAAAGCCCCAAGTCTTAACCACTGGACTGCCAGGAAACTCCCTGCATCAGCTCTTAATGCTTCTCCTCAGTCACACTGGTATGCTGTCTAGCTGTTACAGATTTTTTTCAGAGCAGATCCCTTTTGTGTATTTTATTCTTTATCCATAGCATTCACTTTTTTAGAGTAATGTTTTTACTTCCTCTATTATACTGCTTTAAAAAAAAATGAATGTTTAACATGAATGAAACATATGTTCATAGCAGCAGATGAACGAGGGAAAGAAAACAGTGAAATGTCTTACTCTGCCTATTTACTCTTTGATGTAATGTGGTTCTCCATAGCTATAAATAAAATTATTCATGCTTCATACTTCCAGTATCTTTCATTTTATTTCATTGATGTATAGCTTGACTGGTGACTCAGATGGTAAAGAATTCGCCTGCAATGCAGGAGACCTGGGTTCGATCCCTGGGTTGGGAAGATCCCCTGGAGGAGGGGCATGGCAGCCCTCTCCAGTATTCTTGCCTGGAGAGTCCCATGGACAGAGGAGCCTGGCAGGCTACAGTCCGTGCGGTCATAGAAAGTCGGACACAACTGAGTGACTAAGCACACAGCACACATCATATAACTTGAGACAATCTATTTTTAGTAACAGCCACTATTTGCCAATAAGGAGCTGTGCCACATTCTTTAATGTGCATTTTCTTAATCCACACAAGGACTTCATGAAATTGGTAATATCTGCATTTTGTAACCGAGAAAACTGAAGGTTGGAGAAATTAGTGACTAGCTCAAAGTTACACAACTAGTGAATGACAGAACCAGGATTCAAATTCAGGTTTATCTGATAGTATCCAGGCTCTTAATGGCTCTGTTATACTCCCCAGCCTGAGAACAGAAGGAAATGTGAATGTTTTCCCTTCATTTGGGGGTACAGGACTGGCCAGAACAATAATTTTGATACTTTCTTTTGAACTGTTTGGTGTGCTGTCCCCAGGACTTCTGTATCTTTTTGATGCCCTGAGTTACTCCTCCCCACCACCAACCATGTGGCATTTGATGTAGGCCTTTCTTGTCTTTCCCTCCAAAGGCACTGGGGGTGCTAAAGCCACTGACATCCCTGTTTTCCTAAACTAACTCCCCTACCTTATCTAAACCCTCAATTTATTGTTACTGGATGTCAGGTGGAAGTGGGTTTTAGGGGCTTAAAAGAAGGCGATGGCACCCCACTCCAGTACTCTTGCCTGGAAAATCCCATGGACAGAGGAGCCTGGTGGGCTGTAGTCCATGGGGTTGCAAGAGTCGGACACGACTGAGCGACTTCACTTTCACTTTTCACTTTCATGCATTGGAGAAGGAAATGGCAACCCACTCCAGTGTTCTTGCCTGGAGAATTCCAGGGACGGGGGAGCTTGGTGGGCTGCTGTCTGTGGGGTCGCACAGAGTTGGACACGACTGAAGTGACTTAACAGCAGCTGGTGGCTCAGGTGGTAAGGAATCTGCTTGCAATGCAGGAGACCTGGGTTTGATCCCTGGGTAGGGAATATTTGCTGGAAAAGGGATTGGCTACCCACTCTAGTATTCTTGCCTGGAGGATTCCATGGACAGAGGAGCCTAGTGGGGTCCAGTCCATGGGGTTGCAAAGAAAGTAAAGTCGCTCAGTCGTGTCCGACTCTTTGTGACCCCATGGACTGCAGCCCATTAGGCTCCTCTGTCCATGGGATTTTCCATGCAAGAGTACTGGAGTGGGTTGCTGTTTCCTTTAGGGGATCTTTCCAACCCAGGAATTGAACCTGGGTCTCCTGCGTTGCAGGCAGATTTTTTTTTTTTAACCATCTGAGCCACCAGGGAAGCCCAGAGTCTTGGGGTCGCAAAGAGTTGGACACAACTGAGTGACTAACACTTTCACTTTTTTTCATCATGATTGAGTTAATCCACATTTTAAAATAATGGTGGTGGTTCACTCGCTGAGTCATGTCCGACTCTGCAACCCCATGGACTGCAGTGTGTCAGGATTCTGTGTCCTTCATTATCTCCTGGAGTTTGCTCAAACTCATGTCCCTTGGGTCGATGATGCTATCCAGCCATCTCAACCTCTGTCACCCGCTTCTTCCCTCAATCTTTCCCAACATCAGAGTCTTTTCCAACAAATTAGTCCTTCACATCAGGTGGCAAGAGTATTGGATCAGTCCTTCCAATGAATATCCAGGACTTCCAATGAATATCCAGGACTGATTTCCTTTAGGATTGACTAGTTTGATCTCCTTGCAGTCTTTCAAGACTTTCAAGAGTCTTCTCCAGCAACACAATTCGAAAGCATCAGTTCTTTGGTGCTCAGCCTTCTTTATGGTCCAACTTTCACATCTGTACACAACTATTGGAAAAACCATAGCTTTGACTATATGGACTTTTGTCGACTAAGTGATGTCTCTGCCTTTTAATACTCTGTCTGCCTTTTAATACTCTGTCCAGGTTTGTCATAGCTTTCCTTTCAAGGGGCAAGCATCTTTTAGTTTTATGGCTGCAGTCATCAAGTGCGGTGATTTTGGAGTCTAAGAAAATAAAATCTGTCACTGTTTCCACAAATAATTGATACATCCTTAACTCTTCAGTTAAGTGTTTATACTTTCAAAAAGGGTGTTTGTTTACCCAAATTAATATCTTAAGTGGTAGCATTTTTGGCAGCATCATAAAGTGAAACAATTTCTTAGGCATTTAGGAAAAGACTTTTGGGATAGGCAGCCCATATTTTGATGGGTGAGTTTGCCTGAGGATTGGTTTTAAAGCTCCTGATTTTCATGGTGTCTTCTATTTTACTTCAGAACTCACAGGTTCTCTAAATGGTTCCCATAAGAGGGGTATTGAAATTCAGATAGTTGAAGAGTGATAAGAAGGATGACAACAACCATTTGAATGCAATGGTCATTTTTGTTTGTTTATGTTTTGCTATGCCGCGAAGTTTGTGGGACCTCAGTTCCCTGACCAGGGATTGAACCCTGGCCCCAGTATTGAAAGGGCCGAGTCCTAGCCACTGGACTGCCAGGGAATTCCCAGCAGTGATCATTTTTAAGCTAATTTCCTTATGAAAAAATTTCAAAAGGAGTGAAAGCAGCCAGGATTGGTTGCTGTTACAGTAGAAAACAGTTTCAGTTCCCCATCAGCATGTTCTTTGTACTTTTTGTGGTGCTTTAGTGCAATGTGGTGAGCACCTCAAGAGACAAGAGCCAGAATGGTGCAAATTTCAGCCACTTAATTCTCTGAAAAGAAAAAGCTCAGTAGATGTCATTCAGAAACTAGTTTTATAAAGCAGAGGTTACAGTTCATTCATCTCTTGCTAGAGTAAACAACCAGAGTAGTTTACCTATGTGAACCTTTTAATTTTCAGAAACTGCTCTGTAGATGAGTAAGTTAAAATGGTGGAGTACAACAGACACTGAACGTTTAGATTAGCATTTAAGAAATATGACAATATAACCCAGTATACCTGGACACAATGTAAAAATACTAGAAAAGCACTGAAACAAAGCCTTAGGTTTTATGAGTAATGATATGGAAAATTTTCATCAAATTTGTGCTGTTTATGCCCCCAGTGAAAGTGAAAATTGCTCAGTCGTGTCTGACTCTTTGTGACCCCATGGACTGACATATACAGTCCATGGAATTCTCCAGGCCAGAATATTAGAGTGGGACTGGGGTGGAGTTCGTGTTAATTATCTAACATACAGTTGTCTACTAGAATATTTGAACTCCTCTTTTCCCTCAAAAAGTTTAATTTGTTTTTGTTTTGAGTTTTCATTTTTTAAAGTGTTTTCTAATGGTGAGAATGTAAATCTGTACATATTAGAACTTGAGAACTTACTTAAAAATTACTTTTTATTGAAGTATAGTTTATTTTTGCAGTGTAGTTAGTGTACACCAAAGTGATTCAGTTATATGTATTATTTTTTCATATTCTCTTCCATTATGTTTATTATAAGATATTGAATGTAGTTTCCTATGCTATACAGTAAGGCCTGTTGTTTATTTTATATGTAATTTAGAACTTGAGAACTTTTGATTTAGCCTGACTGAGAATTTAAGGAGAGAGAACTGGTTTGAGAAAAGTAAGAACTGGCCAGTTGAGTGAGTATCCAAAGGCTATAAGATAGAAGAGCTAGCAGAGACAAGGATAGTGATAAAGCCTTGTGGAAAAGTAGTATCTGTTCCTATATCTACTTCAAAGTGAGGAAGTCGGGTCACAGCTTAGCATGTGGATATTTGGTATATTGTCAAGAAAAATGAAGGGACTGATGTGACTGCTATCACTCTCCATATCATGCAAAGACATGGCACTATAAAGTGCCACCAAAGGATCTGCCTTGGTTACAAAGACATCTGCAGCTGGAGGAAATGGCACAGAGGGCTTTAGTTGCTCTGTGGCATGTGGGATCCTTCCAGACCAGGGATTGAATCTGTGTCCCCTGCACTGGCAGGTGGATTCTTAACCACTGGACCACCAGGGAAAGGGAAAGTGTTAGTTGCTCAGTTGTGTCCAACTCTTTGTGACTCCATGGACTGTACCCCCCCGCCCCCGGCCCCTCTGTCCTTGGGATTTCCTGAGCAAGAGTACTGGAGTGGGTAGCCATTCCCTCCTCCAGGGGATCTTCCTAACCTAGAATTTGAACCTGGATCTCCTACATTGCAGGTGAATTCTTTACTGTCTGGGCCACCAGGAAAGTTCTTTTTTTAAAAAAAAAAAAAAAAAAACACAACTAGCATCTTAGATGTGTATTTGTCAGCTTTGTGACAGAGCTTTAGCTACTCTATCATCTGATGATTTTTTGTAGCTTATGATTATCACTATATATTGAGATCAGTTCAGTTCAGTTTAGTTGCTCAGTTGTGTCCGACTCTTTGAGACCCCATGAATTGCAGCACGCCAGGCCTCCCTGTCCATCACCAACTCCCAGAGTTCACTCAGACTCACGTCCATCGAGTCAGTGATACCATCCAGCCATCTCATCCTCCGTCGTCCCCTTCTCCTCCTGCCCCCAATCCCTCCCAGCATCAGAGTCTTCTCCAATGAGTCAACTCTTCGCATGAGGTGGCCAAAGTACTGGAGTTTCAGCTTCAAAATCAGTCCTTCCAAAGAAATCCCAGGGCTGATCTCCTTCAGAATGGACTGGTTGGATCTCCTTGCAGTCCAAGGGACTCTCAAGAGTCTTCTCCAACACCACAGTTCCAGAGCATCAATTCTTTGGCACTCAGCCTTCTTCACAGTCCAGCTCTCAAATCCATACATGACCACAGGAAAGACCATAGCCTTGACTAGACGGACCTTTGTTGGCAAAGTAATGTGTCTGCTTTTCAATATGCTATCTAGGTTGGTCATAACTTTCCTTCCAAGGAGTAAGCGTCTTTTAATTTCATGGCTGCAGTCACCATCTGCAGTGATTTTGGAGCCCCCCAAAATAAAGTCTGACACTGTTTCCCCACCTATTTCCCATGAACTGATGGGACAGTATGCCATGATCTTCGTTTTCTGAATGTTGAGCTTTAAACCAACTTTTTCACTCTCCACTTTCACTTTCATCAAGAGGCTTTTTAGTTCTTCTTCACTTTCTGCTATAAGGGTGGTGTCATCTGGATATCTGAGGTTATTGATATTTCTCCCAACAATCTTGATTCCAGCTTGTGCTTCTTCCAGTCCAACGTTTCTCATGATGTACTATGCATATAAGTTAAATAAGCAGGGTGACAATATACAGCCTTGATGAACTCCTTTTCCTTTTTGGAACCAGTCTGTTGTTCCATGTCCAGTTCTAACTGTTGCTTCCTGACCTGCATACAGATTTCTGAAGAGGCAGATCAGGTGGTCTGGTATTCGCATCTCTTTCAGAATTTTCCACAGTTTATTGTGATCCACACAGTCAAAGGCTTTGGCATAGTCAGTAAAGCAGAAATAGATGTTTTTCTGGAACTCTCTTGCTTTTTCCATGATCCAGCGGATGTTGGAATTTGGCAATTTGATCTCTGGTTCCTCTGCCTTTTCTAAAACCAGGTTGAGCATCAGGAAGTCCACAGTTCACGTACTGCTGAAGCCTGGCTTGGAGAATTTTAAGCATTACTTTACTAGCGTGTGAGATGAGTGCAATTGTGCAGTAGTTTGAGCATTCTTTAACATTGCCTCTCTTTGGGATTGGAATGAAAACTGACCTTTTCCAGTCCTGTGGCCACTGCTGAGTTTTCCAAATTTGCTGGCATATTGAGTGCAGCACTTCACACCATCATCTTTCAGGATTTGAAATAGCTCCACTGGAGTTCCATCACCTCCTCTAGCTTTGTTTGTAGTGATGCTTTCTAAGGCTCACTTGACTTCACTGGCTCTAGGTCAGTGATCACACCATCATGATTATCTGAGTCGTGAAGATCTTTTTTGTACAGTTCTTGCCATCTCTTCTTAATATCTTCTGCTTCTGTTAGGTCCATACCATTTCTATCCTTTATTGAGCCCGTCTTTGCTTGAAATGTTCCCTTGGTAATAACCATTTAAAAAATTTGTATGTGATGCTTTAAGTGGAAGTTTTATCGTAAGTTCATTTTTCCTGAATACCCACTTGCTGTTAGTGATTTCCACAGTGTAACCATATCACTTTTATAAGGGAAGTTTAAAACAAATATATGTGGTTTAAAATTCAAAGAATAGAGGAATTCTCTGGTAGTCCAGTGGTTAGGATCCAGTGCTTTCACTGCCAGGACCCTGGTTCAGTCTCTGGTTGGGGAACTTAGATCTTGCAAACATTTGGCTTGGCCATGAAAACAAAAAATTCAAAGGATATAGAAGACTTTTTTGATTGAAATCTGGCCCCTCTTTCCCAGTGTACTAACTGGTTAGCTGAAGTACTATGAGATAGTTCTAAGCCTACTGGTTGTTGGTAACATGCAAGCAAACGACAATACTAGGGCTGGGAATACCAAGACAGAAATGAGTTCAAGAAGCTCCTGCTCTTCTGGAGGAAATGGAAAGTAAACAAGCATTTAATGCTTAGTAGTATATCCACATACGTAGTAGAGTATCACAGTGGTGAGAGTGGGGAAGAGGTAGTATAGAGAACGCTCAGCACAAGAATTGACAAAAGTAATGCTTACATTGATTCTTGAGTGTGCATGAACTGGATGAAGGAGGAGATAAGGAGAATAAAGACTTTCCAAGCATGTAATTTGCTGTGGCAATACTGAATTTGTAGGATGGTGAAGAGAAGAGGCAAAGCCAGAGAGATAGGCTGAGATCTGATCACAAAGGACTTGGCAGATCATAAGGACTTTGAAATTTATACTGAAGGTGTCAGAGCCATTAAAGAATTTTAAGCCATTTGTGTGTATTTGTGTTTGTATTTATGTGTGATAATTACACTTGTATATTAGAATATAACCTCAGCAGCAAGGTGGAAAATGGAATGATGATCATTTAGGAGCCTATTGTAGTAATCTAGGTAAGAAGAGTTAAAGACTTGACCTAAATATTTATTTTTAAAAATCTTTCAATATGCCTCACTGGCTGGCAAGGAAATAAAGAATATTCAGAAGCTTAAATATTAAATGAAATTGGGAATAAGATGTTAGCTAGGTTTAAGCTTTCACCCTGGTTGAATTTGCCCAAACTGGATGGCTTTGAATTTCTCTTTTGATAGCCTCATAGGGCACAGGAAACAATCCTGTTGCCTTCTAAGAAGAAGAATCTGCAAGGAGACCTCTTCCATTCATGGCACTGGGACCTTCACATTTGGGGAGTGGTAGGAGAAATCTTCACTGAGAATTTATAGCAAAGGTTCTTACAAGGTCACATTTCCCATGTGGTCATATAAAACTTCAGGTCAAGAATGTATTTTAAATAGCCCCTGTTTGGTGTAGTACCCTCAGGTACCTTACAAAATCTGTTAAATCATCTTCTCTGAGAAGGGGTGTACCTTCAACCCAGGCTTAATAAATCTACAGATTAAAATTCCAAGCCACTTGAGATCACAGTCAGAAAAATCACAAAATGCACAAAAAACCATGGCACAGTGGGCAAGAGCCTGCAGAAACGAGACAGTGACCACTAGAGACTGCAGATAGTTTATCTTTTGTCTTTGTAATTCCTGTAAGTTTGATTAATATATTAGAATAAATGAAAAAGATCAAAGTAAGAGTATGAAGTAAGGGTCTCTGAAACATGACCAATCAGATTAGAAAAAACCCAGAACTTCTAGATATAAAAAATTAAAACTAAAAGTTCATGAGGTCTTCCCAGGTGGCACTATGGTAAAGAATCTGCCTGCAATGCAGGAGATGCAAGTTTGATCCCTGGGTCAGGAAGATCCTCTGGAGAAGGAAATTGCAACCCACTCCAATATTATTGCCTGAAAAATCCCATGAACAGAGGAGCCTGGCGGGCTATAGTCCATGGGGTTGCAAAGAGTCAGATGCATCTGGTTATAGCACAACACAAAAGCTGGTGAACAGATGAAAGACAAATTGGCAGGGACTTCCCTGGTCCAGTGGTTAAGAAATCCGTCTTCCAATGCAGGGGACACTGCAATAGAAGGTTGATGCATGCCTCAGCTAAGACCCTTAAAAGAAAATGTCTGAGAATTTTTCAGAATTGATAAAAGATAAGTCTTTATGGTTGAAGTTCAATGAATCCTAAGAAGGATAAATAAAGTCAGCCCCAGCAAATCAGAGTGAAACTGCTGAAGACCAAAGACAGAGAAGATCTTAAAAGCAACTAGAGAGAAACAACAGATTGCTATAAAAATGTTTTTCTTTAGTCTGGCAGCTTACTTCCCACAAGCAGTAGCAGAAGCCAGAAGACACCGGAATGCTATCTTCAGTGTACTGGGAGAAAATAACTGTCAGCCTTAAAATAGAATATCCACTGAAACTGTCTTTCAGGAACAATGGCAAAATAAAAGGTGTTATCAGATCAAAAACAAAAAACCAACACACCATCAGTCTTGGCTGGAGGAAACTCTAAGGGATAAAATTCAGGTAGAAAGAAAATCATCTCAAATGGAAAGTCTGAGATGCTTTTTTTTTTTTCCTTTTCCATTGTGGTTTATTATAGGATATTGAATATAGTTCCTTGTGACCTAAGATGCTTTTTAATGCTCACAGAATGTCCCACCAAATAGATTTACAGTTTAGATTCTACTGCTGTTAGCCATTTATGTTGTCCATTTTTCGGTATTAAGTTATATTGGACATGTATATAGACATGGTTATGCATGTATTTTATATAGATTTATTTAGACTAGATTTATATAGATTATTTAGACTTGTATAGATTTATGTAGGTTTATCTAGACTGCAAGTCCAAATTACTGGGTCAAAATAAAAGATATTTTTATGTTTCCTGATAACATCTTATAAAATTTATTTCTTAGGACTTCCCTGGTGACCCACTGGCTAAGACTCTGTGCTCCCAAGGTAGGGGGCCCAGGTTTGATCCTTGGTCAGGGAACTAGATCCCAAATGCTGCAACTAAGAGTTTGTATACTTCAACTAAAGATTCCACATGCCACAACAAAGATCAAAGATCTCATGTCACACAACTAAGACCCAGTGCAGCCAAATAAATAAATATTTTTAAAAATTGATTTCTTAAAGGGCTTTACCAACTTACATTGCGTCAAACAGATTATGTTTGCTTTACTGTACAAATAAATGAGTAACTGTGTGATAGGACCAGTTTTAAATGATGAAGATTGACATTTCGTACCAGATTTTGATTTAATTATGTCTTTGACAAAAAATGTAGCATCTCCTCTCCCATTATTACAAAAATGCTTCCTTTCTGTTAGAAATAGAAATTGCTAACTGAACTGCATTCTTTCTAATGAAGTAGTTCTAACTTTCTAGGATATAATGTTTCCTTTTATTTTTCAGTTTATTAACAAATATTGAATATATAGTTGGTTTATTTAAAGAAATAGCAAATAAATACTTTATTTAGTTTTTGTTTTATTATGAAAACTACATTTTAATGTTGCTGCTTTCTTTTCTAGTTCTGTATATTTCACACTAATCAGGTAACAGTGTAGAATTAAATAATTATTTAAAGAAAAAAGAAAGCAAGATCTTCTATGACCCATCTCCTAGAATAATGGAAATAAAAACAAAAGTAAACAAGTGGAACCTGATTAAACTTAAAAGCTTTTGCACAACAAAGAAAGCTATAGGCAAGGTGAAAAGACAACTCTCAGAATAACAAACACATGAAAAGATGCTCAATATCACTCATTATTAGAAAAATGCAAATCAAAACTACAATGAGATATCACCTCACATTGGTCAGAATTAGTCACTTAGTCGTGTACGATTCTTTGTGACCCCATGGACTGCAGCATGCCAGGCTTCTCTGTCCATCACCAACTCCTGGAGCTTGCTCAAACTCAATGTCCATTGAGTTGGTGATGCCATCCTACCATCTCATCCTCTGTTGTCCCTTCTCCTCCTGCCTTCAGTCTTTTTCAGCATCAGAGTCTTTTTCCAATGAGTCAGTTTTTCCCATCAAGGGGCCAAAATATTATAGTTTCAGCTTCAGCATCAGTCCTTCCAATGAGTATTCCGGACTGATTTCCTTTAGGATGAACTGGTTGGATCTCCTTGCAGCCCAAGGGACTCTCAAGAGTCTTCTCCAACACCACAGTTCAGAAGCATCAATTCTTTGGCACTCAGCTTTCTTTATGGTCCAACTCTCACATCTATACATGACTACTGGAAAAACCATGGCTTTGTCTAGACGGACCTTTGTTGGCAAAGTAATGTCTCTGCTTTTCAGTATGCCATCTAGGTTGGTCATAGCTTTTCTTCCAAGGAGCAAGCATCTTAATTTCATGGCTACAGTCACCATCTGCAGTGATTTTGGAGCCCAAGAAAATAAAACTCTTTCACTGTTTCCATTTGCCATCTATTTGCCTTGAAGTGATCAGGCAGGATGCCATGATCTTAGTTTTCTGAATGTTTAGTTTAAGCCACCTTTTTCACTCTCCTCTTTCACTTTCATCAAGAGGCTCTTTAGTTCTTCTTCGCTTTCTGCTGTAATGGTCATTCTCCTGGTCAGAATGGCCATCATCAAAAGGTCTACAAACAGTACATGCTGGAAAGGCTGTGGAGAAAAGGGAACCCTCTTGCACTGTTGGTGGGAATGTATTTTATTTTATTTATTATTTTTTTAAATTTTATTTTACTTAACTTTACAATATTGTATTGGTTTTGCCACACATCAAAATGAATTTGCCACAGGTATACATGTGTTCCCCATCCTGAACCCTCCTCCCTCCCTCCCTCCCCATACCATCCCTCTGGGTCGTCCTAGTGCACCAGCCCCAGGCATCCAGTATCAGGCATCGAACCTGGACTGGCGACTCATTTCAAACATGATATTATACATATTTCAATGCCATTGTCCCAAATCATCCCACCCTCTCCCTCTCCCAGAGTCTAAAAGACTGTTCTGTACATCAGTGTATCTTTTGCTGTCTCGTAAACAGGGTTATTGTTACCATCTTTCTAAATTCCATTTATATGCCTTAGTATACTGTATTTGTGTTTTTCTTTCTGGCTTACTTCACTCTGTATAATAGGCTCCAGTTCCATCCACCACATTAGAACTGATTCAAATGTATTCTTTTTAATGGCTGAGTAATACTCCATTGTGTATATGTACCACAGCTTTCTTATCCATTCATCTGCTGATGGACATCTAGGTTGCTTCCAAGTCCTGGCTATTGTAAACAGTGCTGCTATGAACATTGGGGTACTCGTGTCTCTTTCAGTTCTGGTTTTCTCAGTGTGTATGCCCAGCAGTGGGATTGCTGGATCATAAAGCAATTCTATTCCCAGTTTTTTGAGGAATCTCCATACTGTTCTCCATAGTGGCTGTACTAGTTTGCATTCCCATGTTGGTGGGAATGTAAATTGATATAGCCACTATGGAAGACGATATGGAGATTCCTTAAAAAACTAGGAATAGAACCACCATATGACCCAGCAGTCCCACTTCTAGGCATATATGCTGAGGAAACCAAAATTGAAAAAGACACATCATTGTTCATTGCAGCACAGTTTAGAGTAGCTAGAACATGGGAGCAACCTCGGTGTCCATTGACAGATAAATGGATACAGAAGTTGTGGTACCTATACACAGTGGAATATTACTCAGCCATAAAAAGGAACTTGTTTGAGTCAGTTCTAATGAGGTAGATGAACCTAGAGCCTGTTATACAGAGTGAAGTAAGTCAGAAAGAGAAAGATGAATATCATATACTAATGCATATATATGAAATCTAGAAAGATGGTACCAAAGAATTTATTTGCAGGGCAGCAGTGGAGAAACAGACAGAGTAGACCTAAGGACACGGGAAAGGGGAGGAGAGGGTGAAATTTATGGAGAGAGTAACATGGAAACTTACATTACCATATGTAAAATAGGTAGCCAATGAGAATTTGCTGTATGTCTCAGGGAGCTCAAACAGGGGCTCTGTATCAACCTAGAGGGGTGGGATGGGGAGGGAGATGGGAAGGACGTTCAAGAGGGTGGGGACATAGGTATACCTATGGCTGATTCATGTTGAGGTTTGACAGAAAACAACAAAATTCTATAAAGCAATTATCCTTCAACTTAAAAATAAATTAAAAAAACTAGAGAGGGAAAAGTACTATTAATTTCCTTGGGCATTCTGTCTTCTAATGTGAATTGAATGTAAGAAGATGTCTTTGTTTAACTTTTTTCTTGTTTTTATACTATTTCAGGTGCAAGTGAAAGTGTAGGGAAACATATGCTTGAAGCCTGCAACAATAATCTGGAGATGGCAGTCACTATGTTTTTGGATGGTGGAGGAATCGCTGAAGAGCCCAGTACCAGTTCAGCAAGTGTCTCCACTGTCAGACCACACACAGAGTATGAATTTAATATTTATTATTAGGAGTTACCTGCTGCCAACATTGAGCAGTTACGTTTTTGTCAATTAGGTTAATTCTCTATTTTGAACAAATAAAAAGTTGAAAGCATCTGAATGTATCAGGTGACAATTTTTATACTTACGTGCTTTAAATTCTCTAGAGCACTGTCAAGTCTATTTAATCCTCAGAAGAATCCTATAGGTGGGTATTATCCATGTTTTACAGAGGAAGCTGAAGTATAGCCATTTCCCCAAGCTATGCAGCAATTAAGTAGCAGATATGCAAGTAGAGCCCAATAAAGGTCAGATTTCCCATTTTTAGATTTTCCTTCATTGTCCCAGGAAAGTTTTGAATTGTCATGAAAATTTTTTGAAAAAAATTCTAATCCTTTATGCCTTAAATAACTATAGGTATCTAATCTTTAGAAGCACCTTCAGCATATAGAACTGTAATATATGGAGAATAGTAACAAATGATAAGTACATTGATGGTTTGTGCCCTTTACATTTGATACCAACGAGAGTTTAAAATGAATATCTGTTAGGCAAAATTCCAGTAGTCTTTTGGAAAATACATTGATTTTTGAATCAAAATTTCAAATATTCTTAAATAAGATTTTAATACAGATAGCCCTTTATAACTCTTTAATGTTTACAACATGAGATACTAGACAAAAGGGATCCCCTTAAATAGAATAGGCCAAAGGTGCGGATTTTATATTTACTAAATTAGATTTAAAAAGCCACAGAAACATTCCAGGACATGATTGCTTTTTTTTTTTTTTTAATCTAGTTCCAGATTCTAGAGTAATATACTATTTCCCCACAAAGTGTGAACTTTAAAGATTTTTTTTTTGTATCTTACGAAGTTTTTTCCTATCTGTATTGGCTTTGTATTTCAAGTTCAGTAATCCAGTCTCCACCAACATAACTCAAATCTTTAATGGAAATCAATATGAAAATATGATTTAGTTTATAACAGGTATTCATAGCTGACTTGGGACATATCAGTCTTCACTGTTTAAAACATGTTTTCTTAATGGTACTTAAAAATACTTTTGATTAATGAATGTCTTTTCCTACTGAATTACATTATAATTTGGCTTAGATTATTTGTATTACTAATTGATTAGCATTTGATAGTGGCACCTACTTCCTAAGCCAGTGTCAGTTGCTCAAATGGTAAAGAATCTGTCTGCAGTGCAGGAGACCCAGGTTTGATCCCTGGGTGGGAAAGATCCCCTGGAGAAGGGAATAGCAGTCCACTCCAGTATTCTTGCCTGGAGAATCCCCTGAACAGAAGAGCCTGGTGTGCTCCATGGGGTCTCAAAGAGTCAGGCACAACTGAGTGACTAACACCATAGCCTACTTTCTAAACAGGTTTTCTTTCTATACAGTTCACCTTCTGTTCCATTCTTCCATTTCATTAGGTAGCCAGCTGTCTTGGAATAGATAACCTAAAATATGTCTTTCTGTATAAGGACTACTAATTAAGCCATGGCCCTAATTGATGTATTTCATCAGATTTAAGACTTGTTTCTTGAGTAATTAAATTGCCTTCTGTGTGAAAGTCGCTCAGTTGTGTCCAACTCTTTGCGACCCCATGGAGTATGCAGTCCATGGAATTCTCCAGGTCAGAATACTGGAGTCAATAGCCATTTCCTTCTCCAGGTATCTTCCAACCCAGGGATCAAACCCAGGTATCCTGAATTGCAAGCGGATTCTTTATCAGCCTAGCCACCAAGGACACCCAAGAATATTGGAGTGGGTAGCCTGTCCCTTCTCCAGGAGATCTTCCCAACCCAGGAATCAAACCAGGGTCTCCTGCATTGCAGGCAGATTCTTTACCAGCTGAGCTACCAGGAAGCCTTCAGTTTCAGTTCAGTTCGGTTGCTCAGTTGTGTCCGACTCTTTGGACCCCGTGAATTGCAGCATGCCAGGCCTCCCTGTCCATCACCAACTCCCGGAGTTCACTCAGACTCACGTCCATCGAGTCAGTGATGCCATCTCATCCTCTGTCGTCCCCTTCTCCTCCTGCCCCCAATCCCTCCCAGCATCAGAGTCTTCTCCAATGAGTCAACTCTTTGCATGAGGTGGCCAAAGTACTGGAGTTTCAGCTTCAAAATCAGTCCTTCCAAAGAAATCCCAGGGCTGATCTCCTTCAGAATGGACTGGTTGGATCTCCTTGCAGTCCAAGGGACTCTCAAGAGTCTTCTCCAACACCACAGTTCAAGAGCATCAATTCTTCGGCACTCAGCCTTCTTCACAGTCCAACTCTCACATCCATACATGACCACAGGAAAGACCATAGCCTTGACTAGACGGACCTTTGTTGGCAAAGTAATGTGTCTGCTTTTCAATATGCTATCTAGGTTGGTCATAACTTTCCTTCCAAGGAGTAAGCGTCTTTTAATTTCATGGCTGCAGTCACCATCTGCAGTGATTTTGGAGCCCCCCAAAATAAAGTCTGACACTGTTTCCACTGTTTCCCCACCTATTTCCCATGAAGTGATGGGACAGTATGCCATGATCTTCGTTTTCTGAATGTTGAGCTTTAAACCAACTTTTTCACTCTCCACTTTCACTTTCATCAAGAGGCTTTTTAGTTCTTCTTCACTTTCTGCTATAAGGGTGGTGTCATCTGGATATCTGAGGTTATTGATATTTCTCCCAACAATCTTGATTCCAGCTTGTGCTTCTTCCAGTCCAGCGTTTCTCATGATGTACCCTGCATATAAGTTAAATAAGCAGGGTGACAATATACAGCCTTGATGAACTCCTTTTCCTTTTTGGAACCAGTCTGTTGTTCCATGTCCAGTTCTAACTGTTGCTTCCTGACCTGCATACAGATTTCTGAAGAGGCAGATCAGGTGGTCTGGTATTCGCATCTCTTTCAGAATTTTCCACAGTTTATTGTGATCCACACAGTCAAAGGTTCTGGCATAGTCAATAAAGCAGAAATAGATGTTTTTCTGGAACTCTCTTGCTTTTTCCGTGATCCAGCAGATGTTGGCAATTTGATCTCTGGTTCCTCTGCCTTTTCTAAAACCAGCTTGAGCATCAAGAAGTTCACGGTTCACATATTGCTGAAGCCTGGCTTGGAGAATTTTAAGCATTACTTTACTAGCGTGTGAGATGAGTGCAATTGTGCGGTAGTTTGAGCACTCTTTGGCATTGCCTTTCTTTGGGATTGGGATGAAAACTGACCTTTTCCAGTCCTGTGGCCACTGCTGAGTTTTCCAAATTTGCTGGCATATTGAGTGCAGCACTTTCACACCATCATCTTTCAGGATTTGAAATAGCTCTACTGGAATTCTATCACCTCCTCTAGCTTTGTTCATAGTGATGCTTTCTAAGGCCCATTTGACTTCACATTCCAGGGTGTCTGGCTCTAGGTCAGTGATCACACCATCATGATTATCTGGGTCGTGAAGATCTTTTTTGTATAGTTTTTCTGTGTCTTCTTGCCATCTCTTCTTAATATCTTCTGCTTCTGTTAGGTTCATACCATTTCTGTCCTTTATCGAGCCCATCTTTGCATGAAATGTTCCCTGGGAAGTCTTAGATTGAGATAATTCTGTACACACACACGTTCACATAAAATGTAAAGTGAAGTATACCAATAATGGAAGTTGTCTGTTAAGATATCTTTTTCTTAAGATAATGGCTTGTTCTTCTTTGGTGAAAGAGATTTAATAGAGCTTCTTCTTAGAGACACATGTCTATTTCTTCAGAGTATTGCAGTTCTGTTTGTGAGCAGTGACTGAAATCCAGTAGGAAAGAGTTCATAACGTAATACTGAATTATCATTTATGCTTCACTCATTTGGCTTATTGTAGATTTCTTTGTCTGACTAGTTCTTTTTTATTTACAGTATGTTAGTTTTTGTTGACAAATGAGTATTGATACTTCATTAAATAAAGCATGTTTTGATGTTTCAACTTTTAGATGTCAAAAACAGAGCCTTAAGCTCAGTTATTACTATTAGAAACACCTGAATGAAAAACATTGGCCTAAGTTAAATTAACATTTAAGAGGAACATATTAAATTTGGAACTTACTACATGCTGTGAACATTAATCAGCAGTTTTGTATTTGAGTTAAAGCTAAAATAAATGATAAATAAAGAGATATGTACCATTTTTACAGCATATCTAAATGAGTATTATTCACTAGAAGAGATGGATTATTAGTAAACCCTCTGGAGGTAAACTCTGAAGAATTTATAGGCTTTTAAAAGATGAGTGTTTTTTCCTGTTATTCAGATCAGATCAGATCAGTCGCTCAGTCTTGTCCGACTCTTTGCGACCCCATGAACCGCAGCACGCCAGGCCTCCCTGTCCATCACCAGCTCCCGGAGGTCACCCAGACTCACACCCATCGAGTCAGTGATGCCATCTCATCCTCTGTCGTCCCCTTCTCCTCCTGCCCTCAATCCCTCCCAGCATCAGAGTCTTCTCCAATGAGTCAACTCTTCGCATGAGGTGGCCAAAATACTGGAGTTTCAGCTTTAGCATCATTCCTTCTAAAGAAATTCCAGGATTGATCTCCTTCAGAATGGACTGGTTGGATCTTCTTGCAGTCCAAGGGACTCTCAAGAGTCTTCTCCAACACCACAGTTCAAAAGCATCAATTCTTCGGCGCTCAGCCTTCTTCACAGTCCAGCTCTCACATCCATACATGACCACAGGAAAGACCATAGCCTTGACTAGGCGAACCTTTGTTGGTAAAGTAATGTCTCTACTTTTGAATATGCTATCTAGGTTGGTCATAACTTTCCTTCCAAGGAGTGAGCGTCTTTTAATTTCATGGCTGCAGTCACCATCTGCAGTGATTTTGGAGCCCAGAAAAACAAAGTCTGACACTGTTTCCACTGTTTCCCCATCTATTTCCCATGTAGTGATGGGACCAGATGCCATGATCTTCTGAATGTTGAGCTTTAAGCCAACCTTTTCACTCTGCACTTTCACTTTCATCAAGAGGCTTTTTAGCCCCTCTTCACTTTCTGCCATAAGAGTCGTGTCATCTGCATCAGAGATACCAAAGGAACATTTCATGCAAAGATGGGCACGATAAAGGACAGAGATGGTGTGGACCTAACAGAAGCAGAAGATATTAAGAAGAGGTAGCAGGAATACACAGAAGAACTGTACAAAAAAGAGCTTCAAGACCCAGATAATCATGATGATGTGATCACTGACCTAGAGCCAGACATCTTGGAATGTGAAGTCAAATGGGCCTTAGAAAGCATCACTACGAACAAAGCTAGTGGAGGTGATGGAATTCCAGTGGAGCTATTCCAAGTCCTGAAAGATGATGCTGTGAAAGTGCTGCACTCAATATGCCAGCAAATTTGGAAAACTCAGCAGTGGCCACAAGATCGGAAAAGGTCAGTTTTCATCCCAATCCCAAAGAAAGGCAATGCCAAAGAATGCTCAAACTACCGAACAATTGCACTCATCTCACACGCTAGTAAAGTAATGCTCAAAATTCTCCAAGCCAGGCTTCAGCAATATGTGAACTGTGAACTTCCTGATGTTCAAGCTGGTTTTAGAAAAGGCAGAGGAACCAGAGATCAAATTGCCAACATCCTCTGGATCATGGAAAAAGCAAGAGAGTTCCAGAAAAACATCTATTTCTGCTTTATTGACTATGCCAAAGCCTTTGACTGTGTAGATCACAATAAACTGTGGAAAATTCTGAAAGAGATGGGAATACCAGACCACCTGATCTGCCTCTTCAGAAATCTGTATGCAGGTCAGGAAGCAACAGTTAGAACTGGTCATGGAACAACAGACTGGTTCCAAATAGGAAAAGGAGTACGTCAAGGCTGCATATTGTCACCATGTTTATTTAACTTATATGCAGAGTACATCATGAGAAATGCTGGACTGGAAGAAACACAAGTTGGAATCAAGATTGCTGGGAGAAATATCAATAACCTCAGATATGCAGATGACACGACTCTTCCTATTATTAGTGTCTCTTTAATGAATAATCCAAGAGTACTGCCTAGGTTGGACTTCCCTGGTGACTCAGTGGTAAAGAATCGCCTGCTAATGCAGGACATGCAGTTTGATCCCTGGGTCAGGAAGATCCCCTAGAAAAGAAAATGACAACCCACTCCAGTATTCTTGCCGGGAAATCCCATGGATGGAGGAACCGGGCAGGCTACAGTCAGTCCATGGGGTCACAAAAGAGTTGGACATGACTTAGTGACTAAACAACAAAACAGCAACTACTTACTTTAGCTCCATCATAACTAGCATAAAATTAACTGCCTGTTTAAACTTATATTAATATATCTGTGTTTTAGTTCTCTATTTGATGTAGTGGTGATGTAATATTGCTTTTATTAAGCCCATATTTTTCCATTAATTTATTCCTGAACTTTTCTGTGTGTGTGTATAAATTTCCTGTCTTCTTTTTCCTTAAGAATTTAGGGTAGGGAACTTAAGAGGAAAGGCACAGTGTCTTTTATTTTTATGTTTGTTCTCTTTCCTTAAGCCTATTTGCTCTGTCTATGCCAGGTACCTTGTCCCAGTTGATCTCTATTTGGAAATCACCCAACAATCACTTGTCATAATTTAATGTGGTTCCTTAAAGTCACTAAGTCTGTTGTTAATTTTATTTGTTAATATGAATGCATTCATAATAATTACAGTGAGAATAGGTAGCAGAAAACAGTTTTCATTTGGATATTTTCCCACTTATTCTTTTTTCTTAATAGAGAAGAAGTTCGTGCCCCAATTCCTCAAAAGCAAGAAATACTGGTGGAACCAGAACCTTTGTTTGGTGGTAAGTTTACCTTTTTTCCCTAGCTTTTTTTGCCTTTATTGTTGTCTTCAGGATTTTAATGAAGCTATCAAAAGATGTGAAGGCTTGCTCAGAGGTTGTTACTTCAAGTACAGTCAGTTCTTACCTTGTAATTCCGTACTCCACCGAGGCAAGTTGCACAGTTGGTTCTTTCTGAGGAGTGAATCAGATTAAAAAGTTGATAGCTGTTTCAGAAGGCCAAAAGGAGGAAAATAAACAAAAGGAATTGCTGCCTTATAATGGAACCAAATCTATCATTAGATAAAAGACTCTGATTGTTTTTTTTTTTTTTGAATACCTATTTGACTGCCATGTCCTTACTGTCTTGATACACTATATCTTCACTCTCTCTTTTTTTTTTTTAATGTATTTATTTATTTGGCTCTACCAGCTCTTAGTTGACGCATGTGGGATCTAGTTCCCTGATCAGGGATTGAACCCACGTCGCCTGCATTGGGAGTGGAAACTCTTAGCCACTGAACCACCAGGGAACTCTTATTTAATTTCTAGAAGTGCTATTCCTGTATTGAAAAAAGGAGAAAATAATCTCTAATCCATGCAAAAAATTACGGTATCAGTCTGGGGTGCATAGAGAAGACGGTAGGAAATAGAACATTTAATCAGATTTAAAGAAAAATTATAGTTTTTTTAACACAAAAATTACTATTATATTTTATTAAAAATATTTACTTATTTGGCTGCATCAGGTCTTAGTTGCCCCAAGGCATGTGGGATCTTAGTTCCCCGACTAAGGACAGAACCTTTGTCCCCTGCTTTAGAAGGCAGATTTTGTTATTCCTTAAAAATTTGGGTTGGGGGGATAATTGCTTTACAATATTGTACTGGTTTCTACAATATTGTACTGGTTTCTGCCATACATCATGAATCAGCTACAGGTACACATATGTCTCCTTTCTCTTGAACCTCTATCTCCCGCCCCATCCCATCCTTGTAGGTAGTTAGGGAGCACTGGGTTCAGCTCCCTGTGTCACACAGCACATGCCCACTGGCTGTCTGTTTTACATATGGTGATGTGTATGTTTCGATGCTGCTCTCAGTCTGTCCTGCCCTCTTCTACTGTGTCTACAAGTCTGTTCTGTATGTCTGTGTCTCCATTGCTGCCCTGCAAATAGGTTCATCAGTGACATCTAGATTCCATATGCATGCATTAATATACAATATCTGTTTTTCTCTTTCTGACTTATTTCACTCTGAATATTAGGGTACATGTGTTTATTTCAATTATGGTTTTCTCAGGGTGTATATTCAGTAGTGGGATTGCTGGGTCACATGGTAATTCTATTCCTAGTTTTTTTAAGGAATCTCTACTGTTCTCCATAGTGGCTGTATCAATCTACATTCCCACCAGCAGTGCATGAGGGTGCCCTTTTCTTCATATCTTCTCCAGCATTTATTGTTTGTAGCTTTTTTAATGATGATCATTCTGACCAGTGTGAGGTGATACCTCATTATAGTTTTGACTTGCATTACTATAAAGCCCTTAGAGGAAAACATCAGCAGTACAGTCTTTGACATACATCATAGCAAAATATACTTAAAAGCTTTTGCACAACAAAGGAAACAAACAAGATTAAAAGACAACCCTTAGAATGAGAGAAAATAATTGCAAACAAGATAATTGACAAAGGATTAGTCTCCAAAATATACATGCAGCTCGGTACCAGAAAAACAAATAACACAATCAAAAATGGGCAAAAAACCTAAACAGACATTTCTCCAAAGAAGACATACAGATGGCCAACAAACACATGAAAAGATGTTCAACATTGCCTATAATTTTAACAAGCACTTACTTTTTGTGAGCCAGATATTTTAGACATTAAGAAGTATATTAAAACTACAAAAGACAAGGAACTTCCGTGCCAGTCTAGTGGTTAAGATTCTGCACTTCCCACTGTTAGAGGCACAGGTTCCATCACTGGTTGAGAAACTAAAATTTTGCCTGCCATGTAGTGTGGCCAAAAAAACTTAAAAAGAAACCCAAAACCCAGAAGAAGAAGTTACGATTTGGTTGGGTAGACAGAGTCATAGAAATATGTATTGTGTATATTGAGAATAGTGATGCCAAAAAATAGGTCTATAAGAAGTCGGTAGGCAGGCTAAAAGAAGAAATAAGTTGTAAGAAAAAGATGAAGAAAATTATGTAAACCATTTCTTTTGATTTGAAAAATCCAGTTAGTTGAGAGTTTTAAGATTGATCTTTAACCTGGCAGCTTTGGAGTTTACTGTAGAAAGAAATAAAGAATGTACTCTCCAGCATCAGAAATAGATGAGAGGAAGATTCAGAAATAAAGATGAGAGAAAGAACGCTATAAGATCTGAATATTGAAGAATAATATGTGCTTTCTGCTTTTTTTTTATATATATAAATGTAATGGAGCTCAGGAATAATGCCCTTGGAAGCTTTCTCTTTCCCTTATTGCAAGGAATAAAGGCAGGATCTTTGTGTGGGGAAGACTACAGCAAATGGGTTCTATGCTGTTTTACTGTTTGAAACAAAAGTTTCTTTTTGAAACATCATTTTCTTTTGCCTCTGGTTTGATGAGGGTGGGGGGTAAGAATGACTTTATACAATTAGGAAGTCAGTCTTAACTTTCTTTAGTAGACCTTATTATAACTTTGAAAAGGTTTTCGGACAACTGTTTTCTTCTTAGGAGTTGTATCGATTTAAAGTGTGTAAAGTGTGATCTGAGAGTACCTGATACCCTTTCAGTGGGTCTGTAAGAACAGAACCATTTTCATAATAATACTAACAAGTTATTTGCCTTTTTCACAGTGTTGACATTTGGGCTGATAATTGAGAAGCAATGATTGGTCAAACTACTGCCATCTTAATTAAATCAGGACAGTAGCACCAAACTGCTGCTACTTGATGAATTCTTCACTGATATACACTTGCAGTTTTTTTTTTTTTTAAAGCCAATTTTACTTATTAATGTTCTTGGCAAAGCAATAAAAATTAATTTCATTTGATCTTGACCCACATTTTTAAACTATTCTTTTCCATGAAATAGGATGTGTACATAAAGCACTTCCGTATACTGAAGTGCTCTGGTTACTTTAAAGAAAAACACTTGTACTCGTGTTTGAGTTGAAACCTAAATTAGTTGCTTTTTTTATGGAACGCTATTTTTCTTGAAAGATTACTGACAAACTGTAGTTATTTAGAGTTAGGCATTTGACAGACATTTTCTTGAATGTGAACAAAGCCTGTTAACTGCTTCAAGGCAAACAACTGACGTTAATTGTTGCCAGTCATTTAAGGAAAAAACAGCTTTCATGCAGAACTTAGAATTTTAGAAAGTTTAAGTCCATGATTGTGATCTTGTTAGTTTCCTAGTACTTAAAGGCTTTCTAATGAGATTCAGTTTAGTTCAGTCCCTCAGTCATGTCCAACTCTTTGCGACCCCATGAACTGCAGCACGCCAGGCCTCCCTGTCCATCACCAACTCCCAGAGTCCACCCAAACCCATGTCCATTGAGTCGGTGATGCCATCCACCATTATCTTTTCTTCTGTCGTCCCCTTCTCCTCCTGTCCTCAATCTTTCCCAGCATCAGGGTCTTTTCCAATGAGTCAGCTCTTCACATCAGGTGGCGAAACCATTGGAGTTTCAGCTTCAACATCAGTCCTTCCAATGAACACCCAGGACTGATCTCCCTTAGGATGGATCTGTTGGATCTCCTTGCAGTCCAAGGGACTCCCAAGAGTCTTCTCCAACACCACAGTTCAAAAGCATCAATTCTTTAGCACTCAGCTTTCTTTATAGTCCAACTCTCACATCCATACACGACCACTGGAAAAACCATAGCCTTGACTAGACGGACCTTCATTGGCAAAGTAATGTCTCTGCCTTTTAATATGCTGTCTAGGTTGGTCATAACTTTCCTTCCAAGGAGTAAGCGTCTTTTAATTTCATGGCTGCAGTCACCATCTGCAGTGATTTTGGAGCCCCCCCCCAAAATAAAGTCAGCCACTGTTTCCCCATCCACTTGCCATGAAGTGATGAGACAGGATGCCATGATCTTCGTTTTCTGAATGTTGAGCTTTAAGCCAACTTTTTCACTCTCCTCTTTCACTTTCATCAAGAGGCTTTTTAGTTCTTCTTCACTTTCTGCCATAAGGGTGGTGTCATCTGCATATCTGAGGTTATTGATATTTCTCCCGGCAATCTTGATTCCAGCTTGTGCTTCCTGCAGCCCAGCGTTTCTCATAATGTACTCTGCATATCAGTTAAATAAAAATGGTGACAATGTATGGCCTTGACATACTCCTTTTCCTATTTGGAACAAGTCTGTTGTTCCATGTCCAGTTCTAACTGTTGCTTCCTGACCTGGGTACAGATTTCTCAAGAGGCAGGTCAGGTGGTCTGGTATTCCCATCTCTTTCAGAATTTTCCACAGTTTATTGTGATCCACACAGTCAAAGGCTTTGGCATAGTCAATAAAGCAGAAATAGATATTTTTCTGGAACTCTCTTGCTTTTTTGATGACCCAGCAGATGTTGGCAATTTGATCTCTGGTTCCTCTGCCTTTTCTAAAACCAGCTTGAACATCTGGAAGTTCACAGTTCACGTATTGCTGAAGCCTAGCTTGGAGAATTTTGAGTATTACTTTGCTAGCGTGTGAGATGAGTGCAGTTGTGTGGTAGTTTGAGCATTCTTTGGCATTGCCTTTCTTTGGGATTGGGATGAAAACTGACCTTTTCTAGTCCTGTGGCCACTGCTGAGTTTTCCAAATTTGCTGGCATATTGAGTGCAGCACTTTCACACCATCATCTTTCAGGATTTGAAATAGCTCCACTGGAATTCCATCACCTCCACTACCTCTTTTCGTAGTGATACTTCCTAAGGTCCACTTGATTTTACATTCCAGGGTATCTGGCTCTAGGTGAGTGATCACACCATCGTGATTATCTGGGTCATGAAGATCTTTTTTGTACATTTCTTCTGTGTATTCTTGCCACCTCTTCTTAATATCTTCTGCTTCCCTTAGGTCCATACCATTTCTGTCCTTTATTGAGCCCATCTTTGTATGAAATGTTCCTTTGATATCTCTAATTTTCTTGAAGAGATCTCTATTGTTTTCCTCTGTTTCTTTTCATTGATCACTGAGGAAGGCTTATCTCTCCTTTGTATTCTTTGGAACTGTGCATTCAAATGGGTATATCTTTCCTTTTCTCCTTTGCTTTTCACTTCCCTTCTTTTCACATCTAATAATAATAATCTTCTGATGAGATTAGTGGTGACATTAACAGATAGTTATTTTTAAAAATATTTTATGATGAAGTGGTCAATATTTGGAATATTTTGCATAACTCAGTGAACAAATATTTTCAAGCCACCAAAGCACACTGTTACAAAATTGTACATGGGTGAAATATCTGTTCTGATCAATATGCATTTGTATATGCAATATATATTAAGATATCTGCTGCTGTTTAACAAATGGTTTCAAAATTTAACATCCTGAAACAACAAATGTCTCTTATATCACCATTTCTATGTGTTAGGAATCCAGGTATGGCTTAGTCGGGTCCCTCTTTTATGGTCTCTCAAGGGTATAATCAAGGTGTCAGCCAGGGCTACAGGCATCCCAAAGCATGACTAGAGGAAGAGTCTAAATTCACTTATGTGGCTGATGGTTGACTGGAGACATCATCAGTTCGTTACCACAGAGCAAATGAGAGAGCCAGAGAGGACAGACAGCTCAGGATGGAAGCCACCATCTTTTTGTAACCTGATTATTGGAAGTGACATCCTGTCACCTTTGCCTCATTCTGTTTGATCCTGCACATACTCAAGATGTTCATGCACAGGTCATGAGATAGGGATAATTGGGTGCTGTCACAGAGTCTGCCTACCACATAGACCAGTAGATTTAAATGTAGCAGAGTATGAAAAGTTCATTGATAATATTTCAGATTCCATGTTGGCTACCAACCTTTAAGAAATTACCTCTGATTGAGTTTGGTGTAGTAGCCGAGGAAAATGTTGACAATTACCTTAAAACTGTTAAAATACTCTTCCTTTTACAATTACATGCCTGTGTGAAGTTAAATTTTATTTTTTCTTCATATACTTGAATTAAAAGAATAGCAGCAGATTGAATGCAGAAGCAGATCTAAAAATTCAGGTATCTTCTCTTATAGCAGTTATTAACAGAGATTTGTGAAAATGTGAAACAGTGCTGCTGCTGCTGCTGCTAAGTCGCTTCAGTCGTGTCCGACTCTGTGCGACCCTATGGACTGCAGCCCACCAGGCTCTCCCATCCATGGGATTTTCCAGGCAAGAGTACTGGAGTGGGGTGCCATTGCCCTCTCCAGAAACAGTGCTAGCCTTCTCATATTTTTTTTTCTCTGTTTCTCCCCTATTCTGACTGTGAAGCTCCGAGTGAATCTCTTTTAGCTCTTTGCAGCTTAGTTTCTTTGACCTCAGTGACCAGTACTCTTACTTTGTGGGTAGTAGAGTAAGAATAAAGAGGACTGATGTTTACTTTTAGCATATGGTTTGGAAGAGTCTGGAAACCATGTATGAAGAGACAGGCAGGCGTAATAATGGTCCTGAAGCTAGAGGTGTAGTAGCCTGAGGAGAAGTTCTTGCTTAGACTTAGGATAAATAAGGGGGAAACAAATGGGAATAGGTCATGAGTCCAAGAAATACAAGGGTAGTTGGAAACCTATTGAAAAGGGCTAAATTGGAGGCAGGGTGGGGGGAGTGAATATATATGTGTGTAAAGAACGCAGAATGTTGATTGGCCTGCCATTGGTAATTTAAAAATAGAAAAAAACTACCTTTTATATATCATGTACTACCTCTCCAATAATAATATGCTTTCTTAAGCAGCTGTTCTATGTCTTAATCGAAGACAATTCTTAATTGTTATGGTTAACAATTGGTTAAAATTTTCTTAATTGTTATGGTTAAATAGTACTTGATAATGAGTTTTAAGAAATCATTGAGAAATTATTACTGCTAGAAACATATATATTTAAGATAGGAACTCTCAAATAAAAATAGTTCCAAGATTGAAAAGAATATTTCTTGCTTCTTCTGTATAAAGGGAGGGAGAGAGAAATAAAGCAATATTTAAATTTTATGTTTGATAAAATTTAAAATAAATTTGTATAATTTATTCAATAAAATAAAATAATTTATATGTAAAATTCAAGTTAAATTTGAAATTCAATGCAAAGTTAAAATATAGAAGCCTCTCATTTTTACCAAATTCCTTTTCCTAGAGATAATATTGTGATTCTTCAATGTAAATACTGATATGCATATGTGCATAAATGATATGTGCTAAATCACTTCAGTTGTGTCCAACTCTTTGGGACCCCATGGACTGTAGCCCACCAGGTTCCTCTGTCCATGGGATTCTCCAGGCAAGAATACTGGAGTGGGTTGCCTTGCCCTTCTCCAGGGGAATCTTCCAAATGATATACTGACAGATAATGCTTTAAACAAATAAGTAATTTTTTAACATGTGGTTCTGCATTTTTTTGTTATTTTTTTGTTTTGCTTTTTACTCAGTAGTTCTTAAAGACTTACCCTGTATAATGAAAAATGCAGGCTGTTGTGAAGGATGCTTTGAACTTGGAATTGGGGGACTTACATAGTTTCTATCTGATCTTACTATCTAATCATCATTTCTTACAGAGTATTGTTCTAGTTACATGCTTGCTGGGCTTGCCATAAGCCAACTTAGTGACTGTGACCCATATTGAAGGAATCATTAAATGTCCTTATTTAATGTATATAAAGACCTGGTAATTAAAAAAATTTTTTATATTATAGTTGATTTACAGTTGTGTGTTTTAAGTATACAATAAAGTGATTCAGTTATACATAATATACATGTATCTATCCTTTTTCAGATTCTTTTCCCATTTAAGACCTGATAAATTTTTTAGGTTTAAGAACATACAGGAAGATATTATTTTGATGATTGCTTTTGAAACTTTATCTGTACAATACTTAAAGATTGGGTAATAGACCCTATTCAACAGTATCAGAAGACATTGGTTCTGTTTATTTCTCTGTAATTATAGGAAAAATTTATACTCTAAAGTTAAAATTGTTTTTTGGTGTTTATAATTCTACATGTGTGCCACTTACTAAGAAGCAGTTCTTAAATATTATGGTTTAAAATTTACTCAAGTAGTGTACTAGAGGGTAGGCAGATCCTTTAAAATAACATGAATTTGGTATGTGGAGCATGTGTAAGATTCATCTCCATGTGGAATCATCCTCACAATCTTTCTTCCTGTCTTTTTACATAAGTTTGGCCAAGTCTTGGCTGGACCTTAATTTTCTTTTTTATATAATAAAATGTTGGTCTGAAGATGGTTATATTAACTATATATGAACGACTTGAAAGTTTTAAAAATATTTTATTTTTTGGAAGACGGCACTATTATCAATCTTAGTGTCTTAAAATAAGAAATTCTTATAGATAAAGACATTTTAGAATTGTTAAAAAATTAATGTTTAAGCTTTTTGTCAATTCTGTTTTTTTCTCCTAAAGCTCCTAAAAGACGACGGCCTGCACGTTCAATATTTGATGGTTTCCGGGATTTTCAAACTGAAACTAGTAGGTATCTATGGATCAGTTTATCATCTCCTTTTCTCTTCCTCCTTCCTTCTGCCTCCATTCTTGTCTTTCTCTCCCTCCCCGTCTCCTGCAGATAAAACCACAAGGTGGAAAAGCACCCATACACTCCCCTTCAGGTCAAGATCCTGGTTTGTTCTATATAATTTTTTTCTTAAAAATAAAAAAGTGATTAATATTAGGCCTAATAACTTTGAGGATTCATCTTATTTTGAAAAGTAAATTATGAATTCAGTCTTTGATTGTTATTAACTCCCCTTTGCTGCTGCTGCTAAGTTGCTTCAGTCATGTCCAACTCTGTGCGACTCCACAGACCAGGCTCCTCTGTCCCTGGGATTCTCCAGGCAATACTGGAGTGGGTTGCCATTTCCTTCTCCAGTGCATGCAAGTGAAAAATGAGAGTTAAGTCGCTCAGTCATGTCCTACTCTTCGCAACCCCATGGACTGTAGCCTACCAGGCCCCTCCGTCCATGGGATTTTCCAGGCAAGAGTACTGAAGTGGGTTACCATGTCCTTCTCCACCCCCTTGAGCTGAATTATTCTAAATTCTAACCTACTTGATTATAGAAGAATAAGAGAAGTGGATATAATATTAGAAATCTGATTATTTACGAACTTAATCCATTTCTGAATGAGCACTTAAATGCTGACTATAATAAAATAAGAACTGATTTTCCTCAGGAACCTGATATATGTCAATTAAAGGAATGACTACAATGAAAATGTTTATTATAGGAATTGAAAAATAGAATAAAAAGCCATATTACCCCCATGTAGCCACTATTAACATTTTGGCTACAGCTGTTTGAAATAGGTTTATGTCTTTCTGTGGGATAAATTAGAACGAGAATCTTGACCATGTACTTGTAGTGGATTTAGTACTGATTTTGGAGAAGGCAATGGCACCCCACTCCAGTACTCTTGCCTGGAAAATCCCATGGACGGAGAAGCCTGGAAGGCTGCAGTCCATGGGGTCGCTGAGGGTCAGACACAACTGAGCGACTTCACTTTCACTTTTCACTTTCATGCATTGGAGAAGGAAATGGCAACCCACTCCAGTGTTCTTACCTGGAGAATCCTAGGGACGGGGGAGCCTGGTGGGCCGCTGTCTATGGGGTCACACAGAGTCGGACATGACTGAAGTGATGCAGCAGCAGCAGTACTGATTTAGTAATGGAACCCTAAAGAAAAGGACAGATATGTTAAGAGAATATGTGAGGAACTTTTGGACCATATTTGATTTTGTAATGATTTATAATGAGTTCACTGAAGCTCAGATAGGTCTTGTAACTTGAGAGAGTGGAATCCAGACTGACTTAAGTCATCCTGGGAATCCTCTATGCTTCCAGGAGCAGATGACAGCGGTAGTCATTGTCTCTCACTGGCAGACTCTTTCAAGTTGGGAATGTTGAAACAACTGGAATGTAGCTAGATAAATTAAGGTGACTTTCAAAATTAGATAAATGGAGATGAAAATTTTCTCGTATGCTTATG
This sequence comes from Tragelaphus eurycerus, assembly GCA_935064755.1. NCBI lineage: Eukaryota > Metazoa > Chordata > Mammalia > Artiodactyla > Bovidae > Tragelaphus > Tragelaphus eurycerus. Next base: position 23,397,774 of record CAKXYN010000018.1, on the reverse strand, counting down.
TTCATTTTGAGTATGTAAAGGAAATATTTTGAATAGTGACTCTTAGATAATTTTTGCCTTTATCCCTACCTTTGGATCCGATCAGATCAGATCAGATCAGTCACTCAGTCATGTCCGACTCTTTGCGACCCCATGAACCGCAGCACGCCAGGCCTCCCTGTCCATCACCAACTCCCGGAGGTCACTCAGACTCACATCCATCGAGTCAGTGATGCCATCCAGCCATCTCATCCTCTTTCGTCCCCTTGTCCTCCTGCCCCCAATCCCTCCCAGCATCAGAGTCTTCTCCAATGAGTCAACTCTTCGCATGAGGTGGCCAAAATACTCAACTCTTAAGACTTTCTCCCCAACTCACTTTGTATTATTTTTCAGAGTCAGCCTTAGACCTTTGCATTTGAGATCAAGCACATTGTTCATTAGTTCTTGCAATTGATACATTTTTTTAATTGGGAAGTTTCATGACTTTTATGGCTAATTGAAACTTTCTTATCCTGCTGTGTTGCAGTTCGGCAAGAACAGGAATTAAGAAATGGAGGAGCGATAGATAAGAAACTAACTACCCTTGCAGATCTGTTCCGGCCACCCATTGATTTGATGCATAAAGGCAGTTTTGAAACAGTAAGTTGTTGGAGATTCTAAACCCAACCTGTGAATCCTTTTGCAGTTTTTAGTGGCATTTTTATAAGAGCAAAAATAAGTTTTCAGCATACAGAGAAATTGGTGTCTTAATGAGATATCTAGAAAGTTACATTGATTTATATTTCTACCACCAGTATATGATATTACCTAATAAAATCACTTTATTGTGTGGCATCATTTTGAATGTGCCATTTTTATTTATTTATTTTTTTAATCATTTAAAGTTTATATGTCTTTGACTACTTCTGGCAATAGTCTCTGTGTGTGTTTTGGCCATTTGTGAATTGTTTATAGTTACCTTTTACTCATATTTTTTATGAGGATCCAAGTGTGTTTGAAAAGAGTATCTCTAATTACAAAATATGTTCTCCTTCAGTTCTTGGTTTTAATTTAGCTGAAACCAAAGGAAAACCTTCTGGAGCAGGTTTATTTGATGTCTGCTAAATTATAAGTTCAATAACAGGGGAACCATGTTTCTTTTTATTTTGGTAATCCTTTCAGTCTAGTCTCTAGCATTTAATAGGAACATGATATTTGTTAAATGAATGAGTTTAGTTGGGATTTTAAATATTCTTCTATTGGTGTTCAAACAGCTTGATTTTGTGTATTGACTAGCATGTTAATGCTCTGTTGAATCAGAAGAGCATTTCTCTAGCTGTGTATCACTTAAATTTCAGGTAAGTCTGTTAGGATAAAGTAGGGCAAACACTTAACTACAAAAATGACATTAGTAGCTATATATTTGGAAGTGAATTATGATTGTGTTTTTAAAAACATTTTGCCCTTTAACATAACACTTACACTAGCCTAAGTGAAACATTTAAGTTAAGAAATTTAATTATAAGCTGTTTCCTTCTACATTCTTTAGTTTTCTGAATTGTAAAACCTGAAAGTGTTTGGCTGCATGTAACAAAATCCAAATAATGGAGGTTTGACCAGATGTGTTTCTTTTCGTTGTGTAAATAAAGTTCGGGGAGTCTGATGTCAATTTATCAGCTCAAAAATGTCAGGTTAGGTGTCTCTTTAATTTTCTTCATCTTTCGCTCATGATCTTTAACATGGCAACTGCCTATCCTTTCTAATAACCATTGACGGAGAATAATATGTAAGAAAGAAAAAGGATCTGAGTTTGTTTTGATGTGCTTTCTATTTTCATTAGCTTCTGTGTTGCTCAGGGGCTTAGTGAAGTAACTCTGAACTTGACTTAATTTGGACACTTTGGCCTCATAAAAAGCAGTTAGTCTGCTGCTTGTTCATTAAGGGAAGATGTGAATCTTTCAATATTGTCATCTGGAGTTTGATTCAATTTGTTGTATCACCTTTTATTCTTTGTATTTTGTGACCTATGTTGTTTTCAACTGTATTTTTTCACTGATAATACTCAACTTTATCATTTACAACTCTTTAAATGATATAAATATTCCCAGAAAAAGTAGGCATTTCATTATGATTAATGATATATCCATTAGTTTTATAAAAATTAGGGAAGCAATATGCAAAATTAAGTTGCTGAAACTGAAACTTAAGAGAGATGAATGTTAAAAATTAAAGGAATAATGAGGTCGCAAAGATTCGGACACGACTGAGCGACTTTCACTTTCTTTGGTTGCTCAGGCAGCACCCATAGGTTTGGATTAGATGTAGATCTGAGCTACAGTTTTACAAGTTTAGAAACTAGACTTTATTGTTTCTTAATGTAACTAGAGGTAGACTATGATCAAGGGTTCTGGCTCATGCCTGTGAAGTTCATTCAGTATTTAACAAGGCCTCCTATTATAAGGCCTTGTTCTAGGGGATGGAGATTATATTTATTGGAATAAAGATTTAACTCCATGTGAGAGAGAACAGGAATGAAACAATAGCTTAAACAAGATAGAGGTCCATGCTTTTAGGATGGTTTGGCTCTATGAAGTTATCAGGAATGCAGCTTTTCCTGTCCTGTTCTGCTGTTCCTTAGGCCTTGCTTGCCCTTGTCTGCATGATTCAAGGTGGCTAACCACCATGTTTGCTTTTCAGTTAGCATGAAGGAGGGAAGTGACTGAGAAGGGTACACCTTTTCCATTTAAAGGAACAACTTAGAAGTCACACACATCAGTTCTTACATTCCATCGATCAGAACTCAGGAATGTGGCTACACCTGGTTGCAAAGGATACTAGGAAATTAAGATGCTTAGCTGAAAGTTGGAGATTCTGTTACTATGGTGAAGGGAAAAATGTATATTTGTTATCTGTAAGCAGTTTCTGCCATAGGAAGGTAGTGGTAAACAAATTATACTAAGTCCTTTGACCTCAAAAAATTTATAATCTAGAGGGAGAAACAGACTAAACAAAAACCAAAAACAATATCTATATAACATATTTAGTATATATATATGTTTTATGTATATTTGACACACAGAAATTTCAGGTTACAGTAGTTGCTGGGAGAAAATATAAAATAGAGTAAGGGAAAGAGAGAGAGGACTCTTTTGTTTGGGGACAAAGTGAGGGAATGTAAACCATAGAAGGATCTTAGGAAAGAGTAGAAAAACAGTTAAGTGTAAAGATACTGGTGTTGGAAAGAGTTCAGGCATATTTTTGGTACAGATCAGATCAGTTGCTCAGTCGTGTCCAACTCTTTGCAACCCCATGAATCGCAGCACACCAGGCCTCCCTGTCCATCACCAACTCCCGGAGTTCACTCAGACTCAACATCCATCGAGTCAGTGATGCCATCCAGCCATCTCATCCTCTGTCGTCCCCTTCTCCTGTCCCCAATCCCTCCCAGCATCAGAGTCTTTTCCAATGAGTCAACTCTTCACATGAGGTGGCTAAAGTACTGGAGTTTCAGCTTTAGCATCATTCCTTCCAAAGAAATCCTAGGGATGATCTCCTTCAGAAAGGACTGGTTGGATCTCCTTGCAGTCCAAGGGACTCTCAAGAGTCTTCTCCAACACCACATTCAAAAGCATCAATTCTTCGGCGCTCAGCCGAATTTTTGGTACAGCCAAGGAAATTTGTGTAGCTGGAACTGAGTGAACAAGGCACTTAGGGTGTGTTATCTGACCTCAGCAAGGAAATATTTCTTAAGTTTTCCTCTTTCCCTCTTAGCATGTAAGTTTCTTCTTTCCCCATTAGCATGAATACAGGGATTTTGTTTTATTTACTGTTCTGTGTCCATGGTGCATAGAACGGTATCTGGCACACAGTTGCCCTCCATAAATTATCTAGTGGTGTAATCTAGAGTATATTGTACAGAAAGAATCACAACAGTTTCCATAAAATATTTCTTATTTTCATAACAAATGCATGTGTATTTGTAAAATTGCCGTTCAGTTGGACATCCAGTTGGTTCCTCTAAGAGTACTTTAATTTCCAAAGTGCTAGTGCTAAGTCGCTTCAGTCGTGTCCGACTCTGCGCGACCCCATAGACAGCAGCCCACCAGGCTCCCCTGTCCCTGGGATTCTCCAGGCAAGAATACTGGAGTGGGTTGCCATTTCCTCCTCCAATGCATGAAGGTGAAAAGTGAAAGTGAAGTCGCTCAGTCCTGTCCGACTCTGAGCGACCCCATGGGCTGCAGCCTACCGGGTTCCTCCGTCCATGGGATTTTCCAGGCAAGAGTACTGGAGTGGGGTGCCATTGCCTTCTCCGAATTTCCAAAGTACTTGCTATAAATGCAAATAAAAATATTTTAATTAAAATGTAAAGAACTGACTCAGTAACAAAATACATAAGATAAAGTTTTTCTAAATAAACTTTATACATAGCTTATATTTTTATTCAGATTAGGCAAAAATTAGAGAAAAATTAAAAACCAACAAGGAGGGACTTCCCTGGTTGTCCAGTGGTTACAACTGCACTGCCAGTGTAGGTGTGGGTTTGATCCCTGCTTGGGGAACTAAGATCCCATATACCGTGAGGCACAGCCAAAAAAAAGCAACAAGGAAAAATAATAGTTTCCATTTCCACAAGAAAGTACAGTGCATATTTTAGTATATTTCATTTTCAACTTTATGCATATATATTTGTTGAAATAGATTAATTTTTCCTCTGTATCCTCTTTACGTACTTTTCCAACAGTGTAGGAGGGTTCCCTTTTTTATACCCCCTCTCCAGCATTTTTTTTTTGTAGATTTATTTATTGATGGCCATTCTGACTGGTATGAGGTAACACCTCATGTAGTTTTGATTTTTGATTTGCATTAAAAGTAATTTCCTAGCATCTTTCAGTTTCTTTTGCTTGTATAAGTCTTCTCCCATTGTAAGCTTTGTGCAGGAAGGGATTCTTTGGTTTGGTAACTGCTATAACTCTAGCATCTATAGCTGTACCTGAAACATGGTAGATACTCAAATACCTGTTGAATGAATGAATCTGAATGAATGAAAGCATGACTGTGAATAGATGAATTTTTAAAAACAGTAGCAGATAGCTCTTATTGTTTTTGCACTCTGCATTTTTTAAATTTTTTCATGGTTTGTTTTGTTTTGTTTTGTTGGGGTTTTTTTGGTCAGTGTTGCAGTTAAGGCAGACTTAATAAATTTACCTTATAGGGATGTGTACTATTTAGTCTGTCCCTCTAGAATGTTTTTTCTTTTTTCTCAAATACTTTTCTTCAGTTAAAGCAGTATAATTACTCACGTATCACCCATTTTTTTAAATCCACATGCTTGCTATAGGCAAGGGATTAAGTGGAATACTATTACTTCCTAGAAGCAAGGAGTTATTAGATTTTGTATACTTAAAAATAAGCTTTGACCAGTTAACTGTAGCTTTCTGGCTCATTATAAGGCTACTTCCTTTTAGAACTTGGATTTTCACCTTTGGAATCAGTAACAAATATTATAAAATTATTTTCTCTGGAAGATTTGTATAGAAAAGTAGAATAACATTTTTTTAAGATTGTGTAAACCTGCTTATTAAACAGAAGATAGTCTTAAGTTTTCCAATACCTCTGAAATGATACATGTTCTTCAGTTATTATTAATCTGAGTTTTAGCTGATTCTTAAGATTTTCCCATGTCACGCTGATTTCGGAATATAAAATATAAAATATTCCCAAATATATAATTAAAAATATATTGTTCCAGGACAACATCATTTAAAAGCTGTGACTTCCATTTCATTGTTTCTATAAAAGGGTTTGAGGTAGCTTTTGCTCATTTGCTTTTCTGCCATCCTTTTCCAGTTTAGTAATATTTCTTAGATTATTGTTGTGATAAGGCAGTGTAAGGGGGAAAAAAAGTACACACTCATAATTGATACTTGTGCTGTAAATTGGGGAGTCTTTTGGAGATCATTCTGAAACATCGTTTTATCTGTAGTTTCAGTTTTTAAATACACGCCTAGGAAAAGAACCCTGAGAGAAAAAGTCCTAGTGAACTTCATCAGCAGCTTCTAGTGAAAGATTTATAGAGTGAATCTATAAAATGCCATGTGCCTAATAATTGAGATGAATATGATATTTGGAAATGTGTGTAAAATGATGTTGAAAAAATAACATAAACTAATATACACATACTGGTTATGGTTATTAAAAAGAAGAGGTATATTTTTGGATAGGGATTAGTAGAGAAAGCACAATAGAATTGTTCCCTTGTTTATGGAATCTTTTTCAGGTAAAGAGGTTTACATGTTTACCAGTGCTATAAAAATCCAGCCACTCTAATAAATTACAATGGATAAAAGGAAAACAATTCATTTAAATTTGAAAAATGCTTGCAAATGGACTGTATAATTATACATATCTATATACATGTATATATAAGCAAAAAATGTAATTAATGTTTATACACAGAAAACTCTAGGCGTCATACTTGAGGGAAAAAACTTAGTATTTATATGGAAAGAAGATAACTTCTGAATTCTGAAACACACCTGTTACGGAGTAGGAACTGTTTCTAATAATTGTTATGTAACTTTATTCTTACAGGCCAAAGAGTGTGGCCAGATGCAAAATAAGTGGCTGATGATAAACATTCAAAATGTACAAGACTTTGCATGCCAGTGCCTCAACCGTGACGTATGGAGCAATGAAGCTGTGAAGAATATTATCCGGGAACATTTCATTTTCTGGCAGGTGGGAGAGTTAATCAAACATTTTATAGCATTTTACTTTGGTAGTATGTGGTTTCTAGGAGGAGGAAGTAGGTTATAAGCTGAAAAAAAATAGCTTAATTAAATTATTGCATGCTATGCTATGCTATGCTATGCTACGCTAAGTCACTTCAGTCGTGTCCGACTCTGTGTGACCCCATAGACGGCAGCCCACCAGGCTCCCCCGTCCCTAGGATTCTCCAAGCAAGAACACTGGAGTGGGTTGCCATTTCCTTCTCCAATGCATGATAGTGAAAAGAGAAAGTGAAATCTCTCAGTCATGTCCAACTCTTAGCGACCCCATGGACTGCAGCCTACCAGGAATTATTACATATGAAAACATAAAGCCACCCATAATGGCTAAGATAGTAAAGACAAAGGAAAATTAGAGCATCAGTGAAGAGAAGGAGGAAAAAACAGAACCAAGCCAAAAAAAAAAAAAGAACCAAGCCATATAACCATATAGTATGCATACTTCAGAAGAATTTTAACATCATTTTTTAAGCATCTTGATAAGAGTGTATAGCTGTACTGTTTAACAGAAATGTAATGATTAAAATTTTATTGTAGCCACATTTTTAAAAGTTGAAAGAAACAGTGATTGATTTTAATATATTTTAAAAATCAGTATCTGTAATATAAAACTAATGTTAAAATATTGATAGAGGCATTTGGGTTGTGGGTTTTTTTTGGGGGGAGTGTTAAGCTTTCAGGATCTGGTATGTATTTTACATTTACAGTATAGCAGTTTGGATTATTCACATTTCAAATGCTTCAGTAGCACATGTTCTGGGGGCTACTATAGTTGATAGTGCAGATGTAGAAGATTTGAAGGAATTGAGAAACCTTTGTTTAATATGTTGATTTTAGCCTGAGTTTGGTAATCTTTAAGTGTATGTCCTTAAATTTGTCATTTAGTCTTTCTGGCTCTGGTTTCTTTTTATATAAATCACTATGCTAACAGTAGGTGATCTTGCTCCAGTTTTTTATGTTATGGAAAATTATAGGGAAAAACTCCCGTAGTCCACTGGTTAGGACTCTGAGACTTCCACTGGGGACATGGATTCAATCTCTGGTCAGGAAACTAAGATCCTGCATGCTGTGCAATGCAGCAAAAAAAAAAAAAAAAAAAAAATTTATAAAAACTTATGAATTAATTTTTTCCCCACTCTAAGATATGCTGTTGTTAGTAATTTGCCAGTTCATTCTTTACAGGCCCCTGAATTCTGTGTTTTTTTCTGAACAGTAACCTTTTATTCAACAACTATCCATTGAGCATCTGTTTGCCTAGCAGTATGCTGGGCGCTTGAGTTGATAATCTTAACATATTGTGATTTATTAAGATGTATGTAGTTGAGAGTCAGAAGTGACATAGATGGACAGATGACTTGAAAAGGAAGAAATGGGTCAAGGAGGAAGGATGGATTGCTGTATTTATGTAAGGGTCAAAAGTGACTCTGAAGGCAGGAATTGAAGAGTTCACATTAGTTGACCTTCATTTTCTCTGTAGGCAGTGAGAGCCTAACATGCCAGAGGTGTTTTTGAAGAATTAATAGCTGTTGGTATAAAACAAGGTACTTTTTTAAGAGACTGATTTTTTTTTAATATGTATCAATGACTTAACAGGTCTATCACGACAGTGAGGAAGGTCAGAGATACATACAGTTTTATAAGCTAGGGGATTTCCCCTATGTTTCCATCTTGGATCCACGGACAGGTAAGGTGTATTTCAGCTTACGGCCTTTAACTTATCGTGTATCTTTCAATTACCTAAATAATCTTCAATTTTATCTTGGATCCAGTTTCAAGATTGTCTATAGTAATGTATATGAAAGGTTCTTGTTCATGTGCCTCAGAATTACTTAAAAATCTATTGATGTGTGTATTTAGGGAGTTTGTTAGGAAACAACTTTGGGAGATGGTAGTATTTTAAATTTGCAAATCTGTTCTTTCAAAGAATAACAGTTTATCTTTTCATTTTTAAGGATCCCCTTAGGTCATTTATTTAAGATTGTTCAAATACTCATTGTAATCCCACCAGAGAAGCAGAGAGTAGAGCTAGTTTCATTATTAACTGATTGAGTTTTGTATATGTATTGGTTTGTCTGAATCTCCTCTTCCTAAATAGCAATAAATGATACCAGCAGATAACGTAGTTGTTCTATCATGAAGGCTGGGAATCTCTTAGGTTCATTATAATTAGTGTATCTTCTAGGTTATGAAGACACTGTAACTTAAGTGGTGATGGGTGGGGATATGTTCCCAGTAAATTTTAATTGTGGTATGCTGAAAGAAATACTTAGTGAGAATTCAGAAAGAACGTTGGTTTTATTATATTTCTATATCCTGGTTTTTAATCTTTAGGTCAGAAGCTTGTAGAGTGGCACCAGTTAGATGTATCTTCTTTCTTGGACCAAGTAACGGGATTTCTGGGTGAACATGGGCAATTGGATGGACTTTCTAGCAGTCCCCCCAAAAAATGTGCCCGTTCAGTAAGTATGACTGAGAAGTGGTGATGGGCAGTTAAATATAATTGTATAGAAGTGCCTTGTGTAAAATGTTTGAGGTTAAGATGGTAAAGATAATAATGTAAGTGGCAGACAGTTAAAATATGTGGCTGTACAACATCTTATGTTTTGATACTTTCCCACATCAGGGTTCTTTCTTCTCAGTGAAATTGCAAGATTGATATTTCCAGTCTCACTTGCTACCAGGGTCAGGCATGGGACCTAAGGCTTGGATTTAGAACTGGACAGTGTGAATGTGTAACACTGAGCAGGGTGGCTTACCTGTGAGCCCAGTAACAGAGAAACCCACTTTTTGAGAGGCAGTACTGTTTGGACTTTTGGAATCCAGATCTAAGCAGCAGCAGAAATGATATTTTTGTTAGACCATCTCTCATGGTGTAGTTGGGCATTATTTCTGATTACATAGCTTTAGGCCCTAGTTCTCAGGCCCACCTAAAGATTATTTCTATATTTAATTCTATAATATGCTATTACTAGGCAGACCTACTTGATAATTGATAGCAAAATTAGTTTTAAGTAAGAGACCTTCAAAGTTGTGGGAATCTCTCATTGATTATGGGAACTATTTGGGTTTGGTGGCAGTGAGGATGGAATTAATTATAGAGGATATGACTTTAGTAGTCTAGTACCATGCAGTAATGAAACAGTTCGTTAAATTACTACCGAAAATAAAGTGCACATTTAAGGAGAGGCTATGAGTACTTGCCAAGGGTTTGTATAGAATTCATTTTTCCTCCTCCATTACTCATGAATTTTACTAAAGTAGAATTCTTTTTTAAAACATTAAAAAATCCAAGAAGTTTCCATGATTTCCCTGAGAGGGTTTTCTTATCTTTTGTAATCATAGGCTGAAATTGTCAAAATCCAGAGCCTGAGCTTTTGAGTTGCTGAATTACAACATAAATTTGGTTTAATATTTCACCACATGTCTTATAAAAGTTAAGGAACTTGGTAGGGAAAAGAGTGGGGCCATAAAATTGGACAATTACATAGGGCTTATTTGGATGAGTAGTACCTCAGACCCCACTTCTGAACTAAATAATGCTCTCACTTAACAAATTCTAAATAATGCTCTCACTTAACAAATTCTGATCAACTCTGTACAAGAGAAACTGCAACACATAATAGCTTAAACAAGGAAGACATCTTTTCTCAATAAGTTCAGAGGGATGCAATCTAGGACTTGACTGCTGTGGATGTCATCAAGGAACCAGGCTCCTTCTCTTTTTTTCCCTTCACTTCCATCCTTAGTTTTGGCTTTTGTCCTCATGGTTATGGTATAGATGCTGTGCTCCCAGTATCACAGTCTAATGGACAAGGAGAAAAGAGGTGATATCTTTATTACAAAGATAAAGAGCCACAGATAAAGATTTCTGCTTATTTTAGCTGGACACAGTTGCTTGTACAAACACAGTTGAGGTACCTTTTAATAAGGAAGCAAAGATCCTAATTGTGTCTATAAAAGGAAGCATGCCCCACTAAAAAATTCCATTTACCAGTTTCTCTTGCAGCTAAAAAAAATTGTGGAATGGAACTAAAGCATCACTTACAGAGAAAGTAAATAACTAAATGCCTGTATTAAAAAAGAAAGCCTCAAATTAATGACTTAATTTTCCATCTTAAATGAAATGAAAAAGGACCCACAGAGAAAAAAATTAAATCAAACCCAAACTATGCAGAAAGAAAAGGGGAAAGAACAAAGATCAACCAGTAACTTAGAAAACAAAGGAAAAAAGTAAATGAAACCAGAAGCTTGTTTTTTAGAAAGTCAGTAAAATTGGTAAGCCTCTATCTAGTCAGATGGTCAGGGGGAAAAAGCCACAAATTACCAATTACAGGGTTGGGAGAGGAGCCATCCATATAGATATTACAGTTATTGAAGAAATAATAAGTAATACAGTGAATAACTTTATGTCAAATACTTGACCCTTTAGGTAAAAAGGACAAATTCCTAGAAAGACACAACCAGTAAAGCTCATTAAAGGAAAAACAGATACCCGAATAATCCTATTAATACATCTGTTAATTAAATTGAATTTGTAGTTTAAAACTTCCCACAAAGAAAACTATGCCCAGGTGGCTTTCCTGGTAAATGTCTTTAATTTTTAAGGAAGAAATAATGTTAATTCTACACAAACTATTCCAGGAAACCAAAGGGGAAGAAATACTGCCTAGTTCATTGTGAGGCCAGCATTAACTTGCTATCAAAACCAAAACCAAAACTGAGCTTTGTTTTACAAGGAAAACAAAAGTCAAAGAAATTAAACCAATAACCCTCATTAACAGAGATACAAAAATTCTTGACAAAAATTTTCATAAATCAGACTCAACAGTTTATAAAAAAGCAGTGTATCCTGACCAAGTGGGTTTTAGCTCAGGAATTCAAGGTTGGTTTAATGATAGACAACCAACCAATGGAATTCACTAAAAAAGAAAACCATATTACCTGCCTCAAGTACAAAGTTAAATAGAAGTAGAATCTTGTAAGTAAGGAATCAGAGGAGAATGAATGTTGAATAGGAAGCCAGTATCTACTATGGTGGGAGTCTTTAAAAATCAAGCTGCATGCTGTGTAATATCATTATTATAAACCTACAGTTCACTTAAGCCATTGGTGGCCACATGGGTACATCTACTTGCCTTTTTATTTATTTATATATATATTTGGTGCTAAATTAGCCTTAAGTTGCCTTAAAATTTGCCTCTGTCCATGGGATTTTCCAGGCAAGAATACTGGAGTGGGTGCCATTTCCTTCTCCAGGGGATCTTCCTGACCCAGGGATTGAAGCCAGGTCTCCTGCATTGCAGGCAGATGCTTTACCCTCTAAGCCACCAGGGAAGTCCAATTTATATTTTTTTTTGGTGCTAAATTAGCCTTAAGTTGCCTTAAAATTTAGAAAAAAAAATTTTTTTAATGTTATTGGCAGATAGGGTAAGCCAAATTGAAACTCCTTTAGTTTTTTGTTAGCAACCTGAACTTTTTATTGTGGAAAATTTTAGAATAGAAGGAGTTTACTGAGCCTCTATGTGTCCATTAACTAATTTCAGTCATTAACAACTTGTGATGAGTCTTGTTTCAGCTATACCCTGTCCTTTGAAGCAAAGATACATGCCAAAGAATAAATAAATAAAACAATGAAAGAATTCATTGTTTTATTTATTTATTCTTTGGCATGTATCTTTAAAAGATTCTTTTTATTTTTAGAAATAATCACAGTATCCCTAACACACCTGCAAAAAATTAGCTATAGTTTCTTTATATCATAAAATATCCAGTGTTCAGCTTTTGACTATCATAAAAAGTCTTTTTGTATAGTTTGGATTCACTCTAGTAATGCCTATTTTGTGACTCAACAAGTTTAGTGAAATCTGTGACAGTTAGGACTTTTCCATGGGGAGAACTATTCAAAGTCGCTTTTTGTGGTCACAATGAGAACCTTCATTGAAATTAAGTTTGGAAAAATGTAGTTGTTTTTTCATATTTTTTATACAGTATTTTGTTTTGTTTTGAATGTTAAAGATCTGTTAGATTTTTTTGTAAAATGATCATTACTGAGTTATCTATTTACTGATAGCCTTCTGTGTGCCAAAGCTGTGCTGGTTAGTGAGCAAGATAGACATCTTTCTTTGTGCTTAGTCATGTTAAAGACTAATGTTTTGACTTTTATATTTAAAACCTTAATTCATGTCTTGTTCTGGGCAAGGAATAAGTTGTTTTCTTGATTTTATTCACTTTGATTTCCCCCACCCCACATCCTGCCAAGTCCTGTGCTTGTAGTCATTGTGCCAGATGGTGTGACAGTTTTTATTTTTGTGTTTAAAATGTCATTCCAACTTGGCTGTTTAAGACAAAGTTGTTGCCCTCAAATAGCTTAAAATTTAGTAGAAGAGATACATCCAGCATACAATAATAATGGCAAGCTGACTGTTTGATTTCCCATGCCCTATTTGACTTGATTATTTTTTTGGTTTAACTGTTTTCTTTTTCTTTCTGCCCATGTTGTATGACTGCATCTTGCAGGAGAGCCTTATAGATGCAAGTGAAGACAGTCAGCTAGAAGCTGCCATCAGAGCCTCCTTACAAGAGACACATTTTGATTCCACACAGACAAAACAGGATAGCCGCTCAGATGAAGAATCTGAATCTGAACTTTTTCTGGCAGTGAGGAGTTCATATCTGTTTGTGGCTCTGATGAAGAGGAGGAGATAGAGAATCTTGCCAAGTCTAGAAAGTCTCCCCACAAAGATTTGGGGCATAGAAAAGAGGAGAACAGAAGATCAATGACTGAGCCCCCTGCCAGAACTGAGCCTGGAACAGCCACAAACCACCAAGGATTGCCAGTTATGGATTCAGAAATATTGGAGATGTCACCTGAAAAATCAGATGGAATAGTGGAGGGCATTGATGTAAATGGTGGGTCACGTTTTAAACTTCCTTTGCTTAAAACTTTAATATTACTGAAGAGAATTATTTGTTTAAATTAGTGTTCTGTCACATAGCTATATATATATTTTTAACCCTTTCTTTAGGACCAAAAGCACAGCTGATGTTGCGGTATCCAGATGGAAAAAGGGAACAAATCACTCTTCCAGAGCAAGCTAAACTACTAGTAAGTATATCTAATTTACTTGAAACAGAAAAACTAATTGGTGTAATTTGCTTGATGATTCTTTGATATGGGTGTTAATTAGGTATGACCTCTAACTGGAAACTTCACTGTGGTGAATCTTTAATTCTCACTGCTTTATTTCCTTCCCACCTTATCTTGGGCAACTTGCATAGTCTGTTCTAGTCAAGGCTTCTCTGTTCCATAGCTGCTTGCAATAGAAACCCAACTGAAACTATTACCTGGAAAAGGAGTGAGGTTTATTTAAAGACTGTAGTGGGGCCTCCTGGATTTCCTAGTAGCTGGAATTGCAAAGTAGTTAAGAACCATGACTATTTTCTGTGTGTTTCTCTTGTGGGGCCTGTTGAGTGTCCCCCTTGTGATTCTCTGCTTCATACCATTCTTCTCTCTCTATTCTGATGACTGGAAAACAGCTTGTACATAATCTGTAATAGAGAGCTTTGAGAGCTTTTCCTCTAGAGTCCATAGCTGATAAGCCTTTCTTTTGTGTTTTTCAACTCCTGGAAAAGAGAATGAATCTGACTTGTTTAGATTAGCCTATGAATGAATCCTCCTTGCCTCAAGTGTTTATACCTGGCCATTGCTGTGGCTGAAAATAATTAGACTCTTAAAGACTGTGACAAATGCAGGCAGGCTCTAGCCTCTGATGTTAATACCTAGAATGTCTCCTAGTCTAGTAATTGGAAAGGAATGGGAGATGAAACAATGAATACAAGTATAGACCACTTTTTTGAGAAGATTGGTTTTGAATCTAGAGTGAGGAGTGAGCGGCAGTCAGAGGGGAACAGATGATTGAAGGAGAGACTAAACATGTTTAAGTCTGATGGGAAGCATCTGTAGAAAAGATGTTGAAGATACATGTAAAAAAGTGGTTTGTGGTGGTGGCATGGCTTCTGAGAAGGCAAGAAAGGATTCAGTGCACAACTGACAAGATAGGATGAAAGATGTATCTTCCCTGATAAATAGAAGGAAGGAAAACTAATGAAATGTTTAAAAATGAGGATAATAATTTTATAAACAGAAATTAGGTTTGTTTATTGGTGAGACAGTAATAACCCTGAACATTTCAGTGTCATTTACTGGCTATTAATTATTGAGTACAGGTTTATTATCTCCCCATGCAAAGTGTTATATCACCATTTCTACAAGAGTAAGCTTCAGTTTTTATAACTTAAACTTACATCTTATCTGATATAAAAATGAATATTATATTTTTAAATTATTCATTATGTTCTGTCTTTTGTTCCCATTTAACAACTTTGTCTTTTCTCTTGTTTTTCATAGGCTTTGGTGAAGCATGTCCAGTCTAAAGGATATCCAAATGAACGTTTTGAACTTCTCACCAATTTCCCTCGGAGGAAACTCTCTCATCTGGACTATGATATTACATTACAGGAGGCAGGCCTTTGTCCTCAAGAGACTGTCTTTGTACAGGAAAGAAATTAACATCATGGCCTGACCTCTCTCAGCTTACCCCTTTTTTTCCCTTTTTCTGTGAGATACCATGTCACTGAGTATGCATTTTGGCTCATAGGACCATAGAGCCAAGGTTGGGCAAGCAAGTCACCTGCCTTCTCTTCTGTTTCTTGTTCTCTCCTGTAATCAGCCTCACCTCCCCCCCTTTTTTTCCCTCCTTTCCCATTTACTTCCTTTTCCTAGTTTTCTCTCTCTCCCTTACCTAATCTGGTGACCAAATGGAAGTGTTAGGATAAGACCTCCTAGTACTGGCAGCAGGAAATGTGTGTTCCAATAAGTGGTCTCTTACACAGCACTTTTAGGGGATCAAATGAAATGTTACTCCTCAGACACCTTTGATAAAGGAATGGCCAGATTCAGAATAAGAACAGCCTCTCTGTTTTGTAAGCCCTTTTTTAGTAGGGAGAAGAAATTCTCTAACACATGTTTTGTTTTGTTGTTCATGTAGGAAATACCACGTAACAAAGTGCCCAGGCTTTTGTTTACATCGAAAAAGCATCCTTTATAATTACTGCTCATTATATTTAATATTTTTCTCAAAGAACTGCCATCTAGAATTATTTCCATGATATGTGTTATTGACAGAAAGAGTGTTAAATTAGGGTGAGTAGCATGGAGTGGCTTTCAATATCCTAGCCTAAGACATTCTTCGTTATTACTCTATAAACTATTCTTGATCCTGCTAATCTTGGAATGGACATTTTGTGAGCACGTTGTGGTGACTAGAATAGGAAGGTACTTGCTGTTTTTGCCAGTACAGCATATTAGTTCCTTTGGCCCTTCCATTGTTTGGGTCCACAAGTGATCTATAGGAAGGCAGCTGTTCAGTAATCATGAGTACAATGGCTTGTAGTTATAACCACTATGGTTATTGATTGTCCTATGTGCTTTAAGGCATACTTAATGTATGCCCTGGGGGAAAAAGAAGAAGATGAAGCTGAGAGTTGCTAACCATGTTCCTTTGGTTAGAAATAATGATTTATCTTTTACCCTTGGTTGGAACTGTCTCTGAAAGGCTCTGGTGATTGAATGAGCTTAATTCCTCATGCAGTTTTTTACAAAAGGTATCAGAACTGAAAACTTAGCTCTAAGGGGAGGACCTTTAAAATCAGTTCATAAGACAACATTTAGTAACGGAAGTGGGAAAGATTACCTGTAATTTTCGGGTGTAAGTTTTTTCTGCCAACAAAAGCCACATTCAAATTGTAGTTGGTGAGTGCTTTTTTCAGTATTATTTAGAAAAGGTCATCTTGAATCTATATAATACGATTAGACTTACCAGCTTCACATTATGCTCATTTCTTATTTTGAGCTTTAGAGTCCTCTGAACGGGTAGTAGTAATCCTGGTGGCAAAATCAGAACTTTAACTTGTTATAAAATCATAATACAGAGTGAACCTATTTTGTTGATTGGGATTTAGATTGATTCTTCTACTTGAGGAACATAAATTGCTATTACTCAGAGACCTTTAGGTTCCCAACTACTTTAAGATCACTCTCTTGGCAACTGGGGGATTTTAACAAAAAAAGATGCTTGTGTATTGCTAGTACACAATTAGAGAATACGGTTTCTAATGGTTGGACTTTGAGGGACCCTCCCTAAAAGATGAGTTATGTATGTCCTCAAGGAAATCATGGAAAATTCTGTTTATTCTTCAGTGAGTCCTTTTGAATTAATGTTCTTACATTTTTTTCTAAGTCTGTGTAAGTGCTTATGTATAAGTATATAATTGTATAAATATTTATAAATATATTTATATAATTACAATTTCATTTATACCTTGAGTCAAAGTTCTCTCTTTAGATTGGTGACTGAGTAATACCACTTTGGTGTATTTTCATAGGCTCTCGAGGCTAACTAGCAGCTTCTGATTTATTGAGGAAGCATGGTTTTCATGTTAATTCCTCAATTGTTTCTCTGAACTTGGATAACATACTTGCTATCTGAAGAACAGAGCTATATACAAAGGTGCATTAGAGGGTAAAAAAAACTATTGGTCATAGACAAGGTCAAAAATCTAAAAATTCAGGGAGGCACAGGGTAAGAGGTGAGGTTATGCTCAGCTTTGGTGCTGTGATGACACCTATCTCCACTCTCAGCAGAGTCACAGCTAAAGTCCAAATCTGTTAAAAATATGAAGTCAAGAATTTTCCCCATAGGATTCTGTTTCATTCTTTTACCTACTAGTTTCTCTTTGTAAAACATATCTAGAAAACTTAAAAGACAACATGTTCATTAATGATAAGATGTAGTTCTTTCTGATAAGCTCAGCTCTGGCATATCCATGTATAAGAAAACCAAAGTAACTTTTTCAACTTTGATTACTATGAGATGACCACATCAAAGTGATATAAGTAAGCATATCAAAGAGATGGGGCATGAGATATTGATCCAACTTAAATAGGGGTTTTTAGAGTACAAGATGTAGAGGATTTTATTTTATTTTGAGGCAGGAGTATAATTATCCTGGGTTTGGTATATAGGCCCACAAGGAATGCATTGTGAATTGTACACAGGAAGAGTATGGATTGTGCTTTGTTCAAGAACTTAATACACTTTATTAGTAAGTCTTATTTCCTCTGCAAATTCCTTAGCTGTTTTGAGGAGAGGTTTTATTGAATAGATAAAACGAAGTTAGTGAGATCAGATAAAAATAGTCACTCCTTATAGGTATTGGAAACAGCTTGAAAGAGACCGTAAAAGGTAGGAAGGAAAAGAACAGGATAGACTTTGATGAGAATAAATGACAGAAGACAAATATAGGGAGATGAAACGAAAATTAGTAGGGAGGAAAGTAACAGGAAATCATTTGAATTTGATTTATGAAGGGACCAGAGAAGAGAATAGCCAAATGGGGGAAGAACAGGAAAGTGATTTTGAGTAACTAACAAGTACTAAGTACTTCATATGCATTTTCTTCTTTAATCTCCCTAAGGACTCCACAAAATGCATATTTTCCCCATTTTATAGATAAGGAAGAAAATTGAAGTTCAGAGAACTTGTTCAGGATGTCACAGCTAGTAAGTGGCAAAATCAGAGTTGGCATTCATGTTTTTTTTCACTCCCGTGCTGTGGTCTCCTACAACAGGAATCAGTTTGTTCAAAAGGTTATCTTCTCATTGTTTGGCTCTGTAAGTTATTTAGTTTTGTTTCCTTAAAGCTCGTGAGATTTTTACTATGCCTATATAGTCTTATTTACACCATTATTTTCAGTGGCTGATTACGAATTGTTTTTTTAAAATGATGCACTGATGAAAATGTGAAAGGAAAATAACTATGGCACTATTTGCCAAGAAAAAAATGGAAAGGATAAAAAAGAATTTTATCAACTTTTTTTTTTTTTACCATTTTTCAGAAAAGATACAATTATCTTTTCTATATCCCATCTATATTAGATTGTTGAACATTCTGTGTGTGTATTTTCAAATCTTCTATAAAATTCTACTTCCTTGACTCTGTAAGTTAACAGTTGAGTCCTTAATCAAAGTTGGAAAAATCTTAATCTAAGATCTGCTTCCTGCCTGTTTTATCCAGTTGGAGAGACACACTACACATGAGATAATAGAACATGTAAACGCTTACTTTCCTGAGTCTGAACCATAATTACAATAGACGTTTAGAAAAGGTAAAGAATAGTGTAAGTTTTATTTAGGGAAATAAAACTGAAAAGTGGCAAACACTTGCTCACATTTTCTTTTTATTCCCCTGTATTCTTTCGTACCAGCTTTTGAAACTGCTAGATTTAGGGTGTGACATATAACAATAAGGCATAACTAGGAAAGAAGTATTGATCCCAGGATTAAAGATTTAAGCTAGCAGGGATCTCATTTGGACATTTAGGAAAATACCAGAGGGAGCCACTTGCTACTGGAAAGGGAAGATTTCATTTCTCTTCCTGGGTACACATTAAATGTATTATATATTATATGCAGAAGGGGTACTATATGTAGGTATAAAGTATACTTGGGTTACATCTCTGCCCCTAATTAACAGAGAATTGGACTAGATCAGTAGTTCTTAATCTGTTCAAGTAAAAGGGCTTGTAACGTTAAAATCCAACAGTGGTGGTGAGTTGTGGGGTTAAGTATTAAAATCCTTAATTCCTTAGGTGGAGAAAATGTAAGTGTGCATGTGGAATTGCAGACCCTTTCCAGAAACTCTGGGAACCCACAGATTGTAGACCACTGAATTATATTATCTCTGAATCCTCTCCACTCCAAAATTTAATGCTCTGAGTCTCCTCCTTTTATTTTATATATTAATCCCTAGAGTAATTAAAAGCATTCTTGTTAATCAATTCTTGCTTTTTTCCCTGTGTCCAGGTTTCATTTGTCCAGTAACTTGATCTACCCATACTGTGATGATTGAAATCTCCAGAAGGAGAGTATAATAGTTTCAGGTTTACTAATGATCTTTTAAACACAATTCATTACTTTTAATATAAACTTAATGCTGTCTTCCTAATCAGTGTTGAGTGTGACTAAAATGTAATAAGAACCAATTATTTCACTGACAGCCAGAGTTAAATTTAATTCTATATGTGTGCTTAAACAAAGTAGTTTACTGACTAAACAGTTGTTAGGAAATTGATTTGTGTAAATTGTAGAATTCACTTGGTTTTGACAGAAACAAGTTTTTCAGGATCGAATTAGGTTGACTTTTAAAAATATTTCTTATCCCAAAGAATGTATCTCCATGGTGTCATTTTCTGTCTTTCTGGGTCTCTTTCATTTAGAGCCAGAGAGAGAGAGTAAATAGTACTCAGAAGTATTACTCAATAGTAAATCATGGAATGGAGGTTGATGAGTAAGTAAAGTCTTGTGTAAAACTAAATAATAGTAAGAAGAACCCACCCTTCTGGTGAACAGCAATTTTCCAATAAACATAAGCCTTGATGAAAAAGCCACTTAAGGACAGCTGTGTACTATGAATATTTAACTTCATTTATTTGCCTTGCTTAGCATTTTACTTACTGTCTTGCCATGAAACTTAGTATTGCACTGTATACATTTTAGAATAGTGGTAAAAATGTTCTGTAGTACTGAAAATAACCAACATAGAACACCAAGCCAGTGTGGTGATTTCTCCTGATATGTCAAAATTCTATATTTCATTGATGGCTGTTTCGGTCTTTGATTCACCTATGTGTCAGTCCTGCTAGAGAGACAGATTAGAATCTTAGCCTTTTTAAAAATAGAGATTATGATGACCTTGGTAGTTTTCCCATGAAGTGATTGTGTGATTAAATTATTGAATGTAATGAGACCCTTAATTAGAAAATCTTTTAATACAACTTTCTCTTTTACGTTTCCATTCTTTTCTTGATTTTTGACATCTATTCTCAGAAAATGTCATGATTTTTTAATGAAATTGGATATGTTTAAGAAATTCCATTTCTGACTTTTAATAACTTTTCATTTTTTATAAACTAATATACCAGGAAAGAATTTGAGGTAAACATCATTTTTTATAACTCTCTCTCTACCTAGGAATCCTTATTCCAAATATAGAATAGCTAGTCCATGACACCCTTCCCTCTTCTTTAGCTTATGGAATGCTGTTGTATTGCTCAGAATCTCAGTCTTTCTCATAAACATAATAGTTTTGGTACAGGCTTTTCTTTGACATATGATCTCAAAGTAGAGTTGAACAATCTAATATGAACTACCTTAGTAAAACATAATTTAGTAGTTCTGTAAAGCATTTTCAAAAGATAACCAGACTTGTAGGATTAGAGATATAAATACTGATGGTAGTATTTTGCCTAAGAACAATCACATATTAATCTATAAATATGGACATTTGCCTTGTTGTACTTAATTCTGTTGCACCAAACAACAAGTTTTTGTTGTTTGCTTAATAGTGTTTCCTCTACAGAGATCAAAATGCCCTAAGATTTTATATCCCTTATAAAGTCACTTGGGTTTATAGATTGGAAGAATAAGTTCTACTTAATGTAAGAAAAATTTTATCTCCATTGAAGGAAATTATTAATCTAACTCAGCCACCATGAATCACTCATTTATTAGACATGGTAAATAAAATGGGAAACATTTCAAATCATAAGATAAATTCTGACTTGGAATTGAATTCTCCCCTCCTTAAAGTCTTTTCTATTTGTTTTTTTTTTTCATAGACTCAATATGGGCATCTTAACTGATAAGGGAGAGAAATTCTTGGTCTGGAACCATTCCCTGCCATTCTGCTTTTTTTTTTTAAATTTTCTTCTGTCAAGGTCGCTGACTCTAGTATGTGTCACCAGGACATATTCAAGTTAATGATATTAGAATGTTGATGCTCAGTTGGATATCTTTCTGTTTTCAACAAAATGGTTTTATAGTATGCTTTTCTCAAGCTTCTGTGTTCTTAATAATGAAAAATATCAATAAATGGTGTGATTCAAAATATAAATAGGTTTTTGACACTAATCATATGCTCTTAACAGTAGCTTTCTGATAATTTAACTGCCCTGTAAGTTAAACCTCACATGGAGTGACCACTGCCACCAGAAAATCCCCTCTTACCTGCTAATTAGAATGAAAGTAGTATGTGACCTCCACATTTCAGCTAATTAGTAGTAAGCTTGTAGTGGCTGTTTATCTTACCTATTTGGGGACTTGGGCCTTGTTCCTTTCCTAGGTTTGTCCCTTAGATTTGGAAAGACTATTTAAAATTTGCTGGGAGACAGTAAAGCTGTGAGATAATCCTCTAGTCTTAGTTGTAGAGAAATGAGTACAGGTTGATGCTTATATGATACTTGGATTTTGAGGGGCTTCCAGCCAAGCTTTGGCATGAATCTTAGAAATAATTTTATTCACTCCTTTAAGAATCTTTTTTTTTTTTAGAATGGTTTTCCTTTTGATTGTTAACAACTTCTAAACATCTGGTGTCTTTTATTATTATTATTTTAACCCTTTAAGAAAGAAAGTAGGTATTGATTGTTCCATGGAAACTCTCAGGAGTGTTTGTAGGCTTCTCTGCATGCTTTGTATGAGTTCAGTTTTAACTGCGTTTTGAGTCATCTGGAATGTCCAATTCTGGTGTCTTCACTATTGTGTTTTTTCACCATTTTTCATGTCATTTTCCAAACCTCACTTCCCATCTTATTCGGAGAAGTTAATCAAGGAATGGAATTTGGGGATAGGGACGAGGGTGGGTTGGGGACTTGAGTGAAGTCAACTTAGGGTATTTGCTTTAGTGTTCTCAAGCAGTTTCTAACGGTATTTAGAAATTCCCTGGGATGTTTGTATACTTGACTTATTCTGGATAAAGTGGTGGTCTCAGTGAGATTTGCATTCTTAATGCAGGACAAGCTCTAAATTTAATCTGTAGTGTAACTTGGTTATTGAATCCAAGAAGGTAATGGACAGAGAAAGTGCTCCTATTGTAGTGTTTCTGGCAAGTGCTCCCTAAAATACACATAACATATAGTTCTCAATTTTCAGGGCTTTAATCCCATGGTGCTAGGAGAGATCATTTGTTTCTGCAGTTCTTCTCAAGAGTGGGAAGAAGGCTTTGGGACCAGTGAGAAAGGGGCGACAGGATCATCCACTAAATTTTTTTGTTCAAGACACTTGAAAGACCCTCCTGTATATCTAGTAAGAGATAATAAAGGTGCTAGGGAAAGCCTTAAATTTGAAGACATAAGGAGACCATAGAAAATATAAACTTGTAGGAGGAGAAAAACATGCTGTTAGATAAAGCAGAGCTGTAACTGCTGGCTAAGACTCAATGGAACTTCCACTTGCTCTAAAACCAGGGAAATCTTAGATAACTGGGTGTGATATATCTATAGATACACATAGTCTATAGGTAAATAATTTCTAAAATGAGGATCTTTCTCTTGGTGATCCTCTGGTTTTGGCTGTACCAAATTGTGAATATTCTTGCTGTGTTGTACCCAGTTACTTTATATTGATACTGCAACTTGAATTGGGGAGGGGGCGGTGGGACATTTGGGGTGGGGGAGGGAGGGGAGTCTTTCGAAGACATCAGCTCACTGTGCTGAGAGAGGGACCAAACTCAAGGAAACCTCTGATCTATAAATTCAACTGCTGCATTTTTTTATAAATACATGTAAATGTCCTGTTGTAATATTTGATCTTGGAAATAAAATCAAAAACTTTTCAGTATTAGTTTTTTTGCATTACTGCTTTTGTGAGGTAAGACTGGGTACTGTTGATACTTTTGTTAATTCAGTTTTGCTTGCCCTCATGTTCTCATGTTGAGGACATTGGTGTTTACTGACAAAGGTTAGTTCATCATTCTGTTATCAAGGGTAATGTTTGTTAGCTTCTTCTCTACTCTTAGTTATATGTTGAACATTCATGATGAAAGCTCTATGAATGTTGGCTGAACTGTTCATGAAATTGTTGGGTTAGATAGCCTTGTAAGGAAACTAAGATTGTATATTTGACGTATTGGCAGTCCAATGAATATGTCACATAGAGTCTAGTCTTTCAGATCAGCAGTGACTAATGACTAAGGACTCAGGTGAAGGAAAAAAGTAATTACTAAATTAATGGGAGGAAAGCCAAGAGTTACAGAGATTGTGATGACCAAAACAGACACAGTCCCTGCCCTCAGAGAACCTCCTTTTCAGTTAGGAATACAGATGGTAAACAAGTGAAAAAAATAACAGATTTTATTCAAACACTATGAACAGAACTGGGGAAGGAGCCAGTAGAGAATTCTGCTTTAAATAATATGTTCGGGAGTTAACTTATAGGCTGACACAGCAAGGATGAAAAGGTGGCCCATGCTAAAAGTAGAAAAATTTCCAAGGAGAACAAGTATAAGGGCTATGGAGCAGCAAAGTTCTTAATGTATCTGAGGTACTGAGGGAAGGCCAATGTGTCTGACATGTAGTAAAAGAGACTGATGCAGTGATTAGGGTACAAAGCGGAAATTGCCTGGACTAGAGTAATAGCAATGGAACTGCGGTGTAGTGTATGATGCATTTTAAAGTAAAAATGTAAAGACAACTGTTGGATTAGATGTGGGGCAGTGAGGGAAAGAGAAATCAAGGATGGCAAGTTTGAGGCAGTGGGTAGGTAGTGATGTCATTCCTGAGATAGAAAGACTGGCAGATCAAGCAGATGTAGTGGAAAAATCATTTTGGATGTGTTCATTGTGGCACTTCCGAGCGCAGGTGTAGTACAGCGTGTTGAACACATGGTTCTGATGCTTGGAGGAGAGGTGAACTGAACCTAAGAGATTTTAGAAATCATCAGTGTTACAGATGGAATTTAGAGCCATGAGAAAGAGTGAAGTCACTAGGGAGAAAGAGAAGATGGTCCAGAACCCAGGCCAGGAGATTACCAACATGAAGAGGCCCAGTCTAGGAGGTGTGACCCGTGAAGGAGGAGAAACACCAGAGTGAGCTGTCAAGGGAGCCAAGAGAACGTTCAAGAAGCATCTAGTCGCCATGTCTAATTCTGTTTAGGATCAAGTGTTCAATAGACAAGAAGTCATTGAAGACTAAGAATAGTTTCAGTGTGATGTTGGAGATGGAAGCTTAATTTGAGTATTTGTTATATTTTATACTAATGAAGAAAAGCCTGGTAGGCTCCAGTCCATGGGGTCGCTAAGAGTCGGACACGACTGAGCGGCTTCACTTTCACTTTTTGCTTTCATGCATTGGAGAAGGAAATGGCAACCCACTCCAGTGTTCTTGCCTGGAGAATCCCAGGGACAGGGGAGCCTGGTAAGCTTCCGTCTATGGGGTTGCACAGAGTCGGACACGACTGAAGCGACTTACCAGCAGCAGCAGCAGCAATGAAGAAAAAAGGAAAAAAACCCCAAACTTCCTCTTCAGTGAACTGGTATAAATGGCAACTCTTTCAACATTTTTTATCTTCCTTTTTTTCTCTCTCTCTCTCCAATTAAGGAAAATGTGCTTCCTTATTTAGTCAGCTGTCAGTTGAGGCTGAAAACCACCCACAAGGAAGCTGATGAGTCTGTCACTCTTATTTGGGAAAGACTGGCCTGATTGTAATCATCTTTTCCTTTCCCCTTCTACCAGTGAATTCCATCTTCTCAACTTCCTGTATTCCTTGCTCAAATCCCACCTCCAATCGAGGATGGAACATCTGTTCTGTTTTTGAAAGCCTTTCAGCCTTGGGAAGCCTTTTATGGCATTAGGCAAATAGTTTTCCCACCCAGTTCCCATTAATTTGTGCCCTCCCTGGATTCCCGTTTGCTTCCCCATGGAAGTATCACCAACCAAGTGATAATTAGTAGCTGTGACTCTAATAGAGCCAACTATTAATATCATTAACATATCTGCAAAAAGATAATGTTTAGTTCTGTCACGGCAGTGACCAGCCCTCTGTGACCATAGAGGTCTTACCAAAAGGGAATGAAGAATTTGACCTAAGCTGGCCTTACTTAGTATAATTGTTTATAGCAAGTATATAGTTTCTAAAAGAAAGGTCTTGTTCATAAGATTAATCATTGAATTATTTGTCACAAATTTACCCTAAGGAACAAAGACTAAAACTTCCCTCACCAGCCCAAACTGTTTAGCTCTTTAAGGTGTTAAAGTCAAATTCCAGCATTTTCCTTTGCTGGGGAATACCTAGGATGGGAATAGCTATGTCACAGTGTAGGTGAATGGCAACCCACTCCAGTGTTCTTGCCTGGAGAATCCCAGGGACAGGGGAGCCTGGTAAGCTTCCGTCTATGGGGTCGCACAGAGTCGGACACGACTGAAGTGACTTAGCAGCAGCAGCAGCAGCAGCAGCAGTGTAGGTGAATATTTCATTTGGTAAATGATATTGCCAAACAGTTAACCAAAGTGGTCATACTAATTTACACTCCCACCAGCAATGTTCCATTCCAATTGCTTCACGTTCTTACCAGTGTTTTTAATTCAAGCCATTCCAGTAGGTGTTTGGTAGTATCCATTGTGGTTTTAATTTGCCTTTTTCATATACTAATTGGCCATTTGGTGATCCTTTTTGAGAAGTGTCTGCTCAAGTCATTTGCCCAGTTTTTACTGGTTTTTGTCTTTTCCTTCACTGGTTTGTAGGAGTTCTTTATAATTCCAGGCATGAGACGTTCGTCATATATATTGTGAATGTTTTTTCCTATCTGTAGTTTGCTTTTTCACTCTCATAATGTCTTTTGAAAAGTGGTTCTTAAGATTTTAAGTTCCGTTTATCAGTCTTTTTCTTTATGGTCCCTGCTTTTCATGTCCTGTTTAAAAAATCTTTGCCACTTTCCACTTCATTTTTACTTACCTATGCTATTTATATGCCTCTTCCCCCACAGTTGAGATTCATGAGGGCAGGGGCTGCTGTATCTTACTCTGCTGTGTAGACTCAGAATCTAGCATAGAGCTTAGAACACGGTAGGAACTCAGGAATCACTTGATTAATGAATGAATTCATGCACTGGCTGGAGTAACTGCACAGAGATTCTACTAATGATGAAAACAAACAATACTGAAAAAACCCTTGGTGCATATGTATGAGAAGTAAAATTATTAATATTCCTTTAAACTGTGTATAAGCTTTATGCTTTCTATGAAATTTCTGTGCATGCAGATGTATATGTGTCTGACACAAAAGCTGGGAAACCACTCCGGGAAAGTTCATTAAATAGGATCCAGTTTCCATTTTCATGATAAAAGGGAATCATTTAGAGCCCAAGTGAATTCTTATGTCACCCAGAGAATTGCATTTTGATAGAAGACACTAGGCTGAGGACTCACAAGGCTTTATATTAAGAACAAACATTATTCACCTTATAAAACACATTCACAAACTATCTCATTAGATCTTTACAACAGACTTAGAGCAAGTAAAATAAGTATTAGATTAGCTTCATCATGCATATGAAGAGATTATAGCCCAGAGGAGTTTGACTTGCTCAGAGTAACAGTGAGTGAGTTTGGGGAAATGATCCTATGTCATCTAAGTACACTCTACAGCCCCACATTTTGAGATTTTTTTCCCCCAGCCCAAATTCCAACTAGCTTCTTGGAGGCAATGCTAAAGTGCTTCAGCATCTAAGAGATCTGGGTCTCATTTTCTGCTACAAATACCTATTAGCTATGTAAACTTGCATAGTTCACCGAGCCTCAGTAATTGGGCCTCAGTTTCTCACAAAATGATACCTACCTCACAAGTTTATTTTGAGAAATAAGAGGCAAGATTCCTCTCACGGCATAAGATGCAAGCCCTCTCATTTTCCTGGATTTCAGCAAAAGGATTTTACATACAGTATCTATTAGAACATTTCATGAAAGGAAATGAAAGTTATTCAGTCCTGTCCGACTCTTTGGGAACCCATGGACTGTAGCCCGCCAGGCTCCTCTGTCCATGGAATTCTCCAGGCAAGAATACTGGAGTGGGCAGCTGTTCCCTTCTCCAGGGAATCTTCCCAACCCAGGGGTCAAACCCAGGTCTCTGGCATTGCAGGCATATTCTTTACCATCTGAGCCACCAGGGAAGCCCAAGAAAACCAGAGTAGGTAGCTTATCCCTTCTCTAGGGGATCTTCCCAAGCCAGGGATCAAACGGGGGTCTCCTGCATTGCAGGCGCTGAGCTACCAGAACATTTCATAGGCAATTCAAATAATTTGATGGCAGACTCTCAGATATTCAGATTTTAGAGGTATTTCTGTTCTGAACCCAATGGCTTATCTAATAGCAAACACTGTTATATTATTAAAATGCTGGTACAAGATGGTGGCCTGGAGCTTGAAAGTTAGAAAGTTAAAAAGCTACTGCCAGTCAGAATGGCTGCGATCCAAAAGTCCACAAGCAATAAATGCTGGAGAGGGTGTGGAGAAAAGGGAACCCTCTTACACTGTTGGTGGGAATGCAAACTAGTACAGCAACTTTGGAGAACAGTATGGAGATTCCTCAAAAAACTGGGAATAGAACTGCCTTATGATCCAGCAATCCCACTGCTGGGCATACACACTGAGAAAACCAGAATTGAAAGAGACACGTGTACCCCAATGTTCATAGCAGCACTGTTTACAATAGCCAGGACTTGGAAGCAACCTAGATGTCCATCCACAGATGAATGGATAAGAAAGTTGTGGTACATATACACAATGGAGTATTACTCAGCCATTAAAAAGAATACATTTGAATCAGTTCTAATGAGGTGGATGGACCTGGAGCCTATTATACAGAGTGAAGTAAGCCAGAAAGAAGAACACAAATACAGTATACTAACGCATATATATGGAATTTAGAAAGATGGTAACAATAACCATGCTTACGAGACAGCAAAAGAGACACTGATGTATAGAACAGACTTTTGGATTCTGGGACCGGGAGAGGGCAGGATGATTTGGGAGAATAGCATTGATTTAAGGGCCTAGATCTGACAGATAAGTGCCTGATGAACTATGGAATGAGGTTCATAACATTGTACAGGAGACAGGAATCAAGACCATCCCCATGGAAAAGAAATGCAAAAAAGCAAAATGGCTGTCTGGGGAGGCCTTACAAATAGCTGTGAAAAGAAGAGAAGCGAAAAGCAAAGGAGAAAAGGAAAGATATAAACATCTGAATGCAGAGTTCCAAAGAATAGCAAGAAGAGATAAGAAAGCCTTCTTCAACGATCAATGCAAAGAAATAGAGGAAAACAACAGAATGGGAAAGACTAGGGATCTCTTCAAGAAAATCAGAGATACCAAAGGAACATTTCATGCAAAGATGGGCTCGATAAAGGACAGAAATGGTATGGACCTAACAGAAGCAGAAGATATTAAGAAGAGGTGGCAAGAATACACAGAAGAACTGTACAAAAAAGAGCTTCACGACCCAGATAATCATGATGGTGTGATCACTGACCTAGAGCCAGACATCCTAGAATGTGAAGTCAAGTGGGCCTTAGAAAGCATCACTACGAACAAAGCTAGTGGAGGTGATGGAATTCCAGTGGAGCTATTCCAAATCCTGAAAGATGATGCTGTGAAAGTGCTGCACTCAATATGCCAGCAAATTTGGAAAACTCAGCAGTGACCACAAGATTGGAAAAGGTCAGTTTTCATCCCAATCCCAAAGAAAGGCAATGCCAAAGAATGCTCAAACTACCGCACAATTGCACTCATCTCACACGCTAGTAAAGTAATGTTCAAAATTCTTCAAGCCAGGCTTCAGCAATATGTGAACCGTGAACTTCCTGATGTTCAAGCTGATTTTAGAAAAGGCAGAGGAACCAGAGATCAAATTGCCAACATCCACTGGATCATGGAAAAAGCAAGAGAGTTCCAGAAAAACATCTATTTCTGCTTTATTGACTATGCCAAAGCCTTTGACTGTGTAGATCACAATAAACTGTGGAAAATTCTGAAAGAGATGGGAATACCAGACCACCTGATCTTGAGAAATCTGTATGCAGGTCAGGAAGCAACAGTTAGAACTGGACATGGAACAACAGACTGGTTCCAAATAGGAAAAGGAGTACATCAAGGCTGTATATTGTCACCCTCTTTATTTAACTTATATGCAGAGTACATCATGAGAAATGCTGGACTGGAAGAAACACAAGTTGGAATCAAGATTGCTGGGAGAAATATCAATAACCTCAGATATGCAGATGACACCACCCTTATGGCAGAAAGTGAAGAGGAACTCACAAGCCTCTTGATGAGAGTGAAAGTGGAGAGTGAAAGGGTTGGCTTAAAGCTCAACATTCAGAAAACGAAGACCATGGCATCTGGTCCCATCACTACATGGGAAATAGATGGAGAAACAGTGGAAACAGTGTCAGACTTTCTTTTTCTGGGCTCCAAAATCACTGCAGATGGTGACTGCAGCCATGAAATTAAAAGACGCTTACTCCTTGGAAGGAAAGTTATGACCAACCTTGATAGCATATTCAAAAGCAGAGACATCACTTTGCCAACAAAGGTTCGCCTAGTCAAGGCTATGGTCTTTCCTGTGGTCATGTATGGATGTGAGAGCTGGACTGTGAAGAAGGCTGAGCGCCGAAGAATTGATGCTTTTGAACTGTGGTGTTGGAGAAGACTCTTGAGAGTCCCTTGGACTGCAAGAAGATCCAACCAGTCCATTCTGAAGGAGATCAGCCCTGGAATTTCTTTGGAAGGAATGATGCTAAAGCTGAAACTCCAGTATTTTGGCCACCTCATGCGAAGAGTTGACTCATTGGAGAAGACTC
This sequence comes from Tragelaphus eurycerus, assembly GCA_935064755.1. Classification (NCBI taxonomy): domain Eukaryota; kingdom Metazoa; phylum Chordata; class Mammalia; order Artiodactyla; family Bovidae; genus Tragelaphus; species Tragelaphus eurycerus. The sequence goes on along the minus strand of CAKXYN010000018.1, from coordinate 23,367,282 downwards.
TGATGCTGGGAGGGATTGAGGGCAAGAGGAGAAGGGGATGACAGAGGATGAGATGGCTGGATGGCATCACTGACTCGATGGATGTGAGTCTGAATGACCTCTGGGAGCTGGTGATGGACAGGGAAGCCTGGCGTGCTGCGATTCATGGGGTCGCAAAGAGTTGGACACGACTGAGTGACTGATCTGATCTGATCTGATCTGAACGCATATATATGGAATTTAGAAAGATGGTAACAATAACCCTGTTTACGAGACAGCAAAAGAGACACTGATGTATAGAACAGACTTTTGGACTCTGGGAACAGGAGAGGATGGGATGATTTGGGAGAATAGCATTGAAATATGTATAATATCATATCTGAAACAAGTCACCAGTCCAGGTACGATGCCTGATAACAGATGCCTGGGGCTGGTGCACTGGGACGACCCAGGGGGATGGTATGGGAAGGGAGGAAGGAGGAGGGTTCAGGATGGGGAACACATGTATACTTGCGGCGGATCCATCTTGATGTATGGCAAAAGCAATACAATATTGTAAAGTTAAGCAAAATAAAATTTAATTAAAAAAATAAATAAAAAGCTACTAAAGGAAGCACAGCAAAGAGCAAAGTAAGGGAGGTGATAAGGAAAAAAATGGTTGCCCTGCTTGGTGCTGTTTTTTTCAAAGAGCCCAAGCTTTGCAGAGAGTGAAACAGATATGGGCAGATAGTATGTGAAACACTGTTGCCACTTGGGAAAGAAGGGAGGTTAAGATTTCTCATGGGTACCATCTGACTCATAAGGCATTTTAGCTCACGAGGCCATGCTTCCTGGTTCCTTTCTTAGTGTCACATGAAAATGAGCAGAGGGTGGGTCATCAGGAGAGGGCTCTTCAGAAGAGGAGAGCTTCCTTGATGGAGATCTGTAGGCAGTGTTGTGGGGGCATGTCTCCACACCATGCACCCGCCTGGGTGACCTCTGCATATAAACAGTACCTCCCTGGCCCTTTGTAGGAGTCCTGAAAGAACAGCCTGCAGTCCAGCCCTGCAGGAGTCCCAGCTAAGGCCACAGGAGTTTAAGCCCACTCTGAACACGGAGCCCTTTTCCAGGTTCTCTGTCTCTCATCCTGATTCTTGCCACTGGAAGCAGGTAAGCAGAAAGGAAAGGGCCCATTGAGGGGATGGCCAGCTAATAGTTTGGTCTAGCTTTTAAGAGCACAAACTTCTAGATACTGCCTCAGCCTCTGAGCTCTGTATGACTTCAGGCAATTTAACATCTCTTTGCCTCAGTCTATCAACTTCAAACCTTTACACATGCTTAGAATACTTTTCCCTTCCAAACTTTGCCCATCTAATACCTTGTTGTCAAGTTTTAGCTTGGATAGCACTTCCTCCAGGAGGCTCTGCATGCTTCTGCAGGCAGAATTAGGCAATCCTCTGGTGCTTCCATCACACCTTCAGTTGGACAGTTCTGCTCAGTACTCCGGAGAAGGCAATGGCAACCCACTCCAGTACTCTTGCCTGGAAAATCCCATGGATGGAGGAGGCTGGTAGGCTGAAGTCCATGGCTCAGTATTTGTTCATTGCCTGGTTAGTGTCCCCACCAGACTTTAAGTTCCTCAAGAGAAGAGGTTGTCTCTGGTTCACCAGAGTGAATAGTGCCTTGGCAGACAGTGGTCACTTAATATAATATTTTGATGAAAGAATGATAAAAAGGCTGGCTAAGTAATAAGTAAGGTAGATCTAGAGACACACAGAATTTACAAGCTCTTCTATATGACTTGCTGCTGCTGCCGCTAAGTTGCTTCAGTCGTGTCTGACTCTGTGTGACCCCATAGACGGCAGCCCACCAGGCTCCCCCGTCCCTGGGATTCTCCAGGCAAGAACACTGGAGTGGGTTGCCATTTCCTTCTCCAATGCATGAAAGTGAAAAGTGAAGTCGCTTAGTTGTGTCCAACTCTTCCCGACCCCATGGACTGCAGCCTACCAGGCTCCTCTGTCCATGGGATTTTCCAGCCAAGAGTACTGGATTGGGGTGCCATCGCCTTAAGACTTAGCTGATCACTTAAAACTGTTACCCAGACATCTAGCTAATGAGTTGTTTGTTCACTTACCCCAGATCTCAACTTAGATCAGGGCCTCCCCTAAAGCCTGGTTGTAAAGTTGTACCTTATGACCCGGCTTGTCTTTTCACATATCAGCCAAACTCTTTGCTAATCTCCTGGCTCACATTTGTGGAAGCATTTCTAAAAATATTGTGATTTCTAGAGGAATAAAGTCAGGGAGGAAGTGAAATTCAAACTGAGCCACTGCCCTGTGAGATGCAGCAGCAGCACAAGTGCTTTTAGCAGAGAAGTAGGATAGCCAGGCGGAGAAGGCAATGGCACCCCACTCCAGTACTCTTGCCTGGAGAATCCCAGGGATGGGGGAGCCTTGTAGGCTGCCGTCTATGGGGTCGCACAGAGTCGGACATGACTGAAGCGACTTAGCAGCAGCAGCAGCAGGACAGCCAGGATCCTCTGAATCCCACTCATCCCAAAGGCCATGCTCAATTTAGTTTTCCTCTGCATGTTCATATCTTTTCCTTTCCCTTATTTATTTATTTAGCTGCACCGGGTCTTAGTTGCAGCGTGTGGGACCTTTGATCTTCCTTGTGGCATGAGGGATCTTTTCAGTTGGCCTGTGGGGTCTAGTTCTCTGATCAGAGATGGAACCTGGGCCCCCTGCATTGGTAGCGCAAAGTCTTAGCCACTGGATCACCAGGGAAGCCCCTAGTTTCCCTTCTAAAACTCCAGATTGGAAAAAAGTCCGTAGAAAAGATTAGGGCCTGTCCATGTCAGTGATCTATGTCTAGACAGGCCTTACTCATAGGTGGAATGATTCAAAGGCAGCTGAAGGCATTCGTGAACAGAAGTTTCTCCCAGCCAGAGAGTATGCCTCCAAGTCCAGCCACACACCAGTCCTTTCTTGGGCCCCTAACAAAATGTCAGTCATCTGGGAGGTATGTAGCTTAACTTGCTAACAGCCTGGATTGGTTAGTTCAACCCTGGATTGGAGACACACACTGAGAGCCCAGCCGGAGGCTGCATCACACACTGTTGGGGGTGAGGAGTTGTTACCTTACAGGTGCCCTGTCTCCTGACTACAGTCCTAGGGAGGAAACAGCCGTTACCATATCAGCTTGGAGGATTACTTCAGGAAAAGATGGCTCTGTGGTGGTCTGCTGGGGGACGGGGGTCGGGGAAGGGACACGCCATCCCTCCTGATCCCTGGTGCCTCCCCTTCCCTCTAGGCCCCTTGTATCTCAGGGGAAAGGGCCACTGTTCCTCCTTATCTTACCCCCATTTGCTCCAACGTGTGCCCCTGCTCCACAGAGATCTGAACTTGCTTTCATCAGGGACAAGTTATTTTACTCACCATGAGAAATATGGCTTAGAGAGCAAAAACCCAGTGCAGAGGGCACATGATGAAGGCAACTCATCCCACTAAAATATTAGCAATTGCATCAGGAAATTCCCTGCTGGGAGGAGCTGCTGAGATGTTTGGGCTCTGAGATTAGGGGAAGTAAAAGATCACCAAGGACTGTGGAGGCTGGGGAATGTGGGAGGTGGGGGCCAACAGCACAAGAGCACCCCACCCCTTCACGCCCCACCCAAATGGACTTCTCAATGCTGTGTCTGACAGCAGTCTCTATAAAAGATGAAGTCTGGACAAATAAAAAATCCTAGGCTAATTAAGGTGGTTTGTTCGTTTTTAATTAAGTTCATAATTTGTAAAACCATTTTTAAAAAGGTATGATAAAATTAAAATTTAGGATAGTCCTTCCCAGGAAGGAGTACTGGAAGATGATAGTAATATTTCTTAGTGGTAAGGATCCATTTTGTAAACCAGTTATGTTGACATGGATGTTGTTCAATTATTCCACACAACTAGTAAGGGCAAATATATACATTATGCTTAATTATTTAACTCTGAAATACTATATATTTAGTTATATGTTTATATGTAAAAGAGAGATTGGGGTGGAGGCTCTGATCCACACATATTTTCTGATTATGGGCAAAGCTGTCTGTTAGGAGAGGAGTGTCAAGAGCCTTAAGGTGAGACAGACATGTAACTGAATTGCAAACTGGCAACAAACCACTTCTTGGAGATGTCATGGTATAGGTTTTTTCAGATTCACACTGACCTGAGTCTACCAAATACTAGTCCTATTCTAATTCATATACATAAAAAGTTCACAGATCAGCGAAAATTTAAAAGGGAGAAATGGCTAAAAGTAACGGTGTAGAGAAGGCATTTTTCAACCTATCTGGACACAACATTTTAATTTTTAATCACTTTTATTGATATATAATTAAAATATAAAATTCACAAATTTTGAGAGTAATTTGGTGAGTTTTGTCAATATATGTAGTTGTAGTATTCACCAGAATCTGGATATAGAACATTTCTATCACCTCAAAAAGTTTCCTTGCATCCCTTATATTAATCCCCTCTTCCATTCCCAGCACCTGGCAACCACTGATCCCATCACTAGACTATAGTTCTGCCTCTTCTAGAAGCTCATATAAACAGAATCATACAGTGAGTAGTTTGCTGGCTTCATTCATTTAGCATGATGCTTTTGAGATTCATCCATGTTGTTGCATGTATCAGTGGCTTATTGTGTTTTTGTTTTGGGGGGATTTGGGGCCATGCTGCATGACTTGTGGAGGAGTCTCAGTACCCTGACCAGGGATTGAACCCAGGCTACAGAAGTGAAAGCTCAGAATCCTTAAGCACTAGGCCACTAGGGAACTCCCCCTGAACGGTAGTTTTGAAGAGCAAAAATTTTTAATTTTGAAGTTGTTTTTCACTTTTTATAGCTTGTACTTTTTGTATTCTATCTAATAAATCTTTATCTAATCCAAAATTCCAATGATTTTCTCCATTTAAAAAAAAAATTTTGTATTAGATTTTAGATCCATGGTCCATTTCAAGTTAAATATTGAATAAGGTTTCCAGTAATAGGCAAAATACATATTTCTGTTTTACATATGGATTGTTCCAGGATCATTTGTTGAAGAGATTCTCCTTTTCCTACTAATTTGATTGTATGTGTATAACTCTATTTCTGAATTCTTCAGTCTGTCCCAGTGGTCCATATGTCTGTATATACCATTACTTCACTGTGGGATTACTGTAGCTTTATTTGTCTTAAAATTACATGATATAAGTCCTCCCACTTTGTTCTTCTTTTCGAAATTACTTTGAAAAATCTAGGTTCTTTGCTTTTCCATGTAAATTTAGATTCAGCTTGCCAATTTCTACAACAAAACTCTAGTTGGATTTTGACTGAGGTTGCATTGATATTGAGTCTTGATTCGTGAGCATGTTTATCTCTGCATTTATTTGGGTTTTCTTTTTCTCAGCAATGTTTTATAATTTTTAGTGTACAGATCTTGCACAGATTTTGTTAAATTTATCTGTATTTTCTATTAATATTTTATGCTATTATATTCTTTTAAATTTTATAATTTATTATTGCTTATATATAGAAATACAATTGATTTTTGCATATTTAATTTTTTATTTGGTAACCTTGCTAAACTCACCTATTCATTCTAGTAATTTTTAATAGATTCCTTATAATTTTCCATGCAGATAATCATGTTACCTGTGACTAATGACATTCTTCTTTCTTTAGTATCTGTGGCTTTTGCTGCTTTTTATTTTCTTATTGCACTGGAAAAGATCCCTGTACAATGCTGAATGGAAGTTATGACAATGGACACCTTGAAAATGACAACTTTTAAAGCAAGAGGATGACACCCCGCCCTGTGCTCTGGGGGTTTCCCCTACCTGTCAGTCCCAGTAACAGAGCTACATGACCCTCCTTCCATTGGTTCCAGGACACTGTCCTCTCCCTGTGTGATGGCATGCTCACGGACCTGTTCCCGCATTCTGGGGCTGAGCCTTGGGACTACAGCCCTGCTTGCTGCTGTGGCCAACACACTGCTCCTGTTTCCTAACTGGAATGTGACCTACCTGTTGAGGGGCCTCATTGGCAGGCATGCCATGTTGGGCTCTGGGCTCTGGGGAGGAGGCCTCATGGTAGGTGTCCAGGGTTCCCTGAGTGTGAATTCCCAAAATGTCCCCCAGGGGTGGAGCAACAAAGTCAGGGTGAGGGAAGGAGTTTTGTAATTTCTTGAAAACAAGTTTGAACAAACTGATTGTGAATCTATAGCAACTCCAAGGGATAGAAGACCCTAGGAAGGCTGATCAAAGTTTGCTGGATTTTGGACTAGGTAGGCTGGGTGTGAACGCTGCCGTCCATACAATCACATCAGGCTAGTCAGTCAAAATTGGGTCCTGACAGTCAAAGCCAAACAGGATAACTAAGTCCATGTGAGATGTCCAACCACTCTTTCAACAGCCTTAGGTGGCAGTTAGAGATGTAAATTACCTAATCTCCTTTTAACATACCTCCCTCTTCTTCCAGGTTCTCACTGCAGCTACCCTGATCTCCCTGATGGGCTGGAGATATGGCTGCTTCAGTAAGATCGGGCCCTGCCGAGGGGTAAGAACCCAATTCTACTCTTCTAAGAGCTAGAATGTCCCCACATTCTACAACTTTAGAGGCAGAGTGATGAGGCAATTTCAGTTTGGGGGTATGAAGTCAAGTCCTAACCATACTTCTTAAAAGCCCTAAGCTCTTGGGCAAGGTTTCTGAACCTGAGGTCCTTCTGTTAAAATGAGAGTTAAGAGAACCTAGTCCAGGGAGTGTTAATGAACACATTTGTGGGGAACTGTTCTTTCAAAATTTTATTGAAGTATGGTTATTTACAATGTCCTGTTAATTTCTACAGTACAGCAAAGTGATTCAGTTATACATGAGCTGTTCTTATTATTAGTTTTAGCCTGTTGAACAATGTGGACATGAATTACGTTCTTTGTAGTCATGTGTCATTGATAGAAAATTTCCTGGCTTTTTTTTTTTTTTTAGAACTGAAAGTTTCTCCAGAGATCTGATGACTAGATTCTAGTCTAACGTCTCCGTTTCACAGAAAATGAAACTGAGGCCCAGAATAAATGTGCACTTTATTAATTACAGCAGCATCTATATATACTTGAAATATCTCAGTACTTAAGTGTATAAGGTGTATTGCTCATTCAGCCTCAAGACACATGAATCTGTGTCCTTTTTACAGTAAATCTACAGTCTGCTTTGATATCTACAACCCACATGTTGGGAACCCCACTGATTTAGAATTACATGTTAAAGAATTGAATATAAACACCCACATATCTCATTCACTATCTGTTCTCAGTTGTGTCTGGTTTTCCCCTAGGCAAGCGGCTCTCAGACTTGAATGCGTGCATCAGAATCCCTGCAGGCTGTACTAAAACACAGATTGCTGGCACCCCCCACCCCGAGAGTTTCTGACTCCATGGGACTGGGTTGGGGGGTGGAGAATTTGCATTTCTAACAAGTTTCCAGGTGATGTGATGTTGCTGGGACAGGGACCATATTTCCAGAACCACCATCCTAGGCTTATGTCAGACTAACTCACCTTGAATCTTTTAAAATGAGTCAAAACTTACTATGCATTTTTCTTTGGCCCCTCCTGAGTTTTAAACCAGCTTGACATCAGTGGGAAAATGACTCTATGATTCTATATAAAAACTATATATGGTTTCTGTATATATATATGTGTGTGTGTATATATATATATGTATGTTTTATTTAAACTTTTAAAATATGTTCTTTTGGAAGGTGAAAAAAAAAATCTCATACTCTGATAAAGAAACCAATTTGGAAGTTAGAATCCTGCCAAGGAAATAAATACATTGCTATCTTTTGGGAGGGAAATGAGTGGTGCACAGACTAGAAAAGTACAATGACAGAACTCAAGTCATTTCAGAGTATCATCTCTGACTTGGTCTCCCCGTCTCTCTGTCTCCCTCCCTTCCTCCTTTCCTTTCTTCTTCTTCCTCCTTTCCTTCCTTCCTTGATTTGAGAAAGAGAGGAATCATGGATGGCAGCTTGGAACTTTTGAAAAAATATAGCTTTCCCTTAAAATGGTTGGAGTGGGGCTTGGATAACTGGTCTGACCCTTTAAGCCAGAGACTAAATGACTGCAGTCTGAGTGTACAAGTTTTCGATGCCAATATGCTGAGAAGCTCTGAAGAGCCTGTTGAGTTAGGCTGAGCTTGCTGCCTGGTCAAGGTGCCAGTGTTTCCCCCTTCCCTCTTCTGTTCCTTCTTTCCCACCCCTTCCTGGCTCTACTCAGTGATCCCTTGTCAACCAACCCTACCTTGGTTATGTTTTCAAGGAGGTGCTGTGGGTAGAGTTATCCCCATAACTGGGGAAAGCCTGAGAACCAGAGAAGTGAGACTTGTCCAGATCGCCCCACAAGTCACCTAGTCACTGAGTCATGACCCCATCTCAGGCTCACTGTTTCTTCTCTCCTTGTGTAGATGCTTATTGCTCTGTTGTCAAGTGGCCTGGCTTTGCTTGGAGCCTTGATTTGCTTTATCACTTCTGGAGTAGCCCTGAAAGATGGTCCTTTTTGCATGTTCGATGTCTCAACCTTCAATCAGACACAGGCTTGGAAACATGGTTACCCATTCAAAGACCTGCGTAACAGGTAAATGGATGGAAACTTGGATTTGCAGTTTTTCGGAAAGAGAAAGACACGCACGCACGTGGCCTACAAATCCCTTTTGTTCATGCACTCTAGCATCCTGCTTCTCTGATTCTTAGAAAATTGCAAATACAAAAAGAGTCACCCTCAAAAGTCTAATCCTACGACCTGAGCTGAGGGTGAACCCAGGTTTCTACTGAGGTTGCTTGGACTTATCTTACTTATTCCAACCCCTGGTCTCCTTATTTTTGGGGACAGGAATTATTTGTATGACCATTCACTCTGGAACTCGGTCTGCCTGGAGCCTTCCAAAGCTGTCGTTTGGCACGTGTGCTTCTTCTCCACCCTTCTGTGCATCAGCCTCCTCCAGATTCTCCTGGTGGTCATTCATTTCATCAACAGCTTCCTGGGCCTTTTCTGCAGCCTCTGTGAGAAGTGACAGGTAATGCCCTCTCATACATGAGTGTTTTCATCATGTGCTGCCTTGAACCCTTTCTGCAAGAGAGGGTACAAATTATAAACAAAGTTCCCTTTAGGAAGTCACGTGGTAATAATAACAATGATTCCTGGCATATATATTGAATGATACAATGGATTTTAAATCAATTACTGCAAGATGATATATTAATAGAACAAACAGTTAAATCATTATTATTGTGTAGGAACTTATAGTCCATGAAATGTCCTCCAGCCATGATCTCATTTCAGCTTCTCCACAGCCCCGTAAAACTGGCCACATGTTAGAAATGAAGTTGAGGCTCCTAGAGGATAATGGACTTGCTGCCCAAAAGCATTTAATTAGGTTCAGGAAAAGTCAGTACTGGAGCCCCTATCTTCCAAATTCAAGTTCACCAGCTTATTAGTAAGACTGAATTTTATGGCTCCCAAATTCATAGGTTGAAGCTCTAGCCTTCAATGTGACTTTGGAGATAGGACCTTTAAGAAGCTAACTAAGGCTGAGTGAGTGAAAGATGCTCAGTCATGTCCGACTCTCTGTGACCCCATGGACTGTAGCCTTCCAGGTTCCTCTGTCCATGGGGATTCTCCAGGCAAAAATACTGGAGTGGATTGCCATGCTCTCCTCCAGGGGATCTTCCCAAGGGATCAAACCCAGGTCTCCTGCATTGCAGGCAAATTCTTTACTGAATGAGCCACCAGGGAAGCCCTAAGCCTTAACTTAGGTTAGATGGGGTCATAAGAGTGGGACCCTAATCCAGTAACACTGGCATCCTTATAAGAAGAGGATGAGACAACAGGTATATGAAAAGATGCTTAATATTACTAATCATCAGGGAAATGCAAACGCAAACCATAATGAGATATCAACTTATACCTGTTAGAATGGCTATTATCAAAAAGGAAAGAAAGAACAAATGTTAGTGAGGATGTGGAGAAAAAAGAACTCATGCCCTGTTGATGTGAATGTAAACTGGTATAACCACTATGGAAAACAGTATGGAGGTTCCTCAAAAAATTAAAAAAAGAACTACCACATGATCCAGCAATACCACATTTGGGTATTTATCTGAAGCAAACAGTAACACTAATTCCAAAAGATATCTGCACCCTCGTGTTTGTTACAGCATTATTTTCAATAGCCAAGACATGGAAACAATTTAAGTGTCTATCAACAGGTGAATGGAGGGCTTTCTTGGTGGCTCAGTGGTAAAGAATATGCTGGCAAATGCAGGGGACACAGGCTGGACCCCTAGTCCTGGAAGATCCCACATGCTCAGGAGCATCTAAGTTCATCACCACAACTATTGAGCCTGTGCTCTAGAGCCTGGGAGCCCCAACTATTGAGCCCATGTGCTGCCACTACTGAAGCCCAGGTGCACTGGAGCCTGTGCTCTGCAATAAGAGAAGGACCACAAGAAGAAGCCGGCACACTGCAATTAAAGAGTGGCCCCCACTCACCGCAACTAGAGAAAAGCCCATGCAGCAACAAAGACCGAGCACACCCAAAAAATAAATAGATGAATGGATAAAGAAGTTATAGTACACACACACAATGGACTATTCTTCAGATATAAACAAAAAAGAAATATTGCCATTTGTGACAACATGGATGGACCTAAGTGAAATAAGTCACACAAAGACAGATACCATATGATCTCATTTATATATGGAATTTAAAACAACAGCCACCAAACCAAGTTTATAGATATAGTGACAGACAAGTGGTTGCCAGACACAGGGTTGGGGAGTGAGAGAAATGGATGAAGGGAGTCAAAAGGTACAAACTTCTAATTATAAAATAGTTAAGTCATGGGTATGTAATGTATAACATGTGACTACTAATAATATGTATTGCATATTTAAAGTTGCTAAGAGAATAGATCTTTAAAAAAATTTTTGTAACTAATATATGATGCTAATGTTAACTAGAATTATTGTGGTGATCATTTTGCAATATATACAAATATCAAATCATTATGTTGTACACTTGAAACAAATATAATGTCATATTGTCAATTATACTATAAAAATGACAATGTAGTATATTTCCAGAATAAAAGCATGATTAAGCTTCAGAAAGTTTATTCACCTATAATAATAGATTTAAGGAGGAAAAAATCCTCATGATTTTCTTCATAAAGTCTGAAAAGGCATTTGATAAAATTCAACACACATTCTTTACATCCTTTTTCTTAATTGAAAAAATTATTTGACTGCACGGAGTCTTAGCCACGATCCGAGGATCTTTGTTGTGACATGCATATGCTTAATTGCGGCATGCAGGATGCAGTTCACTGACCAGGGATCGAACCCTGGCCCCCTGCATTGGGAACACAGAGTCTTAGCCACTAGACAATCATGGAAGCCCCTCAATATACATTCTTAATAAAACTCAAGAAAATGAGAAGACAGCTCCCTCTTTATCATAATACAACATACTATCTCAACTTAAAAGTCAGCATCATGCTTAATGGAGGAATACTAAAAGCAATTTCACTAAAGTTCCAAATAGATGATACTCATTATCATCATTATCATTTAATATGGTTCTTAAGGTATTAGCCCAAGACCACGTATTCAAAGGGAAATTAACAGATATAAAAGAGGAAAGACAGTGAAGTTCTCATTATATTTGGATAATATGATTGCACATCTAGAGCACTCAAATTATAAAAAATAAGAATTTCACATATATAGGTACAAAATAAATATACAGAATGAAAAATCTTCATGTATACAAACAACAAACAGTTAACAGACATGGAGATGGGGAAATCCCATTAAAAACAAAAAGAAAAAAAAACCTAGCTACCAACATACCAAGAATGTGAAACACTTTTTTTATCTTTTAATTTCTCTTTATTTACTTATCTTTTGGCTGTACCATATCGTGTGGCTGTGAGAACCTCATTTCCTGTCCAGGGAGAAAACCTAGGCCCTTGAGAGTGAAAGTGAGGAGTCCTAACCACTGGATCACCAGAGAATTCCCAAGAATGTGAAATATTTATTGAAGAAAACTTTAAAATATTACTGGACACAAACTTGCATATAAATGTATACCATGAACTTCAATAGAAAGACTTAACATCATAAAATATGAATGCCCTTTAATCTATAAATTTAACAAGATTAACAAAGTCACCAATGACATTTGGTGGAAAAGGATATGGAATTAGATAAGCTGGTTTTAAAGTTCACATGAAAAATGAACAATCTAGGCTAGCCAGGAAACTTCTGAAGGAGAAGGCAATGAAGTGGGACTATACTAGAGATTAAAAGCTAATGTAAAACGACAGTAACTAAAACAGTGTGATACACTAAATGGAGTCCAGAGATAGGACTAAATATTTTTGAGTATTTAGTATATGCTAAAAAAATATGTGGGAAAAAAAGGAAGTAGATGATAAACCAGATCTCTCTCCATGGGAGCACAGAGGAAAACGCCATGTGAGGACACAGCCAGAAGGTACCAATCTGCAAGACAAGGAGAAAGGTCTCAGTCGAAATCAACCTTGTTGGCACCTTGATCTTGGATTTCTAGCCTCCAGAAAATAAATTTCCATTGTTAAAGTCGCCCAGCCTATGGTATTTTGTTATGGCAGCCTGAGCTGACTAATCCACCAGTGTTCAGTGCATTTCAGTAAGTGGTATATACTGAGTACCCACTGTGTGCTCTATGCCTGAGGCATGATCCTTGCCTCTGGGCCTGTCCCTGTCCTTGAAGAGCTCATGGTCAGGTTAGGGAAACACATCGACTAATAATTTGAATGTCATACAGTAAGGACCATATTAGAGGTCAGCCCAGGAGTAATAAGAGATTGAGGCAATCCGTCAAGAGATGAAGGAAGGCTTCAGTCATGTCTGAACTGACTCTTGAAATGGTTAGCCCATTAAAGAGTGAAGGCAGTTTCCTCAGCTGAGGAAATAGAACGCTCAGAAGCATGGAGGTGAGACGCATGATGGTGAGGGTGGAGACCTGTGATGCCACAGCTCCTTCAATGTGAAATGCAGAAAGTGGAAGACCTTCCTATCTCCCATTTTGGGACCTTTGGTCAGTATGGTATTGGCTGAATTTCTTCTCTTAGTTTTTGAAGCTGTCAGGATAATGCAGCTTTCTAAAACAAGACCAGGACTGGTGCACTCATAAGCAGAAAATGCATCCTAAGTCTGCTCCTTCCTGACTTGCCCTGGAGCAGCAGGGTGGTGAGGCTGGGGGATCTGTAGGTCGACAGTTATGGATTAAAGCAGGACACTGCAAGAAATTTCTGAAAAGGCTCAGTTAATATTTCAGACTTTGAGAGCCATATGGTTTCTATTTGCAACTGCTTCCTTCTACCAATACAGCAGAAGCCAATCTACTGCTGGGCTGTAAAGGAAACTACAGCATTTACTGCAGAGAAACAAGCAAGGAGAATGGACAGCCCACACTCACAATATTCATATTCCCCAATGGCTTTCTGGGCAACATTATGGGTGAGGGTCCCAGGGTAATTGATCAGCTCCTGAAACTTCTTCTGACTGGTTCTTGGTGAGGTAACAGGGCAGAGTTACAGGAATCTCAAACATCAAAACTCTGGCTCTAGGCAGTCTATGGTCTAGTGTTTGTGGTCAGCGGTTTCCATCTAATAAGATCCTGATTTTTGTAAAAACAATTTAAGAACGTCCATCAGATGGTTACCTATATTCCTCAAGAAAAAAAAAAAAAATCCCTGTAACTTTTTATAGCTGACCTATTATTTATTATTACTTTCTAACTCGGAAAGGCCTAGGAGGCGAAAGATTTTTTCACATGCAAAAAGTCAGGAATTCATTAGATCTGTCACTGAAACCGCTAACCCTGTCCTGCTTCAGCTCGGTTTCCCTTGCCGCATACTACCTGTGTATCCCTGGGCCTCTACGGGCCTCAGGCTCTGTGTCACTTCCTAAGATTGCGACGCCTCTGGAAGTGTTTTGTAAATCGGACTAAAAGAGCCCAGTCTTCGCCGAAGTTATGCTCACTGTACCCCCACACACTTCTGGTCCAGCATCCGATGCGCAGGCGCAAGGGGGAGGGCGGCGAGAGCACGCTAAGGAGGGCGGGTCCCACGGTGCAGAGCGCGGGCCCGCTGCACGCAGGGTCAAAGGCGGCGCTGTCGCCCTGGAGACGGCTTACCAGCTGCCCGCGGCCACCGGCTCAGCTTTGCGGAAAACGTGGGGCCAAGAAGCAGAGGCTGTGTCGGTTGCCGCCTCCTTCCCTAAGCGCACGTCCTTCACTATGCGCGCGTCCTTTGCTGCAGCTGACGGCTTGCCTGAGACTGAGAACAACGCTGGGGAGCCGGAGAATACCTATATTCTGCGGCCTATTTTCCAGCAAAGGCGGGTAGAAGACGGGTTGTGGCGGAGGCGAACCTGGAGACTCCTGCCGGCCCCAGGCAGAGCTCGCCTAATAATAGCTAGGGTGTCTGGAAGGAGCGCGGCAGAGGGGAAGGGGGGCGGGGCGAAGCGGGCTATAGAGGGTGGGGCGGGGCTAGAGGCGGAGGGGCGGGCAGGGGAGGAGCCCTGGTGTTGGCGGAGGAACTTGAGAGGGAGGAAGGGGCGTGACCGGAGAAGGAAGGACTGGGCCGGTGAGGATTCGGTGCTGTTCCATTTGGCCTTCCAGCTGCAGGGAACAGCAGAGGACAGGACCAGTGATTGCAGGGTTAGAGCGCTCGAAGGTAGTCTCTTAGAGTAGCGCAGTAGGGGTAGTTGACTCTCGGAGTTTCAGAAAGAGGACACAGAGGAATTGAGATGGTTGGATGGCAGAAAACAAACGGCTTGCTTTGAATGCCATTCAGTTTTGAGGGTTCATGTGTGCCTAAGTGTGCCCAGAATGCACTTACTCCTCTGCACGAGACCTATATGTGTTCATATTATAGTCCTACCCAAGTAGTATCCAGAGGCTTTTGGCCTGCCACCCTGATACCTTCCCAGAATTAAGGCACAAAGTCTTGTGTAGAGGAGGGTCAGGGTTGTAGGATCCATCAATAACTTCATTTTCCCAAGATAAAAAAAAAATTAAGACTTTCCCAAGCCCCTCCTCTGTTACTTGAAATTACATTCCCTAATCAAGTGCTTGGTGAATACTAGAAGCCAGGAACGTTAGTTATAATGTGATAAAAAGATTTTATGTAACAATTTTCTGGTGGGTAGCTGTGTGTGTAGTCACCTCAGTCGTGTCCGAGTCTATGCAACCCTATGGACTGTAGCCCGCCAGGCTCCTCTGTCCATGAGATTCTCCAGGCAAGAATATTTGAGTGGGTTGCCATGCCCTCCCCTAGGGGATCTTCCCAACCCAGGGATCCAACACAAGTCTTTTATGTATCCTGCGCTGGCAGGTGGATTCTTCACCACAAGGGCACCTGGAAGTCCCTGATGGCTTAGAAGGGACATTAAAAAAATATGCTGTTATCTTGGTTAAACATTCTAAATACATAGAATGCCCTTCACCTGTGTTTCTGTTGTAATACAGAGCAAGATTAACAGCAAGTATGTATTATGTAGAAATAACACTATGAGATTATTTGTGACTTGCAGAATGCCTTTGACATTTCCTGAGAGTGGAAAGGACTTAAAGGAAAAGCCAGATATAGTATGCTTGTTGATAGGAAAACCACATTTTGAACAGATCAAATCCTGTAAATTTATCCATTATTTAAAATTTACCTGTGAGAATAAGCAGCCAAGAGACCAAAGAAAATACTATTAAAAAGTAGTAAGGGGCTACTAGTACTACCAAATATTAAGCTGCATTATAAGCTCAAAACTTAAAACATTCTGGTAACTTGGCACATGATAAACAAATCAGCTGAGAGACTATATAGCCCAGAAAAGGAACTTAGTGTTGTAATATGTAATAAATGCAACTAAAATGCTAATAGTATTGTTAGGGTGGCTAAATTAGGGGAGACTTTTTTCTCTGTCTTCATTTATACAGTAATTCATTTCTTCAAAAAAAAATATTTGTCTGCTGGATGCTGTTCTAGAAATAGGATATAACAATGAACAAAACAGATACAAAAATTCTACCCTATGGAGCTTGTGTTGTAGTTAGGTCAGACCACAAACAAGATAATTACATAAGTGAACCATATAGTGTATCAGATAATAATAAGTGCTTGGAAGGGAGATAGATAAAGTGATACAGTAGGAAGGTGGTTTGAAGTTTTATAAAGGGTGGCTGGGGAAAGAGACTTTTGAATAAAGACTTGAAAGAAGTGAAGGAGCTAGATATGCATATAAAGAGAGGAACTGAACCTCTTACAGAGGTTAACATCAAGTGCAGAAGCACTGAAGTTTGCATGTCTGGTGTGGTCCAAGAACATACGGAAGGCTGGTGTGGCCTGAGTGGAGAGAATTAGCGACAAAGTAGTAGAAAACAAGGTCAGAGAGTTTACTGCTGCTGCTGCTGCTAAGTCACTTCAAGAGAGTTTACTAGGGTAGGTCAAATGAGATCTTGCAAGTCACAGAATGTTGCTTTTACTCTTGAGTGAGGGGAAAAACATTTGGGTATTTTAAACAGAGGAGTGTCATGATCTCACACATATTTTAATAGCACCAGTCTAGTTACTATGTTGAGAACAGGTTTTGGGGGCAAAGGCAGACACAGAGACTTGTGGGGAGGTCACGGTAATCAGGAAAGAAGCAGTGGTAGCTTGGAGCAGGATGGTGGTAGTTGACTAGTGAGTGATTGAATTTTAGGTTATTTTGAAGGTAGAATTGGTAAGATTTGCTCACGAATGGGATGAGGGCTCTGAGAAAGGCAACCACACTGACTCCAGGGTGTTTGGCTTGAACAACTGGAAGAATGGAGTTACCATTGACTGAGATAACCTAGTTTTGGTGAGAAATGATCAGAAGCTCAGTATCGGGTGTACTAAATCTGAGTTGCCTCCTAGTCATCTGGATGTAGTACTGGTGGGAATATGTGGTCTGAAGTTTAAGGGAATGGTCCAGGCTGGAGATATGTTTGCAATGTGACTTGTTTTCTTAACTTGTTTTTATTACTTTTACAATAAAAATATGAAAAAGAAGGATCAAATGATTGTAATGACAAAAACTGCAGGAAGTTGAGCTCTAAAGTTCAACTTTAAGTTTAGGATTTTGGAGTTACCAATTAGATGTTTTGAACTGATTCATTTAGGTTCAGACCCTCTGTGGTTAAAGACTGTATCCATGCTGTACTCAAGGAGGAACTGGCCAATGCTGAATACTCTCCAGAAGAAATGCCTCAGCTCACAAAACATTTATCAGAAAATATTAAAGATAAATTAAAAGGTAATAATGATGGTAATTGGAAATGACCCTTGTTCCCTTCAAAATACAGTTATACCAATTTATCTCCTTTATTTTTAAACAAGGGACATACCTTAGCTGTGGATTCTGTTAAGCACAAATTTTTCTTTGGTGTTGGTCTTCTCAGTTATTTGGTACCTTTCTCTCATGCAGGTTTTTGCGTATGGTGGGAAAGAGCAAAGGTGTGAAATACGTAGTTGTATTCCAAGATATCCCAGTATGCAGAAAGATCAGAAAGTACAGGGGCTCCCTTCCTCCATAACTTCTGATCTGCTGAGATATCAAGTCCTCAGCTTCTTATCATATCCTCTCAGATGGACCTCAGTCCATCTCTATGGACAAATGCTTAACCACTTGCCCTACTCAGCTCCCCACTCCTGCCTCACTCTCATGCTTTTCCTCCTTGTTCTTTGTCTTTTTCTCTCTCTTACTCTCTTTTGTTAATAAGGTCATGCCATCTAAAAAGTCCTTTCTGTCTACTCTTTAAAAACTATTTATTTTGGCTGCACCTCATGGCTTGTGGAATCTTAGTTCCCCAGCTGGGGACTGAACGCAGGCCATGTCAGTGGAAGCCTGGAATCATAACAGGCCACCAGGAAACTCCCTACCTACCCTTTAAAAAAAATTCTTTTGGAGGAAAGAATGTCTTTGTAATCGTAATACATTTTCATTGTAATAAACCTGGAAAATATACCTAATGTGTTTTTTTTAAGTTATATAAAAGCCTGTTAACCATGAGAGTTTCCACTTAATACTTTGATATATTTTCTTATTTTTAATAACATATCTTAATTTTTAGAAATATAAAAAAAATACAAAGAAGAAAATTGCAATTCTATTCTATTGCAATTCTATTCTATTCTATTGTAACTATTAGTATATTAACATTGTTTTCAGATTTTTAATGAAATTCTGTTAAAATTATTGTAAAAAATACATGCTTGCTATTAAAAAGTTAAAGTGTAAAAAGATAATTAAAATTAGAATAATCACTTCAAATGCCTACACCCATGAAGAATTATTAGTATCATACTAGAACTCTTTTCTATGTATGCATGCATGCGTGCTTAGTTGCTTCAGTTGTGTCTGACTCTTTGCGACTCCATGAACTGTAGCCTACCAGGCATCTCTGTCCATGAGATTCCCCAGACAAGAATACTGGAGTAGGTTGCCATTTCCTCCTCCAGGATATCTTCCTGACCCAGCTGATCTCCTGCATCGCAGGCATATTCTTTACCCACTGAGCCACCTTGGAAGCCCCTTTTCTATGTATATGTATGGATAAATACTTTAAAAACAATGATATAGTATAGACTATTTCCCATAGCATTGTAGCATTTATTCTATATTTAAATAATCCCTTCACCATGCTATTTCCATTTCTGATTTCTTTTTTCTGGTTCATTTCTTACCTAATAAGATTTTGTTGTAAGGTTTTTCAGGAAAGGCTCAGAAATGCTTTATTCCCTAGATTCTTTCATGTTTGAGAATGTCTTTAAACCAAAATATATTTTGGATGAATATAATATTTTGAGTGTGTGGATCACAATAAACTGTGGAAAATTCTGAAAGAGATGGAAATACCAGACCACCTGACCTGCCTCTTGAGAAACCTATGTGCAGGTCAGGAAGCAACAGTTAGAACTGGACATGGAACAGTAGACTGGTTCCAAATAAGAAAAGGAGTACATCAAGGCTGTATATTGTCACACTGCTTATTTAACTTATATGCAGAGTACATCATGAGAAACGCTGGGCTGGAAGAAGCACAAGCTGGAATCAAGATTGCCGGGAGAAATATCAATAACCTCAGATATCCAGATGACACCACCCTTATGGCAGAAAGTGAAGAGGAACTACAAAGCCTCTTGATGAAAGTGAAAGTGGAGAGTGAAAAAGTTGGCTTAAAGCTCAACATTCAGAAAACGAAGATCATGGCATCTGGTCCCATCACTTCATGGGAAATAGATGGGGAAACAGTGGAAACAGTGTCAGACTTTCTTTTTCTGGGCTCCAAAATCACTGCAGATGGTGACTGCAGCCATGAAATTAAAAGACGCTTACTCCTTGGAAGGAAAGTTATGTCCAACCTAGATAGCATATTCAAAAGCAGGGACATTACTTTGCCAACAAAGGTCCGTCTAGTCAGGGCTATGGTTTTTCCTGTGGTCATGTATGGATGTGAGAGTTGGACTGTGAAGAAGGCTGAGCACCAAAGAATTGATGCTTTTGAAGTGTGGTGTTGGAGAAGACTCTTGAGAGTCCCTTGGACTGCAAGGAGATCCAACCAGTCCATTCTGAAGGAGATCAGCCCTGGGATTTCTTTGGAAGGAATGATGCTAAAGCTGAAACTCCAGTACTTTGGCAAACTCATGTGAAGAGTTGACTCATTGGAAAAAGATTCTGATGCTGGGAGGGATTGGGGGCAGGAGGAGAAGGGGACAACGGAGGATAAGATGGCTGGATGGCATCACTGACTCAATGGATGTGAGTCTCAGTGAACTCTGGGAGTTGGTGATGGACAGGGAGGCCTGGTGTGCTGCGATTCATGGGGTCGCAAAGAGTCGGACACGACAGCGACTGAACTGAACTGAACTGAATATTTTGAGTTAGTTTTTTTGAAAATCTTATATATAATTGCCTCACTGTCTTCTTGCATTAAATGTTATCATGGAGAAATCCAAGGCCAGTCTGATGTTCTCTGCAGAAAGACTCCTGTCCTTAACCTTGATGCTCAATAGCTTTTCTAGAGTATAGTTTGATATTGAGCATTTTATGTATGTTAATCTGTGGATTTTATTCTTTCCATATTGGAGAAATTTTCTTATATCTTTTTTTTTTTCTTGTACATTTCCAGGTCCATTTGTTAGATTATCTTCTTCAGGACACCAAATATCGATGTGTTGAATCACCTCTGTCTACCACATTTATTATCTTTGCTGTAATTTCTTCCTTTTTCTTTGACATAGACTTCTGATTAAGTCAGTAATTCAATTTTCATTTGTGTCTGTCCTGTCTCTTGCCATTTGTAAGTGATTAGTTCTGCACTGATAGATATGGGTATTCAGTTTATTTCCTAGGCCTATAGTCTCCCTTTTCATCTTTCTGTTGTTTTGTAATCTGATTGAATTCTTATTTTGTTGAATTTGTAAGCTTATATGATGAATCAGCTGTGAGGAATTTTTCTTTGTTCCTTGATTTATGTTATCTCCTGGGTTGAGTTTTTTTGGTCTTTTAAACAGTAAATTTCTTTTCTTGCTAGTTCTTTGGCTTGTTTTTGCTGTTTTCCTTTTCCTTATTACCATTCAGCTTCTTTTCTTTTTTTGCTCTGATGTGGTATTGATGATTTTTTTTTTTTTTTTTTACTTTTTAGCTTGTTTGTTTTTTTTTTTGGCCCTCCTCCTACTAGAGTATCTAAGACTATATTATTTTTCCATCAGAACTGTGTTTTAAACTCTGGGCATTTAATATTCTAACCACATTTCTAAATCATGGGTATGAGAAAAGGAGGAAGAGGAATGGATAGAGAAGGAGGAAGCTTAGCTGAGCTGTGTGAAATGTTTTTAAAAAATAACTTGGGCTCTGTCTCCTTCTGCTGCTACTGCTGCTAAGTCGCTTCAGTTGTGTCTGATTCTGTGCGACCCCATAGACGATAGCCCACCAGGCTCCTCCATCCCTGGGATTCTCCAGGCAAGAACACTGGAGTGGGTTGCCATTTCCTTCTCCAATGCATGAAAGTGAAATGCTAATGCTAATGCTAAGTCGCTTCAGTCGTGTCTGACTCTGCGCAACCCCACAGACGGCAGCCCACCAGGCTCCGCCATCCCTGGGATTCTCCAGGCAAGAATACTGGAGTGGGTTGCCATTTCCTTCTCCAACGCATGAAAGAGAAAAATGAAAGTGAAGTTGCTCAGTCGTGTCCGACTCTTTGAGATCCCATGGACTGTAGCCTATCAAGCTCCTCTGTCCATGGATTTTCCAGGCAAGAGTACTGGAGTGGCGTGCCATTGCCTTCTCTGATGAAAGTGAAAAGGGAAAGTGAAGTTGCTCAGTTGTGCCCGACTCTTAGTGAACCCATAGACTGCAGCCCACCAGGCTCCTCCATCCATGGGATTTTCCAGGCAAGAGTACTAGAGTGGGGTGCCATTGCCTTCTCCTTCTGAGACTTTGTTAAGTATCCTGAATTCAGGTTCATGTCCCTCAATGGAAGGGTACCTGTAAATGTTCAGATTATTTGCTTAATTTACCATATGATCCTGGAGCTTTTACTTTCATAAAAAAAGAATTGGCTCTGTCTCAATTTTGCCTATGTAACTTTTCCTTTTTAAAAAAAATTTTACTGTTTCCATTTTTCTTTGGTCAGAAAAGAGGGAAGATAAAGATGCCCATTCAGTTTTCTGTCCCCAAAATTTGGTGTTGGAGAGAATTTTCAGGATTTTGCTGTTTTAGCAGTATAGTTTTGGGGGAGGTAGCCGAGTTGTCCTTGGCCATTCCATGTAATCCAGAATCTTTTGGTTTCTTTTCTGTCTTACTGAAGAGCTTGTAGTTTTCTAAAGAGCCCACACACTATGTCTTTGCATGTACTATGCCCCTCCATAGAATGGAGAGACATTTTTCATTTGATAAAATCTCACTCGTCTTTCAGGACCCAGCTCACTTATCGCATCCTCCAAGAAATAGGGAGGAGCCCCCCAGCCCTGTGCTCCTAATGTACCTTGTACATGCTACTCTTTGAATTACTACTCTATGGCATTTTCATTTTATTTTCTGTGTTTGCCTTCCCAACTACTGTGAGTTCTTTAAGGCAAGAAGGATATCTTATTTACTTCTGTGTCTCCAGGGTCTAGCTCAATACCCAACTTAGAGCAAGAGAGAAAGGAAGGAAGCAAAGACCTATTGAGAGACTGCTATGGAAGAGAAATGGGTAGAGACGGGGAGGGGGAAACTTGTCTCTTCTAACCTCACAACACTTCCAGGAGGAAGGTAGTGATACTCCCATTTAACAGTTGAGGGAGACTTAAACAGAAAAGTTAAATAACTTGTCTAAAGTTACACACTTATTAAGCTTACTGTTAGAATTTGTCCTCAAATCTCTCTGACTCCCAGGCTTACAATCATACTCACTAAGTGTATAGACCAAATGTTTGTGTTCGTTATCAGGCAAATTTGTCTTCATCAAGTAATTTTGCCATATATTTGCTTCTGTATAACTTTCTTTTTTGTTTTTCTTTCCAGAAATGGGATTTGACCGATATAAAATGGTGGTACAAGTAGTGATTGGAGAACAAAGAGGAGAAGGTGTATTGTGAGTAGTTGGTTTTTCCTTTTGTTTTTATTTTTATAAATTTCTTATTGGATATTCATCTTGACAATTCAATAAGATCCTGTCTTTGCAAGGATGTGAGGAAAGGATAGTGTAATAAAATGCATGTGTGAACTAAAGAGATCCTGGTACTGAGCAGTGAGGTTGACAGTCTGGGTAAGTTCCATGGGGTAACTCACTTTTCATAGTATCTGTAGGCTAATAAACCTTTGAGAGTTTATGTATATATGCTCCTAAGATAGTGTAGGATTAAGTATATATGTTGCCTTGGTCTTACCATTCTCTTAATTTCTTTAAAATTGTCTGAGGGACAATTTTCATAGCTATTGCTATTGGCCTGGGCTTCTGTTTCTTAAAGTTCACTCTGTTTTGTTTTTTTTTTCCAGTCCCAATGTCAGTTACCTAACTTGTTTCTCTTATGTTTTTCTGATTATTCTCTCCTTCACTAGTTCTTCTTTCCTGGCTACACCCCCAGCTGTGAACTTTCTTCAAGGCTCAGATTTTATTCCACTGCTCTTCTCTGTCCATTTTCAATGAGGTCATTCATTTTCATGATATCGAACTGTCATTCCCATACTGACAAGTTCAGAATCTGTACTTCTTGTTTTTTCCTGTGCCCAAATATTAATCTCCTATTTTCCTTTATAAACAGTGCCTAGTCTATTATTTTGTAAGACAGTATGAAAATATTTGCTGGATGAATTAAAAAAAAAAAAAACAACCCTGTAGATACTATTACTGAGAATTTTCACTATAGATTGTTAGATTGGGAAAGGACTGCAGATTTTTTCCAGTGTCCAGTCCCCTTATTTTATGATGACACGAGGTTCAGCATGATTTGCCCCAGATTATGTATCTGGCTGGTGTCAGGGTCACTGTACTCTTTACCATGATGTCTTCTTCTATTTGGTCAAAAGGCTTCAGGAGATTTCTTTACCACAGAGAAACTAGGAAATGCTTTATTATTGTCACCTCAGATTGCGATGGCACCCTACTCCAGTACTCTTGCCTGGAAAATCCCATGGATGGAGGAGCCTGGTGGGCTGCAGTCCATGGGGTCGCTCAGAGTCGAACACGACTGAGCAACTTCACTTTCACTTTTCACTTTCATGCATTGGAGAAGGAAATGGCAGCCCACTCCAGTGTTCTTGCCTGGAGAATCCCAGGGATGGGGGAGCCCGGTGGGTTGCCATCTATGGGGTTTCACAGAGTTGGACACGACTGAAGCGACTTAGCAGCAGCAGCAGCAGCAGCAGCACCTCAGATTCAGTGTGTTAAAATAGAGTTCCATATTTCTCTTTCCTTCCTCTTCCTAAATCAGTCAGACATTTTCATTTCTCTGTCTCCCGCAGTATTACCCAGGTCCCCCTGCTTAAAGTGTGGAGTCCTCTTTTATGTAGCCCTGACTCTCTCACTGCACACACTGTAACCTGGATGCTAGGGTTGCTTAGCTTCCCCTTATCAATACTTCCAGACTCTGATCTCTCTCCTCTGCAATTCACACACAAGACTAGTGTCCCTGAAGTATGCCCTTACTTTTCTTAAACTCTGTAGTTTATTTCAAACCTTGTAAAGCATAAACTCCTCAAACTTGTCCTGACTGACTGTTAAATGTGATCAGGCCAACTCTAAAGCATGGCATATAAGGCCGCCCTTACCTCCTGTTAAAACTTTCGTCATGTAAAATTTCAGGCATATGCAAAACTGCAGACACCAAGGAACTTCCGTGTGTCTGTTACCTAGCTTTAAGGTTATCAACCACACACTCATGTTGTTTCATTTATACCTCCACCTACTCTCCCTGCCTCCACCAGATTATTTTGAAGGAAATTCTAGTCATCATATCATTTCATCTGTACATACAATAATATTTATCTCTAAAATATCAGGGCCTTTTTTATCATAATAAAATAGCACATTTAAGCATTGAAGATCCTTAATATTATAAAATATTCAGTTGGCTTTTTTTCTCTTCTTAAAACACACCAGGTAAGAGTCCGTGCCTGGTGAGGTGCCACACTGGTGTCAAGGATATGGGCTGTCCTGTCTTGCACTGATATGTCCTCATCTGTATCGTTGAAGGTGACTCAATACTACATTTATCCACATTCCTTAAGAGAAAGAGATAAAAGGAAAACATAAATGCCTTTCCATTTTCAACACTTTAAACTTATGATTACATTCTCTTCTGATTTCAGTTGTTTCTGTTGAGAAATCAGCTCTGAGTCTTATTTTTCTTCCTTTGGAGGTGATGTGTCTTTTTTCCTAGCCACTTTAAAATGTTTTTCTCGTTGCCTTTTTAGTATGATATGTATGGTTTTCTTTGTATTTATTCTACTTGAGGTTCTTAGGACTTCTTGATTTTGCGGGCTCTTGAATCTTGTATCAGCTTGAGAAAAGTCTTAACCATTTTTTCTTTTTTTTAAACAAGTCTTTTATCTTAGAATAGTTTAGATTTATAGAAAAGTTTCAGAGATAGTACAGAGAGTTCTTAAATATTTCATATCCAGTTTCTTCTGTTATTAACATCTTCTATTCAGTCAATTCAGTCGCTCAGTCGTGTCTGACTCTTCGCGACCCCATGAGTCGTAGCACACTAGGCCTCCCTGTCCATCACCAGTTCCTGGAGTTCACTCAGACTCATGTCCATCGAGTCAGTGATGCCATCCAGCCATCCCATCCTCTGTCATCCTCTTTTCCTCCTGCCCCCCAATCCCTCCCAGCATCAGAGTCTTTTCCAATGAGTCAACTCTTCATATGAGGTGGCCAAAGTACTGGAGTTTCAGCTTTAGCATCATTACTTCCAAAGAAATCCCAGGGCTGATCTCTTTCAGAATGGACTGGTTGGATCTCCTTGCAGTCCAAGGGACTCTCAAGAGTCTTCTCCAACACCACAGTTCAAAAGCATCAATTCTTCGGCGCTCAGCCTTCTTCATAGTCCAACTCTCACATCCATACATGACCACAGGAAAAACCATAGCCTTGACTAGACAGACCTTTGTTGGCAAAGTAATGTCTCTGCTTTTGAATATGCTAGCTGGTTGGACATAACTTTCCTTCCAAGGAGTAAGCGTCTTTTAATTTCATGGCTGCAGTCACCATCTGCAGTGATTTTGGAGCCCAGAAAAATAAAGTCTGACACTGTTTCCACTGTTTCCCCATCTATTTGCCATGAATTGATGGGACCAGATGCCATGATCTTAGTTTTCTGAATGTTGAGCTTTAAGCCAACTTTTTCACTCTCCTCTTTCACTTTCATCAAGAGGCTTTTGAGTTCCTCTTCACTTTCTGCCATAAGGGTGGTGTCATCTGCATATGTGAGGTTATTGATATTTCTCCCGGCAATCTTGATTCCAGCTTGTGTTTCTTCCAGTCCAGCGTTTCTCATTTGCCACAATCAATGAACCAATATTTATGCATTATTATTAACTAAAGTGCATATATTATTCCAGTTTCTTTAGTTTTTACCTAATGTCGTTTTTCCAGTCTAGGATCCTATCTAGGGTACCATATTACATGTCTCTTCTTAGTCTTCTCTTGGCTATGACAGTTTCTCAGATATTCTTTGGTTTTGAAGACCTTTGACAGTTTTGAGAGGTACGGGTAAGTATTTTGTAGAATGTCCCTCAAATGGGATTTGTTTGCTCATAATAAGCCTGGAATTATAAGTTTGGGGGAGGAAGATCACAGAGGTAAAGTGCTGTTCTCATTATATTATTTCAGGGTACATGTTGTTAGCATTGCCTATTACTATAGATGTTAACTTTAATACCTATCTGAGTAGTATTTGTCAGATTGTCCACTGTAAAGTTACTCTTTATTTCCTTTTCCATATTGTACTCTTTACAAAGAAATCACTACGTGTCACCCACACTTTAGGAGCAAGCAGTTATACTCCACCTCCTTGAAAGCAGAGTGTCTACACAAATGATTTGGAATTTTTCAGCATAGAAGATTTGTTTCTTCTTTCCCATTTATGTGTTTATTCATTCATTTATTTCAGTTTGGACTATGGAAATTTATAATTTGGATTATGATCCAGTTCTACTTTATTTATTTCATTGCTCAAATTGCTCCAGCTTTGGCCATTGGGAATTCTTTCGGTTGACTCCTGGGTCCCTTTTACATACCCTGCCATTGGGTTTTTGAGAACATCCTTAGTTACTGGCACTATAAGATGTCTCACCTTATCCATTCCCTGCCCTAGATTCAGCCACTTCTCTAAGGAGCCTTGCTTCATTTTATTGGATAATGGCATTAGATACTAAGATCTGGGTGCTATATATGGCTATTATCCTTTAAAATATTGCCTCTGCTTCCTTGCTGTCTGCTGTCCTTTATGGACTCCAGTTACAAATATTTAGATCTTTTTACAGTAATAGACATATCTCTTGGAGAAGGTAATGGCACCCCACTCCAGTACTCTTGCCTGGAAAATCCCATGGATGGAGGAGCCTGGTAGGCTGCAGTTCATGGGGTCTCTAAGAGTCGGACACAGCTGAGTGACTTCACTTTCACTTTTCATTTTCATGCATGGGAGAAGGAAATGGCAACCCATTCCAGTGTTCTTGCCTGGAGAATCCCAGGGATGGAGCCTGGTGGGCTGCCGTCTATGGGGTCGCACAGAGTCGGACACAACTGAAGCGACTTAGCAGTAGCAGACATATCTCTTATGATGCTATTGTCTGATTTTTTTGTTCTCTGTACTTCAGTTTGAGTATTTTTCTATTGATTTGTCCCTCACTTCACTAATCCTCTTTTCTATTCTGTCTAATCTGATATTAATAAACCCACCAGCTGAATTCCTTACTTGTTATTATATTTTATAAGTCTAGGATTTCCATTTAAAATCTTTTTTCATAGATTCTAATTATCTAGTGAAATTATTTTTTAATCTATGTCCTCCATCCTCCCTTTCTCCTCTATTTTTACATTTTGGTCTTAGCAGTGCTTACCCTTGTCTCTGAATTGTGTGTTAGCCTGTTTTCTTTGACTATTTTTTTGTCTTATTAATCTTTCATATGGCTCTGTCTCTTGGCATGCTTACTTTGAGTCCTGGATATTGTGTTAAAAATGGTAAAACTTGCAGATAATATTATTTTCCTCCAGAAAAGGTTTACCTTTCCTTTGTTATTCAGGTAGAATATGGTCTACTTACCTGATTCCAGTAAGATACTGAGCTGAGTTGAGGTTGGGTTGTTGCTGTTTTGATAAGGCTTTCTCCATCTTTACCCCACCCTTCTTTCTTGAATGTAGCCATCCAGATCTTTCAACCAAGAACCTGGACTGTTCATTGGAACCCAATCTACTGACTTTTAGTCCTTTTCTTCTGAGTGTTAAACTCCACTTCATTCCAAAGGCTTTTTCTTTAACGAATTAGTTTCCTAGAAAAGCAAAAATATGTTCTTTTACGGTTCTGGAGATCCTACATTCAGAATGGGTTTTATTGAGCTAAAATCAAGGTATTGGCAGGGCTGTATTCCTCTTGGAGGCTCTGGGGGAGGGTTCACTCTCTTGCCTATTCCATCTTCTAGAGGCCACCTGCGTTCCTCAGCTCAAAACCCTTCCTCCATCTTCAATGCCAGTAGCATTGCATCTTCAAATGTCTCTCTGACCCTGACCCTCCTGCCTCCCTTTCTTTTATAAGGACTCATGATTACATGGAACCCACCTGGATAATCTCCACATCTTAATATCATTAGTTATACATCTGTAAAACCATTTTTGCCATGTAATATCACATTCACAGATTCTAGGGCTTAGGACATAGACATATTTGGCCATTATTTTGCCTACAATGTTTAGCTTTTTAGGTTCCTGCATGCACAGTTTTAAAATTTAACCCATGTCTTGAGGGGAAACCTACCGCGTGACAGGCTCAGTTCTACTCTCTCCTTTTTCACAGGGATCTTGGCCCCTTCACGTCTCCAGTTTTATGCCACCCCAAACTCTCTAGCCCTGCAAGACTGCCAGCAGTCCTGCTGATTTTTTTTTTTTCCTCAGTAATTGGTCCTTTTCCTGAACAAAGCCCAGGCTCTCAGCCTCTAGCTCTGTGCTTAGAGTTGGTAAGTGCCCCAGGGAGAACTTTGCTTCAGAGTTTCAGCTTACTTCATGTGGTTCACCTTTCTCTGGAATTTTGGCTCTCCTAGTCTTTATTTCCTTCAGCAGCTCTCTGATTCATTTTATTTATTTTTTCTAATTGACTTGGTGGGAGCATTTGGGCACCTCCAAACGGTTCCATCATATTTTTTCTAAGTCTTTTGACATAATTTTATAAATATATATATACACACATAAATATACAAAAATGTGTATATGTATATATATTTAAATGAATATAACATTCGTTTTTATATAGCCAAGGGTTTTGAAATTATTTAAGTATCCCAGGTTTATCTTGTACATTTTCAGCCACAGTTTTAGAACTGGCCATTTTTCCAAGGAGCTCTGGTTCCTTTTTTTGGGAAATTGTGTAAAGAGACTGCAGTTCGAAAGTAAAATTGTGTTTTGTGCATCTGTGTATCATTTACACCTAGCACTTTGCTTATATATAATACTCAACAAATGCTGGTTAAATACATTTTTATATTCGTTCTTATACTTGGTTCTACTCAGCTTAAGTACTGCTTCCTTCATGAAATTTTCTTTGGCTTTTTGTCCTCTCTAAATTCTCTAAAATTCTTCAGCACTTCTACAGATTTAATTCAACTGTTGTGCAACTTGGACTTGGAGGCTTGGCATAGATAGACAATATAATCCCTTTTAATCTTAAATAACCTATAACAGCACCAACAATACATTATCTTATTCTTTTGGTGAGTATTATCTTTTTTTCACTGAATTAAGTTGAGAATTGTTTGAGGACAAAGCCAGGTTTTACTAATTCTGGACATATGATACTTGCTAAATAAATACTTGTTGATTGATCTGTTAAGCATATTAATTTGATTCATCCTGTTACAGTTTGGAAATAGGTAGCACTTTTTGGATTTAAGAATGTGTGAAATATTAGGCTGGGGGCAGCTATTCTATGTAAAACTCAAGGAAAAAAGGCTTTTAAAATTGAACGAATATAGTATGGTATGTATACATCTTTCTCTACAGACTTGAAGCTGAACTTCAGCTGTTGCTAAGTCGCTTCAGTCCTAGTCGTGTACTGCCTAGGTTCAAAGCCAACCTTTGTCACTTACTATATGCAGAGTACATCATGAGAAATGCTGAACTGGAAGAAACACAAGTTGGAATCAAGATTGCTGGAAGAAATATCAATAACCTCAGATATGCAGATGATACCACTCTTATGGCACAAAGTGAAGAGGGGCTAAAAAGCCTCTTGATGAAAGTCAAAGTGGAGAGTGAAAAGGTTGGCTTAAAGCTCAACATTCAGAAAACAAAGATCATGGCATCTGGTCCCATCACTACATGGGAAATAGATGGAGAAACAGTGGAAACAGTGTCAGACTTTATTTTTCTGGGCTCCAAAATCACTGCAGATGGTGACTGCAGCCATGAAATTAAAAGACGCTTACTCCTTGGAAGGAAGGTTATGACCAACCTAGATAGCATATTCAAAAGCAGAGACATCACTTTGCCAACAAAGGTTCGTCTAGTCAAGGCTATGGTCTTTCCTGTGGTCATGTATGGATGTGAGAGCTGGACTGTGAAGAAGGCTGAGTGCCAAAGAATTGATGCCTTTAAACTGTGGTGTTGGAGAAGACTCTTGAGAGTCCCTTGGACTGCAAGGAGATCCAACCAGTCCATTCTGGAGGAGATCAGCCCTGGGATTTCTTTGGAAGGACTGATGCTGAAGCTGAAACTCCAGTACTTTGGCCACCTCATGCGAAGAGTTGACTCATTGGAGAAGACTCTGATGCTGGGGGGATTGGGAGCAGGAGGAGAAGGGGACGACAGAGGATGAGATGGCTGGATGGCATCACTGACTCGATGGATGTGGGTCTGGGTGACCTCTGGGAGTTGGTGATGGACAGGGAGGCCTGGCGTGCTGCGGTTCATGGGGTTGCAGAGAGTCGGACATGACTGAGCGACTGATCTGATCTGATCTGATTAATAGTACCTATCTCATAGGATTAAATAAGTTAATATAAAGCACTTAGACCAATGAGGCACAAAGTAGTGTTCGATAAATGTTAATGATGAGTCATATACATATTTAATAAAAAATAGAACATTTAAAATTACTTTTTAAAACTTATTATATTATGAATATCTTTTCGTGTTCTTAAAAGTTGTTTTTTGTAAAAAATCTTTAATAGCTGCACAGAATTTCATTACTAAGAAATACCATAATTTTATTTAGTAATCTAAAACTTCTTCATATTTGTTTCCATTTTCAAATAGACTTATTTTGACTGACATTTGTTCTTATCCATTAACTGGGGAGAGGAGAATGGCTAATTTTAGAATTTAGAGGCAGCATAGCATCCCGTAGAGATAATACTGGATAGATTAGTTAGAAGATTGAATTCCAGTTTAGAATTGTCCCTTTCTTCTCTAGGATCCTATGCCCTGATCAGTTCAGTCACAACCCTTTGCAACCCCATGGACTGCAGCACGCTAGGCCTCCCTGTCCATCACCAACTCCTGGAGTTTACTCAAACTCATGCCCATTGAGTCGGTAGTGCCATCCAACCATCTCATCCTCTGTCATCCCCTTTTCCTCCTGCCTTCAGTTTTTGCCAGCATCAAGGTCTTTTCAAATGAGTCAGTTCTTCACATCAGGGGGCCAAAGTATTGGAGTTTCAGCTTCAGCATCAGTCTTTCCAATGAATATTCAGGACTGATTTCCTTTAGGATGGACTGGTTGGATCTCCTTGCAGTCCAAGGGACTCTCAAGAGTCTTCTCCAACACCACAGTTCGAAAGCATCAATTCTTCAGCACTAAGCTTTCTTTATAGTCCAACTCTCACATCCATACATGACCACTGGAAAAACCATAGCCTTGACTAGATGGACCTTTGTTGACAAAGTAATGTCTCTGCTTTTTAATATGCTGTCTAGATGGTCATAGCTTTTCTTTCAGGGAGCAAGCATCTTTTAATTTCATGGCTGCAGTCACCATCTGCAGTGATTTTGGAGCCCCCCAAAATAAAGTCAGCCACTGTTTCCACTGTTTCCCCATCCACTTGCCATGAAGTGATGGAACCGGATGCCATGATCTTAGTTTTCTGAATGCTGAGGTTTAAGCCAACTTTTTCACTCTCCTCTTTCACTTTCATCAAGAGGCTCTTTAGTTCTTCACTTTTTGCCCTAAGGGTGGTGTCATCTGCATATCTGAGGTTATTGATATTTCTCCTGGCAATCTTGATTCCAGCTTATGCTTCATCCAGCCCAGAGTTTCTCATGATGTACTCTGCATATAAGTTAAATAAGTAGGGTGACAATATACAGCCTTGATGTACTCCTTTTCCTATTTGGAACCAGTCTGTTGTTCCATGTCCAGTTTTAGCTGTTGCTTCCTGACCTGCACACAGGTTTCTCAAGAGGCAGGTCAGGTGGTCTGGTATTCCCATCTCTTTCAGAATTTTCCACAGTTTATTGTGATCCACACAGTCAAAGGCTTTGGCATAGTCAATAAAGCAGAAATGGATGTTGTTCTGGAACTCTCTTGCCTTTTTGATCGTCCAGTGGATGTTGGCAATTTGATCTCTGGTTCCTAGAACAGATTGGACTAAATAATTTGGTCCTTTCAAGACCTTCTTTCTCATATTATTGTGCAGGAATTGAGCCCATTTTATTAGCCATAAGTCTAGGTATTATTTCCTTTAAAAGTCTGACCTGAAATAATCTTTAACAGAGCTTTCCACCTTGACTGCCTTAGACTTCAAGGTATCTACCTCTTCAGCCATTGAGCAGCCAGTCAGAGTCTGAGGCTGCTAGACCCCTGGGCCTGTTACCTCCAGCTGCAAGCAGCCTCATCTGACTCCAGTCCCTTATAGTGTACCCAGGATCTTTTGCTATACATATATGATTTTCTATATGTTATCTCGTTCTGTGAAAAGATTTGGAAACACTGATATGTAAGAATGTATCATAGGAAGCTTTTGTTTATGGCAGATATATGTGGTTCAGGTCCTTGTTATATTGTTGATAATTTTCTACTCTTTGACTTTTTAGCATGGCTGCTCGCTGTTTCTGGGATGCTGACACTGACAACTGTACTCATGATGTTTTCATGAATGTAAGTCTATTGGAAACCTTTTTTGCCTATCTTAAGGACACATGGGCATTCCAGATCAAATCCGTTAATATTTGTTAAGATATGGCGACACTTTATTTATTTATTTTGGCCTCACAGCATGTGGGATTTTAGTTCCCCAACTAGGGATTAAACCCATGCCTCCTGCATTGGCAGTGTGGAGTCTTAATAACCGAACTGCCAGAGAAGTTTCTGAGTCCACTTTAGTTTTAGACATTTGTCTGACATGACTTCTAGATAAGATGATTTTACTGTCCATTTGAGTTATTAATGCAGAAGCCTAGTGTGCTGCTTATAGATAAGGACACTTTTATATCTACTGATGATGTAACTCTTAACAAATTTGAATGTAGAAATAGCATACTACTTATTTGTTGCTAACAGACAGCAGTTTGTTAAGCTGCAAAGAAATTTGGGTGGCAGGGATTCCATGAGCAAAGGTGATTTTTCTTTCAGTAATAAAATTAATTACTTTATCTTAAAGCTATTTAGTAAAACTAAGCAAAAGTACAGAGGAATTTTTATAAAGAAGTTTCATTTAAACATTGGGACATTGTTGACATGAACGTTTCATATATTTTAAACATATGTTGTTATTTTATGTTTATTTCCAGAAAGGATCCTGTCTTCTATCCAAATGCTCTCAGGTTGTGAGTTAGTAGAGTCAGACTTAAAATATAGTAGAGTAGAAGAGAAGAACTAGATTGAGTGAATTGTGAGAGAGTTTCCATTTCTAGTGCTGTAACTTTCTAATTGAATGACTTTAGGTAAGTCATTGAGCTTTTCTCTGATTGTATCAGTAATATTAGAAAGCTGTATTAGATATTCCTAAAGACTGGCTGTGGGTGACTAAGAATAATTTGAGAAACTTGTTTAAAATATAGGTGCCAGGGCTCTGCTCAATAAATTCTGATCAAATAAGCCAGGGGTTGAATCAGGGAATCTGATTCTTTAAAAAAGTTCTCCACATGATTATCTTACTGCCAGATATAGAAGCTCCTGGTACAGATGATCCTAAGGTACCTTTTAGCTCTAAAATTCTATGGTCCTACCAAAGTTTTATTTTATGCTCAACTAACCTGAAGATCACAGGATGGACAGTGGGAAAGGGTTAGTCACTGAGTTGTGCCCAACTCATATCGACTGTAGCCCTCCAGGCTTCTCCTCCATGGAATTCTCCAGGCAAGAATACTGGAGTGGGTATCCATTCCCTTCTACAGGGGCTCTTCCTGACCCAGGGATTGACCCCTGGAACCCAGGTCTCCCGCATTGCAGGTAGATTCTTTACCGTCTGAGCCACCAGGGCAGTGGGAAGTACTATGCAAATCTTCAAATATCAGCTCTCTGGGAGAAGGGTCAAACTCAGGTGGTGGTTTTCCCTGCTCTTTGAAAACTGCATATTTCCCTGAGTCCTTATATGATACAATTCATTCATTCAGCAAATAATCCTGAGCTCCTATTATGTGCCTTATATTTTAATGTTTTGATTTTGTTACAATCTGTTATTACATTTAGAAAGTAGAGAAGAAAGTAGGGGATAACCCATAACTCAATTCCTTTATTGCTAGGAATAAAATGATGAATAAGACAGTTATGATTTCAGCTGGTCAAGAGCTTATAAACCCATGGAGACTAGACAATACTCATGTTAACCAATATGCAATTTAAAATTTTACTTACTAATTATTATTTAGTAAAGATGATCAGAATCCTGATTTAGAATATAGGATTAGTGGGGTAAGTGTCTAAAAGTCATTTTTGAGAGCCTGGTCTAGGTTGCTGACTTAGTCTACTATATCTTTAGTTTAGTTTATTGAGTGTTTATTTAGGCTTCATTTTTCAGTGCTTAAAGTATTTTGTTTATTTGGGAGAAAATCCCAGGAAGGGCCAGTAGAAGTTGAGGAAATGAGAGAGGGAGAGAAAAGCATATTATTGAACTGATTCCTGTGGATAGCCAGAGCTCAATTCCTGTGAAGAACTCTGGGTGGCACTGGAAGAACAGTGCCAATCAAAGGTGGGGTCTATAAGACCAATGCCAGTCTACAAATTGTTTGGTATATGTCTTCAAAAAGATAAGTATATAAAATATGTGTAAGGGTTTAGAAACTCTCATGGAATTTGACAGAGTAATTTTATGTTCATTGAATATAATTAATAGGAAGTTTAGGTTGTATGTTTCCTTTTTCATTTCATTTTCTTAGTTAATAATTTTTATTTTATTTTATGAAAGTATCATTCATAAGGGATTGGAAATTAAACAAAAAATAGGTGTTCCTCACCACAGACAGTACTATTTTATTTTAGCAATACATATTGTATTGAAGTATGGTTGACTTACAATGTTTCAGATGCACAGCAAGGTGACTCAGTTATACATATACACATATATTATTTTTTAAATTATTTGACATTATAGGTTATTACAAGATATTGACTATAGTTCCCTGTGCTGTACAGTAAACCTTTGTTGCTTGTTGCATATCTATTTATTTAAATTAGGAATCTGTCATTCTGTTCATACTAAGTCAAACAAGTAGAATCAAAATGTCATAAATTTTTTAGGCAAAAATTCTTAAGTTTTCTAAAATACGTATATTATACATATTATTTGTATGTAAGTGTACAAAAGCTTTTCTACTATGCTTGAGAAAGAACATCAAAAGAAAAAAGGAAATGGAGTAATTGGTAAACATAAACTAAATGAAACGGGAGCACTGAATATGAAATAGAAAAAGTGAAACAAACTAGATAGAAATAAAGATAATCATATAGTCCAATTGTTTTTAAACATGAATGCTCATTAGAAACATATTTGGAGCTCTGGAGAAAGAAAAAGCAATACCTGGGCATTTGTATTTTTTAAAAATTTCCAAGCTATTTCTGATATGCATCTGGATTTTAAAAAGTGATTACAGGGTATAGAGTGCTGTTATTTTCACATGATACAGTGGTATTAAGTGAATAATAGTTACATAAACACAATAGTAAAAGATTTTTATCAGTTTTTACAGTAGTAGCCAGACAAAAAATAAAAGCCAGCCATAATGGTAACATTATTAGCCTAATAATATAAAATAATTACATACAATTTGGGGGGGTCAAGCAAAGTGATGTGGAAGTACATCATCCATGCATATGTTTTCATCTGCCAAGCAAGTCTGTGTCTTTTGGTTAGTGCATTTAATCCTATTACTGTTTTCTTAATTGTTTTAGGTTTATTTTCTTTTTTTTAAGAAATTTATTTATTTTTATTTTTTTAGTATAAATTTATTTATTTTAATTGGAGGCTATTTACTTTACAATATTGTATTGGTTTTGCCATACAGCAACATGAATTCGCCACGAGTGTACACGTGTTCCCCATCCTGAACCCCGCTCCCACCTCCTTCCCCATACCATCCCTCTGGGTCATCCTAGTGCACCAGCCCCAAGCATCCTGTATCCTGCATCGAACCTGGACTGGTGATTTGTTTCATATATGATATCATACATGTTTCAATGCCATTCTCCCAAATCATCCCACCCTCTCCCTCTCCGACAGAGTCCAACAGACTGGAGCCTATTATACAGAGTGAAGTAAGCCAAAAAGAAACACATCAATACAGTATACTAACACATATATATGGAATTTAGAAAGATGATAATGATAACCCTGTATGCGAGACAGCAAAAGAGACACAGATGTATAGGTTTATTTTCTGTAGGTCTTTGCCTTCTCTGTGTTTCCTGCCTAGAGAAGTTCCTTTAGCGTTTGTTGTAAAGCTGGTTTGGTGGTGCTAAATTCGCTTAACTTTTGCTGGAAAGCTTTTGGTTTCTCCATCAAATCTAGATGAGAGACTTGCCGGGTAGAGTCTTCTTGGTTGTAGGTTCTTCCCTTTCATCACTTTAAATATATCGTGCCATTCCCTTCTGGCTTGTAGAGTTTTTGCTCAGAAATCAGCTGATAGCCTAATGGGAGTTCCCTTGTATGTTACTTGTCCTTTTTCCTTTGTTGCTTTTTTTATTTTATCTTTAATTTTTGTCAGTTTGATTACTGTGTGTCTTGGTGTGTTTCTCCTTGGGTTTGTCCTGCCTGGGACTCTGTGCTTTCTGGATCTAGTTGACTATTTCCTTTCCTATGTTATGGAAGTTTCCAGCTATTATCTCTTTGAATGTTTTCTCAGGGTCTTTTCTCTCTCTCTCTTCTCCTTCTGGGACCCCTATAACGTGAATGTTGGTGAGTTTACTATTGTCCCAGAGGCCTCTTAGACTCTCTTCATTTCTTTTCATTCTTTTTTCTATATTTTGTTCTGTGGTAGTGATTTCCACCCAGTCATTTATTTATTATTCTGCTTCAGTTATTCTGCTGTTGGTTCCTTCTAGTATATTATTCATATCTGTTTGTTCTTTAGTTCTTCTAGGTCTTTGGTAAACATTTCTTGCATTTTATCCATTGTTTTCCTGAGATTCTGGATCATCTTGACTATCATTATTCTGAATTCTTTTTCTGGAATGTTGCCTATGTCCACTTCATTTAGTTGTTTTTCTGGGTTTTGATCTTGTCCCTTCATCTGGGACAAAACTTTCTGCTTTTTCATCCTGATTAACTTTATGTAATGTGGTTTTGTTTTAACTGCTGTGGGTCTGTGGTTTTTTCTGCTTCTTCTGTCTGCCATCTGATGGAGGAGGCAAAGAGGTTTGTGTAAGCTTCCTAATGGGAGGAGCTGGCAGTGGGAAAAACTGGGTCTTGCTCTGGTGAGACAGAGCCTTGCTTTAATCCAATTATCTGCTGATGGGTGAGATTGCCTCCCACCCTAGTAGTTGTTTGGCCTGAAGCAACCCAGCCCTGGGGTCTGTGGGCTCTATGGTAGGGATAATGGTGAACTCCAAGAGGGTTTATGCCAAGGGGGACCTTCTTGGCCTGCTGCTTTCAGTGCCCCTGTGGTGAGCTTCTTCCAACCCATGCCTCAACAGGAGACCCTCCAACACTAGCAGTCTCCTATGGGGTCCCTGCTCCTTTCTTCTGGGTCTTGGTGCATACAAGATCTTGTTTGTGCCTTCCAAGACTGGTCTATCTGTTTCCCCCAGTCCTGTGAAAGTCCTGTAATAAGATGCCACTGGCCTTGAGGTCAAATTCCCTGGGGATTCCTAGTTCCTTTGTCTGATCTGAAAGCTGGTAAGCCTGACATGGGGTTCAGAACCTAGACAACAATGGGAAAATTTCTTTGGTATTATTGTTCTCCAGTTTGTGAGTCACCTACCTGGAGAATGGAATTTGATTTTATAATGATTGTGCCCTTCCTACCATCTAGCTGAGGTAGAAATTGCTAGGCAGTGAGTGTAGGACTCTGAGACCTCAGTCTTGTTTTCATAAACATCTGGCTCCATTAGTCTAAAGTTATACCCTTTCTCCCAATTCCTGGAATGTGTGCTTGGTGTGACAAATTATCAGCACTCAGATCCAGGGAAGGGAAGTAACTAACTTCTGTTCCATATGCCTGAGGAAAAAAAAAACTGATGATCATTAATCTTAAGCCCATACATCAAAGTCAGTTCAGTTGCTCAGTCTGACTCTTTGTAACTCCATGGACTGCAGCATGCCAGGCCCCACTGTCCATCACCAACTCCCAGAGTTTACTCAAATTCATGTCCATTAAGTCGTTGATGCCATCCAGCCATCTCATCCTCTGTCATTCCCTTCTCCTCCTGCCTTCAACCTTTCCCAGCATCAAGGTCTTTTCAAATGAGTCAGCTCTTTGCATGAGGTGGCCAAAGTATTGGAGTTTCAGCTGCAGCATCAGTCCTTCCAGTGAATATTCAGGACTGATTTCCTTTAGGATGGACTGGTTGGATCTCCTTGCAGTCCAAGGGACTCTCAAGAGTCTTCTCCAACACCACAGTTCAAAAGCATCAATTCTTCAGCACTAAGCTTTCTTCATTGAGTTAGGCAATGCCAAAGAGTGCTCAAACTACCGCACAATTGCACTCATCTCGCACGCTAGTAAAGTAATGCTCAAAATTCTCCAAGCCAGGCTTTAGTAATATGTGAACCGTGAACTTCCTGATGTTCAAGCTGGATTTAGAAAAGGCAGAGGAACGAGAGATCAAATTGCCAACATCCGCTGGATTATCGATAAAGCAAGAGAGTTCCAGAAAAACATCTCTTTCTGCTTTATTGACTATGCCAAAGCCTTTGACTGTGTAGATCACAATAAACTGTGGAAAATTCTGAGAGAGATGGGAATACCAGACCATCTGATCTGCCTCTTGAGAAATCTGTATGCAGGTCAGGAAGCAACAGTTAGAACTGGTCATGGAACAACAGACTGGTTCCAAATAGGAAAAGGAGTACGTCAAGGCTGCATATTGTCACCATGTTTATTTAACTTATATGCAGAGTACATCATGAGAAATGCTGGACTGGAGGAAACACAAGCTGGAATCAAGATTGCCGGGAGAAATATCAATAACCTCAGATATGCAGATGATACCACCCTTATGGCAGAAAGTGAAGAGGAACTCAAAAGCCTCTTGATGAAAGTGAAAGTGGAGAGTGAAAAGGTTGGCTTAAAGCTCAACATTCAGAAAACGAAGATCATGGCATCTGGTCCCATCACTACATGGGAAATAGATGGAGAAACAGTGGAAACAGTGTCAGACTTTATTTTTCTGGGCTCCAAAATCACTGCAGATGGTGACTGCAGCCATGAAATTAAAAGACGCTTACTCCTTGGAAGGAAGGTTATGACCAACCTAGATAGCATATTCAAAAGCAGAGACATCACTTTGCCAACAAAGGTTCGCCTAGTCAAGGCTATGGTCTTTCCTGTGGTCATGTATGGATGTGAGAGCTGGACTGTGAAGAAGGCTGAGTGCCGAAGAATAGATGCTTTTGAACTGTGGTGTTGGAGAAGACACTTGAGAGTCCCTTGGACTGCAAGGAGATCCAACCAGTCCATTCTGAAGGAGATCAGACCTGGGATTTCTTTGGAGGGAATGATGCTCAAGCTGAAACTCCAGTATTTTGGCCACCTCATGTGAAGAGTTGACTCATTGGAGAAGACTCTGATGCTGGGAGGGATTGAGGGCAGGAGGAGAAGGGGACGACAGAGGATGAGATGGCTGGATGGCATCACTGACTCGATGAATGTGAGTCTGAGTGACCTCCAAGAGCTGGTGATGGATAGGGAGGCCTGGCGTGCTGCGGTTCATGGGGTCGCAAAGAGTCGGACACGACTGAGCGACTGATCTGATCTGATCTGAAGCTTTCTTCACAGTCCAACTCTCACATCCATACATGACCACTGGAAAAACCATAGCCTTGACTAGATGGACCTTTGTTGGCAAAGTAATGTCTCTGCTTTTCAATATGCTATCTAGGTTGGTCATAACTTTTCTTCCAAGGAGCAAGCGTCTTTTAATTTCATGGCTGCAGTCACCATCTGCAGTGATTTTGGAGCCAATCAAAATAAAGTCTCTCACTGTTTCTATTGTTTCCCCATATATTTGCTGTGAAGTGATGGGACCAGATGCCATGATCTTAGTTTTCTGAATATTGAATTTTAAGCCAACGTTTTCACTTTCCTCTTTCACTTTCATCAAGAGGCTCTTTTTCTTCACTTTCTGCCCTAAGGGTGGTGTCATCTGCATATCTGAGGTTATTGATATTTCTCCCAGCACTCTTGATCCCAGCTTGGGCTTCATTCAGTCCAGCATTTCCCATGATGTAACTTGCATATAAGTTACATCCCATGATGTAACTTGGATATAAGTTACATCAGGGTGACAATATACAGCCTTGACATACTCCTTTCCCAGTTTGGAACCAGTCTGTTGTTTTATGTCCAGTTCTAACTGTTGCTTCTTGACCTGCATACAGATTTCTCAGGAAGCAGGTAACGTGGTCTGGTATTCCCATCTCTTTAAGAAATTTCCACAGTTTGTTGTGATCCATACAGTCAAAGGCTTTGGTGTAATCAATAAAGCAGAAATAGATGTTTTTCTGGAATTCTCTTGCTTTTCCTGTAATCCAGCGGATGTTGGCGATTTGATATCTGGTTCCTCTGCCTTTTCTAAATCCACCTTGAATATCTGGGAGTTCACGGTTCACGAACTATTGAAGCCTGGCCTGGAGAATTTTGAGCATTACTTTGCTAACGTGTGAGATGAGTGCAATTGTGTGGTAGTTTGAACATTCTTTGGCATTGCTTTTCTCTTCTATTCGAATGAAAACTGACCTTTTCCAGTCCTGTGGCCACTGCTGAGTTTTCCAAATTTGGTAGCATATTGAGTACAGCACTTTAACAGCATCATCTTTTAGGATTTGAAATAACTCAACTGGAATTCCATCACCTCCACTAGCTTTGTTTGTTGTGAAACACAACTGATGATTATTAATCTTAAATCCATACATCTGGTCCATTGTAAAATGGCCAGGTGGCATGAAAAAGGGTGGCAAATTAATCCAAGGATCAAGAGAAGCCATAAAGATGTTAAGCTAAGCATCTTGACCTTTAAACTGATTAGTTAAAAATGATGTATTTTAAGGACAGGAGCTAACCAAAAATGTACAGATTAAGGATATAAATACTGCTATAAGTCCCACCTTTGGGTGACTCTCTACCCCTTTCTCAGTGTCTATGCTGAGAGCTTTGTACTTCCTTCTCTTTAATAAATCCTGTTTGCTTGCTACCCTGAGTGTTAGCGTGTTCGTGAAGTTCATTCTTCGGCTCCAGAAACAACAACTCGGATTCCCATTTCATCTCTACAGCTTCTTCTTTGTTTTTGATGTGGGTTACCTTTTTTTCCCATGGGTTCCAGTGTCTTCCTGTCTATGGTTATTCAGCAGTTAGGTTCCAGATAGCATTATTTTAGAACACAACAATCCCACCCAAGAAGCCAGGGAACTGGGTTAACTGAAAAATTTGCTTTTGGTTAATAATCACGTACTTGAACTCATATTTTCTTGCATCATTGCCAGGCTGGAGGTGAGGTTGATGGGTTAGGAGGTACTAAGGCATTCAGACAACTAAGATCATGGCATCTGGTCCCATCAATTCATGGCAAATAGATGGGGAAACAGTGGAAAGTATCAGACTTTATTTTGGGGGGCTCCAAAATCACTGCAGATGGTGACTGCAGCCATGAAATTAAAAGATGCTTACTCCTTGGAAGGAAGGTTATGACCAACCTAGATAGCATATTCAAAAGCAGAGACATTACTTTGCCAACAAAGGTTCACCTAGTCAAGGCTATGGTTTTTCCTGTGGTCATGTATGGATGTGAGAGCTGGACTGTGAAGAAGGCTGAGTGCCAAAGAATTGATGCCTGTGAACTGTGGTATTGGAGAAGACTCTTGAGAGTCCCTTGGACTGCAAGGAGGTCCAACCAGTCCATTCTGAAGGAGATCAGTCCTGGGTGTTCATTGGAAGGACTGATGCTGAAGCTGAAACTCCAGTACTTTGACCACCTCATGCAAAGAGTTGACTCACTGGAAAAGACCCTGAAGCTGGGAGGGACTGGGGGCAAGAGGAAAAGGGGATGACAGAGGATGAGATGGCTGGATGGCATCACTGACTCGATGGACATGAGTCTGAGTAGACTCCAGGAGTTGGTGATGGACAGGGAGGCCTGGCGTGCTGCGATTCATGGGGTCACAAAGAGTCGGACACGACTGAGTGACTGAACTGAACTGAGGCACGTTGAACACCTCTTAAGAAGTACCTAAAACATGTTTTAACAAGTTTATAGAATATGGAGCACATTTTGAGATTCTGAGTTAAAAGGTGGATAATTATATTTTATCAGTTAAGAACAAACAACCAGACATCATTTGTCCTTATCCAGAATTTATGACAAGTTGCTGTATTTTCATTATCTGTGATACTGTAATATGCTTGGATGTGGTAATGCATATACTTTAAGAAACTCAAAGCATTTTAATTATACTATTTCTTTGATAAATCAGGAAAAATGGGAATACTTATTTTAAGAATAAACATTGTGTAAAGTACATTAGCTTGCATTATGTTTCTTCATTCAGAAAATCTTTTTTTTTTTTTAATTCAGAAAATCTATTATTTAACCATCCTGCCCTTTTAGTTAGCAACTTTGTAGCTATCCTGAGGCAAGAAAATCTCTAGCTATACTCTGGAAAACCTGTTTCTTAAAGAAAGGAAAGTCTTCATGATTGAAAACTGGTAAAGATCTGAGATGATGTTAATTTCACATCTGTACTGTCCTTTGGTACTGAAATACTAGCTGAAATACTAACAATGGATTGATGTTTGCTTTCTTTTTTTTAGGACAGTTTATTCTGTGTTGTAGCGGCATTTGGCTGTTTCTACTACTGAATCTTGAAAGCTGGAAAAAGATATGACTATGAAGAAATATAAACTTTTTTACATTGTTAAATAAATATCTTGACAAAATAAAGTGGACAGTTTGGCAACTGAGTCTGTTAAGTTTTAGGTCTTATTTTAATGTTTCAATTTCATTATAACATGTTACTACATTTAGAAGGTATAGAAAAAAGTAGGGACAATCCATAATGCAGTTGTTCAAACATAACCAGTGTTTTTTTATTTACAGGGTTAAAAACATCATATATACATTTTTGTAGCCTGATTTTTCACTTATAATGTTGTGTACAATTTTTATTTGATTTGATTACAATTTTCATCAGCCTACATGAGTGAGTGAGTGAAGTCGCTCAGTCGTGTCCGACTCTTTGCGACCCCGTGGACTGTAGCCTACCAGGCTTCTCCGTCCATGGGATTCTCCAGGCAAGAATACTGGAGTGGGTTACCATTTCCTTCTCCAGGGGATCTTCCTGACCCAGGAATCAAACCCAGGTCTCCTGCATTGGAGGCAGACGCTTTAACCTCTGAGCCACCAGGGAAGCCTACATTAGTAGCTGCAATTCCATTAGGTTATACACCATTGGTTATTTATGCCATGTCCTTATTGTGGGATTAATTATTTATAATTTTTCACTATAACTAATTCTGAGATCAGCTTGCTTGTAAGTTTTTCCCCTGCATTTTAAATTATTGCCTTTATCTTTCACCTAGTATTTTTACTCCGCTCTTGCCACTCTACACTTTACACACCTTGTTAGTTTAAACCTGTATTTGTTTTATCCAGGGTTTGCCCAGTGTCACGATCAAAGAGTTTCTAGGCTGTATATGAAATTAGCTTCCCTTAAGACTCTCAGAGGTACTATCCCAACTTCCATTGTCTTTGTAGTAATCTTCCCCTTAGATGTCTGCTCCAGCTGCTGCTGCTGCTGCTAAGTTGCTTCCGTCGTGTCCGACTCTGTGTGACCCCACAGATAGCAGCCCACCAAGTTCCCCCGTCCCTGGGATTCTCCAGGCAAGAACACTGGAGTGGGTTGCCTTTTCCTTCTCCAATGCATGAAAGTGAAAAGTGGAAGTGAAGTTGCTCAGTCGTGTCCGACCCTCAGCAACCCCATGGACTGCAGCCTACCAGGCTGCTCTGTCCATGGGATTTTCCAGGCAAGAGAACTGGAGTGGGGTGTCATTGCCTTCTCTGCTCCAGCTAGATGTCCTTATTTCAAGCACCTTAATCTATCTGCCTCAGGCTGAAACTCCAATACTTTGGCCACCTCATGCGAAGAGTTGACTCACTGGAAAGATCCTGATGCTGGGAGGGATTGGGGGCAGGAGGAGAAGGGGACGACAGAGGATGAGATGGCTGGATGGCATCACTGACTCGATGGACGTGAGGTTGAGTGAACTCTGGGAGTTGGTGATGGACAAGGAGGCCTGGTGTGCTGCGATTCATGGGGTCACAAAGAGTCGGACAGTACTGAGCAACTGAACTGAACTGAATCTATCTAAC
This sequence comes from Tragelaphus eurycerus, assembly GCA_935064755.1. Lineage (NCBI taxonomy): Eukaryota > Metazoa > Chordata > Mammalia > Artiodactyla > Bovidae > Tragelaphus > Tragelaphus eurycerus. The sequence continues at coordinate 23,322,525 of CAKXYN010000018.1, read as the reverse complement.
TGAATCTATCTGAATCTATTCTGAATCTATCTGAACTGAATCAAAAATAAGTGTTTGAAACTCAAAAGGGAAGGGTCACAATATAAATCCTTTATTTTCCCCTGTAGCTCCTCAGCAGCTGCTTACCCACCATATTTCTTCTCAGCTGCTTTCAAGATAAGCATGTAAACAAAAATAAGTAAATACATGGAAAAATCCTTTTACAGTAGTCATTTCCTTCTCCAGGGGATCTTCCTGACCTAGGGATCGAACCCAGGTCTCCCGCGTTGCGGACAGATGCTTTACTGTCTGAGCCACCAGGGAAGCCCTACTTATTCCATAACATTGGCTATTTACTGGCCTTGTTGAAAGTCAAAATGTTAGTCACTCAGTCCTGTCCACTCTGCGACCCCATTGAGTGTAGCCAACCAGGCTCCTCTGTCCATGGGATTATCCAGGCAAGAACACTGGAGTGGGTTGCCATTCCCTTCTCCAGGGGATCTTCCCCACCCAGTGATGGAACCTGGGTCTCTTGCATTGCAGGCAGATTCTTTATTGTCTCAGCCACCAGGGAAGCCCATCTACAAGGGACTCCTCGGAAAATCCCATGGATGGAGGAGCCTAGTGGGCTGCAGTCCATCGGGTCGCTAAGAGTCGGACACGACTGAGCGACTTCACTTTCACTTTTTCGCTTTCATGCATTGGAGAAGGAAATGGCAACCCACTCCAGTTTTCTTGCCTGGAGAATCCCAGGGGCAGGAGAGCCTGGTGGGCTGACGTCTATGGGGTCACGCAGAGTCGGACACGACTGAAGTGACTTAGCAGCAGCAGCAACAGTTTCTTTCTAGCAAAGGAAAACATTTCTTTTCACCAGTCACCCTGCTGTGTGATTTCCTATCAGTGGCCACCAAGTCAAGAATTGTTCCTGCTCAGATGGCCCCCAGTTGATACCCAGGGATCATCTCTTGATGAGCCAACCTGGCTTAGAAACAACTGGAACACAGAGGGCTTTTCACAGGACTTGGTTGGCGGACGTGCATCTCTTCACGTCACCCAGTAGGGAAAGGTGCTGTGTGAAGCAGTTGCAGACCACGGTGTGGAGGTAGGGGGTGTCAAGGTTGGAAGGTGTCGTGGCCATCTCCATTATGAATGTGCTGGTGTACGAGTGCCTGGCACCGAGTCAGCCGCTGGGACAGAGCAGGAAGGACTAAAACGGACAGGTAGGTCCGCCTGGGAGGGACTGAACGCGGAGCTGGGCAAAAGGCGAGCAACCACGTTAACGCTTCTTGACGGACGGCCAGCGAGCAAGAGTGACAAGTCACAGCCGTGTCTTATTACAAGGTACATCCGTTTCTTCACCGCATAGTCCAATTCCGCAAGGTAAGTGACCCTTTGCCATTTTATCTTCTCTCTTGGCGAGTTCTGCTCAGTCACTCCGCCCCACGGGGCCTCTATGGAGGCGGAACCACTGTGTCAGAAGTGGTTTTCGAAGAGAAGTCGTGGTCGGAGTGATAAGAGGGAGGGCAATAGGCGGGATTTCCGGTCCGCGCTTCCGTCAGCTGCCTTTCCCGGGCGTCTCCCCGCAACCTCCTGAATTTCCCTTGTCCGTGACGCGGCGCTCTGGAGAAATTCGACGGGACAGTCACCAGGTGCCAGGGAAACGTGAGCTGCAGGTAAGGACCGGGTGTGTGTATATCCTTGCGGCTCTGTTTGAGAGGAGAAACTGTGGTGCTGGGTCTGCCTGGAGGAGTGACTGAAAGAAGAGAGGGTCAGTGACAGCGAGGGGAGTGTGAGGCTACGACTGCCAGGCTACTGTGACCCAGGGGCGTTGACAACGAGGGGACTGTGGCTGAGACGTAGCTGCTTGCGAGGGATCTGTGACCCAGCAGCAGTGAATACTAAGGGGCTCTGACCGCGGAGAACACGAGGCAGAGGCTGCGTGGGGACTATGACCGAGGAAGTATGAAGCAGTGACAGCGGGGAACTGTGACCAAGGGCCAACGACTCGGAGGAGACTGATCGATGGATAGGAACTGTGAGGGGACTCTGACCTAAGAGAATATGAAGCAGCAGCTGCGAGGGGACTCTAACCTAGGAGCAGTAACTTTGAGGGGGCTGAGTTGGAGAAGACTGTGGGATCAGTGACTGGACAGGGTACTGTAGCGTTTTGTTTGAGTAGGGGTGTGGTGACTGGGTGGAGAAGATTAGACAGACCCGAGTTTAATTTGATGGACAGACTTCTTGTGGCTGGGAAGCCTACCTCACCATTGAGCTACAGTTTCTTCTGCCGTGAGTGGGAAGTTTGGATTAGATTAATGTTTCTGGAACTGTGGGTTCTGTCCTGTTATTGGGTTGTGTAGTCCATTTAGTGGAGGGAACCTGAAATTTACCAAAAAAGAAAAGAAACAGAGCTGAAATTTTCACATAATAATAGTATTATTTCATGAAACTTGTTTCAGTTATGAGTGTGTAAGGTTATAATGCAAAATGAATTTCATGTATCTTAAAATGTAGTTAAAAAGTTGGAAAAACACTGGACCAGATAGATTATTTCTGAGTTTTCCTTCTGGTCTAAAATGCCGTGATTCTACAGTGAGGGGACTATTTGGAAATACCAAGATGCAATTAGGAAGATCTGGGGCTGGGGCATATCCTCTACCAGACTGACTTAACTGAAGAAGGCTTCTCAAATAAAATTGGAGTAGTTTTAACTGAAGACTGAAACTCAGGTCCTCAGTTGGGAGAACCAATCCTTATATATTGAATTAGGGACAGTGATATTTGAAGCTGGTGATGGACAGGGAGGCCTGGCGTGCTGCGGTTCATGGGGTCGCAAAGAGTCGGACACGACTGAGCGACTGATCTGATCTGATCTGATCTGATATTTAGAAAGGCAGTGAGGATATAGGGGTTTGTGATGGGAAAAACTGTTAGGAATAGACGCTGAGTAAGGGGGAAGCTTTGAAGAGGGTAGAAACAAGGCTTAGAAGGGGAACTGAAGATAGAGACAGAAAAGATTCTGCTGAGAATAAAGTGACCTTCAGGGTCCTTTTCAATCTTAATATTTACTGTTTCTGTAAATACAGAAAATTGTTAATAAAAAGGTACTGGTTGAGAATGAAATTTGGTGCACTAATCTGTGGTGAACAGATGATCATCATGGAGAAGATGGGATGACCTGGAGAGATCAACAGTGGTGACTAGAATGCCACAGAGGAGAAGCTTTAATGTATTTAGCTATCCAGCTCAGTGGTTTTTGTACATTGGAGGCCAAGACTGGCCTACTGGCCAGTAGGCCATGCTGTAGATAAATCAACTGATGTTTTCAGTTCAGTTCAGTCACTCAGTCATGTCTGACTCTTTGGGACCCCATGAATCGCAGTACGCCAGTCCTCCCTGTCCCTCACCATCTCCCGGAGTTCACTCAGACTCACGTCCATCAAGTCGGTGATGCCATCCAGCCATCTCATCCTCTGTCGTCCCCTTTTCCTCCTGCCCCCTATCCCTCCCAGCATCAGAGTCTTTTCCAATGAGTCAACTCTTCGCATGAGGTGGCCAAAGTACTGGAGTTTCAGCTTCAGCATCATTCCTTCCAAAGAACACCAGGGCTGATCTCCTTTAGAATGGACTGGTTGGATCTCCTTGCAGTCCAAGGGACTCTCAAGAGTCTTCTCCAACACCACAGTTTTAGCTTGGGTTTATTTTCTACTGATTCCCTTTCATGAGGTCTGTTAGTGATGCAGATGAAATTGAAGGAGTTTCACTACTTCTTCCTCTTTTACAGCCCTTTGTAGAAGGTGCTACTTGTTGATTGTGTCACTTAGTGTTTTTTAAAAATATATGTAATAGAAGAAGCTTGAGACAGTTTTGACTTACCAGACACTGTATTTATCTGATAACCTGGTAGTCACTCCCACCCTTTATACACATATACACTGTCATAGTGGAAGAGATTTCAGAAAGATACTTAAATGGAAATCAGTTGGGAATGGTGAGGGATAGCCTTTTTTTGGCGGCACCAGTCTTAGTTGCAGCACAAGGGATCTTCAATCTTCCTTGTAGTGTGTAGGATCTTTAGTTTTGGCTTTTGTGATCTAGTGCCCTGATCCAGCCGGCTGCATTGGGAGTGTGGAGTCTTAGCCACTGGACCACCAGGGAAGTCCCAGGGAGAGCCTTTGTTTAGCTAAAAAATGGCTGTTTCTAGAATATTATATGTTTACTAGGCTTACATTCTATATAACTAAAAGGAGCTACTCAAGAATTTGCTCGTAGAACAGAATATACTACTTAAAGGTTACTCATCACCAAAGGGAAGACGTTTAGGCTTGGGGACTGCAGCACTGCCTCTGGGGTTATATGTGTTTGCTGAATGAAATGATTCTTTTTGATTTGACCTGCTTTGTAAATTCCTTTTGGAAACCAATATAATGGCCTAATTGATTGAGAAAGAACATTATTCCTTCCTCAGCCTATGATGTCTTCTCTCATAAACAGGTGAGGTTTTATTTTTCTTGGGGATCTCCTCTCTGGATATGCAACTCCTTAAGGGAAATCTAGTCAGAGCCTTGGATTCCTGGTGACTTTATCTGATGTTAACACTGACTTACTCTGTGACTACGGGAAGAATTATTGCTTTCTCTTGCTTCAGATTTCCTTACTGTGGCAGAGAAAGCTGTTCTTCCAGTTAAATAGCCCTTTAATAATCTGAAAAATATGCATACTAACCACATTTAGTATATAGTCTCATGGAGTTTGTTAACCATCTGCCCTCATTCATGATTTTCCTGTGGAGCTATCTAATCTGTAGGTTAGACATGATTCCCCTTGGGAACTGAATAGCCTCTTCATGTTATAAACTCTGATTAATTTATGAAATAGTCATAGAAAAAGCAAGCACAATAATGATGGATAAGGACAAAATATCTAATAATAATTGTAATTTTCTTATGTTTTTCTTTCACAATATTTGCATAACTCTCATCTGAAGCCAGATCTTCTGACTTTCCTAATAGAGATAATTCCTCCTACTGAATCAAACAGAAGTTCTTACACTAACATTTATGTTCTCCTGAAATAGATTAGAAAGAATAAATTTTTCTAAAAGTCGTGATTTAGGGGGAAATTTTTTCAGTTAGAGAAATCCTAAAGTCAGGCTACTTCCCAATCATCACTGGACTGTGAGAGCTCCTTTTTATTCAAGATTGTGGCTGATTCTACGTCTTTTACTTATGTCTACATAAGTCACATTAGAAAATAATAGAAAGAAGAGAGTGAGAACAGGGCTCAACTTTCTTGCTTATCTGCCTAGCGAGTAACTTCTAGCACTTTCTCTTTCCTAAGCTTAAACCTTTCTGTTCTAGTCCTAAACTTCTCTTTTCACAATATTCCTGTCAAATGGGTACCTGAACACATGTATGACATGTGATTTGTTGTTTATGAATGGTTTGTGACAAAATTTAAATCCTAACTCCTTTCCTCTATAATTTAATCAGTAAATTCAGGGAATATACATTTTTACATACTTTATTTTGCAGTATATGCCAGGGCACCATTCTAGAAGGGAAAAACAACAACAACAAAGCAACAGTGAGTCTCTAGTATATATTTGGCACTGTGTTAGGTTTGTTTGGAGAAGGCGATGGCACCCCACTCCAGTACTTTTGCCTGGAAAATCCCACGGACGGAGGAGCCTGGTAGGCTGCAGTCCGTGGGGTCGCTAAGAGTCGGACATGACTGAGCGACTTCACTTTCTCTTTTCACTTTCATGCATTGGAGAAGGAAATGGCAACCCGCTCCACTGTTCTTGCCTGGAGAATCCCAGGGACGGGGAAGCCTGGTGGGCTGCCGTCTGTGGGGTCACACAGAGTCGGACACGACTGAAGTGACTTAGCATAGCATAGCATAGGTTTGTTTACATACTTTATTAATATAAATAAGTTAATTTCCTATTTGCAGATCATGTAAGTAGATAGATATATAGCAGTATTGGAGGGAGATTTGTTTGTTTTTCTGTCTTTTTTTCCTCCCTTTCTGTTGGTAACTCTCTTGTTGAAAGTTTAGTTTGAAGCTTTCTGCATTTGGACTAGAATGTCTGTCAGGGGAACCCATGGATTTGCTAGGCTGTTATATCACATTCACAGCTATTTGCAAACCAGTTTGAAGTGAAGGCTGCTAAAAATAGTGATTTATAATCTTTGCTCTATATTAGAGAACAGAATGAGTGTATGGCACTTAATAGAAACTGGGTGATTCTGGTTTGTTTGTTTGGCCCCTAGTCTTAATCTTTTTTGTTCCATGGAACACTTTGGCATTATGGTGAAACCTTGTGGACTGCTTTTTTTGATTAATGTTTTTATATGCAAAAAGTACATAAATTATAAAGAAAACAAATTGTGTTGATATGTAATCAAAATATTTTTAAATGTGTGAAATAGCACATGTAGTTTTTATTAACACAGTAAATAAAGCTTGCTGTCTATCAGTGGGTCTTATAACTATGATAATTTTTAAATGATCATGTGTTTAAATAGTATTTCAAGATATTTGTAACAAGTGTAATATCATATGAAAATATCTATGATTTATATTGGTGGAAAAGTCTATTTTACTAAGTCTACTATTACTGTTGTGGCTTACATTCATAATTGAAGGATGGTGGATTTGCCAGAGGCTAGTGAAAGTCCCATGGACGGAGGAGCCTGGTGGGCTGCAGTCCATGGGGTTGCTAAGAGTTGGAAACAACTGAGGGACTTCCATTTCACTCACTTTCATGCATTGGAGAAGGAAATGGCAACCCACTCTAGTGTTCTTGCCTGGAGAATCCCAGGGACGGGGGAGCCTGGTGGGCTGCTGTCTATGGGGTCGCATAGAGTTGGACACGACTGAAGTGACTTAGCAGCAGCAGCAGCACTGAAAATAAAGATATACTTTTTTTAATCTAAATCCCAGATTCCCTGAATCTGTCATAGACCCTGCCTTAGAGATGTAACCCAGTCTAGGGAGATCAGATCAGTCGCTCAGTCATGTCCAACTCTTTGCGGACCCATGAATCGCAGCACGCCAGGCCTCCTTGTCCATCACCAACTCCCAGAGTTCACTCAGACTCACATCCATTGAGTCAGTGATGCCATCCAGCCATCTCATCCTCTGTTGTCCCCTTCTCCTCTTGCCCTCAATCCCTCCCAGCATCAGAGTCTTTTCCAATGAGTCAACTCTTTGCATGAGGTGGCCAAAGTACTGGAGTTTCAGCTTGAGCATCATTCCTTCCAAAGAAATCCCAGGGCTGATCTCCTTCAGAATGGACTGGTTGGATCTCCTTGCAGTCCAATGGAGAAGGCAGTGGCACCCTACTCCAGTACTCTTGCCTGGAAAATCCCATGGATGGAGGAGCCTGGTGGGTTGCAGTCTATGGGGTTGCTAAGAGTCGGACACGACTGAGCGACTTCATTTTCACTTTTTACTTTCATGCATTGGAGAAGGAAATGGCAACCCACTCCAATGTTCTTGCCTGGAGAATCCCAGGGACGGGGGAGCCTGGTGGGCTCCGTCTATGGGGTCACACAGAGTCGGACATGACTGAAGCGACTTAGCAGTAGCAGCAGTCCAAGGGACTCTCAAGAGTCTTCTCCAATACCACAGTTGAAAAGCATCAATTCTTCAGTGCTCACCCTTCTTCACAGTCCAGCTCTCACATCCATATGTGACCACAGGAAAAACCATAGCCTTGACTAGATGGACCTTTGTTGGCAAAGTAATGTCTCTGCTTTTCAATATGCTATCTAGGTTGGTCATAACTTTCCTTCTAAGGAGTAAGCGTCTTTTCATTTCATGGCTGCAGTCAACATCTGCAGTGATTTTGGAGCCCCCCAAAATAAAGTCTGACACTGTTTCCACTGTTTCCCCATATATTTCCCATGAAGTGATGGGACCGGATGCCATGATCTTCGTTTTCTGAATGTTGAGCTTTAAGCCAACTTTTTCACTCTCCACTTTCATCAAGAGGCTTTTTAGTTCCTCTTCACTTTCTGCCATAATGGTGGTGTCATCTGCATATCTGAGGTGATTGATATTTCTCCTGGCAATCTTGATTCCAACTTGTGTTTCTTCCAGTCCAGCATTTCTCATGATGTACTCTGAATATAAGTTAAATAAACGGTGACAATATACAGCCTTGACGTACTCCTTTTCCTATTTGGAACCAGTCTGTTGTTCCATGTCCAGTTCTAACTGTTCGTCCTGACCTGCATACAAATTTCTCAAGAGGCAGATCAGGTGGTCTGATAGTCCCATCTCTTTCAGAATTTTCCACAGTTTATTGTGATCCACACAGTCAAAGGCTTTGGCATAATCAATAAAGCAGAAATAGATGTTTTTCTGGAACTCTCTTGCTTTTTCTGTGATCCAGCAGATGTTGGCAATTTGATCTCTGGTTCCTCTGCCTTTTCTAAAACCAGCTTGAACATCAGGAAGTTCACGGTTCACATATTGCTGAAGCCTGGCTTGGAGAATTTTGAGCATTACTTTACTAGCGTGTGAGATGAGTGCAGTTGTGCGGTAGTTTGAGCATTCACAAAATCTAAACACAGGGTTTACACACTGATTCTTCCAGTAGGATAGTGGCAGATCACATTGTTCAACTGTAAGAACTATTATAAGTTTCTGGTTTTTAGTATAATCTCTGTCCTGAAATCCAGCCCTCTGTGGTCAGGCCCAAGCACAAACTTTATTTTGGTCCATGAATAACCCAGAGTCTGAGACAGGGTAAGTGCCCACTCAGTGTTTGTTGAATAAGTGTCTCTCTGGAGAAATTAGAGGGAAGAGATCAAGTTCAAAGCTTAGATCTTAGATTGTGGCCATTTACTGATCATAAATATTGAGGAGTAACATTGAGCCCTGACTTACAACTAATCTGTCTGTGCAGATAATGTTGTGAAATCACCTTTACATTTAGAATTTCCCAAAGCAGGCATTCTTTTGACTTATTCTATATGGTGTAGTCGGAGAAGGCAATGGCACCCACTCCAGTACTCTTGCCTGGAAAATCCCATGGATGGAGGAGCTGGTGGGCTGCAGTCCACGGAGTCGCGAACAGTTGGACACGACTGAGCAACTTCACTTTCACTTTTCACTTTCATGCATTGAAGGAAATGGCAACCCACTCCAGTGTTCTTGCCTGGAGAATCCCAGGGACGGGGGAGCCTGGTGGGCTGCTGTCTATGGGGTCGCACAGAGTCGGACATGACTGAAGCGACTTAGCAGCAACAGCAGCAGCATATGGTGTAGTGACATATACTGGTTAGTGACGTTGTTACTGTTGTAGTTGCTGAGTGATGTCCGACTCTTTGCAATCCCATGGACGTTTTAGCATGCCAGGCTCCTTTGTCTTCCACTGTCTCCTGGAGTTTCCTCAAATTTATATCTATGGAGTCAGTGATGCTATCTAACCATCTCATCCACTATTGCCCCCTTCTGCCCCTGCCTTCAGTCTTTCCCAGCATCAGGGTCTTTTCCTGTGAGTCGGCTCCTCACGTCAGGTGGCCAAAGTATCGGAGCTTCAGTTTTATCATCAGTCCTTCCAATGACTATTCAGGGTTGATTTCCTTTAGGATTGACTGGTTTGATCTCCCTGCAGTCTAAAGGGACTCTCAAGAGTCTTCTCCAGGACCACAATTCAAAAGCATGCATTTTTCAATGCTCAGCCTTATGATACAATTCTCACATTTGTACGGATTACTGGAAAAACCATAGGTTTGCCTAGACAGACCTTTTTGACAAAGTGATTTCTCAGCCTTTTAATACTTTAAGTTAGCTTTTCTTCCAAGGAGCAAGCATCTTTTAATTCTGCGGTTAGTGACATAAATTGCAGTAATCCTGCATCAGTAAATTATGGTATGCGAGGACTTCCCTGGCTAAGACTCCAGGCTCCCTTATTCACGGGTCCCAGGTTTGATCCCTGATCAGGAAACTAGATCCCACATGCTGCAACTAAGATCTAGTGCAGCCAAATAAATAGTTTTGTTTTTTTTTTTTTTTTTTTAAGAAAGTTATGGTACAGTTTCTTGAAATAATTCTATTTCTAGCACTGTCCTTCACATTAGAACTGTTTACATAATCTAGGTAGAGTTTGCTACCAAATTATTAATAAAACTGATCTTGTTTTCATTTAGAATAGAGTTGGCAAACTTCTTAGGTAAAGGGCCTGATAGTAAATATTCAGCTCTGCGGGTCATACAGTCTCTGTTGCAAATATTCAGCTCTGCAGTTGCAGCATAAAAATGGCCATAGGCAGTACATAAGTGAATGAGCCTGGCTGTGTTTCAGTAAAACTTTAATTATAAAAATAGACTGTGGGCCATTTTTGACTTGTAAGCTGTAGTTCGCTGACCCTTGATATAGGAATTCTGCTAGTTCTTGAATCCAGCCCTTCCTCCCACTGTGGGCTAGATATATCCTCCCTCAAGCTTCAAAGATCTTTACACAAAGAGTGATGTGGCTGCACTGTTATCTGTGGGAAGGCCTGAGTGTACAGCAAATGACATGGTTAATGCCAGCAGTGTTAGATGCACTTTAACCTAGAAGTTCATAGAGCTTGCCTCTTAGAGCACTACTTTATTAAATTCCACAGTGGTAGAAGCAGATAAAGATAACAAATATGAAGTAAGCTTGCTCATTTAGCTTTGGAACAGGGCATTGGTATGCCAGTAGAAAATTGCTGTTATTGTTCAGTCACTCAGTTGTGTCTGACTCTTTGTGACCCCATGGGCTGCAGTGTGCCAGCCTTCCCTGTCCTTCACTATTTCTCAGAGTTTGCTCAAACTCATGTCCATTACGTCGATGATGCCATCCAACCATCTCATCCTGAGCATAGGGTTGTATTGAGGGAAATTATTGTAGGCCCAGGGATGAGGGGAAGCAGGAATAGAAGGCAAAGGAAAAATTCTTGTCTCTCTTTTTTTTTTTTTCTCAGATAGTTTCTATAATACTCAGTCAAATTTGAGTTAGATTTTTGAAACTTGAAGAGTATATATGATTGCAGCTTCTACTACTTAGGTTGTTGCATAGCTTAAGAAGCAGTCTCCATCTCCTCTTTCACCCTGGGATGCTTAGTAAATCTATCAGCAATAAGGAAGTAGAATAGAAGGGAATTGAGTATGAGTTTCTAAAACTGCACTTAGTCTAGGAGACTTTCATCTTTAAAACACTAGCACATGCATACCAGCACCCAGATACTGTCTCCTTCAAGACATTCATGTTGGAAAAACACTTGATTAGATTTATCCTCCATATCTCAGTCCTGCCACCCCTTCCCACTGACACACATTTCCACTTCTTTTGTGTGCTTCCTTAATAGCAGAGTTGATCTGTCCAAGCAGACATCTACTGGAACACTGAGGAACAAGGCTAGCAGTGTGTACTGGGAGGTGAGTCAGCAGAAATGGAGCCAGATTTTGTGAATCTGGGTAAAAATCACAGGAGCAGATACTACATTCTGTATCTTGAAAGCAGTTTGGAGACACTAAGGCACTTACTAGCCAGGGTGGTGGTAGTGTGGGTATTTATGTCCATGTTTAGATTCTGTGTTTGAATGGGGAATTTGAGTGACTAAGATGAAGTGACTTATCTAGGGACTGAATATGTAGCAGTGTTGGAAAAATTACAAATGCTGCATGTTAAATGCCAGCTCTATTTTCCTCTTTTTTGTTACAGCTTCTTTTGACATAGAAACTTTTGGGAAGGATAAACAGCTAAGGAAATAGGTTTTAGCCTACCCTGATGGGCTAAAAGGGAGGCACTGTATTTTGTCTCCAGCTGTTTTCATTCTGACTTAGCTGAATTAATATGGGTGCTGTGGCTGAAAACCAGGATCTACCTGCAAATTATTAGGCAATCTCCTGTTCCCCATCCTCATTTTGCTCTTGTACTGCACTGGCTCTGAGGAGGTGCCATCTTTCCCCAGCCCTACTACCCACTGTCAAGTAGATATTAAGGCAACCACTGTGTGTGTGTTTTCACTCTGGAATGTAGATATTTAAAGTCTCCTCCTTTTCTGGGGACATCACTCACTTTTCCTTGAATAGCATTGCTGCTGCTAAATCACTTCAGTCGTATCCAACTCTGTGTTACCCCATAGACGGCAGCCCACCGCTCCCCCATCCCTGGGATTCTCCAGGCAAGAACACTGGAGTAGGTTGCCATTTCCTTCTCCAGTGCATGAAAGTGAAAAGTGAAAGGGAAGTCGCTCAGTCGTGTCCGACTCTTCGCGACCCCATGGACTACAGCCCACCAGGCTCCTCCATCCATGGGATTTTCCAGGCAAGAGTACTGGAGTGGGGTGTCATTTGATTACAAAGGGGCAGTTATCATAAACAGGGAGTTTGGGAAGAATTGTTCCTCATTGTTGGAGATACTCAGTGATTACTGGGCAGTTGTGAGTATAATAAAGATGGTATAGTTTTAGGTAAAGCTAAGTTTCAGTATAATGAATTGAAAAGCCAGCATGTATTTGCTACCCTCAGTACACTCTCATCCTCCACATACCTTTTCTTGATATGTTCTGGCAAATTCGATATGTTCTGGCAGCTGTCTATTGGAACTTTAGGGAAACTGGGGGTAATTTTTTTCATCAGTTTAGGCACTAGTTATTAAATTTTTCTATATACTTTCAAGGTGTGTAAGTTAGTAGATATGAGGAACATGGAGATGGTCTAAGAGAGCCAGTGAAAAATGAAAAACATGGTGACCTATAAAGTCAAAGTTTAAAAATAGTTTTAGTAATAGTTCTAGAGGAAAGGCGTGACAGTTAATCTCTTTATAATTTCTAAATTCTTTTAGGCTAATTGTTATGGAATGTCTGGTGTCTTGGTGTTTTCTACCTCCTAAAAAAGTGGAAAGATGTAGAAGTATTTTACATTATAAAACAAAAAACATTAGTTGTATTTGTTCTAAATCCAAAGGATCTTTAGCCTTCAGTTTGTCTGATGCATCATCTTCAGTTTAAAGTATAGTGTAGAATACAGGATAGGACACAAAAGTCATCTTTGGGAAATAAAAGAACTATGTGTAAGCAGATAAGGAAAAATACTTTTGACAGGATGAGAGCTTTATTTTACCACCTTTGATACACTTCTAAATTGACAAGTATTTGACATCTTTCCATCAAAACAAAATACTAAGATGCGTAGTGTTTTTCAAAATTACAAAGGAGTTTTTTTTTTTTAATTTATTCAAATAGTTATTGAGCATCTGTTGTGTGCTAGGGCTTATTGCCAGGTATTGGATGCATCAATTATGATTTTGTGGTTGTAAGTGATAAGAAACCCAGCTTACCTGAGTTTCAGCAAAAAGGGAAGTTCACTGGATGGCACAATTAGGCAATTCAGGATCTGGCTTCTCTCCATCATCATCATTGCTTTCTCTGTGTTGTCTACTTTGAGAAAGACTCTTCCTGGTTATAGGATGACCTCTAGATTGTCATAGATGGTTCCTAGAGTTGTGTCTCCAGGTTTAAATTCACAAATCCTTGTCCAACCATTCCCATCTGACAAGACCTGGGATTCACTCTGATTGGACTATCTTAGGTCACCTATCACTGCCTTTTCCACCCACCTCTTCCCCAGTCTGTGGTCTGGGAGAGTGATGTGCTAATTGGTTCAGGTTAGGCATGTGGTATCTGATGGCATGTGGTATGAAGGGTGGTATGAATGGTGAAGATCACACAGGCCAAATGATACTGACTTTCCAAGTGAAAATGGTCCCTCTCCAGAGCAGGAGATTGCACAGTGGAAAGACAAACAACATTTGGGAGTTTGTTTTCTAATCTCTCATTTGATCCTTACCATAACTTAGAAATTAAGTACGTTTTATTAGAAAGTTCCTTAATCTCATGAAGAATCTCTTAGGGTCAATGTATTCACCTTAACTTAGAGTTAAGGTACAAGGAGGAGCTAAAAAATATTTTTTTGGCTAAAGTTTTTTTTTTTTTTTTTTGGCCAGGCCACATGATTTGTGGGATTTTAGTTCCTTGACCAGGGATCGAACCTGTGCCCCCTGCAGCAGAAGCATGAATCCTAACCACTGAACTGCCAGGAAGTCCCTGGGAGTAGCTAGAATTAACTCCCCTTATTCGTGATATGATTCCTGGTGTAGTGCATCCTCTACTGTTATACTCTAGCCCAACCAAAACCTTAGTAGTCTGTCAGTGATTTGCCCAGTAAGAAGGAGTTCAGTCTTTATGAAAGATGAAATTAAATTACTGCCTGGCACAGTGTAGTGCATGGCCAAGGTGGAAGAACTGTTTTTGTTTAAATTCAAGTATGACCATTTTATACAGTAGGTAACATAATGTTGTCATTAAGAGCACAGATCTAGAACCAGAATGCCTTGGTTCAAATCCTGTTTTTGCCCTGTCCCAGACGTGTCATCTCAGTCAAGTCATTTAACCCAGTTGTGCCTCAATTTCTTCATCTGCAATATAGAGTTAGTAGTATTATCTACCTCATAAGATTGTTGTTATTTAATATATACAAAATTATTTAATATATACAAAAGGTTTAGGGACGTCCCTGGTGGTCCAGTGGCTTAGACTTCATGCTTCTAATGGAGGGGGCCGAGGTTCGATCCATGGTCAGGGAACTAGATCCCACATGTTGCAAGAGTTCATAAGCCACAACTAAGAGATCCCACATGCTACAGTGGAGATCAAAGATTCTATGTACTGCAACTAAATAAATAAAAAATATTTTAAAGATATATAATATATGCAAAAGGTTTATAACTTTCTGGCACATAGAAAGTACTCTGTGTTAGTTTTGAATGCATGCATTAAGTCACTTCCGTCATATCCTACTCTGTGACCTATGGACCGAAACCCTCCAGGCTCCTTGGTCCATGAGATTCTCCAAGCAAGAATACTGGAGTGTGTTGGCATTCCCTTCTCCAGGGGATCTTTCCAACCCAGGGATCGAACCCATGTCTCTTAGGTCTCCTACATTGGCAGATGAGTTCTTTACAACTAACGTCACCTGGGAAGTCCACATTAGCTATAATTTTTATCATCACTATTATCATCATAATATTTGGGACAGTGATAGAGAAATGTGGATTAAGTGATAGTACAATGAAACAGATTTATGTCTGATTGAATACTGTAATCATTACTGTAATACTGTAATCATTACAGCCTACTACTGTAATCACTAAGAATTCTAAATATATTTTTTATTCTGTTTTAAACTCTTGTGTGTTTTATATTGTACTAATATAGAGTATTATGAGTGAATCTCAATGAGAAAGGGTTCTAGTGGTATGTTACATTGGTATGGAGAAGGCAATGGCACCCCACTCCAGTACTCTTGCGTGGAAAATCCCATGGATGGAGGAGCCTGGTAGGCTGCAGTCCATGGGGTCGCTGAGGGTCGGACACAACTGAGCAACTTCACTTTCTCTTTTCACTTTCATGCATTGGAGGAGGAAATGGCAACCCACTCCAGTGTTCTTGCCTGGAGAATTCCAGGGATGGCGGGGCATGGTGGGCTGCCGTCTATGGGGTCGCACAGAGTCGGACACGACTGAAGCGACTTAGCAGTAGCAGTACATTGGTATATGGTGACATCTATTCTGAACAGTATTTTTGGTACTAATGTGGATGGAGACATAAAAACCACACTTTTCAAGTTTATAGATTACATAAAATTGTGACTGCAAAGTGATAGATGGCAGTCACAATTTGAAATTATTTTAACAGATTAGAACAAACAGATCAATCAAGATGGACTTTTATAAAGCAATTATCCTTCAATAAAAAAAATTTTTTAAAGATAGACTTTAACAGGATTATGACCAATAAAATTAATAAGCATATTTCTGTACATTCTTTGCTTGAATGACCTGGTATGCTAAAATGAAATGCCTCCTGAGGTCACCTAGTCCCTTTTCAGATACTCTCATTCCTCAAAAGTATTTTATTATGTTTAGTTAAAATTTGTGTCTCTGCATCTTCCAACTAGTGATTCATTTTCTATTATCTAGAGTGTGAAAGAGTAAGTGTCTGCCCTATTCAACATGACAGGCATTCAAATATTTAGAGACAGGTATTAGGTACCTTCTTGTATAATAAGTACAGTGTCATATTTTACCATATACTAAACAGTGTCAGACTTTATTTTTCTGGGCTCCAAAATCACTGCAGATGGTGACTGCAGCCATGAAATGAAAAGACGCTTACTCCTTGGAAGGAAAGTTATGACCAACCTAGATAGCATATTCAAAAGCAGAGACATCACTTTGCCAACAAAGGTTCGCCTAGTCAAGGCTATGGTCTTTCCTGTGGTCATGTATGGATGTGAGAGCTGGACTGTGAAGAAGGCTGAGCACTGAAGAATTGATGCTTTTGAACTGTGGTGTTGGAGAAGACTCTTGAGAGTCCCTTGGACTGCAAGGAGATCCAACCGGTCCATTCTGAAGGAGATCAGCCCTGGGATTTCTTTGGAAGGAATGATGCTAAAGCTGAAACTCCAGTATTTTGGCCACCTGATGCGAAGAGTTGACTCATTGGAGAAGACTCTGATGCTGGGAGGGATTGAGGGCAGGAGGAGAAGGGGACGACAGAGCATGAGATGGCTGGATGGCATCACTGACTCGATAAATGTGAGTCTGAGTGACCTCTGAGAGCTGGTGATGGATAGGGAGGCCTGGCGTGCTGCAGTTCACGGGGTCGCAAAGAGTCGGACACGACTGAGCGACTGATCTGATCTGATCTGATGGTGGTTAAGAATATGTAGTCTGCAGCCAGGCTGACTGAATTTGATTGCTAGCACCACTTACTAGTTGTGTGACTTTTATTTTCTGTACCTCAGTTTCAATAGTGATAAAAATAATACATGTATGTCAGAGAGTTGTAAATGTTAAGAGAGTTTTAATATTTTAAGAAATTTTTGACATACAGGTGTTATATAAATGCTGACAATAGTAGTAATAATATTTTTTTTCTTCATCATTGCTTTACATCAGACTCTCAAAGAGTTCTTGCTACAACAATGATTCTTTAATGGGGTAGGGATAGAATGGGGAAGATGCAGCGAGCATACCTCGTTTTATTATAATTTTACATGAAAAGTACACTTTTCACAGTTGTAATCATGGAGAAAAACTTGACAAAATCTTTTGACTATAGAGGATACGTAGGAAATAGACAAAGGCAGATGATGGCAACTACTACTACTATGAAATAATAATAGTAGCTGATGTTTACAAAGTAATGCTCAAAATTCTCCAAACCAGGCTTCAGCAACATGTGAACCCTGAACTTCCAAATGTTCAAGCTGGTTTTAGAAAAGGCAGAGGAACCAGAGATCAAATTGCCAACATCTGCTGGATCATGGAAAAAGCAAGAGAGTTCCAGAAAAATATCTATTTCTGCTTTATTGACTATGCCAAAGCCTTTGACTGTGTGGATCATAATAAACTGAGGAAAATTCTGAAAGAGATGGGAATACCAGACCACCTGACCTGCCTCTTGAGAAACCTGTGAGCAGGTCAGGAAGCAACAGTTAGAACTGGACATGGAACAACAGACTGGTTCCAAATAGGAAAAGGAGTACGTCAAGGCTGTATATTGTCACCCTACTTATTTAACTTATATGCAGAGTACATCATGAGAAATGCTGGGCTGGATGAAGCACAAGCTGGAGTCAAGATTGCCAGGAGAAATATCAATAACCTTAGATATGCAGATGACACCACCCTTATGGCAGAAAATGAAGAAGAACTAAAGAGCCTCTTGATGAAAGTGAAAGAAGAGAGCGAAAAAGTTGGCTTAAAGCTCAACATTCAGAAAATGAAGATCATGGCATCCTGTCCCATCACTTCATGGCAAGTGGATGAGTAAACAGTGGAAACAGTGGCTGACTTTATTTTTCTGAGCTCCAAAATCACTGCAGATGGTGATTGCAGCTGTGAAATTAAAAGACGCTTACTCCTTGAAGGAAAGTTATGACCAACCTAGACAGTATATTAAAAAGCAGAGACATTACTTTGTCAACAAAGGTCTGTCTAGTCAAGGCTATGGTTTTTCCAGTGGTCCTGTATGGATGTGAGAGTTGGACTATAAAGAAAGCTGAGCGCTAAAGAATTGATGCTTTTGAACTGTGGTGTTGGAGAAGACTCTTGAGAGTCCCTTGGACTTGCAAGGAGATCCAGCCAGCCCATCCTAAAGATCAGTTCTGGGTGTTCATTGGAAGGACTGATGTTGAAGCTGTAACTCCAATACTTTGGCCACATGATGCGAAGAACTGACTCATTGGAAAAGACCCTGATGCTGGGAAAGATTGAGGGCAGGAGGAGAGGGGACAACAGAGGATGAGATGGTTGGATGGTATCACCGACTAAGTGGACATGGGTTTGGGTGGACTCCGGGAGTTGGTGATGGAAAGGGAGGCCTGGGGTGCTGCAGTTCATGGGATCGCAGAGAGTCAGACACGACTGAGGGACTGAACTGAATTGATGTTTACAAGCACATACTATTTACACAGACATTGAGCTAAGGCTTTACATAGATTATTCCTTTTAAACCTAATTTGTTAGATGATGAAACTAAGACTTGGAAAGATAAAGAATTTACCAAAATTTGGCTAGTAAGTGGTAGAAATGGACTTCATACTTACATAATATGATTTTAGGGTCTCATCTCTTTTTAATCACTGCAGTATGAAAACAGTGTAAGGTTAAAGATTTTTACTTTTCTCAAAATGGAACATTAATAAAAAAACTGTGGAGAAATACTGCCTTAGACATTTGGTTAGAGGTGTTTTATATAAGGCAGATGGAGAGATTTTATTGAAGAATGTATTTGCTCAACTGAAATACAGGTAAAATATGTTAGTATTACTATTATTTACCAATGGGTTTTGTAATGTGTCAATACTAATACTAATGGTTGCCTTGATTCTTACTTTGTTCATAAATTTTACATTAGCTTTAAATAGCTAGTCAGATATCCTTTCTCCTGCTTCAAGTTCTCTCTCCGATATTTTATGTGTAATTTTTTAAATCTAGTGGAATAGATTCAGTGTCACAGTATGTAGTGACCCCAGATATCAGTTTGACTTTAAAATATCTTTAGAACTTCCCTGGTGGTCCATTGGTTATGAATCCACCTGTCAGTACACGGGACATGGGTTCGATTCCTGGTCCAGGAAGATTCCACGTGCCGCACTCAGGACAATTAAGCCTGTGTGCCACAACCGCTGAGCCCACGCGCTCTAGAGCCCTTGCTCTGCAACAAGAGAAGCCACCACAATGAGAAGCCTGTGTACCACAAGTAGAGAAAGCCCTTGCACAGCAACAAAAACCCAGCGCAATCAAAAGGAAACCAAAAAAAAAAAAAGACTGGATGTCTTAAACAGCAGAAATTTTTAAATACTTTAAAATCACAATGGCAGTATTTACCTCCTTTAGTTCTTTCTAATATGATGATATCTACCATGTGTTTGGCTGGTTAAGTTGAATCATACAACTTAATCATGCAACATGATTCAGTACTTCAAGAATTAAGCAGTTAAAAGCAAAGCAGAATTTCTGTTATGTATATTTTACCACAATGTAAACAAAACAAACAAACAAAAAGCAATGCAAAATCAGAGTGGGGAGGGAGAGATGGATTATAAAGTGGTATGAGGAAACAAGAGTGAATGACATGTTTATCTTAATTTTGATGATTTCACAAGGGTATAATGTTGAAACTCATTAAATTATACACTTTAAGTATACATTTATTGTATGTCAATTATACATCATTCAGTAAAGCTGAAAAAATATAGCCCACATATCCCCTCCACCCCCAACCCCTGCACACACAGAGCAAAGACTTCTGAGAAGTTCCTATAAACATGTCTTTGGATGTGTTAAGTATTTTTCTATTAAACTTTAAGAAATTTTAACTTGAAGTCATGGAAAGTAACTGATGAGAATATGGCATGACATTTATCCCCTTGATTTATTATGGCATCCTTAAAACTCTACTTTGTAACATGAAGGAAATGTACAGGTGACTTAAATGCCACCTATTTGTAATGTCAGAAGAGAGAGGAACAGAGAAATAAATAATTTTTTTATTGCATAAGTTGAAAGCTTGTCAGGAAATCCTAGTAAAACTTTCCCGACAGGAAAGAGCTGCACAGCTGGCAAAGCAGGCAGCTTTGGAATCAGGCCAGTAACCATGTCAGTTCTATTTGGTTGGTCCTTGGACCTTGCTACTTTCAGTATCTGACCTTTTTATTTCACTGTTCATTTAGGCTGGTCTGACTTAAGCTTGCAAAAACTTAAGGAACCTATGGTATGGAAAGAATGTTCTTAATTGAAGGAAGAAGCAGCAGTAATGATGAGATAGTTTCTGTTACTAAAAATTTGTGGATTTCTGGGAGACAGCATTCTGGTTTTCCCACTTACTAGCTGTGTGACCTCTGAATAGGTTGCTTAACCTCCCTGATCCTTAGTTTTCTCACTTGTATATTGGAACTAAAAATACCTGCTTCTCAGGTTATATGGGTTAAATGAAAATAATGTATATAAAGTACCCAGCACAGTGCCTGTCACTGATAATATTGAAGAAAAATAGTCATTATTATGATTGTTACTGTTACTATCTTACCTCCTTGCAACACATTTAGATTGCTAACACATACTTCTTAGAATATATGTATCATCTACACTGATTCAGAGTTAGGAAGGAGAAAGAATCTATTTTTAGAGATCCCAAAAGACAGCCTTTGATGAGGGCCTGTCTGTTTAGAAAATGATTACTGGACATTAAAAAAAAATACATTTATTAGGCTTGTATTAGGTCTTAGTTGTGGCATGCGGGGTCTTCGTTGCAGTCCGTGGGCTTCTCTTGTTGAGGCCCTTGGCTTTAGTAGTTGGCTGCTCCAGCTCAGTTGCCCCGTGGCATGGGGGATCTTAATTCTCCAGATCAGATCAGATCAGATCAGTCGCTCAGTTGTGTCCGACTCTTTGCGACCCCATGAACCGCAGCACGCCAGGCCTCCCTGTCCATCACCAGCTCCAACCAGGGATCAAACACTCTTCCCCTTCATTGGAAGGCGGATTCTTAAGCACTGGACCACTAGGCAAGTCCCCAAGCATGTTTAAAAGTAAACTTTTTACCTTGAAAAAAAAAAAACTTTCAAAAAAGGAATATTAAAATGAAGCCCTTTATGACCCACTAAGTTTCATTTGGGCTTCCCTGGTGGCTCAGCTTAAGAATCCACCTGCAGTGCAGGAGACACAGGAGACATGGGGAAGATCCCTGGGTGGGGAAGATCCCCTGGAGGAGGGCATGGTAACCCACTCCAGTATTCTTGCCTGGAGAATCCCATGGACAGAGGAGCTTGGTGGGCTACAGTCCGTAGGATTGCAAAGAGTTGGACATAACTGAAGCGACTGAGCATGTGCTCACACAGCTTCATACATTGGTGAAATTTTGCCATATTTGCTTTACCTTTTTGTATGTAATATAAATTTTTTTTCTTTTCTTTTTTTGCCAAGGATAAGTTGCAACGATCAGAGATCATAACCCTTTGTCCCTGGATACTTCAGCATTAAAAAAAAGGACAGTTTTTGACGTAACAGTGTAATTATCAACTTCAGGAAGTTTATTTTAACATTGATACATACTGTTATCTGATACAACCAATATTTTAATTTTACTGGTTGTCCTAATAACTATGTTTTATAACGATTTCTCCCCCAGTCTAGAATTATGCATTACATTTAGTTGTCATTTCTTTGGTCTTTTAACCTGGAACAGTCCTTCAGCCTTTCATTGTTTTTCATGATTGACATTTTTTTTGAAGAATACAGGCTTGTTTTGTAGAGGTTTGTCTAATTGTTGACGTTTGTCTAATTGTTCCTCATAAGTAGGGCTTCCCAGGTGGCTCAGAGATTAAAGCATCTGCCTACAATGCAGGAGACCTGGGTTCCATCCCTGGGTCGGGAAGATCCCCTGGAGAAGGAAATGCCAACCCACTCCAGTATTCTTGCCTGGAGAATCCCATGGACAGAGGAGCCTGGTGGGCTACAGTCCACGGGGTCGCAAAGAGTCGGACATGACTGAGCAACTTCACTTTCACTTTCCTCATAAGTACATATAGGTTATGTGTTTTTGGCAGATTATATGACCCCAGTGCCTTGTATCAGGAAGCATTATTGGTGATGTTAATTAGCTTTAATTATTTAGGTAAGAGTTTTTTTTTTTTTTTCACTTTAAAGGTAACTTGCTTTACTTTGTAATTAATAAGTCATTGATGGAGAGAGAGTTTGAAACTATGTAAACTCCTGTTCCCAAACAAAATTTCCCCCAGTGGTTTTAGAATCTTAAGGAGCATTTTTATATCATAAATGTGGCTTCCTCACATTGATTGAAGAAGTCTGCTTGAGAAAATAGCTTTTACTGTAAAAATTATAATACATTGTACACAATACATACTCAGTATTGACTGCCTGATCTTTGAGCTACCTGACACCATTTGCTGATTATATTTCTCATAATGGATTTTGTCTGCCTACTCAGAATTTAACAGATATTTGCAGCAAAATCTTGTTTGCAAATTAGAAACGGTCATTAATTGGACTGAATAGGCATTCTTAGCAGACCACTCAGAACAGTGAGATGAGAATAGTAAATCTGAATTCTCGGTATTTCAAAAGAATAATTAATAACAATCATGAAAATCACTCATCATTAACACTGGAAAAATTTATTAAATATATAATTCTCTCCTTCCTCTTTATTTTAATTTTTAATGAAAGGACATTTGGATTTGAATATGTGATGAAAGGAAGTTTCTGGGTGGTATTCATCTTTCACTTTAGACTCACATTTTTTTCATATCAGGCTAATACTTAGCCATGACTCATGAGGTGTCTCCTTCAGTCTCTAAGAAATAGGTCAGGTTTCTTGTAGGTCTCGTCACATTGCTCTTTGGAATTTAGCCAGAGGAAAGAAAATAAGGCACGATTGCAATTGTTTAAATAAATATCTTATTCAGGAGGGCTTATTAGAGGCAGAGAGACAGAGTAGAAAGTCCTCATTCTGTCTAGTATTTTGTTTTGTTTACCACTTGTGTTCTGAGGATCTTTTTTCCATCTGTCATTATATTTTGGACAGACGTGGCAGTTGATCATTGAAGTTCCTCTCTCTCCAATTCCTGGCTGATACCTAAAATTTTATCATTATCAAGAAATCAATTTATTTGTGAAAATTATGTCACCTAAACATAAAACAATGGCAACCCACTCCAGTGTTCTTGCCTGGAGAATCCCAGGGATGGGGGAGCCTGGTGGGCTGCCATCTATGGGGCCGCACAGAGTCGGACACGACTGAAGTGACTTAGCAGCAGCAGCAGCAAACATAAAACATCAAATATTCAGAACTTTTCTGTAATAGTTGCTAAATGTTTTCTTCAAATTAGACAACAATAAATAAATTTTCCTTGGGAGAAGAAGCCTGAGTGGGGTTTTAGTAGTTGGGGATTGTGAACAAGTTTAAGGTGCTAAGACTCTGAAAGAGGAAGGGAAAATGAGTATTGAAAAAGGAAAAGGAAAGACATTTAAAAGATACAAGTATGTTTGTTGTTTAGTTTCTAAGTTGTGTCTGACTCTGAGACCCCTTGGGCTGTAACAGCTTGCCAAGCTCGGCTATCCGTGGGATTCCCCAGTCAGGAATACTGGGGTGGGTTGCCATTTCATTCTCTAGGCATCTTCCCAAACCAAGGATCAAACCCGAGTCTCCTGCATTAGCAGGCAGATTATTTACTGCTGAGCTACCAGAGAAGCTCACAAGTATACTTACTCTACAATTTTCATACCTCTAACTCTGGACAAGTAGTCTTTGAAATATACAGAGCATTTAGAATTAAGAAATCCAGACTTTGTTAACCAGTAATTGCTGATGGCCATTTTTTTTTCTTTTTTTAAAAAAGACTCTTTTCTTCATCTGTACTAAAGACATACCTTTCACATTTCCTTGTACCTGTCAGACCTCTAGGTGTCCTAGGGATGTGATGTAAGAGTAGTGAAAGTCTGTATAACTAACTTTCTCAGCCAAGTTCTTCCAGTGTTTTGCATGCAGTCAGGGTATGAAATAAATAGTATTGTTTGTGCAGTAATTTCCAAGCTCCAGATGATTAATTGTGGCCATTGTTCCACAGAGAGGCATTTCAGTGTTTCTCCTAGAGCCTGGTTTTTGTGATGCTTTGCTCTTTTTTATCGGATGCATCTGGTTCATCTTTGTGAAGTGTGTGCTTTTCACTGTCATTGAAAAATTTTCTCCCCAGTGAGAAAAAAATTCTTTTCACTTTCTATGACCAGTTAAAAGAAGATGGATGCACAGAATTCAGCCAAAGTCAACACAAGGAAGAGGAGGAAAGAGACACCTGGACCCAATGGGGCAACAGAAGAAGATGGAATTCCTTCAAAAATGCCACGCTGTGCAATTGTAAGTAAGGAAGAGATTTCTTTTTGAACTCTTAACCTTTCAGGGGGAAGGTAGAAAGTGATATAACACTGATGATAT
This sequence comes from Tragelaphus eurycerus, assembly GCA_935064755.1. Taxonomy (NCBI): domain Eukaryota; kingdom Metazoa; phylum Chordata; class Mammalia; order Artiodactyla; family Bovidae; genus Tragelaphus; species Tragelaphus eurycerus. Next base: position 23,297,981 of record CAKXYN010000018.1, on the reverse strand, counting down.
CAACATTACTTCTTATCAAGTCTTCTTAAATAATGGAAAGAGTGAACAGTAAGTGTAAATAGTGACTTTCCGACAGTTGTTGGAAATCTTATGCAGATTATAATTCAGAGTTCAGTTATAAGAACTTTACACTGGAATTGAAAAAAGAATGTTAGGAAAACTTGGAGTTTGTATGTATATTAGGCAAAAAATGATAAAATTCAAACTAATGCAATAGAGAAATTGTAGCTTCAGGCAGGGGGAAGGCAATGGCACCCCACCCTAGTACTCTTGCCTGGAAAATCCCATGGACAGAGGACCCTGGTGGGCTGCTGTCCATGGGGTCGCTGAGAGTCGGACACGACTGAGCGACTTCACTTTCACTTTTCACTTTTATGCATTGGAGAAGGAAATGGCAACCCATTCCAGTGTTCTTGCCTGGAGAATCCCAGGGATGGGGGAGCCTGGAGGGGCTGCCGTCTATGGAGTCGCACAGAGTCGGACACGACTGAAGCGACTTAACAGCAGCAGCAGCAGCAGCTCCAGGCAGTGATCTGATCTTGGTATCATCTCTTGTTTAGTTTTCTGTGTCTTACTGTCTTTTCTGTTATATCACTGCTCCACTCCATTACTAATTATATCTTAGATGAGAACCTTTTTCTACTACTGCCTACCTTACGTTCCTTTATCTCTGAAGTGTTATCTTTGTATTTCCTAACCACTTACAAACATTTGATAAAAGACTGCTTTCCAAACTCTTCATCCTGTCTCAGGTTGGTACCCTTCCTGAAGCTTCCCCTGGAAAGCATATCAAAGAATATTTATAGATAATTGGAGTTATTATTGGTACACAGTGTTATTATGAAATCCATGTTTTAAAATTCCAGTAACAGAATCACATGTTTCTGTATTTTTGTACCTATATTAACCACTAGCCATTGATCAAACTGCAGTTTCCACTGGTTACTTTTGGAGCTTCATAACCCAGAAGGAAAAACATTTCTACTCTGACATAAGTAACAGTTGTTCCAAGCCAATACACTATCTTGAGCAGTAAAAGCAACTGGACTTCACAAATGGGAGGTTTATGCTCCAGGACTGATGTTAATGATGATGCTGAGGTCAAGTGTGTTCATTTCCTGTTTCTCTGTAACAAATTACCACAAATTTAATGAATGGTCTAAAACAATACAGATATATTATCTTATAGTTTTGAGGATTAGAAGTTTGAAATGAGTCTCAGAAAGCCAAAGTCAAGTGTTGGTAGGGCTGGAGGTTCTAGGGGAGAATTGTTTCCTTATATTTTCCAGCTTCTAGAGGTTGCCCATATTGCTTTGCTCAGGGGACCAGCTAGCAGTCACAATACTCTGACCACTGCTTCTGTCATCAAATCTCCTTCTGAATCTCCTGCCTCTTTCTTTCACTTGTAAAGACTTATGATTACATTGGATGGACATACTTAGCTATTCCAGGACAATTTATCTCAAAATCCTTTAATCACATTTGCAAAGCCCATGTTGCCATGTAAGATAGCATAGTCACAGGTTCGAGAACATAAGATGTACACATCCTTAGGAGAACGTTATTCTTTATACCACAGCAGCTAAACTCAGAAAATGACTCAGCAGTCAACAAAACAGGGCATTGTTAATTTCTGAATGTTTCTTAGAGAATTCAGGTTAAGGAGATGGTGGTAGGCACAAATTCAGCATTCTCACTTGGAGTAGGGACAAGCTATAACCAAGAAGGTAATACTCTGAGCTGATCACCATAGACAGGAATAGACCTAAGAAGATGAATCTTAGTGGAATGGGCTCTGAGAAGAGTTAAATCTCTTGGTTTTTAGAATCTGAGGAATCTCAGATGTTTTTAGTTACTCTGCTTCATATATTCATGTCACAAATCAGTAATGACTTGCTACCTATTTCACATTCCTCTCTTGTATACACTGGCTATTTATCAAGGGCTAATGAGCAAAGATTCACTCACCCAACAGGCTGGACTGACTCTGATGAGTATCTGCTAAATAAACTTGTGTGTAATCTCTGCTGTACACATTTGCTTTCTATCTCTGAATCTCTTTCAACTCTGTAGAAAAAACAAGATTTTTTTCTTTTTTTCTTTACTGAGATCACAAATCTACCCATTTAAACTGTACAACTCAATGATTTTTAATGTATTCATAAAGTTGTGCTAACATCACCACAACCAATTTTAGAATATTCTTATGCCTAAAATAAGCCCCATACCCATTAACAGTCACTTCCCATTTCCTCCCAAGCTCTCACCTCTAGAAACCACTAATCTACATTATTCCTATAGATTTGCCTATTCTGGACATCGCAGGCAAATGGCAGTTCACAAGAGCTGGCCTTTTGTGGCTGGCTTCTTTTACTGAATGTGTTTTCACGATTCATTAATGTGGCATATTCAGTACTTATTTGTTTTTATTGACAAGTAACATTCCATTGTAAATCACATACCACATTTTATTTATCCTCTCATTAGTTGATATTTGGGTTGAACAAACAAGATTTTATGACATACTTACATTGTACCTGCATGGCAGTGGTTACTGGGAGTGTTAAATAAGACCTTCCCTTTGAGAGATGTGAACATAATATAGAGCTCTGTAACTCAGATTTCAACTAACTTAAAAAAAAGTGCTTTCCTTGAGAGCAGGGCAAGGAATAGAATGTGTCACCAAGTATTTGGTAGCTGGGTTTGTAGGTCATGATAGAATGGATATAAAGGAGAGAAAAGAATTGAGGAGGAAAAATTAAAGGATAACTTTATGGCTAGTTTGTCTTTAAGTATAAAGAATTTGTGCTTCCTGGGTGGCTCAGTGATAAAGAATCTGCCTGCCAAGCAGGAGACATGGGTTTGATCACTGGGTCAGAAGATTCCCTGGAAAAGGAAATGGCAACCCGCTCCAGTATCCTTGTCTGGGAAATCCATGGACAAAGGAGCCTGGTGGGCTACAGTCTGTGGGATTGCAAAAGAATTGGACATGACTTAGCCACTAAAAAACAACAACAGTCAGGAGAAAGTTTTTATGAAAGCAATATTGCATTTAGAAGTTCTTTCATAATTTAGAGGCTAATGATGATCATTGTAAGTTTTAATTTGTAGTTATAATACTATGAGTTATAGTATTATACTATAGTAGTATATACTGTTGGGCTTCCCAGGTGGCACTAGTAGCAAAGAATCCACTTGACAGTGCAGGAGACATGAGACGCAGGTTTGATCCCTGAGTTGGGAAGATGCCTTGGAGAAGAAAATGGGAACCCCCTCCAGTATTCTTGCTTGGAGAATCCCTTAGACAGAGGAGCCTGGTGGGTTATGGTCCATAGGGTTGAAAAGAGTCGGACACACCTGAAGTGACTCAGCATGCATGCATGCAATATATACTATTAGTTATGCACTTTGCCAACAAAGGTTCGCCTGGTCAAGGCTATGGTCTTTCCTGTAGTCATGTATGGATGTGAGAGCTGGACTGTGAAGAAGGCTGAGCACCGAAGAATTGATGCTTTTGAACTGTGGTGTTGGAGAAGACTCTTGAGAGTCCCTTGGACTGCAAGGAGATCCAACCAGTCCATTCTGAAGGAGATCAGCCCTGGGATTTCTTTGGAAGGAATGATGCTAAAGCTGAAACTCCAGTATTTTGGCCACCTCATGCGAAGAGTTGACTCACTGGAGAAGACTCTGATGCTGGGAGGGATTGGGGGCAGGAGGAGAAGGGGACGACAGAGGATGAGATGGCTGGATGGCATCACTGACTCGATGGATGTGAGTCTGAGTGACCTCCGGGAGTTGGTGATGGACAGGGAGGCCTGGCGTGCTGCAGTTCATGGGGTCGCAAAGAGTCGGAGACGACTGAGCGACTGATCTGATCTGATCTGATGGACTTCCCAGGTGGGGCTAGTGGTTAAGAACCCATCTCCCAGTGCAGAAGACATAAGAGACACGGGTTTGATTCCTGGGTCAGGAAGATCCCCTGGAAGAGGGCATGCAACTCAGTGCAGTATTCTTGCCTGGAGAATGCCATGGACAGAGGAGCCTGGTGGGCTACAGTCCATAGGGTCACAAAGAGTTGGACACAACTGAAGAGACTTAGCACGCACTGTTAGTTATAATTTGCATAAACTTAGAAATTTTATATAACATTTAGAAGCTAACCTCTTAGATTAATACAAATTAGTTAATTTTGCTGGCATAAATAAACCTGTGTTCCATAACATGGAAGAGAGAATGAGCTAATGTTGTAGATTTGTTGAGTGACTACTTATATGTGAAACACTGTACTAGTTACTTTGCATATGTTATTTTATTTAATCCTCATAACAAACTTATGGAGCAGGTTTTACTGTCTTCCATTTTATAGAAGATGAAAGCTTTAGAAGCTTGCCATGATTTCACTGCTATTAAGTGATAGGGCTAGAATTTAGATCTAATGATTTTCAGGTCCTAAAGGCTTGCCCTTTCATTTGTACTTTGCTGCTAGAGAATCAGAAGACTTGAAAGCTGTAATATTCCATAGGATTCATTTGAGGTTAAAATAAAGGAGATTTGTTTTAAGAGAACATAGGTAGAAAGAAATACTTGGTCCTACTTTTATAAACTTCAGCTTTTAGTGACACTTTTCTCTGAGAAGAGAATAATAGGGTGGTTTTTTTGTTTTGTTTTATTTTTTTAAATACTACTCTTTCTAACTGGAGGCAGCTCTAGACAGTTAAAGGTTTTGCTGATCTGCCATAGCTGAAGAACCTTAGGTTTCATTCTCTATACTTAGGAGGAATCGATTCAGCACAAACTCTAGCCAGAAGGGACAGCTGCATTTGCCTTCTACAAGGAAGATTGAAGAAACGGAGTTATGAAAGATAGAATACTTAATGTATCTTTTGAAATTAAGGTAAAATTCACATAGCATAAAGTTCACCATTTTGTGCTGTGTTTAGTCTCTCAGTTGTGTCCAACCCTTTGCCATCCTTTGGATTGTAGCCTGCCAGGCTCCTCTGTCCATGGGATTTTTCAGGCAAGAATACTGGAGTGGGTTGCTCTTTTCTCCTTTGGGGATCTTCCCAACCCAGGGATCAAACCCATGTTTCCTGATTGTAGGCAGATTCTTTACCCTCTGAGACATCAGGGAAGCCCAAAGTTCACTGTTTTAATCATTTTAAAGTGTACAGTTCAGTGATTTTCAACACTGAAAATTCACAGTGGTTTTTAACACTAAATCACCACTGTCTAATTCCAGAATATTTTTATTACCACAGAAAGAAATCCCATACCCATTAGCAATCATTCCCTCATTCTCCCCTCCCTCTATACCCTGGCAATGGCTAATCTATTTTCTCTCTCTAGGGATTTGCCTTTTGTAGACATTTGGTATAATCATACAATATATGGCCTTTTTTATGTCTGGCTTCTTTTATTTAGCACAGTGTTTTCAAGGTCTATCCAGGTGATAGTGCTTATCAGTACTTCATTCCTTTTTAAAAAGTGAATCCATGTAGACATACTACTCTGTTTATCCATTCATCAGTTGTTGGACATTTGAATTATTTCAGAGAACACAGTAAGGCTGTCTTTCATCTACATGTACTAATGTTAATAAGCATAATTTTTTCTATTTCATGTATTTTATATATAAGCATTTATTTATATAAACAACTTCATTGTGATAATTCTTATACCATTATAATTCACACACACATTTTGAGTGTGCAATTCAAAGTTTTTTAAAATGTTCACAGAGCTGTGTAGCCATCATCATAATACATTTTAGTACATTTTCATTACTCCAGAGAGAAACCCTGTACCCGTTAGCGGTCACTCTCTATTTCTCCCCAACCCTTCCAGCCCATTGTAACCGGTAATCTATTTTCTATCTATGAACTTTCCAATTCTGAGCATTGCAGATAAATGGAATCATATAATAAGTGGTTTTTTGTGGCTGGTTCTTTCACTTAGCATGATTTTTTCAAGGTTCATCCATGTTGTAGCAGGTATCAGTATTGCATTCCTTTTTATGTCTGAATGGCATTTGTTTTTTGAGTTATATAAAGTAGAATGCATAAACCTTAGGTGTACAGCACAATAAATGTTTATATGTGTACATATCCATGTAATAACTAGTACATCCAGAAGACCCCCTCACACCCTGCTAGTCAATATCTGCTTTTCCCAGATTTTTTTTTTTTGTTCTGTGGTTTCCACACACTAGTAAAGTAATGCTCAAAATTCTCCAAGCCAGGCTTCAGCAATATGTGAACCGTGAACTTCCTGATGTTCAAGCTCGTTTTAGAAAAGGCAGAGGAACCAGAGATCAAATTGCCAACATCCGGTGGATCATGGAAAAAGCAAGAGAGTTCCAGAAAAACATCTCTTTCTGCTTTCTTGACTATGCCAAGGCCTTTGACTGTGTGGATCACAATAAACTGTGGAAAATTCTGAAAGAGATGGGAATACCAGACCACCTGACCTGCCTCTTGAGCAATTTGTATGCAGGTCAGGAAGCAAGAGTTAGAACTGGACATGGAACAACAGACTGGTTCCAAATAGGAAAAGGAGTACGTCAAGGCTGTATATTGTCACCCTGTTTATTTAACTTAGATACAGAGTACATCATGAGAAACGCTAGACTGGAAGAAACACAAGCTGGAATCAAGATTGCCAAGAGAAATATCAATCACCTCAGATATGCAGATGACACCACCCTTATGGCAGAAAGTTAAGAGGAACTAAAAAGCCTCTTGATGAAAGTGAAAGTGGAGAGTGAAAAAGTTGGCTTAAAGTTCAACATTCAGAAAACGAAGATCATGGCATCTGGTCCCATCACTTCATAGGAAATAGATGGGGAAACAGTGGAAACAGTGTCAGACTTTATTTTTCTGGGCTCCAAAATCACTGCAGATGGTGACTGCAGCCATGAAATGAAAAGATGCTTACTCCTTGGAAGGAAAGTTATGACCAACCTAGATAGCATATTCAAAAGGAGAGACATTACTTTGCCAACAAAGGTCCATCTAGTCAAGGCTGTGGTTTTTGCTGTGGTCATGTATGGCTATGAGAGTTGGACTGTGAAGAAGGCTGAGCGCCGAAGAATTGATGCTTTTGAACTGTGGTGTTGGAGAAGACTCTTGAGAGTCCCTTGGACTGCAAGGAGATCCAACCAGTCCATTCTGAAGGAGATCAGCCCTGGGATTTCTCTGGAAGGAATGATGTTAAAGCTGAAACTCCAGTACTTTGGCCACCTCATGCGAAGAGTTGACCATTGGAGAAGACTCTGATGCTGGAAGGGATTGGGGGCAGGAGGAGAAGGGGACAACAGAGGATGAGATGGCTGGATGGCATCACTGACTCGATGGATGTGAGTGAGTGAACTCCGGGAGTTCGTGATGGACATGGAGGCCTGGTGTGCTGCGATTCATGGGGTCGCAAAGAGTCGAACATGACTGAGCGGCCGATCTGATCTGATTCACCGTAGATTAGTTTTGCCTGTTTTTGACCTTTATATAGGTGGAATCCTAGAATATGTCTTATTTTGTGACAAGCATATCCTTTTAGAAACAACAAACTACTGTCAGGTATCTCTTTGAGTACTAACTTTTAGAGGATAAATTGTTTTTTTAATTTAATCTGTAAGTAAATCTCTAATTATTTCAGAAAATCACACATTTTGGTCTGTTCTTTTTTTTTTCCTTAAGATCTTTGTCTTTTTACTCTTTTTTAAAATTTTTATTTTATTTTTGGCTGTGCTGGGTCTTTGTTGGTGTGTGTGGGCCTTGTTGTGTTGAATGGGGTCTCATTCTCTAGTTGTGATGCTTGGGCTTTTCACTATGGTGGCTTCTCTTGTTGGGGAGCACAGGCTTGAGGTGCGTGGGCTTCAGTAGTTGTGACGCATGGGCTTAGTTGCCCCACAGCATGTGGGATCTTCTAGGACCAGGATTGAACTGGTGTCCCCGGCATTGCAAGGCGAATTCTTAACCATTGGACCACCAGAGAAGCCCTCCCTGGTCTTTTCTTAACTTCTTTTTAAAAACATCTAAAAAAAGATAACACACAAATTTGCTAAAAATGACTGTTTTTCTTATAGCTTTAGCATATTTAAAACTAAGCTTATATATGCTCTGCTATGCTAAGTCAATTCAGTCGTGTCCGACTCTGTGTGACCCCATAGACGGCAGCCCACCAGGCTTCCCTGTCCCTGGGATTCTCCAGGCAAGAACACTGGAGTGGGTTGCCATTTCCTTCTCCAATGCATGAAAGTGAAAAGAGAAAGTGAAGTCGCTCAGTCATGTCTGACTCTTGGCGACCCCATGGACTGCAGCCTACCAGGCTCCTCCGCCCATGGGATTTTCCAGGCAAGAGTACTGGAGTGGGGTGCCATTGCCTTCTCCAAAGCTTATATAAGTGATCTTTAAAAGAAATATATTTTCATTTTAAAACCTTATTTTAAAAATATATCCTTATCTGAAATTAAAAGTGTCTTCCCAGTTTCTGAATTTAGCCCAGTCATGATGTGATCTGTGTAGAATTTAAAATTCTAAGTGAACATCACTATAACACAACAGAAATTTTAAAAATTGTAAGGGAATATTCAGGGAAGGCAATGGCACCCCACCCCAGTACTTTTGCCTGGAAAATCCCATGGACGGAAGATCCTGGTAGGCTCCAGTCCATAGGGTCGCTAAGAGTCGGACATGACTGAGCAACTTCACTTTCACTTTTCACTTTCATACATTGGAGAAGGAAATGGCAACCCACTCCAGTGTTCTTGCCTGGAGAATCCCAGGGACAGAGGAGCCTGGTGAGCTTCCGTCTGTGGGGTCGCACAGAGTCGGACACGACTGGGGCGACTTAGCAGCAGTAGCAGCAGCAAGGGAATATTATGAACAACTCCATGCCAACAAATGTGACAATTAAGGTGAAACAGACTTATTCCTAGAAAGAGCCAAATTGCCAAAACTGACCCAAGGAAAAAATAAAATGTGAATAGACTTGTCCCAATTAAAAATATTGCATTGTCTTTAAGAAAATCTTCCCACAAAAACAAAGCTGGACACAGATGACTTCAGTGGTGAATTCTATCAAATATTTGAGGAAGAAGTAATACCAACCCTATACACTTTCAGAAAATAGAGGAGATAACATTTACTAATCCATTTTATTTTTTTTATTTTATTTTATTATTATTATTTTTACTTTATAATACTGTATTGGTTTTGCCATATATCAACATGCATCCGCCACGGGTGTACACGTGTTCCCCATCCTGAACCCCCCTCCCACCTCCCTCCCCATACCATCCCTCTGGGGCATCCCAATGCACCAGCCCCAAGCTTCCTGTATCCTGCATCAAACCTGGACTGGCGATTCATTTCTTATATGATATTATACATGTTTTAATGCCATTCTCCCAAATCATCCCTCCCTCCCTCTCCCTCCTAATCCATTTTATGAGACCAAATATCAAAGCCAGGCAAAAACAGAACAAGAAAAGAAAATTATAGTTCAAAATCCCTCATAAACTTAGATGCAAAGATTCCTAATAATATATTAACAAATTGAATCCCAGAACATATGAAAAGATTTATACAATGTAATCAAGAAGAATCTCACTCAAGAATGAAAGATTGGTTTAGCATTCTATAATCAATGCGTCTAATACACCATAATTAATTTAAAAAACCAAAATATGATTGTCCCAATATTGTATAAAAGGCCTGTGACAAAATCCAACATTCGTTCATTAAAAAACTTTCAACAAGGAATTAATTCACTGGTGGCCCAGTGATTAGGACTCAGTACTTTCATTGCTGTGTCCCTGGTTCTATCCCTTGTTAGCAAACTAAAATCCTGCAAACTGCTTGACATGGCCAAAAAAACAAAACCCAAAACACCTCTCAACAAACTACAAAAGGAAGAGAGATTGCTCAATCTGATGAAGGATATCTAAGAAAAACCAACAGCTAACTTAATACTTGATGTTGAAAGATTGCATGCTTCTCCCCTAAGACTGGGAGTAAGGCAAGAATGTTTGTCCTTGCCATCTCTATTCACCATTGTACTAGAGGTTTCAACTAGTGCAATAAGGGATAACAAAAGGAAATTAAAGACATTCAGGTTGGAAAGGAGTAAGTAAAACTGTCTTTATTCACATACAACATGGTCTTGTATGTAGACAGTCCTAAGGAATCTATCAAACAAACTGCTCGAACTGATAATTGAGTTGAACAAAGCCACAGGAGATGAGAATCAACTGAAATTACTCATACCGATACACATACACACTTACAAATCAATTGCATTTCTCTATACTTGCAAGGAACAACCCAAAAATAAAATTAAGAAAACAGTTACAAAAGCATCAAATAGACTAAAATAGTTAGAAATAAATGTAACAAAAACTCCTAAGTAAGACTTTCCTCCAAAGAGGAAAAGAGCATACCTGTATTTATATTTCAGCTTTGCCTCTGAGTAATTACATGCAATTCATATAACTTCTCTGAACCTCATTTTCTTCATCTTTAAATTGAGGGTATTAACTATCATCCTACTTGCCTCACAGGGCTGTAAATGAGAATTAGAACATATTTACAGTATGAAGCATTACACAGTGATGATTCTACTTAAAGAATATGGCAGCTGTTTGGCTTCCCAATTCCATACCACTTCAACTAAGTGGTAAGAAAATGCACTTGTGAACTTTGGCAATTTCATCACATAGTTCAGGGTTGGCTCTTCTACCATCTGGTAGAGAAGCTGTCATTCTGGACCCAGTTGGTTGGGACTATGTGTAGCTTCCCAGCCACCGTCCACCACGGTGGCCAAAATCACCATCAAGACATTTATCTTTTGTGCCATGATTTGCCCATCTGGTAAAAGGTTGTACTTTCACTTATCATTTTGGAATGCTTCTATCTTTTTCCATTTTAAAGTTAGGAAGATTTAGGAAAAATTTTAATCATAGCATGTTTAATAACTGTTCTATCAAGCTACCGTTTTTGGGGTTTTTTTTGAGCATTTTATTGAATTTATCTTTTCCTTCATTTTCCTCTTAAGGGTTTACGGCAGCCAGCGCCTTTTTCTGATGAAATTGAAGTAGACTTTAGTAAGCCCTATGTCAGGGTAACTATGGAAGAAGCCAGCAGAGGAACGCCTTGTAAGTAAATGATGAATTATGTTTTTGTTTGACTTTTGTTTTTAACATTCAGTTGTATTTTGAAATATACACCTGCTTTATATTCTTCCCTCAGTTTACCTGGAAAAGCTTGTTGAGAGAGGTGTTCCTCCCATCTCCCTTACTATTCTATTTGAGAGGATAATATACCCCATAAAATTTCATTTGTTTCTTCTTACTGTATACTTGGTCCACTGGAGAAGGGAATGGCAAACCACTTCAGTATTCTTGCCTTGAGAACCCCATGAACAGTATGAAAAGACAAAATGATAGGATACTGAAAGAGAAACTCCCCAGGTCAGTAGGTGCCCAATATGCTCCTGGAGATCAGTGGAGAAATAACTCCAGAAAGAATGAAGGGATGGAGCAAAAGCAAAAAGAATACCCAGCTATGGATGTGACTGGTGATAGAAGCAAGGTCCGATGCTGTAAAGAGCAATATTGCATAGGAACCTGGAATGTCAGGTCCATGAATCAAGGCAAATAGGAAGTGGTCAAACAAGAGATGGCAAGAGTGAATGTCGACATTCTAGGAATCAGCGAACTCAAATGGACTGGAATGGGTGAATTTAACTCAGATGACCATTATATCTACTACTGCGGGCAGGAATCCCTCAGAAGAAATGGAGTGGCCATCATGGTCAACAAAAGAGTCCGAAATGCAGTAGTTGGATGCAATCTCAAAAACGACAGAATGATCTCTGTTCGTTTCCAAGGCAAACTATTCAGTGTCACAGTAATCCAAGTCTATGCCCCAACCAGTAATGCTGAAGAAGCTGAAGTTGAACTGTTCTATGAAGACCTACAAGACCTTTTAGAACTAACACCCAAAAAAGATGTCCTTTTCATTATAGGGGACTGGAATGCAAAAGTAGGAAGTCAAGAAACACCTGGAGTAACAGGCAAATTTGGCCTTGGCATACGGAATGAAGCAGGGCAAAGACTAACAGAGTTCTGCCAAGAAAATGCACTAGTCATAACAAACACCCTCTTCCAACAACACAAGAGAAGACTCTATACATGGACATCACCAGATGGTCAACACCGAAATCAGATTGATTATATTCTTTGCAGCCAAAGATGGAGAAGCTCTATACAGTCAACAAAAACAAGACCAGGAGCTGACTGTGGCTCAGACCATGAACTCCTTATTGCCAAATTCAGACTGAAATTGAAGAAAGTAGGGAAAACCACTGGACCATTCAGGTATGACCTAAATCAAATCCCTTATGATTATACAGTGGAAGTGAGAAATAGATTTAAGGGCCTAGATCTGATAGATAGAGTGCCTGATGAGCTATGGAATGAGGTTCGTGACATTGTACAGGAGACAGGGATCAAGACCATCCCTGTGGAAAAGAAATGCAAGAAAGCAAAATGGCTGTCTGGGGAGGCCTTACAAATAGCTGTGAAAAGAAGAGAAGTGAAAAGCAAAGAAGAAAAGGAAAGATATAAACATCTGAATGCAGAGTTCCAAAGAATAGCAAGAAAGCCTTCTTCAGCAATCAATGCAAAGAAATAGAGGAAGACAACAGAATGGGAAAGACTAGGGATCTCTTCAAGAAAATCAGAGATACCAAAGGAACATTTCATGCAAAGATGGGCTCAATAAAGGACAGAAGTGGCATGGACCTAATAGAAGCAGAAGATATTAAGAAGAGGTGGCAAGAATACACAGAAGAACTGTACAAAAAAGGTCTTCACGACCCAGATAATCACGATGGTGTGATCACTGACCTAGAGCCAGACATCCTGGAATGTGAAGTCAAGTGGGCCTTAGAAAGCATCACTACGAACAAAGCTACTGGAGGTGATGGAATTCCAGTTGAGCTATTCCACATCCTGAAAGATGATGCTGTAAAAGTGCTGCACTCAATATGCCAGCAAATTTGGAAAATTCAGCAGTGACCACAGGACTGGAAAAGGTCAGTTTTCATTCCAATCCCAAAGAAAGGCAATGCCAAAGAATGCTCAAACTACCGCCCAATTGCACTCATCTCACACGCTAGTAAAGTAATGCTCAAAATTCTCCAAGCCAGGCTTCAGCAATATGTGAACTGTGAACTTCCTGATGTTCAAGCTCGTTTTAGAAAAGGCAGAGGAACCAGAAATCAAATTGCCAACATCCGGTGGATCATGGAAAAAGCAAGAGAATTCCAGAAAAACATCTATTTCTGCTTTCTTGACTATGCCAAAGCCTTTGACTTTGTGGATCACAATAAACTGTGGAAAATTCTGAAAGAGATGGGAATACCAGACCACCTGACCTGCCTCTTGAGCAATTTGTATGCAGGTCAGGAAGCAACAGTTAGAACTGGACATGGAACAACAGACTGGTTCCAAATAGGAAAAGGAGTTCGTCAAGGCTGTATATTGTCACCCTGTTTATCTAACTTATATGCAGAGTACATCATGAGAAACGCTGGACTGGAAGAAACACAAGCCGGAATCAAGATTGCCGGGAGAAATATCAATAACCTCAGATATGCAGATGACACCACCCTTATGGCAGAAAGTGAAGAGGAACTAAAAAGCCTCTTGATGAAAGTGAAAGTGGAGAGTGTAAAAGTTGGCTTAAAGCTCAACATTCAGAAAACGAAGATCATGGCATCCGGTCCCATCACTTCATGGGAAATAGATGGGGAAACAGTGGAAACAGTGTCAGACTTTATTTTTCTGGGCTCCAAAATCACTGCAGATGGTGACTGCAGCCATGAAATGAAAAGACGCTTACTCCTTGGAAGGAAAGTTATGACCAACCTAGATAGCATATTCAAAAGCAGAGACATTACTTTGCCAACAAAGGTCCGTCTAGTCAAGGCTATGGTTTTTCCTGTGATCATGTATAGATATGAGAGTTGAACTGTGAAGAAGGCTGAGCACCGAAGAATTGATGCTTTTGAACTCTGGTGTTGGAGAAGACTCTTGAGAGTCCCTTGGACTGCAAGGAGATCCAACCAGTCCATTCTGAAGGAGATCAGCCCTGGGATTTCTTTGGAAGGAATGATGCTAAAGCTGAAACTCCAATACTTTGGCCAACTCATGGGAAGAGTTGACTCATTGGAGAAGACTCTGATGCTGGAAGGGATTGGGGGCAGGAGGAGAAGGGGACGACAGAGGATGAGATGGCTGGATAGCATCACTGACTTGATGGACGTGAGTCTGAGTGAACTCCGGGAGTTGGTGATGGACAGGGAGGCCTGGCGTGCTGCAATTCATGGGGTCGCAAAGAGTCGGACATGACTGAGCCTGATCTGATCTGATCTGATCTGATCTGATTGTATACTTATTTCCCAGTATTTTTGTCATAGCTAGGAGAAATAGTGATACACATTTTGGGCTGTTATCATCATTGCTGGAGATACAGAGAAACTATAGGATAAAATACTAACTTGAGCTGGTTTATAATCCTATCTGTTTTTTCAGAGGCCCAGATAATGTCAGACTGTCACATTTAATAGTCTTCAGAATTTCCCCCAAGTTTTCCTTTCCATCAGTTTGTACACTAGCTATGATACTACTGATTAATATAGAACAAAAATATCCCAAGTTCGGAGATGCTCTTCACTTAATTTTATCTTTATTAATATTGATAGTTTTCCAAATTTTTCCAAGGAAGACTTTTCTTTATTATTTTCAAAGCCCATACTCTTTATTTGTATACTTAGTTTAAATCATTAATTAGCAGTTTTTGGCCTCATAAATTATTAATATGTATCCTAGACACTTTCCCTGTTTGGGGCAGTTGGTTTTGGAGATCATCAAATCCTAGTATTCATTTCAGCGCTGTTTAAAATAGTAGGACTTGTAAGCAATTTAAATGTCCATTGGCAGAGGAATGTATAAAGAAGATTGGCACATCAATACAGTGGAGTATTACTCGGCCATAAAAAGGAATGAAATAGTACCATTTGCAGAGACATGCATATAGACCTCAGATCAGATCAGTCGCTCAGTTGTGTCTGACTCTTTTTGACCCCATGAATCGCAGCACGCCAAGGGGCCTCCCTGTCCATCACCAACTCCCGGAGTTCACTCAGACTCACGTCCATCAAGTCAGTGATGCCATCCAGCCGTCTCATCTTCTGTCATCCCCTTCTCCTCTTGCGCCCAATCCCTTCCAGCATCAGAGTCTTTTCCAGTGAGTCAACTCTTCCCATGAGGTGGCCAAAGGACTGGAGTTTCAGCTTTAACATCATTCCTTCCAAAGAAATCCCAGGGCTGATCTCCTTCAGAATGGACTGGTTGGATCTCCTTGCAGTCCAAGGGACTCTCAAGAGTCTTCTCCAACACCACAGTTCAAAAGCATCAATTCTTCGGCGCTCAGCCTTCTTCACAGTCCAACTCTCATAGCCATACATGACCACAGCAAAAACCACAGCCTTGACTAGATGGACCTTTGTTGGCAAAGTAATGTCTCTCCTTTTGAATATGCTGTCTAGGTTGGTCATAACTTTCCTTCCAAGGAGTAAGCATCTTTTCACTTCATGGCTGCAGTCACCATCTGTAGTGATTTTGGAGCCCAGAAAAATAAAGTCTGACACTGTTTCCACTGTTTGCCCATCTATTTCCCATGAAGTGATGGGACCAGATGCCATGATCTTCGTTTTCTGAATGTTGAGCTTTAAGCCAACTTTTACACTCTCCACTTTCACTTTCATCAAGAGGCTTTTTAGTTCCTCTTCACTTTCTGCCATAAGGGTGGTGTCATATGCATATCTGAGGTTATTGATATTTCTCCCGGCAATCTTGATTCCGGCTTGTGTTTCTTCCAGTCCAGCGTTTCTCATGATGTACTCTGCATAGAAGTTAGATAAACAGGGTGACAATATACAGCCTTGACGAACTCCTTTTCCTATTTGGAACCAGTCTGTTGTTCCATGTCCAGTTCTAACTCTTGCTTTCTGACCTGCATACAAATTGCTCAAGAGGCGGATCAGATGGTCTTGTATTCCCATCTCATTGTTACACAGTGTGAAGTAAATCAGAAAGAGAAAAACAAACATCATATAGTATTTCTTATATGTGGAACCGAGAAAAATGTTACAGACGAACTTATTTGCAAAGCAGAAATAGAGACACAGATGTAGAGAACAAACTTTATGAATACCTGGTCGGGAGGAGAGAGTGGAATGAATTGGGAGATTGGGATTGATTTATATACTACTATGTATAAAATAGATAATTTATGAGACCCTGTTGTATAGCACAGAAAACCCTACTCAGTGCTCCCTGGTGACCTAAATGGGAAGGAGATCTTAAAAAAAGAGGGGATATATGTATAACTGATTCACTTTGCTATATAGCAGAAACTAACAACATTGTAAAGCAACTGTCCTTCAATAAACAGTAAAAAGAATAAAACAGAAACTGCATGAGCATTTGTTATGAATACAAAGTCCTATTGGCATCTGTTCTTACTTCTCTTTAAGTTCTCCAGTTCTGCTTTTTTCCCCAACCCTTTTTCATTTCTTTCTTGATTACTATGGTTTTTATTCTGTAAATGTAGGGCTGGACTCAACCTAGGCAAGCTGTCAGGAATAAGAGGTAGTTATAGCCACAAATCTATATATAGATTTTCAGTATATAGAAGATATTTATAGTTACTTTTTAATTGTGTTAGTATGTTTACTCTGTGTTGTAACTTAGAAGTAGTGAAATGAATGCTGAACAGTGTCAGGCTAGGATCCTAATACCCCTTGGCTGTATCTTATCCGTATATAGTATGGTTTTGAGGTCCTCAAAATTCCAGAGAATGTGGTCCTTTTGGAAGAATGTTTAGATATAGCTCATGTTTATCACAACCCTTCTGTTTGTCTTCTGATTTATGACGTGATTTTTTTGGGGTCTTGGCTCCTCTTACTTCAGTAATAACTAGGCTAATGAGGCAGAGTAAAATGACACCAAGAAAAGACAGGCTGTATGTGACAGAGTAGTAGTGGCAGGTTAGACGTAAGAATGCTGCTAGACAGTTCAGGGATCACATTCCGATGTGATAGTAGAGCCTGTTGAAGGCAAGGACTTTTCATATGCTGATGACACACATTGAGAATGCAGTACCTCACCAGATCTGATCATATTAGTTTCAGTACCTTGTTGCTAATCTAGCCACATACCATTTGTGGAAAATAAAACTGTATGTATATATATGTATACTGTTTCCAAGTTTTGACACTTGTAATTAACAAATTCTTAATAGTAAGTCTAATTTTCTAAAAATTTTATAACAGAATTTTATAGGGAGTCATTTTTGAGATTATATATAGTCTGTTCATTATATACATGAATAAAGATCCATAGAAATTAAGAAGTGAAGTTTCCCCTACAGTAAAACAAATAATTAGTGATAGAATTGGAGCTAAAACCTAAGTTTTTCCATCTTTGTGTTCTTTTTAGCCTGGAGTATTGTTATTCTTTGTAGAGATCAGTTATAAATAATAGAAGACCATCAGCAAACTGATTATATCTTGGGTGGAACAAATAGTCCCAAATTGGCTTATAAAGTTTGCTAATTTGACCTCTGGTTTTTCCTTTATCTTATTCTCTCTGTTCAGTATTATGTTAAATAAGCAAGTAATTGATTGTCTTCATGCAAGTACCCGGGGAAGGCAATGGCACCCCACCCCAGTACTTTTGCCTGGAAAATCCAATGGACGGAGGATCCTGGTAGGCTCCAGTCCATGGGGTCGCTAAGAGTTGGACACGACTGAGCGACTTCACTTTCATTTTTCACTTTCATGCATTGGAGAAGGAAATGGCAACCCACTCCAGTGTTCTTGCCTGGAGAATCCCAGGGAAGGGGGAGCCTGGTGAGCTTCCGTCTATGGGGTCGCACAGAGTCGGACATGACTGAAGCGACTTAGCAGCAGTAGCAGCAGCAGCATGCAGGTACCAGATAAGGAATAAACCAATGAAGAATCTACACATGCCATTATTAGTGAATTTTAAACCAATAACTCTTCAAAAGGCATCCCTCCCTTGCCCCCAGGTTTTCATTTAGGGAGGTTAAGGGAGAGTATAAGAGGAAAGTTTGTGTAATCTTGGAGTAAATGTACTTAGAAATAAAAGGAGTATGGCTTGAGAGATGAGAAGATTGTCTCTTTTCAGTTCAGTTCTCTTGCTCAGTTGTGTCTGACTCTTTGAGACCCCATGGACTGCAGCATACCAGACTTCTCCGTCCATCAGCAACTCCTGAAGCTAGCTCAGACTTCATGTCCATCGAGTCAGTGATGCCATCCAACCATCTCATCCTCTGTCATACTCTTCTCCTGCCTTCAATCTTTCCCAGCATCAGGGTCTTTTCTAATGAGTCAGTTCTTCACACCAGGTGGCCAAAGTATTGGAGCTTCAGCTTCAGCATCAGTCCTTCCAATGAATATTCAGGACTAATTTCCTTTAGAATTGACTGGTTGGATCTGCTTGCAGTCCGAGGGACTCTCAAGAGTCTTCTCCAACACCACAGTTCAAAAGCATCAATTCTTCGGTGCTCAACTTTCTTTATGGTCCAACTCTCACATCCATACATGACTACTGGAAAAACCATAGCTTTGACTAGATGGACCTTGGTTGGCAAAGTAATGTCTCTGCTTTTGAATATGCTGTCTAGGTTGGTCATAGCTTTTCTTCCAAGAAGCAAGCGTCTTTTAATTTCATGGCTGCAGTCACTGTCTGCAGTCATTTTGGAAGCTGAAGAAAATAAAGTCTCTCACTGTTTCCATTGTTTCTCATCTGTTTGCCATGAAGTGATGGGACCGGATGCCTTGATTTTAGTTTTCTGAATGTTGAGTTTTAAGCCAGCTTTTTCACTCTCCTCTCTCATTTTTATCAAGAGGCTCTTTAGTTCCTCTTTGCTTTCTGCCATAAGGGAGATGTCATCTGCATATCTGAGGTTACTGATATTTCTCCTGACAGTCTTGATTCCAGCTTGTGCTTCATCCAGCTCGGCGTTTCCCATGATGTAGTCTGCATATAAGTTAAATAAGCAGGATAACAATATACAGCCTTGACATACTCCTTTCCTAATTTGGAACCAGTCCATTCCATGTCCAGTGCTAACTATTGCTTCTTGACCTGCATACAGATTTCTCAGGAGGCAGGTCAGGTGGTCTGGTATTCCCATCTCTTTAAGAATTTCTCACAGTTTGTTGTGATCCATACAGTCAAAGGCTTTGGCATCATCAATAAAGCAGAAGTAGATGTTTTTCTGGAATTTTCTTGCTTTTTTGATGATCCAGAGGATATTAGCAATTTGATCTCTTGTTCCTCTGCCTTTTCTAAATCCAACTTGAACATCTGGAAGTTCATGTACTGTTGAAGCCTGGCTTGGAGAATTTTGAGCATTACTTTGCTAGTGTGTGAGATGAGTGCAATTGTGTCATTGTTTGAACATTCTTTGGCATTGCCTTTCTTTGGGATTGGAATGAAAACTGACCTTTTCCAGTCCTGTGGCCACTGCTAGTTTTCCAAATTTGCTGGCATATTGAGTGCAGCACTTTCACAGCATCATCTTTTAGGATTTGAAATAGCTCAGCTGGAATTCCATCACCTCCACTAGCTTTGTTCTTAGTGATGCTTCCTAAGGCCCACTTGACTTTGCATTCCAGGATGTCTGGCTGTAGGTGAGTGATCACACCATTGTGTGGTTATCTAGGTCATTAAAATCTTTTTCTGTATAGTGCCTCTGTGTATTCTTGCCGCCTCTTCTTAATATTGTCTGCTTCTGTTAGGTCCATACCATTTCTGTCTTTTATCGAGCCCATCTTTGCATGAAATGTTCCCTTGGTATCTCTAATTTTCTTGGTAGAGATCTCTAGTCTTTCCAATTCTTTTGTTTTCCACTATTTTTTGCATTGGTCACTTAGGAAGGCTTTCTTATCTCTCCTTGCTATTCTCTAGAACTCTGCATTCAGATGGGTATATCTTTCCTTTACCTTTTGCTTCTCTTTTTTTCTCAGCTATTTGTAAGGCCTCTTCAAACAACCATTTTGCTTTTTTACGTTTCTTTTTCTTGGGGATGGTTTTGACCATCTCTTCCTGTACGGTGTCCCAAACCTTCATCCACAGTTCTTCAGGCACTCTGTGTGTCAGATCTAATCCCTTGAATCTATTTGTCACTTGCACTGTATAATCGTAAAGGATTTGATTTAGGTCTACCTGCATGGTCTAGGGTTTTTCCTACTTTCTTCAGTTTAAGTTTGAATTTTCAGTAAGGAGTCACAGTCAGCTCCTGATCTTGTTTTTGCTGATGGTATAGAACTTTTCCATCTTTGACTGCGAAGAATATAATCATTCTGATTGCGGTATTGACCATTTGGTGATGTCCATATGTAGAGTCATCTCTTGTGTTGTTGTAAGAGGGTGTTTACTATGACCAGTGCGTTCTCTTGGTAAAACTCTGTTAGCCTTTGCCCTGCTTCATTTTGTATTCCAAGGCCCAAATTTGCCTGTTACTCTAGGTATCTCTTGACTTCCTATTCTTGTTTCTGTTAGAAGACGAAAGGACTTTTTCTCTTTTAGAAAAGAATAAAAAAGGCAAGAGTCTGAAGGGCAGTGGAAATCTGTTAAAGATGAAATGTTTCAATGGTAGCTATTTGAGAGAATATATCAAAAGAAATAATAAATCAAAACCCAGGTCTTTTCTGTTTAAAGGAGAACATCTAGTTACTTAGTCTAGAAGTAGTGCAAAGACTATAATTTATAATCCAAATCAAGACCATTTTTGAAAGTGAAAGCAGTTGCTCTTGATAATGTACTTGAACAGCAGATGTAGGTCAAAGGGTATAGTCATCCTGGCCCATAGCCACCTGATAAAAGAATGCAAAATGCATTCTTTCTCCCTACATTTTTAGTTCAACAGTGGCCCCTTCTGGTCAGTTGATTAATACACCAGCCTGGATTTTCCAAAGACTTGGAGTTAAGACATAAAGAGGTTGGGGTACTGGGGAAAAGGCTGAAGAGAGCAAGAGGCACATCTGGGGCTGATCCAAGAAAGTTCAGCGTGATTTGGCCTAATATGGATGTTTAACTGCTGGCAAATAGCCACTCAGTGTTAACAGCATTCTGTCCTACTGGCACTATCCAGGAAGTGTGTTTACTGAGTTAAATCTCCCTCATCTCACTTTGCCCTTGTTATATACTAATGGCAGAGAAACACCAGTACAATATTCTCAAGTTTTATATTCTATCTGTTGTCTTTTAGGATCAAATAAAGTGAGATTATAACTACTCTGGACTTGTTTAGGAAAGATAGAAGTGTGTTAGTTGCTTCATGGTCATGATTTCCAGGATGTTGAAGAGAGACTATACTACTCAGATTGAGTGGGGGTTGCTTTGTTTTGTAGGTGAGGAAACTGATACTTAAAGAGATTAAGATTACACAGGAATGTATCATGTTGGCAAGCTTAAGCTATAACTTTTTCTGACTCCTAAATCCATCATATTATTTCTCCATTTTTTGTTGTATTGGTGTATTTATTTTATTTAAAAATTTTACTTCGTATAAAATTGATGTGTTCCCATCACCTAAGGCTGAAAAAGGACACAGAGTGACAGAGAGGAAGTAGTCTTCTTCTCACTACTATCCCACATCCACCTAATATCCCTTTTGCAGGCAACCAGTATTGCCAATTTCCTATGGATATCTAAGCAATATAAGCAAAGTCTTCCCACAGTTTTAGTGGGTGGATCATTGTCATAGTCAGTCTTCCAATGAAATTTAGGTTGTTTCCAAATTTTTGCTATTACAAACAGTGCTGCAATGAATAATGCAATCTGCATACATATTTACAAACATATCCGTGAGATAAATTCCT
This sequence comes from Tragelaphus eurycerus, assembly GCA_935064755.1. Lineage (NCBI taxonomy): Eukaryota > Metazoa > Chordata > Mammalia > Artiodactyla > Bovidae > Tragelaphus > Tragelaphus eurycerus. The sequence continues at coordinate 23,276,003 of CAKXYN010000018.1, read as the reverse complement.
AGAATTGGAATAGCTGGGCTAAAGGGTATAAACATTTGTCCTTTGTCTTTTGACAGATATTGCCTCATTTCATTTCTTAAAAGTTATACCAGTTTATATTTCTATCAGCAGTGTATGATTTCTCAGTTTTAAAACTATTTATTTATGGATAAAGCTATCTATAAAGAAAAGTCCATAAGCCTCCTGAGAACCAGCTTCCTCTCTCTTGATTCATTGTCCTCAAGGCAAGAAGGAGATGTATCTTATCCCTACCTTCAGTATGGTGTATTTGATAAGGCTCAGACCCTTCTTTCCAAAAATAATGCAGATGCTCCTACTGTTCTTTTTTGCTGCTACAGTGAAACAACTCTTCTTTTATTCATGTAGTGGAAATAGGTTGCCTAGGACTCATTAGATTTATCATTTGAAGCATGATGCACCACTGTATCAATTTCTTTCTCAGTGTGTTTACTTGACTTTAGAATTAGTCTTGTACCCCAGGATATCATTTCCTGCCTTTTCTTTCATAGTCCACTACCACTAAAAATAAGTTGTCAGTCATTTGTTATTTTCACTAATGGATAGGAGAAGAGGAAAAGCTCTAATATAAAGTCCTAAAGTATTTATAAATGATTTTCAAGTATTTTCTTTATCACCCTATACTGAGAAGGTGTAACATATTCACTATCAAGGAGAAATGCTTGAAGAAATTCCACCTGTTACTACAGAGCAGATAGTGAGGGTGAATCTGGGACTGAGAAGCAATAGATTGACAACTGGTGCTTACCTTCCGTCTTTTTCAGTCTCACTCCTCTGGATCACTCTTTACTTTCAAAGCAAAGTATTTTCTTTTCAAGCAAAATGTTAGTCATTAGTAATCACAGCAGCTTGAAAATGAGAGAGCAGGCAGCCAGAGTATAGTTTAATTATAGTATGTTTAAACATAACTGAAGTTTAAATATAAACCAAAAATGATGATTTTAAAGTTTTAGATATAGCTCTTGTATAACTCTTCCCTTCACTTCTTAAATAACTTCAAGAAAACATAATCAGGAAACCCAATTACCTGATCAATTTGGTAAACCCAGGCTGACAAAGAGAGTTTGTGGCTATAATGCCAAGAGAGCCTGTGGAATTCTGTGATGTTATTCCTTACAATCCCCAAACACCCCAAATTAAGGTGAACAGCCAGAGAACACCTTAAAAGGGAGTTGTGCAAGAATTGAACCGTCACACAGTGCCATTTCCATTTGTTAAATATGAGGTATTGAGTCAGTGTGTTTGTCTGATAAATTATTTCCTTTGGATTTAGGTGAACGGCCTGTGAGAGTTTATGCAGATGGAATATTTGACTTATTTCATTCTGGTCATGCCCGGGCTCTGATGCAAGCAAAGAACCTTTTCCCTAATACATACCTCATTGTGGGAGGTAAGAAAACACCTACTGACTTAGGCGCTGTCCAGAAAAAAATTATAGTAGCCTTTTTTCTCCTGTCTTTATAACCTGAGTACATTGACTCTTATTTTGGTTTTTAAATGAGGGATATAGTGTAGCCTCTTTAAAATGTGAAGCATATGAAGAGCATAAAGTATCTAAAACCTGAACTGTATAAACCTGGAGAGAGATGCTATAAGCTCATTGACTTGAGATGTCCAGGATTTATCTTACTGGTTTTGGCTGGTTTCTGCAGTCTGATCCCCTATTGCCTACATTAAAATAGCATTTACTTTAGATTTCAGTTTATCATCCTAACATGACTCTGTATGTTTGTATGTGTACTGTGCATGCTCAGTTGTGTGACTTTGTGACCCCGTGTACTCTAGCCCAGCAGGCTCCTCTGTCCATAGTGTTTTCCAGGCAAGAGTACTGGAGTGGATTGCCATTCCCTTCTCTAGGGGATCTTCCCAACCCAGGGATCGAACCCACATCTCTTGCATCTCCTGGCATTGGCAGACAGATTCTTTACCACTGTACCACCTGGGAAGCCCCTCAGTTTATCATTCTGAATCAGCTGAAGTACAAAAGTCTACTAAGCAAATGTTATGTGGTCCAGTCCAGGCTAATAGGGCTTCACTGGTGGCTCATATAGTAAAGAAGCTGCCCGCAATGTGGGAGACCCAGCTTTGCTCCCTGGATCAGGGAGATCCCTTGGAGAAGGGAATGACAACTCATGCCAGTGTTCTTGCTTAGAGAATCCCATGGACAGAGGAGCAGCCTGGTGGGCTACAGTCCATGGGGTCACAATGAGTCAGACATGACTGAGCAACTGATACTTTCCAGTCTAATAGGAAAACAGTTTTTTAAAACTGTTCACTGATGCAGAAATGTACAGTAGGTTCATTTCAAAGCCAAAGATCTTATTCTTCTGTTGTATCCTCTCCTTTCCAAAGTGTGAACATGGTGAGTGTTGCTCCCGAAGGTATATCTTGGATTAGGGAAAGCATTGTTATCCAGACTGCGCTACATTTAGAATACTGTTATCCAAGTGGGGTACTTGGATACAACCCTAGGAAATGGTAGAGGTTGGTGACCGAGGTGTGGTTAAGCAGAGGGGACTTTGACTTATAACCTTATGATGTGGTGAACTCAGTTTGCAGTGATGAGCTAACACACAACTTCAAAGGCTTCACCGTGATGAATGAAAATGAGCGCTATGATGCAGTGCAGCACTGCCGCTATGTGGATGAGGTGGTGAGGAATGCCCCCTGGACCCTGACACCTGAGTTCCTGGCAGAACACCGGGTAAGAAACTGAGTACATGTTCCCATTCCCTGTTTTGTAATTCCCTCGACTTTGAAGGTTTCTGGTACTTGGGCTAGTTTTCTACTAGCTTTATTTTACTTCTACCTTCTCTAAATTTAATATAGAAGAGATGATGATGTTATTACTTATAATAATAGTCATCCCTGACATTTTTATCGGATTTGATGGTTTAGAGGCACTTTTACATCCATTATATTTCATTTGTTCCCCACAAAAGTCCTGTTGGGTAGTTATTAGTTATTTCCACTTTACATATGAGAACAGGGCCAGAGAGGCCAAATAACCAGGTTACACTCTAGCAGGGCTAGAAATTTAACCTCTTCAGTTATGGAGTCTATGCACCCCCACCCTTTCCCCCATAGATGTGTCCATTCTCTTAGCGTACCAGCCTCTTTAGAGTATACCTAGCCCCAGCCATGCTCTCGATTTAGTTCAGTTGCTCAGTTGTGTCTGACTCTTCACGACCCCATGGGCTGCAGCATGCCAGGCCTCCCTGTCCATCACCAACTCCTGGAGTTTACTCAGACTCATGTCCATTGAGTCAGTGATGCCATCCAACCATCTCATCCTCTGTCGTCCCCTTCTCCTCCCACCTTCAGTCTTTCCCAGCATCAGGGTCTTTTCAAGTGAGTCAGTTCTTCCCGTCAGGTGGCCAAAGTATTGGACTTTCAGCTTCAGCATCAGTCCTTCCAATGAATATTCAGGACTGATTTCCTTTAGGATGGACTGGTTTGACCTCCTTGTAGTCCAAGGGACTTTCAAGAGTCTTCTCCAACACCACAGTTCAAAAGCATCAATTCTACGGCGCTCAGCTTTCTTTATAGTCTAACTCTCACATCCATACGTGACTACTGGAAAAACCATAGCTTTGAGTAGATGGACCTTTGTTGGCAAAATAATGTCTCTGCTTTTTAATATGCTGTCTAGGTTGGTCATAACTTTTTTTCCATGTTCTCAAGGAGCTCACATTCCAGGAAATAAGATATAGAAACATGGACTTATCTTGTATTGGATTAAATTTAGTTTCAAGACTTTTAATTTCAGTCTAGAAATTATATGGGGTCAGAAACCAGGGAGGTTTCTCACTTTGTCTTAGTGAGTAGATATTATAAAAATCCTTATCTCCTTTTTATTTTCCCACATTAAAAAAGCATATTTTCTACAAAAGATGGGTTTATAGCTGAGAAGAACTTACTAGGTCAGGTTGGAGGCCCTCAAGTTTGAGGAACCAGCAAGCATGTTGTCAGTTCTCTACAGTGGTGTGTAGAATGTTGAAAGTAAATTGTCCAGTAAGACAGAAAAGAACAAAAGTAGCCAAAGTGCTTCAAAAGCAGTATTTGGGTAAGCGTGAAGCTAAGGGATATTTGTTACAACTATTTAGGATTAGGACAGACCTTTTATAGTTCTGTAGCTTTTCTGCATCAACATTTAGTAGCCAGTGGTACCAAGATTATTCTCAGCAACATAGCCAGGCAGGCCCAGGCAGAAGAGGTTAGAGGGACTCCCAGATTCTGTTTTCTCTCCTTGTTTGTAGTATATCGTCAGTCACGAATCTGGCTTGCTCACCGTTCTTATTTTCACTTTGCTGCCGCTGTGTCCCTGACAAATTGTTCATGGGTAATTGATATGTTAGCTGAGAGTTCCTGACATAGTCCTGATGAGCGTAACATTACAATGGCTTCTGGGAGCTGTATGGTTGTATTAGCAATTATATTAACAAAGGAGATACGGCCTATTCAGGAAGGAGTAAATAAATGAGGTTTAGAAAGATTGTTGATCCCAGTGCAAGAGATATTGACAGTAGTAAAGTGATAGATGTGAGACCTAAAGGTCTTTTATGGGGCTCTTGGTTGCTATTTTTATATTCCCACTTACTTCACAGACTTAAGAGAGAAACCAGTTAACACAGAAGTGACTTCTTTCTCATATTTTTAGAAACCGTGTTTGACCAGTTCTTGTAGAGCCAGGAGGATAGAGAGGTTTCTTTTCTTCTTTTCTTGACTCCATCTACTAGCTACCATACCATAAAATCCTCCAGGCCTATTTCCCACACCATGGTGACTGGTATTCAATGTGAGGGTAGCACTTCCAGGAACCAGGAGGAGCAACTAGAAGAGAAACTAGCTAGCTTCATGTTTATGATCCATAAATAGTTAGGTTGGATCACTTATAAAAGAATCATGAAATTTATGAGCCGAGGAAGGAGAGGCAAAGAGAAAAGTCATTTGAGGCCTGGCTTCACCTTGTGGCCCTTTGTCTGGGCCACAGAGTGTTGCCTGGTTCTTTCTAAGTAGCAGTTATCCTGAGTTTTAATGATGTTTCCTTATTTTCAGATTGATTTTGTGGCTCATGATGACATCCCTTATTCTTCTGCTGGGAGTGATGATGTTTATAAGCACATCAAGGAAGCAGGTGAGTAAGGTGATGTGCATCCTCATTTTATGGAGTCTCGGGAACAATGACATATTCAATCACATCACTACAGAGGAAAATTTATACAGTGAGACATTCAACATCCACTTTTAGGTCACACTTTGGATAAGAGGTTAAAGTGAGCATAGCATCATATCCATCAGTTCTCAGTCTAAACATCTACTTTTGTTGTCTCTTTTAATTTCAAGAAACCCTTCTCCAGCCCCATTCTTTTCTTAATATTAGGACCTTTCCTTACTCCTAACCCTTCATTCAGTCTTCCTTCTGTATGTCAGTATCTCAGACTGTATTTAGTAATAGCAGACTCTGCTTTTTGAGGATAGGAAAGGACTGTGGCTCCCAGTTTCCATCTAGTCCTACTGCCTGAATTATTCAGAGTATCACAGTATTTGTGTTTTTGGGTTAGGCATGTTTGCTCCAACACAGAGGACAGAAGGTATCTCCACATCAGACATCATCACTCGAATTGTCCGTGACTATGATGTGTATGCCAGACGGAACCTCCAGAGGGGCTACACAGCAAAGGAGCTCAATGTCAGCTTTATCAATGTAAGTTCTAACCTCATCCCAGAGTTCCGTGGCCCTACAGGACATGTTGCCTCTCACTTTGTCTAAGTTAAACTCACTCTTCAACCTGCTCTTATCACCTCCAAAAGCTCAGTGGATACCTCTTTGCACATAATACTATGCCAGTACTATGGCTTTTTACAAAGAGCATTTGGATGTATCTGTTCTATAAAAAGAAGCATTATCTGCCTTTATGGTCTAGTATCACAACATTGATATAAGGACATACAGCCAATTAAATAAGAATGTGTTACTTACAAAGTACAGTGTTTATATTGAATACATTTAAAACAGTGGTTCTTAACTTTTTTTAAATTTTATGGTCTTTATAAATCTGATGCAAACTATGGATCTTCTCCCTGTGTGGATAGTAACACACAATATTTTGCATGCAACTTCTCAAGGCACATGGAACTAACTTTTAAAATTTGATTTATGAAAGCAAGTTTATCTTAGCTTAATATTGCCCTTAGAAACAAACTGCTATACATTTTGTATATAAATTATACCTCAGTAAAGTTGATTTAAAAAGAAGAAAGCTGCTGTGTCTTCTATACGTGAGTAATTTACCATGCTCCCTCATTTGTTCCCAGCTTTGTGAATTATGAATGGGTAAAATGGTTTCATCTAAATTGATTTATCTGTGCAGATAAATGCTGGCTACTGTTAAGAAACTAGCTGTTGTTACACTGCAGAATTTGGTTTCAGGTATTTAAGAATCCTAAACATACTCCCCTTCCCCTTTACGATCTGAAAATGAGAACACTTTTCATTTGGCTAAAGACTCCTTCCCTCCCTTTGTGAGAGTTCATACCATTTTCCCTTATTTTTAGGGAAGCTGAAAGGATCATTGAGTATCATCCTTACTTTGCATATGAGCAAACAGACCTCCAGATGTTTAAAAAAAAAAAAACTTCTCTGTAGTTATAGAATAAGCCAGTGATGGAGGGAAAATTTTAGCACAGTAAATGAATTAAGTAAAAGGTCTACTACTTTCTTTTTCAGCCTGTTAGAGTTGACTTATTGTTGGCAGTACTGTACAGTGATCTTGTTGCCCCTTCCCTATACATATACATCTCCGTCTAGAATGGGGTTTTGGGTTTTGTTGGGCATGTTTATCTTCGAAGTTAATGTTTTGTCTTAAAAATCTGAGTTTGTTTGGTATATGCCAGTTTGTTACTGGGCTTACCCTGTGCATTTAGTTTAGTCCTGGGCTCTACAATCTTAGAATTATTACACTTTTACATAGGATGACCATCTAGAACATATATTTTCTGTTACCATGGTAGGGAAGTATGGGATATATTAAAGTAAAGGGAAATTCTCAAGACCGAAAGGAGTGTCTAAATAGAATACCAAACCAAGTCTTTTCCTTCCCCTTGGTATGGAAGGTCAGAGTGAATATTATTTCTCAAAACAGTTATTTCTTTATCCAGGAGAAGAAATACCACTTACAGGAGCGAGTTGACAAAGTAAAGAAGAAAGTGAAAGATGTGGAGGAAAAGTCAAAAGAATTTGTTCAAAAGGTGGAAGAAAAAAGCATTGACCTCATTCAGAAATGGGAAGAGAAATCCCGAGAATTCATTGGAAGTTTCCTGGAAATGTTTGGTCCAGAAGGAGCACTGGTATGTTCCTTCCTGCTGGGCAATTTAGGGAAATTCAGGAAAATCTAGGGAATTCTTATGCTGTGAAAGGAACTATAGAATCCTTGAGCAGAAAGGGACATTGACAATAAGAAGTTATCTAATATGTTCCCTTTTTTGGGCAGAACTATATTTCTACTATCCCCAGAAAGGTTTTAAAAATCTTTACAGAAAGTGGTTATACATTCTCCTAATTTTGCCAGCTCTCTATAAACCTCCAAATATGGTGACAAGTGAGTAACCTTGCCTAGCTTGCTTCTACATTACAATTTTGGATAGAGGGAAAGGAAAGAGCAAAGAACAGTTTGAAAAAAAAAAAAAAAAACAACTGCCTCGACTACGAGCAGCCACTGCAGGATTGCTGGGTAAGGTCCCCACAAGGAATAGGCAAGGTCTTTTTGAGCTAGATAAAAGGTGCATGTGTAGCTATTAGCAGATGAGCCCTAGGATATCAGAGATGATCTGGCTGTGGGGGTGCTTGGATGCCAGAATAGATTTTCATGGAGAATATAGAATTTTCAGAGAACCCCCAAAACTAAGGTAGATACCCTTTTGTCTGAGTTAATTCCTTTGTTTTTGCCTAGAACCTAGACTACAGACCAAGTAGCCTTTTAAGAATTCCTTTGACATAGAAGTCAAAGATTGGGTGACAGTGGATAACAGGTGGGACCCCTTAGACATGTAGTATAGCATAACCACTTTGACTGAGAAATTGCTTAGAGTTGGATCTGTGGCTTACTTGGTCACTTGACATTACAGAGGGCACTCACGATAATTTGAAGTCTCAGATCTCTTCCATTGGTTAGTAGGATCCATAGGTTTCTTCTAACTCTTCCTTTTGGTCTCCCCAGAAACATATGCTGAAAGAGGGGAAAGGCCGGATGCTGCAGGCCATCAGTCCAAGGCAGAGTCCCAGCAACAGCCCCACTCGTGAACGTTCCCCCTCTCCCTCTTTCCGGTGGCCCTTCTCTGGCAAGACTTCCCCGCCTTCCTCCCCAACAAACCTCTCCAGACACAAGTCTGCAGCCTATGATATCAGTGAGGATGAAGAAGACTAAATTTTCATCTCTCCTTTCTCCTCCCCCTCCCTCTGTCCCAATCTTCAGAAGCTCTCTGTTGAATTCCAGATTGTGATCCCAACACTAATCCTAAGGACAGCTACAAAGGAAAGACAGCTGGGGCAAGAGGACTTAAGATGGGGGGACCAGACAGCCTGTCTTTGGAGAGACATCACCCATCCCCACCAAGAAGGAGGCTAACTACATCTTAGAAGCCTGTTCTGCATTCATATACCCTCCCCATGGACTTTGCTTTACTGTTTATGTTCATGTGCTCTTGACAGGGAAATTGTCATTTTTATTAATTTTTTAAAAATTAGTCTTTCAAACGTAGTAAGTAGAACTAATTTTTGCCCCCGAGGAGTGGGCAGAAGGAAGTGGTGTAATACCCAGAGGCCTTTTCTTCTTGATACACCATAGTGTTTGCCTTCTATTTTCAGGCAAACTGTCTTGCCAATTCCTTCAGGTAGTGAGCCATGCTGATGGGTGATTTGGAGGGGAGATACCATAATCTTGGTTTCCTTTTTTAAAAAGCTAAAAGCTGAGTAACAGCCACAAATCCCCAATGTATACTGCTGGCACGTGTGGCTGTGGGAAGAAGGAGATCTGAGTCTGACTTTTCTTACTCCCTGAGGAGTTTCTTGTTGGACCCAATGGGGTCCATGAAGACACTGATGGGGATGGAACCAGACCACATGGCATCAGCTGCGGTTTCTATGCTGTGTTCATCTCTCAGAAAATTCTGTTGCCCAGTTATTTGGGAGCTCTTGTCAATCTCTTTTTTGTAATCTTTAAATTCTTCCTGCCTTTAAAGGGAGGAACACTTTCAGGTTTACTCTGATTGAGGAGGGGAGTTGGACAATACTCAAACCTATACAAAGCCAGTGTAATTTTCCTCTGGGAGTAAGTCCCTAGCCCTGCTACTCCTGTCTTAATACTCATTTCCTAGTTTTTTACAAAGGATACTTTGTAAATGTCTGCAGTTTGAACATGATCTGTTAATCCATGTTGCTCATAACCATATTGAATATTGAGAGAGGTTTGCAGAGAACATAGGTGCAAAAGCATAAGGAAACACACCCCTTTTTAAAGCCTTATCTTGACCTCTTCCCCTTGTAATAGTATCCTTGACTGGAACCAGTGCTCCATGAGGTATTTCTTTTCCCCAGGGAGTTGGCATCTGGCAGGGACTCCTATCACTGCCCCTCTAGCAAGTCACCAGTGGCTCACATTACAAGAATGTGGTAGATTCCCTCCCTCTCCCTCTGCCTGCCCCCATCTCCCCTGTTATGTTGCCCAGGGGATTCACCACTTAAATTTCACATCAGAGAATGCTGAAGCTTAAGCAGTTGCTGTTGAGCATGAGCTCCTTTTCAACTTATAGCATCCTACAGCACATGACCTAGCAGATCATTATCTATCATAATCCTAATCCTTATCATATCATAAGGTTCAGGGGAAATTTGCTTCTGTCCAGGGCCATCTCATCACTCATAAATACCCCTTGTGGGGGTGGAGTTTTAGTGTTTTCAGCTGAGAAAACCACATTTTATCTTTCCTTGCCCCTCTGCTAAGGTTGTGAGCATCTCATAGTCCCTTTCCTGAACACTTTCTGGTAAAACTTGCTCTTATGCCTGAGGGCCAGTGGCTAGTTACTGCCTACCTGCACAGCAAGACTACCTAGGTTTTTAAAACTCAGATCATCCAGAGAAGCAGAACGCAGCAGAGTAGAGGAATAAACAGGGTGAACCTCTTGCTGTCCTGATGGCCCATGAAAATTACATTTCTAACTCTTCTCATGAAGTGCTATTTTTACTATCAAATCTAGTTTACACAGGCTTTGGCTTGAAATCCTTTTTTTGGGACTGTTGAAGTTAATGTTTTCCTACAATACCAGCTTTGCAGGATCACATATTTTAACTTTTCTGCTTCAGTCTTCCCTTTTTGGGAATTCTACCCATTTCTGTTGATAGAAAAACGGTGAAATCACCACTGAAACCCACCTACATTTTCTCTCAAAATACATGTTGTCCAAGTATATTTGGAAAGAGAGGCAATCAGAATGTGATTTTCCTCCCTGCAGTCACTGCTCACAGGTATTGTCTGGGTCCCAAATGTTTGGCCTGCTTTCTTTGCTCTGTAGATGGGCTGCTTTGGGCATATCCTGTCCTTGGAGTATGACGTCTAGGCCAACAAGCTCCATGAGACTGCTAGCACCGGCATGTGCACATGTTGTCGGAAAACTCTCACCCCTTCTGGTGAGCCTCTGTGGCCTCAGTCTCCTAACACAGTATATCTCCATGAAATTTTGACTGAAAGCAAGAAACTTTATGGTATGGCATGCTAGGTACTTTGGGATAAATGTGATCCTACGTGCTGGACAACGGTGGGTGGGTGGAGGAAGTTGTTGGGATGATGCATTATTTGATCATTTGTGCCTAATTAAATGAGGTTAGAGGTTCACATTCCACAACCGTGTGTGTGATCTGTAAATCTTTAAATAGTGTTGTTAATATTACTTTTTAACATTAATTTTAATATTACTTAAACCCTAAATTGCACAAGCAAAGCTGTCAGCCTGAATAGGCCAAATGTGGCAGAAATGGGAGAGCCTTGGAAGTTGGCTGGCCTTATAACCTCTCTCTGTAATAGAAGGAAAAGGGAGACAGAAGTCTTGTAGCCAGTGGTGAGGAGGTGCCATTTCATCAGTTACCTTGAGATGAGCTGGGCAGAAAGTTGGTTTTTTTCATACACTAGACTCCACAGCACTGAAGGGTAGAGGGTAAAATTTTAGAGTAGAAATGGGTCATTTGTACTGCTTCAGCTGCTTCTGATCACTAGAGCCAAAGACCATTATTTTGCTGAGGCTTGGGTAAAAAGGTTGAGGATGTGAAGAGGTCGAAAGTCCCGAATAAGAGAAAAAATTTGAAGGAGGTCAAGAGAGCTTTTGACCTTTTTTGATCACTGATAACATCGCAGGCAGCACCTGAATTACATTTTTCTTATTTGTGACCACACAGCTGTCCAGGAAGTCTTTGAATATTCTATCCACAATGATTCTTCACAGTGCTTTTTATTCTTTCTTGATTTATGGTCAGTTTTTGTCTTTCTGGAGCTCATTGCCTTATTAATCCTGTTTCAAACCCTATATCTAAAATCTTTCCAAATCAAGTCTATTTTGCTGCTTTTGTTTAATTTCCTAAAAGCCATAGCTTTTACATGTTCTGTCAGCAAACTGTCACCAGAAGTTGAACCAATGCAGGTAGGAGAAAAGCTCCCTTAACAATGTTTTTAACTAATGGTATTTTTTTCAAGCTTATCAATATAAGTATTTTTAAAGTTATATTTTTCAAGGTCATACAATGATTGTTCTTGTTTTCTCTCATGGAATAGATTGTCATGGGATAAAGACTGGTCCTTAGCTATTTTTTTGCAAATAAGTAGAACATGTTTTGGGGATTATGCTATTAAATGTTAATTTTCTTTAAAAGAAAGAAGAAAGATATTCTGTCTGCCAAAGTTTAATGTTAGTACTTAGATTGGGGTAGAAAACAAAAGTAGTTGGTTTAACATTAAAATGACTGCAGTTCTGTTTTCTTAGCTTTCAAGTGGGCTTTCCCACTATTCTTAAGGAGACACTGACTGTTTTGAACACAGAGATTTGATTGGTTGAGTTGTTTTGTATTGTGGATCCTGAGAAGAGTGTTGGAAAGAAATACTGGTCTAGGCATGAATGTTGGCCCCATCACCAGTGCTGGTGTCCACAAGGATGTTTTCCTCAATCGGTGTTCAGTATATTTTTTTCCTGTCTGAGTGTTATTAAATTGTTATTGTTCAGTTATTTTGGCTTTTGTCATTAGCCAAGTAAAGGCAAAGTGATTTTACCTAATGTTTCATTTTATATGTTTTGACCTGGTATACATGTGTATTATATAGTTTATGTATTTGAGACTTTTACCTGTATGATCAATTCCTTTGCTTTTGCATCCTAATTTGTCTCCTCAGAATCATTGCATGACCATATCATTGCAGTTCCTTTTGCAGCTTGGTACAGAAGACTCAAAAAGCCATTGGCCCACAAAGGGAGGCTGATCTAGATCTCCCAAGTCTAATGTCATCAGTGCCCTATTGACACATCTGTAAGGGAAGAAAACATCTGTTCTTCAGAAGCCTCGTTTCTTTGAGACTTTGGGATCATACTGTTTTGCCTGGCTGAGTTCTATTCCTGTTATTATACCAAGACAACTATCATACACTCTTCCGCCTTTCATTTGCTTTGGGAAAGCTCAGAGTAACCTTTTAATATACAATCTTGATGGGCTAATAGTGGCACCCACGGAGGCAATGTGCCCAATTGTAGAAAATCAAACTCCATCCTGTTTATTAAGCTTAAAATACCTTCCTCAGGAAAGATCCAAACCAGTTTCATCCTATTGCATAGTTCTGATTCATCTCTACAGTCAAGCACACATCATTTGCCAGCTTGCACTGACAATAGAATCGATCCCCATTTGGTCAAGGTTGAAGAACAGTAAAGAAATCTTGTGCCCATCTAATGAACACAGTGTCTCTTTGATTGTCCAAGCCATTCACCTCAGGCTTTGAGGTTCAAATCCTGGTCTGGAGAAGAGAAAGGTTCATATCCAAGCTTGTCATCTTTCCTTCGGTAGTATATTCGTGTCAGCACAGTGATCAGAAAACTCTCGAGGATGAGGAGGTGACAGTTCATCACTGCAGCATGGCACAAAATATAGGTTATTCTAACTTAACAGAGGTGGTATCCCATAGCAGCCCTGGCGTATGAGTTGGACAGCAGTTTCTCTTAATTTATCCTCAAACCAGGACCTAAAGATATTAGGTTGTCACCAGTAACATGGCAAGTTGACAGTAGAGCCAGAACCAGAACTTGGCTCTCTACCTCCTGAACTTTGAGGCTAGCATTAAACATTTCTTTTGCATGTTTTATCATCATGACCCTCTGCTTCGTAACCACACCTATTCTCTTTCAGGAGCTGAGGATTGAACCCATGGCTTCCTGGGTTGATCATCAGGGCTGGGTCTCAAGCTGCGGGATTGCAGCTGTCTGTGTGATCAGAGAGGTCATAGACTCAGAGCCTCTGCTAGATTTCTTGGAGGTCTCTTTCTCAGTACTCTAAGCAGAACACTGAATATTCTGAGAGGGGCTAGCCCTACTTCCAATCTAAGATCCTCTCTTCTCGGACCTCCCCTTCCTGCCCATCCTGGAATAGACTAGGAAACACCATGTGCTTACCTTGAGACCTGATTTTAGAGGAAAAGGGAGGCGAACAAGCAATCTGCCCGCCACTGGCCAAGACTGAGAAGATGGATGGCTGCAGGGCAGACAGAATAAGGAGTACCTGCAGAACAGAAAAGAGGAGTGAGGATGGGGGCTCAGCATCCCTGGCACAGGCTGGCCGGCCCACTGCTGTGTTTGAAATGTGTCTTAGTGCTTCCCCTCTCTGAGTACACTTTTCTGACGCACAGCCTCTTCAGGGTAGACTTGGCTTGTCCAGGGTTCCCTCTAATAATCTTGGGCAGGTTCATTAATCACAAGGCTTTTATTCTGTGACCTGACCCTAAGTGCTTCTGTAGTCTAGATCCTTTCTGTGCCCTGTCAATCCCTTACTCTGTGGTAGGCTCTTCTGTCCTCTCTTCCTATAGACCCTCCACTTCTGCCTACCATGTGCCTGTAAGCAGCACCTGCTTAGGTCAAATGAGAATTTATGTGAAATCAGTCTGTTAACTATAAAGGAATCACTGTGCCTTGGGAATAGGAGAAGGGCCCAGCAAGAAGATAGAAAGAATGGAGAGAGAAGAGAAACAATATGGGGCTAGAAGTCATTGCGTTTGGTGGAAAGGTTATCTCTGAGCTTAGAGAATGTAAAGTGTAAAAAGTGAACAAATGTGCCTTTGGGAAAATTCTCAGGAAAGAGGTGATGATGCAGAGTCAGTGAGATGAGAAGAAGGGATGTGGGTTTGGGAGTAGATAGTTCTAAGTTTAAATTCCAGTCCCATCCCTTATGTACCTTTGAGCAAACCCCAAAACACCTCAGTTTCTCATTTGTAAAATAGAAAAAATGATTCTGAAGATTATAGTGAACTTAAACGTAATTAATGTATGAAAAGTGCCTAATATGTAGTACTCGTCATATATAGTTGTAACTGTGATAATGCTGATGTTTCTGCTACTGCTGCTAAGTCGCTTCAGTCATGTCCAACTCTGTGCGACCCCACAGATGGCAGCCCACCAGGCTCCGCCATCCCTGGGATTCTCCAGGCAAGAATAGTGGAGTGGGTTGCCATTTCCTTCTCCAATGCATGAAAGTGAAAAGTGAAAGTGAAGTCGCTCAGTCGTGCCCAACTCTTAGCGATCCCATGGACTTGCAGCCTACCAGGCTCCTCCATCCATGGGATTTTCCAGGCAAGAGTACTGAAGTGGGTTGCCATTGCTGATGTTTCTAGTGGTGATGAATTGCAAGATTTTTAGAAGTAATGGGTAGTGAAGAAAAGAAAACAGCAAAGATATAAGAATTTAAGGTTTAAAAACTCATGGGCATCATTGTGTCCCCCTAAAAGATGCATTGAAGTCCTCACCCCCAGGACCTCAGAGTGTGACCATCATTGTCTTGGTAACTTATTAGATGTAATTAGTTAAGACGAGGTCATACTGAAGTAGGGTGGGTCCTTATTCCAATATGACCGACGTCCTTATCAGAAAAAGAGACACAAACACATAAGGGGAGAATGCCCTGTGATAAGCCAAGGATGCCAAAGATTGCTGCAAACAATCAGAAGCCAGGAATAGTCAAGGAAGGGTTCGCCCCAACAGTGTTCAGTGGGCATGTGGGCCGCTGACAGCTTGGTTTTGGACTTCCAACCTCCAGAACTGTGAGGCAATGCATTTCTGTTTTAAGCCACCCGCTTTGTGCTATTTTGCTCCAGCAACCTTAGGAAACTGTTACAGCACAGAAAAGCAACAACTGGGGAAGGGCAGGGATTCTTTCCCAAATCTCACAGGAAACCTAAGGCTTAAGAAGATTCCCAGACCCACTTCTAGCCTTTATTAGTCTCAGCTTCTAACCCCTACAATTTGTGGCTCATTATTAACCATCTTTTCTCTCCCAGGGTATAGTTACCTGGAACAGAACAAATTTGGCTCCTATGTTCTGCTCGCCCAGGTGCAGCCTGGCTTGACGAAAAATGATGCCTATGGTCCACAGAGCCGACAGGGTGGACACACCGAGGAAAGTGTTGATCCATAGAGCTGTGCTCCCCTCAGAAATCTGGTTGCAGGCCAGAAAGCAGTCAGTGAGGAAGCAAGCCCCTTTCTCCTTTTTTTTTCCCTTCTCCCAATGGTGGGGAAAATAAAAAAGCTTCTTCTCTCCGCATTAGAGTCCCTGAGCCTCTGCTTTTCCACAGTCGCCCTGTACCTGGGGCTATCCCAACCCTGTGGCCCTGAGTCAGGGTTTATTGGCTCCAGCTATTCCTTCTAGAGCTCAAAGGCATTAAACTCATCTTGGCCTCTGCTGCCCCTTACTCTAGACTTACGTCTGATGGGTCAAAGATGCCATCAGGGATGAGAAACAGGCCCACCAGGGTCAGTGATATCTTGAAGAAGGCGTACTGGATGGGGCCCAACAGCAGCAGCTGAAGTCTCTTCCTGAAGTGGGAAGAGGATTAGGAACATAGACCTACAAATCACCCACCCCAACCAGAACTTCCAGCTCTCTCATTGGGTTCCTGGCAAGGCTTGGCCACCATCATAGACACCAACATAGTCAAGTGGGTGGGACTTAGGAAGAGCATTGGGAACCATCTTTATTGCCTCCCATTCACCCTCAGACCAGAATGATGCCTTTTGAGCAAGAACTATCTGAGGATTGACCCCAACCTCATTAACTGAAATGGATGGAAGGGGAAAGTAAATAGCCCAAAGTGCAGTTTGTTCTCTGTGATAACAGGGGACAGTGAGCGCAAGTGATGGGAACTCTGGAGTTCTCCTTCCTCTGTTCCTCCTACCCCTGTTTGGGTGCCCAGTGTGTGGGTCCTGGCTGTGGGATGCCCACCCTTTCATCATTGGCTTTGTTCCATACAAGCCAAATTCCATGAGGCTTGAAGCATGACTGAGAGAGACAGCAGAGGCTCTTGAGAGAGTGCGGAAGAGGCCCGTCTGCTCTCCAGGCAGCCTCTCCCTCCTACCTCACCTGGTGATCTTGATTCGGGGACAGCAGGGGCAGCAGCAGCAGCAGGGGCCGGTATGGATCATCACCGGGGTGTCCTTCAGTGTCCTCAACACTGCCTCCTTCCCACCAAAGCCTTCCACCATGGCCTGCATCATCAGGTAAAAGCACATCGCGTAAAACCTGGAGTTGGGGAGAGGCGGGAGGTGGGCCTAAGAGCACACAGAAGGGAGGTAGCAGCAGCTGGCGGATACCACCTGCTGCCAAAGAAAAACAGACTGCAAAAGGACAGGGAGAAGGGGGCTTCCTGAAGGGGTCAGGTAGGGTCTAGGCATTTTGAGAACTGAGAGAGTACAGGTGGAAGAGGGCAGGCTGTGAGAACAAAATGGTGCCTGAGATCCACTAGAAGTTCAAGAGACAAGTTGGAAAGGGCCTGATTTGTGATCAGTTTGTTTGCATGGACTTATGGAAGGGACAGGGGATTAAAAAAAAAGACATAAACTCTGGATTCCCGGAGTTGAGAGGAGCAGAAGGGGGACCTCAGAGGGATATCAAGTTTAGCTGGGGTCAGGGCAGGACACTCACGTAGTTATGGCCATTTCCACCAGTGTGAGGGCACGAGGAATCCAGAGACCAAAGCAGGAGAATGCAGACACTATCTGCTTGGAGAAGAACCAGGAGCTGGTTAGGGTAAGGAAGGAGACTGCATGCTCACCTTTTGCGGCAAGAGCTCAAGGAAGCAAAAACTAAACATCTGAGGCACCATTACTTAAAAGTGACTAACTGGGGACTTTCCTCGTGGGTGGTCCAGTGGCTAAGACTCTGAACTCCCAGTGCAAGTGGCCTGGGTTTGTTCCCTGGTCAGGGAACTAGATCCCACATGCCACAACTAACACTTGGCAAAGCCAAATAAATATTAAAAAAAAAAAAAGTGACCAGTTGGAAAAAGAGCTAGTTAAATCAACTAATTAAAACAAAATATTTTTAAATTCAGCTGTCAGTTTATTCCTTGTCTAGTGTTAGAGACAGCAAGTCACCTTGAGTCAAAGGCTCTTTTGAAGACTCTCTCAACATATGTCATTGGAGTAGGAATAGGTCAGTTCGTCTTTAAGAGTACATAGATCAAGATCCAACCCTTCCTTTTCAACATTCCATGTTATTAGAGCACCTCTGATGTCTTGAGATGGCCCAGGCAGGTGTCATCTGGCAGAAAAGGACCTCAAGGGCTTTGTTCTTCACCAAAAACAGACAGAGCTCACCACATGGAAAGAGAAACCCCATCTTGTGGCCTGCGAGCATGCCAAAGAGCTATCAAATGGCTGTAAGAGTGAGTTAGAAGGACTTAAAATGTAAGGGTAGAGTGAACATGACCCCATGGGAAAAAATTACTCTCCTTCTACCCTCTGAGGAACCACTGCTGGTCTGTGCAGGAAACAGGCTTATTTTAACAGCAACACAGTAGCAGGGGAGTGGTGACTGGGACAGCTGGTAGGCTCAGACAGTTCTTCAGCTGTTCTTAGAGCTGTTTCTGTGGCTCTAAGATTTCAAACACTCCATCTCACTGCCTGTGACCTTCCAAGCATGGGATCCTGACTGCAGATAGCAGACTAAAACCCCCACCCTAAAGTAGTAGAGGAAGGCAACTTGAATTATTGAGTTGAAATGAATCCTCCTCTTCAGCCCCTCCCCCAAGGCAGCTGCAGGACCCTCACCGTGGGGGAAGAGCTGCACCAGATCAGGGTCTTCCTCTTGATAGGGCAGCGGGTGTTCTTGTACAGGTAGACAGCAGCCTCCAGGAAGATGGCTATTGAGCCCAGGACAAGCAAGGTCATGATGACCATGAGGGAAATATCCATAGGGCCCAATGCTAGAGTGGAAAGAGAGGACAAGCTCCAGTGAGCTGAAGACCAGGGCTGAGGAGCAGAAGATGTGGGCTTCCTCACATGCATCTAATTGCTTTACCACATCTAGAATTACCTGGTCTAGGCTTCCTATTATGCAGAAGATGGGCTTTTTCTTAGACCTAGAATTTCCAACATGTGACTAAGAAATAGTCATTCTTCTGCATGCATGGGAGACTAGACCAGATCAATCTAAGTATGGTAAGGCTTACTTGAATCAGGATATAGACACCTAACAAGTTTGTACATAATGAACAAAAATTCTAAGTTCGGAGGTCAACAGGGCCTATTCACTTTTCTCAGTGTCAGGGGTTATGCTAACAAACAGGGGCCCGTTAACATTATAATTAAAGCAAAATATATACTTCTGATACATATCAGAATATATACTGATATACTTCAGTCTCTCAGTTGTGTCCGACTCTTTGTGACCCCATGGACTGCAGCATGCCAGGCTTCCCTGTCTATCACCAACTCTCGAAGCTTGCTCAGACTCATATCCATTAAGTTGGTGATGCCATCCAACCATCTCATCCTCTGTCGTCCCCTTCTCCTCCTGCCTTCAGTCTTTCCCAGCATCAGAGTCTTTTCAAATGAGTCAGCTCTTCGCATCAGGTAGCCAAAGTATTGGAGTTTCAGCTTTAGCATCATTCCTTCCAAAGAAATCCCAGGGCTGATCTTCAGAATGGACTGGTTGGATCTCCTTGCAGTCCAAGGGACTCTCAAGAGTCTTCTCCAACACCACAGTTCAAAAGCATCAATTCTTCAGCACTCAGCCTTCTTCACAGTCCAGCTCTCACATCCATACATGACCACAGGAAAAACTGTAGCCTTGACTAGACGGACCTGTGTTAGCAAAGTAATGCCTGTGCTTTGCAATATGCTATCAAGGTTGGTCATAACTTTTCTTCCAAGGAGTAAGCGTCTTTTAATTTCATGGCTGCAGTCACCATCTGTAGTGATTTTGGAGCAGCTGCTAAGTCACTTCAGTCATGTCCGACTCTGTGTGACCCCATAGATGGCAGCCCACTAGGCTCCCCCGTCCCTGGGATTCTCCAGGCAAGAACACTGGAGTGGGTTGCCATTTCCTTCTCCAGTGCATGAAAGTGAAAAGTGAAAGTGAAGTCGCTCAGTCGTGTCCAACTCTAGCGACCCCATGGACTGCAGCCTACCAGGCTCCTCCATCCATGGGATTTTCCAGGCAAAAGTACTGGAGTGGGGTGCCATTGTCTTCTCCGATTTTGGAGCCTAGAGATATTTAAATTTGATTTCAAAAATTTTGTCAGTTTTCTAGGACACACAATGGGACTTTAACAAAAGAAGTGGACTCAAGTAAAGACTCCAAGGATATTTGACCTATGCTGGCCCCAAGTACACTTATTCTCACATTAAATGTAATCCAGTAGCTGTCTTTAGTATTTATTGAAATCATTTGAGTAGTTGTTAAAAAATAGCTGTCCAGACCCCCACTCCCTATACCCCCTGCCATGATAGATGTTGTTCCCATACATCTGGGATGTAATCTACATTTTAAACAAGCTCACCTGATAATAGGAGATAACAAACATTTTAACAAACACCAATGAAGCTTCTCTGGCCTCACCCTTGCTAACAGGAAAACACTAATATAGTCACAATATTTGTTTCTGAGCATGTTCTAATCAGTGCAACAATGTGTTAAACAAAGAGTTAGTTCCATGTCCTCGGTGACTAAGCCTGGACCCTCATTTATCTAAGTCTCTTCCCTCCTTGGCAGACTCTTTCCTTTTAGTCTCCCAACTGGCTAGATGACAGAACAAGGGGAAGACTGACAGAGTCCAGCCACTGTCGTATTGCATTGGGAGTAAAGGAAATCAACCCTGAATACTTATTGGAAGGATTGATGTTGAAGCTCAAATACTTTGGTCACCTGATGCAATCAGCTGACTCATTGGAAGAGACCCTGAAGCTGGGAAAGATTGAAGGCAGAAGAAAAGGGTGACAGAGGACGAGATGGCTGGATGGTATCACTGATGCAGTGGACATGAACTTGGACAAACTCCAGGAGATGGTGAGGGACATGGACGCCTGGCATGCTGCAGTCCATGGGGTCGCAAAGAGTCTGACATGACTGGGTGACTGAACGATGAGAGGATATTGGCTGGTCTGCCCTATGTTTTGGTGACCGAGGGCAGCTCAGAGCTGCTGACACCAAAACAAGGAAGAAGGAAACCACATCCCAGTGAAGACTTGAGTTGTCATCTGGATCAGTCATACTTGGTGACATCACAAGGAGCAACCAGGACAAAGGTGAATTTGTCAAAAACTACTTTGATGCTTTTGAACTGTGGTGTTGAAGAAGACTCTTGAGAGTCCCTTGGACTGCAAGGAGATCCAACCAGTCCATCCTAAAGGAAATCAGTCCTGAATATTCATTGGAAGGACTGACGCTGAAGCTGAAACTCCAATACTTTGGCTACATGATGCAAAGAACTGACTCATTTGAAAAGACTCTGATGCTGAGAAAGGTTTAAGATGGGAATAGAAAGGGACAACAGAGGATGAGATGGTTGGATGGCATCACTAACTCGACGGACATGAGTTTGAGTAAGCTCCAGAAGCTGGTGATGGACAGGGAAGCCTGGTGTGCTGCGGTTCATGGGGGTTGCAGTCTATGGAGTTGGACACGACTGAGTGACTGAAGTGAACTGAACTTTGATCCTGGTTGTTCTTATTTCAGGGTACATGTTTTTCTTTTTGTTTGCTTTCTCCAAGAGGCCCTTTACCTCTGACCACAGTTAGGTCTGTGATCAATCCAGAGGACCTGCTGCAGGGAAGGCAGTCCTTGGACAATCTCCCAGCCTACACTTCTGAAGTCAGTGGTAAGCTTTTCCTTTCTGTTACAGGCCTCAAAAGATAGGACTGTGTTGTTCTTCCCTCCTGCCCATTCCTGTCTCCACCTGCTTCCACTTAATTAGGATGTAGCCCACTGTGACCAAATTACTGGCTTAGTGTTACTGTTTAGTTCTGTTGCCTCATTCTCAATTACCTCTACAGATATTGCTCTACTAGGCCCTGCAGGTTTTAAACATTAACAAAACAAGCAAAAATCCACCTGGCTGCAATCCTTAATTAAAAAAAGACTTTACCTCCATTCCTTGAAATTTTAAAGACAGAGGATCTTTTTTCCTGACACAGTTTTATCCTTATACAATAAAAATATGGGTTTAAAACAGTTGCTATTGTTTTATCATGATATACACATAAAGCCTTCCATGTATCAAAATAATTCCAGATAGATTAAAAAAGATAAATCTTTAATAAACAACAAGGATCTATTGTATATTCAATGGAACTCTGTTCAATATTATGTGCCAGCCTGGATGGAAGCGGGTAGGGGCTTCGGGGAGCATGGATTCATGTGTATGTATAGCTGAGTCCCCTCTCTGTTCACTTGAAATTATCACAACATTGTTAATCAGCTATACCTCAATACAAAAAAAAAAGTTTTAAAAAAGAGATTAAAAAAAGCGGTATTTATTTAAAAGTACAACAGGGAAAATTGAGAGAAAGGAAGAAAAAGAGAATTGTATTTTCCTCAAAACTTGAGGGAAGACCTTCTTAAGCTTAGGTGTAATCCAAGAAATCACAAAGAAAAGGATGGTCAAATCTGATACTAAGAGTTTAAACTTCTGAATGTTAAAAAAAAAAAGTGGTGATTTCACAGATGCACACTAGGGTAAAAATCCATCAAATTATATACATAAAATCATTGCTCTTTACTGAATGTAATTTATAACTGAAACAAACAAACCTTAATATGAACAAAGCAGAAAGCAAAATTACCACAGGAAATTCCCTGGCTCTCTGGTGGTTAAGCGGAGAAGGCAATGGCAACCCACTTCAGTACTCTTGCCTGGAAAATTCCATGGATGGAGGAGCCTGGTAGGCTGCAATCCATGGGGTTGCTAAGGGTCGGACATGACTGAGCGACTTCACTTTCACTTTCATGCATTGGAGAAGGAAATGGCAACCCACTCCAGTGTTCTTGCCTGGAGAATCCCAGGGATGGGGGAGCCTGGTGGGCTGCCGTCTATGGGGTCACACAGAGTCGGACACAACTGAAGCGACTTAGCAGAAGCAGCAGCAGCTGGTGGTTAGGACCTGGTATGTTCACTCCTGGCAGCCAGGGTTTGATCCCTGGGTGAGGAACTGAGATCCCAAAAGCCATGTGGTGTGACCAGAAAGAAATAAAAATAAATAGCATGTTAAAATATAGCTATGTGAAGGATTTGGCTGAAGAGAAGGATAGAAAAGAGTTGAAGGAAAAAGAGTGGGGCCCTAATATCTTTATCATACAAAATGGAAAGTGAAGAAGTACTATCCACAGTTGGCAAAATAAGAAATAAACTGTAGGTATAGTATATACAGCTATAAAGATAACCAACTAAAAATAGTGGTGAAACCATGTGGAATGAGTAGAAGTTTGGTACTAAGTGAATTAAATTTTTATGTATTATAGAGGCAGCCACAGATAATATACAAAACTGATACCACATGAAATAATGGTAATTTGAAGGTAACAATTAAAAAATCATCAGCTAAAAAAGTAGGATGAAGATTAAAAATGAGAATAAATAGGGCAGGGGAGTGTTAATTTTCATTAGTAGCCCTTTTGTACTATTTAAAATTTTACACCATGTTCATGTGAGTTAAGATAAAAACATTAAAAACAATTGCCTAGGAATAAATTAGCAATGCCATCTTTGGGTGATGAGACTGTGGGTGGTCTTTGTCTTCTTTCTTTTCCAATTATTCTATAACAAATATGCATTTTACAACGAATAAGTTTTTTTAAAGACATACTTTGCCAAATTTGTAGTAATGTGAAAATATTCATATGATGTCATGCTTATAAAAACAATATAAAATTGTAGTATAGTATGATTTCTACTACTGTTAAATAAAAGCACAGAAAACAGAGCTTATACTACAATGTTTGCAGTGCTGGTCTTGAGTGGTGGGACCATACACGACTTTCTTTTTCATACTTTTCTCTATTTTTGTATTGACTTTATTGAATTATTTTTTACAATGGAAATGTTTAGTTAAAAAAAAAAAAAAAAACAGACAAAATATAAAGTCCAGATAGGCAGAAAGCAAAATTGATTCAGTAGATTTCTAAAAACCAGTGTCCTTTGTTGGGAAGGGGAATACCGCTGGAGGCCCCTCCTTGAGGGACTCCCCCAGCCCCCGCTTGACTTTTGTCCTCATCAGCTCACTGAGAGCTGAGAGTGGAAACAGCCCCTCCAGAAGCCATCACGTCAAAGCCTTTCTCCATCTTCACTGTTCTTGACTGTTCCCTCCTCCTTGAAAATCTCTCCCATCCCGCTTGACTCCAGTAACCACAGTTCCGGCTCCTCTCCCAGAGACCCTGGGTCTCTGATACTGATCCCTCATCCTCTCCCACACCCTGTGTTCTCCAGACTCAACCATTGCATCTCACCTCTTCTGTTTATTGAGGTTTAGGATTTCCCTACCACCCCTCAGCCGCCTAACCAACACCTGAGCCATTTCTACCTCCAGGACTTTAGAGTGCTTGGCTGCTGCCTGTTCAGTTTTTCTCCCTGAGCTCCCTGTGTCTGGCTTATTCTCCTCACTGAGCTCTCTGCTCAAATGCCCCTCCTCAGTCAGCAACCCTTGAGTGTCCAGTGTGGTGTTATCTCTCCCTCCCAAGTTGCCCTCACAGTGAGGTTATTTACATATTTATTGCTTGTCCCCATAGAGTGATGGTCACTGTTCATGGAACAACAGACTGGTTCCAAATAGCAAAAGGAGTACGTCAAGGCTGTATCTTGTCACCATGTTTATTTAACTTATATGCAGAGTACATCATGAGAAATGCTGGATTGGAAGAAACACAAGTTGGAATCAAGATTGCTGGGAGAAATATCAATAACCTCAGATATGCAGATGACATGACTCTTATGGCAGAAAGTGAAGAGGGGCTAAAAAGCCTCTTGATGAAAGTGAAAGTGGAGAGTGAAAAGGTTGGCTTAAAGCTCAACATTCAGAAAACGAAGATCATGGCATCTGGTCCCATCACTACATGGGAAATAGATGGGGAAACAGTGGAAACAGTGTCAGACTTTGTTTTTCTGGGCTCCAAAATCACTGCAGATGGTGACTGCAGCCATGAAATTAAAAGACGCTTACTCCTTGGAAGGAAAGTTATGACCAACTTAGATAGCATATTCAAAAGCAGAGACATTACTTTGCCAACAAAGGTTCGCCTAGTCAAGGCTATGGTCTTTCCTGTGGTCATGTATGGATGTGAGAGCTGGACTGTGAAGAAGGCTGAGCGCCGAAGAATTGATGCTTTTGAACTGTGGTGTTGGAGAAGACTCTTGAGAGTCCCTTGGACTGCAAGAAGATCCAACCAGTCCATTCTGAAGGAGATCAATCCTGGAATTTCTTTGGAGGGAATGATGCTAAAGCTGAAACTCCAGTATTTTGGCCACCTCATGCAAAGAGTTGACTCATTGGAGAAGACTCTGATGCTGGGAGGGATTGAGGGCAGGAGGAGAAGGGGACGACAGAGGATGAGATGGCTGGATGGCATCACTGACTTGATGGGTGTGAGTCTGGGTGACCTCCGGGAGCTGGTGATGAACAGGGAGGCCTGGCCTGCTGTGGTTCATGAGGTCGCAGAGTCGGACACGACTGAGCGACTGATCTGATCTGATCTGATAGAGTGATGGTAGTGTGAACTCTACAAAGGCAGGGACTTTGTCAGGCTTGTTTTCTGTTCTATCTCCAAGTGCATGAAACAGTAACTGTGACTATTTGTTCAATGAAAGAAATAACCACATGAGGATTCTTACTGTCATCTCCATTTACATGCTTTTCCAGGAAACTAGGCTTAGAGTTGAGCACCTCACCCAAGATCACAGCCTGAAAGTGACATAGTGAAGTGAAGTCGCTCAGTCGTGCCCGACTCTTTGCGACCCCATGGACTGTAGCCTATCAGGCTCCTCCGTCCATGGGATTTTCCAGGCAAGAGTGCTGGAGTGGATTGCCATTTCCTTCTCCAGGGGATCTTCCCAACCCAGGAATCGAACCTGGGTCTCCCACATTGCAGGCAGACACTTTACCGTCTGAGCCACCAGGGAAGCCCGAAAGTGACATAGCTGGGATTTAAACCCAAGGGTTCCTGATCCTAACTAAGCCCATTCTCTTCACCATTACACATGCTGACTCTTGGTGTGTGTTCACATAACTATGGGAAGAATGTGGAATAATATTAACCATCAAAAGTTGCTTAAGTTGATGATGGTGGAGGTGAGGCATATTCCAGCTATTCAGTATGCAAATGCTTTTGCAGTTTCTTGTATCTGCTGCCTTTTGTGCTCTGTTCTTTCTCATGCTTGCAGTGTCTACAGGCTCTCACATTCACTTCCATAGGGCAGAAGCTAGGAGAGAGAACTTCCTTAGCATCCACAGCCAACACCACTGCTGCTGCTGCTAAGTTGCTTCAGTTGTGCCTGACTCTATGCGACCCCACAGATGGCAGCCCACCAGGCTCCCCCGTCCCTGGGATTCTCCAGGCAAGAACACTGGAGTGGGTTGCCATTTCCTTCTCCAATGCATGAAAATGAAAAGTGAAAGTGAAGTCGCTCAATTGTGTCCGACTCTTAGAGACAGGCTACTCTGCCCATGGGATTTCCCAGGCAAGGGTACTGGAGTAGGGGGTGGGAGGTGGGGGCAGGGGTGGGGCGGGGAAGGGCAACACCACTATTCTACCTCAAACTCATTTATCTCCTTAGAAGATCTTCCTCTATCTTATTTTTCTGTATCTTAACAGATACTATGAAACAAAAGTTTCTGATAGCTCAAGGATTTTTGGAAACACTTTAAACAAGGTTAAACATGTTTCTTTCCTGCAGAGTATAAGTTTTAAATCTGATTTATATTGTTAATTTTCAAAAGGAGGTTATAGAATATAGCTTTTACAGAACTGATTTTTCTACAGGCTCTGTTTTCATAGAGCACTCCTTGGGATTAGTATTCCAAGGAACACACTTTGGGAAATACTTGTCTAACTGACCTGTTGAATACAACTATACTTGAGCAACTAGCAAATTCCCATTGTATCTGTAACAATGAAGATTACTCTTTTAAATAATGAAAACAAAATAAGAAAATTAAAACTTTGAAAAAAAAGTTTTACCCGTAATCCAAGCTAATTCCTAACCAACAGTTATTCTCCTTTTTGCACGTATTTCCATGGAGGTGAAGAGCATAGGCTCTAAACTCAAAGTAAAATTCCATTTACTTCTTGCTCTATAATCGTGGGTAGATTATTATTCTCCAATTAAACCTCTTAGCATGACTCAATGGTAGTATTTACTCAATAAAAAGTAGCTTTAAAAAAACCATCCTGGTTAAAGTGTATACATATTGTATTACTGCAATCATACTATAAAATTTTGCATTCTGCTTTTTCCACCTAACATTTAATCACAGCCTGTCAAAAATTATTTTTATAATTATTTTACAATTATAAAGGTTTTTAAAATAAAGAGAATAATAGAGCTGCATTAATATATCCATAATCCATTTCAAAGAGTTATGATATTGCCAGTTTTGCTTCAGAAGTTATTCTTAGAAAAATAAAACATTACAGGTGTACTTGAAGACCCTGTATATATCTCCAGGGTCCTTTTCCCTTCACTTCACCTCCCAGGACTAACTGCTATTCTGAAGTTGGTGTGTATCTTTTCCTGTATGTTTTAATTTTTTTTTACAACATAGGTACATGCTCAACATAATTATACTGCTTTGCATTAAAAAAATCTATATAACTGTTTTCCACTCAACATTGTTTTCATGGTTGTTATTATTTCTTTGTTACAAACAAATGCTACTGTAAGCATTCTTAGACGTATCTCCTCAGCACATATGGGAGAGTTCCTCTATTCCTCTGAGTATAAGATCCTGCAAGCCATGTGGTATGGCCAAAAAGAAAAAAAAACAGTGGGTTTAAATCCCAGTCTGGGTTGTGTGGTTGCAGTTATTATATTATTGCTTCAATTACTCTAGTCTTATAATATATAACCTCAGTCGTATCTGACTCTTTGCGACCCAGTGGACTGTAGCCTACCAGGCTCCTCTGTCCATGGGATTCTCCAAGCAAGAATACTGGATTGGGTTGCCATTTCCTTCTCCCTATAATATATAACCTTAAATCTCTGGTAGGGCACATATCCTCCTTACTCTTTTTCAAAATTGTCTTTGCTTGTCTTGGCCCTTCACTCCCCCCAAATAAAAGTTTGGATCAGTCCATTAATAAGAAAATCCTCTAGGGATTATAATTGCAGTCATATCACAGGCATTTCAAAAACCAATTATTGAAAGTTTCAATAGTTCTTCCAGAATAGTTCTTTCTTAAATAGCATTTAAGGAAACAGTTTGTTTATAAATGAAGGAGGAAAGGGTTTCACCACGTGTCCAATGGGCACCTCTTCCTGACTCTCCTATTTCTGTCAGTGTCATCACCGCTGTTCAGATTCTCAGTGTCATCATTAGAGTTTCTTTTTCTTTCACTTACCTTATCTAATATATACCAGATTGCCTGCTCTTTTCCAATCTGTCCTTCCTTTCCCTGACACTGCTCTGGCACAGGCTCTTGTCCTTCCTGTTAGGCTGGGGCACTGACCTCTAATTTATACCCCTGCTTGTTAAGGCCCTTACTCCCCAAAGTCTATCTTGATTACTAATTAATGGTCCTGAAATACTATCCAGCTCCTCCCAATCTCAGGGCCCTCATCTACTCCTGCCTGCAGGATAAAGTACAACTCCTCTGCCTGACACTCAGCAGGCCCCACCTTACCTGCCCAGCCCTCTCAACTGTCCCCTGCTTCCTCACCAGTAACCTTGAATCTCCCCAGTGCCTGGAGAACCTGCCTACTCATTCTTTCTCCACTCCAGCTCCCTACTTTCCAACTGTTACTCACTCCAACAGTTCAATGGGGAAGCAAGGTAGCTCCTCAGACTACCAGACCCAGAACAGTCTACCTACTTTGAATATCTTCGGTGCTTCTATTTGCACATTTTGCAGCAAAGCAATGTGCGATCCATTTTCACTGTGTAAGATAGGGTTTCTCAATCTCAGCACTATTGACCCCTTGCCCCAGCTAATTCCTTGGTTGTGGGAACTTTCCTTTGTTTCCAGGACAAACTCCCTGACCTCTACCCCACTAGATGCCAGTAGCACCCTCTACTTGTGGTGACTGGAATTGCCTCCAGACATTGCCAAAAGTATCCTGTGAGACAAAGTTGCCTCTGGTTGACAACACTGGTGTGTGAGAAGACTGGTGTCACCATCTGCACTCTCTGAACAAGAGATCCCTGGAGTCGGATGTAGCATCTTTTACTTTCATGAACCACAGAGCAGCTACAAGGCATCCCTGGCCCAGTTCAGAGCATCTGAAACGAAGACATGCCCATATCTGCCTCCTAGTACACACTGACCATACCCTACTGTTTAGGAAGAGTCTCCTCCTTGAGGTAAGAACATCAGGAAGGAAAAAACATTAAGGATAGAGACACAGATTCCTACTCATCAATGTCTAAAAGGTGGTTGATCATGCAGTAAGAAAACAAAATACAGTGTGGATGGGAGCCACATTTGCTATCAGGATGCTAGAGTCATTTGATTGTCATGTTTTAGGTGTCTAGGGAATAAATAGAGTCCCATCATATGTCTTTCACTTTCAAAACCAATTCAGTAATAGGAGCTAGTTGGCCAACACTGTCCGAATACTTTTACAGGTTCACCTAAGTTTTAAGAATATTATTCATAATAACCACTCTCCAGAGTAGTATAGACTCCTTTTAAGAAGGATGTTGTGCAGGCCTCAAAGGGATTCTGTGGGGCTTCGGGCATCCATGTGAGTCCCTGGGTGGCCCTGGGGTCTGAAAAATGCTCCAGGTCAGTGTCCCCTGTATGAATTGGGGAGCCCCAACATGCAGGTTTTTCTCCAGGCCACATAGCCGTGCCCCTCTTTTGACTTTTTGGCTCCTCCAGAGTTTTACTTTCCCCAGCTTTTAAAAATTAAAAAAAAATTTTGACTGTACTACTCAGCATATAGGATCTTACTTCCCTAGTACTACTACTACTAAGTCGCTTCAGTTGTGTCCAACTCTGTGCGACCCCATAGACAGCAGCCCACCAGGCTCCCCCATCCCTGGGATTCTCCAGGCAAGAACACTGGAGTGGGTTGCCATTTCCTTCTCCAATGCATGACAGTGAAAAGTGAAAGTGAAGTCGCCCAGTCGTGTCCGACTCTAGCAACCCCATGGACTGCAGCCTACCAGGCTCCTCCATCCATGGGATTTTCCAGGCAAGAGTACTGGAGTGGGGTGCCATTGCCGTACTTCCCTAACCAGGGATCAAATCTGCACCCCCTGAATAACCTCTGTACCACTAGGGAAGTTCCCTAAAAGGTTTTTACCAAGATTGACACTGGGTCAGCCATCCTCCCAGGTACTCCCTCTATGCTGGCCAGCTCAGGACCACCTTCCCTCAGCTCCTCTCAGCTGTTTTGACTTCCTCCTTGGGATGCTCATTTTTCCTTCTTTCAGTTCCTCTGGGGAAGGTCCCTGACTTACCTCTCAAAAGCTGGGCTGCAGTGGGAGGGTAAGAGAAGCAGGCAGAGGGGACGCTGTAATTGGTTTTCAGTATCTCCAGAAGATCTGCCGTGTACCTAGAGAGACACCAGCCTGTGTTCAGAATATGGGGACTGGGGGTGGGCGGGTGGGGAGCAGAAGGGATTCCAGCAACTTGACACTCCCTTGAACACTCCTAGGTTCACATAGCATCTCCATTTCCCCTCAAGGCCCAGGTGACAGTCTGCAGGTCTGGCTGCAGTGTTCAAAAAGCCTACAGTCCATTCCCTCCACTTCACAGGGGCAGCAGCCCAGGGGTTAGCTAGGGAGAAAAAGCAGGGTCCCAGACAAAGAATGGACCCTTAGCACCAGGAATGGGTCCCCAGCTGGTCAGAGCTCTATGCATGTCCCTCATGCCCCCTCCACCTCTGGAATCTTCCTCTACCTGGTTGGGGGCCAAAGCTAATGCTCTGAGGGGTCATACACTTACCCTTCCCCAGTGTCCCTGAGGACCTTCCAGAATGACCAGACCATTGTCAGTCCTGTCTCATTCTTGTGCTCAGAGGGAGGTAGGGACAGGCCAGAGAGGGCCCCCTGCTGCTTAGCAACTGGCTCCCGGCTTGGGGCCTGCCTCCCTCACTCACCTGGGATCAAGTCTTATCTGAGTCCTGTCTGGCTCCATCGTCTTCTTGCTCTATCCGGCTTTCCTTCCTGGCAGGCACTGGGGGCCAAGGAGAGACAGGCAAGTCGGGACCCTGAGGGGAGGCAGCTTCAGCTGACTGCGGCTTCAAAGACTGGCTGTGAGTTGGCAGAATGGCTGGGTCTTCCCCTCTGGCTCTCTCTCTCCTCAGGCCTCCTGTGCCCACAGGTTCCTTTCTCAGAGTTCACCTCAGAGGAATTTGAACCCCTCAGCTGGCTGAGTTCCCTGGTTCCTGACTCCTCCTTGCCCGTAGGTGTGGTCCTTCCTTCTTCCCTCCCATGAATGCCTCTGGCCACCCCTTGACCCCAGTCCACCTTCACTTTCCATCCCTCCTGAGGAGACTCCCAGGGCCCTCTAGAGACAAAATCCTTGATCCGCCCCCACAACCCCCCGTGCTGAGCAACCCCCTCCTCATCAGAACCGGGCAGGAACTCAGGCTCCGTCCCCCTGAAGATGAAAGTCAGGGACGAGGCTTTGATTGTATTGGTGCTATTGGCTGGGCATGCAGAAGGGAGGACAGCTAGGAAATACAGATGAGGCCCAGCCTAGAGCATCCTGATGACAGGCTCATCCAGCCAAACAGCCCTGAAGGTGCAGCAAATGGGTGGAGGGGAGGATTTAAGAGGCAGTTACGGAGTGGAATCTCTGGGCATTTTGACAGATTTTGAAAAACTGCCAAATAGTATGCTTATGAACTATTTTATTGATTGGTGATGTCTCCTCCTGCTCTCTCCTTAAACCTATTTAAGGCCAAACATAGTACCCCTAAGTTTCCAACACAGGGCCTCACACATACTTAAGTGCTCCTTAGAATCAGTTGCATGACAGATAGAATAATGAAATCACAGCAACAGTAGCTAACACCTGTGGAGTGTTTATGCAACAGGTGGGTATAGGAATTGCTGCATATTCCTTATCTCATTTAAACTTTACAAGTACTCTTATAAGGTAAATGATTTAAAAAAATTTTTTTTAATTGGAGGATATTTGCTTTGCAATGTTGTGTTGGTTTCTGCTGTACAACAAAGAGAATCAGCCAATGTTATATATACATATGTATATATATATATATATATATATATATCTCCACTCCCTCTTGAGCCTCCCACCCTCCTCTCATCCCACCCCTCTAGGTCCTCAGAGCACCAGGCCGGGCTCCCTGTGTTATACAGAAGCTTCCCATTACACATGACAGTGTATATATGTCAATGCTACTTTCTCAGTTCATTAAAGGTAAGCGTTATCTTTATTCTCATGTTACAGATAAGGAAACTGAGGATCAGAGGGGTTATGACACTACACTAAGCTGGATACATGGTGATATGGAGAGAGGCAGAAGGGACCTGGGTTAGGGGCTCTGTTGAGGCTTAGATGAAGTTCTTGATAGTAAAACAACAACAACAGCAACAAAAGCCCAGTAGAGGGTCAAGAGAGTCAGTTTTGGGAAGGCAGAAAAGTCCCCCTGCTCTGGGTTGGTGGGTAGATGTGGTCCGAGGAAGCAGTTACTGATGCAGTACCAAGAAGACTCCCCACTCCTGTCTCAAAGTAGTGCCTCAAAATATCTCCTGAGGATCAAGAAGAGTCCTCTCTATTCATTACCCTTTTCCTAAAGCACAGTTCTCTGGACAGGACAATGCAGTGATCCAGGAGTCTCGGGAGCCAATGACCTCCTGAAGTGGACATAAGGGCACAACCCGTAAGACAAGGGCACTGACCTCCAGAGGGTCAGTCGCCTGGGCCCTGCCCTAGCAAAGATGCAGGCTGACTCAGCTTCCTCAAACTATTTCCACAGGAATGCTCCCCGATCCCTGGGTCATTCATCCCTACCCTGGTGAGAAGCCTTGAGCTTAATCATCCAAAACCCTGAACTTTAGACTTCCTTAGAGCAGAACACAGGGCTTTTCCCGGTGGCTCGGTAGTAAGGAATCCCCTGGCCAATGCAGAAGACTCAAGTTTGATCCCTGGGTCGAGGAGACCCCCTGGAGAAGGAAGTGGCTACCCACTCCAATATTCTTACCTAGAAAATCCCATGGACAGAAGAGCCTGGAGTGCCGTACTCCATGGGGTGGCAAAGGGTCAAACACGACTGAAGCAACTGAACAACAAAAACGACAGAGCAGAACACAGGATGCTGAGGATGTTCTCTGAAACTTCTTTGGGACAGAACTGTGGGGCAGAGGTTGGGGAGGCAGGAGAGGAGGTCTGAAGAGCAGGAGGGAAGGCCGCTGAGCAGGGGCTGGGCGGCCCAGGGGAGACTGGCTAATCCTCAGGATGGATGGTGACGCAAGGAAGGAGAGCAGGTGGTGGGGGAGAGGGAAGGCTTTAGCTCTCAAGTGGTGCTTCTGCCTCATCCAGAGTCCCTAAGTGACTATCTTTATACAGTGGGACCCATGGATTAGTTAAGGCCAGTCTAAGGAGTGGCTAGAAGATGAGGTGGGCCAGCCAATCAGATTCTTCTCTTGCTAATTTAGGACTGCTACCCGTGGAACCTTGATTTTTAGAATCAAGAATGAAGTCTTTATTTATTTATTTTTGTTTAATTAATCATAGGATAACATAAGACATCTATTACTTCAGTTCTGGCTTTCTCAGTGTAAGGGTCATTTTTGAAAAATACAAACTGATCATAAATTTTATCAGTTTTTCCCTAGGGCTCTTAAATTATTTGATATTCAAAGGCCAGTCTTTCTCTTTTAAAGTACTTCTTATTGAGATAAAATTCACATAATATTCACTACCTCAGTTATTTTAAAGTAATTCAGTGCATTGTAGTATATATTTATAATGTTGTGCACCCATCACCATTAACCTAACTGCAGCATATTTTTATCCCCCAAAGAAACCTCATGCTTCTCAATTATTCTTTCCTCTCACCCTTTGGCAACCATTAGTCTACTTTCTCTCTATGAATTTGCCAGTTCTGGACATTTCATCCAAATAAAATCATGCAATGTGTGGCTTTCTGTATTTGAATTCCTTCATCTAACATAATGTTTTCACGGTTTATCCATATTGTAGCATGTATCAGGGCTCATTCCTTTTAATGGCTGAATAATATTCCACTGTTGGGGAAGGTGATGGCACCCCACTCCAGTACTCTTGCCTGGAGAATCCCATGGGCGGAGGAGCCTGGTGGGCTGAAGTCCGTGGTGTCTCTAAGAGTCGGACACGACTGAGCGACTTCACTTTCACTTTCCACTTTCATGCATTTGAGAAGGAAATGGCAACCCACTCCAGTGCTCTTGCCTGGAGAATCCCAGGGAAGGGGGAGCCTGGTGGATTGCCGTCTATGGGGTCGCACAGAGTCGGACACAACTGAAGCGACTTAGCAGCAGCAGCAATATTCCATTGTATGAATATATACCAGATTTTAAAAGTCAGAATTGATGCTTTTGAACTGTGGTGTTGGAGAAGACTCTTGAGAGTCCCTTGGACTGCAAGGAGATCCAACCGGTCCATTCTGAAGGAGATCAGCCCTGGGATTTCTTTGGAAGGAATGATGCTAAAGCTGAAACTCCAGTATTTTGGCCACCTCATGCGAAGAGTTGACTCATTGGAGAAGACTCTGATGCTGGGAGGGATTGGGGGCAGGAGGAGAAGGGGACGACAGAGGATGAGATGGCTGGATGGCATCACTGATTCGATGAATATGAGTCTGAGTGACCTCCGAGGGCTGGTGATGGATAGGGAGGCCTGGCGTGCTGCAGTTCATGGGGTCGCAAAGAGTTGGACACGACTGAGCGACTGATCTGATCTAATGGCATTTATTCATCAGCTAATGGACATTTGGTTTGCTTCCATATTTGGCTATTATGAAAATTGCTACTTTGCTAAACTCATTTATTAGCTCTAATGAATGTGTGTGTATGTGTATGTGTTCTTCAGGGATTTGCATATACAATATTGTGTCATCTGCAAATGGAGATAGTTTTACTTCTTTCTTTCCGACGCGGATGCTTTTATTTCCTTTTCTCACCTAATAGCTCTATAGAACTTCCAGTACAGAGTTAAACAGAAGTGGCAAAAGCAGGTGTGCTTGTCTTCTTCCTAATCTGACAGAGAACGTTTTCAATCTTTCACCATTATGCTGCTGTGCTTAGTCGCTCAGTCGTGTCCAACTCTTTGCGACCCCTTGGAATGTAGCCCACCAGGCTCCTCTGTCCATGGGGATTCTCCAGGCATGAATACTGGAATGGGATTATGACCCTAGCTGTGGGTTTTTCAAAAATGTCCTTCCTCAGGTTGACGAAGTTCTCTTCTATTCCTAATCTGTCGAGGAATCATGGAAGGATTTTGCCAAATGCTTTTTCTTTTTAAAATTAGTATATTTTTATTGAAGTATAGTTATTTACAATATTGTGCTAGTTGTAAGTGCTGTTTAGTTGCTAAGTGGTGTCCAATTCTTTTGCAACCCCATAGGACTATATAGCCTGCCAGGCTCCTCTATCCATGGGATATCCCAGGCAAAAATGCTGGAGTGGTTTGCCATTTCCTTCTCCAGGGGATCTTCCCAACCCAAGGATTGAACACATGTCTCCTGTATTGGCCAGTGGATTCTTTACCACTGAGCCACCTGGGAAGCCTGTTGTAGTGTATACAGAAGTGGAAATACAATGTCCTACCCATGAAACCTATGTAATGTTAAAACCGATGTTACCACAATAAAATGAATTTTTTTAATTAAAAATGTAAAAATTGTATTCTAATATAACTTCAGTAAACATCATAAAATGCTACTTCTTTTGCAAGATTTTAAATGTCACTTTGCAATAAGTTATCATTGTACTTGAAGTTGGCATTGTTTTGCGTTACAGTTGAGATGGCAAAGGAAGACGCTAGTATTAAATGAAAGGTGATGTTTGAGTGGGGCCTCATTTCTCATTCATTAGTGAATATTTTTGTGTTCTGATGTTTTCATTTACTACACAACTTATAAGTTTAGAGAGTCAAATGATGACAACTAAGAATGCAAAAAGACTCCTGGATCTTAAAATTACAAACATCAAAATACATGGTGCTGAATTTAATAAATCAATGAAACAAAAAGTCCACAAACAAACTCTAGAGATTAGACATAGAGTGTTTATTAGGGAATGATTTGGGGACCAACACCTGTGAAAGGAGAGGGAAAGAAGGAAGGGAAGGAAGGAAGGCTGAGCAGAGGGAGATGTTGATCTGAGGTAAGGGCCTCAGCCTCCTCCAAGGTCACATGGGGGCTAGGATGGCTTCTCAGAATTGTATTCCATTGGAAAAGCATCTGGACCTTTATATCCTCATGTTGGACCACTCCTTGGATGCAAGCTGTCCCTGAAAAGAGGTGGGACCCTGGGTGAGGCAATTTTCTTTAGGGGAGGCAATCTCCAAAGCTGAGGCAGTTTTCTAGCTGCTGGAAGAGTAAGCTCTTCATTTCTGAGAGGGTTCTGGGAGGCACATCACAGAGTCACGTGCACATCTTAGTATGTATGAAGAACTTATGTATGTCATAAGAGGGAAAGGAACATTTATTCCATAAATGGTGCTGGAATAATTGATTATAATGATGTGGGGAAAAAACACGATTAGACCTTCACCTAGTATCTTACCCTGACATTAATTTCAGATGGGCTTAAGAGTTAAATGAAAAAGAAAACAAGAAATATAAATATCAGGTAGAAGAAGGGAATATAAGGTAAGATGATGCTAAGGAAATGATCCATAGATTTGATTACATAAAAACAACAAAAACTTTACACTAAACATTGCATGCAAAATTAAAAGACAAACAATAAATTGGGAACATATTTGTAATGAACACAGCTAGAATTTTTAAGATAAAAGAGCTCCTGCAAATCTGAAAGAAAAACCCAAGGCTTCCATCAAAATCACAGTGAGATATCATTTTATAACCATTAGGATTTTATAAAAGACAAACAAAATTAGAAGAAAACAAAAAGTGTTACATGGATGTGAAGAAATTGGAGTCCTTGTCCATTGTTAGCAGGAATGTAAAATAATGCAGCTGTAATAGAAAATACTACTGCAGTTCCTATGACCCATAAATTCCACTTCTGGATATATACCCAAAAGACTAAAAAGCAGGAAGAATGAACATTTGTGCGCTCATGTTCATAGCAACATTATTCACAGTGGCCAGAAGGTGGAAACAATCTAAATGTCTATCAACAGATGAATGAATAAACAAAATGCGGCATATGCATACAATTAAATATTGTTCAGTCTTAAAAAAGCAAAAAAACTCCAATACATGTTACAACAGACCAACTTCCAGGACTGCTAAAGCTCAAGGATGAATCTTGAGGACTTTATGCTAAGTGGAATAAGGAAGATTCAAAAGGACAGATGTATGATTCCACTTTTGTGAGAAATAGTCAAATTCATAAAGACAGAAAGTAAAACAGTGGTTACCATGAACTGGGGGGAGGTGGAGTGAAGAGATTGTTTAATGGTATAGAGTTTCCTCTTGGGATGATGAAAAAGTTCTGGAGTGGGTAGTACTGATGGTTTATACATAACAAACATTATGTTATGTATATTTACCACAATAAAAAAACAGAGGAAAATACTTCCACATTTGAAATGTGAACAAGAAAAAGATGTACAAAGGCAATTCACAAAACTACAATAAAACTATGGATGTATAAAATATTTAATTTCATAAGTAATTTAACGAGATATAAAAGATCAAGTTATCTTTTGTCATTTATAAGATTGGAGAAACAATTTTACTTTAATATCTAACTATAGTGTAGGTATTATGATATCCGTATGCTCATAATAGCAGTATAAATGTGTACAAACTCTCTAGAAAGCATTTGTAAATTATGCACAATATGTTTTAAATATTCACATTAATTGGCCCCAAGTCCAATGTTTCTACAGAAACAGCTGGAGATGCTGGTGTCTGGATAACCGCAGGGGGCACCAGTGGAGAAAAGAATACAATGAAGTGTGGGAGCAAACCGTGAGAATATATGTGGCAGAGAATTCCAGGGCAAGAGAAGAGCTAGTGTGAAGAACCCAGGACTGGAACATACCAGGTGTGTTTGAGGAACAGCAAAGAGCGCTGCGTGCCTGGCTGGTGTGGAGTGAGTAATGGGCTGAGTGTTGGGAAACGAGGTCAGTGTCAGTGGGAAAAGATCAGGAAGGGCCTTGAAAGCCATGGCAAGAACTTTGAACTTTACTCTGAGGGGGCTGGGAACAATTGGAGGGTTCTAAGCAGAGGCCATGGTCTAAGTTTTAAAAAGACAGTTACTTCATCTCAGTGGCCTCCTCAGTTGGTTGGTGGTAGCCTGGAAAATCCCATGGATGGAGGAGCCTGGTG
This sequence comes from Tragelaphus eurycerus, assembly GCA_935064755.1. NCBI lineage: Eukaryota > Metazoa > Chordata > Mammalia > Artiodactyla > Bovidae > Tragelaphus > Tragelaphus eurycerus. The sequence continues at coordinate 23,237,787 of CAKXYN010000018.1, read as the reverse complement.
GGCTGCAGTCCATGGGGTCGCTACGAGTTGGACGTGATTGAGCGACTTCACTTTCACTTTTCACTTTCATGCATTGGAGAAGGAAATGGCAACCCACTCCAGTGATCTTGCCTGGAGAATCCCAGGGATGGGAGAGCCTGGTGGGCTGCCGACTATGGGGTCGCACAGAGTCGGACATGACTGAAGTGACTTAGCAGTAGCAGCAGCAGCTTCAGTTCTGAGACTAATCTGAGGCACCCAAGCCACAGGCCTGTGTGCTAGCTGCAAGAGAGATTTCAAATGTGGGTGTCTGGCATTTTCGGGTCCAGCTGGGCTGGAGAAACAGTCTTTGCCTTCATCAAGACTTACAGCTCAGGGAATCCTCCAAACACAGGGAGGTTCTGATGCTCAGTGGCTAAAGCAAATGGCAAGTATCAGTTGTATGTAACAGAAAACCCAGTCATTTTCTCACATAATAAGCAGCTCAGAGGGAGGTAGTTCAAGGCTTGGGGCAGTGACTCAGTGTCATCACTGTCACTCTGTCTGTGCCCCGTGTTGACTTATTGCCTAATGGGTTGAGGTGGACCCAGCCAGCACATCTAGGTTCAAAACAGGAAGAAAGAGGCAAAACTGCACTGTGTCTTTTCCCCCTTTAATCAGGAAAGCAAAAGCCTTTCCAGAAACCCTGCAACATCTTCTCTGTCTCATCGACTAGAATTGTGTCATGAAGCCAACCCTGGAAACAAGGGAAGATTTAGCTGCCTCCTCTCCCAAAGTGTGATTCTGTAATAACAAAAAAAGGAACAGATGGAGATAGAACAATGAACACTGTTTCTTCTGATGAGCACTGATCCTGAAAGGGTGAACAGCATCACCCATCATCTCCCCACGTTTCTCTAATCTCACGTGGTCTTGAAGCCAATCTGGCACGGAGAGGACCCCTCAGTCCGCAGCACAAGCAGGGATGTGGTTTGTTGTCAGGAGTGATGGTCACTGGCTGCAGGCAGTTGTGCTGGAGAGCCGCTAGCCCCATTCTCCTCAGCCTCTGTGATGTCACACTGGGACTCCTTTCCTTCCACACTGGGCTGTGGCTTCCAAGGCTGCTGTGGCCATGGGGCTCCCGGACCCAGTAGTGGGAAGGGAGCCTAGTGACTCTCATCTCCTCTGGGGACACGGGAGGTCCAGCCATGCCGCTCTTGAAGGATGCCATGCCAATCATGAAGGAGCCCCACCCCGCACCTCAGGCCCCGCTCCCCTGGGTCCTCCCAAGCTTATTTGCCGCCTTCAACGTGGTGCTGCTGGTCATTTTCAGTGGCCTCTTCTTCGCATTTCCGTAAGTCTCCCACACAAGCTGTCAGGTTTCTTACAGAGCAACAGAAAGGAAAGCAGATAATAATAGTACAGAGGCAGGGGGAGTGCAGAAGAGGGGTCAGGAAGGCCGGATGTTCTAGGCAAAGGGAACTGAATGCTATTAGAAGTATAGAGGACTTGGTGCATTTGGGAGCTGCAGGTGGTTGGTAATACAGGGTGACTGGTGGAGTCCCTATTGATCTGTCACAAGCCTGGATATTTAGAGCAGGGTTTATGGTCTGTGGGTGCTGACTACATGAATTGGAGCTTCAGGGCTGAGTCCTGCTCTTGTCTCAGTTGCAGGTGGCTGGCCCAGAATGGGGAATGGGGCTTTCCCGTCATCACAGGCCTCCTCTTTATCCTCACCTTCTTCAGTCTCATTTCACTCAACTTCTCAGACCCGGGCATCTTGCATCAAGGTGAGACATTGGCCCCCTGGGGCGCCTGCCTACAGGGGTGATCCCTGAAGTGCTCCTCCCATCTCCCCCCCCCCACCACTGGGGCCTCAGGGCTCCTTCGCCCTACGTCCTCATTTGCTCAGGCCCCACATCTGCCACTTCATTTCTTGAGCCATGGAGGTGTGAAAAAAACAGAATCTTGGAGGTTTTCCAGGTTCCTTGGAGGGTAGGGCCAGGGCAGAAGTTTCCTGGGAGAGAAGCCAGCTCTTCACAACCACTGAGTTTTCTCTTCCTCCTCCCTACCACACAAATTCTGTAAAGCATCAGTCACAGTACCGAAGGCCTGAGTTCACAAAGGACTCCTTGGGTTGGAAATCCACTTTCCCTGTGACTGCCAGCCTCTCTAAGCTTGGCCAGCTTGCTCAGTGGGGACTAAGGATTCCCCTGCCACCTGGCCCCCACGCTTCCTGAGCCCAGGGACGCTGTGGGGCTGCCCGCCTCCACCCTTCTGCTGCACCAGACTGATGGAAGGGCCTCCTGCTGCTGCTCAATCCTTTTCCCATGCCAGGATCCAATGAACAGGGCCCCCTGATGGTACATGTAGTATGGGTGAACCACAGGGCCTTCCGCCTGCAGTGGTGCCAAAAGTGCTGCTTCCACCGCCCGCCCCGGACCTACCACTGTCCCTGGTGCAACATCTGTGTGGAGGTAAGTGCCCCTCTCTCCTGCCCATCTACTCTCCCAGCACCTGTCTGGGACCAGGAGGCCTACTGACATGGGGGCCAGTGGTGGGTGTGAAACTACTTCTGGGACTGCTAAAGACCAAAGGTGGCAGTAATTCCTAGCCGCTCTTGATCACTCAGGCAGGTCACTGCCCCTGTGCCTGCACCTTTTCCGGGAGGCTGGCCCCTTCCTGCACTGGTTCTGACATTGTAGAGGGGCATCCACATCTATGCTGGGCCTGGTCAGGCACTGCTGTTCTTCCCAGGGCTCAATGACACTGGATGTCCAAATGCCCTTGGCAGGCTGCAGGACCAGCCAGGGGAACATCCTGCCTCTTCTGAATGTCTAGGCCAGAGGGTCTCCTGGTCTCCTGGGTTCTGAGTGCACAGTCTGCAACAGTTCAGCAATGTGCGGTCTTAACTGGTCCTTACAACCCTGGGAGACTGTCTGGGCAAGGGTGTTATTATTAGGCTCACCCAGGGCATGAGAAAACAGATGCCAAGAGATATTCTATGTCCTGTCTGAAGTTACACCAGGATTTGTCCCAGAGAAGACCAGGCAGGTCCTGTCTCCAAAGCCTCTTGACATGACGTGCAGCTCTGTGAGCTCTGCGGTGCTCTAACTGGGGGAATGCCAGCAGGGTTAAGGACTTTGAGGCTCAGATTCTCCCTAGGAATGGGAACCACTTTGTGAGGTCAAGGGCAGGTGGTTTAGAGGGAGCGCATAAGATTTGAGGACGATGGAGCCTGGATCAAGGCCTGAGCCTTCTCCCTCTTGCCTAGGACTTTGACCACCACTGCAAGTGGGTCAATAACTGCATCGGTCACCGCAACTTCCGCTTCTTCATGCTGCTTGTCCTGTCCTTATGCCTCTACTCGGGGGCCATGCTGGTCACCTGCCTGATCTTCCTGGTGCGCACGACCCACCTATCCTTCTCCATGGACAAGGCCATCGCGTATCCGCTGGGCTGTGGGACCCACGACCAAACAGTGAGGGTGGCGAGGAGCTGTCAACAGAGGGGGCGGGGTCACGGGGCAGGAAGAGCTAGTGGTGAGCAGGGTTAGACGGTGAAGCCGCCTGAGAGGACCGGTCTGGGACGAGGTGAGGGTTTGTAGGGTCAGAGAGATGGGTGGGGATAGTAGGAACTGCGAAGGGGTGAGCTAGCAGAGTCAAGGATGGAGAATGCTAGAGGTGGCCCGGGCGCTAGGCAGCAGGGTAAGCAGGGAGCGGGTGGGCGGGGCTTGATATGGGCGGGGTTAGGCAAGGGGCGGGGCCAAGGAGGTCTGCCCGGAGGCGCTGTTCCTTAGCTGCTGTGAAGCATCTTGGTTGCTGTACCCGCCGCCGGCTTCCTGGTGCCCCTCTTCCTGTTGCTGCTGATCCAGGCCATGTCGGTGAGCGCGGCGGAGCGCTCCTACGAGGGCAAGGTACGTGGGGACGAACGGGGCGCCATGATGGTATTGGGCTGTGGGTGGTCACCTTACCCCTCCCGGGCTTCCGCACCTTGCGCTTTCTCCTTCGCCCTGGTCTTTGATGGCCTGAGCTTTCTCGAAGGTGCCTCTTGAGCCCTTCCAGACGCAGATTCAGCTCAGATCTCACCTCCTTCCGGAGCTCGGTAGTCACTCTTCTTGCGTCGAAGGTGCACTAGTGAGTGCTAGGCCGCGTGCGCATTGTTTTGAGCCATGGGCGTGGAGGCGAGTAAGGCTGTAACTTGCGCGTGTGTTGACAAGGAACCGGAAATCAGAGTAATTCACCGGACACCAGCGAACGCGCTGAGAGAGGGGTCTGCCGACATTGTGTAGCACAACTCAGAGCACTGAGAGTTCAGTGAGGACCGCGGTGTTGAGTAGGACGTGCCACTTAGGGGTTTTGGATGGCAGAAGGCGAGGCACTGCTGTGAGGGGCAAAGATTGCAAAAAAAGCACGGAAGCCTAAAAGTCTGTGGAATGTTGGCGGGAGGATGAGGGAACACTTCTAATCGCAGCAGGTGTGCATTGCGCAATCAAGTGATCTGCCTGGGACTGGCCAGATTTAAAAGGCAAAGAAGTCAGGTGGATAATTTAATCTTGGTGCAGAGGAAACTTGGAAACCTTGATAGGATTTTTTTCTTTACACACAGTAAAATTCACCCTTTTTAATGCACAGTTGTATGAGTTTTGACAAACATACAGTTCTGTAATCACTGCCATAACCAAGATGTAGAATAGCTCCATCCACCCCTCCCCTCACTCCCCAAATTTACTCATGGACTTTTGTAGTCCATTTCTCTCCCAACTTGCAGCCCCTGGCAATTACAGAATTGTTTTCTAGCCCAGCAGTTTCTCCTTTTTCAGAATTTCATATAATCATAGTCTTCTGAGTCTGGTTTCATTACTCAGCATAATCCATTTGAGATTCATCCAGGTTGTTTCTCGTATCAGGAGTTTCCGTCTCTTTATTTGTGTAGTGTTTCATCATACAGGTGTGTCACAGCTTGTTTACTCATTTGTGCCAGTTGAAGGGTATCTGCATTGTTTTGGGGTTTTGGTGATTATAAATGAGGCAGAACAGGAGAATGTTGGCTCCCACCAAAAAAAGATACCCCATGTCCAAGGGCAAAGGAGAAGCCCCTGCAAGACGGTAGGAGGGGCAAAATCACATTTAGAATCAAACCCCATACTCACTAGAGACACTTGGAGGGCTCAAACAAACCTTGTGCGTACCAGGACCCAGAGACCTCACAGAGGCTGAACCAGAACTGTGTTTGAGTGTCTCCTGCTGAGATACGGGGTCAGCAGTGGCCTGCCGCAAGCTCAGGGGCTCTGAGTACGGTAGACCTGGGTATGGCATAAGCCCTCATGGAGGAGTTGCAATTAACCCCAGCATAGAGCCACCAGAACTTACACAGGACTAGGGAAACAACTCTTGGAGGACACAGACAAAACCTTGTGCATTCCAGGACCCAGGAGAAAGGAGCAGTGACCCCACAAGAGACTGACCCAGACTTGCCCGTGAGTGTCCAGGAGTCTCCAGCAGAGGCGTGGGTCAGCGGTGGCCTGCTGCAGGGTCGGGGGCACTCAGTGCAGCAGTGCATGCATGGGACCTTTTAAAGGAGGTCGCCATTATTCTCATTCAGTTCAGTTCAGTTGCCCAGTCGTGTCCAACTCTTTTCGATCCCATGAACTGCAGCATGCCAGGCATCTCTGTCCATCACCAACTCCTGGAGTTTACTCAAACTCATGTCCCTTGAGTCAGTGATGCCATCCAACCATCTCATCCTCTATTGTACCCTTCTCCCACCGTCAGTCTTTCCCAGCATCAGAGTCTTTTCCAGTGAGTCAGTTTTTTGCATCAGGTGGCCAAAGGATTGGAGTTTCAGCTTCAGCATCAGTCTTTCCAATGAATATCAGGACTGATTTCCTTTAGGGTGGACTGGTTGGATCTCCATGCAGTCCAAGGGACTCTCAAGAGTCTTCTCCAACACCACAGTTCAAAAGCATCACTTCTTTGGCACTCAGCTTTCTTTTTAGTCCAACTCTCATCCATACGTGATGGCTGAAAAAACCATAGCTTTGACTAGACGGACCTTTGTTGGCAAAGTAATGTCTCTGCTTTTTAATATGCTGTCTAGGTTGGTCATAACTTTTCTTCCAAGGAGCAAGCGTCTTTTAATTTCATGGCTGCAGTCACCATCTGCAGTGATTTTGGAGCCTCCCAAAATTAAGTATGTCACTGTTTCCACTGTTTCCCCACCTATTTGCCATGAAGTGATGGGACCAGATGCCATGATCTTCGTTTTCTGAATGTTGAGTTTTAAGCCAACTTTTTCACTCTCCTCTTTCACTTTCATCAAGAGGCTTTTTAGTTCTTCTTCACTTTCTGCCATAAGGGTGGTGTCATCTGCATATCTGAGGTTGTTGATGTTTCTCTCAGCAATCTTAATTCCAGCTTGTGCTTCATCCAGCCCAGCGTTTCTCATGATGTACTCTGCATATAAGTTAAATAAGCAGGGTGACAATATACAGCTCTATACAGTCAGCAAAAACAAGACCGGGAGCTGACTGTGGCTCAGATCATGAACTCTAGATTCAAGGGATTAGATCTGATAGACAGAGTGCCTGAAGAACTATGGATGGAGGTTTGTGACATTGTACTGGAGGCAGGGATCAAGACCATCCTCAAGAAAAATGCAAAAAGGCAAAGTGATTGTCTGAGAAGGCCTTATAAATAGCTGAGAAAAGAAGAGAAGGAAAAGGCAAAGGAGAAAAGGAGATATACCAATTTGAATGCAGAGTTCCAAAGAATAGCAAGGAGAGATAAGAAAGCCTTCCTCAGTGACCAATGCAAAGAAATAAAGGAAGACAATACAATGGGAGAGACTAGAGATCTCTTCAAGAAAATGAGAGATCTCTTCAAGAAAAACCAGAGATACCAAGGGAACATTTCAGGCACAATAAGAGACAGAAATGGTATGGACCTAACAGAAGCAGAAGATATTAAGAAGAGGTGGCAAGAATACACAGAACTGTACAAAAAAGATCTTCATTACTCAGATAACCATGGTGGTGTGATCACTCACCTAGAGCCAGATATCTTAGAATGCAAAGTCAAATGGGCCTTAGGAAGCATCACTACAAACAAAGCTAGTGGAGGTGATAGAATTCCAGTTGAGCTATTTCAAAACCTGAAAGATGATGCTGTGAAAATGCTGCACTCAATATGCCAACAAATTTGGAAAACTCAGCAGTGGCCACAGGACTGGTAAAGGTCAGTTTTTATTCCAGTCCCAAAGAAAGGCAGTGCCAAAGAATGTTCAAACTACCACACAATTGCACTCATCTCACATACTAGCAAAGTAATGCTCAAAAGTCTCTAAACCAGGCTTCAACAGTACATGAACCATGAACTTCCAGATGTTCAAGCTGGATTTAGAAAAGGCAGAGGAACCAGAGATCAAATTGCCAACATCTGTTGGATCATCGAAAAAGCAAGAGAGTTCCAGAAAAACATCTACTTCTGCTTTATTGACTATGCCAAGGCCTTTGACTGTGTGGATCACAACAAACTATGGAAAATTCTTAAAGAGGTGAGAATACCAGACCACCTTACCTGCCTCCTGAGAAATCTGTATGCAGGTCAAGAAGCAACAGTTAGAACTGGATGTGGAACAACAGGGTTCCATATAGGAAAAGGAGTATGTCAAGGCGGTATACTGTCACCCTGCTTATTTAACTTGTATGCAGAGTACATCATGAGAAACCCTGGGCTGGATGAAGCACAAGCTGGAATTAAGATTGCCGGGAGAAACATCAACAACCTCAGATATGCAGATGACACCACCCTTATGGCAGAAAATGAAGAAGAACTAAAAAGCCTCTTGATGAAAGTGAAAGAGGAGAGTGAAAAAGTTGGCTTAAAACTCAACATTCAGAAAACGAAGATCATGGCATCTGGTCCCATCACTTCATGGCAAATAGGTGGGGAAACAGTGGAAACAGTGACATACTTTATTCTGGGGGGCTCCAAAATCACTGCAGATGGTGACTGCAGCCATGAAATTAAAAGACGCTTGCTCCTTGGAAGAAAAGTTATGACCAACCTAGACAGCATATTAAAAAGCAGAGACATTACTTTGCCAACAAAGGTCCATCTAGTCAAAGCTGTGGTTTTTCCAGCAGTCATGTATGGATGAGAGTTGGACTATAAAGAAAGCTGAATGCCGAAGTGATGCTTTTGAACTGTGGTGTTGGAGAAGACTCTTGAGAGTCCCTTGGACTGCATGGAGATCCAACCAGTCCACCCTAAAGGAAATCAGTCCTGAATATTCATTGGAAAGACTGATGCTGAAGCTGAAACTCCAATACTGTGGCCACCTGATGCAAAGAACTGACTCATTGGAAAAGACCCTGATGCTGGGAAAGACTGAAGGTGGGAGGAGAAAGGGACGACAGAGGATGAGATGGTTGGATGGCATCACTGACTCAAGGGACATGAGTTTGAGTAAACTCCAGGAGTTGGTAATGGATAGGGAGGCCTGGCATGCCGCAGTCCATGGGGTCACAAAGAGTCAGACGTGACTGAGCGACTGAAGTGAACTGAAATGAGGCCACTATAAATGTTGGTGTACAGGTATGTGAATACAAGTTTTCATTTTTTGGGGGGGAGGTATATGTACTTAAGAGTGGTGTTGCTGTGTCATATAGTAACTGTATGTCTGACTTTATAAGAAACTGCCAAATTGTCTTCCAAAATGGCTGTACCACTTCAATCTGTAAGCAATGTATAGGAATTCCAGTTGCTCTGCATCATTAACATTTGGCATTGTCATTTTTTAAAAATCTAAGCTGATCTAAGAAATGTATAGTGATATCTCATTGTGGTTTTAATTTGCATTTTCCTAATGACTAATGATTTTGAACATCTTTTCATGTTCTTGTTTGTCATCAGTTTATCTTTTTAAAAAAGTATTTATTTATGTAGCTGCGCCAGGTCTTAGTTGGAGTTTGTGAGACGTTTGATCTTCCTTTTGGCTTGTGGGATCTTTTAGTTGCACGGCATTCGAACTCTTGGTTGTGGCATGTGGGATCCAGCTCCCTGACCAGGGATGAGTCTGTGTAATGTTGGTAGGGCCCTCTGCACTGGGAGCGCAGAGTCTTAGCACTGCACCACTAAGGAAGTCCTGCCATCATTACAGCTTTGATTAAAAGTCTTTTCCAGTCATTTGACCATTAAAAGTTAGTTTGCCTTCTTAATATTGAGTGTTAAGATTTCTATGGCTCTGGTGGTAAAGAATCCGCCTGCAATGTGGGAAACCTGGGTTCAGTCCCTGGGTTGGGAAGATTCCCTGGAGAAGGGAATGGTTACCCACTCCAGTATTATGGCCTGGAGAATTCCATGGACTGTATAGTCCATGGAGTCGCAAAGAATTGGACTTGACTAAGTGACTTTCACTTCACGATTTCTATATTCAAGATTCAGATATGTGTTTTGCAAATATTTTCTCCACATCTGTGGCTTGTCATCTCATTTTCTCAACAGTATCTTCCAAAGATTGGAAGTTTTAAGTTTTGATGAATTGTGTTACCGGTTTTTTCTTTTATGGATTGTGCTTTTGGTATGTAGCTAAGAAATCTTTGCCTAACCCAAAGTCACAAAGATTTTCTCATATATTTTCTTCTAGATATTTTATAGTTTTAGGTTTTATATTTAGGACTATGCTTCATTTGGGGTTAAATTGTATATATGATACAAGGTATGGGTCAAGATTTATTTTTTTGCTTATGGGTTATTTCGGCACCATTTTTGGAAAAGATTATCCTTCCATTGAGTTGCCTTTGAATATCTGTCAAAAAACAATGGACTATACAGGTGAAGATGTATTTCTGGACTCTTTTTTTTTTTTTTTTAATCAATACCATCCTGTCTTGCTTAGCAGCTTTATATTGCCTTGAAATCATGCAATGTGAGTTCTCCTACTTTGTTATTTTACAAAGTTTTGTCGGTTATTCTAGTTACCTTCACTTATCTTACGTAAATTTATATAAATTTTAGAATCAAGTTGTCGATTTCTATAAGAGCATTTGCTGGGATTTTCATTTGGATTTTGTTTGAACCTATAGATCAGTTTTGAAAATTGACATTTAAATAATACTGAGTTTTTGAATCCATGAACATAGTATATCTCTCCATTTATTTAGAGCTTCTTTGATTTATTTCATTAGTGTCAATTTTCAGCATATAGATCTTGACTCCACTTTGTTAGACCTTTTTCTAAACATTTCATTTTTTGTGTTATAATTTTTAAAATTTTATTTTCATTTGTATTTTAAAATAATTAAGCTGTACTGGGTCTTAGTTGCAGCATATGGGATCTTTAGTATCCACATGCAAACTCTTAGTTTGGGCATGTGGGATCTAGTTCCCTGACAAGGAATTGAACCTGGGCCCCCTGCATTGGGAATGCAGAGTCTTAGCCACTGAACCAAGGGAAATCCCTCCATTTGTTTATAAGAAAATACAATGGATTTTTGTGTATTAGTCTTGAGTCTTACAATTTTTCTAGACTCATTTATTAGTTCTAATAGCTTTTTTTGTTGATTTTACATAGAAAATCATGTCATGATTCATTTCTTCCTTTCCACAATGTATAGCTTTATTTCTTTTTCTTTTCCTGCATTACCTTGGACTTTCAGTACTGTGTTTACTTGGAGTGGTAAAGTGAACATCCCTTACCATGGGATTCCTTCCACATGGCAATAATTTTTTATTAAAGCCTGTTTTAGGAAGCATGTAGTTGGCTGCATCAGTGAGGGGGAGTAGGTGGAGACACTGAGACAGCTGAAAGGACAGAGGCGACCTCTTTACCCACCATTTCCCATTCCTTCCATTCAAGACTTAATCCCTCCACCCCACCCATTTTTGGTTCTCAGCTCATGTGTGACTTCTCTGCACAGCCCTTACTCATCAGCCCCCTGTGGTCTTCATGTCTTCTCTCTCTAGCCTCAGTCCCTCATTTCAGCCTCTCCTGGGCAGCATTCTCCCTTCCCACATCCTGTGGTTCTTACAGACCAAGTCAGGCCATAGGCCTGCCCTCCCTCCACTGCTCAGATGGGGCTGTCTCAATCCATGATCTCTAACCTTAAGAAACCTAAATGTGGTCTGCACCCTGATTCACCAGACAGGGCTCTTTCCCACAGTGCCTGTGTGCTAAGTCACTTCAGTTATGTCTGACTCTGTGTGACACTATGGACTGTAGCCTGCCTGGCTCCTCTGTTCATGGGATTCTCCAGGCAAGAATACTGGAGTGGATTGCCATTTTCTCCTCCATGGGATCTTCCTGACCCGGGGATCAAACCTGAGTCTCTTACATCTCCTGCATTGGCAGGCAGGTTCTTTACCACTAGTGAAACCTGGGAAGCCCTCTTTCCCAACACCAGAACCCAATTTCAGGCATTCTTCACACACCTCAACTTCATTCCCTTTCTACCTCCAGCTTCTGCTGGGCCACTTGCTTATATCACAAGGGCTCTGGAGCCAGACTGCATAAATGCAAATCACAGTTCCACAACATACCAGCAAAGAGATCTTGGCTGTGTTACTTAGCCATCTGGTGCCTCAGTATCACCATCTGTAAAAGGGAGCAGTCTGGATTAATAAACCACCCTTCCAGATAGTGAAATTCAGTGAAGGCACAATTTTAGGAAAAAAAAAAAAAAAAAGCAAAATATCAGACGTGGGAAAGAGAGAAGTTGAAGGAGCAAGGATGGAACTGTCTTTGGAGCAGTTTAACAGCAAAAGAAAGATCCAAAAGTGTATCTGGAAGGAGATAGCAGAAGGAAGTGTGGCCAGGGGAGACAGAAGGGGAGGAGATTGCAGAAGTGGCTACAGGTGATGGGGGAGGACCCCTGGGCAGGTGGGAGATGCGGGTGTGGTGCCAGAGCTACTCAGCAGTGGGTTGTGGGACGCTTTACTTGACCCTCCGGCTCCTTTGTCCTTGGAGTCTGGCCACAGGCCCAGGCTGGGCTGAGCTGACCAGCACTCAGAGGGCTGGTATGGGTGGCCTGCCCCGTCCTGCTGGATCTGAGCTCTTCTTCCTGTCCTCACCCGCTCCAGTGCCGATACCTACAGGGATACAACCCCTTCGACCACGGCTGTGCCAGCAACTGGTATTTAACAATTTGTGCACCACTGGGACCCAAGTGAGTTGGCAAAGCAGAGGCCTGGTGGTGGTCCCTGGGGCTGGTGGGGTGGGGGTGAAGCTGGATGGTCTCCCCTGGCCCCTTAGCATAGCTCCTGGCCCTTGATGCTCACTGTTCCTCTTCTTTCGGAGTTTTCTCCAGGGCCTAGTGGGAACCCCTGAAGCCTTCCCTTCCTTGCCTCTGTGGGTTTTGGCCCCAAGAAGAGGGTTAGAAGGGGCACTGCAGCCTGGAGGAGACAGGTGCCACCTCCCTACAGGGCCAGGCCCAGGCTGTGTGCACCTCAGACTGAGAGGGACCAGGCCAGGAGGCCATGACCACCTGCATCTGGCTTGTCACTCCCCAGGTATATGGCCGAAGCTGTCTGGCTGCAGAGAGTGGTGGGGTCTGACTGGGTGCCCATACAGACCCCACGCTTCCCAACGTGCCCCTCCGTGCTTAGTCCCCCCGCCTTCCCTGGGCCTGGGTCTGCCCCTCAGCCTCAAGCTCTGGGTCTCTACAAACCAGGGAAGGGTCCCCCAGGGAGCGGTGAGGCTGCAGTCCTCCAGGAGGTGAGTGTGTGTGTGTGTGTGCATGTGTGTGTTGGGAGAGGGCGTCTGCAGATTGTGGGTGTGGGGAGAAGCCCCCCCCGCCCCCGTGTTGGGCTGGCCCTGAAACTGGAACACTCAGCTGGAGGGAGGGGGATTTTAGGCCTGAAGAGTGTTGGCAGTAGAGTCACAGACCTCCAGAATACCCCAGGGGTCCCTGGACTCACAAAGGAAAAGGACACACCGCTCGGGTGGCCTTGGGCCAGTCACTTATCCTTTCTGGGCCTCAGTTTCCTCAGCTCTTCATGAGAATTGAGACTAGTCTGGTGGTTTACCATTGGTGGAGGTGGGAGGGGATGGTGGTGTGGGATTCCATTATTTAAAGGCACCTTTTACTGTGAAACTGGGTCTATGAATTATGTGGAAGTGGAGCATTAGGGAAGAAGTGGGAGTGGGTAACCCACAGCCCCCCAGGGACCCTGCCGCCCCCTTCTTTTGCTCTGCCTGTCCGCGGGCGGTGGCCTGGGCAGTGTCTTGCTCCGCAGTGAGTGGGCTGTGGGGCTCGAGGACAGCCCCCATACCCCCCAACTCTGTGCTCAGCTCCACGCCAGCCCAGTGCTGCCCCGGCTGCGGGAGGACCCCAGATGAGGCTTCGTCTACTTCTTGCCCTTTCGCCCCGGGAGATGCCAGGAGTCCCTGAATCCGAACCTCACCTCTTGAGCCTCTCATGAAGACCCTGTGCCCTGCCGCCTGCCCTTGCCCACTCCCCTGGCGGGAGTACTGAGACCCCAAGCGCATTAAATACCCTTTGCCTACCTTTTACAACTGCCTGCTGCACTGTCTGTTCTAGGTGTGAGGGAGTGTGAAGGGGGCGGGCTCTGAAGGGCTGGGACAAAGACCCACGGAAGGAAGAGCCGAGGTCCAGTACTGACTGGCTCTGCGACCTTGGGCAAGACACCCAACATTGCTGTCATCCTTCAAATGGGGTAACCATAGCAACCACAGAGAAGGCTGAAGATGATGGAAGAGAGAACGCAGCTATGCAGGAGTGTCCGCCCAAGTCCCAGCCTCTGCCCTGTTGCACCCCTGTCTGACTGCAGGGGGCGCCCGTCGCCTGGGAATTCGCCAAGCTGGACCTGATTCAGCCGGCACGCTGGAGCCTACTGTGAGGGCTGGGCTGGCCCTCCGATTGGGAGTGGGCCCTCCCCCTGCTTCTTCCCGGGAGGTAAAGGGGTGAGAGGGTTCTCTGTTACCCTCAGGATGGGCACTAACCACGCTGCTTCCTACCACCCGTGTATCCAGGTGAAGGGGTTGTGGTGAAGATGCGAGGGAAGGGTTGGATGAGCATCCCAGGGCCCGTGAAGGTATGCGCTTGTGTGTGCGTGCCTGTTTGTGTGTTGGGGGCCCAGCCTGGGGAGGTGGGTGATGATACAGGACTTGGCTCCAGTTCTCCCTAAGCTGGGTCCCCGTTGAGGCTGCCCTTCCCTCTTCCTCTGCCCCAGGCCCAGCCTCACCCACCCCTCTGTCTCTAGCTCTTGGGCTTCTGGCCAGCCTCGTTCAACCCAGAGACTCCAGTTCTAACTCACCCCATTTGCCTTGGTCCCAGGGTCTCCCCTGTCCTAAGCCCCCTTGTTTTCTCAGCTTTCAGAATTAACCTTAGGTTCTGGGGAGGGATGCAAGGTACTCACCACCTTACAAAAAGGCAGCTCAGTTTTAACCTTGTTGTAAAAGGCCTCAGTGGCCACGTTAAAAATCCTCAGGGGCCATGTTTACAAGTAAAGCTGAAGCAGCCATCCCTGTCTGGAAAGCCCACAATGCATGGTCGCATGTGTGGGGACGAGGACATGAGACTCTTTGAGCCCCAGACCCCAGGTGTGTGTGTGACGCACAGATCTGTGTGAGGGGCCTGTTTGTGTGCGTTCTGAGAGCACAGCTCTGCCCAGGCTGCTGAGCGGTGAGGAGAGGCTCTCAGTCCTCCTCCCAGATGGGAGTCCTCAGGGTGGTCCTAGCCTCCACCAGAGAGGAAGAGGATTCAGGAACCTTGGCCAAGGCCTGGATGGGGGGTGTTCATGGAGCTGGCTCACCCCCTCCTCTGACTTCCTTACACTCTCTCCGCCAAGCCTTGGGCACCCTCAAAAATTCTTTCCTGCCAGGCTGGGGGCTTCCATTGAACTAAGCCCACCTTCCCTTCCTGCCTTCTCCACATTTCTGCTGAGCCTGTCCTTGACTCCCAGACACACCCCTCGCAGTCTTTGGCCCGCTGATATGGGGAGGGGGTGTTATCAGGTCTGAAAACAGGGCCAGCTCTCCACACATAGCCTGGAAGCCCTGCAGTCCCTACCGCCCCTTGGACGGGAACCAAGGAGTGACCCCCACCCCTGCAGGGCTGTCAGCTGCCCACATGTCTGCAGCCACTCTGTGGGGTCCCCAGGCCACTCCTGGAACAAAAGAAAGGAGGGGGAGCCTGGAAGCAGACACCCCCTTTTCAGCTTTACACCTTTCCTCCATGATCTTCTAGAAGGTCAGGGCGTGTGGGGTTGGAAGAGCCCTGGGCCAGCAGTTGGGAGACCTGGGTCTCACTCAGCTCTGCTACCAATTAGTGTGCTATGGGAGTGAGCCTCTTTCCTCTGCTTGGCCTCGGGGCCCTCGTCTGTAAACAGGGAGGACCATCATGGCTAGCTTACAGTGGTCAGAGTCCTAACTTGTTAGAGCTGGAAGGGCTTTAGGGGTTACTTCATCCAGCTGCCCCTGCACCCTCAATTTCACACATTTTCACTAGAGAGAGAAGGGATGGGATGGTTCAGTGTCCAAACGTGTTCTCCGTTTCCTGGGCTGCCCCTCCGGTCCTGCTCCGGGCACCACCTTGGAGGAGGAGGGACTTGGGCAGCCCAACAGAGACAGCAGGACATGTCAGCGCAGGGCCTGGGGACCGGATAAGAAGGCAGGCTTAACTCTGACTCCAGTTCTGCTGGGAGCGATAATGACACCCTGCTGCCTTGCCTTTGCCCTGCCCTGCCCGCCCCACCCAAGGGGGCCCTGCCAGTGGCTGAGGGTGAGGCAGGGCAGGGAAAGACAGGGCAGAGGAGGTGGCCGAAGCCTGGAATTGGGGAGCCAGAGTCCTCATACCTCCCAGAGAGCATGCCCCTTGCTGGCTGAGCCTCCTGGGCTCCTGGGCACCCAGGTGACTCTCCAGCCATGCCCACATCCTCCTCCCGTTACTGCACGCGGAGCGCAGTGGAGGGAAGGGGCTGGGCTGACCGTTTGCCAGACCTGTCCTGGGAAACAAGCCTTTGCTAAGCCTCACTGGGCCAGGACCTGGACTAGCTGGTTCACATGATCTCCTTTAATCCTCACAACAACCCTCTGGAGTTGTTATTCTCACCGTGGACTTGAAGAAACTAGAACTGACTGAGCAAACAAATCACTTCCCCAAGGTCACACAGCTGCTAAGTGGCGGGGCCAAAGCTCCTTATTTAGTCTTTGTCATGACACTGTGCTTCCTAGGCAGTTTTATTTTATTTCAGTTCAGAGTAGTGGCTAAGGCATGGGCTCTGAAGCTGGGTGGCCCACCATATGATGGGATGCATCATTGCCGCTATTGTGCCTTTATGAGGATTCATTATGCAGTGCATGTGGAGAGCTTGAACCTGGCACTGGCACGTGGGAGGTGCTTAATCAGGGTAGCAATCATCCCTACAATAGGGTCCAGGTGATGCCCAAGTTAGGACTTTATGACCTTCTGGGCCCTTGGGGATACCAACACTGGGGCTGCCGTTGGATGTGGGTTTCCTGGTGGCCAGGCAGCAAAAGAGAAGGGTGTCAGGAGACGAGGTTTGTGGTCTTGTGTTACAGAAAGTCAAGGCATGTTTGTATCCCGCAGCCAAAGGGGAATGGAGGTGTGGGCTGAGCATGTTCAAGGGAACAGCGAGATCACCCCACCCCCACCCCCAACGGCTGTGCTCTCCCACAGGCTGAGGGGTTTCCTGTTAAGAAAGCAATTGTTGCATCTATTTCGAGACCAGGGGGTGTCTTGGGTTGAAGGAAGTCAAGGCAGTAGTCCTCTGAACGCTACTCCCCCGGCCTCGCTCAGAGCCGCCGCCCGCCACTCCCACTCGCTCTCCCTGTAGCCTCCTGGTCTGTCTGTCCATGTCTGTATCTGCCTCACCTCCTCTTACCTTTCCACTCTGCGTCCTCTCTCTCTGCCCTCTTCCTCCTTTCACTGTCTTCCACGCACTCCCTACGATGACTCTGCCTGTCTCTCTCCACCCCTCACCACCTTTCTTGGACGACCGCTTCTGGGAACAGGAAGCAAACTGTCTGACGACTTTCAAGTAATAATTTTCAAATGTGATTCTTGGAAGCCCTTGGGCCTGGGTATGGAAACCTCTAGAACTCTGGGCCAGGCCAGAGACAGGGCCTGCACAGGGCACCTTTGTCTCTGACTGGGGCTTCCTCTTCCAAGCCAGGCACATGCTCCCCCAGCTGCTTCTGCTGCTTCTGGGACTGTTTTGCTGCTGAAATTGGAGATTCCCACACTAGCAGGGATATCCCCACACTGAATATCCAGCTTATTTCTCAGTGAAAAGAAAACCAAGACACTGGCGCTTGGAGAGAGGCTCAGCAGGATTTGTCCTGGGATGATAGAGCTAAGTAGAGGCCAGGGAAGACTGGGTCCCTGTCTCCTGCTTCCCACCACTCCCCGTGGGTCAGAAGCCTGGACTGTAAAAAGGAAGGGCACTTATCTTCTGGAGGTCTGCTATAATAACTTGGCTCCCACAGGCAAAAATCACAAAAGTGATGACAGTGATAACTATAAGTTTGATGCTAACCGTAGGCTTAGTGCTTGGCTTATATTATCTCATTTAATCCTCAAAATGATTTGTGGGGAAGATGCTGCAGTTATTTCTGTGGGCGTCACCCTGGACAGTCCTTGGGCCTCCTTCTCCCATCTACAAGGATAGAGCTTTCTGGAGGATCCCTGGGGCTATTCCTGCCCTGCCCTCCTGGGGAGTCTATGACTTAGTGGCGAGGCACGAGTGTCCTGGGTCTGGATACAAGCGAGGCAGACTGGGCCCTAGGCAGGGCTTATTCGATGACCCATTAGGGTCCTTCGCCTGAACCTCCTCTGTCCCCTAGTCGGGGGAGGGGGGAGCATTAGGTCACCAAACAGGAGTACTGATCCCTGGGCAGGACCCTATCTGGGCTGGAAAGTCTTCTGGCCAGTTGTCCCTAGGTATCTGTTCTGCAGCCCCTGCAGACACAGCATGGAAAGAACACTCCTGCCTGCTCTTTGCCTAGCCAGGCAGTGGGATGCCAGGATGGGACGGCAGGAGAGTGGGGTTGGAAGGCAGGCCCTGTGCTTCCTGGTGATAAGGCCACAGGAGAGCCGCTGGCCTCTCATCGTCACTGCTGTTACAGCATCTGCAGAAGCCCGGCTGCCTCCAGCGCTTGAAAGACGCTCTGAACTTTCACTTCTTCACACCCGCCACAGCCCCGCAGGTGTGGGGCTACAGTAAAGGGAGCCTTGTGAGGGCTAGGCCTGGGCTTGGGAGCCTGGCAGGAGTAACCCCCACCTCCCCCCGGCCCTCTGTCTCCACTTCCTCTGCTGGTTCTGCAGGCTCTGGGTTTGGATCATTTGGAAGTGGCCAGGACTGAGGATGGGCCACCTCTCTTTCAATCCCAGACAGACCCAGCCTGGGTCACATTCCCTGGATGACTTCTCAGCTCGCTCTCTTCCCCACCAAGTTTCTTCCCTAGGGAATAACTGGCCAGATTTGGGTTTGGGGCAGGGATGCAGCCCTTTCTGTTCCTAGCTGGCACCCCCAACTGCCAGCCTTGCTGAGCCCCTGGCAAGGAAGCCTCTGGAAGGCTGAAAAGTCTGGTGGTTTGAACCCTCGGCAGGGACGTGGGCTGCCCCCGCCTTGATCCAGGGGCTCCATCTGCCTTGGATACAACCCAGACCAAAGAGTAAAGGAGGTTTGTTCCTGAAGCGGAGACCAAAAGTGGCACACAGAGGGCTCTGAGCTTTGGAGTTGAAGCTTTTAAAGATTTGTTTTGTTTAAATATCCTGCTGCAGGAAAGAGAAGCCCCAAATCAAACATTCCTGAAACATGAATTTCAGGTGGCTTTAAAGGAGCAGTTTGTTTGGTTTCCGTCCCACCCTGTTTCTGCTCAGTGGGGTCTCGGGCACTGGGCCCTGGGGCTTGGTGGAGGGTCCACACCCTTCCAGGCTCACCGTCCTGTCTCACCCGGAGCTCCTCAGCACCAGCTCCAGCCAAAGGGCCTCTGGTCACAGCCAGGCCCCCAGGGTGCTCCCCGGGGGGGGGGGGCGGCGCACACCCGTCTCAGGCAGGGAAGGCGCCGCCCGTCTGTCTTCAGCTGCCTTTCCCCTGCTGGCCACACGCTCATTCTTGAGCTCTCTCTACCCTTGATCTGGGGGGTCGAACACACTCCGGACTCTCCTCCTAGTCAGGGATACTCTGCCCATGACTCACTCTCACCTCCTGTCAGGGTATCTCCCAGGTCCTATGCCTGGGGTGTGCCCCACTGTGGAGAACTCACTCATTCCCTGGCCTCAGCAGTGCTGGGCCTGGCTGAGCCTCTGTCTCTTCAGGTCCTGCCCGTTTCCCAAGCTCTGGCCTTAATATTATTTTAATGTTTTATTGGGGCATAATTGACAAGTAAAATTGTTAAGACTTTTAAAGTATACAACATGATGATTTGTTATCTGTGTACATTATGAAAGGGTTCCCCTATCTAACTCACATTAATTTTATTTTCTTTTTAAAAAATTTGGCTGTACCAGGTCTTAGTTGCAACACGTGGGATCTTTAGTTGCGGCACGGTGGGAACTCTCAGTTGCGGCACGTGGGATCTTGTTCCCTGACCAGGGATGAAACCTGGGATTGATCTGCTCCCCTGCACTGGGAGCACAGATTCGTAGCCACTGGGCCACCAGGGAAGTCCCTAGCCCTAATTGTCTATGATTGAATTATTCCCTTGAAGTCCCACCAGAGGCTCAAGGTCTTTCTGAGTCCCAGGACCAGGGGAGAGTAAAAGCAAAGGCAGACCCAGCTGTTGAGTGAGAGGAGCACCGTTAGTGTGCTCTGGGGCACATCTGGGGGCATCTGGGGGGTGGATCCAGGGGGGGGTGTCTGGAGGTCCCAGACCTGTCCCAAGACTAATCCAAAGGATGTCCCAAGGTCAGCCTTGACTGCTAGAGGAGCAGGATTAGGGGACTTCTCTGAGCAGCCTCATTTTCCCTCCTTGCCCCTGGGGGCCCTTCTGTGGAGGCCATGGTAGGACTGGGTGGGTACGGGGAGGAAGGGCTCTGGGTGAAGGGATATCCAGAGGAGGGGACCAATTGAAGGCCTATTCCTGTCATTCAGGAAGAAGCTGATAAGAAGGCTGAGGCTTGGACTGGGATAGTGGAGATAAAAATTCATCCATTCATTCAATAAACACTGAATAATCACAGCATACCCAGGAGGCAATGAAATTAATTTTGTAAAAAAATGTGTTCATGTATAGTTTAATTTAAAAGTATACTATTGTATATCATGTTATATTTAAATATAATCTTAAATTGTGTTTATATATTTTTAAAAGGAGCTTTCCTGGTGGCTCAGTGGTAAAGAACCTGCCTCCCAATGCCGGAAATGCATGTTTTATCCCTGCATTGGGAAGATCCCCGGAGAAGAAAATGGCAACCCACTCCCATATTCTTGCCTGGGAAATCCCATGGACAGAGGAACCTGGCCAGCTAAAGTCCATGGTGTTGCAGAGTCAGATATGACTTAGCAACTGAGCGCAGATGTATTTTTAAAAGACTGGAAGCAAATTCATCAGATACTTGTGGTAAATGAGCAAGTGTTTCCTAACAAAGGGGATTCTGGCTGCCAGTCTGGGTTTTGGCACATCTGATTCCTAAGCCCAGCACTTCCTCTGCTGGGCTGTGTGACGGGGAAAAGCCCTTCCCATCTCTGGGCCTGTTCCCTCATCTGTGCAATGAGAATGTGGAACCAGATATGTGGCTCTTTCCAGCTCTGACGTTACCTGAGAACACTGGGGACTAGGGGGCAATCAGATCAGATCAGTTGCTCAGTCGTGTCCAACTCTTTGTGACCCCATGAATCGCAGCACGCCAGGCCTCCCTGTCCATCACCAACTCCCGGAGTTCACTCAGACTCACGTCCATCGAGTCAGTGATGCCATCCAGCCATCTCATCCTCTCTCGTCCCCTTCTCCTCCTGCCCCCAATCCCTCCCAGCATCAGAGTCTTTTCCAATGAGTCAACTCTTCGCATGAGGTGGCCAAAGTACTGGAGCTTCAGCTTTAGCATCACTCCTTCCAAAGAAATCCCAGGGCTGATCTCCTTCAGAATGGACTGGTTGGATCTCCTTGCAGTCCAAGGGACTCTCAAGAGTCTTCTCCAACACCACAGTTCAAAAGCATCAATTCTTTGGTGCTCAGCCTTCTTCATAGTCTAGCTCTCACATCCATACATGACCACAGGAAAAACCATAACCTTGACTAGTTAGACCTTTGTTGGCAAAGTAATGTCTCTGCTTTTGAATAGGCTATCTAGGTTGGTCATAACTTTCCTTCCAAGTAGTAAGCGTCTTTTAATTTCATGGCTGCAGTCACCATCTGCAGTGATTTTGGAGCCCCCCAAAATAAAGTCTGACACTGTTTCCACTGTTTCTCCATCTATTTCCCATGAAGTGATGGGACCAGATGCCATGAACTTGGTTTTCTGAATGTTGAGCTTTAAGCCAACCTTTTCACTCTCCACTTTCACTTTCATCAAGAGGCTTTTTAGTTCCTCTTTACTTTCTGCCATAAGGGTGGTGTCATCTGCATATCTGAGATTATTGATATTTCTCCTGGCAATCTTGATTCCAGCTTGTATTTCTTCCAGTCCAGCATTTCTCATGATGTACTCTGCATAGAAGTTAAATAAGCAGGGTGACAATATACAGCCTTGACGAACTCCTTTTCCTATTTGGAACCAGTCTGTTGTTCCATGTCCAGTTCTAACTGATGCTTCCTGACCTGCATACAAATTTCTTAAGAGGCAGGTCAGGTGGTCTGGTATTCCCATCTCTTTCAGAATTTTCCAGTTTCTTGTGATCCACACAAAGGCTTTGGCATAGTCAATAAAGCAGAAATAGATGTTTTTCTGGAACTCTCTTGCTTTTTCCATGATCCAGCGGATGTTGGCCATTTGATCTCTGGTTCCTCTACCTTTTCTAAAACCAGCTTGAACATCAGGAAGTTCACAGTTCACATATTGCTGAAACCTGGCTTGGAGAATTTTGAGCATTACTTTACTAGCGTGTGCTGCTGCTGCTGCTAAGTCACTTCAGTCGTGTCCAACTCCACGTGACCCCCATAGACGTCAGCCCACCAGGCTCTCCTGCCCCTGGGATTCTCCAGGCAAGAAAACTGGAGTGGGTTGCCATTTCCTTCTCCAGTGTGAGATGAGCGCAATTAGATGCTTTCATTGGCTTGGCTGGCTGCTCTGCTTTGACCTGGGAGCTGGGTGCATGCCCACTCCAAACCCCTTTGCTGCAGGGCTCCACGAATGGGAAGAGGTGGCCTCCACAGCCTGATCTGCTGTCAGCCTCTGATCTCAAATTAGAATCACGCCTCTTATCCCTTTATATCAGCTTTGAATCATGAAAGACATCTTCTACCCTTCAGTTGCTGGGTAAGATTGAAGGCAGAAGAAGGGGGCAACCAGAGGATCAGATGGTTGGATGGCATCATCGACTCAATGGACATGAGTTTGAGTAAACTCTAGGAGATAGTGAAGGACACGGAAGCCCGGCAAGCTGTAGTCCATGGGGTCGCAAAGAGTTGCACACGACTGAGCAACTGAACAACAACAGCCCTTGAGTTGCAGCCTTATGACCTGGCTCAAAGTAGGCTCGGAAGGAAGTGAGGGAGCCAGCCAGGATGGGAGGTGACATGTGTCACCTGCCCCTGCCGCTGTGTGCCTGACTCTATGTGTGAGTTGTTCTGTAGGTGTTCTTCTCTGAAGTGGCCTGGGTGGCAAGTTTACTGCCTGTGCAGGAGGAGGTGAGGCTCAGAGAAGGACACGCCTGCTGGGTCACACGGCTGGTGAGTGTGGCTCCGAGACTGGAACCTGCTGCCTCAGCCTCAGAGCTGAGAGCAGCCAGAGCCTTGGGCCACACTTCCCAGGACAGAGGGGGTTATCCAGCTGCTGCTAGACGCCACTCCTGCCCCTACTTCCAGACTTTTGTATGTGGCGGCAGGCGTTTAAATCCACTTCTGATTCTACCCATTGGAAACACATTCCTCTTCCCTAGAAAACAGAACTGCTCTCATGCTTTGTTCTCAGGCCTCTGAATCCCTGGCTCCTCCGCAGTCGGCAGATCTCTGTCATCCTTCTGTGGAGGCCGGACATCTGGTTCCCGTGGGAAGCAGCCTCTTGAGCAGGAGAGAATTCAGGGTCTCCAGCCATCCTGCTGGCCCCTTCCCGTGGAGGTAGCTCCCGGGCACCTGCTTCTTCCTTTCATAACATCCCTACTGGGTCAGCTGACTCTGTCCTTTCCACTCCAGCCTGCTCCCCACGGGCTGCTGCGTGCCCCCTGCCCCACCCCCACGTGTTGTCGCTCAGTCGTGTCCAGCTCTTTGTGACCCCATGGTCTGCGGCAAGCCAGGCCTCCCTGTCCTTCACAATCTCACGGAGTTTGCTCAGATTCATGTCCATTGAGTCCTGGTTTTTTCTTCTTTAAGTTCTACAATAGGAGGGCAGGGGAAATTATGTCCATTCTGGCCTTCTATCTGGCCTCAGATTTTCAGGCAAACATTCAAGATGAAGAATAGTGTGTGTGTGTTTTTTTTAATCAAATGCTATTGCTTTTCTGTTTCAATTACTGGTGTTACAGTAATGTTTTTCTAGTGTTCACTATACATGTTCAAGAATTCTGTAGTATTGTGGGTTAACTGGCCCTCCTTAGACTAGCCTGAGTACCTAAATACCATAAAAGCCGTATTTCACTGGGAGAATATCTCTTGACCACACTTAGATAAAGTTGGGGGCTGCCTGTAATGAACACATTCAAACTTGCCACATCTTAGGTAGGATTCTTTTTTTTTTTTTTTTAATTTTAGTTGGAGGCTAATTACTTTATAATATTGTGGTGGTTTTTGCCATACATTGACATGAATCAACCACAGGTGTATAAGTGTCCCCCTGTCCCAAACCCCCCTCCTACCTCCCTCCCCATCCCATCCCTCTGGGTTGACCCAGTGCACCAGCTTTGAGTGCCCTGTTTCATGCATCAAACTTGGACTGGTCATCTATTTCACATATGGTAATTATATGTGTTTCAATGCTATTCTCTCAAATCATCCCACCCTCGCCTTCTCCCACAGAGTCCAAAATTCTGTTCTCTGTATCTGTGTCTCTTTTGATGTCTTGCATATAGAGTCGTCGTTACCATCTTTTTATTGGGTAGGATTCTTAACTTTGCTTATTTGGCTTCTAGCTCATACCTCCAGCACCGTCCCGGAGGTTAGATGTGGTCAGATATGGAAACATAAGAGGTGCCAGTAAATATCCCACATTGCCTTCCCCTTTTTACTGTCTTGAGAGTTCACATCTCAGCCTCTCTGAACCCTAATTTCCGCATCTGTGGAGTAACAGTCCTAGAGTTGTCCTGATTTCCTCATAGGGTGACGTACCAAGAAAAGCATGTGAAAGTGCTTTAAACTGATGGCGCAGAGCACAGTCACAGGGCTGTTATATGCAGGCCCTGTGCACCACTTAATTGGCTTGTTTTTGAAATCCCCACACTCTTAACTCCTACTGGGATGGGTCACTGTGAGCTCGTGGAGTCAGGCCCTGCCTGCCCACACAGCTCAAGAGACCTGAGCTTGATAAGGCCAAATCTGCCCTCATCCCCCTGCCTGGTCTCTGCCATCCTGGCACTTGGTCTTCAGGCATTGACTGGCAGGAGGCACGCACTCTGACAGTGCCTGCAGTTGGGACTCCCAGGATGGCTCCTTGTCGCCTGTGCCCCTCTGACTGCCCACCTGGGGCATGGAGGGCCCTGGTCCTGGTTCTCCAGGTGGCTGGCAACTCCCCCAGGCAGAAGTTTCTCCCTGCGCACAGTTGCTGCACCCTGCCTGGGGTATGGGCTCAGGGCTGCTGTGTGTTACCTTGGGGTCTCTTAAAGTATGCTGGAACAGCCTACATGTGCCTTCCCCAGGGGACTTTGTATATTAATAAACATTGTGCTCACTTCAGCAGCATTAAAAATTGGAACAATACAGGACTTGGTGGTTTGGTGGTTAAGAATTCACCTTGCAATGCAGGGGACACGGGTTGGATCCTTGGTTCAGAAAGATCCTATATGCTGAGGGGCAGCTAAGCCCATGAGCCCCAGCTACTGAAGACCACATGCCTAGAGCCTGTGCTCTGCAGCAAGAGAAGCCACTGCAATGAGAAGCCTGCACACCGCAGCTAGAGAATAGCCTCTGTCAGAAAGCCACCAACTGGCAGGAGGCTGCTGCTGCTGCTAAGTCGCTTCAGTTGTGTCCAGCTCTGTGCGACCCCAGAGACAGCAGCCCACCAGACTCCCCCGTCCCCGGGATTCTCCAGGCAAGAACACTAGAGTGGGTTGCCATTTCCTTCTCCAGTGCATGAAAGTGAAAAGTGAAAGTGAAGTCGCTCAGTCGTGTCCGACTCTTAGCGACCCCATGGACTGCAGCCTACCAGCCTCCTCCGTCCATGGGATTTTCTAGGCAAGAGTACTGGGGTGGGGTGCCATTGCCTTCTCCACTGGCAGCAGGCAGAGCAACCAAAACCCAGCCCAGTCAAAAATAATAAATAAATAAAAACTTTAAAGGGTAGTGAAGCATTTATAAAGTGAATATTAGAAAAGAATATAGCTAGCTCAAAAGCTGACCAATAATTGAAGGATTGGCGATAGGAGTTTTTAAAATGGATCAAAGGAACAAGAGAGGCTGCATTTATTAACAATTGCATGGGCTCTGTGTTCTTTAGCAAAGTATAATTTTTACAAAGTGAGATGATTTAAAGTTGATTTAGTGACAAGCACCAAGTAAAGAATAGAGCAGGTGATGGGCAGGTATGGTAAAAGTTGTGACTGGAAGTTGAATGACTGAAGTTTGGGAAACACTGTTTTCCCATTCAGTGCTCCCGGCAATCCTGTGAGTAGGTGTTATTGTCTTGTTTTCTAGAGGGCGGAAACAGTCACAGAGAGGTGAGGCGAGTTGCCCAAGGTCCCTCAGTGAGGGAGTGGAGGAGCTAAACAATGACCATGGCTGATCCTCAGTGGGAGGTGGGGCCTGGAGAGAGGGGTCCCCACCAGACCACTGAGGCTTGGGGGCAGTGGAGCCCTGGGAAGGCGATTCAGGGCTCTCCTCTCCGATGGTGAACTGTGCCAGGAAGCGGCCTGTCCTTGGACCAGAGATGGTTGCTTCAGACTGGCTGACCTCACGCCTGTGGCGGGGCAGGTAGTGAGACTGATTGAGGGTTGGGGGAGAGGATGGTGAGAAGGAGAACCGGGCAGAGACAAAAGGCAGGCAGAGGCATGCCAGGCTGGGCCCCAGAGGGACCCAGCACATGGAGGAGGAGCTAAGTAACTCACCTCCTGAAGTTCTCTTAACCACTGGTCAGGCTGGAATTGCTCTCCAGCAGGCCCGTAACGCACGACCCGGTGGTAGGGTTTAAGGCAGAGGAAAGGTGTGAACTCTGCAAGTGCATCCCCACCCACGCAGACACACAGAAACCGTCCCTGCAACAGCCCCCTTCTCCACCACACACACAAACACACACACACACACACACTCTGCAAGTGCATCCCCACCCACGTAGACACACAGAAACGGTCCCTGCAACAGCCCCCTTCTCCACCACACACACATACACACACACACACCATGAGTGAGACACAGACACACAGAGCCTGTCCCTGCCAGTCACCCCCTCTTCTCCAACAAACACACACCCCTGCCACAGTCACCCCTGTTCTCCAACACACACACACACACACCATGAGTGAGGTCAGGGGCCCTTCCTATTGGAACATGATAGCAGGCCTTTTGTCCTGGTGACTTCTGTAAAACTCTTAAGGAGTATTTTCCCCTTTAGAATGATGATTGCTGATCTGTCTCTCTCTGCCTTTGTTCTGTTGTCCCCATAGAGTTTAATGGCTTAAAAGTCTCTGGCTGCGCTTCTCAGAGATGCAAACAGTGGTTCAAATAGAACTAACAGCAAGGAGCTCACAAGGTGAGCTCTATGCAAGGGGTGGATTTCTTGGGTGAAAAGCAAAGGTGGGGAGGTGAAAGATGAATGAGGTGGTTTTGGCCTGAAGGGACTTTGAGACCCCAAGGGGGAAGAGAAGGGAGATGCCTGAAGCTTAAATGACTAGCCAGCAGAAGATTCCAGTAAGACTTGTCAACTAAAGAAGAACACACAACCTGCAAGTTATGAGTTGTGTTTTATGCAGGGACCTTGCTGAAGGCTATAGCCCAGGACACAGCCTCTCAGATTACTCTGAGGAACTGCTCCAAAGAGGTAAGGAAGGTGCCAGGATATATAAGCATCTGCCCACAATGCAGAAGACCCAGGTTCTATCCCTGGGTTGGGAAGATCCCCTGGAGAAGGAAATGGCAACCCACTCCAGTATTCTTGCCTGGAAAATCCCATGGACAGAGGAGCCTGGTAGGCTACAGTCCATGGGGTCGCAGAGTTGGACATGACTGAGCGACTTCATTTTCTTTTCACTTTCAAACATCAAGTAATTGCTGCTAATCATAAAAAGCAGACACTTTGAATTAATGATTTTAGTGCGTTTCTGTGTGTAGGAAGATGCAAGAATCTGGGCTCATTGAAATTATTCTTTTGATATGTATCTTATCTGTCTAGGGCCTGTATTCTTTTGTCTCCATGCTAAATTTCCCTCGGAGCATACTGGTGGAGAGACTGCTGTGACTGACGGCTTCATGGTGGGCAGCACTGGTTGTTAACTGAAATGGCAGGCAACGCTTTTTGTCAGCCACTTGAAGATGACACCGTAGAAGGGTGGTCACAGTGAAGAACATGACGTCCTCAGGGGCTGGAGCCCACCCCTGGGAGGAGCGTGGGATGTCAGAGGGGGTTTCCTCTTCCCTGGGACTGGTGGCGACTGAAGAGTCAACAAAACACGTTCCCTCGCAAGCCAGGTGAGGGAGGCATAATCAGTGCCAGTAGACAGATGAGGAAACGGAGGTTCACGGAAGCGGAGTCAGCTGCCCAGGGAACCAGACTAAGGCAGTTAAGGACATATCCAGACCACTGAAGGGAAGGCCAAGTCAAAAATTGGGCTGGGCATGAGGGACGGGGTGGGGGCACAGGTGGCTGCTCCCAGGTCTGCAGAGAAAGGACGCATGAGAGAAGAGAAGGGTGAAGTGTGGTCTCTGCGCACCAAGAGCAGCCGCTGGAGAAGCAGGCTCAGGTGATTCACCGTCGGGCATCAGGAAGGAGAGGGAGGCGAGGAGTGGCATGTGCAGAGACATCAGGAGGGTGCTCGCTTGTTGGCGGTGATGGGAGGCGGGCACAAGTGGTGGTTACTGTTGGTGGAGAGAGAAATATTTCTGGTACCGGCTAAGAGAAACCTCAAAAACTTTCAATTCCAGAACTGAATATCTGTTTCAGAGATTACTCAATTCTCTTTTAATTTTTTTAAATAAACCTTTTCTTAAGTCAATTCTGTTTAATACCTTGAGCTAAGACAGGGAGGGAACAGCAGCTACTTGTTGTCTAGTCTCTACCGTCCTGTAGGAATACGACTGTGACCTCACTGAACCTCTCAACCACCTATAGAGGCTTCTACAATCACCCCCACCCATGTTGTAATTGGGGAAACTGAGGCACCAAATGGTGAGGTTCCTAGCTCAAGGCCACTCAGCTAACAAGTGGCAGAGCTGAGATATGACCCAAGGTTGGCTTGTTCTGTCCCAAGCTAGTTCCTTCCGGTACTGCAGCTTCAATGCTCGGAGTACCTGATACCCTGGCGCCACTGCTGCCTGTCTTCACAAGATCCCAGTGACTTCGAGATTGCTGGTTGTTTTTTTTTTTTTTTTTAATATATTTATGTATTTACTTGGCTGTGCTGGGTCTTAGTTGCAGCATGTGGGATCTTTCAGTTGTGGCATAAGAACTCTTATTTGCAGCATATGGGATCTAGTTCCCTGACCAGGGATCGAACCTAGGCCCTCTTCATCAGGAGCTCAGAGTCTCAGCTACTGGACCACTAGGGAAGTCCCAAAGATTGTCCTTATTTTGAAGTAAACACTTTTTCCCCCTGACTACAAGAGTGAAACCTATCTAGTTTGGATATTTTTTTAACATATAGAAAAACATAAAGAAGAAAACTGAAATTATCTCTCATCCTGGAACCCTGTTAACGTATGGGGGAAACACCACTCCAGTCTTTCTTCTATCAACATACCAATGTAACAAAAATCTCTAACATGCTCTTTGGTAATTTTTAACAGTTTTATGGAGATATAAATGACTAAACTGGACATAGCTTCCCCTGTGGTTCAGCAGGTAAAGAATCTGCCTGAAATGCAGGAGACACCTGAGACACAGGTTTGATCCCTGGGCTGGGAATATCCTCTGGAGAAGGAATGGCAACCCACTCCAGTGTTCTTGCCTGAGAAAGCTGATGGACAGAGGAACGTGGCGGGCTACAGTCCAAAAGGTCACAAAGAGCTGGACAAGACTGAGGGACTAAGCACACACAAACTACACGTATTTGAAGTGTACAGTCTGGTGGGTTTTGACGTGTACATCCGTGAAATGCCACCACAGTCAAGATACTGAGCTACACCTGTCACCCCAAACAATTCCCCGAGGCCTTTTTATATCTCTTCTTCCTCCAGTCCCCTCCCTGTGAGGCTGCTGCTTTGTCAAAGCTGTACTGCTCGCTGCACAACAAGCCAATAAACAGATGAGTTGCTGGGGCAAGGAATAGCAACTCTATTCGAAAAGCCAGCAGACAGAGGAGACGGTGGACTAGTGTCTCAAAGAAGCATCCTCCATGAGTTAGAATTCAGGCCTCCTGTTTTTACTAAAAAGCAGAGGGGATGTGACTGGTTGTTGCAAACTTCTTGGTGAAGGAATCCTTTGTTCTTGCAGCTGTCCAGGCAGGTCTGGTCACAGTGTTCTTATAAACCTTCAACAAGACAGAAGTTATCCTCTGTTCTCCATCTTTTGATCTCTATAAGAATGGAAAAGTGTTGTACTTTTAAAGATCAGAGCCTTGAGAATGGGCTTTTCTGTATCTTTCAGGCTATAGGCAACATTCTCTTAACTTGTAGCAAAAGCAGACGAATACAAAGATTAAAGGATCCACTGTGGAGTCAGATTTTTTTCTTCCCTGTTACAAGGCCAGTGTCACAGGCCCGGGTAGCAGGCGCCTGGCCCAGGTTTGCCTAAACCTTGGCTCTCAGTCGTGGTGTGCTTCAAGGAGCACGAACAATGCCACCCTCTGAGGTCAGAGGGTGCTTTTGATTTTGTGAGCTTCCTCCAGCAGCGTGGCCTCCTACTGGGTCCACTCCCCTCCTCCCTGGGCTCTTAGCCCTCCGCCTCTAACCAGCCCTGCAGACCTGCCTCCTTGGATCTGAATCTCCCAGTTCCCTAAAGTTGGCCCATCTCCTCCTAGAGCTCAGTTATTTCTTGTCTGGGAAAGTTGCTGGGGTCCCTGGTCTCAGATGTCACAGGTGCTTTCTTAGCAATTTTTGCCATTCAAAGTGGAGCAGGAGCTCTGATGGAGTCATCTTTGAGGGGGTACAGCAAGCTCTCTGGAAAGCACCCACACTTTTTTTGCTGCTTTAGATATCTTTCTGAATCTCATTACTCATGCACTTTGTTGAGCAGATTTCTGGTATAATTTAATCTTCTCTCTATGACTCAGGGCTGCCTTGGCAAGGTGACTGAGGGAGTGTGCAGTGTGGGTGGGGGGATGAGGGGAGACCAACCTCAGCGGTTTTACTGGAACTTACTTTCTTAGAAAGCCCACACATGGCCTTCAGCCTCAGAAGAGGAGAGGAGGTTTTGTTTCTGCCTGGTCTGTCGGCAGCCTAACATGCAACCAAATTTATTAGCAAATCGAGAGCTGAAATAAGCTTCTCTTAAATTGCTTTCTCATCCTGTATCAAAATAAGCATCCAAGGCACCCCGATCTGTACCTTATTGGACGGTTCTCCGTGCCCTTTCGCACATATTTTCCCTTCTGATCTTCACAATAACCCTGTGAGAATAGCTGGGCAGGTGCTGCTGCCCACTTTAGACTCCTGCTACACAGCAGCCTCAAAAATCAATTCCAGGTCCATTCACGACATGACAGGGAGAGTATACACCTTTAAGAAGGGTATATCAGAGTCTGTCTCTGTGACCTTGGGGGTACAAAGAATTTCTTGAAAGCACTAACTGTTAAGAAAAAGATCAATAAATTCCACTACATTAACATGAAAAGCTGATGTGTCAGCATAGGTACATCCGTTGTAGCAAATGTACCGTTCTGGCAGGAGATGTTAGCAGTAGGTGGCTGTGCCTGTGTGGGGTCCGGCAGCGTGTGGGAAATTCTCTGTATTTTCTGTTCTGTAATTTTGCTGTGAGCCTAAAACTTCCCTAAAAGATTAAATCCACTTAAGAAGGAAGAAAAAAGGAAACTTTCTCTTCCTTAAAAGATGCTATAAATAAAGTGAAAAAGTGCAAAACAGAAGATACTGGGAACACACAGCCAATTCAGCATGGGGCTAGAGTCCAGAGTACATCAAAAGCTCCTAGAAATAAATAAGAAAAAGACAAAGTACTACCAGGTGTTTTGCGAGAGACATTGTCAGTAAACACAGAAAGATGCCCAGCTTTGTTAGGAATCAGGAAAATGCAAGTTGAAGACACCAGGAAGTACCATTTTACATCTGCCATATTGACACAGGGGATAGCAATTAGGGTTATCTTGCTGAGTACATTGTTGCTCTGATTGTTGCTACCCAATCAAGACTTGCATCTGCCCTCTAGACCCAAACAGCACTTCCCTGAAGGGTCCAACATGCAGGAGCTTCAGGGCAGCCGGATTTATCGAATCAAAAAACCTGTAAGTGAACCATGTGTGTGCGTGCTAAGTCACTTCAGTCAGTCGTGTCTGACTCTGTGCGACCCTATGGACTGTAGCCTGCCAGCTGTCCATGGGGTTCTCAAGGCAAGAATACTGGAGTGGGTTGCCAGTATTTTAGCTTTTCAAAGTAAAAATTTACCCATTTCAATGGGTAAATGGTGTTATGTCATGTAACAGAACATGGCAGAGAAATGAATAAACCTCAGCTTCATTCACTAACAAGTAAATTTCAAGAATATATTGTTGAATGACATATTCATTTCCTGGGGCTGCCATAACAAAGTACCACAGACAGGGTGGCTTAAACAACAAATAAATTCTTTCAAAGTTTGGAGGCTAGAAGTTCAAGATCAAGGTGTTGGCAGGGCCATGCTCCCTGTGAAGTTGCTAGGGGATGGATCTGTTCCAGGCCTTTCTCTGAGCATGTGGTTGTTCTTTGATTGACCTGACTGATGGCAACAGAACTCCAGTCTTCCTGCAGTCTCCAGGTGTGTGTGGCTCTGTGTCCAAATTTCCCCCTCTTTATAATTACACCCACTCTAATAAGACTTTGATTTGCCATGCCTTGCAATTTGCAGGATCTTAGTTCCTCAACCAGGGATTGAGATAGATATTATCACTATTTGACAATGGAGGAAACTCAGGGATACAGAGGATGAAGATCACTTAAGTGGAAGAACTGAAATTTGGTTTCATATCTGTCTGACTCCAAGTACCAGGCTCTGCTCTCAAAACCACCGTATTTGGGACTTGCCTGGTGGTCCAGTGGCTGAGACTCTGTGCTCCCAATGCAGGGGGCTTGTGTTCATTCTTGGTTAGGGAACTAGATTCCACATGCCACAAGTAAGAGTCAGCATGCTGCAACTAAAGATCCTGCATACTGCAGTGCAGTACAAAAAACCCCACTATATTTTGCTTCTTTCCCAGCAAAGATACAGTTGCTTTTAGTTCAGAGGGTATTGATGAGGGCCAGGGTTAGAGTAGACATTGCATTGAAAAGAGATTACAATTAAAAAAATTTTTTAAATTTTATTGGAATATAGTTGATTTACAATGTTGTATTAGTTTCAGATGTACAGCAGGGTGATTCAATTATATATATATATATATATATATATATATATATATATATAATATACACACACACACACACACGTACTGCAAGGAGATCCAACCAGTCCATTCTGAAGGAGATCAGCCCTGGGATTTCTTTGGAAGGAGTGATGCTAAAGCTGAAATTCCAGTACTTTGGCCACCTCATGCGAAGAGTTGACTCATTGGAAAAGCCTCTGATGCTGGGACGGATTGGGGGCAGGAGGAGAAGGGGACGACAGAGGATGAGATGGCTGGATGGCATCACTGACTCGATGGATGTGAGTCTCAGTGACCTCTGGGAGTTGGTGATGGACAGGGAGGCCTGGCATGCTGCAATTCATAGGGTCGCAAAGAGTCAGACATGACTGAGTGACTGAACTGAACTGATACATGTATTCATTCTTTTTAGTTTTTACTTTATTTATGTATTTTATTGTGGGGTGTTTTTTTTTTTTTGATTATGTCTTGTGGGCTCTTTGCTGCAGTGCAAGGGCTTTTTTCTGGTTACAGCATGCAGGCTTAGTTGCTCCAAGGCGTGTGAAATCTTAGTTCCCTGACCAGGGTTTGAACCCTTGTCCCCTGCATCGGGAGGTGAATTCTTAACCACGGGACCACCAGGGAATTCCCTATTCACTCTTTTTTAGATTCTTTTCTCATATAGGTTATCACAGAATATTGAGTAGAGTTCCCTGTGCTATGCAGTAGGTCCTGTTGGTTATCGATCTTATATATAGTAGTGTGTGTATGTTCATCTCAAGCTCCTCTCCTGATTTATCCCTCCCCACTATGTTTCCTCGGAGAAGGCATTGGCACCCCACTCCAGTGTCCTTGCCTGGAGAATCCCAGGGACGGGGGAGCCTGGTGGGCTGCCATCTCTGGGGTCGCACAGAGTCAGACACGACTGAAGCGACTTAGCAGCAGTAGCAGCAGCAGCAACTACGTTTGCTCTTTGGTAACAATATGTTTGTTTTCAACATTTGTGTCTGTTTTTATTTTGTAAAGTTCATTTGTGTCTATTAAAAAATAGATTAATATCTATTAAAAATAGATTCCACATATACGTGACATTATATGATATTCGTCTTTCTCTGCCTGACTTCCTTCACCCAGGATGACAATCTCTAGGTCCATCCACGTTGCTGCAAATGGCATTATTTCATTCTTTTTTATGTTTGAGTCCCACTCTAATGACCTTATTACTTCTATGAAGATTCTCTGTCTCAAAGAGGTCACATTATGTAATGCTAAAGGTTAAAGCTCATGAGAACGTATTCTCTGAGGGGGACACAATTCAATCCAAAACAAATTTATAAAGTGGCAGAATGCATTTAATGAGATACCATTTACATAAAGCTTGCTGCTGCTGCTAAGTTGCTTCAGTTGTGTCCAACTCTGTGCAACCCCAGAGACGGCAGCCCACCAGGCTCCCCGTCCCTGGGATTCTCCAGGCAAGAACACTGGGGTGGGTTGCCATTTCCTTCTCCAATGCATGAGAAAGTGAGAAGTGAAAGTGAAGTCGTTCAGTCGTGTCCGACTCTTTGCGACCTCGTGGACTGCAGCCCACCAGGCTCCTCCATCCATGGGATTTTCCAGGCAAGAGTACTGGAGTGGGGTGCCATTGGCTTCTCCACATAAAGCTTAGGGATACATAAATACTTGAAAGTTTAATGAGAGAGGAGTGATCAAGATGACTGAGTAGGAAGATGCAGAACTTACCTCCTCCTACAAACACTCCCAGACTACAGCTCCTTATAGAGAAATTGTCTATGAGAACAACCTGAAGACTGGCGGAAGAGATTTTCCACAACTAAAGACAGAAAGAAAGAACCTATGAGATGGGTAGGAGAGGGGGAGATGTGATATATTGAAGACCCACACAACTGGGTGGGTAATCTACAAACAGTGGATAATTGTAATTGCAGAGGGTCTCCCCAAAGAGTGAGGGGTCTGAGCCCAACATCAGGCTCCCCAGCCTAGGGGTCTTGCACCTGGAAGATGAACCCCCAGAACATCTGCCTTTGAAAGCCAGCTGGGCTTGCATTCAGGAGAGCTGAAGTTTGAAACAGAGACTCTACTTTTAAAGGGCTCATGCAAAATTTCACACACTCCAAAGACGCTGTGCAGAGGCAGTAATTTGTTAGGAGACTGGGTCAGACCCACTTGCTGATCGTGGAGAACCTCTTGGATAGGCAGGAGGTAACTGGGACCCTTTATGGGACATAGATGTGGGCAGCAGCTATTTTGGGGAGCTTGCTCTACCTCAGGGACACTGGAGCTGGTGACGTTCTCTCCTTAGCCTGTTGACCACAGGGGCTTACCCTCCAACCAGTGAGCCAGCACCAGCCCCAGGCCCCCAGGTCCTATAGCCAGACCCCTGGAGACCTGGCCCTGCCAACCAGTGAGCTGGCATCAGCCCTGGGACACTTCAGGCTGCATGGCCAACCACGTTGGGATGCAGCCCTGCCTGCCCACAGCTGGCAGCCTCTGCTCGGGCAGGGCCTGGGGCTGCCCCATGGACAAGGGGCCAGCCCCGCCTACCAGTGCACCCACAGTGGTCAGCCCTGCCACAGCAGAAGGGTTCACACAGCTCACAGAGTGGGGCCCCCTCAAGAGCATATAGCTCTGGTGACCAGAGGGGAGTGTGCTGCTTGGCTCCGTAGGGTGTCTCTTACCCAAGGCCACTTCTCCAAGAGAAACATAACCAACCTCCATAATACATAGAAATAAAAACAGAATTGGTGAGAATGAGGCAACAGAGGAATATGTTCCAAATGAACGAACAAGATAAAATCCCATAAGAAGAGCTAAGCAAAGTGGAGATAATCTACCTTAAAAAGAATTCAAAGTAATTCTTTGATCACATAGATACTCTGGAGAAGAATGGATAAACACAGTGAGAAGTTTAATGAAGAATTAGAAAATCTAGAGAAGAGCCAAACAGAGCTGAAGAATACATAACTGAAATAAAAAAAAAATACACTAGTAGGAATCCAAATTAGATGATGCAGAGGAACATGTCAATCAACTGGAAGACAGAGCAGTGGTAACTACCCAAACTCAACAGAAAAAAGAATTTTCAAAATGATGATAAAGAGCCCTCTGGGGCAACATCAGGGATACTAACATTCACATTACAGGGGTCCCAGAAGGAGAAGAGAGAAAGAAAGGGGCGGAGAACTTACTTAAATAGACAATAGCTGAAAAGTTCTCTAACCTGTAAGATCTGAATAGATATTTTCCCAAGAAGACACACAGATGACCAACAGACACATGAAAAGATGCTCAGCATCACCAGTCACCAAGAAAATGCCAATCAAAACCACAATGAGATATCCCCTCATACCTGTCAGAGTGGCTCTTAGCAACAAACATATAATAAGTGTTGTCAAGGATGTGGTAAAAGGGAACCCTTGTACACTGTTGCTCGGAGTGTAAATTTGTGCAGTCTCCATGAAAAACAGTTTGGAGGTTCCTCAAAGATTAAAAATACCATTTGATTCAGCAATTTCACTTCTGGGTGTTTTCCCAGATAAAACAAAACACTAGTTTGGAAAGATATATGTACCCTTATGTTCATTCCAGTGCTATTTTCAGTAGCCAAGATATGGAAACAACCTAAGTGTCCATTAGTAGATGAGTTAATAAAGAAGATAAGATAGATATACAATAGAATACTACTCAGCCATAAAAAAATTAAATCTTGTCATTTGTGAACGTGATGGGCCTTGAAAGTATTTTTTAACTGTATACTATTGATTGTTTTTATTTAATTTTTAAAATTTATTTGTTATTGAACTATAGTTGACTTACAATGTTCTTTTAATTTCTTTTGTACAGCAAAGTGATTCAGTTATACATATATATATATATCCCTTTTTATATTCTTTTCCTTTTCTATTTATCTCAGGATAGTGAATATAGTTCTCTGTGCTATACAGTAGGACCTTATTGTTTATCCATTCTATATGTAATAGTAATAGTTTGCATCTTTTCCTTTACTATTTATCTCAGGATAGTGAATATAGTTCTCTGTGCTATACAGTAGGACCTTATTGTTTATCCATTCTATATGTAATAGTAATAGTTTGCATCTGCTAACCCAAACTCCCAGGCCGTCCCCTTCTCCCCTTCCCCTTGGCAACCACAAGCCTGTTCTCTGAGCCTGTGAGTCTGCTTCTGTTTCACAGATAGATTCATTTCTGTCATATTTTAGATGCCACATATAAGTGATATCATACAGTATTTGTCCTTTTCTTTCTTTTTTTTTTAATACTCATTTTTATTATTTATTTACTTGGCTGTAGTTGCAGCATATGGGATCTAGTTCCCTGACTAGGGATCAAACCCAGGCGCCCTGCATTGGGAGTGCAGAGTCTTAGCCGCTGGACCACCAGAGAAGTCCCTGTCCTTTTCTTTCTGACTTACCTCACACAGCATGATAATCTTTAATTTCACCCATGTTGCTGCAAATGGCATTATTTCATTCTTCTTTCTGGCTGAGTAGTATTCCATTGTGTATATGTACCTCATCTTCTTTGTGCATTCATCTGTCAATGGACATTTATGTTGTTCCTATGTCTTGGCTATTGTGAATAGAGCTGCTATGAACATAGGGTGCATGTATTTTTTTGAATTATAGTTTTGTTAGGGGTGGGACTGTTGGATCATATGGTAATTCTATTTTCAGTTTTTTGTGGAGTTTCCATTCTGTTTTTCATAGGGGCTGCACCGACTTATGTTCCCGTCAACAGTGTAGGCGGGGCCCCTTTGTGCCACACCCGCTCCAGCATTTGCTGTTTGTATACTTTCTCATAATGGCCATTCTGACTGGTGTGCAGTGATAGCTCATTGTAGTTTTGATTTGCATTTCTCTAATAATTAGTGATGTTGAGCATATTTTCACATGCCTCTTGTCCATCTGTATGTCTTCTTTGGAGAAATGTCTATTTAAGTCTCCTGCTCATTTTTCTACTGGGTTGTTTGTTTTTTTATTGTTGGGTTGTATGAAATATTTGTATATTTTGGAAATTAAGCCCCTGTTGTGGACCTTGAAAGTATTACACTAAATGAAATAAGTTAGATAAAAACAAATATATGATTTCACTTATATGTGGAATCTAAAAACCAAAACAAATGAACAAGTATTACAAAATAGAAACAGACTCTTTGATACAGAGAACAAATAGGTGATTGCCAGAGGGGAGGGGAGTGGGGGAAGAGGGAAATAGTTGAGGGAGATTAAGAGGTACAAACTTCCAGTTACAAAATAAAAGAGTCACAGGAGTGAAGGGTACAGCATGGGGAATATAGGCAATAATATTGTAATAACTTTGTATGGTTACAGATGGTAACTAGGCTCAGTTGTGATGATTGTTTTGTAATATATAGAAATATCAAATCACTATGTTGTATACCTGGAGCTAACATAGTGTTTAGGTAAATTATACTTCAATTAAAAAAAAAAACAATTATAGTGAAATGGAAGGGAATGATAGATGACAAGTCTGGAATAGTGGGTGTTCCTGGGCAGAGGAGAGAAGGACGTGATTAGGGACTTCAGATGCCTTCTGTTGTCATTGTTCAGTTGATTAGTCGTGTCCAGCTCTTTGTGATGCCTTGGAATTTCAGATGCCTTGGGATTTCCTGTTGCTTAAACTGACTGGCAGATGCATTGGTTTGTTTTCATATCCTTTATAATGTATGTGTTACTTTTATGCAAGAAGCAATTCATAAAAAGTACAAACTTTTAAAAATAGAATCAGAAAAAAAGACTTGGAGGCAAGTATCCACAACACTTTGAAGGAGTTTTGCTATTAAGGGGAGGATTGAAACAGGGTGATGGCTGGGGCTGGGGGGATGAGGGAAATTTTCTTGTTTTATATGCAAAGAGCTAAGTTCAGAGAGATGAAGTGTCTCATTGAGGCTCACACAGCTGGCCTGGGTCAGCGGGGAGTGGCTCCCAGGTCCTGGCCCCCAACACAGTGCCCCTTCCGCCCCTACAGCTGCTGCCTCTTTCTTGTGGTCATTATGAGGGTCCTTGGATACTGGCCCTCAGGGTGGTCCCCCTACTCCAATGGGAATTCCAGGACCCAGAGCCTTGGAGCTGGAGGGACCAGCGCTGCCTCTTGACTTGACTGATCTCCTCTCTCACTTGTCTTTTATTGTGACATGAAACCAGCTCCAGACATGTGCCTGGTCAAGGGTAGACCACCCACCCACATGCCTGCCTCTGGAGGGGCTGCCTGCGCTGTGAACCTAAGACCACCTTTGCCGAGTTTACAGTAGAAGCAGGGTCTGAGATACCATCCTGGAGGGTTTTCCTGGTTCTTCCTGAGAGCCAGAATGTAGTCATGAGGCCATTAGCACTGAGGCTGTCAAAGGAGAGCCCCAAATGACCCCTCAGCTGTTCTGGAAGCTGGCACTTGGTCCAGTGAGCTGGAGCATTTGCACTCTGCTGTGACCCCAGCTGTCCCTGGCATGATGGGGCAAGCTCAGCTTTAGCTCAGTCCATCCATCAAGAAAAGGGAACAGTGTTCCCCTTTGTGTGCCTCGTGTTCTCCTCTGAAAGGACGGAAGTTGGATGGGGCCATCTCTAAGTCCCTTCCAGCTACAGAGATTCTAGATGTTTTGTACGATGTCATTTGAATCTACAAAGTTAGCTCATAGAGACACAGGGGCTCTTTTTTATTTTGCTGAAGTGCCAGAGTCTTCAGTTCCCCAGCACCTGCAGGAGTCAAATCCAGCAGAAGTCCAAGGAGGGAAGATCTGGGATCTTCTGAGCATCAGCAGGGACAGAGCACTGTGCCCTGTGGCCAGAAACAAGTGTCAGGAGAGCCCGGCCAGCCTCAAGATACCTGGACTCGGTGTCTTCACTTCTAGAGAATTATTCTAAAGAAATGATCAGATATGTAGATGACAGTATATACATAAGTGTGTTATCACAGCACTGTTTAAAAATATTGAAAAACTTTATAAACAACTCAAGTGTTCAGAAATTGGTGACTAGACTTTGTGTATTGGTGAATACACTTTGTGTCCATATGATCATGTACCAGGAAGCTATTAAAAATCATGTTCGATCCCTGCTTCGGGAAGATTCCTCGTACCTCTGAGTACTAACCCTGGGCATCACAGCTACTGAAGTTGTGCGTTCTAGAGCCCCTGAGCTGCAATGAGAGCAGCTCCTGCTCCCTGCAACAAGAGAGAACCCGCACACAGCAACGAAGACCCAGCACAGCCAGAAATAAAGAAATGAATTAAACTCATGTTAGGGGAGGTTTTGGAGATACTTCTAATACATTAAGTAAAAAAGTAATATGTATAATTGTATCTATTGAATGATATAAATTGCAGATGGATAGATAGGTGTATACACATGTATATTTTCAAAATACAGAAGGACGTATATCATACTGTCAGCAGCAGTTGTCTCTGAATAGTAGAGCTATGGGTAATTTTTATTTCTTTATGAGTTTGTATATGTAATATATGAGATATATTACAGCTTTTCTTCGTTAGACTTCTTTGTAAGTACAAGATTCTTAATAAATGTTTCTTTCATATGCAGAAAAACCACAAAATATTATTAGGATTTTTATTGTTAATAGAGGTAAATATTTTTAACAGTGGTAAAAGACACATAATATAAAGTTTACCATTTTTAAACGTACAGTTGGTAGTGTTAAGTACATTCACATTGTTGTGTAACCAAACTCCAGGACTCTCTTCATCCTACAAAGCTGAAACCCTACCCGTTGAATAGCAGCTCTCCACACCCACACCTGCAGCACTTTTCTACTGTCTGTCTCCACGTATTGACCACCCCAGGTACCTTGTGTCTTTGTCTTTTTGGGACTGGCTTATTTTGCTTAACATGGTGTCATTAAGGTTCATCCATGTAGTAACATGTGTTAGAATTTCCTTCTTTTTTGAGGCTAAATAATATTCTGTTGTATGTTTATACCACTTTTGTTTATACATTTGTTTGTCAGTGTATACTTGGGTTGCTTCCACCTTTTGGCTATTGTGAATATTGAGGCTATACATGGATGTACAAATTCTCTTCAAGATCCTACTCAGTTCTTTTGGGTATATATTCAGAAGTGGAGTTACTGAGTCATATGATAGTTTTCTTTTTTTTTTTTTTTAATGTGCACAAGGGTTCCTGACCAATATTGTTACTTTCTGTTTTGTTTTGATAGTAGCTGCCCCCAAAAAGTAATTTTAAAAAGAGGACAGTCTGAGCTGAAATTTTGCCCATACCCTCTGAGTGCCAGGTAATGACTCCTGGGCTGAGTGCAAAGAGTGTACGTACAGAGGTTTATTACAAAGTCCCAGCCTTCCTGGAGTTTGTGGGCCAGCCAGGAGCTTGTTCTGGCTATCACTCATCACTCAGGACCTCGCTGGAGGGATC
Source organism: Tragelaphus eurycerus (assembly GCA_935064755.1). Lineage (NCBI taxonomy): Eukaryota > Metazoa > Chordata > Mammalia > Artiodactyla > Bovidae > Tragelaphus > Tragelaphus eurycerus. The sequence continues at coordinate 23,196,465 of CAKXYN010000018.1, read as the reverse complement.
TGGCCACATGCCCTAAACTCATTTCAAAGCAGAGCCATTCAGGCGGACCTTGTGCCAGAGCTGCAGGGGAGGTTTGTAACCCACCCTGTCACTGTGGCTGTACAGGGGCATCCAGGCCTGGCCTGGCAAGTGCAGCAGGCTGAGCCATGGCACACTTACGGCTTCCTTGCTTCTGGCATCACTGCCAGGCTGTCCTTAGGTCTTCCTGGTCTCTGGGGCTGAAGCAGGGTGGGGCTGGATTGCCCCCAGTCAGAGCTGCTCCCAAAGACAGTGCAGAGAAATGGAGGTCCCGGGGCAAACCTGGTCATTGATGGGGACCTGTTCTTGGGCTCTGGGGAGGGTCAGAATAAGTCATTAGTGAGCAGCTGAGCAGTAGGCAGGAAGCAGCCATGTCAGCCCTTATATCTCCAGACAGACCTGTGAGATGGCCTCCAAGATGGTGGGTGCCCAGATGCTCCATATCACAGAACTTTTGCCTTGAAATTGCTGGAGGCAGAAGGATGGCCTTGCTGACCTCTGGAGGGCCCAACCAGCCCAAGAATGTCACTTGATATCTCACTCTCGTACTGATGCCTATCATAAATATTTATGTGTGCAATACATTTTTTAAACCTTTTTTTGGGCTGCAGTTTTTTTTGCAGTTTTTATTGTGGCATGAATCTTTTAGTTACAGCATGCAAACTCTTAGTTGTGGCAAGCAGGATCTAGTTCCCCAACCAGGAATCGAACCCCAGCCCCCTGCATTGGGAGCTCCACGTCTCAGCCACTGGGCTACCAGGGAGGTCCCCACAGTACAGTTTATTACGTGTCCTATTTTGGTTTCTGTCTCTGAGACCTGGAGGCTCCCTGGAACTTCTTTTATTTGGGATTGTTAGAATCAGTGGCTCCCATCCCTTCTCCTGGCCCCTGGACCTTCTGCTGGTGGTCTGAGGTGCGGCAAAAGGCACAGTGAAGGACAGGCCACTGTCACAGGCCCCACTGTGGGGCAGCTCTGTCTCATGCTGGGGAAATTCACATCCGTTGTGGTCTGTGGAAACCCATAGCCCCCCTGGTGACTCTAATCAGACAGAAATGATGTTCCTCAGGCAGAAGTAGGGGGGTATGACACATGGTCACTGGCTTGGGAAAGCCTGCTGACCCATCTCCCATGGGTCTGTCCTGTCCTGACTCACCCAGAGGCAGCAGCTGGTCTTCATATAGGACCTGAGGGGCTGCTGAGGGGCTGCTGTGGCGGCACCCAGGGCCAGCTGCACGAGCATGAGACCTCTGCCGTCACACAGGACTCTGTGCGCAGAAGGGCCCCACCCTCAGTTTAAGGCTCTGCTGTCACCGAAATTAATTTTTAACAAATTAAGCTGGTCCTGGTGGCACCTCTTCTATGGCAGCTCTGGAGGACTGCTCTCAAGGGCAGGAAGGACAAAATCACTCACACAGCCTGTGCTACCTCTGAAGTCCCAGCATTTTGAATTAGCACAACACATAATTGTCACTATGCCCTGCCCCACTTTAGACTTATTTGCCTGCATGTTGCATTCTGCAACTAGACTGTACCCTCCTGGGGTGAGGGCCAGGCCTCCAAGCAGCTTGCACTTGATACTCAATAAATGCCAGTTGAAGTAACTTCTGATGACTTCAAGCTAAGTCAGCTTTTTAGTGGCAAAGAACAAAACAGATGATCCCTGATTATGAAAAGTTAGATTTTGTAAGGAAAGTATATGGGAAATAATGGGATCTTGGTTTATGCAAAACCACAGCTGGGCCATGGCTGCATTTCCACATTGCTGCATCTCTGGAAAGGCACTGATACTATTAAATACCTGCTGTTTCTGGGCATTGTGCTGGGTGCTCTAGTGCATCATCTCCTATTTAATTCCTAAAACCTCTCAAGGTCTACTAGGCCCAAAGAGCTGAGCAGCTTGTCCAAGGCTACACATTGACCAGAAGAATGGGGATATGAATGTAGGTCTGCCTGACTTCAGAGGCCTCCTTACTGGTGTTTTGATCCTGGGGAAGGGCAAGAGACAGTAATTGAGTGAAGGAGGAGGGGGTGGCTTCCTATAAGGAGCAGTCACTTTAGGACCAAACAGCAGAGTAATATCTGGAGTAACCTGTAACATCTTAAAGGTGTATTCCTGTAAAATGTGATGTGCAGGGTGTGAAACACACCTTTTCTACCTATAGGAGCTGAGATATAATAACATTTATCTCGTGGGGTTGCCCTGAAGATCAGTTGAGACAGTGATGACTGAGATGATTGTATCAAGGAAGCAGACTTTGGTGTCTTGGATTATTGCCTTTTCAGAGTGAGGCCTCATAGTTTTTCTGGAGACTGTTTCAGCTCCACTTTGGTATATTAATTTAGTCTTTACCGAAAATGTTCACCACTGAGGGTATCACCTCTGGACTTGGTTGCCTTCCCAATATCCATTTCCCCTTTCTTCCTTACTAAAAGAGCCCTCATTTTGTTTGGTGCAACAGAATGGCCAACAAGCCTAGGCCATGGTCATGGCAACCTTGTGCTCTGCTTTCCCAGCCTGCCTTGCAGCTGAGAGAGACCATGTGACCAACTCTGGCCAATGGGATTGAAGTGGGACAGACTGCCTGGCACAGTTCATTCTAGGTTGAAAAGGTTCTTTCTAGTCTTTCTTCCTAGGTTGAAAAGACTTCTGATATTGGAAACGGCAGTAACTATATTTCCATAGAAAAAGGCCAAGAGAATCACAAAGATGCCAGCCCTGATACCCTTAAGCACCAGCCCCCACCTACTTTTCAGATATTTTATTTTGTGAGACAAAGAAGCCATTTTTGCTCAAGTGCCTGCAAGGTGGGTTTCTGTTGCTTATAGCCATATTTATACTTGACTGACAGTGTGGCACTTCTTTCTGCTTTTACTCCTGTGTACCATGAGAGAGATGGCCTAAGGTCCTCTGCTGCTGCTGCTGCTGCTAAGTCGCTTCAGTTGTGTCCGACTCTGTGTGACCCCATAGACGGAAGCTCACCAGGCTTCCCCGTCCCTGGGATTCTCCAGGCAAGAATACTGGAGTGGGTTGCCATTTCCTTCTCCAATGCATGAAAGTAAAAAGTGAAAGTGAAGTCGCTCAGTCGTGTCCGACTCTTAGCGACCCCATGGACTGGAGCCTACCAGGGTCCTCTGTCCATGGGATTTTCCAGGCAAAAGTACTGGGGTGGGGTGCCACTGCCTTCCCCAAGGTCCTCTAGGAACTCCCAATCCTGCAGGGTTTCTCTCCTGTCTTTATTCAGACTTTTGTCAGACCTTTTTGTGCTCTTGGAGCCTTGAGGGCATCCTGGTCTTTCTTGGACCATTCAGTTTGCCCGTCTCCCTCATCTATTCTGACCTCAATTTTCCATTTCCTTTGGCTAATCCCTTCTCCCCTAAATCATCTTCCTGTCACACATACTAAGTGAGTGTCTACTCCCTACATCATGTGGTACACAAAACACATGCACACATACACACACACACTCCACATACACCTCTCTCCTGGACTTTTTGTCTCCTTGATAAATGGAAAGCCACAGATCTGAAATGCAATGCCCTGATTATGCTTCCGCCCAATTCCATCTGCTCTTGCCAGATGGAGTGCTCTTAATCCGCATATAATTTTAGATACAGGAGAGGCTGCCACGGAGACCAGACACCCTCATTGGCACACAGAGAGCCTCTCCTTTCTCCTCTGCCCCCAGCTGTGCCCCGCTGGCGTAGCCCCGGGGGACGTACCGAGGAGGGGGCTGAGAGCAGAGCCTCTCCAGGATTCTCAGTGGAGTGCTGACCTTGGAGGGCAGGACTCCAGGGCCACCCTGAGGGCTATTTGGGGACTACCTACCCAGGTCCCACCCCCACTCAAGCAGGCCCAGAGCTGGCCAGAGTGGTTGGTGCTCGAGGGAATCAACTATTTTCTTTTGCCTAGGTTTGCTGCGCTTCTGGCTGAGAAGGTCCTGACTTGTTGGAAGGACTCAGCCCTCTCCCATGTGGGAAAGAGGGGACTGTAGCTTTGCCCCTGACAGTATGAGCTATAAGGAGCCCCTGGGGTGTGGCTCACCACATTGGATGAGGGAATGGCCCCTTGTCTTAGAATGCTTTCTCAATGGGAACTGCCACCCTGCCTGGCTGATCTCCTGAGTTGTGTAACCCAGGCTGCAGGGAGCAGCTCCTGCTGTGTGGGCCTGCCCTTGGGACCACAAGCCCTGGCTCCTTATCCACACCATGGTGCCTCCTGATGTTGCAAGAAGGGGGACCCCTTCCAGGGCCCGAAAAAAGGCTCTTGTCCAACACTCAGGAATGAATTGTCTGAGGAGACACAAGTGCTGACAAGGCAAGAGACTTTATTGGGAAGAGGCTCCTGGGCGGAGAACAGTAAGGTCAGGGAAACTAGGAGGACTGGTTGCCACGTGGTTCACAGTCTTGGGTTTTACAGTGATGTAATTTCTGGGTAGTCTTTGGGCAGTAGTTCTGACTAAGGGTCCTTCCTGGAGTTGCTCACCCAAGATGGATGCCAGCGACAGGGATTCTAAGAGGTGGTCGGCCGCGTGGTGTCTCCTTTTAACCTCTCCTAAACTCTTCCGGTTGGTGGCTGCTTGTTAGTTTCCTGTTTCTTACCAAGAGCACCTGTCTTAAAATAACTCATGCAAATGGTTACTGTGGTGCCTGACCAGGGTGGATGGTTTCAGTCAATGTGCTTCCCCTAACACTGACACTCAGCAGACGGTCTGAAAGCTTCCTGCAGGCATCTCTCCCATCCTGGGTAGCCTTGCTGAGGTGGTTGTGGGTGGGCAATCAAGGCTTTCTCCTGGGTGTCAGGAGGCTGTAGGCTTCCAGTCTCTCCTTTTGGGCACTACTGGCTTAGGCAGACTCAGCCTGTGGTCTGCAGAGCATAGCTGAAGATCAGGAAAGAGAAGGGAAGAGCACCCCACCGTTAAAGGTCACAGGCCTAAGCAGGGTCTCAGACTCCACCAGTGGGGCTCCAGTATATTTTGGAAAGAGGCCTGGTTCTAATATCAGAATCGAGTCAAGAACTGACCATGTGACCTTATTGCTTTTCCTCTTGGAATCTCAGCTTCCTTCTCAGTGGAAGCTCTCCATGAACCACAGGGCTGGCAGAGAAGGACTTCTGTAGTCAGCGGGGACCTCTTTGTCCACTTCCAAACAGTGGGGACTCCCTCCTCTTCTATTCCCTTGGTATGTCCTGGACTTGCTTCCTTGTGAAAGCTTCACACCGGTCATCAAATCAGATCACATCAGATCAGTTGCTCAGTCGTGTCCAACTCTTTGCGACCCCATGAATTGCAGCATGCCAGGCCTCCCTGTCCATCACCAACTCCTGGAGTTCACTCAGACTCACATCCATCGAGTCAGTGATGCCATCCAGCCATCTCATCCTCTGTCGTCCCCTTCTCCTCTTGCCCTCAATCCCTCCCAGCATCAGAATCTTCTCCAATGAGTCAACTCTTTGCATGAGGTGGCCAAAGTACTGGAGTTTCAGCTTTAGCATCATTCCTTCCAAAGAAATCCCAGGGCTGATCTCCTTCAGAATGGACTGGTTGGATCTCCTTGCAGTCCAAGGAACTCTCAAGAGTCTTCTCCAACACCACAGTTCAAAAGCATCAATTCTTCGGCGCTCAGCCTTCTTCACAGTCCAGCTCTCACATCCATACATGACCACAGGAAAAACCATAGCCTTGACTAGACGAACCTTTGTTGGCAAAGTAATGTCTCTGCTTTTCAATATGCTATCTAGGTTGGTCATAACCTTCCTTCCAAGGAGTAAGTGTCTTTTAATTTCATGGCTGCAGTCACCATCTGTAGTGATTTTGGAGCCTCCCAAAATAAAGTATGTCACTGTTTCCACTGTTTCCCCATCTATTTCCCATGAAATGATGGGACCAGATGCCATGATCTTCATTTTCTGAATGTTGAGCTTTAAGCCAACTTTTTCACTCTCCACTTTCACTTTCATCAAGAGGCTTTTTAGTTCTTCTTCACTTTCTGCCATAAGGGTGGTATCATCTGCATATCTGAGGTTATTGATATTTCTCCCAGCAATCTTGATTCCAACTTGTGTTTCTTCCAGTCCAGCATTTCTCATGATGTACTCTGCATATAAGTTAAATAAACAGGGTGACAATATACAGCCTTGACGTATTCCTTTTCCTATTTAGAACCAGTCTGTTGTTCCATGACCAGATCTAACTGTTGCTTCCTGACCTGCATACAGATTTCTCAAGAGGCAGATCAGGTGGTCTGGTACTCCCATCTCTTTCAGAATTTTCCACAGTTTATTGTGATCCACACAGTCAAAGGCTTTGGCATAGTCAATAAAGCAGAAATAGATGTTTTTCTGGAACTCTCTTGCTTTTTCCATGATCCAGAAGATGTTGGCAATTTGATCTCTGGTTCCTCTGCCTTTTCTAAAACCACACAGGTCATATCAAACAGTAAAACAAGCTCCCATGCATACATGAATGCTAAGTTGGTCAGTCGTGTCTAACTCTTTGGGACCCCATGGACTGTAACCCACGATGCTCTTCTGTCTATGGGGCTGCCATGCCCTCCTCCGGGGGAGCTTCCTGGCTCAGGGATCAAACCCGTGTTTCTCAGTCTCCTGCATTGGCAGGCAGGTTCTTTACTACTAGCGCCACCTGGAAAGCCCCCAAACAAGCCCCCAGCCCACAGTAAATATTTTTTGCTGTCAACTTTTGGAAATAGTTTTATTTTTAAAGTTGTTTTATACATTATTTGGCTATAAATGACTTACTGAATTTTGACTGGCTGGTTTTTCAGTGATCATGGTGTATATTTTCAGCGATAATGTTGTATACTGGAAATTCTTAGAAAGTGAGAAAAGCTAGAGAGTTCTAAAGGCAGTGCCATTGTCTTGAACTCTGAGTGAGTCAATTTTCAAGCCAGTTAGTAAACCATTGGCACTTGATGGGGGCATTTACACCATGGAAACTGTCAAACACTAGAAATCAGCATAGTGTGAATTCGTAACTGATTTACCCCCAACCACTGGGAAATTGTTTTAAATCATCCTTCATGATTTGAATGTATAGCCCCTGCTCTGGAAGCAGTTCAGGTGTGGGAGGCCACTGAGATGGGGACTGGCTCAAGGGGACTTTCTTCAGTTCCACCAGGAAGAATGAATCCCTGCAGGGAAGAGAGAGTGCTCCCTTAGGGAAATGCTCCCCCGACCCCATCCTCAGGCTTTGTTCTTGGTGAGTCCTAATTTAGATCAAAGTCTAGTCAAAAAGGATTTAATCACTATTTCTGTTTTGCCCTGTAGTCAGTTGTTTTGTTTTTATTGTTTGCTGCTGCCATTTGCTTCACTATCTTTCAGCCTATTTATTGTGTTTATTTTACTTCTCTTTTTATCTTTTCACTGTTAGCAGTGAGTAGAGGTGAGGAGACCTGGCCCAGCAGAGAGGAACTGAGGGCCGCAGGAAGCTTCTAAGAGCTTTGCGGGGCCTTCCTGCTCCTGCGGCGGGTGGCCTGGGGGAAGTCCTTGATCTTGAACCCAGATACTTAGGGTCCGCCAGTGGCTCTGCTTTCAAAGTAGACTCCCTGTGATTCTGTCCCTCCAGGCCAAGGAAGTCTGAGCCCAGGAGGCTTCCTCATAGCTGCTTAGGACCTGCCCCACAGAGCCCCCAGAACTCAGAAAGAGTGGGAACCTGGGGTAGGAGCTTGGGGTTGTCAATAGAGGCAGGGTCAACATTCAGAGGTGAAGTAGAGCGGACCAAAGGGACAAACCAGATTAATGTGTGCTGTGGAGCAAAAAATGCAAGTTGCCAAACCACAGGTCAACGTATGCTATCTATGTGAAAACACGGCCACATACACAGTATATTTTGTATGAGTGTGTACTCAGTTGTGCCAGACTCTTTGCAACCCAATGGACTGTAGCCTGCCAGCCTCCTCTGCCCATGAGATTCTCCAGGCAAGAATACTGGAGCAGGTTGCCCTTTCCTTCTTCAGGGGATCTTCACGACCCAGGGATCAAACTTGGGTCTCCTCTGTCCTGCATTGAGATGGATTCTTTACCACTGATGGAGAAGGCAATGGCACCCCACTCCAGTACTCTTGCCTGGAAAATCCCACGGGCTGAGAGCCTGGTGGGCTGCAGACCACGGGGTCATGAAGAGTCGGACACGACTGAGTGACTTCACTTTCACTTTTCACTTTCAGGCATTGGAGAAGGAAATGGCAACCCACTCCAGTATTCTTACCTGGAGAGTCCCAGGGATGGAGGAGCCTGGTGGGCTGCTGTCTCTGGGTCGCACAGAGTCGGACGCGACTGAAGCGACTTAGCAGCAGGAGCTTTACCACTGAGCCATCAGTCAGTTCAGTCACTCAGTTGTGTCCAACTCTTTGTGATCCCATGGACTGCAGCATGCCAGGCTTCTCTGTCTATTATCAACTTCTGGAGCTTGTTCAAACTGAGCCATCAGGGAAGCCCATACTTTGTATAGGTTTGTATGTAAAGGAATGGAAATGTCTATGTTTTTTAAAGTTCTGGAGCATATTGATTAAACCCATAAACAGTAGTTCCCCTGGAGAAGTGAATAGGAGAACAGAGATTGAAAAGGATGGACAAAGACACTTTATATTTATCAGTAATCTACTTTTTAAAAGAAAACTCATTTATGTATGTAATTAAACCTAGTTTTTAAAAAATCTAAGTTTCTTTGTGTAAAGACAAAGTGCTGCTTGGAAAGACTGAAGACAGAAGGAGAAGAGGGTGACAGAGGATGAGATGGTTGGATGGCATCACTGACTCAATGGACATGAACTTGGGCAAACTCTGGGAGATGGTGAGGGACAGGGAGGCCTGGCATGCTGTAGTCCATGGGGTTGCAAAGAGTTTCACATGACTGAGCAACTGAACAAAAACAACAAAAAGACAAAGTGTAGGGTCTGGAATTGGAGGGTGTGGGTTGACACCCTTCTCCACCGCTTGTTACTCTGTGCCTGTGGGGCTGTTATTGAACCACCTGCCTCGGTTGCTGCAAAGGTGAAGTGGGCAGAATAAAAAAAGTGACTCAAGAAGGTTGGCTAAAGAACTCAGTGGACCAGTGGATAAAAAGATATATATGTGCTAGTTATAATTAGCTTAAAATAAAAACAACAACAGTTCAGAGTCTCTGTAAAGACAGGCTCAAAATGCCTCCAAGTTGTCCCCAAGGACAGGGAAAAAGAGAGTGATCAGGAAGGAGTCACTTGATTTTCCTAAGAGTAGGTCTTGTGAGACTAACATTACTTTTTTCCCTTCCCGTCTCTTCTCCTTTACTCCCAGAAGAAGCAAAGGAAAAGAAGCAAACATTTCTGATGGCTTTTCTATGTTCCAGGCTCTGTGCTGGGTGTAGTCAGAGCTCATTTTACAGATGTGGACCCTGAAACACGTTTGGCCATGTTGAGAATCTCACCTCAGGGGGATGTCAAAGATTTGGATTCAGATCTAGATTCCTCCAGATCCTAAACAGCTAACAGCAGGAGCAATAGCAGCAAAAGTGGCAACAGCCACTGATACGCTGTGATGTCATTTAATTATCATAAAGAAAAGTTACAAGTGAAGAAAATGAGATGTAAAAAAGGTGGAGTAAGCCAGCCCAGAATCACAGGTCTGTCTCACGCCAAAGTCCAAGCTCTTAACCAGGCAACTTTATGGCCTCCCTTCTGTACCTACCCTCTCCCTGCCCAGAGGAGAGTCTGGCCTTTCCTCCAGATAGATGCTATAAAAGTCTCTAAAAAGTGGAAAGGGAGAGGGCAGCCACTTACACATTCTGCTGGCAGCCACCACTCTAGACTGGGTTAGTGGGTCAGGTTGACTGGTTGATGCGGGCGAGTGCATGGAATCCCCCGGCCACCTGGATTGCAGCAAGAACTTCTGATAGAGAAGATATCCAGACATGAGAGGACATGCAAGAAACATAGGAGGTAAAAACTGATACTGCTTGGATAGTGGGTTGAATTGTGTCTCCTAAAAAGATATGTTGAAATCTTTACCCTGGTACCTGTGAACATGACCTTGTTTGGAGCTAGGGTCTTTGCAGATATCATCTAGTTAGATGTATTCATAGTGGACTAGGGTGAGCATTAAATCCAATGACTGGGTGTCCTTTTGAGAAGAGGGAAATTTGGGCATAGAGATACAAAGAAGACACACGTAGAGGAAAGAAGGCCGTGTGGAGATGGAGGCAGATGTGCAGTGACACAGCCACAGTCAAGGAATGTCAAGGATTACCAGTAGCCAACAGAAGTTAGGAAGAGGCAAGGAAGGGTTTTTCTGTGGAGTCTTTGGAGGGGATATGCCCTACTAATACCTTGGCATTCTAGCCCCTAGAGCTGCAAAAAAATGGGTTTCTGGTGTCCGAGCCATTCAGCCTGTGGTCATGTGTTCTGACAGCCTTGGGAAATTCAAACAACCTTGCTCCATAGCAGGTTGGGCAATCACAACATGCCATGTGGACTTGGGTTATGGGACAAAGGGCTTTTTCCTTTACTCTATTTTCTTTTATTGTCCTCTTGGATGAAAATAAAGAAAGTATCTGCTTATCAAATAGGTGGATTATACAAAACCTGGAGAGGTGGTTAGTATTGAAGTGAGGATATCAATTCATAAACACCTCAGTGAGCTGCAGTAATGGACCAGTTCTTAAAAAATATTTATTTATTTGGCTGCACAGGTTGTGGCATATGGTACCTAATTCCCTAATTAGGGATTGAACCAGGCCCCCTGCATTGGGAACCCGGGGTCTTAGCCATTGGACCACCAGGGAAGTTCCTGGACCAAATTTTATAAGTTGAAATTTAACAAGGAAAAAGTCCTTTATTTAGGTTCAAAGAACTAACTATGTGAATATAAACTGAGGAATTTCTGGCTTAATGACAGCTCATGTAATAAAAAGGTGTTGGCTCCAACTGAGTATGAGCCGACAATATGTAGCATAGCAGTCATTAAAAAGTTAATGCATCTTTAAGGTGCCAAGGAAAAATGAGATGAGCATGTGTGGGCCTCTGGACTGGTTAGGCTACACCTAGAACTTCATTCAGCTCTTGGTACCATGTTTCAGCATTTTGACGCTTCTCAGCACCCAGAGAAGGAGAACCAGGAAACTGAGGGGACCAGAGACTGTCATGCAAGGATAACCAGGGGATCTAGGCTTGCTTTCTCTGGAGATGAGAAGATGTAGGGACGTGGGACTTGTCTTTAAATGCTAATTGCTCTTGTGAAACAGAGGAAATAGGTCAATTGGGTAGTGTTCTAGGAGAAGCTTCCTAAGCAGTGGCTTATGCAATGAAAAGAAGCTATCCCCGTTTTCAGGCAGAGGCACAACTGTTGGTTTTGCAGCATTTGTCTTCTCTTTTTCCAATAACAGCACCCAGATTTCCTTTGTGAGACCATTCCACCCCTATTTGTCCATGGTTCCCTGGTGGGCATATGACTCAGGCTTAGCCAGTCTGAGTGCTCAATCCCTTGGCCACACCAGCCTGCTTAGGGATGGTCATGTGACCCAAGCCGCATCACTGAGTGTCTGTCCCGGGCATATTGGTGCAACGACTGGGGAGAGAGCCTCTCCTTTCATTAGGATAATGAAGCTGGTAGGATAGAAACCTGGAGGTACTGGAGGCCAGCCTGCCAAGGCGGGAAAGGAGCCTGCCTGATCATGAAGTCAATACAGGAAACAAAGCCAAGAAATGGAGACAGAAAGATTTCTGCTGGTACCGTGTGAATGCCTGGATCCACATTTGTGAGGCCTGAAGCTTGTTTGTGACATGACACAGTACAATCGCCTTTATGCTTTCATCAGTTTGAGTTGAGGTTTGGTAATTTGCAACCAAGTGTCCTAACATATCACAAGTGAGCTGCAAGAATAGCAAGCTGTCTGATATCGTACAGAAGGAATTGTAATGGTTGACATTTATTGAGGATCTTCCACGTGTAGAAATTGTGGTTGATTTTTATTTAAAGTTTAACTTTTAATCAGATCAGATCAGATCAGTCGCTTATAGTTTAGCAGTTTTAAATAGCTCTGTGAGACTTTTGAAAAGCTATTGTCTCTGGCACCTCAGACCCAATTTCCGACTCTTCAGAGGCAATCACTTTCAACTTTTCAGCCAATTCTTTATCTATTGACTTTTCACGATGAAAGATGAGATTTAGCTTATTTTTGTTCTTTCTACCCCCACCACACAGCACACTTCCCGTTTCTCCTTCCTTCCTTTCCATTTAGGTCTGCTGTCATGTTTTGATCAGTATTCACTGTTTATATTTGGACTTTGTAAACACTCTTTGCAGCTTATTAGTGTACTATGATTACTTTTTCTTGCACACCGTTTTGTTTTTGCTAGAGTTAACAGTTGTCTTACATTTTTCATTTGCTTAGTTGTCTGTATACTTGTTACTGATTCATCCCCAAACACCCATATGTGCAAATCTCTAGTCGATATGTTCAGAATGCTAGGTAGTCAGTCAGTGGCATATTCCTTGGTCGCCTTTCTGCTGGGCTCCAGTCTGGACCGGTTGCCCTCTTTGGCCACAGCCTTAGTTTACTCTCTCTTTTTGGCAGAGCACACCCTCAAGTAGTCTCCTGAGAAATGGGGTTCATGGGAGTTAAAGATTTGGGATCTTCTTGGAAAATGTTTCACGCTCACATTTAATTGGTGTAGCTTAAATATCATTTCCCTCAGAATTTTTTTAAGTCTAATTTGTCTTAATCTTTCTATAATTACTCCAGCTATTAGTTACTATTTATATGGTATATCTTGTCCATGCTTTTACTTTCAATAAAAAATCTTTTTTTTCATTTAAATGTTTTTATTTATTTGGTTGTACTGGATCTTGGCTGCAGCACGAGGATCTTTAGTTGCGGCATTCCAACCCTTAGATGCAGTTTCCCTGGTGACTCAGATGGTAAAAGCATCTGCCTGCAATGCGGGAGACCTGGTTCAGTCCCTGGGTCAGGAAGATCCCCTGGAGAAGGAAATGGCAGCCCATTCCAGTACTCTTGCCTGGAAAATCCCATGGGTGGAGGAGCCTGGTAGCCTACAGTCCATGGGGTCGCAAAGAGTCAGACATGACTGATCGACTTCCTTTCACTTTCAACTCTTAGATCCAGCATGTGGGACCAGTTCCTTGACCAGGAATCAAACTTGGGACCCTGCATTGGGAGCATGTGTGTGTGTGTGCTAAGTTGCTTCAGTCGTGTTCGACTCTTTGCGACCCTATGGACTATAGCCCACCAGGCTTCTCTGTTTATGGGATTTTTCAGGCAAGAATACTGGACTGAGTTGCTGTGCCATTCAGGGGATCTTCCCAACCCAGGGATCAAACCCACATCTCTTATGTCTCCTGCATTGGCAGGGGGATTCTTTACCACTAGTACCACCTGGGAAGCCCCTGCATTGGGAGCATAGAGTCTTAGCCACTGGACCACCAGGGAAGTCCCCTCCCCAGAATTTTGAGATCTTGTTCTCTTGTGTTCTGGCTTTCCAGAGTTAACTATTGGGAAGGTGATGCCATTCTGATTCTGGGTCCTTTGTATGAAACCCGTTGGTTTGGTTTGGTTTTGCTTCCTCAAAGCTTGTAGGATCTTCTCATTGTCTCCAGTGAGCTGCCCCAGCAGATCTGAAGATAAATGAGTTCCCAAGGAGCTCCAAGGCCAATGGAATACACAGGAGCATTGGTTATCTATTACTGTGTAACAAATTGCCCCCAAAGTTAGAGGCTTAAAACCATAAATATTTGTTATCTCATGGTTTCCGTGGATCAGGAATCTAGGCCTAGCTTAGCCGGGTGTCTCTAACTCAGAATCTCCATTCCAGAACCAACCAAGTGGGGATTGCCTGGCAGTCCAGTAGTTAAGACTCTGCACTTTCACTGCAGTGGGCTTGGGTTCAATTTCCGGTTGAGAACCTAGGATCCTGAATGCCATGTGGTGCAGCCAGATTAAAAATGAAAACGGTCAAGTGACAACTAGGGTGGCTGTCATCTCAGAGGCCTGACTAAGGGGGGAATCTGCTTCCAGCCCATTCATGTGGCAGTAGCCCCACCTCAAGTCATTACTGACACTTCTCCAGAGACAGCCATTCCTTGTCACATAATCCGGTCCATAGGACCACTCCATGCTGGGAAAGACTGAGGGCAGGAGGAGAAGGGGGTGACAGAGGATGAGATGGCATCACAGACTCAGTGGACATGTTTGAGCCAACTCTAGGAGATGGTGAAGGACAGGGAAGCCTGGCGTGCTGCAGTCCATGGGGTTGTAAAGAGTTGGACACAACTGAGCAGCTGAACAACAACAGGACCACTCCAGAATGGCAGCGTGCTTCCTCAAGGGTGAGGGCTTTGACAGAAAAGAGAGAAAAAGAGTGAAAGATAATCTGTGGCCCAAATCAAACATTCTTTTCATATCCAATTTCAGAAGTTACCCTTCTGAGACTAACTTTTGCCATATTCTTATCATTACAAGGGAGCCCGTGAGCCCAGTCCACACTCAAGGGGACAGTGTTGCATAAGGAGAAATGCCAAGCAGCAGAGGTCACTGAGAGCCGTCCTGTGAGCAGCCACCTTCCACCCAGGCAAATGGGTGGTTAGAGCACGTGTGACAAGTGCCTAGAGAGGTGAGTGCTGGAGGAGATCAAGGAGGGCTTCCCAGAGAAAGAAGCTGTTGGTTGAAATGTGACAGATGAATAGGAGATATCCCTGGTAGACCAGTGGGGGAAGGGCATCGCAGGCAAAGAAAAAAATATGTGCAAAAACAAGAGGTGTGAAAAGGCTTGATGGGTTCTGGGAGCAACACAGCAAAGCTTGGAGCAGAGAGCTGAGATGCAGGGCTTTCCCAAGGAGTCTGTGCTTTATCTTAGAGGTCAGGGGAAACCATGACTAGCTTTCCAGGGTGTAAGAGGAGCAGGTTTGTGTTTTAGGACACTCTCTAGGTGCTGACTGAGTGGGAGGGCTGAAGGAACAGAGGTGGGAGGCAGGGCACCAGTGAGGAGGCTGTGGCAGGTGTCCAGGTGAGCGTGGGGACGATGATCTGGGGCGAGGTAAATATGACCAATGGGACTTCTACAGTGTCATTGAAAAGGGATTCAGCCTGTCTGTGAGCCAGATGAATGGAGGGGGTGGAAAGAGGAGGAAGCAGGTGTGGATGGAGGGAAGTGTTGCCCAGTCTGAAGCCAGTTGACTGGTAGGCAGACAGTGAGCAGTCAGGGTCTTTGCTCCTGCATTGTAGGAAAGTTGGCAGGGTGGGGTGATAGCCTTGGGAGGCTGGGAAGAAAGGTCAGGATGGAGATGTCAGTGCCACTTGGGGTCCCTGGTTTGGCTCCAGGAGGTCCACCTTAAGTCCTGCTGATGCCTCTTTCTCCACACCTCTTGGAAGGCTGCCTATCCATGGCTTGGAACTCCAGCCTACCCAGCAGCCTTCAGAGCTAGGGCTACATTTGCCGTTCTGAAGTTCATGGAAGACCTTGAGGCTTTGAACTAACAGCTTTATTGCCTCTGCTTTCCCTACATGACTGTGGGCAAGTGAGTCATGTTTCAGTCTTCTGTCTATAAAATGTGGGGGTTGGAGCAAGCTGCTCCCCATCATTCCTGCCAGCACTGACTTGCTGAGCCCCCTCCCTCACCTCTCTGGGCTCTGTGGGCTCCAGGTTGCTTCTGCAACATGGATTCCACCACCCTCATGGTGGTCTCTTTCCCTTCTTCCTTCTGCTCGGGCCTACCCTGAGGAACCCAGCGAGGCTGCAGTGAACTCCATTTCTCTTCCTTCTGCAAACGTTTTCTGAGGTTTGGTGTTGGAGTACTTGCATGCTAAGACCAGGATGTTCTGCCTAGAATCTGCCCGGTACACCCTGAACCATCAGCCTAGCAGAGTCATCCAGAGGTCATATAGTCCATCCCCTGCTCCAGGCTAAAGTACTTTATTTACTAAAGATAATTTTTAAATAGGTACAAAAGAAAAATTCATACCTTCATGGTAACACATTCATATTTTAAAGATCTTCAGTGATGAGATTTTTTTGATGGAGATAGCTGAAATTCTTCAGGGAGCCATAATAGTAGTAGTGTGGTCACTCAGTCATGTTCAACACTTTGCGACCCCATGGACTGCAGCCTGCCAGGCTCCTTTGTCCATGAAATTCTCCAGGCAAGAATACTAGAGTGGGTAGCCATTCCCTTCTCCAGGGAATCTTCCCAACCCAGGGACTGAACCTGAGTCTCCCGGATTGCAGGCAAATTCTTTACCCTCTGAGCCACCAGGGAAGCCCTAGAAGAGAATAGAACTGCCCTCTAAGGGCTCCTAGAAAGAAGACTCAGACTGGGTCCTGCCCCACTCACCGTCCCCTCTCCAGAGGGAGGCCTTCCTACCAGGGCTCATGGTAGGCAGGGGACCCCTCTTTCCCTCCTTCTCTTTCTGATTAGACCCAGCCCACACCTGCCTTGGCCCAGAGCTGCTGTTGCCTTTGGCACCCAGAGGGCCTGAGAATCTTATGTAACTGCTCTTGGCCAGACATTCTGGTTCGGCAGGTACAGCCTGCAAGTTAAAAATTGTTCTAAAAATGCAATGCAGCTGCCTAAACACACAGCCCTGGAGGAGGAGGCTGGCAGGCAGAGGCCCCAGTCTGCAGAAGGATGTATTTTCCATGGGGACTTTGGGCCCAGTGCTCTGACACCAAGAGAAGCATCAAACTTGGGGACCAGTGATACATGCCTGCTCCCCAGAGATAGATTTTGTGGCTTGACACCCTCTGAGTGGTTCTCTTCTCTTGGCCATGCCATGCGGCATGTGGGATCCTAGTACCTGACTGAAATGGAACCCGTGCCCCCTGCAGTGGAAGTGCAGAGTCTTAACCACTGGGCTGCCAAGGAAGTTCCTGAGTTTTATTTAGAGCCTACAGTGTCACCCTCTGCCTCTTCCTGTGAGAAGCTGCTCTGGTCCCACCTCCTCAATAATCCCTTCCAGGCTCTGCCTGTGTGTGCTTCCGGGTCTTGCTTTTTGTTTTTCTGATATCTTGTTCCCTTTCCATGCTTTTCAGCACCTCCAGCCTCCCTCTGCGTCTTTTCTGGTCCCTTTTCTTCTTCCTTTTTCTTTTTCTCCCTCCTCCACTCCCCTAAACCCACTATGTAATGAGGATGGGAATCCCTTTCCCTGTTCCTCAAACTGTGTGCCCTTCCTAAGTCCCTGGGGATTGTCATGGTAGAGGGAGGCAGCCTCTGGTCCCTCCAGCTGTGACACTGGGCAACTCCCTTCTTTCTGGGCCTCTTTGAAGTGGGGACAATAATATACACCTTATTCGCTGCTTCTCAAAATGGTTATGAAAATCAAAAGAGGTGACCTTGACTTCTGTACCCTTATACAAGGGCTTATATTTCCTTCCCTTCAGTTCATTTGTCGCAAATTTATTTAGCACCTTTGAATTGCCAGGCATTGTGGTAAGTTCTGGAATATATAAGGAAAGACATTGATGGAGTGGGCCCTGAACCTGCTCATTAGAATCACATGCAGAGCTGCAGAAAAGATGAACTCCTCACCTCCACCCAGACCTACAGGTCAGGGTCTGCCAAGATGGGGCCCAAGGAGGCAGGGATAGAGTCTTTGTTTTTACAGCTTCTTATGTGAGCCCAGCCCTCAGGCTTGGAAACCAGTGAGCTGGTGAAGGGAGGAGCTGAGAGTGGGGTGGTCTGGGAGGAGGGAGGTCAAAGCCAGAACCCAGACTGGGAAGACTTAGATGGGCCAGAGTGAGGATGGTGAAGGAAGAATGTAGAAGAAACAGGTGACAGACCACCAAGAGGGTGTTTTCTCCTGCCTCGTGACTAGGTTTACTCATGTACATCTGTTGCCAGACTGTCCAGCAATTAAATGCCTATGATGGATTCTTTCAAAAAATAATGAAAAGAGTGTTAGTTGCTTTGTTGTGTTCAACTCTTTGTGGCCCCATGGACTGTAGCCCACCAGGCTCCTCTGTCCATGGGATCTTCCAGGCAGGGATCCTGGAGTGGGTTGCCATTCCCTTCTCCAGTGGATCTTCATGACCCAGGGACTGAACCCGGGTCTCCTGCATCGCACGCAGATTCTTTACTGCCTGAGCCACAAGGGAGATACAGTAGTTCTAGTAAGTTCTTCATGATGCGTGGCTTTCTCTCCTCTGGATATTTTATAGGAAATTTTGCTCACAGATCTGCCTTCCCCTCTTTGTTTTGTCTAGAGGATCATTCTAAAAGTAGGGGTACATTTTCTACTTTTTCTTCTTGTGTGCTTATAAATAAAAAAATAAGATTTGTTTCTTTAAATATTGGCAATATTTATTGATGTTCATGAAGATGTTACTAGATTTTGTTGCCTGGGAATTTAAACTTCTGCCCATTAAGAAATGAACAGTAAACAAACAAACAAACATAAAAATCTAATGCCTCCAACCTCAATGATTTCATATACTTAAAAAAAAAACTTTTGAAGGATCTTCTAGGAACCATAACCTGATGTTCAGCAATTCCTTCATTCTATTACAGTTTCTTTTTTTTTTCCTGTTAAATTTAAAGTTAAAATGAAAATCTATAATTTTTAAATGTTAATAATGACTTTGTTTTCAATTGATGATTATCTGAGTAGCCAGGCATTGTTGATGGTAGGAGTAGTGAACAAAACAGATGCAAATTCTAGGAAAGCTGTGTTCCAGTTGGGGAGGGATAATAAGCCAAATTAACCAGATGAAATAAGAGCAAGGTTAGTACAGTAGATAATAATGCAAAGAAGAAAGAAACAAAAATGAGGGATGAGAAATACAAAATGAGAATCAAGGAGATGAGTTTGAATTTTAGTTAAGACACCCTGGAAGACCTCCTGAGAAGATAGCATTTGAAACTTTTCATTGCAGAGCATTTCAAATGTATGCAAAATTAGAATGATAACAGAATACCTACCAACCTAGACAGCTTATTAAAAAGCAGAGACATTACTTTGCCAACAAAGGTCCGTCTAGTCAAAGCTATGGTTTTTCCAGTAGTCATGTGAGAGCTGAACTATAAAGAAAGCTGAGCACTGAAGAATTGATGCTTTTGAACTGTGGTGTTGGAGAAGACTCTTGAGAGTCCCTTGGACTGCAAGGAGATCCAACCAGTCCATCCTAAAGAAGATCAGTCCTGAATATTCATTGGAAGGACTGATGCTGACGCTGAAACTCCAATACTTTGGCCACCTGATGTGAAAAACTGACTCATTTGAAAAGACCCTGATGCTGGGAAAGACTGAAGGTGGGAGGAGAAGGGGACAACAGAGGATGAGATGGTTGGATGGCATCACTGACTCAATGGACGTGAGTTTGAGTGAACTCTGGGAGTTGGCAATGGACAGGGAAGCCTGGTGTGCTGCTGTCCATGGGGTCACAAAGAGTTGGACACAACTAAGCGACTGCACTGCACTGAACTGAACTGATACATCCATTACTCAATTTCAGCAAATATTTAATTTTGCTAATTGGTTTTATCTAATTTTCCCCAATTTTTTGTTTATTTTTTGCCTTTTTTTTTTTTTTTTTTTTTTGCCAGGGTTTTTTTTAAAAGCAGGACTTCCCTGGTGGCTCAGATGGTTAAACGTCTGTCTACAATGCGGGAGACCCGGGTTCGATCCCTGGGTAGGGAAGATCCCCTGTAGAAGGAAATGGCAATCCACTCCAGTACTATTGCCTGGAAAATCCCATGGACAGAAGAGCCTGGTAGGCTACAGTCCATGGGGTTGCAAAGAGTCAGACATAACTGAGCGACTTCACTTCACTTTTTTAAAAGCAACTCTGAGATTTCACATTGGTTTTCTTGTTATTGCTCCAGTAAGCATCTTAGGGCTTCCCCACTGGCTCAGCGGTAAAGAATCTGCCTGCAGTGCAGGAGCCTCAGGAGCCACATGTTCAACTCCTAGATCTGGAAGATCCCTTGGAGAAAGGCATGGCAACCCACTCCAGTGTTCTTGCCTGGAGAATACCATGGATAGAGGAACATGGCAAACTACAGTCCACAGGGTCACAAAGAATCAGATACAACTGAAGTGACTTAGCATAGCACACGCACAAGCATCTTAACTGATAAGCTCATTCTAAAAATTACATATTTATCCTGCTTTTACACACCCAACAAAATTAGAAATAATCCCCTAATGTCATCTAATATCCAGTCCATATTCTCACTTCCCAGTAGATTCAATAATATCTTTTTACACTTGGTTTCAGAGAAAGCAATGGCACCCCACTCCAGTACTCTTGCCTGGAAAATCCCATGGACGGAGGAGCCTGGTAGGCTACAGTCCTTGGGGTCACTAAGAGTCGGACATGACTGAGCAACTTCACTTTCACTTTTCACTTTCATGCATTGGAGAAGGAAATGGCAACCCACTCCAGTATTCTTGCCTGGAGAATCCCAGGGACGGGGGAGCCTGGTGGGCTGCCGTCTATGGGGTAGCACAGAGTTGGACACGACTGAAGTGACTTAGCAGCAGCAGCACACTTGGTTTTGAAAGAGGATAATAAAGGTTAATTTTAAGTGGAGACATATATTTTAATACTTTATTTTTTCAAATTTTCAACCATGAGCATGTATTGCTTTTATAATTGTTTTACAACATAATTTTGGGAAAAAAAAAAAAAGAAATAGATGACAAATGAGAAAAATCTTGCAGCAAATAAGACAAAAATTAGGTTCCTAAATAGGTAGTCAAGACTGATAATAAGCAAAGAACATGAACTAAATTTCTTCCAAGAGGAACTTAATGGTAAATAAAACCATGCTGTACCAGATTTAATTAACCATATTCAGACATATTAACACCAACACCAAGCTCTCTGCAGAGTTGATGAGGACTGGCTCAAAGGCTGCTGGAAAAGTGAATATTGTTACACCGGGGAAACACCATAGCCATAAGGGATTAGAAGGCTATAAACAGGAGAGGGATAAATTGGGAGATTGGGATTGACATATAGACACTACCATATATATTGAATAAAATAGATAACTAGTAAGAACCTACTCTATAGCACAGGGCACTCTACTCAATACTCTGTAATGGCCTGTATGGGAAAAGAATCTAAAAAAGAGGGGATATAACTGGGTCACTTTGCTCCATACCGAAAACTAACACAACATTGTGAATCAACTATACTGCAAAAAAATTCAAAACAAAACAAAAGGCTATAATTGAACGTATATTTATCTTTAACTGCAAATGAAGCAAACTAAATATTCAGCAATAAGACAATAAACTAATGATGGTTCATCAACTTGATGGATGATCAGCCTGCCATTAAACGTTTTGTGTGAAGAGTATAGAATTATGAAGGAACAATTATGATGGAGTTTTAAGTGACATGCAAAATATAAAATAGATGACAGTAAGTGCAATGATACCAAACATGTATGTATTTGGACAAACAAGAAAGACTAGACAGAAAAAAAATAACATCACTGGGTTAGAATGCTGAGATCCTAGGTGATTTATTTTTCCTTTAAAGTGTTTGTATTGTTTTTACAATATTTTTTTAAAATATAATTTTAATTTTATTTTTGGCTGTGCTTGGTCTTTGTTGCTGGGCAGGCTTTTTCTCAAGTTCCAGTGAGCAGGTGGTGGTGGTAGTTTAGTCGTTAAGTTGTATCTAACTCTTGCAACCCCATGGAGTGTAGCCTGCCAGGCTCCTCTGTCCATGGGAATCTCCAGGCAAGAATACTGGAGTGGGTTGCCATTTCCTTCTCCAAATAATTCTTTTTTAAAGAGAGGTCAAGATGTGGGTAAAAATGTGGGATGACGTGGAAAATATGCTCCCATGATATCTCTTCCTCTGTGGAAGTCTTGCCCTCACCGCTCACACCCTGGGAGAGTCTTAAAGGGAGCCAGTCAGGTAAACTCCATCTCAGCCTCTAGCCCCGTTGGCACCCAGGGCACTATAGGGCCAGCCAGGCTGCCACCCCCAAGTGCTGAGCCCACCTGCCTGCCAAACTCTTGATACTCTTTATCTCAGTTTACTACTCACAGCTGCTCTGTGATGAAGGTGCTGCTATCTCCATTTTCTAGATTTAAGCATAGACCTACAGAGTGTTTGATGACTTGCCCGAGCTCACAGGGTATGGAGCAGAGCCAAATTCAAGCTGCTGCTGTTAGCTTCTGTGCTGCTCTGCTGTGCTCAGTTCTTTGGGCGGCTCTGCCGCATGGCTTGTTGTGCAGTGGAGTGAGTTCCTCAGCCTCTCTGATCTTTCACTTGTAGGTAATGAGACCCATCTCAGGGAGGGCCCCACCTCCCTGGATCTGAGCTCAGAGCTCCACATGCATCTGAAAAGTGTATGTGGACTCCAGGGTGGTGGGACCATCACCTCCACTAACGTGCCTGCACGTTCATTCATTCCATGCACGGCTACCAAGCGCTCTCCCTGAACCAGACACTGTGCTAGTTCTGGAACAGAACTTGGCCCCCATCTAATAGAGAAAGCAGGATACATCAACAGAGAAGTATAATGAAATACTCTCTCCATTCAAATACCACCTGCTCAGAGAAGATGTACCAGACCATGTGATTAAAAGCATCTCTCTGTGGCCATTCATTCTCCCATCATTCTGGTGTTTTTTCATGTAACTTACCACTGTCTGAAATTCTCTGTTTATAACTTCCATGAGGTCAGGTACCTCCCTTGTCCACCTCTGTATTTACCAGGCCAGAGAGAGGTGATTGACGCTATGCAATGACAATCAGAGGGTCTGAGTCAGAGGTGCCCCAGTGCTCATCTGAGTCAATCCTTAACATCTCCAGTTTTTGCACTTTGCAGGGGGAAAAAAAAAGACTCAGGGCTTTAGATTTCACATGTTTTAAAGAGATGTTTTAAGAGATTTCATTTCCTTCAAACTAGCAGTGTATTTCCTATAATTTCGCTTAATCAAATAATGGCAAGATGAAGGCAAAGATGAGTACAAAGATACTCATCACCACATTGTTTATAATGGCAAAAAGTTGGAAAAGCATTGTCCAACTGTAGAGGAATGTCCAACTGTATTGGGAATGACCCAGTAGTGATTGGGTCATGTGACGGAATAGTAGATACTCATTAAAACATATGTGTAGACCTGCATATATACAGTGCTGCAAAGTATTCAAGATGTATATGTCATGAAGAACCATGTTCCCAAACGGTATGTTTGATATTTTATTTTAACTGATGGCTCAGATGTTAAAGAATCTGCCTGCAGGAGATCTGGGTTCGATCCATGGGTCAAATAGATCCCCTGGAGAAGGGAATAGCTACCCACTCCAGTATTCTTGCCTGGAGAATTCTATGGACAGAGAGCCTGGTGGGCTTCATGGGGTTGCAAAGAGTTGACATGACTGGGTGACTAAGTTTCACTTCTTTTCATGAGACAAACATAGGGTGGTTATTTCTGCTTGGTGGGCCTGCAAGTGGTTTTTGTACATTTTTGCTTATTTTTTCTTAGAATTTCTGCAATAAATATAAATACTCGGATAATAAAAATGAAAAGAAAATAAAGCTAAATCCCCTCTAGGCTATACTCTGGAGGTAGGGATCAGGAAATATGACCTGACAGTTATGAGTTGAATGAAGGGAAAAGCACATGTAATCCTAGGGTGCAGTATCCCCAGGGGAGGAACTTCAGTCCTCATCCAGCTTCAGAGGAAAGAAAATCCTCACTGAACATGAAAGGTATTGAAACCTAATCAACTAACTCTAATCAGCTTACTGTTAGTTCACTACACGCAAAGCTTAGACTGCAGGTGCAGGGACTATGTGGCTAGGATGCAAAATTGATTTCAGGACCACAGGGTCCGGGTCTAGTGTGGAGTAGAGGTCACCGGCTCCATCTCAGGGCCCCAAGCAAGTGCCAGTCCTTCTAGGCACTGGGTATCTGACCCTCACACCAACAGAGAGGTGGCAGAGCCTCCTCCCTGGGGACCCCTTTTCTGTCAATCCCACTCAGGGAATTCTTCCACACACCAAATTGAGTTTTCTACCATTATGATTACAAATATAATATTTTCATTGTTTTATTCTAATTGTAGAATCCTTAAAAGATATCAACATGCTTTTACTTGGAATACATGTGAATTATCAGGAAAAAAGATATCACTGATAAACCTATGCCCTGAAATATAGCCACTTGTTTTGTTTGGTTTTTTAGTAGATTTCTTTTTCCACTTCAGTCCGTAGACATAGGCATAATTGACATCACCCCGTGTTCCCTTTTGGGGTCACAAGCATGCAATCTCCCCAGGTTCCTGGGAAAGGGCCTCGGAGCCTCACCATCAGGCTCAGCTCCCTGGCAGGGCTTGGCCAGAGCTGGTGGGCCGCTGACTGGAGCACCTGCCCTGTAGAGACGCAGGTGCCTCTTCTGCTCCGTGTGTGCTGTCCCTAAACCCTGCAAGGAAGGAGACTTCCTTGGCTGTGAACCAAGTTCTCATGGGGAAGGACACTTGGAGGGGAAGGACAACCAGTTGGAATTAAGACTATGAAAGGCCCTATTACAGTGTACAAAATAAAGACAGCACCCTGCACAAAGGAACGCCAATCACACGACCATGTCCTTTGTTTCACAGGACAGGCATCACGTCCTTTCCATTGTCCGGTTCTGGCTCTACACAGATTTAAGGTCTCCCTCACAGGCCCAACAAGGCCACTTGCCTTTGCTTGCTTTTGCTGCTGGTAGCTCTCACAGAGAAAGCTCAAGGTTCTGACTGGCTTCCAGAACTTAACCGTCACTGAGTCTCTGACTTGGAGAAGGCTGTCCCCACCTCCTGGCTTGGACGTTGGCCATTCATGTGACTCAGTCAGCTTGTGGGACCTTGAAGAGGCCCCATGTCTGTCCTCCCCATGCAGTCTTCTTGAGATAGCCCAGTGCTTCCAGGGGCCCCACCGACCTAGTCTACACAGGCCCAAGAACCCACCCCTCACCCCACTGAGCTGGCTCGAGGCCAGGGCCCACCTGCCTCAGTTTCCCACATTTCTCCCAAGGTTCTGTTATGCAAAGATGAACCTCTGCTCCAACCTCTGGTTTGCCAGAAAGAAATGGGATGGATTAAATGATGCCCTGGAAGTTCCTGAGTCAGCTGAGACATGAAAGTGAAAGTGTTAGTCACTCATTCGTGTCTGACTCTGTGCGACCCCAGGGACTGTAGCCTGCTAGGCTTCTCTGTCCCTGGGATTCTCCAGGCAAGAATACTGGAGTGGGTAGCCATTCCCTTCTCTAGGGCATCTTCCCGACCCAGGGATCAAACCTGGGTCTTCTGCATTGCAGACGGATTCTTTACCATCTGAGCCACCAGGAAAGCCCAATTGAGATGTGAAAAAAGTGTATATTGTGCATATACTGGTGGATGTGGATCCAGGTTCTACCTCTGCCACTTCTCAGCGAAGTGATAGGTTTTGACACCTCTCTGTGGTAGGCAGAATAATGGTCCCTGAGGCTACCTGCCCCGTGGAGTGCAGAGCTGTGAAGGTATTATATAACATGGCCATGGCAAAGATGAATTGGCAGACAGGATTAAGTTTAAAAACCTGGGGTGGGGAGATTGTCCTGGATTGTCCCCACAAACCCAGTCTAATCCCATGGGTCCTCAACAGCAGAGAGCTTTCTCCGGATGGAGACGAAAGAGAGATGAGAGAGATGAGGCACTGTCGGGAGCCAGCTTGGATCAGCACTCCACCCATGACAAAGGTCATGAGGAAGGAGGCTCGGCAATATGCAAATGCGAGATCAAGCCTCAGGAGCCCCCTGGAAATTCTCGAGCATCTACCCCCCAAAACCAGAGTCTGCCTACTTTCTGCTTTGTGCTCTCACCTACACCTCTGACTTTACGGGGGGCTGTCCCCCACTACCTCTCTCTGAAAAAAGAGTTAACTTAGAGCTCCAGTTAATAAAAATTCCTGGGCGTGACAGGAGTGTTTTAACCTACAAACTCCTCTGAAGGTTCTCTAGCCCACCTGACAGGCTTGTCCGGCCACTTGTGCTTCTAAAAACAGGTTCTTTAGAGAAGTTAGAAAACTATTAGTGGGCTGATTAGAAATTGTATCGGTGAAGGGTTTTTCATTTGTTGAGCCAATGTTTGCTGCTAAGTCTCCACATCACCTGCCCTTACACACATTAATGAATATATAGAAGAAATAGGTATTAACCTTTGATATTAATCACGTTGCTGCTACTGCTGCTGCTGTCGCTTCAGTCATGTCCTACTCTGTGCGACCCCATAGACGGAAGCTCACCAGGCTCCCCCGTCCCTGGGATTCTCCAGGCAAGAATACTGGAGTGGGTTGCCATTTCCTTCTCCAATGCATGAAAGTGAAAAGTGAAAGTGAAGTCGCTCAGTCGTGTCCGACTCTTAGCGACCCCATGGACTGGAGCCTACCAGGCTCCTCCATCCATGGGATTTTCCAGGCAAAAGTACTGGGGTGGAGTTAGACCTTAGGCTAAGTAAGTTCTTTCTTTAATTAAAACCCACCCTCACCCTATAGGAATGTAAACTTATCTGGTGGAATCTGTTTTAAGAATAATCACCCCTGAAGAAATAAATGTCCTGGATTGACCGCTGTCACAAGGAGAGGGTCATGAATTGTCAGCAGGCCCCCTGGCCAGAAGATGATGTAACACCCCTAAGACCTCTGTATACATTTGTAAGAAGCACCTGACTTTGATAAAAGTCAGGGCTGCTGACCCTGCGTGACTTTTGTATACCATCTCAGTGTATAAAAATAGACCATGGAAAGTAAAGAATTGGGATCAGTTCCTCCAAAGACTGGTCTCCCCATGTCGCTCTCTCTCTCAAATTCTAGTTGAGTATCCATCTGGAGCGCGGAACCCACCATGCTTACTAATTATGCCTGGGCTTCTAAGATCCGACCGAGGAGGCCTCAGTGTCTCCTCTCCTTCGGGAGAACGGAAAGACGTCTGCGGCCTACGTAAGTGGTGCAAACTTCTTGTCTTGAAGTTTTATTGGTCTCCCGCGTAAACCAAGCTACTCAGCCTCTTTTCTCCACTGAATTTTCCTACTGAGCTATCCTTGTTCTATTATTCTTTATATCTCTAATTATAACTATTGTGTCCTGACCCCCGCCAACGCCGTCCTCACTTCGAAGTCCCTGGATCAGCTGGGGCTGGTCCCCAGCAAGGCACAAGTGAAGGTTTCAGAGACTCAAAGCATGGAAAGGACTCAACCACCACTGCTGGCTTTGAAGATGGAAGAAGGGAACTACAAGCCAAGGAGTGCAGGCAGTCTCTAGAAGCTGAGAATGGCTCTCAGATGACAGCCAGCTGGTACCTCATCCTACACTACCTGAAATTCAGTTCTGTCAACAACCTGCATGAACTTGGACACAGGTTCATCTTCAAAATCTCCAGAAAGGAACACAGCCCTGCTGACACCTTGATTGTGATACAGTGAAACAAAGCAGAGAACCAGCTGAGCCACGCTATGCCTGATTGTGCCCAGGCTTCTGACCTACAGAATGGTGAGATGATGCATTTGTGTGTTTTTAAGCTGCTAAAGGAAAGATATATCCATTTGAATGCAGAGTTCCAAAGAATAGCAAGGAGAGATAAGAAATCCTTCCTCAGCAATCAGTGCAAAGAAATAGAAGAAAACAATAGAATGGGAAAGACTAGAGATCTCTTCAAGAAAATTAGAGATACCAAGGGAACATTTCATGCAAAGATGGGCTCAATAAAGGACAGAAATGATATGAACCTAACAGAAGCAGAAGATATTAAGAAGGAGTGACAAGAATACACAGATCAGATCAGTTGCTCAGTCGTGTCCGACTCTTTGCGACCCCATGAATCGCAGCACACCAGGCCTCCCTGTCCATCACCAACTCCCGGAGCTCACTGAGACTCACATCCATTGAGTCAGTGATGCCATCCAGCCATTTCATCCTCTGTCGTACATAGAAGAACTATACAAAAAAGATCTTCACAACCCAGATAATCACGAAGGTGTGATCACTCCCACTCACCTAGAGCTGGACATCCTGGAATGTGAAGTCAGGTGGGCCTTAGGAAACATCACTACAAACAAAGCTAGTGGAGGTGATGGGATTCCAGTTGAGCTATTACAAATCATAAAAGATGATGCTGTGAAAGTGCTGCACTCAATATGTCAGCAAACTTGGAAAACTCAGCAGTGGCCACAGGACTGGAAAAGGTCGATTTTCATTCTGATCCCAAAGAAAGGCAATGTCAAAGAATGCTCAAACTACCGCACAATTGCATTCATCTCACAATGGCACCCCACTCCAGTACTCTTGCCTGGAAAATCCCATGGATGGAGGAGCTGGTGGGGTGCAGTCCATGGGGTCGCAAAGAGTCAGACATGACTGAGCGACTTCACTTTCACTTTTCACTTTCATGCACTGGAGAAGAAAATGGCAACTCATTCCAGTATTCTTGCCTAGAACATCCCAGGGACAGGAGCCTGGTGGGCTGCCATCTATGGGGTTGCACAGAGTCAGACACAACTGACGTGAGGCCTGCTGTGCTGCGGTTCATGGGGTCACAAAGAATCGGACACGACCAAGCGACTGAACTGACTGAAGCTGCTAAATTTGTGTTTATTTGTCATAGCAAGAACAGAAAATGGGTATTCTCTTTGAGCCTTCATTTTCTGAGCTGTAAGATGGAGACTTACTTTAGCGACTAAAAGAAGTAAGTAGCTAGGTTCTGTGTAAACTGGAAAGGACTCTATACCAGAAGACAGGAAGTTATTCTACAATTGAGTACTCCACCCTGTCGGAGTCACAAGCTCATCTCTCAGCCCAGAGAGGCAAAAAGAGGAAAACTCAGCCAGTTACTTGCTATAGATCAGAACTGTAGGTAAGTTCAAGACCAATGGTGAGATGAGGTGATGAGATGATGTTAGTTGTTCAGTCATGTCTGACTCTTCGTGACCCCATGGACTGTAGCCCACCAGGCTTCTCTGTCCATGGGATTCTCCAGGCAAGAATACCGAAGTGTGTTGCCATTTCCTTCTCCAGGGGATCTTCCCAACCCAGGAGTCAAACCCACGTCTCCCACATTGCAGGCAGATTCTTTACCATCTGAGCCACCAGGGCCGCCCAAGACTAGTGGTGAAGGGCTCTGATTCCTGGAGGTCAGTCCGAGGTGTGGTTCCTCCTCTGGCTGCAGTTAGAGCTGAAGGGAAGGGAAGTGCCCTGGGTCCAAGGCCATGAGGAGCCAGCTGCCCTGTCATCTGTCTTGAAAAGCTGTGCTACTGAGTGGCACACACAAGTTGAAGTGAGGCAAGGCGCGTTAGGTGAGGAGGTGGAACCCTTATGCTGGCTACTTCTCTCAGTCCTTCCCTTCTCTTCCTGCTTCAGCTCAGCTGTGCCTGAGGCCGAGGCAAAGACAGTGATTCAGGGAAATGTGAATCCCTCCCTGCCTCCCAAAGCTCCGGTCCTGCTCTCTCTGAAGGCAGAAGTCCCCTCTCACCCCTCAAGCATCTGAGAGCACCCCTGGAACCCCCCCCCTTTTGCTCCCTTTCCTTGTCTCTCCGCCTGCCCTGTCCTGGTTGAAGATGGAGGTGGCGGTAGGGGTAAGGGTGACCCCTGAGCTGCTTGGAGCCTGGAGGGGGCAGTCCCCAAGCTGAGTATAGAGAGGAGTGTTGTAGACTCTGTTGCCAGGCAGAGAGTAGCCTCGAGTGGGAACCCTGGGGCTTCCCTGATGGTCCAGTGGCTGAGACTCTGAGCTCCCAATGCTGGGGGCCTGGGTTTAATCCTTGGTCAGCAAACTAGATCCTACATGCTGCCACTAAGACCTGATGAAGCCAAATAAATAATTAAAAAAAAAAAAAAGTGGGAACCCTATCCTTCCAAAGCAGGTAGGAGGCAGCTAACCCTCTTCCTGGCTCTTGTGGGAAGTTAAAGCTATTGTGGTTGAGAGAGACAAAGTGGTCAGGGACCCCAGTGCCTGTTCCCACTGCTCCCCAATGGACAATTATACCCCCTGGGAGGCACCTCATAACCACCCCCTCCCCACAATACATATATAGCAGCCAAGTTAGAGAAGCCCTTTGAGGCCTTCTAGCCCCAACTCCTTATCCTTTGCTTAGAAATCTGAGACCCAGAGACAGGGATGCTTGCATTACACAGACTGTTGCTATGAAGTCAGTGGTGAGGCCTCAGACCTTATCCCTCAGGGTTCACAAACTGTGCATCCAACAGGCTGTACCAGAAAGCCAGGTCAAATCTCAAATGCCCTCACCTCCACCCACTGCTGGCCTTCTTACCTTATATTGGCTTGCAGCTTTTATATTCAAGACAGAGGGCAGGCTATCCTGTTTACTATTAGCCAAAGGGGCTTATCACATTTTCCCAAGATTAAATAAAAACAGCCACACTTCCAGATATTCACTCGTTTATTTATTATTTATACCACACCCACTTCTGAAACACATTTAAGATGGCTCAGAATAAAAGCCACATGTACTACAAAACTATTCAAAAGTGAATAAATGTTCAGTCAAACCTTTCAAGATTTTCAGTCTGAGACTGATTTTTTTTTAAGAACAAAAGAATTATTTGACCTCAGGTACTTGAGAGTCAGGTCTTGAGTGTGAACATTTTAAGATGTTTGGTTAATTTGAGTAGTTAAAATTGGAGCATCTAATAGAGTGCGGGGACAAGGGATGGAAAGGATGGCTATCGGTAGGCCAAGAGGGAGTGTAGGAGTAAAAAGTCCATTTTTTCCTACCCTCCTTCTTCCTTCTTGGATGCTGAGGTGTAATGAAGTGATACTTGCCACTATCTTGTGGCCATGAGGCAAAATACACCCAACAGGCTGAGGATGACAGAAGGGAAGGGGTCTGGGTCCTCGATGACAGAGGTGAGCTGCTGAATCAACCCTGCAGAGTCTACCATCACTTGTCTGAGAGATAATGAAATGTTTCTATTGTTTATGTTGCTATTAGTCAGGTACTCTGTTACTTGCAGCTGAATGTATTCAAACTGATAAAGTGAAAGCTCATTGTGATCAGCATGGGATACAGTAGAATAGGGGTTCCCTGTGGAACCATCTAATCCCTGAGGATCTGGGGTGAAGCTAACGTAATAATAATAGAAATATTGTGCACTAGAAAGTGCACAATAAATGTAATGGGCTTGAATCACCCCCCCCCCCCCCCCCACACACACACCCTTGTCCGTGGAAAAATTTGTCTTCCAGAAAACCAGTCCCTGGTGCCAAAAAGGTTGGGGACTCCTGCAGTAGAAGCACAAACAGTAGAATGGCTGGCTTGTTTTATCCAGATGGATCTTAAAAAGCTTCTCAGAAAATACCCCTGAGGAAAGTCTTGAAGGATAAATAGGAGTTTGCTAGGCAAGTAGGGGAAAGACTGGTGAGCCAGGCAATGGGATAGCACGTAAAAAGGCATGGAGGGAAGAGGGGGATGCAAGTTAGCGAAGGCCTCTGGAGGAACCTAAGCAGAACACAAGGGACCTGGAGCCAGGATAAGTAGTTTGTTGCTGGTTGAGTGGGGACCAGGGAGCCAGTGAGGGGATTTAAGCAAGACGCTAGAAGTAGGAGCTGGAGGAAGTCGAGCAGATCACAAAATATCCAGGTGACTGGGCTCCATGAAGGGTGAGTGTCAGGAACAGTCGAGACCACTGAGAGGGAGCCAGAATCACTGCCAAGACTTTTTTGTCAAAGAAATTCTCACCTTTGTCTCAGACCTTCACTAGGGACTCTGTTTTGCTGCAACCAATTACCCTGAGGTTGGGGACAGACAGTCAATAACAGAAAAAAATCAGTGGCTGCTAGCAAAAGTCTGACAAAGATCAGGAACCTTCAAAGAGAATCTGCCACATGCTAGCACTTCAGAGCATCTGGCCAGAACCTTCATGGCACACATGAGGAACCTGAGCCCTGAGCAGAGTTGGCAGCCGAGCAGGCCACACAGCTAGCTGGAGGCAGAGCAGGCCTGCTCCTTGGACTGGCTCTCACCCCTGCACCCCTCAGTTCCTCTCCTAACTGCCCATGGCCATGGATCAAAAGAGAACAAAGGAGAAACCCTGGGCCCGACAGGATGACACAACAAACAAGATGGATCAACAACGTTTGAAGCATATTAATAGGACCTGTCCCCCAGAGTGAGGAAGTTGAAGATACAGTTCCTTCAGCCCACACTCATTACTTTCAATACCTTTTCAAAATTCCTAAGAAACTAAACTTTTATCCAAAAAATTACAAACAAGCTTTGAACTTATTTGAAGATTAAAAAAAAAAAAAACAAACAACTATGTTATGGCCCAAAGCTGCTGAGGGGAAGGCTTGCAGGTATTTTGAAACAAACTTTGGAGAGTTCACGACAGTTTGAAAGGTATCTTGTTAGCAGACAGCAGATGTGTCTGTCACCACCCAGCTGGGCAGCACACAGTAGCCTGGGTCTTTGAGACTGCACGTGACGTAGTCCCAATGTGTAGAACTACACAGAGCGTCTGGGTTCACACCCCAGTTCATTATTTACTGGCTGTAGGGAAGTCACCTAACCACTCTTGTTTTGGGTTCCTCATCTGTAACTAGTCACCAGCTGATAGTGCTGTTGTGAAGTTTTGTTGAGTTAGTGTTAAGGGTGAAAAGTGGTGGTTGTACCCTGTTGGTGGTAGCTATTAGTATGAGTTCCAAAGGCTGGGTTAAGAGAAAGAGCTCAGTTGCAGCCAGCCTGGCTGGGCCTCCTTAGTCACAGACTCGCCTGCAGGTAGAGGGGATAGGCTCCTGCTAGTAAGTGTGGTCCTTGGACCAGTGGTAACCTTCATCTGGGAGATGGTTAGGAAGGCTGAATCTGAGGCCTTACCCCAAACCTACTGAGGCAGAATCATTCTAACAAGATCCCCAGGAGAGTCAGGTCAGCACTGGGATCCGTCAGTGAAATGAGAACTAAAGACACCTCCAAGTGGAGGGGCCTCAGCCCCTTTGTAGCCTGGCACCCACTGGCCCTCCTGACTATTCCTTTCTGCAAGACTTGATGTCACTTCCCTTTCCCTTTCTCTGGTTTGGGTCTAATAGGTGGGGGTGTGGGAGACCTTAGGAGACCCTGCCTTGAGTTACCTGGAGCAGGGAGCAGGCTATGCATCCTCCGTGGAGCCTCTAGCTTTCCCGAGGAGGATTGTATACAAATCCCTGTGGCATGCAGAGCTTGAGGCAGCTTTCCCAATAGTCATCCAAATCCGTCAGCGCACCCTACTATTGAGACAGTCATGGGGCTGGCTGTGGGATGACTAATTGTGAGAACTTGGGCTCAACTGAAATCCTTCAGCAGAACAGAGAAGACACCATGATCCATTAATTCTCTCCACTAACATTCTTTCTTTGGTTCTTTTCTTCATGGCCTCCGTGCTAAGGTTGCAATATGTGCCACCAAGATCTGCTCTAGGCCCAGAAACTGTGAAACTCTGTCTATGAACTATTCAAATATCCAAGTCAGTGGGGGAGATGTTGAATATGTAAATGCATAAATAAAAGAAAATTAACCCAAGTCTAAGAGTCTTGCTGTGAGCCCTGTGGGGGTGGTAGGAGGCCCAGGACTCTGGAGAGTTTGTGGCTTCTAGAGAAGAAGAGTGGGCAGGGGCTTCTGTGGAGTGATGGGGTGGTTCTCACTCCCTGGTCCTGTCAAGCTTTCTTGTCTGGGATGCTTTGATTCCATTTTTGGAGCCAGTGTTTGTGTTATTGACTCTGTTACCAAAAATGGAGAAGGGGAAAGAAAAATGATGGAGTCAGATGTCCTGTTTCCTTCTTCTGTTCCCCAAGATTCTTGAAATAGCATTACCATCTTCATCGTTGCCACTTGACATTTGTTTCTGCACTGTTACACTGATCTCATCAGAACTTTCTCAAGGGCAAGGCAAATCCAAATGACCTCTGAAGAGGACTGGCTTTTGTCAGCTATAAACTACTTCCATATTTAATAAGAGCTATTATTATTAGCTTCCCTGGTGGCTCAGTGGTAAAGAATCCTAGGGTTCTACACCTAGGTTGTGAAGATCCCTGGAGAAGGAAATGGCAACCCACTCCAGTATTCTTGCCTGGAGAATCCAATGGACAAAGGAGCCTGGTGGGCTACAGTCCATGGGGTTACAAAGAGTTGGACACAACTGAGCAACTTTCACAATTTTTTATAGGTTGTATTTTTTCCTTTAAAAATATTTTTCATTGGATTATAGTTAATTTACAATGTTATTAGTTCCAGGTGTACAGTAAAGTGAATCACTCTTTTCTAGGTTATTTTCCGCTATAGATCATTACAGAGTGTTGTGTAGAGCTCCCTCTGTTATACAGTAGGTCCTTATGAGTTATCCATCTTGTATATAGTAGTGTGTATGTGTCAGTCCCAGTCTCCTAATTTATCCCTCCCTACCCGTTTTTCCTTTAATAACCATAAGTTTGTTTTTGTAAATAAGTGTTTTGTAAATAAGTTCATCGGTACCATTTTTTTAGATTGAAATATAAGCAATATCATATATTTGTCTTTCTTTGTCTGACTTACTTCACTCAGTACGACAATCTCTAGATCCATCCATGTTGCTCCAAATGGCATTATTTTACTCTTTTCTGTGGCTAGGTAATATTCCATTATATATATACCACATCTTCTTTATACACTTCTCTTTTGGACATTTAGGTTGCTTCCATGTCTTGCTACTATAAAAAGGGCTGCAGTAAACTTTGGGGTGCGTGCATCTTTTTGAATTCTGATTTCCTCTGGATGTATGCCCAGGATAAGGATTGCTATATCATATAGTAGTTCTGTGTTTAGTTTTTTAAGTAACCTCCATGATGTTCTTAATAATGATTGTACCAACATACATTGCCACCAACAGTATAAGAGGGTTCCCTTTTCTTCACACCCTCTCCAGCATTTATTGTTTGTAGATTTTTTAATGATGTCCCTTCTGACTGGTATGAGGGACATACCAGTCAGAAGGTGATACCTCGTTGTAGTTTTGATTTTGATTTCTCTAATAATTAGTGATCATTTGCTTTTTGGCCATCTGTGTGTCTTCTTTGGGGAAAGGTCTATTTAGATCTTCTGGGCATTTTTTGATTGGGTTGTTTGTTTTTTTGGTTGTTGAACTATACGAGTTATTTGTATATTTTGGAGATTAATCTCTTGTTGGTCGCTTCTTTTGCAAATGTTTTCTCCCATGCTGTGGGCTTTCTTTCCTTTCTGCTTATGGTTTCCTTTGCTATGCAAAAACTTTCAAGTTTTATTAGGTCCAATTTATTTTTGTTTTTATTTTCATCACTCTAGGAGATGGATCCAAAAGCATATTGCTACGATTTATGTCAGAGAGTGTTTTGCCTCGTTTCCTCTAAGTTTTATAGTATCCAGCCTTATATTTAGGTCTCTGTTATAAGCTGTATTTTCCTTAACTAACACAAATGGTTCCATTGCTTTAGAAGTCAGAAAAGCTTTGGTGTTGCCACTAAATATTTGAATCACCTCAAGGAGATCACTCTCCATGTCTGGACTCACGTGGGATTAGGTGTAAAATGAGAGAAGTTCTCTAAGATCCCTTCTCTCTCTGTTCAGAAATAAGGATGGATACGCCTGAATCAGTAAATGTAGGTCCAGTTAAGAAGGACTTGGAAGATCAAACTGCCACGTTCAGATCTTATGCTTTAAACTGTGCTGTCTAGTAAGGTTAACTATTGAGAGAGTCAACTCCTAGGTAGGTTGATAAGAAGTCCAGGGTCCTGGAGAAAGAGAAAGGGATCTGGGGTTCTCAAGGAGGAGAAAAGGAAAAACTTTTTTCTACATTGTTTTGTGTTAGTGGGCCTTAGAAAGCATCACTACGAACAAAGCTAGTGGAGGTGATGGAATTCCCATTGAGCTATTCCAAATCCTGAAAGATGATGCTGTGAAAGTGCTGCACTCAATATGCCAGCAAATTTGGAAAACTCAGCAGTGGCCACAGGACCGGAAAAGGTCAGTTTTCATCCCAATCCCAAAGAAAGGCAATGCCAAAGAATGCTCAAACTACTGCACAATTGCACTCATCTCACACGCTAGTAAAGTAATGCTCAAAATTCTCCAAGCCAGGCTTCAGCAATATGTGAACCGTGAACTTCCTGATGTTCAAGCTGGTTTTAGAAAAGGCAGAGGAACCAGAGATCAAATTGCCAACATCCGCTGGATCATGGAAAAAGCAAGAGAGTTCCAGAAAAACATCTATTTCTGCTTTATTGACTATGCTAAGGCCTTTGACTGTGTGGATCACAATAAACTGTGGAAAATTCTGAAAGAGATGGGAATACCAGACCACCTGATCTGCCTCTTGAGAAATCTGTATGCAGGTCAGAAAGCAACAGTTAGAACTGGTCATGGAACAACAGACTGGTTCCAAATAGGAAAAGGAGTACGTCAAGGCTGTATATTGTCACCCTGTTTATTTAACTTCTATGCAGAGTACATCATGAGAAACGCTGGGCTGGAAGAAACACAAGCTGAAATCAAGATTGCTGGGAGAAATATCAATAACCTCAGATATGCAGATGACACCACCCTTATGGCAGAAAGTGAAGAGGAACTAAAAAGCCTCTTGATGAAAGTGAAAGTGGAGAGTGAAAAAGTTGGCTTAAAGCTCAACATTCAGAAAACAAAGATCATGACATCTGGTCCCATCACCTCATGGGAAATAGATGGGAAAACAGTGGAAACAGTGTCAGACTTTATTTTTCTGGGCTCCAAAATCACTGCAGATGGTGACCGCAGCCATGAAATTAAAAGACGCTTACTCCTTGGAAGAAAAGTTATGACCAACCTAGATAGCATATTCAAAAGCAGAGACATTACTTTGTCAACAAAGGTCCATCTAGTCAAGGCTATGGTTTTTCCTGTGGTCATGTATGGATGTGAGAGTTGGACTGTGAAGAAGGCTGAGTGCCAAAGAATTGCAGCTTTTGAACTGTGGTGTTGGAGAAGACTCTTGAGAGTCCCTTGGACTGCAAGGTGATCCAACCAGTGCATTCTGAAGGAGATCAGCCCTGGGATTTTTTTGGAAGGAATGATGCTAAAGCTGAAATTCCAGTACTTTGGCCACCTGATGCGGACAGCTGACTCATTTGAAAAGACCCGGATGCTGGGAGAGATTAGGGGCAGGAGGAGAAGGGGACGATAGAGGATGAGATGGTTGGATGGCATCACCGACACAATGGATATGGCTTTGGGTAAACTCCGGGAGTTGGTGATGGACAGGGAGGCCTGGTGTGGTTGCAAAGAGTCATGAGCGACTGATCTGATCTGATCTGATCTGATCTTGCTCAAGGACATGCTTCTGCTTAACAAGAACCTTCTGACTAATCTTGTCATCTTAAAATGTTTATTATGGGAGTGGGTCTGGTAAGATCTTTCTATTGTTAGTTCTAATACTGTTACCTTAAAATGTATATTGTAGGAATGTATCTGGTAAGACCTGTACAACCTTGAAACATTCTTTTGATTTACTCTAATAACCAATAGAAAAAATATATAGCTCCCTTGCTAAGACGAGCGGTGGGGGGGCACCTTCTGTCCGCCTTCTGATGTCTATGTCAGAAGCTTTCTCTGTCCCTTTTTATACTTTAATAAAACTCTGCTATACAAAAGCTTTTGAGTGGCTCAAGCCTGGCCCCTGGTCCCAAAGCTAAATCTTCTTTGGAGATCACGAATCTGACATTGTTCACTGTTCATCGTAGATCAGATTACGTAGTTCATCGTAAGTTCATCGTAAGCTATCACTATTAGCCACATGTGGCTCTAAACACTTGAAATGTGGCTGGTTACTCTGATTTGAGATGGGCTGCAAGTAGAAAATACATACCAGATTTTGAGATTTCATTTTAAAAAAAGTGAAATAGCATATTGGTATGTTGATTACCTGTTGAAATTATAATATTTTGGATATATTGGGTGAAATAACATTATTAAAATTTATTTCACCCATTTCTTTTTTTTTTTTTATTTTAAATGTGGCTACTAGAAGATCTTAAATTACACATGTGAGTTGCATTATACTTCTACTGGACAACAAACATGTCTCAAAGTGAGGCAGGATGAAACTACAGATTACTTTATCTCTGAACAGCGCCTGTGGGAATCTTCCAGACTTAACCATCAAGAAAAGAATCCACTGGGAACAATCGTTTAGTTGCTAAATAGTGTCCGACTCTTTTGCGACCCCATGGACTGTAGCCCTCCAGGCTCCTCTGTCCCTTGGATTTACCAGGCAAGAATACCAGAGTGGGTTACTATTTCTTTCTCTAGGGGATCTTCCTGACGCAGGGATTGAACCCGACTCTCCTGTATTACAGGGCTTCTCTAGTGGCTCAGAGGGTAAAGCGTCTGCTTGCAATGCAGGAAACCTGGGTTCGATTCCTGGATAGGGAAGATCCCCTGGAGAAGGAAATAGCAACCCACTCCAGTACCCTTGCCTGGAAAACCCCATGGACAGAGAAGCCTGGTAGGCTACAGTCCATGGGGTCGCAAAGAGTCGGACATGACTGACCGATTTCACTCTCACTTTCACTCCTGCGTTGCCGGGGGATTCTTTACGGCTGAGCCACCAGGGGAAACCCCTCTGGGAACAATATGAGGAGCAATTCTACAGGTATTCTAATGAAAGTTCCAGATTTTTGCCAGTACTTCCGTGAAACAACAGAGTTTGAATCTCTCAATTGTGGTTCTGTTTTTAAGGCACCACTTGGTGCTTGTGTTAAAGCCAGTTGGTGAAGGGACTTTACTAAGTAAAGTCCAGCGTTAAAACTCTGCACTTCCAATGCAGGGGGCATAGGGTCCATCCCCGGTGTGGGAACTAAGATCCCACATGCCACGTGGTGCAGCAAGAACCAATTGGTTGAAAACCAGGGATAAGTCTCTGGAGCAGAGTATGAGAATAATTCTTAAGGTCTTATTTTAATGACCTGACTGAGAGGTAAATATAGATCAAGAAAAAACAAATGTGTTAATGCTGGGAATGGCATTGCAATGTATTTTCCTAATATAGCAAATTTCTTCTCATGGAATTGAAGGAAATCCTTCGTGTTTTAGATAAAAACTGGAAGACTGGCAAAATGAGAGCAGAGGCTCATAGGAAAGAAGCTATGGACCCATGTCTCTGTGGGTCAGCTTCCTGTGATTAAATTCCTTTCAGAAGCCCTGCCACTGTTTACCGTCTTTTGCTATGTGGATTCTGAGAAACTGGAACTTCCTCTTCTTAACGTCCTGGCTGTCACCCTGGGAGACCCCTGGCACTGACACATATCTGACCCTTGGTCTGTCTAGGGGGCCAACATAGCAATTTTAGAGCAAGTGTTGCAAGAGTAAGAGAGGGCAAGCATTTGCTTGAGCTTCAGCTCTGGGCCTCCCTTGCCCCAGCTGAAGCCCAGGCCAAGCTATAGCCCAGCAGATCCAGAGTGGCCCCCATCCAGGGTTCTGCTGGTCCTCCCCAATTCTCTTGGCCCTTAACTGTGAGAATGGGATGATGTGGAGAATGCTGTTGTCCCCATTAGGGGCTTTGGGGCACAAGGACTGCATGGCCTGTGCCCTTCGGGCCAGAGTTGCTTAGGCCATTTACAGAAAGCCCATTTTCCCCCTCAGTATTTTGGAGAGGAACCAAATTTCCTTGATCTAAGCTCTCATTACCCAAACAAACAGCTCCTCAAAAGCCCTCAAATGAAAGGGACCTGGTGACTATACCTTTGGAATAAAAAAAGTTTGGCCACAGGATTAGATAAGAATGGGCTTATTTATGGTGTGAATGGGACTGTCTCTCCTCATCCCATGGAGTTCACTTATTTCAGCCTTCACATGGCACCACTCTCCATCCACCCCGAGCCACTGAACTCTGAGCTTTCCATTCAAGGCTCCAGGGCTGGGGCTCCTGGCTCCTAGGTCCCAGCAGGAAAGGGGCACTTTGAATTCCCGTCTTTCCTTATAGACATGCCCCCCAGAGTCCTGGTCCTTCTCAACTGACCTGGCCCCCATGGTCTCTGCCATCAGGATTGAAGCCAGCCTTAGTCACACCATTCTTTTTTTTTTCTACTTGACATTTCTAAGTGTGATGATGAACAAGATAGACAATTTAAAAATGCACCCAGAATTTGGAGGACTTTCTCTCAGAAGCTAAACCTGTTCATCTTAATTTCAGTGGTGCCATTGTTGTTGTTTAGTCGCTAGGTCGTGTCTGACTCTTGTGGCCCACCAGGCTCCTCTGTACATGGGATTTCCCAGACAAGAATGGGTTGCCATTTCCTCCTGCAGGGGATCTTCCCAACCCAGGAATTGAACCTGTATCTCTTGCATTGGCAGGCGGATTCTTTACCACTGAGCCACCAGGGAATCCCAGGAAATGGCTTTTAAAATAAGGAAGCCCTTCAGTGCTGCAGAATCTGGGCTATATTGAGTTTTAGAAGTTGGTTTCTTCTATTTAAAAATATAAGATGATTATTTGCCCCTAATGTGTATTTTTGGTGAACAGAGAGCCTTGGGATGGAAATTCTTTCCTGGATCTGGTCTTTTTTTTTTAATATAAATGTATTTATTTTAATTAGAGGCTAATTACTTTACAATATTGTATTGCTTTTGCCATACATCAACATGAATCTGCCACGGGTGTACACGTGTTCCCCATCCTGAACCCCTCTCCTACCTCCCTCCCCATACCATCCCTCTGGGTCATCCCAGTGCACCAGCCCCGAGCATCCTGTATCATGCATCAAACCTGGACTGGCGATTCATTTCTTATATGATATTATACATGTTTCAATGCCATTCTCCCAAATCATCCCCCCTCCACAGAGTCCAAAAGACTGTTCTATACATCTGTGTCTCTTTTGCTGTCTCGCATACAGAGTTATCGTTACCATCTTTCTAAATTCCATATATATGCGTTAGTATACTGTATTGGTGTTTTTCTTTCTGGCTTACTTCACTCTGTATAATAGGCTCCAGTTTCATCCACCTCATTAGAACGGATTCAAATGTATTCTTTTTAATGGCTGAGTAATACTCCATTGTGTATATGTACCACAGCTTTCTTATCCATTCATCTGCTGATGGACATCTAGGTTGCTTCCATGTCCTGGCTATTACAAACAGTGCTGCGATGAACATTGGAGTACACATGTCTCTTTCAATTCTGGTTTCCTTGGTGTGTATGCCCAGCAGTGGGATTGCTGGGCCGTATGGCAGTTCTGTTTCCAGTTTTTTAAGGAATCTCCACACTGTTCTCCATAGTGGCTGTACTAGTTCACATTCCCACCAACAGTGTAAGAGGGTTCCCTTTTCTCCACACCCTTTCCAGCATTTATTGCTTGTAGACTTTTGGATCAGAGAAGGCAATGGCACCCAACTCCAGTACTCTTGCTTGGAAAATCCCATGGACGGGAGGGCCTGTTAGGCTGTAATCCATGGGGTCGCTTAGAGTTGGACACGACTGAGCGACTTCATTTTCACTTTTCACTTTCATGCATTGGAGAAGGAAATGGCAGCCCACTACAGTGTTCTTGCCTGGAGAATCCCAGGGATGGGGGAGCCTGGTGGGCTGCAGTCTCTAGGGTCGCACAGAGTCGGACATGACTGAAGTGACTTAGCATAGCATAGCATAGACTTTTGGATAGCAGCCATTCTGACTGGTGTGAAATGGTGCCTCATTGTGGTTTTGATTTGCATTTATCTGATAATGAGTGATGTTGAGCATCTTTTCATGTGTTTGTTAGCCATCTGTATGTCTTCTTTGAAGAAATGTCTATTTAGTTCTTTGGCCCATTTTTTGATTGGGTCGTTTATTTTTCTGGAATTGAGCTGCAGAAAAATTGAGCTACAAAAAAGAGCTTCATGACCCAGATAATCATGATGGTGTGATAACTGACCTAGAGCCAGACATCCTGGAATGTGAAGTCAAGTGGGCCTTAGAAAGCATCACTACGAACAAAGCTAGTGGAGGTGATGGAATTCCCATTGAGCTATTCCAAATCCTGAAAGATGATGGTGTGAAAGTGCTGCACTCAATATGCCAGCAAATTTGGAAAACTCAGCAGTGGCCACAAGATTGGAAAAGGTCAGTTTTCATCCCAATCCCAAAGAAAGGCAATGCCAAAGAATGCTCAAACTACCGCACAATTGCACTCATCTCACACGCTAGTAAAGTAATGCTCAAAATTCTCCAAGCCAGGCTTCAGCAATATGTGAACCGTGAACTTCCTGATGTTCAAGCTGGTTTTAGAAAAGGCAGAGGAACCAGAGATCAAATTGCCAACATCCGCTGGATCATGGAAAAAGCAAGAGTTCCAGAAAAACATCTATTTCTGCTTTATTGACTATGCCAAAGCCTTTGACTGTGTAGATCACAATAAACTGTGGAAAATTCTGAAAGAGATGGGAATACCAGACCACCTGATCTGCCTCTTGAGAAATCTGTATGCAGGTCAGGAAGCAACAGTTAGAACTGGTCATGGAACAACAGACTGGTTCCAAATAGGAAAAGGAGTACATCAAGGCTATATATTGTCATCATGTTTATTTAACATATGCAGAGTACATCATGAGAAATGCTGGGCTGGAAGAAACACAAGCTGGAATCAAGATTGCCAGGAGAAATATCAATAACCTCAGATATGCAGATGATACCACCCTTATGACAGAAAGTGAAGAGGAACTAAAAAGCCTCTTGATGAAAGTGAAAGTGGAGAGTGAAAAGGTTGGCTTAAAGCTCAACATTCAGAAAACAAAGATCATGGCATCCGGTCCCATCACTACATGGGAAATAGATGGAGAAACAGTGGAAACAGTGTCAGACTTTATTTTTCTGGGCTCCAAAATCACTGCAGATGGTGACTGCAGCCATGGAATTCAAAGACGCTTACTCCTTGGAAGGAAAGTTATGACAAACCTAGATAGCATATTGAAAAGCAGAGACATCACTTTGCCAACAAAGGTTCGCCTAGTCAAGGCTATGGTCTTTCCTGTGGTCATGTATGGATGTTAGAGCTGGACTGTGAAGAAGGCTGAGCGCTGAAGAATTGATGCTTTTGCACTGTGGTGTTGGAGAAGACTCTTGAGAGTCCCTTGGACTGCAAGGAGATCCAACCGGTCCATTCTGAAGGAGATCAGCCCTGGGATTTCTTTGGAAGGAATGATGCTAAAGCTGAAACTCCAGTACTTTGGCCACCTCATGCGAAGAGTTGACTCATTGGAGAAGACTCTGATGCTGGGGGGCATTGGGGGGCAGGAAGAGAAGGGGACGACAGAGGATGAGATGGCTGGATGGCATCACTGACTCGATGGATGTGAGTCTGAGTGACCTCCGGGAGTTGGTGATGGACAGGGAGGCCTGGCGTGCTGCAGTTCATGGGGTCGCAAAGAGTTGGACACGACTGAGCGACTGATCTGATCTGATCTGATCTGAGCTGCAGGAGTTGCTTGTATATTTTTGAGATTAATTCTTTGTCAGTTGCTTCATTTGCTATTATTTTCTCCCA
Source organism: Tragelaphus eurycerus (assembly GCA_935064755.1). NCBI lineage: Eukaryota > Metazoa > Chordata > Mammalia > Artiodactyla > Bovidae > Tragelaphus > Tragelaphus eurycerus. The sequence goes on along the minus strand of CAKXYN010000018.1, from coordinate 23,152,977 downwards.
TTCTGAAGGCTGTCTTTTCACCTTGCTTATAGTTTCCTTTGTTGTGCAGAAGCTTTTAATTTTAATTAGGTCCCATTTGTTTATTTTTGCTTTTATTTCCAATATTCTGGGAGGTGGGTCATAGAAGATCCTGCTGTGATTTATGTTGGAGAGTGTTTTGCCTATGTTCTCCTCTAGGAGTTTTATAGTTTCTGGTCTTATGTTTAGATCTTTAACCCATTTTGAGTTTATTTTTGTGTATGGTGTTAAAAAGTATTCTAGTTTCATTCTTTCACAAGTGATTGACCAGTTTTCCCAGCACCACTTGTTAAAGAGATTGTCCTTTCTCTGGATCTGGTCTTAATCAGAATAGTTTCTCCTCCCAGGTGTCCTGCCCAAGAATCCAGCCTGCACTCTGCTCCTCCACCCTGACCCCCAGGCACGCTGGCTGCTGGCTGTCTGTAGTGACTCCTTGTGGAAGGTGATTGTTTGTTGTAAATTGCTTTTGCCTCAGAGCCAGTGAATGGGAAGAAAGGAATTTAATGCCATTGGCTACGTTAAGAGGCAGCCCAGTGGACAGGTTCTATCCATTAATATCTGCTTCCCTTTCCCTCCACAGCCAAGGCCATTTAACTCCAACCACATGTTCTGGAAATAGTCTTATTTTAGATTAGGAGGGTTTAAGGAGGTGAATTTTCCTTGGACCTTGCTCTGACATTATTATTTATTTATGGTTATAATCATCTTGCCATGTATCAGGTGTTTGCTTACAGATACTTAGCTCTGAGAGCCCTACGGGGAAGTAACTATTATTATAGTTGCTTAGAACAAAACTGGGGGGAAGGCAATGGCACCCCACCCCAGTACTCTTGCCTGGAAAATCCCATGGATGGAGGAGCCTGGTGGGCTGTAGTCCATGGGGTTGCTAAGAGTCGGGCACGACTGAGCGACTTCACTTTCACTTTTCACTTTCATGCATTGGAGAAGGAAATGGCAACCCACTCCAGTGTTCTTGCCTGGAGAATCCCGGGGACGGAGGAGCCTGGTGGGCTGCTGTCTATGGATCGCACAGAGTCGGACACTACTGAAGCGACTTAGTAGTAGTAGTAGTAGAACAAAACTGAGATTGGAGAGATTCAGTCAATTATTAACAGTTACAGAGCCAAGTTCACTCCACCTCCAGATCAGCAGGTTGTCATTCTTTTTCTTTACCATAAAATACATTCTCAAAATAGTATAGATGGCATATCTAAGTGGTTTAACAAATTGTAATATATTTTATATGCAGATAATTTATTGGTTATGTATGTTAGAAATGTTTGTAGTTTCTTGCTTTATATAACCTCTTAAAATTTTTTCAACTTTTTATTTGATAAGTTTTCATATTACAAATTTCTCTCAAATATAGATATAATCTTTTAATAAAACCAAATTCTTAATTATAATGGACTAGAACTTATCAGTATTTTCTTTTATGGTTTATAGTTGTATTTATGTGTGTGTGCTCAGTCATGTCTGACTTTGCAACCCTGTGGACTAGAGCTTGTCAGGCTCCTCTGTCATGGAATGTTCCAGGCAAGAATACTGGAGTGGGTTGCCATTTCCTACTCCAGGGGATCTTCCCGACCCAGGTATGGAACCTGTGTCTCTTGTCTCTTCTGCATTGGCAGGGAGATTCTTTAAAACTATGCCACCTGGAAAGCACATTTGTACTTTTATACCTTATTTTTAAAGCCATTTCCTATTCCAAACCACCTATTATAAAGATGTTTTCTGTATTTTTTTTGAAGTGTAGTTGATGTACAATATTATATAAGTTACAGATATATAGCGATTCACAATTTAAAGGTTATTCTCTGCCTCTATTTATTGTAAAATATGGGCTATGTTGTACAATATATTCTTGTAGCTTATTTTATACCTTAGTTTGTAACTCTTAATCCCCCTACCCCTATGTTGATATTTCTCCTTCCCTTCTCCTACTGGGAATCACTGGCTTGTTCTCTGTATCTGTGAGTCTGCTGCTTTTTTGTTTCATTCACTAGTTTGTTGTAGTTTTTAGATTCCACATATGAATGATATCATATAGTATTGGTCTTTCTCTGACTTATTTAACTTAGCATAATGTCCTCCAATCCATCCATATTGCTGAAAAATGCAAAATTTCATTCTTTTTAATGATTGAGTAGCATTCCATTGTGTGTGTGTCTATCACGTCTTCTTTATCCATTCATCTGTTGATACGCACTTAGATTGCTTCCATGTCTTGACAACTGTAAATGATGCTGCTATGAATATCGGGGTATGTGCATCTTTTCAAAAGTATTTATCTTTTTTGGATGTATACCCAGGAGTGGAATTCCTGGGGCATGTGGTATTCTATTTTCAGGGTTTTTTTGAGAAAGCTTCATTTTGTTTTCTACAGTGGCTGCACCAGTTTACATTCCCACCGATAGTGAGTACAGGTTCCTTTTTCTCCACATCCTTGCCAATGTTTGTTATTTGTGTTCTTTTTGGTGATGGACGTTCTGACAGGCGTGCGGTGGTCTCTTGTTCCGGTTTTGATTTGCAGTTCCCGCATGATGATTGATGCTGAGTGTCTTAGGTGTCTCTTGGCCATCTGCATGTCCTCTTTGCAAAAATATCTGTTCATTTCCTCTGCCCATTTTAAAATCAAGTTATTGGATATTAATCCCTTATCAGTCATATCATTTGCAAATCTTTTCTCCCATTCAGTAGGTTGTCTTTTAGTTTTATCAATGATCTCCTTTGCTGTGCTTCTTACTTAGGTTCCAGTTGTTTATTTTTGCTTGTAAAAATAAACAACTGGAACAACTTTGTTTATTTTTATCTTTCAGTCTCCTTTGCTTTAGGAGATGGATCCAAACAAATATTGTTAGGATTTTCTATATCGTATTTTTTGAGTTTGTTCTTTCACATTTATGTCTTTAAACTGACCAGAATTTTTTTGAGTGGGATGTAAGGTAGAGATCTTATTGTTTATATTAATTATAGACAATGCATCTGCTTTCTAAACTCACACAGGAGCTATACATTTTGATTCTATAAGATTTTATCTAGTATCTACTGTGGGCCTCTCTAGAAGTAGGTTTTGTATAGAAACAAAAAGGGAAACTATAGATTGCTAAAATTTTGAATCATTAGTTAGGAATTTACTGGTACGAAGAACATCATATATTTTCTAGCTTCCTGATTCATTGTTTTCACATATAGAGGTTTATAGAGGCTCCTCGGGCTGTTGAGGATTCCCAAATTCATGTTCTTTGGGATGTATCTGGGAGACTCTGCTATGTCATGGTGAGCCCGTGATTTTGTTCACATTCTGTTTTACTTATCTTCCTCTACAGAGATGTGCTGTAGTCCAGAAATTTTTCCTAAGATCTTAAAATCACCCTGTACTTTTTCATAAGTAGGGTAGATATTTACAAACAGATATGGTACCTATATGGCTATAATCATGGTTAAAACCAATGGGGCCACATTTGGTTCATTAGGTCAAAACAGTTGGCTCTCCATGAGCCTACTACTACTGCTACTGTAGAAAAACCACTCAAAGCGGGTGGTCTGTCATGTTTGCATTTTTAGAACAGAAAATATAAAAAAACTCATTCAATATAAAAAACTCTCATTCTCATTCAATATAAAAAACTCCTGGGAATTCCCTGGCAGTCCAGTGGTTAAGACTTGGTGCTCTCATAGCCAGGGCCCGGCTTTGATCCCTGGTCAGAGAATTAAGATTCCATAAGCTGCATGGCTCAGCCAAAACAAAATGCACACACATAAACACACACATCTTATTCCTTTTATCTTTCAGTCACTAAATTTGTATGTTTAAGCAGAGGCTTATGGAAGGCCTTTACAGCCAGATTACTAATGCAGCAAAAATGGCACACAAACACACACAAATATATATGACATATTATGTATATAATATATGAACAAAGGGGAAGAAAACATCTTAAATATGACAGATGGCTATAAAATAAGAAACAATTTTTTCCCTGGCCCACTCTCTAGGGTTAATCATAATCAATAACATCTTATGTGTCCTTTCAGAAATTATTTTAAAATATATATAAGCAAAAACCACCTCCTCATTTATAACACAAATGGAATCACACCGTTAATCTTACCAACAAATACAATATCTTGATATAATTTACCAGAAACCATTCCTCTTTAATTATAGTGGACTGGAATGCAAAAGTAGGAAGTCAAGAAACACCTGGAGTAACAGGCAAATTTGGCCTTGGCATACGGAATGAAGCAGGGCAAAGACTAATAGAGTTTTGCCAAGAAAATGCACTAGTCATAACAAACAGCCTCTTCCAACAACACAAGAGAAGATTCTATACATGGACATCACCAGATGGTCAACACTGAAATCAGATTGATTATATTCTTTGCAGCCAAAGATGGAGAAGCTCTATACAGTCAGCAAAAACAAGACCAGGAGCTGACTGTGGCTCAGACCATGAACTCCTTATTGCCAAATTCAGACTTAAATTGAAGAAAGTAGGGAAAACCACTAGACCATTCAGGTATGACCTAAATCAAATCCCTTATGATTATACAGTGGAAGTGAGAAATAGATTTAAGGGCCTAGATCTGATAAATAGAATGCCTGATGAACTATGGAATGAGGTTTGTGACATTGTACAGGAGACAGGGACAAAGACCATCCCCATGGAAAAGAAATGCAAAAAAGCAAAATGGCTGTCTGGGGAGGCCTTACAAATAGCTGTGAAAAGAAGAGAAGTGAAAAGCAAGGGCAAAAGGAAAGATATAAACATCTGAATGCAGAGTTCCAAAGAATAGCAAGAAGAGATAAGAAAGCCTTCTTCAGCAATCCATGCAAAGAAATAGAGGAAAACAACAGAATGGGAAAGACTAGGGATCTCTTCAAGAAAATCAGAGATACCAAAGAACATTTCTTGCAAAGATGGGCTTGATAAAGGACAGAAATGGTATGGACCTAACAGAAGCAGAAGATATTAAGAAGAGGTGGCAAGAATACACAGAAGAACTGTACAAAAAAGATCTTCACGACCCAGATAATCACGATGGTGTGATCACTGACCTAGAGCCAGACATCCTGGAATGTGAAGTCAAGTGGGCCTTAGAAAGCATCACTACGAACAAAGCTAGTGGAGGTGATGGAATTCCAGTGGAGCTATTCCAAATCCTGAAAGATGATGGTGTGAAAGTGCTGCACTCAATATGCCAGCAAATTTGGAAAACTCAGCAGTGGCCACAGGACTAGAAAAGGTCAGTTTTCATTCCAATCCCAAAGAAAGGCAATGCCAAAGAATGCTCAAACTACTGCACAATTGCACTCATCTCACACGCTAGTAAAGTAATGCTCAAAATTCTCCAAGCCAGGCTACAGCATTATGTGAACCGTGAACTTCCTGATGTTCAAGCTGGATTTAGAAAAGGCAGAGGAACCAGAGATCAAATTGCCAACACCTGCTGGATCATGGAAAAAGCAAGAGAGTTCCAGAAAAACATCTATTTCTGCTTTATTGACTATGCCAAAGCCTTTGACTGTGTGGATCACAATAAACTGTGGAAAATTCTGAAAGAGATGGGAATACCAGACCACCTGATCTGCCTCTTGAGAAATTTGTATGCAGGTCAGGGAGCAACAGTTAGAACTGGTCGTGGAACAACAGACTGGTTCCAAATAGGAAAAGGAGTTCATCAAGGCTGTATATTGTCACCCTGTTTATTTAACTTCTATGCAGAGTACATCATGAGAAATGCTGGACTGGAAGAAACACAAGCTGGAATCAAGATTGTTGGGAGAAATATCAATAACCTCAGATATGCAGATGACACCACCCTTATGGCAGAAAGTGAAGAGGAACTAAAAAGCCTCTTGATGAAAGTGAAAGTGGAGAGTGAAAAAGTTGGCTTAAAGCTCAACATTCAGAAAACGAAGATCATGGCATCTGGTCCCATCACTTCATAGGAAATAGATGGGGAAACAGTGGAAACAGTGTCAGACTTTCTTTTTCTGGGCTCCAAAATCACTGCAGATGGTGACTGCAGCCATGAAATTAAAAGACGCTTACTCCTTGAAAGGAAAGTTATGACCAACCTAGATAGCATATTGAAAAGCAGAGACATTACTTTGCCAACAAAGGTTCATCTAGTCAAGGCTATGGTTTTTCCTGTGGTCATGTATGGATGTGAGAGCTAGACTGTGAAGAAGGCCGAAGAATTGATGGTTTTGAACTGTGGTGTTGGAGAAGACTCTTGAGAGTCCCTTGGACTGCAAGGAGATCCAACCAGTCCATTCTGAAGGAGATCAGCCCTGGGATTTCTTTGGAAGGAATGATGCTAAAGCTGAAACTCCAGTACTTTGGCCACCTCATGCGAAGAGTTGACTCATTGGAGAAGACTCTGATGCTGGGAGGGATTGAGGGCAAGAGGAGAAGGGGACGACAGAGGATGAGATGGCTGGATGGCATCACTGACTCGATGGATGTGAGTCTGAGTGAACTCTAGGGGTTGGTGATGGACAGGGAGGCCTGGCGTGCTGCGATTCATGGGGTTGCAAAGAGTTGGACACGACTGAGCGACTGATCTGATCTGATCTGATCTGATTCCTCTTTAAAGGAGCTCACTGGACTTCAGTTTGTGCATCTGTACACTGTGGAGAGGGCTGAGAAGGCCACTAAAGATCTTTTTTTCCGGGCTCTGATGCTCAAGGGACCTAGGTGGGTGAATAAATATCATTATGGGCATACATTTAAAATATTTTTTAAAATAACCAACAAAAAGGAACTGAGGTAGGAATTTCCCTGGTGGTGCAGTGGTTAACTCCATGCTTCTACTGCAGGGTTTGTGGGTCAATCCCTGGTCAAAGGAATCCTGCATGTCATGTAATAAGGACAAAAAAAAAAAAAGGAACAAAGGCACTACAGATCAATAAATACCTGAAAAAGAAAGATTACTTTGATATTTAATAAAGTATATAGTTCAGAGAAGAAAGGACTATTATGATACCTGCTTTCACTTTTCACTTTCATGCATTGGAGAAGGAAATGGCAACCCACTCTGGTATTCTTGCCTGGAGAGTCCCAGGGATGGGGGAGCCTGGTGGGCTGCTGTCTAAGGGGTCGCACAGAGTCGGACACGACTGAAGTGACTTAGCTGCAGCAGCAGCAGCTGCAGTTAAGTAGTAAACAAGTTCTAAAGCATACTTTAACAAAGTGAACAAATATGTGATTCTGGTATGAACCAAGGAAATAATAAAATCAAGTTATATCAAAATAAAGCTGGTGTGATCTTTTTTATGTATTAAATATTTACTTTTGGCTGCACTGGGTCTTTGTGGCCCTGCAGGCTTTCCTCTGGTTGCAGGAACAGGGGTTGCACCTTGTTGTGTGGCCTGGGCTTCTCTTGTCGCAGAGCATGGGCTCTAGAGCTCTCCGTCTTCACTGGCTGCAGCTCTCAGGCTCTACAGCGCTGGCTCAGCCATCGAGGCACGTGGGCTTATTTGCTCTGCAGCATGTGGAATCCTCTCTGACCAGGGATCGAATATGTGTCCCCTGCACTGGCAGGCAGATTCTTATCTACTGTACCACCAGGGAAGTCTACAATGTGATCTTGATAATTAAAATTTTATGTGTGAAACTCAGTGTCTGTTAAACATTGTGTCAGTTGGAAATCCAGAATGTATCTCATCTGATAATAGGTTATCATTAGGAGCTTGGTCAACTGACCCAAGACCAGATTACTCTAAAAAGAAGTAAAGCTAAACCTAGCTGTGTGGACCAAAGGACTTTGAGCCGTTTTCTTTCAGCAGCTCATCCACTTGCCAGCACCCACTCTGGCAGTTACACCCCAATAATATACTGGAGAAATTTTTTCCCAGGTAAATAATTATTATTAGGATTATGCCTCCCCCAAAAAAGTAAAATACACATGTAAAAACATGTTCACACACAAAATAAACATGTTCACGCTTCATGGGTATACAATTATAAACTGTGTCAATGACACAGAAATTTTTTTAGAAATTTAGAATAGCTGCCGCTGAGTTCCATAAGATTTACTACTACCTGAAAATGGCAACCCAATCCAGTACTCTTGCCTAGAAAATCCCATGGTCGGAGGAGCCTGGTGTCCATGGGGTTGCAAAGAGTCGGACACAACTGAGCGACTTCACTTTCACTATCACCCCTCTCAGGGCTTCCCAGGTGGCACTAGTGGTAAAGAACCCACCTGCCAACGCAAGAGACGTAAGAGAGGCGGGTTTAATTCCTGGGTTGGGAAGATCCTCTGGAGGAGGGCATGGCAACCCACTCCAGTATTCTTGCCTGGAGAATCCCATGGACAGAGGAGCCTGGCAGACTATGGCCCATAGCCATGCAAAGAGTCAGACATGACCGAAGCAACTTAGCACGCACACACACCCTTCTCAACCAAAGCATTACAGATGCATTTAAAAATTTTTTTATTTTATATTAGAGTACCGTTGACTAACAGTGTTGTGTTAGTTTCATGTGTACAGCAAAGTGATTCAGTTATACATATACAAGTATTTATTCTTTTTCAAATTCATTCCCCATTTAGGTTATTACAGAGTATTGAGCAGAGTTCCCTGTGCTGTACAGTAGGCCTGTGTTGGTTATCTACTTTAAATATAGTAGTGTATATACAGTTACATTATTTTTAGTATCTGTAGTTGAATCAGTGACCTGCAAGGTACCCAGGAGAATAGGCATTAGTTAATATAGTGTTTTCTGGGGTTAAGCTTCATCTTGCAAACTGGAATTTGACATCTCTATGTATGCTCCCTCTCTGCTCAAACCTAGGAAGTCAGAGCTCCATCAAGGAGCTCATTATTTTATTAAAATTTAAACTCTTGATGAGTCTTTAAGATTCTTGCACAGTTTCTTTCTGGAGCAAACAATGGATTTTCCCGTTTTGCTTAATTTAAGCTGGGGTGGTGGGGGCGGCAGGGGCAAAAAACTCAGTTGTTTCATAATGAGCCTTTCAAAGTGAAGCAACTTCAATGTCAAGTACTTCTGAGAAGTAGAATTTGAATTGTTCCTCTTTAGTAGTTTGTGGGATTATTAAAAATTTTTCTTTTTCATGTATGTGAGAAGCATTCGGATTCCAGCATTTTCTCCCAGTCTCCAGTTTTGATCACCTTCTATAGATTACCAAGTCTAGAGGCATCCCTGAGGGGACAGCGCCTCATCAGGGGAACTAGGAGGGTCCATGCCCATTGTGGAGATAAACACAGTAGACTGTCAGAGATGGGATGGTTTAATACTCAAACCTTACAACTGCCACAGGTAAGGTGTCAGGGAAACAGACCAAGAGGGAGCTTAACCCACAGGAAGTTTACTAAAGATGCTCTCAGGATTAACATCCTCAGAAGGGGGGATGCAGCAGGATTGGGAGAGGTTGGCATGGGTTGCCCGTGTGACCAAGGCCTCAGCTGATCCTAAAACAGGAAGTTTGGAGCTGAGATAACCTTTTCCATCCGGAGGCAATGACCTTGGGGAAGTAGGTCTCTTCAGCTTTGGCTACTCTCCAGAGAGATACTTTCCTTGTCCTAATTCCATTCTACCAGCCACCCTTCTGATTACATTACGGTTTCTTCTGTGTTTGTTTAATGACCCCTGGTCTCCTGCACTGCAGGCAGATTCTTTACCGTCTGAGCCACCAGGGAAGCCCACTGTTACTCGTCTATCATTCCAGACGAAAATTTGAGAACTTCCCTGGTGGTGCAGTGGCTAGGAAATCTGCCAGCCAGTGCAGGGGAAATGGGTTTGACCCCTGGTCTGGGAAGATTCCACGTGGTGTGGAGCAGCTAAGCTCTTGAGCCACAGCCACCAAGCCTGAGTGCTGCAGCTACTGAAGTTCACCCACCTAGAGCCTGTGCCCTGCAACAAGAGAAGCCACCGCAATAAGAAGCCCACACACCACAACATAGACCCCCAATCACCGCAATTAGAGAAAGCCCTCACAAAGCAGCAAAGATCCAGCACAGCCAAAGATAAAATAAATTTTTTTAAAAAAGATTTGAGGTGGCAATGGAGAATAAGTAAAACTTTAAAATTATTATATTAGGTATTTTCAACTACAAATTGGTACTTACCAAGAGCATTGCCAATGACTGAACAACAAAGGCATTTGCCACCTGCCTCTATGGAGACTGAACCCCATGCTGCTATAGCTGTTGACCTTCAACAACCCCTGGCTGAGTTCAGGGTGTAGTGAGGCACTCTGTGCTCCAGGGAATCTGATGGGACAGGTCTTTAGATAGTTGGGAGTTTTTAGGAACAGATTTTATGATCTCAATCCTTGCATCTCCTTATATCTGGTTCAGCTGAACATGACTGAGTGACTGAACAGCAACATACAACACATATACACATAGTTATAGAAAATGAATAGAGGAAAAAATACCAAAAAGTGAATAACAAAAATTTTCTCATAACAACCAGTGAGGTGGGTACTGATGTGATCATCATATCCATTTTCCAGTTGGGAAAACTTAGAGTGGTTAGGAACTTGCCCAACTAGTAAGGAGTACAGTCAGAATTTGAATCTAGGTCAACTGACTCCAGAGCCCATGTTGGCCTGTGCTACCATGAAACCTGCGGCCTGAGAGCTGGCTGGTGTTGGTTAATATCCAGGGTTCAGAGTGATGGCAGAAGGGTAGGTAGGCATCTCCTCTTGGCATACACCCAGATTATGATCCCCTTGGGGCTTCTTGGTTCTCTCCAGAGCCCAACTACTGTGGAGCCATGGGGATGAAGTGGAGTCTGTCCTTCCTTCCTCAACAGGAAGCCCACTTCTTCCCGGGAGACAGTGAGGGGTAATAAGGCCATCATTAACATAGTATATTGCACCCTGTTGAAGCTCCCTGGAACTTCAATGCAGAGGGTTGATAGCTAGTGGTATAGTCTGTGAGATCAGAGAGGTCCCAAATCAGGGAGCAGAAAGGGCTACAAACCTGCACAACCTAGGCTCCGGCAGGACAAGTGAACCCAGATTTCACAGCTAATTGCCCTGTGCCCCAAGTGCATATGCCCCAATAGCTTCCCTGTGGTAACAAGTCTGAGCCGGAGACACAGAGCCACCTCTGAGAGAGCAGTCCCTCTCAGGAACTGTCATTAGTACCATGAACTCTAATTTAGCAATAATGAGAAAGAACACAGAGCTCTGACTTGGGGCCATGCTGCTGACATGTCAAGCCTTCACTAAATTCTTCCTTAGCATCATGCTAACTGCTTTCATTAAGGGACTTTGTCATGAAAAGTCATAGGAAACTCACTACTGAGCTTATTGTAGGGGCCATTAAGGAAGGTTGTCAATACCACATCACACCCAGGGTCTCTCTTATGAGATTCTAGGAATTTTTCTAGGGTTTTAGTACAAAAAAGGCTGAGCTTCTCCTTCTCCTGATCAAAACAGAAATGCTGCTGTGAATCTTGTTCCTAAGGTGTTTCTTTCTCTGCTATAGTCAGAATTCATTCTGGGGCCCTATTCCAACAACTGTGCAAGACTTCAGAATGTGTATTTTTTAGACAGAGGCCCAGCCTGCCTGGTTTCATTTTTTCTCCTGTCATTCTCGGTAGGACCCAATGGATGAAACAACAGTCTTAGAGTCAGTCCCACCTTGGGCATCAACTGTGTGATCTTAGGCAAAATACTTAACCTCTTTGAGCCTGTGTTCTTATCTACAAGATAATAACACCTACCTGACAGGGTTGTTCTGAGAATTAATAAAATTACTTATGTAAAATAATTAGCCCAGTACACAGCCTATATTAGTGCTCAACAAATGATAGTGTTGGCTAAAAAAGATGCACAACTTGAGAGTTGCGAGTTAAGTTTTATTTGGGGCAAAATGAGGACTGCAGCCCAGGAGGCAGCATCTCATATAACTCTGAGAGACTGCTCCAAAGTGGCAGTGGGGGAAGGTCAATATATAAGGTTTTGATGAAGGGGGAGTTCAATACCATTAAGCAGTCATTTTACAAAAGGTTTTTGTTAGTCATGAGGATCTGATGTCACCATGAAAGGATTTAGTACTTCTCTAGATATGAGGACTGGAGAAGGGAATGGCAAAGCACTTCAGTATTCTTGCCTTGAGAACCCCATGAACAGTATGAAAAGGCAAAAGGATAGGACACTGAAAGATGAACTCTCCAGGTCAGTAGGTGCCCAACATGCTACTGGAGAACAGTGGAGAAATAACTCCAGAAAGAATGAAGAGATGGCACCAAAGTGAAAACAATGCTTTTGCAATAAGGAGTTCCTGATCTGAGCCACAGTTAGCTCTTGTCTTGTTTTGGATGACTGTATAGAGCTTCTCCATCTTCAGCTACAAAGAACATAGTCAACCTAATTTCAGTATAGACCATCTGGTGATGTCCATGTGTAGAGTCGTCTCCTGTGTTGTTGGAAGAGGGCATTTGCTGTGACCAGTGCATTCTCTTGGCAAAACTCTGTTAGCCTTTGTCTTGCTTCATTTTGTACTCCAAGACCAAATTTGCCTGTTACTCCAGGTATCTCTTGACTTCCTACTTTTGCATTCCAGTCGCCTATGAAGAAAAGGATAACTTTTTTTGGTGTCAGTTCTAGAAGGTCTTGTAGGTCTTCATAGAACCATTCAACTTCAGCTTCTTTGGCATTAGTGGTTTGGGGCATAGACTTGAATTACTGTGATACTGAATGGTTTGCCTTGGAAGTGAACTGAAACCATTCTGTTGTTTTTGAGATTGCAACCAAGAACTTCATTTCAGATTCTTTTGTTGACTATGAGGGCTACTTCATTTCTTCTAAAGGATTCTTGCCCACAGTAGTAGATATAATAGTCATCTGAATTAAACTCACCCATTCCGGTCCATTTTAGTTCACTGATTCCTAAAATGTCATTCACTGTTGCCATCTCCTGTTTGACCACTTCCAATTTACCTTGATTCATGGACCTAGCATTCCAGGTTCCTGTGCAATATTGTTCTTTACTTTCACCATCAGACACATCCACAGCTGGGCATTGTTTCTGCTTTGGCTCAGCCTCTTCATTCCTTCTGGAGCTATTTCTCCACTCTTCTCCAGTAAAATATGGACACCTACTGACCTGGGTGGTTCATTTTTCAGTGTTACATCTTTTTGCCTTTTTATACTGTTCATTAGGTTCTTAAGGCAAGAATTCTGAAGTCGTTTGCCATTCCATTTTCCCATGGACCACATTTTGTCAGAACTCTTCACCATGACCCATCATTCTTACATGGCCCTACATAGTATGGCTCATAGTTTCATTGAATTAAATGAAATGTATGCTCCATGTGATCCATTGTGGCCCATGTGATCAGTTTGCTTAGTTTTCTGTGACTGTGGTTTTCATTCTGTCTGCCCTCTGATGGATGGGGATAAGAGGATTGTGCAAACTTCCTGGTGGGAGGGACTGACTGTCAGGAAACTGGGTCTTCTGGCAAAGCCCTGCTCAGTTCAGTTCAGTCCCTTAGTCATGTCCAGCTCTTTGCGACCCCATGGACTGCAGCATACCAGGCTTCCCTGTCCACCACCAACTCCTGGAGCTTACTCAAACTCATGTCCATTGAGTCGGTGATGCCATCAACTATCTCATCCTCTGTCATCCCCTTCTCCTCCTGCCTTCAATCCTTCCCAGCATCAGGGTCTTGTCCAGTTAGTCAGTTCTTTGCATCAGATAGCCAAAGTGTTGGAGTTTCAGCTTCAACATCAGTTCTTCCAATGAATGTTCAGGACTGATTTCCTTTAGGATGGACTGGTTGGATCTCCTTGAAGTCCAAGGGAGTCTCAAGAGTCTTCTCCAACACCACAGTTCGAAAGCATCAATTCTTTGGCATTCAGCATTCTTTATAGTCCAACTCTCACATCCATACATGACTACTGGAAAAACCGTAGCTTTGACTAGATGGACTTTTGTTGGTAAAGTAATGTCTCTGCTTTTTAATATGCTGTCACGCAAGTGTACATTCCCTGGTTCTTTGTCTCATCACAACAAAGATTTGGAGCAACGGACATTAAAGCCCTCGGTGCGTCACAGCTCTCGGGTCTTGGACAAACCGTGTTATATAGCTCTTAGGCAAATCAGTGTTACAGCTCTATTTTATTTAGAAGATAGCAGGAGAATCCATCCTTGAAGTGTGAGGGCATGCCAATCCAAAGACTCGAAGAGAAGAGAGTAGAGGAGCACGCGGGGGAGGGAGAGAGAGAGAGTGAGAGAGAGAGAGGGAGAGAAAGAGCGCACGCATGCTGGAGAGAGAGAGAGAAAGAAAGCGCTTTGGCTCCTCCTTTTATGTTTTTTTCCTCCACCTGGGCCTGCCCTATGTAAATTGGGCTTAGCCAGGAGTGCTGTGTGTTCTACCTGAAGTCTTCACTCTGGTCCTTGGATCTTCCTTTGACTTCCCTTTGTTCTATTTTCATGGGCTTTTCCCTTCCTTGTCTTTTAGCCACTGCCATTTTGGACTCCTTTTCCCTATTCTACCTACCTAACATTCCCCCCTCAAGAGATGGGAGGCCCAATTCTTTGGGAATAGGGGCGTCGAGGTCTTTCTGGCTACTTCCTGCTGAACTGGGTCGGCGAGGGGTATTGGGCCTCCCCCTCTTGCTAGTCTCAAGCCTCAGAGTCCTTATAGCGGTATCCAAGGGTGTGTGATATTTTCCGTGGTCGGCTGTAGTTTTATATCTTTGTTGAACTGGCACTGCATGTTGTAGCTTGTTGACCTGAGCAGAGACAAAACAGGTTAGACAATTGACAGTACATGGAATAATCATAAGCATCATCAATATAGCATAACAAGGACTAGTAGGGGCATTGCTGCTAAGTCGCTTCAGTCGTGTCCGACTCTGTGCGACCCCATAGACGGAAACTCACCAGGCTCCGCTGTCCCTGGGATTCTCCAGGCAAGAACACTGGAGTGGGTTGCCATTTCCTTCTCCAATGCATGAAAGTGAAAAGTGAAAGTGAAGTCGCTCAGTCGTGTCAGACTCTTAGCGACCCCATGGACTGGAGCCCGCCAGGCTCCTCCATCCATGGGATTTTCCAGGCAAAAGTACTGGGGTGGGGTGCCATTGCCTTCCCCGAGTAGGGGCATTAGTCAATTTTAAATTCACATGGCCAGGATGGCTCGCTCAAGTCCTCCTTGTTCAGGGATGAGAAGATCTATCTCCTGTCTGTTTTGGAGTACAGTCTCTGTCAAGCTGTGTTAGCTCTTTAGAGTTATCCTGAGAAATCTTATCTCCAGGCACCAGATTTTGGGGGTGTTCATTAGAATGGCTGGGGAAGGCAATGGCACCCCACCCCAGTACTTTTGCCTGGAGAATCCCATGGACGGAGGATCCTGGTGGGCTCCAGTCCATGGGGTTGCTAAGAGTCGGACACGACTGAGCGACTTCACTTTCACTTTTCACTTTCATGCATTGGAGAAGGAAATGGCAACCCGCTCCAGTATTCTTGCCTGGAGAATCCCAGGGACGGGGGAGCCTGGTGGGCTTCCGTCTATGGGGTCGCACAGAGTCGGGCACGACTACAGCGACTTAGCAGTAGCAGCATTAGAATGGCACTAATTTGTAGTTCTGAGGAGGTAACTGAGATCTCCCAGGGGCTCACAGGTGTATTGAGTGTCGTCTTCTGTTTTCTTCCACAGCTTGACTCGTGAGGAGTGAATCCAGGAGTCATGTCCAGATACCTTGACTGCTGTGGGGGTAGAAAGTATTACAGGGTAGGGGCCCTTCCATGTGGGCTGGAGTTGAGCCTTTGGGGACCCATCTTTCCAGACTTCAATTAGGACTTGAGTCCCTGGAGCATATAGTGGTGACTCTTTAGAATCTTTTGGGTCCTGGTTCATACCCCACAAGCATATATCCTGTTGGAATTGCCCAATGGCCATGGTATAAGGCTGGAGGGTCTGAGCCTCTGGATCTAGGAAGAGGTCATTGACATAAACAAAAGGTCTCCCATATAGCATCTCATAAGGACTAAGACCAACCTGTTCCTTAGGGGCAATGCGGGTGCGGACAGGAGCTATTGGTAAAGCCTCCTTCCATCTCAGGGAGGTCTCCTGGGTTATCTTTTTTATCGCTGATTTTAAGAATTGATTGGCTCTTTCTACTTTTCCTGAAGATTGAGGCCTCAGGCACAATGGAGATAATAAGTAATGCCCAATGCTTTCGAGACCCCTTGGGTGACCTTAGAAGTGAATGATGTCCCATTGTCACTTTGTGATGACCTGGGCAGACCAAATCTTGGAATGATTTCATGGAGCAGTTTTTTTACCACCCCTTCAGCCTTCTCAGTCTCGGTGGGAAAGCCTTCAATCCATCCTGTGAACGTATCTATCATAATAGATATTTATAGCCTCGAGAAACTGGCATCTGGGTGAAGTCCATCTGCCAGTCCTCTCCTGGGTAGGCCCCATGTCGTTGGATGGGCTGGGCCAGCTGGGGTCTTTGAGCTCCTTAGGGGTTGTTTAATTGGCAAGTAGAACAAGAGGAAACCGCCTGTCTTATAGTTTTTGGAAGCCTGTTCCTCTGAAGGACCTTTCTAGTAATCTTTGAAGGGCCTTTTCTCCTAAATGAGTAGTGGCATGTAAGGAATTAACCAACTTCCATTGGAGGTTCCTAGGCAGAAAAAGGAGTCCCTGCTTTTGGAACCACCCAATATGATCTTCTTAGCTTTAAGAGTCTCACCCTCAGTATATGAAGGAGTTTCTGGCAAATTAGTCTGTGGAACTAAGGTGGCAATCCCTATTAGGTCATGGTTCTGTAATGCTGCTCTCCTAGCTGCCTGATCAGCTGCTTGGTTCCCTCGTGCCACTTCTGTGCTCCGTTTTTGCTGTCCTTTACAGTGGGAGACTGAAACCTCAGTGGGCAGATGGACTGCCTCCAAGAGTCGAAGAATCTGATCACCATACTTGATTGTGGACCCTCTGGTGGTCAAGTGGCCCCTTTCTTTCCAAATAGCTACATGTGCATGTAGCACCAGAAAGGCATACTTGGAGTCAGTGTAAATGGCTATTCTTTTTCCTTTTCCCAGCTCTAAAGCTCGAGTCGGAGCTATGAGCTCAGGTAATTGGGCTGAAGTACCTGGTGGCAGAGGCTTAACCTCTATGGTCTCAAAATTGGAGACTACTGCATACCCGGCTCTTTTTTTTCCATCCAAGACAAAGCTGCTTCCATCAGTGTACCAGATTTCCTCAGGATTGGTCAGGGGAGCTTCTGACAATCCCTCTCGGGATTTTGTCCAGTGGTCCAAGGTTTCTAGACAAGAGTGAAAGGGGAGAGAGCCCTTGCGGGTAGGGAGGAGGGTGGCTGGGTTAAGAACCTCACAAGGGGATATAGTGAGGCCTGGATTTTCCATCAGCATTACTTGATACCTGAGGATTCTTTGATCAGACATCCATAAATGGCCTCTTTCATTTAGGAGTTGTTTTACTTGGTGGCTGGTAAAGTTTGCCCCCAAAGGAGAGTTTTAAAGCATCTTCTATCATGATTGCAATAGCTGCAAGATTTTGAAGGCAAGGGGGCCAGTCTCGGGCAGTTGGATCGAGCCTCTTGGATAAGTAAGCTACAGGCTGGGGTTCAGATCCCAACCTTTGAGTTAACATTCCCAAGGCTCTTCCTTCTCTTTCATGGACATAAAGTTGGAATGCTTTTTCTGGGTCTGGCAACCTCAAGGCAGGTGCCTGAGTTAAGGCCTGTTTTAGTGTAGCCTCTGCCTCCTTTGAGGAGTTCCCCACATCAGTGGGATTGAATTATCTCATCCCTTTAAGCTTTCATATAAGAGCTAGGCAATTAGACCATAGTTGGGTATCCAGATTTCACAATAACCAGTTAGCCCCAGGAAAGCTCGCAATTGTTTTAGAGTCGTGGGGGAGGGCAACTGGAGGATCTCTTGTACCCGATCAGAGGACAGCCTCCTGGACCCGTGTGTAATCTGAACTCTCGGGTAAGTGACCTTTGTCTCGACCATCTGTGCCTTAGCACGGGAGACTTTATATCCCCTTTCTGCCAAGAAGTTTAGAACCTGAATTGCATGTTGTTGGGCACTTTTTTCATCTGGAGAGCAGATTAGTAGGTCATCTACGTATTGTAATATTTTCCCATTAGGTCCCAGGTCCAGATCTAGGAGATCCCGGCTAAGGGCCTGTCCAAACAGGTGGGGCTATCTCTGAACCCCTGAAGTAATACTGTCCAAGTCATCTGTTGGTGTTTTTCTCCTGGGATCTCCCACTCAAAGGCAAAAAGATATTGGGATTCTTTAGTCAGTGGTATGCAAAAAAATGCACCTTTGAGATCCAAGACTGTAAACTACTTGGCATTGGGTGGATTTCTCCCAAGATCACATAGGGATTGGGTACTGTGGGATGGAGGGTGACTACAGCTTCATTTATGATCTGGAGATCTTGAACCATTCGCTGGTTTCCATCTTTTTTCTTTCCTGAGATTGGGGTGTTACATGGAGAACTGGTGGGGACCAGTAGCCCACAAGCAAGGAATTTGTTTATTAAAGGCTGTAGTCCCTCTCAAGCCTCTCTTTTGAGAGGGTATTGTTTCCGATTAAGAAACCGAGTGGGATCTTGGATGATGACTGGTTCAGCTTGGTGGGCTCGTCTAGGAATCCCCTGGTCCCACGCCTGGGGGTTAATTTTGTCTTCCCATAGTTTTTGGTCCCTCTCTATTGAAAGTGTAATGGGTTCTTCAGTAGTAACCAGGGGCTGTAGAGCTCTAGGGGCTGAAAAACTTCCCATCACAAGGGTGGTCCCCAGTTTAGTGAGTATATCTCTTCCCAATAAGGGAGTAGGACACTCAGGGACCACGAGAAACTGGTGTGAAAATATTTGTCCATCCCAGCAACAAAGAAGTGCTCGGGTGAATCCTTTAGTAGTTGTTTTTCCTGTAGCACCCAAAATACAGGTTTGGGAGGAGAAGGCTCCGGAGTAGGAGATCAAGACAGAGTAGGTAGCCCCTGTGTCAACCAACAAATTTTCGGACCTACCTGCCACATCCAGTTGCACCCTTGGTTCGAGCCTGGTGATGGTTATCTGTGACAGGCAGGCTGGCTGGAGCGGGCCGCTTCAGTCCTCTTGAACCATCGTGAGGGTAGGCTTGACCTTGAGGCTCTTGGGTCCTGAGGGCAGAGTGCCGCCCAGTGTCCCAGTTGATGGCATTTGTGGCAAGCCGTTCTAGGAGATTTGTCACAGTTTGGACACTCTTTGGCCCAATGCCGTGCCTGTCTACAGATCAGGCGTTTGTCTCGTGCATTGTTCTTCAAGGACTCGGGGTTTGCCATAGGGCTTCTCTGGAGTGTGGCCAGCATCTGGGCGTGCCTTGTCTCTTTCCTCTCCTCCTCCTGGGCCTTGGCCTCCTTCTCCTGTTCTCTGTTTTAAAAGGTATTGGTGGCTGTCTGGACCATCTCATCTAAAGAGGCAGCAGGGCCCTGCTGTTGTAGCTGTTGTAACTTCATTCTGATATCTGATGCACATTGGGACAGGAATTTGTCCTTTAAAATTACCCGTCCCTCGTAAGAGTCTAAGTCCAGGTTGGTAAACTTTTGGAGTGCCTCTTTTAGCCTTTCCAGAAAGGCAATGGGGTTCTCACTGGGCTTCTGAGTTATTGCTGAGACTGGGCACAGTCTCACAAGTAATAGGCTTCCTTTTGTTTCCATGGGTGGACTTCCTTAGGGGTAAGTCTTTCTGAAGCTTATCCTACCCAGAACTGTTGCAACCTGAGAGCCAGGCGTCCCCGGGTCAGGGTGCAGATCCCCACGCAGGCTGAGGCGTGACAGCCTTCTAGAGATCGAATCACTGGGTAGGTCAAGGCGTGCCGGCCTCCTGAGAATTGGGTCCCTGGGCAGGTTGAGGCGTGACAACCTTTCAAGGACGAGATCCCTAGGCAGGTAAAGGCGTGATGACCTCCTAGGACCCCTAGACTGGAGTTGGGCATCCCCAAGATCTCCAGTGTGACCCAGTACTGGGTAAGGATTAGGGGATTGGATAGATATTATACAGTATTTCCCTCCCAAGGCCAGCTATTTTCTGGTTGTCTCTCCAGAAGATTGTAGAGGCAACATTGTGGGCCCAGATGGGGCTCAGGAAAAGAGCATGAAACAGAAGGGTAGGGGGCAGAGCACAACCTTTGAAAGAATGACATAGTACAAGGGTATAATGTAAACCAATTAAAATCAATTGGGTCCAAGATGACAAGTCAAATTCAAGTAAACCTTAATTCTGAATCTCTAGCCAACAGACACACCCAGAGGTGGCAGTTCAGCTCCAAGGCACTGTCAAGAGATGGAGGAGTGGGTGGTTTCCCAATGGCTGGGATGATCCTCTCACTCATTAGCATATGAATTCCACCCCCTTACAAAACCTCAGATCAGATCAGATCAGTCGCTCAGTCGTGTCCAACTCTTTGCGACCCCATGAATTGCAACACACCAGGCCTCCCTGTCCATCACCAACTCCCAGAGGTCACTGAGACTCACATCCATCAAGTCAGTGATGCCATCCAGCCATCTCATCCTCTCTCATCCCCTTCTCCTCCTGCCCCCAATCCCTCCCAGCATCAGAGTCTTCTCCAGTGAGTCAACTCTTCGCATGAGGTGGCCAAAATACTGGAGTTTCAGCTTTAGCATAATTCCTTCCAAAGAAATCCCAGGGCTGATCTCCTTCAGAATGGACTGGTTGGATCTCCTTGCAGTCCAAGGGACTCTCAAGAGTCTTCTCCAACACCACAGTTCAAAAGCATCAATTCTTCGGCACTCAGCCTTCTTCACAGTCCAGCTCTCACATCCATACATGACCACAGGAAAGACCATAGCCTTGACTAGGCGAACCTTTGTTGGCAAAGTAATGTCTCTGCTTTTGAATATGCTATCTAGGTTGGTCATAACTTTCCTTCCAAGGAGTAAGTGTCTTTGAATTTCATGGCTGCAGTCACCATCTGCAGTGATTTTGGAGCCCAGAAAAATAAAGTCTGACACTGTTTCCACTGTTTCCCCATCTATTTCCCATGTAGTGATGGGACCAGATGCCATGATCTTTGTTTTCTGAATGTTGAGCTTTAAGCCAACCTTTTCACTCTCCACTTTCACTTTCATCAAGAGGCTTTTTAGTTCCTCTTCACTTTCTGCCATAAGGGTGGTGTCGTCTGCATATCTGAGGTTATTGATATTTCTCCCAGCAATCTTGATTCCAACTTGTGTTTCTTCCAACCCAGCGTTTCTCATGATGTACTCTGCATATAAGTTAAATAAGCAGGGTGACAATATACAGTCTTGACGAACTCCTTTTCCTATTTGGAACCAGTCTGTTGTTCCATGTCCAGTTCCAACTGATGCTTCCTGACCTGCATACAGATTTCTCAAGAGACAGGTCAGGTGGTCTGGTATTCCCATCTCTTTCAGAATTTTCCACAGTTTATTGTGATCCACATAGTCAAAGGCTTTGGCATAGTCAATAAAGCAGAAATAGATGTTTTTCTGGAACTCTCTTGCTTTTTCCATGATCCAGCGGATGTTGGCAATTTGATCTCTGGTTCCTCTGCCTTTTCTAAAACCAGCTTGAACATCAGGAAGTTCACGGTTCACATATTGCTGAAGCCTGGCTTGGAGAATTTTGAGCATTACTTTACTAGTGTGTGAGATGAGTGTAATTGTGCAGTAGTTTGAGCATTCTTTGGCATTGCCTCTCTTTCAGATTGGGATGAAAACTGCCCTTTTCCAGTCCTGTGGCCACTGCTGAGTTTTCCAAATTTCCTGGCATATTGAGTGCAGCACTTTCACAGCATCATCTTTCAGGATTTGGAATAGCTCAACTGGAATTCCATCACCTCCACTAGCTTTGTTCGTAGTGATGCTTGCTAAGGCCCACTTGACTTCACATTCCAGGATGTCTGGCTCTAGGTCAGTGATCACACCATCGTGATTATCTGGGTCGTGAAGATCTTTTTTGTACAGTTCTTCTGTGTATTCTTGCCATCTCTTCTTAATATCTTCTGCTTCTGTTAGATCCATACCATTTCTGTCCTTTATCAAGCCCATCTTTGCATGAAATGTTCCTTTGGTATCTCTGATTTTCTTGAAGAGATCCCTAGTCTTTCCCATTCTGTTGTTTTCCTTATTTGGGTAACAGCTATTGGGGCTCAGCAGATAGCGCCTTTGGGACATGTTGAGGAGTAGCCCCTCCAGAGTCCCTCAGTTGTGCACGCTGCTGCCCGCTTGTTCGAGGAAACAAGAAATGAGAGATTGTAGAGGTCCCTCCAGCCATAGGAGCGAGGACCTCTTACCTTAGCCCCAGGTCTTCTGGAATCTGAGACTGGGCCACGTGAGCTTTCTGATGAGTTCGTTTTCCGCTGTCCTGGTTTCCAGCACAATGGGTTTTCCCCTGTGCTGGGTTTCTTTGCCTTCCTTCTAGCGCAGGAGCTTCTCTGAGTTGGGCTCCTGCTGTGCTTGGCCTCTTCCGCGCAGAGGTTGTTTCAGCCAGGTTAAACCCGAGTCACGGCACCATAGATGGCACATGAGTGTATGTTCCTTGGTTCTTTGTCTCGTCACAACAAAGATTTGGAGCGACGGACATTAAAGCCCTCGGCGCATCACAACTCTCGGGTCTTGGACAAACCGTGTTATAGCTCTTAGGCAAATCAGTGTTACAGCTCTATTTTATTTAGAAGATAGCAGGAGAATCCATCCTCAAAGTGTGAGGGCATGCCAACCTAAAGACTCGAAGAGAAGAGAGTAGAGGAGCACGCGGGGGAGGGAGAGAGAGAGTGAGAGTGAGAGAGGGAGAAAAAGAGCACACGCATGCGGGAGAGAGAGAGAGAGAGAGAGAAAAAAGCGCTTTGGCTCCTCCTTTTATATGTTTTTTCCTCCACCTGGGCCTGCCCTATGTAAATTGGGCTTAGCCAGGAGTGCTGTTTGTTCTACCTGAAGTCTTCACTCTGGTCCTCGGATCTTCCTTTGACTTCCCTTTGTTCTATTTTCATGGGCTTTTCCCTTCCTTGTCTTTTAGCCACCGCCATTTTGGACTCCTTTTCCCTATTCTACCTACCTAACAATGCTGTCTAGGTTGGTCATAGCTTTCCTTCCAAGGAGCAAGCATCTTTTAATTTCATGGCCATCTGCAGTGATTTTGGAGCCCCCAAAATAAAGTCTGTCACTATTTCCATTGTTTACCCATCTATTTGCCATGAAGTGATGGGACTGGATACTGTGATCTTCGTTTTCTAAATGTTGCGTTTTAAGCCAACTTTCCCTCTCCTCTTTCACTTTCATCAGGAGGTTCTTTAGTTCCTCTTCACTTTCTGCCATAAGGGTGGTGTCATCTGCATATCTGAGGTTATTGATATTTCTCCTAGCAATCTTTATTCCAGCTTGTGCTTCATCAGCCCAGCATTTCTCATGATGTACTCTGCATAGAAGTTAAATAATCGGGGTGACAGTATACAGCCTTGACGTACTCCTTTCCCTATTGGGAACCAGTCTGTTGTTCCATGTCCAGTTCTAACTGTTGTTTCTTGACCATGTGCAAAAGTAGGAAGTCAAGATATACCTGGACTAACAGGCAAACTTGGCCTTGGAGTACAAAAGGAAGCAAGGCCCTGCTCAGTAAGTCTTTAATCCAAATTTCTCCTGATGGGTGGGGCTGTGTCCCCTCCCTATAGTTTGGCCTGAGGTCCAACTAAGGTAGGGGTAGTTGTGACCTCCTTCAAAAGGAAAGAAGTCCTCCCAGGACTGCTGTAGTCAGTGCCCCTGATCCCGCAGCAGGCCACTGTCGACCAGTGCCTCCACCAGAGACTCCCAAACACACACAGGAAGTCTGGCTTGGTCTCTTGTGGGATCACTGCTCCTTTCTCCTGGGTTCTGGTGCACACAAGGTTTTGTTTCTGCCCTCCATGAGTCTCTGTTTCTCCAGTCCTGTGGAAGTTCTGTAATCAAATCCCACTTGTTGGGAGCCGGTTTGGATCAGGGCTCCGCCCATGACAAAGGTCATGAGGAAGGAGGCTTGGCAATAACACAAAGGTGAGTTTGAGCCTCAGGAGCCGCCTGGAAATTCTCGAGCATCTACCCCCAAAAACCAGAGTCTGCCTACTTTCTGTTTTGTGCTCTCGCCTACACCTCTGACTTTATGGGGGCTGTCCCCCACTACCTCTCTCTGAAAAAAGAGTTAACTTAGAGCTCCAGTAAATAAAAATTCCTGGGCGTGACAGGAGTGTTTTAACCTACAAACTCCTCTGAAGGTTCTCTAGCCCACCTGACAGGCTTGTGCGGCCACATGTGCTTCTAAAAACAGGTTCTTTAGAGAAGTTAGAAAACTATTAGTGGGCTGATTAGAAATTGTATTGATGAAGGGTTTTTCATTTGTTGAGCCAGTGTTTGCTGCTAAGTCTCCACATCGCCTACCCTTACACACATTGATGAATATATAGAAGAAATAGGTATTAACCTTTGATATTAATCACGTTAGACCTTAGGCTAAGTAAGTTCTTTCTTTAATTAAAACCCACCCTCACCCTATAGGAATGTAAATTTATCTGGTGGAATCTGTTTTAAGAATAATCACCCCTGCAGAAATAAATGTCCTGGATTGACCTCTGTCACAAGGAGAGGGTCATACATTGTCAACAGGCCCCCTGGCCAGAAGATGATGTAACACCCCTAAGACCTCTGTATACATTTGTAAGAAGCACCTGACTTTGATAAAAGTCAGGGCTGCTGACCCTGCGTGACTTTTGTATACCATCTCAGTGTATAAAAATAGACCATGGAAAATAAAGAATTGGGATCAGTTCCTCGAAAGACTGGTCTCCCCCTGTCACTCTCTCTCTCAAATTCTGGTTGAGTCTCCATCTGGAGCGCAGAACCCACCATGCTTACTAATTATGCCTGGGCTTCTAAGATCCGACCGAGGAGGCCTCAGTGTCTCCTCTCCTTCGGGAGAACAGAAAGACGCCTGCGGCCTACGTAAGTGGTGCAAACTTCTTGTCTTGAAGTTTTATTGGTCTCCCGCATAAACCAAGCTACTCAGCCTCTTTTCTCCACTGAATTTTCCTACTGAGCCATCCTCGTTCTATTATTCTTTATATCTCTAATTATAACTATTGTATCCTGATCAGCAACTAGTTGCAATTTTGGTCTTTTCGCGGGAAAAGATGAGCTCACGTCCTTCTACTCCAACATCTTGAGATTATATGTGTTGTATAATGTATGTCTAACTTTTAGATCAGTCACTCAGTCATGTCTGACTCTTTGCAACCCCATGAATTGCAGCACGTCAGGCCTCCCTATCCATCACCAACTCCCTGAGTTCACTGAGAATCACGTCCATCGAGTCAGTGATGCCATCCAGCCATCTCATCCTCCGTTGTCCCCTTCTCCTCCTGCCCCCAATCCCTCCCAGCATCAGAGTCTTTTCCAATGAGTCAACCCTTCGCATGAGGTGGCCAAAGTACTGGAGTTTTAGCTTTAGCATCATTCCTTCCAAAAAAATCCCAGAGCTGATCTCCTTCAGAATGGACTGCTTGGATCTCCTTGCAGTCCAAGGGACTCTCAAGAGTCTTCTCCAACACCACAGTTCAAAAGCTTCAATTCTTCGGCACTCAGCCTTCTTCACAGTCCAACTCTCACATCCATACATGACCACAGGAAAAACCCTAGTCTTGACTAGACAGACCTTTGTTGGCAAAGTAATATCTCTGCTTTTGAATATGCTATCTAGGTTGGTCATAACTTTCCTTCCAAGGAGTAGGTGTCTTTTAATTTCATGGCTGCAGTCACCATCTGCAGTGATTTTGGAGCCCAGAAAAATAAAGTCTGTCACTGTTTCCACTGTTTCCCCATCTATTTCCCATGTAGTGATGGGACCAGATGCCATGATCTTTGTTTTCTGAATGTCGAGCTTTAAGCCAACTTTTTCACTCTCCACTTTGACTTTCATCAAGAGGCTTTTTAGTTCCTCTTCACTTTCTGCCGTAAGGGTGGTGTCGTCTGCATATCTGAGGTTATTGATATTTCTCCCAGCAATCTTGATTCCAACTTGTGTTTCTTCCAGCCCAGCGCTTCTCATGATGTACTCTGCATATAAGTTAAATAAGGAGGGTGACAATATACAGCCTTGACGAACTCCTTTTCCTATTTGGAACCAGTCTGTTGTTCCATGTCCAGTTCTAACTGTTGCTTCCTGACCTGCATACAGATTTCTCAAGAGGCAGATCAGGTGGTCTGGTATTCCCATCTCTTTCAGAATTTTCCACAGTTTATTGTGATCCACACAGTCAAAGGCTTTGGCATAGTCAATAAAGCAGAAATAGATGTTTTTCTGGAACTCTCTTGCTTTTTCCATGATCCAGCGGACATTGGCAATTTGATCTCTGGTTCCTCTGCCTTTTCTAAATCTAGCTTGAACATCAGGAAGTTCACGGTTCACATATTGCTGAAACCTGGCTTGGAAAATTTTGAGCATTACTTTACTAGCGTGTGAGATGAGTGCAATTGTGCGGTAGTTTGAGCATTCTTTCGCATTGCCTTTTTTTGGGATTGGAATGAAAACTGCCCTTTTCCAATCTTGTGGCCACTGCTGAGTTTTCCAAATTTGCTGGCATATTGAGTGCAGCACTTTCACAGCATCATCTTTCAGGATTTGGAATAGCTCAACTGGAATTCCATCACCTCCACTAGCTTTGTTTGTAGTGATGCTTTTTAAGGCCCACTTGACTTCACATTCCAGGATGTCTGGCTCTAGGTCAGTGATCACACCATTGTGATTATCTGGGTCGTGAAGATCTTTTTTGTACAGTTCTTCTGTGTATTCTTGCCATCTCTTCTTAATATCTTATGCTTCTGTTAGGTCCATACCATTTCTGTCCTTTATCAAGCCCATCTTTGCATGAAATATTCCTTTGGTATCTCTGATTTTCTTGAAGAGATCCCTAGTCTTTCCCATTCTGTTGTTTTCCTCTATTTCTTTGCATGGATCACTGAAGAAGGCTTTCTTATCTCTTCTTGCTATTCTTTGGAACTCTGCATTCAGATGTTTATATCTTTCCTTTTCTCCTTTGCTTTTCACTTCTCTTCTTTTCACAGCTATTTGTAAGGCCTCCCCAGACAGCCATTTTGATTTTTTGCATTTCTTTTCCATGGGGATGGTCTTGATCCCTGTCTCCTGTACAATGTCACAAACCTCATTCCATAGTTCATCAGGCACTCTCTCTATCAGATCTAGGCCCTTAAATCTATTTCTCACTTCCACTGTCTAATCATAAGGGATTTGATTTAGGTCATACCTGAATGGTCTAGTGGTTTTCCCTACTTTCTTCAATTTAAGTCTGAATTTGGCAATAAGGAGTTCATGGTCTGAGCCACAGTCAGCTCCTGGTCTTGTTTTTGCTGACTGTATGTAGCTTCTCCATCTTTGGCTGCAAAGAATATAATCAGTCTGATTTTGGTGTTGACCATCTGGTGATGTCCATGTATAGAGTCTTCTCTTGTGTTGTTGGAAGAGGGTGTTTGCTAGACCAGTGCATTTTCTTGGCAAAACTCTATTAGTCTTTGCCCTGCTTCATTCTGTATTCCAAGGCCAAATTTGCCTGTTACTCCAGGTGTTTCTTGACTTCCTACTTTTGCATTCCAGTCCCCTATAATGAAAAGGACATCTTTTTTGGGTGTTAGTTCTAAAAGGTCTTGTAGGTCTTCATAGAATCGTTCAACATCAACTTCTTCAGCGTTACTGGTTGGGGCATAGACTTGGATTACTCTGATATTGAATGGTTTGCATTGGAAATGAGCAGAGATCATTCTGTCGTTTTTGAGTTTGCATCCAAGTACTGCATTTTGGACTCTTTTGTTGACCATGATGGCCACTCCATTTCCTCTGAGGGATTCCTGCCTGTAGTAGGAATATAATAGATATAATGGTCATCTGAGTTAAATTCACCCATTCCAGTCCATTTTAGTTCGCTGATTCCTAGAATATCGACATTCACTCTTCCCATCTCTTGTTTGACCACTTCCAATTTGCCTTGATTGATGGACCTGACATTCCAGGTTCCTATGCAATATTACTCTTTACAGCATCGGACCTTGCTTCTATCACCAGTCACATCCACAGCTCGGTATTGTTTTTGCTTTGGCTCCATCCCTTCATTCTTTCTGGAGTTATTTCTCCACTGATCTCCAGTAGCATATTGGGCCCCTACTGACCTGGAGAGAATACTGAAGTGGTTTGCCATTCCCTTCTCCAGTGGAGCACATCCTGTCAGATCTTTCCACCATGACCCACCCATCTTGAGTTACTGCACGGGCATGACTTAGTTT
This sequence comes from Tragelaphus eurycerus, assembly GCA_935064755.1. NCBI lineage: Eukaryota > Metazoa > Chordata > Mammalia > Artiodactyla > Bovidae > Tragelaphus > Tragelaphus eurycerus. Next base: position 23,124,644 of record CAKXYN010000018.1, on the reverse strand, counting down.
CATTGAGTTAGACAAGGCTGTGGTCCTAGTGTGATTAGATTGACTAGTTTTCTGTGAGTATGGTTTCAGTGTGTTTGCCCTCTGATGCCCTCTTGCAACACCTACGATCTTACTTGGGTTTCTCTTACCTTGGGCATGAGGTATCTCTTCACAGCTACTCCAGCAAAGAGCAGCCATTGCTCCTTACCTTGGACGAGGGGTATCTCCTCACTGCCACCCTCCTGACCTTCAACGTGGGATAGCTCCTCTAGTCCCTCCTGTGCCAGCGCAGCCACGGCTCCTTGGATGTGGGGTTGGTCCTCCCAGCCACTGCCCTTGTCCTGGGGCTTGGGGGCGTGAGGGCGTGGGGTAGCGCTTCCCGGCCACCGCCCCTGACCTCGGACGTGGTCATCGCAGCCACCTGCGCTTTTGTCTAACTTTTAAGCGACTTTAAAATATGCAGTACAGTATTATATAGTCACCATGTTGTACATTACATCCCCATTGCTAATTTATGACTTTATAAGAGGAAGTTTGTAGCTTTTGACCTCTTTCACTCATATATATATATTTTAAATAAACTTTTTTTTTCATAATAAGAGTTCATCCAGGATACCTTATTACCTGTAGTTGTGTTTCCTTAGTCGTCTCCAGAAAGTAAACGTTTCTTACACTTTTCTTTTTTGGTGAACTTCACAATTTTAAGGTGTGCTGGTCAAATATTTTTGTAGGATGTCCTTCAATTGGGGTTTGTCTAATGCGTCTTTCTGATTACATTGGAGTTAACATTTGTGGGAGCAAAACCACGGAAATGGTATTTTCATCACGTTGTAACAAAGGTCCTATCAACATTACTCACCTCTGTTGATGTTGACTTTGATTACCTAGTTGAGGTACCACTGCTTGTAAAGTTTTCTTTTATCTCCCATTTTTATACTGTACTCTTTGGAAAGAAGTCACTATTCACAGTCCACACTTGAAGAGTAAGGGGTTTGGCTCCATCTTCTTAATGGAACCATATTGCTATATATTATTTGTATAGGAATTCTTATGTACAGAAGATTTGTCTATCTTTCCCAGTTAGTCAATCATTTATTTATATTAGTAGGATCTCATCAATATTTATTTTATACTTTGGATAATAATCTAGTATTAGGCTATGTATTTTGTTTCTCTAATTGTTCTAACTTTGGCCATGGGCACTTCTTCAGTTTGCTCCTGTGCTATGAGACACATCTCCATCAATTTGTTCCTTGAGCACATCCTTACTTTTGGCACCAGAGGATGCTCCAGATTCATCTTGTATATTCCCTGCCCCAGCCATTTCTCCAAGGAATCTGGTTTATTTTTGTTGAAGAATGATGTAAGAAACCAAGATCTGGTTACTAGATGTGCTCATTTTACCTGAATGTTGCTGCTTCTGTGCCCTCTCTGTAGCAGAGCTAGGAAATATACATGTGTAAACTAACAACTTTTTTAGTGGATTTATTAAGACTTTCTATAAGCAAAATCATATTATTTACAAAATATAGTTTTGCTTCTTCCTTTCTATCTGGATCTTTTTTTTTTACCTTTACTGCTTTGGCTAGAACCTCCAGGAAAATGTTGAATAGAAGTGGTGAGAGTAGACATGGTTGTTTTCCTCATCTTAGGACAATGCATTCATTGTTTCACCATTAAGTATGATATTAGCTATGGGTATTTTGTAAATGCTCTTTATCAGGTTGTGGTAATTCCTTTCCATTTGTTGAGTGTTTTTATATGAAAGATATTGGAGTTTGTCAAATGCTTATTCTGCTGTCTGTTGAGATGATCATGTGGTTTTGATCTTTTATCCTATTAGTGTGGTGTATTATGTTAATTGACTTTCAGATGTTAAACCAACCTTGCATTTCTGGGATGAATCCTGCTTGATCACTAGTGTATAATCCTTTTTATATGTTATTGATTTCAGTTTGTTAGTATCTTGTTGAGAATTTTCCCATCTGTATTCAGAAGAGATATTGCTCTTTTTTTTTTTTGTAAAGTCTTTGGTACCAGGGAGATACTCAGGATGATTTGGAAAGTTTTCCCTACACTTTAATGTTTTGGAAGAGTTGTTGAAGGTTTTTATTCATTCCTCTTTAAACATTTGTTAAAATTCACCTGTAAAACAGTCTGGGCCTGGGCTTTAAATTGTGGGAAATTTTCAATACTAATTAAATCTCTTTCCTAGATTTATGTAGATTTTCTTTTTCTTCTTGAGTCCATTTTAGTAGTTTGTGTCTTTCTAGGAATTTGTCAGTGTCATCTTATGGTTTCTAAATTATTGGCATACAATTGTTCATAGTTTTACTTTATAGTCTTTTAAAGTTTCTGTAGGTTTAGTAATGATTTCCTCTCTTTCATTCCTGATTTTCATATTTTGAGTGAATTTTTTCTCTTTTTAAATTCAGTCAGTTTAACTAAAGTTTTGTTAGTTTTCTTAATCTTTTCAAAGGACCAACTTTGGCCTTGTTGACTTTCTTTTTTTTATACATGTATACTAATCTGTGTATATACACACATCATGATTATTACTATTATATCTATATACATTAGGCTAAACACACACACACATATATATGTGTATGTGTGTGCAGACATATATACTGATGTCTGCTACTATCTAGTATTGCTTGATTCATTCTAGACTTCCCTCTTGTTTATCTGCAATTTCACACTCCAAGAATGAGAAGTCTATCTCCCACTATCTGCCATCCATTTATTTATTTGTTCATTCAGAGTATACAGGTATAGTGGTCTCAGAGTTGTTAACTCATACACCTGTGGGCATCAACTTCGTTAATTAGAGCACAGTGCTTATGTACGTTTCCTTTAATCTTACAGCCTCTACCCATTTCCAGAGTCACTTAAGTCATTACTTACCCTCCACTGTCTTAAGTGAGGTTATGTAGTACATTTTAATAATACTTTAAAAAATCACAGTATGTATTCCACTCTGAGATTTCCCTGCCCTACTAATTAATTTTTTAAATTTGTATACATTAAGGTTGAGTCTTTTTGCTGTAAAGTTCTATGGATTTTGACAAATGCAGTGTCATGCATCACGCAGAATAATTTTACTGCTCTAAAATATAGTTCATTTATTAAGTCCTCCCCACTCCCCAAGCCCCTGGCAACCACTGATATATTTTCAGTCTCTATAATTTTGCCTTTGTCCAAAATGTCATATAAATGGAATCATACAGTATGTAGTCTTTTAAGATCAACTTCTTTCACTTAACAATGTGCATTTCACGTAGCAATATTTTCCATATTCTTGCATGAATTGACAGCTCATTCTTTTTTATTGCTGAATAGTATTTCATCGTATGAATGTACCAAAGTCTATTTATCCATTCACCTATTGAAGATTATCTTGGTTACTTCCAATTTGGGGGGGCAGATTATGAATAAAGTGCTCTAAACATTCATGTGAGGACTTTTGTGTGGACCTGTTTTCATATTCACTGAATGAGTGCATAGGAGTGTAATTGTTGGATTGTTTTGTAAAACTGTGTTTAACTTTATGATAAACTGCCAACCTCTCTTCCAGAGTGGCTCTACCATTTTGCATACTCGCTAGCAATGAATGAGGGTTCTTATACACTATGATAGAGGACTTTTCAGCTAAAATGACCCAGGATCTAAATTTATGGCCCTCTGCTAATCTTGCTGTTACTGCTTGGATGGATCCAAGGCTGTGGGAAACTGCAGGAAAGTAAGGGAGTGCCTAGAAGGGAGATATGGACCTTTTGATTAATTTTATCAGTCTCCTGGTCAATGGTTAATCTTATGAACACTGGATGTCCAAGGAGGTCTCATTCTGCTAATAGTTACAGAGGGAAAGGATTCTTTCTTCACTAAACTGATAATGTCAACCTCAGACCATATAGTAATATATTTTGCACCCCTCCCAGTAAACCAGATGCTACCATGTTATTGGGTACTACAGATGTTATATTTCTCAGAAAATGCTTTACTGCTCGCTTTTGATTTTGTCTTTTATGGTAAGAAATGTATGTATTTGGGTTGAAGTGTTATAGGATAAGATGGTCTTTTTCTTTTTAAAAAATATTTATTTGTTTGTTTTTGGCTGCATCGGGTCTTAGTTGTGGCATGCAAGACCTGCTGCAGCACGTGGGGTCTTTCATTGCAGCCCTCAGGCTTCTCTCTAGTTGAGGGGCCCAGGTTCTCGGTAGTTGTTTTGCATGGGCTTAGTTGTCCCATGGCATGTGGAATCTTAGTTCCTCAACCAGGGATCGAACCCATGTCCCCTGCATTGGAAGGAGGATTCTTGGTCATGGACCACCATGGAAGTCTCCAAGATGGTCTTTTTCTTACTAAATTTGAATTCCATTTAAAGATGGACCTTGAGATAGAGCTATAATGGGACAAATAAATATGGCATTGGGAGTGCTGGCTACAAGAAGACCCAGAAGAGGACAAGTGTGGGGAAATGGAGTGAGGAAGCCACATCAGTGATGGGGAGAGTCAAAAAAGAGTAAGAGCCCATTTGTGAAAGAGGAAAGGGGTCCATGTCAGAAGTGGACAATCCCTGTGGCAGAGAACCCCATGGGCCTGAATGGAGGAAGCAGAGAGAGATAAAGATGCAAGAAACCAGTCTATAAGGTCAGGATGGGGGGCAAATGCAGTCTGATCTGAATGGGAGCTGAGAGCGAGAGGCTTACGGAGAAGAAACAGGGAGGTAATGAACTTAGTTTAGGAGTCATTCTGACCTGAAGTTTTTGTATGTTTGTTTGGTTGGTTTTTGATTTTTGTTTTTCCAAAACTGAAGTATGTTTAAATGTGGATTCCAGTATGGCAAATTTTCACTTTTTTTTTTTAATTGAAGTAGGAGATCCAACCGGTCCATTCTGAAGGAGATCAGCCCTGGGATTTCTTTGGAAGGAATGATGCTAAAGCTGAAACTCCAGTACTTTGGCCACCTCATGCGAAGAGTTGACTCATTGGAGAAGACTCTGATGCTGGGAGGGATTGAGGGCAGGAGGAGAAGGGGACGACAGAGGATGAGATGGCTGGATGGCATCACTGACTCGATGAATGTGAGTCTGAGTGACCTCCGAGAGCTGGTGATGGATAGGGAGGCCTGGCGTGCTGCAGTTCATGGGGTCGCAAAGAGTCAGACACGACTGAGCGACTGATCTGATCTGATAGCTGCTGTACAATATTATATAAATTATAGGTGTACATGGCAAATAGATGAGGAAACAGTGGAAACAGTGACAGACTTTATTTTTTGGACTCCAAAATCATTGCAGATGGTGACTGCAGGCATGAAATTAAAAGCTGCTTGCTCCTTGGAAGAAAAGCTATGACCAACCTAGACAGCATTTTAAAAAGCAGAGACATTCCTTTGCCAACAAAGGTCCATCTAGTCAAAGCTATGGTTTTTCCAGTAGTCATGTATGGATGTGAAAGTTGGACTATAAAGAAAGCTGAGCACTGAAGAATTGATGCTTTTGAACTGTGGTGTTGGAGAAGACTCTTGAGAGTCCCTTGGACTGCAAGGAGATCCAACCAGTCCATCCTAAAGGAGATCAGTCCTGGGCGTTCACTGGAAGGACTGATGCTGAAGCTGAAACTCCAATACTTTGGCCACCTCATGGGAAGAGTTGACTCAATGGAAAAGACCCTGGTGCTGGGAAAAATTGAAAGTAGGAGGAGAAGGGGACGATAGAGGATGAGATAGTTGGATGGCATCACTGACTCAATGGACATGAGTTTGAGAAAGCTCCGGGAGTTGGTGATGGACAGGGAGGCCTGGTGTTCTGCAGTCCGTGGAGTTGCAAAGAGTTGGACACGACTGAGCGACAGCTGGACTGATAGGTGTACAATGTAGCGATTCATAAGTTTTAAAGTTTATACTTCACTTATACTTTTTATAAAATATTGACTATATTCCCTGTATTGTATAAATATCCTTGCGGGCTTATTTGATATCTAATAATTTGTACTTCTTACTCCTTTACCACTATATTACCCCTACTCCCCACTGGTAACCACTAGTTTGTTCTCTGTATTTGTGAATCTGTTTCTTTTATTATTATATTTGCTAGTTTGTCATGTTTTGTAGATTCCACATATAACCAATACCATACAGTATTGACTTGGACACAGCATATGCAATAGTTAACATTTTTTGACCCTTCTGAGGGGCCCATGCTATGCTAAGCCCTTTACATGTAGCCCTTTACATGTATTTTCTCACTTAAACTTTTGAGGTGAGCATTATTATTCTCATTTTGAAGATTAGAGATCATAGAGATTTAGAGAGTTTAAGGTACTTAGAGATGAGTATCTGTAAAATACTTAGAGAGCTTAAGTTAGGATTTCCACTTCAGCTTGTCTGGTTCAAAGCTGCCTTCTTTGTGTCTATGAGCAAAGTTTTAAACACCTTCCATGCTCCAGCGTTGGGGTAGCAAAGTGCTCACAGCCTGCCCAAGACTCCCCAGGTCTGTTTTTTCCAGAAGCCTCCCCAAGACCCTTGGTCACAGTCTTCCCTCCCCTTAACTCCCAGACATTCTTGTTTAGTGACTCCCCAGACACATCTTTGACTCAATGGACATGAGTTTGAGTAAACTCTGGGAGTTGGTGATGGACAGGGAGGCTTGGCATGCTGCAGTCCACCGGGTCGCAGAGTCGGACATGACTGAGCGACTGAACTGAACTGAACTGAGCCACATCTTGCCTTGAGTTTCAGCTTTTGCATTTATATTGCAATTCCTGAACTTTTAACGACATACCTTTTCATTTTTTTTCTACTCTTTTTTTTCCCTTTATTTTAAAATCTTTATTTATTTATTTGCCTGTGCTGGGTCTCAGCCACAGCACGCAGGATCCTTGATCTTTGCTGTGGCATTCGGGATATAGCTCCTTGACCAGGGATCAAACCCAGGCCTCCTGTTCTGGGAGCACGGAGTCCTAGCCACTGGACCACCAGAGAAGTCCGTCTTTTTTTCCCTTTAAGTAGACTTTAATTCTTAGAACACCTTTAGGTTTACATAAAATTGTGAAGATAGTACAGAGTTCCCGCATATCTCCCACACTATTTCCCTTATTATCCGTTAGTGTGGTGTGTCTCCCTTTCAATTATTTTCTGTGCACTCACGTACCCACTGATGTACTTTGGCAAATGCAGTTCATTTTGGCGTGTCTCTGCCTCCTGGAGCTAAGCCCAGTACTCTGCAGAGAAGCCATCACTCACTTGTGATGACCTCTAACTCAGGGCAGTCAGTTGGGGGAAGTTATCCAACAAATGACCGGTTCCATGTGAGCCCAGGAGCAAACCAATGCCTGAGGAGCTCCGTTCAGTAAACACTGGTTGAGCAGGTGGCTGTGGGGAGAGTCCCCCAGACTATCAGGACTGTCCTCTGAATCTGTAAAGCACAGTGTCAGGGAGCAGGACAGACAGGAGGGAGGAGCACCAGACATGGGGGAAAGTGTCAGCTTCCCTTTGGGACAGATTGAATTTGAGCGGGTCATCCAGGTGGGGCATCCAGCAAGAACCTGGGAATAAAGATCTGGCACTTAGAAAGAGAGAACACAAATTGGTATTTGTATAGTGAGCAGAAGGAATCCCACCGGAGAGGTACAGATGGGAGCTTGTGGGTACCTGACCTTCAACTCATCACTTACCCTCTTTCTGATAACTCATGGCATTTGCACATCTGTTGCCTAGCTTGTTTTTACAAAAATTCATGAAAGTAGAGAACAGCGAAGTGCTTCTATGAGCACTGTGTGCTGGTCATTTGTTTGTTTTAAGTGGTGTCTCAGTATGAAACAAGGAAGCTTCTCTCAATGTTTCAAAGGCTTCTGATACTATAGAAGTAGAATGGTGGGCTTCTGGAAGTAAGTCATCAGAGAGAACCCAAGGGAAGCATTCTGGGCAGCTCTTTATCACCAGGTTCAGCACAGTGCCTGATACACAACAGAGCCTTGGTAGATCATCCACTACACTGTGGATAAGGTGACAAGAATGGGAACAGAGTTTCTCTATTCTCTGAACATGTGCAACGTCAGAGGTATCCCTCAGACAGGGACAGGGGACTTGAACAATGGCCCTAGAGCAAGCTCAGACTTAGGAACAGGATGAGATAATGCAGTGTCTCTGGCAGAGGCAGCTGGTGCCGTGCAGACAAATACAGGGCAGGTGCCCCCTGCCACTCAGGCTGGAGGTTGGTGTAGGGCTATTCATGACCCAGCCCAGTGACTGAAAGAAATATGTCAGGGCAAGGGCTTGCCTTCCAGGAGCTAAGCACATAGCGCTACCCAAACAGACTGGAGTGGTGTCTGCAGGTGAAGAAGGACAGGGCCTCAGGGGAGGGACCAGAGTGTCACTTGGAGCTCAGCTTCTAGGGGAGGTCCTGGGTAGCCGGGATACTTCAGGTCAGGGCAGTCCCCATGGTATGGGGAAGGGCAGGGGAGGGGTAGGATAACCTTGAGAGCACATTCCCGGGCAAGAGTCGACTATGCCACCCACGCTGTGCCAGCACCAGCCCTCCCCAGCTCCAAGCATGTGTGTCCTTGCCCAGAAGCCACTCCCTCTCCAACTAAAAGGGAAGAAAAGGAAACAGGTTAAGGCTGGTGCCCCACTCAAATCGACCTTTAACTTGGCTCCAAAACTGCTGCTGCTGCTAAGTCGCTTCAGTCATGTCCGACTCTGGGCGACCCCATAGACAGCAGCCCACCAGGCTCTGCCGTCCCTGGGATTCTCTGGGTTGAGGGAGGAGACAGTATAGTGATTTAGTATTGTGTTGGCCAAAAGGTTCATTCGGGTTTTTCTGTAACTCTTTAGGTCCTCAGTAAGAATTTTTGTGGGTTTGTTTGGGGTGGGGGTAGGGGTAGAGAAAATTGGTCATGGTGTTTGTTTTTGAAAATGTCTACATTTGTTCTAGACTTCCCTGGTGGCTCAGTGGTAAAGAATCCACCTGCCAATGCAGGAGACATGGGTTCAATCCCTGCATCAGGAAGATCCCTTGGAGAAGGAAATGGCAACCCACTCCAGTATTCTTACCTGGAGAATCCCATGGCAGAGGAGCCTGGTGGGCTACAGTCCATGGGGTCAAAAAGAGTTGGATATGACTGATCGAGTAAACAACAGCAACGGTGCTTGTTCCCGCCCTAGCCCTGTCTCAGGAGAAGCTGCAGAGCAGAGTCTGCTGACACCGGTCCTCCCGGACCAGAGTCCTGGGTGAAGTTCACAGCACCTGGGTTGTTTCTCCATTTAGTTTCAGAGATATTTTTTTCAGTTCACCCAGGGTCATTAGGTAATCTGCTACCTGGGGACACAACACTGATTTACAAGGCCTGATTCATTTGTGTGGAGCAAGAGAACTGCCATCTGGGACAGATCTTCACATCAGGGTCCAGGGGCTGCTCGGGGCGAAATCCTCTCAGAACTTGGGATGAGTGGGTGGTTTGGAATTTGTGGATTGCCAGCAAAGAAGTGGAGTGGTCTCCAGGGTTGTTTACTTAAGCTGCAGTGGCCCTGGTAATTGCCCTTGTCCACTGAAAAGCTCAGTGGGATAAGAGGCCACTATGGCAACCCACTCCAGTATTCTTGCCGGGAGAATCCCAGGGACAGGGGAGCCTGGTGGGCTTCTGTCTGTGGGGTCGCACAGAGTCGGACACGACTGAAGCGACTTAGCAGCAGCAGCAGCATAGCCACAGAAAGACAGCTGCCCTGCAGAAACCACTCCAATGCCAGCTGGCACAGAGTGTCCTGTCTGTGGGAGTACTGCTAATAGAAGCCCTCCTCCCTCTAAAACCTACTCAAGTGTGCTCAGAAGATCAGCTGCCTGGCATGACCAGTGAGCTTGTTAGAAATGCAGTCATGGGGCTTCCCTGGGGGCTCAGGGGTGAAGAGCCTGCCTGCCAATGCAGGAGACATGGGTTTGATCCTTGGGTGGGGAAGATCCCACATGCCTCGGAGCAACTAAGTCTGGGTGCCACGAGTGTTGAGCCTGCACCCTAGAGCCATGGAGCCGAAACTACTGAAGCCCGAGTGCCCTAGAACCTGTGCTCCGAGCAAGAGAAGCCACCACCGCGACAGGAGCTGCTCTCTACTCGCAACTAGAGAGTAGCCCCTGTCCCACACAACTAGGGAAAAGCCTGCGCAGCAACGAAGACCCAGCATGGCCAAAAAAATAAAGAAATAAAAATGTAAAAAACAGAAGAAATCTCATGGGCCCCTGCTTAGAGTTAGAATCTGCATTTTAACAGAACCCAGAACACTCATGCTCTTTATAGTTTAAGAAGCCCTGGGCTGTAAAAAAGGAACAAATTTGAGTCAGTTGAAGTGGTGGATGAACCTAGAGCCTGTTTTACAGAGTGAAGTTAAGTCAGAAAAACAAATATCATATATTAACTCATTTATATGAAATCTAGAAAAATGGTACTGATAAAACCTATTTGCGGGGCAGGAATACAGATGCAGACTCAGAGAATGGACTCATGGACACAGTGAGGGAAGGAAATGGGAAACGAATGGAGAGAGCAGCACCGTGTGCAGAATGGATGGCTAGTGGGAGCCTGCTGACTGCACGGGGAGCTCACCTTGGTATCTAGGCTCCTTGTGGATCTCAAAATCCACTTTAGCTTGATTCATCTCAACACCCACAGGGAATCTTTGCTCTCCATAGCGTCCCTCAAGGCTGGACCCTAGGTGTCCTGCCTGAAATGGGGAGGGCACTGGGCTCTGCAGGGCTGAGCCTTCTATTCTGGATTCTCTTTCTCTCTGCAGCTCTCGGCTCCTATTGCCTACTTTTGAGTCCTGGCATGGATTTTATTATAGGAGTGGGTCTCTTCAAATACTTCTCTGTTTGAATCCAGTCTCAGAAGCAGTCATCTTACAACGTTTAGAGATGGTTTATCATGATTAGCTGCTTTCTGATTACCTGGTTGGGGGCTGTGAGCTTTCATGTCATCAGTTAAGCAAGTTTCAAATCTCACTTTGGCACAGGTTACTTCTAGGACACATTTTGAGAGATCATTATCCCAGGCACATTGCATGTCGTGACCTTATCTTTATATTTTGGGATCTTTAATTTTGTGCCTGTGGCATCGAATTCCATTATAAACTGGACTCAAACCCTCCTAAGGTGGCTGTGGTTACTAGGTCCAGGCTGGAACTTGGAAGTAAGCATTCTGTTCTGGGCCCAGGCCTTCAGCCATCTGCCTGCTGGTTAGTATTCCAGTGTTTCCATACCTGAGATCCAGTGAAGGGTGGCTGTAAGATCAAAGATCTCAAAGATCTGAAGCTAAACTGTGCCATTTAAAAACTGTGTCCCTTGAAATTAATTACTCTGTGTTCTTTGCACTCTCACATATTTGTCAATAAAATGAATATGGTACCTACTTGAGAGAATTGTTAGGAGGCTAAAATTGATACAGTGTAAGCGAACAGGGCTCTGAGACGACACCTGGGAACCTTAGCTCTAGGACATAGCTTCTCTACCATTCAGGAGACTGTGGGATGAAACAGGGGAGCCAGGCCGACTCTCAGTCTCCTCCTTGACCACATTTCCATGTACGAGAAATAAAACTTTTGGCAGGATCATTTTCCAAACCAGGGGAACATTTGTCTATTTGCATGTATTAAGCTGAAGAAACCAAAAAGTTTCTGATGATACAATATTTTTCAAAACATTGTATTTGCTGATTTAGGATTTGGATTTAATCATGTTTGCAACTGTTTTCTTTACACATTTGTTCATGTTTCCTGTTTTTATCAGCAACTACCCAGAACTTCACAGCCTCTTTTTTTACCCCTTTTTTGAAGACCTCAACTTACGATAAATTTGGCCATATTGCACAGAGTTTATCAGAATTGTGTGTTGCTATTTAAAGATGCCAGATTTACACCATAGAGGAAGGGGAACTAAGATACAAATTAAAGTGCTTCCAAATAGGAAAAGGAGTATGTCAAGGCTGTATATTGTCACCCTGCTTAATTAACTTATATGCAGAGTACATCATGAAAAACGCTGGGCTGGAAGAAGCACAAGCTGGAATCAAGATTGCTGGGAGAAATATCAATAACCTCAAATATGCAGATGACACCACCCTTATGGCAGAAAGTGAAGAGGAACTAAAAAGCCTCTTGATGAAAGTGAAAGTGGAGAGTGAAAAAGTTGACTTAAAGCTCAACATTCGGGAAATGAAGATCATGGCATCTGGTCCGATCACTTCATGGGAAATAGATGGGGAAACAGTGGAAACAGTGACAGACTTTATTTTTCTGGGCTCCAAAATCACTGCAGATGGTGACTGCAGCCATGAAATTAAAAGACGCCTACTCCTTGGAAGGAAAGTTATGACCAACCTAGATAGCATATTCAAAAGCAGAGACATTACTTTGCCAACAAAGGTCTGTCTAGTCAAGGCTATGGTTTTTCCAGTGGTCATGTATGGATATGAGAGTTGGACTGTGAGGAAAGCTGAGCGCTGAAGAATTGATGCTTTTGAAATGTGGTGTTGGAGAAGACTCTTGAGAGTCCCTTGAACTGCAAGGAGATCCAACCAGTCCATCCTAAAGGAGATCAGTCCTGGGTGTTCATTGGAAGGACTGATGCTGAAGCTGAAACTCCAATACTGTGGCCACCTCATGCAAAGAGTTAGCTCATTGAAAAAGACCCTGATGTTGGGAGGGACTGGGGACAGGAGGAGAAGGGGACGACAGAGGATGAGATGGCTGGATGGCATCACTCGATGGACATGAGTTTGGGTAAACTCTGGGAGTTGGTGATGGACAGAGAGGCCTGGTGTGCTGAGAATCATGTGGTTGCAGAATCAGACACAGCTGAGCAACTGAACTGAACTGAAACCACAGATGTCAAAAGGAGGAAGATGAAACTGATTTATTGATATTTTGAAACAAAGTTAATATATTTATTTTAATTAAGTTGCTGTCCATGGGACTTCCCTGGTAGTCTAACAGTTAAGATTGCATTTTCAGTGCAGGGGACATGGGTTTGATTCCTGATTGGGAAACTAAGGGGGATTCCCAGGTGTCTCAGTGGTAAAGAATCCTGCTAGTGGGGGAGACACAAGGGACATGGGTTTGATCCCTGGGTCAGGAAGATCCTTTGGAGAAGGGAATGGCAACCCACTCCAGTATTCTTGGGCTTCCTTGGTGGCTCAGATGGTAAAGAATCCGCCTGCAAGTGGGAGACCTGGATTCAATCCCTGGGTCAGGAAGATCCCCAGGAGCAGGGAATGGCAACCCACTTCAGTATTCTTGCCTGGAAAAAGCCCTTGAACAGAGGAGCCTGGCAAGCTACAGTCCATGGGGGTCACAAAGAGTCAGACATCACTGAGTACATATGCATGCATGCACAGGGATCTAAGATCCCACATGTGCACGGCATGGTAAAAAAAAAAAAAAAAAAAAGGAACCTCCTTATCATGGATAAGTACACATACTGAGAATTTAATAAATCAGCTTGTCTTGTAGAGATAATATGAATGCATTGCAATTCTATTAAACCTGTACTTAGATTTCTCTGATGGGTTGGTGGTGAGATAAGTAGGAGTCAGCATCATCAACCTTCAGGTTCTGCCTGGTCTGGAGTCTTCATCCTTGTGGGAATCATTAATTTCTCCCACCTCGAGGGGACTTCAGTATCTACAAAACAGCTCAAAGCTATTTTTCCTGTGTGGAGATAGTGAAGGACATGGAAACCTGGCATGCTACAGTCCATGGAGTTGCAAAGAATCAGACACAACTGAGCCACTGAACAACAATCCACTGATGAGAACCAGGACTCTGCCCAAAGCTAGACTATTATTTCTCTTGACCATTTCTCCTTTGTCTCACATTCTCTCCCTTTCTAGGCTCCTCTATTCATAGGATTTTTCCAGGCAAGAATAGTGGAGTGGGTTGCCATTTCCTTCTCCAGGGGATCTTCCTGACCTGGAAATTGAACCCTGGTTTCCTACACTGCAGGCAGATTTTTTTTACTGACTGAGCTACAAGGGAAGCCCTTTCCCTAATTAACAACTGCTTAAATCTGTCCATTGGAACTCAGGGAAGGTCATGGAGGCTGTGGTGGTGGTGGCTTAGTCACTACGTTGGGTCCGACTCTTAAGAGCCCATGGACTGTAGCCTGCCAGGCTCCCTTGTCCATGGGATTCTCCAGGCAGGAATAGTGGAGTGGGTTGCCATTTCCTTCTCCAGGGGTCTTCTCGACCCAGGAATCGAACCCAGGTCTCCTGCATCGCAGGCATATTCTTTACCAACTGAGCCATGAGGGAAGACCCTTTGGAGGCTGAATAGAAGGCTATTTCCGATAATCAAAGAAACAGGGGACATAGAAAAGCTTTGTGCCCAGGAGTCACACAGGGCCCTGCTGGATCTCAGGGCCCTGTGTGAGATAAACGACTAGATAAACGACTTGAATCATTTTTAGCACACTAGGTTTAGGTTTTTCTAGGTTTACCTTTTCTTCACATGTACTCTTGGCTTGGCTTTGAAGTGAAGTGAAGTGAAATCGCTCAGCCGTGTCTGACTCTTTGCTCCCCCATGGACTAGAGCCTACCAGGCTCCTCTGTCCATGGGATTTTCCAGGCAAGAGTACTGGAGTGGGTTGCCATTTCCTTCTCCAGAGGATCTTCCCCACCCAGGGATTGAAGCGGGGTCTTCCGCATTGGAGGTAGACGCTTTATCGTCTGAGCCACCAGGGAAGCCTTTTAGCACACAGTAGATGCTTAATAAATCTTAGCTGTTATCTGTCAGTCAGCTGTAATATCAAGGATGTTCCCAGCCAAAGACTAGATTCTTCTGCATCATTTGCTAACTAGAATAGCAACAAACTGGGGAAGAGAGTCTTATCAGAGTGCAACAGTATGTGGATATTACATTATCCTCGGAAAAGAGAGAAACATGAAATCAGATCAGATCACATGAATCGCTCAGTCGTGTCTGACTCTGCGACCCCATGAACTGCAGCATGCCAGGCCTCCCTGTCCATCACCAACTCCCGGAGTTCACTCAGACTCACATCCATCGAGTCAGTGATGCCATCCAGCCATCTCATCCTCTCTCATCCCCTTCTCCTCTTGCCCCCAATCCCTCCCAGCATTAGAGTTTTCTCCAATGAGTCAATTCTTTGCATGAGGTGGCCAAAGTATTGGAGTTTCAGCTTTAGCATCATTCCTTCCAAAGAAATCCCAGGGCCAATCTCCTTCAGAATGGACTGGTTGGATCTCCTTGCAGTCCAAGGGACTCTCAAGAGTCTTCTCCACACCACAGTTCAAAAGCATCAATTCTTCAGCGCTCAGCTTTCTTTATAGTCCAACTTTCACATCCATACATGACTACTGGAAAAACCATAGCTTTGACTAGATGGACATTTGTTGGCAAAGTAATATCTCTGCTTTTGAATATGCTATCTAGGTTGGTCATAACTTTCCTTCCAAGGAGTAAGCGTCTTTTAATTTCATGGCTGCAGTCACCATCTGCAGTGATTTTGGAGCCCAGAAAAATAAAGTCTGACACTGTTTCCACTGTTTCCCCATCTATTTCCCATGAAGTGATGGGACCAGATGCCATGATCTTCGTTTTCTGAATGTTGAGCTTTAAGCCAACCTTTTCACTCTCCACTTTCACTTTCATCAAGAGGCTTTTTAGTTCTTCTTCACTTTCTGCCATAATGGTGGTGTCATCTGCATAACTGAGGTTATTGATATTTCTCCCGGCAATCTTGATTCCAGCTTGTGTTTCTTCCAGCCCAGCGTTTCTCATGATGTACTCTGCATAGAAGTTAAATAAACAGGGTGACAATATACAACCTTGATGAACACCTTTTCCTATTTGGAACCAGTCTGTTGTTCCATGTCCAGTTCTAACTGTTGCTTCCTGACCTGCATATAGATTTCTCAAGAGGCAGATCAGGTGGTCTGGTATTCCCATCTCTTTCAGAATTTTCCACAGTTTATTGTGATCCACACAGTCAAAGGCTTTGGCATAGTCAAGAAAGCAGAAAGAGATGTTTTTCTGGAACTCTCTTGCTTTTTCCATGATCCAGCGGATGTTGGCCATTTGATCTCTGGTTCCTATGCCTTTTCTAAATCCAGCTTGAACATCAGGAAGTTCACGGTTCACATATTGCTGAAGCCTGGCTTGGAGAATTTTGAGCATTACTTTACTAGCGTGTGAGATGAGTGCAATTGTGCGGTAGTTTGAGCATTCTTTGGCATTGCCTTTCTTTGGGATTGGGATGAAAACTGCCCTTTTCCAGTTCTATGGCCACTGCTGAGTTTTCCAAATTTGCTGGCATATTGAGTGCAGCACTTTCACAGCATCTTTCAGGATTTGGAATAGCTCCACTGGAATTCCATCACCTCCACTAGCTTTGTTTGTAGTGATGCTTGCTAAGGCCCACTTGACTTCACATTCCAGGATGTCTGGCTCTAGGTCAGTGATCACACCATTGTGATTATCTGGGTCGTGAAGATCTTTTTTGTACAGTTCTTCTGTGTATTCTTGCCACCTCTTCTTAATATCTTCTGCTTCTGTTAGGTCCATACCATCTCTGTCCTTTATTGAGCCCATCTTTGCATGAAATGTTCCTTTGGTATCTCTGATTTTCTTGAAGAGATCCTTAGTCTTTCCCATTCTGTTGTTTTCCTCTATTTCTTTGCATTGATCGCTGAAGAAGGCTTTCTTATCTCTTCTTGCTATTCTTTGGAACTCTGCATTCAGATGCTTATATCTTTCCTTTTCGTTTCTCTTCTTTTCACAGCTATTTGTAAGGCCTCCCCAGACAGCCATTTTGATTTTTTGCATTTCTTTTCCATGGGGATGGTCTTGATCCCTGTCTCCTGTACAATGTCACGAACCTCATTCCATAGTTCATCAGGCACTCTATCTATCAGATCTAGGCCCTTAAATCTATTTCTCACTTCCACTGTCTAATCATAAGGGATTTGATTTAGGTCATACCTGAATGGTCTAGTGGTTTTCCCTAGTTTCTTCAATTTCAGTCTGAATTTGGCAATAAGGAGTTCATGGTCTGAGCATGGAATAGTAGCACAATTAGCTATTACATGCAAAACTAGATTCTGAACCCAGGTTTCTCTGCTCCAAAAGCCTGCCGGTCCCCTTTGAACTCTTGCTGCGAGCTCAGCATGAGGTTACAATGTGCAGTGGCTGTTAAGGTAGGGACTGAGGTGGCTGGCAGATGGCATCTGTAAAGGCCTTGAACAGAGGAATGGTAGTCCCGCTCCATTCTTCTGTTTGACCATGTGGATTGGTTAAACCCTGCTTCCAATACTGACGAGTGAGTGGGGAAATGTAGAATCGTGTCCTACGGTGGCCCTTAGAAGGGATCAGGATATTTTACCTGAAGGAAAGATGATAGCTATGGACATAAGAGCAGTCTTCAAACAATAACCAATTTATCAAAAGTAGAAGGGAAAGAGAATTCAGTATAATATGAGTGAAAACTTTTTTTTTTTTTTTGGACACACTGCATGGTTTGCAGGGTCTTCCCTGACCAGGGATTAAACCCAGTTGGCAGTGAAAGCTGAGTCCTAACCACTGGACCACTAGGGAATTAACTAGGTAAAAACTTTCTAAAAATCTGAACTTCCCAAGGCTGTCCCAAACCTATCAAGGTTTTGGAAGTGATAAATTTGCTCTCATTGGAATGGTTGAGTAGAAGCTACACAACCACTTGATGGGGTGAAGTAGAGAAATTTTGTTAGATGAAATCTTCATATGTTTAGTGGACATCTGGTTATAGGCTGTGTATGGTACATGAGTTAAAGTTCCTTCCAGATTTGAAATTCTGTTATGAAACTAGAAGGGCTCAATAGGACCTTATATCCTGCTCAAAACTCCAACTTTGAGAACTGTATTCATTGGCATAAATAGTCTTCTAATTAATTTTAAAATTAATTATGTATTCTGCTTTCCCGCCCTGAATAAAAGTAGGGGCAAATTCCACCATATTAACCTGGATTGCTCCTGCTCCATGCTCTCCCACGTGAGTTTCCTCTTAGCACAGAATAATTTAGTCAGGAGTATTAGGACAGGAAACTGAAGGTTTTCAAGTACATTTTAAAGAGGAAAAAATGAAAAATAAAGTGGAAAATAGTAGCAACCTCAAATATCAACCCTCAAATATATTAGCTGACAATCCTCCTTCATTCTCTGGGACAATCCTGTTCCAGTGTGCAGAACTCCACATTTTTATTTTATGATTCTAGTCTAAGGTGATTGCTCTGAGCTTAGGATTCCAAAGTAAAGAAAGTGGATATAGGTTGTCAAATAGGAGCTGTGGTCAGAGCCAATGTAGGTTGGAGTGGCATCTGTAGTAGTTACTGGGAGGACCTATACTGTGTGTCCAGCAGAGTTCTGCCATCATTGACCAAAGTGTGTTGGAGAGCATTTGAAAAGACTTGATCTGTGTTCTCTAACAGTGCCTTCCCACTCAAAAAACCTCAATCAATATTTGCTCAAGTGCAGGATGGTAGAAAGTTGAAACAGTGGGCAAAGTAACAGGGAGAATCCTTTCCAGTTGATGTTTAACTTTGAGAAAGTTGTTTGTCCTGTTCACTAGAAAGATTTATGCTTCGAGAAAGGAGATGGATTAGGACTGTGGTTTTCAAACACAGGTCATAGCCCCTGAGAAATTAATTTAATAGGTTGAAATCAGCATTTTAAAAAATTAAATAGAAAATTCCAGACTGCTTTGCACATAGCAAGGGTATTATTTAATGAAACGTTTACTTGTTTCATGTGAATATATACATATACCCATATATACTGGATGCAGTCCATGGGGTTGCAAAGAGTCGGACACGACTGAGCAACTGAACTGAGCTGAACTCAGATACTGGATTGTTCAGTCAAGTGAACATTTTACCATGGAGCTGTGGAGCGCAGTCAAAAATGTTTGAGAAATGCAGATGTAAGAGAACTCATTTAACATTTGGGCCACAGAGAGGACCCCAGAAAAAGCAAATGATTTTGAATCCTCGGTTTCTGAGTTGACAGATTAATTATTTTATAAATTGTGATAAAATATACATAACATAAACAAGTTCACGTCTTACAAGGTAAGGGAAAAAGCACTAAATGCCTTTGTCTAAAAACTAAAAACCTCCCACCCCCAACCTGCATTGTCTTATAGGCTTGGATTTATAGTGCTGTCCCTCTCTCCCATCCTCCTTGGTTTTTCCTCCAGGTTCTTGATCTCTATCCCCTGGAAGGGGTGTATGGTTTGATTTTGATGTTGTGGGGCAAGTAGCAAAAGTTCCCTCTTGTACTTGTGCCTGAGTTAGAGATGAGAGTGTTTATATTCGATTGTACTTTTACATTACAAAATAGATTATTAAAAAACAGGTAGCTAACTAGAATGTATTAATAAATAAGCATACATGGGCTTCCCAGGTGGCTCAGTGGCAAAGAATCCGTCTGCCAGTGCAGGAGCCATAGGAGACTCAGGTTTGATCCCTGGGTCAGGAAGATCCCCTGGAGGAGGGTATGGCAACTCACTCCAGTATTCTTGCCTAGAAAATCCCATGGACAGAGGAGTCCATGGGGTCACAAAGAGCTAGACATGACTGAGCACGAATAGGAGTATAATTTGGAACAAGATTTAGAGTAGAGAAGTACAGTCTGCCTTAATAAACACACTAAAATCTTACCTTCCTTTTCAGATCTGGGCAGTTGGCTGTCGCAGACCTTGATTCACTTATTTTTGCTTGTATTTCATATTTGGATCCTTATTATTTGTTCTTTAAGTATAAATTCTATTTCCCCAGCCACGTTGTTTGCATTTTCAGGGGTACAGATTCCTTTCTTACCTCTATAGGCGTCTGTGCCGGACACACAATGCTGTTCTGTGCTGTGCTTAGTCACTCAGTCATGTCCCACTCTTTGTGACCCCATGGGCTGTAGCCCTCCAGGCTCCTCTGTCCATGGGGATTCTCCAGGCAAGAATACCGGAGTGGGTTGCCATGCCCTCCTCCAAGGGATCTTCCCAACCCAAGGATCGAACCCAGGTCTCCCATACTGCAGGCAGATTCTTTACCATCTGAGCCACCAGGCAAGCCCACAATACTACTCAATGAGCATTATTGTATAAATGCAATAAATGGTAATTGATTACCTTTTCCTCTCAGCCATTATCAATAACGGAGCCATTTTTACTGGAATCAGGGCAGTCAAGTGCCACTGAAGATGAGAGAGTCAATTCCTAGGCAGGTTGATAAGAAGTCTGGGGTCCCTGAGGAGGAGAAAGGGGTCTGGGGCTCTGGAAGAGGAGATAGGGGTCTGGAATTCTCAAAGAGAAGGAAAGGACAAACTTTCCCCCTACATTCCTTAGTAAGGATTACATAACAACAATGTATCCTGCTTGTTTCTCCTTCCTGAAAACCTTCTGACTAATCCTGGTATCTTAGAATGTATATTATGGGAGTGGGTCTGGTAAGATTTTTCTATTGTTAACTATACTCCTGTCATCTTAAAATATAAATTATGGGAGTTCAGTTCAGTCGCTCAGCCATGTCACTCTTTGTGACCCCATGGACTGCAGCACGCCAGGCCTCCCTGTCCATCACCAACTCTCAGAGTTTACTCAAACTCATGTCCACTGAGTCAGTGATGCAATCCAACCATCTCAACCTCTGTTGACCTTTTCTCCTCCTGCCTTCAATCTTTCCCAGCATCAGGGTCTTTTCCAATGAGCCAGTTCTTTCCATCAGGTGGCCTAAGTATTGGAGTTTCTGCTTTAGCATCAGTCCTTCCAATGAATATTCAGGACTGATTTCCTTTAGGATGGACAGGTTGGATGTCCTTGCAGTCCAAGGGACTCTCAAGAGTCTTTTCCAACACCACAGTTTAAAAGCATCAATTCTTCGGCACTCAGCTTTTTTGATAGATTGTGGGAGTGGGTCTGGTAAAATTTTTACAACCTTGAGATATTCTTTTGATTTATTGTAGTAACTAATGAAAAAGTATTTAATTCCCTTGCTAAGACTAGCAAAGAAGGGGGCACTCTCCATCTCCCTTCTGATATCTATGTCAGAAGCTTTCTCAGTCCCTTTTCATACTTTTATAAAACTGCTACACAAAAGCTCTTGAGTGATCAAGCCTGGTCCCTGGTCCCAAAGCTAAATCTGCTTCTTCAGAAATCAAGAATCTGACACTATTCACCAGAAGCTATCAAAGACAACTTTCCTTTTCTGGACAAATAGCCTCATTGCTAGTTGCTTAGAACTTTTCAGTTTCCAGGCCACATTTACTCATTTGGCTTGGGCTCTGAACTAGCAGCACCTCGTATTTGTATAACTGTGTAGCTTAAGGAGCTTTCCTACTTTTTAGAGGGAAAAAAGTTATTTTCCTGGTGAAGGAAATAAAAGCATGCTATCTCTATGTGGCCAATGGGAAAACTGAGGCATAGAGTGCCATTAATTAAGCCCATCGTTCTGCAGCACAGTTGGGACAGCTCTGGATTAGTTGGTGACTTTGAGGCTGGAGCCCTTTTCACTTCGTCAGTGACTTCTCTGCTTTACTTTTTCCTGTTATTCCTCTCACTGAAAATAGGAAGATTCCCGCTTTCATCTCAAGGCAAAGAGAAGGGAGGGAGGGAGAATTTTGCAGCTAATGATTCCTGTAACTCTTCCACCACTGGTTTCCCTGAGGTATTTACATAGAGTAGGATTTTTAATACACACCACAGGAAGCCAGTCTCCTCATCAGTCTAAGTCTGGCCTGAAGACATCTTCCATGTTACTTTTCCTGCCTGATCCCGCTCTATTCCACCCAGACAGACTCAACCAAGCATCTTCTCTGTGCCAGAGTAGACTGTGGTTTTAGGAGACTGCACCTGCCTTATCTCATTTAAACACACAGAAAATCTGTGAAGCAAGTATTTTTTATTCTTATTTAAGAGCTGATACAACCCAGGCTCAAGAAAGTTGAGAACTCCAGTTGCTTAACTTCAGTTTTTGTGCTCTTTCCCCAGATCTCCAGGGCTTTTTTTTATTTACTTGCTTGTTTAAAACTAGTCAGTCTAATCACACCAGGACCACAGCCTTGTCTAACTCAATGAAATTAAGCCATGCCCGTGGGGCAACCCAGAATGGCCGGGTCATGGTGGAAAGATCTGACGGGGTGTGGTCTGCTGGAGAAGGGAATGGCAAACCACTTCAGTATTCTTGCCTTGAGAACCCCATGAACAGTATGAAAAGGCAGAATGATAGGATACTGAAAGAGACACTCCCTAGGTCAGTAGGGGCCCAATATGCTACTGGAAATCAGTGGAGAAATAACTCCAGAAAGAATGAAGGGATAGAGCCAAAGCAAAAAGAATACCCAGCTGTGGATGTGTCTGGTGATAGAAGCAAAGTCCGATGCTGTAAAGAGCAATATTGCATAGGAACCTGGAATGTCAGGTCCATGAATCAAGGCAAATTGGAAGTGGTCAAACAAGAGATGGCAAGAGTCAATGTCGACATTCTAGGAATTAGCGTACTAAAATGGACTGGAATGGGTGAATTTAACTCAGAGGACCATTATATCTACTACTGCGGGCAGGAATCCCTCAGAAGAAATGGAGTGGCCATCATGGTCAACAAAAGAGTCCAAAACGCAGTACTTGGATGCAATCTCAAAAACGACAGAATGATCTCTGTTCGTTTCCAAGGCAAACCATTCAATGTCACAGTAATCCAAGTCTATGCCCCAACCAGTAATGCTGAAGAAGCTGAAGTTGAACGGTTCTATGAAGACCTACAAGACCTTTTAGAACTAACACCCAAAAAAGATGTCCTTTTCATTATAGGGGACTGGAATGCAAAAGTAGGAAGTCAAGAAACACCTGGAGTAATAGGCAAATTTGGCCTTGGAATACGGAATGAAGCAGGGCAAAGACTAACAGAGTTTTGCCAAGAAAATGCACTGGTCATAGCAAATACCCTCTTCCAACAACACAAGAGAAGACTCTATACATGGACATCACCAGATGGTCAACATCGAAATCAGATCGATTATATTCTTTGCAGCCAAAGATGGAGAAGCTCTATACAGGCAGCAAAAACAAGACCAGGAGCTGACTGTGGCTCAGACCATGAACTCCTTATTGCCAAATTCAGACTGAAATTGAAGAAAGTAGGGAAAACCACTAGACCATTCAGGTATCAGATCAGATCAGATCAGTCGCTCAGTCATGTCCGACTCCTTGCGACCCCATGAACTGCAGCACGCCAGGCCTCCCTGTCCATCACCAACTCCCGGAGGTCACTCAGATTCACATCCATCGAGTCAGTGATGCCATCCAGCCATCTCATCCTCTGTCGTCCCCTTCTCCTCCTGCCCCCAATCCCTCCCAGCATCAGAGTCTTCTCCAATGAGTCAACTCTTCGCATGAGGTGGCCAAAATACTGGAGTTTCAGCTTTAGCATCATTCCTTCCAAAGAAATCCCAGGGCTGATCTCCTTCAGAATGGACTGCTTGGATCTCCTTGCAGTCCAAGGGACTCTCAAGAGTCTTCTCCAACACCACAGTTCAAAAGCATCAATTCTTCGGCACTCAGCCTTCTTCACAGTCCAGCTCTCACATCCATACATGACCACAGGAAAGACCATAGCCTTGACTAGGCGAACCTTTGTTGGCAAAGTAATGTCTCTGCTTTTGAATATGCTATCTAGGTTGGTCATAACTTTCCTTCCAAGGAGTAAGCGTCTTTTAATTTCATGGCTGCAGTCACCATCTGCAGTGATTTTGGAGCCCAGAAAAATAAAGTCTGACACTGTTTCCACTCTTTCCCCATCTATTTCCCATGTAGTGATGGGACCGGATTCCATGATCTTTGTTTTCTGAATGTTGAGCTTTAAGCCAACCTTTTCACTCTCCACTTTCACTTTCATCAAGAGGCTTTTTAGTTCCTCTTCACTTTCTGCCATAAGGGTGGTGTCGTCTGCATATCTGAGGTTATTGATATTTCTCCCAGCAATCTTGATTCCAACGTGTGTTTCTTCCAGTCCAGCATTTCTCATGATGTACTCTGCATATAAGTTAAATAAACATGGTGACAATATACAGCCTTGACGTACTCCTTTTCTTATTTGGAACCAGTCTGTTGTTCCATGACCAGTTCTAACTGTTGCCTCCTGACCTGCATACAGATTTCTCAATAGGCAGATCAGGTGGTCTGGTATTCCCATCTCTTTCAGAATTTTCCACAGTTTATTGTGATCCACACAGTCAAAGGCTTTGGCCCAGTCAATAAAGCAGAAATAGATGTTTTTCTGGAACTCTCTTGCTTTTTCCATGATCCAGCGGATGTTGGCCATTTGATCTCTGGTTTCTATGCCTTTTCTAAAACCAGCTTGAACATCAGGAAGTTCATGGTTCACATGTTGCTGAAGCCTGGCTTGGAAAATTTTGAGCATTACTTTACTAGCGTGTGAGATGACTGCAATTGTGTGGTAGTTTGAGCATTCTTTGGCATTGCCTCTCTTTCGGATTGGGATGAAAACTGACCTTTTCCAATCTTGTGGCCACTACTGAGTTTTCCAAATTTGCTGGCATATTGAGTGCAGCACTTTCACAGCATCATCTTTCAGGATTTGGAATAGCTCCACTGGAATTCCATCACCTCCACTAGCTTTGTTCGTAGTGATGCTTGCTAAGGCCCATTTGACTTCACATTCCAGGATGTCTGGCTCTAGGTCAGTGATCACACCATCATGATTATCTAGGTCGTGAAGCTCTTTTTTGTACAGTTCTTCTGTGTATTCTTGCCACCTCTTCTTAATATCTTCTGCTTCTGTTAGATCCATACCATTTCTGTCCTTTATCGAGCCCATCTTTGCATGAAATGTTCCTTTGGTATCTCTGATTTTCTTGAAGAGATCCCTAGTCTTTCCCATTCTGTTGTTTTCCTCTATTTCTTTGCATTGATCGCTGAAGAAGGCTTTCTTATCTCTTCTTGCTATTCTTTGGAACTCTGCATTCAGATGTTTATATCTTTCCTTTTCTCCTTTGCTTTTCGCTTCTCTTCTTTTCACAGCTATTTGTAAGGCCTCCCCAGACAGCCATTTTGCTTTTTGCATTTCTTTTCCATGGGGATGGTCTTGATCCCTGTCTCCTGTACAATGTCACAAACCTCATTCCATAGTTCATCAGGCACTCTATCTATCAGATCTAGGCCCTTAAATCTATTTCTCACTTCCACTGTATAATCATAAGGGATTTGATTTAGGTCATACCAGAAATCTGTATGCAGGTCAGGAAGCAACAGTTAGAACTGGACATGGAACAACAGACTGGTTCCAAATAAGAAAAGGAGTACGTCAAGGCTGTATATTGTCACCATGTTTATTTAACTTATATGCAGAGTACATCATGAGAAATGCTGGACTGGAAGAAACACACGTTGGAATCAAGATTGCTGGGAGAAATATCAATAACCTCAGATATGCAGACGACACCACCCTTATGGCAGAAAGTGAAGAGGAACTAAAAAGCCTCTTGATGAAAGTGAAAGTGGAGAGTGAAAAGGTTGGCTTACAGCTCAACATTCAGAAAACGAAGATCATGGCATCCGGTCCCATCACTACATGGGAAATAGATGGGGAAAGAGTGGAAACAGTGTCAGACTTTATTTTTCTGGGCTCCAAAATCACTGCAGACGGTGACTGCAGCCATGAAATTAAAAGACGCTTACTCCTTGGAAGGAAAGTTATGACCAACCTAGATAGCATATTCAAAAGCAGAGACATTACTTTGCCAACAAAGGTTCGCCTAGTCAAGGCTATGGTCTTTCCTGTGGTCATGTATGGATGTGAGAGCTGGACTGTGAAGAAGGCTGAGCGCCGAAGAATTGATGCTTTTGAACTGTGGTGTTGGAGAAAACTCTTGAGAGTGCCTTGGACTGCAAGGAGATCCAAGCAGTCCATTCTGAAGGAGATCAGCCCTGGGATTTCTTTGGAAGGAATGATGCTAAAGCTGAAACTCCAGTATTTTGGCCACCTCATGCGAAGAGTTGACTCATTGGAGAAGACTCTGATGCTGGGAGGGATTGGGGGCAGGAGGAGAAGGGGACGACAGAGGATGAGATGGCTGGATGGCATCACTGACTCGATGGATGTGAATCTGAGTGACCTCCGGGAGTTGGTGATGGACAGGGAGGCCTGGCGTGCTGCAGTTCATGGGGTCGCAAAGAGTCGGACACGACTGAGCGACTGATTTGATCTGATCTTATTATTTAAGCACATTGTACACTCCTCTCTAGTCTCCAATTTCCCTTAAGCAAACTTCTAGTATACATGATTTTAAAACAATTTTTGTGTGCCTTTTGGAAGAACTGCATGGATTTTGGGTAAGTCTTATGCAAGTCCGTGGAAGGTTGGAAATTGAATAATATCCATTTCAGTTATGATGAATAGTTTAAATAAAGTTACCAAAAATTTATTTCATTGCAAACATCCAAGTTATTGGTCTCCAGAAGTGGGAAGTAATGCTATGCAATAATGGCAACAACAAGGAAACTCTGATTTAAAAAAGTAAAATCTTTGAACATATGTATGGAATATCAGACAAAGCAGAGTTGGCTCTCCGTATAGGTTCCACAACAAAGCATGACAAATTAATTTTGATCTACTTGAAATTACAGAGGAGGGAGATCCCGCAGAGCTTCTAGGGAGAAAGGGATAGTGAAAGGAATGTAATTCCATTGTATCCCTTGTTACTAATAAAAGCATGAAAATAAACATATAATTGACATGCTCTTTAGTATCTTCTTTATGGTTTCATTCTAGTCAATGTAAACATTTTAATTTGGATTTTTATAGATTATATCCTGACCTGCATCTCCTTCTTAAATTTTCTCCACGTGGTTATAAGATTTTCACCTGGATATCAGCATTGTTTGTTTCTTTTCTTCTAAAGTCCCACCAGCCTGGGAAGGAGAAGGGACTCAGTCGACCTGCTGTCAGAATTTCAAGTTGGCGCCATCAAAACGAATCTGTTCCATTCCCTGCTTTTTTTCTGTGTAGATCCACTAAGGTGCAGCGATATTACTACATACGAGATTTTAAAATACTTCTCCTTAGCGAGAGACTTTAGGTAACCGGATTATAGAGAAGGGCGGTGGACAGACATCCCTGCGGGTAGTAAGGGGAAGAGCAGAATCTCAGGGCCGGGAAAGAGGTTTGCATTTCAGAGGACTGTTGTTGTCTCCCTCTAGGCTCTGACCTGGAGACCGCTTTATCTGTAACCCTTTTTATGGCCCAAGACTATTCTGGCTTAGGGGCTATTTGTAAACGTGTCTAATCTCGCTCACTGTATATTACCGACCAAAGAGAGGGAAACGGTGAGAATGTTTGCTAGCAGAGTTTAGAAAGTGATAACAGTCCATTTTATTTATTTATTACGCATTGCACAATCCTATAATAACAGCAATGGCAAGGAACATCAAAGTTCTACAATTCTATCACCCTAATAAATCGCCTGTTTCTATTTTCTCTTCCATTCCCTCATGCATTAAAATATTCTGCAAAGTTCTATGCCAGTCTTAGTGATTCATGGGTGGGTTTTATACATCCGAAATACAAATTTGCATTTTCCTTTTTTAAAAAATTATAGTTGCTTTACAATATTGTGTGAGTTTCAGATGTACAGCGAAGTGATTTGGTTATACAAATATATATCTATATTCTTCGATTCTTTTCCATTAAATATTATTACAAGATATTGAATATAGTTCCCTGTGCTATACAATTACATTTTGCTTTTAATTCTGCTTTGCTTATCCTATTTCTGAAGCTGCAAAACACATGGCTTTAGTGCCTACTTAATATTCCATCAACGACATACACGTTAAAATAAATATTTCAGTTTAAGTATCCAGCATTTAGGAGTAAACGCTAACATCATTTGACCTTGCACTGCACAGCCAGAAGATCGGTCAAGGTTAGATGGAGGGCTCCGGGAGGCAGGGCTGCGACTGCGCGCCAGCGGAGGCCGCAAGGAGGAAGTGGTTACACCACTCGCCCAACCCCTCCTGCACTTGCACTCTCGCGCCTTTTCCCTCAGACCTCGGTCCCGCGCTCCTGCGGAGGGACTCCATCCGACTGTCTGCCGACTCCTAGCTCCAGGCTGTCTTTTTCCAGAGCGCCTCCGAAGGGTACGTGATATAGGAAGTGACGCAATGGGGAGAGGGCGGGACCAAACTATAAACTGCAGGTTGGGGGTGGCTATCCCACCAGTGTGTGTCGGCAAAGACTGGTGGCGGTCCGGGAAGCAGAGGACGGGGGAGGCGCTTCTGTGAGTGACACGCGGCTGCTAGAATCCCGCCGACTCTCCTACCCTCCCCTCAGCTTGCGGGGGGCTGCTCGGAGCGGGCTTGGGTGCGACCCTCCTCGGTGCGGTCCAGCAGCTTGGGGAGCCGCGCGGGGCGCCGGGAGGCTACAGCGCCTCCGGGTTGGCGGGCGGGAACGTAGCCCGCGTGGCGGCGGGAAAGGGGCTGTGGCGGGGAGCGGAGCCAGGCTGCAGGTGCAAGCGGGGTGCAGCGGTGCTGCGGGACGGGCTGCCAGACCTTTCCCTTACCGGTGCCCTCCGCCCCTCGGCCCCCAACCCTGCGAATAGGTTCTGTTAGGGTCCTGAGGGCGAGATGAGGGGTGTTCCACTGTCGTTCTACGCCCTGCTGTTTTGCTCCCGGCTTCCCAGGTCACCCGGATCCCTTGTCCTTACTAGCTCGCCCTGAGAAGATGCAGGCCGTCTTGGGACAGCCGTAGGCTGCAGGCCCGGGAGCGAGGCGTCAGCCACGCTGCCGCAACGCTGAGCCACTCTGCGGGGAGCACGTGGCCCTTTCAGGAAGTATATTCCCAGGGAACGGCTGTCGGGGTGCGTGGATGACCTTGAGCCCGTAGCCCTTGGAGGCCCGCTGGGGCCGTGGTCTCATTGTTGAAAGGGACTAAGCTGTCCTCGGCTGCATTACGACTGTGTCCTGGGCATGTAGACAAGGGTTTCTGTAAGCCGTATATTTGAACTCTAGTACAACCTGATCTTTCCGCGCTGCCCCTTGGCCTTGTGTGTGGGTTCTCCGTTTTTCTAAGCCGACTGAATCCCGCAGGCGTTCATATTTACGAGTGTTCAGATTGCTAGGCTCTTACTAACCGATGGGAGACCGTAGAAATAAGACTTCTACTTTGTGAAAGCTATGGTCTAGGGGCCAAGTAAAAGCTATTTGGATTGGAATCGGCTTTTGCCTTCAGGAAATTAGTGATATGGTATCAAAGGGCTGTGCTTGACGATATAAAACGCCTTAGAAGCCCATTGTATCACTGTTGGCGGTGGACAGCTTTGTAGGCTAGTAATGGGGCGGGTGGGCCAGTTGTGACTTGACCCAGGTTAACATTTTGCCGTAGGCCAGACTGTGGTGACTGGATATGCCAAGGAAATTGATTGCTGGTGCTTTTTCTGGTAAGAAGGTTGAACGAGGAGATAGTTATCCTGTTACAGAAGTATTTGGATACCTGATACCTTTATTCGAGGCTTAGATAGAAGTTTGGAATACTAGATGCTGATTCCGTTGTCTCTGAGCTGGGGAATTTGACCTTATTGACCAAGACATTTAAGGTGATTTCCAGAAGTGGTTTTCTGTTTTGTTTTTTGTTTTAATGGGATCTTAGTTCCCCAGGCCAGGGCTGAAACCTGTGCCCCTTGTGGTGGAAGCCCAGAATCTTAACCACTGGACTGCCAGGGAATTCCCTCCCTGATTTTTCTGCTTTGAAAATTAAGGTTAGGCTCCCTAAAGTACTGACTGGTCCTGTGAGGTTTTTTGTTTGTTTTTTTTTTTTTTCCCTCAGTTATTGTTGTTCAGACAGTTGTTAAGTCATGTCTGACTCTTTGCCACTCCATGGACTGCAGGACCCCAGGCTTCCCTGTCCTTCCTTCACCATCTCCTGGAGTTAATGCAAACCCATGTCCAATGAGTCGGTGATGCCACTCAATCATCTCATCCTCTGTCACCCCCTTCTCCTCCTGCCCTCAGTCTTTCCCAGCATCAGGGTCTTTTCCAAGTTGGCTCTTTGCATTGGGTGGCCAAAGTATTGAAGCTTCAGCGTCGGTCTTTCCAATGAACGTTCAGAATTGACTTCCTTTAGGATTGACTGTTTTTGTTGTTGTTTTTTCTCAATTTTGGACTGTAATAGACTCAATATGTTACACAAAATCCAGATTTAAAAATTTTGTCATTGATATGAAATGTTTTCCAAAAGTCTATATGTGGCATAGTACCCTTCAACTTGTCTTTGATGGAATGTTCTTGTTAAGTAATGGTGGTGGTGAACCTAGCCTGTGTGGAAGACTGTTGGATAGCGAACAACTCTGCCCTAAGGAGTGGTATTTACTTGCCTTTGATTACGTAGCTATCTGTAATGAAGAAAGCTCCCAGCTCACCTTGAATCAGACGACAATTGAAAGCTCTTAAAAACGACTCTCTGAGGCTTTTAGAACTCTTGTGTGTGTGCCCCTTCTGTCTGCTCTACACAGATAGACTGCAGGGACTTCAAGTGATCCTGACTTTCAACTTGAGCAATCATTTTCTCGGAAAGATAAATAAGAATGAACATTTTGCTTTGTTTTCTTTGATTCCTTCCACTGCTTTTTCATTTTAGGCTCATAAAGTTAGACTCTTAAAGCTAGTAAAAAACTTGACCAGCCATCTCTTTGTAAGTCATTCTGGGTATACACAAGTTATGTATTCTAAGGGCCGTGCAGTTTTGTAAGTTCCTGTAATCTTTTCATTTTCACCTGCAAATGCATAAGTGTCTTGGGAAACTCTTTACAAAATGGGTATCTATAACCAATTACTTGACATCTTGGAGCTCTGCCAGGTAAAGGTTAAGGTTTTTCTACTTTTTAAAATTTCTTACCCTACCCAAGCTTTGCCCAGTGATTTCAGGATAAACCAAAATAGCAGCAAGGATGGGAAGATCCCACATCCAAGGTTTTCATTATATTCCTTTTCATATAATTTCCAAATTATATGAAACATGAACCTCATGTACATTTAGCATGCCCTAGTACTGTTAAGAAATAAAGTTATCTTTACTTTGTTGATTACCACATAATTCGACATCAAATTTTGTGGGATAAAGAAATCAGTCAGAGAAGACGTCATAGAAATGGCCCTTGAGCTGATCCAGGAGGAAATGGGTAGGACTTTAAGAACAAAGGAAGAATGTTAGTGGGTACAGGTGGGGGCTGGATTTTGTCTCATTCTGGAGAAGGTAGAGGGCAGTGAAATTATTAGGTGGTGAAGGTCTCTAGAACAGAGAAGCAGACAGAGAAACTTCATTTATGTGAGCTCCAAGGAATTGAAACTGTTGTTTGTTTTCTAAATTGAAATGGGGTTGTCAGTATTAAAAACATGTGTCTTATTTTTATTTCAGGTAAAGTGGAGTAGTGGCTTTGAATGTTTTCTATGTAGGTGAAAGTGTATTTTGGTACCTAATCCTGTTAGCTACATATATTTTGTACAGACCTATGATTTTTAAGACATCCCAAAGTAGCATAAGACCTCAAGATAATTACCATATTAAAAAATTAAATAGAAAATTAATGCCACATATCAAGAAAGTAGGAATAAGATGATTTGAATTTGAAAGAAGCTTGGGACTGTAGTCTAGCTATTACCTTTGCTTGCCTTCTGTCTTCCCATCCCATGGCTCAGTTTAAAACATTTTTTCCTTCGATTTCAAGTTCAAAACATGTGGGGCTCTGATTTTGCTTACCTGAATTTTCATTAGTGTGAGAAACTTAATATTTTTCCCAGTTATCATTGAGAACACCAAGGATATACAAGATGCTAATATAAATAAAAATCAAGGTGATTTTTGGGTTGTCTTTTGTAATAGATTGTTAGCACTGATGGTGACATCTTGAAATAAGCTAAGTAAGAGTTGTTTGGCTTATATATGTAGTCTTGTGAACTACTTGTTTATAGGTTGGTATGAAAAGTTTTTCTCCCATGCTTTTAGAGCACATTTCAGTTAGAAAAAACATTAAGGGATTCTTTTAAATAGAAAGCTTTACTAATGGGTAAAATTATTTTGAAAGAATGACTCAATTTTGTTATGGGTAAAACTTTAGGAAGAGCCTTTGTGGATATCATTTTAGATAGAATGAAAATGTGGATAGAATTGTGTTCTTCACAGATGTGGGCTTAAATGATGGAGCTAAAGTGAGAATTACCGAGGGCGTGGAGAAAAGGGAACACTCGTGCACTGTTGGTGAGAATGTAAATTGGTACAGCCACTATGGAAGACAGTATGTATATTCCTTAAAAAATTGGGAATAGAACCACCATGTGACCCAGCAGTTCCACTCCTAACATTGAAAAAGACACAAGTGTCCCATTGTTCATTGCAGCACTCTTTACAGTAGCTAGAACATGGAAGCAACCTAGAGGTCCATGGACAGATGAATGGATAAAGAAGTTGTAGTACACATACACAATGGAATATTACTCAGCCATAAAAAGGAATGCATTTGAGTCAGTTCTAATGAGGTGGATGAACCTAGAACCTATTATACAGAGTGAAGTAAGTCAGAAAGATAAAGATAAATATCATATTCTAACACATATATATGGAATCTAGAAGAATGGTACTGAAGAATTTATTTATAGGGCAGTGATGGAGAAACAGACATAGAGAATAGACTTATGGACATGGGGAGAGGGGAGGAGAGGGTGAGATGTATGAAAACAGTACCTCTAAAAGTATACTCATAGCACATTTAACACCCACACAGCAAAAACATGTGATATGTATGTAGATTGTAAAACAAAGAAACTATGCAAACTTGGAAACTTACATTACCATATGTAAAATAGATAGGCAACAGGAATTTGCTGTATGGCTCAGGAAACTCAAACAGGGGCTCTGTATCAACCTAGAAGGGTGGGGTGGGGAGGGAGATGGGAGGGAGTTTCAAAAGGGAGGGGGTATATGTATACCTATGGCTGATTCATGTTGAGGTTTGACAGAAAACAGCAAAATTCTGTACAGCAATTATCCTTCAATAAAAAATAAGTTAATTAAAAAAAATGAGAATTACCTAGGTCACATTTTTTTCCTCCTCTGACTTGATTTCTTTTATGTTACAGTCTTAATTTTGTGTCTGGGGATTGAAATAGAAATAGTATATGTTTGCTCAGTAAAAAATATGTTTCTTTAGACTTGCACTCAATCTCCTCATTATTTACACCTTTTATTTAGATCACTTATTTGAATGTGTTGTCACTTTAGTCTTAAAATTCATTTAAAACTAGAAACCTTGAGGAGTGGCTGAGTCAGATGAATATTAAGCTGGTAAGCTGTTTTTTCCTAGAAAAGGGTGATTAAAATTGGTTCAGGGTGGGGCCTTCCAGTTCTGGCTCTAGTGATTGGGTTTATACAGTTGAGTGCAATGATAGTGATAAGCTTTTTGTACCAGATGGGGTGAGATTGTGCTTCTAAGAGTATGAACTTTTGCTTATTGGATCTGGTCTTTAAAGCTTGAGGATTAAAATTTTTTTGTTGTTGTTAATAGAGCTTGATAGGAGACTTCTAATGCCAGTTTGCATAGTTTCTTTGTTTTACAATCTACATACATATCACATCTTTTTGCTGTGTGGGTGTTAAATGTGCTATGAGTATACTTTTAGAGGAAAAGCTTTAAAATAGTGTGAAATAAATGTCTTTTTATACATCTCAACATACTTTCAAGCATCTAGATGCACTCAAACCAAATTAGAAAAATCTAGATTTCAGTTAATACCTATGCTTTAACTTTTAAGACTCTTGGTTACAGAGGCATAGTTTGCTTTGAAAAAAGTTAAAAGTAATTTCTTAAATTTCTGGAGATGAGAACATGCTCTCTGTAAAACCAGTTCTATAGAAAGCTGTTGGACCTCATTTTTAGGTGATCAGTTTTCCACCTTGAACAAGTCACTTAAGGTCTCAAATAATTGGCGTTTTCATCTGTATAATAGCATACTCTGTGCTTTTCTTTTATCTATTCTTTTTGCATCAAAGATCTATCAAATCATTTGTTAGAAATTGATCATTTAATCATAAAGATTGAGTTTTCTCTCCTTTTCTATTGGCATGATTTATTACCAATTTGTGTAGCATAACCAGTCTTTGCTTAATTTTACTTTTGTTAGTTTTTTTTTTTCAGGTGCCAGTCTATTGTCTTTTGTATTAGTCCCTTTTCTTTGTCTAGTAAATTCAGTTAAAGTGAACTATTTGAAAGTAAGTGACAGACATCACGATACTTCATGCTTAAAATCGTTGGCATTAATCTCCTAACAAGGACATAGTCCTCCAAAAAATGCAGTACCATATCACAATTCTAAATCTAATATTGATACAATACTGTTGTCTAGGATATAGTCTGTATTCAAATTTCTTACTTCTCCCAATAATATCCTTCAGGTTATCCTCAACCCACCTCATCCCTCCCTCAATTCAGTAGCTAGTCAAGGATCACCCTAAATTTAGTTGTCATGTTAAACTATCTTGGTTAAAGATCCTTTCTAGAAAGGTGATAATATATTTAAAAGTAAACGATATACAATACTTAATGGAAAGTCCTCACTAGTTTAATACAGTGGTATCTCTGTTGCTGCTGCTGTGTTGCTTCAGTGATATCCGACTCTGTGCAACCCCATAGACAGCAGCCACCAGGGTCCGCCATCCCTGGGATTGTCCAGGCAAGAACACCGGAGTGGGTTGCCATTTCCTTCTCCAGTGCATGAAAGTGAAAAGTGAAAGTGAAGTCGCTCAGTCTCATCTGACTCTTCCATATCTCATTATGCTAATTCTCTGTTTTGTGTCTAGGCTCTTCTGTGTGACAGCTCAGAATGATGGATCAAGCCAGATCAGCATTCTCTAACTTGGTATGATTTTAAGATGTATTTCTCTGTCACCAGTTTGCAAGAGTCTGAAGCATATGAGGATGCTTTTCACCCAGTAAGCAAGAAAAAATACCCAAAGCTATCATCAGTTACTCATTTATGTTCGAAGTGGTGGTCTTGAGGTGTAATAGATCTCACAAAGGAAGGTTATGTTCAGTCTTGAGTAGAGTTAATTATGGAAAATCATGTAAGACGTTTCAGGACATAGTGAAGAGACAGGTAGTTCAGATAAACTAAAGAAAGCACTGGTCAAAATGTCTATCAGTAGACATGAGAACAGAAACTGAATGAAGAGGCTGAATGAATGAAGGCCAGTGTATGAACCAGCCCTCTTCTGCTGTTGACAGAACTGGGCACAAGGAAGAGTGCTAGCTTGAAAAGGGAACTTCTTTTTCCTTGAGAATGTACAGCAAGTTATAGTAATAGCCCAATAACACCTGATCAAGCTTCCTTTAAATGTCCCAGTTTCCTTTCTTCTCCTTCATAATGCTTTCTTTTTTTGTTTGTTTTAAATCTCAGTTTGGTGGAGAACCGTTGTCATATACCAGGTTTAGTCTGGCTCGGCAAGTAGATGGCGATAATAGTCATGTGGAGATGAAATTAGCTGCAGATGAAGAAGAAAATGTTGACAGTAACATGCAGGGTAACCAAACCAGTATCGCAAAACCGAAAAGGTTAAATGGATATATCTGCTATGGGATCATTGCTGTAATCATCTTTTTCTTGATTGGTAAGAACAGCCATTCAAAACTTTAAAAATTCCTTGTTGTCAACTCTAGGAAGTTTGTTCATCTAGCTCAGCAAATATTTATGTAGTGTATTGTGCAAGATACTAGGAATACAGTGATGGCTAAGATTTTACACCTGCCTTTGCGGTTAGCCTGGTGGGAGAAGAGCAACACAGGAATCATTTCAGTGCAATGTGCCAATGTTACACTAGAAATTTGCACAGGATATTTGTAGCATAGATGCTGGACCTGAGGATTCATAGAAGGCTTCTGGGAAGAAAAGTTACCTTTGCTTTGAAAAGCTAACTGTTTAAAATGAAATTATTATATAGTAGATTGAATGGTTTAAAATAGACAAAGACTGAGATGTGTTATTTACTTTCAGATGCCTTACAGTTTAATTAATGCCAGCATTTTCAAGTAATAACTGAAAATATTAACAATTCTTACAGGAACGGAGTATAAATGAAATTCTTTGAATTCAGCTCTGAAACTTTTTATCTTTAGGATTTATGATTGGATACTTGGGCTATTGTAAACGTGTGGAGTCACAAGGTGATTGTGGGAAACAGGCAGGAACACAACCTTCGTGCCCAGAGGAGACAGAAACTTTCGAATCAGAAGAGCAGCTCCCTGGAGTACCTCGCATATTCTGGGCGGACCTCAAATCAGTGTTGTCAAGCAAACTGGATGCCACAGACTTTGCCAGGGCCATCAAGTAAGCCTGAGCTGCTTCACAAGTTCAACCTCAGTACCTAAGCAAATACTATTAGGTGCCATGGAATAAAACAAGGGTGATAGTCTAGAGGAAAAGCTGTTTAGAATAGGCGAGACATTTTCAGTTAAAGGGTAGTGAAAGTGTCAGTTGCTCAGTTGTGTCCACTCTTTGCGACCTTATGGATTGTAGCCCACCAGGCTTCTCTGTCCGTGGAATTCTCGAGACAAGAATACTAGAGTGGGTAGCCATTCCCTTCTCCAGGGGATCCTTCCAACCCAGGGATTGAACTCGGGTCTCCCGCATTGCCAGCAGATTCTCTCCCAACCCGCTTTTTTTTTTTAAAAGAAAATTCATAGGCTCTTGGTCTTTTTGTCATATGGTTCTTTGTAGCCTGTTGCTTGCTGTCAGACTCTGTTCTTCTCTGATTTCCCATCTCATCCCCCTGTAAGTCATGCTGAGCCCTGCTACTGTCCATAAAGGGATCAGCAGCTTTTTTCATCCTCTAGCTCTGGACTAACTGACAGCCCAAGTCTCAAGTATTTCTTGATTTCTTCTGGTTCTTACTCAACCCCATACCCTAAGAAGTGTCCTTCAGGTTTCTGTCTTTAGACTTTTCTTGTTTTGGCTGCACTGGGTCTTCATTGCTGCGTGCATGGGCTTTTCTTTAGTTGCAATGAGCAAGGGGTGCTCATCTTTTACCTTTCGTTAACCCCGAATAGTTTCAATGGGACAATAATTCTTTTGGTCTTCAATGAGAAATCTTGGCATTTTTACTTCTTCTGGTGAATATTTTTGTGTGTACTGTACACTAGGCATTATGGATAAAGTGAGGGTGAGGCTATAGTCTCAAAAAAGGTTATATAACTAATGTGATGTGTATATTTACAAAGAGTCATGAGATATCAAAACGAAGAGGAGTTTTGCTTCTGGGATATTCAGAATGCTTCAAGAAGTGAAATTGAAGCTGTATGTCTTGAATTCACCAACAGTAACACTGTCTTTCATTTCGCTTAGAGCAGATCTTATGGAAACTACTCATTTCCCCTAAAGTAACCCTAAGCAGATATATAGGGATGAGGCTTTATAGTAGATAAAGAGGTTTAATTCCTTCAAATATAGATGCTTTTTTTTTTTTCCTTCTAAGCTTGTCTCTTTCTGGTTAATCCAGAATTTTGGGTCACAGTTATTTTATTGAGTTATGCTTTTAAGACAACTTGCTTGATATTTGAGTTCAGTGTTTAAGTTAAACTTTAGTTCATTTAACAGTGAGTTTTTTCCCCTCCAGGATGCTGAATGAAAATTCTTATGTCCCACGTGAGGCAGGATCTGAAAAAGATACCAGTTTGGCTTTTTTCATTGAAAGTCAATTACAGGACTATAAACTCAACAAAGTCTGGCATGATGAACATTTTGTTAAGATTCAGGTCAAAGGCAGGTATGTTGAAAGATGGTGACCTCATTTTATAGAATTAGCTATTCTCAGGTGTGCTAATTATTGTCTGACTCTTTGTGACCCCATGGACTGTAGCCCACCAGGTTCCTCTGTCCATGAAATTCTCCAGGCAAGATTACTGGAATGGGTAACCTCACTCCTACCATCTTGCCTGGTAGGATCTTCAAGATTACTGGAATGGGTAACCTCACTCCTACCATCTTGCCTGGTAGGATCTTCCCAACCTAGGGATCGAACCTGGGTCTCTGCATTC
Organism: Tragelaphus eurycerus; assembly: GCA_935064755.1. NCBI lineage: Eukaryota > Metazoa > Chordata > Mammalia > Artiodactyla > Bovidae > Tragelaphus > Tragelaphus eurycerus. Next base: position 23,086,546 of record CAKXYN010000018.1, on the reverse strand, counting down.
CAGGTGGACTCTTTACCATCTGAGCCACCAGGGAAGCCCTAATTATATAGCAAAGACCTTCAAAATAAATAATGTATGTCAAATGCTAATACCTTCACTTCATATTCCCTTAACCTTTTTTTTTTTCCCCCCGCAGTTCTCAAAACTCTGTGTCTATAGTGAGTACAAGTGGTAACGGCAGTCAGGCATACTCAGTGGAGAGTCCTGACGGTTACGTGGCATATAGTAAGGCTGCGACGGTTACTGTGAGTAAGGCAAAGCCATGCATGAGACTTTTCCCCTTGTTGAATAGCTCGAAAACTCATTGTCTTTCCTGTTCTTAGTATAAGTTTACTTATAAAATGTAGCTGGTCATGGGATATTTTTGTTCTCATCCCTCCTATGCCACAGTTAAAATCCCGAGCCCTCAGCTTGGTTGGCAAGGCCCTAAGTAATTCTGCTGCTCTGCTCTTCACTCACTCTGCTGTGGCCACTCTCGCCTCCCTGCTGTTCCTCAAACACTCTAACTCAAACATGCTCCCGCCTCAAGGCCTTTATGGATTGCCTTTCTCTTTGTCTGTCCCACTCCTCCCTTAAATATCAGCATGGCTTCTTCCCTCCCATTGCACTGGAGTCTCTTCTCCAGCATTACCTCCTTAGGGAAGTCGTCTTTGATTATCTTATCAAAAATGGCCTTCCTCCAGTCCCTTCTCCTTACCCTGTAAGTACAGAGCCTGACATTATTCACTTGTTCCCACACTAGAATGTAAGCTACACAAAGGGCCAGGGGTTAGGTTCATTTTCTGCTGTCACAGAGCCTCGGACAGTGCCTGGCACATGCTCGTATTTACTGAATGAGTTCACGTATCAGATTCACCCTTATGTGGAGGCAGATGTAAATAACCATCTTGGCTGAAGTCTAATGTTAGTTTGATGCTTTAATGCTTGATCTTTTAAAATTTAGGCAACTTTGGCCAAACTACTATAGAAGTTGAAAAATAGCTAGCTAGATCTGTCTAGGTTTTTTAGGTTAAAAACCACATATTTATATGCCAGTCTTATCTGAAGACTGTCTTCTGAGCCAAATGAAGTTTTATGGTTCTTCTCTGTTGTCTTCTTGGTTGCCTGTGCTGTATCACTTTCACTGGCCACCCATAAGCCAGTGTTTTGGAGGTAGGTAGTGATAGTTTACGGTGAACAATGTTGGATTCATGATCTCTGAAGAAGATTTAGCTTTGGGACCAGGGACCAGACTTGGTCACTCAAGACCTTTTGTGTGGCAGAAGTTTTATGACAGTGAAAAAGGACAGACAGCTACTGACATGGACATCAGAAGCGGACAGAGCGCCCCCACTCACTAGTGTATCAAGGCCTTATATATGCTTACCAGACCCACTCCCACAACATGCATCTTAGATTAACAAGGTTAGAACTAACAACAGAAAGGTCTTATCAGACCCATTCCCGTAACATAAGTCTTAATATATAACCAGAGATATAGATACAGAGCTTAAGGGAAAACATACCCTTGAGCAAGATGAGCTTTGTTGTGTCATCATTCAGTTCAGTCTCAGTCGTGTCCGACTCCTTGCGACCCCATGAATTGCAGCATGCCAGGCCTCCCTGCCCATCACCAGCTCCCGGAGTTCTGAGACTCACGTCCATAGAGTCAGTGATGCCATCCAGCCGTCTCATCCTCTGTCGTCCCCTAACGTATAATCATTAGCTCTAGGAAAAACATTTTATATGACTAAGACTAAGGAATGTAGAAAAAAATGTTTGTCCTTTTCTCCTCCTCAAGAGACCCCTTTCTCCTCCTCGGGGGCCTTGGACGCCTTATCAACCTACCTAAGAATTAACTCTCTCAGTAGGTTGTTCTGTTAAAGAATGTGGAGAGGATTGGTTCACCTGAATGGCATCTGTGTTTAGACATTTGGTTGCTAATGTCAGTTTATAGCCATTCATCTGAACTCTGATAGAGTTTAGGAGCATTATGATGACAACGTACATAAACATCTAAAAGTTGATCTCTGCAAGTTTATTTTATTCTAAAACAACTGTTGGGTGGATTTATTATCACAGCTTTCAATTAATTCTCATGTGCTCGGTTATCTGCAGTTTACATGTTACATGTAGGAACATGTAATTGGTTCTGCCTTGACTAGTCTACAGTGTTTTTAATGACAGATTTTGCTTAAGCACATTTTATTATCCTTTCTCTTTCCCCAAAATATCTGAAGCAATGTAAATTAACATAAATAGTCATTGTTAATTAAATGAAAGGTATCATAAGGTAATGAAAGAGATGAATATTTAGTTCAGTTCAGTCGCTCAGTTATGTCTGACTCTTTGTGACCCCATGAACCGCAGCATGCCAGGCCCCCCGTCCATCACCAAATCCCGGAGGTCACCCAAACCCATGGCCATTGAGCTGGTGATGCCATCCAGCCAATTCAACCTCTGTCATCCCCTTCTCTTCCTGCCCTCAATCTCTCCCAGCATCAGGGTCTTTTCAAATGAGTCAGCTCTTTACATCAAGTGGCCAAAGTGTTGGAGTTTCAGCTTCAGCATCAGTCCTTCCAAAGAACACCCAGGACTGATCTCCTTTAGGATGGACTGGTTGGATCTCTTTGCAGTCCAAGGGACTCTCAAGAGTCTTCTCCAACACCACAGTTCAAAAGCATCAATTCTTCTGCGCACAGCTCTTGGCAGACTCTAATACCATAATGTTCATTGAATCTAATGTCTTTATCCTAGGGCAAACTGATCCATGCTAATTTTGGCACTAAACAAGACTTTGAGGATTTAAATATGCCTGTGAATGGATCTTTAGTGATTGTAAGAGCTGGAAAAATCACTTTTGCTGAAAAGGTGAGTATGAGTTATTAAATATATAAAATCATTCTATAGCTAAATGGTATTGTTAATTTTCTTACATTCTGAAAACCATCAGTCTTAAACTCTCATACCTGATAATATAATTTATTAAAGTACTCTGCTGCTGCTGCTAAGTCGCTTCAGTCGTGTCCAACTCTGTGCGATCCCATAAACGGCAGCCCACTAGGCTCCTCTGTCCCTGGAATTCTCCAGGCAAGAATACTGGAGTGAGTTGCTATTTCCTTCTCCAATGCATGAAAGTGAAAAGTGAAAGTGAAGTCGCTCAGTTGTATCCGACTCTTAGCAACCCCATGGACTGTAGCCTTCCAGGCTCCTCTGTCCATGGGATTTTCCAGGCAAGAATACTGGGGTAGGGTGCCATTGCCCCCACACACACAAAAATAAAATAAAGTACTCTACAAATCAAATAAGTTCCTGTTATCTAAAGTTATAGGATACTTCTGAAACTGGCATATCTACTTGGAGTACTTTGCAATAATTGTTCTCCAGTAAAAATGCAGTTATGAGAAATGCTTAAGTGAAAGAGATTTAAATTGTGTTTGTGTAACCAAGTTATATATATATATATATAAAACCAAGGTTTGTGTGTATATATATACACACACATACATTCTCTCTCACTTCTCTATATATTAATGTATATGATTCAGTTATAACTACGTTTTATAAAAAGGAAAATTAAAAGTCACCTATACAAAGGCTTAGAATGGAAAGACAGTGGTTGTCTTGGAAGGGTTTTTATTATTTATATTTTGAATTCTCTTTAAGAGTTCAGTCAGTTCAGTCGCTCATTTGTGTCCAACTCTTTGCGACCCCATGAGTCGTAGCACGCCAGGCCTCCCTGTCCATCACCAACTCCCGGACTTTACTCAGACTCATGTCCATCGAGTCAGTGATGCCATCCAGCCATCTCATCCTCTGTCGACCCCTTCTCCTCCTGCCCCCAATCCCTCCCAGCATCAGAGTCTTTTCCAATGAGTCAACTCTTCGCATTAGATGGCCAAAGTACTGGAGTTTCAACTTTAGCATCATTCCCTCCAAAGAAATCCAAGGGCTGATCTCCTCTAGAATGGACTGGTTGGATCTCCTTGCAGTCCAAGGGACTCTCAGGAGTCTTCTCCAACACCGCAGTGCAAAAGCATCAATTCTTCGGCGCTCAGCCTTCTTCACAGTCCAACTCTCACATCCATACATGACCACTGGAAAAACCATAGCTTTGACTAGCCGAACCTTTGTTGGCAAAGTAATGTCTCTGCTTTTGAATATGCTATCTAGGTTGGTCATAACTTTCCTTCCAAGGAGTAAGCGTCTTTTCATTTCATGGTTGCAGTCACCATCTGCAGTGATTTTGGAGCCCCCAAAAATAAAATCTGACACTGTTTCTACTGTTTCCCCATCTATTTCCCATGAAGTGATGGGACCAGATGCCATGATCTTCGTTTTCTGAATGTTGAGCTGTAAGCCAACTTTTCCACTCTCCACTTTCACTTTCATCAAGAGGCTTTTTAGTTCCTCTTCACTTTCTGCCATAATGGTGGTGTCATCTGCATATCTGAGGTTATTGATATTTCTCCCTGCAATCTTGATTTAGCTTGTGCTTCTTCCAGTCCAGCGTTTCTCATGATGTACTCTGCATAGAAGTTAAATAAGCAGGGTAACCATATATAGCCTTGATGTACTCCTTTTCCTATCTGAACCAGTCTGTTGTTCCATGTCCAGTTCTAACTGTTGCTTCCTGACCTGCATATAGGTTTCTCAAGAGGCAGATCAGGTGGTCTGGTATTCCCATCTCTTTCAGAATTTTCCAGTCTATTGTGATTCACATAGTCAAAGGCTTTGGCATAGTCAATAAAGCAGAAATAGTTGTTTTTCTGGAACTCTCTTTTCCCATGATCCAGCGAATGTTGGCAATTTGATCTCTGGTTCCTCTGCCTTTTCTAAATCCAGTTTGAACATCAGGAAGTTCACGGTTCACATATTTATTGCTGAAGCCTGGCTTGGAAAATTTTGAGCATTACTTTATTAGCATGTGAGATGAGTGCAATTGTGCGGTAGTGTGAACATTCTTTGGCATTGCCTCTCTTTGGGATTGGAATGAAAACTGACCTTTTCCAGTCCTGTGGCCACTGCTGAGTTTTCCAAATTTGCTGGCATATTGAGTGCAGCACTTTCACAGCATCATCTTTCAGGATTTGAAATAGCTCAACTGAAATTCTATCACCTCCACTAGCTTTGTTTGTAGTGGTGCTTTTTAAGGCCCACTTGACTTCACATTCCAGGATGTCTGGCTCTAGGTGAGTGATCACACCATCAGGATTATCTTGGTCGTGAAGATCTTTTTTGTACAGTTCTGTGTATTCTTGCCACCTTTTCTTAATATCTTCTGCTTCTGTTAGGTCCATACCATTTCTGTCCTTTATCGAGCCCATCTTTGCATGAAATGTTCCCGTGGTATCTCTGATTTTCTTGAAGAGATCTCTATTGTTTAAGAGTTAATTAAGCTTTATTGTGCAACCACATGGGAATGAAATTGTTTTTACTTTTTAAATTGATGTATAATCCATATACCATGAAATTCACTCTTTAAAGCATACTATTCAGTTTTTAGTATATACACAGGTTGTGCAACTACCGTCATGATCTAATTCCAGAATATTTTCATTATATCCTAAAGATACTCTATACCATTTTCAGTTACTCCCCATTCTTCCCTCCTTCTAGTCCCTGGCAATCACTAATCTACTCTGTTGCTATGGATTTGCCTCTTGTGGACATTTTATATGAGCAGAATCATACAATATTTTGCCTCTTTTGACTAGCTTCTTTTCACGTGCATAATGTTTTTAAGGTTCATCCACGCTGCACCATTAATCAGTACTTCATTTCTTTTTCTGACTGAATAGTATTTGATGTAAGGATATACCACATTTTGCTTGTTTACTTGTCAGTTGACAGACATTTAGGCTGTGTCTACTTTCTGATTTTATGAATAATGCTACAATAAACATTCATTGATATGTTTTAGGTGAATAGATAATTCTGATTATCTTGTGTGTCTACCTAGGAGTGAGATTGCTGGGTCGTATGGTAACTCTATGTTTAGCTTTTGGAGTATATAACATTTTTGAAATGACAATGTTTTCAAAATGGAAGAGAGATTAGTGGTTGCCAAAAGTTGAGGGTGAAAACAAATGGCAACTGGAAGAATATTTGTGGTGTTAAAACTAATTGTTTGGTGTTTTGATTGACTGTTTAGAACTTAGTACGTACAAACACATGAATGAGTGCAAGTAAAACTGGGGAAGTCTGAATAATGTATGTAGATTGTATTGTATCAATGTTAGTATTCAAGCTATTAGTTTTGCAGACTTTGAAAGAAAACTGGGCAGTGTTTATAGTGGATCTCTATTATTTCTTAAAACTACAAATGAATCTACAATTATCTTGTAAAAATTTCAGTTAATTTCTTTAAAAAAGTTAAATTTTAAGGCAAGTATTTTTTCCTATACATGTTAGCTATTGAAATGTTGGAAGTATTGGTGTAGTCTGCTATAGCCCTTTGTCTTCAGTATATGTTCAGTATGTATTCTTTTAATTTTTGTTGATTATATCTTCATTTTCTGAGCTTTATGTGTTTTTCTTTAGGTGGCAAATGCTGCAAGTTTAAATGCAATTGGTGTCTTGATATACATGGACTATAGTAAATATCCCGTTGTTAATGCAAATCTTCCAGTTTTTGGACATGTGAGTTTTTATTTCTTGACTAAGTTACTGGGTTCTACAAATTGATGCTGGCTTCCATCTACATTAATAGCAATAGAACTATGCCTGCCTTAAATACTTTTTTTGCCCTTGGAGAATTTTAGCAGTAAGTGAGAAGATGAATTAAATGACTTTGAAACCTAATTATTATTGCTAAAAATACTTTACCAGTAGTACTTTGAATTAAGAATTTGACATATGCCATATAAAAACAAAAGTCATATATTATAGAGCCACTCAGACTTTCAGACTACAAATGTACGTTATAACCTCATAGAATTTGAATCTTATAGGAATTTCTTCAATAAATTTGTGAGCTAATTACTCTTTTGTTTCACTAGGCTCATCTGGGAACAGGTGACCCTTACACACCTGGATTCCCTTCTTTTAATCACACTCAATTTCCACCATCTCAGTCATCAGGATTGCCCAACATACCTGTCCAAACAATTACCAGAGCCGGTGCAGAAAAGCTATTTCAGTAAGTTCTTATCTGAAAGCCATCTTGCAGGGTCAAGTTTTATGATTAGGGAGAAATAATAATCTGTTGATTTGATAAAATCTTAAAACAATTGGCTGTAATTTTCCATATGTTGGGTGTTTGGGGGATGGTTAGCTGTTAACTTGATGTATATAAAAATGAAATTTTTCCTCTATAAAGTGATCTTAATAGACATTCGATTCATTAAACTTGAAGAGACCTTGTTCAGTCCACCTAGTGAATTTCTTGCGTAATATTGTTGGCATACCTTCTGCTTGAGTATTTCCTGTGGTTAAAGCATTTTGTTACCTATGGCAACATTGAGTTATTGGAGAAGATCTGTTAGAATTTGTATTGGGCTGAAATCTTATTCCCTGGAATATCCATTAGTTCTGGACTTTCTTTTTTAGCAACAGAATGATTTGTTTCCTTGTCTATAGATTGAATGTCCTCAGTTCTCATGACAGTTTCCCAGATGCTTTATAGTCATAATTAGCCCTTCTGGATATCCTCCCTAGTGTACTAGTATTTCTGTTTAAAAATAGAAACCAGGCTGGTTAGAGTACATGTCATTAATTTTTATCTTGATCTGGATATATCCCCTCGTATTGGCAGGGGATATTAGTCTATTTTCAAACATTCATGTGAGCATTTATTTGCTATGTGACATAGAATAAATTACTCTAACCACATTGGTGATGTTTGACGTAATTGTATAGCTGAAGTGTATTCTACTTAGCAGGATTACTGATATCAAATGAAGCGCCATCTACATGCAAGGACTTTATATATGACTAAGAGGTTTTTATAATAGGTGATTCTTTTTGACTAAAACCAAACTTAGAATCAGCTACTTCTTCCTACTACCTACAAGCCTTTCCTAATCTGTGAAGCCAGCCCCGTATCTTGTTCTTATGTACTGGGGGTTTAATAATGTTTGACTTATTTATGTAAGTAAGCCCTTTTTGAGCAGTCATTTGGATAACACATGCGGAATCAAAAGGGGGAAGCTATCTAACGTAACTATAGCAGCATGAGAGTATTCTTTCATAACTGAAATAAGAATGCACACTTGCCTTGTTGGGCTTTCCTTGTGACTCAGCTGGTAAAGAATCCGCCTGCAGTGGGTTTGATCCCTGGGTTGGGAAGATCCCCTGGAAAGGGAAAGGCTACCCACTCCAGTATTCTGTTCTGGAGAGTTCCACGGACTGTATATATATGCTGCTAAGTCGCTTCAGTCGTGTCCGACTCTGTGCGATCCCAAAGACGGCAGCCCACGAGGCTGCCCGGTCCCTAGGATTTTCCAGGCAAGAACACTGGAGTGGGTTGCCATTGCCTTCTCCAGTATATATATGTGTACTCCAGTATATATATATATATATATATATATATATATATATATATAGTCCATGGGGTCTCAAAGAGTTGGACACGACTGAGTGGCTCTCACTTTCACTTGCCTTGTTAGTGGAGAGTTAGGAAACATGAGAATGTATTAATGCATCTTTATAGATACGGACTTCATTTTTAATCCATCTTGGAGTCTATCTAAAATGTAAATTATAGCTCTTCTCTGGCAGAAACACATCAGGTGGGATAGGTAATTTAAAAAAAAGTCATTAAACTAGGAAGCAACTCATACTTTTCAAATGACTGCTTACAGATCAGAGTAAAACACAAGTGTTTGGTCACTAGTGAGTAATTTTGTGTGTTCTATTTGTCCTCTTAACCTCGAAAGTCACTGATTTTGTAAACCTTGAGGAAGTTAACAGTAACTCAGAATTCTGATCTCTACTTTCTGCTTCTAGAAATATGGAAGGAGACTGTCCTCGTATTTGGGGAACAGACTCTTCATGTAAGCTGGTATCCTCACAGGATAAGAATGTGAAACTTAGCGTGAACAATGTGCTGAAGGAAATAAGAATTTTTAATGTCTTTGGAGTTATTAAGGGCTTTGAAGAACCAGGTAAAGATCCTTGGGGACTTTTTGTTTGGTTTTCCTCACTAAAGAAGTGGCTAGAGGGAGGGAGGGCAGGAGCGCTGACTGGGCTTGGTTTCTTGGAATGCTAAACCATATCTGTCCTAAAGTGCACTAAACTGTTCAAGTGTCAGCTTTACTAGGTGGTAATAACAGCCTAGAAAGTTAACTTGTTGAACTGACCATTGTGCCTAGGAAATCTCTTTTTAAGTTATTAAATAGACAAGAGGTAAGCAAATTTCTTCTTAAGGGGGCAAATAATAAACATGTTGTAGGCCAAACAGTCTTCATTGCAACTCAACTCTGCCACTGCAGCATGAACGCAGCCGTGGACAATATTAATGAATGGGCACGCAGGCTGTGGTTTGCCACTATATCTGTTTGCTATCAAATAATCATATCATTTGGTAAGGAAAGCCCTTGGACTTCAGTGCTTACTATACAATTAGCGAGCACAAATAAGTAGGCAGTGAGTAACCTTAATTAGTAATGTAGAAAAAAGAGATTAGTATTGTCATATGAATGTTTAATCCCTGGAGTCCTAAGTCAGATCGGAAGTAAGGATCTCTTACCCTTACTACATATACTACATTTTTTATCCTTCTACTAATGTGCTTATTCTAGACTTCACTATTAGAAAACAGTTTAAAAGCTGTTTGAATAATTTATCTTTTTTTTTTTTTTTTAAGATCGCTATGTTATAGTAGGGGCCCAGAGGGATGCCTGGGGTCCTGGAGCTGCCAAGTCCAGTGTAGGAACAAGTCTGCTATTGACACTTGCCCAGATACTTTCCGATATGGTCTTAAAAGGTAGTGTACAAATTTTGAGAACTTGAGCATCTATGTACTGTGCTTGTAAATGTTATAATATGCTTTGCTCACTTTTACCTATGTTCTTATGGTTCACTCGTGCTGGGCCCTCGGATCCAAAGATTCAAGAATGTGATGGGGGTTTGTATGTGTGGGTGGGTGGATATAAGAGTGGCAAGTAACATGGGAGAAAGGCTTAAAAGTAAGCCTTTGTTACATAAACATTCCTTAAAGTTTATTTTATTTATTTATTTTTGGCTGTGCTGGGTCTTCATTGCTGCACAGGCTTTCTCTATTTGAGACAAGTCGGGGCTACTCTTTGTTGAGGTGTGTAGGCTTCTTATTGCCGTGGCTTCTCTTGTTGCAAAGCACAGGCCCTAGGACCTGGGGCTTCAGTAGCCACAGCACATGAGCTCAGTAGTTGCGGCTCCTGGGCTCTAGATTGCGGGCTCAGTAGTTGTGGCACATGAGCTTAGCTGCTCTGCAGCATGTGGGAGCTTCCTAGACCAGAGATTGAACCTGAATCTCCTGCATTGGCAGGCGGATTCTGTACCACTGAGCCACCAGGGAATCCCTAGACCCTGAATTCTTAAGTACAAAGTAGGTTGTCTTCTGTTGTATCTGCCTTTGCCTTTGAAACAGTTTTCTGTGCAGTGTCTTCATCGTACTGGGAATCATGAGTTTCTTTGAGACACTGAAAAGCATTGTATTGGGCCCTAGATTCTCTTTGACATATCCAGAATGATACAGCAAATCTAACATGGTCCCTAAGGAATCTGTTTGAAAGCAAGCAGTGTCATACCTCTGCACTATGTTCTATAGTTTGATTATAGAATGATAATATATAACTTTATAAATAAAATATAGAATATTTGATTTATATTATATAGTATATAATATGTTTATGTAAGAAAGGCTCACTTTCAGACCTTTGTCACATGGTACTTGCCACTCTGTCAACCCACCTGCACATGCAAACCCCCATCACAATCTTGAATCTTTGGGTCCTAGGGCAAGTTGCAGTGCTTAAGTCATATACAAAAGTAAATTAATGCAGAAAAAGATGTACCCAGGGGAGAGGGAGGAGTGGAGTGGAGGGTAGTGGCCCATAAGAGCCCCAAAGGAGCTATCATTAATTTCTCTGAAAACTCACTCTTTTCTAAACTTAAATTTGTGAGTTTTAATTCTATCTCAAACATTTGTTTTTGAAGTAATCTGCTATTTTAAGTGACTTCTAGGCAAATCGTTTTCAAAGAAAATACTTCGGTTGTGACTTCAAATAGCTCTTGGTGTGGAAGTTATGGGACTCAAAGAATGGAATGTAGGAGTGAGGTCTAGTAAGCTGGTCCTTACTGTGTACTTAAGGTCTTATTTGCAAATGATCTCCTATTACTTTTAAAATTTATTTCTATTTCTTCTTTTGGTTCTTTTCACTTGGGGCCTCAAAAGGAAAAGAAATAGTTTTGAATCTGTACTCTGTAATCTGAAATTTCTGATGCATCTTAAGTCAGTTACCAACCTGTAACCTTTCCCAAGATAGAACTAACTTTTTGTTGTCTCTTAGGTCAGTTTAAACCCAGAAGAAGCATTGTCTTTGCCAGCTGGAGTGGTGGAGACTTTGGAGCTGTTGGTGCCACTGAATGGCTAGAGGTATTATCTGTGTCTCATCCATACCCAGAATGGGCCTCCCACTTGTAATTGCTTAAGCTGTCTTCCAAAAACCATGCTCTTTTAGATTTGTTTATATCATTTTTTAACTTTGTATATTTAGTTTCAATAAAATCCAAACTTAAACAGAAATCCCTAATGATAGCTCTGTCGGTGATAATTGGATTAATACATTCTAGTACATTTGTATTTTTCCTTTTCCAGGGATACCTTTCCTCATTGCATTTAAAGGCTTTCACTTATATTAATCTGGATAAAGCTGTTGTTGGTAAGTGTCTTTTCTTTAGTATCTTTTCATGATAAATTTATAAACTACTTATAAAATAGAAGAAGAAAGCTTTCTAAAGCAGCACTTGTTATTTTTTCCAGTCTACAATGGACATAGCCAGATCAAAAGATTGACATAGCTTTCTCTTAAATAATGCATTAAGTTATATGGGTGTGGATTGCCTTGCCTAGAGCAGTGGTTCTTTACGTGGTCCCAGATCAGCACCATCAGGATCACCTGCGAACTGTGAGAAATGCAAGATTTCAGGCCCTACCCTAGACCTTTTGAACCAGAATCTGGACCATGCCATCTAGCAAACTGTTGTAACAAGTGCTTATGATGCACTAAAGTTTGAGAACCACTAGTTATCTATTTTGGACCAGGAGGAAATAAACCATACCAATAGAATAGTACTTCTAGAGACTAATACACAACTTGCTAGATTGTGGCTTCATGGATAGAAATATAAGATAATCAAACTTCTTAAAGAGTCTAGTGTTACTAAAAATACAGATGTAGCCAGTGGATGAAGTGGAGAGTAATGAAATGTCTATTTGGGGAAGAAAAAGGAAGGAGTTACAATTAAACTAAATTTTATTAGTCATTATTGCTATTTTACCTTTGCCACAAAATGTATTGAATATAACAAGCTTGCTATAGCTAATAGATGACTGCCCTAACATGGGTGAACCAAAAAGTTACAAAAATACAAATCGTTAACATTAAATATGCAAACTCAAGGACTAAGAACTTCAGTTGAGTGAAATTTGGTGTTTAGCAGTCACTGAAGAGCTTGACTCCTCAGCCACTTTTTTGTCTACTTCGTAAAGAGGGAGAGTTGTTGTATATGCCACTAGGTTATTGTCCTCCTGTTTGCCATGCAGTTTTAGCTGTAGGAGTAGTAGTGTGCAAACTGCTTGACTAAAGGAGAAGCAATGTTCCTCTCTTTGCAGGTACTACCAATTTCAAAGTTTCTGCCAGCCCACTGTTGTATTCACTTATTGAGAAAATCATGAAAGATGTGAGTATATCCTTAATCATGAAAGTGTAATGAAAGTTAGACAAAATATTAGGATGACAGACATTTATATTGAACTGTAGGTGTCTATGAAGGTTGTCTAGAGTCAGAATGTTAAGGAAGGGTTAAATGAACTTAAACCGTACCTAAGACTTAAATAAGAAAGCCAGATGAAATACTCACTGAATAAAAACAGACATATGAATGACTATAGTTTTGAATGAGCAGGGAAAAAACATATTGGAGTGATTAAAGCTGGAGACGAAAAAGGGTCAGGAAACTTGACCTTGATCCCCTGGGAAACTGGGGAGTTACTATAGGGTCTCCCAACAGGGCAGTAATGTGTTTGCAGGTTAGGCTGGCAGTAGTATAAAATGTGTTGGAAGGAAGAAACTAGAAAGAAGATAGTAGGCAGAACATAAAGGCTAGAAAGCACTGTTAAAACTGGGTGAAGCCCCCTTCAAAATGTTAAAAAGGAAAACTTTTTTTCTCATAACTAAAAGAACTAACAGCACAAGCCTAGAAGGAATAACTTCAGAAATTATGGATTGTTTTAACTGTTTAAAGAAATGTTTTTCAAGATGATATAATTAAAAATTTAATGTTTTAAATAAATGTTTATAGAGAAAAATGTTAATGACTAGTCTGAATGAATAAATCCAGAAAGGGTCATTTTAATCATAATTTATTTTACAGGTGAAACATCCACGTACTGGGCTGTCTCTGTATCGGGACAGCAACTGGATCAGCAAAGTGTAAGTTGAGAACGGTGAATGAATAGCTAACAGGAAAGCAGGGTCACTCAATAAATAGCACCTACTGTGTCCATTGGAGGTTTAAAAATAACCTAGCATTGAGTTTACCTGTACCCAGAAAGATTCAGTTTAAGAATTTACTTGAGGGTAGGATAGGGATGCATGTAGCATAGTCTGTTCTTTAGAAAACTTTCTAAAGACACTTTTCGGCTCTTCTTGTAGGCAGAAACTTTCTTTGGATAATGCTGCTTTCCCTTTCCTTGCATATTCTGGAATCCCAGCAGTCTCTTTCTGTTTTTGTGAGGTAAGTCTGAAGAATGCTACAGCATTATATCTTAGATCTTCTTTGGTCAGTTTTGAGACCAAGTTTCCTAGAATGCTTAGTATGTATTGAGAAATTATATATGTGCAGTTAGTGTAATCTTCCTTATTGTCAGTCTTAACATAGAATTTTAATCTCAGCTTAGTTAGCGTTTGAGTTTATTTGCTAAAACTTCAGTTATATATGATGACTTTCTGTAACAAGGCTGTCTATTGGAGAGTGCAAGTATAGAATATTTCCTTCAAACAGAGTTCTACTGGGTAATGCTGTTCTTGATGCCTGTTGAAATATGATTGTAGATGTTTATTCCAAGATGTTAGTCTCTTAGGCAGGGATTATAGACAAAAGCATGAAAAAAAAAAGGCGAGCTTTTTTAAGGGACAGAACTTTGAACTGACCAGGTTGTTGGAAAACCAAGATTGGCTTGGTACAAGAGCCAATTAGAAGACACTGAAATCCAGGCAGACTGAAAATGATGAAGGCCTCTGTGTTGGAGTTGAAAAACCAGCTCTGTAGCAGGCTCTTCCAAGGTGTGAAGAGATCCCAGAGTTCGTAGAGGGGTTCAGGGTAGAAACTGTTGACTTTGGCATCAAATTGTTGACCCAGTAGAGGCCAGGTCCTTACTAGACTGCTTCCCACTGGGTGTTTTAGCCTGAGATTAGGACAAAAAAAGTGAGGAAGTGATGAAAGATGTGGATTTAGAGATTAACATAGCTGGAATTCCCCTAACTTTCTGCTAGATCAGCAGTATGAATGGTATTGAAATATTAGGTCATGATGTCTATTTAGTACCCTAGGAAGAACTGAGTGTCAGTTCCCAGTGTTGAGGAAATTTATGGATGATTTCTGTTGACCTTCAGAAGTCTTTTTTTTAAAAGCTGTTCAGAGGTATAGGTAATACTTATACAAATAACATACATACCTATAGAGATATGTATGTGACACACACAGATAAGCATGTACAGTCTGAAAGTTAAGGACTGAGGTCAAACCAAGGGATTGCCAATGAGATTGTCACGAAGGACAATGGTAGAGTTGAAGAAATAGTTACTAAAGTTGTCCAATGAAAGTAGAGAGTTGTGAGTGTCTCGTCAGAAAGGTAGCATGAATGAATGAAAGCTGCATGATGAGAAAGAAGGCAAATTTTTGGCTAAAAGTAACACTTTATATTGAAAGTACATTTCAGGCAAGCCTTCCTCTTCCCTCATGCCAAACTTCACAGGGAGACAAGAACAAGGATACAACCTGTTCTGGCTACAAATCCGTTCAGGGTCTGTGATGTGATAGAACAGGGATTCAGTACAGCTTAGGAGAAAGAAAAATCATTCCAGGAGTAGGTTAGGTTCAGAGGAACAAGCAAAAGCAGTATCTTCTTAAAGTAGTGGATAGGAGATAAAATTGAAGTAGGAATATATTAGAAGCAAAGGAAGAATTATAGTTACTGTTACCTTGATGGGGGAAACTAGAATGTGAAACTCCTAGTCTTATAACCCACCTTTGTTTCCCAGGACACAGATTATCCTTATTTAGGCACTCCCATGGACACCTATGAGACACTGAACAGAGAAGTTCCTCAGTTGAACAGAGTGGCACGTGCAGCAGCAGAAGTGGCCGGTCAGCTTGTGATTAAACTTACCCATGGTGTTGAGCTGAACCTGAACTACGAGATGTATAATGACGAAATACTTCGGTTTGTGAAGGAAATGAACCTATTCAGAGCAGACATAAGGGTAAGCACTAATTAAATCAGGTTCCTACTGGTAAAGTATCAAACAGTTTGAAGAATACTGTTTAGCTATTCCTGGGGAGCAGGACAGGTAGCCAAAGTATGTTTTAAAGTGCACTGAAGTATAATTTTGCATAGAATCCATAACTCACTTGAGAGGAAGCCCAGAGACTGCAGTACATAGGACAGACCACAGCAGGTGTTTCAGAATCTACAACAGTGTTACCTCATTCATCTGAAACAGTTCTCTCATTCATGTATTCCTAGCACCCCGTAAAGAGGCTGGATGTAAACCATATGAAGATCTCAACTACGAACTTTTGAGTTTGGACCACAAATACTTTTCAGAGATCACATGGGTGGAGAGAGGAACTTAGTGGGTTTATTTAGTGTTGATCCTTTGTGTCAAATATTCGAAGTTTTGATAAAACCAAATTAATATTAATGAGTAGCTTTTATAGTACCAGAAGTCAATTCAACAGATCTCTTGAAGTAAATCACTGATAACCGAATCTTAATTATAAGGATTGCTTTCTTGAAACTTGAAACTAATTGTAACTGATCAGAAACTGGGACGTAAGAATGGATAATAGTACTATTTGCTGAGCTTAAATATGAGTACGTTACTTAGCTTATAGAGCCTGGAACCTTGTGTACAATATGCTTATATCTAGCTTTTGCTGACTTGAGCTTGTTTGTGAGTCTCATCCCCTTTTATCAGGATCATTTGAGTTACTACACCTAAATTTAGAAAGGTATGTAGAAAAACACCCTTAGAAATATAACGTCTAATAGTGACTTTCATGTCTTTCTGTTTCAGGATATGGGTCTGAATATGCAGTGGCTGTATTCCGCTCGTGGAGACTTCTTCCGTGCTACATCTAGACTGACTACGGATTATAAGAATGCTGAGAATACAGACAGATCTGTGATGAGGGAAATCAATGACCGTATCATGAAAGTACGTAATCCTTAGAAAAGGAGGAATTCAAGTTTGTTCATGTCTAATTGGTAAATCTTGTGTTTCTCAAAAGTAGATTTTATAATTCTAGGAGTCCTGGAATCCTTTCCCGCCTTTAGAATTCAGCACAAATTTTAAAAAAGATCTAAAGCCAGTATATCTAAACTGAAAATACAGAAGACATTTGACCTAGTATTAGGTTTTTTAGGCTCTAAAATCATTTTAAAGAAAGGATCAGTATTTCACATCTGTCATTTTCTCTGTATTTCTGTTTAATTCAGCCCTTAGCTGTTTTATTATAGTGGAAACTTGTAAAACTTCCGTATGTAGGCACCAACCAAAAAAGAAACAAAAAACAACCCAGTGCAGTTAAGAGTTTACAAAGGAATTGACAGCTTTCCTTACAGTTTTAACATTAGAAGATTAGTAGCTTGGTTCTCAACATTCTTAAAATTCAGGGGAATTTAAATGTTGAAGCGAGAGAATGATGGTTGTTTTACTATATCAGGTCATTTTCTCACGACAAAAGCTGTCGCATTGTGTAAGGTCTGTATTTTGTTTTCGTAGGTGGAATATCACCTCCTCTCACCCTATGTATCTCCAAGAGAGTTTCCTTTCCGACATATCTTCTGGGGCTCTGGCTCTCACACTCTGTCAGCTTTACTGGAGCACTTGAAGCTGCGTAAGAAAAATAATGGTGCTTTTAATCAAACACTGTTTGAAAACCAGTTGGCTCTGGCAACTTGGACTATTCAGGGGGCCGCAAATGCCCTCTCTGGGGACATTTGGGACATTGACAACGAATTTTAAATGTGACACCCATAACTTAATACGAAAACATCAGGGTAGTGTGGTTTCTAGACTTGTTTTGGTTATGCTAAATTTTCAGTAGGGCTAAAAAACTAATATTAAAATTCTACCCAATCTTGGTACTACTAGATGTTGGTCTTTAGGCAGCAGCTTTTAATACAGGGTAGGTACTTGCATTTCTAGTTAAATTGAATAATTTTTTAAAATGTTCACAATAGAATAATTTCTGTGATTATCTCTAGAATTTTTAGTGCTTTGTAATGGTAACTGCCTCTTTCCTGTCATAGTTTTGAAAAAGTCAGAACCAGTTATGTGAACTATTGGTCTAAATCCTAAGGGCGTGAGCTGGTGATCTTTTGAGCTGGAGGAGGAAGGTGATAGCTGCTGAAGGTGGAAGGTGGTGGCTTAGAGTGATTTTCCATCTTCATCTGATGCTAGACAGACACCAGGCTGTAAGGCTTTACTCTCCACATGGGGTCTCTGCCTTCTGTAAGGATTTAGCTGGTTTCCACCTCTGAAAGTGGAACAGTTCACTTTCAGAAGAGATGGGACATATTTTCTTGCCAATGAGGTCTGAAACAGAGGACCTTCAGCAGCATAAAATGAGGTTCAACTGTTTATCATAGGAGTAAGGCCTTAATGTGGCAACCTCAAGATTATCTATGAAAAGAGGAGACCAGAAAGCCAAAGACCTAGTATATTTTCTTTTCCTCTATCCCTTGTCCCATAAATCACTTATTCCAAGGTATTTTGAAAGAGAACCAGGTTTTAGGTGTTTAATTTCAAACTCAGTTTGTCAGACTTTAGAGAACACAGTGCCAAATTTTGGCCAAAGTGTTAATTTTTTGGAAAAGCTTCTTGTCATTTTGGCACTGAGATATTTATTGTTTATTTATCAGTGACAGAGTTCACTATAAATGGTGGTTTGTTTTTTTTTTTTATAGAAGATAATTATCGGAAGCAGTGCCTTCCATAATTATGACAGTTATACTGTCGTTTTTTTTTTTTTTTAAATAAAAGCAGCATCTGCTAATAAAATCCAACAGATACTGGAAGTTTTGCACTTGTGGTTAACACTTAAGGGTGTTAGAAAACAACCACAAGCCAAATAAAATTATAAAGCTCAGTCTTGAGAATTAAATTTAATTAGTGGTTGCTAATCAAGTTAAACTTCTATTTAGCTAACCAGATAAAAATGGCAGTTCTTCTAAATGCAGTGAATTGTGACCAAGTTATAAATTAATGTCACTTAAAAGCTGTGATTGTATTCATACATGCAAAATTTTACAGTTCAATTTATCCAAGATGTAACTTCAATTTGAATTTTGCAAAATTTCCAGTACCTTTGTCACAAACCTAACTCACATTATCGGGAGCAGTGTCTTCCATAATGTATAAAGAACATGGTAGTTTTTGCCTACCACAGTGTCTATATCGGAGACAGTGATCTCCATATGTTACACTAAGGGTGTACGTAATTATCGGGAACAGTGTTTCCCATAATTTTCTTCATGCAATGACATCTGCAAAGCTTGAAGATCGTTAGTATCTAACATGTATTCCCGGCTCCCTATAATTCTCTATCTTTTAGTTTTAGTTGCAGAAACATTTTGTGGTCATTAAGCATTTGGTGGATAACTTCAACCACTGTAAAATAAAATTACTTCCTTCAAGGTTCTTTATTTTTAAACCTAACGCTATGTTATTTGTGGTTTCTCCGGGTCTTCTGTTCGGCAGGATAGTGGCATACATTTATAATGTTGCTATTGTCAAGTAAATTTAACTTTATCCCCTTATTTGCATGTTATCTCCTATAAACTTAGTTCACACAAGTTTGAATCCAGAATTAACCTTTTAGCTTAAAGCAGTAGAAACTTGTACCAGAGTTTGGGGGGAGGGGCAACTGTAGGGTGGGGGGAGGTAAAGTTTGCTAAAGGGTCTTTGATCACGTCTCCCCAACCATTAGTATTTGGTGGTTATAAGTTAAATGTAGACATGAACAAGTAAGTTTGAGACCACATCAGTTAGGACTTTATTTTCTGCTCACCTATTTTTATTATAAACCTGATAATCAGTTGTTTGTTCTAAGGCAGTTCAATACTGTCACCTAAAAAAAAGTTCATAGGGTAATCTTAAACTTAAAGATTCTTAAACTTAGTGTCATTTATGTAAATTAAAATAGATCTAGATTAATACAGCCTCACTGATTTTTTTGACTATTCAGTCTGTTTCAGTCTTCCAGTGTTTTATCTAGAACTGATACTTAGTGTAAGTGAAAAGGTCAGAGTTGGGATTCCTGGTTTGAGTATCATGCTTTGTCATTTTAATGAAAGTACAGTGACTTCAAGGCATTTTATGAATAACGGGTATACATTTTACAGCAGTAAATTTCTTCAGAAAATATTTCTGTAGTTAGGATTAAGTTATTTACAATCAAACAAGTCATTATATGGTAAGGGGCTTAATAGTCCTGAAAGAAGTGGATATCTGACTAACGCCAGCCAGCCGGTCAGAGTTCTTCTGGTTTTAGATGTCACGTGTATTTTCAAAGTAAAAGGATAAAATGAGTGAGCTTTGTCATGATTCACTATTCTAGAACTTGCATGACCTTTATTGTGTTTCCCCTGGAATGTTCTTGCAATTTTAGTTTACTAAAGATAGCTTATTAGACTTGCCAACTTACTGCTCAGCTGTGTTTGTGAACAAGTGATATGCCCTTATAATTGTATATAATCTGGTATGTGCAACAATATGGAGATTCCTCAAATGATTTAATAAAATGCTTGAACACTGAGTTGTCATTGTTAATAGATTCCACTTAGGTTCCCAGTAAAACTGAGCGGAAAGTACAGAGTTCCCATATACTCCCTTCCTGCACACCACCCCCATCCCAGTTTCTTTGACTATCAATATCCTGAGAGTGCCCCACCCCCACCAAGTACATTTGTTACAATCAGTGACTCTATCTTGACACATCATTATCCTCCAAAGTCCATAGTTTACATTAAGATTCACTCTTGGTGGTTTATATTCTATGGGTTTGGACAAATGTATAATGATGTATTTACCATTATAATACAATATAGGATAATGTTACTGCCCTTACTATCCTGTTCTGCCTCCTGTTCTGCCTCCTCAGCTTCCCTTCCCAGTAACCTCTGGCAATCACTGATAATTTTTAGCATTTCCGTAGTTTTGCCTCTTCCAGAATGGCATGTATTGGGTTGGCCAAAAAGTTCATTCAGGTTTTTCCATTACATCTTAGGGAATCATACAGGTCATTCAATGTAGCTTTTTCAGATTGGCTTATTTCAGTTAGTAATATGCATTTAAGTTTCCTCTGTCTTTTCATAGCTTGATAGCTTGTTTTAGTGCTGAATAATATTCCATTGTCTGATGTAACACTTTATTTCTCCATTCACCTACCAAAGAACATCTTTGTTGCTTCTAAATTTTGGCAATTATGAATAAAGACGTGTACAGGTGTTTATGTGGACGTTGGGTTTTCAGTTCACTTGGGTAAATACCAAGGAATGCAATTGCTGGATCATATGGTAAGAGTGTCTTTTTGTAAGAAACTTCTAAGATGTCTTCCAAAGTTACGGTACCACTTTGCGTTCCCACTAGCAGAGAATGAGCGCTCCTATTGTGCCACATCCCAGGCAGCGTTTGGTGGTGTCAAGTGGTGTGGATTGTGGCCATTCTAGTAGGTGTGTAGTGGTGTTTCATTTTAATTGTATTTCCCTAATGACAAGACGATGAGCATCTTTTCATGTTTTTATTTACCAAGTGTATGTCTTTGGTGAAGCGTCTGTTCAGATCTTTTGCTCCTAATTGAAGCAGGTTGTTTGTTCTCTTATTGTTGAGTTTTAAGATTTTTTTTTCTTTTGGTGTATTTTAGATAACAGTCCTTTATTAGATATGAGTTTTACAAATATTTTTCCCGCAGTTTGTGGTTGTCTTTTTTTATCTTTGCAGAGCAAAAGTTTTTAATTTTAATGACATCTAGCTTATCAATTATTTCTTTCATGTATCACCAAACCCATCTAGATTTTCCCTATGTTATCTTCTAGGAGTTTTATAGTTTTCCATATAAAGGATTTTTGTAAAGAATATATGGTCTATTCATCTTTTTGCATGTGGATGTCCATGTGGTCATTGGTTTTAATTAAGAACACTCTTAACAGGTCACATCATTTGAAAGTATTTTTTCCCATTCTGTAGGTTGTCTTTTTGTTTTAGATTAATTTTCAAATATATACAAACAACTCATACAAATCAAAATCAAACAAACAACCCAATCAAAAAAAATGCACAGAAGATCTAAATAGACATTTCTCTGAATAAGACATACACATGGCCAAAAGGCACATGAAATGATGGTCAATGTCGCTGATTATTAGAGAAATGCAAATCAAAACTACAATGGGGTATCACCTCACATCAGTCAGAATGGTCATCATCAAAAACTCTACAAATAATAAATGCTGGAGAGGGTATGAAGAAAAGGGAACCCTCTTAGACTGTTGGTGGGAATGTAAATTGGTGCAGCCACTGTGGAGACTACTACAGAGGTGCTTATAAAAACTAAAAGCAGCTACCATATGATCCAACAATTCCACTCCTGGTCATATATCCAGAAGAAAAATACAATTCAAAAAGATATATGCCCCCCAATGTTCATAGCCACACTAATTACAGGAGCCAAGACATGGAGGCAACCTACATGTCCATCAACAGATGAAAGGATAAAGATGTGTGTGTGTATATACACATACATACACATGCAATGGACTATTCACCCATTAAAAAGAGAATGCCAGCAGCATGGATGAACCTGGAGATTATCATAAGTTAAGTAAGTCAGAAAGACAAATATATGATATCACTTATACATGGAATCAAAAAAAGGATACAAATGAACTTATTTACAGAACAAATAGACTCACAGACATAGAAAACAAATTTACAGTATCGATGGGGGAGGGATAAATTAGGAGTTTGGGATTAACACACACAACTATATATAAAATAGATAATCAACAGAGACCTACTGTAGAGCACAGGGAACTCCACTCAATAGTCTATAATCTATAAGGGAAAAGAATCAGGAAGAGGGGATTTAATGTATAACAATCACTTCGTTATATACTTGAAACTAGCAACACAGTAAATCAACTATAATGTGAAATGAAAATTAGAGGTGCCATGTGGGAAAAGATTGATAAAATGATTTCATATGAATTGTTACATGGAAAAAAAACCTGATTTCATACCAATTGTTGGATGGCAAAAAAAAAAAAGCATAACCAAATTATAAGGTGATTGGCAATAATCATTGTTGCTAATCATCAGGGAAATGCAAATCAAACCACAATGAAATATCACCTCACCTGTCAGAATCAGATCAGATCAGTCGCTCAGTCGTGTCCGACTCTTTGCGACCCCATGAACCGCAGCACGCCAGGCCTCCCTGTCCATCACCAGCTCCCGGAGGTCACTCAGACTCGCATCCATCGAGTCAGTGATGCCATCCAGCCATCTCATCCTCTGTCGTCCCCTTCTCCTCCTGCCCTCAATCCCTCCCAGCATCAGAGTCTTCTCCAATGAGTCAACTCTTCGCATGAGGTGGCCAAAATACTGGAGTTTCAGCTTTAGCATCATTCCTTCTAAAGAAATTCCAGGATTGATCTCCTTCAGAATGGACTGGTTGGATCTTCTTGCAGTCCAAGGGACTCTCAAGAGTCTTCTCCAACACCACAGTTCAAAAGCATCAATTCTTCGGCGCTCAGCCTTCTTCACAGTCCAGCTCTCACATCCATACATGACCACAGGAAAGACCATAGCCTTGACTAGGCGAACCTTTGTTGGTAAAGTAATGTCTCTGCTTTTGAATATGCTATCTAGGTTGGTCATAACTTTCCTTCCAAGGAGTAAGCGTCTTTTAATTTCATGGCTGCAGTCACCATCTGCAGTGATCTTGGAGCCCAGAAAAACAAAGTCTGACACTGTTTCCACTGTTTCCCCATCTATTTCCCATGCAGTGATGGGACCAGATGCCATGATCTTCGTTTTCTGAATGTTGAGCTTTAAGCCAACCTTTTCACTCTCCACTTTCACTTTCATCAAGAGGCTTTTTAGCCCCTCTTCACTTTCTGCCATAAGGGTGGTGTCATCTGCATATCTGAGGTTATTGATATTTCTCCCGGCAATCTTGATTCCAACTTGTGTTTCTTCCAGTCCAGCATTTCTCATGATGTACTCTGCATATAAGTTAAATAAACATGGTGACAATATACAGCCTTGACGTACTCCTTTTCCTATTTGGAACCAGTCTGTTGTTCCATGTCCAGTTCTAACTGTTGCTTCCTGACCTGCATACAGATTTCTTAAGAGGCAGATCAGGTGGTCTGGTATTCCCACCTGTCAGAATGGCCATCATTAAAAAGAACACAAATAAGAAATGTTGGCAAAAATGTAGAAAAAAGGGAACCTGTACACTGCTGATGGGAATGTAAATCGATGTAAACACTGTGGACAACTGTATGGAGGTTTCTCTAAAAAACAAAAATAGAACTGCTGTATGCCCCAGCAATTCCACTCCTGGTTATGTATGAAAAAAACCCAAAACACTTATTTGAAAGATACATGCACTCCAATGTTCATAGCAACACAATTTACAATTGCCAATACAGCGAAACAATCTAAATGTTCATCAACAGATGAATGGGTAAAGAAGATGTGGTACATACACACAATGGAATACTCAGCCACAAAAAGGATGAAATTTTGCCATTTGTGCAACATAGATGGACTTAAAGGGCATTATGTGAAGTAAAATAACTTCCTTGGTGGCTCAGATGGTAAAGCGTCTGTCTATGGTGCGAGAGACCCGGGTTCCATCCCTGGGTTGGGAAGATCCCTTGGAGAAGGAAATGGCAATCCACTCCAGTACGATTGCCTGGAAAATCCCATGGACAGAGGAGCCTGGTAGGCTACAGTCCATGGGGTCGCAAAGAGCTGGACACAACTGAGCGGCTTCACGTTCCCAATGACGATCCTCCATGCAGGGCAGCAAAGGGGACGCAGGTGTAAAGAACAGACTTTGGGACCCAGTGGGAGAAGACAAGGGCTGGAGGATTTGAGAGAATAGCACTGAAACATGTACATTACCATATGTAAAACACATGACCAGTGTAAGTTCGATGCATGAAGCAGGGCACCCAAAGCCAGTGCTCTGGAACAAGCCAGAGGGATAGGGTGGGAAGGGAGGTGGGAGGGGGTGTTCAGGATGAAGGAACACATGTATACCTGTGGTTGATACATGTTGGTTGATATATGGCAAAAGCCATCACAATATTGTAATTAGCCTCCAATTAAAAGAAATTAATTTAAAAAAATACTGTATGATATTGTTTATATGTGGAATCTAAAATAAAAATGACAAACTAGTGAATAAAACAAAAAGCAGACTCACAGATACAAAGAACAAAGTAGTTGTTCAGATCAGATCAGATCAGTCGCTCCGTCGTGTCCGACTCTGCGACCCCATGAATCACAGCATGCCAGGCCTCCCTGTCTTTCGCCAACTCCCAGAGGTCACTCAGACTCACGTTCATTGAGTCGGTGATGCCATCCAGCCATCTCATCCTCTGTAGTCCCCTTCTCCTCCTGCCCCCAATCCCTCCCAGCATCAGAGTCTTTTCCAGTGAGTCAACTCTTAGCATGAGGTGGCCAAAGTTCTGGAGTTTCAGCTTCAGCATCATTCCCTCCAAAGAAATCCCAGGGCTGATCTTCAGAATGGACTGGTTGGATCTCCTTGCAGTCCAAGGGACTCTCAAGAGTCTTCTCCAACACCACAGTGCAAAAGCAATTCTTTGGCGCTCAGCTTTCTTCACAGTCCAACTCTCACATCTATACATGACCACAGGAAAAACCATAGCCTTGACTAGGCGAACCTTTGTTGGCAAAGTAATGTCTCTGCTTTTGAATATGCTATCTAGGTTGGTCATAACTTTCCTTCCAAGGAGTAAGCGTCTTTTAATTTCATGGCTGCAGTCACCATACAGATGGTGACTGCAGCCATGAAATTAAAAGTTGTTATGGGGGAGCAATATAGGGGTGGTGGAGTCGGAGGTAGCAAGTATTGGGTGTAAAGACAGGTTCAAGGATGTATTGTACAACATGGGAAATACAGCCAATATTTTGTAACTTAATTTTAAGTGAAAAGTAACCTTTAAAAATTGTATTAAAAGTTAAATAATAAGTAAAAGAGTACCTTAGTCCGTGTTTCGGGTGCCACTCAAAGTGTCCACCAGAGGGTGTCAGAACCCAGGACTACGGCGCTTCATTCTGAATAGTCTATGTTGATCCAGGGCTTGTAAACTCTGGGTTCATCTGGCTCTTTCTCTAGCGTGGCAAAAGGCGCAGGCACGTGGGAACAGCTGGCACAATCTCCTCCCACTGCTCTAGTAACTGTCTGAACTGTTTGGAAGCGTGTGAGCCCAGCTGCCCAAGCAGCTCTGAGGAGCTCCAACTTGCTCGATAATATGAAGGCACTGTCTGTTCTCGGTCCTGGGAAGACGTGACCTGGGTTAACAGATAGCCCCGTGCCAAATAACTCCTTTAGAAATCCCTCTCTAAAAACTCCACTAAGGGGCAGATGGTCCATTTCTGACTAGGAAATCTCTGCCTTTTGTCATACTGCATCATTTGCTCAGATATCTGTCCTAACCTCACAGCTCACTTCCCTCCCACCTCAGCTCCGGCACTGGAGGTACTCCAGGGAACCAGCACCTACTGTTTCTGTTTGCACATGGTGAACTTTTAAAACCAATGGCTGCTGAGCCCCACCCTAGAGATTCAAATTTAATTGTTCTGGGGTGGAACTTAGGCAGCAGAGTTTTTAAAAGCCCTTCCCACGTGATTCATATGTGCAGCCTTATGGAGAATCTCTGGGTTCAAGGCACTACTCAAGTGTAGGAGCCTGAAAGAAATGCAGAATCTCAGCATCCCCTTGCTGAATAAGAACCTGATTGAGAAGCACTGGTCAAGCCAGCATACTGTTCCACTTCATCCATGCTCATTGCCCTGGCCGGAACCACAGCCTCCTCAACTTTCTCAAGTTAGAGCACTTGCCTTCAGAAGTTTTTGCAGGATGTACAGCACACACATGTGTAAATAATGAAATTAAAATATCATAAAAATACTTCTATTATTCTTACTGAAACAAACTTGGATTCGTTCACTTGTGCACAGCTAATCCACTTTCTTGTGATCAAGAAAAGTGCAGCATTCATTGCAGGACACCACGCAATGAATCCAGGCAGCTAGAGTTCCAAAGACCCAATTCCCTGATGGGTCCAGGAAAAACTTTTAAAGACAGAGTGAGGGAGGGGAGATTGAAGGATGCATGATCAGCTCATGGATATCCTTCTGATTGGCTGCTGGTGATGTAATTGGGAGTCAACATCACCAACCTGCTGGTTTCAATTGGTCCGGGGTCTACATGCTTGTGGGCAGCACACAGTTAACTTATTCCACCTGGCAGGGGTTTCAGTATCTGCCAAACAGCTCAAAGGACATGGCTTAGGATATTATCTATAGCCCTTGAGGAGGAACTAAAGGTTCTTGACTTTGTTTAATGGCTAAAGTATTATTGTTTCATCTTGCTTGGCTGTTATGCTTTCTTTCTGCATTTTCTTACCTCTCTGATTAAATTTATTTTTTCTTGGAACTTGGGGAAGGCCTAAGAGGCTACAGTTTTTCTACAGAAAAGAGGCAGGCGGAAAACATGGTGGGGTGGGTAGGGGGCGGTCTATCCTGGGAAGGCCCCATAGGGTTACACTGTCTGGTTGGTTACACTATCTGTGAGGGACTCTAATCCATTCAATAGGTATTCCTGGCACCTATTGTATACCTGGCATTGTTCTAGGTGCCTGTGCCAGTCTGTTCCCAGGCAAAACTTCCTGTTATTATGGAGTTTATGTTGGGGTGGTGGCAGGATAGGGTTGTCAGAAAGTTAAAAGTAAATCATGAATATGAAGGGCATGCTTGAAGATTAATATAACAAAGTTTCTTTTAAAACTTATATTTGGGGGTACTTATGAATCCTGATTGTGGTGTTTCTTGATTTCAGTCCTGGGTATACACACTTTGTAAAGCCCAAGTCTTTGTATTTCTCTGGATGCATGTTATAACTCAGTGAAAAGTTCAAAAAAATTATATTCTGATATTTTCTATTATTCTCATTTTTTAAAAAAAGCCAATTAAAACACTAAATTCAGTTCACCTACTATTTGGTTGTAACAGGAGTTTAAAAAACATTGCTCTCTTTTTAAAAACAAAACAGAACCAAAGAAAAAACCTTCAGCCCAATAACTCTGCAGCATCCACCACTCTTGGCGGAGCACCTGCTTACAGGTATGAGACAGGCTGCCTTCCTTGCCCTCCTGGTTACCCTGCGTGCAACCGTCTCAAGCCTTCTTAAGGGCAGTGCTACAAGCCTCCCTCAAGCAGCTCGGGCCACCTCTGCTTAGAACTAGACCTGACAAGCCCTTCTCCCTGCAGAGTCACTCTGCTGTGGGCAGCTGTCTTCAGGTTCCAGTTCTGGGAAGAGACTGGCACAGGCACACAGGAGGGCTGGGGTTATTTCTGCAGCCACCTCCTGAATCTCCTGAACCTTGTGCTTCTAGCCTGTCTCATTTACTCCATTATGGTGTCAGTCCCCTTGAGGGAGATGAGACTCCCTGACTACTAGTACCAGAGTCATCAGACAATGCAGAGAAGGAGCCATCCTCTGAGACAATTCCCATCACAGCTCCCATTGCTCAACGTGGTGGTGGGGACAGTCCAGGAGTTGGGACTGGGCAGGATGGGTGTGGGGAGCAGGAGACCTCTTTTCTGTGAGCCTAACGGTCCAGATAACCCTGCACTAGGGACACCAGAGGCATGGGTCTGGCCCTTGAGAGGAACTGGAGGGGAGATGGGAGAATGGGGAGTTGGGCTCCCCTAAGAGAATCAGCAGGACCATCCAGTATGTAGGTGCTTTGACCTCTTGCCTTGTTTAATTTTGAGCTTGATTTATCAGCAGAAAAACTTGCTCCAAATCAGTTGTTTGCATCTACTGATCCCCAATGCCAAAGAATGCTCAAACTACCACACAATTGCACTCATCTCACACGCTAGTAAAGTAATGCTCAAAATTCTCCAAGCCAGGCTTCAGCAATATGTGAACTGTGAACTTCCTGATGTTCAAGCTGGTTTTAGAAAAGGCAGAGGAACCAGAGATCAAATTGCCAACATCCGCTGGATCATGGAAAAAGCAAGAGAGTTCCAGAAAAACATCTATTTCTGCTTTATTGACTATGCCAAAGCCTTTGACTGTGTGGATCACAATAAACTGTGGAAAATTCTGAAAGAGATGGGAATACCAGACCACCTGATCTGCCTCTTGAGAAATCTGTATGCAGGTCAGGAAGCAACAGTTAGAATTGGACATGGAACAACAGACTGGTTCCAAATAGGAAAAGGAGTTCGTCAAGGCTGTATATTGTCACCCTGCTTATTTAACTTCTATGCAGAGTACATCATGAGAAACGCTGGACTGGAAGAAACACAAGTTGGAATCAAGATTGCCGGGATAAGTATCAATAACCTCAGATATGCAGATGACACCACCCTTATGGCAGAAAGTGAAGAGGAACTAAAAAGCCTCTTGATGAAAGTGAAAGTGGAGAGTGAAAAAGTTGGCTTAAAGCTCAACATTCAGAACGAAGATCATGGCATCCGGTCCCATCACTTCATGGGAAATAGATGGGGAAACAGTGTCAGACTTTATTTTTCTGGGCTCCAAAATCACTACAGATGGTGACTGCAGCCATGAAATTAAAAGACGCTTACTCTTTGGAAGGAAAGTTATGACCAACCTAGATAGTATATTCAAAAGCAGAGACATTACTTTGCCAACAAAGTTTCAGCTCGTCGAGGCTATGGTTTTTCCTGTGGTCATGTATAGATGTGAGAGTTGGACTGTGAAGAAAGCTGAGCGCCGAAGAATTGATGGTTTTGAACTGTGGTGTTGGAGAAGACTCTTGAGAATCCCTTGGACTGCAAGGAGATCCAACCAGTCCATTCTGAAGGAGATCAATCGTGGGATTTCTTTGGAGGGAATGATGCTGAAGCTGAAACTCCAGAACTTTGGCCACCTCATGCGAAGAGTTGACTCATTGGAGAAGACTCTGATGCTGGGAGGGATTGAGGGCAAGAGGAGAAGGGGACGACAGAGGATGAGATGGCTGGATGGCATCACTGACTCGATGGATGTGAGTCTGAGTGAAGTCCGGGAGTTGGTGATGGACAGGGAGGCCTGGCGTGCTGCGATTCATGGTGTCCAAAGAGTCGGACACGACTGAGCGACTGATCTGATCTGATATGACTGATCCCCAAAACCTAGTCAGACCTAATGCTTCCCAAAGTTCCTGGGTTTGGTGTTGCTTTGTTGTGTCTTAGTGGTTCAGAGCAGACTTGGGAGTCAGAAAACTGGATTTGAATCCTGGCTTCACTACTACCAGCTGTTGCTTAATTGTGTACAGCCTCATTTCTATCACCTGTGGCATCCTGCACACCCTACAGCTTGTCTCGGCCCAGGTTGGGTGCATTCACCTTCCTGTTCGTGGCCCCTGCTCCATGACAAAGGGCAAACCTTACAGACACTGGTAGCGAATGATTTAGTAGGAAGTTGTCCTGCTCACCTCACAGGGCAAGACGCCATGACCCAAATCCACCCAGTCCAGCCCCCCATAGCCATCTAGAACCCACCCCTTCTCATTGCCCCACTGTCCTTGGACCAGAGCCCTTGGGCCCAACGCGGGAGAATAGGCGCGCAGAGAAGACGCCTTTACAGAGTTCTCTGCTGTCTGATCCTTGGGACAGTTCTGTCTGGAGTTGTTTGATTACTATACACATTTTACAGATGAAGTACAGTCAGTAACGGCCAGTTGCCCTAAGTCTTCGAGTTCTAAGCCCCACCCCGCCAAGGCTGCCTGGGGCTGGGTTAGGCAGGCTGCACTGTCACTGGGAGGAAAAGCTCTGAATTTTCTCCTCCTTTCGAGGTGCAGGCCCAAGAGGGAGCAGTGGAGGAGGGAGGAAGGCCCTCTTTGCCTGGAGCTCTTTCTGCTTGTACTCCCCTAGCAAGAAGTGTCACAGGCCTGAGCCCAGCTCCCCCTTAGACCGAGGGAAAGGGTCAAGGGGTCCAGTTCGGCCTCTGGGCTGCTGCTGAGAGATTAGGATTAGACTCCCTCTCTGCAGTCACTCATTCACTGGATTGGGACCTTGGAAACTTCCCAATTCAGTCTCTTCATTTTAGAAACGAAGGAACTGAGGCCAGGGGAAAGTGATGATTTTTTTTTTTTTAACGCTACATGGTAAGTCGGGAGAGCGGCTGAATTGCTGCTTAGAATTCGAGGCTCCTATTTCAATGCTCCTCCACTGGGCCCTGTTGACTATACCGGCTCAATGTGAACTCTCTACCTTCTGCTTCACGTCTTCTCCCTTTGGCTCCACCAGAAGGCGCAAGCAGCTCCTCCGGCGGGATGAAGAAGGGGGAGTGGCAGCGGGTTTGAAGGAAGAGGGAGAGGGTGGAGTAAGCAGGACAGGGCCCCTTAAAGGGGCGGGTCAATCCCGCCGGGCCCCGCCCCCTGGGGCGGCGCAGGCGCAGGC
Source organism: Tragelaphus eurycerus (assembly GCA_935064755.1). Lineage (NCBI taxonomy): Eukaryota > Metazoa > Chordata > Mammalia > Artiodactyla > Bovidae > Tragelaphus > Tragelaphus eurycerus. Next base: position 23,055,392 of record CAKXYN010000018.1, on the reverse strand, counting down.
GGGCTCCAGGAACTCCTGCGAGAGGGCGGGCGCTCCTGGCTGTGGGGCCGGCGCGCTGGGCCGCAGCACCTGCGGGGGCCGGCGCAGGGCGCGGCGCCCGGCGGGCGGACCTCGACGCCCAGGAGCGAGGGCAGGGAGCCGGGACCGGGACGGGGGGCGGAGTGGGAGGGGGACGTTACCCCCGCAGCCCCCTCCCCCGGGGGACGGGGCGGAAGCAGCCGGGCGCGGGGAGGTGTGAGCGGGCGCCGAGGACAGCACCATCTGGAGGGGCGGGACCGCGCGGCCTCTGGGGGGCAGGCGAGTGCGTTGGGCAGTGCCGGCTGGGGGCCCCAGGCGGGGAGTCGTGCAGGAAGAGCGCTGCGGGCTCAGCCCAGGGCTGCCGGAGCAGCAGCCGCAGCGGGTCGGGGTTCTCAGCTGGGGCCCGCAGCAGCTCCGCGGGCTGAAGCTCGGCGTGGAGGAGCAGGGGGGCGTGGGTCCGGCGGTGCAGGAGGAGGGCGGGGTGGGCCCGGGGGTGCAGGAGCGGGGTGGCCGGGGCCACGAGCCCAGTCTGGGGGTGGTGTGGGGGCCGCCGGACGGCGCGGACTGGAGGCACCCGCCGCCGTGGACTGGCTCCGCGGGCTGGCCGGTGGTGCAGGAGGAGGGGCTGGGGCCCCGCAAGCAGCACCAGGAGAAAGGGGAAGGCAGCCCCGCAGTGCAGGAGCGGGGGGAGGCCCGCACCGGGGTGCAGGAACGGGGGGAGGGGAGCCCACGCCGGCTGCTGCAGCAGCCCGAGCAGCTGTCCGAGTTCGGGGAGGGCTCTTGGGAGCGCAGAGACGAGCTCGAAAGTTCCGGGGAGCAGTACTGGGAGAGCTGCGGGCACCTCAGACGGGAGGCGGTGGTCCTGGGAGCGGTCCCGGCCCGTCGCAAGAGACTCGAACTGCTGGGGAGGGCCCGTCCAGTGGGGCCCCGGGGGCCTGAGGGGGAGGGACGTCTGGGGGTGCAGGAAGCGAATTGGCTGCCTGGGGTACAGGAGGGACAGGTGGTGCGGGCTGTCCAGGAAACATACCTGGACGGGAAGGGGTCCCAGGAGGCGGAGGGTCCCCCTGAGGGGCACAGGATCCGGAGGCGCAGGCGGAGGAGGAGGTGGTAACCCACGGGCTGGCTGCTCGGCCCCAGGGCCGGGCCGGGGTCGAGGTGAGCGCAGAATGTAGAGGTTTTCGGAGAGGGGAGCAGAAGAGCACCGCGAACCTGGGGGTGTTGGAAACCACTGCCCGGTAGCAAGCAGTGCCCTGCTGGGTCCTTTTCTGCTACCTTGGCTGGGACATCATAGAAGCAGTGTCTGCAGTGAGCCAGTGAAAGGCAGCAGGTAAGGAAGCCCAGTTCTGTTCTCAGTTGGAATTGATGTATTTGGAAGGAGGGGGCTGTAGTTATCTCAGGAGAGTGTGGTCTCCGAACTGCCTTTTTTTTCATTCCCCGTGTTTAAACCTGGAGAGGACCCAAGCAGTGCAGTTTTCAACGTCAAGGCAGGGCTCCTCCCCCCAGCACTGTTTGTGCCAACTGGAGTGATGGGACATTTCCTTAGAGTCTAGACTGGTGGTGAGACTGTCTGGGTGACTGCCAGGCCTGGGCAGAAGGAAGAGAGGGGTAGCCCTAGGGTGAGGTTGCGGAGGAAGTAATCAGCGCCCCCCCAGCCAACTACCGGTGGAGGTGCTTCAAGCCCTAGCTGGGGTGGTGCAGTCAGCACAGGCTGCCTCCTGTCCTCAAATCACATTCCAAAAAAGGGAAGGGGCAGCATTGCAAGGACAGGACCTTATCTTGTAACTGTAGCCACATGAGCTGAGATGAGTGTGGCAATCAGTGACTTGGGCACAAGCCTGACCTGCTCCCGCCACACCTTCTTGTCACATTTGATTAATAGTGAGGGCCCAGAGCCAAGGATAAATAGTGGGCAGGAGGGTGGAGAGCCACTGGTGAGGCCCTGTCTCCGTGTGGGCTCTCAGGACCCCAGTCTGAAAATGAGGGAGAGGAGGGGTATCTGCATTGCTGGACTCGGGGCATCCTGTGTGGCCCAGACCTCAGCCCCGCCCCAAGGAGGTGGACAGATGAGCAGCTGAGCTGTGGCATCATGAGTTCCGTACCAGCCAGGGCCAGCTTCCAGCCCAGCTTAGAGGTAGGGCTTGCCGAGGTGGGGGCTAAATTTGGCTTCCTTTTGACTCCCTCATGGTCTGGGTGCCAGGCTGTTCATTCCTGCCCCATAGGGACTTGGTTCATCTGTGGGCCTCGTCGTCTTAGGGATGTTCATCTCTTACCTGGCACTGTGTGGGTTCTCGCTTCTCTAGCCCTCAGGTGGAGGTGGGTGCAAATTGCTGCCTGTCTCAGGACCGTCACCAAGACCCATCTCTGTCCCAGCCCAGGGAGTGGCTCTGAGTCAGATGGCCCCCAGAACCCCTGTCCCAACCGGACTGGGTGGAGATAGTCCTTTTCTGTCAGGCATGGAGAGTGGTGGTGGCATCCTCGGCAGGCAGCTGCTGGGACTCCGCTGGAGGAGCCGGTTAGCCTGCTCCCCATGCAAACCCAGACTTGACTGTCAGCTTCATCCCACGCCTGCCTGTCATCCTGCCACCACAAACACTCAGGCACCGGAAGTTCAGCTTCTGTGTCCAAGGAGTCTTGCTCTTTTGGGATGGCCAGACTGGTTCTGGCTCTCTGGTTTCAGTGGAGAGAATTGTTCTGAATACAGACACACAAGCGCACACCTTTACCCTTTTTTCAGGTTGATTCTTGAATTTGTGGTAGATGAAGAGAAAGAGGACTTTGGCAGGTCTGGGTTTAAACCATTTACTAGCTATGTAACCCTCTGAGGCAAGATAATGTCTCTGGGCTTCAGTTTCCTCCTCTATGAGGTGGGCTGCTGTTTTCCTGACAGTGTCCTCAGTGCAGAGGGCTCAGACCCTTTGCAGTCTAGCGTCCACCTTCCTAGGAGCCATGGGAGTGGACATTAGATACGAGGCCTTGGCGCTCCCAGACCTTTTTCTGTGTCCCCGAAGTCTATGATTATTCCCCTTCCCTGTGTTTTATTCTGGAAGATGAAGTGCTTTTTTGTTTTTAATAACAGCTTTATTGAGGAACATATTGGAACATATTTAAAACATAATTTAATAAGTTTTAACATTTGTATGTACCTGTAAAACTACCACCACGATCAAGATAACGAACATACCCATTATTTTCAAACTACCCCCCAAAAGTTCTTTTGTGCTCCTTTGTAATTCATTCATCCTGTCCCTCCTTTGCCATCCCCCTTCCCTAGGTAACAGTGGTCTGCTTTCTGTCACTACACATTAGTTCACATTACCTAAAATTTATGTAAATGGAATCATACAGTATTTTTGTTTATTTGTTTTGGCTTGGCTTTCTTTAAGTCAGCATAATTATTTTGAGATTCATCCATGTTCTTGTGTGTATCAATTGCTTATTCCTTTTTATTGCTGAGTAGTATTCCTTTGTATGTGCATACCACAGTCTCTTTATCCATTAACCTCCTGATGGGTTGTTTTCAGTTTTTGGTTATTACAGTAAAACTATTAAGAACATTTGTATTTGTATGGACATATACTTTTATTTCTCTTGGAGAAATCCTTAGGACTGGAATAGTTGGAGTATATGGTAGATGTACATTTCACTTTTTAACAAAGTGCCAGACTGCTTTCCACAGTGGTTGTACCATTTTACATCCCCACCAACTGTGTATGAAAGTTCTAGTTTGCTGCTTTGTCAGCATTTGTCAGTCTCTTTAAATTTAGACACCCTAATAGATCTGTAGTGGTGTCTCATTTTGGTTTTAATTTGTGTTTATGTAATGACTAATGTTGAGCATCTTTTCATGTGCTTATTTGCCATCTGTTTATCTTTGGTGATGTGTCTGTTCAAATAGTTTACCCATTTTTTTAATTGTGTGGGGTTTTTTTCCGTTCTAAGTTTTGGATGTTCTTTTTTATTCTGGATTCAAGCCTTTTATGGGATATATGATTTGAAAATATTTTCTTCCAGGCTTTGGTTTGCATTTTGATTCTCCTAACTGTGTCTTTCAAAGAGCCAAAGTTTTAGATTTTAATGAACTTCAATTTACCAATGTGTTCTCTTATGGATTTTGCTTTTGGTGTCTTAAGAACTCTCTGCCTGACTGAAAGCACGATGGTTTTCTCCTATAACTTTTGTAGTTATGGATTTTACATTTAGGTCTATGGTCTATTTGGGTTTAATTCTTGGGTTAATATATGGTGCAGGGTGTTCAGTTTTTTGCATGTGGAGGTCCAGTATTTCACCAGAATTTTTTGAATAGACTTGTTTCTCCATGGAGTTGTCTTTGTACCTTTATTGAAAATCAGTTGTATATGTGTAGATCTGATTGTGAATTTTGTTTTGTTCCATTGATCTAACTTTTCTATCTTTATCTGAGGACCACATTATCTTGATCACTAGATTTTATTTTAAGTCTTGAAATCACTGAAGGATCTTGAACTTTGTTCTTCCTTTTCAGAATTGCTGTAGTTATTCTGGGTTTGTTGCACATTTGTATTTTAGAGCCATTTGTTAATTTCTACAAAATAGCCTGCTGGAATTGCATTGACTTTATAGTCCAATTTGGGGAGAATTGATATCTTAGCAATATTGAACCTGACCCATAAACAATATATATTTCTGTTTATTTAGAATTGATATCTTAGAATATTGAACCTGACCTATGCACAACGTGTACTTCTGTATTTATTTATATTCTTGAGTTTCACCAATATTTTGTAGTTTACAGTGTACAAACCTTTTAAATCTTTTGTCAGATGTATCCTTAAGTATTGCAAATTTTTGATGTTGTTGTAAATGGCATTTTTCATGGAATTCAGCATTTTGTTTAAAAATTTACCTACCTTAACTATGGTAAAATATACGCAACAGAAAACTTACCATGTTCACCATTTTTAAGTGTATGGTTCAGTAGGGTTAGGTACATTTATGTTGTTGTGCAGCCATTGCCGTCCTCCATCTCCAGAACTTTTTTTTTATCTTGCAGAACTGAAACTCTGTACCTGTTAATCAACCTCTGTATTCCTCCTTCTACCTCAGCCCCTGGCAGTCGAATTCTACTTTCTATGAATTTGACTACTCTGAATACCTCATACAGTGTTTGGCCTTTTGTGACTGGCTTTTTTGACTTATCATAATGTATTCAAGGTTAATCCATGTTGTAGCATGTGTCAGAATATTTTTCTTTTAAGGCTGAATAGTCATCCATCGTATGACTATATTACATTTCATTTATTCATCAATCAATGATTGCTACGACCTTTTGCTATTGCCAGCAATGTTGGTGTAAGAGGGTGTTGTTTGTTAAATTTCAATTTCCAGTTTTTCACTTCTGAATATTATATACTCATATCCTCCCACCTTGCTAAACAGACTTGTTCTAGTAGCTTTTTGTAGCTTCCATTGGATTTTATACATAGACTGTCATGTTATCTGCTAGCATAGGCAGTTTTACTTCTTCCTTTCTGATCTTTATGTCTGTTATTTCTTTTTCTTGCCCGATTGCACTGGCTAATCCTCTGGCATAATAGTAAGTGGAAGATTAGATATATTGTTCCTGATCTTCAGGGGAAAGTGTTCAGTATTTCACCATTATGAATAGTTTTTTTTCATGTATGATCTTTATCAGTTTGAAGAAGCTCCCTTCTATTCTTATTTTACTGGGATTTTTAATAGAAAATCCATAGAAATGGATGTTGGATTTTGTCAAATGTCTTTTTCTGTGTTTATCAAAGTGATCATAGGATTTTCTTTTTTAGTTAATGTGTGGAATTGTCATGCATTAATTTTTTCAAATACTAGATCAACCCTGCATTCCTGAGACAAGCTCCACTGGGTCATGATGATTATTCTTTCTCTTGTTGAATTCTGTTTTCTAAACAAGTTGTTAAGATTTTTTGCATCTATTTTTATGAGGATAGTGTTCTTTCCTTGTAATGTCCGCAGGATTCATGATATACATCTTTAATTTATTATAGTCTGCCTTCAAGTAGTGTAAGAACCATAAAATAGTACATTTTCACTTTTTCTTTCCTTTATGCAATTATTATCAAACATTTTATTTATGCATGTGACAACCCCCGCGCAGCAATGGTAAACTTTTTGTTTTAAACAGTTAATTTATTTTTTAAAGTATTTTGAACAGTAAGAATAATATGTTAACTATTTATCCATGTAGTTGCCATTTCCAGTGCTATTCATTTCTTTGCATAAATCTATGTTTCTATACTGGAGAAGGAAGTGGCAACCCAATCCAGTATTCTTGCTTGGGAAATCCCATGGATAGAGGAGCCTGGTGGGCAACAGTCCATGGGGTTGCACAGAGTTGGACACAACTGAGCTACTTTCACACACACATTTCTATATGGTATTATTTTTCTTCTGTCTGAAGGATTTCTTCTAACATTTATTGTAGTGCAGGTCTGCTGGTATTGAATTCTTTCAGCTTTTATATGTTTAAACAGTTTATTTAGTCTTTATTTTTAAAAGATATTTTCAGTAGAATAGAATTCTAAATCACTAGTTTTAATGATACAGTGCCTCTGTCCTCTCATTTCCATTGTTTTCTGCAAGAAATTTGTCATCTTTGTTCCCTATAGTCTCCCTTGCCTTTCCCAACTCCTTTTTAAGATGTTATCACTGACTTTGAGCAAGTTGGTTATGATGTGCAATGATATACTTTTCTTCTTGGGTCTTGTGTTTGAGTCATTGAGCTTCTTGAATCTTTGGGCTTTTAATTCCCTGTTCTGTAGCCTGGAAACTCAACTATAGGGCTGACTTCGTCTGTTTCCTGTCTCCTAGGTATCACTGGTCTTTGTATCTTGATATACGATGTCTTCAAAACCATTTTGTGTATTTTGTCCATTTTTCTGTTGTTTCTATCAGGAGGATAAGTCTGATCTATCCTATTGTTCTGTCTTGGCCAAAGATGGGTATTTTACTTTAATTCTCTCATTACCACCCTCTACTCTTCCCATTTTCCAATCCATCCACTCTGGATGTATCTCATTTTTTCGTCAGTCTGCTATTCATTGTTTATGGTATGATGTAGTAAACTGTGACTTTTCCTTTCTTGCACACTTTTTTGTTTTTCCTGGAGTTGACTTTTCTTGTTTGCTTAGTTTTCTATGTACCTTTTAGTTAGACCCCACACTAGCTGTCTGAATTTCTCAGGATGTCAGTTCTATCAGATTCACCTTTCTGAAGAAGTCTTTTTCAGACCTTGTGCTCTAACGGCATGGATTAATTGCTCTCTATCACTGATGCTTAGCTGTCCTCCTGGGCTCTCCCTTTCAGTATCCTGGGCATTTCCATCACTGCCCTTCTGTGTTGCATTTCCCATTTCCTATCTTCCCCTTTGTTCCATTTATTCTCTAGTTTGGGATAGCACATCGTTCAGTAGCTTCCCAAGAGGAGGGTGAAAGAGTGGTAGATTATTCTAAGACCTTGCCAGTCTGATACTCAAGTCACTTAATTACTGAATATGGAGATCTAGGCTGGAAAAGTGCTTCCCTGATAGCTCAGTTGGTACAGAATCTGCCTGCAATGCAGGAGACCCTGGTTCGATTCCTGAGTTGGGAAGATCTGCTGAAGAAGGGACAGGCTACCCACTCCAGTATTCTTGGGCTTCCCTTGTGCTCAGCTGGTAAAGAATCTGCCTGCAATTTGGGAGACCTGGGTTCGATCCCTGGGTTGGGAAGATCCCCTGGAGAAGGGAAAGGCTACCCACTCCAGGTTCTGGCCTGGAGAATTCCATGGACTGTATAGTCCATGGGGTCGCATACAGTCCGTGGGTTCACAAAGAAGTTGGACACGACTGAGTGACTTTCACTTTCAGGCTGGCAGTTGCTCTGGAATCTTAAAAACACTGCTGTTAAGTTCCAGAGTTAACATTGATGTCTAAAGTCATTCCCAATCCTTGTTTTGTCCCCTTGCCCAGAAGTATATAGCGTCTTCATCTCCAATATTCTTTATGTAGCTTTGGTGTAGACTTTTGCTCTCCATTGTGGCAATTCCCTGTACTTTTCCCTCCATCCCTTCTGTTTTGATTTTAGCAATTTTGATAGCAGAAAATGTCTGTTGATGTTCTTTTATCCTATGGCATGGATGAGATAAACAGAAAACTACTAAATTCACCTTAAGTTTTAATAGACATATTGGGAGAATGGGTTAGGGTTTTTGGCTAGGGAAGTATCCATATTTCAGTAAAAAACAAAAAACACCTTTTTTTTTTTTTTAAGGACTTAATTTGCTAACATTTTAAGACACAGATTTTTTTTAATTAGAAAAATTAAGAGAAGTGTGTGAATCTGAAGAAGAAATTTTCAGAATGAATTTCTTAGAAATTTAGTAGAATGATTTTTCCATCCACTGACATTAATAGGATTTAGTGTTAAGAATTATCATCTGTATAGTAAGTAGTCCCATAAACTGGTGCTCATGGCCATGACGAGAAGAGCCTTCTGAGAGTGGTCAGGGTCAGTGGCGGAGAATATTTGAAAACACGACTGTTCTGTCCAGGAACAATGATTAGCACAATTACAGGCTTTCTCCAGAGCAGCAGTTCTTAACCCCAGTATGGATTCATCTGAAGAGACTTAACGATATGGTGCCTAAATCTCACTTAGACCAAGTTTAGAATCTCAGTGGGTGGGACCCATACATTGACACATTCCTACCCACCAGATGATTTTTTAATACACAGCTAGTGCAGAGAACCACTGCTCCAGAGTTTAGCAGAGACCCTTGCTTCTCAGAGCGTAGACTAAGGACCAGCACATTATCACTGGGAGCTTGTTAGAAATGCAGAACTTAGGCCCTACCCCGTATTTGTGGAATCGGAATCTGCATTTTAACAAGAATCCTCAGGTGATCTGTATGGGCATTAAAGTTTGAAATAGTACCTCAATTATTTATTCAACAAATAGATTTGCAAATAGATCTGTTGAACAAATTTATAAGCACCTACTGCCAGGGCAAGACTGCTGGGAGAGGTGGTGATGGGTCTGTTGAATTTTTTATGTCTCCTGCCTGTTTGTAATTTTTTATTCCCCTTGTTTAAAATATATATATATTCTCTTCTTGTTTTGTATAAGAAGACAAGATGAAACATCTTGTCTCTCTGAGGATATTAATGAGCATTTGCTGTCAGAAATTTTCTTCTCTTGTGTAGTCTTGTTTCTTCTCAGTTCTTTTTTTATGTGTTTTACTTTCTTCCATGTTAGAGGCTTTGCTTGGGTGTCTGAAAATTTTTTTGTCATCTGCGCTTGACTGCAAGCACTGGGTGGTCTTGTTGACTGAGCCTCTTCGTATGGTGACCTGGCTGGACAGTTTGATGGGGACTCCCAGGGTTGGTTTCTTTGTATCTTTCTTGCCTGATCAGAGTCCCCGGAAAGGATACCCCTGTCTTCTGCTAGGAGATGGAGGCCTGGCTCCACGTTGCTGGAGGGAACGCAGAAGGGGAACTAGAATCGCCATGTCTGTGTGTGGCTTCCTTTTTTCAGGCCACGGCACCCGGTTCTCAGCCAGGCCTGCTGTGCCAGTCAGAGACGGCAGTTTACCTCTGAAGGATAGTCCCGACTTTGCTGGGTGGTACCAGGGCAGCCACCCAGTGAGTGGCTTTGTATTGGGGAGGGAGTCCAGAGGGGTCTTACTGCTTCTTAAACAGCTTTTAACTAATCCTGTGTATTTTTAGCACTTCTCTCTGTCTCCTGTTCTTCTTCTAGAGGTTTCTGGGGCTGCTAGTTCCCAGGTCTTCTGGGGATTCTGTGGAGGGCAGTCAGGCACTTTTCACCCTGAGACTGGGGATTTTCTCAGGTCTGCTCTTCGTAGCCACTGGCTTATCTGCTTTCTGGCTTCTAAAGCTTTGTTGTGGTTTTTCTCCTCTGCTTTTCTTCCTGTCCTTAGGGACTTGTGCCATTCAGAAAGTTCCTCTTTTGACAGTTGCTACCTCAGTAGGGTTTTGGGAAAAAGTGGAATTACGTGCATGTGTCTTTTCCTGAAACCTCTGTCCTCTCTTTAATCTTCCTCCCAGGATCCATGAATTCATTCAGTTAAATATAAACAAATAGGATTCTAGTCCTGCCCTCCATGAGCCCCAACCCTCCAACCAAGCTATTTCGTGTCCCATTGTGTATGGACTGAATTCTGGTTCAGCTGTTACTGCCTGCATGACCCTAGTCATATCTCCAGAGCCTCAGTTTCCTCATCTGTAAAACTGGGATAACATAAGGTAGTAAGAGGGAAGGTTATTCAGGCAATAAAAAATAAAAGCTTTTAGTAAAGTACTTGCACACAGTGTCTTTTTGAGGACCCGGGTTGTGACTTCTCCGCCATACTCCCCCGAACCTAGCACAGGGTGAGCACATAGTGGGTGTGTGGTGAGTGACTGAAGGAGGCGGGTGTTGAGAAGTTTGGTCTGGGCCCTCCTTCAGCACCTCTAGGTTCTGGGAGCCACAGGCTTCTGCTGGAGGTGAGAGCTCCGGGTTCTTCCTGTCTCTGCCTGTCGCCTGGATGCTGTGACTCCCACTGAGGCAGGTTCTCCTCGCAGGCCCCTGACCTTGGCAAGGCTGCCCCTTCATGGCTAGAAGGGAATCACCGTTGCTCTGAACTGTTGATCTCCCCTGACTCGTAGGGATCCGTTCCCTGTGACAGCTTCTAAGGCGCCTGAGACCTGGCATGGTCCTTCCTTTTCAGGGTCTCAGTTTCTTTATGGCTAAAACGGGTGGGATGTAAGGTACCTTAAAATACTTTGTAGTCCTTGACATTTCTCTCACTCCCACCTTTGGACTCCTCCTCTCCTAGTTCAGCAGTCCACCCTGCGCTGGATATTCCTAGCTCCTGGGGTTCTGGTGTGGACATGGTCCCAGGGGGATGAGCAGTCCTGGTCTCAGAGTAAATGCTCTCCAGTTCACAGCCCTGGCTTCATTCCCCACCCCACCTCCAGGCCCCAACAATAGGCCCCTTCAGCTCTAGGCTCTTGCTGAGGGGGTGGGGGTGGGGGTGAGGCCTGAACGGGACCAGCCCTGAAGAGCTCTGGGAGTGGCTGGCTGCTGCGAGCCGGACTCCATCCTTCATCTCTTCCCAGGAGCCTGTACTTCTGGGCCTTGGTGCCGTGATGATGCTTGGGCCAGAGGGTGCTGAGAGGCAGCTCACTGCAGCGCCCTGCATCCCAGCCCTGGCACTCAGGCGTGTGTGGTACGTGTGTGCAAGAGACCCAGACAGCTGCTGGAATTTACCCACTGACACACGCGGGTGGTGTTTCTATGCGGGGGAGGGATGCCTCAGGAATGTGTCAGGACTCTCTGTGTCCTCTCTCCGGGTGTCAGGGTTGGCACACCAGTCTTCAACTGGTGGAGCATGAAACAGCTACAAAACACGTTCAAGAGCACATTGATAGATATGGGGAGGTGTTGGGCTCAGCCTGGCTCTGTGTTGTGCTGTTTAGTCAGCTTCTTCCCTTTGCTTTCTGAAAGTTACACTTCCTTCTCTGTTGGAGTCAAAGGAGATGAGGCATAGGAGGGTCCCTGGACCTGGTGTGTCTGTCCCTGCTTCCACGCCCTGCCTTCCCACCCTCTCACTGCCTTGTCTCTGTCCTTTCTCTCTCTTTGAGGCTGGGATGCCTGACAAACCAGACCTCCTTCCCATCTGTGAACCCTGTGGCATCCTGTACCCCAGCTCTCCCTCCCTCAGCATCTACGTCCAGTCTGATGAGAAGGCAGCCTTCGGTCAGAACTCCCCCTCTGTCTTGAGGGACTGCTGTGCTGTCCCCCGGGGCTGAAATAGCTTTGTGGGAGCAAAGTAGCTTAGTAGTTCTGGGACAGGGGTAACTGTAACGAGATTGGTAGCCCACACAAAGGTACTTGCTTTTCTGGATTAGAAATAATGACAGAGGGTAGGGGTTGGGGGGAAGTGGAGCAAAGCCAGAGCCAACGAGGGCAACCAGGCTTATTCCTGATATTCACTGGACGTAGGTGGCACCAGCTCACTGGAATAGAGACAGGTCCATCACAAAGACTTGAGGTCGTTTTCAGCGAACTCTCTTGACCACCTGTGCCTTGCCAGATTCTTCTTCAGCGTGACAGATATAAACAGATGGTTATTTTACAATGTACAAACCACAAGAGAGGTACGTATGTAGGGCTCCCTCAATAGAATTTTATATTAATACAGAGTGGTGCAGAAACAGTGACCCTAAAAGGATCAGAACATGATGGATAATTAAACATTTTTTTTCATTCTCTTGACTATTTTCCACATGTGCTATTATGTGATATGCCATTTTGGTTTCAAATATACTTTAACCATTTAGGAATAGGAAATAGGAATTCACAAAGGAGGTGATGTTTTAGCTGGGTCTTGAGGGATGTGTAGGAGTTCATGATGTAGACAGTAAATTGCCAAGCATAGTGCAAAGACATTAACCTCCAGGAAAGGCTATTTGATTTGGTTGGAACATGGAGACATTTGAAGGAAATGATAAAAGAGGCGGAGGTGGACAAATATACGAGAGGTGGATTGTGAAGGGCCTTGTAGTTGGCTCAGTGAGGAGTTACAGAAGGATGCAAGCAGGAAGTCTCGAGCTCTGTGTTCAGATGACAGTGTAACAGCAGGAACTGTGAACTGTGTGCCGGATGCTGTGCCAGGTGTGCTCCTTGTGACCTCGCTGAGTTTGCACTTGATGCAGGAGGCACTGTTTATCTCCATTTTACAGATAAGGAAATTGAGGCTTAGAGGTTGTCATTTGCCCAGATGATTAGAGAGTGATACAACCAAGATTTCAGTTCAGGTTCTTTCTGACTCTCCTCCCAGTGAGATTGATGGGACGGAGAATGAAGAGGCAGAGAGCAGATCTTATGGTCTGCCCCATGGGGGAGTGAGTAGGGAGTTATGGTTGGGGAGCCCAAGGTGAGGTTTCCAGCCTAGGTGGCTGGTGTTGGCTTATGACATTTTCAGTCCGGAGACAGGAGCACGCGCTTGGTTTAAGGTTGGGGAGGCTGAGCTCAGTGTGACATGTGCGGTACCCCTGTATCCCTCTGGCGGAGTCAGCTGGACATGTCTGGAAACGCAGGTCTAGAGCTTCAGAAGCTCAGGAATGCACATGGGGCTAATCGGAGCCCTGGGAGGAGAGGAGGTGACCCCCCCCACCGCCACCCCCCAGGTACGGAGAGAAGGAAGGGAGAGTTTCAAAGTCTTAAGAAATACCAGCAGTTAAGGAGAAGGGTGAAGAACCTTCAGGGTTAGTTAGACTCAAGGCCTGTGCGCCCAGCAGTGCTGGCAAATACGCCTCAGCCTTGACTCTCTGTCCCAGGACCTCAGCTGCCAAGCTCCCCTGGAAGGGAGTGGGTCACTGTGTCCTGGAGATGCAGAGGGTGTGGATAGCCATGGTATGTGTCTGAATCACCCTCTTCTCTCCCTTGGCCTGTGGCCAGCCTCATCCCAGACCAGTGTGATTTCAGACCTGGGATGACCTGAACAAGTGAGGTTTCCTGATGCGGTTCCTCTGGGATGAAGTCCCACGGGGAACCAGCCTGGCCCTGGTCCAGAACCTTAGGCCCTGCACACAGAGGGGTGAGTTGAAGTTGACTGGGCTTGGTGGGGCTAGCATGTGGAGGCAAGATAATCCTCAGGTCGGAAGAAGAGCCATAACCTACCCCCGGCGCGCCCCCCCCCCCCCTCTTTCTTCTCTCCTATATGTTATCTTCCCTCCAGGGCCTGGAGAAGAGGGAAGGCAGAGGTGGGAGAGGGCTGGCCTGGAGGTGGGGTTGGCATATATTCCCGAGAATACGGTAGATTGTTTTGGAAAAATCCTCTGGCCGGAAATTACATGTCACGTCTGCTCCTCGGTGTGGATTTGTCACTCCACTGATGCTGCAGGAGAGCCTGGGGGAGGGGAGGGGACAACAGAGGCAGGCTGGTTCCTGGCCATTATCGGCTCCCTTTGGAGATAAGGGGCCAAGTTGTTGATCACGGGGTGTACCTGTGGGGTAGATTCCCCAAACCCGAGAGGCAGTTTGGATCTTGTGGATGTCTTGTAACAGGATGGCAGTAGGAGGCAAGAGGTTTAGGAAGGGAGGAGGCAGGGAGAAAGCAGGAAGTGGGAATGGTTTAGATCGGACCCTTTATCCAACCTGGACAAAGGATGCGGGGGCATCTTTTTCAGCCTGTCTCCACAGTCTCCTGAGTTTGGGTTCCTGCTGCTGTTCCCAAAACCAGTCTCTGCCTTCTGGAGCTCTGGAGACCTGCAGTAGGAGCAGAGGAGCTTCTGCCTAGAATAAGCACCCTGCCTGGTAGGCTCGCTTCCCTGGTGGCTCAGCGGTGACGAATCTGCCTGCAATGCAGGAGACCCCCGTTCCATCTCTGGGTCAGAAAGATCCCTTGGAGAAGGGAATGGCAACCCACTCCAGTGTTCTTGCTTGGAGAATCTCATGGCAGAGGAGCCTGGTGGGCTACCATCCATGGGGTCGTAAAGAGTCGGACACGACTGAGTGACTAACAGCGCACACCCTGGCAGGGTCATCCCCTGTACCAACGTGCTTCAAGGTGGAGAAGGAGCTTTTGAAGACAGTGAGCCTTATGGGAACTCACTTGGTGCCCACTTGGGGTCTCCTTCCTCATTCTTGAAGTGGTGTGTGTTGATGTCTCAGCGTTTCCCTCCTCCTCTGCCCCAAACACCAAAGGGGTGAGGGTGCCTTGAGCTCAGCCCTAAATAGCTGGTGCTGAGGAGTCAGTGGATGCTTCACATGCCATCGTAATGAGAGGGTGTGCATGTGGCACCTTGGGGCCCTCCGGGCTAGAGGGAGAGGAAGAGCCTCTGCAGTGGGCCTTCTTCCATTGGCAGTGTCCTCATCGTGGCACTGGGGAGACTGCCCGTTGGACTCATGTTGGAGCAGCTCCTCCAGCAGGGAGTGTGGGTACTTGCACTCTTCTGAGGCCAGAGAGGTCAGCCCTAGTACTCTCCCCAGCCCCGAAGGCTTTGAGCTCCCTGGCACTGGGCCAGCACAGTCTTGGGGTGGGATGGGGGAGGGACGGGCGGCAGGGAGAAGTCAAGGCCGATAGACGGAGGCGGGGTCTGCGGTGGCCTGCGGTCTCCTTCCCCGTTAGGATGCCGGGGGCGTGGCTTCCATAGCCGGCGAGGAGTGGGCTGGGCAGGTTAGCTCGGAGTGCGGAGCGGCAGTGCGGAGCCGCAGCGGTGCACTGCGGAGCTTGCCAGGTGGGCGCATTCTTGCAGCCAGGTAGAAGCTGGGCTGGAAGGAGAGGTTTCAGGCCCCAAGGTCTAGAGGGAGGGGTCTCAGGTTGAGTCAGGATAGGGGCTCTTGGATGGATCCCCCTCCTTATCATGGAGTATGGGAGCCCTTGAATTCCCAGGACCTGATCGGTGGTCCTGGAGGTGGCTAGGGGCTGAGGGGAGCTGTGGGTCTGTGGTCAGTAAAGGTGCGGACCCACACCTGGCTCTCTGGGTCGGGTCGGGAGGGCAGATGGTGGCGCTGCTCTGTGGAGATGTGGCTCCTTAGAATGGAGGCTGGGCATGGGATTGGGGGAAGGGCAGCCGCAGGCACAGCGGGAGAGGCTGCTAACCAACCCGCTCTGCTCGGGCTGCAGGTGGCAGATGTGGGGCGCATGTAGGGCAGAGGACCCGGCCTTCCCCTGGCCGAGGCGCTATAACGGCCCCTGCCCTACTTCTGAAGGATGTGGGAGGCCCGGCCCCTCAGGACGCAGGGCAGTGACGCTGCCGGTGCGCTGGAGCGGCTGGGGGCTGCGGGAGGGCTCTGCGCCCCTCTCTGGCCCTAAAGCCGGGAGTTTGGATTTCATGGGGGAGAGATCTGCATATCAGCGCCTGACTGGGGCCGAGGAGGAACCGCAGGTAAAGGGGCAGCCAGATAGCTGGGACCCCGAGGTCTGCTGGTGAGCTGAGCACAGCCTGTCAGGAGTGAGGGGTGTCTATGCTTCTGGGCCCCAGGACAGATCCTGGGGGCTAGGAGGCTGGGTGAAGAATGGTGGTGTGTTTGTGTGTGGGGTAGGATGGGGGAAGTCAGTGGTGATGAATTTCCGTTGCTGACATCTGCTTCAGCGTCTCTGAGTCCTTAGGACCCAATTAAGCTGCCCTTTGGGCTTGCCTTAGTGCTGCACGGGAGCACTGGAAGCACTGCCAGGATATGGATTTGGTCTTTCACGGACACAGAGTCCGTGTGTCTGGACATTCCCTCTTGCTGGCTTTATGAATCTGCACATTAAGCCAAATGTCCCTGTTTGCTTTGGAAAATATGATCAGGGTGTTTATGGGTCTGCCTCCCTTACCCTTGGAGATCAAGCACTTTCTCTCTTGGCCAATAGAGGGCAGTCACTGACAGGACAAAGCTGGGGAAGAAGGGTGCTGTTTTCCAAGGCTGGGAGAAAGGGGTCCAGAGCTGGTCTGAGCTCTGACCCCTGACCACGCTTTGCTTTTCTTTACAGCCTCCTACAGCTGGATTGCTGAGCAAGCTGTTGAGGCTTGTTCTTAGCTGATGTGCAAAGGGAGAATCAGGCCTGGGGTTCCAGTGAGTTTGGGACACATCTTTCTGGGCGGTTGTAATTTGCAATTCGGCCCTTCTAATCCAGTAGTTCCCCCAACTTTCGACAGAGGGAGCGATCCTGCTTAAATTGTCTCCTTTAAGTCAGGTGCCTGGGTTTCCTTCAGAGTGGTGCTTGGTGGGAGGTAGGTAATAGGCTTCTCTGTGCTGTGGGCATTGTGTGCCAGAGTTTAGGGGAAAGTTAGCTCTAGTGTGACCGCGACCTGACTTCCTCTTGTCCGTTAGCTGTGATTCCATTCTAAGACTGGTGATTCACTGGGACCCAGGAGAGGCTGCACCTGGCTGGCATCATAAGTGTTGGGTAGTGGGGGATGAGAGGGGACTGGGAAAGAGGGACTGATTGCCTGGGGGTGTCCCATGCCCCCTCCTCCCGCCTTGGGTCAGATCAGGAAATGTCTGTCCCTTCAAGCACCTCCTTGCCAGGAAAGTCAAGCACTGAGAGAGAGGCCCTAGATAGAGCCTGGAATGCTGACTCCCCAAAACTCTCACCCCAGCTGCCTATTCCACCAGCCAGCTGGGGCTCCCAGAGCTGGTAGCCAGCTGGAGAGGGACAAGAGAGCAGTGTGCAAGAAACAGGGGCTCCCTGGGCATGGCTGAGGGTGGGGGCTGAGGGAGTCTGAGAGAACTTCCTGCAGCTGTCAGGTGTGTCTGGGGGCTGTAGTGAGGGGGTGTAAGAGCAGCTGGCACCCTTGAGGAGGGCCAGAGGGATCAATTGTCAGCTCTAGGAACATGGGGGGCCCAGGGGGGTTGATGGAGTGATGCAGTTCCCTCTAGCTGGGGCTGTTGTCCCTGTATGTAGGTGCTGTTCAGGAGACATCTTATAGCCTGGAATCCTATAGTTTTGGGGTGGAGCCATCGCAGGGTTTAGGGGCTTATTTGTTTTGAGGGGGTTTTGGATCTTGGCCAGCTGGTCTGGGGAGGAGGCATCCTGGGTGATGTGCGTAGCAGACAAGGGAACCCCAGGGGAAGGGGGTGGAGATTCCTCACCGTCCCCCCCACCCCCACCCACCCTTGGCTGGACTGCCCCACTCTGGCAGGCTGCCAGACTCCTATTTCCGTCGGGCACCAGGGTAACAGGGCCACATTAGGGCCTGAGCCAGGAGACGCCCAGCCAAGGCTGGGGCTGGGAGATGGGGGAGGGTCTCTGAAGGGTCTGCATGCAAGGTCCAGGATTGACTTTCTGGTGTCCAGGCCCCCTCACTAGCCCTCAGAGCCCCCATACAAGCACATATGGGGGCCTCTTTGTATATTGCTGCTTGATTGACATGGCCCCCACCCTAAAATCCCAGGAGTTGTCTGTGACTGTGGGGGCTGGGGTGGAAGCCAGAGACAGGGGGCCTTGTGTATGTGGAGGTGGGGGGGCAGCGCGGGTGGCTGGGAGGAAGAGTCCCCCCATTCCCGCCGCCTTCTTGGCAGTGATTCAGAAAGGTCCTTTTTCAGCCAGTGTCAGAGCTGCTCAGCTGGGGAGGGAGAGAGGCGGAGGGAGGGCGGGCAGTCGGGTGGGGGAGCCCGGGAGTAGGGCTGAGCTGTGACCACTGCACTGGAGAGAAGACAGAGAGACAGGACAGAGGACCCAGGCTACAGCTACCCCAGAGAAGAACTAACTCAATCCTGCCAGGCTGGCCAGCTGTAGAAACAGCTGTAGAGTAGAGCAAAGGGGACCACCCTATTTTTCTACTGTATTCATCGCTCCTGGTGTGAGCTCTGGGGGCCTCTGGGGCAGACCTCTGGCTAACCCCCTTCTGGGCAGTACCTGCAGTTCAGGAGCTGAGACCACTGCCCCTCATCCCCCCTACTTCTCGGGCCAGAGCCCCGGTGACCTGGTCAGGGTGGGTCCTTCTCTGTGGAGATGCCAGCAGCTCGTCGGTTCCCGGGCCTCGAGCTCTCGTTCCCTCTTCTAGCCAGACTCCGGCGGAGACTGTACACAGTGAGTGGGGGGCTGGGGGCGGGAGTGGACAGTCGGGACTGAATCTGCTCGTCAGAGCCAGCCCTGCGCTGAGGGCCAGCAAGCAGGACGGGGCGGGCTCGACAGGGGCTCAGGGCCTCTCTGCTCCGGCGGCTGTGTTCTTGGTGACGAGTGTGTCGGCAAAGTGTTGTGTGGGAAGTGTGTGTGCCAGCCACGAGAGCTACACGTGTCAGACACAGGTGTGTAGACTGGGCTGTGCTGGGGGAAGCAAAGACACGGGCTGGTGGTGGGGTGTGGGGGGGCGGACTTGTCCAGGGTCACCCTGGGCTGGGTGGTAGAGACAGGGCTGGGACCCTGGCTGCGTTCTTCTTTTCCCCGGGATCCCAGTGTTCTCTCCCGTCTTCCCACACATGTTCCCCCACGCAGAGCAGCCCTGTTCCCAGGGTTGGGGAGCAGGGAGATTTGTTAGCTGGTGTTTCAGGAAAAAGGAACAGGCCAGACTGTGCTTTCTCAGAGCCTTCTTCAGGGGACGGGTCCCTGGGTCTCCCCCAGCCCTGGCCACACAGGGCAGTTGTTTGAGCTGTTCTGAGGAGTGGCTGCCTCCTGCCCCCAGGAGCATAGGGTTGAGGGGCCTGGAGCACTGGGATTTGGGGACTGGGGAGGACGCAGTAGGGGTCTTCAGACCACCTGCTCTGGTGGCCACCCTCATCTTAGGCTGAGCCGTGTAGAGGATGAGATCACTGCTCCAGGGACCAGGAAGTGATGATGGAGGCGCTAGCTGGCCCCGTCTGGTCACTCCATAGACACTGCCTTGGTTAGTGATTTTCACAGGGGTCCTTTGGGGCTTTCTTCTGGAAAGAAGTGGTGCCCTGCTCTCTTAAGTCCATACCCCCTTGTTTGTAATGGATGGCTTTGTATGAGGATAAGTGAGTTAATCAGCCAAGTGCTTAGAACTGTCCCCAGCATCTGGTTAACTGTAGTTGAAGTGTTAGTTATTTTTATTTTTCTTAAACAAAATTAATAGAAATACAGCCTGTTTATTCTGTGTGTGTGTGCGCACGTGCCTATGTGTGTAGTCAGTCAACATAATGCCTCTTGTAATATAAAGGAAAATGGAAAGGAAATCAGTTACTGCTTCAATTATGAAGCAGTCAGATCCTAAGACCTCAGGTAGAACCAGCGTGGAGGCAAAGATGTTGTCAGGCAAGTGCTGACCCAGAGGAGACATTTGAAATAGTAAGGATGGGCTGTCTGCGGTGACCTCTTTCTGAATGGTGGACAACTTCTCAGCTCTGAACAAAGCAAAAGGCCAATTTCTCCTCAGTTTACACAGCAGTTCCATTCTAGGAAAATTCAGTCTATATTAAAATTGCAAAAATACTTTCTTGTTCGTGTATAAAACGGAATCTGATTCTCTGTTCAGATGATTATAAATAAGTTTTTCACCTGCATAAATTAAGTTGCATGGGATTTGGGACAGTATGAGAATCCCAGCCACCCACTCACTACCACTAGCGGTCCCCAACATATTGACAGCCAGACATATTCTCTAGGGGGCTACCCAGGCCTCCTGAGAACCATGCGGGTGAATGGTTAGGGCTTAAAGTTTGGAAACCCCCTTCTGGGCCGCCGCCTCGGTGGAGGAGCCAGGGTTTGAACTGAGGGCGTCTCATTTCTGTCCGTGGCTCTTTGTACTGCCTCGGGCTGCCTGGGAAAGTCTGAGCCTCTGGCACTGGGCTGGCAGCTCCGCTGGGAACTGTGGGGGCAGGAGGCTCGCCCTGGGCCCAGGCTGTGAGCGCCCGCTCTCCCAGAGCAACCTGGGAGGAGAGCTCGGGGGACAAGCCTGCCTCCCAGAGGGGAGGAGGGGTTCTCGGAACAGCTGGCCTTTTCCCTGGTGCCTGTCTTCAGCGAGGATTGAACACAGGTCAGGGGTGGGCCAAGCCCTCAGCTCTGAGGGGGTCTTACTCAGACCAGATGGGTTTGGTGTCGGATGAGCCAAGCTGCCTAGCTTTGAGGGTGCCACTGGCCTCATTCTCTGGGCCTCAGGGAGTGTAGGTAGGAGCCCACTCCCTGGTGGCCCCGTGCCTGACTGTGACCTGCACGTAATTTTGTTTGGCCAGCACAGTGTACACACGTGCTTGCGTGTGTATGTTTCAAACTTGAATTAGTTGACATAGTTCAAAAGTCAGGAGAAAGATCTAATGTCAAGTGTAAACAAGGAACAGAATGGTGTGGGTAATGGGTATGTTTGTGGGGGGAAAACAAGTCTGGAAGAATGGGTAAAAGTCATTAACACAGCTGACTTTGGGGAAGGGGGTGAGGTAGCCGTGCAGCAGGCAGGGATGAGACTTTATTATGGCTTCTGAGTGCCTTTTGGTATTTTACATGTGCCTATATTACCTTTTCAAAATTTTTTTAAAGATATTTATTTGGCTATCTTGAGTCTTAGTTGCTGCACGTGGGATTTTCGTTGCAATGCACAGGCTTCTCTCTAGTTATGGCTTAACTGCCCCGTGGCATGTGGGATCTTAGTTCCCTAATCAGGGTTCGACCCCGAGTCCCCTGCCTTGGAAGGTGGATTCTTAACCACTGGACCACTGGCAGAGTCCCTCAAACTTTCTTTAATGGTGAGATTTCACACATAGATTCCGATTTCTGGTATTTCTTTTAAAAATTGAAAAGCTTTGACACCACTAGGCCATAGCCTGTTGTGACAACTGTTGACTGTAGCTGAGCCACGCTGCTTCCCTGGGCTGGGGCTGCGAGCCCGCCCTGGCCTCCACCCCTCTTTCCCTCCAACCTCCTGTGGTTCTGCGTGGTGCCTGGGCAGTGGTTTTTGGACCAGAGGAGAGGCTCCTACAGTGTCAGGCATTGGGAGGAACATGCTAGAGCTCATCTAGTCCCTGTGGGGTCCCTCAGATCTGCAGAGCTCATGGATGGGTCTCAAGGGACACTGTACCCCCCTCAACTTTTTAAAGTAACATTATGAATAAGAATGTATGTGTTTTCCTGGAGAAACAATCGATATTTTCATCAGATTTTTATAGAGTTTGTGATGCCAGGAGAATCAAAGAGCCAGTGGGGAACCAGAGGACAGAGTTTGATCTCAGGTCACTTGACCACAGGTGACAGATTTAGAGAGTAAGACCCTCTCAGGGCCTGGGCCATGTCCCAGGTACCCTGATCCTACCCCTGTTGCCATAGGAAGCAGGACATGGCTGCAGGCTCTTACAACGTGCAGCTGTTTGGGGGAGCAGGACGGGGGTTTGAGTCCTTCCCTGCAGCACACAGTGGGATGTGGGTGAGCCCAGGGCAGTAGCAGGGCCGCGTGTTACCTCCCTTCCTTCTGCAGTCCCTGAGCAGCTCTTCTGTTCCCACAGAGGCTGGGGAGCAGCAGCATGCAGCCGGAGGAGGGCACGGGCTGGCTGCTAGAGCTGCTGTCCGAGGTGCAGCTCCAGCAGTATTTCCTGCGGCTCCGTGACGACCTCAACGTCACCCGCCTGTCCCACTTTGAGTATGTCAAGAACGAGGACCTGGAGAAGATTGGCATGGGCCGGCCCGGTAGGTGGGGGTGTCGCCCCACGGACCAGTTACCTTGCCCATCGTCGCCCCACGGACCAGTTACCTTGCCTGTCCTCAGAACTGCCAGCCTCGTGGGAGAGCCCTCCCTGCTTTGTTCTGAGCGGCAGAGCTGAGAGCTCTCACTGCCTGTCCAAGATCTGCCCCCACATCTCCTCAGGTGGGGCAGAGGGGTATCAGTAGATGCTGTGCACAATGCGTGTGCAGTGGTGAAGGTGAATTGCAGTTGGAGGAGTCTGACTTAGATTTCCAGCTACTCAGGATTAACTACACACTGAGTTTTGTTTGTGCAGACATATGTAGGCTGTATTTCTTCCATCTCCTCCTCGTTTGTAAATGTAGAATTGAGCCTGTGCGAACACCCAGAGGGCTAGTGTCTGGAGGTCTGTGGAGAAGGAAAGATAAAAACCCTCAGTTGGGTTGCTGCCTTTCTCCTGATCTGTGCCTTTCTCTCGTCTCTCCTACAAAGGTCTGTTCTATAGGCTAACTTCCCCTCCCCCCATGTGTTTATCCTAAAAGTACTGACTGTAGCTTCTAGAACTCATGGTGTTCCTTGTAGAACGTTAGCAAATTTTTAGTGCATTCAGCCTAAAATAGCTAAATAAGTGATAATGTGAGAATTTAGATACTGATTTACCCTGACAGTTAATGCCAGTAACAATACAGTCTTATGGGAGAAAAACTCAAAATTGAAGAAATTCTGTCCATCACCTTGACTTAATTATTTTTTCTGGAGAGTTGACATAAGAGTACTACTGGTGGTTAAACACCTCCGTCCACTTGGAGAAGAATTGCCTGGAGGTGGGACGCAGCGCCCATCTGGTTAATGGTGGCCGGCCCCTGGTTGGTGGGGATGGCTTGTTCCTTGGCGTTGCCGCACTGCGCACTGTCTAGTGGTGGCCTCCCCCCAGGAGGACGGAGGAAGCAGCCTCTGTTGGGGTGTGAGTGCCTTAACAGCATGGGTTCCCCTTCTCCCTGCCCCGCAGGCCAGCGGCGGCTGTGGGAGGCCGTGAAGAGGAGGAAGGCCATGTGCAAACGCAAGTCCTGGATGAGCAAGGTGGGTGGACAGGGAAGGAGGTGGGAGTGGGGTTTCATCGGGGCGCCTCTGATGTCACCTGGGAGCCTTCTCCCGTCCCCGCGGCATAATCTCACACTTTGTACAGACCTCCTCCTCCGGGGTCTTATCAGGCAGGGTACTTGTAGAGCTGCCTGGCTAAGTGTCTGTCTCCGCTGGAGACGGTGCTGAGTGGCCTGTGTGCAGCCTTGGCTCCACGGCCCCTCCCGCTGGGTGGTGGTGCCGGGCATGGAACAGGCGCTTGTTGACAAGTGCTCTGTAACTTGAGCCCTTGTGCAGAGTGTTGGAGCCGGTGTCCAATGTGGGGCGGTGGGACTGTCTGGACCCAGGATGGCTTTGCTTCCTCCTCCCCCACGTTCCTAGTCTGTGGAGGGTTTCTCTGGTCTACTGGCCTCCCTGACAGCTTCCTTCCCCAAGGCCTCCCCCACCCCCTTTGCTCTAATTTGGGTCTGTGGAGTGGTGAGTCCCAGGTCTGACTCAGTGGAACTTTGCCCATTGTCTGGAAGACAATGTGAGAGGAAATGAACCAGCCGGGCCTTCCCGCCCCACTTCTGGCCTCAGGGTTGGGTAGGGGGTGGGTAGTACCAAACAGCTGGACCTGGGATTGGGCAGCAGAGATTTCCTGGCTGTGATCTGGCAAAGGGGCTGTCTCTTGGGATCCTGTAGCCTTTTCTGGGGACACTGTCCTGGTCCCTTGCCCAGGTTTTCAGGAAGGATGAGTGTGTTGGGGCGGGTGAAGGCAGGAGAGAAGAGTTGTGCAGCGCGCAGGACTCAGGGGTCTTGGATCTACCTCTGACTGACTGGAGGTCCCTGGGCCAGTCAGTTGACCTCTCCAGATTTGAGATTTGTGGTCAGAAAAACAGTGCCAGCCACACTGCCCAGCTCACCTCAGAGCCTTGGGGAGGATCCCTTGAGAAAAAGGCTGTGAAGGGCCTTGTCAGCTGAACGTGGCTTAGAAATGGAAGAGATTCCAGCTGCTGGGAGGAAAGATGGAGCAGTGGTCAGAAGAGGCCCTCAGATTGGAGACCCCTTCACCCTGTACAGACAGGACTCTGCCAGCCTTGGGGGCAGGTGCCCAGCTGAGCAGAGTGTGCTACCTCAAGGGCTTTGCATGCCCTAGCAGGGTGGCCATGTCAAACTGTCAGAGCTGCTCTGACCCTCAGGGCTTCCCTCCTGTTCCTGACCTTTGGCCCCTTCCCTCCCAAGCTCAGGCTACAGAGTCCCTCCAACCTTCCTTCTTTCTGAGTTCTCAGCTCTGGGCCTCTCTCCAGAAGCCCAGCTGTCTTCCCAGGCCCTTCCCCAGCAAGGCCTTGCTTCATCTTCACCCCTTCTCCCCATTCTCCCCCCTACCCCATTACACACACACACACACACACACACACACACACAGAGTCCCCCCCTGCCCCATTACACACACACACATACACACTCTCACGGTCCAACCTCAGGCTCAAATTATCCTCTCTCCTGGCAGGATGAAGGGCAGCCGACTCCCTGGGGAGGGTGGAGACAGACAGCGCCAAATGGGCAACCCAGAGAAGGGGCCAGGGCTAAAAATGGACGGGAGGTGTTTGTGAGGGCCCCTGAGGCTAAAGCCCATCTGCTTGGGTGAGGGGCTGGAGTTTGTGCTGGGCAGGGGTGCAGAGAGGGACAGGTGGGGTGGAGGGGGGTGCCTGGAGTGGCTTTGAGCTGTCCCTGACCCCACAGCTGGGTGTGGGGCCACAGCAGCCACGGGCTACACTCCTGTAGTCCATTTCGGGCACATATCCTGAGGCCACACTGAGACCGTGGGCTCCCATTTGGTGGCGCGGTGAGGAGGGGACGTGGGCCTCCAGCCAGGCTGTCTCCTGGAAGTTAAGCAAAGCCAGTACCTGTGTGGAGGCCTCACCGAGGACCAATTAGGGCAGGACAGAATGACTGGCCCTGGGATCTCAGGGTTCCATCTGGCCCCCGACTGCCTTCAAACAGGTGTTCAGTGGAAAGCGGCTGGAGGCTGAGTTCCCCTCTCATCACTCTCAGAGCACCTTCCGGAAGACCTCGCCCACCCCGGGGGGCTCTGCTGGGGAGGGGTCCCTGCAGAGCCTCACTTGCCTCATTGGGGAGAAGGACCTGCATCTCTTCGAGAAGCTGGGAGATGGCTCCTTTGGCGTGGTGCGCAGGGGCGAGTGGGACGCCCCCTCGGGGAAGACGGTGAGCTCCCTGGGTCTTCGGGGGTGTGGTGGAGGGGCAGAGGCCCTGCTCTGCCCTCCAAGGTGGATCGGTCCCCTCCGCTCGGATGTGAAGGGGGCCGGGCACAGATCCAGAGTGGCTTGCCTTGGAGTCCACGCTCAGGGTTAACTCGACACATGGGTTTCTTTTTCAGTTATAAAACTGTTTTACTTATCATAAAAGTTTGAAAACTCTTTTAAAAATTAAAATTAAAAAATATCTGTTTCCCACCACTCAGAGGAAGCGGAGTTAGTGTTTCCACCTGTTTCCCTCCTCAGGCATTTTATTGAATTTCTTTAAGATACGAATTTCAAACACAGCTTTTTAACTCTTGCCCTTTTGTCTTAGTATTGTATCTTTAAAAATTTCCCCAGAGGGATAGATAGCACGTGTGCAGTAAAGCACACAGTTTTCGAGCGTACAGCTCAGTGAATTTTCACATATGCACGGGCCTGTGTGACCACTGCCCAGATCATGGTATGGGACATCTCTCTCGCCCCAGGAGGCTCCTGTGCCTCTTCCACTGGGCATCCTCTTCCTTCAAGAGAAAGCCACTGGTCTGACTCCTGTCACTATAGCTTAGTTTTATGGCATTATATTTAAAGCATTTACTTTCCATACCAAAAACATTTTTTTATTATAATATTTTAATATTCTATCATCATACCAGTCATCTCTTTCCTTATCATTGCCACTTAACCTGGGCATGCCCTCACGAAGGGGAGGCCCAGCTCATAGCCTTTGGATGTCAGCCAGCTGCCCTCCCCCTGCCAGGCCACAAGCCCTGGGATGGGCTCACCCAGATGAGCAGACCTGGGGTAGGAGGAGGAGCAAGCTGGCCCAGTGGGTTGGGACTGGGGTCTGTCCTGATTCCCTGCAATCCCTTGCTCTGGCTAGGTGAGCGTGGCTGTGAAGTGCCTGAAGCCTGACGTGCTGAGCCAGCCGGAGGCCATGGACGACTTCATCCGGGAGGTCAACGCCATGCACTCGCTTGACCACCGAAACCTCATTCGCCTCTACGGGGTGGTGCTCACACCGCCCATGAAGATGGTGCATACCATGGGCAGAAGGGGGCTGGGGACAGGGAGGGGCCTGTGGTCTTGGGCCCGCAGGCCCTCCTCACCTCCTGCTAGTGCTGCGGTCACTCCTTCCCGACGAAGGTCCTGCTTCGGTCCCCCCACCCCCATGTGGCAGAGGGGTTCCCAGGCCTACCCTGCTGACTGTACAGCCAGACCTCTCTTCCCTCTCCGGATTGTGCTTGTGTTCTCTGGCAAAGAGTTGCACCTATGGGCGGGCCTGGCCCCAGAGTTTAGTTTTGGGCATTGCTAAAAACTGGGCCCCTTTGGGTGGCTTCTCTGGGCCTCAGTTTCCCATGTTCCCTGGAGGGCGAGGGCCCTGGAGGACAGGTCAGGAAGGAGCATGTTAGTGGCAGGCCTTGAGGGGAGGGGCAGGGCTCAGCCACGCTTATGCCTCCTTCCCTCCTTCCCCGTGGCCTCAGGTGACAGAGCTGGCACCTCTGGGATCATTGTTGGACCGGCTGCGCAAGCACCAGGGCCACTTCCTGCTGGGCACCCTGAGCCGCTATGCTGTACAGGTGGCTGAGGGCATGGGCTACCTGGAGGCCAAGCGCTTCATCCACCGGGACCTGGCCGCCCGAAATCTGCTGTTGGCCACCCGTGACCTGGTCAAGATAGGGGACTTCGGGCTGATGCGAGCACTGCCCCAGAACGACGACCACTACGTCATGCAGGAACATCGCAAGGTGCCCTTTGCCTGGTGAGGGGCAGGCGCTGCTGGCTCCCAGGCCCCGGACCCCGCCCCACCCTAGTCCCTACACACCCAGGCCTTGGCGCTTCCAGGGCCTTCTGTACCTCCACTAGGCATTGTGTCTTCTGGGCCTGGCTTCCTTTCTCATGTGCCCATCCGTTCACTTATCCATCCAGAAATGCTTGAGGACCCCCATAGCAGGTGCTGGAACACACAGGGCTAAGTGCTGCGGGGATGCAGGAAGGCTTTGGGGAAGACCCAGTATTAAGCTCCTGAAATAGCAGAAGTCAGCCAGGCAGAGACTGGCTGGTATGTTCCAGGCAGGGCCTTGTAGACTGATGAGAAATGTTCACCTGCACACTGGGCTGGTATCTAGCTCTGCCCTGGCCCCTGTGTGAGCTTATCCTGCGCTGAGACCATCATGGGCCTCTGATATCAGAGGCGCCTGGAGGAGCGTGGTCTCCTTGCTTTGGGGTGGGAGGAGTTGGTCCAGTTCTGCTTGCCAGAAAACCCTTCTAATCCAGGATATACGATCACACTAATAAATTACTGACCTTATATCGAGGATGATCACACATCCTGGATCCTGCCTAATGTTCTCGAGTGATTAATAACACGTCTTTTCATAGTCAGGCACCCTGGTAAATCATAAGGTTACTTTGTTATGCAGCCCTCTTAACCCTATGAAGCGAGCAGACTATGGTTATTACCACTTCATAGATGAGGAATGTGGGTCTTAGGGGTCATGATTTTACCTGGGTCCCTCCCTCCCACCCGCAACCCCCATCCCCTCTTTGAATGGCTGGCCAGCTCTCCAGTCCCACAAGACATCTCTGATTCTCCAAGGGCACTTCCTCCTCACTTCCGGCACCGCAGTCCACCCTGGAGTGCTTACCCCATGCTGGCTTCACTGCAGTGACATGTTTCTTCCTTACCCCGGAGGCCATGTGGGGACGTCTGGGGACACCACTGTGCCTCTTCCCACCCTTTTTGGTTCTTCTTCAGGCCCTGTCCAGATTTCCCACCCACACCTTCCTGCTGAAATGGCCTAAATCCTAGGATCTTGCCCCAAATCTGGAAATTGTCATCTTCCCACTACAATTAGAAAACAGCCTGGGATCTTATCTCCGCCCCCCTTTTGCCCCTCCTGGAGCCTCTGACCCTCCTCCTTGCCCTGCTTCCCTGTGGGAATGCCCCCCTCTTCCTGCTCCAGGCTGCATGTGGACGAAAGACCTGAGCAGAGACAGTTGGGTCCACAACTGTGCACCCTGTGGTCTAGAAGGCCTGCCCTGTGCACTTCACACTGTGTGTGCCCCCAGTGCCTACTGTGTGCCTGGGCTCTCAGAGCAACAGCATGCTTGTGCAGGAGCATTTGGGGTCCACTGGGGCTGTTGCAGGGGCAAGGGTTCTCTGAGAGACCTTCTGTTTGACCCCTGCCTCTGCCAGGTGTGCCCCAGAGAGCCTGAAGACGCGCACCTTCTCCCACGCCAGTGACACCTGGATGTTTGGGGTCACGCTGTGGGAGATGTTCACCTATGGCCAGGAGCCCTGGATTGGCCTCAATGGCAGTCAGGTGAGGGGGCTGGGGTGGTGCTCCCCACTGGGTGGCCAGGGGTTGATTTGATCCCTGGCTGTCTGCCTGGCCCAGTTGGAACTGGCTCTCACCTCTTGGAATTGCTGTGTCCAGTGCCCTGTGTCTGCCCGAACCCTTCAGAGAGCTGAGCGGGGAGCATGGCCCCAGTGGTGAGGAATGGACCAGCCTGGCTTGCTCGCGGTCCTCCTCTGCCACGGCCCTCTTTGGAGGCTGCAGACCTGGGGGTCAGGGTCTGAGGCCTGGGGATCAGGCACAGGTCTTCGGGGTGCATGCATGGCAGACTGGTTCCAGTGGTTCCATGTCTGGGGGACAGGGAAGATGGGGGTGAAGAGCCAGATGCTTTGCTTGTCCTTAAACTGCCCGGCCACCCCCAGATCCTGCATAAGATTGACAAGGAGGGGGAGCGTCTGCCCCGGCCCGAGGACTGCCCCCAGGACATCTACAATGTCATGGTCCAGTGCTGGGCTCACAAGCCCGAGGACAGACCCACCTTTGTGGCCCTGCGGGACTTCCTGCTGGAGGTGAGGCAGGTGTGCCCACGAGGGCAGGGGTGTCTAAGCAGAGGTCAGCCAGGGGCGGGCAGTGACCTGTGTCTCTCCCAGGCTCAGCCCACTGACATGCGAGCCCTTCAGGACTTCGAAGAACCTGACAAGCTGCACATCCAGATGAACGACGTCATCACCGTCATCGAGGGGAGGTAGGGAGCGTGGGGTCTACATCCCACTGCCTTGAAGGACTCAGCCAGGAGGCGTCTGGGCCCCAAGAACTCCTCTGCCCTGCAGGCTCTTGTGGCAACACCCCGGCTCCTGCAGCGAGATGGAGGGCAGGCTTGGGTCCCCTCCTGAGTGTGAGGAGTGAAGTATGCAGGTGCCGAGGTATACAGAAGGCTTTCCCTTCCTGGAGTCTCCTTCACTCTTTGCCCACTAGGCTTCAGCTGCGGCTCTGTGAGTCAGGGCCATGCTGCCACTGTGGGTAGGAAGGAGCATCAGGGCCTAGGGCCCACGTGGGGATGCAGGGGCTCCTTTTACCCTCCCCCACCCTCCTCTTCCCCTCCTGCCAGGATAAGGACTCTGGACTCTCACCTGGGCACCCTGCAGTAGCCCAGAGCAGCCCCGCCTTTTCCTGGCAGCCTCTGCCCTCCACTGAGCCCATAGCTCCCTCCGAGAGCTCCTCTCCATCCTCTGCTGGGCCTTTTGTCCCCAGCTGCCCTTGCAGGGTCTCTTTCCTCCTTCCCCCTCACACCTGGCAGTATGTGTATGCCCGCAGGCAGCATCCCCTGAGTCACATCTTCTACTTGCAGCCCCCGCAGTCAAGTGGGCCTGCCTTGGAGGAGGCCCCACCCACAGCTCACCCCACCCTCTGTTATCTGATCCCTGGGATGTCTGAGGAACAGATTGAGGTGGGGCCGGCTAGAGGTGCCTTTGGGGTGGGGGCTGAGTGTGGAGGAGCAGGCGAGGAAATCCCCTGGACCCCACACCCCACGCCCCAGCTCCTCTGACTCAGAGCTGGGCAGGGATGGGGGCAGGGGCTTCCCACAGAGCCCTTTCTACCTGGACTTCAGGTTTGGGGTTTGGGGCCTTTGGAGAAACTTTGTTCCTCATGGGTGTTTGTTGAGAAGGAAGAGCTTCTGGGTCTGAGTCAGACTGATGACACAGGCCCCAGAGCCCAGGCTGTCTGTGGAGGAGCGTGACCTGCACCCCTGTGGCCCCCAGCATCTTCCCTCCAGGTCAGCATTCCGGCTTGGCAGTCTGGGGAAGGTTCTGGAAATAGGAAGATGAGGGTGAGGGCCCTCCTGGAGGTGCACAGGACCTTGAGCCGGAGCCACAGCCTGAGCCTGTAGCCGTTCCCTCCTCCAGATGCCAGAAGCCTGGGCCTGCACTCCCCTCTGCCCTGTAGACCCCAGGCCTTTACTTCCCCCAGGGCACTGCTCTCAGTGAGGGCCCATGTGGCAGGGCCCAGTGTTCCCCAGGAGGTGACTCAGGGACTTGGTGTGTCTCTGGGGCGTGTGTCTCGAGCTGGCACCCAGAGTCACCCCTGGAGCGAGGTGGGGGACCGGAGGCTCAGGGAAGCCTCTCCTCCTGGGAGGCCCCAGTGGGCGGGCCCCGCCCCCACCCCGCCCCCACCCCGCCCTTCCGTCCCGGCTGCTGGCTCCACTGCCGCCTGCCAGTGTAGGCTCACTGGGCTCTTCCTCCGGGGCCAGCAGCCCGACTTGGACCACAGCGCCTGCCGTTGGTCCCTGGAGCTGCTCAGGAGGTGGGAGGTGAGGGCAGGAGGTGAGGGCAGGAGGCACAGCAGCAGGCGAGGCTTGGGGAGTGGGCCATGTGTTGGCGGCGCCAGGGCATGTGCTACTGCCTCGTTTCCTTGGGTCCTGAGTTCGTGTGTTTGCCTGTCTCTGTCTCCACGTCTCCGGGTGGATGGGCTGTCTGTCTGTGGGTGTCCCTTTGGGTCCTCGGGTCCCGAATGCGTGTGTTTGCCTGGCTCTGTCTCCACATCTCCGGGTGGATGGGCTGTCTGTCTGTGGGTGTCCCTTTGGGTCCTCGGGTCCCGAATGCCTGTGTTTGCCTGGCTCTGTCTCCACGTCTCCAGGTGGATGGGCTGTCTGTCTGTGGGTGTCCCTTTGGGTCCTCGGGTCCCGAGTGTGCGTGTTTGCCTGGCTCTGTCTCCATGTCTCCGGGTGGATGGGCTGTCTGTCTGTGGGTGTCCCTTTGGGTCCTCGGGTCCCGAGTGTGCGTGTTTGCCTGGCTCTGTCTCCATGTCTCCGGGTGGATGGGCTGTCTGTCTGTGGGTGTCCCTTTGGGTCCTCGGGTCCCGAGTGTGCGTGTTTGCCTGGCTCTGTCTCCATGTCTCCGGGTGGATGGGCTGTCTGTCTGTGGGTGTCCCTTTGGGTCCTCGGGTCCCGAATGCGTGTGTTTGCCTGGCTCTGTCTCCACGTCTCCGGGTGGATGGGCTGTCTGTCTGTGGGTGTCCCTTTGGGTCCTCGGGTCCCGAATGCCTGTGTTTGCCTGGCTCTGTCTCCACGTCTCCAGGTGGATGGGCTGTCTGTCTGTGGGTGTCCCTTTGGGTCCTCGGGTCCCGAGTGTGCGTGTTTGCCTGGCTCTGTCTCCATGTCTCCGGGTGGATGGGCTGTCTGTCTGTGGGTGTCCCTTTGGGTCCTCGGGTCCCGAATGCGTGTGTTTGCCTGGCTCTGTCTCCGCGTCTCCGGGTGGATGGGCTGTCTGTCTGTGGGTGTCCCTTTGGGTCCTCAGGTCCCGAGTGTGCGTGTTTGCCTGGCTCTGTCTCCATGTCTCCGGGTGGATGGGCTATCTGTCTGTGGGTGTCCCTTTGGGTCCTCGGGTCCCGAGTGTGCGTGTTTGCCTGGCTCTGGCTCCATGTCTCCGGGTGGATGGGTTGTCTGTCTGTGGGTGTCCCTTTGGATCTGGGTTTGTGCGTGTGGGTCTCAGTCTGTTTCTCCGTCCTCCTCCTCCAGCAGCCTGGCTCTCAGCTCTCTCACATCTGTGCTCTTCTGTTAGACTTGGATTCCTTCTGGCGGAACTGTCTCCTAGCCACAGCCTGGGAACACCCTTGCCCCTAACTCTGACCAGTTCTTTAGACTCAGTGCTTCTCGAGGTATCAGGCAGTGGACAGAGAGAAGACACCAGATGTTCTGTGAGCCCAGCTCGCGAGGCTCTGTCTAGACTGAGAGGGACGGGTGAAGACCGCTCTTCTCCAGTGGGTCTTTGGAGGCTAGGATGGCTGACAGAACTCTGATGTTCTGTCTCCACCAGCCAGAGAAGGGGAACAGAGGTTTTGAAATCCATTGTGCTGGTCCTTGGCCTGGCTGGTGCCTGGAGCCTCTGCTTCCTCTGGTAGGCGAGGGAGGAGGAAGCGAAGGCTGTGTTGTCCCTCAAGGCCAGGGGCTGCCGGGGACACCCGGAGAGAAGCGCTCAGGTGGTGTTTGGAGCACTGTTTAAGCCACATTTGTCAGCCATTTCTAGGCTACCTAGGCTGGGACAGAGGTCTCCAAGGACTGGTCCCCAGTAGGACTGGGGCAGCCTTCAGTGGTTCCTAACCCAGGCCCCGGTTCCTGGCTGCTGCTTCACATCTCGCCTGTCCCAGGATACTGTGAGGCCATCCTGCTGGAGATGCTGGTTTGCTTCAGGGACTGTGCCCTCCCATTGCCATGGAGACTCTGGGCTGAAGGGAGGTGTGGCCAGAGCAGTCTGGGTGGGAAAGGCTGACCTGGTTCTCCTGGGCTGATGGTGTCTCCATCCCACCGAGCCTTGGAGGGCGGGGGAGGGGACTGGGGGCAGTGGGACGTAGCATTGGCCATCTCGGGAGTTATATTTGACTCTCCCTGGGAGGATGCTGCTTCTGTGCTTAGGATGTGGTTCCCAAGTATGTTTCCTACACATACTCTGCACTCCCCACAGCCCCCACCTGTAGCAAAGCCTTTTTGAGACTTGGTGTCAGGACTCCCAGCAGTGACAAAGGATCCCTTCTAGGCCTGGCTCTTGCCTTGGCCATACAGGTAACAAGGAAGGTAGGCTTAGTTCTGCTCTCCCCTGTCAGAAGTGGGTCCAGAGGAGGCTTCCAGGTGAGGGGCTGTGTTAGCAAAAGGAAAGGAGTGGAGGGAATGACCACATGCCCCCGGGGGTGGTCGTGATTCCCATGTAAGCCGGGCCTTGGGTGTGAGTCTGTCCCACTCTGCACTGCTTCTCCAACTCAGTGAGCATCTCTGGAGAGGTGTGCAGAGCAGAATCCAGCATCCAGCTGCTGGGTTTGGTGTCTGAGGCTGTTCCGCAGAGGGGCCCATGAGACCCAGGGGCCTGTGGGTGTTGGGGGGAGGGCAGCATCGGGGGCTGGGTGCCAGGCCCTCCCCTCTGTGCCTCTTTGGCCTCAGCCAGCCTGGAGGTGGGGTAGGGAGGGGATGTGCTCCTCTCCTTGGAATGGCCCTGCTATTTTTGGATGGGCTTTGTCCCTCCCGGGTGTTGTCCTCTCTTCTTCCTTCCCTTCCTGCCCTCACCCCCGAGAGGCAGGGCGGTAATCACAGGGTAGCTGTGTCTGTGGTGGCTGGGCAAGCAGCCTTGTTGGCAAGGAGGCTGGGCCCTCGGCCCTCCCCTTGCACCTCCTGGCTCCCCCAGGATTGCTGTGCTCATGGGCCTCACTGACTCCTTCCTGCCTCCACCTCCCCCAACCCCCCGATCTGGCTGCAGATGGGAGGAAACCTTGCTCTGTGCCCCTGGTGTGGACAGGTATTGTATGGGTGGGGGGCTGACAGTGAAGGGATACAGCTTGGTGCCACATGGACCGCCCCCTACAGCTGCAGGAGGCCTTCACCACCTCTGCCGTTGCCCAAAATCTGGGCCTGTCCCCAGTGTGAGCGATCTCAGCAGCAGGTGCTGGAGCCTCAGGGCTGTTGACTCTTTGGCTTTCGAAGCATCCAAGAGGGCACTTTGTTCTTTCCTGCCCACCTGGCCTGGCTTCCACCCCCGACCCCAGGCCGAGACCTAGGCTGTGCCAACAGAGTCTGTCTGAGGTCAGAGTGAGGGGCTGGTGGTCCCACAGTCCAGCCACACTGGGAGGCTGGGGTCCCTCCTGGACCCCTTGTTTAAGGCAAGGAGGTGGGTGGGGGCGAGAGTAGGGGTACCACGGTCCTGACAGGAGGTGGTGGAAGGCACTGGAGATACGTAAACCTTGGGTTGCCCCAGGTGCTTCCAAACTTCTGAAGGACCACCTGCCTGCAGGAGGGATGTGGTTGGAGGGCTTGGCCCCAAGCCCAGTGCTAAGGCTGTGGTGCTCCTTTGGGCCCCTGCAGCTTAGAGCTCCTGAAACCAGATTGAAGAGTGAAACTGGGGGGCCAGGGGAGGACAGGGGCTTAGGCCTTGCCAGGGGAGAAGGGAGATGAGGTGGTATGGTGAAAAGAGTGCTGGCTTCACAGACTGACAACTGGGTTTGAATCCTGGATCTGCTGCACTCTGTTTGGTAACTGTAGGCAAGTTGTGTCACTTGTTTGAACGTGTTTTTTTATTTCTAAACTGGAGGAAAAGCTGTCTGACCCATTTGAGTCGCTTAGGGTAAGGCTCTGTGCTAACGCCCGGCCTGGTACTGGGTGAGTGGCAGATCCTGGGGGGTTGCTGGCGGGCTGCTCTGATCCTGGGGCCCTCGCCCTGGTGCTTTCTTCTGCTGAGGTGGTCAGATACTGCGATGCAGAGAGCTTGGTATGAAAAGGGTCCCGTCCTTGGGGCCTTCCACCACACCCTGGCATTTACCACGTCACCTCTGTTGGGCAGGGCTGAGAATTACTGGTGGCGTGGGCAGAACACGCGGACGCTGTGCGTGGGGCCCTTCCCTCGCAATGTGGTGACCTCCGTGGCTGGCCTGTCGGCCCAGGACATCAGCCAGCCGCTGCAGAATAGCTTCATCCACACGGGGCACGGTGACAGCGACCCCCGCCACTGCTGGG
Organism: Tragelaphus eurycerus; assembly: GCA_935064755.1. Lineage (NCBI taxonomy): Eukaryota > Metazoa > Chordata > Mammalia > Artiodactyla > Bovidae > Tragelaphus > Tragelaphus eurycerus. The sequence goes on along the minus strand of CAKXYN010000018.1, from coordinate 23,020,193 downwards.
GCTTCCCTGACAAGATTGACGAGTGAGTACTGGTGGGGCCCCACACGGGGGCTCCAGGGCCAGTAGCCCTTCTCTGGGCACTCAGGCTCTCCAGGCCTCCAAGGTCCCCATTACAGCCCTGGGCCAAGGGTCTCCTGTCCTAGGCCTTTCCTTGCAGGCAGGACCGAGGTTGCAGCTTCAAAGGTTGGACCAAGTCTTCCTTTGGTGGAAGGGCCTCTAGGGCCTGCACCTCTTAAGTTCTCCCTGCAAACTGACCTTAGGAAAATGGGCTTGGAAGTAGCCTTTGGAAGCAGTTGGTAGGAAGCATCTCCTGATCCCCAGTACTTGGTGGCAGTTTCCCTTCTTCTGCTGGAAGCACCTATGTCCTAGAGATGGGAGCTGCTGGCTCAGGGCTGTGAGGCAGGGTGCAGAAAAACTCCCTGGAGGGACACTCCAGAGGGCATTTAGGCAGCAGCTCGGAGCCCTCTGCCCCTCCCCACCCCCACCCCACCCTGCTTACCCTGGGAGGGGGTTCAGCTTCCTTTAAGCTAAAGGATGAGGTCATCTAGGGGCATCTGGGGAAGACACACAGGAGGATTAGTCACTTCCTGAGGGCCCCGCCCCAGGGAGCCACCTGGAGCTCCTCTTACTGGGCCTCCAAGCCTCTGTGCCAGCCCCACTGGGCTTCCGAGCAGTGCTTTCTTCTCCACCTTCTGACAGGCCTTGTCCAAGGGGCGAGGTTCAGCCTGCCCTTCACCCCCTGCTCTGCACACCAGGACACTGAGCCCTGGGAGGGTGCCAGGGCTCTCGCCTCACAAGAGCCAGGGAGGGCCTGAGAGAGCTGGGGTTGCAGACCCCCTGCAGGAGGCGGCTGTGGCAGTGTGGCCTGGCATCAGAGAAGAGAGTGGCAGCAGGTGGCTGCTGAGTAGGGGTGGGGGTGCTGCGGAGGTTGCAGAGGGCCAGCTCTACCCTTTCAGGGAGTACTTGGAGCCCATACAAATCCTAGGCTTTTCAGCCTACACTCAAGAGTTCTTCCTCTGCCCCCTCTCCACAGCACCCTCCACTGGTCACTGCTGGATCTTTGGAAGGGAGTGCCTGGGAGTCAGAAGTCCTGTGCTCCAGACCCACGTCTGCCAGGGGCTTGGACAGGACTCTTCTGTCCTCTGCCTGAGGCCAGGGCACAGGCCCAGCAACCCCCTCCAGGGTGCTCTCTCTGCCACCACCCTACCTGCACCCATCTCTGACCCGCTTTTCTCCCCACAGACTGTATCTGGGAAACCCCATGGACCCTCCCGACCTGCTGAGCGTGGAACTGAGCACATCCAGACCCACCCAGCATCTGGGCAGGGTGAAAAGTAAGGGTCCCCAAACCCTCAGTCCCCTAGCTCATCAGCTACCGAGCAAGAGGTGCTGCCTCCTCGGGCCACCCTAAGCCGGTTGGGTCAGGGCCACAGGGGACAGCTGTGTCCCTGGCTCCGGCGGGGCGTGGGGCGGGTGGTGAGAGGCAGTGGTATCCGCCGAGGTGGGCATCGTCAGTCTGGCCAGCGCTGGCCTGCCCTCTCTGCTTTCCTCCTCCCCCTCCTCCTCCCCGCCATGCTCAGATCCTGGCTCTCCTCACTGCCCCCTAATCCTGCTCTCCTCTCCTGAGCCAAAGCCACCCCCCAGGCTCCATCTTGGCTGGGAGCCTCATCCATCTCCCGGATCCTGGGCCTGTGGGTCCGGAACACAGTTTTCCCATCCTGCCACCCCATTGCTTCCCATCGCTGCTGGGTGTGTGCGTTCACTCCCCCTATTCACTTTCTCTCTCTCTCTCCCCCTGCACTCTGCCCTCCCCTCCGGCTCTGTCTCCCCTCCCATGTCCTCTCCTGCTCTGCCCCTCTACTCTCCGCATGGCCTTTCTTGCAGGGGAGCCTCCACCTCGCCCTCCTCAGCCTGCCATCTTCACTCAGAGTAAGTGGGGCTGCTCCCGGTGCCTTGGCCCCCGCCCCCGCCCCCTCTCTCCTCTCACTCCTCTCCTTCTGGAAGGTACAGAGCCCTGGCCGGCTGGCCGGGGTGGAGGGGAGGTGGGTGTGTGCTGTGAGCTTCTGCGGCTGACCTGGCCCAGCATGCCTGCCTTTCCCCACAACCCCCCAAAGTCCCGGGCTTCTGGAGTAAGAGTGTGATCCTGGTGCACACCCGCACCTCTGCCCACCGCTGTGCAGCCCTGCCTCACTTCCTGCGGGACCTGCAGAAGCTGTGTCTGGGCTTTTGTGCCAGTTTGTCGGGAGCCCTGTCCTCTCTAAGGATGGCTCCTGTTGCCCTTGACGGTGGGAGATGGCCCATAGCCCCTGCCTGCACTAATGGTGTGCTGTAATGGAGTAGGGATTGCTAACCAGGGCCCACAGGGATTTGAGGTCTTTTGTCAATGGAGAGGGTATCAGAAGTGGGCGGATGTGGGGTATTGCTTGCTCTAGCTGCAGTGGAGGCAGGGACTCACTGGTCCCTGTGGAGGGCTGCTAGCCCCAGAGCAGGTTCTCCCCTCCTGTTTAGAAAGGGTCTGTGTGCACGGATAATTCTGGTGGCTGAGGGCTACCCTTTCGGGGAATAGGGAGCTGGTAGAGATACTTGACTGTCTTCCCCATCCACCTACTTGACGCTGTCTCCCTGTTGGGGTTCTCCCTTCCATCACAGAACCAACCTACGACCCCGTGAGTGAGGACCAAGACCCCCTGTCCAGTGACTTCAAGAGGCTGGGCCTGCGAAAGCCAGGACTGCCCCGTGGGCTGTGGCTCGCAAAGCCCTCAGCCCGGGTGCCAGGCACCAAGGCCGGCCGCGGTGGTGGCGAGGTCACGCTCATTGATTTCGGCGAGGAGCCTGTTGTGCTGGCCCCACGGCCCTGTGCCCCATCACTGGCACAGCTGGCCATGGATGCCTGTTCCTTGCTGGACAAGACCCCACCACAGAGCCCTACACGGGCCCTGCCCCGGCCCCTGCATCCCACGCCTGTGGTGGACTGGGATGCGCGCCCGCTGCCCCCGCCTCCCGCCTACGATGATGTGGCCCAGGATGAGGATGACTTCGAGGTCTGCTCCATCAACAGCACCCTCGTGGGCGCCGGCGTCTCTGCTGAGCCCAGCCAGGGCGAGACCAACTACGCCTTTGTGCCTGAGCCGGCGAGGCTCCCTCCCTCAACTGGAGGACAACCTGTTCCTCCCACCCCAGGGTGGGGGCAAGCCACCCAACTCGGCCCAAACTGCGGAGATCTTCCAGGCGCTGCAGCAGGAGTGCATGCGGCAGCTGCAGGCCCCGCCGGGCTCTCTGGTCCCCTCACCCAGCCCGGGGGGTGACGACAAGCCCCAGGTGCCCCCCGGGTGCCCATCCCCCCGAGGCCCACGCGCTCTCGTGGCGAGCTGTCTCCGGCCCCCCCAGGCGAGGAGGAGATGGGCCGGTGGCCAGGACCTGCCTCCCCTCCCCCGGGTGCCTCCCCGGGAGCCCCTGTCTCCACAAGGCTCCAGGACTCCCAGCCCCCTGGCGCCACCTGGCAGCTCCCCGCTGCCACCTCGGCTCTCCAGCTCACCTGGGAAGACCATGCCCACCACCCAGAGCTTTGCCTCAGACCCCAAGTATGCCACACCCCAAGTGATCCAGGCGCCTGGCCCGCGGGCCGGCCCCTGCATCTTGCCCATCGTCCGAGATGGGAAGAAGGTCAGCAGCACCCACTACTACCTGCTGCCCGAGCGCCCGCCCTACTTGGAGCGCTACCAGCGCTTCCTGCATGAGGCCCAGAGCCCCAAAGAGCCAGACCCCATGCCTGTGCCCCTGCTGCTGCCCCCTCCCAGCACCCCAGCCCCGGCCGCCCCCACTGCCACTGTTCGACCAATGCCCCAGACTGCCCCAGACCCCAAGGCCAACTTCTCCAGCAACAACAGCAACCCAGGGGCCCGGCCATCCGCCCTGAGGGCCACTGCTCGGCTGCCACAGAGGGGCTACCCTGGGGACGGGCCAGAGGCTGGGCAGCCTGCAGACAAGATCCAGATGGTGAGTAGTGGGCCTGGCTGCAGGGTGAGAACGGGCGGGGGCCCAAGGGACCCAGAGGAAGGGGCCCGAGTGGTGCTGACGGGTGGGGGTGGTGTGCCCAGCTGCAGGCCATGGTGCATGGGGTGACCACAGAGGAGTGCCAGGCGGCCCTGCAGAGCCACAGCTGGAGCGTGCAGAGGGCTGCCCAGTATCTGAAGGTACCACCACCTCCTGCCCACTCTGGCTTTCAGGGACCCTGAAGACTGTTCTGCGGCTCTCCTCCCACTCTCTCACTTCCTACCCCCACTCCCCTTCCTCTGCCCCGCCCTGGTCTAGCGCCCCTTCACCCCAGTGTGTCCCATGGCACCACCCTCTGCTCCCCAGGTGGAGCAGCTCTTTGGTCTGGGTCTGCGGCCACGAGGCGAGTGCCACAACGTGCTGGAGATGTTCGACTGGAACCTGGAACAGGCCGGCTGCCACCTGCTGGGCTCCTGCGGCCCTGCCCACCACAAGTGAGCAAACCCTGCGTCTGCCATCTTCCTGTCCCCTGGCTTCCTGGAGCAGCCAGCCCCCCTGGGAGCAGCCAACATTGCACAGCCAGACACAGGGCTCCAGGCCAGGAGGAGGGAGGGGGTCCCGCTCCCACAAGACAGGCAGTTCTCGAGGGAAACAGTTTCTCCTAAGCACCTTTGTCTTGACTCCATAGCTTCCTTGTTCAGAGGAACTAATGAGTAAGAGGAATCGGAGCCACTCTGATTGTAGGGAGCTTGCTTCCTAAGCAGGCTCTCGCGAGCAGCAGTTTAGGATCCAATAATTTAAACAAATAGTTCTCACCTCCTCATTTCCTATTTGTGTTTAAAATAACACCTAAAGTTTTAATGTCTTTTTAAAGGAATGTCTAATAAAAAAAAAATCCATTACTTTTCCTGTAAAAACTTTATATGTAATCTGACAAAATATTATAGATGTATATTAATAGCAAACTTGATGTAGAATATAAATACCAATGAAAGTTTTATTGAGTCAAAAGTGAACTACTTCCCTGGGAGGTGCTGGCGGGGTTTGGGGTGTCAAGAGTCCCCTGGCAGGACAGCTTGATTGGAGCCCAGCGCCCTGCTCACATATGGTGTCAGCTTATGCTCCTTTCCTGATGTCTCAGGGTGCTCATCTGTAACGTGTATCAGTGTTAGTTCCAGCCTCATAGAAATGGTTAGAAGAATTAATGAGGGATGCCTCTGTCATACCACACAGCAAGTGTCTGGCCCACAGGATGCTGACACTGAATGTAAACCGTTACCTTGTGGTCATTCTTACTCATTCGCATCAGTTATTGATACACAGTTAAAGAAGGCATCCAGGATGATAAATTCCAAAATCATCGCCTAGAACCACCCATTTTCAACCCCTTTGGCCGGCACCAAGAGGCCTCCTTGTACCTGCTCACCCTGGACCTTCCATCCTCTTGCACTGACCCCTGCTGATGGAGGGCTTTCTGATTGTTTCCCATCCTTTAGGCGTTGAGATGCCTGAAGAGCCAGAGGATCTGCCCTGAAGGAATCACTTAAGCTTGTCCATCTGAGGAGGGTGGGGAGACTCCCTGCCAGGCCTGGAGGACCTGCTGCACCCAACGGCTCCCAGTGGCAGAGCGAGGCCACGGCAGCAGGAAGCTGGGACCCCCGCCCTGCCTGTCCCTCGCTCCCCCAGTGCTGACCCTGCATCTGCAGAGCCCGTGGTGCCCCAGCCAAGGTGCAGGAGGGACCTGCCTCTGGGCTTTAGTCTCTGGCGGAGCATGTGGCTAAAGGGTGTGGCCAGGCCCTGCCAGCGGGAAGGCCAGACTTGACCTTGGGCAGGGAGGATGTGTTGGCCATACAGAGAGGTGGACCAGGGAGTGGATGGGGGCCCTTCACAGGGCTAGGCCCTTTCCAGGGAGCCCTGTCGAACAGAATGTGGCCTCACCATGGACGTATTATGGGACTTGGCCGGTCTTAGGATCTTGTGCCTGAAAATAGCCTGAGGTGGCTCAGGTAGCAGAGCTAGGGTGCCAGTTCGTTCTCTGGCAGGGACCAGGGCCCCAGGGCCCAGGATTGGAAGGAGACCAAGGGGGCAGCTGCCCTGGAGGGACACCAGTGCTTCCTCTTTGACCCAGCTCTTCCCCTGTGCTGTTCCGTGTTTTCCCACCAATCTCTGTCGCCAAAGTTGCTGCCCCAGCTATGAATATCTGCTTCTTCCAGAGAAATAAAGTTAGTTTCTATTTTATGTTACTTATTTGTGTCTGCGTGTTTCTTTTGTCAGCTGCCTGAGGTTCCAGGGCTCCCCAAGCCACTGCCATCTATCCCAGGCAGCAGGCCCTGTAGCACCATCTGTTGATGATGAAGAGGAAGTACAGGCGTCTTTGACCCTAAGGAGTCTCTCCCTTTCCTGGGCTGGCTGAGGACAGAACCCACCTAATTCAGTGTCCCTTAAGTTTTATCTCTGGAGTTCTGTGAGGCAGGATATACTGTTAAGACAGAGTACAGTAACTCAATTAGCTGGACCTAAGCCAGAAGCTTTTTTAGCATGTGCAGCCATGAAATTAAACACACTTACTCCTTGGAAGGAAAGTTATGACCAACCTAGATAGCATATTCAAAAGCAGAGACGTTACTTTGCCAACAAAGGTTCGGCTAGTCAAGGCTATGGTTTTTCCAGTGGTCATGTATGGATGTGAGATTTGGACTGTGAAGAAGGCTGAGCACTGAAGAATTGATGCTTTTGAACTGTGGTGTTGGAGAAGACTCTTGAGAGTCCCTTGGACTGCAGGGAGATCCAACCAGTCCATTCTGAAGATCAGCCCTGGGATTTCTTTGGAAGGAATGATGCTAAAGCTGAAATTCCAGTACTTTGGCCACCTGATGCAAAGAGTTGACTCATTGGAGAAGACTCTGATGCTGGGAGGGATTGGGGGCAGGAGAAGGGGACAACAGAGGATGAGATGGCTGGATGGCATCACTGATTCGATGGACGTGAGTCTGAGTGAACTCCAGGAGTTGGTGATGGACAGGGAGGCCTGGCGTGCTGCGATTCATGGGGTCACAAAGAGTTGGACATGACTTAGCTACTGATCTGATCTGAAGCTCAACATTCAGAAAACGAAGATCATGGCATCTGGTCCCATCACTTCATAGCAAATAGATGGAGAAAGAGTGGAAACAGTGCCAGACTTTATTTTTGGGGCTCCAAAATCACTACAGATGGTGACTGCAGCCATAAAATTAAAAGACGCTTACTCCTTGGAAGAAAAGTTATGACCAACCTAGATAGCATATTCAAAAGCAGAGACATTACTTTGCCAACAGAGGTCTGTCTAGTCAAGGCTATGGTTTTTCCAGTGGTCATGTATGGATGTGAGAGCTGGACTGTGAAGAAAGCTGAGCGCCAAAGAATTGATGCTTTTGAACTATGGTGTTGGAGAAGACTTGCAAGTCCCTTGGACTGCAAGGAGCTCCAAGCAGTCCATTCTGAAGGAGATCAGCCCTGGGATTTCTTTGGAAGGAATGATGCTAAAGCTGAAACTCCAGTACTTTGGCCATCTCATGCGAAGAGTTGACTCATTGGAAAAGACTCTGATGCTGGGAGGGATTGGGGGCAGGAGGAAAAGGGGACGACAGAGGATAAGATGGCTGGATGGCATCACTGACTCGATGGACATAAGTTTGAGTGAACTCCAGGAGCTGGTGATGGACAGGGAGGCCTGGTGTGCTGCGATTCATGGGGTTGCAAAGAGTCGGACACGACTGAGCGACTGAACTGACTGAAGTCACTTCAGTCATGTCTGACTTTTGCAACCCTATGGACTATAGCCCACCAAGCTCCTCTATCCATGGGATTCTCTGGACAAGAATACTGAAAAAAAAAAAAAAAAAAGAATATTGGAGTGGGTTGCCATGTCCTTTTCTCCAGGGGATCTTCCCGACCCAGGGATCAAACTCATGTCTCTTGTATCTCCTACATTGGCAGGCAGGTTCTTTACCACCAGCACTATCTGGGAAGCCCTTTTGTTTGTTTGTTTTCGCATGGAAGACTCCAATATGTATAAGCATTTTAATTTTCTTTTTCTGGATAGCTAATAATTCACTTGGTTCAAAATTCAGAAGATACTAAGGAGTATACAGTGAGATTTCCCACCCCAGCTGCCACCTCCCCTCTTCAGAGGCTGCCTTTATCCTCAGTTTTCCGTGTGTTTCTTGTTTTTTTTTCACTTAAAGTGTTGTGAAGAGCTCCTTAGCCATACTGAAAGAGCTTCTCCAGTCTTGTCTAGGGTTGCGTGGATGTGGCTGAACCATTCTCTGTTTAACCAGGCCCCTTTGGATGTTTAGCCGTACTGAAAGAGCTTCCCTAGTCTTGTCTAGGGTTGCGTGGATATGGCTGAACCATTCTCTGTTTAACCAGGCCCCTTTGAGTTATTTGGTGGTTCCCAGTCCTCTGCAGTTGCAGCCATTGCAGCAATAAATGGCTAATGTGGGTTATTTGTCACTTGCAAGGCAATCTGGAGGATGAAGAAGCGGTGCTCCTGAGCCTGAGTGATCCTGAGGGATCCTGCCAGCTTTCTCCCCGCAGAGGAGGGTCTTCCCAGTGTCACAGTCACCAGTGTGTGAGAGCTTTCCGTGTGGTATCAGAGCTTTCTAACTTTTAGACAGTCTGACACATGGAAAATGGTGTGTTTTAAAATGCACTCCTCTAAGTTGGGCCATTTATATATCTTTTCTATGAGCTACTTATTAATAGCTTTGACCCATTAAAAATTAGATTATTAATCTGTTTCTTACTGGTTTTAAGGAACTTAGTGAAAGAAGAAATTTAGCCTTTTGAGCTTTATCATATTATCATCTGAACTTAAGGAAAAGAGGTAAGTCATAAAGTAAGCTGATGGCTTGGGTTTATTAAAAACAAAGGCAATTCAAGATGTGCCTGAGTTGTTCTCCTTAGTGTCTGGGGCTCCAGGTTGGCTGTGGGGTAGGCCCGCTAGGAAATCTTTAGCCTTCGCATGCAAATATATTCAGAGTATGCAAATATATATCTGAGTATATTCACAAAGGCAGGAATTAAATTATATTTATCTGCAATTTAAAGAAATTAATCAAATGTATTATCAGGTCAGTTCAGTTGCTCAGTCGTGTCTGACTCTGTGACCCCACGGACTGCAGCACACCAGGAAAAAGCATGTTGTCATAGGAAAGGAAAAAGTATTTGGGCCTTGCTGCTAGACCTGGATTTCATTCTCAGTTGTTGAATCTTGGAAAAATGACAACTTTTCTGAGTCTGTAAACTGGGGAAGAGTGTAATTCCCACTTTATAGAACGGTTGTGAGGATTAAATGAGATCATGTAGGTGAAACATTTTGCTAGGTCCATGAGAAGTACCCAGTAAACTATAATCATAACACATTTTGTTTCTTCATGTTCCTGCCTATTGATAGCTTGCATTATACACTGAACAACTCTTAAGTGTACAAATCTCTTCTTTCACCTACCCTCTTTTTTGGAAACTGTTTTTTGCTAGCAAATCACTTCTAGTTATAGATCATGGGCACTTCTAGCTCCATTAAAAAATGTCATTTTTTAGAGAAGGAAATGGCAATCCACTCCAGTACTCTTGCCTGGAAAATTCCATGGACAGAGGAGCCTGGTAAACTACAGTCCATGGGATTGCAAAGAGTTAAACACAACTGAGCAACTTCTAAAAAAAATAAAAATGTTTTTTGGTGAATGATGGCAGAGCTAATACATTTCAGAATTATATTTTATAAGGGAGATACCAAAGCATCTGGAGTTTCCTCAAGGGGTCAGGAGAACCAAGGTACTTTTCTTACCAGAGACACAGCTCCCTGAATTCTAGGTTTTCCTGCCATTTTTCTCATTTCTGGTCAGGCTGCCAGCATCTCTTGGGTTTATTGAAAGGATCTTAAGGAAAGATACTGGAAGAGCTGACCCAAGTTTGTTTGCCAATGCGGAGCATCAGTAAATCAGTGAGGATTCACGGGACACCTTCTTTGTGTCAAGCCTTGAAGAGGGGATACAAGTTGAAGAGACATAGTCTGTGCCCAGGGGGACTGTGACATTGCAGCAAGATGGTGCGTACTCATTACATGCTTGATGCCTTGGAATGAGAGAGGAGGTGGCTCCCTGGAGGAAGAGACCTGGTGTTGACTTGATGGGGAAGAACAGATAAATGCCAGGAAGGTGAGGGGATGTGACAGCATTGTAGGTGTGGGAAACTGCACTCATACCCTATGGGGATGCAAACTGGCTTGTCCTGAGGACAACAGGTGGCAAGGCTAGCACTCCTCCTTTTGTTAAGTTTCTGGGGTGGGTTGGAAGTGACTTTCATTGTGTGATCGTAGTGAGTGGATCCTAGGGCTGGACCATGAAGACACTGGTGTGAAATGCTGAGTCTTCTAACTTAACAGACAAAGGGAGGTGGCAGAGGAATAATGTGGTCAGACCTGTGTCTTTAAGAGAGATGGGATAACCAACAAGGTCCTACTGTATAGCCCAGGGAACTGTATCTAATAACCTATGATAAACCATAATGGAAAAGAATATGAAAAAGAATATGTATATGGGGACTTCTCTGCTGATCCAGTGGTTAGGACGTCACCTTCCCATGCAGAGGGTGTGGACTCGATCCCTGTTCAGGGAACTAAGATCCCACATGCCTCAAAGCCAAAAAATAAAATGAAATAAAACCAAAACATAGACAATAGAAACAACATTGCAACAAATTCAGTAAAAACGTTAAAAATAGTCCATGTCAAAAATGCTTAAAAATTATATATATATGTATGTATAATTGAGTCATTTTGCTCTACAGCAGAAATTAGATACAGCATTGTAAATGTACTTTATTTCAATACAATTTTTTAAAAAGAGAGAGATGGCTCTTCTTTAGAGTGACTTGCCGCTTCACTGCGGCCATGAGTGGAGCGTAGGTCTATGTGTGGTGTCTCACTGCACACTGGGAAAATAAAGGTGTTCTTGAAGCAAATTTATTTTTCCAGAAATTTGAACTTGGAAAATGAAGAGGCCACCAATTCCTCAAATCCCTGGCTAGAACAGGGGTTCTGAAGGCCAGTCCAGGGCCTGTGCTCGTCTAAGGTGAAGTTTTCACTGGCCTGAGGTGCAATGTTAAGAACCAAACAACTTTTTCTCAAAATGTACTCCATTACAATGATTGTCTTTATCCTGAGATTTTTGTCTCCCTACATTGGTATTGAAGTGGCTGTTCTTGTGCAGTGATGGTGGTGGTCGTGGGAGGTGGTAGATTTGTCCTCGTGCCTTTACATAGCAATGCTGTGTCTGCACAACCTCACAAGCAGTTATTAGTTTTACATCATGATCTCTGAAATCCACCTTCAGAACGCCTGGCCAAGAGTGCTTTTGTGTTAGGCAGCACCACCTATTGGCAACATGCGACACTGCAGTCTCTTGGGCCCGATGTCAGATGAAGGGATAAGATTGTGTGAAGTCATTGCCTAACAAATCAAGTCCAAAAACTGCAGGCCCAGGCCCATGGGTGCTTAAAGGGACATTCCAGGGAAGCTGCTGGGGGAAGAAATAGGTTCGCCAGTCATCTGGAGCCAAACAGGGGCCGGCTAGGATTTAATGCCAAGCAGAGATGAGTGGGAGGCTTTGAAGGAGCCCAGCCCTAACCTAGGAAACTGGACTGACTGGGAGGAAGCTGGTGGGCTGAGGAGAAAGTCCTGGGAGGACGCAGGTGCCCTTTGGGAAGCCCACACCACCACCGTATTTATTTTTTATTGAAGTATAGTTAATTTACAATGTTGTATTAATTTCTGCTGTACAGCAAAGTGTCTTAGTTTTATATATACATCCATTCTTTTTTATTTATATTTTAAAATATTTTTTCCATTATGATTTATCCCAGGATATTGAATAGGATAAGGCAATGGCACCCCACTCCAGTACTCTTGCCTGGAAACTCCTATGGACGGAGGAGCCTGGTGGGCTGCAGTCCATGGGGTTGCTAAGAGTCAGACACAACTGAGCGACTTCACTTTCACTTTTCACTTTCATGCATTGGAGAAGGAAATGGCAGCCCACTCCAGTGTTCTTGCCTGGAGAATCCCAGGGACGGGGGAGCCTGGTGGGCTGCCGTCTATGGGGTCACACAGAGTCGGACATGACTGAAGCGACTTAGCAGCAGCAGCAGCAGGATATTGAATAGAGTTCCTGTGTTAAGTAGGACCTTGTTGTTTATTCATAATAGTGTGTACCTGCTAACCCCAAACTCCCAGTTCATCCTTCCCCCATCCTCCACCCCCCTGGCAGCCACAAGTCTCTTCTCTGTCTGTGAATCTGTTTCTGTTTTGTAGAGAGGCTCATTTGTGTCATATTTTAGATCCACATATAAGTGATATCATATGGTATTTGTCTTTCTCCTTCTGACATACTGCATTTAGTATGATACTCTCTAGTTGCCTCCATGTTGCTGCAAATGGCATCATTTCATTCTATTTTTGTGGCTGAGTAGTATTCCATTGCATATATGTACCACATCTTCTTTATCCAATCTTCTGTCGATGGACATTTAGCTTGTTTCCATGTCTTGGCTATTGAGAATAGTGTTGCTATGAACACAAGGGTACAAGAATCTTTTTGAATTATAGTTTTGCTCAGATATATGCCCAGGGGTGGTACTGTTGGATCATATGGTAATTCTATTTTTAGTTTTCTAAGGAACCTCCATTCTGTTCTCCATAGTGACTGCTGCTGCTGCTGCTAAGTCGCTTCAGTCGTGTCCGACTCTGTGTGACCCCATAGACAGAAGCTCACCAGGCTCCCCCGTCCCTGGGATTCTCCAGACAAGAACACTGGAGTGGGCTGCCATTTCCTTCTCCAATGCATGAAAGTGAAAAGTGAAAGTGAAGTCGCTCAGTCGTGTCCGACTCTTAGCGACCCCACGGACTGGAGCCTACCATAGTGACTATACCAACCTAAATTCCCACCAACGATGTAAGAAGGTTCCCTTTTCTTCACACCCTCTCTTGCATTTAGTTATATGTAAACTTCTTAATGATGACCATTCCGATGGATGTGAGGTGATACCTCATTGTAGTTTTGATTTGCATTTCCCTAATAATAGTGATTATGACCATCTTTTCATGTGCCTGTTGGGGATCTGTATATTTTCTTTGGAGAAATGTCTATTTAGATCTACTGCCCATTTTTCAACTGGGTTTTTTTGTTGTTGTTGAGTTACATGAATTGCTTGTATATTTTGGAAATTAAGCCCTTGTTAGATAACAAATGTTTTCTTCCATTCTATAGGTCGTCCTTCTGTTTTGTTTATGATTTCCTTTTTCCTTCACAAAAGCTTGAAGATTTGATTAGGTCCCATTTGTTTATTTTTGTTTTTACTTCTATTGCCTTGGAAGAGTAACCTAAGGAAACACTGTTATAATTTATATCAGAAAATATTTTGCCTATGATCTCTTCCATCATTGTATTTTTTAACACTGTTTTCATGATTGTCATATGTACTTACTATTGAATTGAAACATTCAGAAAAGCACAGTGAGAAAATTAAAATTACCCAGAACCACTTGAAATTTTGATATATTTTTTCCTGTGCACATATATGTCTGCATTGTGGTTTTATAAAAATAAGATTATCTGGCTTATATTCTTTTGTACCTGACATTTTTTACCTGCCATTTGACACCACCAGTTTTCTGTATCTTTAAATGCATCTTCTCACAGGATATTTAAACACTGCATATTTTGTATTCTGTGGAAGTGGAAAATAGAAGTTCTCTATTAACACATTATTTTGCTGACATTTTTATTTTGTAACAAATTATTTTAACAGATATTGTTAAATGGCTTTTCAGAAAGATTTGTTCCCCTTATTAAAACAAAATCTGTTTTTTTTGTTTCTTTTTAAATTGAAGTATAGTTGATTTACAATGTTGTCTTAATTTCTGCTGTACAGCAAAGGGATTCAGCTATACATATATATATATATACACACATTATTTTTCCTATTCTTTTCAGTATGGTTTATCCCAGGATATTGAACATAGTTTCCTGCACTGTACAGTAGAACCTTGCTGTTCATCCATTTTATACACAAGAGTTTGCATCTGCTCACCTCAAACTCCCATTGGATTCCTCCCCCAACCCTCTCCCCCAAGTCTGTTCTCCGAGTCTGTGAGTCTGTTTGTGTTTCATGGAGAGGTTCATTTGTGTATGATTTTAGATTCCACATATAAGTGATATCATATGGTTGTCTTTCTTTTTCTGACTTAGTATGATAGCCTCTACTTGCCTCCACATTTCTACAAATGGCATTTTTCACTCTTTTCTGTGTGTCCTTTCTTATTCCACTGTGTATATATATATCACATCTTTATCCATTCATCTGTAGATGGACATGTAGTTTGTTTCCATGTCTTAGCTATGGCTAATAGTGCTGCTATGAACAGAGGGGTGCATATATCTTTTTGAATTATAGAAATAAAGCCTATATGCTTTAAAAGAAAGGATTTCTATTTTGGATCTTTGTTTTAAAATACTTGTGAATGAGGTAATCTGTTGAGAATGGTCCAGATGGTTGGAGGAAATGGGCCATGACTTGATAATTGTATAACTTAGTGTTGGAATAAGAGGGCTTGTCTACTTAAGAGAGTGAATGAACCATTCCACGATTAAAAGCCAAACAGAAATCCACGCACTTTCCAGGCGGGGACATTCCCACGGGTCCAGCTATCCTTTCTGCAGCTGTCCCTTGGAGGTTTCTGACTTTGTTCCTGTGGCCACCTCTGGGATGCATGGCTTCCCCCTTTCTGGTTCTGGCATCAGGTACACAGAATCCCCTTCTCTTGCGGGTCTTTATGAAATGGAGATCAGGTGGAGTTTTTACAAACCACTGGACCGAAAGCTGAGGGGAATATCTCCATGACTACAGGCTGTACCCTGTGTGCTCGCCCTTAATCCCAAGGGCATCCCTATCCTTGCCACTTCAAGGGTGGCACAAGGCAGGTCCAGCCATGTCAGCATCACCTGGGAGCCTGCGAGAAACGCAGGGCCTGGGCCCACCCTGACCTACTGCATTGAAATCTCCATTCTAGCAGCGTTTCCAAGGGATCCTTGGACATGCTCAGCTGTGTGAAGGCCTGAAGTAAAGCAAGCTCCACTCTCACTCCAAAGAGCTGGGTGGCCCTGCTGGCTCCCCAGCCCTTGGTCCTCCCCCACATGGACTGTGCTCCCTGCCCTGCTCTCCCCATGACCCATCACCCATTCGAATGCCTCCCTTCTCTGAATAAACCATTCATTTAAAAAATCTATACAAGGAATTTAATCATAACATCATTTATAATAGTTAACAATTGGAAACCATCAAAATATTCAATAATAAGGGATTGGTTGATCATATTTTATTTCCTCCAAAGAATAGGGTCAGATCAGATCAGATCAGATCAGTCACTCAGTCGTGTCTGACTCTGCAACCCCATGAATCGCAGCACGCCAGGCCTCCCTGTCCATCACCAACTCCCGGACTTCACTCAGATTCACATCCATTGAGTCAGTGATGCCATCCAGCCATCTCATCCTCTGTCGTCCCCTTCTCCTCTTGTCCCCAATCCCTCCCAGCATCAGAGTCTTCTCCAATGAGTCAACTCTTCGCATGAGGTGGCCAAAGTACTGGAGTTTCAGCTTTAGCATAATTCCTTCCAAAGAAATCCCAGGACTGATCTCCTTCAGAATGGACTGGTTGGATCTCCTTGCAGTCCAAGGGACTCTCAAGAGTCTTCTCCAACACCATAGTTCAAAAGCATCAATTCTTTGGCGCTCAGCCTTCTTCACAGTCCAGCTCTCACATCCATACATGACCACTGGAAAACCCATAGCCTTGACTAGGCGAACCTTTGTTGGCAAAGTAATGTCTCTGCTTTTGAATATGCTATCTAGGTTGGTCATAACTTTCCTTCCAAGGAGTAAGCGTCTCTTAATTTCATGACTGCAGTCACCATCTGCAGTGATTTTGGAGCCCCCCAAAATAAAGTCTGACACTGTTTCCATTGTTTCCGCATCTATTTCCCATGAACTGATGGGACCAGATGCCATGATCTTCGTTTTCTGAATGTTGAGCTTTAAGCCAACTTTTTCACTCTCCACTTTCACTTTCATCAAGAGGCTTTTAAGTTCCTCTTCACTTTCTGATATAAGGGTGGTGTCATCTGCATATCTGAGGTTATTGATATTTCTCCCTGCAATCTTGATTCTAGCTTGTGTTTCTTCCAGTCCAGCGTTTCTCATGATGTACTCTGCATAGAAGTTAAATAAACAGGGTGACAATATACAGCCTTGACGTACTCCTTTTCCTATTTGGAACCAGTCTGTTGTTCCATGTCCAGTTCTAACTGATGCTTCCTGACCTGCATACAAATTTCTCAAGAGGCAGATCAGGTGGTCTGATATTCCCATCTCTTTCAGAATTTTCCACAGTTGATTGTGATCAACACAGTCAAAGGCTTTGGCATAGTCAATAAAGCAGAAATAGATGTTTTTCTGGAACTCTCTTGCTTTTTCCATGATCCAGCAGATGTTGGCAATTTGATCTCTGGTTCCTCTGCCTTTTCTAAAACCAGCTTGAACATCAGGAAGTTCACGGTTCACATATTGCTGAAGCCTGGCTTGGAGAATTTTGAGCATTACTTTACTAGCGTGTGAGATGAGTGCAATTGTGTGGTAGTTTGAGCATTCTTTGGTATTGCCTTTCTTTGGGATTGGAATGGAAACTGACCTTTTCCAGTCCTGTGGCCACTGCTGAGTTTTCCAAATGTGCTGGCATATTGAGTGCAGCACTTTCACAGCATCATCTTTCAGGATTTGAAATAGCTCCACTGGAATTCCATCACCTCCACTAGCTTTGTTCGTAGTGATGCTTTCTAAGGCCCACTTGACTTCACATTCCAGGATGTCTGGCTCTAGGTCAGTGATCACACCATTGTGATTATCTGGGTCGTGAAGCTCTTTTTTGTACAGTTCTTCTGTGTATTCTTGCCACCTCTTCTTAATATCTTCTGCTTCTGTTAGATCCATACCATTTCTGTCCTTTATCGAGCCCATCTTTGCATGAAATGTTCCTTTGGTATCTCTGATTTTCTTGAAGAGATCCCTAGTCTTTCCCATTCTGTTGTTTTCCTCTATTTCTTTGCATTGATCGCTGAAGAAGGCTTTCTTATCTCTTCTTGCTATTCTTTGGAACTCTGCATTCAGATGTTTATATCTTCCCTTTTCTCCTTTGCTTTTTGCTTCTCTTCTTTTCACAGCTATTTGTAAGGCCTCCCCAGACAGCCATTTTGCTTTTTTGCATTTCTTTTCCATGGGGATGGTCTTGATCCCTGTCTCCTGTACAGTGTCATGAACCTCATTCCATAGTTCATCAGGCACTCTAAGAATAGGATACAACATAGCATATCAAACCATCCTTAAAAGAATGTGCAACTGATATTCAATTAATATTAAAATTGATTATTCTTAGGGATAGGATTGTAGCTGGCTTTCTTTTCTTTTCTTTTCTCTTTTACTTCTGTTCTATTGGAAAATGGCTTTCTGTTATACTGTTTTTCCCAGGTTTTTTTTTTTTTTTTTCGTCCATGCCACATGGCTGTGGGATCTTAGTTTCCTGACCAGGGATTGAACCCGGCCCTTGCCAGTGAAAACAGAGTCCTAACCACTGGACAGCCAAGGAATACCCCCCAATACACGTAAAAAAATTTATTTATGTATTAAAATAGTAGCCATCTTAATGAGGACTAGGTGGTTTTGATTTGCATCGTTGAAGCTGAGCATCTTTTCATGTGCTTCTTGGTGATCCATTTTTTAACTGGATTGTTGCTTTTCTGCTGTCTGACCTGCCCTATTGCTTGACCTCCTCTCCCACCATTTAGTTTCACTGGCCTTAGGAATCCTGCCTTCTGCCTTTCTCCAGCATGTGAGGTGGGCCTGGCTCTCCCTACACACACACACACACACACACACACCAGCACCTTCTGTCCTGACTGTTCCTATTCTCAGGGGTCTTTATCCTCCCTTTCTGGAGGAGCAGCCAGCCCCTTGCCTATTACTCTTGCCATCCCTGCCAGGCTGGCACTGCCCCTGTGTGCAAATGTCTTGTATTCTGGCTGACGGCAGCCACCCCTCCAGACGTGCTGCCTTCCCCCAGTACTTCCAGTCCCCTCCAGCCCAGGCTGCCTTTTCTGCATGTCCATGGCCGCAGCCCCACAGGGGTCCCATCTGTGTGAGCTGCCCTCTGGAATGGTTACCAGGCTCTTAAGGGCTCACAGTAAATGAGGAGAGATGGAGCCCAGAGTTCTGATGTGACAGACACAAGGAGCCCTAGCACCACAATCGAACAATTGAAGAAATGTGTGGACCTTGAAGGATGAGCAGTTGCCAAGCACAGGAGAGGAAAGTTAGGAGAAATAAAGACGTAAAATCACAGAAGCACTCGTGGTAGAAAATGGTGGCTAGACAGGGGTGTGGGGAGGCAGGGGAGAGACCAGAGGAAACTCTGGACAAGGGGCCTCAAGGGATGGTTTTGTCTCTGTGATTAGGTTTTAAATTAAAAAAAAATTTTTTTATTATTGATATTTTTATTTGACTGTGCCAGGTCTTAGCTGTTGGATGATCTTTAGTTGTGGCCTGCAGGATCGTTTCCTGACCAGGCAACCTGTGATGGGACTGTATAGTCTTAGCCATGGGACAACTGGGGAAGTCCCTCAGTGATTAGGTTTTAAGTTCCAGAGAGCAGACCTGTATCTTGCTCTTCCTTCTGTGCTCCAGGAGAGCTTGTCAACTGGATTTCCTATTTGCTTTCATTGTGTTAAATTTCAAGTGTTAAATATTTCCAAGTATGTCCTTCATCCATCTATCCATCCATCCAGTCATTCCGTCACCAACTAATATTTCCTGCATTCCTCTTGTGTATCAGGAACTGTACTAGGAGCTAGAGATATTGATTATGAGCAAAGCAGAAATGGGTTACCAGGCATGGAAGTTGCTCAAAGTCAGATAAGCTATTGTTCCAGCTATTGTCCTCCTGCTAAAACAAAACAATGGCTTCCTCCTCACCTAAATAAAACATTTTCTTCCTTTGCTAAAAGAACGCTTTCATTACAGAATTTCTGGAACCTAGGAAAATATAATCTTCCACTCATTTGTAGCCTGACACTTAAATACAACCAGTACTAAACATCTTGGTGTTGTTTTTGTTTTTTTGGCTTTTACTGTATCCACTTAACTTCATCATAGATTCATAAACATATTTCACTGAGTACATGTGCCAAATATTTTTAATCATTTCCCTTTGGTTGAGTATAGAAGTAGTTCCCACTTTTCTTCTATAATTCTTACTGTCAAAGCTAATTGTGCTAAATCTATTACTATTTAACCAACTCCTCCCAGTGCTTTGCATTTCATCTGATGCATTCCTTTAAAAAGTAATAATTACCTATTATGTTATTTCAGCAAATTATTTATTCAGTTCAGTTCAGTCACTCAGTCGTGTCCGACTCTTTGTGACCCCATGAATCACAGCACGCCAGGCCTCCCTGTCCATCACTAACTCCTGGAGTTCACTCAGACTCACGTCCATCAAGTCAGTGATGCCATCCAGCCATCTCATCCTCTGTTGTCCCCTTCTCCTGCCCCCAATCCCTCCCAGCATCAGAGTCTTCTCCAATGAGTCAACTCTTTGCATCAGGTGGCCAAAGTACTGGAATTTCAGCTTTAGCATCATTCCTTCCAAAGAAATCCCTGGGCTGATCTCCTTCAGAATGGACTGGTTGGATTTCCTTGCAGTCCAAGGGACTCTCAAGAGTCTTCTCCAACATCACAGTTCAAAAGCATCAATTCTTCCGCGCTCAGCCTTCTTCACAGTCCAGCTCTCACATCCATACATGACCACTGGAAAAACCATAGCCTTGACTAGCCGAACCTTTGTTGGCAAAGTAATGTCTCTGCTTTTGAATATGCTATCTAGGTTGGTCATAACTTTCCTTCCAAGGAGTAAGCGTCTTTTAATTTCATGACTGCAATCACCATCTACAGTGATTTTGGAGCCCCCAAAATAAAATCTGACACTGTTTCCACTGTTTCCCTATTTCCCATGAAGAGATGGGACCAGATACCATGATCTTCATTTTCTGAATGTTGAGCTTTAAGCCAACTTTTTCACTATCCACTTTCTAAATATAGGCACCTTTCTTTTCTTGACCTGTACTCATTAATGAAATTTATAGAAGCCTTATAGTACTGAATTCTCCAGAAATATAGAGAGCTCAAGACAGCAAGTGTTTCTGCCACTGGTTGTATGACCTTAGGCAAGTCCCAGTCCTTCCCTGGTCCTGAGTTTCATAGACTGTAGAGGAGGGGTTAGAAGAGGGTCCTTATCCCTGCCTCTGTTAAGACAGTGTTCCAATCCTGGGAGGAGAAGACAGATGCTTTAATTATGCCGACAGCTGCCGTCTGTGCTCCTCTCCCTTGTCTGTCTTGTCTTCTCCATCTAAAGGGCCCCAGGTTATAAGCATAAGCCTTAATTTGAATCCCAGCTCTGCTTCTCACATGCAGCCTCGTCCCTGTCTTTGAATCTCTCAAGAGCATCCATTTCCCCCTCTTGAAATGGAAGTGAGCTACTGTGAGGGAGTCACACCTCAGGGCTTCCAGCTGTGTGATCTGATTACTTGTCCACTTCTGCTTCCCCATCTCTCCAGCCTTAGTTGGAGATGAGTCCTCCTTCTGTGCCTCCTGCTGCGTGCAGAACATAGCAAAGAGAGAGAGAAACCACCAGTCCCTTCCCACAGGCAGCTTGTACTGGAGGGGGCTCATTGAGGACTTGGTTAAGCAAATATGATAGAGAGGGGGAGGGCAAGCAGAGCCAGGTTCTAAGTGGGGAGCTAGGGTGGCTGGTCTAGGAAGAACTGGGCAGATTTAGACACATGTAGACCTCAGGGCAGCAGAACTGAGGGTTCTGGGGCCAAAGCCACTGATTTGGTGCTGGCCTTACTGCTCCACCCATCCCTAGTCTCTTAAACCAAGGAGCCCTTGGGCTGCCTGTAGCCCATTCATCATGTTGGGGCCATCCAGTGAACTTTTTGTTTTGATTGAATATTATGTTGTGAGACTCTAGTTTTGTTTAATGCTTATGGAGGATGTTGGTTTTGTTTGTTTGAGCAGGCAACTGATATACAATTACAAATTCCTACTTGCCTTGTGAGCTGCGGTTCCAACGTCACTTCAATTTTCAAGACTTCGCTGGTGCTTTGTAATGCTACTCAGATCTGACCATGTGAGCATCACCTTGGGGGCAGTTTGGGACCTGGGTGGCAGACTGTTTATTTCCTTCGGTGTACTGTTTAGGGAAAGATTCAGGCATATGTAGTTTGGATATGAACCCAGGAGTTCCTCTACAATTTTATAGGGTTGATTTCTGGAGCCTCCCCTCCTCACCAACTCCTCAGCACTTTCTGGTTCCCAGGGGCCTTCCTTCCAGGTTCTCTGGCTAGAAGGCCAAGGCTTTAGTTTCCCTGCCCTACCCAACACTTCACATGATGGCAAGCACCTCTGACCATGCAAACAGAGAATACAGAAGGACTGGAGAAAGCAGTGTGGTTCCCCCATACTTTGGAGGCCAGAGTCTCTGGTCAGAGAGAAGCGTTCTCTGCCCTGGAACTTTAGGTACCTGTCCAGTTGTTGCCACTGCTGCTATAGGTTTGCTGGGGAACTGGGGTGGAAGAGAGTGAAAAAAACACAGAAAACGTACATGTCCTCCACTCACTCTAACCCACAGGAGTCCCCTCTCTTCTCCTTCGACCAGTAGTAGAGAGCTTCTTGGGAGCTCTTTCTGATCACAGCTCCAGGTCAGCTGTCATACTCCAAGCCTGGAGATGCCAAAGGGAAACCAAAGGAAAATTCCATGCTGGTCTGATGGAACTTCAGGTTCTGGTTTTCTTCCCTATCCTCCTGCCACCCTTTATTTCTCAGAGTCTCCAACAGCAGACCTCAGCCTAGGACGGGGATCTGCGTCCCAGTCTAGTGCTCCTGAGGTTATGCTCACAGGAGAGAGCCACCAGCCAATCAGGCGTTTACCCCGCCAAAAAACTTGGCTCTGACAATTAATGTCACCTTGATGACCCCAGTCCCACCACATATCAACCCCACCTCAAAGGCAAATACTATCTTTATCGAGGACCTACTAAGCACTTTCATTGGCCTTAGCTTATATAATACAGTTACCCCATAAACTGGAATTTCTTAGTCCCATTTTACAGACAAGGAAAGTGAGTCTCGGAAAGGCTAGGTAATTTTCCTAAAGCCACAGGAAAGCAAGGGCACTGGAATCCAGGTTCAGATCTGGTGATCCCAGCACCCACGTAGCTTCCTGTTACATAAATATCCCCCTTGGCTGCCAACCTGGGTCCTGAGAATGCAGCCAAGATGAGAGTCAGAGTCACCTGAATAAACCATGTGACTGCTCAGAACTTCGCCTGATGTCCACAGCCCACCTGAGGGGGAGAGTCTGTGCATCCTGGCCACTCTGGGCAATCCTCTCAGAGAGTACTTCTGCCACCCTCCGCCTGCACTGAGCAGGGTGGCCATCCCAGGATCTCTGGCACATCCCCGTTTACACCCATTGCCTCTGTGTATTGCTAGTGGCATACGTTTTTCCTCTCAGAGGTGTGCCAGTGTGGACCCTAGATTACAGTAGCGTCACCCTGCCACTGGGGGATGCTCAGCCATGCCTCTGAGTCTGCTCAGCTTTGTTCTCAGAATAGGACAGGTACTAGATCCTCTGATAAATCTCCACGTGGGCTGGAAGATATTTCCTATGTCTTCCCTTGACCTCTTCTTCTCCAGTCTGGAGAGTCCTGGCTGCATGCTGCTGTGCAAAGGGCACGAGCTCTGGACCCCAGAGTTCTGTCCTCTACTGACCACCTCCAGTGAAATATTTAGACTGTCTGAACCTCTGTTTCTCTCTGTTTCATCCATAAAATGGGCGTCATAAAACATAAATGTTAAGATGGTTGTAAGGACTCGATGAGAAAAATAATGTAAAGCACTTTGGCCCAAATGGCTGTCTCACTTTTCAGGCTGGATAAACTGGAGAATCAGGTGCAGAAGAGGGTGCTGGATTGGGAGGGACGCTCCCTCTTACTTGGAGGCTAGGACAAGACTACTGTGGAGGGACCAGAGGGCCTCCTGCTTGAGACTCACCCCCTCCTTGACCCGCAGATTCCTTGGTCACAGTCTCTGCACATCTCTTCCAAGAACGAGTCAGTGAGGGTCTGGATGCTGGGAGACCTGGTAGAGGGGGTGTCTCAGAGGGAAAGAACCCTACCCAGAGTGAATTCAAGGACTCAGTAAGAATTTAATGACTACCTGAACGGGTGAATAAATGCAAGGATGCACAGACAATGGCCCAAATCCTTCAGGGTCAGAGTGAAAGCCGGGCTCCCTGCGTTAATTTGAGACCTCTCTGAAGGGCCATCCAGACCCTGAGCTTCCTGAGGGACCCACTGAGCCCTCTGCTATGATCGTCTTCCCAGCTCGGGTCCCTTGGCCCAAGCCTGCCTTTCCCACCTCTTACAGGGGTTTCCAAGAACACGTCTCAGGTAACCACCTGCATGGAACTATTCCTCTCAGGGTGTTTCCTGTGGACCTTAACCTAAGACAATGAATGCCCTGACCATCATACAAAGGAGGAAGTGGAATTTACGATTTATCATGAAGCATGTCACTGTTCAGGCATGACTGCGCCAGGACCTTGCAGCACTGACCTCTCTTGGGGGCTTGAGAGACAGGCAGGCCTCAGACCCACTGGAATCCCAATCTGTAGCTGAGCACAGTCCACAGGGCATGTATGTGCACAGAGTCAGAAAACATCATTGAGACACATGATGTGATTAGAAACGGGCACTGACACATAGGTATTAATATCTCATGCCTGCTCAAAGACCCCAGTTGGCAGTGCTGTCAGTGGTGAGGTTTTCTAAATCAGTGAACAATTCTTGGTAAAGTGTCAAACAAAACAAATAATATTCCCTCAATTCATCCAGTGATTGCATTCCTGGAAAATTCAGTATGTCTTAATATCATGCAAAAACCCCTTTTTCGCCACATACAGAACAGGGGCATTTCCTCACTGTGTGTTACTGCGCAGTGTAGGGTGGATCCCTGGCCCTTGTCTTCTACGTCAGGGGCCTCTGGTACAGTGACCACTGAAAACAGCTCAGCACTTCCCAAACTGTCCTGTAGGGGTCATTACGATCCCTACTGAGAACCCCTGGTCCCCTAGAGAAAACCCCGACTTGGCCATGTATGTGTTACTCATCCACCCCTCCCAGTAAGCTTAGGAAGTCAGTGTTGTTATCACCTTTCCTTGATTTTCCTAAGAAAATCAAGCTCAGAGACGTTAAGCAGTTTGTCCATGTTTACACAACTGGTAACTGGGGGAGCAGGCAAGATTGAACCCAGGTCTGCTTGTCTCCAAAGCCCATGTTCCCCAGGGGACCCCCTGAACTGCTCTGCGCCTTCAAAGCTTGGGTGTGCAGACAGAACCACGACCCAGACCCTCTTTCTCAAGTAGCACCCCATGAGGCTGTCTGCCCCACACCACAAACAGACCCCCCAGAGACACCAGCAGGTCCAGATCCAGGAGGTGCCAGAGAGTCTCTGCGGGTCCCTCCTCCCTCCATGCCTTCGTCCCAGAAGAGCAGAGAGCGCTGCGGTGTCCAGCTGGGATGCCATGCCCTTCACTTGGAATTCACTTGACCTTGAGTGAAACTTTGAAGAACAACCGTTCGGCAGGTACAAGTGGGAGCTGACAAGTCACGGAGGGGCCATCATGGGAGCAAGTTCTCAACCAGGAGCTCCTTGGGCCTCGTCGAAGAGGAGGGCGGATGGGCACTGGCTCTGTGTGCGCCTATGCCCCCTGCTGGTGGAATCGCGGTCGACTTCTTCAGGGAGTTGGGTTCAGCTGGGTTGTATGAGAAAACGCACAGTCTGCTTGCGTTAGTCCCAGATCCCTCAAGAAGCCATCACCAAGCGTTGGGATCAAACACCCAAGGTCTTTATTTTGGGAAGTGATTGTGTGAGAGAAAATAAGGAAGGAGGTGGAGACTCTAAGAGAGTCTCCAGGCCACCGTGCAAGTCTGAACCTGAGTGAAAGAGAGTGGGAGAGTGTGAAATGGGGCGTCCTGGACAACCTCCCACCCCATTCCACCTACCACCTGTCAAGTAGTCCTTGGAAAGTTCGACAAAGCCATCGAGGAATCCTGCAGCCTGTGTCTCTCAGGAGTGAGTTAACATCCCTACCACAGTCAGTCATTTTTTGGGAGTTGGGGGCACTGGGGACTTACTTTCTGCTCTAATCCCAAGGACCCCTCTTACAACACACACGTGCACACACACACACATAGTCCATTGGGTTTTCTAGGCTCTTCCATCAAGCCTCAGATGGTAAAGAAACTGCCTGCAATGCAGGAGACCTGGGTTCAATCCCTGGGTTGGGAAGATCCTCTGGAGAAGGGCATGGAAATTCACCCCAGTATTCTTGCCTGGGGAATCTCACAGTGGGGCTGGTGGGCTACAGCCCATGGGGTGGCAAGGAATTGGACATAACTAACAGTTTCAGTTTCCATCAACTCAGTGTCTTGACTCTGGCAGATTTTCCTTTTCCTGGAGTTGGTAAGGAGATGACAGGAGTGTGTAGGAGGAGGAGGAGGAAATGAAGGGAAACAGACCCCCTGTCCAGCCAGAAAAGCACATCCACAAACCAGCAACCCTTTCTCTTGCTAGCATTGGTGGCCTCCCACTTTGGTGTACTTTGAGTTCGGGGTGCAGTGAGAATGGTGGTCTTGCCCGCTGTTTGTGGGTTTAGGAGAAACGTCTGGGCAGATGTGCTGTGGTCACCCCGGAGGCTGGGTAATGCGCTATGCAGGGCTGCTCAGCAGGACTGGGTGCCTGGTGGTGGGCAAACTGGAGTTAGGGAGCCAGGGGGCAGGGAAGTGATTAGGGAGGAGGCCCCTGCATGGCCCCAGGAAGCAGGTCTGAGGGCTTAGCCATCTTGCTGAGCAGGAAGTGTGCTGATTTGTGACAGATTTGAAGGGGAGGAGAGCATCAGCCAGGATGGAACCCCCAGGGCAGCCAGCCCTTCTCTCCTCTGGCTGTGTGCACGATGGGACCCCACATGCAGCTATGGCCTCAACTAGGCCTGCTGGGGCCTCTGTGTTCACCCTAGGACAGCCTAGCCTTGATCATTCCAGAGAAGCCCAGGGACTGTGAGACCCGGAGCTAAGTCCTTGCTGTGCCAAACTTCCTCCTGTCCTCCTCATGACTTCAGCCTCTCTGTCATCCTGTGTTCTCTGAGCCAAGTGACTAATGCACAGAAACCTCCCCAGGAAGAGCAAGGCCAGGTGGATCTCCAAAATGGAAGCTAAGCCAAAGGCATGTGGTTTGCAATTTGGGCGGCCCCTTGTCACTGCCCATGGGTGCCAGGAGAGAGAGCCGAGGTCTAGGGAGAAGCAGGAAGGAGTGGGTGAGGAGAGATGGGGAGAGATCTCCCGCTAGACTGGGAGATCCAGGAGGGCAGGAACCAGGTTTGCCTCATGTTCCCCTGGCAAGCAGCTGGCATGTAGAAAGCACTTGCTTTAATGTTGATTGATTGATCAATCGATCACTTGATTGATTTTTGGACAAGTTCATCTAGAGGGGCTGTGCAAAGAATGGTGAGAATGGGGTTGGAATGAGAAGAGCTAGTTTTCTTCTCAAGAGAGACATGGTCTCTGGTTGAAAATGACAGGAGAATCTTTGTAGAATGGCTGTTCTGCTTAGAAATCTAAGCAGGGGTGTGGGAGGGATCTAGAGTGGGCACTGCCAGGAGGGACCTCCAGCCAATCTGGCAACCTAGTCAGTCAGTCACTAGTGTCCCATACAGCAGTGAAGGAGGAAAGATGACAGGACGTGAAGGATGCTTCTCTGGGATGTGCTGTGTAGTCATTTCCTGCTGTGTGCTTGCCACACACATACTCTTCACAGGGGACACCGCACGATCCAATATGGCAGCCACTAGACTTGAAGCCTGGCTAGACATAACCGAGAGGTATCAATACAATAACTATAAAGTACACCTGGATTTTGGGCTTTCCAGATGGCTCTAGTGGTAAAGAACTCGCCTGCCAATGCAGGAGAAATAGATGCAAGTTCCTGGGTCAGGAAGATCCCCTGAAGGAGGGCATGGCAACCCACTCCAGTATTCTTGCCTGGAGAATCCCAAGGACAGAGGAGCATGATAGGCTATAGTCCATGGGGTCACAAAGAGTTGGATACAATTTAGCGACTAAGCACGCACCCACACCTGAATTTCACTGAGTGGTAGTCTGAGAAAAAACATTAACTATCTGGTTAATACTTCTTCATATTATGTTGAAATGATATTACTTTAGATATATATTGGGTTAAATAAATTATGTTGTTAAAATTTATTTCACCTGTTTCTTTTTGCTTTTAATGTGGCTATCAGAAATTAAAATTATGTGTGTGGCTTGTGTTATATTTCTCTTGGACAGCATCACCCAGCACACTGTTTCACATCTTGCTTTTTTCCCACGTTGTGGAAATTGTCCCAAGTCAATACATATGGAGCTATCTCATTCTTTCTAATGGTCTCATCGTATATAATTGCATCATATACAACTGAATACAGAGTTCCAAAGAATAGCAAGAAGAGATAAGAAAGCCTTCCTCAGTGATCAAAGCAAAGAAATAGAGGAAACAATAGAATGGGAAAGACTAGAGATCTCTTCAAGAAAATTGAAGATACCAAGGGAACATTTCATGCAAAGATGGGTACAATAAAGGACAGAAACAGCAAGGACCTAACAGAAGCAGAAAAGATTAAGAAGAGATGGCAAGAATACACAGAAGAACCATACAAAAAAGGTCTTAATGACCTGGATAACTACAATGGTGTGGTAACTCATCTAGAGTCAGACATCCTGGAGTGTGAAGTCAAGCGGGCCTTAGGAAGCATTACTATGAACAAAGTTAGTTGAGGTGATGGAATTGGAATTCCAGCTGAGCTATTTCAAATCCTAAAAGAGGATGCTATTAAAGTGCTGCACTAAATAGATCACCAAATTTGTAAAACTCAGCAGTGGCCACAGGACTGGAAAAGGTCAGTTTTCATTTCAATCCCAAAGAAAGAGCAATGCCAAAAAATGTTCAAACTACCACCAATTACACTCATTCATTTCACAAGCTAGCAAGATAATACTCAAAATTCTTCAAGCTAGGCTTCAGCAGTATGTGAATTGAGAACTTCCAGATGTACAAGTTGGATTTAGAAAAGGCAGAGAAACCGACATCAAATGGCCAAATTCCACTGGATCATAGAAAAAGCAAGAGAATTCCAGAAAAACATCTCCTTTTGCTTCATTGACTATGCTAAAGCCTTTGACTATGTGGATCACAACAAACTGTGGAAAATTCTCAGCGAGATGGGGATACCTCATCACCTTACTTTTCTCCTGAGAAACCTGTATGCACATCAAGAAGCAACAGTTAGAACCAGACATGGAACAACAGACTGGTTTGGAATTGGGAAAGGAGTATATCAAGGCTGTACATTGTTACCCTGCTTATTTAACTTACATGCAGAGTACATCATGAGAAATGCCAGGCTGGATGAAGCACAAGACGGAATCAAGATTGATGGGAGAAATATCAATAACGTCAGATATTCAGATGACACCACTCTTACAGCAGAAATTGAAGAAGAACTAAAGAGCCTCTTGATGAAAGTGAAAGAGGAGGATGAAAGAGTTGGCTTAAAACTCAACATTCAAAAAATGAAGATCATGGCATCCAGTCCATCACTTCATGGCAAATAGATGGGGAAACAATGGAAACAGTGACAGACTATGTTTTCTTAGGCTCCAAAATCACTGCGGTTAATGACTGCAGCCATGAAATTGAAAGACGCTTGCTCCTTAGAAGAAAAGCTATGACAAACCTAAATAGTGTATTAAAAAGCAGAGACATTACTTTGCCAATAAAGGTCCATCTAGTCAACGCTATGGTTTTTCCAGTAGTCATATATGGATGTGAGAGTTGGACTATAAAGAAAGCTGAGCGCTGAAGAATTGATGCTTTTGAATTGTAGTGTTGGAGAAGACTCTTGAGAGTCCCTTGGACTGCAAGGAGATCCAAGCAGTCAATCCTAAAGGAAATCAACCCTCAATATTCATTGGATGAGCTGATGCTGAAGCTCCAATTCTTTGACCACCTGATGCAAAGAACCAACTTATTAGAAAAGACCCTGATTCCGGGCAAGATTGAAGGCAGGAGGAGAAGGGGATGACAGAGGATGAGATGCTTGGATAGCATCACCAACTCAATGGGCATGAGTTTGAGCAAACTCGGGGAAATGGTGAACAATGAGGAAACCTGGCCTGATGCAGTCCATGAGGTCACAAAGAGTAGGACATGACTGAGCGACTGAGCAACATGTACGGATGTGAGAGTTGGACCATAAAGAAGGCTGAACGATGAAGAACTGATGCTTTTGACATGTGGTGCTGAAGAAGAGTCCCTTGGACACCAAGGAGTTCAAACCAGTCAATCCTAAAGGAAATCAACCCTGAATATTCATTGGAAGGACTGATGTTGAAGCTGAAGCTCCAATACTTTAACCACCTGATGTGAAGAGCCAACTCATTGGAAAAGACTCTGATGCTGGGAAAGACTGAAGGCAGGAGGAGAAGGGGGTGACAGCGAATGAGACGGTTGGATGGCATCATTGACTCAGTAGACATGAGTTTGAGCAAACTCCAGGAGATAGTGAAGGACAGGGAAGCCTGGTGTGCTGCAGTCCATGGGGCCGCAAAGAGTCAGACACAACTGAGTGACTGGACAACAATAGAAAGAAATGAAGCACTGATACATGCTGCAGTGTGAATGAACCTTGGAAATTTATGCTAAGTGAAAGAAGTCAGATACAGAAGACCACATATTGAGTGGTTCCATTTATGTGAGATGGCCAGAGAATAGGCAAATCCATAGGAATGAATGATTGTTTGGGGTTGGGGGAGAGAGGAATGGGGAGCAACTTCTTAAGGGGTACAGGGTTGTTTGGGGAGCTGATAAAATGTTTTGGAATTAGTGGTGATGGTTGCACAACATGATAAATCTACTAAAACCACTAAATTGCACACTTTAAAATGGTTAAAATGATGAATTGTATCTCAATAAGAAAAAGAGTGGGTTTGGGATGCAATGCTTGGTTTGGGAGAGGTGAATTTGGAGTGTCTGAAAGATATCTGGGGGAAATGCCCAGGAGAGAGTTGCAGCTTTCAACTCAGGAAAGAGGTCTCAGGTGGAATTACCCACACATAGAGCCACAGAGAAACCATTTCAGCCTCAAGATGCTCTTCTTCTGGCCCATCCTAGGGACCCCACTCATGGTCCAGTCTGTGCCCACGGAGACAAAGGTCAGGTTACCCTTCATGTTAATCACTAGTCTTCTTTTGGTGTAGATTTCTTATTTTCACATGAGGCCAAGTGCATGCACAAAATGACATATCCCCTGCACTGACAGGTGAATTCTTAACCACTGGGCCACCAGGGAAGTCCCCATCATCAGTATTTTTATACAATACTTTCTGCAAAAGGCACAGTTGGAGTGGTGGTGAAAAGATCAGTGACTGCTAAGGGGAATGGAAAGGAGGGGCAGGAGTTGAGTAGTTGAAACCCTGGTGTTTTTAGGGCAGTGAGACTGTTTCGTATGATATGGTTTGGATACATGACACCAGCACATGGGAACACACTTGGCAGCACAAATGTGCTTAATGTGTGCAAATGGAAAAGTAGCCATGTAGGAGGTTAGGAATCCCAGGGCAGAATGCAGACTGTGACAAAACAATCTAACTGTGTTACAAATGTGTGAGACAATCTCACTAAAGGGGGTGGAGGAAGCGGTGCTGGCATGAGGAACTCTGCAGACGAGTTTAGCACATACAAAGAAAATTGTATACCAAGTTGTTTCCCGTGAGGGTACAGGTTAACAACTCTGATGCACACTGGCATTGAGCAATAAAGTAAACAGTGATGACAGCAAGCAGGTGAGAGGTAGGAATGGGAGGTTACAGGTAAGCAGAGGAAGAAGCTGGATTGATCTGGAAATGCATTGGCATTGGAGACATCAGCATGAGTTCATGTTTAGCTTCATATAGATACAGATGATTCTATACAAAATGTTTGTATATGTATTTGTATGTGGGTCAGTATCTACCTGTATTTCCTTGTTCTTTCAGCTGAGAAATACTGTGGTAGCAATGGGCAAATCTAGCATCAAGATCTTGGTTTCTAATGCCGTTTTCCAATAAAAAGGAGCTTGGGCTCTTTGGAGAAATGACTAATCCTAGGACTCGGGGAAGAAATACAAAAGATGAACTAGAGCATCTTGTAGAAAAGCAGAAAGTGAGGAAGTGCCCTCAACAGATGGATCAATAAAGAAGATGAATACAAACACACACACACACGGTGCAATGTTACTCTGCCATAAAAAAAGAATGAAATCTCGTCATTTGTAACAACATGGATGGACCTAGAAGGTATTATATACTAAGTGAAATAAGTCAGAAAGAGAAAGACAAATACTTTATGATTTCACTTATATGTGGACTCTTAAAAACAAAACAAATGAGCATAACTAAGCAGAATCAGAGTCATAAATACAGAGAACAAAGGGTGGCTGCCAGAGGAGAGGGTGGTGGAGAGGGGATGACAGAAATTGGTGTGGGAGATTAAAGGGCACACATTTCTAGTTACAAAATAAGTGAGTCACGGGGATGAAATGTAAAGTATGGGGAATATAATCAAGAATAATGTAGCATCTTTGTATGCTGACAGATGGCAACTAGATTTACAGTGATGACTATTTTAAAGTAATATTGAGCTACATGCGCACCAGGAACTGACATAGTGTTGTGGGTCAACTATACTTCGGAAACAAACTCATAGAAAAAAGATCAGATTTATGTTTACCAGAGGTGGGGGTAGGGATGGAGAAAAGAGGAATTGAACGAAGGTAGCCAAAAGAGACAAACTTCCAGTTATAATACAAATAAGTACTAGGGGTATAATACGCACGCATGCTAAGTCACTTCAGTTGTGTCTGACCCTTTGCGACCCTATGGACTGCAGTCTGCCAGGCTTCTCGGTCCACGAGGATTCTCCAGGCAAGAACACTGAAGTGGGTTGCCATGCTCTCCTCCAGAGGATCTTCCCAACCCAGGGATTGAACCCACATCTCTCATGTCTCCTGCATTGGCAGGGGGGTTCTTTACCACTAGTGCCACCTGGGAAGCCATATACTATGGACAAAATAGACAGCCAACAGAATCTACTGTAGAGCACCGGGAACAAATTACAAGATACTCACTACCTTGTAATAATCTGTAATGGAAGAGAATGTTAAAAAAAGAAAATAAATATTTATATATATGTATAACTGAATCACTTTGCTGTATATTTGAAACTAACACAGCACTGTAAATCAACAATACCTCAGCAAAAATCTAAAAAGAAACAGCTTCTCCATCAAAATGCTGTGAAAAAAGTGAAAGTGTTAGTTGCTGAGTCGTGTCTGACTCTCTGCGACCCCATGAATCACAGCATGCCAGGCCTCCCTGTCCATCACCAACTCCCGGAGTTCACTCAAATTCATGTCCATCGAGTCAGTGATGCCATCCAGCCATCTCATCCTCTGTTGTCCCCTTCTCCTCCTGCCCCCAATCCCTCCCGGCATCAGAGTCTTTTCCAATGAGTCAACTCTTTGCATGAGGTGGCCAAAGTACTGGAGTTTCAGCTTCAGCATCAGTCCTTCCAATGAACACTCAGGACTGATCTCCTTTAGAATGGACTGGTTGGATCTCCTTGCAGTCCAAGGGACTCTCAAGAGTCTTCTCCAACATCACAGTTCAAAAGCATCAATTCTTCGGCACTCAGCTTTCTTCACCGTCCAACTCTCACATTCATACATGACCACTGGAAAAACCATAGCCTTGACTAGACGAACCTTTGTTGCCAAAGTAATATCTCTGCTTTTGAATATGCTATCTAGGTTGGTCATAACTTTCCTTCCAAGGAGTAAGCGTCTTTTAATTTAATGGCTGCAATCACCATCTGCAGTGATTTTGGAGCCCCCCAAAATAAGTCTGACACTGTTTCCACTGTTTCTCCATCTACTTCCCATGATGTGATGGGACCAGATGCCATGATCTTTGTTTTCTGAATGTTGAGCTTTATGACAACTTTTTCACTCTCCTCTTTCACTTTCATCAAGAGGCTCTTTTGTTCCTCTTCACTTTCTGCCATAAGGGTGGTGTTATCTGCATATCTGAGGTTATTGATATTTCTCCTGGCAATCTTGATTCCAGCTTGTGTTTCTTCCAGTCCAGCGTTTCTCAGGATGTACTCTGCATATAAGTTAAATAAGAAGGGTGATAATAGACAGCCTTGGTGTACTCCTTTTCCTATTTGGAACCAGTCTCTTGTTCCATGTCCAGTTCTAACTGTTGCTTCCTAA
This sequence comes from Tragelaphus eurycerus, assembly GCA_935064755.1. NCBI lineage: Eukaryota > Metazoa > Chordata > Mammalia > Artiodactyla > Bovidae > Tragelaphus > Tragelaphus eurycerus. Next base: position 22,986,569 of record CAKXYN010000018.1, on the reverse strand, counting down.
CCTGCATACAGGTTTCTCAAGAGGCAGATCAGGTGGTCTGGTATTCCCATTTCTTTCAGAATTTCCCACAGTTTATTGTGATCCACACAGTCAAAGGCTTTGGCATAGTCAAGAAAGCAGAAAGAGATGTTTTTCTGGAACTCTCTTGCTTTTTCCATGATCCAGCAGATGTTGGCAATTTGATCTCTGGTTCCTCTGCCTTTTCTAAAACTAGCTTGAACATCAGGAAGTTCACAGTTCACATATTGCTGAAGCCTGGCTTGGAGAATTTTGAGCATTACTTTACTAGTGTGTGAGATGAGTGCAATTGTGTGGTAGTTTGAGCATTCTTTGGCATTGCCTTTCTTTCGGATTGGGATGAAAACTGCCCTTTTCCAGTCCTGTGGCCACTGCTGACTTTTCCAAATTTGCTGGCATATTGAGTGCAGCACTTTCACAACATCATCTTTCAGGATTTGGAAGAGCTCAACTGGAATTCCATCACCTCCACTAGCTTTGTTTGTAGCGATGCTTCCTAAGGCCCACTTGACTTCACATTCCAGGATGTCTGGCTCTAGGTCAGTGATCACACCATCGTGATTATCTGGGTCGTGAAGATCTTTTTTGTACAGTTCTTCTGTGTATTCTTGCCACCTCTTCTTAAAATCTTCTGCTTCTGTTAGGTCCATACCATTTCTGTCCTTTATTGAGCCCATCTTTGCATGAAATGTTCCCTTGGTATCTGTGATTTTCTTGAAGAGATCTCTAGTCTTTCCCATTCTTTTGTTTTCCTCTATTTCTTTGCACTGATCGCTGAAGAAGGCTTTCTTATCTCTCCTTGCTATTCTTTGGAACTCTGAATTCAGATGCTTATATCTTTACTTTTTGCCTTTGCTTTTCACTTGTCTTCTTTTCACAGCTATTTGTAAGGCCTCCCCAGACAGCCATTTTTCTTTTTTGCATTTCTTTTCCATGGGGATGGTCATGGTTCCTGTCTCCTGTACAATGTCACGAACCTCTGTCCACAGTTCATCAGGCACTCTGTCTATCAGATCCAGTCCCTTAAATCTATTTTTCACTTCCACTGTCTAATCATAAGGTATTTAATTTAGGTCATACTTGAATGGTCTAGTGGTTTTCCGTACTTTCTTCAATTTAAGTCTGAATTTGGCAATAAGGAGTTCATGATCTGAGCCACAGTCAGCTCCCGGTCTTGTTTTTGCTTACTGTATAGGGCTTCTCCATCTTTGGCTGCAAATAATATAATCAATCTGATTTTGGTGTTGGCCATCTGGTGAAGTCCATGTGTAGAGTCTTCTCTTGTGTTGTTGGAAGAGGGTGTTTGCTATGACCAGTGCGTTCTCTTGGCAAAACTCTATTAGCCTTTACCCTGCTTCATTCCGTATTCCAAGGCCAAATTTGCCTGTTACCCCAGGTGTTTCTTGACTTCCTACTTTTGCATCCCAATCCCCTATAATGAAAAGGACATCTTTTTTGGGAAGCTTATAGAAGTTCCCAAACACCTCCTCTCAATTCTTGTTTTTACCTCACGGTGAGGAGGAAGAGCTTGTGGACTACATTTTGGGAAGCACCCATGTAGACTTCTCTGAGCCTCAGTCTCCTCTTGGGTGACATAGGATAGTAATTCCGTTCCCAAGGATTGTCATGAGGGAGGGTTAAGCAGGTTCTCCTGGAGAGCATAGAGCAGATCCCTAACTAAGAGAGGCTTTCTCTCTCTCTCTTTTAAAAATATTTATCTATAAATTTGGCTGTGCTGGGTCTTTAGTTGGGGCATGTGAGATTTAGGAGTCTTAACCACTGTACCACCAGGGAGGACCCGAGGGCAGCTTCCTCATGTGCTCTGCGGGGCCCTCGAGGAGACATCCATTCTCTGCCTACATCCCCTAAGCCCTGTAGCTGCTCTCACGCCTCCCACCCTCCAGTGCCCTCTTCCCAGATCCAAGAGGGAGGTTAGGGAAGGGATGCTCCCTCTTGGATGTGATTTGACTCCAAGGTACAAGAACTTGGGCACAGAAGCGCCTTGACAACCAGCCCATTTCCAATACTCATTGCCACCCTGCTCTCACTCTATGTCTTTGCTGTGTCATTTCTCCCTTCTTTCCACCCGTTTTTGCCTCTTCCACCCCATTTCAAAGACTCTGCCATCTCCATAGTTTCCTCCTCTGTTACAGCCTCGAAGCCATCTTTTGTTCCCTCCCTCCTGTCTACTCTCAAGCTTTCTTTAGTTGCTGGTTGTCACTCTGGGCACCCAGGACGAGTCAACACTTGTTTTCTGCATACCTGTTACCATGTGTGGTCCCTCCCAGGGGGAGACAGGTGAACGCTCCTGCCAGCCTCTGCTGCTCCCCAGCCTCAGCCCCCACTCACCACCTCGCATGTCCCCTCCATTTCACTTACTTAGTGACTCCCTGGACCTGGGTGCTTTGTGGACTGGTGCTCATGTGTATCCTTGGCCCCTGGCACCAGATCTCAATGGACGTCCCAGACTTCCCATCACTTGCAGCCTGCCTGGCGCCACCTTCACTTAACTTCCCAGTCTGTTGTGCATCTTTCCAGCTTCTGCTCTTGAGCCAGCCTCAACTCGCCCCTCAGACCCCACTCTTGGCTCTGCCTCACTAGCTATGAGCATCTGTGTCACATTATCCTCCTGGCTGTGCTAGGGTCAGGAACACTACCCGAACTGGCCTGAGACTGTTTGCTCCTCTAGGACATGACAAGTGTATGTCCCTGGTGAGGGGATTTGCAGACTGTCTTGGTTGTCGGGGCTGCACAGGCCTCACTTTGTTCTCTCTCTGTCAGGGAGCCCTCTCCTTTCTTTTCCTGGCTAATCTCTATAGTCTTTAAAGTTTCAGCTAAGGCATCACTTCTTATAGGAAGCCCTCCCAGATATGTGCTTTCCTGTCAGGCTGGCTCTGCTGGGAATGCCGGAAGGACAGAGACCGTGTCTTCCCAAGCTAAAGCAGAGCCAAAACTTAGAAAATATTTGTCTGCTGAAAAGAAAATCATTTGCCTGTAGTTTACATGGCCCTTGGCCTCACATCTCTCTGGGCCCACCACACATATTATCTTTTGAAGAACAGCTTCTTTGATTACATTTGTGGTCTGTGGGGCAGGGTGGGGACACTTTGGTTTTGTGATAGCCATAAAAATGCATTGCTCAGCTCTCCTGCTGCAAGAGCATAACTGAGTCACAACCCAGCCTCTGCCCCTCTGTGTCCACCACCACCTTTGCCCAGAGGCCATTCCTTCCCCCACCCCCAAGCCTAGGCTGCTCCCAGCCAATGCCTGAGCACAGTGAGGGTATAACACAGGCACATGTCAGCAAACATGGGGCTTATCCAGTGGGGGACTCTGACCGGAGGACACCCTACTGGCCTGATGGGAACCTTCTGTGACCTAGGACTCTTCCTGCTCAGTTCTCCTTCCTTCCGTCTTCCCTGCCTTATGGTCTGAAGGCCGTTCTCACCCTCTCTGGTTCCCTGCCTGTGGGAGCCAGTCACCAAGATAGCACCCGATGATCCCCACCTCCCAGGACTGTCGGAAACGCAGTCCCTTCCCACACTGTACCAGGGTCGGGCTGTGTGACCAGCAGAATATGGCACAAGTAGGTCATTCCTGAGATAAGGCAACAAAAGGCTCTGAAGTTTCTGTCTTGGTTGTTCTCTCTCTATCTCTCTCTCAAATCACTTACTCTGGGGTATGCCGGCTGCTGTGTCGTTGTGCAGCTCTAGCCTGAGCAGTGAGGAGTTGAGGCTTCCAGGCAATAGCCACCTGAGTAAACCTGGAAGCCTTCAGCGGACTATGGCCAGGGCTGATAGTTCAAGTTCAACCTTCCAAGAGGCTCTGAGCCAGAACCACCCAGCTAAGTCTCTCCAGATTCCTGACCCTCAGAAATGGTGTGAAATACTACATGCTCATTGTTTTAAGCCACTGAAGATTAGAATAATCTGATCTGCAGTAATAGATAACTATTATACTCCCCTTCCTTCAGAGGTGTTTCCTCCAATTGGCCTTTTGCATGTCTAATCCTGCCATGGCATTAGCTTTTCACAGGACTAAAGCAACATAGGTGTTGTTGACAATAAAAGCAGGTAACAATGGTGGATACGTCTAATTATGTATCATCTTAGTTAATCCTCACAACAATCCCATGAGATACTATCACTGTCCCCAGTTTACAGATGAGAAAACCGAGGCACTGTGATGTTAACTCTTACAAATGTGGAGAGAGAACCTAGAATAGCAGAAAGAGCTGTGGTTACTGCAGGGGCCACTAGCTCTAGGTCGGCTGTGTGACTCTGGACAAGCCAGTTCACACTCTGGGCCTCAGTTTCCTCATGTCAACCACAAGGGTGCAGAAATACCTGGTCTTTGAGGTCCTTTTTAAGGATAACAATAAGGTATCTCTGGAATTCTGAGAGTTAGACTAACAAGTACATGTAATAGGTAAGACCATACTCACAGATACATATACATGTGTACATATACGAATAAATGTGCCCGAATGTCAGCCAGAGCCATCCTCTCCTTGGAGTCTAGAGATGAGGTTGGATCAAGTCACGTACGCCTCCTGCATCGAGTTCAGCTCTCCACCCAGACACTGAGAACCCTTCAGCGGTGGGGGGTTGGGGTAGATGCTCTTGTGCCAGCCCTGCCACCCTCTGACCCCTGCTCCAATTTCCTGCCTGGTGGCTATTGGGGCTCTACTCTGCCCAAGCAGTTCTGCTTTTTCCTCTGTCCCTGTGCCAACCCAAATGTGAGACAAAGCCTTCCTCTCCTTGATCCTGGCCTCGTGCCCCACTCTCCATGAGCCCCTTGACCCCCAGCCAGGAACACTGACTGTGGTCTCCAGGCCACTGGGCTCACTGCACAGCAGATAGCTGCCTGTCACAGAGGGGTAGGCAGCTTCCTGTCACCCGCCACAAACCTGCAGCCCCCCCACAACCATCCAGGTCTCTCCTTGCTCCACAGAGTTGTCAGATAAAATACACGATGCTCAGTTCAATTTGAATTTCGCATGAATGACAAATAATCTGCAATAGAAGTATGTCCCCAGTACTGCGTGGGGTATAGCAAAAGTTATCTGTTGTTCATGTGAAATTCAAATTTTACTGGACATTCTGTATTTCTATTCATGAAATTTGGCTTCCTCTCCTTTTCCAAGGCTTCTCTTCACCCTCTCTCTAAGATCACTCCTGACACTCCAGATTCTATTCTTTATGTAAGGCAGGGCAATTTTGGCATCCCCATCCTCAGACTCAGCCCAGGTCCATATCTGTGTTTCTAAATCCCTCAAGGACATCTGCTTCCTTATTAGCTCAGTGCTGTTTCTGGCTGGTTTCTTTTCCCCTTGAATTCTTTCAATCTGGTTTTTCAAAACAGCACTTTCACCCCTTGTGTCTGATATAGAAGTCACCTTAAACAGGAAAAGGCTTCCCAAGCTATCATCAGGGTATAATAGGGCTGTCAGAGCCTTGACAATGCAAACCACACAGATAAAGAAAGAATTTACCAGCAGAAACTGGTCAATAAGGAGAACAAGGAAGCACCCCCATAAATACCTCAAGAAGTTGATTGGGGTGGGGCAGCCTGATGGGAAGGGAAAGGCCCTGTGGGCAGGGACACAGTTCTCTACTTCCTAGAAACCATCACCAGCAATAGCCCAGCAGTAGCCATCAAATAGTAATAGGGAGTATGGGGGAAAGAGTTTCATGGTTAAATAAATTTGGAAAATTTATTGTAAACTTGTTCTTTTCACAGCCTTGAATAGGCCAACACACACTGTGCGTTTCCAGGAAGGGTGTGAAGTATTCAGTTTTCTCCAAATGCAGTTTCGGAATTTACAAGTCCTTTTTTGTGAGAGTGTTCTACTTTGGGAAATGCAACCTTACACTCCCCTCTCCCCTAATTCTGATTCTAGGCTCACCAAGGTACTTAATTTGAGTCTTCAGATACCCACAAGTTATGAAGGAAACACCCTGTCATAAGACCCAAGTGTTCTAATCCTTGCAAAGGGACGGCCCCCACTGAAGAGGAACAGATCAGAACAGGGAGAATAAATCGATAGGTATCAAGCATTTAGCCACATTGGGAGTTCTATATTTTCAGTTAACTAACTGATATTTTTGTTTACATATCCGTCCTCCAACGGATGTGGTTAGCAGGAATCATTTCCCCAGAGGCTGGAACACTGACAAGATTTCACCCTTGGCTACTGGGCTGTGAGGATAGGCCGGGCCAAAGTGACCAGCAGGCTCCTTGTGGCCTCCCATGGAGCACCTGCCAACTTTAGAGCTATGGACTTTGGAAACTGTGGATCTTTCATAACTGTTAAATTTGCTGAGGACCTAGGGATCAACATGGGTGGGCCATCTTAGCAGTGGCCAAAAGGCCAGCTAGTGACTTGAGACATTTGAAGGAGAAAAGTGAGAAAAGGGGGAAGGATGGCAAAGAAGAAGAGACATGAGTCAGGGAGGTGCACAATCAGACACAGAAAATTTGGTAGATGCTCAACACAGCAGGGCAGTGGGGAGAGGAGAGGTGTGGGAAACAGGAGGGCAGAAGAGCCAGGCTGCTGTGAACTGGGCTTCAGGACAGTTTCAGGTTCAAGCCAGGAGAACAAGCCAGGAGGAGACGTGTGTCCTAGCCCAGGAAGGCTGAGGCTATGGGTCTGCACAGCACATGGTGTTCTCTAGGGGTGGATAGAGTGCAGAGGCCCTTCTTGCAGGGAGGCACCTGCTCTGAGCCTCATCAGGGAAAAGGGGCATGTGAGGGCCTGACTGGAGTGCTGAGTGATGGCCAGAAAACAGAACTGAGCAGTCAAAGCCTCCCACACTCCATCTTCCCTGTCATAGGCCACGGCCCTGGTCCTGTTCTTCTGACCCAACCTGATTATCAGAGGAGAGGGAGCTTCCTATGGGCCTGTGGAGACTGGCAGGACCCCTCTCCAGGGAACCCCCACTTTTGCCCCCACCGCTGCCAGGATACCATGCTGCCAATTCCATTTCCTCCGCCTGGCCCAGGGGCCTGTGCCCACAGCCACCTCCTCTCTGCTTGTGACATTCCCACCCTGCACCCCATTCCCCACCCAGTTCTCAAAACAGCCCAGAATAAAACTGAATTGGAAACACTCCTTTACTTCCTTGTTCCTCTTGGCACAGGGGTCACTGCTCTCTGAGCTCCAAACACCTGTGATGCCAGCTCAGGGAGCGAACTCAGAGTCCCACAGCGTCTGAGCTGAAAGGAGCTACGGCAACTGACTAGTCCAACCTCACTTCACAGACAGCAACCTGAGGCACAAGGTGGTAGCAGCTGCACAAAGTGACACAGTGGTGAGACTGTCCAGGTTTCGGCATCTCCATGACCTCCCGGAACCAAAGCAGCACCCCACAGAGAGCTCCTGTCACCCAAATCCAGGGCTTATTTTGTCTAGCTTCCTGCCTCTAAGGAGTTGATGACAACAGGGGTTGCTACTGTCTCATAACCTCTGGTATGTGCAAGGATGACCCTGGCTGCTCACTGACAAATCCAGTCCCGACGCTCCCTCCTCAGGCCCTGCTGCTGCTGCTGCTGCTGCTCAAGTCGCTTCAGTCGTGTCCGACTCTGTGCGACCCCATAGACGGAAGCTCACCAGGCTCCCCATCCCTGGGATTCTCCAGGCAAGAACACTGGAGTGGGTTGCCATTTCCTTCTCCAATGCATGAAAGCGAAAAGTTAAAGTGAAGCCGCTCAGTCCTAGCAATGACTTAACGTAGGTCACTGAGTAAATGGTGTTAATCTAAATAAAAAGGTAAAATGAGGTAGGATAAACATAATCAAAAAGATGAGTTTTTTCAATCATGAGTTTTTTCAAGCAGATGAATTCCAATTCAGGACTTTCATGGGCAAGGACATAAAGAAGGGAGAATTCGGTTAGCATCTGTTAAAAACAAATGGAGACCAACTTTGAAAACTGGAGCAGCAATTTGTATTTGTCTGAGCAGACAAAACCAGTACAGTCATATAGACAAAGTTCAAGTCAGCTTAAATTGACAAGGTCAGAGGTATTGCTTCCCATTCTATTGGGTTCTTTTGACTAAGATGTTTAAATGATTTGTAAGCATTAAATTAAAGGCCACTTTGGTGGATTCAGTGTTTATAGGGGGTCCAGAATTTTGTTTAAAAACAATTTGGAGTCTGCTGTAGTAATCCTGAACATATTTAGCAGGCTTTTGGATGCATACCTGAATTTTGTTCAAATTTACCAGTTTAAAGAAAAGCCCTCAGAATGTCAAGATGTAACCTTTTGGCTATGGTACAAGCTTGGTCATTTAGAAGAGTTGGCGGTTGACTTCATTGGAATTCTAGAGCTTTTTCAGGGTTTTCCCAATTAGCAATTTTCATGGAATTCTGGACTTGACCTTCTTCAGCAAGCATGTGGACTAATTGACAAAGATCAGAGAAGCTAGGCTGATAAATTTGAATTGCAATACTGAAATCTTCAGCAAATCTATGAGAATCCTCAGTTATCTTGGGAAAATCTTTTACTATAGCCCTAAATTCAGTTTTGGTCCATGGGACTTGAGAAATCCTCTAGAAGGATAAATTAAATACATAAAGTTAGACCTTCTGAGTATTTTAATTAAGTATGAACCGTGAACTTCCTGATGTTCAAGCTGGTTTTAGAAAAGGCAGAGGAACCAGAGATCAAATTGCCAACATCTGCTGGATCATGGAAAAAGCAAAAGAGTTCCAGAAAAACATCTATTTCTGCTTTATTGACTATGCCAAAGCCTTTGACTGTGTAGATCACAATAAACTGTGGGAAATTCTGAGAGAGATGGGAATACCAGACCACCTGATCTGCCTCTTGAGAAATCTGTATGCAGGTCAGGAAGCAACAGTTAGAACTGGTCATGGAACAACAGACTGGTTCCAAATAGGAAAAGGAGTATGTCAAGGCTGTATATTGTCACCATGTTTATTTAACTTATATGCAGAGTACATCATGAGAAATGCTGGAAGCATATTCAAAAGCAGAGACATTACTTTGCCAACAAAGGGTTTGCCTAGTCAAGGCTATGGTCTTTCCTGTGGTCATGTAAGGATGTGAGAGCTGGACTGTGAAGAAGGCTGAGCGCCGAAGAATTGATGCTTTTGAACTGTGGTGTTGGAGAAGATTCTTGAGAGTCCCTTGGACTGCAAGAAGATCCAACCAGTCCATTCTGAAGGAGATCAGCCCTGGGATTTCTTTGGAAGGAATGATGCTAAAACTAAAACTCCAGTATTTTGGCCACCTCATGAGAAGAGTTGACTCATTGGAGAAGACTCTGATGCTGGGAGGAATTGGGGGCAGGAGGAGAAGGGGACGACAGAGGATGAGATGGCTGGATGGCATCACTCACTCGATGGATGTGAGTCTGAGTGACCTCTGGGAGTTGGTGATGGACAGGGAGGCCTGGTGTGTTGCAGTTCATGGGGTCGCAAAGAGTCGGACACGACTGAGCGACTGATCTGATCTGATGATTGATTTACAGGGCTTCCCTTATGGCTCAGCTGGTAAAGAATCTGCCTGCAATGCAGGAGACCTGGGTTCAATCCATGGGTTGGAAGATCCCCTGGAGAAGGGAAAGGCAACCCACTCCAGTATTCTGGACTGGAGAATTCCATGGACTGACTGTATCGAGTCAGACACAACTGACGGACTTTCATTCACTTCACTTATGTTTGATTTACAATGTTGTGTTAGTTTCAGGTGTGCAGCAAAGTGATTCAGTTATATATGCATACTTTCTTCAGATTATTTTCCATTATAGGTTTTTACAAGATACTGAATATTGTCCTCTCTGTTATACAGTAAATCTTTGTTGCTTATCTAATTTATGTATCAGATCAGATCTGATCAGATCAGTCACTCAGTCGTGTCCGACTCTTTGCGACCCCATGAACTGCAGCACGCCAGGCCTCCCTATCCATCACCAGCTCTCGGAGTTCACTCAGACTCACATTCATCGAGTCAGTGATGCCATCCAGCCATCTCATCCTCTGTCGTCCCCTTCTCCTCCTGCCCTCAATCCCTCCCAGCATCAGAGTCTTCTCCAATGAGTCAACTCTTCGCATGAGGTGGCCAAAATACTGGAGTTTCAGCTTTAGTATCATTCCTTCCAAAGAAATCCCAGGGCTGATCTCCTTCAGAATGGACCGGTTGGATTTCCTTGCAGTCCAAGGGACTCTCAGGAGTCTCCTCCGACACCACAGTTCAAAAGCATCAATTCTTCGGTGCTCAGCCTTCTTCACAGTCCAGCTCTCACATCCATACATGACCACAGGAAAGACCATAGTCTTGACTAGGCGAACCTTTGTTGGCAAAGTGATGTCTCTGCTTTTGAATATGCTGTCTAGGTTGGTCATAACTTTCCTTTCAAGGAGTAAGTGTCTTTTAATTTCATGACTGCAGTCACCATCTGCAGTGATTTTGGAGCCCAGAAAAATAAAGTCTGACACTGTTTCCACTGTTTCTCCATCTATCTCCCATGTAGTGATGGGACCAGATGCCATGATCTTCGTATTCTGAATGTTGAGCTTTAAGCCAACCTTTTCACTCTCCACTTTCACTTTCATCAAGAGGCTCTTTAGTTCCTCTTCACTTTCTGCCATAAGGGTGGTGTCATCTGCATATCTGAGGTTATTGATATTTCTCCCGGCAATCTTGATTCCAGCTTGTGTTTCCTCCAGTCCAGCATTTCTCATGATGTACTCTGCATATAAGTTAAAAAAACATGGTGACAATATACAGCCTTGACGTACTCCTTTTCCTATTTGGAACCAGTCTGTTGTTCCATGACCAGTTCTAACTGTTGCTTCCTGACCTGCATACAGATTTCTCAAGAGGCAGATCAGGTGGTCTGGTATTCCCATCTCTTTCAGAATTTTCCACAGTTTATTGTGATCCACACAGTCAAAGGCTTTGGCATAGTCAATAAAGCAGAAATAGATGTTTTTCTGGAACTCTCTTGCTTTTTTGATGATCCAGCGGATGTTGGCAATTTGATCTCTGGTTCCTCTGCCTTTTCTAAATCCAGCTTGAACATCAGGAAGTTCACGGTTCACATATTGCTGAAGCCTGGCTTGGAGAATTTTGAGCATTACTTTACTAGCGTGTGAGATGAGTGCAATTGTGTGGTAGTTTGAGCATTCTTTGGCATTGCCTTTCTTTGGGATTGGGATGAAAACTGACCTTTTCCAATCTTGTGGCCACTGCCACAAGAGTTTTTCAAATGTGCTGGCATATTGAGTGCAGCACTTTCATAGCATCATCTTTCAGGATTTGGAATAGCTCCACTGGAAATCCATCACCTCCACTAGCTTTGTTCCTAGTGATGCTTTCTAAGGCCCACTTGACTTCACATTCCAGGATGTCTGGCTCTAGGTCAGTGATCACACCATCATGATTATCTGGGTCGTGAAGCTCTTTTTTGTACAGTTCTTCTGTGTATTCTTACCACCTCTTCTTAATATCTTCTGCTTCCGTTAGGTCCATACCATTTCTGTCCTTTATTGAGCCCATCTTTGCATGAAATGTTCCTTTGGTATCTCTGATTTTCTTGAAGAGATCCCTAGTCTTTCCCATTCTGTTGTTGTCCTCTATTTCTTTGCATTGATCGCTGAAGAAGGCTTTCTTATCTCTTCTTGCTATTCTTGGAACTCTGCATTCAGATGTTTATATCTTTCCTTTTCTCCTTTGCTTTTCGCTTCTCTTCTTTTCACAGCTATTTGTAAGGCCTCCCCAGACAGCCATTTTGCTTTTTTGCATTTCTTTTCCATGGGGATGGTCTTGATCCCTGTCTCCTGTACAATGTCATGAATCTCATTCCATAGTTCATCAGGCACTCTATCTATCAGATCTAGGCCCTTAAATCTATTTCTCACTTCCACTGTATAATCATAAGGGATTTGATTTAGGTCATACCTGAATGGTCTAGTGGTTTTCCCTACTTTCTTCAATTTAAGTCTGAATTTGGCAATAAGGAGTTCATGGTCTGAGCCACAGTCAGCTCCTGGTCTTGTTTTTGCTGATTGTATAGAGCTTCTCCATCTTTGGCTACAAAGAATATAATCGATCTGATTTCGGTGTTGACCATCTGGTGATGTCCATGTATAGAGTCTTCTCTTGTGTTGTTGGAAGAGGGTATTTGCTATGCTGCTACTGCTAAGTCGCTTCAGTCGTGTCCGACTCTGTGCGACCCCATAGAAGGAAGCCCACCAGGCTCCTCCGTCCCTGGGATTCTCCAGGCAAGAACAGTGGAGTGGGTTGCCATTTCCTTCCCCAATGCATGAAAGTGAAAAGTAAAAGTGAAGTCGCTCAGTCGTGTCCGACTCTTAGCGACCCCATGGACTGGAGCCTACCAGGATCCTCCGTCCATGGGATTTTCCAGGCAAAAGTACTGGGGTAGGGTGCCATCGCCTTCCCCGGTATTTGCTATGACCAGTGCATTTTCTTGGCAAAACTTTGTTAGTCTTTGAATTTATGTATAGTAGTTTTTAATCTGTTAATTCCATCAGATCAGATCAGATCAGTTGCTCAGTCGTGTCCGACTCTTTGTGACCCCATGAATCACAGCACGCCAGGCCTCCCTGTCCATCACCAACTCCCAGAGGTCACTCAGACTCACATCCATCGAGTGAGTGATGCCATCCAGCCATCTCATCCTCTGTCGTCCCCTTCTCCTCCTGCCCTCAATCCCTCCCAGCATCAGGGTGTCAACTCTCCAGTGAGTCAACTCTTCGCATGAGGTGGTCAAAGTACTGGAGTTTCAGCTTTAGCATCATTCCTTCCAAAGAAATCCCAGGACTGATCTCCTTCAGAATGGACTGGTTGGATCTCCTTGCAGTCCAAGGGACCCTCAAGAGTCTTCTCCAACACCACAGTTCAAAAGCATCAATTCTTCAGCGCTCAGCCTTCTTCACAGTCCAGCTCTCACATCCATACATGACCACAGGAAAGACCATAGCCTTGACTAGACGGACCTTTGCTGCCAAAGTAATGTCTCTGCTTTTGAATATGCTATATCTAGGTTGGTCATAACTTTCCTTCCAAGAAGTAAGCGTCTTTTAATTTCATGGCTGCAGTCAACATCTGTAGTGATTTTGGAGCCCAGAAAAATAAAGTCTGACACTGTTTCCACTGTTTCCCCATCTATTTCCCATGAAGTGATGGGACCAGATGCCATGATCTTCGTTTTCTGAATGTTGAGCTTTAAGCCAACCTTTTCACTTTCCACTTTCACTTTCATCAAGAGGCTTTTGAGTTCCTCTTCACTTTCTGCCATAAGGGTGGTGTCATCTGCATATCTGAGGTTATTGATATTTCTCCCAGCAATCTTGATTCCAACTTGCATTTCTTCCAGTCCAGCATTTCTCATGATGTACTCTGCATATAAGTTAAATAAACAGGGTGACAATATACAGCCTTGACGTAAAGCCTAAAAGGCAGGGTTGTAACAGGCTCAGCTGGTTAGTTTTACCACTAGAGAAGAGAGGGAGCTCAGATAACGGCAGGAGGTTAGAAGAGGGCAAAGACAGATGCAGAGGAGGTAGAACAATGGCATTAGGGAGAACACTGGCTGGTGCTGCTGAAAAAGAGGCATCAGATGCTTTTAAAAAGTCTGGCTAAGTGAAATAAGTCAGACAGAAAAAGACAAATACTGTATAATATCACTCTTATATACAGAATGCAAAAAACACAACAAACTAGTGAATATTAAAAAAAAAAAAAGAAACAGACTCACAGATAAAGAGAACGACAAACTAGTGGTTACCAGGGGGTGACAAGTGGAGGGAGGGCCAAAATAGGGATAGAAGATTAAGAGGTACAAACTATTATGTATAAAATAAATAAGCTATAAAAATATATTGTACAACACGGGGAATGTAGCCAATATTTTATAATAACTATAAATGTAGTTCAGTTCAGTTCAGTCGCTCAGTCATGTCCAAATCTTTGTGACCCCATGAACCGCAGCACGCCAGCCTCCCTGTCCATCACCAACTCCCAGAGTTCACCCAAACTCATGTCCATTGAGTTGGTGATGCCATCTAACCATCTCATCCTCTGTCGTCCTCTTCTCCTGCCTTAAATCTTTCCCAACATCAGAGTCTTTTCAAATGAGTCAGCTCTTCACATCAGGTGGCCAAAATATTGGAGTTTCAGCTTCAACATCAGTCCTTCCAATGAACTCCCAGGACTAATTTCCTTTAGGATAGACTGGTTGGATCTCCTTGCAGTCCAAGGGACTCTCAAGAGTCTTCTCCAACGCCACAGTTCAAAAGCATCAATTCTTCTGCGCTCAGCCTTCTTCACAGTCCAGCTCTCACATTCATACATGACCACTGGAAAAACCATAGCCTTGACTAGACAGACCTTTGCTGACAAAGTAAATGTAGTATACCGTTAAAAATTGTGAATCACTATGTTATATACCTATAACTTACATAATATTGTACATCAATTATCTCAGAAACATAAATCTAAAAAAGTTTTAAAATCTCTGTTCAGTTATTTGCTTCCATTAACTTAGAAATACTATTTTGTAAAGAAGCAATTTTAGAATTCTGAATACTTTAGAAGCCTTTAATTATCAATTAAAATAGCTTTTCCATTCATATTGTTCAGTTCTATTGACAGAGTCAGTCTTCTAATTTAGTCCATGGAAAAACAAGTCTGAGGAGATCTAAGGTTCCCCATAATAGCTATTGAAGTTTTAAATTATCTTTAGTAAATTTTGTCTATTTAGTCAAAAATGGTTCTTGAAGGAGGGCCACCTTCAGAGTGCTCAGGTGAATGGGATCGCATATGTCAGAGGTTTTTTCTTCAGAGCAAAAGAGCAAAAAAATTTCTAAATAGTCTGAAGGGGGTGGTTTCAGCGCTTGGAGTTGTATTTCGTTTCACAGAGTGACTTTCGTGGGGTTTCTCTCTCTCTCTCTTTTCATGCCTGGCAGACAGCTTTTTTCCCAGTTGTTTGACCCGTGACCAGGTGTCCCTTGTTTCATGGAAATTGTCTTGCAATTGGCAGGCCACCCAATGTCAATGTGACCTGCTCATGACCAACTTAGCCCCTCATGGAAGTCTTGCTTCAAAATAAATCTCATAACAAGGGGCAGGAATGCTCTAGTAGTTTATTTGCTTGACCTGTTCCCCCTGATTATTTATTTACTTATTCATTCATTTATTCATTCATTTTTGCTCTCAAGAATTCCAAAGGATTATACCAAAATTCTAGTATGCTTCTAGTAAGAAACCAGAGAGTACGCACCAAAAAAGGGCAAAGTATTTAAATTGATCCCAAATAAGATCATAAAGTTGGAGAGCTCAATCAGAAGGAGGGGAGACTTGTCAAACTTGAAGTCACTGGCAACTCGTGGAAATGATTAATACAAAGGGCTCAGCTCAGACACCCTTTTAGATTTTGAGGTCCTCATCCTTCACAGGTTGTACCCTTTGGATCTTATTTCTGACGCCAAGGAATGTTGACTTAAATAAAAAGGTAAAATGAGGAAGCTCAAAATTGTCAAAAGGATGAGTTTATTCCAGAATAGCAGAAGCGTTCCAGTTCAGGACATGTAAACTGTAGCAAGCTGCAGTCTGCTGAGGGTTTGGAGTAGTCTGTATTTATGGGTAGGGAATGCAGAGAGGGGAATATTCAGTTAGAGTTAGCTAAAATAAAAACAGAGATCAGCTTTGAAAATTCCTTGAGCAGACAAAGCCAGTCTAGTCATTCAAAGCTCAATTCAGCTCATTTTGTGAGACCAGCCTGACCTGGGTCGTTTCTTCTTCGTGCCTCAGGAAACCATAAGCAAAATTTCCCAAGGTTGCTATGAGGCAACTCCTGATCAATTCCCTATCATTTAAGAAAAATCCAATATTACCCATCTTCTGTTAATCAGGCATTTATGAAAAATCAGTTTCTTGGTCTTTAAGTTTTATTTTTCTGAGGGCACTTGCATGAGATTTTCCATGTTGTAGCTTTAGGTTCCATTACATTGATAGATTGAAATTTTCACAATTTTCACCTTGGCGAACCTCAGTGTATTCATTGAGAAAGGAGAATAGTCTTGACTCTTCCTCTTCACAGTGGTTCAGTATTTGTAAAGTCAAAATGAAATTCAGATGCAAAAGTACTTGGGGAAGGAACATGTGAGGCCCCCATAAGATGATGGGGAAAGGAGATCTGCATTCTGGCTCTGCTCAGGCTCTGCTCAGGCTCTGTTGCTGCCTGGCCCCATCTACCTCCAACCCACAGATTATGGCTGACCCATTCCCTCATCTGGGGAGTTCTTTCTTCAGCCCTCAGTGAGCCCGCTGGACACCACCTTCCTTTTAGGAAGATGTAACATCAAGGCTGTATACGCACCCTGTTTATTTAACTTCTATGCAGAGTACATCATGAGAAACGCTGGGCTGGAAGAAGCACAAGCTGGAATCAAGATTGCCAGGAGAAATATCAATACCTCAGATATGCAGATGACACCAACCTTATGGCAGAAAGTGAAGAGGAACTCAAAAGCCTCTTGATGAAAGTAAAAGAGGAGAGTGAAAAAGTTGGCTTAAAGCGCAACATTCAGAAAATGAAGATCATGGCATCTGGTCCCATCACGTCATGGCAAATAGGTGGGGAAACAGTGGAAACAGTATCAGACTTTATTTTTGGGGGCTCCAAAATCACTACATATGGTGACTGCAGCCATGAAATTAAAAGATGCTTACTCCTTGGAAGGAAAGTTATGACCAACCTAGATATAGCATATTCAAAAGCAGAGACATTACTTTGCCAACAGAGGTCCGTCTAGTCAAGGCTATGGTTTTTCCAGTGGTCATGTATGGATGTGAGAGTTGGACTGTGAAGAAAGCTAAGCACGAAGAATTGATGCTTTTGAACTGTGGTGTTGGAGAAGACTCTTGAGAGTCCCTTGGACTGCAAGGAGATCCAACCAGTGCATTCTGAAGGAGATCAGCCCTGGGATTTCTTTGGAAGGAATGATGCTAAAGCTGAAACTCCAGTACTTTGACTACCTCATGCGAAGAGTTGACTCATTGGAGAAGACTCTGATGCTGGGAGGGATTGGGGGCAGGAGGAGAAGAGGACGACAGAGGATGAGATGGCTGGATGGCATCACCGACTCGATGGACGTGAGTTTGAGTGAACTCCGGGAGTTGATGATGGGCAGGGAGGCCTGGCGTGTTGCAGTTCATGGGGTCGCAAAGAGTCAGACACGACTGAGCGACTGAACTGAATTGAATGTCCCCTGGTTTGGAAATCAGATGGAACTGGGTTCAAATCTGTGCCAGCCAGCCTGCTGCATGGTCTTGGTCTTGGTCTCAACAGCCTCCCCTCCTCTTAGAAGCCCCACATCCTTCAGATGGCTGATAGGATCTACATCTGTATTCCTAGAAGTGTCTGCCTCTGGCCACCTGCCTCAGCATCACTTTTGGAAATAAGTAAAAGTGCAGGTGCTTTGGCTGAGACTTGGTGGATGGTGGGCTCCAGAGCCAACCTTGAAATCAGCTCCCCTAGGAAATCCTTATGCCTGTAAAGTTCGAAAACCTAAAGAATCTGATTCCTATCAGTTATCTAGCCTCATTCCACTCATCTTCCTGCCTTGGCCCCAATCCCTCTGGCCTTCTTTCAGATCCTTGATTAGGCCAAGTTTATATATACCCCAGGGCCTTAGCACGTGCCATTGCTCTGCTCACAGCTGTCTTGCCCCACCCCTCCTCTCTGGCTAACTCCTGTTCCTCTTTTAGCTTCTGCTGCACCCTCCACACCGGCTAAAGTAAGTGCTCCTGCTGTATGTCCCTAGACATTCTTTATACAAAAAAGTCTCATTGGTCTTTAATTTTCCCATCTATAAAACAGGACAAGAACACCTACTTCAAGAAGTTTCAGTGATGAGAGATAATACATCAAAATGCCAAACACAGTGGATACTCAATAAATCATATCCTAAAAAAAACAGGTAAAAATGATCAGAAAAATTAGATAACCAGCACAAAAGAGCTGGTTACCATCTGCAGATGTCTTCTGCTCAATGCTACTAGTGCCCCCCCAGGAAGAAGGGTGTGCCCCAACTACATTCTTGTAGGCCACACAGAGGTTCCTTCTTCACTGGCCTCTGGCTTATCCAGCTCTGTCCTCTTCACGGCTGCCGCCCTGTTGTCCTATCGCTCTGTATCACTCTGTCCTGGCCGTGTCCGCCTCTGGCCACCTGCCTCAACATCACTTTTGGAAATAGGTAAGAGTGCAGGTGCTCTGGCTGAGACTTGATGGATGGTGGGCTCCACCAGCCTGGCTTCTGCACCACTTGCTTGGGGTTCATGGTCTTCACGGGTTGGTTCAGGTGGAGAGAGGAGACCTGGGTGGCCTGAAGTGCTTGGAGGGCAGCTGGAGCCTGTGTGCCAGGGGAACTCCCTTACGACCCATGAAGCGAGCAACTGAGGTGGAGGCAGCGGCTCAGAGGCTGCAGTTGGAGCTGTGACCGAGGGACTAGGCACCAGGTATCCGCTGGGTTTTATTCTCTGGGGGTCTCCCATGCACCCAGCACAGAGCTGGGCACACAGCAGGTGTTCCCTTAATGATATTGAATGAATCCATGTATTCATTAATGAGGAAAATGGCCTGGCATGGTGGCCTCGGTTCTGGGAAAGGAGAGAGAGAGAGTGTGTGTGTGTGTGTGTGTGTGTGTGTGTGTGTGTGTGACATTTTAACGGACCAGGGGGTAGAGAAAGGATGACTTAAGAGGGAGGGAAGGCAAGGGCCTCAAAACTGGGAGTGGGGTTTGTTAAGGAGTTGAGTAAGGGGAGGCAGGCCTGGACTCAGGATGACTTGGTAGCTGCCTTCAAACGTCTGAAGTACTGCTCGGGAGGAGGGAGCTAGCAGGGTGATGGAGCAGGATGAGAAGCCAAAGTTCATTAACATAAGGAAAACTGTCTAAAATCTGTACTGTCAATCACCAGCATAGAGGTAGTGAGTTCCCGGTCACTGGAAGGGCTCGGCCAGGGCTGGGCAGGGCTTGGGGAGGCTACTGGAGAGCAGTGTCTCAAAGTTTTTTCTTTCCAAACAACAACCCGTATAAAAGTGTAGTTCATGTTGTAGTCCTCAGCACAAGCACCCACAGTTTTTTAAAATGCTAGTCCTGACCCACTCCACTGGCATGAGGCCCAGTGCTCAGCACAAGCCTGGGGAAAACATCACACTTTTTGGTTGCACAGTCATGTCAGGTCTGGGACTCTGTGGCTGTCTTCTCAAGGAGTTCTAACTCCTGTTAATATCATCAGAGAAGAACTCATTTGAAGATAAATCTTCATTTTAAAAACTCACAAAACATTGGATTTCCCTTGTGGCACAGTAGTTAAGAATCAGCCTGCCAGTGGGGGACACAGGTTCAATCCCTAATCTGAGAAGATGCCACATGCCCCGGAGCAACTAAGCTGTCCGTGTGCCACAACTGTGGAGCCCATGTGCTGAAAATACTGAAGACTACGCACCCTAGAGCCTGTGCTCCACACAAGGAGTGGCCACAACTAGGGAAAGCCTCGTAGCAACGAAGACACAGTTCAGCCCCAAATCAGTCAATCAATACATTAAAGAAACAAAGCAAAAACTCACAAAACATTTACTCTTTTCTTATAAAAGAAAGCCAGCTTAACTGTTGACTATACCAACAAGCAAAAAGAGTAAAAGTAACCCACTTCTCAGAGAATGCCAATGTTAGTATTTGAATGTATTTCATTTCAAGCTTTTTTTCTTCACTGTAGATAGTTCTTTTAAGAAACTTTTGCAATAACATGGCATAAACCATCTTTTTCCCTGATTGCTGTATGTTCTTTCACCAGATTATTTTTAATGACTGTATTATATTCCACCGTACTACTGAGACATAGGAACTTAACAAAGTTTTCGTGGTCATCCATTAGGCGGTTTCCAGTTTTTGCTATGTACGTATGTCATAGTATCTTTGGCCTGCGATTTCATTTGTATCAATTCCTAGAAGTGAATTTTGAAGAAGAGAAGTAAAGTCTTAAGACTTTCATTATGTATTAACAAATTACTTTCAAGAAATATATCAATTTATAATCCCAAGAGCAATTATGAATGTGTGTTTCCCCATAAGTGCATCAATCCTGGCTATTGTCATTTATTTCAAACCTTTACGAATGTGATTTTTTTTTTTTAAGTAGTACCTTATATTGATTTTGCATTTCTTTAAATACTAGTGGGATTGAAAACCTCTGTGCATTTCTTAGTTTATTCATGCACTTTGTTCCATCTTTATTTTGTTTAAAAGTATCATTAATTTGTAATAAATATATTATAAATAATATTTAATATATAAATAGTAAATACATATTTTTATTAACATATATTTTACAACCCATGTATAGGTCAGGAGATTACAGTTTGGGACTTCCCAGATGGTGCAGTGGTAAAGACTCCACCTGCCAATGTAGGAGACTCAGAGATGTGGGTTTGATCCCTGGGTCAGGAGGATGCCCCCAAAGAAGGAAATGGCAACCCACTCCAGTATTTTTACCTGGAAAATTCCATGGACAGAGGAGTCTGGAGGGCTACAGTCCAAAGGGTCACAAAGAGTCAGACATGCAAAGAGTCGAAAACACACATACACATTTTAAATATACAAATATTATGCTTATATTTTAAGGATATCTTTCAAAATGTGCAAATATTTTTCTTTAGTTGTTTATAATTGCTTTGCAAGTTGATTTATGCTTTTCGTTTTACATACAGGGTTAGCCTTCTGTTAAAATATTGCAAAATGTATTTGAAATCCAAAATGATGATATTTGGGTTTTGCATGTTATTCTTCCGTCCTCGCTTCCCCCTCTGCCTCCTCCCTCCCACTATGCACACTCCAGAAGAAAATAAATGAGAACTCCTCATGACTGATAAGCTTTATCTCATTTTTTCCTGCCACTCTCCAGGTCATAGTCCGATTATGACCATACAGTTAAACAGAAGGGTCATGGGAGAAAAAGCAACTGTGGATACGCTATGTCCTGGATTACTTGTTCCTATAATCTCAAACTCACCCATGCTGGCAATTCTGGCCCCATTCCTTTCCTGGACACAAAGCCTGGCATCCTGACTCTGCCCACGTGGGACCGAGGAACCGAGGGATCGAGGAGCATTGGCCTGCATTCCCCTGGGTGTCCTTCACTGGCTACCCCCATGGGCTCATCGAGAAGATTCCAGGGTGGAAAAGCCTTTCGGAGCCTTGCCTCTTGGGCCAGGCACAGCCTCTCGTGTCTGGGATCTGGCCTCTCTCAAGCTGCCAATACGCACCTGCCATGCCAGCCTTGACTTCTCCACCGCACGGTTTCTTCCACTCCGAGAAGAAGCTATAGGTGCTTTCGCCATTGGAGGAGGTTAAGTAGCAAAAGTGAAAAGCTGTGGAGAGAGACAGACCTGCATTCTAAATCTGACTCTGGTCCCTGTTAGCTGCAAAATCTTGGACAAGTTGCTTAACCTCCTTACCCAGAGTCACTTAGGTAGCGTGTTATTGTTTAGTCACTCAGACTTTTTGTGACCCCATGGACTGTAGCCCACCAGGTTCCTCTGTCCATGGGATTCTCTAGGCAAGAATACTGGAGTGGGTTGCCATGCCCTCCTCCAGGGGATCTTCCAGACCCAGGGACTGAACCTGTATCTCCTGTGGCTCCTGCATTGCAGGTAAATTCTTCTCTGATGAGCCACCAGGGAAGCCCTGGCTGGGCCTTAGAAGGGAGAAGTTTTCGTTGTTTATGGATTCTCTGGGACACTTGAGAGTTTACCATGTGGGGTACAGGACAGCAGACTCTGGGAGGTCCACCATGCCCCTTAGTTAGGCCAGGTCCTCACTACTTACTCATGTGAATCTCTCCTAGGAACCACCTCCCAGTTAGAACTGTGAAGGTTTTATGAGTTAATACCTTAAACGTTAGAACAGTGCTGCTATCATGTTTGTCTCAGAAATACTCATTTGTTTCAGTGCATTGATACATGAGGGAACAAACTGAACCTACTGCAAACTTCACATTTGCAGAGGAACTATTTCATCTTTGGGAAACACTAGGAAAAAGCAGAAAATCACACCCAGATGAGCCAAGCCACCTAGGATTATAAAACACACACACATGGCCACACCGCAGACACCTCCATCTCTCTCAGGTTACCACATCCTTCCCCATCTTGTATCAGATAACCGATACCCTCCACCATTCACTATAACACACAGCGCCATGTCCAGGACTCAACATCCCTTCCAACACCTATACCCAGAAGCCAATTTCACATCTTTCTCGAGGAAAAGGGCTGTTCTTATTGTAGTACTAATGAATTTCTTGGGCTTTCCAGGTGGCACAGTGGTAAAGAATCTGCCAGCCAATGCAAGAGATGCAAGAGATACGGGTTTGATCCCAAGGTCAGGGAGAAGGAAATGGCAACCCGCTCTGGGATTCTTGTCTAGAAAGTTCCATAAGCAGAAGACCCTGGCTGTCTACAGTCCATGGGGTTGCAGAGTCACACACAACTGAGTGAGCACAGTGAATTTCTTAACCATTCAACGTGCAAAACCATGCTATTGTTTTTACTAGGTGTATTTTTTTGTGTCATTGACAAAATTTTTGAGTGTTGTGCTCTAACCCCATTTCCTTCCTAAGCCCTGTGAGTTTTATTTCATAATTTTGCAGAGCACTGTGATTTTTAGTATAGCCAGGACCAACTACATAATTTGTGGAGCTCATTGCAAAATGAAAATGTAGGGCCCTTTGTAAAAAAATAAAAATTTCAACATGATGGCAGCAGAGCATTCAACCAAGCTTAGTGCCCTCCTAAGCCTGAGGTCGGGTTTGCCTACACAGGGAAATATCCATGAAGTCAGCTCTGTGTGTAATAGAACTGACTATGCCAGCATGTGGCTGTTGTTCAGTCACTAAGTCGTGCCTGACTTTTGCGACCCAATGGACTGCAGCACACCAGACTTCCCTGTCTTCCACTGTCTCCCGGAGTTTGCTCAAATTCATGTCCATTGAGTCAGTGATGCTATCTAACCGTCTCATCCTCTGGCACCCTCTTCTCCTTTTGCTCTCAATCTTTCCCAGCATCAGGATCTTTACCAATGAGTTAGCTCTTTGCATTAGGTGGCCAAAGTATTGGAGCTTCAGCTTCAGCATCAGTCCTTCCAAGGAGTATTCAGGGTTGATTTCCTTTAGGATTGACTGGTTTGATCTCCTTGCAATCCAAGGGACTCTCAAGAGTCTTCTCCAGGACCACTGTTCGAAAGCATCAATTCTTTGGCACTTAGCTTTCTTTATGGTCCAGCTCTCACATCCATACATGACTACTGGAGAAACCATAGTTTTGACAATATGGACCTTTGTTGGCAAAGTGATGTCTCTGCTTTTTAACATGCTGTCTAGGTTTGTCATAGCTTTCCTTCCAAGGAGCAAGCATCTTTTAATTTCATGTCTGCAGTCACTGACTGCAGTGGTTTTGGAACCCAAGAAATGAAAATCTGTCACTGCTTCCAATTTTCCCCTTTCTATTCCCCATGAAATGATGAGACTGGATGCCATGATCTTAGTTTTTTCAATGTTGAGTTTTAAGCAAATGTTTTCACTCGTTTCTTGCATGCTTATCAAGAGGCTCTTTAGTTTCTTTTCACTTTCTGCCATTAGAGTAGTATCATCTGCATATCTGAGGTTGTTGATATTTCTCCTGGCAATCTTAATTCCAGCTTGTGATTCATCCAGCCCAGAATTTTTCATGATGTATTCTGCATATAAGTTAAATAAGCAAGGTGACAATATACAGCCTTGATGTATTCCTTTCCCAATTTGGAACCAGTCCATTGTTCCATGTTGAGTTCTAACAGTTGCTTCTTGACCTGCATACAGATTTCTCAGGAGGCAGGTAAGGTGATCTGGTATTTTCATCTCTTTAAGAATTTTCCACAGTTTGTTGTGATCCATACAGTCAAAGGCTTTCACATAGTCAGTGAAGCAGAAGTAGATGTTTTTCTGGAATTCCCTTGCTTTCTTTGTGATCCAATGAATGTTGGCAATTTGCTCTCTGGTTCCTCTGCCTCTTAGAAACCAAGCTTGTACATTTGCAAGTTCTCAGTTCATGTACTGCTG
This sequence comes from Tragelaphus eurycerus, assembly GCA_935064755.1. Taxonomy (NCBI): domain Eukaryota; kingdom Metazoa; phylum Chordata; class Mammalia; order Artiodactyla; family Bovidae; genus Tragelaphus; species Tragelaphus eurycerus. The sequence goes on along the minus strand of CAKXYN010000018.1, from coordinate 22,962,403 downwards.
AAGCCTAGCTTGAAGGATTTTGAACATGACCTTACTAGAATTATAAATGAGTGCAATTGTGCAGTAATTCGAACATTCTTTGGCACTGCCCTTCTTTGGGATTGGAAAACTGACCTTTTTCAGTCCTGTGACCACTGCTGAGTTTTCTAAATTTGTTGACATATTGAGTGCAGCACTTTAATAGCATCATCTTTTAAGACTGCAAATAGCTCAACTGGAATTCCATCACCTCCACTAACAAGTGGTAGGTACTTAATAAATGTTGTCATTCCTATCATGGTTTCTTTTAATGTGTAAGCTATTTTCACACTCTGAAGTAGAAATGCTATAAAGACCCAGTCATTTATTCATCCAATTTGACAAACATTTATTGAGAATCAGTAGGAGTCAGGCACTGTGCTGGGCATGGAGACCTGGGGGAACTTGAATGTGTCACCTCACTAAACCCAACGAAGGGAAAAGAGCCAACAAGCCGGGCCAGTCGGACTTGGGCTTCCCCTGGTGTTGGATGTTGGTAGACAATTCTCCATCGGTCTCTCCTGTTTCTGCAGGTCTCAGGAGGAGCAGAGGCGTTGACAGCCTTTTGTCCTACGCCAGCGGACCCCAACTTTTTGGCATCAGGGACGGGTTTCATGGAAGATAATTCTTCCTCAGACCAGATGGAGGCGGGTGGGGGCGGTGGTTGGTTTCAAGAGCATTACATTTATTGAGCACTTTGTTTTTGTTATTATTATATCAGCTCCACCTCTGATCATCAGGCATTAGATCTTGGAGGCTGGGGACCCCTGTTCTACACTATCTTTTCAAGGATGTTTACAAAGTGTGAACAGCGTTAGAAGGCAGAGGTAATGTCTCCCTCTGGGAGACTCTTATGGGACAGAAGGCTACTTTGTTTGCCATCCAGTATAATAATAAGGCCTGCCTCTGGGGAAAGATTGAGCAGGTTTTCTTGAAGCCCCTAAAGAGACTGGGATTTCCTAAGATCAGAGTCCTCAGCACCCACTCAGGCCTGCCTCTGCATTGCCCTGTGGGACTGTGAGCACAGGGAAGCAAATGCGAACAGGAAGTTCAGGCTTCCTCCTGCACCTTGAGTCATAGAGTCCTTTGTCTCTGACCCAGGAGTCTCCTGTCTTCTGCCTAAATCCATGAGACTGTGCAGACCAGTCCAGGAGGGACCAGGAGGAGAGACCAGGCTGGGACACGGACTCCTGGGAAACACCTGAGCAGGAGGGCATGTAAGGGAGCTAAGGTTTGCCTGGAAAACAACCTCAGCAAAGATCTGATGAATAAGCTTCAGCTGAACCCTGAGGCACTGTGAGGACTAGCCAGGGGGAGAGGGAAACTGGAGAAGTGGCTGCAGGAAGAAGGGAGCGGGCAGGGATCCCTGGGGCAACTTGAGGAGGGCTTCCTCCTCAGCAGGCAGGCGTGGGCCGCCTGGAGGTGCAGACAGAGCTTCCTGATTGGGGGTTGGAGATGGCAGCAAAGCCAGTGAGGAAGGGTCTGAGGTCTCAAAGAATCTTTGGGCATCAGAGGGAAGTTGGGAAGGAGTCGGGGCCAAGTCTGTTCACACAGAAAGCGCCTCCCCCTAGAGATGATGGCTTTCACAGCCTGGTTCCCACCCACCTTCTCTCTCTCTCCCTCCCCTTCACGAACTCAAAGTCCTCCATCCCAGGAAGAAAACAAGGAAACCCCCAAACACAAGCACCTTCTGCACAAACCCCCTCCCCACCCCACCTCCCAACATGGGTTAGGGAAAGCTGGCTGCTGGGAGGCTCCTCAGGGCTTCTCAGCAATCCCCCTCCTTCCTCAGAACTTCTCAGCAATCCCCCTTCTTTCTGAACCTCCTCCGATTCAGGGCAGTTATTCCGGGTTCCAGCCAGGTACCCAAAGGACTTCTCCTACGTTCTAGGAAATGTGGGTGAGTCAGCTCGAGTACTTCTCACGTTTCTCATAGGACCATACAGGCTGGCGGCACCAACTGCCAACATCTTGTAGGAGCTCTGGTTTCATTGCCTCATTTATTCTTATTACCACTCTTTTCACCTGCACGCCTGGGCTGCATCCACAGGGGCTGGACTCCTGATCTGCATCTGTCATAGGACCATCTTCCTGTGTGCTGGGGTCTCTCCCCACAGTGGCCCTTCCCCGTGGTTCAGTACTTCAAGGTCTGGCCTCAATGCCAGATGCATCCAACCTGTTCATTTGCTCAGCTCTCCTGCTCTGAGTGAAATGAAAGTCACTCAGTCATGTCTGACTCTTTGTGACCCCATGGACTATGCAGTCCCTGGAAATCTCCAGGCCTTCTGGAGTGGGTAGCCTTTCCCTTCTCCAGGGGGTCTTCCCAACCCAGGGACTGAACCCAGGCCTCCCGCATTGAAGGCAGATTCTTTACCAGCTGAGCCACAAGGGAAGCCCAAGAATACTGGAGTGGGTATCCTATCCCTTCTCCAGTGGATCTTGCCGACCCAGGAATCGAACTGTTAGGGGAAGCACACTGACTGAAACCGCCCACCCTGGCCAGGCACCATAGTAACTATTTGTATGAGTTGTTTTATGACAGGAGGTTCTGGTAAGGAACATGGAACTAATAAACCACCACCAACCGGAAGAGTTCAGGAAAGGTCAAAGGAGACACCACCTGTCTGACCACCTCCCAGAATCCTTCTCTCTGGCATCCATCTTGGCTGAACAAGGCATGCATCACCAGGAAGGACTCTGAGTCAGAATGATTGGCTAAGGACAACCGGGAAACTAACTCCATCACCATAAACCCGAGCCATGTGGCAGATCTGTTCTCCTGGGTTCCCTTACCCTACTGCTCTCCACCCGGGTGCCCTTTCTCAATAATATCTCTTGCTTTGTCAGCATATGTGTCTCCTCAGACAATTCATTTCCAAGTGATAGACAAGAGCCCAGTTTCGGGCCCTGGAAGGGGTCACTCTTCCTGCAACAGAACCGGGGTCTCCTCATTGCAGGTGGATTCGTTACTAACTGAGCCATCAGGAATGCCCTTAAGAAGTACTCCTGCTTTGTCCTCTCCATTGTCTCCTTACTTTTCCCACTGCTGTACTCGTCGGATGAAAGGCTGTCCTTTAGGTCCTGAGTTTGTTTTTAAGGCATTGGTCATTTATACAGAAACACACTCACAAATATGGATAAAACACAAGTGAATTTTAATTTTGCCTCTCATTCCTGCCCAGGGCTGGTGGCGAAGGAAGGAGAAGCTCTAAACAAAGAATAAGGATTTGGGTTTCATGTTCCTTTTTTTTTTTCCCTTTGCTTCCTGTTTATTTTGGCATCTATAGTGACAACAGTTATAAAATGTGTTTTAAATTAATTAAATACTAATTTAAATTAAATACTATAAAGCAATTGGAAAGAAACAACTCACTTGTTTTACTGGTAGAAAATGCTTTGATCAAAATCTCACCTAAACTCAGACACATATGTTTGTTGTCTGCTTGATCTCTTCAGTTGAGTATCGGTACCTCCCACCTCAATATAGGCCCAAACCCGAATGACTGGAGGGCTGATTTGCCAGGTACAGGCTCAATTTATGTTGTTGTCCCAACTGCTGGAGAAGACTCTTGAGAGTCCCTTGGACTGCAAGGAGATTAAATCAGTCAATCTTAAAAGCAATCAACCCTGAATACTCGTTGGAAGGACTGATCCTGAAATTGAAGCTCTAGTACTTGGGCCACATGCTGCAAAGAACTGACTCATTGGAAAAGATCCCGATGCTGGGAAGACTGAAGATAAGAGAAGGGGGCAGCAGAGAAGAAGATGGTTAAATAGCATCATCAACTCAATGGACTTGAATTTGACCAAATGCTGGGAGACAGTGGAGGATAGAGGAGACTGGCATGCTGTAGTCCATGGAGTTTCAAAGAGTTGGACATGACTGAGCGACTGAACAGTAATTCAGCTGCTCCAGTGGTGCCTCCATGTATTTTCAAATGTGTGCTGGTCTGAACAATTATAATATGGTCACCCTACAAAAAAAGAACTCATGTTCTCCCCTCTTACAACCTTCCTCCATGCCTCCAACTTGCTACTCCACGGATGTTCCAGTTCTCGGTTACTGGCACCACCCTCCTTCCTGTGGCTCAAAGTGGAGGACAAGAATGACCCTGTCCCAACAAGTCTTGTGGATTCTATCTTTGAAACCTTTCTCCAACAAAGCACTTCCCACCTCCCTGCCACTGTCTCTCTCCATACACCATCACCTCTTGCCTGGGCTCTACCATGAGGCCTCCTCTCTCATCTAGTCTCGCTGCTTCAAAACGTGGTTTCCATACTGTTTGAGTCAAAAGTCTGATCATGTCAAAATCCCCGCCTAAATCCTTGCAATGGCCTCTCACTGCCCTTAGATGAGGAGTGCCCAAAAGAGCAGACAGCGGGTTAGGGTGATGAGCCCAGTGAACCATGAGTTTCATGTATTTAATCCTTTAGGCAAACTATAGTGATCTTTACTTTGATGACACAGGGTGAGGGGTGCGGTGGGTCCTCTGACAGCTAAATCCTTGTGCGCCTGCTCTTGGCAGAGGGGCAAAGTAACCAAGGGCAGTGGTCTAACTGTCCAAAGGGACCAGTGGTTAGGGTTTGGCTTTCCAGACATGTTAAAAGCAGTCAGACAGTCAGGGGCTCGCCAGGCAATAACAGTCATGAAACCTTTTAAAGACTTTTTAATCTCACACTTAAATTAGGCTAATAAAATAAGTATAAATAATATACACCATTACATCACACATCATAATAATTTAATGATTAACAATATATATTATTTACCAGAAGACATTGGAGCCTACATTTGAAGTCCCAACATACACATTGCATCCAGGACCTGCAACGTTTCACTCCGCTGTGAGATAGCCTAGTGTCAGAATAAGAAAGTAACTCTCAAAAATATTCTTTCAGGACTCGCCTCTTCCATGCCCTTGCATATTATGCGTCTTAATAGCTGGATTCAATATGATTGCTTCTGATTCTCAGAACCTCATTCTCTCAAACAGGCCCCTCTCTCAGCCTCTAAACCATAGTCCTTGAAGCACTTACTGACTTAAGCATAATCACTGCATAAAATGACCTTATCTGCATATGATGAACACCACTTCACTTGATCTAGCCCAGGTGACCATCTCTCAGTTTACCAGGACCCTGGTGGGGATAGTAACCACAGGCTTATAAGCCCTGTGGCTGGGCTTGTCCACCTCCATGCCCCATCTCCCTTCCAGAACAATTCACACAGAGAGAATCATACTATAGCCTTTTCACTTCCATGAGCTGGCCTCTCCACCCAGAACAACCCCAGACTCTCACTAGAAACAACTTTTTGACTGTTTCTATGTCCACCTGCCCTGTGGGAGACAGTAACATTTGCTGAGAATCTTCTATGTGCTGAGCTCATAGGAATGATTATTATTATTCCCACTGTGTAGATGGGGAGACTGAGGTTCAGCTGGGAAGCAGCTTGCAACTCCAAAGTCCTTGCCCTTTCCCCTGGAGCACTCATTCTGCCTTGAGGGGCTCACACCCTCCTTCCTGAAAGGAGAGCAAGCCAGTGAGTAACTCTTCCCTCAGGCTTGTCTCTTGGACCTTGGGTCTTTTGCAGGCCTTGCAGCCATGAGGGGAGCAGACTTGTTGATTGCAATCCTCTTGCCTCTCTCTTCCTCCTTTGTCCCAGGGTTTCCGCCTTCTGCTCACTCTCAAAAGTGGGCTTGGTACAGCTGAGTGAAGGTGTCACACTTCCTGAACGTGAAGAAGAAAATAAGGGTGGGCAAGGAACAGGATACTATATATTAAAAAAACAACCTCACCCTGTCCTTGGGCATTCCACAACTGGGCTAGTCAGCCAACTCCCTATCCCCCAGGGTAACCCCCACACACCTCAACACAGACACACCCCAAGGGGTGGGGAAGAGTTAGACACTTTCTCTTTCATCAACTTCTGCAAGAAAGAGATCCTCTTGGATCTTTGTGTGTGTGAGTGCTAAGTCACTTCAGTTGTGTTTGATTCCTTGTGACCCCATGGACTGCAGCCCACTAGGCTCCTCTGTCCCTGGAATTGCCCAACAGACTCCCAGATCTCAGGGCCGCAAACCCAGAAGGCCTGTTAGTAAATGCCCCTCCCCCGTGTCTAAACCCTCTAGATTGTGACCCCGTGAGACAGGGCTGTATCTTGTTCATCTCAGCATCCCCTGTCACGGGTGCAGTGCCCTCCACACAGGTTCACAGGGTAACAGGGCTGTTGGAGTGCCAGGCTGACCCTGAGTTTTGTTGTCTCCACTGTACCCCGGCGAGCAGGGCTTGCTGGGGTTCCCAGGCTCTGCTCCCCTTCCCTCCCTTTGACCTATCCCTTGAGCTTCAGTTAGCTCCTCTCTTCAGGGAGCCAGGGAGGCGAGGACCACACTTCTCAGCTAGATTTTGCTGCAGGACTACTTCCATTTTCTTCTGCTCTGAACTTGGATTAATTTCCCCCACCCCATCCCCTGCTCTTTCAAATTTCTTCTGGATTATTTTCTCTAGAATATCACCTCTGTATCAAGGCTCAGGTATTCATGAGAGGCCTGGCAGCTGGCCCTGGATCAGGGCTGGGAGCTCACCCCAGGAAGGCATCCTTGAGGGACTGTGTGTGTGAGTGCTAAGTCGCTTCAGTTGTGTCTGATTCTTTGCAACCCCATGGACTGTAGCCCACCAGGCTCCTCTGTCCCTGGGATTCTTCAGGCAAGAATACTGGAGTGAGTTGTCATGCCCTCCTCTAGGGGATCTTCCCGACTCAGGGATTGAACCTGCCTCTCCTGCAACTCCTGTATTGCAGGAGATTCTTTACCACGGAGTAACTGGGGAAGCCTGTGGGACTTGACCTGTTTTCCAATCCACCTGCAGAGTCTTTAATCTACCTATGGTTTTAGCTCACCTGAGTAATGATCTTATTTTATGGTTGGTTTTGCCTCTACCATTAGACCCTCAGCATTAGAAATTTAATGGGCCCTGAAGAGTCGGACATAACTGAGTGACTTCCCTTTCACCTTTCACTTTCATGCACTGGAGAAGGAAATGGCAACCCACTCCAGTGTTCTTGCCTGGAGAATCCCAGGGGCAGCGGAGCCTGGTGGGCTACTGTCTATGGGGTCACAGAGAGTCAGACATGACTGAAGTGACTTAGCAGCAGCAGCAGCAGCGGATGTCCAAGAATACACTCACACCGTGTAGACGTAACTAATTCACACTAATTGAATTCCTGCTGTAGGGAAAGGAAGGTCAGAGCAGAGTAGATAAATATACCAGTCCTGATTCTAGTTTAAGGAAATGAGCTTAAGTATGAAATCAAACCAGTCAATCAAACCAGATCAATCCTGAATACTCACTGGAAGGACTGATGTTGAAGCTGAAGCCCCAACACTTTGGCCACCTGATGCGAAGAGCTGACACACTGGAAAAGACTCTGATGCTTGGAAAGTGAGAGGACAGGAGAAGAAGGGGGACAGGGAAGCCCGGTGTGCTGCAGTCCATGGGGTCGCAAAGAGTTGGACACGACTTGGTGACTGACCGACAACAATGAAATCATCTGCGTTTCTTGTAATAGGGACAAGTAAATGGCCCAAGTGTCCAACATAATTAAATAAATTATATGGCAGTCCACCCAATGAAATATTATGCAGACATAAACATGTGCGCAAAGTGTTTCATAACAAGAAGAAGAAATGCTTAGGTTTAAACAAGACCAGGAGCTGACTGTGGCTCAGATCATGAACTCCTTATTGCCAAATTCAGACTTAAATTGAAGAAAGTAGGGAAAACCACTAGACTATTCAGGTATGACCTAAATCAAATCCCTTATGATTAGACAGTGGAAGTGAAAAATAGATGTAAGGAACTAGATCTCATAGAGTGCCTGATGAACTATGGAATGAGGTTCGTGACATTGTACAGGAGACGGGGATCAAGACCATCCCCATGGAAAAGAAATGGAAAAAAGAAAAATGGCTGTCTGGGGAGGCTTTACAAATAGCTGTGAAAAGAAGAGAAGCAAAAAGCAAAGGAGAAAAGGAAGGATAGAAACATCTGAATGCAAAGTTCCAAAGAATAGCAAGAAGAGATAAGAAAGCCTTCTTCAGTGATCAATGCAAAGAAATAGAGGAAAACAACAGAATGGGAAAGACTAGAGATCTCTTCAAGAAAATCAGAGATACCAGAGGAACATTTCATGCAAAGATGGGCTCGATAAAGGACAGAGATGGTGTGGACCTAACAGAAGCAGAAGATTTTAAGAAGAGGTGGCAAGAATACACAGAAGAACTGTACAAAAAAGATCTTCATGACCCAGATAATCACGATGGTGTGATCACTGACCTAGAGCCAGACATCCTGGAATGTGAAGTCAAATAGGCCTTAGAAAGCATCACTACGAACAAAGCTAGTGGAGGTGATGGAATTCCAGTGGAGCTCTTTCAAATCCTGAAAGATGATGTTGTGAAAGTGCTGCACTCAATATGCCAGCACATTTGGAAAACTCAGCAGTGGCCACAGGACTGGAAAAGGGCAGTTTTCATCCCAATCCCAAAGAAAGGCAATGCCAAAGAATGCTCAAACTACTGCACAATTGCACTCATCTCACACGCTAGTAAAATAATGCTCAAAATTCTCCAAGCCATACTTCAGCAATATGTGAACTGTGAACTTCCTGATGTTCAAGCTGGTTTTAGAAAAGGCAGAGGAACCAGAGATCAAATTGCCAACATCTGCTGGATCATGGAAAAAGCAAGAGAGTTCCAGAAAAACATCTCTTTCTGCTTTATTGACTATGCCAAAGCCTTTGACTGTGTGGGTCACAATCAACTGTGGAAAATTCTGAAAGAGATGGGAATACCAGACCACCTGATCTGCCTCTTGAGACATTTGTATGCAGGTCAGGAAGCATCAGTTAGAACTGGACATGGAACAAGAGACTGGTTCCAAATAGGAAAAGGAGTACACCAAGGCTGTATATTGTCACCCTGCTTATTTAACTTCTATGCAGAGTACCTCATGAGAAACGCTGGGCTGGAAGAAGTACAAGCTAGAATCAAGATTGCCAGGAGAAATATCAATAACCTCAGATATGCAGATGACACCACCCTTATGGCAGAAAGTGAAGAGCCGCTAAAAAGCCTCTTGATGAAAGTGAAAGAGGAGAGTGAAAAGGTTGACTTAAAGCTCAACATTCAGAAAACGAAGATCATGGCATCTGGTCCCATCACTTCATGGGAAATGGATGGGGAAACAGTGGAAACAGTGTCAGACTTTATTTTTCTGGGCTCCAAAATCACTACAGATGGTGACTTCAGCCATGAAATTAAAAGACACTTACTCCTTGGAAGGAAAGTTATGACCAACCTAGATAGCATATTCAAAAGCAGAGACATCACTTTGCCAACAAAGGTCCGTCTAGTCAAGGCTATGGTTTTTCCTGTGGTCATGTATGGATGTGAGAGGTGGACTGTGAAGAAGGCTGAGCGCCGAAGAATTGATGCTTTTGAACTGTGGTGTTGGAGAAGACTCTTGAGAGTCCCTTGGACTGCAAGGAGATCCAACCGGTCCTTTCTGAAGGAGATCAGCCCTGGGATTTCTTTGGAAGGAATGATGCTAAAGCTGAAACTCCAGTACTTTGGCCACCTCATGCGAAGAGTTGACTCATTGGAAAAGACTCTGATGCTGGGAGGGATTGGAGGCAGGAGGAGAAGGGGACGACAGAGGATGAGATGGCTGGATGGCATCCCTGACTCAATGGATGTGAGTCTGAGTGACCTCTGGGAGTTGGTGATGGATAGGGAGGCCTGGCGTGCTGCAGTTCATGGGGTCGCAAAGAGTCGGACACGACTGAGTGACTGAACTGAACTGAACTGAAAGTCACATGGTCAAATAGAATCCACAATTATCTACGATGTAATAGATTAAAACTATGTATATGAGCTATTCCTGGAGAAGCATCCATCCAGAAATCTATCAGTGATTAAGAGGAGTTTTTCAAACATACTGATGATGTTTTTCTTCTCTCTATTCAAAAAATATTCTCCTTATCTGGTATCATGAGCATATATTACTTTCATAATGGGGAAGAAAACCCCAGCAATGGTAAACTTTATCTTAGAAGTCTTTAAGGCCTGGACTGTCTGTGAGAATCAAGTGTTGAAGGTCTCTGTGGTCCACCCTGTCTGAGAGGGCAGGCCTCCATCATTCAATCCCCATAATGACAGCAGTGTTGCCTGTGGACGGAGGTTTAGGTGAGAGGCAGTGGTTCTGACTGGGGTGCTAGATGGATTGCACAGGACCATCTAATAACCATGGAGGGCAACGCGCAGAGCAGAGGAGCAATGGAGCCATGGGGACAAGGCTCGCAGCCACCACTGACCAACGGCGTGACCCGGGACACTCCCTTCTCCCTAGGCCCGCATCTCTTCTGTGATAGAAGGAGTTCGGACCCCATGTTTGCCAAGGTTCTTCCAGTTTTAAAATTATGCTGAGATTCTCTTTTTCTTTCAGAAGTTGAAAGGGGGAGCCTACACATAGGTCTCAGATAGCAAATCTGGACCCTTGGGTGCTGGCTTTTTGAACACTGTTGCTAGTTTCCAGGCTGAGTTTTCTTCTCCTTAAAGGTGAGTGAATGGATAAATTTAGATTCTTGAGCCTCATGTCACTCCTGTTCCTTCACCCCTGCCTGTGCACTCAGCATGGCCCCTCCTTCTTGGGAATCCCAGGTCTGGAAGACATTACTTGGGGAGGCATTAGTCCCCCTCTGCCTCAGAGGGAAAATGAGAAAGGAGCTAATTAGCATGAAAATGCAGGACACTTTTAGAAAAAGGGACTTGAAACCCAATCCTGGAAGAATGAGAGGGGCCTTTGTGTGGCCCAAACACCAGGGCCCCTCTTTCATCACGGCCTGGGAGCCACGACCTCATGAGCAGAGCTCCCCTTTCATCACTTTGCATCACTCCTCTGCAGTGGACTGACGCTGGCAAGTAACAAACTCCCTGTGCAGGTCAAGGCACAGAAGAGAACTCCTCCTCCTACCTCCTCTGCCCCACAGCGGCATCAGTCCTCTTGGTCTGTATCTTTTGCGATGTAAGAATCTTTTCCTTACAAACAGGTTTTGCCCCCCTCTGGAGCAGGAGCCAGACCCACTAAGCCCACAACCCCCTCACTGAACTGTTGAGTACAGAGCCGTGGACTAATAACTTAGAGTTGTGCAGGTCTGGGTTTGAAACCCAGCTGAGATGGTCAGTGTATATACCTGTAAACTGGCCATCCTCTTTCAAGTGAGTGTCTCAGGTTGGGTCCATCTGGAAGCAAACGCTGAGATGGAGTGAAATGAAAAAGTTTACTGGGGAATAACACCTGTGAAAGGAAAAGGGAGGAGGCAGGACTGGGTGAGGGAGTCAGCACAGCTGACAAAGCCACACAGTCCCTGTGGGTTATGTGGGATGCTCTGGGGCGCAGACTGCCTATTAAAGAAAGCAACCTAAATGTCCATCAGCAGAGGAATACATAAAGATGTAGTACATGTATACAATGGAATATTATTCAGCTGTAAAAAGGAATGAAATTGGGTCATTTGTAGAGATGTGGGTGGACCTCAAGACTGTCATACAGACTAAAGTAAGTCAGAAAGAGAAAAACAAATATCATATATTAACTCATATGTGTGTGGGATCTAGAAAATGGTATAGATGATCCTATTTGCAAAGCAGAAATAGAGACACAAAGAGAACAGATGTATAGATACCAAGGGGGAAACCAAAGAGAATGGGAGGACCTGGGAGATTGGGATTGGCACATATACAGTATTGATCAGATCAGATCAGATCAGATCAGTCGCTCAGTGGTGTTCGACTCTTTGCGACCCCATGAACTGCATGAAGCACGCCAGGCCTCCCTATCCATCACCAGCTCTCGGAGGTCACTCAGACTCACATTCATCGAGTCAGTGATGCCATCCAGCCATCTCATCCTCTGTCGTCCCCTTCTCCTCCTGCCCCCAATCCCTCCCAGGGTCAGAGTCTTCTCCAATGAGTCAACTCTTCGCATGAGGTGGCCAAAATACTGGAGTTTCAGCTTTAGCATCATTCCTTCCAAAGAAATCCCAGGGCTGATCTCCTTCAGAATGGACTGGTTGGATCTCCTTGCAGTCCAAGGGACTCTCAAGAGTCTTCTCCAACACCACAGTCCAAAAGCATCAATTCTTCGGCGCTCAGTCTTCTTCACAGTCCAACTCTCACATCCATACATGACCACAGGAAAGACCATATAGTCTTGACTAGGCGAACCTTTGTTGGCAAAGTGATGTCTCTGCTTTTGAATATGCTATCTAGGTTGGTCATAACTTTCCTTCCAAGGAGTAAGTGTCTTTTAATTTCATGGCTGAAGTCACCATCTGTAGTGATTTTGGAGCCCAGAAAAATAAAGTCTGACACTGTTTCCACTGTTTCCCCATCCATTTCCCATGAAGTGATGGGACCAGATGCCATGATCTTCGTTTTCTGAATGTTGAGCTTTAAGCCAACTTTTTCACTCTCCTCTTTCACTTTCATCAAGAGGCTTTTTAACGGCTCTTCACTTTCTGCCATAAGGGTGGTGTTATCTGCATATCTGAGGTTATTGATATTTCTCCTGGCAATCTTGATTCCAGCTTGTGCTTCTTCCAGCCCAGCGTTTCTCATGATGTACTCTGCATAGAAGTTAAATAAGCAGGGTGACAATATACAGCCTTGGTGTACTCCTTTTCCTATTTGGAACCAGTCTCTTGTTCCATGTCCAGTTCTAACTGATGCTTCCTGACCTGCATACAAATTTCTCAAGAGGCAGATCAGGTGGTCTGGTATTCCCATCTCTTTCAGAATTTTCCACAGTTCATTGTGATCCACACAGTCAAAGGCTTTGGCATAGTCAATAAAGCAGAAAGAGATGTTTTTCTGGAACTCTCTTGCTTTTTCCATGATCCAGCAGATGTTGGCAATTTGATCTCTGGTTCCTCTGCCTTTTCTAAAACCAGCTTGAACATCAGGAAGTTCACGGTTCACATATTGCTGAAGCCTGGCTTGGAGAATTTTGAGCATTACTTTACTAGCGTGTGAGATGAGTGCAATTGTGCAGTAGTTTGAGCATTCTTTGGCATTGCCTTTCTTTGGGATTGGGATGAAAACTGACCTTTTCCAGTCCTGTGGCCACTGCTGAGTTTTCCAAATTTGCTGGCATATTGAGTGCTTTACTTTCACAGCATCATCTTTCAGGATTTGGAATAGCTCAACTGGAATTCCATCACCTCCACTAGCTTTGTTCGTAGTGATGCTTTCTAAGGCCCACTTGACTTCACATTCCAGGATGTCTGGCTCTAGGTCAGTGATCACACCATCGTGATTATCTGGGTCGTGAAGATCTTTTTTGTACAGTTCTTCTGTGTATTCTTGCCACCCCTTCTTAATATCTTCTGCTTCCGTTAGGTCCATACCATTTCTGTCCTTTATCGAGCCCATCTTTGCATGAAATGTTCCTTTGGTATCTCTGATTTTCTTGAAGAGATCCCTAGTCTTTCCCCTTCTGTTGTTTTCCTCTATTTCTTTGCATTGATCACTGAAGAAGGCTTTCTTATCTCTTCTTGCTATTCGTTGGAACTCTGCATTCAGATGTTTATATCTTTCCTTTTCTCCTTTGCTTTTTGCTTCTCTTCTTTTCACAGCTATTTGTAAGGCCTCCCCAGACAGCCATTTTTCTTTTCTGCATTTCTTTTCCATGGGGATGGTCTTGATCCCTGTCTCCTGTACAATGTCATGAACCTCATTCCATAATTCATCAGGCACTCTATCTATCAGATCTAGGCCCTTAAATCTATTTCTCATAAAAATCTATTTCCCTTAAATCTATTGCCCTCTGATGCCCTCTTGCAACACCTACCATCTTACTTGGGTTTCTCTTACCTTGGGCATGGGGTATCTCTTCACGGCTGCTCCAGCAAAGCACAGCTATTGCTCCTTACTTTTGACGAGGGGTCTCTCCTCACCACCGCCCTTCCTGACCTTCAACGTGGGATAGCTCCTCTAGGCCCTCCTGCGCCCGCGCAGCCACAGCTCCTTGGACGTGGGGTTGGTCCTCCCGGCCACCGCCCCTGGCCTCGGGCGTGGGGGCGTGGGGTAACTCCTCCCACGGGCTGTCCCTGGCCTCGGGCTTGGGGCGTGGGATATCTCCTCCATGCTGCTGCCCCTGACCTCGGACGCGGGATAACTCCTCTCGTCGCCGCCCCTGACCTCAGACGCGGGTAACTTCTCTCGGCCGTTCCTGCGCTGTTGCAGTCTGGTACTCTCGGCCGCTGCCCCTGACCTCGGACGTGGGGAAACTCCTCTTGGCTGCCGCCCTTCGGGCATGGGCTCCTCCCGGCCCCTGCCCCTGACCTTGGACGTGGGGTGGCTCCTCTCGGCCGCGCGCCACAGCCGCCTGCGCTTTAGCGCGCCCGCCGCAGCCCTAATAAATCAGGATTAATAAATATCTCACTTCCTTCTCCATCTCAGCCTAGGTGCCTTAAGGCTGACCCAGAGCAACTTTATTAGTAAGAGTAACTTTATTAGCAGTGGGAAATGGCAACCCTGTCCAGTACTCTTGCCTGGAAAATTCCATGGACAGAAGAGCCTGATGGGCTACAGTCCATGGGACTGCAGAGAATCAGACACAACTGAGCGACTAAGCACATTTTTAATAGCATGAGAGTCTATCGGGGAATCACTTATATGGAGGGAAGCAATTTTAACCCCACCCCCAGATGAGAGTCTCCCATTTTGGGTAGCTTAGGAGAAAAATCACCTTTAAAGTTCTTGACAGGGCTGCCCATAACCCAAGCTAAGTCTGTTTAAGCCACATCTGTATCTTCCTTCTCTGTGAAAACATCATAATCTTATCCTTGCTCCAACTCACTTATACCCCAAATCCATAGACTATCAACCTAATCTTGGTTTCAGATTCCTGCCCCCAGTAACGTCCAGCAGTCTCCTGGTCCAGGAGGTCTCCACCAGAAAGACCTCAGGGCATCTACTCGCCTCCTCCCTTTTCACCCACCTCTCTTTGTCCCCATCAGACACCTTGGGAGGGGAGAAGGAAGGACAAGCAGATAAAGAAAGGCATTTGTTATGGAAATCTAGAAGTATCCCAACTCTGGAAAAGGGGCACGCTGACAGGTGCCATGCCATGCTAAGTCGCTTTAGTCATGTCTGACTCTTTGCGACCCCATGGGACTTGTAGCCCACCAGGTTCCTCTGCCAATGGGATTCTCCAGGCAAGAATACTGGAGTGGGTTGCTATGCCCTCCTTCAGGGGATCTTCCCAACCCAGGGATCGAACCCACGTCTCTTGTGTGTCTCCTCATTGACGGGCTGGTTCTTTACCACTGGTGCCACCTGGGAGGCCCAGCTGACAGGTAGCTGGGCTCAGAGGGAGATGAGACAGGAACTGGAGGCAGGCAGGGAGAAGATGAATTAGATTCATACGTGCCAACATCCTAAAACCCAAAGGGAGCGCTGGAAAGACCTCAGTAGGCAGATGAGCCTGGAAATTCTTTTCCAGTGTCCTCCTCATGCCCTGCTTCCCTCACTTGTTTCTACCTTCAGGGATGATGTCAGGATAAAATGAGGGGGTAAGTGCCCTCTCCGGGTCTCTTCACATTTATAAAGCACGTTTCCATGTTTGGGCTTATTTTATTCTCACAACCTTTTGCGCACCAAGTTGCTTCAGTCATGTCTGACTCTTTGCGACCCTATGGACTGTAGCCCACCAGACTCCTCTGTCCATGGGATTCTCCAGGCAAGAATACTGGAGTAAGTTGCTATGCCATCCTCCGGGGGGTCTTCCTGACCCAAGGATTGAATTCACGTCTCTTATGTCTCCAACACTGGCAGTTTGGCAGGCGGATTCTTTACCGCTAGTGCCACCTGGGAAGCCCCCACAACCTTTTGCATAGGTATTATTTGACAAAGACTTTTGCTTGGTTGAACTTTATTCAGCCTCCTAAACCTCCTTCTAGAGCCATCTGTGCACTTTTCTATAAAATTTAGATTTAGGGAGAGCCCTGCCCAGTAAGTTTAGCAAAAAAAGGCCCATCTTCAATATCTGGTACTCTCAATGACTATCAGCCTCCTTATCCTCCACCACACCCCCAGGTGATATTTAATCACCCTGGTCTGTCTTTCGCCAAAAATTCTGTTAAGTTGGTTTAGCCAGAATCCACTCACCCCTGTTTTTCCTTAGTAATTTTCTATCCACTGACCCCCCCACTCCCTGCTTCTTGGCTATAGCTTTCCACTTGTCCATGATCATTTGGAGTTAAGCCCAGGTCTATACTGAGGTCCCTTTTCTCATATTGCAAGAGTTCTGAATAAAATCTATTTTTTTAAGCTTTAACTAAATATCCCTATTTCACAGATGAGGAAAATAAGCCTCAAAGAGAACATGATTTGCCTTGGGTGGCAGAGCTGGGATTCAGGTTCAGGTGTCCCGAGCCCAGTGGCAGTCTTCACCACCACAGTGGCTTCTGGAGAACTCTCTGCTCCTCCAGTGCTCCCTGCATTGAGAAGTGGGGGGTTTGCTGTGTTAGGTTGACAATATATCCAGCTCTTACTTTGGTCTAACCTGAATGCTTTTTTCTCCTCTGTAAATTGGAAACTGTAGTCCAAAAAATGTCACCAAACCAAACATGTTACGAGTAAATAGAAAGAACTCATGAGCAAGAACTGACACAGCAAAATGATCAAGAAGGCCAAGTTAACTTTGGTGTCTGTAAATTTGTTTCAGTGGTATCTTCCTCATATCCTGTCCCACTGTTCTATGCTTAAAATTCCTCTTTACCTTTGTGAATTTCCTTCTCCTGGGAAAGAAAGGGATCAACTGGTCCATACGGAGGTGGGGGGGACTGTTGGGGGGACCATGCTACTTCTCTGTAGTATTTACATTATACCTGGATGGTCCAGGCTTTTGACTTTGGCTGTAACTGGAATTTCAGCTTCAGAAAGCAAGTAGCCAGCAGGGTGGTGGAGCCTTCCTGGTCCTCTGAGATGGCACCACAGTGTAGCCCTCCACTTCTCTCTGGATGATTCCAAGTTCTACCTGGGAGTGTGGACATGCCGATTCCTCATCCTGGGCTGTGCAGTGGAAGCCTGAGCTTCCTGCTCAGGGACCAATCACTCCACAGATTCCACACTCAGGGAATCAAGTCTGGAGGAACCAGAAGCAAAGGTTCTAGATGTGGCAAAGAGCAGGGGAAGATCACCATCGCTGCCCTTTGCAGAACTAACTAGCTACCTTCTCTCACCTTCAGATTCTGCCTGGCACACCCAGCTGAGGCTTTCTCTTCCTTCTTAGTTATGCCTGCGAGTCCCAAGAAGTCAAAATAGGTGACTGGAGTGCCAAGGTCTCCAGAAGCAGCCCCTACTTCCTCATGGGGTCAAAATTCCTTCTCCCTAGGTTCTGCTCTCAACCCCACTACCCAGCTCAGATTCCTCAAGCTTGCTTCCCCAGGCTGCCTCAGACTTTTAAAGACCCTGACTCTGTTACACCCCCTAGTGGAAAGAGGAAATCCACCATACGATGAGGGTGGGCCCTTTTCCCGACATGGAGCAGATATTAAGATTTTTTTTTTTTAATGTGGGCCACTTTAAAGTCTTATTGAATTTGCTGCAATATTGCCTCTGTTTAATGTTTTGGTTTTTTGGCCACGAGGCATGTGGGATCTTAGCTCCCACATCTTCTGCTTTGGAACGTGAAGTCCCAACCACAGGATTGCCAGGGATCGCCTGACTGAGCAGGTATTCTGAGCCCAACGCTCCACCCCACAAGTTGCATATGGGGTACCTCTAATTCCTGCCTCTCACCCCACATCTTTCCTCCCACTTTTTATGTTTCTTAGGATCTTCTCAAATTTCATTTCTTTTTCCTAGGCGTACAGCCCCAAACTCACTGCCTCTTGGCCCCTCTCTTCCCTCTTCTGACCTGCTCTGTCTTCTGAAATGACTTAGCTGCTCCCGCTGTGGCAGTCCAAAGTGCTGGCAAGACATGGGCAGCCCAGGCAGAACACCAGGCAGGAGGGTGGGCTCCTCTGTGGGCCCCTCATTTTCAGGGTGTCCAGGTTTCTATTCCCCTACATGCCCCTCCTCTCTCTCCCCCTACCTGGCTCAGGCTGCCTAGGAATGCAGAAATGGGTGTATTGGTGTTTTTATTCTTCCCTGGTTGGGGAAGGGGGTGGGGACTGAGGAAAGAAAAGATGAGGCAAGGATGATTGGCGTGGGGGCCACACCTTCTCTTGTCCTCTTCTGCTTCTCTGGGCCCTCGGTGAAACACACCTATTTAAGGCCAGCAGCCAGTGGGGACAGATTCACCTCTGCTCCTCACACCATCGCTTCTGTGCTGAGGACCTTCCTGGGGTAGCGTGAGGACTCTTTCCAGAGCCATGAGGGGTACCCACTGGAGGAGGCTCCCCTGTGTGTTTCTGAGCTGCTTGTGTTCCTACATCCTTGGGCCAGCGGTCCTGGGTAAGTGATGTACTTGGGGCAGCATTTGGGGCTGGGGGTGGCTGACTTCACTGAGCCTCCGAGGAGCTGCGGTCTTTCATGGGGGTACAAAGAGAGAGGCAGAGAGAGGTGCATGGGCAGAGATGGCACAAGATGAGGGAGAGAGAAAGAGAACGCTAGACAGATAGAGGAAGGAGGAAAGAGAGTCAGAGAAAAGCAGGGAGACGTTGGGAGGAACAGCCTGGGTTGGGGAAAACCCACAGGGAGAACCAGGTAAGCAGAACTGTGGAAAGAGAGAGAAAGTTGAGGAGAGGAAATGACACAGAAAAACAGGAAGGCTCCATAACCAAGCTGGAAGAAAAACTTATAGAAAGATGAAAGGTCAGAGGGAAAGACAAGGGAGAAACAAACAGATGGATCAAAAATAGGTACATACAGAGGGAGGAGAAGGAGACAAGGAAGTGTTAGTCGCTCAGTTGTGACTGACTCTTTGCGACCCCATGGACTGCAGCCCACCAGGCTCCTCTGTCCATGAGATTTTCCAGGCAAGGATACTGGAGTGGGTTGCCATTTCCTTCTCCAGGGGATCTTCCCAATCCAGGGATTGAATTGGGGTCTCCTGCATTGCAGGCAGATTTTTTTACCAGTCGAGCCACAGGGGAAGTGGTCAATAGCCCATTGCAAAGATGTAATAACAGCTCCCTTGCCTCCTCAGGAGGCCTGAAAAAGACTTCACCTCACTCTAGGACTCATTCCTCATAAGGTGGGTCAGAGGAACACACTGTCTTAGAGATAATGAGAGGTGCAATGCCAGGGATGTGGAAGATTCCATCTTCCTTGCCACATTTAAGGGCTTGGCTAAGAGCAAATGGAACCCCAATCTCTACCACCATCCCACCCACCCCCTCATCCTCGCTGCTCATCACAGTGAGGAAACAGAGGCCAGGAGGAGCCTGCAGAGCCTGCAGCTACCAGCCATTCAGGGTGTGTTCCTGGGGGTAGACTGAGGGGTGTCTGTAGAAGTCATGGCCATGGGCAACGGGGAGAAGATGTATTGGATTTAGGGACCTTGGATGTGGTTTTGGCTTTGCCAATGAGTGATCTGGTCCTGTGACCAGTTCCCATTGTATGTCTTTCCAGGCCTCACTTCCCATGCAAAAAGCAGGGTGGTGGATGGCATGACCTCTGGATTGCTAAGTCCTTAAGTTTTAGCATTCTGTGATTTAAAATCAACACACAAAGATATTTAGTACCAGCCCTGCGCTCAGCCTTGCATTAGGGTCATCAAGCTCGAGAGGAGCCAGGAAGTGTGTGGAGAGGAGCCTGAAAGGGCAAGAAGTAGGGGTGGGAGTGGGCAAGAGAAGACGGGTGGGGAGTGATGGGATGTGAGTGAGTGGTGGACCTTGAAGGAGGAAGGTTGTCCTGAAGCTGCACACAGGTGCCCTGGATCTGAGTCCCGTGCATTGGGAAAGGGCACAGGATGGAACAGGGCCAGGAAAAGAGGGGGAGTGGGCTGGGAGTTGGCCTCCCAGGCATGTGGTGGCGTATCCAGAGGACCTTGGAGGGAAAAGTAGTCTCCATAGGTCAGGCAGTGAGCCCCCCACATCTGCTGGGGTGGGGACTCCTGGGGAAGTGGGAACTGGTAAGTCCCATTTTCTTGGCTCCCTGAGGGGGTGCCTATAGGTGACCTGCCTATGTCTGAGCCTAGGGTCTGCTTCCATACGGTGCCAGCACCCTCATCCAGGCCAGAGTCCTCTCTGGAGCAGGTGTCTGAGCCTCCACCCCAGGTTGGAAGGAGAAACGCTGGGGTTTCCATTGAAACTGTTACAGTGTAAGGGCTTCTGTAGGAAAAAGCCCTGGCTCTTGAAGGGAAAGGAGAAGAGAAAGGTGGACAGAGGCGGGCTGGACAGGGAGCCAGCAGAGACTTGGTGTCTCCTGGTAGCTTCTGGTAGGAATGGCTCAGAAGGAAGCCCAGAAACTCTAATTCCACACCCTCTGGCAAGAAAACTAAGTCAAAGTAAGCCTCAGTCTCCCATACTCTCAGTGGCCTAGTAACCGAAGGGCCACTGCCCTCGACAGCCATTGGGAGGTGATGAGATCCTGTAGCAAGTGCAGACAAGGGAGATCCACAGTCACCAAGGGCCCCAGGGAAGGGCTCTCCTGTCCCCTTCTCTCTATGCTGTGCTAAGTCACTTCAGTCGTGTCCGACTCTGTGTGACCCCATAGACGGCAGCCCACCAGGCCTCCCCTATCCCTGGGATTCTCCAGGCAAGAACACTGGAGTGGGTTGCCATTTCCTTCTCCAATGCATGAAAGTGAAAAGTGAAAGTGAAGTCGCTCAGTCGTGTCTGACTCTTAGCGACCCCATGGACTGCAGCCTACCAGGCTCCTCCGTCCGTGGGATTTTCCAGGCAAGAGTACTGGAGTGGGGTGCCATTGCCTTCTCCGCCCCTTCTCTCTAAGAACCACTAATCTATTTAGGAGAGGCCCACTCAACTTGCCACCAGGGGAATCTGAACCCTCCACTGGGGTCTGCCCCACCTTGGGAAACCCTCCCTGTGTTTGGGCACATTCAAAAGGAGAAAGTCCCTGAACAAGAGGTCCTGATAGGAAAATCCATCAAATTCAGGTCAATAGCTCAGCAAAATGTAGAGCAAAAAGTAGAAAGTTGAAACCAAAAGACCCCATGTCAAGTGTGCCACTTACCAGCTCAGGGGATAGGACAATAGAATATTTAGCTCACAGACTTCATTGGCAAAGTTAGTGAAATGAAAAGGCGCTATTACTCAGGGAAGTGGTGAAGATAAAATAAGATTGTATCTAGTACAAAGCAGGGGCTTCCCAGGTGGTGCTAGTGGTAAAGAACCCACCTCCCAATGCAGGAGACATAAGACACAGGTTCGATCCCTGGGTCTGGAAGATCCCCTGAAGGAGGGCATGGCAACCCACTCCAGTATTCTTACCTGCCGAATCCCATGGACAGAGGATCCTGGTGGGCTACAGTCCATAGAGTTGTAAAGAGCTAGATATGACTGAAGTGACTTAGCACACACAGACAATACACAGCAGAAGAGAGAGAGGGACCACTGCACTTTTTATTTTATTTTAAAATGTATTAAACTATAGTTGATTTATAATACTGTGTTAGTTTCAAGTGTACAGCTTCAGATTCTTTTCCATTATAGGTTATTATAAGATATTGAATATAGTTCTATGTGCATTACAGTAGGTCCTTGTTTATCTATTTTGTATATAGTGGTCCAAATTTATTAATCCCATACTCCTAATTTATCGTTGCCCCTCTTTTCCCTTTTGGTAACTGTAAGTTTGTTTTCTATGTCTGTGCAGCTATTTTTGTCTTGTATACAGGTTCATTTGTATTATTATTTAGATTCCACATGTAAGTGATATCATGTGATATTTGTCTCTGATTTATTTCGTTTAGTATGATAATCTCTAGGTCCATTCATGTTGCTGCAAATAGCATTATTTTGGGACCACTGTATTTTAGAGCTGGGAGACTAGGGCAGAAGGGTGATAGAGACAGAATGGAAAGGACATTTCTGTTGGCTTGGAGACATTCCCATTCATCTAAAAGATCTTTGATCTCTTTAAAAAACACCTCCCATTTTCCTGTAGCTTTGCAAGTGTCCACTTGGTTTATTCAGAATGTGGCTTCTTACATGTAAAAAAAGGAAATAGACCATTTTTTAACACCATACACAAAAATAAGCTCAAAAAAGATTAAAGACCTAAATGTGAGACTGGGCATTATAAAACTCGTAGAGGAAAAAAAAAATCATAGGAGAAACACTCTCTGACATAAATCACAGCAACATCTTTTTTGATCGACCTCCTAGAATAATAGAAATAAAAATAAAAAATAAACAAATGGGATCTATTTAAACTCAAAAGCTTTTTCACAGCAATGGAAACAATAAACAAAGCAAAAAGACAACCCACAGATTGGGAGAAAATATTTGCAAATGATGTGATGATAAAGGATTAGTCTCCAAAATTTACAAACAGTTCATGACACTTAACATAATAATAAGAAACAACCCACTCAAAAAATGGCCAGAAGACCTAAATAGATATTTCTCCAAAGATGGCCAATAGACACATGAAAAGATGCTTAACACCGCTAATTATCAGAGAAATGCAAATCCAAACTACAATTAATTATCACCTTACACCAGCCAGATTGGCTGGCATCAAAAATCCACAAACAAAGAATGCTGGAGAGGGTGTGGAGAGAAGGGAATCCTCCTACCCTATTGGTGAGAATGTAAATTGGTACAGCCACTATGGAGAACAGTGTGGAAGCACCTTAAAAAAACAAAATACAGAGCTAACATACAACCCTACAATCCTACTCCTGGACATATATCCAGAAAAAAAAAAAATGGTCCGAAAAGATACATGCACCCCAATGTTCATTGCAGCACTGTTTACAATAGCCAAGACATGGAAGCAACCTACCTAAATGTTCATCAACAGAGGAATAGATAAAGAAGATGTTATACTTACATACAATGGAATATTACTTGGCCATTAAAAGAATGATATAATGCCATTTGCACTAACATGGATGGACCTAGAAAGTGTCATATTGAGTGAAGTAAGTCAGAGAATGAGAGATAACGTATGACATCCCTCAGATATAGAATCTAAAAAGAAATGATACAAGTGAACTTACAAAACAGAAAGAGACTCACAGAAAACAAACTTACAATCGCCAGAGGGGAAGGGATAGTTAGGGAACACTGCTTAAAAACACTGCTATATTTTAAATGGTTAACCAACAAGGACCTATTGTATAGCACATGGAACTCTGCTCAACGTTATGTGACAACTTGGATGGGAGCGGAATTTGGGGGAAAATGAATACATGTATATGTATGGCTGAGTCCCTTCATGGTTCTCCTGAAACTATCACAACACTGTTAATTGGCTATATCAGTTCAGTAGCTCAGTTGTATCTGATTCTTTACAATCTCATGGACTGAAGCACACCAGGATTCCCTGTCCATCATCAACTCACAGAGCTTGCTCAAACTCATGTCCATTGAGTTGGTGATGCCATCCAACCATCTCATCCTCTGTTGTCCCCTTCTCCTGCCTTCAATCTTTCCCAGCATCAGGGTCTTTTCCAATGAATCAGTTCTCATTGGCTATATACGCCAATCGGAGAAGGCAATGACACCCCACTCCAGTACTCTTGCCTGGAAAATCCCATGGACAGAGGAGCCTGGTGGGCTGCAGTCCATGGGGTCGCTAAGAGTCAGACATGACTGAGCGACTTCACTTTCACTTTTCACTTTCATGCATTGGAGAAGGAAATGGCAACCCACACCAGTGTTCTTGCCTGCAGAATCCCAGGGATGGGGGAGCCTGGTGAGCTGCCGTCTATAGGGTTGCACAGAGTTGGACACGACTGAAGTGACTTAGCAGCAACAGCAGCAGCAGCAGCAGCAGCATATACCCCAATACAAAGTAAAAAATTAAAAAAACAAATGAACAAACAAAACCCAAATGACACAGTACACTAAAAAAAAAAAAAAAAAATGTGGCTTCTTGCATGAACTGATGCTGAATGCAGCTCCACCATGGGGCAGATGTCCCGCTCCCAGACATGGTGGCTGCACAGTTACTTGCATAGCAAGCTCCTCCACACCCTTGGTTGCTGGGCTCTGTTCCAGATGCAGAGGCTGTCCTTGCAGAGTTTGACATATCAGTAATTTATGTCTCCCTTGTCAGGAGAGGCCAAGAAACGGTTGGCCTTTTATGTGCTCAAACATGTGATTTGCTACCGTGTCTGTTCTCTGGTTTTGTGGCATCTCTGAATGCTTCAGAGAGGCACTGATGGAGCCTACCAAGCCATCTCTCCCAAGGACAGGACTGAAGACTTTCCAGGCCATCTCTCCTTCTAGTTCCCACCTTTCACATTCTACTAGGCTGATTCATGGCAAGCAGACATTTGCTCACTGTTGTGTCCTCATTCCCAGCACAGCACTAAAGAGTTGAGTTGAAATGAACTCCATTTTTGGCATTTCATAGAGCTTTAAATACTCAACATTTTCCTTCAGATTCCAAAGTGGGCCTGGAAACTAGGTGTCTGTGTTTGCACACGCAGCCTCCAGAGTCGTGGCCATGCTCCTACTGGAGGGCACTGGCTTGTGCAACAGGAAGCCAGATTCTCCACGTGTGCACTTTTAAGATCTACATAGATATTTCTGATCTGTATAGAAGCTCTCAACTAAAATTGCTTGAATTTGATAGTGGGTTTGGGGGAATTCAGAACAGAAAAGAGTGAGGAGTTCTCATTCACTTGCTGAATTTTGACTCATGCCAAATGTTCTAGACACCAGGATAATGAAGTCATGGTTTCTACCTCCAAAGCTTGTGTGAGGTCATGCAGCCATAAATCGGGGAGCTGGGCCTAGAAGATGGGCCACTGCATTAGGACTGTGACACACAAGCTCTGTAAACCAGCCCTGCTCATCAATGGAGGATGAACAGAAGCACCCACACCTCATGCTGAGATATTCCTTCATTCATTCATTCATACATTTGTTAGTTAAACACCTATTTAAGAAGTTGTGCCTGACCTTGTTCTAGGGCAGCACTGTGTGAACACAGAGAAGAATGAAACAGCCAAGGCCCAGCCTCCTGGAGCTAAGATCTAGTGTGTAGAGAGTTACAAAATAATTACAGAAAAATTCCTCAAATGTGGTATTATGTTGAACAAGTATTATGACGAGCGCAAAGTAGGGAAACTTCATTTAGATTAATAAGTCCATTAAGGCCTCTCTGAGGAAGTGCTGTGTGTATGAGCTGAGACCCAAGTCTAAGTAATAAAATGAGGTGGAAATTGTGGGAGGGGAGGGGGAGGAGGAGGGAAAGGGAGCATGAGCCAGGCAGGGGAAGACGTGCAGAGTAAGGAGAGACCTTGGCCCTTAGGAGTACTTGAAAGAGGTAGGCAGATCTGGATGAGGTAAGACCTTGTAAACAGTGAAATGGAGTGTGGATTTTAAGGAACTAAGATGGGCAGACATGGGATTCCCAGGTGGTGCTGGTGGTAAAGATCCTCCCTGCCAATGCAGGAGACGTAAGAGATTCGAGTTCGATTCCTGTGTTGGGAAGATACCCTGGGGGAGGGCATGGAAACCCACTCCAGTATTCTTGCCTGAAGAATTCCACAGACAGTGGAGCCTGGCAGGCTACAGTCCATAGGGTTGCAAAGAGTTGGACATGACTGAAGTGACTTAGCACCTACCACAAGATGGGCAGACAGTACAGAGTTGTAGGTAAAGCAGTGATATGATCAGGTTTGAACTTTGGAATGGCTGCTCTGGATTCCTGGAGGAAAGTGGATTGGAAGGGGTCAAGGGTGAATTGGAAACCAGTTAGGAACTGGCTGTAGGAGTCCCAGTGGAAAGTGCTATGGCTTGGCCTGCTGGTAGCAGCAAAGATCTGGGAAGGGAGTGGGTAATTATAAAATCATCAGCAAGCTGACCTTCTGCCCTAATAAGGACACGGTCACAAGGACTGCTGCCTTTGCCAGGCTCTCAGGGCTTCCCAGGTGGCACCAGTGGTAAAGAACCCTCCTGCCATTGCAGGCAATGGCCCCCCCCCCCTACTCTTGCCTGGAGAATCCCATGGACGGGGGAGTCTGGTGGGCTCCGCCCCTTTCCTTTTCACTTTCATGCATTGGAGAGGAAATGGCAACCCACTCCAGTGCTTTTGCCTGGAGAATCCCAAGGACTGTGGAGACTGGTGGGCTGCCGTCTATGGGGTCGCACAGAGTCGGACACGACTGAAGTGACTTAGCAGCAGCAGCAGCCATTGCAGGAGATGCAAGAGATTGGGTTTGATCCCTGGGTCAGAAAGACCTCCTGGAGGAGGGCATGGCAACCCATTCCAGTATTCTTGCCTAGAAAATCCCACGGACAGAGGAGCCTGGTGGGCTACAGTCCACGGGGTTTAAAAGAGTCAGACGTGACTGAAGCGACTGAGCATGCACACGGGACTTTGTAGAGACCAAGACAGCAGGCAGTGCAGAGTGCCTTTTCTGGGCTAACTATTTTACATACAGTACCCCTTAGTATTACTAGCACCTACCCTCATCCCACTTTTATAGATAAGGACCTCAAGATTCAGAGAGGTCAAGTAACTTGCCCAAGTCACATTGTGAATGTTGGTCAGTTTGACTCTGAAACTGACACTTAAAAAAAAAAAAATTGGAGTATAGGTGATCTACAATGTTGTGTTAGTTTCTGGTATATAGCAAAGTGATTCAGTTATATAAAGAATATATATATATATATATATATACACATGTATATTTATATTCATGCTCTTTTCCATTAAGGTTAATTGAAAGATCATTGACCATAATTTCCTGTTCTATTCAGTAGGATCTAGTTGTTTATCTGTTTTGTATGTAGTAGTATGTATCTGTTCGTCTAGTCAAAGCTGTCGTTTTTCCAGTGGTCATGTATGGATGTGCAGTTGGACTATAAAGAAAGCTGAGCACTGAAGAGTTGATGCTTTTAAACTGTGGTGTTGGAGAGGACTCTTGAGAATCCCTTGGACTACAGGGAGATCCAACCAGTCCATTCTAAAGGAGATCAGTCCTGGGTGTTCATTGGAAGGACTGATGCTGAAGCTGAAACTCCAGTACTTTGGCCACCTGATGCGAAGAACTAACTCATTGGAAAAGACCCTGAGGCTGGGAAAGATTGAAGGTAGGAGGAAAAGGGGACGACAGAGGATGAGATGACTGGATGGCATCACCAACTCAATGGACATGAGTTTGAGTAAACTCCAGGAGTTGGTGATGGAGGGAGGCCTGGCATGATGGAGTCCATGAGGTCTCAAAGAGTTGGACATGACTGAGCAACTGATCTGAACTGAGGGTGTATCTGTTAGGCTTCTCTCAGTCTTCGTTCAGTCGAAAAAGAATTTGCCTACAATGCAGTAATTTGCCTGCAATGCAGGAGAACCAGGTTCAATTTCTGGGTCCAGAAGATCCCCTGGAGAAGGAAATGGCAACCCACTCCAGTATTCTTGCCTTAAAAATCTCATGGACAAGAGAGCCTGACTGGCTCAGTCCTAGGGGTCACAAGAGTCGGACACGACTTAGCCACTAAACCATCACCAGTGTATATCTGTTAATCCTGGATTCCTAATTTATCCCTCCCCTTGTCCTCTTTGAAGACCATAAGTTTGTTTCCTATGTCTGTGAATCTGTGGAACCCACACTCTTAAGTACTCTGTGGCCTTGTCTCCATTGACTTGTCCCCGTAAGCCTCAGAAAGGACCTTGTTAGGAGGTATCAGAGGTACCGTGTTTGTCTGGAATCACAGCTAAAACAACCAATCAAACACTGAATCATAATCAGTTCAGTTCATTTACTCAGTCGTGTCCGACTCTTTGCATGAATCACAGCACGCCAGGCCTCCCTGTCCAACACCAACGTGAGTTCACCCAGACTCACGTCCATCGAGTCAGTGATGCCATCCAGCCATCTCATCCTCTGTCGTCCCCTTCTCCTCCTGCCCCCAATCCCTCCCAGCATCAGAGTCTTTTCCAATGAGTCAACTCTTTGCATGAGGTGGCCAAAGTACTGGAGTTTCAGCTTTAGCATCAGTCCTTCCAAAGAAATCCCAGGGCTGATCTCCTTCAGAATGGACTGGTTGGATCTCCTTGCAGTCCAAGGGACTCTCAAGAGTCTTCTCCAACACCACAGTTCAAAAGCATCAATTCTTCACAGTCCAACTTTCACATCCATACATGGTTACCCTGATGATAATCCCAGAAGCTCTGGAACCAAGTCAAAAAGTGTCATAATCCAGATTTGACCATCAGCTTACCAGCACCACTCCAACTTTCCTTTTCAATGCCCCCATCTCTAGCTTCCACCATCTTGGTCTTGGAGCTCATCTCTCCCTGACCCCAACTAAGGCAGGCACAGCTTCCTAGCCTAGGGAAGCCTCGGGAATCTGGCTACATTTTGCCACAGCTGCATTCACACTTTCCAGACTGCGGCCATTGTATTGTTTTCCTCCAGGCTCCTGGACCACTGTGACAGTCACAGGAGAAATAGGTGCTGTTTAATCCTCTCTTCAATCTCAGCTGAAGGAACCAACCAGGGGATGAGGATACCTTGAGTTCATCCATTCAACAGATGTCTGTGAAGTAATTCCTGTACACCAGGCATCATTCCAGGCCCTGGCTCTATCATGAGCTCAGTCATCCTAAGGGCATTTGGAATTAGCATTTTTCCTCATCAGATTCTAGGAACAATGGAGGAAAAACACCCAGCAGACACAATAGGGGCCAGTTTCTGTTTGCTCTAAGATAACAGCAAGAACACGAACCACAGCCACCAGTTCCACGGCCACAGTTCCTAGAGCAGGTACTCCAGTGGCCTTCACATCCTTCATCTAACACCAACCCATCACCTCTGAGGGACAGCTTTGGAAAGTCTTCAGCTATCAAACCCTGATCACAGAGGGGCAGAAGCCTGAAATCACCCCCAACAAAGAAAGCTCTCAGAAATTTCAGCCTTTAGTTGCCAAGAATGTCTGAGAGGACAACATCCTCAATCCTTGACCTGGGAAGTGCCGATCCAGCTCTCTGTGAGCAACAAGTCATACATCCTCGTTCCTCTTCTGTGAGAGGGACTGCGGCTGCGTCCGCATGAGCACGGGGGCTGTGCCCATTCTGAGACTGACACCCGCACGGATGGCCCGGGCTCCCTGCACAGGACAGCAAGGCGAATGGTTCTCTCTTTCCTCCAGTTTCTACACACCTTTCAGGGCACTGCTGCCCATTGGTGAGTCAATTTTCTCTTCAGGGTGAATCTTGCCATTGGGTGATTTCCTTGGCTCTCCACTGCCCTAGGCACAGCTGGCAAAGATCCCCACAAATCAGGAAACAAGAGCAGAAAACTGAAACTTTGTGGGTGACACGCTGGAGCAGGAGACTCTAATCAACTCACCTCATAGTTAGCAAGTTCTCCAAAGGTTCAAAAGGACACAGCCCTGTTTGACAAGATTTTTCTCAAAGGAAGAAGATATTGGGCTGTTCTCGCTCATCCACTGCCAACGGGACTATACTGTGGCATGACTTTTCTGCAAAGAAATTTGGCAGTATGTATTAATGACATGGGGCTTCCACGGTGGCTCAGACGGTAAAGAATCTGCCTGCAACACAGGGGACCCCGGGTTCAATTCCTGGGTCTGGAAGATCCCCTGGAGAAGGAAATGATTACCCACTCCAGTATCCATGCCTGGAGAATTCCATGGACAGAGGAACCTGGCAGGCTGCAGTCCATGGGGTTGACACGACTGAGTGACTAACTCTTTCAGCTTTCATTAATGACATGAAGACTTTTATAAGCATTAACCAGTCATTCTACTTACAGAAATTTATGTTGAGGAAATGAGCTGAACAAAGAAAACAAAACAAAATATCATTCAGAAAGATAGTCATCAAAACTTTGTTTATAATAGCAATATACTGGAAACAGGCTAAGTGTCCAACAATAAGTTAATATGGGAATATTATTTGATATAAAAATGATGTCCAGTGTTCCACAAGGGACACAGACTCTCTCTCTCTCTTCCCTCCCCCTCCACTCCCAACACACTAGCAACACATGGAAAGAACATAAAGTAAGGTTTATTAAGAAAAAACTTACAAGCAAAGGGTACATGATCCTTGAGCTCCCATTATTTCACAGAGAGGATGTTATTGCAGGACAAAATGGAGGAAGTGCTCTGGGAGAGAGACCTGCCCCTGTGCTACTGCTGTTTGTAGGGATATGGGAATGGTAATAATCCAGGTATTCAGGTTGATGGAGTGGCTTTGTTAGTAAAGGGAAGCCTCCAGAGCCTAGTCAGTGGTGTTTACCTACGACATCCAAGATCTTGCTGTTGACCTTAGCTGGCCCAATCCCCCTGAGCCAGCTTTTCCAAGCCTACAAATGGAAGAAGACAAAGAACTGCCATCCAAGATAGAAAAGGTCTGTCTTTCTTCAAGGTATCTGCACAAAGAATAAAAGCATGAAGAAATGCTTATTATATCAGATAAAATTTTTTAAAAGAATGCAAAGTTATATATACTAGGTATCTGTATGCAGGTCAGGAAGCAACAGTTAGAACTGGTCATGGAACAACAGACTGGTTCCAAATAGGAAAAGGAGTACGTCAAGGCTGTATATTGTCACCCTGTTTATTTAACTTATATGCAGAGTACATCCTGAGAAATGCTGGACTGGAGGAAACACAAGCTGGAATCAAGATTGCCGGGAGAAATATCAATAACCTCAGATATGCAGATAATACCACCCTTATGGCAGAAAGTGAAGAGGAACTAAAAAGCCTCTTGATGAAAGTGAAAGTGGAGAGTGAAAAGGTTGGCTTAAAGCTCAACATTCAGAAAATGAAGATCATGGCATCCGGTCCCATCACTACATGGGAAATAGATGGAGAAACAGTGGAAACAGTGTCAGACTTTATTTTTCTGGGCTCCAAAATCACTGCAGATGGTGACTGCAGCCATGAAATTAAAAGATGCTTACTCCTTGGAAGGAAAGTTATGACCAACCTAGATAGCATATTCAAAAGCAGAGACGTCACTTTGCCAACAAAGGTTCGCCTAGTCAAGGCTATGGTCTTTCCTGTGGTCATGTATGGATGTGAGAGGTGGACTGTGAAGAAGGCTGAGTGCCGAAGAATTGATGCTTTTGAACTGTGGTGTTGGAGAAGACTCTTGAGAGTCCCTTGGACTGCAAGGAGATCCAACCAGTCCATTCTGAAGGAGATCAGCCCTGGGATTTCTTTGGAAGGAATGATGCTAAAGCTGAAACTCCAGTATTTTGGCCACCTCATGCGAAGAGTTGACTCATTGGAGAAGACTCTGATGCTGGGAGGGATTGAGGGCAGGAGGAGAAGGGGACGACAGAGGATGAGATGGCTGGATGGCATCACTGACTCGATGGATGTGAGTCTGAGTGACCTCCGAGAGCTGGTGATGGATAGGGAGGCCTGGTGTGCTGCGGTTCATGGGGTCGCAAAGAGTCGGACACAACTGAGCGACTGATCTGATCTGATCTGATGTATTTTTTAAAGCATAAGAATAATTATAGAAGGACACATAACAATGTGATTGTCTAAAGATTATAGGGTTTGGTCTTTCAAAGATTTATATTTTATAATTTTTATATAATGAGTTGTCTTCTTTAATATATTTCAATATCATTTAACTTTGTCCATAAAGATTAGCCACATCATTTGTTAGATTTATTCTTCGGTACTTTACTCTCTTTTCTTTGAACTCCCTCAGTCATGTCCGACTCTTTGTAACCCCGTGGACTATAGCCAGCCAGGCTCCTCTGTCCATGGGATTCTCCAGGCAAGAATACTGGAGTGGGTTGCCATTTCCTTCTCCAGGGGATCTTCCCAACCCAGGGATCAAACCCTGGTCTCCCGCATGGCAGGCAGATGCTTTATCCTCTGAGCCACCAGGGAATTCACATTTGTCACTAAAAAAACACTACCACCAAAAACTCTTTTTTTTTTGCTGATGTATAGGACTTACTTACTGGGTCATATGGTAATTCTATTTTTATTATTTTTAAGGAACTGCCATACTGTTCCTACCATACTGACTATATCATTTTATGTTCCCACCAACAGAGAACAAGAGTTCCAATCGTCCCACATCTTCATCTGCAAACAGGGATAATTTTACTTATTTCTCATTTCAATTTGAATGACTTTTATTTTAATTTTTTTTCTTGTGTAATTGATTTGGCTAGAACTCCCAGTGCGTATCTCGGACAAGTTATTAAGATTAAGTCTCAGTCTCTAATTTGTAAAAGGAGGGCACTTAACTAGATCTCTAACATAGCCTGTTTCTTTATAATTTCTTCCCTTTCTAGAAGATACTTTTAATAGAACAAGTTTTCTATATGATAATCTTTTACTTAGACAAAAGAAGATACTGGCTAGACTTTTATTCTATTAACTGTTGGATTCTTCTCAATATTTATTAAATTTTGTATTGCTTGACCTTTGGGCTATAATTTTTTGTATTATACAGCTTCCTTGCTGGTTCAAATGGTAAAGAATCCACCTGCAATATAGGAGACCCAGATTCGATCTCTGGGTCAGGATGATCCCCTGGAGAAGGGAATGGCAATCCGCTCCAGTATTCTTGCCTGAACAATCCCATGAACAGAGGGGTCTGGAGGGCTATAGTCCATGGGGTTGAAAGAGTCAGACACAACTGAATGACTAATACTAATATCCAGTACTGTGTTGAATAGAAGTGGCGAAAACAGGCACCCTTGCCTTGTTCCTGATCTTAGAGAGAAACACTGCTGTGTTTCATCATTGAGGATATTTGCTATGGCATTTTCATATATGACTTTCATTATATTGATGTAGTTTCCCTCTACTTCTAGTTTGTTGAGGCTTTTTATCATAAAAGAGTGTCAAATTTTATCAAATGTTTTTTCTGCATCAGTTTAGGTCATCATGTCATTTCCCACCTTCATTTTGTTAATATGATATATCAAGTTTCTTATGTTGAATCAATATTGCATTTCAGAAATAAATTTCATTTGGTCATGGTGTATAATCCTTTTAACATACTGCTAAATTCAGCTTGCTATCGTTTTGTTGAGGATTTTTGCATCAATGTTCATAAGGAATATTGTCATAAGGGATATCATTTTCTTTTCCTGAGTTTAGTATCAAGGTGCTGCTGCTGCTGCTAAGTCGCTTCAGTCGTGTCCGACTCTGTGCGACCCCACAGACAGAAGCCCACCAGGCTCCCCCTGTCCCTGGGATTCTCCAGGCAAGAATACTGGAGTGGGTTGCCATTTCCTTCTCCACCGTATGAAAGTGGAAAGCGGAAGTGAAGTCGCTCAGTCGTGTCCGACTCTTAGCGACCCCATGGACTGCAGCCCACCAGGCTCCTCCGTCCATGGGATTTTCCAGGCAAAAGTACTGGGGTGGGGTGCCATTGCCTTCCCCGAGTATCAAGGTAATGCTGGCTTAAAAGAATGAGTTAGAAAGTACTCCTTCCTCTTCAATTTATTGGAAAAGTTTGAGAAGGATTGGTGTTAGTTCTTCTTCAAGTATTTGGTAGAATTCACTAGTGAAGCCATCAGGTCCAGTGTTTTTCTTTGTTGGTTCAATCTCCTTACAAGTTATATGTCTATTTAGATTTTCTATTTGTCCATAATTTAGTCTTGATAGATTTTATGTATCTAGGAGACACATTGGTCATTTTATCTAGGTTATCCAGTTTGTTGGTGTATAATTGTTCATAGTAATCTCTTAAAATCCTTCAAATTTCTGTAGAATTGGTAATAATGCCCCCATTCTTATTTCTAGTTTTAGTAATTTGAGTTTTCTTTCTTTTCTTTCCCTTAGTCAGTTTAGGTAAAAGTTTATCAATATTGGATCTTTCCAAAGAACCAACTTTTAGTTTAATTAATTCTCTCTATTGTTTTTCTATTCTCTCTCTCATTTATGTTTGCTCTGATCTTATTATATCTTTCCTTCTGCTAGCAGTGTGCTTATTTTATCTTCCCAAAAACCAAGTTTTGGCCTTATTAATTCTGTTTTCAACTGTTTTTCTATCACTAAACTCTGTTTTAAATTATATTGTTCATTTAGCTCTCTTTTTCTTTTTTTTTCTTTCTGGTTTTTCTAGGCCATCTTTTCACTGAGGATTCCAGGTTATGCAGAAGATACTCAATTTATAGAAAACATTTCTTATACATTATCTGGCATTTGCAGGTTTTGTAAAGGCTTATCCCTTCTGTCATTTTGCTGGAAATGGAGCTGCACTACTTTCATCAATGAACAAACAAAAACCTTTACTTAAGAATTTGGGTTGTGCAATCATAAAACTTTTGCTACTGATATTGATCTTAACAGAGGTGATGCAGGTTCTGAAAAGGTTTAATTGCTGCTAAGTTGCTTCAGTCATGTACGACTCTGTGTGACCCAACAGACAGCAGCCCACCAGGCTTCCCTGTCACTGGGATTCTCCAGGCAAGAACAATGGAGTGGGTTGCCATTTCCTTCTCCAATGCATGAAAATGAAAAGTGAAAGTGAAGTTGCTCAGTCATATCCAACTCTTAGCGACCCCATGGACTGCAGCCTACTAGGCTCCTCCATCCATGGGATTTTCCAGGCAAGAGTACTGGAGTGGGGTACCATTGCCTTCTCTTAATTGCTGAGGATCTATAATAAGTTTAGTAAGTTTGGTATGTAAATAGCTTCTTTCTGGTGACTCAAAGCCAGATGACAAAGTTTTGCTTTTATTTATGTTCTTAGGGAAAGATAGGAGAAGGCAATGGCACCCCACTCCAGTACTTTTGCCTGGAAAATCCCATGGATGGAGGAACCTGGTAGGCTGCAGTCCATTGGGTCGCTAGACACGACTGAGCGACTTCACTTTCACTTTTCACTTTCATGCACTGGAGAAGGAAATGACAAACCACTCCAGTGTTCTTGCCTGGAGAGTCCCAGGGACGGGAAGCCTGGTGGGCTGCCGTCTGTGGGGTCTCACAGAGTTGGACATGACTGAAGCGATGCAGCAGCAGCAGCAGCAGCAGCAGGGAAATATAATGTCTGATGATAATTGCAGAGGTATGTCTTCCAATCTGAACTAGAGAAACCAAGTTTTGCAAATTTACTGAGGAGAGAGCAAGTATAGAATATGGAGTCCTATAAACAAGTCTACTCATTATTCTGAATAAAGGAAGTCCCCTTTTAAAGTTGAAGCATATTGCTCAGATAAGTGCTTAATAAATACTTGTGGAACTGAAAAAAAATAAAATTGAAGCAGAGTCATTTTGGGTGAAGTAGAAACCCAAGGACTTTCTAACATAGGTCTGCAGCTCAATCCGTGCATTTATCCATACCAGCTTAGAAGCGTGTCACCTGTAATTAGTTACTATTAATAAATAGTAGGTGAGTCACTTTCAACAAATTAGAGCTACGGGGTGAGTCACTTTTTAATTAATTAGAGCTGATTCATAGTCACTCTCACTCACTTGAAAGTCAAAGTAGTATTGAAGTATAGTGGACTTAACAATGTTGTATTAACTTCTGCTGCACAGCAAAGTGCCTCAGCTATACATATATATCTTTTGCCATTATGGTTATCACAGGATATTGAATATACTTCCATTTACTATACAGTAGGGACTTGTTTATCCATCAAATTGCTTTTTTAAGAGAAAGTGGGGAAGATCTCCTGGAGAAGGGAATGGCAACCCATTCCAGTGTTCTTGCCTGGAGAATCCCATGAACAGAGGAGCCTTTCAGGCCACCACCATGGTGTTGCAAGAGTCAAACACAACTGAGTGACTGAGCACAAACACACATTCACAGTTGACAAAATTACTTTTGAGCCCTTGAATGAATGCCAGAGCACTCAGCACCTAGAGGAGTGTTTTGAGAGCGCCGAATCCTAACCGCTAGACCACCAGGGAGCGTCTAGAGAAGGGTTTTGCATCTGGCTAATCATGAAAAATCTGCCCCCTTCTCATAAGTATTTTAAAAAATTCAAAAGGGAGAGGATATATATAGATATCTATGGCTGACTCATGTTGATGTTTGACAGAAAACAACAAAATTCTGTAAAGCAATTATCCTTCATTAAACAAATTAATTAATTAAAAAAAAACCTGGCTATTTTCACCTTGGAGAAAAGAGCTCTTTTCAAAGAAAAAGTAGTGTCTTAGCCTTAATGTTCATGTTACTTAAGAGAACATCTCCTGATAAATGGGAAAGGTATTTCTGTAAAGAACTAAATACTGCAAATTTACTAAAACTGGATTCATTGTTGTATACAACAAATTGTATTGGAAAAATTTATTGTCAACCTAAGGGTTGAATCAAAAAGATGGTAGCTCTGTGTTTTTTTAAACAATTTTTTTTTTAAAGTTAAAGGTAGTTTAGGGGAAAAAAATCAGATAATGTACCTGAACTAAAATGAAATTAGATTGTCATCAATAAACTGCTACTATTATACCTCTCTCTTTAACACTGGGTATAGACTTTTGTTGAGAGCATCTATAAAAAGGGCCATCCAATGACTTTTATGGGCCCTATGCACTTTTGTCTTCCTGGGCTTTTTCCTCTAATTAAAAAAAAAAAAAAAAAGCTATATTTTATGACTGTGTTGGACTAATGCAATCAAAGGTGGATTCATTATTACATATTCATGATTATTACATTGACTTTTTTCTCCCTTCTGATTGAAAAAGAAAGTAACAGGAATGTATCCAAAAGTAGCTTTGGCTCAGCTCTGTGCCTCACCTAATTACCAGCCTGCTGGCAATTGTAAGGCAGTGGTGCCCTGAGAAACAGCTTGCTGAGGTTTGTTAAAACAGCTTGCTGAGGTTGGTCTGTTTTCAGGACCTCCCATGTGATTTTACAAATAACCAGAATTCATATTACTCCCAGTTAAAAAGAAAAATAGGGAAAGTTCTGGATTGTAGGTAGAAGGACCACCCAAAAAGATGACAATAAAATGAAATAAAAAATATATATCTGAATATGAGAGTCCTCCCCCCGAAAAAAAAATATTATTCCAGAGAACAGGAAGTCACTTACACACGTGAGTCCTCATAAATTCTCTTGTATTATTAGGTGTACTCCCAAATGGTTTGGACTTCCCTGGTAGCTCAGTTGGTAAAGAACTCACCTGCAATGCAGGAGACCCTGATTCAATTCCTGGGTCAGGACGATCCTCTGGAGAAGGGATAGGCTACCCACTCCAGTATTCTTGGGCTTTCTTGGTGGCTTCCCAAATGCTTTATACTGATAAACAAAGTCATGTGAGACAGTACAAGTAATTGATGTGTACTGTCAGCAGTACATATATCTAGGCATGTCAGGTATTCAAATACACAAGTTCATAATATTTCCTTTTTCTTGCTTTTTGAAGAAGGTCCTGATGGGTCAGCAAAATTCTTAGGTGTTTAAGATGAGATACAAGAGAGAAAGGCTTCCCTGGTGGCTCAATGGCAAAGAGTCCTCCTGCCAATGCAGGAGACATGGGTTCGATTCCTGAGTTGGGAAGATACCCAGGAGAAGGAAATGACAACCCACTCCAGTATTCTTGCCTAGGAAATCCCATGGATGGAGGAGCCTGGCAGGCTACAGTCAAAGGGATCCCAAAGAGTTGGACATGACTTAGCAACTAAACAACAACAACGAGAGAGAAAGAAAAGAACTCAAGATTGTCGCTGGGGGTGGGGGTGGAGGCGGGGAGTGAAAACTTTTTAGAGATGGGATTAGGAGACAGGTGAGAAGAAAAACTGAGAGATGAACACTAGGTTAAGGACAAGAAAAAGAGGCTGTGAAAAATACAGAAGGCTACTCATTTCCTTTATCATGTTTGAACAATATTTGTATAAGATATGCAAAATTTTGAAATTTTGTGATTGAATAAACAGTGTGTGTATTTTAATTAAAACATTGTTCTAGGATGGAAGCTCATGTAGCTTGGCTTCCATATAAGCCTTATATGGGGAAAGTAGGAGTGTATTGAGCCAATTTCAATGAGCAAACCCAGAAAATATATGGTAATGGAGAAAATGTTAGCACAAAGACATTCATTGCAGTATTATTTATGACTAGGTGGCACAGTATTGGTAGAAATCTTGTTGTTTGTTGTTTAGTTGCTAAATCATGTCAAACTCTTTATGATCTTATGGACTGCAGTCCACCAGGCCTCCCTGTCCTTCATTATCTCCCGAAGTTTGCTCAAACTCATATCCATTGAGTCGGTGATGCCATCCAACCATTTCATCCTCTGTTGCCTCCTTCTCCCCTGCCCTCAAACTTCCCCATATCCAAGTCTTTTCTAATGAGTCACCTCTTTTCATCAGGTGATCAAAATATTGGAGCCCCAACTTCAGCAACGGTACTTCTAATGAGTATTCAGGATTGATTTCCTTTAGGACTGACTGGTTTGATCTCCTTGCAGTCCAAGGGAGTCTTAAGAGTCTTCTCCAACACCACAATTGGAGAGCATCAGTTCTTTGTCACTCAGCATTCTTTATGGACCAACTCTCACGTCCATATATGACTACTGGAAGGACCATAGCTTTGACTCTATGGACCTTTGTCTGCAAAGCGATGTCTCTGCTTTTTAATATATTGTTTAGGTTTGTCATAGCTTTTCTTCTAAGAAGCAAGAGTCTTTTAATTTCATGGCTGCAGTCACTGCTGCCAATAATTTTGGAGTCCAAGAAAATAAAATCTGTGATTTTGGAGCCCAAGAAAAGAAATCTTAGACATGGTTTAATAATTAATTCTGCAGCCATTCATTATGAAGCACTGTGATATAGAGTGCTACATGTGAAAAATAATTGTGTTATAAACTCCAACGTCACAGAAGGAAACTCTCTTATCTCATGACTCTCTGTATCTTATATTTATAGGCACTGCCCAAACCCAGGGGGCATCTTTGACAAGCAGACACTATCTGACAAGCAGTGTTACTGAGGACCTGTCCCCTTCCAACATCAGCCACACACCTCCCACATCATCAGAACTGATGACAGGAACAACCTCAGCCATCACTGTAGGTCAAGCAAAAAACACATCACCCTCTGTTACTAGCAATTTTGATCCAGTCACCACAGCAGTCTCAATAGCAGATGGAGGAAAGAGACAATCAAAGGCATTTTCTTCCAGTTCCACTACTCGGGATGCATCAGCATCTTCTCAAAACTATCAGGCTCAGCTCAGAAAGACCAAGGCAGAATCCCAAACCACCACCACCACAGCAGTGAGGCAGTCATTGCCTTCATCCTCTTCAAGTGGACATGCAACACAATTGAAAACTACCCACGAGACATTCCTTTCAGGCAAAACAATCTCTTCAGTCTCATCTGGCATGAGTCACATGCTTGTAACAAAATCAAAAATGTTGACAGCACCAACCTCAACAGACAGAACGTTCTCCCCATCAAATGTTAGCAATACATCTCCAATGACATCAGCATCTTCTCAGAACCACCAGACTCCGAGCATGAAAACCACCAGAGGAACACAAACCACCACCATCACAGAAATGAGAACATCAACTCTCTCATCATCGACACATGCACGCAAATCTACAGAAGGCACTTCCCAGAGGACATCTCCTTCAGGTACAACAACCACTTCATTCCCACCCCATGTGAGGCATACACCTACGGTAACATCAAAAATAGGGAGAACAAAGCCCTCAGCAGACACCACTGTAGGAAAACCGAGGAACACATCACCAGCTCTACCGAGAAATATCCATCCAGTCTCAACAGTGTCAATGACAACTGGACCAGAGAAACAATCAACCTTACCCCCTTCCACCACTTCTACTGGGAAAACATCAGTATCTTCTCAGAACCACCAGACTCCAAGCATGAAAACCACCAGAGGAACACAAACTACCACCATCACAGCTGTGAGAACATCAACTCTCTCATCATCGACACATGCACGCAAATCTACAGAAGGCACTTCCCAGAGGACATCTCCTTCAGGTACAACAACCACTTCATTCCCACCCCATGTGAGGCATACACCTACAGTAACATCAAAAATAGGGAGAACAAAAACCTCAGCAGACACCACTGTAGGAAACCCGAGGAACACATCACCAACTCTACCGAGACATATCCATCCAGTCTCCACAGTGTCAGTGACACCTGGACCAGAGAAACAATCAACCTTACCCCATTCCACCACTTCTACTGGGAAAATATCAATGTCTCCTCAGAACCACCAGACTCCGAGCATGAAAACCACCAGTGGAACTCAAACTACCACCATCACAGCAGTGAGAACATCAGCTCTCTCATCATCAACACGTGCACACAAATCTACAGAAGGCACTTCCCAGAGGACATCTCCTTCAGGTACAACAACCACTTCATTCCCACCCCATGTGAGGCATACACCTACAGTAACATCAAAAATAGGGAGAACAAAAACCTCAGCAGACACCACTGTAGGAAACCCGAGGAACACATCACCAACTCTACCGAGACATATCCATCCAGTCTCCACAGTGTCAATGACAACTGGACCAGAGAAGCAATCAACCTTACCCCCTTCCACCACTTCTACTGGGAAAACATCAGCATCTTCTCAGAACCACCAGACTCCGAGCATGAAAACCACCAGTGGAACTCAAACCACCACCATCACAGCAGTGAGAACATCAGCTCTCTCATCATCAACACGTGCACACAAATCTACAGAAGGCACTTCCCAGAGGACATCTCCTTCAGGTACAACAACCACTTCATTCCCACCCCATGTGAGGCATACACCTACGGTAACATCAAAAATAGGGAGAACAAAGCCCTCAGCAGACACCACTGTAGGAAAACCGAGGAACACATCACCAGCTCTACCGAGAAATATCCATCCAGTCTCCACAGTGTCAATGACAACTGGACCAGAGAAACAATCAACCTTACCCCCTTCCACCACTTCTACTGGGAAAACATCAGTATCTTCTCAGAACCACCAGACTCCAAGCATGAAAACCACCAGAGGAACACAAACTACCACCATCACAGCTGTGAGAACATCAACTCTCTCATCATCGACACATGCACGCAAATCTACAGAAGGCACTTCCCAGAGGACATCTCCTTCAGGTACAACAACCACTTCATTCCCACCCCATGTGAGGCATACACCTACAGTAACATCAAAAATAGGGAGAACAAAAACCTCAGCAGACACCACTGTAGGAAACCCGAGGAACACATCACCAACTCTACCGAGACATATCCATCCAGTCTCCACAGTGTCAGTGACACCTGGACCAGAGAAACAATCAACCTTACCCCATTCCACCACTTCTACTGGGAAAATATCAATGTCTCCTCAGAACCACCAGACTCCGAGCATGAAAACCACCAGTGGAACTCAAACCACCACCATCACAGCAGTGAGAACATCAGCTCTCTCATCATCAACACGTGCACACAAATCTACAGAAGGCACTTCCCAGAGGACATCTCCTTCAGGTACAACAACCACTTCATTCCCACCCCATGTGAGGCATACACCTACAGTAACATCAAAAATAGGGAGAACAAAAACCTCAGCAGACACCACTGTAGGAAACCCGAGGAACACATCACCAACTCTACCGAGACATATCCATCCAGTCTCCACAGTGTCAATGACAACTGGACCAGAGAAGCAATCAACCTTATCCCCTTCCCTTCCACCACTTCTACTGGGAAAACATCACAAAAAAAAAAAAAAAAAAAAAAAAAATAAAACATCTCCGAAGATATCAGCATCTTCTCAGAACCACCAGACTCCGAGCATGAAAACCACCAGAGGAACACAAACCACCACCATCACAGCAGTGAGAACATCAGCTCTCTCATCATCAACACGTGCACACAAATCTACAGAAGGCACTTCCCAGAGGACATCTCCTTCAGGTACAACAACCACTTCATTCCCACCCCATGTGAGGCATACACCTACAGTAACATCAAAAATAGGGAGAACAGAAACCTCAGCAGACACCACTGTAGGAAACCCGAGGAACACATCACCAACTCTACCGAGACATATCCATCCAGTCTCCACAGTGTCAATGACACCTGGACCAGAGAAACAATCAACCTTATCCCCTGTCCACCACTTCTACTGGGAAAACATCAATGTCTCCTCAGAACCACCAGACACCGAGCATGAAAACCACCAGAGGAACACAAACCACCACTACCACAGCAGTGAGGCAGTCATTGCCTTCATCCTCTTCAAGTGGACATGCAACACAATTGAAAACTACCCACGAGTCATTCCTTTCAGGCAAAACAATCTCTTCAGTCTCATCTGGCATGAGTCACATGCTTGTAACAAAATCAAAAATGTTGACAGCACCAACCTCAACAGACAGAACGTTCTCCACATCAAATGTTAGCAATACATCTCCGATGATATCAGCATCTTCTCAGAACCACCAGACTCCGAGCATGAAAGCCACCAGAGGAACACAAACCACCACCATCACAGAAGTGAGAACATCAACTCTCTCATCATCGACACATGCACGCAAATCTACAGAAGGCACTACCCAGAGGACATCTCCTTCAGGGGCAACAACCACTTCATTCCCACCCGATATGAGGCATACACCTACAGTAACATCAAAAATAGGGAGAACAAAAACCTCAGCAGACACCACTGTAGGAAACCCGAGGAACACATCACCAACTCTACCGAGACATATCCATCCAGTCTCCACAGTGTCAATGACAACTGGACCAGAGAAACAATCAACCTTACCCCCTGTCACCACTTCTACTGGGAAAACATCAATGTCTCCTCAGAACCACCAGACTCCGAGCATGAAAACCACCAGAGGAACACAAACCACCACCAACACAGCAGTCAGGCAGTCATTACCTTCATCCTCTTCAAGTGGACATGCAACACAATCGAAAACTACCCACGAGTCATTCCTTTCAGGCAAAACAATCTCTTCAGTCTCATCTGGCGTGAGTCACATGCTTGTAACAAAATCAAAAATGTTGACAGCACCAACCTCAACAGACAGAA
This sequence comes from Tragelaphus eurycerus, assembly GCA_935064755.1. Lineage (NCBI taxonomy): Eukaryota > Metazoa > Chordata > Mammalia > Artiodactyla > Bovidae > Tragelaphus > Tragelaphus eurycerus. The sequence continues at coordinate 22,919,249 of CAKXYN010000018.1, read as the reverse complement.
CGTTCTCCACATCAAATGTTAGCAATACATCTCCAATGACATCAGCATCTTCTCAGAACCACAAGACTCCGAGCATGAAGACCACCAGAGGAACACAAACCACCACCATCACAGCAGTGAGAACATCAACTCTCTCATCATCGATACATGCACGCAAATCTACAGAAGGCACTTCCCAGTGGACATCTCCTTCAGGTACAACAACCACTTCATTCCCACCCCATGTGAGGCATACACCTACAGTAACATCAAAAATAGGGAGAACAAAAACCTCAGCAGACACCACTGTAGGAAACCCAAGGAACACATCACCAACTCTACCGAGACATATCCATCCAGTCTCCACAGTGTCAATGACACCTGGACCAGAGAAACAATCAACCTTACCCCCTTCCACCACCTCTACTGGGAAAACATCAATATCTCCTCAGAACCACCAGACTCCAAGCATGAAAACCACCAGTGGAACTCAAACTACCACCATCACAGCTGTGAGAACAACTCTCTCATCATCGACTCATGCACACAGATCTACAGAAGGCACTTCCCAGAGGACATCTCCTTCAGGTACAACAACCACTTCATTCCCACCCCATGTGAGGCATACACCTACAGTAACATCAAAAATAGGGAGAACAAAAACCTCAGCAGACACCACTGTAGGAAACCCGAGGAACACATCACCAACTCTACCGAGACATATCCATCCAGTCTCCACAGTGTCAATGACACCTGGACCAGAGAAACAATCAACCTTACCCCCTTCCACCACCTCTACTGGGAAAACATCAATGTCTCCTCAGAACCACCAGACTCCGAGCATGAAAACCACCAGTGGAACTCAAACCACCACCATCACAGCTGTGAGAACATCAGCTCTCTCATCATCAACACATGCACACAGATCTACAGAAGGCACTTCCCAGAGGACATCTCCTTCAGGTACAACAACCACTTCATTCCCACCCCATGTGAGGCATACACCTACAGTAACATCAAAAATATTAGGAACAAAAAGTTCAACACACAACACTGTAAGAAACACAATAGACAAATCCCCTTTTGTAACTGGAAGTTCTTCTCCGTTCAGTCCTAAAGCTTCTACACCATGGCAGTCATCAGTACAATCTACTCCTTTCTACCAGTTCTTCAACTCCACAAACATCTATGGTTTTCCATTCTCACTAAAGCAAAGACACAAAGACCACAGGATAGCCCTATACTAACAGTTCAATCTCTACAGATGTTTCTCATGAGATATTTACTCCAGATAAAACAATAACACTCACTTCTTCATTCTTGAGTGACAGCCACACAACTCAGTCAGAAAAAGAACCATTGTCAACACCAGTAGCTGCCAGTACATTGATCACAGAAAGAGCATCCACCTCCCCTGCTAGTATTTCTTGAGTTACATCTTAAGTCTCAACAATAGACAAACAGGAAGAAGTAACCACATACTGCTATCTGAGAACATCTCAGTTAGCATTTTCCCAGACCCACTGGACATGAGGGACAGAGACCACTGGGGATATTCTTATCAGTAGCACAAGCTCCAATATGACTCAAACCTTCAAAACAGTCATGTCTGTATCTCCTTCATCCAAACTGTAATAGTCCCAACAAGGCAGTCAACCCCACTGTCTACCAGCATCTCTCCTCAAGAATCATCAGCTATTTCTCAAAATAGTTTCCACACAAGGCACACAGACCACACAAGAACCCCAAACCATGAATTTATTCTCCCCCATGATGAGCACAATCAAAATAGCCTCATCTGCAACTTCATTCAAACCAGGTGGACACTCAACCTCCAAAAGTGTTCTTCAGGGTACATCCACCACAGATGAAGTGACAACCTTCACCCCAGCACCCTCCTGGGACAGTCACACAACTCAGTCTACTACCACTATCACAGGACTGTGGACAGCATCAACCCACCACGACACCGCCCTGGAAACCTCAGTTGGCACCTCACTTTCCATAACAAGCACCACTAATTCTTTATTCTCTCAATCAGCCCCTGGCCCTGCAGTCACCTGGAGCTCCACCACCCGATTCACAAGTCACCCCACTCCTCTCTCTGTTACCAGCACTTCTCCAACAGTCACAGGCTCCACCATGAAGGCTGAGACATCAGGTAGGGGGACTCTGGGGTCTTGGTCTCTTACAGTAGCCCAGTTAGCTCAATTCAGCCCAGAGCAGTGCCTGAGAGAGGACGTGAGCTAGCACTCCCAGCTGGAAGTCAGGTCCATGAGAAGATGAAGTCAGTGGCAGGTATGGTGGGTCACAGGCTCACCATCCCCCCTATCCCAGGAGATAACTGCTTTTCTGCAGCGGGTGGTTTGGGGATGACCAGAACACAGGTTTCTAGCTGTCTCTCCCAGCTCCTAAAGTCTGCGACTCTCTTAAATTCTACTACTCTCTGACTGTCAGACCCACTCCAGTCTTCTTTCCTTGCCTGCCCAGGAAAAATCACAACCTCACAGAGGGCAGACCACGGGGGAAGCACAGCCTCACTACCCTCAACAACCTCCCAGACCCTTACCACCGCCACTCCTGGGACTTCTACAGGTACCCACTCCACAGCTGCATCAGTCCCTGTTAACCCCGGGAAAGGCAAGTGATTCCATAGAGCTAGAGCCTCTCCGCCCTGGGAGGGAGAGGATGGAGCTAGACATGGTGGTTGTAGTTGTGGCAGCTGGATTGTATCTACCAATGACTGCCCTTGTGAGTTGTTGGGGGTTCTGTGGATCTCTCCACTGCTCCATCTGGGTCATGGGAAGTGCAGCTGCTCTCCCTATCCCCTTGATAGGGATGGGTAACTGAGTGTTTACTCTCATCCTGTTTGCTCACAGACTATGTTGTTTCAAATCAGAAGAGCCCTACAGGGGACAATGCAAGAGCATGAGAGTTGGGTGCTGAGGGCTGGCTTTGCACATGGTGCTGAGCTAGGAGCTAGAGATACAGAAATCACCAAGGGGCTGTTTAGAGAGAGACATATCTTCTGCCTCAGTAGGTGCCATTAGAGGAACAAACCCAGAATATTAGGTGCACTTATTGGAAGGCCCTGAGGGAATGTCAGGGGTGGATTCAAGGTGAAGAAGAGGCTTCCTGGAAAGAGTAAATAGGAACTGAGGAGAGGAAGTGCCTCCATGCAGGCAGGAGGGCCTAAACAGCTGGAATAAAGGCATGGACAGGAAAAGCAGTCCTGGTGTCACCTGGGGATGAGATCCCCAAAGCATTTGGGGTTACCAGAAATAAGGTGAAAAGTGCCGTGAAGCAAGGCTGATGTGTGAGGGAGTCTTGTAGATAACAGATCGTGTAGATGCCATCACAGCTGGGGTCAGGAAGAAATGTGTGGGAGGTCAGGAGAGCCGTGTAGGGCTTCCCAGGTGGCTCAGTGGTAAAGAATCTGCCTGCCAATGCAGGAGATGCAAGAGACTCTGGTTCAATCCCTGGGTCGGGGACATCTCCTAGAGTAGGAAATGGCAACCCACTCTAATGTTCTTGCTCGGAAAATCCCATGGACAGAGGAACCTGGCAGGCTATAGTCCATGGGGTCATCAGGGAAGGCTTCTTGGAGGTGAAATGCCCTACCTGCCTTAATGACTTTGGGGCCCTTGAGAACTTCCTGCTCCTCTTTGTACCGGCCCAGGTGTTCTCCTCTTCCCCTACGGGCCAAGTGCTGGAGACCGGGAGTTTGTCAGGAGGACCGTGGACTTCACCTCACCACTCTTCAAGCCCCAGATCGGCTTCCCCCTTGGCTCCTTGCTCTGGGATTCCCTCTACGTGAGTCCCCAACTGCAACCCAAAGGACAGGACTCACAACCTGCATTCCACAGGCCCTGCTTCCCCTCCAGGGCTCAAAGACGGCCCTGTGCCCATGAGCAGCTATGACTGCGATGCTTGTCAGGACCCTCCTATGTCTCTGCCGCTGGCTCTGTTTACACACACTGTCTTTAATGACAAGGCACCAGCTGAGGAAGACAAGGAGTGAGGCTGTACCCTGCCCCGTGCCCCTGCCACACACACACATGTGGACAGAGTGTTGTCATCTCAGTAGAGAGGTCCTGGGGCCCAGTAATCTCTCCACTGTTTTCATGGCCCCCTGCCCTCCCCCTTTTTTAATTTGAGTAGGAAGCCCTACTTGGGGAAACTCAACTGATGCTGTTCAAATTTTCTGTAATTATTTTCCTGGTTCCCTGGTCCAAGTACTTCATGTCTCATAGAAGAGGGCTGAAAGGCAGTTTTGGCCCTCGTCGAGGGGGCTGAGCCAGGACACACTGTGAGAGAGCCACACAGTGAGAGTATAAATTCTTTCAGCTCTAACTGATATGGCACAAGCTTCAGGGGTGGGGGCCAAGGGGATTTACCCAGAGGCCTCTGCTCTTTGGTGGGCTGGTCTATGGATGGGTCTGCCACTGAAGCAGGACAAAATCTACCACCTTAGGAAGCTCTTAAGATGTGAGGACTGGCCTAAAAATGAAGTTTTTCTGGGAAAACTATGTACCGGGGCTTTCCCAGCAGGCAGGGAGATGGATGAGACCATCCATTTCCAGGGGTTGTTGACATCTCCAAGTTCTACCCTCACAAATCTCAGGAGCTGGCCCAAATCTGGGATGCTCCCTCCCTGAATGCTAACCGGAGGAACCTTTGTGCTCAGTTCACAGATAATGGCCAAATCATTTTCCCGAAGTCAGACTACCAGATTTTCTCCTACCCCAACCCTCCCCTTAGAGGTTTTTCAGACTGGGACTCTGTGGCCATGGTGGCTCCATTCTGGGACGATGCTGATTTCTCCAGCAGCCGGGGAACCATATTTTACCAGGTGAGCCTTTCAAAGCTCAGAACACAGAATTCTTCAGCAGCCATCAAGGAGGGACAAAGGCCTGTGTGGAGGCCTTTGCAAATGTTCCTGTTGTCAGAACCCTCCTGTCAGTGGGTGGGAACTGAAGCTTATATGAGGGTGGGGAGGAAATAGATTAGGACACAACCATGGGAAGACTGCAGGTGGTGGGTATGGGTTGGCCATCCATTGTTTGATTTTAGAATGAGGTTGCAGGGGGTTCATCCTAACAAGGCCGAGTCAAGCAGGGCCCCTGCGTGTGCTCCTGGGTTGGGTTAATGATTCCACTCAGAGAGAGCTCTCAGTGTAGTGAAAGCTACTGCAGGCAAATACTGATCGTGCCCTGGCCATGGACAAGACACTGTAGAAGGTCCAAATGTGGAGAAGCACACACCTGTCTTAAAGAGCCTCTTGTTGGACCCAGAGAGGTACAAATGGATGCAGGTGGTTGCACCATCAGAGCCACTTTATGCTAAGAGATGCACAAGTTCAAGTTAGAAGACTTGGGTTTCTGGGTCTTGACTATCCACTTCGTAACACCCCATGTTTCCCTGCAGATTGATCTTCAGGTCACTAACTGGAAACATAAGCCTGGGAGGGGGAAGGATGGGAGACATGGGTGGACTAAAGTGAGCAGAAAATGGGGGTTCCTTTAGGAGTATTGAGATGGGATCCTTATTTCCTTTTCCATATCTGCCTTCTTTTCCTAGGAATATGAGACTCTCTATGATGACTACAACACACTAGTGCAGAAGGTGGAGTCTTCAATTAATATGTTAACAAAAACCGGAAATTACAAAGCCAGATGGACGCTAAAGATCACTTGGGTTCATGTCCCTGCCTATCCTGCCCAGATGACCACTGGGGTGAGTGGACCAGAGGGCAATGTCCTATGAACCACCTGGAAGTCAGGCATCCTAGAATCCTAAGCAGGGACCACTTTTCTAAACTCCTCTCTGAGTCAAGGACAGATGGCTGATTAGAGCACTTCCCTCCCAGCCCACCCCTTTGCTTCCCTATCCCCCACCCCCACCACCTCCAAACCCCCCTGCTCTGTCTCCTGAGCACTTACCACATTGCAGGGGTGCCTCGGGGCTCTGCTTATATGCCTCACGGCAGCCAGGGCGCTGGGTATTAGAAAACTGAAGCATGGAGCATGCAGTAAATAAAAAGTGGCTGTGCTAAGTCACCTCAGTCATGTCCGACTATTTGCGACCCTATGGACTGTAGCCCGCCAGGCTCCTCTGTCCATGGGAGTCTCCAGGCAAGAATATGGGAGTGGGTTACCATGCTCTCCTCCAGGGAATCTTCCTGATACAGGGATGGAACCCATGTTTCTTATGGCTTCCATATTGGAAGGTTCTTTACCACTAGCGCCACCTGGGAAGCCCCCAAAATGGCTGGCTATTGGCAATATTATATGGCTCAATCTAATGTAATTATCCACATATTAGAGATGAGAAAGATGATGGTTAGAGAGGTTAGGCAACTGCTCAAGGTCATCCAGCTAGCAGATGACAAAGCCAGGCCTGGAACCAAGGTTTTTCTGTCTCCAGACTCTGGCTCTTGACAGAAAAGCATCCAGTGGAGAGGGGCCATGCTGCATGCTCCCCCTAGCCTTCCCTCTGGGGCCTCACCACTCTGACAATCACAGAGTTCTTCCTTGTGTCTGGTCTGAAGTCACCCAATTCTTTATTGGCTCAGCAAGTCCATTGCTTACTCACTGTGTAGAAGCACAATGCTCAAAATCTGCCTTCAGAGAACCTCCAGTCTCACCTGCATGGTCCCTCTATGCAGTTCAGGGTGAGGGGACATTTGGACGATATCCTTAAATATACCAAAGGAAGCTCCACAGGCCTCTCTCAGCAATCTGAGGTCTTGGCTAATCTCTCTGGTTGCTGAAGCTTTCTCAGATAGACCCTCTTCTAACAGGATTCCAACTCAAAATCCTTTACCTTTTCTCGCTGGAAAGAAGTCACAAAGAAGGCAAATCCACCACAGCAGGTGCTTTGACAGTCAGGGTGGAATCTCTGCAAAATTCCAAACTTGCCTGTATTTAAGCCTATGCCTTTGCTCTCAGAGGTCAGGAAAAGGTGATGTGGGTGTCAGAGTGGGGGTGTGGGATGGGTGATGGGACACCCCAGATCTCTCACAGGCATCCCTGTTTATCTCCAACCAACCCCCAGACCAACACCTACCAGGCCATCCTTTCCACGGACGGGAGCAGGTCCTACGCCCTGTTTCTCTACCAAAGTGGTGGTATGCAGTGGAATGTGGCCGGGCGACCAGGCAACCCCGTCCTGATGGGCTTTTCCAGGTGGGACAGGGATGGGCTGGCAGCCGTGAGCAGATAATGGGAGGTGGTGCAGAACAGGGCTTGCACTGCACACACACTCTGTCCCCCAGCACTGGGCAGGACTCTTCCTTGCCAATGCTTCTGACTGATGCTGATTCTGGTTTCCACTTCTTTCTGTTTCATATGAAAAGATCCCGCTTCACCCTGCCATTCCCTTTCCTATCCCAGTTCCGTGCATGGTGATAATAAATCCCAGAGCTTTGACTTCTAGGATTTCCACTGACATTAGCTGACCACTCTTGACTTGTCAAGTATCAGTCAACATTTATTACACCAAGTACTTCAGTTCAGTTCAGTCACTCAGTCGTGTCTGACTCTTTGTGACCCCATGAATTGCAGCACGCCAGGCCTCCCTGTCCATCACCAACACCAAGTACTTAACAGGCATTATTTCATTTGACAATCACAACCATCCCATGAAGGAGATACTATTTATTATCCATTCTGCAGGTAAGGAAACTGAGGTACAAATGCATGAGTCATTGCCCAAAGAGCTGGAAAGTAAGTGGCAAAGCAGAAAGTTGAATACAAAATATAAGGCTGAAATCTGCCTTTCTGACTTTATTAAAACCTTTTATTTTATATTGGAATATAGCCAATTAACAATATTGTGACAGTTTCAGGTGGACAGCAAAGGGACTCAGCCATACATATACATGTATCCATTCTCCCCTAAACTCCTTTCCCCATCCAGGAACTCCCATCTAGAGTTCCCTGTGCTATACAGTAGGTGCTCATTGGTTATCCATCTTAAATATACCAATGTGTACATGTCGATCCCAAACACCCTAACGATCCCTTCTCTTCATCCTTCCTCCCTAGTAACCATAAGTTTGTTCTCTAAGTCTGTGAGTCTCTTTGTTTTGTAAATAAGTTCATTTCTTTTTAGATTCCACGTACAAGTGATATCACACAATATTTTTCTTTCTCTGAATTATTTCACTCAGTATGACAATCTCCAGTTTCTGATGGGCTGAGAATTAGCTTCTCACCCAATGGCACCAACAGCTTGTGTGAGGTCAGTGGCAAAGAGGGAAAGCAGAGAGATGGATGGGCTGTGGTTGCGGACGTGGGTTCCCAAGTGTGGGAATGGCTCATTCTCTAACAGTAGTTTTCAACCATGATGTACGTGCAGTCACTTGTGAAGGTCCCATGTAATCTGTTACTGGTAATTGCTGTAAATGCTTTTCTCCTAGAATGTGTTCGGGATTGTCCCTATAATTACATTGCTTTCACTTGCTTTTGAACATGCCCTGAAGGAGAAAGGACTGGAATTATCTAACTAGCTAGGAATTTCCCACCATTCTGAGGGCATCCATGGAAGGTGTCATGCCCATGTGCGTCATCTGTCCAATGTCAAAGAGGAGAAAGGATCCGAGCGGCTGCTCTGAGGCATGACCCAGAGTCTGTAGGCCCCACTCTGGGGTTTCCTCTTTCCTGGAGCAGGGTTTAAACACCATCCCCTGGGCAGAGGGGTTGAGTGGGGTGGGGGTGGGGTGGCACACACATTGTCCGGATCCTCCTAACTTGAAGACTAGCTCTTAACCTGCACCACCAACCGTCCCCTATAGCACCGCCTCTTAGACACTTAGTTGAAGGGAAACTAACAGGAAAGAGGCCTGAGATGTTGCTTTCAACCCCTGTCTCAGGACCAGTTCACTGCAGTTTGTGCTCAGATGTGAGATAAATTAGATCCTCCCACCCCTCCCCCATCTGCTTCCTCCCCATTCCTGCTTAGCACAGGAGGTCAGTGATTCTAGCTGGCTGCCTGACCAGCTGGCTCGATAGCTGACGGGCCAACTGATAACTAATGACTGGCTGGACAGAGCGGGTGGCTGGCTGATTGACTCGCTGGATGAATGAGCAACTTGCCGACTAAGGGGAAGGACTCTGTGTGTGATGAAGGCCAGATATTCTTTTCTTTGCCCACAGTGGAGACGGGTATTTCAACAACAGCCAGTTGATAGTCCATCCAGTATGGGAGAAGTATCGTCCAGACCAATTCCTGGATTCTAACTCAGGTAAAAGCACCACTTAGCAGACTGGAGGGACTCAAGTCCTCTTCTGTCTCCCACTCCGTGTGCCGCGACAGTCCTCAAAGGGCAACTCCTGTGCATGTCCACAAAAGGGTGTTTCCATACCATCTGACCTCCCACAGCTGGGATCTGACCTGGGCACCGCCCAGGGAGCAGCATGCCTTCTGCACCCTCTTGCAGTGCAGAGTGTCCTCCCTGGAATCACCCAAAGCCAGCAGGACTGAGTGGGGGCCCAGATCCTGGAAGTGAGGACATGGGTATGGCCGGAGGCGGGGACATGAATGGGCAGTTAGGACAAGTCTCCAAGTGTCCTGTCCCAGAGCTGGATGAGAACCCACATGAGATCCCTTAATGGATCTACCGAGAGGAATTCCAGGGGGTCTGACATCCATTCAGTCACCATTTATCGAGTACCTGCTGTGTGCTGAACACTGTGCTAAGAGCCAGAAGTATGAAAACATTTTAAAAAGAGCAACTCTGTTTGCTCTCAAAGAGCTCTCACTTTGGTAAGAAGGCCAGTTCTTTAGGCTCCATGGGCCTCCTCCATGACTTGCACTGCCTGGGGGCGCCAAAGGGAAAGAAGTGACAGTTTCCAAAGTGTGAGAGAACAAAAGATATTTTAGCATTAGAAATTAGCCATGTGGACCATGAAGCTCGCGTGGCAAGAAAGTCTGGTAAACATAAGCCAAGTCAGATCATTGGTGCCACCTGGTGGAGAACGCTGTTGTATCAGATTGGTGGTGATTTAGTTGCTCAGTGGTGTCTGACTCTTTGTGATCCCATGGACAGTAGCCGCCAGGCTCCTCTGTCCATGGGATTCTCCAGGCAAGAATACTGGAGCGTGTTGCCATTTCCTTCTCCAGGGGATCTTCCTGACCCCAGGGATTGAACCTGGGTTTCCTGCATTGCAGGAGGATTCTTTACTGACTGAGCTATGAGGGAAGCTCCATCCTATCAGATTAAGGCCCTTCTATCCAGATGCCTCTGCTTGTGACATAAAGGGTGCAATGTGATTATGTGTGTGTGTATGTGTGTGTATGTGTGTTGGGGTAGAGTATCTGGTGTGTTTCTCCTGACTGTGGAGAAAGTACACAAACAGATATCATAAAATGACTATCCTTTTCAAAACCTTATCAAACTATAGTCATCTTGATGATTTCTTCTTTTGTGAATCTAATACATTATGTCCTATTGAATTCTGCTGTATTCTGGAGCCCTGTTTCTCACTCATGGCAGCTAGAGGGGCAGTAAATAACTTACAGTTAATTAAACGTCTGGGCTTCCCATATAGCGCTAGTGGTAAAGAGCCTGGCTTCAATGCAGGAGACATAAGAGACTCGAGTTTGATCCCTGGGTTGGAAAGATCCCCTGGAGATAGACATGGCAACCCACTCCAGTATTCTTGCCTGGAGAGTCCTGTGGACAAAGGAGCCTGGCGGGCTACAGCCCATAGGGTCCCAAAGAGTTGGGCACAACTAAAGTGACTTAGCACTCATGTACACAATTAAAGGTCTATTTAAATATCAAACACTCTTCAGGGATTCTTCTCCCAGTTACCTCCCCTTTCCAAGGATGGCATCTGGGCACAGGGGAAGCTCCCTCAGTTTCATATTGTTGGAGCAGGTGTCTGCTTCACATGCCAGCTTCCCTGTGGCTCCCCAGCTGGCCTCTGAACATTGGCCTCTGTCCTGGTTGCTTTGGCCACTGGTATGTCTGTGCAAGTGTCTGAGCATGTGGCTGGTGGCATCACTCACTGAGATACAGGGTGCATAAGGAAGAGCTGGTCTGGGGAGACTGGAAGAACTGGAGATTAGAGTAGCAGGCAGGAGGGCGGAGAATGGAGTACACTGAAGCTTGGGCCAGGGTTTGGCTCTGAGTTGGGTACAGATGAGGTCTCCCTGCCCAGCACTTGTCCCAGGATCTCACCCTAAGATCCAAGTTTAGGGTTCTGAAGATCACATCAGAGGGACCTTTGGGAGGAATCACAGCCAATCTGCATAGGGCCCATCCCTGGAAGACTGTCCAGAGTGCAGGAAGTGGCACACAGAGGGTGCACTGATGAGTTTTGCTTGTCCCTAAAGCTAAATAAGAGCCTGTGGCCCCACGTCCTGGGATATCCCTTTCTTCCTTTGCTTCCCCAGGCCTCCGGGGGCTACAGATCTACAAGCTGCACAGAGAAGAAAAGCCCAATTACCGTCTCCGGTGTCTGCAGTGGTTGAAGAGACAGCCTCAGTGGCCCAGCTGGGGCTGGAACCAGATCTCTTGCCCTTGCTCCTGGAACCAGGGAGTATTGGATTTAAGATTCCAGTCCATCAGCAGAGGTAACAGATCCTTCTGGTCTCTGGCGGCACTCCCACTATCCCTATAAGCCCACTCACTCTCCCTCTGGCCATGCCTGACCTTTCCCTTTTGGAGTTCCCTCTGTTCCTCCCCAGAAACACCCCCACGCCATGGCTGCCGCCACCACTGGCAGCCCAGGCCTGAGAGTGTCTGGGCTTATTGCAGGCAGCAGGCAGCTGTGTAGCTTCTCCTCCTGGCGTGGGGGCGTGTGCTGCCACTACGGACCCTGGGGAGAGCTGCTCCAAGGCTGGAGAGTGCAGAGTCCTTGGCAACTTGGTAAGTGTGTCAGCAGACAACTCAAGCCCACCTTTTATGGAGCTCTATGTCCTTCTCTGTCAGGAACCAGCTTGGGCTCCACGCCAGTAGTGGGACCAGCAGCATGAAACCTCTCATCCCCGTTTTCTCCCAGCTGCCTCCCCTCCATTTCCTGATCTTGTAACAACAGGAAGTTTCCAGCATCCCTTCCAGCTGGCATCCTAGGGATTCCTGATTGAGCTCCTCTTGCCCCGTCTCCACTTGGCCCATAGCCCCAGCTGATAGGGGCATCTTTTAGGGAAGTGGCAGAGGCCTGGTCTGACCTTGTCAACCTGGACCCAGATTAGCAGGCTGTCTGGGGGAAGACATGGAGTCATCTCCTGCAGAGACCCTCCAAAGGAGCTAGAGGGGATGGGGTTAGGGATGGGGATGGGGCCCAGGAGAACATCTGTGCTTCCCTCCTCCTCCCTGTAAAGGCAGCAGCCTCCTAGTCCCCAGACCACCAGCCAGAGCCTCTTCCTCCCAGCACTTTGAGAGTGGTGGGTCTCAGCCCTCAGCCTTCAAGAAAGGAAGGACCCTGTGCCTGCCCACCAGGAGCTTTGCTGCCCATGTCTCCACCAAGCCCACAAGGGAGATAGTAACTGGTCCATGGCCTAAGGTCATTGAGCAGAGTGGGATCTGAACTCATGTGGGTCTGACTTCTAAACCACATCCTTGTTGCCCTTATCATCCTGCCCAAACCTCCCAGCTGCATCCTGCAGGTCCTCCATCTCCACTAACATGCTGCTCTTCTGCACAGACCAAGAACTGGAGCTGCAAAACTGGTGTTGCCATTTCAACAGCAAGCCCTCCTTCTGCGCCCTGTACCAGCTAAGGAGGCCCCCGGTCAGCTGCACTGGGTACCAGCCCCCAAGTCTTGGTGAGGCTGCTGGGACCTGGCCCTTCCACTTCCAGAGCCCAAGTGGAAGACCAAGGGAGTGATACACTCTTGGGGTTTGAACGGGGAGAGCACAAGCTTCCTGGGGCAGGACTGTAGTCACAAGGGAAGATGGAGGTGTGTGTAGAGTGTGGCAGAGGAGGGACTTCACCCATGGCCTTGGGGGAGGGGAATGTGTGGTGGATCAGGGGCTAATGAGAGGAAGTGGATGGGGTAGGGACACACAAGTGCAAGAGGACTTTTGGGGAGGGTTAAATGCTCCCTGAGCACCTCCCCAGGCTGAAGTCTCCCAGGCCCTTCTTTCCCTGGTCTGCCCTGCCAATGTGTTAGTTGCTCAGTCGTGTCTGACTCTTTGTGACCGCATGGCCTGTAGCCTGCTAGGCTCCTCTGTCCATGGGATTCTCCAGGTAAGAATACTGGAGTGGGTAGCCAATCCCTTCTCCAGGGGGATCTTCCTGACTCAGGGATCGAACCCAGGTCTCCCGAGTGGCAGGCAGATTGTTTATCGCCCTGCCAATGTGGTACCTCCTTTTTTCCAGCCTGGATGGTCGGGGACCCTCACATCACCACCTTGGATGGTGTCAATTACACCTTCAATGGGCTGGGAGACTTCCTGCTTGTCCGGACCCAGGACAGAAACTCCTCCTTCCTGCTGCAGGGCCGCACTACCCAGACACGCTCAGCAAATGCCACCAACTTCATTGGCTTTGCTGCTGAATATCTCTCCAGCAGCCTGCACCCTATCACGGTGAGTTGGAGGTGGGGGCACTCCCCTCACACGGAGCCTTTAGCTCAGGGACCTTCAGCTGGAGACTAAGGCCCAGGTGGAAAAAGAGGAGGAGGAAGGGGAAGGGGCTAGAGGCAGTGAGGAAGCATCCTACCAGAGCAGTGGTTCAAATCAGGAGTTTGGGATTAACAAATACACACTACTATAAATAACATAGGCCTTCCCCAGGTGGCTCAGCGGTAAAGAATCCGCCTGCAATGCAAGAGCCACGGGAGACGTGGGTTCGATCCCAGGGTTGGGAAGATCCCCTGCAGGAAGGCATGGCAACCTACTCCAGTATTCTTGCCTGGAGAATTCCATGGACAGAGGAGCCTGGTGGGGCTACAAAAAGTCAGACACAACTGAAGCAACATAGATAACCAACAAGGACCTCCTGTATAGTACAGGGAATTCTACTCAGTATTTTGTAATAACCTATAAGAGAAGAGAATCTGAAGAATTACATATATGTATATTCTATATATGTATGTATGTTTGAATTGCTGTGCTGTACACCTGAAACTAACATAATTTTGTAAATCACTTGTATTTCAATATAAATAAAGAGTCAACCCTGGAGACACTGGCTTAAGGTCCTGTGAGACTGAAGAAACAACATCCAGCACCTTGTATTCCTTAGAGTAAAATAGGGATAATAATATTACCTACCTCACAGGGCTGTTGAGAGATTTAAAAGCTAATCTCTGAAACGTACCTTGCTCAGAGCCTGGCCCAGGCTAAGCACCCTCATGCATGGTTGCTAGCATCACCTCATGGTCACACTCCCCATCACTTTCACCATCGTCCAAGCCCCAGGCTCCTTCCTCTGTTTCCAGCCCTGTGCAGGTTGGGCTGAGGTCTCTGCCAACTCCCTTCCAGGTTCAATGGCTCCTTAAGCCCAATAACACAATCCATGTTCGGCTCAATAACCAGACCATAGCATTTGAGACTAATGGTGAACATACAAAAGGTAGGCTGGGCCTCTCCTGCCTCCCAGGGTCAGGGTTGGTGGGGTGCCCAGCACTGGGGAGCAGGGTGCTGGGGTGGAGAGGCAGTGGTCTTGGGGGCGGAGCAGTATGGTCGTCACCCCACGGTCCCTCCAGCAGCCGTGCCGGAGCAACTTCTTCACAGGAGCCAGGCCTTAAACTTCCCTCTTCACATCTCTCCTTCCTCTGGGGCCTCCTCCTCAGTCCCCAGGGAGAAGAGGGTGGGATGGGCCGCGAGCATGTCCTGTGAGTGTGCTTTGTGGTCACTGGAGAAGGACCGTGCCGGGCATCTCCCAGCTGCTTTCAGTCTCCTCTCTGCATCTTTAAACTTTACTGCTGACAAGTCCTGGGCCTCCAGGGCTCCAATGCTGGCTTTTTCCTCATTTGTCTCCCAACATTCTAGACCAGGAGATCTTCAACAGCTCTGGAGTCATAATGACCCACTACGGCTCCAAGGTATCAGCCAGTTTCGATGGTGCTGTGGTCGTCTCCGTGCTCGCGATCTCCAACATCCTCCACATCTCCTGCAGCCTTTCGAAGGGGTATCAGAACCACACTGAGGGCCTCATGGGTAAGGAGCGGGCAGCACTCTGCCTCTGGAGCAGAGCTCAGATCCCCGGCCCACAGGCAGCTTCCCGTCCAGTGCACCTGCGGACATCCCGAGTAGAGTTTTATTTTCTCAGAGGAGGAGGAGGTGGGACCTCTTCAGCAGCCTTTGAGGCTCTCTTCCCAGCCTCCCTAAGCTGCAGGCCCCAGGGCAGCCGAGGGGCCACTGAGGATGGGCTCTGGAGAGCATGGGGCCGGCAGCTGCCCTTCCCCCACCGCCCTCCCTCCCTCCCTCGGGCTTCACACCCTCCTTTCATCCCTCACGTTCCCTCCCCTTCTTTCTCCACTTCCTCCTTTCCCTGGAGCAGAGGGTAGGCTCTGAGGTTATAGTCCTCTCCCCTCCTCCTGAGCAGAGAGCAGATGCCACCGAAAGAGGCTTCCCAGGCCCCCTACTCCTCCCCACATCTCCGTGCCCTGTTGGATGCTCCCTGGGGAAGGGAGGGCCACCTCCCAAGGTGGCTGAGTCCTGCTTTGTCCCCCAGGCTTCTGGAACGGCAACCCAGATGACGACTTCAGGATGCCCAACGGCTCCACCATACCAAAAAGGAGCTCTGAGGAGATGCTTTTTCACTATGGAATGACCTGTGAGTCTCGGCCTCAGGGTCTTTGAGCAGATGGGGCAGGTCCCGGGTGAAGGAAGCTGCTGTAGTGTCCCCCTCAGGCCTAGGAGCAAGACCTCTGTCCTTCATGAGAGAGGAGTAGAAAGGAAGAGACCTGGGGATGCTGGTGCCACCTCAGCTTTGTCCCCTCCACCCCAGATTTGTCCCCTCCATTCCCATCCCACCCACAGTCCTTCAACCTGGAAGAGAAGATGAGGGAGGTGGGTGGCCCTCACTCCCTAGAGCAGGGATTTCCAGACGTAGAATCTGGAAGTCACTCTGTCCTCCCCAATCCCAAACTATATAAAGCGAGGGTAGGGGTGGACACAGGTGGCACTAGTGATAAAGAATCTGCCTGCCAATTCAGAAGGCTTAAGATACAGGGGTTCCGTCCCTGGGGTGGGAGGATCCCCTTGAGGAGGGCATGGCAACCCATTTCAGTATTCTTGCCTCGAGAATCCCATGGACAGAGGAGCCTGGCAGGCTATAGTCCTTAGGATCACAAAGAGTCAGACGTGACTGAAGTGACTTAGCACACACAAGGGGTAGACACAATAGAAGATAGCTGGAGTCCCACCCTGGTGCCACCATCACTGCATCACATAATGTGTTTTAGGGAAAATCAACGGAACAAGCCTTTTTGGCAAGAGGGACGACCATTTGCCTTCCAGCTTCACCCCTGTCTTCCTTTCACAACTGCTGCGAAACACATCCCTGAATAAAAATTTGACCTCTTCTTGTCATGGAGATGATCAATGCATCTTTGATGTCCTGGCTACAGGAAGCGAAAATCTCGGAAAGGACACTAGGGCGATATTTAGAATCTACCAGCAGATGAACACTACCCTGAGTAAGTGGTGTGAGGCCTGGGGAGGCGTGTGCAGAGTTAGGGCACAGATAAGGGGATGGCCTTCCATGACACTCCTTTGAGCTACACATTTGTAAAGTTTAACAGATTGTTTTGCTCAAGCTATTGCTCTACTCAAACCTTCCCATGACTTCCCAGCTCACTCTGTTCTTAATGATGACCTTCAAAGCCCTATCCAGTCTGACCCCACTGCCTCTCCAAACTCCTCTCCTAGGACTTCCAGCCCCACTCCCTCCACACCAGCCCCACTGGCTTCTTTGTATTCCTCAGACATCCCTGGCTCCCTACCAACTCAGACTGTACACGCAGTTCTCTTTGCCTGCTATGCTTTGCCCCAAGGTGCCTGGCAGGTTACCCCAGGTGCCTGGCGCCCCTCACCTCCTTCCAGTTTCTATTCAAATGTCACCTTCTCAGCAGTGCCTTTCTTGGCTAACCTGTCTAAAATTTCACATTCACCCACACTTCCTATTTGCCTTCCCTGTTTTGTTTTTCCTCCTTAGCATCTATAACTATCTATTAGTTAATAACATATTTTCTAATTTTCATATCTTTTTTTATTATTTGTTTGTTGCAGCATCCTGACTACATAGAACAGTGTCAACCATAGAGTAGGTGCTCAATAAATATTTGTTAAGTGACTGGCCGAATGAATGAATGAACAATGAAATGGAAATAGCAGGGCTCCAAAACACAGAGACCAGTGAAAAGGTTACACTCCCTCTCTATTCCTGACAAACACAATGCCCATGACGTTACCCTCATGGTTTTCAGTCCTCTTCCAAATGTAAAATTCCTCAATAGTCTGAACAACGCTGTCCTCTGATTCACTTCATATTACACCCAGCATAGGATTCTGATCAGGAAAGAACTTGAAATAAATCCTGTCTGGGGAGAAGGTTGTGCAATACAACTGCAGCCTGATCTTCATGGGTTTGTGAGCTGGTGCACAGACTAACTCCTGTTTCTGGGGATGGGTCCCAGCCTGAGGAACGCCTCCCGCAAGCTAGAGGACTGAAAAGAGATGGCCCAGAAGGTAAGGGAGTATCCTGCCTTAAACCTCACATCCCTTCTTTGTGTCTCAGATCGGTACCCACCCTCTATCAAGGGTCCTGATGTGATAAAAGCCTACATGGGACAGACCACAGTGGTTAATTACACCAGCGATGCTAAGGACATCACATTCACCCTCAGAGAAAACTGCACGGACTTCAAGCTCTTTGGTAAGAACACTTGGCTGGGGGTTAGCGGATAAAGTCAGAGTCAAACTTTGGGTAATTTTGCATTATTATATCCTGTGCAACTTCATGTCACTTCTTCACTGGAATATCCAGGACCAGCATTTCTTAGGAATGATCACTATAATTCAAGTGTACACCCATGGCGGATTCATGTTGATGTATGGCAAAACCAATACAATATTGTAAAGTAATTAGCCTCCAATTAAAATAAATAAATTTTAAAAATAAATAAATTAATTAAAATGACTTCAAGTTTGGGGAAAAAAAAAATAGGTGCCCCGCCCTCTATCGCCAGTGAATAGCAGTGATGGGCTTATGGAGATTTGGCCAGCTAGCTAGATTGCCTCTGGGCATATACAACTTATTCAAAGATTCATTTCATCTCAGTCTTGAAATATGTTATCTTCATGTAATCAACAAATATTAGAATAAATATATCAATTAACAGGTACTAAATTTAAAACATTGTCTATTAAGAGAAGGGTATCACATGGAACAAAATTTAAGGAAATACAAAACCTTTATCTGGTCCATTTCTCACTATTTTTCTGTTTGTCAACCATGTTTACCTCACTTTGTCTCTCCTTGTCTGCTTTTCTGTGCTTGGGCCAAGGAAAGCTTCATCTTTCTCTCGCAGGAATGGTGTGAAAACCCCAGTTCAGGCCTGTAACCATGATCCGGCTCGAGTCAAAGCCCAGAGAACTCCCTGGCAGTCCAGTGTTTAAGACTCAGCTCTTACACTTTCACTGCCTTGGGGCTGGGTTCAAACCTGGGTGGGGAACTAAGATCCCACAAGCTGTGCAGAGTGGCCAAAGGAAAAAAAAAAAAAAAGGAGAGTCAAAGCTACTTACACCCATAGCAAGTAGCTTGCCTTCTGTTGCCAGCACTAGTTAAGCTGGTGACTGTTCTTTGCTAAACCAAAGCCCTTAGGGACCTTATTCTGAACTCCGAACACATCTCTGACTCATTTTCTTTCTCTGTGCATAAGAAGGGACTGCTTTGGCTGCACCCTGTTGCTCTACATGGCATCCTCCCAGGTGTCAAATTAATGGCACCAGGAAATTTTCCCATCCACTTGGCTCCTATCCTGAAGAGCGATGACCTGAAAGTTACACTTATCTGTTCCCTACTATCAGCTCTTCTCAATCTGCTGTTTTCAGGAGACGTTCTTAAAAACACAAGACAGGCTGGATCAGAAAAGTCCTTATTGATAAGTAGCAGTGTTTCACTGTAGTCTGCTGTCTGAAGCAGGCTGGCCAAAATTCTAGGAGATGAGGGCAGTGAAATCAGAGCGGGGGTGGGGCTGTTGTGATGCTGAAGTCAGTTTGGCCTGCAGTTTAGCCTGGGGAAGTGTTGGGAGGTTGGGAGCAAGTGTTGGGAGGATCCTGGCCTTGGGAGGATCCTCTGTCCCCCTCCTGATGAACCAATCTGGCGCAAGACCAGGCGTCTCTTCAAGGGGCAGGGCAACTGCCTTCTGCTTGTGGAGTGCTGCCCCACAACCACTGAGTTGGGCTGGTGCCACCTCCAGTTTGGAGTGTAATCAGGACCACCCCAGGAAACTAACCGTGCTCAAGGAAACGCCAGAGAAGATCAGAGGGGTGGTCTGAGAGGGGTAGGGAAAATCCAGCATCCACACCGGAGGTATCAGACAGCAGGGCAGATGGGGCTCCCAACTCTCAACGATCTCGTCTTCCTTGGGACAGAGAATGGGACATTGCTATGGACACCAAAGCTGCTGGAACCATTTACTCTGGAGATTCTAGCAAGCAGTGACCAGGGAAACTTGTCATCTGTACTCAAGCCAAGGACAGTGGTCTGTGAGTGCAAGGCAGAGAGCCAGTGTTTGTACAACCAGACCAGCTGGGTGAGCAACTCCTCCCTGGAGGTGAGTGTTAGACAACGGAGTAGGGGGTGGAGGGGAAAGGAAGTAGGAATTGAAAGGATGTTGTCCTTTAGCCCCTTTGTGTCAGGTGTGTTTTGGGAGGGGGGTAGTGAGTGGAGCAGATACCAATCTTGGGTCACAAACGTACAAAAGTATACAAAGGAACTTTCTTTAATGCTTGTAGCTCAACTGAATTTTTATCTCCCAGCTCCCATTCAGCCAGGTTGGTAGGAAACTTCCACCTCAGGCTTTCTTAGAGTTTCCCAGTTGTTTCCAGCTCCATGGTTCTGGAATAAGACAGTAAAGCATGGGGTAGGAAGGTGCCTATGCAGTCCCTGGGCCTGAGTCTACACAGGGCTCCAAGGGCCCTCCCCTCAGGCTCTGTGGCTTCTGTGCTTTGCTCAGACAAACGAAATCTCCTGTAAGTTGGCTTAGGGTCCCATCTGCATAGAAACACTGCATCGCCACTTTTTGTGGTTGGGGGTGGGGGTGCAGGTCATTTTCACAGTATTGGGAAGAGAAGTACAGATCCTCTCTGATCTTAGTCCCCTGCCCCAAACCCTTTTTCCCCCTTTTACTCTCTTCCTCCAACTGAAAGAAGCATCTCTTTAGCAGTTTGGAGAAAATCCTTCTCCATTTAAGTTTCTAGTCAAGTTACCTGGCCTAAGTCAAGAATTTGACCCCATCTCTTTTGTTTTTTTCTTGTCACTTTTGAGGGCAGCCAGAAAGGAAAGTGTTTGGCTGGCAATACTCCACCACCCACCACCTCTTTCATGTCTTACACATACACACCCTCCTCCTGAGGCATGAGCAGAGAATCCCCACTTGAAGGGACCAAGGTAGAGGAGTCCAGAAGGCAGAAAATGAAAAAAATACAGATTGGGGGAGGGGTGGTGGGAAGGGGAGAGATTGAAATCCATACAGTATTTTAGATATTCCAAGATACCTAGTCTTGACAGTAGAAAGTATTGAAAAGTTCCATTTCAGGGAGCTTTCAAGCATCATCTAGTAGGGGAGATAGAAAAGAGAGACATGAACTTGCTGAGAATCTGGTTGGTTCCCTTCCCTGTGCCCTTGTTCTAGTTACTGCTTGCTCTCACCGTGCTCAGCAGCAAGTCTCCTTCTTGGGTGGAAGTCAGCAAGGGAAGGGAGAGCAGCAAACTGGGGCTTATGTGGAATCCAGTATTCCAGAGATGGGAGAATATTTTTTTAGCCACCATCTTACCCTAGAAAGGATTTCAGGCAAGGGGATTTGCTGTGAGAGGGAAGAGGCTGGGACCCTGGGGCAGGAGCTGGGCACAGAGCTCAGGATGGCCCAGGAAGGCCGCACGGCCCGAAGCACAGCCTGCGACAGGGTCGGGTGGGCCCAGGGCCTGTTGGAGAAGGTGGTCAGTGGATACCAACATAATTAAGACAAGGACTTAGGATCCATGGGTTTTAAGACCAACAGGGTGGGTTACAGCAACACCCCAGAAACCCTTAATGGTCCAGCTCCTTGGCCGCCCAGTGATGAGCAACCCATTCTAGGCAGCAGACTGCAAGTGCGATGGGAACACCTTCGGCCGCGGTCCCCACTCCAAGGACCACTGTGATGAGCAGTGCTTCCCGAATGTGACGTGCATTCCCGGAAAGGGCTGCGAAGCCTGCCCACCGCACCTTACTGGGGATGGACGTCACTGTGCACGTGAGCTGGGAACAAGGCCTTGGCAGGAGGAGGTTCTGGGGACAGGTGACATCTCGAGGGAGGGCCTAACATGCCTGGGCAAACCATTTCTCCCCATTTTCCAGTGAGTCTTTAGAATGTTCAGTGCAGGTAGGTATGATAAGGAGGTGAGGTGGGTATCGTAGGTGTGAAGCTGAAGAGGTTGTACAAGCCTGGGGGAGGTGTCAGAGCAGAGCAGCCCTGAGGCACTGTTGGGAGAAACCCAGGGCAAGAGACTGAAGATGGCCTGGAGAGGGGAGACTTCCAGCAGCATCCGGGGAACCAGAAGCCAGTGGCGGTGGGCCCTCAGGCTCCCGGGGATTTTCAGATATGCTGGGCCCAGGGTCTCTGCATTTCCCCAGTCAGAACATTTGGGGGCAGGGGCTGCTGTGGGCATCTGGCAGCACGGGTGCCTCATCTTCCCTTTGAGTCCTCCTCCCACCATCTGTTTCTTGACCTCTGAGCCACCAGAGTCACTGGGGACATCATGGTGAGGCGTCCACTAAGCCCCTGAAGCGCCCCAGTGAAATATAGGACCACTACATCTTCAGAGCAGAGACTAGAGAGGGTAAAACCAGAGCCTCATAAATGCAGAAAAGGGGATGGAAGTGAAGAAAATGGGCTGGTGGGCTTTCCTGGAAGAGGGTCCTTTCCTGATGGGGAGGGTCTCATAAACACTCCATTTCCCTCAGCGGAAGTGAGAGAACCCTTACCTAGCAGAGAAAAAAAGGGTTGCCTGGCAAAGAAATGTCTGGGAAAAGAAGAAGGATAGTTTGGGGTTCAGAGTGGCCCACAAATAGAACATAGTTTAAGCGGGCTTTGCGAGAAAGAAACCTAGCCTGTCCTGGGAGCAGCTTTCCCTGGGCTAGGGCCTGCCCGCTGGTCCCTAGTGTGGTGCTGCTGACCTCTCCACTCCCCCTGCAGCTCTGGAGAAACCCTTCCTCTGTCAGAACAAGTCCTGCCCTGAGGACTACTGCTACAACAACGGCTTCTGCTCTGTCTCCCACACTCTGGGCTGCCAGCCCGTCTGCACCTGCCCCTCGGCCTTCACCGACACCCGCTGCTTCCTGGCTGGGAACAATTTCACTCCAACCGTCCATCAAGGTTAAGACCAGATCCTCTGCCATCCCCACTTCTCTCGCCTTGGGTGAAGTTGGGGGACTCCAGGGGCCAGGCTAAATCCCTCAAACCCACAGGACAGAGCTCCAGATTTCCCTCAGGTGGTGGTAGATTGTAGGCTATGGGAGCGAGTGGGCGGCAACTGTCACAGCGGGAATCGCTGTCCTGAGTGGTCTGCTGAGACAAGATTGAAGGTGACCTCACAGCTCAGCACAAGTCAGGGGAACCTTGACTGTAGTCCAGCACGCCCTAGGATGAGGGTCAGCAGACTTGGCCACTTCTTCTGTGACCTTCTATGAGTGTAGGATAGGGTGGTCTCTCTGAGCTGGGTAAACCTGTGAGGTGATTATGAATCTTCTTTTCCCATCTCCAGAGCTTCCTTTAAGGATCATCCAGCTCTCACTCACAGAAGACGAAAATGCTTCCCAAGCAGATGTCAATGCTTCAGTCAGTGCTGCAGGCCAGCTCTCGGGGAGGGGGGTGGGGGGTGGGGGGGTGGGGGTGGGCCTTTGAAGGTTTACGCAAGCATTTAGCCCTGGCTTCTGCCTTCTGAGTCTCAACATCCATCTGGATTCTACTGCCAGAGGAGGCAGGGGCCTCTTGCTTCAGGGAAGGCTGAGGGTGAGGAAGGCAGGAAGGCCCAGGATGAAGATTTCCAAGTAGGGTGGAATGGCCAACTCTCAACAAATAGAGTCCGAGGTGACTGGGTCAACACAGCCTCTTTCTGAGCATCCCTTGGGACATGCACTTGGATATTATATGGAAGAAACAGAGAGGGCATTTCACATCCAGGAAACCTTCCTTGACTTCCCCGAGGGACTTCCTATTCCTGGCTCCCATGCCCTAGTCCATTGCCCAGTCACAGGCACAGGCACAGTAGTTGTTACTGAGGTTCTCGAGTCCTGCTGCTGTTGCTGCTAAGTCGCTTCAGTCGTGTCCAACTCTGTGCAACCTCATAGATGGCAGCCCACCAGGCTCCCCTGTCCCTGGGATTCTCCAGGCAAGAACACTGGAGTGGGTTGCCATTTCCTTCTCCAATGCATGAAAGTGAAAAGTGAAAGTGAAGTCACTCAGTTGTGTCCGACTATTCACGATCCCATGGACTGTAGCCTACCAGGCTCCTCTGTCCATGGGATTTTCCAGGCAAGAGTCCTGGAGTGGGGTGCCATTGCCTTCTCCGAGTCCTGCTGCTACTGCTGCTCAGTCACTTCCATTGTGTCCAACTCTGTGTGACCCCGTGGACTGCAGCCCACTGGGCTCCTCTGTCCATGGGATTCTCCAGACTGGGTTGCCATTCCCTTCTCCAGAGGATCTTCCCAACCCAGAGATCGAACCTCGGTCTCCTGCATTGGCAGATGGATTCTTTACCTCTAAGCCACCAGGGAAGCCCATCTAGAATCCTAGCTGGGCTCAAATCCTGGTACTACCACTCACTAGAGTAGGTATAATGATTAAACAAATTATTTGATCTTCTATCTGTAAAAATAGAAATGATGATAGTACTTAGGTCAATGGTTTGTATGAAGGTTTAAATGATTATGTAAAGTGCTCGGTTCAGTGCCTAGAACACAATGTGTTAAAAAGATTATCTAAATAATTATTACTGCTGCTATTACTACTACAGCACTCTACACTCTGGTAAAATCTGTTGACATTTGTCTACTGAGCCACACTATGGCCTTTGAGAATGGACTGTTCCTAAGTCATACTGATATCCCCTGCACCTGACTGTCCCCTAGGTCTGGCTAAATATAATCGATGTTCATTATACACGTGGGGAGAGAATGAATGGGTAAGTCAGGAATTAGAGGCAAGTTAGGGGCTATTCATTGAAAGTCCTTCACTCACCAACAAACTTCTATTAAGCAGGGATGTGTGCCAGTCACCAGACTAAGCTGGGGTGTGGGGATGAAGAAATGATAAGAAACATTCTGGCGGTCCAGTGTCCTCATATTCAAAGAAGGAAATAGGGAGTTCCCTGGTGGCCTAGTGGTTAGGATTCCAAGTTTTCACGCCTGTGACCTGGGTTCAATCCCTGGTCAGGGAACTGAGTTCCTGCAAGCCAAGGGGCTCTGCAAAAAAAAAAAAGAGAGACAGAGACAGGGATGAGTAAGTTAATTGAAGTGGGAAGGGTCTCCTCTGTGGACTGGGCCTCCCCCTTGCTTCCACTCCCCACCCAATCCCCATCTCTGCCCTAGGTGGCCTATAGACTGAAGAACCTGGAATTGTGGGCCTTTCTCTGGAACAGACAAGTGGATCAAATGTAAGCGGGACTGTCCCTGCCTGGTCCCCGGGTCCTCCCCCAAACTCCTCTCCCCTTGACCCCTCACTGTGTCCCTCCCATACAGTAAACCCTCAACAGCACCAGCCTCAGGAAGCTCCCTTCACCACTGGAACATCATCTCTGAGTTCCAGTACCGCCCTGAGGGCCCTGTCATTGACTTCCTGAACAACCGGCTGCTGGACGCAGTGCTTAAGGCGTTCTTACCTCCGGCTCCCCAGATGAGGGGGAAGAGAAGTGGGGGGCCCAGGAACAACGTGGCCTTCCACTCCATCTCCAGGAAGGACGTGTACAGTGTGATGGCTCGTGAGTCACTATCTGGGGGCTAGCTCCTAGGATAGGTGAGGGGGGAGGTAGGCAGTGAGAGCCTGTCACAGGTCTGCAGCC
This sequence comes from Tragelaphus eurycerus, assembly GCA_935064755.1. Taxonomy (NCBI): domain Eukaryota; kingdom Metazoa; phylum Chordata; class Mammalia; order Artiodactyla; family Bovidae; genus Tragelaphus; species Tragelaphus eurycerus. The sequence goes on along the minus strand of CAKXYN010000018.1, from coordinate 22,894,042 downwards.
CACACAAACCCATAGCTGAAATGTATTCTACAGTGGGCCACAGATAAGAAGCAAGTCAATTTAGGTTTTTGTTGTTGTTGTTGTTTGTAATTTTTAAGAGAAATTGTGAACATTTTACCCACTAGCCTTCTAGATTCAAGAACAGGAGCACAAAGTACTGCTTGGTGAGTCCCCGTGTGTGTCATCCCCAGCTGCTGCTTTCCATCGCTGCCAAGGTTTTTCTCTCTCTAAAACTGTTAATGATTTGGTTAAAAGGCCATTGCACTTTATAAACATAAACAAAGACATTCTTTCTGCCTTTGCCCCCCCACTGGAGATAGTAAGTTGAAAGCTGGAGACCTGGCCCATGGGCAGAGACTCCCTTCCTGAAAAAGTGTGACCCTCTGCAAAAGCCATCCCCAATCCAGGTCTCAGTACCCCCACCTGGAAATCCCATAGATGGGATTTCCGAGGTCCCTTTCAACTCTGACAGCCCCTAATTATGCTGGAATGGGAATAAGATAGGTTGGCAAACTTGCCAGAGAAGGAAAGAAATAGCTCATCCTATTTTTTGAAGTCAGGCAGAGAACTGGCAGGGACTATGCCAAACACAACAGAAGCTGCTGTTAACTTGGATCAAACAAGAGCTTCTTCTAGAATCCAGGCTAAGCCTCCTCCCTCCCAGCGGCAAAAATTTGAAATCCTCCAAACTACTGTGTGTGTGTGTGTGTGTGTGTGTGTGTGTGTGTGTGTGTGTGTGTTTGGGGATGGGGAGAAGTAGGGTTGGGGATAAGGGAATATCTACTCCATACATGATTGACTTTTAGTAGCAAAAACAAACAAAACCCCCACAATTTTTACGATACAAGGACAATATGTTTATTATAGAAACTTCAGGAAACACAGATTAACAAAAAGAAAAAAAACTCACCTATAATCCCAAACCCCAGAGACAAACCCATTTTGTGCATATTCTTTTGAACTTTCTTGTATGCATAGGAACCTTCACACATATCAATTTATTTATTTTTTTTTACGATAAAAGGATCAAGTCATGCCTAATGTTTGATAACCTCCTCGTTACTCAAATAATTGTGAACATAATGGTTGGATGGCATCACCAACTCAATGGACATGGGTTTGGGCAGACTCCAGGAGTTGGCGATGGACAGGGAGGCCTGGCGTGCTGCAGTTCATGGGGACGAAAAGAGTCAGACATGACTGAGCGACTTAACTGAACTGAATGCATTGTCTATTGTATACACATTCCATTTGATATTTTATAACATACGTGCTATATTTTAAACAGAATGTTATACTAATAGTGACCATTTATTGAGGGTTACTGTGTCAGGCACCTACTGAGTACTCTGCATGTATTATCTCATTTAAACATCTAAGCAAGGTAGTTTCCTTTTAAAAATAAGGAAACTGAGGTTGAAAGAGTTAAGAAATTTCTCCTAAATCACACAAGTAGTTAGCAGTAGAGTTTCAGTTCCATCTGGCTGACTTCAAAGCATACGCTCTTAACCGATGCATATCTGGAGCTTATCAGTTGCACAATATGCTTTAACAAAACCACTCTCATGAAACATTGCTGCTCTTATAAACCATGCTGCTCTGAACCTTCACGAACATATGTAGTTTTCCTGTGGTTTCTAATTATTTCTCAGGATAAGTGCCTGAACATGCAATTCTTCATTAAAAAGGTATAGGCTTGCTGTTAATCGGTTGTTTTCCATGTTCACTTGTGTCCTACCCGACAGTGAACGTGAGCATGCTGGCAACTTACTTGCAATGCAATGGCTACAAGGACTACCACCTGGTCTACAGCCCCCAGGGTGGCTTCACCTGCGTGTCCCCCTGCAGTCAGGGCTACTGTAAGCACGGAGGCCAGTGCCAGCACCTGCCCGATGGGCCCCGCTGCAGGTACCTCATGGTGTCAGAAAATTAGGACGATTCCCTTTGCCACTGAGAGAACGGGGGTCAGAGAAAAGGGGATATGGAAAAAAATGTGTAAGTGCCCACGCTGGGTAGAGAATAAAGATAATATATTACCTCTGCAACTCAGACCAGCAACTTGGGGGCAGAGGGGTATTATGCCCATTTTAAAGATGAGAAAACTGCAGTTTAGAGAGGATAAGAAACCCAGTAAGTTAAGTAGCAGGATCCGGGCTCCAAAGCCAAACACTTACACCTGATTTTACTTCTTGGGTGGACAGCCTGCTATCTCATGGTGGAAATGGAACCCTCTGTCTTGGGTCTAGACCCAGCCCTCCTTAAGATTACCACTCAAGGGTGGTCCTCTCAAACTGGCGCCCTTTGCCCTGTTACTTCATCACCAGTAGTGAGGGGAGCACACAGAGCCAAAGGCCTACTAAGGAGAAGGGCAGCGCCACGCGGGCCCTCTTATCACAAGAGCGCCCTCCCTCTTCGCTGGTCCCCACTTGCAGATAACACCCAGCCCGCTCCGCATCTGGTCCATGGAGGGCTAGGGGAACGGCTTGGTTTGAGTCTGCGCATGCTCACCTGCGGCCAACCTTTGCAGGAGAGGAGGGATGGGGAGGATGAGCGCTAGCCTCCTCCCCTGCTGACCATGTCCCCTCCTCTATCCCCAGCTGTGTGCCCTCCTCCATCTACACGCCCTGGGGCAAGCGCTGTGAGCAACTGAGCATGAAACTAGGAGCCTCCTTCGGGATCCTCTTCGGGACCCTGGGCGCCATCTTGCTGCTGGGGGTCGCGGTGTTTGTGATCCTGCGTTTCTCGGGCCCATGGGCCCATTTCTCCTACCGACTGGACTCCGAGAGCTGAGGCCTCGCCCCGAACACAAACACGGGCGGCTGTGGCTTAGGATACCTCCGTACCCGCCCCAGCTTCACCTGCACACACTTTTAGGCATCGTGCTTTTGGGATACTGGAAAAAGGATGATGACTGATGATGATTCATTATTCTTCAAGAATGATTAATGGGAATGAATAATAAAGTCAAGAGCACACCTTGTCAGTACAGAAGACACAGAGGCTGACAGGAAGAGGTCATAAAGATCCATTATAAAAATAGATGGGTTCTCACACAGACCTACCCACAGAGGACACGGACCAGCAGAAACACAGCAGTCACATATCAGAGTTGATGAGGTGATGGCTTGAAATTTAAAACCAAAACACATTTGCATACAAAACTCTCCAGCTCACTTCTAATTAAAGCCTATTTAAATAAAATCCCTCTGGCTTTTTGTGTTTCCAAAATTATTTTCCTCTGATGGCTGAAGGCCTTGGCACAGACAGTGGAGGGAGCAGAGGTCAACTGGACTCAGTCCTGCTTCAGCCCTCAGTTACTCCATGTTGGGAAGTTGGGTTGCTCCAGCCCAGACTTGGATCTTTTCTTCAGCTTCCACATCACTTTTTTCCCCTCCCCTCAACACAAGTCAAGGCCTGGCCCTCTGAGGAGGACGGTGAAGATACCCCAACAAGGAGTATCCTGAACTCTCTCCAAGGAACCTCCCTGCCTTTCTGGTCTGCTGCTGACTGTGTTCCCTGGAGGAAGGATTGAATCATGACAGCTCCCTTTCCAGGAGCCACTCCATCTTTAGACCTAGGGTCCCCAGCCCATGATACCCATTTCTCTTTCCTTTCCGGGCCCCAGTCAGAGCTTTTGAGCTGCTCCATCCCATAGTTCCTTAGCTTCATTGTGCTTGTTCCCAGGAACCTTATCAATTTCCACCCCATCCTTCTCTCTTAGCAGGCAAAATTTTATCCATATCTGATAGAACAACTCCAGCAACAACTGGTCCACACCTCCTGTGTCTAGAGCACCTCAGTTCCAATTCTATGCAGAAACTAGATAGTTGCCTTTTGGTCTTATCCCAAACCCATAAAGAGAGAGAATCTGATTGGTCCAGCTAATGTCAGTTGTCCATCCCTGATCCAATCAAGTGTAGCCATAGGGTATAAAAGGTGATCACATGATACAAACTTGAGGTTCCAGCTCAGACTTGTAGATGTGTGTGAGTGATGTTGAAGGAAGTTCCCAGAGAAGCTTGATCTCTGATCAAAGCAGAGGCTCCAAACTGTTTTTCATTAGAGAATGACTTTTCCCAGCAGATGAAGCTCCTGCCAATATGTACAAGGCTGTTGTTTTATCTTCAAATGCCCCATAGTGTAATCAAGTCTCCATATAGAATCACATTCATTTACTCACAGCATTCATGTGTCAAGAATCAAGCACACTGGAATGTCCTAGTAGTCCAGTGGTTAGGACTCTGCACTTCTGCTACCTCCACTAGAAGGGGCATGGATTCAATCCTTGGCTGGGGGACTAAGATCCTTTATGTTGCATGGTGCAGTCAACAAAAGAAAAAAAGAATTAAGCACATAGCTCAAATGGGTTCACTGGTGAAATCTATTTAACTTTTCAGGAAGAAATTCTACCAACTCTAAAATCTCTTTCAGAAGATTGAACCAGAGGAAGTCTTCCTAACTCATTCTGTAAGATCAGCATTTTCCTAACAATAAAACTAGAAAAACACATCAGAAGAAAATAAAGCTATACATCAATCTCTCATAAACATAGATGTGAAATTTTCAACAAAATATTAGCAAATCAAATCCAACTATGAATAAAAGTATTATACACCACAAATGAGTGGCATTTATCCTAGGTCTGCAAGGTGGGTTCAACATTTTTAAATAAATGTAATTTATCATGTCAAAAGACTGAGAAAGAAATCATATGATCATATCCATGCTGCTGCTGCTGCTGCTAAATCGCTTCAGTCGTATCCGACTCTGTGCGACCTCATAGACGGCAGCCTACCAGGCTCCCCCATCCCTGGGATTCTCCAGGCAAGAGCACTGGAGTGGGTTGCCATTTCCTTCTCCAATGCATGAAAGTGAAAAGTGAAAGTGAAGTCGCTCAGTCATGTGAGACTCCTAGCGACCCCATCGACTGCAGCCTATCAGGCTCCTCCATCCATGGGATTTTCCAGGCAAGAGTATTGGAGTGGGTTGCCATTGCCTTCTCCAATCATATCCATAGATGCAAAAAAGCATTCAACAAAATTCACCACCTTTTTATGGACTTCCCAGGTGGCTCAAGAGGTAAAGAACCCACCTGCCAACATGGCAGGCATAAGAGGTGCGGGATCCATCCCTGGGTCGGGAAGATCCCCTGGAGAAGGGCAGGGCAACCCACTCCAGTATTCTTGCCTGGAGAATCCCATGGACAGAGGAACGTAGCGGGCTACCAGTCCATGGGGTTTCATAGAGTTGAACACAACTGAAGTGACTTAGAACAGCGCAGCACACAGCATAACACCATTTTATGACCAAAACTCAGCAGACTAGGAATAGAGGGGAACTTCCTTAGCTTGATAAAACCTTCTTTCTCTTTCTCCCCCAAAAATCCTATAGCTATTGTCAAGCTTAATGCTGAGAAACTCAAAACTTTTCAGCTAAGATCTGAAATAAGACAAGGATGTCCCCCTCTAGCTTCTCTTGCCTCTAAGGCAAGAATGTCCAAAATCACTGCAGATGGTGACTGCAGCCATGAAATTAAAAGATGCTTGCTCCCTGCCAAAAAGCTATGACCAACCTAGACAGCATATTAAAAAGCAGAGACATTACTTTGCCAACAAAGGTCCATCTAGTCAAAGCCATAGTTTTCCCATTAGTCATGTGTGGATGTGAGAGTTGGAGTATAAAGAAAGCTGAGTGCCAAAGAACTGATGTGTTTGAACTGTGGTGTTGGAGAAGACTCTTGAGAGTCCCTTGGATTCCAAGGAGGTCCAACTAGTCCATCCTAAAAGAAATCAGTCCTGAATATTCATTGTAAGGACTGATGATGAAGCTGAAACTCCAATACTTTGGTCACCTGATGAGAAGAACTGATTCATTTGAAAAGACCCTGATGCTGGGAAAGATTGAGGGCAGGAGGAAAAGGGGACAACAAAGGATGAGATGGTTGGATGGCATCACCAACTAGATGGACATGAGTTTGAGCAAGCTCCTGGAGTTGGTGATGGACAGGGAAGCCTGGTGTGCTGCTGTCCGTGGGGTCACAAAGAGTCGGACGTGACTGAGTGACTGAACTGAACTGTCTCCCTCTTATCACTACTTTTCAATATTGTACTGGAAGTCCTAATTCAGTAAGACACACACACAAAAATTTTAAGGTATACAGATTGGAAAGGAAGAAATGAAACTATCATTGTTCATAAATGACATGATTGTCTATGTAGAAAATTTGAAAGAATTTTTTTTTAATCTTCTAAAACTATTAACTATAACAAGATTGTAGGATACAAGATGCACAAAAGTCAACTATTTTCCTATATACCAACAATGAACAAACAAAATTTGAAATTAAAAGCACATTACCATGTACATTAGCAACCAATAGCATTAAATACTTAGGTAGAAATCTAACTAAATATGTTGTTGTTGTTGTTGTTTTAGTCATTGAGTCGTGTCTGACTCTTTTGTGACCCCATAGTCTGTAGCTCACCAGGCTCCTCTGTCCATGGGATGTCCCAGGTAAGAATACTGGAGTGGGTTGTCATTTCCTTCTCCAGTGAATCCTCCCAACCCAGGGATGGAACCCGTATCCCCTGCATTGACAGGCACATTTTTTATCCCTGAGCCACTGGGAAGCCCAGTAAAATAAGTACAACATCTATATATGGAAAACTATAAAAACTGATGAAAGATATCATGGAACTAAATAAATGGAGAGATATTCCATGTCCATGGATTGGAAGACTCAATATTGTCAAGAAGTTCTTAATAGCTCTTCCCAGCTCAATCTATAGATTCAATACAATCCCAATCAAAACCCCAGCAAGATTTTCTATAGATAATGACAAACTGATTCTAAAGTTTCTGTGGAGAGGCAAAAGACCTAGAATAGCCCATTCAATATTGAAGGACAAGAACAGAGGACCTATATTACTCAACTTCGAGACTTTTAAGCTAAGTTCTTTATAAACTACAGTAATCAAGACAGTGTGCTATTATTAAAGGAACAGACAAACAAATCAATGCAACAGAATAAAAAACCCTACAAATATACTCACATGAATATAGTCAACTGATCTTTGACTAAGGAGCAAAGACAACACAATGAAACAAGATAGCTTTTTCAACAAATGGTACTGGAACAACTAACATTCACATACAAAAATATGAATCTAGACACAGGCTTTACACCCTCGACAAAAATTAACTTCAAATGGATCAAGATATAATGTAAAACACAGAGCTATAAAACTGGATGTTAACACAGGAGAAAACTTAGATGACTTTGAGTATGGTAATGACTTTTCAGGTACACGAAAGGCATGATCCATGAAAGAAAGAATTGATAAGCTGGACTTCATTAAAATTAAAAACTTCTGTGACAATATCAAAAGAATGAGAAGACAAGCCACAGACTGGGCAAAATATTTCAAAACATAACATCTGATAAATAACTGTCATCCAAAATATACAAAGAACTCTTAAAACTCAGGAACAAGAAAACAATCTGATGAAAAAATAGGCAAAAGACCTGAGCAGAGACCTCACTGAATAAAATACATGGATGGCAAGTAAGCTATGAAAAGATGTTCAACATCACACATCATTGCTGCTGCTGCTGCTGCTAAGTCGCTTCAGTCGTGTCTGACTCTGTGCGAACCCATAGATCACAGCCCACCAGGCTCCCCTGTCCCTGGGATTCTCCAGGCAAGAACACTGGAGTGGGTTGCCATTTCCTTCTCCAATGCATGAAAGTGAACAGTGAAAGTGAAATCACTCAGTCGTGTCCGACCCTCAGCAACTCCATAGATTGCAGCCCACCAGGCTCCTCTGTCCATGGGATTTTCCAGTCAAGAGTCCTGGAGTGGGGTGCCATCGCCTTCTCCATCACACATCATTAGAAAACTGTAAATTAAGACAATAAGATTCCACTCCACATGAGAGGCTTCCCTGGTGGCTCAGTGGTAAAGAATCCTACTGCCAATGCAGGGGATGTGGGTTTGATCCCTGGGTTGGAAAGATCCCCTGGAGAAGGAAATGGCAACCCATTCCAGTATTCTCGCCTGGGAAATCCCATGGACAGAGGAGCCTGGCAGGCTATAGTCCATGAGGTCACAAAAGAGTCAGACATGGCTGAGCAACTAAACAACACACATCCATGAGAATGGCCAAGATCCAGAACACTGAAAACACCAAATGCCATAAGGATGTGGAGCAAAAGGGATTCTCATTCACTGCTTTGGGGAATTGCAAAATTGTGCAAGCCACCTTGGAAGACAGTTTGACAGTTTCTTACAGAACTAAACATACTCTCACCATATGATCCAGCAGCTACACTCCTTGGTATTTACCCAATGAACTGAAAACTTACATCCACTACAAAAACCTATACATTTATGGTAACTTTATTCATAATTACAAAATTTGGAAGCCACAAAATTGTCTTTTGGTATTAGTTCAGTTCAGTCACTCAGTCGTGTCTGACTCTTTGCAACCCCATGGCTTGCAACACACAACGCTTCCCTGTCCATCACCAACTCCTGGAGCTTGCTCAAACTCATGTCCATCGAGTCAGTGATGCCATCCAACCATCTCATCCTCTGTTGTCCCCTTCTCCTCCTGCCTTCAATCTTCCCCAGCATTAGGGTCTTTTCCGGTGAGTCAGTTCTTCATATCAGATGGCCAAAGTACTGGAGTTTCAGCTTCATCATCAGTCCTTCCAATGAATATTCAGGACTGATTTCTTTTAGGATGGACTGGTTGGATCTCCTTGGAGTCCATGGGACTCTCAAGAGTCTTCTCCAACACCACAGTTCAAACACATCAGTTCTTTGGCACTCAGATTTCTTTATAGTCCAACTCTCACATCCGTACATGACTACTGAAAAAAAGCCATAGCTTTGACTAGACAGACCTTGTTGTTGGTAAAGTAATGTCTCTGCTTTTTAATATGCTGTCTAGATTGGTCATAGCTTTTCTTCCAAGGAGGAAGAATCTTTTAATTTCATGGCTGAAGTCTACAAAATGGTATGATATTTGAGACAATGAAATACTATTCAGCACTAAAAAGATATAAGCTACTAAGCCATGAGAAGACAAGAAGGAAAGGAAAGTTTACATACCTTATGATTCCAAATATATGATGTTCTGGATAAGGCAAAACTATGGCATTGGTAAAAAAAAAAATCAGTGGTGTCCAGGGACTTAAGAGGGAGGGAGGATGAATCGGCAGAGCACAGAGGATATTTAGGGCAGGAAAATTACTCTGTACATCACTGTGATGGCAAATGCATGTTATAATACATTTGTCAAAACCCATAAAATATACAACACCAAGAGTGAACGTTAACATAAACAGTGGACTTTGCTAAGCTAAGCCTTATCAGTCGTGTCCGACTCTGTGCGACCCCATAGACAGCAGCCCACCAGGCTCCGCCGTCCCTGGGATTCTCCAGGCAAGAACACTGGAGTGGGTTGCCATTTCCTTCTCCAATGCTAATAATATGTCATCATAGGTTCATCAGTTGTAACAAATGCACTCTGATGGGGGATGTCAATGGTGGGGGAGATTGTAAGGTGTTGGGGAAAGGGGCTATATGGGAATTTTCTGTACTTTTGGCTCATTTTTACTATGAACATAAAACAACTCTAAAAAATAAAATTTATTAACTAAAAAACAGTAAAAATTCATGTTTAGACACCAAACTTCTTCTCCCATTGAGAGATGAAGAAGGAGCAGAAAGACAGAATGTGCATGATGGATGATCCTATCAGAAGCAGCAGTGCTGTCCAAAGCCTAAGAGAAGGTTGGGGGTTTGCCACAGCAGAAGGAAACTCACAGACTGGGAAAAGGGAAGAAGTGGGGACATTGGTAGGAGAGGAGGCATTAGAAGTAGGGTTGCCAGATTTAGCAATAAAATTACAGGAAGCCCAGTTAAATTTGAATTATTTACAAATGAAATTTCAGCATAAAATTCCTGTGAACTATTTGAGACATCCATATATTTTAAAAAGCATTCATTGTTTATCTGAAATTTTACTTTAACTGGTTGTTCTATATTTTATCTGGCAACCTGGTCAAAACGGCGGGGATGCTGTGCAAGTAAAGAGAGGGTGTCATGGCAAAGGAGGATGGCGCCTGGGAAGAACAGGCTTAAATCAAGGACATAGCTGCACATTTCTATCAACTCCCTGGCTCTGTGATTCTGTCACTTACACACCTGAAATAAAGAACTGATGGGCTCTTCTTCAGGGCTGCAGGCAGAGAAGAAGGAGCAGACCATTCATCCCCACCTCTTGTTGGTGGCAGGCGGCTGAGACACTCTCAGTGGGCACTGGGGGTCAAAGGAAGCTGTTTGGGGAGAGGTTTGGACACAGATACCCCTTCCCAGCCTTCCCTGCTCTCAGGAACCTCCCCAAAACTCCCTGTGGGCCTGAGGAAAGCAGCTTTTAATGACCAGGGTGATGCATAATTGATCACTGACAGGATATACCAATGTAGTTATTTATTGATACCAAAAACATGCCTACTCATTGGAATTTGGGGTGCATCCATGGGATTAGTTACCATTCACTGCTTTCTGCTGCCTGGTGGTTGGTCCCCCTCACAAGGGATGAAGGAAGGAAGGACAGGCCGAGGCAGAGGCTTCAGTTAAAGTCTATCATCAGAAAAGTTCCACCTGCTGTTGTCCTCATCGTGGCCTTGCATTTTCGCCCTCTGAGTCTGTGCTGAGTCACAGGCGACTTTAGACAGGCTGTCTTGTTTAGTCCCCACCCACCTTTGTCTTCATGAAATATGTGGCATCTTCATCTCACATATACACACCTTTGAATCTTAAATAATTGGAGAATTTTCTCCAAGCACTGATGGTTCTTGCTGGTTTGGTAACTTCTGCTAACTTTGTATCATTTCCAGTAATTCTCTCTCCTTCCCTCTTTCTCTCTCTTTCACACACACACACAGAAGCATAATTAAACTCTTACACCTTAATTCCTAAATACTTGTATCAATAGTTGGTGTAGGCCATATTTTACAGGTTTTTTTAGCTTCTGATATTAGAAATCACCACTCTACGTACATGTATGTCCTTATATGTATGTAATTAAGATTAAATTATCCACTTTAATAGGTATCATCTGTTTCAAAGAAAGGTATCAAAGAAAGGAAGAAAAACGATTTTAAAATTGGATTTATACAACAGCAGTGTTATATAAGCTGCTCTCCATTCATGCCTAACAAGTGCAGCTTAATTATATCATTTTTTTCAAATATATCATTAAATTTACCAAATTTAAGAAATTAAATATACATTCTATTACTTCAACACTGAATGCCATTTTCCTACCTTTTAAAGCCCAGTGCTCATATTTCAAGGTCATCTGCTCACATGGCCTATCACCTAAGTTATTCAGCAAATATCTAAGTGCTCTCCATGGCTCTGTGCTAGGTTCTTTGGCTACAGAGATGGGTATTATATGGTGCTTTGTCCTGATTTAACAAAAATGTAAATAAATAAATCAAGACATAGCATGTTAAGCGTTAAGAAATGAAGAGACTAAGAAATTAACTCCTCTTTAGGGAATTTGAGAAAAGCCACCATGAGAAGGCGCTGGATGGACTGGGCTTCTAAGCATGAATAGGAGTTTTCCTCTCTCTGCTAACTTTAGTCCATGTGGGAAGAGACATCTTTGAATTCCCCAAGGCACACAACATGGTCTTTCTTCTGTTGTTGGTGTTGAACAAATACACTGAAATGAAAGTTTACATTATTTTTGTCCAATCTACTTTGTAAAACTCTACTCTGCAAAAGGAAGCAGGTCAATTAAATACACATACTCCCCTTTTTCAGAGTCATATCCTAGTTGTTATATTTCCTTCTTTTACTTAACAAATATTTACTGAGACCCTTTTATGTGCCAGGCACTGTCCTAGACACAGGGATACTGCAATGTATAAACTCTTCATTCTAGTTGAGGAAGACGTAATAAACAAGACAAATACAGTATGTGTTATGTCAGGTTGTGATCAATGTTACAGAGAAAAAGTAGAGGAGAGTGGTCAGTTAGACCCACTGAGAAGGTGGGAGAGGTGGAGGAGTTAACCATGTGGATGTCTGGAGGAGAAGCGTTCTAAGCAGACTGAGCGTGCATTCAGGACCTGACATATTTGAGTAACAGCAGGTAAGTCAGTGGGGCTCATGTGCAGTGAGCAAGTTCAAGAGGCTGGAGGAGGTGTGCGGCTCATGTATAGTTTTGCAGGCCACTGTAAGAGTGTGGCTTCTTCTGTGAATAACATGAGGGTTTAGAGCAAAGGAGTGGCAGAGTCTGCCATACATTACAGAAGGACAGCTCTGGCTGATGTTCCAGGACTAGACAAGGGGTGAAGGGTAAAGGTAGAGACAGGGAGACCTGTTAGGAAGATACTAGTCACCCAGGTGAGAGATGATGGCAACTGGGACCAGGGTGAGAGCAGGGAAGATGGGATCACATGCTGAGCATATTTTGATGACACTAGAGCCAACAGAATTTCTTCATGAACTGGATTTATAATGTGAAAGAAAAAAAAAAAAAACACCCAGAGAAATAAGAAAGAGTTCCTTGCAATTGACATTAACTGAGATGAGGAAGACGTAGGCAGAGCTGGTTTAGGGGTAAGCTGAGTACTTCAATCTTGGAAATATTGAATATAAGGTGCCCCTTGGTGGAGATCCACTCAGAACCAGGCACGAGGAGAGGCTGAACATATACATTAACAATGGTTTTGTTAGATACAACTAGACAACTCCAGACAACTAGAGGTGGGATTTTAGATATGTCTTTCTTTCTCCTCCCCCTCCTCTTCTCAATTCTTTTTTCTCCTTCCTCGGTCCTTCTGAATTTCTCTAAGCTTTAAAAGCAAATTTACTTCTATAATAGAAAAAAAAGTCCACATTTAATTTTTTTAAATTTTATTTTACTTAACTTTACAATATTGTATTGGTTTTGCCATATATCAAAATGAATCTGCCACAGGTATACATGTGTTCCCCATCCTGAACCCTCCTCCCTCCTCCCTCCCCATACCATCCCTCTAGGTCGTCCCAGTGCGCCAGCCCCGAACCTGGACTGGCAAAAAGACAATATGACTTGTGAGTTATGGGGAAGGAATGATTGAGCACAGCTTGTGTCAAGAACTTGAAATTCAAGTCAATTTACCAAGCATTCTCTGTGATCCTACTCCAGCCCAGGTGTTCTTCTGGGTTCAAGGAATCCTGAGATAAATAGATGTGGGTCCTGATCTGAAGGAGCTCACAGTTCAGCAGGCCTCAGGACCAGGGCTGTAATCAGATTTCAACTCAAGAACCAGACAAGCATGGAGGAGGAAGGTAGAGGTGAAGGTGCACAAAATTCCTGTACCATATAAAGTTATCCCTGAGCCATACTGAGTATACTTTTAACGCCGGATGCAAGCACACAACAGGTGAAAGATGGGGGATCAGCTCACTCTTTACTGAAGTACAACACACATGCCAGCGGAAGCCCAAGGTCATCTCTGCAACAAGGGGCAGACTCCACCCCCTCCCTACACACTACCCCCAGGCATATGTGAGCCAGGGTCCCACTGCCGGGTCTGGGTGAGGCCGTGATCTGCTGATCTACATGGGAACCTTCCAGGTACATCTCTGCACAGTCACATGGCTCCAGATGTGGTGGGGCCCAGGTCACAGGCAGCACTGCTCCCTTCCGCACGCAGCCGTGCCTGGTTGCAGCTGGTGTTCTTCAGCCACTCCTGACACGCAGCAGGGAGACTTGGACAGGAAAAGTAAGCATGTCCAGTTTATGGCTGAGCTGGTAGGCAAAAGGAAAAGGTGGTACTTCCAGCCCTTGTGGCCCGTGAGCTCACCACAGGCCAAGGACAGGAAGGGGCAGAGGACGTATGAAGAGGCCAGTAGCACTTCCTGAGCGTCCTGCAGGCTGGACACAGGCTCTGTCATTCCTATCGTTTAAATCCCACAGTAGCTTTTATAAAGCAGGGACTTCTCTGGGAGCTCCCGCCTGTCATTTCAGGAGATGCGGTTCCATCCCTAGCTCAGGAAGAAACCTTGGAGAAGGGAATGGCAACCCACTCCAGTATTCTTGCCTGGGAAAATCCCATGGACAGAGAAGCCTGGTGGGTTATAGTCCAGGGGGTCACAAGAGAGTTGGACATGATTTAGAGATTGAACAACAAAAAACCTTATAAAGCAAGTTATGTGTGTGTGTGGGGGGGGTGTGTCCACACACATGTGTGTGTGCTCAGTAATGTCCAGCTCTGTGCAAACCTTTGGACTGTAGCCCACCAGGCTCCTGTTTCCACACATTATTTCAGACAAGAATACTGGAGTGGGTTGCCATTTCTTCCTGCAGGGAATCTTCCCATCCCAGGGATTGAAGCTGAGTCTCTTGTGTCTGCTACATTGCAGGGGGGTTCTTTACTGCTGAGTCATCAGGGAAGCCCCATAAAGCAGGTAGTACTAGCCTCATTTTACAAGGGAGGAAAGTAAGATGGAGTAACTTACAAAAGTTCACACAGTTAGGAACTGGAGCTCATACTCAGATCTACCTAACTGCAAAGCTTCTTGTTTGACCTCTGAGCTTTCACCAGTAACCAGCTCACAACAGGAACTGATTTCCAACACCTGCATGGCCTGGTTCCTACACCTCAACTGATCTGCTCCTATCTCCACACCTTTCTGACCTCTGAAACAGTTTCCAGTTTGAGGGGTTCAAATCTGACATAGCTTTAGCTGGATTCACACTTGCTACTTGGATTATCATGTGCCCTGGGAATCTGTCATTTATTTGGCTGTCCCTCTTCCAAACCCCATGCTGTGTTCGTTGTTTAGTTGCTAAGTCATGTTTGACTCTTCTGAGACCCTGTGGACCCCATGGACTGTACCCTGCCAGGCTATACTGGAGTGGGTTGCTGTTTCCTTCTCCAGGGCATCTTCCCCACCCAGGGTTCGAACCTGCATCTCCTGCATTGGCAGGCAGATTTTTCACCACAGACCACCAGGGAAGCCATGTTCAGAGACTTTCTTATGGGAGTCCTAAGGCCCCCTTCCACTAACAGACCTGCTGCTAAGTCACTTCAGTCATGTCTGACTCTGTGCGACCCCACAGACGGCAGCCCACCAGGCTCCCCTGTCCCTGGGATTCTCCAGGCAAGAACACTGGAATGGGTTGTCATTTCCTTCTCCAATGCATGAAAGTGAAAAGTGAGAGTGAAGTCACTCAGTCGTGTCTGACTCTTTGCAACCCCATGGACTGCAGCCTACCAGGCTCCTCCACCCATGGGATTTTCCAGGCAAGAGTACTGGAGTGGGGTGCCATTGCCTTCTCCACCACAAGAAACTAGACCCTCCCTAATGTAGCAGCAGCTCTTCTGTATCCTGCAGATCTTCCCCAGCATCTCCAAGAACCTCTTGCTCTCCTCCACTCCCCGGCACAAAGAGTGCCTGCTCAC
This sequence comes from Tragelaphus eurycerus, assembly GCA_935064755.1. Lineage (NCBI taxonomy): Eukaryota > Metazoa > Chordata > Mammalia > Artiodactyla > Bovidae > Tragelaphus > Tragelaphus eurycerus. Next base: position 22,878,564 of record CAKXYN010000018.1, on the reverse strand, counting down.
CTGATGCATCAGCCTCTCTGCCACGCTGGGGTCAGTGAGGTCTTCAGGGGAGGCCACGTTCAGCCTCAGGAGGAGGAAGCCTCCGTCTGCGCCTGCAAGTTGAGAACCGTGAGAAGACAAAAGCATGGGTAAATCATTTCCCGAATCAGGATATGAGCTGTGGTCCCCAGCTTCTCAGGGAAGACAATGGCACCCTACCCCAGTACTTTTGCCTGGAGAATCTCATGGACGGAGGAGCCTGGTGGGCTCCAGTCCATGGGGTCGCTAAGAGTCAGACACGGCTGAGCGACTTCACTTTCACTTTTCACTTTCATGCATTGGAGAAGGAAATGGCAACCCACTCCAGTGTTCTTGCCTGGAGAATCCCAGGGACAGGGGAGCCTGGTGAGCTTCCGTCTATGGGGTCGCACAGAGTCGGACACGACTGAAGTGACTTAGCAGCCGCAGCAGCCCCAGCTTCTGTCCCTGCTCTGTAGATGTGCGCTTACGCTCGTGTATAAGTGTGTCTATGTTCACACAGAGTGTTCCCTCTCTTCACTGCAGAGAGAAGATGCCTTCTCTCCAGTGACTGGACCCATCATAATGTCTTCCCAACAAGAGGGAAGAAAACGAGCAGTAAAGGCCCCCTCCACATGTGAAGAAGTCAAAAGAGTAGTGTGAAGAAGGAGAAATGAAAGTGGATCTAGAATATTCTGAAGGCCTGGGGGCCTTGGATGAAGCCTTTGGGAATGGGGCCAGCCAGAGAAAGGCCGCAGAGAAGCTGGTCTCTGAGGGGATGTGCTTGGCCAGTTCTTCCAGCTCTAAGGTAGCAGCTGTCTTTCAATCCAGCCTTCCTGACTTAGAGGCTTTGTAGACAACTTCATTCTTTCCTTGAGCCTTAAGCTTCACCTGTGACATTTTAGTCAATTCTTCCTATCAGAATGCTATTGGAATTAATCTAGCAATTGCACTTCTAGAAGTTTATCCTACAGAAAATAACACAACTGAAAAATGTATTATTTACTGCAGCACTGTTCATGATAACAAAAATACTGGAAATGACCTAAATGTCCATCCAGAAAACACTGGTTAAATAAATTATGGTAAAACAAAATACTGAGAAGCCATGCCAAAAGATAGCTTTGTATCAGGAGATCTGTGTTTATCACATGTCCCATTTGCATAAAAAATAAGATAGATATTGTCTATAGCTATATGATATAATATCAATATCTATATTATATTGCTATAATAAAAAGATATCTTCCCTCTTCCTTTTTATGCTTCTATGCACATATTGCATGTCCAGAAGAGGATTCACAACAAAGTGATACCATCAGATATGTGTGAAAGGCAAATTGGGTAATGAGGGGACGGCAATAGAAGAAAGACATTTAAAGATATAATCTATGTACTTTTTGAAATTTAAATCATGCCAATGTATCATCTAATCAACACATAATAAATCAAATCTTTTTAAAAGAAAAATATTAATACATTAAGCTTTAAAAATAAAAGCACAACAGGAGACTCTCAGTTTTGGAATCAAACAGACTTTCATTTGGAATTCCACTGCTACTTTTTTAACCGTCTTTAAATGTATTTCCTCACTTGTCAGGTAGAGTAAGAACATCCACTCCATAAAATGGTTTTGAAGGTTTAGTTAGAGGAGATAACATGCAAAGCCTGCTGTCAGAGAGAACCTTCAGCTGCTGCCATGCTTACTGGCTGTGAAATGTTTTTATATCACCTCTGCCTGAAATTCAAAAGATATTCAGTAAGGTGGTTGTGATTAATATTTTTATTTCACCTTCCCCAAAAGGCCTGGCAAGCAGAAGATACTGCTGGGATGAGGCATGAGGAAAGATGATGGGAAGTGGAGGTGAAGTCTCCAGGCTGACCAGAAGCTGGGCTGACTGCTGACAAGGGACTTCTTCCCTAAAGAAGTTGTTTCAAGGTGTAGCTTTCAACTCTCAAATCTTTGTCCAATTTATTGATTGATTTTTAAGCCACCATTTACACTTGCAAGTGCTATTTAATTGCTGTCAGGTCCGACTCTTTGCAACCCCATAGACTGTAGCCCGACAGCCTCCTCTGTCTGTGGGATTTCCCAGGCAAGAATACTGGAGTGGGTTGCATTTCCTTCTCCAGGGGATTTTCCTGATCCAGGGACTGAACCTGCTTCTCCCGCTTGACACCTGGGAAGCCCCCACCATTTATGTTACCAATCCCATAAGTGCATCCTGCGAGCTAAACTCTCATGGGGTCCCAGCTGCTCAGAGGGCAGCCCCTTGGGCCTTATTTCCAGTTGGAGTGGCTCTGGCTGAACCAGAGGCTTTCAGAGCATGAAGGCTATGTCTTTTAAATAAAATTTGGCCCCTTCATGGTGCACAGTAGTTACTCAACAGTTAACCTCATAGAATGGCAGAACTGGAAAGGACCTTACTGCAACCCCGTCCAGCTACTGGCAGTGAAACTCAGGCTCAGAGGGGAAGGGCCGGGCTGGGACCTGTCCTACATCACTCAGGGCAAAGACAGGATCCCAAACCATTTCTCCACACTTCCAGCGCTGAACTTTCTCCATACCCTACCTTAATTCTGCTTCTTACTGGTTTTGTTACTAGAACATCATGAAGAGGTGACATCTGAGACAGGGCTCAGAGGAAGCCTCCAGATTCATTTTTCCTTTCTCCCATCTCCTTAAACACACAGATGCCAAATTCCAAATTCCCAAAGATTACACACGGGGGAGCCACTCACCTGGGGTAATATCTGTCCTCCTTGTCCGAGCAGTGCTGGCCGAGGTTGTTGAGGGCTTCCCTCCACCTGCGCTGGCTGTTTTCAAGGTCTTCGCTGAGTCTGTGGTCTTGGCTGAGGCGACACTTGTTTCTGAGCTACTGTTGGTTGAGGCTGTGATCTCGCTTGAGGAGACACTTGTTTCTGGGCTGCTCTTGGCTGAGGCTGTGGGGCTGCTGTTGGCTGAGGCTGTGATCTTGGTTGAGGAGACACTTGTTTCTGGGGTGCTGTCGGCTGAGGCTGTGGGGCTGCTGTTGGCTGAGGCTGTGGTCTTGGCTGAGGTGACGCTTGTTTGTGAGCTACTGTTGGTCGAGGCTGTGATCTCGCTTGAGGAGACACTTGTTTCTGGGCTGCTCTTGGCTGAGGCTGTGGGGCTGCTGTTGGCTGAGGCTGTGATCTCGGTTGAGGAGACACTTGTTTCTGGGGTGCTGTCGGCTGAGGCTGTGGGGCTGCTGTTGGCTGAGGCTATGGTCTTGGCTGAGGTGATGCTTGTTTGTGAGCTACTGTTGGTTGAGGCTGTGATCTCACTCGAGGAGACACTTGTTTCTGGGGTGCTGTTGGCTGAGGCTGTGGGGCTGCTGTTGGCTGAGGCTATGGTCTTGGCTGAGGTAACGCTTGTTTCTGAGCTACTGTTGGCTGAGGCTGTGATCTCGGTTGAGGAGACACTTGTTTCTGGGGTGCTGTCGGTTGAGGCTGTGGGGCTGCTGTTGGCTGAGGCTGTGGTCTCGGTTGAAGAGACACTTGTTTCTGGGGTGCTGTTGGCTGAGGCTGTGGTCTTGGCTGAGGTAACACTTGTTTCTGGGATGCTGTCAACCGTAGGCAGATGGAAAGAAGGAAGAGAGCTCCTGCTGATAGGGGTAATGGGCCCACTGAATGTGGTGTGTGTGGCAGAAGTCTCTGAGGAGGTGGAACTCGTGGTGGAGGTTTCTTCGGAGAAGCTGTAGACCATAGCTGAGAACTCAGCAGGGGAAGTCACTTTGCTTACTATTGTCGCATCCTCTGTGAAGAATGTAATTATCCCTGAGATACTGATGTCGCTTGTTGTCTCAACAGAGAGGGCTGAGCTTTCTTCCAAGGGGTTCTTGCTGACTGTCACCAAGGTTCCACTTGGGGTGGTGGCCTTGGCAGCTGTCATTTCCTTTTCTGGGATGCTACTGAGGATGACTGTGACAGCAGGTGTGACTGATTCCGTGGCGTGAGCTATTGTCCAGGTCTCAACAGAGGTTGTGTTCCTAGTAAGGTGTGACTTTGCTTCACTGGAGTCAGGCAAGGCTGACCTCTCAGGGGAGGACAGTGCCTGTCCTCCTGCGGAGCTGTGATCTGTGTGTGAGGTCCCAGGGATGGCAGCAGTTGGTTCTGTTTCCATAACTCTGCAGTTGATCACCTTGATGTTGGTGATGTAGGTAACCAGGGCTTTCGTCAGAGCAGTGATGTCTGCTGACAGGGCTTGTGAGGAGGTGATGGCCGGAACTGAGCTGTCAGAGGAGGCACTGCTCTCTGAGGATAGGGCCTCGGTTTCTGCAGAAATGTGAGTGAATTTCAAGATTCTCTTTGCTTCTTCAGAGCTGTCAAAAGTGCAAAGGTTCTCAAAGACAACTTTCCAGAGCTCACTGCCTGTGACAGTGTCAACTGTGGTCCTTACACGTCCCGTGGGGCTGCCACCTGTGGATGATGTCACCGTGGGAGTAGTGATCACAGCCGTGAACTTGGAAGGCTTTCTTGTCATGTCAGCCATGGTCTTGTCTTCCCTGGTCTCTGCTTCTGAAATGGTGCCGCCTCTGATGAAGGTCTTATCAGAGGTCTGGGTGCTCAGGGTTTGAGTTTCCCAAGAGATGTGGTTTGACACAGAGGGCTCAATGAGGTCAGTAGCCAGAAAGACTTCCTCTGAGCTTGTCCAGACCTCTGGAGTCACAGTAGCCTGAAAGTCTTCCTCTGAGCTTGTCCAGATCTCTGGAGTCACAGCAGGCAGTTCTGTGTGGCCTGATCCACTGGGGCCTGTGTTGTAAGAGCAACTCTGTGAGCTGTGAATCCCAGCAAGCCAGCCCCCAAATCGAGATGCTTATTGGTCTGAAGCCATCAAAGTGAATGTGTGGCCAGGATCCCAATTCAAAGGGGAGCAAAGAAAAGCAGAAGATCCAACTGAGCCAAGAACTGTGGAGCAGGAACCAAAACTCTCAGAACTTTCTGAAAGAATCCTTGTCACCTTCCTATCAAATTTTTTTAGCAAACTTCAGGAGTAGTAGAGGACAGAGACACCTGGTAGTCCATGGGGTCACAAAGAGTCAGACACGATTTAGTGACTGAACAACAACTCCATAGGGCAGAACATCTCTGCTCGCTTGAATGACCCTCTGAGGTCATGTGAGTGGAGGGCCAGCAGCCGTTTGTTTCCCAGGGGAGGCTGCAGCAGAATTATTTATGAGCTGATAGATGCCTCTCCTGTCTGCCGAGGGGGAGGGGCCGAGGTATCTCTTGAGGCTGCTGCTGCTAAGTCACTTCAGTCATGTCTGACTCTGTGCAACCCCATAGATGGCAGCCCACCAGGCTCCTCCAACCCTGGGATTCTCCAGGCAAGAATACTGGAGTGGGTTGCCATTTCCTTCTCCAATGCATGCATGCATGTTTAGTCGCTTCAGTCGTGTCCGACTCTATGCGACCCTACGGACAGCAGCCCACCAGGTTCCTCTGTCCACAGGATTTTCTAGGCAAGAATATTGGAATGGGTTGCCATTTCCTTCTCTGATCTCTTGAGGAGAGTTGCCAAATTTAGCAAATAAAAATACAGGCTGCCCAGTTAAATTTGTCAGATAAATAAAGAATAATGCTAATGATAAATATTTTTTAGTATGTGTATTTCTCAGGTAATATTTGTTGTTGTTCAGTCCCTCAGTTGTGTCTGACTCTTTTTGACCCTGTGGACTGCAGCACATCAGGCTTCCCTGTCCTTAACCATCTCCCAGAGCTCGTTCAAACTTACATCCATTGAGTCAGTGATGACATCCAACCATCTTGTCTTCTGGTGTCCCCTTCTCCTCCTGCCTTCAATCTTTCCCTGCATTGGAGTCCTTTCTAATGAGTTGGCTCTTTGCATCAGATGGCCAAAGTTTTGGAGCTTCAGCTTCAGCATCAGTCCTTCCAATGAATACTCAGGGTTGATTTCCTTTATGATTGACTGGTTGGATCTCCTTGCCGTCCAAAAGACTCTCAAGAGTCTTCTCCAACACCACAGTTCAAAAGCATCAGTTCTTTGGCGCTCAGCCTCCTTTATGGTCTCTCACATCCATACGTGACTACTAGAAAAACCAAAGCTTTGACTATACAAACCTTGATAGGCAAACCAATGTGTCTGCTCTTCAATATGTTGTCTAGGTTTGTCACAGCTTTTCTTTCAAGGAGCAAGCACCTTTTAATTTCATGGCTGCAGTCACTATCTGCAGTGATTTTGGAGCCCCTAAAAATAAATTCTGTCCTTGTTTCCATTGTTTCCCTATCTATTTGCCATAAAGCGATGGGACTGGATGCCATGATCTTCATTTTTTGAATGTTGAGTTTTAAATCAGATTTTTAACTCCCTCTTTCACCTTCATCAAAAGACTCTTTAATTCCTCTTTGCTATCTGCCATAAGGATAGTGTAATCTGCATATCTGAGGTTATTGATAGTCCTCCCAGGAATCTTGATTCCAGCTTGTACTTCATTTAGCCTGGCATTTCGCATGATGTACTCTGCATAAAAGTTAAATGAGTAGATGACAATATATAGCCTTGATGTACTCCTTTCCCAATTTTGAACCAGTCTATTGTTCCATGTCTGGTTCTAACTGTTGCTTCCTGACCTGCATACAGGTTTCTCAGGAGGCAGGTAAGGTGGTCTGGTATTCCTATCTCTTTAAGAATTTTCCACAGTTTGTTGTGATCCACGTAGTCAAAGGCTTTCGCATAATCAATGGAGCAGAAGTAGATGTTTTTCTGAAATTCTGTTGCTTTTTCTATGCTCCAATGAATGTTGGCAATTTGATCTCTGGTTCCTCTGCCTTTTCTGACTCCAGCTTGACCATCTGGGAGTTCATGGTTCACTTACTGTTGAAGCCTAGCTTGGAGAGTTTTGAGCATTATTTTGCTAGCGTGCGAAATCAGTGCAATTGTGTGGTAGTTTGAACATTCTTTGGCATTGCCCTTCTTTGGGACTGGAATGAAAACTGACCTTTTCCAGTTGTGTGGCCACTGCCGAGTTTTCCAAGTTTGCTGACATGGTGAGTGCAGCACTTTAACAGCATCATCTTTAAAGATTTGAAATAGCTCAGCTGAAATTCCATCATCTCCACTAGCTTTGTTTGTAGTGATGCTTCCTAAAGCCCACTTGATTTTGCACTCCAAGATGTCTGGCTCTAGGTCTGTGATCACACCATTGTGGTTATCTGGGTCATTAAGATCTTTTTTGTACAGTTCTGTGTATTCTCGCCAACTGTTCTTAGTATCTTCTGCTTCTGTTAGGTCCATACCATTTCTGTCCTTTATTGTGCCCATCTTTGCATGAAATGTTTCCATGGTATCCCTAATTTTCTTAAAGAGATCTCTAGTCTTTCCCATTCTATTGTTTTCCTCTATTTCTTTGCATTGTTCACTCAGGAAGTCTTTCTTATCTCTCCTTGCTATTCTTTGGAACTCGGCATTCAAATGGTATATCTTTCCTTTTCTCCTTTGCCTTTTGTTTCTATTCTTTTCTCAGCTATTTGTAAGGCCTCATCAGAGAATCATTTTACCTTTTTCCATTTCTTTTTCTTGGGGATGGTTTTGATCACTGCCTCTTGTACATGTAATATTTAAGACATACTGAAAAAGTCATTACCTGAAATTCAAATTTACCAAGTGTTTTATCTAGCAACTCTACTCTCAGAAGGAAAAAGACAAAAGCATATGCACACTTTTGGGGGGTTCTGATGGTTTAAGATGGCCTTTTCTGAGACCTACTGTCCCAGAAGTACCCAAGGACCCTCAGGAGGGCCAGCGCCATTTGGTCATCTCTACCCAGGATATCAGAACAGGCCCTTGGCTTGTCCTCTTGTGTCTCCCCCTGGATGATGAAGGAACACTGGGCTAAGAGGCAAGAGACTGCGTTCTAGTCATAGCTGTGTTGCCTGCTAGCTGGAGTCTGATGACTTACTGGTGCAAATCCTGACTCTGTCTCCTACCAGTGAGCGTCTCCTACCTGCCTTGTCATGGGGGTGAGCACCAGAGAGGAAGGGGAATACGGAGGTGCTTCCATTGCTAAGCCTTCCGGGGTTCATTAAACATCCCTCCCCAACCATGTCCTCTCAAGGAGTCACCTGAGAGCTCACGACCTACTTTCATACAATGAGAGTTCCAGGCTGTGCCCACGTGCTGCTTATGCAGCCATGGCCCTCATTCTCACTGCCCATTCAGTGTTGTCTACCTACGCACACAAATCACACTTTTGCAGGGATATACTTGCTTCTCCTCACCTCAGTTTCTCTGAGGCTCCTCAGTTCCCACAGCTGGAGGCAGAGCTTCTCTGTGGCAGCCCACACAGCCTGAAACCCAGCCATGGGGTCTGATGCTGACCTCCCATGACACATTTTCTTCCTTTCTTGGGAGCCCTGTGATGTTATCCTGCTGTGGAACCTCCTCAGTCTTCCCAAACCCATTGCCTGTTCATCTTCGGGGCTCTTACGACCCCCAACCCAACTCTCTTACCTGCCCGGGGTCTTTTCAAATAGAGCAAAGCCCATCCTGGCCCTTGATAGCTCTAGAGTGCTGCAGCTCTCCTGAACCATTCCTCAAATCAAACTTGGGGAGAGGAAAGCATCTAGACTTTGGACCCAGAATTCCAGTCCCCTCTCCTCTGTTTGCTTGCCGCTTACGAAATTTGTGACCCGGCCAAGCCTCCTGGCTCCACGCCTGCGTTGTCCCATCTGTAGAATGGAGCTTGAGGTACCTAATTCACTTGGTTGGGAATACTGCATTAAATGTGTAGCACACGCCTGGGAGAGAATGAGTGCAGGAGGCAGTGTGGTCCAGTGTAGGCATGATGTGTGGAATAAAATCCTGGCTCTGCAGAGTTACTTCATGATGGTAAGAAGCCTCAGTCTCCTCGCTTGGGGGGCAGTGGGTAGATGAGGGTAAGAATGTATCTCTCACAGGGTTAGTGACAGGGGTATATGTGAAGTCTCTGTACCTTCCTCTCCATTTTGCTGTGAAACTAAAACTGCTCTAAAAAAATTAAGTTTTGAAAGACAATGTGTGATAATGATGTGTCACTGTAGATTTCTCAGTTGTAACACGTGTATATTTCTGGTGAGAGATGTTGATAATGGAGGGGGTGGTGAGAAGGTGGGAGACAAAGCCTCTTTAGGAATCCTTGCACTTGCTGCTCAGTTTTGTTGTGAACCTAAAACTGCTCTAAAAAATACAGTCTATTTTTACAAAAGATAATGCATGTGACAAGCTTGGCACCATTTCTGTTACAGGTCAATGTTCATTCTTTTCTTTCATAAAAACCCTGCCTCTCTCGGAATCCACCCTCCATAAGCCGTCTGTGACAGTCAGACTTTTCAAACAAAAACAGGTTTTTACAAGCACCTACTGTATAACACAGGGAACTCTGATCAACAAACGTCATGTGACAGCTTGGATGGGAGGGGAGTTTGGGGAGAATGGACACATGTATATGTATGGCTGAGTCATTTTGCTGTGCACTTGAAGCTATCACAACATTCTCAATCAGCTATACTCCAATATAAAATTTTTAAAAATTTAATGGACTTTTAAAGGAAATCTGTGCTAAAACATTAACTTGAAGGAGAAAGAATCTTGTCAAGCCACATTCTTTGGCTTTAATCAGATTTATCACCAGCCTGCACCCGCTGACTCCCTATTCTTCCCTCCACACATACTCACACTCCACAGACATAAAGACAAACCCATAGCAACCTCACATTTGCATGGACTGCAGCCTCACACGCACTTAAGCTGACCCTTTGCCATTGTGTACTCTTGACCAATGACAGTCATACTTCAAGTGGGACAGCCCAGGTGGCTGAGTGTTAAGAATCCATCTGCCAAGGTAGGAGCCAAAGGAGATGTGGGTTCAATCCCTGGGTTGAGAAGATGCTCTGGAGAAGGAAATGGCAACCCATCCTGGTATTCTTGCCAGGATAATCCTATGGACAGAGGAGTCCATGGGGGTCACAAAAAACCAGATATGACTGAGAACACATGCATGCAATACTTCAAGTATAGTTTTATGCATGCTCAGTTGCTTCAGTCATGTCCAGCTCTTTGCCACCCTAGGGACTGAAGCCCACCAAGCTCCTCTGTCCGTAGGATTCTCCAGACAAGAATACGGGAGTGGGTTGCCATGTCCTCCTCCATGGGATCTTCCTGACTCAGGGATCAAACCCACATCTCTTATGTCTCCTGCATTGGCAGGTGGGTTCTTTACCACTAGCACCACCTGGGAAGGCTGTATCGCTTTTTGATTGATTGTAACTAACCCAAGAGAGCTACTCTCACCCACAAAGAGCTGTAGTATAGAAACTCCCATCCAGAGTCAGGAGGGAAGCCTGACTCTCACCCTCTCACCTCCTTACCTGCAGAGCTCCTGTGGGCCCCAGCCTCCCAGCAGCAGAAGAAAAGGGGCAGAGCTAGGCACCAGAGAAAGCTCATCGTAGCTGGGACTCCGGCCACCATTGCCAGCAGCTCTGCCCACTCCTCTCACTGCCGCCTTTTCCTGCTTCCTCAACCTGCAGAAGATGGGCGGGCCACCTGCTTAGGTGTGACTAGCTAGTTTCCAGGATGCAACCAGGTGATCACAAGTGCACAGGCTGAGAGCTGGCAGGCTGTGTGTCAGGACTGACAAGGAGCCAACCCTCCTGCCCTGCTTGCCCACTGACTCCTCCTCCCTAAAGTTTGAAGATACGGAATCCTTTCTACAGTGACATTCACCCCCTGGTTCCTGCAACCAGGGAAACCATGGTAGAAAGTGTTTCATACATGCTCCGCCTTCCCACAAGCTTCCACCCCCCACCCCGCCCCCTTGTGCATGGGATTTTGACTTCTAGTTAGAGAGACATGGGTTTCATTTATAATTCTGGACTTATTACCAATATGAACATGAAAGTGAAAGTCTCGTTCAATAGTGTCCGACTCTTTGAGACCCCATGGACAGTCCATGGAATTCTCCAGGCCAGAATACCGGAGTGGGTAGCCTTTCCCGTCTCCAGGGGATCTTCCCACATTGCAGGCGGATTCTTTACCAGCTGAGCCTCAGGGAAGCCCTATTACCTCTATGGTCAAGGGCAAACTAAAGAGCTTTCTGAACCTCAACCTCCTGATCTGTAAAATGGGCCTAATCCTTACCTTACTGGGCTGTTTTTTGAGGATCACATGCAATAAAAAGGCTCTAACATAGCGCCTACATACTTGGTGCTTATTGAAAACATTTACATTTTAAGTGCTCAATAAACGAACCCTGATGTCCACTCAGATCCTCAAGTCATATAAGGAACAGCCCCCTGAGGTTTGCAGGAGACAACTCTCTTGTGTGGGGAAGGACTCTGATCCCTAACATCCTTCTGTCTTTACATCCTGGGATCCTCCATCCCAGCCAGAGGCAGGATCCTGTCCTGGGCCAGCCTGTAGGTACAGGACAGGGAGCACACACCTCGAAGAAGGGAAAGGGTAAGTGTGCTTGTCTGAGTCCCCAGGCCTGGGATGGGGGACACTGAGGGTAATGACTGAGGGAGGTTTAGGGATTTGGCCTTAAGAAGGGGAATGAGGCTGCAGAATATATTTCCAAATGCCCCAGTGAAGAATCTTATCCCCCAAAAGGGCCCAGGACTTAGGCTGTTATGGCCATAGCCAGAGGCCAGACAAGGTACCTTGGGGGTCTTAGGGCCAGAGCTTTGTGGAGAAAGCAGTTCTAGAGCAGAGGAAAGCTTGTTGGATAAGCATCAAGAAACCACAAAAATCTCATGGCTGAAAGGAACTTTAAAGTGGAATCCAGAAGGTCTAGGTTCTGTTTCCAGCTCCTTCCTTAATTATGGCCTAGGGGCTGTGTGATCTTGGACAAGTTATTTGGCTTCTATGGGCCTCTGTCACGGCCTTGGAGGTCATCTTGGCCCTGACGGCTGAGGATCTGCTTCACGTAAGACACTGGCTTCTAGAATTTCATCCTGAGGGCTTCCCTGGCAGTCCAGTGGTTAAGACTCCTCAGTTACAATGCAGAGCGTTTGGGTTGGATCCATGACTGGGGAATAAGATCCCATATGCAGCAAAGGATGGCCAAAAGATTTCTAAAAGTAAACTAAAAACAGAACCTCCCCCATGTTGGGATAAAGGGCTCTGTGGCCTGGAAGGAAAAGGAAGCCATTCTAGGGCATGGGGTTGGGGTGAGAGGGGTGGGCGAGAAGACTCAACGAGAGGAGAGGGGGTCTGTCTGGGACTCAGCCCAACACTTGGGATCAGGGATCCTGGACCCCAGTTCCAACCACACTGTTAATCTGTAGACTCTTCCTGACAGGCTGAGCCTTTCCACCATCCTACTCAACCTCAGTCCTTCACTTTATAAAATGGAGGAAATGAATTTCCCTTTGGGGGAGTTTAAGAGGCCCTGGGGCCACAGCAAAGACCTGAATTCTATTTGATCAGATCTAGTAATGAGTCTAGTGGTCTGCAGTCCATGGTGTCTCAGAGTCAGACTCGACTGAGTGACTGAGCATGCACACAGTAATGAGTGAGTGATTTAGTATGAAGTTTCACCCTTGAGAATACAGAGGAGAAATTCAGCAAGAATGTGCTACTTTCTGCTACCTCCCTCTCCTCCTGACCCACCTGTCTGCCCCACCCCAATGAGGAGAGAGACTTCCTCATTCCAGCAGCTGGTGGCTTAAACTACAGACCGAGATACTCCAGGTACCTTTTTCACCCTCCCCCCACCATGGAATTTCCTTCTCCATTTCCTTTTTCTTTTCATCATCTTGTAATCAACAGCTCAGCTCCAGCCCAGTTGCCTAGGATGGGATCTAACCAGGAATCTACTAGAAGGGAAGCCTTACTGAATGCTTTCTTGGGTTTTGCTGAATTTTGTCAGTCCATCTTCCTCTGTACCTGGGGGAATTTCCAAGGCTGGACACATGACTGTTGACCTTGAGGCCATAATAGTCTTAACCAGAAAGCTCCTGAACATTTTGTTCAGCCCAATTCAGGTCTCACCCTGAATGAGCATAGGAGGCTAGTTTTATTAATTTAGCAAACATGTGTGGAGCACCTTACTAGATGTCAGACACTGTTCTAGGCACCCAGGATACATCACTGAGTAAAATCAGATCCCTGCCCTTGTGGAACTAACTCCCTGGTGAACCAAGAGAATTCAAACAATAAACATAATAAGTAAGTGAATGGTATAGGGATGAATATTATGGAATATTATGAATATTATGGAAAAAAGGCGGGAAAAGATAGAACCTGATGTGTGTGGCATGCAGAGATGAGGGGCAGGTTGCAGTATTAAATAACACCATGGGATCTGAGCCATGACTTCAAGTTGGTGAGAAAGTTAGTAAAGTGGATACATGGGGAAGAGCACTCCAGACAGCAGAACTCATAGAGAAAGATCCAGAGACTAAGGCAGGACCTAGATCAAGAAACAGCAAAGAGCCCATGTGACTGGAGCCTCATGAGAGAGCAGAGTTGGGGGTCAGGGGAGTAGGGTGATAAGGCATGGGTGATAAAGGTCCTTGCCAGCCTTGGGGGCTGCTCTCTGAGTGAGCTGGGAGCAGCCCTTGGGGAGTTTTGAGCTGTGGAGTGATGAAATCTGACTTGGGATTTGGAAGGACCACTCTAGCAACCCTGTGCTGAAACAGAAACTGGGAGTTAGGAGGTTTTGCCCTAGTCCAGGTGAAAGAGGAGGGTGGCTCTGACCATGATGGTGTCAGAGGAGGTAGTGAGAGTCAATCAGATTCTGGATGTTTTTAAAGTAGAGCTGGTGTGATTTCCTGCTAGATTGATGTGGGCTGTCAAAGGAAGAGAGAAGTCAAGAAAACTACAGATTTCTCAACCTGAACCAATAGAAGGATGGAGTTGTCATTTGGGTCTGGCTTTCTCATCAAGAATATTTAGAACTCCCTTCCCCTCAATAAGCCAGTGCACATTTTAGGGATGAATTCTACTCAAGACAAGAGTATCCAGTAAAGCCTAAGCACTGGCCTGCAAAGGGTCTGATAAAAGAGTTAACCCAGTAAAATGTCCTTGAAATATAAGGTTCTAGATCTGCTAGGCCATTAAGCTATAGCATAGCCCCACAGGCCGCAGCAAACAAGTTCTGTGTTTGTTGGGAGGCAAAGCTTTGTCCTCTTCCAACCTGGGTGCAGTGACTGGAGGCCAGCTAACTGAGAAAAGACAGATGAACAGAAGAAGAGACAAAGTTTACTTACACGTGCACCATGAAGCTGTTCTCACCGAAAAACCAGAAATAAAGATTTCGACCCCGCCCTTAACAAAGGCACAGAGCTTAGCACTTCTGTGGGAAAACATGGAAGGTACCATTGGCAGTCTGTCTCCATGGCAGCTGAAATTGGCTGGAAAGTCCCTTGGACGGGGATTAATGGCAGCTGTATTTTTAGAAGGCTCTGCTTTAGTCAGACAAGAGAAGTTCAGATAACATTTCTTTCTGCATCTTTTGTAGGTCAAATGCTTCCTCTTTCAAATAATCTTTATACTTCTCTGGTGGTCTAGTGGCTAAGACTCCAAGCTCCCAATGCAGGGGCCCAAGGTTCGACCCCTGGTCAGGGGAGTAAATCCCTACAATTAAGAGTTCCAATGCCAAAACTTAAGATCCTGACTCAGTGCAGCCAAATAAATGAATTTAAAAAATATTAATCTTTATACCAGCTCTGTGGGTCTGAGTGAGTCCCTGAAGGTACCAAATGTGTAGACAAAGAGAGGTGGGAGGAAGCATCTAAGTTTGCAAAGCCCTGAGAACAGACCCCTCCATACCCTAATCCCTATTTCCTTGGGTTATAGCATGGAAACCTCTGTTTCTGGGGAGCCCTCTCTTCCTTCATTTCTTTTATTAGGGTACAGTCCACATAGAGTTAGCTCTGCCAATCTCAAGTAGTATACAGCTTGGTGAATTCTTAAAACTCAGCATTCAAAAAACTAAGTTCATGTCATTCAGTCCCATCCCTTCATAGCAAATAGATGGGGGAAAAAATGGAAACAGTGACAGACTTTATTTTCTTGGGCTCCAAAATCACTGTGGACAGTGACTGCAGCCATGAAGTTAAAACATGCTTTCTTTGTGGAAGGAAAGCTATGACAAACCTAGACATTATATTAAGAGGCAGAGACATTCCTTTGCCAACAAAGGTCCATATGGTCAAAGCTATGGTTTTTCCAGTAGCCAAGTACAGATGTGAGAGTTGGACCATAAAGAAGGCTGAGTGCCAAACAACTGATGCTTTCAAACTGTAGTGCTGGAGAAGACTCTTGAGAATCCCTTGAAAAGCAAGGAGATCAAACCACTCAATCCTAAAGGAAAGCAATCCTGAATATCTTTGGAAGGACTTACGCTGGACCTCCCTGGTGGCTCAGACGGTAAAGCGTCTGTCTACGATGCGGGAGACCCAGTTTCGATCCCTGGGTTGGGAAGATCCCTTGGAGAAGGAAATGGCAATCCACTCCAGTACTATTGCCTGGAAAATCCTATGGACAGAGGAGCCTGGTAGGCTACAGTCCATGGGGTCTCAAAGAGTCGGACACGACTGAGCGACTTCAAGTTCACATTCACGTTCACGTTCACACTGAAGCTCCAATAACTTTGGCCACCTGATGTGAAGAGCCGACTCCCTGGAAAAGACCTTGGTGTTGGGAAAGATTAAGGGTAGGAGGAGAAGGGAGCGACAGAGTATGAGATGGTTGGATGGCCTCACCGACTCAATGGACATGAGTTTGAGCAAACTTCAGATGGTGAAGGACAGGGAAGCCTGGTGTGCTCCAGTCCATGGGGTTGCAAAGAGTTGGACATGAGTGACTGAACTGAACTGAACACTCAGGATGCATTTGCTACTCAGATCAGGATATGGGATGTTGTCAGCATCTCAGTAGGCTCCCTTGTGTCCATTTCCAGTCAATATCCCTCCAAGGACCACCATTCTCACCTCTATCACCATAAAGTATTTCTGCCTATTTTTGAACTGCATATAAATGGGACTACGCATACATAATTTCTTGCATCTGACTTCTTAACTTTATGCCTGGGAAATTCACCCATGTTGTGGTATATAACAGTGGTTCATTCTTTTTTTGTTTTAGGTAGTATCCATTGCAGAAATATACCACAATTAATTTTTCTATTTTCCTATTGATGGACTTTTGGGTTATTTCTAGTCTTTCACTATTCTGAATAATACCACTATCAACAATCTTGTATTTATCTCGGGTATGTATACACACACCCAGGAATGAAATTGCTGGGTCAAGTGTCTAACTTTAGTATACCGCATCAAACAGTTTTCTAAATTAATTGTGCCCACTTATACTACACCAGCAACATATGAGAGTTCCAGTCTCCATATTCTCATCAACACTGGTATCACTGGCCCTTTTTAGACATTTTTGTGGACCTGAATTTCTCATTGTGATTTTGACTTACATTACAGGGAGCCCTCTGCTTTCTCAGGGCTTTGCCCAGGTTGTATGCCACTGCCAGGGAAATGACTTTCATGGGAAAGAAACTAGAGGGACACAGGGAGGAACGATGGAGGGCTGGGTAGAAGTCAAATGTGCTTGCACACGTGCACCACCTGTACACTCAGCTAACGAGGAGCCTGTGCCGGTACTGGATCATCTGTGGGGACCCTGGTTGGGGTGGGGGATAATGAAGGAGAGACAGGAAAGAATGGGATGGAGTTTCTAGGCATTTGGAAGGAATGAGCACTGACTCAAGAAAGGAGAAAGAGCCTGCAAATCAGCACTGTTGGGCTCTCTATGAGGCCCACAGCCTGATCCCCACTGGAGAGGTCACATTCCACATTGCCCTGAAAAACTCTTCCTGGCAAGGAAAGGACATCTCAGGCTCTGGAGGTGTGGGTGGGGCTCTCCCAAACAGGGTCCAGGGCTGTCTCTCCCTCAGATTCCTGCATCCCTGGGCAGGTAAAGACACCTGTGGCTGGAAGAGCTGAGGCATAAAGCATGTGCTCCATAGAGCCAGGAGGTGGGACAGCTTTCATGCACCATTTCAAGTCCTCTTTGCCTTGCTGTCTATTCCAGCCACTGCTGCAGGGACCAGCTTCCTAGCAGTGAGCAGGCAGAGCCTCGTCACGTGCCATCTGGCCTCTGTTCCAGGACCTCCCTGATGCTGAGGCTTGGGATGCTTCTGGGGGCTATTCAGCCCTCACACACAGCAGTGAAGAACTGGGAGAATTGGGCCCTGGGGAGCAATTCACAAGCCAAGGGGAATGGGGGCCCACAGATCCCTGTTTCATTGCTGGGACAGATGGTTCTCAGACACACTTCTTGGAAGATCCCAAGGGTGGAGCAGCCATCAACCATAGCAGGGGCCAACTGGCTAACACCTTTTGACTGGCTCTCCCTTCTCCTCTGTGCCATTTCTCCTTTCCTGACTCCCCTGGATTATGTCCCTAAATAACTCATTCAGGCTCTGCTTTCAGAGGAACCAAGCTAAAACAGACCCACTAGCCAATAACTAGGCTCTGTGCTGACAGGGCATCCTATGCTATTATCATTTACTAGAAGCCAATGTTCAGATTAGCAAAGGTCTAGAGCGAGCCTTGGATGGGGATGACCAGTCATTCTGTCTAGCTGGAACCAAGGTGTAGGAGAGGGACCAGCAGGAGATAAGGCCAGAAGCATGCCTTGGGTCCATGGAGTGGAGGACTCAGCAGGCCACACACAGGAGGTCAGCCTTATTCTGGAGACAGTGGGAGGCCAGTGGTGGTTTCTGAGTGAGGGGAACTGGTAACACCAGAGCTCTGCTTTGCAGGGTACGATGTGGTACAATGTGGGCTGAGATCAGTAAGGGCAAGAGGACCAGTAAGGGGCTGTGACCTAGGACTTGGGCAGTGGCATATGTAGGGGGCAGATGTGAACTGTGTTGTGAGGCAGAATTCAAAATACTTGGCATCTTGCAGAAGAAAACCAGGACATAGAGATGTGAAAAATGCTGCTGAGCTTTGGAGTCCAGGAGGCTGGCAGGAAGGGCACCAGGCACAGAGCAGGAGGAAAAGCAGATCCGGGAGGAAAAGACGGCTTCAGTGGACCCCAAAGCCAGTGGCATCATTTTTCCTAGTGCTCTGAAATCCTGCTCAAGGAGACCCCAAGGAGGCCGCTCCCAGCACATCAGAGGAAGGTTCCCTGCCACTTTTGGCCCTGTGGGAAGAGAATGGGGTGGGCAAGAGGTCACAGGCCTGAGGTCAGGCTATGTCAGGACTCATAGGCAGTACTACAGAGCCTGGGAAAGAATACTGAGGAGACAGGCAAGAATTATTCAGTCACAGCACTGCTAGGTTTTTATTTCCTGCTTTCAAGATATATATATTTACTATATTTACTGTAACCATCACAAAACAATAAATATCGTGAGCCAAATTTCTGTTTTATAACTTGTTGGACTGATTTTATGCACATTTAAACAAGTTTAGGACAACAGCAGGTTTCTGACTTCCTCTGGTTGAACCAACGGGGAAGCACACAGGGTGGCAGGGGGGAGAGCTGCAGCGCCACTGGGCCCGGTGTTGCAGCCCTGGTGGGCCCAGGGCGGGAGGCTGAGCTCTGCTCCAGGGGCCCTGCTGGTAGAGGGCAGGGGAGGAGTTCCAGGCAGGCATCAGGCTCTCTGGAATGCAAAAGTAGGAACTCAAGAAACAACTGGATCAGATCAGATCAGATCAGTCGCTCAGTTATGTCCGACTCTTTGCGACCCCATGAACTGCAGCACGCCAGGCCTCCCTGTCCATCACCAACTCCCAGAGGTCACTCAGACTCACATCCATTGAGTCAGTGATGCCATCCAGCCATCTCATCCTCTCTCGTCCCCTTCTCCTCCTGCCCCCAATCCCTCCCAGCATCAGAGTCCTCTCCAATGAGTCAACTCTTCCCATGAGGTGGCCAAAGTACTGGAGTTTCAGCTTTAGCATCATTCCTTCCAAAGAAATCCCAGGGCTGATCTCCTTCACAATGGGCTGGTTGGATCTCCTTGCAGTCCAAGGGACTCTCAAGAGTCTTCTCCAACACCACAGTTCAAAAGCATCAATTCTTCGGCGCTCAGCCTTCTTCACAGTCCAGCTCTCACATCCATACATGACCACAGGAAAGACCATAGCCTTGACTAGGCGAACCTTTGTTGGCAAAGTAATGTCTCTCCTTTTGAATGTGCTATCTAGATTGGTCATAACTTTCCTTCCAAGGAGTAAGCATCTTTTAATTTCATGGCTGCAGTCACCATCTGCAGTGATGGAGTAACAGGCAAATTTGGCCTTGGAATGCAGAATGAAGCAGGGCAAAGACTAATAGAGTTTTGCCAAGAAAATGCACTATTCATAACAAACACCCTCTTCCAACAACACAAGAGAAGAATCTATACATGGATATCACCAGATGGTCAACACTGAAATCACATTGATTATATTCTTTGCAGCCAAAGATGGAGAAGCTCTATACAGTCAGCAAAAACAAGACCAGGAGCTGACTGTGGCTCAGATCATGAACTCCTTATTGCCAAATTCAGACTTAAATTGAAGAAAGTAGGGAAAACCACTAGATCATTCAGGTATGACCTAAATCAAATCCCTTATGATTAGACAGTGGAAATGAGAAATAGATTTAAGGGCCTAGATCTGATAGATAGAGTGCCTGATGAACTATGGAATGAGGTTCATGACATTGTACAGGAGACAGGGATCAAGACCATCCCCATGGAAAAGAAATGCAAAAAAGCAAAATGGCTGCCTGGGGAGGCCTTACAAATAGCTGTGAAAAGAGGAGAAGTGAAAAGCAAAGGAGAAAAGGAAAGATATAAACATCTGAATGCAGAGTTCCAAAGAATAGCAAGAAGAGATAAGAAAGCCTTCTTCAGCGATCAATGCAAAGAAATAGAGGAAAACAACAGAATGGGAAAGACTAGGGATCTCTTCAAGAAAATCAGAGATACCAAAGGAACATTTCATGCAAAGACGGGCTCGATAAAGGACAGAGATGGTATGGACCTAACAGAAGCAGAAGATATTAAGAAGAGGTGGCAAGAATACACAGAAGAACTGTACAAAAAAGATCTTCACGACCCAGATAATCACGATGGTGTGATCACTGACCTAGAGCCAGACATCCTGGAATGTGAAGTCAAGTGGGCCTTAGAAAGCATCACTACGAACAAAGCTAGTGGAGGTGATGGAATTCCAGTGGAGCTATTCCAAATCCTGAAAGATGATGCTGTGAAAGTGCTGCACTCAAATATGCCAGCAAATTTGGAAAACTCAGCAGTGGCCACAGGATTGGAAAAGGTCAGTTTTCATTCCAATCCCAAAGAAAGGCAATGCCAAAGAATGCTCAAACTACCACACAATTGCACTCATCTCACATGCTAGTAAAGTAATGCTCAAAATTCTTCAAACCAGGCTTCAGCAATATGTGAACCATGAACTTCCTGATGCTCAAGATGGTTTTAGAAAAGGCAGAGGAACCAGATATCAAATTGCCAACATCCGCTGGATCATGGAAAAAGCAAGAGAGTTCCAGAAAAGCATCTATTTCTGCTTTCTTGACTATGCCAAAGCCTTTGACTGTGTGGATCACAATAAACTGTGGAAAATTCTGAAAGAGATGGGAATACCAGACCACCTGATCTGCCTCTTGAGCAATTTGTATGCAGGTCAGGAAGCAACAGTTAGAACTGGACGTGGAACAACATACTGGTTCCAAATAGGAAAAGGAGTATGTCAAGGCTGTATATTGTCACCCTGTTTATTTAACTTATATGCCGAGTACATCATGAGAAATGCTGGACTGGAAGAAGCACAAGCTGGAATCAAGATTGCTGGGAGAAATATCAATAACCTCAGATATGCAGATGACACCACCCTTATGACAGAAAGTGAAGAGGAAACTAAAAAGTCTCTTGATGAAAGTGAAAGTGGAGAGTGAAAAGGTTGGCTTAAAGCTCAACATTCAGAAAACGGAGATCATGGCATCTGGTCCCAGCACTTCATGGGAAATAGATGGGGAAACAGTGGAAACAGTGTCAGACTTGATTTTTCTGGGTTCCAAAATTACTGCAGATGGTGACTGCAGCCATAAAATTAAAAGATGCTTACTTCTTGGAAGGAAAGTTATGACCAACCTAGATAACATATTCAAAAGCAGAGATATTACTTTGCCAACAAAGGTTCGCCTAGTCAAGGCTATGGTCTTTCCTGTGGTCATGTATGGATGTGAGAGCTGGACTGTGAAGAAGGCTGAGCACCGAAGAATTGATGCTTTTGAACTGTGGTGTTGGAGAAGACTCTTGAGAGTCCCTTGGACTGCAAGGAGATCCAACCAGTCCATTCTGAAGGAGATCAGCCCTGGGATTTCTTTGGAAGGAATTATGCTGAAGATGAAACTCCAGTATTTTGGCCACCTCATGTGAAGAGTTGACTCATTGGAGAAGACTCTGATGCTGGGAGGGATTGGGGGCAGGAGGAGAAGGGGACGAGAGAGGATGAGATGGCTGGATGGCATCACTGACTCGATGGATGTGAGTCTGAGTGACCTCTGGGAGTTGGTGAGGGACAGGGAGGCCTGGCGTGCTGCGATTCATGGGGTCGCAAAGAGTCGGACACGACTGAGCGACTGATCTGATCTGATCAGGCTCTCTTCTTGAGTCCCTTCACGGTGATCAAGAGGGGCAGCCCTGGGAGGTTGGTTTGGAGAAGCTGCCAGACCTGAGTGAGCAGTAAGTGAAGGCCTGTTCCATTACGTTTCCCCAAATAACAGTGCTGTTTTGTTCATCTGCCAAGAAGCAGACCTTTGCACAAGAACCCTATAAGGCAAGCTCTAGGATACAGATGAGGAAAGGAAGGCTCAGAAAAGTTAAGAAGGCCAAAGGCTTAAGTTTAGCCAGGATCTGAACCCAGGTCTATCTGGATTCAGATGGACCTGTCCGAGCTCTTTCCATTGTCCTGGCTGCCTTACTTTCTGCCCAATGCTGTAACACGCCAGGGTTGGGGCCAAGAGCTTTCCTCCAATGCTGGGCACAGCTGGACAGATCAGGGCTGAAGCCAAGACTCAAAAGGAAAATAAAGGACAGAGGATGATTTAAGGCAGAGAATAGCAAACCACAATCTGTGGACCAAATCTGTCTTTCTGCCTGTTTTTTTGTATAAATCACAAGTTAAGATTTTTTTTTTTTTACATTTTTAAATGGTTGAAAAAGTCAAAAGAAGAATGGTATTTCACGACACATAAGAATCATATGAAATTAAGTGTCGGTGTTCATGGGCAGGAACCCTGGCTTCTACCATAAATGTCTTTGCCATGGTGCCCCACCCACCTCAGGCCCTTTGCCCCCTTTGGTAACTGCTCCTTAACTTTGGGTCCTGGAGGCCAGGGAGGCAGGAGCAGCTTGCTGGCCACCCCTTCTAAGGGCATCTCCAGGGCACTCACCATGCTCTGCATCCAGTCTACATCGCTTCTGACAGCCTTGGACGGGTTCTCCATCCTCAGCACCATTTGCAGCATCATGCTGGTAGTTTCAGGAGCTGAGAAAACACAGTGAAAGCTCCTGTCCTCATCCCTGCCTCCCACCCCCTCCTGTCTGCCCTCAGAAGTCTACAAGGGACAGGTCAAGAGGCATCTATACTGTAGGAGAAGCAGGGACCATTAAGGGGGAGCCCAGCCACCCTCATTTCCCCACCCTGTTCCCCAGTCACCAACAGCTGGACCTCTCCTTGTGGGACCCAGAAAAGTAGCTCAGGGAAGAGCAGCAGGTAGTGAGGAACAGTGGGCAAAGAAAGCTGGGAGGAATGTATAGGCCATTTTGATATGAAATGGACAAAATGTCAGGATCTTGGGAATGTCAGGGATCTTAGGAATCACCCAGTCCACATCCTGGCCTTTGCCTGAAGCACAGGCAAGGGGCTTGCCTCTGTCAGTCACAGCCTCTAGCTCTCCTGGGGGTGGAAAGGAGCCTGCATGTGCGTTCCTGGGCTTGCAGAGGGCATGGTGGTCTGGGCAGCAGTCTGGTACCACATGGCAGAATTCATCACAGTACCAGCTTCCTCTCCTGCAGTGGTGATCCATTCCAACGCAGCAGAGGGGCTGGGATTGGAAGCAGCTGCCTGGAGAAAAAGGGATGTTAAAAAGAGACAGATTGGGCTTCCCTGCTGGCTCAGTGGTAAAGAATCCACCTGCCAGTGCAGGAGACACAGGTTCGATCCCTGGTCTGGGAAGATCCCACATGCAGAGGAACAACTAAGCCCGTGTGTCACAACTATTGAGCTTGTGCTCCAGAGCTGGAGAATCACAACGACTGAAGCCCGTGCACCCGAGGGCCTGTGCTCCACAACAAGAGAGGCCACCATGATGAGAAACCTGTGTACCACAACTAGAAAGCAGCCATCACTCACCATGAATGAAAAGCCAGTGTAGCAATGAAGACCCAGCCCAGCCAAAAATCAATCAATAAAAAAATATTTTAAAGAAATAGATTTAACAAATAGTGCTGGGACACTGGATATTCATAGGCAAAAGAATGAATCTGGACCTCTACCTCATACCATATACAAATGTTAACTCAACATGGATCACAGACCTAAATGTAAGAGTTAAAACTATAAAACTCTGCATGTTGTCATGACCTTGGGTTAAGCAGTAGTTTCTCAGATGTGGACTTCCCTGGTGGTTCAGATGGTAAAGAATGTGCCTGCAATGCAAGAGACCCAGCCAGGTTTGACCCTGGGTCGGGAAGATCCCCTGGAGAAGGCAGTGGCAATCCACTCCAGTATTCTTGCCTGGAGAATTCCACCAAAACCACAGTGACAAAAGAAAGAATAAAGTAGACTTGATCAAAATTTAGAAGCTTTGTGCTTCTAGGGATACTATCAAAAAAGTGAAAAGACAACCCATGGGATGAGAAAACATCTGCAAATCATAGGTGATAAGAGAATTTTATTCAGAGTATGTAAGAACTCTCACAAACTCTATAACAACAAAGACAAATAACCCATTTTAAAAATGAACAAAGGATAGGGGCTCAAGAGGGAGGGGATACATGTATACCTGTGGCTGATTCATATTGACGTATGGCAGAAACCAACACAATATTGTAAAGCAATTATCCTTCAACAGTACGTGAATTATGTACTTGAATTTTGCTTCAACATTATGTGAGCCGAGAATGTCTAGATGTCCAAGCTGGATTTAGAAAAGGAAAAGGATAAGGATCCAGAGATCAAATTGCCAAATTCCACTGGATCATAGAAAAAGCAAGAGAATTGCAGAAAAACATCTACTTCTACTCCATTGAAAACGCTAAAGCCTTTGACTGTGTGGATGACAACAAAATGTGGAAAATTCTTAAAGAGATGGGAATACCAGACCACCTTACCTGCCTCCTGAGAAATCTGTATGCAGGTCAGGAAGCAACAGTTGAAACCAGACATGGAACAACAGACTGGTTCCAAATTGGGAAAGGAGTATGTCAAGGCTGTATATTGTTATCCTGCTTATTTAACTTACATGCAGAGTACATCATGAGAAATGCCTGGCTTGATGAAGCACAAGCTGGAATCAAGATTCCCAGGAGAACTATCAATAACCTCAGATGTGCAGATTACACCATCCTTATGGCAGAAAGTGAAGAGAAATTAAAGAGCCTCTTAATGAAGGTGAAAGAGGAGAGTGAAAAAAGCTGGCTTAAAGCTCAACATTCAAAACACAAAAATCATGGCATCTGGTCCCATCATAGCAAGTAGATGAGGAAACAATCAAAACAATGATATACTTTATTTTCTTGGGCTCCAAAATCACTGCAGATGGTAACTGCAGCCATGAAATTAAAAGATGCTTTCTCCTTGGAAGAAAAGCTATGACAAACCTAGACAGCATATTAAAAAGCAGAGACATTACCAACAAAGGCCTGTCTAGTCAAAGCTACAGTCCAGTAGTCATGTATGGATGTGAGAGTTGGACCATAAAGAAAGCTGAGTGCCAAAGAATTGATGCTTTTGAGCTGTGGTGTTGAAGGCTCTTGAGAGCTCCTTGGACTCCAAGGAGATCAAATCAGTCAATCTTAAAGGAAATCAGTCCTGAATATTCATTTGATGGACTGATGCTGAAGCTGAAGCTCCAATACTTTAGCCACCTGATGGGAAGAGCCAACTCACTGGAAAAGACCCCGATGCTGGGAAAGAGTGAAGGCAGGAGGAGAAGAGGACAACAGAGGATGAGATGGTTAGATGGCATCACCCAACTAGATGAACATGAGTTTGAGCAAGCTCCTGGAGTTGGTGATGGACAGGGAAGCCTGGTGTGCTGCAGTCCATGGGGTCGCAAAGAGTCGGACAAAATTGAGTGACTGAACTGAACTGAACTTCAATTAAAAATAAATAAAACATTTTTAAATGAACAAAAGATTTATCCAAAGAGGATACACAAATGGCCTATAAGCACATAATTATCAGGAAAATGAAAATTTGAGTCACAATGAGTTACCACTTCACTACCATTAGGTTAAAATGAAAAAGAAAACAAGTATTGGTAAGGATGTGGAGAAATTGGAACCCCTTACATTGCTGGTTGAAATGTAAAAGGGTACAGCTACTTTGCAAAACTGTTTGGCAGTTTCTCAGAATGTTAAATGTAGAGTTACCAAATGACCCAGCAAATCCACTTCTGGGTATATACTGAAAAGAACTGAAAACATATGTTCACATAAAAACCTGTCCAAAAATGTTCAGAGAAGCATTATTCATAATGGCCAAAAAGTGGAACTAATTCAAATGTCCAACTGATCAGCAGATAAAACAAAACATGATATTTCTACACAATGGAATGCTATTCAGCCACAAACATGAATGAAATGCTGATACATGCTACAGATGGAGGTACCTTGAAAATATGAGACTAAATGAAAGAAGTCAGCCGTGAAATGTCACATGTTGTATGTGAGTCTGTTTATGTGAAATGTCTGGAATAGGCAAATCCACAGAGACAGAAGGTAGATTAATGGTAGCTAGGGGTGGAAGGTGTAGGTAATAGATGGGTGATTGTCAATGATACAGAGTTTCTTTGGAAGGTGATGAAATGTTCTAAACTAAGGTACCAGTGTTGGTTGCACCACTCTGTGAATACGCTAAAAAACATTGAATTGTATATTTTTAAAGGATGTCTTTCACATTATGTGAATTATATCTCAATAAAGTTGTTACTAAAAAGACTCAGAGAGAAGAGGGACAAAACAAGAGTGACAGGAGTGACAGCAAGGCAAACAGAGAGGCAATAGAGAGAACATCAGAAGAGCTGTGACAAGGGGGACAGAGAGAAAACCCGCACGTTTAGAAGGAGGTCTCCAAGGTCCCTGTTCACCAAACAGCTCACCAACCCCAGTTCCCACTAATTCCCCAAGGCGTTCAATGCAGTTATTATCACAGTGGTAAAGAATTCACACAGGAGATGCCGTTTCAATCCCTGGGATGGGAAGATCCACTGGAGAAGGAAATGGCGACTCACTCCCATATTCTAGCCTGGAAAATTGCATGGACAGAGGAGCCTGGTGGGCTACAGTCCTTGGGATCTCAGAGTCAGACACGACTGAGTGACTGAGCACATGAACACACGCTTATCCACTACAAGATGACGGGGTTATCTTCTGTAAGACGAGGAAGACAAGGCGTGGGCAGGTGGGGACCATGGCCCAAGTAACTTGGTGAGTCTGTGGCTCAGGTCGAAAGGTGCCCCAGGTGCTCTCATGCCCAGAACTCTTCAGTGTTGTTTTCCCTTTCCCTTGACCTTCTCATGACTTCCCTGGTGGGTCAGATGGTAAAGTATCTGTCTACAATGGGGGAGGCCCGGGTTCGATCCCTGGGTTGGGAAGATCCTTGGAGAAGGAAGTGGCAGCCCACTCCAGTACTATTGCCTGGAAAATCCCATGGATGGAATAGCGTGGTAGGCTACAGTCCAGGGGTTGCAAAGAGTGGGACATGACCCAGCGACTCCACTTTCCACTTTGACCTTCTCATTAGGTTTGCACTGCCTGGGGCTTTGTTTAGGGATAAGCTGGAGGACATTCCAGAGCTGACAAGATCAACAGGGAGCAAGCCACAAAGAGGATGTGGGCCCAGGTGTGGCTAACCCACCCTGTTGTGGAAACAGAGGCCAGCAGATAGGTGTCTGGTGAAAAGACCAACCCACTCTCAAGGTGATGGTGGGAGGGGCTGGAGTGGTGACCTCTGAGTTTGGTCTGGCTTCTGCCTCATGTTCTGGTCAGGAGCCTCCTGCTAATGATCAATTTCCCCTTCTCACACCAGCCCCCTTCCCGAATGCCTGGTTCAGGGTCAGGTTGTCACCAAGACCAGGAATCAATCAAAAGATTGTCCCAGGGGGACTTCCATGGTGGTCCAGTGGATAAAACTCCATGCTCCCAATGCAGGGGGCCCAGGTTCGATCCCTGGTTGGGGAACTAAGATCTCACATGCTACAACTAAGCCTAAGTGCCTTAACAACTGAGCCTACGCACTATAAGGCACATACACCACTAGAGAAGCCCATGTGCTGCAATGAAGACCCAGAGCCGCCAAAACAGATTAAAAAAAAAAAAAAAATCACTCATTTCAAAGATAGGAGCAGTCCCAGGGACCATACAAATGAGGATCATAGCCCATGTGGGAGTCAGAGATCAAGTCAGTGGTCTGGTAATACTAAAATCACTCATTTAAAAGACAGGAACTGTCCCAGGGACCATACAAATGAGGACCATAGCCCATGTGGGAGTCAGAGATCAAGTGAGTGGTCTAGTGATATCAGCATTTATTTTAACAGTTTGGGATGGGATGGGATGGAATGGAATGGAATGGAGTGGAGTGGAATAGAATAGGAAACATCCACATATATTGTATATGTAAGTATAAGTTTCTTGGGGTTCTTTTTGAAAATTTTGTTTGTTCTTATATACATGTATTTAAGTACTGGATCAAAGGATGAAATATACTTCTTAGTGTGGATTATGGCCAGAGAAGTTTGAAAGACACTGATCTAAAAATGGAAAAGCCATGTTCTTAAGGTCATGCTTGAGTGGGTGATAGAGCTGAGAGAGGAACTAGCAATCCTGATCTTTTCCCTGTTTTCCCCACAACATCCAGGCACAAAGTTCTCCTTCAAAAAGCCTCCGGATGCACTGGCCACTGCCCTCTGGCACTCTCTAAACACACCGCATTCTCCTGCTTTTGAGCCTTTGTTCAAGCTGCTTCCTCTGCTTGGAAGGCCCTTCCCTCTCACAACCACTAGAAGAAAACATTCTTATCCTTCAAGGTCACGATTAAATTCAGTCTTCCCAGGGTTGCTAAGGAACTAGCTCGTTATTTTGAGAGTGATAAATGAAGACTCATTTATCCAGTTTTTCCACACAAACCAAATAGTTGAAGAGGGAAAGGTCCTCCTTATAGAAGAACTCCAGCTAACAAATGCAGAAGGAATGACAGAAGTAGAAAACCACCATTTGTCAATTTCCAAGCCCCTTTCACTAACGAAAAAATGGATCTAGGTGACAATCATCACTGGAAGTTAAAATCATTAGAGAAAGATCAAGGGGGACTTTTTTTAACGGACCTACGTATGAATGCACCTGGCTGATGAAGTTCAACACCAGTAAAAGTGAGATGACCAGACATTGTTTGTCTCCTTCACGATATAGTAGGAAGCACATAGCCTCACCTACAGAACATTCTTACCAAAAGACATGAACCTTAACTACCAGATTTCAGGTAATGCAATGGACAGAGGAGCACCCACAAAAATCAGATCAGACAAATCCAGAATGCAGGGCTATCTACAAGACAAATGGCATGGTTTCTTCAACAAATAAACAGCATAAAAAAGAAAAAAGGGCTGGTATAGATTTAAAGAGACTTAAGAATATAACAACTAAATGTAATGTATAGACTTTGTTTAGATCCTGATTTAAATAAACCAATTGCAAAAAGGCCTTTTTGACAGTTGGAGAAATATGCACACTGATAGGTATTAAGTGGTAGTAGTTATTTTCATTATTTCAGCTCTGATAAGGTATTGTGGTTATATTATTTTAATATAGTAGATAAGAATTTGGGCAAAGTGTTGATAATTTTCAAGCTAGCCAATAGGTCCACTGGGTTCATTAAACTATTAAATTTAATGAACAAGTTTTCATAATAAAATTTTTTTAAAATAAATTTGATCTATCCTGAGAGGACTTCCTACATCCCCTAGCTGGGATGGAGGCTTTAAGTTTTTCCTTTTACCCTTAAAACCTATTGATTTCATTACATTAACATTCAGTTCAGTTCAGTTCAGTCACTCAGTCGTGTCCGACTCTTTGCGACCCCATGAACAGCAGCACGCCACGCCTCCCTGTCCATCACCAACTCCCGGAGGTCACTGAGACTCACATCCATCGAGTCAGTGATGCCATCTAGCCATCTCATCCTCTGTCATCCCCTTCTCCTCCTGCCCCCAATCCCTCCCAGCATCAGGGTCTTCTCCAATGAGTCAACTCTTCACATGAGGTGGCCAAAGTACTGGAGTTTCAGCTTCAGTATCATTCCTTCCAAAGAAATCTCAGGGCTGATCTCCTTCAGAATGGACTGGTTGGATCTTGCAGTCCAAATGACTCTCAAGAGTCTTCTCCAACACCACAGTTCAAAAGCATCAATTCTTCGGCACTCAGCTTTCTTCACAGTCCAACTCTCATATCCATACATGACCACTGGAAAAACCACAGCCTTGACTAGACGGACCTTTGCTGGCAAAGTAATGTCTCTGCTTTTGTATATGCTATCTAGGTTGGTCATAACTTTCCTTCCAAGGAGTAAGCGTCTTTTAATTTCATGGCTGCAGTCACCATCTGCAGTGATTTTGGAGCCCCCAAAATAAAGTCTGACACTGTTTCCACTGTTTCCCCATCTATTTCCCATGAAGTGATGGGACAGGATGCCATGATCTTCGTTTTCTGAATGTTGAGCTTTAAGCCAACTTTTTCACTCTCCACTTTCACTTTCATCAAGAGGCTTTTAGCGGCTCTTCACTTTCTGCCATAATGGTGGTGTCATCTGCATATTTGAGGTTATTGATATTTCTTCTGGCAATCTTGATTCCAGCTTGTGCTTCTTCCAATCCAGCGTTTCTCATGATGTACTCTGCATATAAGTTAAATAAGCATGGTGACAATATACAGCCTTGACATACTCCTTTTCCTATTTGGAATCAGTCTGTTGTTCCATGTCCAGTTCTAACTGTTGCTTCCTGACCTGCATAGAAATTACTCAAGAGGCAGATCAGGTGGTCCGGTATTCCCATCTCTTTCAGAATTTTCCACAGTTTATTGTGATCCACACAGTCAAAGGCTTTGGCATAATCAATAAAGCAGAAAGAGATGTTTTTCTGGAACTCTCTTGCTTTTTCCATGATCCAGCAGATGTTGGCAATTTGATCTCTGGTTCCTCTGCCTTTTCTAAAACAGCTTGAACATCAGGAAGTTCATGGTTCACAAATTGCTGAAGTCTGGCTTGGAGAATTTTGAGCATTACTTTACTAGCGTGTGAGATGAGTGCAATTGTGTGGTAGTTTGAGCATTCTTTGGCATTGCCTTTCTTTGGGATTGGAATGAAAACTGACCTTTTTCAGTCCTGTGGCCACTTCTGAGTTTTCTAAATTTGCTGGCATATTGAGTGCAGCACTTTCACAGCATCATCTTTCAGGATTTGGAATAGCTCCACTGGAATTCCATCACCTCCACTAGCTTTGTTCATAGTGATGTTTTCTAAGGCCCACTTGACTTCACATTCCAGGATGTCTGGCTCTAGGTCAGTTATCACACCATCGTAATTATCTTTTTTGTACAGTTCTTCTGTGTATTCTTGCCACCTCTTCTTAATATCTTCTGCTTCTGTTAGGTCCATACTATTTCTGTCCTTTATTGAGCCCATCTTTGCATGAAATGTTCCCTTGGTATCTCTAATTTTCTTGAAGAGATCCCTAGTCTTTCCCATTCTGTTGTTTTCCTCAATTTCTTTGCATTGATCACTGAGGAAGGCTTTCTTATCTCTTCTCGCTATTCTTTGGAACTCTGCATTCAGATGCTTATATCTTTCCTTTTCTCCTTTCCTTTTTGCTTCTCTTCTTTTCACAGCTATTTGTAAGGCCTCCCCAGACCGCCATTTTGCTTTTTTGCATTTCTTTTCCATGGGGATGGTCTTGATCCCTGTCTCCTGTACAATGTCACGAACCTCATTCCATAGTTCATCAGGCACTCTATCTATCAGATCTAGGCCCTTAAATCTACTTCTCACTTCCACTGTCTAATCATAAGGGATTTGATTTAGGTCATACCTGAATGGTCTAGTGGTTTTCCCTACTTTCTTCAATTTAAGTCTGAATTTGGCAATAAGGAGTTCATGATCTGAGCCACAGTCAGCTCCTGGTCTTGTTTTTGCTGACTATATAGAGCTTCTCCATCTTTGGCTGCAAAGAATATAATCAATCTGATTTCAGTGTTGACCATCTGGTGATGTCCATGTGTAGAGTCTTCTCTTGTGTTGTTGGAAGACGGTGTTTGCTATGACCAGTGCCTTTTCTTGGCAAAACTCTATTAGTCTTCGCCCTGCTTCATTCTGTATTCCAAGGCCAAATTTGCCTGTTACTCCAGGTGTTTCTTGACTTCCTACTTTTGCATTCCAGTCCCCTAATATAACATAGCATTAATCCCTGTCTCCATCATTGTTACCATCTTCTTTCCAGAAGTGTGTATCTGCCACCCTACCAGCTCATCAAAGGCAGAAAATGCATCTCTGTAGTTTCATTATCAAGTAATTTATATTTAGTTTAAAAGATCTGGGCTCACACTTGAGCTCCCAGGGGCATCCAAATGTCAGGACAGATTTATAGTTTCTAACAGGGCTGACCAGTCCCATCAGAAAAATGACAGCACAGTAAGGGAGAGGAAGTCCACCCCATGGTGAGCAAGCACTCATTCATTCACTCATTTATTCCTTTTATTCTATTCAGTGACTCTCTGAGCCGGGTACTGTGGTGGATCGTGGAGGTACATTCCACTGCCCTGCCCCACCCGACAGTCGAGAGAAAAACGTTTCAGGAGCTCAGTCTAGTGAAAGGAGAGGCATCTCACTACAGGTAACCAGAGCATTGCCATACTGCGTGGTAAATGCTGCACCACAGGTAAGAGGAGAGCGCTGTGGGGTTGGGGGAAAAGCAGTGCACCCATCAGGAAACAGCTTTCTGGTGGGGAGGCGACAGCTCAGGGACTCCTCTGTGACCATCCCATTGGCTTCAGATGAAGAGGCTTATAGCAGTGACAAGCTGAGGGGCCACCAAGAAGAGCCCCAAGCAAGGTGAGGTGAAGAACCCAATGCTAATAGTTTGCAGCCCTTCAAAATAATATTCTTTAAATATGTTTGACAGTTTTATAGAGAAGAGGGTAAGCATGGCCAGGGAAAGGTATGGAAAGGGGGTAAGAGGCAGACTCCTCCTCCCTTTACAGTTTTTACAAGCAACGTATTAAGACATCTTTTGTTGCTTAAGCACATCTTAAGGCTCCCATCCTTGCAAAAAGTATTCCTACCAATGATACCCAGTTTTCTCCCAAAAGATATTCTGGCAGATACAGCTTTCTCCATCCCACTGCATTTCCAGGAATATTTTAGCAAACCAAATGGGTTGGTACCCAGTGAGTCTGCCTCTGAGTCCAGATCTGGGTTTGTCACACCACCTTCACTCCTAGCCCTCTGACAGGGCACATTCTAGAGCTTTGTGCTGCCTCCACTCATAAGAACCTCTTCTAGACATTCCTCTGGACTCTCCAACCAAACTAGACCTTTCCAAGTGAACCACCCAAAGACATCTTATAAATATGGATGTGGTACATAGAGAAACCACCTTAAGCACTGGTAGATGCTTAGTAAATGTCTGAACAAATGAATTGTTTCATTAATAAATTAGCAAACATAGAAGGATCATGCCAGGGACAAAAATGGTTGAGTAAATGAATGAATGAATAAGAAAGAGATGAGAGGCCAGGTCCTTTTGACCTGCTAGCCTGGCTCCTCACCTGTCTCCTGGTTTGGGGCCACAGGGCTCAGCCACAGTAGGAGGAGGAGAACCAGCCCCATGGCTGCAGGCATCAAGCAGAGACAGTGTTTCAGGGACCAAGAATAGGACTTTTAATACCTACTCTTTCCAATCAGGTCATTTGGTAACCTCACAGGGAGGAGCCCGCTGACACCTGGGCCGTCACTGGCAGAGGGCAGGGGTGTGGCACCAAGACAGGGGCACAGGTGTTCCAGCTGCTTGGAATAGCTTGGTCAAGCAGAGGTAATGTGGCAAGGAGAAATTTCCTATCTCCTGGTGTTTCCAGGCCTTTGGGAAGAGCAGAATCAGAGAAACCAGAATGATTGCTGCCGGGGACTATGGAGATCATCTGGTCTGACCAGCCCATTCTATATAGATAAGGTTCTATCTTATTTTATAAGGCCCAGAGAAGACAAGAGGTAATTCAAGTTCACACAGCTCAGTTATTATAGAGCTGAGGTGTACAGCTTGGTCTCCTGGCTCACTTCAGTGTTCTTTAAACCAAATGTAGTAGAGGAATTCAGAAATGCCCCTGGAAGGGCCCATCAGCCTGGAAAATCAGCAGGGCAGCTCTATTACCCCCTAGCTGGTATAAGTTGTCGACACCACAGGAATGCTGACAGAACAGGAGGTTGAGACATAGAGATTTGAGGAGACTGTCCTCTATAGGAAACCATGAAAAGTAAGGTGACTCCAAAATCCTTTAAGCTAGGCTTCAGCAGTATGTGAACTGAGAACTTCTGGATGTATAAGCTGGGTTTAGAAAAGGCTGAGAAATCAGAGATCAAAGTGCCAGCATTCACTGAATCATGGAGAAAGCAAGGGAATGGATGCATAGATGAATGATACAGAAATAAATGATTGCTGGGCTGCAGTGGCCCCTTTCCCCTCCCCTGTTGAATAGTCTCCTCACTCTTGGCCTGTGAAGATCTCAAGTCTAAGTTAAATATTGGGAAGAGAAGCTTAGGGCTTCCCAGGTGGTTCAGTGGTAAAGAATCCACCTGCCCAAGCAAAAGATGTGGGTTTGATCCTTGGGTTAGGAAGATCCCCTGGAGGAGGGCATGGCAACCCACTCCAGTATTCTTGCCTGGAGAATTCCATGGATAAAGGAGCCTGGAGAGCTACAGTCCATAGGGTCACAGAGAGTCAGACACAATTGAGCAACTAAGCACATAAAGAGAAGCTTGAGAACTTGCTGAAAATCAAGTTTTGGCTTCCTGTGAATTACCTCTAGTTTGTAACAATAAACAAAGAACCTCAGAACAAGTAAAAAATTTGTACTGTAGCTTCTATCTCTGGTTGTAAAACATTTGGATATTCTATCAACTTCAGCAGTCATTTGCATGTCTTCAGCATTCTTCTGTCAGCTTACCTTATAGACATAACAATTTTTAAATACCTGGTATATTTTTAGGGCATGTAAATATCATTGTATCTCCTGGCAAGAAAAAGCTGGCAGTTTAATAATAAAGTGAGTGAAGGACATTTAGAATGTCATCCACTTTGATAATGACTGTTGAACAAAACAAAACAGAAACAGTTGCAGACAAAGTTGAGGGAGGAGAAGGGAGGTGAAGACATTTTCATCACTTCAAGATTTGGGAAAGCCATCACTGCAGATATTTGCTGGCACAACAAGAGAGCTAAGAGGGGAGGTAATCAGACGCAAGGTCAGAACAATCCCATCCCGTCTTACAATGTCCTTCTTGTTGATTCCACTGACAGGCAGAGAGGGAAAACATTCAAAGACAGAGGGGTGGGCACCCACAGAACTTGTCTGTAGGAGAGTCCCCTGGAGATCTCTGGTCTGGGGAAAACCAGCAGGGACACCTTAAAGACAAGTAGTGCAGAGAAACTAGAGAGCCCCAGGGTCAGCTGGCTTTACAGTCATCTCAGATTTGGACGAGTTCGGGCTCTTTGGTTGGAAGAAATCAGACCTGCTCCTGCTAGTAGTAAAGAAGTAGACAGAGAACAGTCATTATAGAGATCCATGTGGCAAAGGGGAAAACTGATCACATTCATCTGACTATAGGACCCAAACGTGCGCTGACCCTGTTAGGTCTCCTCTGTCTAAGACCTCAGCATAGGTTCTTCTGGCTTAATTTGGAAGGCCATGTGTGGCGTCTTTGGGGATATCACTGGGATTTTGCAGAGGAAATGCTGCTGAGCTCAGGGTGATTAAAGAGGACAGGAAAGACCATTGTTGCAGCAAATGTGATCCTTGTCAGGAAAGATCCTTGAAGCAGCACTTCATGTCTGCTTGCCTCAATATAGAACAGGCGATTTCTTACGTTCATTCATTTCATTCAGTTATTTATTTGTTCTATTTGGAAAAATACTAAATAACAACATTGTGTGACAAGTGCTCTAACAGGAGGTTGAGAGAGAGTGCCAAGGGCTCATGCAGGCAGGGGACACTGTGATGTAGCTGAGCGAGCTCTCAATACAGGACAGATGAAAGTGCGGTTTGGAAACAGCCAACAGTTCAGAGAATGGCAGGAGCTCAGGCTATGAAGCTGAAGTGTGGTCATGGATTAAAGGTCCTTTATGTGCCAGCAGAAGAAACCAAACTTTACCTTGTGGGGAGAGAAGTTGGTGAGTTTTAGGTAGGGGAATAAGACCCCACAGTAACGCTTTCTTCCTTCCCACTGCTCCAATCTCCTTATTTCCACCATGGAGGGCAACTGGCAATATTTATCAAAATTACAAAAGCACAAATCTTTTGTGCCAGTCATTCCTCTTTGGAGAATTTACCTGACAGATATGTCTGCACCCATGTGAATGACACAGGACCAGGTTTTTCATGGCAGCATCATTTGTATTAATAAAAGATTGGAAACAACTTCAATGTCTCTCAATAGATAAATGGTTGAATCAATTATATTCCACCCATACAATGGAAAATGTATGAGTGAGTGAGTGAGTGAAAGTTGCTCAGTCGTGACCCCCATGGATTCTAAAAAAAGAATAAAAGAAACTTTTATTGAGTGATGTAGGAAATTCTCTGAGATACACTGTTAGGGGGAAAAAAGCAAGGCACAGAAATGTGTATACAGTATGCTAGTTTTTAAAGAAGTGTGAAGAAATTTATATATATATATATATATATTTTGCTTATATTTGCATAAAGAAACTCTGTATGGATAAAAAGAAAAGTCACAAGTGACTATCAAAGGGGATAAGGCAGAAACTGGACACATGGCTACAGAAATGGGAGAGACTTCACTGTATTCTTTTCTGTGGATTTTAATCACGTGAATGTATTAGAAAAGTACATTTAAATATTATTAAGTAACCAAGAAAGAGAGAGTGCAGGAGGGAAAGAAAGGTAGGGGTGGGGGACTCTATCATTCCCTTTCCCCTCTGCAGGCTTCATTTCTGCTTTCGAGTTGCCAGAACTTTCTTTTGGTGAGCTCAGTGGCTAAGGGCTTCCAGTGGTTAAGGGAAACGCACAACTTTGCTTTCAGACCATGGTGTAGAGAGATCTATTGTTGGCATCTGGGCTGAATTTCTTTCTTTGATTCTAAGTAGAGAAAGGCAGGGAGGTGAGCCCTCACGGCTGCTAGTGCTGAAGCAGTTTTGTGCTTGCTGTGGAAACAGGAGTTTGCTGGAGAGGCCGGGAGTCTGTCTGTCCCTGCAGTGGGCCAGGGGGAATGGGGAAATAAAGCCATTCAGGAACCACAGGCCATCACTAGAAAACAG
Source organism: Tragelaphus eurycerus (assembly GCA_935064755.1). Lineage (NCBI taxonomy): Eukaryota > Metazoa > Chordata > Mammalia > Artiodactyla > Bovidae > Tragelaphus > Tragelaphus eurycerus. The sequence continues at coordinate 22,841,744 of CAKXYN010000018.1, read as the reverse complement.
GTGAGAAATTGCAGAGGCTGAGAAAAGGACAGGACTTCCCTTGGGTTTGTTGCCTAATGATTACAGGTCACCTGTGCTGCGCTGTTTCAGACTTGAGTCTTAGAGGTCTGCTGTAGCCGCTTTCTTGGCAGGGAATGGTCACTAGTACTCCCAACATCCTAAGAAACTCCCAACCACGCAAGGCTTCTTTTAACCCAGGAACTCTCATCTCGCTAGTCTGGTGCTAAGTTTACCTCCAAAACCAGAGCACAGCTCTCTGCTTTCTGTTCCTCCCCCAGAAGCAGTTCACAGAAGTGAGGAAGGCAAGGGTGTATGCCAAGCACACCCGCGTGTCCTCCACGCTCCTAGAATAGTAGCTCTAAGTAGATTCTCTTTCCTTTTTAATCACATTCATCTTTGATCCCAGGAACATCAAGCTCACAGTGGGAATGCCTGGGCCACCTGGCAGCTGCTTCACCAAAGTTTTATAAGCGGTTTGATACCTTGGAGATTAGAAGTGGAAGAGGACTCTGACTGGCAGAAGAGCCAGCAGGATATGGTGGGCTTAGTGATCCCTTGCTCCCATCCTCTAAGTCAAACGTTCCAAGGAAAAAGGAAGTTGGGCTGGGTCTCGCTTTAACCAGGGTGCTATAAAAATTAAGCCCTCTCTTTATACCATTAGAGGGTAAAGTAAACCTACACACATTTGGGGCCACAGAAAATGATGAATAACAGTGCCACAAGGGCTGACTGCCTGGCTCACAGCTCCCCATTGTGGTGTACCTCCAGTCCTCCAGAGGGAGTCCCCAACACAGGCTCAGGAGGTCTGCAAATCCTCTATTTGAGGTTCCAGAGCTGCTCCAGTCTCTGCACTTTCTATTCCTGGTTGCTAATTTTCCTTGGATTCTGTAATGTATACAAACATTTTTCTAGTATCTTGCCCTACCCACCTGACCCACCCCAATTTTTTACTCCCTAAAATGTCAGAGTTAGAACAAAGCGTTTAGAATTTATCTTGTTTTTTAGAGGGTTTGGTGAGATGACAGTGATAACGGTATGTCATATTCTAGTCTGGACGAACATAATTTCTTTCGCTCCCATCTCCCTGGGATATCCAGCTTCTACTCTTGTTTTGCTCTATTTTCTGCAAAAGTGGATGCTGATATTTTTAACCAGATCAGTCACTCCTCTGATTAAAACTCTTCAGTAACTTTCCAATGTTCTTAGAATAAAATTTTTTTTTTCACTTTTTTGAATGTTGTTAGAATACAATTTAAAATCTTTGGTGCCCAATACAATAAAACCTGAAATTCTTAGTAAGTCCTTTTTGCAGTTCCTTGCCCAAACTCCTTCTATCTTAGGACCATCGTATATGCTAGTTCCAGTCTGGAGCCCTTTTCTCCCTACTCTGAGTCTCATTTTGGGGGTCTTGGTTAAAGCATCACCTTCTTAGGGGCCTTAGTTCTCTTCAATCTAAATGAGGTCCCCTTGTTTGTTTTTTTTTTAACAGCATCTACCCTGTTCCTTCACAGCTCTTATTTATTATAGCTCATAATTACACATTCACTTTGGTAACTCTGGGCAATGTCTGTCTCCCCAACAAGACTTGAAGTGCCTGAGGAGGAAGGGCCTATGTCTGTTTCAGTCCCTGTGACAACCCCTGAACCCAGTACAGAAACCAGAAAACAGTAGGTACCCACATATTTGATGGATGATTAAATAGCGAGAGACCCGGCATGGCTGGAGAAGGTTGAGATTTAAGATAAGAACCTGAATTTGTGTGCTAGTGGTAGAAAAGGAATGAGATTTAAAGAGAAAAATCACCACAATGTGACAACAGGTGGTGAGGAGACACTGCTTTCCTAGTCAGAAATGCCACCTGACTCAGAGAGGAGAAAATTAATTTGCAAACCAGGGTGACTAATGGTTAGGTCTGAGGAAATATATTTACGTTGGCTTTAGACATACTGGCTGGAGCTGACCAAAGGACTCTGAAGGGGAAATGCTCAGAAAGCTGCAGCGTGTAACGAGCTCCAGCAGGCCAGAAACATGAAAGAGAAACTTGGACGGGGTTGTTCACAGAAGTGGGGACTGAAGCATCTAAGACAACTCAGACTCTGTGGAGAGGAAGATTTGCCTCGCTTCAGGGGGCCGTTACACCAAGGGGACCGCTAGTGGGCACACCCCATGCATTGTAAAGTGCTACAAAGTACTTTATACACAAAGACACAGACATCAAGAATGGTGAACTGATCTGCTCAAGGTCATGTGGCAAGGCAGTGACAAAGCATTCCAACCCGCTTTTCCTGACTTGTAAGGTCCAATTTTCTTTGCATCATAACAGAAATTTCCTGAATTTTCCAACATGTCCACTTTACAGTAGATACTCAATACCACTTCCTGATAGTTAAGATAGGCAAATAAAAAGCAGAATTCCATTTCCTTAGTTTATTAAAGGTGACAATGATATGTTAGGCTGTGTATGAATTACAGCAAGTAGAAACTCAGTTTGGAACACGAGTTGTACACACATGAGAACATCTCTATTTAGACTCTTGCTCCTTTTATGTGAATTCAACAAAAGCTCTAAAGTCTTGGTAGAGAGAGTTAACAACAGCCTCATTTAAGTGGAAAATATCTGCCTTCCACTCTTCTGCTATGTCTTGAATCTCCACCTTGCAAGCAAAGTCTTTTTTCCCTTTATTTATAGAAAAGAACACATCTTCTCTCCTATTTCTCTCAGAAGGAACTCTCTTCAGTGCATTCAAAGCTTCTCCCCACAACAGTGGGGATTTTCAGATACTGATAAGTTGCAAAGTGCTTTCAAAACACCCTATTCTCTTTCCTCTCTCCCCCTACTCTCAAATAAATAAATAAATGGTATCTGGACAGTGAGGAGAGCAATGTCAGGGTCACTAAAACAGATATGCAGCCTAGAGGGATGGGTTTGGGGAGCTGGAGGAAAAAAAAAAAGTGAAAACCCAGGAGCATGTGAGAATGCTGAGCTCAGCTTTAGAAAATGTCAGCGTCTTCCATCCTTTCATCCTGTGCTACGTGAAACACGCACGACAGTAACGAGAGGACATCTCTCCTCCAGTGTAGTGACTTGGAGTAAGGAGCTGGATTTTCAATTTAAACCAGGACTGGAAGTAGAGCTCACCATTTTCACAAACATCTTAGTCTGAACCTGAGGCCTAATTCTCAGTGAGGCTAGAGTTTCACAATGTCATTCCAAAGCTCCTTGATGGACCAGAGAGTTTCTAGTCTGCCCTTCAACACTGGGCTGGGCTGGAGCACTTTCACAGCCCCTCTGCCCCTGCCATGAACTGAAGGGAGAACAGCCTCAGGATCTTCCAGCCTGACATGGCCTTCAGATCCCAAGTCTGAGGCAGAGGGACCAATGCCAGATATCAGCTTCTTCCCACTCCCTCCTGTCCTGGGGGAGCCTCAGCTCTGTTACTTTACTGCCCCTACTACTTCCAGTGACACTCCTGGTTGCCTCTGACTCAGACACTCAGCAGCTTCCACCAACCATGTGCAAATTTCTATTCAGCTTCCTGGGGCAGCACCCACAGCAGGTTTTTCCCTACTAGCAACCAACTATGGAAAGACAGGCACCCAGGAAGAAGTCAGCCCCAGAACTAAAATGCTGTGGGCTTTAGTTCACAGAGCTGCCAGCCCTTGGAGCTGTGACCCTGACCAGTGCTTTACATACAGGTCAGGAGCTACAGCAACTTAAAGAATGCTACAAACATATACACGGTCCCTTCAAAAACTTTTCCCATCAAAACATACATTTAAAAAGGGTGTGGATGTGTGTTAAAATTAGTAATAAGGATGACTGCACATACTACCATCACCAGGCTAAAGAGTTAAGTGCATAATTGGCATAAAGGTTCTTGTTATCATAAGAATGCAGGAACATTCATGCTCATAGCCACAAACTATCAAGTCTTTTAACACCACTAATAACAAGAAGCTTTCACCTCAACTTTGACAAAAGAAACTAAGCCAGGAGCTCAGCCACTGGGGAGGGTCCCAGCCCCACTGCAGGAGGGAAGGGAGAGCATGGAGTTGGGCCAGGCTTCTACTCAGAACTGCAGTGACTTCCTAATAGAGGACAGACTGGCAAGACACTCACGGATGAGATGCTGGATGGGGCTTCTGTCCTCAGTTTAAGATGGCACCAGGGACTTGTCTGAGCTTGAAAGGTCAAACCTGCACGAGAGCTATGTTGACTAAAAGGGACCTTATCACCCAAGAGGAGGCCAACAGCTCCTCTAACTGAACAAATGCTCCTTAAACAAGAGTTGTGGCCTCACTTATGCTTGAAATAGTCCTGGTCTAAGTATCAATTCTGGTCTTTGTGTCAAGTACCCCAGGGTAGATAAAGAAAGTCAGCCTGTGGTATCATCTATGCCTAAAATACAAGAAAGTTATGACTGCCTCTTCGAGGTGTCTGAAGAGTCCAAGGTAGCAGTAACACTGTTTTGATGGCCTCAGAAGCACCTACATAAGAATGCCCATGACGCAGTCCCATTCTCTGATGCTTCTCCTCAGGGTCTGACCCTGTTCCAGGACTGGGAGAGAGAAACTCCACCCTCCTGTTTCAGCAGCAAAGGAGAAGTGAGTTCACTGAGAAAGGCCTGGCTCAGAAGCTCCAGAATTAAAACAAAATAAAACTGGAAATGATTCTTGAGATGCAGCTGAAACCAGATCTGGTCCAAGTGGAGAAGGCCATGGATATAGAAGAATTGGGTCTCACTGTCCACTCCCCTAACAGAGGCACTGGAAGCTTCACTTAGGGACCCATGTGTCAGCTCTGATGGAAATGCTTGGTACCTGCAAATTGTCACAACAGACTGGACCCCACCAACCTATATAAGGGTGAATACACATGGACATTAGACAGATAATAAAAATTAATAATTATGATAACAGTTTAAAAAAAAAAGATAAAACCAAGTAGGGAAAGTCCTTAGGAGGGTGGCTCAGTTTTGCACTATATGTGACCCTCGCTCCTAGAAAGAGCGCTTTCCGTGCTTTCTCAGGTGGTCTCCAGGTCAGTGGCCTCCAGGGCCAAGGCCTCGGTGGGTTCTTCCTCGTAGTCTGACATGTAGGACTCCAGGCTCTGCTTGGCCAGCAGCTCCCTCCGGGCCTGCAGCCGCTCACAGCGGGGACAGCTCCCAGACTTGAAACAAGTTTTATGGTAGCATGCTTTACACTCTGTTCAGGTTGGGAAGGGGAGAGAGAAGAGAACAATCTGTGTCATCTCAGGCTGGAAGCAAGTCACTGCCAGGACCCTTCTTACAGCCATGACTTAGTGTACCTGTGGTGAGACACAGGGAGCTGCTGAACCAAACCCAGCTTCTGTTAACAGGGGCAGGTGACGGGAAATTAATAAGCCCTGTGCTCTGTCCTTATGGCCTACCCCATGCTGGGCACCAGCTCTCACCTTCACAGATCCGGCACTTGTGGAGCTCAAAGGGGAAGATGATGTCATCTTCATTCTGGCAGAACTCACAGATGAAGCCCTTGGCTTGGCAGAGCTGGGGAGGAAACAGACGGGCAGAAAAGGGAGGCAAAGTTCACCAGGAACTGGCCAAGAGGGTGAATACAAGCGGGGCGAGGAGCAAAATATGAATAAGACTTGCGGGGCTTCAAGGGCTTTCCCGGTGGCTCAGTGGCAAAGAATTCATCTGCAGTGCAGGAGACACAGGAGAAATGGGTTCAATCCCTGGGTTGGGAAGGTCCCCTGGAGGAGGGCATGGCAACCCACTCCACTATTCTTGCTGGGAAAATCCCATGGGGTCTCAAAGAGTTGGATACGACTGGAGCAACTGAGTACACACGCGCGACGGGTTCCAAAGTGTTCTCCAACCTTCAGGAAAGAGACTGGAGCTGGACTTAGCATGACAGCCAAACTGGGCCCGGGCTGGGCAGTGTCAGACAGTCTTAGGATGGAGACAAGAAAGGCACGAGTTTGAGAAACTCCAGCCACAAGAGTGGTTCTCAAAGGAGAGATGACAAGGAAGGAATGGGCCCACAAAGGGCTTCCTAAAGTAAAAATTCCAGTGTGGGTAATCATTTTATTTTGAAATGGGAACCACAACCAATTAAGATGAAATGTAAAGGCAAAGACAGTTTTCCAAAATAATATCCAGCCTTGGGCCAGGTTATAGTGAAGTCTTTCCAATTCCCCCTACTACACAGGAGCTCTATATGTTCCCCATTTTAAGCTCTAATTCTGGGACTGTTACAGCAACACAGCCTGGACATATTCTAGGACGGGGAATTCTAAAAATGGAATTTCTGGTATGTTAGATACATCAGGAACAATAATAACTTGCATCTACAAAATATTTAAGTTTACACAGTGGTGGTGGTGGTTTAGTAGCTAAGTTGTGTCTGATTCTTGTCACCCCATGGACTGTAGCCCACCAGGCTCCTCTGCCCATGGCATGCTCCAAGCAAGAATACTGGAGTGAATTGCCATACCCTTCTCCAGGGGATCTTTTTTTTTTTTTTTTAAATTAAATTTTATTTTGCTTAACTTTACAATATTGTATTGCTTTTGCCATACATCGAGATGGATCCGCCACCAGTAAACACGTGCTCCCCATCCTGAACCCTCCTCCCTCCTCCCCTCCCCATACCATCCCTCTGGGTCGTCCCAGTGCACCAGCCCCAGGCATCCGTTATCGGGCATCGTACCTGGACTGGCGACTCGTTTCAGATATGATATTATACATATTTCAATGCTATTCTCCCAAATCATCCCACCCTCTCCCGGTCCCAGAGTCCAAAAGTCTGTTCTATACATCAGTGTCTCTTTTGCTGTCTCGTATACAGGGTTATTGTTACCATCTTTCTAAATTCCATATATATGCGTTAGTATACTGTATTTGTGTTTTTCTTTCTGGCTTACTTCACTCTGTATAATAGGCTCCAGGTCCATCCACCTCATTAGAACTGATTCAAATGTATTCTTTTTAATGGCTGAGTAATACTCCATTGTGTATATGTACCACTGCTTTCTTATCCATTCATCTGCGGATGGACATCTAGGTTGTTTCCAAGTCCTGGCTACTGTAAACAGTGCCGCTATGAACATTGGGGTACACGTGTCTCTTTCAATTCTGGTTTTCTCAGTGTGTATGCCCAGCAGTGGGATTGCTGGATCATAAGGCAGTTCTATTCCCAGTTTTTTGAGGAATCTCCATACTGTTCTCCATAGTGGCTGCACTAGTTTGCATTCCCACCAACAGTGTAAGAGGGTTCCCTTTTCTCCACACCCTCTCCAGCATTTATTGCTTGTGGACTTTTGGATCGCAGCCATTCTGACTGGCATGAAATGGTACCTCATAGTGGTTTTGGTTTGCATTTCTCTGATAATGAGTGATGTTGAGCATCTTTTCATGTGTTTGTTAGCCATCTGTATGTCTTCTTGAGAGAAATGTCTATTTAGTTCTTTGGCCCATTTTTTGATTGGGTCATTTACTTTTCTGGAATTGAGCTGTAGGAGTTGCTTGTATATTTTTGAGATTAGTTGTTTGTCTGTTGCTTCATTTGCTATTATTTTCTCCCATTCTGAAGGCTGTCTTTTCACCTTGCTTATAGTTTCCTTTGTTGTGCAGAAGCTTTTAAGTTTGATTAGGTCCCATTTGTTTATTTTTGATTTTATTTCCGATATTCTGGGAGGTGGGTCATAGAGGATCCTGCTGTGATGTATGTCAGAGAGTGTTTTGCCTGTTTTCCTCTAGGAGTTTTATGGTTTCTGGTCTTACATTTAGATCTTTAATCCATTTTGAGTTTATTTTCGTGTATGGTGTTAGAAAGTGTTCTAGTTTCATTCTTTTACAAGTGTTGGACCAGTTTTCCCAGCACCACTTGTTAAAGAGATTGTCTTTAATCCATTGTATATTCTTGCCTCCTTTGTCAAAGATAAGGTGACCATATGTGCGTGGATTTATCTCTGGGCTTTCTATTTTGTTCCATTGATCTATATTTCTGTCTTTGTGCCAGTACCATACTGTCTTGATGACTGGGGCTTTGTAGTAGAGCCTGAAGTCAGGTAGGTTGATTCCTCCAGTTCCATTCTTCTTTCTCAAGATAGCTTTGGCTATTCGAGGTTTTTTGTATTTCCATACAAATTGAGAAATTATTTGTTCTAGCTCTGTGAAGAATACAGTTGGTAGCTTGATGGGGATTGCATTGAATCTATAAATTGCTTTGGGTAGTATACTCATTCCAGGGGATCTTACTGTGGTATTTCCTGTGGTCACAGTGACTGAAAATGCTAAGACAAGACCCTGTCCTTCTCCGAGTCTAATCCAGGGTCCTCCTCCCACATCATGGCAACTCTTTAGTGAAGACCCACTTTGTCCTGTCCGTTTCCCAGGAGAAATGCCAACACCACATCCTCTTCTAATTCTAGATTCCTTAGATCTGGATGAATTAGCTGTTCATCAACCCTGGGGAGAGCAAGCCTGTGCAGTTTCTCTCACAGTGTTAACAGGTCAACTCAACTTTCTGGAATTCAACAGCATGAACCCTGGACCCACACACTTCTTCACATCTCTAAGTAAGGGCCCTGCATTGTGCTAGAGCAAGACTTTCTTACCACACATCGCTCTACATGGGCAGCCCCCGCCCTGGTGAGCTCAGCAAGCCGGGGCCCCAGCTCCCCCTTCCTGGTGGCAGTCAGGTCATTCAGTGAGTACAGGTGGAGATCCTCCGTCAGGTGGCCTGGCACAGTGTCAAAGGCATCCAGAAGCCTGCAGGAAATGAGAGGAAGTGGGCAGAAGCAGAGAATGAATGCTTTGTGTGGCTCAGCAGAGAAGAAGGATTTCTATCCAGAAGCTGGTTAGGGATGAGAAGGGTCCTAGAGATAATGAGGGTGGGTAACACCCAGCCCACCCAGGCTACCCCAACCCTCCCCACAACCAGGCATCTGGAGGGTGAAGTGACTTCTACACCCTTCGGCAGAGTGACTCGGGTCAGCTTGCCCAGAGTGGTGGGCTGACCCTGGATGGAATAACCGGAGTCCTTCTTCCAGAGAGAAGGATACATAGTTACTGCTGTAGGCTTCTTGTTTACTGTTTCTAGAATTTTCTGCATGATCCCCCTACTCTCCTGCTTTACATAACAAGAGCCAACTGCTGGGACACGTTTCTTCCAGAGACACTGACTGAGCCAGAGGTCTGTGGCCTCCATCAAGACTTACTCTTTGGCCAGTCGGCAGGTCTTGAACATGTTCTTCATGTGATAGAGCTGGATCCGCAGCAGCTGAAGAGAAAGCCGTTGTGGGGGTGGGTGGAGGGGTTGGAGTGGGTATGAAGGAGAGGGAAACAACCATTAGAAAGAAAGTGCCTTTAAACCATACAGGTCTAGAAAGCTTGCACGCAGTAACCAGAGCCAGGCCCTTCTCCATACCTTTAACTCAACAATATGCTTCAAAGTGGCCCCCAGTCAGGGAAGGCCCTTTGCTAGGTCTGCCCAAATCACATACACAGCTGGGATCCGCTGAAAAATCCAGAACCAGACTTTTGGCCTGATACCCTCTTCTCTGTTCACTTAATATTTTCAGTGAAGGGGAGAAATCCTGCTTTTGCCATCAAGTGCTATCTATAACTCTAGAGCTGCCTTGCCAAGTTTGAGACTAACAAGACGCTTTGGAAATGGCAAGAGAAAGTGCATAGAGAGAGCGAGAATGATAAGATGGTTACAGCTCTGCCTGGTAACAGAGAGGATTGTGGCAATCTTTGGAAACCAGTAAGAGCAGGGGGTAATCTATGCCGTCACCTTTTCGAGGGTCTTACCCGGACGTGATTGAGCAGCTTGACCTTCCTGTAGAGGGCACTGTTGATGTCCTGCACATTGAAGAGAGGGTCGTTCCAGATCTTAATGAGCAGGTCCTTGGAGAAATTGCTGACGTAGTACTTGCTGAAATCCCACTTGCGCAGAATGCGGCCGGGGATAACCATCTGGGCATTCTCGTGGCAGCACTGACAGAAGTACTTGCCCAAGTACTCACAGTACCGCAGCCGCTTGATGTAATCTGAAAAAACAGAAGGTCAACAGGTCAGAGGCGGCTTGCCCAACTATAAGCTGGTGAGGTGGCCTTCCTGTTCCTTTTGAATTAGAAGGAGGGCTGGTCAGTGGACTCCAACCACCTCTGTCTGAGTTCCCAAAGCCAGCAGAAACCCATATAGTGAGGCCTGTGGTTTCTGTGTCCCAGACTGGAGACCACTGAGGAAACGAACGCTGCCAAGTTGGGAAGATCCAGTCTCCAAGAACCTGGCTGAGAGTACAGTAAGTCCCCTACAGACACACGAGTTCCATTCTGAGAGCATATTCGTTAAGTCCAGCTTGTTCATAAGCTCAACAGTTAGCCAAGGTGTCCAACTAACACAATCAGCTATATACTGCTGCTTTTACGCTTGCTTCTGGACATCCTGGGCTTGAAGTAAAGACACTGTACTGCTGTACTCTATAGGTTCTTGTTGTTGAGTCGCTCAGTCACATCCAACTCTTTGTGACCCCACTCACTTAGCCCACCAGGCTCCTCTGTCCATGGGATTTCCCAGGCAAGAATATTGGAATGAGCTGCCATTCCCTTCTCCAGGGGATCTTCCCAATCCAAGGATCAAGGCCGCGTCTCCTGCACTGGCAGTCAGATTCTTTACTGCTGAGGCACCAGGGAAACTCACTCTATACAGTACTGAGCAGTAAAGCACCCAAAAGCACAGCCACTTGCGGAGGATGCACGCGTGTGACAGTGTACACCAGACACGTGAACTTCCATGCCTGGACATGTGAACATGTGTTCACACCTTTGAAAGTTCACAACTCAAAGGCTTCTATGTAGGGGACTTACTGTACACAATTTTCTCTGGTAATGGGCTTCTAGAAACCATTTTCCTCTGATTACCAGTGTTCTTGCCTGGTCCTACCCGCTTCCTTCTTTCAGGCCCCTTCATTTCCTTTCCCCAGTTCTGTGCTGTTAGCTCCTCTTACTGCCTCTCTGACCAGCTCCCTTGCCCACGTGTGTGAGAGGGGAAGCCCCTGGAGGCGGCATGAGGGTCAGAGAAGACACTCACCAGGATCAGTCCGGATGCCGCAACCTGCGCAGCGGTAATTCTGCTTGGCCACGGCGATTTTCCTCCTGAAGGAAGGGGAAGGAAAGGGGTTGGCAGATACCAGCTTTATGAGGGCTCTGAGATGTACAGGGTGAGGACACAAACACAGGGATCCCGGGAGCTGGGAAGGGAGGGAATTCACCTATTTTTTTTTAAGAGTTGGACAAAACAAGCTTATTGGGAGAGCCAATTCAAAGCAAGGATGGCAAGGTTAGAATTTAGACCTAGGCAGTGACTCTCCCCAATAATGAGCCACAGTTTCTGAACAAATATAAGAGATGACAAATAAAGAGGAGAGAAAAGGAAAAAAAAGCATCCATCCCTCTTAAGAGGAAGGGGAAGAAAACAGCTCATAAAACTACTGGGAGGAAGGCAACAGGTTGGGAGACCAGTGATAAACGACCTCTTTTCCAGTTAGCTTTGGAAAAGAATGGGAGGTTTGAGAGTAAAACTTGCAGACAAGAAGGATAATCCTCTCCTCGGCCTTTTAGAACTGTGTGGGAGGTACAGCTGCAGGTAGAGAGAAGAGGGTAAGGAGACAGTTCTGACAATCCACAGAGAAAGTATCTGTTTTCCAAAGGGCACAGCCCCTGACTACTCACGTTGGGGCTGGATGAACATTAAAAATTATCTGTGGCCGGGGTGGCGCCCACTCCAGGTTGCCTCGAACGCGGATACGCAGCTTGTAGATGTCAGCATGCTGCCCATCATCTGGGGAGATGGGCAGTGAGTCAGGGATGGGCAGGAGCTGCAGGAGAAAAGCACAGGGTGATCTTCCATGGACAGTCTGGGGAATACATACACTTGATCCTTCTGACCACAACAGAAACATAATTGATTAAAGACTTCTCAGAAACATCTAAGCAAGGGCTTCATGGAACCTTGGCCTCAAAATAAATAAGGGACCAAGCTATTAGAAGTGAGGGCCTTGGGTTTCAAGAATCAAAAGGAATGGAAACAGCACCCCAGTTGGTGGCGCCTCTCGCCAGGGTGCGTCATGCCTTATTCAACTGTAGAGCAAAGAAGAACCTTTTTTCAGTTCTTTCAGATACTCTTCCAGAGTCTCAAGGTGGTCACAGCTCAGGTGTGCTGCCCCCATGTCTAGTAAGCAGTCATGTGGGCTAATGACAGTGAAGGAGCTGCCACCTACATGCACAGGCATGTTGGCAGGCATGCACATGAGTTAAGTCTCTTCAGTCATGTCTTGGGTCTTTAAGACCCTAGGGACTGCAGCCCACCAGGCTCCTCTGTCCATGGAATTCTCCAGGTAAGAATACTGGAGTGGGTTGCCGTGCCCTCCTCCAGGGGATCTTCCTGACCCAGGGATCAAACCTGTGTCTCTTATGTCTTCTGTACTGGCAGGTGGCTTCTTTACCACTAGTGTCACCCTGGGAAGCCCAAGACAAGCATGCACACATGCCTTCATTTATTCATTCCACACATTTGCAGTGAAAGGCTTCTACAAGTCAGGAAGGAAACACGTACATTCATGCTAAACAGTGGATGTATGACAAAGAAGAACAATATCAGGAAGGCTTACAGCCTCCTGGGGCTGGGCGGTGGGTAGAGAAGTAGAGCTGAAGAACCTACCTTCTGAGGGGCATCGTGCTCTGGAACGAGCCACTCCAGCTCCGAGGCGGCGGGCAGCTGCATCCCCTCAAACTGCTTCAGGAGCCCCATGGCCACTGCCTCAGCAGACGTGGAGTGCAGGAAGCAGTGGGAGCTGAAGTGGAGAGAGTCAAGGAAGGCTGAACAGTGAAGACAGGAGGACAGGAGCCCTCCCTTAGGACCCGACAACTTACACAGTGATTTTCAGGCTGAGAGAACACTCACAGCCACCCCAGGCTACAAAGCCTTCTTTCTCATCATTTTCAGACTTGTGTGTACAGTGGAAAACACAGTGGTCCACACAGGGTTCTAAGACTTAGGCTCAGGTACCATTTACTAGCATTCATGACAATGCTGGTTAAGAATTCTGTGTCAAATCCTTTCTCTAAACTTTTCTTTTTTGGAGGCCACACCACACGGCCTGTGGGATCTTAGTTTCCTGACCAGGGATCAAGCCCATGCCCTCTGCTTTGGAAGCATGGAGTCTTAACCACTGGACCTCCAAAGAAGCCCTAAACTTCAATTTCTTTAACTGCAAAATGGGAATGACAACACCTCTTTACAAAGTTGAGTCAAATGCTCTGTGACACTAAAGACTATTGCTGCTCCCATGTGAGCTTGTCTCCTCTAGCTGAGTCTACTATGGGGAACCTGTTTAATTTGATATCATAGTCCGAAATCATGATCACTGTTCTTTCTTTCGAGACCTCATCTTCTAGGGGTCTCTGGTATAATCAGACTTATCAGAGAAGGAATAATGCACATTGAAAGCTTCACTTCCACCACAGTCCACCCTGTTTGAACCCATAATCTTCTCTCTCTTTCCCTGGCTCACCACCACCAGGCAGGCTGGTCACATTAACTTTGCTTCTTTGTGGATTCAGATGGTGCCACCCCATCCATATGCCAAGAACTGAGTTTATTTCTCCACACATCCCAAAGTTCTATTTAAAAAAAAAAAAAAAAAAAAAACTTACAAGGACTGAGAGGAAATGAAGGATTTGCTGTTGGAGGGCGTGCTCCTTCTGATGTCAGCATCTAAATGGAAACAACAGTTAAAGGGGACAGGAAATAGAAAGGGAGGAGGTAAGGATAATAATGGACACCAGTCCAAGTTACTGCCAGCTAAGCACTCAGGGCGGCAGCAAGGTGCCATATACTACACAGGATAAGGAGCAGAGTCCAGGTGAAGGTCTATATACGATTTATAGTTTGGCTCTGTTCAGGTCACACCAGGATGAATTAGTGACATTACACACAGATTGAGAAGGTCAAAGTGGCTACAAATCCAGGTGGAAACACAAACTCTGATTTGGTTTAAAGCAGTGAAGGAAAAAATGAAGCATCCTAAAGGCAAGCAGGGACATACTCTGTACCAAGCAGTGACAAACTACTCCAATTTCTCTCTCATCATCTAAACCTCAAGCCCTCTTAAATTATAAATTCTCAGAAGTAAGAACTCTATCGAGCTCTTTTTAAAGAATCAGTACCCAGCATAGAATTTAGATCATAGAGGTTACTCATTAAATGTACATGGAATTGAAACTTTGCTTCTAACATCTGACTGCTAGTGGTATCAGCCCTGAACGTGAGAAGTCTTCCATATCCTTAACAAAGTTTCATGGAAAGACTCCCTTCCTGTCTGGTGGCACAGGGAAGAAAAGAACTTCCCTATGGCTTGGCAACTCCCTGGAGATGCCTGGGAAACAACACATTTTCATGGAGCTATTCAACATGATCTTTACTAGAGAACTTGCAAACACAGTCACGGGAAACTATGGCAGACTTTCCAAAGCCTGTTTACAATAAAGAATTTTGAAGAGGGCTTCTAATAACGATATGATTGAATCTCTAGAGATCTCTTCTACCCAAATAATTTTAATAGAGAGAAGGAAATATAGCATTCATGTTCTAGAAAGGCAGACAGAACCAGTTCAAGTCATGGAAAGAGGACTATTCTGATAAGTCTCATCCCTCACTTCCTTTGATGCCTCATGAAAAGACCTTTTCCTAATTAAACCTACACAATGATCAATCTACTGCATTTAAGCCCCTAAATAGAGCACCAGGCTTAAAGGACATCACTCTGCACTTGGCCATGAGTTGCTCAATTGTTCTTCATGTTTCCTCTGTACACATATATATTTGTACGGATCACCAGATTATAATATCTCCTTGTGAGGAAATGAGATCATGTCTAATTCTTCTGCTTAGCTCCCAAATGCTTAATACACTGCTTTGTATACAAGCATATAGTCAAATAATATTCCTGGCCTTGAGGGCCAGGCTTCAAAGCTATAAGTACAAGAGAGGAAAACTAAAACCTCTCAGCTTTCATATGCTCTTTAAGCATAGAAAAACTTAAGACAGCAACAAAATCTTTGACTAGCAAATAATAAATCCTATTTTATTTAACAAGTTTATGTATATCATATGCTCTGAATTTGCACCACCCAAATCCAGTTCCCAAGATACCGCTAGTCTGTATTCCTTTCTAAATAGTGCTGTATTTCACTCTAAATAAAGCCTAAGAATACTGGAGTGGGTAGCCTATCCCTTCTCCAGCAGATCTTCCCGACCCAGGAATTGAACCAGGGTCTCCTGCATTGCAGGCAGATTCTTTACCAATTGAGCTATCAAGGACGCCCTCTAAATAATGCTATTGGAGGGAAAAAATTCTAGGTAATAGCAGACCTTGATAGACCACTGGGTTTGCAACGCTGATCTGAGTTAACACTAAACTGCCTTGGATTGTACATAAGTCTTGCCTTGTCCTTGAAACCCTCAAAGAGCTTTGTACATGACAAGTTTTCAAAAAATATTTCCTAAATAATTGGCTCAAAGCAAAAAGCAAATTTCAGCCTGTTTAGGATAGAAAAGGAAAAAGAGAAAATCTTATATATCCTTGAGTAAAGAGCTAACAGTTATTACTGAGGGCCAGGCTACTAAAGAAAACACGGCATGCCAGAGAGGAGAGGTGGCGGACAATCTAAGGTTGCTGAAAACCACTGTCTTCATAAAAGCTATTTAGCAGTTCTTCATCCTCACATTCTTTGAGAGAAAAAAAGTCTTCCTTCTTTGGAAAATAAAGTGAAGTCATACTTTATCCTGTTTCTTCATTTTTACCAGAGGTACAGTAATGTCCTAGCTAATCATGAATATTTCCAAAAGTGCAGAAGGTTACACAAGTTTGGAAGTGGGATCTTACCCCAAGAGTGGAGAGAGAGAGGCAGTGCCTGATACCAGAGGGACATCACACCTGTCACTGGTCAGTGCCGTGAAAGCCTTGTGGATACTAGGCCTCTGCTGCATCCTGCTCACCCTCCAGTCAATTCAAGCAGATGATTAGCTTAGTGTGGTTGGAACACTAGCTGAGGATCTGGGTAAAAGTGGATCAGGGACTACGATAATTAAGGGGTAAAGAGAGAGAAGAAAGCTACTCAACTGAATCAGTTAAATGTATCCCAAATGAGAGCCCTTTAGAAAGAAGTCTGAGAAGCTCTCCTTCCAAATGGAACTTAACATAATTATGAAACATTTTACCAATTATTTAAGGAGAATTGATCAATTCTTTAATGATTTCAAGTGTTTCTGATGCTTTAGATAGGATAAAGCTATAATTATGGACTGGGTGAGTTAAACGATATAAAAACAAACAACAACAAAATAATGACATGTTATAAGAATTTTTGTATGTCCAGACACGGGCATTGGAATGATCAGGGAAGAACTGGTTAAAACCCTGTACCCTAGCAAAATCTGCACATTTTTAAATAAAACAAGCAAGGCACAAGAAGAGAGTCAACTTCAGAATTTACTGGCCAATCTGATGGTGGGTTTCAACCTGTTTTCCCTTCAGCAGATAAGGGGATACCCAACATTCAGAAATCCAACTCTAATGAATTTTCTGCAACTGCTGATTCAAGAGGAAACACTTTAAAATGGAGAACCACAATTACTCTTGTCTTAGAAGGAGAAAAAAATTATTATTAAAAGAGGGAGGGTGGGGAGGAGCAATTGATTACCTTGAATTGGATATAATTTTTAAACTTGCCAAAAATATAGTTCATGAACTTTCTTCATTATACATTGTGACAATTATCAATTTATTGCCTTTCGGCTCCAAACCTGCCCTTCTTTTTGTCTGCTCTGTGATAATGGAGTTGGACTTGAAAACACTCATCTTTTGCCAGCTGGCACACTGTTAAGCTTTGCCAGCAGAGGGCACTGGAGAAACACTGGAGGAGGGAGGGGATTCTCTCGCTGCTTCTGGTGTGCTCCCCTAAGCAGACTCCTACAGTGCAAGTGATTCCCCAGGGTAAGCATGGCTTCAGAAGGCTGTGCAGCAGAGTGCCACTGGTGGTATTTTTCATAAATGGTTTCCCTTGCACCTCCTGGGAAAGCTTCAGAGCAGGTGCTGCAGGCCTGGTACCTCCCATGAACCACTTTCCCTTCCCCCAATACCCCTTGAGTTCTGAGGAACAATACTCCCTGGGGGCAGCCTCCCCCAACGCCCCAGAGAATGGTTTTCTGGTGAGGGCTGTTGGCATGGCAGCTTTCATGAACAACATCAGTTGACACTCTCAGGGCAGCTCTGCAGCTTCAGAGAACTTCTCCACCATCCAGTGAGCAAGGAGGCCCGGACCTCAGCCTTGGGGGTATGGCCCTCTTCTATATTCCCTCCCTGTGCCCTCTACTTCAGCCCTAGAGATGGTGACTACTGCTTATATATGCTATTCCTGTATTCTTTAGAGTTCTCTTTACTCCTTTTGAGACAGTCTACCATTACTTCAATCCCCCACTAGAGTTAATGATTCTTTATATTACATTTTCCCTATTCAAATTGTCATGTGGTATCTGTCTCCGGAATGGACCCTGACTAGGTACATCTATGTGGAAGACTGAAATTCTAGAAAAAGGAAGATTAAAGAAGAACTAATGAAATTGCAGTGGAAAAGGAAGAAGGAAGGAAAAAATGGAACTACAAAACCCGAAAAACCAAAGAAATTGAGAAAATTGCCTGGGATCAGGAGCCCGTCAAAGATATTGCATCAATTTGGCAGATACCATCAGAAGAAACAGATGAAGTTAAAGAAGCCAGACACAAAAGATCACATACTGTATGACTGCATTTATATAAAATGTCCAGAAAAGGCAACTCTATAGAGATAGATTAGTGGTGGACTGGGGCTTGGGGTGCGAATATAAATTAACTATAAATGGGCATGAGAAGGATCTTACTGAGGATGATGGAAATGTTCTAAAACTAGAATACGATGGTGGCTGACAACTTGGTACATTTACTAAAACTTAGTGAGTTGTACACTTAAAGTGAGTGGATTTTGATATGTAATTATTCCTTAGTAAGATTGTTTTTTAAAAATGGAATAGATGTTAATGAATACAAAGCTTTCTATGAATAAGCTTTCTATGATTACAAGTTTATATCCACTTTACTGCAAGGAAGAAGTAACTTTCAAATCTATTTCCTTCACAAACACTTCTGGCTCCATAAGGTCTATTTGCTGAAATAGGATCTAAGAAAGTGATCATTTTAATCAAAGTATTATAATTATGCAGAGTATTTATCATAGATGATGTCTACAGTATGATGCTTAAGTAACCTTCCTTTGATAGAATCCAAAGAGACCCTTCAATAGCATATATTACCCAAGGTGATCAAAAAGAAACCTCTAGACATGATCAGAAAGACTGCTAATGAGAACTATACTGACACTTTTTAGAAAGACTTTTGTACTAGTGAAAAACTTGCTTAAAGATCAGAAACAAATAAGAAAGAACAGAAAGCAATAAGGAAACCTAGAACAGACAAAAACGAACTGCAAATTATGCTTTCATAATTGGGAATCTGTGTGTAGAAAGTTAAATCACTACTTTGGAGACACTTGCTTTGCCACCAAACCCTCAAAATGTGTGGGATAGTGGGTCACAAGAAAAAGTAGTATTTTACTTGAAAAATATTTCATATTCTTGGTTTATAAAAAATACTTTAAAGTACCCAAAATGGGGGAAGAAAGGATGCTAGGAAGACCAAATAAAAGTATGCTTTATGGCTAAAGCAGATTGAATATGCTCTAATTAAAAGTAGCTGACAGTCAGTAAATGCACATGCAAAGGACTTTGGTTGTAAACATATCAGAAACCACTTTTTTTGTTTGATTTTTGGTTCTTTTTGTCACCCGGCATGTGGGGTCCTAGTTCCCCAATTGTCCCCAACCAGGGATTGAAACCATGTGAAATCTTAACCACTTGACCGCCAGGGAAGTCCCAGAAACCAGTTTAAAAGTGAGTTAGGGGGGTTCCCTGGCAGTCCAGTGGTTAGGACTCAGAATTTTCACTGCTGGGGCTTAAGTGCCATCCCCGTCAGGTAACTAAGAGGCCACAAGCCACAGGCGTGGCCAAAAAAAAAAAAAAAATGTGGCTTAGGATTGTTACTTCTCAAGTAAGACTATGCTAGAATAAATTATAACAGTTTAGAAGGAAAAGGTACCTAATTCCTTTTATTTCTCTAAATCTTAATTTATTCTTATACATATAATTATTTCAAATGCAAGTGGCTGAAAATATTAAACTGCTAATTAAAATTTTAAATTAATAAAATAATTAACTATTAATTAAATTAATAAAAGCCTGAATTTTGTTGTTTGTGTGTTTTAAAGCCACTTTGAACAGACAACTGCTACTTGTTTTCGGTTAACCCCATCTACAGAAAGTCTACTTGTTTGGATCATAAGGCAGTTACTAAGACCACACATTTGCAGCAGTAAGTCCTAATTGTAAACAAAGTAGGAGAAGAGGTAGCTTTCTGAAAATTGGCTCTGCAAATTCAAAACTCTGAAGACTCGAAGCTTCTTCTATACCATTCTGACTTTTGCTGTCTAAATGTGTGTCAGTAACTTAGCTATAGGTTTGAATTATAATCTCTTCACCTGACCACTTCTTTCTACACTGTCCATTACCTCCATCAGCCACAATGACCATTAATCTAAAAGAATCTCTATAGAGAAGGATCAACAAGGACAATCTCAGAGAAGAGGACTGTTGGAGTCATATAAGGAAGAAGAAAAGGAGTATCTGAAAAAATGGGACAAATGAACTTATTTATAAAACAGAAACAGAGTCACAGATTAGAAAACAAACTTATGGTAACTGGGAGGAAGGGGTAGAGGGATTACCTGGGAGGTTGAGACTGACATATATACAGTACTATATATAAAATAGATAACTAATAAGGCCCTATTGTGAAGCACAGGGAACTCAGTATTCTGTAATAACCTATATGGGAAAACAATCTAAAAAAGAGTGGCTATTGTATATGTATAGGTGATTCACTCTGCTGTACACCAGAAGCTAACACAATGCTTTTAAATCAACTATATTCCAATAAAAATTAAAGAAAAAGAAAAGAAAGCGAATCATTCCTGGTTGGGACAAATGAACTTATTTATAAAACAGAAACAGAGTCACAGATTAGAAAAAAACTTATGGTAACTGGGAGGAAGGGGTAGAGGGATTACCTGGGAGGTTGAGACTGACATATATACAGTACTATATATAAAATAGATAACTAATAAGGCCCTATTGTGAAGCACAGGGAACTCAGTATTCTGTAATAACCTATATGGGAAAACAATCTAAAAAAGAGTGGCTATTGTATATGTATAGGTGATTCACTCTGCTGTACACCAGAAGCTAACACAATGCTTTTAAATCAACTATATTCCAATAAAAATTAAAGAAAAAGAAAAGAAGCGAATCATTCCTGGTTGGCTTAAGTTCAGTTTTCCCCAGACAGTTCTCTATACCTTTTGGTTCTCATAACACTGACAAGTCACAGGTATGTACAAAAGCTGGTGCAAACATTCACATACATGCATGTATGAGCACACCCACGCTTCTAACACAGGCTACCTGAAAACAGCGAGGCCACTGACACTGAGAGCCCATTCTTTGACATGTGAGTCAGGTTAGATCCTTCACTACCATCTGTGTAATAATGATTATAAAAGGGGGTCTTTTAGTATTCAGACAGGAAGTAAATTGATGAGAATGACAGTTCTATACCACATGTTCCTGGAATCAGGACTTGACTTTTGCTCCAAATCTAGCTGACACTGTTTTTAGAAATCTACATCCACAGTTAGGTTATATATATATATATATATATATATATAAATCGTTATATATGTGTATATATATATACACACACACACACACACACACACATTGGTCTCTGTTCAATTTCTGGCATAGAGCTCTTAGAAACTTTGAAATTTCCTAAGTGATAGGAATGTCTTTATTCATAATGAGCCCTTTCCATTAAATCTGAGTTTAAGTTAATCAGATGACTCGTGGGGCCACATAGACAACTTCAGGAAGGGGCTGGTTGCCAGAAGAAAAAGGTAATTATAAGATTAGAATTTTTAGCCCTACCTCAGGAACTCAGTCACCAATGGCCAATGATTTAATCACCCAGGCTTACTTAATGAACCTTGATAATGATGAGGTTTGGGAGAGCTTCCTGGTTGGTGAACAGGTCAATGTACTGGGAGAGTGGCATACCCTGACTCCATGGAGACAGAGGTTCCTGTCTCCATGGAGACACTGAGGACAGTGTCTCAGTGTCTGAGACACTGAGGAGCTGAGGACACTTTGGGACCTTGCCCTATGAACTTCCCCTTCATGTGACTATTCATTTGTATCCTTTATAATAAACTATAATCATAGAGTGCTTCCCCGAGTTCTATGAGTCATTCTACTGAATTATCAAAACTGAGTGGGGAGTTGTAGGAACTCCCCTGGGAGTCTGCAGTTGTAGGAACCCTGGGGGTTGCAGTTGGTCACAGAGAAGTACAGGCAGCCTGGTGCCCCCACTGGCAGCTAGCATCTAAAGATGGAGCCGTCCCGTGGGATTGAACCCTAGATCTGTGGGCTCTGTGTTAACTCCAGGAATTAGTGTCAGAACTGAAATGTAGGCCATTCAGTTGGCGTACAGAAAACTGGAAAATTGTTCGAAAACCACATACCAAAAAAAAAAAGTTTTAAGTGACTATCTATTATTGTTATAAAGAGAAATCAGAGGCATTAAGGAGAACAAAGAAGGAAGACTTCCCAAAGACCTGGAAAAATATATGTAAAAACTGTATTTCTGAATGGGGAAGAAACCCAGCTACCACACCTGGAGCTGAATGGGTTCTCAAAATTGGTATAAACAGGAAGTCGGAGCCTCATGCAATAAAAGATCTATTCATCATCATGTTACAATGGAGATCTATAGACACAATTCACCTCTATAAAAAAATTACTCTTGGTTCCAGTCATAGGGTGAGAGCTTATGTCCCTGAACTGTTTGGTTTTGTTTGTTCATTTGTTGGTTGCACTGATAGGAAAATGAAGAAATTTATGATTTTCAGGTATGGATTAACCCACTAATCATGGGTCAACCTGATTTAACAAAACTGCCTTTCCAGATAAGAGCCCCTCCCCTTCTCTAAGCAGAAGCTCATAAGAATCTGTGATTCTGCTATGCAAATTAGCATGGCTAGGACAGAAAATAAAGCTCTAGTTTGAAAAAACAAAACTTGACATTTTCCCTCCATTTTGCTTTTTCCCTGCCATGGACTCTTTTTTTCCTTTTCTCTTATGATTATAATAAAACTCCTTTTAAACACTTCGAAACAATTTCATTTGTATTATGGGGCACAAGAGAATAGGATTCTAATTTCACATGGGTGTGGGCCAGCTTTGAACTGCTAGGAGAAGGAATTAGAGCAAGAGTCTGAGAGAAAGGTGCAATTGAGGAAGAAACTCCAGGGTGACATCAACAGCCAACCCACTCCACTGGAACACTTCCTTTCAGTGTTCTTTTCTGCTTAAATGTTAAATAGGTTTTGTTTTTTTAACAAGAAAAGTTATCCCTTACAACAGCTGACAACATTCCATAATGAACTATACTGAAGACTCCCTATTTAGGGAAAGCTTCTCGGTCTATGATTCCAAACTGAAAGAAAGAGTTAATGAAAGCTCCCTTGAAAAGTGTTAAATCATACCTTGGATTTCAAATTCATCAACCTCATCATCAGCAGAGCCAGAGTCAGAGAACTGTGCTGAATCACGTGAACTGAACTGGGAGCTGCTGGAAGTGAGCCGAAAGCCTGTTAACGTTAAAAAAAAAAACAACAAAACAGTAATGAACAGGACAGAAAGAGGTGTCTGACACTTTCTAGGGTCACAGTAAAAGCAAACTGGTAGGACTTCAATAGAAAAGTAAACAGAAGCTTGACTGGCAGTTATGCTGGGAAAATGGAAACCAGCTCTCGTTTCCCTTTCTTGTTTGATCTTAAAAGTTTCATGTAGCAGGAAGTACTGCTCTCTGGGAAGGGAATCTGCAACCAGTCGCCTCAGTTCTCCTCGTATCAGAAACCTATTTTTTGGAAGCTATGTCTGAGGTAGAACATAGATGAACTCCAGGACTCTGGTCTAGTAGAAAAAAAAAAATCAGAACAACACAGAAAATCTTTTCTGACAGCAGAGGAACCCTTGGCTTGGGTATAACATCTCATATGAACATATAAAGACAGAAAAGGAAGCCCACGAGGTACCATGTCTTATCCAGAAGCCCTGAAGGGGCAGGAACAGGCATTCACAGCCTCACTCACTTCCATGCTCCATCTCCTGGTACCCGGGGAGCAGGTTCTTGGTGCGGATCTGCTGGCGACGAAGGCGGATCTTCTGCTTCAGTTCCTGGATCTCCCTGTCACTGTCTTCCTCCCCTTCCTCCTCTTCTAGGCACTGGCTCATCATGTTGCACTTCATCAGCTCGATGGCAGCAATCAAGGACTCTGATATGCTGAAGTGGGCATTCTCCTGGGGAAGGAAAGCGCCAACAAGGGAACACCTGGGTCTCTTGGAAAGGAACTTCCAAGATGTGCGCTCCTTTCATTTGAAACACCCAGGGAAAATGCACACTGCCACTGGAAAGAAAGCTGATGGCCGGAAAATCTGTTCCAGGTTCTCTCTGCTCTTGTATCTGGCCAGGTCCAGCCTTCCTGTCCCACTTTTCGCATAAAAATATGACAGAGAAGTCAAGTTTCTCCTAAACTGGCTGGCAGGTTCTTTACCAATAGTATCACCTGGGAAGCCCATAAAATGCTACAGGGACATTTTATTTATTACATATCTGAGCATTAGAACAAAATAGAGAAGCTGATTTCAGGGACAGTCTTTATCTAAGGTTCCAGGGTCAAGGTCACGTGACTAAAATTCAATGTTTCTGTGCCCAAGGGAGCTTTTAAGGCAAGATCAGTAGTATTTTTGGACTCAGGGAGGAGCATAAGCTCCCTGAAGAGTTATCCAAGGATAGAACTTGCTGAGCTTATCTTTATGGTGACTTCTCTGTATTACAGTCTACACACAGGTTATTGCTGTGCGCCCAAAACCTGTTTAGGACAAATGGCACCATATCCCTCTGGCCGGCTCTCCCTGCTGCTGCTAAGTCGCTTCAGTCGTCTCCAACTCTGTGTGACCCCATAGACAGCAGCCCACCAGGCTCCCCCGTCCCTGGGATTCTCCAGGCAAGAATACTGGAGTGGGCTGCCATTTCCTTCTCCAATGCAGGAAAGTGAAACGTGAAAGTGAAGTCGCTCAGTCGAGTCCGACTCTTGGCGACCCCATGGACTGCAGCCTACTGGGCTCCTCCGTCCATGGGATTTTCCAGGCAAGAGTACTGGAGTGGGGTGCCATTGTCTTCATGGGCTTTTCAGTGGCTCCTTAGTGTCCTCACCTTTTCCAGGTCTGCACAGCTGCCGAAGTCTTGCTCAGATAGGTAGCTGATAAGGGACTGTCCTTCTGATGGTCTTCGGAACATGCCTTCTCCTGAACACAGGTACTGACTGCCCTCTGTGGGAAAATAGAATGTGGATGTCAAAAGCCCTGGCTTTGAAAAGCAAATCTTCTTTACAGCCAAGCTTTCTTTGAGAGATTTGATGATTTTAATGCTAAAGGTGTTCATAAGTCTTTCCCAATAATAGGTTAGAAAGATGTCTACCTTCTAAAGGAGTTTCTCTGAATCTCAGAATCCAAAGCACTAAATGCCTAGGTTAGAGAATGGTGGAATAAATGGAGAGAGCCTGGAGACCACCCTTTGACCACCTAAATTTAAAGATGACTTACACATCCTCCTACCCACAAAAAACCAAAACAAAAAACCTGTGCTGCGAATCAGACAAGGCAACAAATGTCTTCTTCCTATGGATAATTTCAATGTGCAGTTTATCTTCTGGTCATTAGGCTCAGACACTCAAAGGCCTCTTTTCAATGTCTCTCTCACCCACTCAAAGAGCCACTGTAGCTGGCTCACCAGACATTCACGGTGGTAGCACCCACAGCATGAGACGGTGGGACTCCTACAGCAGAGAGGAGCAAGAAAAAATGGTGGGGTTGTGTGATTTCTAGCACAGGGGCTGAAAATGATGAATGGGAGGGTAAGACTGTATGGTGTGTGCCCTCCACAGAGCTAAGATGAGCCACACAGCTCAGAGCTTGGCAGGCACAGGGGGAGCAGAGCAAAGACATGACTACAGCCTGGCCTTCCTAGTGCTCACTTACCATACTCCATGTACAGAGAGCTGGGTGTGCTGACTTCACTGCTTTGACCAGAGTAGGACAAGGGGCCTCTCAACTTCGACTTATCACTGCAGGATTCTAGTGTCAGTGGCCACCAGGGAGTAAAAACACACATACGAGGTGAGCAACACGTATATTCCCAACCTTGGAGTTTCAACATCTAACAGTTCCCATTCCCCACGCCCTCCCGGACAGGAGAGAGGGGGCACACCAACAGGACACAATCCAAGAATGCAGGAACACACACAGGAAGGGAGATGGGAAGTCAGTGTATTCTAAGGAGAAAAGAGAGAAAACGAAACCCGGAAGGCAGCAACACAGGCGAAAAAGAAATCAACATGGATTCATGATAGGTTCTCTCCTCTTCCATCTTCTTAGCAAGTGTTTCAGGAATATCAGCCAATTTCTGCCCTCTTGATAAACCAGTTTAGAAAACAGTCCTCACAAACACATTGCAGCTTTTCTGATCCCTTGACACTAGACTTTAGAACAATATCAAAGGGTTAAAGTCTCTAAAAAAAATACTAGGATATGGCCTCTCTTGAGCCTGAAATATAAATTTGTCATACTTACAAATTGAACCTATTTTTGAACTGGCAGAACAACAAAATAACACCCAGCAATACCCTTAAAAGAAGCATCAAAACAATGCTAGAGAAGCCAAGGATGATGGCCCTATAACCAAGGGGCTCAGCCCCAGGGCTGTGGACTTAGCCTTCCTGGAAAAGGAAGGGAAGGGTTTCAAAAGAAGGTTGCAAGGTAGGAAGTGTCTGGGTAGAAGTTTTCAAGGAATGTTGAGAACTGAAAGGGGAGGAACAGCAGCAGGCACAGTTTGCAGGAAATGGAAACTGATCTTCTCTGAAAGGAAACACAAAATTTCCCAGCGCCACAGAAGGATGAGCAGGCAGAAAAGCAGGTGGGTGCCTGAGAAATGAGCAGGACGCGCTAGGAGAATGAATGACTGAGCAGCATCCAACCCATTTCCCTGACAGATGGTGCCAATTTGTCAACTGCTCCTCTCACAAAAAATGCTCCTACATGGTAAGCAATAACTCCATGTTCCCCTGGTGGCCCTGGCAGTCGGCTCTGCTCCTCACTACACACCAGCAGTCACCGTGATGTCATGGTGAGAAATCATGACTCAGAGACAACCTCTGAGGTCCCTAGTCAAAATCAGTGCACAACACACACTCCAATACCAGCACCCTGTTCATTTGCCAGGAAAACCCTAGTACAGAGGGAAGGATGATGTATGCGAGAAGCTGCATATAAAAAGGCTGTCCAGCTTTGGTCACTGACCTCACTACCTCCTGATGCTTCCCATTCAACTGATCAGCTCTAATTCTCAGAACTTCCTCATACTGACTTGAAATCTGTCATCTCACAGTTTCTCATCTCCTCAAGGGCAATGCTCTTCTAAACAAAAGTCTTGCAGGCTTGTCTCTCTTTAACCTCTTTGCCATTCATCATTTTCAGATCACCCTCACCACTCTGCCTTGCAGACACGTTCCAGCATCAGTATCTCCATGCATTATGTACCCAGAATGGAACACACATGCAGTTTGAATACCACTGTGAAAACCAAAGACACAGACTTAAGTCACTAGAAAAATCTTGTGCGATGGCTGAAATGAAGGGGTAGGGCTGGGAGAGGTGGAATTTACTGGGGAAGGAAGACAGATAAAAGAAAAAGGAAACAGGGAACTCCAGGCGAGGCAAAAACATGCACTCATATCCAAGACCACAGAAAGAGGAGAAAACATATTCTGGTGTTAATTCAAGGAAAATAAAGTAATTCATAATAAGTATTCAGTTATAAGAAAAATTCTGCCATTGATTCATCATGATGTCTTAACAAATAGCAGGCCTCAGTTTCACCTCTAGGCAATACAGGATTGACAAGTATGAATTCTACCTCCCAAAAGCTGCTGAGAGAAGGAACGAGGCATTTGGAAGTTATAAGCAGAAATCATATCACACAAAATATTGGTATCATTTTACGACCAGGTCCAAGCATCACAGCAGGACCAGACTAGCCAGGCTTGATTGACACCAGAATGGAAAAGGAAGCTCTGCACTAAGCAAGATGGTCACAGAGGAGCAAAAGGAGACAGGGGGTGGTGGACAGAGAGGAGGAGGACTGGCTCCCAAACCTGCAATGGGATCTTCAACTATAATGGTGATATTCCTGGGGCCTCCTGTATGTAGACAGACAGGTGCAGAGGAGAGTCCAGAAAACGAGAACAGAGAGTGAGAAAAAGAGTGTCTTTTTATCCAGCAAAGGTGGGGGTGTAACTCCTGAGAGGGAACCCGAGTACAGACGGAGGGATGGCACGTATGAGAAGCTGCACAGGACCCATACTCCCTCAGACCCTCCTGCTTAGGTTTTCTCTGGCTCCCTTTTCCAATGCAGGTTACTGTGGTTTCTGGAATCCATGTGGATTCAAGAATGGGAGAGGGGAGTTTTACATGCTCAAAGGCCAGCAACCTGGAGTACAGGAGACACCACATCTGCCCCAAGAGATGTGAAGTAAGGGTCTAACCTATGCACTCTTCACATCTAAGAAGGCTCATGGGAAGACAGACTTTGAACTGGAGGTTTCTTGTTTTCTGAACCAGTTCCAATGAGCCAACCCACATTCTTGAGGGGAAAACAGAGACAAAAGTTTGCAATTCAGAAGTTTCAGATGAGGGCCTTAGCTCTCACCTGTTAGAAATTATAAACAGAAATCAACAGCAGCTCTAGTTGTAAATAATATCTTCCTTTTATGCTCTTAATTTTTTCTGCTTTATTTTGATATTATAATCCAAAGCTTTTCCACCCAGAACTGGATTTCAGCACAAAGGTCCATGTTCCACTTGCTTTTACGGAGATGTTCTTACAAATGAAACCCAACCAAAGACTGCCAGATACCAACAACCTAGGAAAGATGATGGCAGGGAAACACCAAAAGCAGTGACACCCACCTTGGCTGTGCCTGGGGTGCTCTCTGCTAGCCGCTGGTGTTTGTGTGAGGGTGGTCCCAGTAGCCAAGGCCTCCTTACCGGACTGCCTGTCAGCCTGAATTACTGATGCAGCGGTCAGCCCACCTACTTCTTTACTAGGTCCCGTCACCCGACGCTCACTACATCTCTAGTGTTAAAATCAGGGAACCCTAGTATCAGTTTGCCTCTCTCTTATTGTTATTATATTCTGACCAAACTTCTCAGGGAAGGAATTTAACAGGATTATTTTTAAAGCTCATTAGTACTTCCCCTCTGTCTGAAAGACACATTTAAAACTTAGACTATGATTAGTCACACTATCCTCTGATGCTAAAGAATTAAGAAAGAATTCAAGAAAACACTATTTAGCAATGTATAAATGAACAAACCTAAGTATCCTCAGAGAGATTCTGGATTTAGATATCCACATTATATTACAAACTTTACTTTTTCACTATAAGCAGGATAGTCTTCATATCTTCAGAAACATAACTTCTCTTCCTGCCACTTGAAGACCCTTAAGAACAAATCTCCCTTCCACTGGAAATTCCGGAGACCACCTTACTGACATGCGGTTGGTGGTTCTCATTACCTGGGGTTCCTCTGGAGGCAATGTTGGTGTCCGAATGGGAGCGAGTGTGGCTCTTCTTTGCTCCTCCGGTGACAGTGAGCGTTTGCCCCTCTGAGAAGCTAGATCTGCGAAGGACACTGGACAACTGGCTCTGCCTACCTCCCTCCTGGTCCCCTAGAGAAGAAGCAGCAGAGTCTGGCTTCTGAGAGCTGCTGGAGGAGAACAAATTGGAGCTGCTGCTCTCGGTATTGCTGCTGTGACTCTGACAGCTGGTGGTCCGGCCCCGGGGGTCCTGGTTGCCAATGGCCAGGTACTCGGGCCCCTCGCTGGCATCACTTGGGGAGTCATTCTGGCTGCTGACCCAGGATGCTTCCAAGGGGCTGGTCAGAGTGCTGGAGCTCATCTCATTGGGGGTCGAGGGGGAGTCCTTGGCTAATGCAGTGACTGGAAGCAGAGGGTCTAGGACGGTTGGATCCTCTGCTGCTGAGACATGCCCTCTGCTTTCTTGAGGTTTTCGGGGCTGGCCAGAGAGTGAAAAGGAAGGAGATCTTCTTTCTAGGATATGAAAAGAAAGGGAAGGGAAAGGTGAGCTGGGAGCTTTTGAGCTGGTATGTATGAAGGGCTTCTCCACAGCTAAGGACTGAACTCCCTAAATTGGGGTGCCCAGGACATATGATGTCACCTCAAAAAAGGTTAAGTCATTCAAAGTAAATAAAAGTTTCCTGAGAAGCAACTAAACCAAAAGCATGAGCTCTTGAGACAGTGGCTTCTTTGCTTACCAGTATGCATTCCTCATCTATAAAATGAGCAATAATAACATCTACCTCGTAGGACTGTTTTGAGGATTAAATAAGATAATATAAACAAACTGCTGACAACAGAGCCTGACATGTGGCAGGTACTGAAGAGATATTAGCTATTATTATTGAAATGCCTTCTTGGCGATGTGGATTAGAAACCCAGGGGAAACTAAAAATATCTCTTTCCTCTATTACTTTAATGATTCTACTGCATTATCTTAGGCTAGTTGCTATATCCTCTTTAAGACTTCCATACTGAGACATGAAGTGTGACAAACTGCACTGACCAGAAGCTCTATTATAGCCAGTGGGTGAGGAACCACTATGTCCTCTGTTTTCCAAGGCTGGAGATACATGTCTTCACAATCCCTCACTGCCCCCATACCTAAGCTGTGGTGGGGTATTTGGTGGAGACTGGAGAAGGACCCAAAGTAGGAATGCTGAGCATTGTTGGTTGAAGGGGTATATGCGGAACCAGGCAGAGCTGTCAGGCTCTGACTCTTTGTCACCAGGAGTGGGCTCTCATGCTTTCTGGCAAACTACGGGAAAAAAAAAAAAAAGTGTCAGAATCAAGGATAGTGACCCTCAGAGGAAGAGCACAGTATTATAGAAACACTGGCAGAAACTGGCTTTTGGCAGCAGGTTTAAACTGCAGCCAGGGCCTGTAGAGAGAGCATAGGTACCCTCTACCACCGCACACAACTTTTAATAGCTCAAAGTCCTAGCAAACATCACGGCTTCTGCAGCTGGAATCCTAGGTGATCAGACCAGGAGCACTTTATTGTGAAGGCAATACAGCAAAGGGCTTAAGTCTATATTAGGCACAAAGAGTCAGAAGTCAGATACACTGGGGCTCAAAGCCAGGCCCTACCACAAATTATTTGGTCCAAACTTTGGGCAAATGATTTACCTACTCTGTCCCTCAGTGGCCTCCTTTATAAAATGAGATTAATGTCTACTTTACGGAGTTGTGAGGATTAAATGAGATGACGCATGTATTATGCGTAGCACCATGACTGGCATATAGAGAATATTCAATAGGTGGCAAGCAAAAATCAAAATTTTTAAACCAGTAGAGATAAAGGATCCCTCCACAAGAGAAAGAGGGCTTGTGACTCCATTCTAGCCAAGGCACTGATATTAGTGATGCGATGAGTGACCTAGAGAGTGAAAAATAAGCAACACAAAAATAACAAAATTTCCTTGGAAAAAATGATTCTACATAACATTATGCTGCACTACATCTGATGCTCTACCTACAGTCAGCTTGATTCACAATCATCCCTCTGCTGTTTTCTCAAGCCTGCCCTTCAGGAGGTGCTTACTCAAACTAAAGATTTTTTAAGGATGAAAAAAAAAAAACAGACAACTCCCTCCTCAAACAGACCTAAGCTTACTTACAAATAGGCTTTTCACGTCAACATATACTTAATGGTACGTCCTCTTCTTTTCTAAGTTTTCTGTTTGTTTTTAATGAGAGCCTTGCAGCTCATAATTGCCTAAGTGAAGTAGTTTGCTACACAGGGTTATATCATGGTGAGGTCTAGGAGGCCAGAAGACAGACACAGATAATTCCTTGCCCCCTTTACCATAGAAGCATCGATCTGAGCCAGCAGGCGAGGGTTGTTCTGTTCCACTGCTTCCAGGCACTGGAGCATGGCCGTGACATGGGCATGGCTTAGCAGGAAAGCAGTATCTGGGGAGAGAAAACTACTGCAGTGAAAGAGCCCCTTAGGGAGAACTTCAGCCTCCCTATATGGCCCTGGGTGAAGGTCAGGGAAGGAGAGAGGGAAAAGGCAAAGATAAGGAGAATCATATCACTGTGGATAGAGGGAAACCAGGGACAAATAAAGTACAGGAGAGGCTAAGTCATGTGCAGTATAGCAAAGAGGCCATGACAAGAGGCTACAAAATCAGAAAGACCGGATATGATCTCTGGCTTTGGGTGATTCTGGCCAATCACCTGACCTCCTTTGAGCTCTGCTTCTCTGATTAGAAAACAGAGGTATTAATACCCAAATCTCAGGGTTACTGTTAAGTGCGTATGTATAAAAAAATAGATAACACTGACTAGAACATAGAAAACTCTCAGTAAATAGTACAAATTCTTTTATTAATGCTTTTTATTGTGGTAAAAGCCACATAATATAAAACTTACTATTTAACCATATTTAACTATCCAGGCCAGGGGCACTAAGTACATTCACATTGTTGTGCAACTCTCACCATCATCTCTCTCCCCTATCACTTTCCTAAATTGAAACTCTGTCCACATTAAGACACTCTAAGTCCCCAGTCTCCCTTCCTACCCCCCATAGTAGTTATTCTTATTGATCTGTGTGTATAAGAGTGGGGAAATACCTTAGCATAAAGCATGACTGTGTTTTAAAAAAGATGTTAGAGAGAAGACTAGATATATATTTCTGATTAGAATCTCTGTGATATCAAGTAAAAGTATGAGACCCCAGGGTAAGAGTGGGTCTATAAAGAATAGTGAAGTGGAGGAGAATGAGGAAGTCCGTGCAGCAGTCCTGGAGAGGTGACCTCTACCTACCTGTGTAGAATTTTCTGATGTACTGCCTGTCCCCCAGCAGAGGTCGGAGCTGGGCTGAGAGGCAGTGGCACTGCAGGCTGTGCTGCAGCCACAGCTCAGCCACGGCACGCTCACTCACGCCATCCGTGCTGCTCTGGCCGTTCTCATGCAAGTTGATAAACTGAGAGCAAAGAAGCATGAGTCAAAATATACATCCTGATCAATCCAGCAAAGTTGAGGCCTAATGACATGAAAACTAAACTGAGCAAGGTCAGAGGAGTTAATCAGAGGTATTTACCCTCCAGCTAGCATCTAGATGTTGTAGAGGAAGGAGAAGGAGGGAAGAGATTAATGGCCCTGCTGCTGGTGTGGACCACTGGAAAGCGACTAAGCAGTTAAGACATAATATGCAGCTCCAGGAGAGGACAAAGCTGCTACATCTGTCTCTTTATGTTCTAACTCCAAAGAGGCATCTATTCTTGGATATTCAGAGGAAAAATGAACTTGACCCCCAGGGTTCTCTCATAGAGTCTTCTATTTCAGGTATCCAGGTCAACAAGCAACAGTTAGAACTGGACATGGAACAATGGACTGGTTCCAAATTAGGAAAGGAAGACATCAAGGCTGCACATTGTCACCCTGCTTATTTAACTTATATGCAGAATGATGCCAGGCTGGATGAAGTACAAGCTGGAATCAAGATTGCTGGGAAAAATATCAATAACCTTAGATAAGCAGATGACATCATCCTTATGGCAGAAAGTGAAGAAGAACTAAAGAGCCTCTTGATGAAGGTGAAATAGGAGAAGAAGAAAGCTGACTTAAAACTCAACATTCAAAAAATGAATATCGTGGCATCTGGTCCCATCACTTCATGGCAAACAGATGGGGGAAAAAATGGAAACAGTAACAGACTTTATTTTCTTGGGCTCCAAAATCACTGTAGATGGTGACTGCAGCCATGAAATTCAAAGATACTTGCTTCTTGGAAGAAAAGTTATGACCAACCTAGACATCATATTAAAAAGCAGAGACATTACTTTGCCAACAAAGGTCCATCTAGTCAAAGCTATGGTGTGTCCAGTAGTCATGTACGGATGTGAGGTGGACTATAAAGAAAGCTGGGTGCCAAAGAATTATGCTTTTGAACTGTGGTGTTGGAGAAGACTCTTGAGAGTCTCTTGGACTGCAGGGAGATCCAAACAGTCAATCCTAAAGGAAATCATCAGTCCTGAATATTCTTTGAAAGGACTGATGCTGAAATTGAAACTCCATTACTTTGGCCACCTGATGCAAAGAACTGACTCATTGGAAAAGACCCTGATGCTGGAAAAGATTGAAGGTGGGAGGAGAAGGGGACAACAGAGGATGAGATGGTTGGATGGCATCACTGACTCAATGGACATGAGTTTGAGCAAGTTCCAGGAGATGGTGAAGGACAGGGAAGCCTGTGTGCTGTAGTCCATGGGGTCACAAAGAGTCAGACACGACTTAGTGACTGAACAACAACAACAACTAGAAAAGAAGGCAAGAAAAACCTGGGGTAAGAAATCTAGGAAAAATGCCCCCAAAGATTCTTTACCAAAGAGAAACCACCTGAGCATCTCTTTCTGGCTCTCACCACAGCATTCTCTATTTGAAACGTACTTCTATTGGCTATCTCTAAAAGCAAGGTTTCATAGTCCACAATCAGTGCAAAAAAAAAAAAAAGTATGGATGGCACTTTCAGGTAGCTTCTAAGAGGAAATGATTATAGCAACACATTTTAGAAAATAAAGTTAGAGAGGGGGGTTTGGTGGGGAAAATAAAGTGATAAGGACCAAAAAAAAAAAAAAAAATCCATGTAAGAAAATCACTGTGCTCTGGTCTTTTTTCAGAAAAATGGCCAGAGTGACCACCCTGTTATTTGGTTCCCTGATCATTTAAAAATAAGTTACTTTTCCAGACATCGCCTCAGCAATGAACCTGGCAGTAAGTGTGATATACATGAAACAAGATTGGTCATGAATCATAAGTATTGGAGATGGGTGATGGATATTTTGGGTTCATTTCACTAATCTAATTTTGACTATGCCTGAAAATTTCCACAACCAAGGGCTAAATAAATAAATATATATATTTGGCAGTGATTGCTGTGGAACTAGTTTTGTAACTCTGGCCAAGTTACCTAACCTTCTGGAGCTCTAGCTCTGTCCCTGGCTGAGAATCAGGGCTACTATACTGAGCTGAGAGAACAGGAGAGCAGAGGGCACGGAAGCTAACGTTATGGGGGATGTATTAGGTTCCATTTGACACTGGCCTCCAGGAACCTCACATTTTTTTGTATTTGGTGTATCCTCTTCTTCTTAAGCAGTTACCACATATCAGTCCTACTTACCCCTAACCATTCAGAAAACTTCTTGCCATCTGCTCTGGATTCTGAAAAGCTTCATTCTGGTCCCATATTTGCAAATCTTTTGAAAAGAATAAAACTTTATACCCCTTCCCTAGAGGAGGGAAAGTGGCCTACAGCAAGGAGTCTGTAAGGCTTTTTTTTTTTTTTTTTAAGCATCCTCCTCTCCAAATCAGTCTGACAGGGATAATTTCCTCTCCTTAGTTAATAGGAAACTTGCCATATGCCATCCCTCTAGCCTAGGAGACTCTGCATACAGAACATCAAACAACGAAGGCTTGTGGTTGCCTTTACTTCTTACCTTCTCCACATGAAGGGCTGAGTGGGGACTGAGCCACCGAATGTCTTTCACAAACTGCCAGTAATCAGTCTGCCGGCAACACACCTGTTTCAGCAACACATAAGGTAAACAAATCATTACCACTGTGGACCACATCTAGTTCTCATATCCATATTCCAAGAGAGGAAAAAGAAAAGCCTAACCTTCCCTTGCCACAATAAAGGTTCTCAACAGCAATCAAAGGAACACATACAGATAGTCACCCTTTTAAAGATCAATTCTTAAAAACTATTCTAATTGTTCTTTAAAGGAGGTAATATATGCATATGATATAGAAGGCTATACAGCTGACCCTTGAAAAACACAGGTTTGAACTGTATGGGTGCTCTTCTACGTGGAATTTTTCAATAAATATATTGGAAAAAAATTTTGAAGATTTGTAACAATTTGAAAATAATTCATAGATAAACTGCATAGCTTGGAAATATTGAAAAAAAATTAGGAAAGTTAGATATCTCATGAATGCATAAAATATATATAGATGCTAGCCTATTTTATAATTTACTACCATAAAATATATACACACCTATTATGAAAAGTTAAAGTTTATGAAAGCTTTACAAATGTTAAAGTTTATGAAAACTGCACAAATGCAGTTTAGGGGCCATAGATGGTGCCATTTGTAGTCACGAGAAACATAAACAAATATATAGAAGAACATCAAATCATAATTGCAGTTAATTTTATGCAATTATGTACTACTATAATAATTTTGTAGCCACTTCCTGCTATTGTTTGAGCTCAAATGTTACAAGTGTCCACTCAAAATGCCATGTGACACTAATCATCTCTGTATGAGCTGTTCGGCTCTTCAATAAAATACATACTGTGGTAAAAAGTGACCTCTCCCAGTTCTCATGTATTTTCCATTGTGTTTAATGTAATAGTAAAAATTCTGAATAATACTCTGGGACCCAGACGAAGTGCCACTAGCAATGCTGGGAGTGCTTCCAAGAAGCAGAGAAAAGTCATGGCATTATAAGAAAAAGTCGAATCTACACCACAGATTGAGGCCTGCAGGTGCAGTTAGCTCCACCATTTCAAGATAAATGAATCTAGTATAAGGACTAAGGTAAAAAAAGAAAAGGAAATTTGTGAAGCTGTTGCTGTAGCTACTCCAGCAGGCACAAAAATCTTGTACTATTTGAGAAATAACTTTAATCACATATTGAAAACTCAGCTTTTATGTGGGTTCAGGATTGCTATAGGGAAGACATCCCTAAAGACTCTAGTATGATTCAAGAAAAAGCAAAGTCATTATGTGGCAACTGAAAGCAAAAAAGGTGGAGGATCTATAGCTGGAGAATTTAATGCCAACAAAGGGTAGTTTAAAATGTTTAGAAAGAGGTTTGGAGAAGCGGCTTCTGCTGACCAAGAAGCAGGAGACAAATTCACAGACACTGTTAAGAAAATAACTGAGGAGGAAAGAAAAAAAAGAAAAGAATTGAGGAGAAAGGATATCTGCTACAGGTTTTTAAAGAAGATGAAAGTACCCTATTCTGGGGAGAGGGGAGGAAATGACACAAAGGACATTTACCGGTAAGGAAGAAAAGCGAGCATGAGGATTTAGGACAGACGGGGACAGGCTTACTCCTCTGTTCTGCACAAATGCAGTCAGATTTATGATCAGGACTGCCCTTGTCTACAGGGTAATAACCTACTTTCTTCTAAACACTTTGATAATTTTTAAATTTTCAGCAAATAAAAACACATATGTTATTTACATATTCAGAAAAGAAATAAACAGGGACTTCCCTGGTGGTTCAATGGTTAAGATTCCATGATCCCAAAGAGGGGGCACGTGTTTGATCCCTGGTCAGAAAACTAAGATTCCACATGCCGCAGAGTACAGCCAAATATATACATACACATACACAAGAGGTCTTTTTTGTTATTATTTTTAAATTGGAACATCTATATGTCAACTACAGGTTTCTTCTTAGTGGTGAAAAAGGAGGGATCTCTGCACTTACAGTCAGCTCAGAAATCTCGGGGGTTAAGTGTCTCCACATTTCCAAGCAGCAGAAAAGGGGTTATCAAATACACCATGCCTTGTGGAAAGACTAAAAGGTAGTCCAGATGCAGGATGTCAAGGAAAATGAGATTCATTTAAGAATAGGGTTATGATGTTATAGCTTCCTAAGGCCCTGAGTGATTAAAAAAAAACACAGTTCACATTCCATAACACATCCCTAGAAAAGCACAAAAGAGATATGCCCAGCATGAATCATTGTATCCCTTCCCCCTTCAAGGGCACAACACCCAGAATAGCTTCCTGAGGACACAGCAGCTAGAAGCTTTTGAAAGCCTTAATCTTTAGAGAGGAAATGAGAGGGAAAAAACAAGTCCTTGACACAGACTTTAATTTTTAGATCTTTACAAGGCAGAACAGAACACCGGTGAAGGTGGTATGGATCTTTTGTGTTTAATTCTTCTCACTTGAGCCTGTAGTTGCTAATTTGTATGTGGATGATGGATTTGTCTGGTTTGCTCTTCTTCCACCGATTAACACCATTGCTATTTTGCAGGTGACCATATACTTTAATAGTGTTCATTCTGGTGACCAAGTGCCTTCACAGATCTTATTACTTATTCATAACAATAATATTTGGAGAAGGAAATGGCAACCCACTCCAGTGTTCTTGCCTGGAGAATCCCAGGGACAGGGGAGCCTGGTGAGCTTCCGTCTATGGGGTCGCACAGAGTCGGACACAACTGAAGCGATTTAGCAGCAGTAGCAGCAGCAACAATAATATTGTGTTGCATTTGCCAAGCATCTTTCACTCAGGAATTTCACTTCACTATTTCATCATGACACATTTTCTCTTTCTGGCACAGATGGTAAAACTGTCTTGTGATTACAGTAAAATGCTTACTCCAGATGATGATGTAAAATTAGTAACAGAGCCAAGAAAAGAACTTTTTATTATCAAGATGCAAGTATGTGAACCACTAAATGATGGTGCCTCTAATCTGGTAGGTCCTCAGTCTGGGAAATCTGTATTGGGTTTTTATAAAACCTTTTGGTACAGTTCCCAACTCTGGCTTTGGGAGACTGAAGAGCTGGCAATGCCACAGACTAGTATTTTAAACATCAGGAGGAAGGGCAATCTTATGAGAGAAGATAAGTTTGTTTTGGGTCATGCTGTGCTTGGCCTATAGGACAGCCAGCCAGATGATAATGTGTAGCAGATAGGTAGTCTTGCGGATCTAAAATTCAGCACAGAGGTCTGAGCTGGGGATTGTTAGTGTACAGGTGATGGTTAAAACAATGCAAGTGAATGAGACTGTTTCAGGAAAATGTACAAAGTAAGAGGAGATAAGGACATAGGACTGGACTCTTATCAAAAACTAAAGTAATTTTTAGCTCAAAATTCTCCAACCCAGGCTTCAACAGTACATGAACCGTGAACTTCCAGATGTTTAAGCTGGATTTAGAAAAGGCAGAGGAACCAGAGATCAAATTGCCAACATCCACTGGATCATCGAAAAAGCAAGAGAGTTCCAGAAAAACATCTACTTCCACTTTATTAACTACACCAAAGCCTTTGACTGTGTGGATCACAAGAAACTGTGAAAATTCTTAAAGAGATGGGAATACCAGACCACCTGACCTACCTCCCGAGAAATCTGTGTTCAGGTCAAGAAGGAACAGTTAGAATTGGACATGGAACAACAGACTGGTTCCAAATAGGAAAATGAGTACGTCAAGGCTGTATACTGTCACCCTGATTATTTAACTTCTATGCAGAGTATATTATGTGAAATGCTAAGGTGGATGAAGCAAAGCTGAATCAGGATTGCTGGGAGAAATATCAATAGCCACAGATATACAGATAACACTACCCTTAAGGCAGAAAGCAAAGAACTAAAGAGCTTCTTGATCAAAGTGAAAGAGGAGAGAAAAAAGTTGGCTTAAAACTCAACATTCAGAAAACTAAGATTATGGCATCCAGTCCCATCAGTTCATGGCAAACAGATGGGAAAACAATGGAAACAGTGACAGACTTTTATTTTGGAGGGCTCCAAAATTACTGAAGATGGTGACTGCAGCCATGAAATTAAAAGATGCTTGCTCCTTGAAAGGAAAGCTGTGACAAACCTAGACAGCATATTAAAAAGCAGACATTACTTTGCCAACAAAGGTCCATCTAGTCAAATCTATGGTTTTCCCAGTAG
Organism: Tragelaphus eurycerus; assembly: GCA_935064755.1. Taxonomy (NCBI): domain Eukaryota; kingdom Metazoa; phylum Chordata; class Mammalia; order Artiodactyla; family Bovidae; genus Tragelaphus; species Tragelaphus eurycerus. Next base: position 22,802,571 of record CAKXYN010000018.1, on the reverse strand, counting down.
TCATGTATGGATATGAGAGTTAGACTAAAAATAAAGCTGAGTGCCGAAGAATTGATGCTTTTGAACTGTGGTGTTGGAGAAGACTCTTAAGAGTCTCTTGGACTGCAAGGAGATCCAACCAGTCAATACTAAAGGAAATCAGTCCTGAATATTCACTGGTAGGACTGATGCTGAAGCTTAAACTCCAATACGTAGGCCACCTGATGCAAACAACTGACTCACTGAAAAAGACCCTGATGCTGGGAAAGATTGAAGGCAGGAAGAGAAGGGGACAGAGAATGAGTTGGTTGGATGGCATGACTGACTCGATGGACATGAGTTTGACTAAGCTCTGGGAGTTGATGATGGACAGGGAAGCCTGGCATGCTGCAGTCCATGGGGTCACAAAAAGTTGGACACGACTGAGCAACTGAACTGAACTGAAAATCTGAGAGGAAGAAATTCCAGGGAAAGAAACTAAGAAAGAGTGGTCGTAGGGGTAGAAGGAGGTCTCTATGAGACTGGAAGATAATAATGCAACATGAGTAAAGGTCTGATGATGTTCAACAGTGAAGAACACAAGACAGTGTTCACAGGGAAGATGTGCACTGGATTTGGTAACATGAACTTAAAACTCCAGTAGCAAGAACAACAATGGTAAGGGCAGAAGCAAGATTGTGGTGGGTTAAATTATTTGTTCTATAAATTCCGATGTTCATATTTTTTTTCACAGGACAACATGTAACTTGAAACTTAAAAAAAAAATGAAAGGAATATTTATTAATTACTTCCTATGTACCAAGAACTGTATTAGGCCAATTTGTATGCTGTTTCATTTAATCTTTCTATCAAACATTATGATATAAATAATAATATCATCATTTTGACAGATGAGAAAAAGCTCAAAAAATATAATATCACATAATAGTTAAGATTGACAGACAACTTATTACACTTTCTAAAGCTTTTTCAGGTATTATCTCTTTTAATTCTCACAATAATCCTATGAGATACATACCAGTGTAACCGCCTCATTTTACAAATGAGGAAACAGACGTACTAACAGTCATGTAACTTACTCACTACCACACAGTGGTGAAACTGAGATTAAAATAAGAGCAGTCTGACTCAGAGAGCCATAATTATTACTACTGTCATTTTTTTCCCCAAGGACCTGAGCAATTTCAATCCAGGTTCTGTCTGATTCTGAAGATGTCTGTCAGTCTACTATACAATGTTGCATCCAAACTCCTTGAGTGAGAGTTTAATAATGATGACCACTGAGAAGAATTCAGTTCTTTAAAGGATAAAAATTGTCCTCAGATCTTCAAAATTCTTTAGAAAGAGGGCCTCACTTTCAGAACTTACTCTGAATAAAGAGAATCTAACCTAAGCCAACTTTTCCAGTGAATTCTGAAAAAACTCAACAAGAAAACTGGTTTAAAGAGTTTTAGAGGTAATACACACTATTTTGGAAGGGAAGGTAGCACATTAAATCCTATCAACTATGAATATCTTAATACCAATTCATTTTTTTTCAGTGTGACTGCTAGTTGAGAATAAACTCTGATTAAAAAAAGAAAGACAAGCCGGGCTCAGAAAAAGGTTTCAGGAAAGAAGACTAGGCCCTGACTAGGGAAGTGTTTGAGTGTTTGGGAACACAAATTATGCACATATATATATATATGAGGTTTGATTTTTAAAAAGTAGAGGATCAGATCCAATGACTCACTTGACAGTTCTACCCAGAACCAAACCTTATTTAAAACACTGCAAATGGAGTAACTGCTATTGAGAATTGAAGCAGAAACCACTGAGATTTAACTCATTTTTAATACTCAAAGCTAGTGTTTGAGGATATAAGGAAAAGAAGTTCAACATCAACAAAGTTTATACAGAAAAAAAGTAAGCTATAACTAAAAACTAATCATTCATAAGCATCAACCAGTTATCTACAAAATGATGTTCAAAGGATAGTCTAAAAAGGACAATATCCTGTAAATATTTCTCAGATATATCCTAGGATACTCTAAAGAGGAAAACCTTAATGATTCATCACGACATTGTCCTTCTCCTCCTCATTATCATCATATTACAGTCCTGCTCTCAAGGGCTCACACATGCAGTTACCTTTATCTTCTCTCTGCCAACAACTTAATGCAAATGTTTCTTCCCAACAAGTGATCTGGCCAATCTGGCAAAAAAAGAAAAGAAGCAGTATACATACCTGGTCATGGATGAGCCCATGATGGAGGATGCTCTGCATGTCTCTGCACAGCCGCTCCAGGCCACCATACTTGGACCAGACATTGGGGCTGTTGGCTGACACTAAACCCTCCACAGTAGTCTTCAAATTACCCAGCAGCTGCCAATGCTCCCTCCTGCAAGGCCACCAATTATACCAATGGTTAGTTTCTTTGTTGTACTTGATCATACCGTGTCAAAGACAGTCTAAGACAAGAAGCCTCCTGTCCCACATCCTAACATTCTCTCCCTATTAATTTTTTTCTTGGCAGAAAGTGAAGAGGAACTAAAACGCCTCTTGATGAAAGTGAAAGAGGAGAGTGAAAAAGTTGGCTTAAGGCTCAACATTCAGAAAACGAAGATCATGGCATCTGGTCCCATCACTTCATGGGAAATAGATGGGGAAACAGTGGAAACAGTGTCAGACTTTATTTTGGGGGGCTCCAAAATCACTGCAGATGGTGATTGCAGCCATGAAATTAAGACGCTTACTCCTTGGAAGGAAAGTTATGACCAACCTAGACAGCATATTGAAAAGCAGAGACATTACTTTGCCAACAAAGGTCCATCTAGTTGAGGCTATGGTTTTTCCTGTGGTCATGTATGGATGTGAGAGTTGGACTGTGAAGAAAGCTGAGCGCTGAAGAATTGACGCTTTTGAACTGTGGTGTTGGAGAAGACTCTTGAGAGTCCCCTGGACTGCAAGGAGATCCAACCAGTCCATTCTGAAGATCAGCCCTGGGGTTTCTTTGGAAGGAATGATGCTGAAGCTGAAACTCTAGTACTTTGGCCACCTCATGCGAAAAGTTGACTCATTAGAAAAGACTCTGATGCTGGGAGGGATTGGGGACAGGAGGAGAAGGGGACGACAGAGGATGAGATGGCTGGATGGCATCACTGACTCTGTGGACGTGAGTCTGTGTGAACTCCAGGAGTTGGTGATGGACAGGGAGGCCTGGTGTGCTGCAATTCATGGGGTCGCAAAGAGTCAGACATGACTGAGCAACTGAACTGAACTGAACTGAAGACTTGATTCTGAGAGGACTGAAGCTGCAAAGAACACTAAGTTTTTAAAATTTTTTTAGAAAAGCCCTCATATTTACATAGCATATTGTTCTTGGTAAGGTGATCTTCATCTACTATCATTTTATCCTCATACAAGTAGCCCATAACCCTGTGTTTCTTGGCTTGTGAGCCATTAAGATCCATTTCTGGGCTTCCCCAGTGGCTCAGTTGGTAAAGATCCATTTCTGGGCAATGACATTATGTGAGCACTATATAAAGAGATGAAGGGCATTTGCTGAAAACCAGAAACCTTTGGCTGAACAAAAAAGTCAAAAAACAACTTTTTATTAACTGTATTTCCAGTACTAAGTATATATATATCTGTACACAAATATTATAGATAAGAATAAAAATTGCCCATGATTTTCTCCCATGACTTTTTAAGCTAAAATTGAGGCAAAAATGTCCTAAGCTTGCAGTAAGCCACTTAGGACACGTCCCCAAGTCAATCAACTATTGGCTTATTCTCCTGGATCATATGAAGTACTTCAGTGGAAAGGTCTAAAAATTGCTGCCCTAGATGATATTCAAGGTTCCTCCCAAATTCCTAGCATTTTCTCAATACAGCTTCCTACCCAATAAAAATTCAAAACCAGCTGCAATTGAATAAAAAGAGCTGGATGCACAGAATCAAATGGATAAGGAAAACATGAGGAGATGAGGTATCAAACTCCTCCTCTTGGGTCCCCGACTGCTATACTATACACTTTGTCTAGCTTTTTCATATCTTGTTAGAACGCTGCTCTTTCCTCTTCAAGGACAGTCCTCGGGATGGTTATAGTATCTTCAAGGGACTTTCACCATAACCAGTTTAGCATCATTTAAATAGCCACAAGGGTAGGAGGGTTCTGAATTGAAATCCCTTCTAACTCCATCAGTGCTCAAAACTAACCTCTCCTACATTTTGTACACTTTCTAAGCCATTTTTGAAAAGTGGATGAATAGAGACAAATAAAATGAAATGAATGAAGCTAGGTCTGGTACAGGAGTATTATCCAAGAAGGAAAAGCCAGATGGCTCTCACTCTGATCTTCTACTCTAGAGCCCTTGAGATCAAGAATTTATTCAAATGGGGAGACACCAGGGTTTTTTTACCCTTATGTCATTAAACATTTGAGTCACCAGGCTCCCCTGTTCTATTTCTCCCCCCACCGAGTTTTACTAAGATATAACTGACATATAACATTATATTAGTTTAAGGCATACAACATAATGATTTATGTATATACTGTGAAATGATTACCACAATAAGTTCAGTGAACATCTATTGCCTCACACAGTTATAACTTTTGTTTCTTGTGATGAGAACATTTAAGAACTTCTTTTAGCAACTTTCAAATATATTACCACAATACAGAACTGTTAACTATAGTCACCATGCTGTATATTATGCCCCTAAAACTGACTTATAACTTTGTACCTTTGGACCATTTCACCCATATCCCCCACCCCCTCATCCCTTGCCTCTGGTAATTAATCTGTTCTCTGTTTCTATGGGTTTTGGGTTTGAGGGATTTCATATATAAGTGAGATAATACTTATTTGCCATTCTCTGTCTGATTTATTTCACTTAGCATAATGCCCACCACTCATGCTGTTAAAAATGGCTAGATTTCCTTCTTTATGGCTGAATAATATTCCTGTGTGTGTGTCTGTGTGTGGCATTTTCTTTATCAATTCATCTATCAGTGGACACTTAGGTTGCTTCCATGTCTTGGCTATTTTAAATAACACTGCAATGAAAATGGGGGTGCAGATATCTTTAAGAAATAGTGATTTTGTTTCCTTGGGATATATATACTCAGAAGGAGAACTGCTGGATCATATGCCAATTCTATCTTTAACATCCTGAGGGATTGCCATACTGTTTTTCAAAGTGGTTGCCCCAGTCTACAATCCCACCAACAATGCCCTAGGGTCCCTTTTTCTCCACATCCTCACCAACACTTGTTGTCTCGTGCATTTTAAATGCTAGCCCTTCTAACAGGTGTGAGATGACACGCTGGTTTTGATTTGCATTTCCCTCATGACTGGTCTTGTGGAGCACTTTCTCATGTACCTGTTGGCCATTCCCCTGTTCTATTTCTAAACCAGTCCTGAAAGATATTTCAAGGTAACCCAGATACACACAGGACTGAGGTGGTCAATAAAAGGCCATTTACTGTTGTACTGTAAGAAACTGCCATCACAGGGGCCAACTGACTGCCAACTTTGGCTTCTGTGACTCTCCATCTCCTATGCTTCCTCAGAGTTAATCTGGCCTGTTCTGACTGACACAATTCCAAAAGGTTACAATCAAGTTGTGCAGGCCTGAGAGCCAGTCTGGTTCCTCAAGTGACTCTGCATATCTGTGTTCTGATTCATTCTATATTGATCTTACTAGTTTAACCATCAAAGAACATCATCATAAATCTTGCATGTAGACACTAAGTACCCTAAATCCTAGGGCTTTGATCCCAAAATTTTACAAAGAGCACTGAAACTCTAGAAACCTTGAGCATTCAGATTTATTAACAACTTCTGGATGAACTAAAGAACTTTTCTTCCCCAACATGAATTGTCCCTGAGATACCAAAGCTACAGAAGAATGTGGCTCTTACTCTGCTGCTGCTGCTAAGTCACGTCAGTCGTGTCCAACTCTGTGCGACCCCATAGACGGCAGCCTCAGGCTCCCCTGTCCCTGGGATTCTCCAGGCAAGAACACTGGAGTGGGTTGCCATTTCCTTCTCCAATCCATGAAAGTGAAAAGTGAAAGTGAAGTCGCTCAGTCGTGCCCGACTCTTAGCAACCCCATGGACTGCAGCCTACCAGGCTCCTCCATCCATGGGATTTTCCAGGCAAGAGTACTGGAGCGGGGTGCCATTGCCTTCTCCGGGCTTTTACTCTAAGATGTACCAAATCATCTATATTTGGTACATGCTCATGTAGATGTAAAAGTAAACTTAAAACATTTTTTTTATTTATACAATCAGTCTCTTCAGTGTCTTTGCCTTTTTTAGGATTCTTTTTCCTAATAACATTGTTTTCATTTTCAGAGAGTTAAAATATTAAATTCAACTGAAGCCCATACATAGTGGCTGGATTAATGCATTCCTATTTGAATCTTAGATGTCAGTAAATCACCATAGGAAGTAAAATATTCCTCCTCATCGTTGACCCAGATTGTTAGCAACTGAGGTCAGTCTTTTCTAAGCTAAACCTGTTTGGTAATAATTATTTGAATGGTATCCTGCATTCACATGTAACCTCACCTGGGCACAAGCAAGGACTAGATTAGGCTCAAAGCAGTCCTTTGTAGAGCCACTTCTGCAAATATACAGCGTGCTCTTTTTTTTTTTTAATATTTATTTATTTGGCTGCATCGTGTCTTAGTTGCAGTGTGCAGGGCTTAGGTGCCCCAAGGCATGAGGGATCTTAGTTCCCTGAGTCTCCTGCATTGCAAGGGGGATTCTTAACCACTGGACCACCAGGAAAGTCCCACAAAGTGCTCTTCTTTAATCACCATAAATTAAAAGCAAGTCTTTCTAAGCATCTCACCCTATGTCAAGAACTAGGCCCAAGTGGCAAGGGACAGTATAATCCATCTCTACTTGAATTATTTTTATCAAAAAAAAGCAAAGCCAATTGCAGAATAAAGTTCTATCTATTTTCTTTTCAGAGGATTTTGACTACATTCTTTGAAAAGGAACAGGAATTACTTAAGCAACTCAAATAAGGATACCCAAGAAAAACAGTTTCCCTAAATGCCAACTTAGTCTTAAGCATGTCAAATCACAATTAAAAGTGACACTCAGGTTAAAACAGTAAAGTTATAAGTAAATGCTATTTTTTAAAGAAGTGTTATACCATATACCAATATAAAACTAATTACTAAAAATAAGTGAAATCAGTAGTAAATAGTGAGTACTGTGCAACTGTAAAATGAGATTCAATGCAAGAAATATATATTGGTATATCTTCTACATTCAGTGCTCTTTTTAGTGGTAAAAAGAAACAACTTCAACTTATTAGCATATCCCAGCTACAGCATGCCAGTTGTCTGGATTGGCATGTGATATCTACCTGAGACCAGAGTTGAAGGTCAGGCTGTCCCAAGTCAGATAATGATCTGATCCCTGAAATGCGAGGAGAGGTATGTGACATCCATGTGTGGAACATCATGAAACCAGTAAAACATTTTATTAGGAAGAGTTTCCAAAGCTAATGAAAGTATGTAAAAGTATAAAAAGCAGAATGTAAAATTATATTTGTGATCTCAACACACACATACTAAGAGAAATAGTGATATGTTAATAGTGTTTACTTTTGGTTTCATAAGGGAACGTAGAGAAGAGAGGAGCTATTTCCGCCTTCCGTCAGGCTAGCAATTAATGAAAGGTCAATAATATGTACCAAGTTTGCAAACAAGAAGCTGGAAAGTCCCACAAAGGGTTTTTTAAATACTTAAGTATCAAAGGTATCTTATGCTGACAGACTGTGGTCAGGCAAGCACCTAGGACTTTTAATGCCAGAAAGCATTTCCTGGAAAGAAGTAATGGATTCATTCTTAAAGCAGGGAAAAAAATAATTAGGAAAATAAGTATCATAACACTTCGGTAGCAAGAAACTACAATGTTTAATTTGCAGTTAACTTTCTTCTTATTTGGCTCTATATTTTCTGTTTTTAATTATATAGTATTTAACTTGTAGAGTATGTAGTTAAATATGTATATGATGCTTTTTAAATAAATAATATACTTATAGAAAAAACACATTTGACTTTATTATACAGCTCTCACCTCTAAGGCACTTAGGAGAACCTAACCACTGGTAGTCCCATCCCTTTAGTGGCTGATAGCAGAATCTCAAAGTCTAGGAAGGAACCTCAATGTCTAGGAAGCCTAATGTCTAGAACGCAAGCTGTGTAACTTCTACCTACTCAACAAATGCTTTATTAATCATACTACATTTTAATGACATCAAATTTCTTTACTTTTAACAATGAATAGATTTAACAAAAGGAAGGAAAATCCCTTACGTCAGAAACCTAACCACCAATGATATGCAAACTCCTTAGTTAGAAAATTCTCCATCCTGCTCAGTACTTCTCAATTTGAAGACAGTCTCTACCACACTCTATTGCAAACATGCTAACCTCATGCCTACTCCCATGACTTTAGTCATGGAGACCTTTCCACTTGGAATGATTCTCTTCTTGTCCCAATCAGGGATTAAGATCTAGTTCAATCTTTTCCCAAGAAGTTCTAAATAATCTGACCTGTTACAAATTTTTTGTTAGAAACTCCACAATATATGCTGTCACTATATCATTTCTCCTAATATTAATCCTTAAAAAATTATTTACTGGCATATGGTTGATTTCCTTAAGGAAAAGGACCATGTTTTTTCTATTTCTTTTCTATTTTCTATTTTAATACGCAGAGAGAAAATGTCTTCAGTGGAAAGAGAATAAGCTTCACAGTCAGGCCAGCCTAAATGTGAATCCTAGCTCTGCACAAACCAGCTGTGCAAGTCACTAAACTCCTTAAGTTTCAGTTCCCTTATCTGTAAAACAGAATAGCTGATTAATAAAGAATAACCTACAGAAAGTACTACCATCAAGCAGATAATAGTAGAATTACTTTCCCTTTCCTTTGAACTTCCATTGCATACATCTAATGTTAATGTTCAGCTGCTAAGTGGTGTCCAACTTTTTGCGACCCCCATGGACTGAAGCATGCCAGGCTTCTCTGTCCTTCACTATCTCCCATAGTTTGCTCAAACTCATGTCCATTGAGTTGGTGATGCCATCCAACCATGTTGTCCCCTTCTCCTCCTGCCTTCAATCTTTCCCAGCATCAGGGTCTTTTCCAATGAGTCAGTTCTTTGCATCAGGTGGCCAAAGTATTGGAGTTTCAGCTTCAGTATCAGTCCTTCCAATGAATATTCAGGACTGATTTCCTTTAGGATTGACTGGTTGGATCTCCTTGCAGTCCAAGAGACTCAAGAGTCTTCTCCAACACCACAGTTCAAAAGCATCAATTCTTTGGTGCTCAGCTTTCCTAATGGTCCAACTCTCACATTCATACGTGACTACTGGAAAAAAACCATAGCTTTGACTAGATGGACCTTTGTTGGCAAGGTAATATCTCTGCTTTTTAATATGCTGTCTATGTTTGTCATAGCTTTTCTTCCAAGGAGCAAGCATCTTTTAATTTCATGCAGTGATTTTGGAGCCCCCAAAATAAAGTCTCTCACTGTTTCCATTGTTCCTCCATCTATTTGCCACAATAAGCCTTCTTAGCATAAATCTACCCACTCCAGTTTTCGTGCCTGGAGAATCCCAGGGGCAGGAAAGCCTGGTGGGCTGATGTCTATGGGGTCACGCAGAGTCGGACACGACTGAAGTGACTTAGTAGCAGCAGCATAAATCTAATAAACCCAATTTTTTAAATCAGAAGGGGTACCTAGTAGAAAGCTTTCTTACCCATTCTGCTTCAGAGAAAATTCTGGGATTGGACAGTTTGTGATAATTAGGACTAGTTGCAGTGCTCAATGTCCAAAGACTATCTTAACTGCATTTAAACCAGGGCCAAATCTCTTCTTAGCACAGACTCCAAAGCCCTGTTTATGTTCATGGTACTCTCACTGAAGCAGGATAGCCAGAAAGACTTCCTCAATATTGGATGATCTTGTATACAAGAGACTCAAATCTGCTTACTGAATAAAATGAAAGACAACAGAGTTCATTTTGTGAGTCACATAAGAAAGCCAAACTCATTACCCTACAGTTGCATCTTAGGTTGTCTGAGTAGAAGAGTGCTTTACAAGTAAGATACACCAGTGCATACACCAGCACTCCAATAGCAAAGGCAAAGGAGGAAAGATACTGCCTCAGTCACCTCAGTTTTAGGGAGTTTTAAAGCATATTGAAAAGCAGAGACATTACTTTGCCAACAAAGGTCCGTTTAGTCAAGGCTATGGTCTTTCCTGTGGTCATGTATGGATGTGAGAGTTGGACTGTGAAGAAAGCTGAGCGCCGAAGAATTGATGCTTTTCAACTGTGGTGTTGGAGAAGACTCTTGAGAGTCCCTTGGACTGCAAGGAGATCCAACCAGTCCATTCTGAAGGAGATCAGCCCTGGGATTTCTTTGGAAGGAATGATGCTAAAGCTGAAACTCCAGTACTTTGGCCACCTCATGCGAAGAGTTGACTCATTGGAGAAGACTCTGATGCTGGGAGGGATTGGGGGCAAGAGGAGAAGGGGACGACAGAGAATGAGATGGCTGGATGGCATCACTGACTCGATGGACGTGAGTCTGAGTGAACTCCGGGAGTTGGTGATAGACAGGGAGGCCTGGTGTGCTGTGATTCATGGGGTCGCAAAGAGTCGGACACGACTGAGCGACTAAACTGAACTGAACTGAACTGAAAGTAAAAGATAACCATGATTAGAACTAAAACTGGTGTTTCTAAGGTGGCATTAGTGGTAAAGAATCCACCTGCCAAGAGTCTTGGAGAGTCTCTCTTTCGTCTCTCTTGACCTCTGGGTCAGGAAGATTCCCTAGAGTAGGAAATGGCACTCTACTCCAGTATTCTTGCCTGAAAAATTCCACGGGCAGAGGAGCTGGTGGGCTACAGTTCATGGGGTTGCAAAGAGTAAACACGACTGAGCATGAGCATGAGAACTAAAACTAAACTATTTCAAAAATTGCTAAGGAAAGAAAACATAAGGAGAACATTATAAAAATCAGTTTTAAAAAATGACAGAATTAAGACTCGAAATGAGATAAAAATAAGTATCAGTGGAATAAACCCAACTATTTCAAATAAAACAGCCAATCAAACAAAAAGTAGGAGGAAATTATATTAATATCTAGGTTGAATTCAAGGCAAGAATATTTAAAAAGACAAAGAAGGAATAACAAAGATACAGCTCTCATTAGTTCTTACATATCTAATAATATGGCCTCAAAACATATCAAGCAAAACAACACACACAAAAAACAAAAACTGCAGAAAAGAAAAAGAAAAATGGAAATAGAAAAAACAACAGTAATGGAAGATCATGAAAACTAAAAGTAAAAAAGTGATTAGAAGAGCTGAATAATCTATGATTAATAAAGTTGTTCTATTACATCTGGAAAACGACATCCTGAGGAACGCTTTTTAAAGGACATACAGAACAGTCACAGAAACTGGCCTTGTACTAAGGCACACACAAAAAAGTCAACAGATTCTCAAAAGTAGATGTAATATAAACATATTCTTTGATTAGAAAACAATAAAACATTGAACAAATAACAAAAGTAGAACAAACGGTGGGGGGACCCTCAGAAAATTTAAAACTCTCAAAGGACTCTCTAGGAGGTTAGGAGGCAAAAATAAAATAATCTTGAAGTGATTAAAGAGGTGAAGGTGGTGAAGAGGAATGGCATTATGACTCTTACTGCTTTCTTTTCAAAAGTATCTTATGATAAAAATTTTTTCTCCTCCTAATCAACTGTAGGTTATACCACAAGTGAGCCTGATGCAGAGGAACTAAAAACATGTAAGCATGCTGCAGTTCATTCCTGCAAAAAACGCATATTTAAATCCACAGCAGCATTGTTCAACTGAACTTTATGTGATGCTGAAAATGTTCTCTATCTATGCTGTCCAGTATGGCAGCCACTAGCCACTGTGGCCATTAAGCACTTGAAGTCTGTGCAGTACAACTAAAAAACCAAAATTTTAAAATTTTATTTAATTTTAACTAATTTAGACATAAATCGCCTCAGTGGCTATCATGTTGGTCAGAGCTGGTCTATAAACACCAAGGTAGGTTGTTTATGGAGGAAAGATTACAAAACAAAATAAAAAACAGAAAAAAACTCCATTTATGGAAGAAGTGATAAAGTAGCTGTAAAAAACAGAAACAGCTGTGGGGATGGTAGATACTGAGAAAAGCTTCAGCTTATGGTCCGTGCTGTCAGCTGATACTCCTCCTGCTCCTGTGTGTTCTGACAATAGAATTTTCCCCCGAAGCTTCAGAGTTATGTTTCTGTGGGGCAGACGTGTGTACAAATAATTGGACTAGCAGTATGGATCGCCCCCAAATCATGTGATCCACTTGCTTTACCATCAGTGCTATATAAACTTTCAGAGCATGGTCAAAGGAAAAATGGAAAGGGAAGAAATAGAAATGAAAATTAACGTGAAAATGTGAAAAATGAATAAAGAGGAAGGGGGAAAAAAAGAGGCCCTTTCAATAGCAACAGTACCAATAACACCTGCCCGACCATAAGAAGCCTGACCGAATTGTTACTGTTTTCATTCCTTGTCAAATATTCAATGAATACCAATTATATGCCAGGCACTGTGCTAGGCACCAGGCTTATGATAGTTAAAAAAGAACAGTCCTCAGCTCTCAGGGTATTCAGAGTGCAATGGGGGAAATGGGCACTCATTTAAAAAAAATGCTATAGAGTGAGAAGTACTGTAATAAGAAAGATGGAAAAGGTCAGGTCAACGATGCCTTCTAAAGGAGCATTATTTAAAAGACGACTAAGAGCTCTCCAGGCAGAGGAGGTAACGCAGGGAATGCAGAGGAGCAGGAATCAGAATGGTGAGAGAGGAGATGTAAGGTGAGTGAGTGTCACAGTTTTGTAACTGGAAACTTCATATTGAGTACCAGAAAAAGTTTTGACTTTCTATTTTCAGTGAGGAAACAACGTTTCTGAGCAAAATACTATAGTAACTTTGCTTCTGGAAAAATTATGTTGGTAGCAATGCGGAGGCCATCTGGAAATGAGGGGCTGGGTTCAGACTGGGAACTTAGTCAAAAGGCTACTGGGAGAATCCACAATGAGAAATAATAAAGGCCTTATTTTGCTTACATCTGCTCAGAATTCATGCCTCTTTCTTTTGGTATCAGAATACTGATTTTTTCACAGGGAACTCACCCCTGTAGCACTTGACCCAGTCCATGAAGTACCACCAAAGGATCACCCTATGCCAGGATCCAAGGTTGGGCATATAACTGAGGCCTGATGGAGCAATATATTTCATACCCTGATTACAAAAACAGTAACATTAAAAAAACAAAACAAAACAAAAAAACAGTAACATAAGTCAGTCCAAAAATTTTCACTTTTGCTATACCTATTGGCATTGCTCTTTTCCTTTTTTGGATGGATTGTTAAACTTGAAGTTGTCAAGGGTTATCTTGTAGAAAAAACTGCTGAGAATGAAGCCGACACATCAGAAAAAACAGCACACAGGCAGGGACAAATTTTTCTTTAAGCATCTACATTTGGCCATTTCTAAAACAATATAAGCCAATATATTTGGAAATTGAGGGGGAAAAAGCTTCAGGAGAAAAATCAGAAACAGAACTCACTGGACCTAGGGACTACTTGGATATGGCAAATGAAGGAGAAGAAGTATCAAATTTCACTTAGGTTTCTGGTTTGGCTGACTGAATGGAAAACCCTATTAACTGAGACAGAGGACAGAGGAGGAACAGGTTTTGGTCAATGAAATGAGCTCAGTTTGGAGATACTAAAGAGTATCTTACTACTTGAATTCTGACTATCTGACTCACAAAACCAGGAAAACTTTGTAAGTAGTTGCATTCCAAGATCAGAAGGAGATGGCATAGTCCAAGTCAGCTGAGGGTAACACAACAATGCTAGAAGAACCATTCCTATTACGGTTCAGTAGTTTCACCAGACACCCTCCAAACAATTGGTATTTAGGAAAGTCTAGGAAAAGTGAAGTATCATCTGAGCATTTTTCTAGTGATTACTAGCTAGATGGAAAGCAATAGGGGAATCTATGACATTCTACTCCAAGGATGAAGTTAAAAGCTGGGCCAAGTGACTTCCCTGGTGGTCCAGTGGTTAAGAATTTGCCTTGCAATGCAAGGGAACTGAGTTCTATTCCTGGTCAGAGAACTAAGATCCCACATGCCACTGAGCAACTAAGCTTGTGCACTGCAACTACTGAGCCCAGGTGCCACAACTAGAGCGTCTGTGCATCACAATGAAAGATCCCACATGCCCCAGCTAAGATTGGATGCAGTCAAATAAATAAATATTAAAAAAAAAAAAAAATTCTAGGCCAACACTCCAGTCCCCAGTTTGTTCAATTTGGATAGAGAAACCATGGAAGGAGGAAGCACAAGCAATAATATCATTGCAAATAGCAACTGAAAGAACACACGCTCATCTTATTTCAAGAAAACTGGGGAGGGGAAGGAAGTAGACATTTTCTGCACTCAGTACATATCAGCACTCTCTGAGGAGCTTTTTGCACATTATCTTACTGAATCCTCACCAGTCAGGAAGGCATCATTCTTCCCATTCAGGCTGGTAAGTCAAGTTAAGCAGTAGAGCTAGAATTCAAATGCAGCTCTACCTGGCTATAAAGCTTATCCACATTTCACTCCATCAACTGCTTTTAGAATATAATTTTATTTTATCTTTCATATATTAAAAAAATGATGCCGTCTCATCAAGAAGATGTCTTCTGAATTGGGTGTTTTATTGGCCAAAGAAAGGTTAGGTTTGCAGTGATCCAGCCACAATGCCTCAATTCTCAGGCACAAGTCATGTATTTTATTTACCATTTGACTACCCAGAACTAAAGAGGCCATCGGCACCACAAAGACCCATTAAATAAATTATTCTAAGTTAACTAGTCACCAACAGAGAGTAGGCTATGTTAACATTAAGAGTGATTTCGTGGGGATAATCCCACTGCTGAAATTAAGTTCTGACTAAAGTTCCTTGGTAAAGAAGCAAGCATGGAAAGAATAATAGAAAAAGATATCTGCAAAGGAGAAGCCTTAGTAACGTTAATGACAGGCAAAGAATGCTATAAAATTTATTACCTTATACATTTCTTCATCCCAGCATATTAGCACAGTACGAGGTAGTATAGCATAGATATTAGAAGTAGAGCCTGTCTGAATCCCAGTTCCACCAAGCATTTACTGTATGACTTTGGCAAATTATTTATCCTGTCTATGTCTTAGCTTCCTCACCTGTCAAATGGTGATAATATAGTACCTATCTCACCCAGCTATTATGAGGATTTAATAACACTTGAAAGGCTCTTAAGCAATGCCTGGCATGTAGTAAATAAGTATTTGTTAAATACATTAAATAAATAGATAACTCAGCTGGGAGGAAATCTGAATTTCCAACCTAGCTTCTCCCACGTGAACTGGTAGAGGAAAATAAAAATAATCCTAAAATTTGTTTAGAAAGTATACAGGACTTTTTACAAGAAGCATTTCACAGACATCTGGAGGAAGAATAAAGAGCCAAATATACATAAGCAGAAACTGAAACATGGAAAACGGAAGTAGGCTCTTCAGTTTCACTGAACACATCATTCACAGATCTCATGCAGTAACCCCAAGTCCTGTCATCCTTGGTTTTGTACAGCAAGCCACAGGCTAACCGTGCACGTAAAAGAGGAGTCACTCTTTAAAACAGCCAGGGCTTCACCCATGTACAAAATCTCATTAATTTTCCCCTGTTGATACTTTTTCAGAGGTAAATATTCAGTCTTTGGATTCTAGCTGCTCCGGAGACTCTAACTACATCTGAATGTTTTTAAAAGTCAAGAGGGAAAGAAAGAAAGTCGCTCAATTGTGTCCGACTCTTTGCGATCCCATGGACTGTAGTTTACCAGGCTTCTCTGTCCATGGGATTTTCCAGGAAAGAGTACTAGGGTGGTTTGCCATTTCCTTCTCCATGGGATCTTCCTGACTCAGGGATTGAACCCAAGTCTCCTGCATTGCAGGCAGACGCTTTACCCGCTGAGCCGGCTACCTGGGAAGCCCAAAAGTCAAGAAGGACTTCCTTAAGCCACATTCATGCTCTATCCTGCACATTCCAGATTCTTAAGAGGTTAAGGCCAGAGTTATTAATGAAGCAACACCTACACAGAAGTACAGCTGGAGTCCAAGCCAACATTCAGCTTTTCTAATTTCTAGAAGGTAAGAACTCGATAGCAGTTTCATGTAAATAAATGGGAAATCGCTCAGCTGCAATGTGGGTAAGGAGTGACGGGTTTAAATACAGGGGGTCCTGTCACTGTCTGACAGGGATCCAACATTGACAAAGGGCACGCACGCAATTGCTAGTCTGATTAGCAAGCCCGCACTCCCATTCCACTGCCTTTAACAATCGCCCACTTTCATCCACAGGCCCTCCTTCACGCCTTCTTCCTCACACTCATTTTGCCTAAGCTTCTGTCTAGGCCACTCACAATGCCTAACCTTTGCTCCCAGAAATTCTTACTTCAGCCTTGTTAATACTGGCCTGAACTGCTGTCACCGCAAGTTTCAGTCGGGGCACCCACCTTGTCCCCTACTGCTATCTATAGACTCTGGCCTATGAAATCTCACCACAGCACCTCTCAATGTCCACCTCCTCTCCAGCAGCAGCCCTGGGTCTGAATTTTACCCACTACTGCACGCGCTCCACCGCCCCTCGCCCTCAGTCATAGCCTACCCTCCCTCCTTCTCTCTCCCTAAGCCCGTTCCCTCGTCCGCCCGATCTAACCTCCCCGTCTCTCCTTTCAGAATTTCTTCCCAAACAAGTCGCCCACAACAGCAGTCCTCCTGTCCGTCTCCTTGTGTTCTGGGAGCCTTCCCAAGCCTCTCCTGGCTTCAGCGCATCCATCCGCGCGCGACTTTTCCCAGCTCACCTGCTCTCCTCCGGCAAGCCCTCCTCGCAGCCGCCAAGCTCCATTCCCGCGCCCTCTGGCCGCATCCGGGGCTGCGACGTCGCCTCTTAAGAGAGGCGTCCCTGTCGCTTCGCCCCTCAGGGCTCCCAGAGCCCGTCGGGAATCAAGGAGGCACCCACGGCGGGTGGGCTCAGAGTGATGCACTACGGCCGGGTGACGGCAGCAGCATTGATTGCTGCCTCAGCTGTGGTTTCTATCCCTGACACCCCCTACTTCCGGCTCTGAGAACTACAACTCCCAGCAAGCACTTTGAAGGCCCAGCCGCTACCGGCATGCACCGCCCTATCCAATCCGAAGCCGCGCTCGCCGCGGACGTAAGACCCTGGCTGCTAGCTTTCCCTAGTGCACCTCACGGGCAGTAGGGGCCTGAAACGTAAAGCTGCGATAGTATCGAGAGTTCCTACTGGAGTGGACCCTTACACATGCCTGTCACACTTCACCCTTGGGGCCAAACTCTGTCAGAGGTCTAGACCAAAATAACGCTGGTCTTAATCCAAGAACGGTTAACCCCACTTCAGCCTACCCAGGTTTAACATCTGTTGGTGGTGTTTGGGGTCCTCAACAATTTTAATAAAGAACTCACAAACTCAGAAGAGCTCAGGTTGCTTTGGTGTCACAAAGGAAGAGCAGGAGGGAAAAGCTTTAGGGAAAGATTTCCTGGAGGACTGATGTCAGAGCAGTTTTTTAGGATGAGTATGACAACCTAGAGAAAGGAAGAAAAGGTGAGAGGAAGCACAGACAGGAGGAAGTTGGTTTGGGAACAGCTGATTCTGAGTAGTAATCAGAGGTGGGAAGAGGTGAGGAACAGAATGGTGTGAGTGAGCAGGCAGACAAGATCATGAAGCCATTCTGAGTTTGGATTTTATCCTGAGAACAATGAGCAAATCAAGAAGTGATTCGGTCAAACCTGCTTCAGTTCAGTTCAGTTCAGTCCAGTCGCTCAGTCGTGTCCGACTCTTTGCGACCCCATGAATCGCAACACACCAGGCCTCCCTGTCCATCACCAACTCCCGGAGTTCACCCAGACTCACGTCCATCGAGTCAGTGATGCCATCCAGCCATCTCATCCTCTGTCGTCCCCCTTCTCCTCCTGCCCCCAATCCCTCCCAGCATCAGAGTCTTCTCCAATGAGTCAACTCTTCACATGAGGTGGCCAAAATACTGGAGTTTCAGCTTTAGCATCAGTCCTTCCAATGAACACCCAGAACTGATCTCCTTCAGAATGGACTGGTTGGATCTTCCTGCAGTCCAAGGGACTCTCAAGAGTCTTCTCCAACACCACAGTTCAAAAGCATCAGTTCTTCAGCACTCAGCCTTCTTCACAGTCCAACTCTCACATCCATACATGACCACAGGAAAAACCATAGCCTTGACTAGAC
The DNA here is from genome assembly GCA_935064755.1 of Tragelaphus eurycerus. Taxonomy (NCBI): domain Eukaryota; kingdom Metazoa; phylum Chordata; class Mammalia; order Artiodactyla; family Bovidae; genus Tragelaphus; species Tragelaphus eurycerus. The sequence continues at coordinate 22,784,182 of CAKXYN010000018.1, read as the reverse complement.
AAACCTTTGTTGGCAAAGCAATGTCTCTGCTTTTCAATATGCTATCTAGATTGGGCATAACTTTCCTTCATGGCTGCAGTCACCATCTGCAGTGATTTTGGAGCCCCCCAAAAATAAAGTCTGACACTGTTTCCCCTGTTTCCCCATCTATTTCCCATGAGGTGATGGGACCAGATGCCATGATCTTCGTTTTCTGAATGTTGAGCTTTAAGTCAACTTTTTCACTCTCCACTTTCACTTTCATCAAGAGACTTTTTAGTTCCTCTTCACTTTCTATTTTTTGACAATGTGGAGAAGTAATGGGTATGTACTATGTTGGAGGGAAGGGCAAAAGAAGGGATATGAGAAGAGGTTGGACGTTCCTATAGAGGCCAAGCAGGTAATGCCTGAGAGTGATGTGAGCCAGTTTTAGGAGAATGGCTGAAACTCTGAACTGGACTGTCCATAGTTCCTCCAAGAAGGAAAGTCTCAGCTATTGTTGAATGTTTGAAAATATTCTGAGTTTCTAGTAAAACTGGAATCCACCTTTTAAGTAAAATTTCCAATTTTTAAAATATTGGCCACATTTTTTTTTTTTAAGTGTGAAAGTTGTTTGTTAGTAAGCTAAGTCATATCTTATTCTTGTGACCCCATGGACTATATAGCCTGCAAGGGTCCTCTGTCCATGGGATTGCTCAGGCAAGAATACTGGAGTGGGTTGCCATTTTGTTCTGCAGGGGATCTTTCCAACCCAAGGATGGAACCTGGATCTTCAGCATTACAGGTGGAGTCTTTACCTCTATGCCACCAAGGAAGCCAATGTAAATAATACACGGGCCAAGAAAAAAAAAAAAAAGCCCATAGGATAAATATACCCTTTGTGTTACTAGTTTGCAAATTTAGGCCTAAACTTGGGCAGTAGCTGTAGCAAACAAGGAGGCTGGGATTAGAGCCATGGAAAGGCAACAGAATCAGCATTACTCTGCTAGGGAGGGATCTAATTTAAATACATAAAGACTAGTTGCTCTATTAAAAATCATACATGACTTTTAGGAATTTTCAAACTTGAGAAAACTTTTGTGAATTAAAAGGGGAAGAGAATTTTAATGCAAAATGTGCTTTCCAACTTCCATTTATATAAAAAATACTATTTGTTCAAACTTTTTCATATCTTCCTTATAAAGGGTTATACTTTTTAAGAAAGGGGCAGTGTTAATCATTGGAGTTTCAGAACCTTCTATTTCTACAAATGTATGAACTTCATTTCTTGGCATATGGTATAATCCCAAATTAATGCCACATGATTTTAACATATATTTACATGAAAGTCAGCTTTATCAAGAAATTCTAGAGCTAAAATTGTGGTAAAAGTTCTAGAAAACAGCAATTTCCTCATATGTCCCAAACTGGGTTTACATTTTTTTTTGGTCCACACTGAACAACTCGCAGGAACCAGGGGTTGAACCTGGGCACCTTGCAGTGATGGCGCTAGTGATAGTGATAGTGCAGTGATGGGGACAGTGCAGTGATGGGGATAGTGCAGTGATGGAGATGATAGTGCAGTGATGGTGATGATAGTGCAGTGATGGCGCTAGTGCAGTGATGGGGATAGTGCAGTGATGGGGATACTGCAGTGATGGGGATACTGCAGTGATGGAGATGATACTGCAGTGATGGAGATGATAGTGCAGTGATGGGGATAGAAGGCAGGAGAGCTGCAGTGATGGGGATGATAGTGCAGTGATGGGGATAGTGCAGTGATGGGGATAGTACAGTGATGGCGATAGTGCAGTGATGGTGATAGTGCAGTGATGGTGATAGCAGGGAGGCCCAGCCACTGGACCGCCGGGGAATTCCCTACACTTATGTTCTTTAAAGCAGTCAGTTAATAAACGTGACAACCTTTAGCCATGTGCCCACTGCCCAATCCCATTCTTTTGCTTTCCCTCACCCCAGGTAGCCATATTCTGAATTCCTTGTTTATAATTCCACTGCTTCTCTTTTTAAATAGTTTCTTTGAATCTATCCATAACATTTTTGTGTTCTAACTTTATAAAAATTATATTAAGCTGTATTTATTCTTTGAAGGCTTTTCTGCTTAATATTACATTGATAAGATTTGTTTATAACGTGTGTCACTATAGCTTATTGATTTTGACTGCAATATAATAGTTCATTGTGTGAATGCACTGGTTTATTCATGTTTTCTTCCACTGATAGGCATTTGGATTGTTTCCAAGTTTTTTCTATTGTAAACAGTGCTGCTATGAATATTCTTTCACATGTCACCTCTTATACATAAGCAAGGGTTTCTCATGGGTACATACGTAGAAGTGAAATTACCAAGTCATAGAGATATTATCTGTTCTAGCTTTTGTTTTGAGTGATAGGTTTGTAGGTACACAATTTCAAAAATATCTAATGAGTTATGAAGCCATAACTAATTATAATAAGTTATTTAAAATAATTAACTAACCAAATGAAAATGGGCCATGCATAGAAAATTATGAGAGTATACCATGAACCAAGGATTATGATTAACAAAACTTTATGCATCACATCTGAGACCCAAATGCAAAAAGTCAAATATGCAAGAATATCTAGCATTAGGGTTCAGTAACTGTCACATAAATGTAATGGCCTTATTTCCTGGAGAAGGGAATGGCAACCCACTCCAGTATTCTTGCCTGGATAGTCCCATGGACAGAGGAGCCTGGTGAGCTACAGTTCATGGGGTCACAAAGATTAGGACACGACTGAACAACTAACACCTTACTTAGCAACTGCTTGCTGGATTAATATTTTAAAGTTCAAAAAATCTGAAGAACTATATTGATCCTGATTAATCTGTTTTAAAGATTACTAGGCAATAACCTCAGATATGCAGATGACACTGCCCTTATGGCAGAAAGTGAAGAGGAACTAAAAAGCCTCTTGATGAAAATGAAAGAGGAGAGTGAAAAAGTTGGCTTAAGGCTCAACATTCAGAAAACTAAGATCATGGCATCTGGTCTCATCACTTCATGGCAAATAGATGGGGAAACAGTGGAAACAGTGTCAGACTTTATTTTGGGGTGGCTCCAAAATCACTGCAGATGGTGATTGCAGCCATGAAATTAAAAGATGCTTACTTCTTGGAAGGAAAGTTATGACCAACCTAGATAGCATATTCAAAAGCAGAGACATTTCTTTGCCAACAAAGGTCCGTCTAGTCAAGGCTATGGTTTTTCCAGTGGCCAAGTATGGATGTGAGAGTTGCACTGTGAAGAAGGCTGAGCGCCGAAGAATCTATGCTTTTGAAGTGTGGTGTTGGAGAAGACTCTTGAGAGTCCCTTGGACTGCAAGGGGATCCAACCAGTCCATCCTGAAAGAGATCAGTTCTGGGTGTTCATTGGAAGGACTGTTGCTAAAGCTGAAACTTCAATACTTTGGCCACCTCATGCGAAGAGTTGACTCATTGGAGAAGACTCTGATGCTGGGAGGGATTGGGGGCAGGAGGAGAAGGGGACGACAGAGGATGAGATGGCTGGATGGCATCACTGGCTCGATGGACATGGGTTTGGGTGAACTGTGGGAGATGGTGATGGACAGGGAGGCCTGGTGTGCTGCGATTCATGGGGTTGCAAAGAGTCAGACACATCTGAGCGACTGGACCGAACTGAACTGAACTGAGGATGCAATTTTTATACAAATGGTAGTTGGCCTTAGAGTACCATTTGTTGTTGTTTGGTCACTAAATTGTGTCCGACTCTTTTGCACTCCCATAGACTATATAGCCTGCCAGGCTTCTCTGTCCATGGGATGTCCCAGGCAGGAATACTGGAGTTAGTTGCCATTTCCTTCTCCAGGGGATCTTCCTGACCCAAGGACTGAACACGTTTCCACTGGCAGAAAGCAAACTTCGCTCAAGAATCATTTATTCAAATAACAGGTTTTTAAAGCTTATTATAGTTACCTATTTGCCAAAAAAATTGGTTTTAAGAAATAGTCTTCTTGAATATATTCAACAAATATCAAAGTCATGAATATTTTATTTTTATTGTATTCACTAAAATTATTCTTAGCATTTTTTTAAATATTCAAAATTTAAAAGCTAAGGGATGTTGTCTACTTGCCAAGTCTAAAGCAATTTGAGCATCAAAATGAGTTAATTCATGATATGTATACATATCTACATTCTTTTCAAAGGTAAGCAGAACCCTTAAACTCTGCACCCCTTTCCTTTTCAAAAGAGTTACTGAACATGAGATGAGTCTGTGAACTTCTTTGGAAACTTATATGTATATATAAGTAAGTATGCAAATAGATAAATAAATAGAAAAAGGAAGGAAGAAAAGGAGGTAAAAGCTCTTTTCACCATTGAATGTCAACTTATGAATGTGGAGGAATGACAGGGTGAGAACATTACTGTTTTGTAGCCACCATCATAATAATTGATTCAGGCAAGAATCATCAATGGATGCTAAGCTGTTGGTAAAATTTGTTCTGAAACAGATTATTTACACAGTCACAAACCATCTCCTCAAAGATTACTTATTCATTGTATATAGGGGAAAAAGAGTATCTTCACAATGAAGAAATGTGGCAGATATCACCTTAACCAAGTGACCAAAGATCACCAATAAAATAAAATAACATGTGTCTCCTGAAGGTAAGTACTGAGAAGGACTCGACATCATTTATGTATTAATAGTATTTCTTACAAAAGTGAATAACCAAATCTAATCATACAGTGGCAATAAGAAAACGAAACTGAAGGAAAATCTTTGCACTGATTGCCTTCAACCTTCAAAAACATAAATATCATAAAAGACTAAGAAAGGCTGACAAACTTTTTCTGATGGAAGGAGATAGAAGACAGAATTATCCTTGTTATAAAGGATAATTATTTGTTAGGATAATTGGCAAAATTTAGAATATAGACTATAGTCAGAGAATAGAATTGCATCAACATTAAATTTCCTGAATTTGATCACTTTGGCATGGTTTTATAAAAGAATATCCTTAGATATACATTCTGGAGAGTCATGTTGTCTGCAGCTTACTGAGATTGTCCAGCATCATGCGAAGCCTAGAGTTCTGGCTATCCAGAGCTTTCTTAGACTGCCAATTTATCTATTGAGGAAACTGAAGAAATATTTTTTAAAATAAATAATCTTTATGTAACTAGGGGGGAATTGTGTGATTTATGTAAATTTGTGTAGCTTTGGAAAGTTCCACAATTAGTCATTCAGTGAACTGACCTAGAATCTTTGGTTGAAAGAACCCCTGTCCTGCCCAAAGAAGACAAGGCCTAATAAGGAGAAGGCTAGAGCTCCAACCCCTGAGTGCAGGAAGAATTCCCCTTCAAGTTCCTCTATCTATCCAAGCAGGTTACCTAGTCAGAGAAAACTGATGACCAGGGAACTGGAGACTAGTACTTTCTCCAGCCACGCCTGCTATCCTGCCTATCCTGTTCTCGGCTATAACACTGTACTGTGTAGCAGTGTCTTGCCCAGAGTAGGGACTCAAATTCTGAATAAATGAATGAATAAACCCTGAGATTAAAAGGCAGAAGACTAGAACAGCTAGAAACACGTAGAACAAAAGAAAAGGGCAATACAAAAGAGAAAAAGGAAGCTGTCCCAAGGTGGCAAAGAAAAGGTACTGCAGGGGAAAAAAGAAGGAAAACCATACTGTACATACAAGGGCTTAAGGGAGTTGTGTGCATGCTAAGTCGCTTCATCATGTCTGACTCTTTGCGACCCTGTGGACTGTAACTTGTCAGGCTCCTCTGTCCATGGGATTCTCTAGGCAAAATATTGGAGTGGTTGCCATGCCCTCCTCCAGGGGATCTTCCCCACCCAGGGACTGAATCCATGTCTCTTGTGTCTCCTGCATTGGCAGGCAGGTTCTTTACCACTAGCACCACCTGGGAAGCCCCAAGGAGTTAGGTATAATAATAATAGTCATACCTAACTGATACTTACTTAATACATACTATATCTACATAGAATACAAACTATATTAACAGTTCCCTTATTCCAGTATAATACAAATTACATCAACATATGAATTCTAAAGAGAAGGAAATGGCAACCCACTCCAGTATTCTTGCCTGGAGAATCTTGTGGACAGAGGAGCCTGGAGGGCTGCTGTCCATAGGGTCGCACAGAGTCGGACACGACTGAAGCGACTTAGCATGCACGCATGCATTGGAGAAGGAAATGGCAACCCACTCCAGTATTATTGCCTGGAGAATCTTGTGGACAGAGGAGCCTGGAGGACTGCTGTCCATAGGGTTGCACAGAGTTAGACATGACTGAAGCCACTTAGCAGCAGCAGCAGGAACATGAATTCTAAAAATACTCTTCTGAAAAGCAAGAGCGGATGCCAAAATCAAAGACATTACAAGAAAAGGAAACACATCAATATCACTCATGAAAAAAGAAACAATATCCTTGACAAAATATTAGCAATATATTTTGTTAGCAATAAACCTAACAATATACAAAAAGGATAATACAGGGACTTCCCTGATATGAAATTGTGGCTCAGACGGTAAAGCATCTGCCTGCAATGCAGAGGACCCGGATTTGATCCCTGGGTAGGGAAGATCCTCTGGAGAAGGAAATGGCAACCCACTCCAGTATTCTTGCCTAGAAAATCCCATTTATGGAGGAGCGTGGTAGGCTACAATTCATGGGGTCGAAAAGAGTTGGACACAACTGAGCGACTTCACTTTCACTTTCCTGGCAGTCCAGTGGTTAAGAAGCTGCCTGCCAAGGCAGGGGACATAAGTTCAATCTCTGGTCTGAGATCCCACGTGCCATGGAGCAACTAAGCCCAAGCACCACAACTATTGAGCCCCATACCTAGAGCCTGTGCTCCACAAGAAGAGAAGCCACCATAATGAGAAGCCAGTGCCCCGCCACTAAGAGTAGCCTCCACTTGCAGCAACTAGAGAAAGCCCGCAGGCAGCACTGAGGACTCAATGCAGCCAAAATAAAGAGTTTTTTTTTTTTTTTAAAAAGGATAATACACCATGACCATGTAGGTTTATTGTAGAAATGCAAGGGTGGTTTAACATTTGAAAAGCAGCCAATATAATTTACCATATTAATAAATTTAGAAAGAAAAACCATTTGGTCATCTCAGATGCAGAAAAAGCACTAGATAAAATTCACCATTCACTCATAACTAAAACTCTCAGCAAACCAGGAGTAGAAGGGAACTTCCTCAACCTGATAAAGGGCATCATCAACAACAAAAAAATCTAAAGTGAAAGTGAAGTGAAGTCGCTCAGCCGTGTCCGACCTTTAGCGACCCCATGGACTGCAGCCCACCAGGCTCCTCTGTCCTTGGGATTCTCCAGGCAAGAACACTGGAGTGGGTTGCCATTTCCTTCTCCAATGCAGTAAAGTGAAAAGTGAAAGTGAAGTTGCTCAGTGGTGTCCGACTCTGAGCAACCCCATGGACTGCAGCCCACCAGGCTCCTCCATCCATGGGATTTTCCAGACAAGAGTACTGTATGAAATTAAGCCTCCAAAAGGGGCAGCTGCTTGAATTCTGTTTATTTTGACTCAGGTCTGAAGACTTAACTGCTGAACTGAAGACAAACGCTGTCTGCTCAGTGTCCAGCACATGCTCAGAAAATGTTCACAGTACATGCTCAGAAAATGTTCACAGTACATGCTCAGACAATGTTTTTTTCTTTGCAAGCTACATGAAGATAGGGACAACATCTATCTTGCTCAGCATTTTACCCTCAGGGCCTATTATAATGCCACTGCTCAATGAATATATGATTAAATGAACATCTGCCCCTTGTGCCCCAGCAAATTGCAGGGTTGACGTTTTATCTCCAGCCCTGTAACTGGCTGGTCAACTTCTTGGACGTGCACCGGTTTTGATTTCTTGGCTTTTCTTCCTCCTCACTGTTGCTGTGTATGTCTCAGGTTGCTCTTTTGTTTTTATGGCTTTGTGTGTGGCTGATCTACCCTTAATTACAATGCCTCTTGTTTTCTTGTTTTTCCCTTTGGAATCAGGGTGATTGCTCTGAGACTCTGAAACCCTCAGCCCTTGGAGAAACACAACAGCTAGAACTGCTTCATGAAACCCCAGATCATGTTCCCTTTTAGAACTAAAGAGGTTTGGTATGGGGCTTCGGTTTGGAGGAGAAGACCAGGATAAAAGAGAATCTTTATAAATTGGTGTGGGAAGAATTTTACACATTTGGGACTTTTATTTTCTGTCCTGTATTGCCTGAAATACAAAATGTATCCATACTCTAAATACATTAATTTTCTTCCATAAAATTAAGAACTCAATCCAGTGTTCCTCCCTGTAGTTTGCTCCTACCAATAAGTAGTGATTGCAGAAGTTATTTCTAGTGAGAGAAGGATAGTATGTAGAAAAATGTCTTGTGTTTAGAATATTTTAGAACTGTAAGGAATCTTAGAGATAATAAAGATGAACATATATTAAGTATAACTACTTCTTGTTTTGAAGATGATTATGAAGCCCAGACACTCTCCCAAGTTCACAAGGTGAATGACTGAAGTGAGTGGAAACATTCAATAAAACCTAGGTCTCTCTTGTACTTCTCTACAATACAGTTGCCCAGTTCTTAGCAGTTGGGAAAGAGGTGGTAGCTGGAGAGTGGAACAGTAGTAATATCAAGCACATTGTGCTAGGAGCATACATGTTATTCTCCTTGACGTGCTGAATATTGTTCTTGGATCTTTTTGAGTCCAAACCTTCCTCCACCATTTAAGTTTCTTGTATCCCTTCATAGGTGTGTCTTCACCTGATTCACTCTACTCTTATGGTTGTATTTTTTGTCTTGGGGAAATAAGTACAGGCTATTGTGGGTTTGAGACACTTTAGATCACTGGTTGGTTTCTATGCAAAGAGAAATTTTAGGAAGTGCAGAGGGGGAAGGTGGCAGAGATTTCTAAATGAACAGAATACCTGTTCCTGATTTTTTTCTTACATGCAAATGTGTTACATAGTTTAAGCTGCTATGAGGATGATATAACTTAAATGCTTCCACACAAGCGCAGTTACTTTGGAGGAGGAGAAGGAGGTAAGAAGAGAGGGAATATCACGTTTTGTAAATAGGAAAAAAAAAGTTCTTATGCAGAAGTTCATCAAATATTAAGAAGTTTTCCCATAGGGATGATTAGAAAGAAATCGAATCCCCCTATCAATTTCCAACGTAAGTGAATTAGAGAAAAGTACAGCCAAATAAGCAGAGGTACTTACCCCTCTTCCAAGGGAAGGTGAGGTTTTAAGGTAGCTAGTACCGTGAAAAATGTTTTGAGTGTGCCGGCTGAGAAGTGGTACAGAGACGGGGAACGTTAGCATTTACTTTTATTAGTATGGTGACGCAAGGATTATCAGTGCAGGCTTTGCTTTGCGTCCAGACGTGGCGATTCCGCATGCTGCAGGTGGAGGAGCTGACCACGGAGAGGGGAGCTGAGGCACAGTTCTGCAATCCACGCTTGTAGGGTCGGCCCTGCCTCTGCGGCTGCATTGCAGCGGGCTGTGAAAGGTTCGTGTGTACCAAAGCTTATGGGGCCTTTCTGTAGCAGAGGGGACTCGAAGGGCACGGAGGAACATGATCTCATTTAAGGCATGTGATTCTGAGGTGTTCACGGTCCAGCATAATTCCGGCCGAAAGGCGAACTGCTAAAACGGTGGCTCTCACTAGCTGCCAGAGCGGCGGGTGAAATGTTTTCTCCTGTCCAGCAAGGGGCGCTAGGACCCAGTCCCTAAAAGGGGGTGGGGCCACTCTCGCAGGCCGCTCGTCTCTATGGTCCCCACCTCCCCCGCCGACAGACGCGCGTGGGGGGGCGCGGACTCCGTCAGCACGCGTGCGCGCTCTCGCGGTGCGGATAGTCTGCGTGCGTGAGTGGGAGGTGGCAGGCCTCAGCCTCTGGCCTTCTCGTCTGACTGTTCGAGCTCGACGTCTCCAGCCATGAACCGGTTTAGTACCCGGTTAATGGGAGCCACCGCAACCCCGCCGCCTGCGCCGCCGAAAGCCCGCAGCAATGAAAACCTGGACAAAATTGATATGTCTTTGGGTGAGGAGCCGAGTCGGACCGAGTTGGAGTGGGAGGAGGTGTGGGAGGAACCAAATACCGTGGTTTGTGGGGGGGGAAGGGGCGGTTGGGCGCTGGAGTTTTCTTGCGGGTGGGCGGAACCAAGCGAGGGCCGGTGGGGACGTGGGGGCGGGGGAGAGCTCGCAGGTGTCGGGGTCAAGTCGGAGGGCCTCGGGGATGCCCTCGGCCGGACTGTGTCTGAGGGGGCGGAGGGCGCTTTGGGTTGGGACTTTGGGGGAATCTAGGAGTCCGGACCCTCCTTCCCCTCGGAAGGGCGCCACCACACGGGTGACCCCGGCTCTTTGTGAGGAAAACCCCGCGCGTTTCACCTCTGGCGTGTTCGGTGTGGGCGTTATCGGGGGAGCTAGGGCACGGATCGGACGGAGCCAACCTTTCTAAGGAAAGCTCTTCGAGAGCCGGGCTGGTTTGGTTAAATCCGTGATTCCAGAGAAGGGCTAGTTGGACGTTTTGCGCGCTTGGGCCTGTGCCTGGCGTCGCTCAGAAGCGTCAAGAAGCCCCTAGAGTTGGCCATTTCTGACGGGCAGCAGACGGCAAGGCCACCGCGGGGCGCTTGACAGGACAGATACTTAGAAAGGACTTCATGGAATGGTGATGTATTAGGCGCTGCCCAGAAAAGCACTTTCTCCTCATCCAGTCCTTCAAGTTAGCAAATTACAACAAAACGAAGCGAAAAACGAAGGATGGTTTATGTGGATTGATGGGAAGACAAGTAAAGCATAGGACCTAGAAGAGTTGGAGTGGTTTGGTGACAACTAGGTAAAAAGCAGGAAGATGGGCGATTCAGTTAAAAATTCAGACCCAGCACCACGGAGGCACTAGTCTATTTGGCTTGGTTGGTTTAAAAGTAATGCTGTTTTTATCGGGATTTAGGTTATGACATTAGATATGGTTAGCTCTGCCTGAGGCCTACAAGTTTTCGGATATTTAAAAGTTCTGGGGCATATAGAGGGGCTTCCCTGGTACCTCAACTGGTAAAGAATCCACCTGCAATGCAGGAGACCCCGGTTCGATTCCTGGGTCGGGAAGATCCCCTGGAGAAGGGATAGGCTACCCACTTCAGTATCATTGGGCTTCCTGGGTTTGATCCCTGGGTTGGAAAGATTCCCCTGGAGGAGGGCATGGCAACCCACTCCAGTATTCTTGCCTGGAGAATCCTCATGGACAGAGGAGCTTGGAGGGATACTGTCCATGGGGATGCAAAGAGTTGGACACGACTGAGCAGCTGACTAATAAGCACAGCACAGGGCATATAGAAGTGTAACTTTTCCAAGGATGATATTTTTCATTTTTGTTGTGTTTCTTTTTTTTTTTTTTTTTTTGCAAGATTTTTAGTCATTAAGTCAAGAACTCTTGCTTTTTGTTGTTGCCATAAGTTAGAACCCAAGACATGAATTAAGCAGATCATCAGAAAATCATAGTCTTGCCTTATTGCTAGTCAGCAGTGACCTCTAAAGACATGAGGCATCTTTTGAACTAAGGCCAAGAAAAAGTATAGTAAATATTTATTGAGTGCTTACTACCTGCCAGGCACTGGACTAAGCATTTTTATATGTGTTAAATTATCCCAGTGATAACCCTATAAGGTATATAACTGCTTGATAAAGAGCATGGAATCTGAAATCCCAAACTGTCTCAGTTCAAATCCTGTCTCTGCTGCTTATTAGCCATTTGATCTTGGGCAAATTGCTTCTGAGTGCCTCATCTGTAAAAAGGTGAGGCCCTACCTCAGAGGGTTGCTGTAAGTGTTAAAAGAGTCAATAGGCATGGATAAACTGCTCAGAACTGTAAACACACGCACTGTATAAGCCATTGTTATTTCTGTTTTACAAAACCTGAAGCATAGAGAAATTAAGTAACTTTGCCCAAGTTGTACAGCAAGTTAATGATGGAATCAGTATTTCAGAGCACCATGCTGTAGATGTAGAAAGTGTTAAACGTGTGTTTTCATAACCAATACATTTCTTAAGTTTCTAAGTTTTTTTGTATGCATTTTCTTTTGGTAATTAGGGTGTTCAAGTGAAGAAAACTGATAATTCTCTTTGAAGGTAGAGATGAAGTGCAGTGGATAGCTAAACTAGAACTTGGTCTCTCTTTTCCCTTAAGAACATACAGCATTCTGTCAGGTGCCTTTTTTTTTAAAGTGAATTTCATGTAGATGTGATGAAGAGACAGATATTTTAAGTAATTATTATGTTTTGTGAATATCCCATTTTATCCCTGATAAAATGAGTATCCCATTTTATCAGGCTTGCATAGGTTTTAGAATTTAATTTTTTGTTTTATTTCTAACTGTGGCTCTGTCGGGTTTATGTGACTATTTATATAGAATTATCTACCAAGGTTATCAATAGCTGACTTCATTGTGACTCAGTTTCTTAATTTGAAAATGGAGATAAAAATAGTTACTTCATGGAATTATTGTGAGAATTGAATGAATACATGATTTAAGAACCATCTTATTAGTACTCAGTTACTATCTCTCCTTGTTTAGGAGAAAGCCATTTTCTTCTTTAGATTGGAAGAATCTTCTGTGTCATTGTAGCTCCATTTAACTTGAGGATTTAGATAATAAAATGCTTAAATATAAAACATAATTTTATATTTGATATGCTTTGCTACTTTTAATTTTTAGTTTATACTCTGTAATGCCCTATTTTTAAATCAACCTAGTTAGGCAAATTTATACTCTACTGTTTCTTGTTTTATGGTTCCCAGACCAAATTAATTTTGGAGGGGGAATACTCTCATGACTCTGAGATTTCAGACTTTTGGCGAAGAATAAGTAGCAGCTTGTTAAAGGAACGTAGTACTTCGAAAGTAGTGGCTTTCTAACTGTATTTTCTTCCTGCTTACTGAGAATTTAACATGTTCATGCCTCTGAGATTTGTGAAATCTTTGTATTTTAGAAAAACTGTTTTTGAGTGCCTTTAACTTTGATGAATTTTTTTGTAGCTGAAAGATTTATCTCTTCTTGAGATTTGAATTATTTTATATGACTATTTGTTTGAATGTGATTTAAAGTATTAAATGTGAAAGATGGGTGAGATAGAGTAGTGCTATATGAGAAAAGATCCTTGTATATCTTTCTTTGACTTTAGAAAACACTATGGTTATATTGATACAGTTGTTAAATTATTTGTATTTAGAGCAGTTTGGAAAAAAATAACTGAGGTTTGTTAGTTTCATTAATTTTATTTAGAAGTGTTGACAGTGTTCAGTTTATTTGGTTTTTTTGCTGTAGTTTCAAGTCAGAATTGGAGTTGGAACTTCAGAGAAATTGTTTGAATATTTTTAAATGCGTATTTTTTCTCTGCTAGTAATCTCCTTTTAACATATGTAAATAGGATCTGGAGTACATTTAGTTTCCTGATCTTCACATTGTTCTTTTTTGATATTAGAGCAGTGTGTTGTTTGTGAATTACCTTGGGACAGTTTGAAAGTGTTTTTGGAGATAATGAGACTTAGAACAGTGCAGAGGAATTCCCTAGAGGTTCAGTGGTTAGAACTCCAAGCTTCCACTTGGAGAACGGTTTCCATCCCTGGTCCAGGAATTAGATCCCACAATCCCATGTGCCCCTTGGCGTGACCAAAAAAAAAAAGAGAGAGAGAACTGTGTAGAAAGAAGAATAGGTAACCCTGAATTGCTGTGCTAAACAAGCAAAGAACCAGTAGTGTTTTCTTTTTGTACTGTACCTTTATTATGGTACTTGTTTACTTATGTGTCTTTTGTGTTCATTATTTACATGTCTGTTTCCTTCACTAATTTTAAATTTATTGAGAGTAGTCATATTTTACTTTCGTTTGTTTCTTTTATGGCACAGCCTGCCACATATATTCATTGCACCATAATATATACTCAGTAAAGATTTTCTAACTTGAGATGAACTTAGAAATTTGGTTTATAAATGATTTATTATTTGACTGCCAATGGTTTTATTGAAAGGTGGTCATCTTTAAAACTGAAGACTTCTGTGTTTATAGAAGATAAATACAGATAATTTTTGTAAACAGGTTTTGCTTATTTACATTCATTAGGAAAAGAAATACTATGAATAATAGAAATTTGACTTCAGCTTTTCCTATGAAACTTTTCTTCACTGCTCCAAACATGTTGGCTGATTTGAGCTTTTATGTTCTTAGCCTTATTATCCTTTTAAGGAAGTACTTCCAAAGTAGAAAAGAAGTTAGGGACATAGGAGATCTGTCAACTATAAAATGAGACTGAGTAATTGAGTCATTAAGTTAAAATGAAGATAATTATCACATTTTGTCTATCACAGATGATATCATCAAGTTGAATCGAAAGGAAGGAAAGAAGCAGAATTTCCCAAGATTAAATAGAAGACTTCAGCAAAGTGGTGCCAGGCAATTCAGGATGAGAGTAAGATGGGGTATTCAACAGAATTCTGGTAAGTTTTGCAAGTAAGCTTTAATAAAATGCCAATCATTTATGGGTTCATAGTATACTATCTTTGATACATACTTAAAACATGGAGGAAATACATCAGTGGTTTATGTTATTCCTTCTCTCAGGGTTTTGTTTAATCTTACAATCTGGTAGCAATTCAGGTTTCCTTAAATGGGTGATTAACTGTGTGTTTTAAAAACATTAAATCATTTTAAAGTAACCTCAGTATATAAAGTCTTGGTTATTTTTAGGGATATAGATTTGTAAAGGATCTTACACTCATAGTCTCAGTCTCCTTTGCAGTTAGATGTTTGTCTGATGGATGACTGTGTAACTCTAGCTTAAATACATTCAGGGGGAGAACATACCACCTCACAAGATAACTTATTCCATTATTGGAGACACACTGTTTACTAGAAGATTCTCTTAATTTGAATTAAATCATGCCTTCCTGTTAATTCTATAGAGTTACAGGAAACAAATTATCTTTCTTATATGAAAACCTTTTAAATACATGGAGACTGCTATTTTGCATAGAAAATGATTTCTAGGTTACTTATCTTATGCAGGATCTTTAAGATTTGTTAAATTCTCCAAAGGTAACACAGAATTGAGTGCTTTAGATGTGGTCTATTATTTTGGAACTCTACATATACAGTTATTTTTAGTAATCTAGAAGCTTATTTATTTATAACATCTTGTTCCAAAATGGACTTAAGGCAGTAAGGGAATACTATTAATTATATGTGACTCATTAACTTTTTTAGTGGTTACATCAGCATTTTAGAATAAACATTTGTTCAGATTTTTAAAACTCAAGATCTTTTTTACACATGTGAAAAAATGTTTGATAAACTAATTCCTAAGTTGATTTTTGTCCTATATGTTAAAAAAACATAACAAGTAATCTCCAATAGATTGAACATAATTAATCCTACGTTTAACAGCTGATATGCCAACATATCCTCAACATATACTTATAACTAAAATTAGACTGTACAGAAAAATTTCTTCTTCCCTAATAATTTTCTTGGATAGCTGGACTCAACAGAATAAATCTTGTGACAGGTATTTAGCTATAGAAAATTAATATTTAGTTCCAGTGATTTATATTTTGAGATTTCTTATAAATGTTACTCAACATACCATATTTAAATATGATTTATATTAAAATAATTTTAGAGTTCATAGAAGCCAGAAATACATTTGTTTATGCTAATCATTTGTTAAATACCTGATAAATGCTTTGAACTGACCATCTTGTTGGGGTTTGTGAAGATGTAGTCTTTTACTTCAAGGAACTTCTGGTGACAGATAAGGTGAAAAACACTTGAGTTGAGAAATATCATAAGAGAAATTCTGATAGTACTATAGGATTTTAGATAGGCATTTTGTGCTAAGATAAACAGTGGTAATTTAATCAATAAGGTGAAATAGGATCTTGTTCATGAAGGATCAGAAAAGCTTTCCTTTAAAGAGATTATGATCTCAGCTAAAGATCTGCAAGTGCCTTAGGATCTTCTAAGATTGAATTTGTGCTTGTATGTTCTCCACTTCCATGTGACAGGGCCTAAAATAGAACAGCTGCTCCTGTCATTGAATGTTCAGAAAGAGATGGGATTTTCTTAAGCTCTGATTGGTTTGGATAAGTTCAGATTTCCACATTGTAATGTCAGTGAGAATGTTAGCTTGAGGTAGCAGAATAAGCAGAGAGCCCTTAGCAAATAATCATTTATTTTTGATGACTCAACACATAAGAGAGTAAAGTTTTCCCAATTCTATTCCTGAAATGTAATTTAGTCACTCAATGCATATTTGTACAAACAACCTAAATGTTCTTCAGGGATGGAATACTGTACAACAGCGATGATCAAAGTGTTGTCCAGAGATCCTAGCGAATCCCCAGGACTCAAGGGGTGTAAACAGTCAAAGTTATTTCTATAATAATAGTAAGACATTAATTGTTTTCAGTCTTATATTCTCTCATGAATATACAGTAGACTTTTCCAAAATCTACACAGCATGTGATCAAACAGATTGGATGCAGAAACAGAAAATTTCCTATTAAGCCACACAGTAAAAAGATTTGCAAAAATGCAAATCAGTGCTTCTCTTTTTATTAAATATTTTTATTTAGGAAAATAATAGTTGTTTTTCATTAAAAAATTTTTTTGCCCTACATTTAGTGAACTTTAAAATAGCATCGTTATTAAATGTTTTAGTTTTCATTTGTAGTATGGCTTGTTGTTATTTTTAGTCCCTAAGACTTTTGCAACTCCATGGACTGTATCCCACCAAGCTCCTCTGTCCATGGGAGTTCCCAGGCGAGAATACTAGAGCCGTTTGCCATTTCCTTTTCCAGGCTATCTTCCAGATCCACAGATTGAGCCCTTATCTCCTGCATTGGCAGGCGGATTCATTACCACTGAGTCAACAGCATACCACCCTTATAGTATGCTAAATATCAGTAAACATAAACTCATGAAAAGAAGAGCTCTTTGGGGTCCTCAGTAATTTTTTAAGAGTATGAAGAGGTCCTGATTCCAAAAAGGTTGAGAATGCTGTCTCTTTTAGCTGTAGAAGAGGCAGGGAGAAGTTTGTGTGCTGATTTGAAAAGGAGCCAGTAATATGATTGCATACACTTTGTGATATGATATTTTCTAGAAAATCCCTCAAGTCTTCATGTAAGTGATCTGACTGCAGAAATTAATTTAAGCAACTGGATGTGTCTGTGAAAGAAATTCATGAAGGAATTGGGCTGTAGATTCAAAAGAAAGATGAAAATTCCTATGTCTAGTTTTAGTTCTCAACATTAATTGAACCTGTGGAGCTTTATAAATTAGACTGAGTCTGGCTGCACTCCATTGCTACTGAACCAGAATCTGCAGAAGTATGATCTGGGTATTTTTAAAGTTCCATATGTCCCTCTAACACATGACTAGTGTTCAACTGCTGCTCTGGTGAAGCTTAAAATGTGGAAGGATCTTCATAGAGGTAGTAGTTGAAGTAATGAGAATGAAGGTACTCTGCAAAGACGAGAACTTTCTAAAGGGGCTAAATGAGTGAAAACTGAGAAAAGACTATTGCATGAAACATGACAATGAAAGGGTGAAAAGTTTTAGAACTGTTGCTAAAACTGAGATAGAGCTAGTGAAGTTTGTTCAAAGGTAGAAAAGGAAGGAGAAGAAAGGGATGATCTAGGCTTGTTAGAAGGTAAAGGAGAAGCCATTGATAAATAAGAGATTGTAGAAAGAAAGGGTGATGAGAATGGGAACAGTGACTATGATAGTCAGAAAGCACCTAGGAATAGAATTTCCTTTTGTTTGCGTGTTTTTTAAAATTTTATTGAAGTATAGTAAATTTACAATATTGTGTTAATTTCTTCTGTCCAGCAAAGTGACTTATTTTTCATATTCTTTTCTATTATGGCTTATCCCAGGATATTGAATATAGTTCCCTGTGCTGTATAGTAGTGTACCTTGTTGTTTATCCATCCTATATGTACTAGTTTGTATCTACTAATCCCAAATTCCCAATCCTTCCCTCTCCACCTCTTTTTATTTTTGCTAGTAAGATTTTTTTTCATGAGTCTTTCTCATCTAAGCCTCAAACTTTGGTGTAATAATGGATTCCTGCTCTCTTTAAACTTTCTCTTTGTTCTACTAATTCACTCATTATTTTGGAATACATTCAGATTTTCTTGTTCCTCTCCCAGTCCTTATCATGTTATGTTTTAGTGTTGCAATAGCATCCAGAATGGTTTCACTGTCTTCTGTCTTCCATTCAAAACTGATATAATCTGATCATGAATTCCATGACCCCCTCAATTCCTATTCAAGTATAGTCTTTATCCCCACTTAGAGCCCTCTTATTTATGCCTACCACATCCATTCACTTCCTATCCTTTTCTCTAGACTCTAGGTACACTGTGCTTGCCTATGTCTTTGAATTGTACTTGTCACTGTTTGCCTTATTCCTTATTCATATCATTTGTGTTTTGTAGCTAGCTCAGAGCCTGCCTTTTCTGTCATAGCTGGTTTTTTTCTCTTTGGAAATGTACCAACCAGATTATATTCTGCCTTTTATTATTCTTTAATTGTTTGGAAAAGTGTTCAATTTTTCGAGCCACAGAAACTTGAATTTAGATCATGGCTCTGCCATTTTCTAACTATGACCTCTGGGTAGTCACTATTCTTTGCCTCATTTTACTTGCAAAATTGAGATGTTAGCATCAGCTTCATCAAGTTCTCATTTAAAGTACTCAGAACAGTGCCTAGCACAGTAGTAGATCCTTCATTATTTAATACAAATAAAAATAGCAAGTTGTTACAGATTTAATTTGAACTAGAGGCTTTCCCCGGGGAAGGCAATGGCACCCCACCCCAGTACTTTTGCCTGGAAAATCCCATGGACGGAGGATCCTGGTAGGCTCCAGTCCATGGGGTCGCTCATAGTCAGACACGACTGAGCGACTTCACTTTCACTTTTCACTTTCATGCACTGGAGAAGGAAATGGCAACCCACTCCAGTATTCTTGCCTGGAGAATCCTAGGGACAGGGGAGCCTGGTGAGCTTCTGTCTATGGGGTCGCACAGAGTCGGACATGACTGAAGCGACTTAGCAGCAGCAGCAGCAGCAGAGGCTTTCCCATCATGCTTGATTTTCATTTGGTTGCAATTCTAGAAGGAAATCACACATAAGAGTAGCAACAATTTGATCCTAGTATTTTAAAAAGTTATATCTGTATTGTTTTTTGATGATTATAAAAGTAATAAGATCGTTACTTTTAGTCCTAAGGCAGAGTACCCAAAAAAGGAACAAATCTACGTGAATTCCCTACCATACGGAGTTGCCATGCAGATAGAATTCACTGGGAAGTGATCTGTAGGGATGCTGCTGCTGCTGCTCCTGCTAAGTTGCTTCAGTCGTGTCCGATTCTGTACGACCCCATAGACAGCAGCCCACCAGGCTCCCCCGTCCCTGGGATTCTCCAGGCAAGAACACTGGAGTGGCTTGCCATTTCTTTCTCCAATGCATGAAAGTGAAAAGTGAAAGTGAAGTCACTCAGTCGTGCCGGACTCTTTGTGACCCCATGGACTGCAGCCTACCAGGCTCCTCAGTCCATGGGCGTTTCCAGGCAAGAGTACTGGAGTCGGGTGCCATTACCTTCTCCCTCTGTAGGGATGAAGGGGCTTTAATTTACTGGAGGATGAGCAGGGTCAGAATCAGAGTGATACCTAGGACTAGATCTAGATAGATACCTTGGGCCTAAAATTTAAGGTGTCATTCATTCTCAAATTTTGTGCCTTAGGCGCCTCTCTTACCTACCTCAAGTCTTAGCTTGAGGGGAAGGGATAATGATTGCCACTGACTGTCCTATGCCACAGAAACAAACCTTGAGTTGCACACTAGAACTTGAAAGAAAAGCTTCTAGAGTCCCTGCAGCTCCCTCTGCTGACAAAGCCTAATATTAAGCCAACTGGTTATTAAGCCAACTGGTAAGAGACATGTTCCAGTAACAGAAGTGGGGCAGTAAAGGCAATGAATTCATAAATGGTTCAACCATCATAACAGGTTTTTCTAACTGCCTTGTTGAATTCTGGTCTCAAAATTGGTACACCACAAAAAAAGCATTATGGAATTAGATATTTGAGAATGACATATACATGATTATGACTTAAGAGATTCATCACACACATTAGTCCTGAGAAATCCTACAGTAAACTATTTTATTTAGTTTGACTGTGAAGCAAGTTGTTTGACCTGTTACCACATTGAAGGTGTATAGTATTATGCAGGATTCCATTCTAAAGACATTCCCCCACAAATTAGAATTAAGAATAGCCAGTATCACAATTGTTACTTAGCATAGTCCTCTGGAATTTCTGGCCATTGCATAAAAAAGTAAAAGAATTTGAGGTGTAATTATTGGAAGGAAGAAGATAGTAGTATTTGTGAGTAATATGATTGTCACTCACAAATCCCAAGAAAATAATTTGAAAAACTATTAGAATAAGTGAATTCGGTGAGATAGCTGATTAGAAGCTATTGAAAGCTCAGTAGCTTTCTGTAATCCCAGGAATAATAACATACATGAAATACCTTTAATAAGTTTAATGAGAACTGTACAGGACCTATGGGGGGAAAATCTTGAAACTTTACTGTGCCAATTTAGTGACCAGAGAAGACTTGAATGAGTGGAAAGATAGCACATTCCTGGATATTGTAAAGATATCAATCCTTGAAAAATTAATTTTAAATTTAAATTAATTCTTATATCAGAGCATCAAAGAAAATTAAAACTTGATCCTGAAAGACTGATTATAAACATGGCAGTTTGGGAATGAAAGATTAAAAAAAAAAAAACACACATGGAAAGTGTTCATTATTGCTAGTAAACTACCAAATGTGATGAATTTTTTTTTAATTTCAAACAAAGTGATAAAGATTAAAAAGAATAATAGTCAGAGTAGTCAATGATGTGGAAAAATGGGCACCCTTATGTTCCTGGAAATATACATAAATACAGTCATTCTGGAGGAGATTTTTTACCAAAAGAATCAAAATCCTTAAGAATTTGCTTTACTCTTTGATAGAGCGTTTTGACCTTTGGAAATTTATATATTGAAGAAGTGATCATGGCTGTGTATAAAAATGTGTTATCTATAGTGTTATTGTAATATTCTTTATGGTAGAGTAATGCTAGAAGTAACTGAAATGGTTTAGTGTGAATATTAAAGACATTAGAATTAAGGATGGCCAATATCACAGTTATTACCTAGTGTAGTTCACAATATTCACAATACAGTGTAACATAGACTACAAAGTAGTATTTTGAGTGTGAAATATGCTTGCTGGAAGATTGACTTGGCCTGCTTTCTGGGCCCACGGTACTACAAAATTGTAAATTACCTCATGTGATACAGTCTTTTGTGTTGCTTAAAAACAGTTGCTTCTAAAAGTGTTAACTTGAAATATATGTGTATAAGTAAAATACTAGAAAAATGTAAAATGATAGTAGTTGTTATCTCTAAGTGGTGACCTAATAATGGTGGTGACTTTTATATTCTTATTTATACTTTATATATTTTTAAGATTTCTGCAGTTGAACATGTTTACTTTTTCATAATTAGAAAATGAGTGTTTAAATAGATAAGACATATAATGGAAGAGTGAAGTCAGTAATGTCATGTGCCGCAGAGATTTAAATATTCATTGGAGTTTACTGCAGACTTTAGCAAAACCAGTTGGAATACAGTAAGACTGAAAACAAAGAACCCAGATTGCAGCATAGTAAGTAAATAGGAGATAGTGATTCCACTCTAAGTCAGTTGCCACCAAACAAATAAAGTGTGAGGCACCTGTTAATAATGTATTTTATTTAACCCAATACATCTGAGATATCTTTATAATGTATGATTAATATGAAATTATTAATGAAATATTGTATTTTGTTACATCTCAATTCAGATTAGTCATATTTCAAGTACTCAATAAGCATATGTGATTAGCAGCTGCACAGGGAAAGTTGAGACTGTTCTCTTTGTTGAGAGTAATTCTGAAGAGAAGATAGCTAGGAGGAAATGTGAGAATCCTCTAGTCCTTTGCAGTCTATTACCAGTAGCAGAACCCTTTTCAGTGCAGCTTATACAATATAATAAAAGAAGTATTATATAATAATAAATGAAAAACTCTCATGTCCTCCACCCTGCTTAAGAAAGACAGTATCCTATTGATTCTGAGATTGTTTTTTTCTCTCCTCCTACAGGTTTTGGTAAGAACAGTCTGAGCCGTAGAGGAAGAGTGATGCCTGGGAAGAGACGTCCTTATGGAGTTATCACTGGCCTTGCAGCTAGGAAAGCAACTGGAATTCGAAAAGGAATTAGTCCTATGAATCGACCACCTCTAAGTGACAAGGTAGGATGATAGTTAATCCTGAATCAAAAACTCTGGGACAAATGAATCTGTATTCAAAACAGAAATAAGACTCACAGACGTAGAAAACAAACTTACAGTTACCAAAGGGAATGGGGGGAGGAGGGATAAATTAGGAGTATGGGATTAACAGATACAAGCTACTATACATAAAATGGATAAGCAACAAGGATTTACTGTATATCACAGGAAACTATATTCAGTATCTTATAGTAACCCGCACCCCACTCCAGTACTCTTGCCTGGAAAATTCCACGGACAGAGGAGCCTGGTAGGCTGCAGTCCATGGGGTCGCTAAGAGTTGGACACGACTGAGCGACTTCACTTTCACTTTTCACTTTCATGCATTGGAGAAGGAAATGGCAACCCACTCCAGTGTTCTTGCCTGGAGGATCCCAGGGACGGGGAAGCCTGGTGGGCTGCCGTCTATGGGGTCACACAGAGTCGGACACGACTGAAGTGACTTAGCATAATAAAAATAATCTGAAAAATATATATATTTACAACTGAATTACTTTGCTGTACACCTGAAACTAATGCTATATGTAAATCAACTATATTTCAACTAAGAAAAAAAGAAACTTTTATTTGTACTAATATTTTTGTGAATGACCTTGAGAGAACATTTTATTTGAATATTTTGGTTTTTTAATGTACTTTGGGGCTTATATAAAAAATTTAGTAATTAAATAAAAATGATTGTCATTCATGAAGAATACCTAAACTTCCACATTATCAAATATAAACTTTTTTTTTTAATAGGTTCTTGACTTTCCATGTACACATGCCCCCATGTGTGTGTATACAGTTTTTAACAGATGTGTGTCTGCAGTTTTTAATAGGTTATTGATGTATAATTCTATACTATAAAATTCATTTAAGTGTACAGTTCAGTGAATTTTAGAAAATTTAGAGTTGAACAATCATCACAATACTCAATTTTAGAAAAACATTTCTATCACTCTAAAGAGAAATCTCATGTCCCTTCACAGTCATACCCCATCATATGCCCCCAAGCAACCACTAATCTACTTGCTGTAAATATATTATAAATTTGCCTTTCCCACACATTTCATATACAGGCATACCTTGTTTTATTACACTTCACTTTATTATGCTCCACAGATGCTGCGTTTTTTACAAATTGAAGATTTGTGGCAACCCTGCA
Source organism: Tragelaphus eurycerus (assembly GCA_935064755.1). Classification (NCBI taxonomy): domain Eukaryota; kingdom Metazoa; phylum Chordata; class Mammalia; order Artiodactyla; family Bovidae; genus Tragelaphus; species Tragelaphus eurycerus. The sequence continues at coordinate 22,760,586 of CAKXYN010000018.1, read as the reverse complement.
TTGAGCATGTCTATTGGTGCCTTATTTTCAATAGCCTTTGCTCAGTTTCAGTCTCTGTGTTACATTTTGGTAATCCTCACAATATTTTAAACTCTTTAATCATTGTTTTATGGTGATCCATAATCTTTGATGGTACTATTGAAAAAAGGTCAAAACTCAAAGAAGACTGAGATGATGGTTAGCATTTTTTTAGCAATAAAGTATTTTTAAAGTAAGGTATGTACATTCTTTTTTTAGGCATAATACTGTGGCACACTTAAAGACTACATTATAGTGTAAATATAATTTTTTATATGTACTGGGAAACCAAAAATTCTTGTGACTGAGTTTTTTGTGGTATTTATTTTACTGCAGTGGTCTGGAACTAAATCCTCAGTAACTCCAAGGTATCCCTGTAAATGGAATCATACAGTAGTATGTGGGCTGGCAGTTAGCTGTTATACTTTTGAGGTTTATCATGTTGTAGCAAGTCTCAGTACTTCATCTCTTTTTATTGTTGAATAATATTCCATTATATGGATATACTATATTTTGTTTATCCATTCACCAGTTGATGACAACATTTTCATTGTTTTCACTTTTTTGGGCATTGTAAATAATGTTGCTTACATCCCTGTAAGTCTGTAGGGACACAGGTTTTCATTTCTCTTGGGTGGATAATTGTTTCCTCTAGTTTATATTTTTAATTAGAGTTATATTTATTTACCCACTGTAAATTAACTACTTTTCAAATCTTAATTGACTTTTTATTTACATCTCAGTGGAGTAAATTTCAAATTGGCTAAATAAAGCATTACTTAAAATAGTTTCACACATGGTTTTTCTTTAATTTCTTATGTTTAGTAAGTCTGAGCCACCAAGGAATGTAGTGTTCTATTCTTCTATTTTTTAACCTGTTTGGTTTCTCTGATTATGAAAGTAATACATATTGTAATTGAAAAATTCAGGACATGAATCATTTCTTAAAATATCTTTAACAATGTATTCTGGTTAACCACAACTCTCTTTACACCTTAACTTTTCAGTTCTGCTATCACAAACAGCTATCTCTAAAACTTTATCACAGAACTTGCTCCAGTAAAAATTTTAGATTACAACATGTGGTGTAGTCTTTTGAGTTGTTTAAAAATAGTGAAAATCGAAAGTGTTAAATTACAGAATACTTACAAGCTCTATAAATTATAGAATAATGTACTGAATGGTAAGATGTTTTTATTCAAAGACTGATTTTAGAAAAGGTATGGTTTGAAATTTTCTGTTACTTAAGAACCTTTCTCTCAACCTGAATGTAGATTAATATCTGAACAGGAATGACTATGGTACTTGTGAAGCAGATCATTTTCTAGCAATTTAAGAAGTTTCTTTTTACATATAAATAACTTATACCATCCTTTTATATTCATTAAATGAATTACCCAAATACTTTAATATACTTAGAAATTTTATACCTTAAAAAAAATTCCTGACCGTAATTAGACATTTTGTTACTTTATCTCTTCCTTTCCACAGTTTATATGAAATAGTAAGATTTTATTTCAATAAAAATATACATTTACTTACAGATGAAGTGAATTCCTAAGTGGGATGTGCTATGACTAGCAAATGACTGTGCTAGGAGGGGAATGAACATCTCTAACAATGAATTTTTTTCTTTTGTTTAGAGAAAGCTTAAAGTATCTGCCAAGTGAAAGTTCTTAAGGAATTTTTTGACTGGAATATATTACCTTGTCAGTGTCAGTTCTATAACATTTTCCTTTTAGATTCACAATTTCCTAAAACTGAGGGTATGTTAGGTTTTGTAGAACTTTTAACTGGACTAAAATAGTACTAAACTATTTAGTACTTCTGTAAACTTAAAAAAATAACTGCATAAATAGCAATTATTTTCTGCTAATGGGTAGTTTTGATCATTTGTCTGATTTTGATAGTTTATTAGTACCTTATATTCATACTGTGGAATTCAACAGTAAAATAGGAATAAATGTTAATGTGCAAGACAGTGTGGATACATCTCAAAACATCATGCTGAAGAGAAGAATTCAAACACAAAATACTATGTACTATGATCCTGTTTCTTTGAAATTATATAAAAGGCTGAACTAACTATAGTGACAGATCAGTCATTGCCTGGGGTTAGAGTCATGTGAGGGAAGGAAATTGCAGGGGGCATAAGGAAACATTTAAGGTTAAAGGTACTATTTTATATCTTGGTTATGATGTGTTACATGACTACATGTAGTTACCCAAATTCATCAAACTGTACACTTAAAATTTTATTACTTTAATACTTAAGTAATAAAATACTACTTTAATAGAACAACATTCAAATAGACTACCTTCTTTCCCTCAAGGAATAATTTTTGATATCAAAATTCCATAGGGAAAACTTACCACTAGATATTCTTTATAAACACTTTTGTACACATATACAAACCTTAGATTCATGAACACAAATTCCAAATACATTATTGGACTATGGACAGTTCTTGACTATGTATTCATCATTTAATTCATGTTGACTGAGTACTCAGTATGTCCTAGATGCAAGGGATTCTGTATTAAAATCCCTTTCCTCATGGAGAACTCAAATAAATATTAAATAATTTATTACACAAATAACTAAATGATTATAATATGGCAGGTATTTTGAAGGAAAATGACATGTGACAGTAACATTATAGAAGGAACTTTTACATTTACCTATAAAATGGGTCTTTGGTGTTTTTATTAAAGACAAAATATTAAGCTCAGAAAGGGCCATCATTAGTCTGATTTCATAGCATTTCTTCTGTATGGTTGATATTCTTTATTCCTGCTTTTACATTTACTTCTTTTCTAAATGTTCATGAAAATGAAGACTATTGTAATTTTTGTGTTTTTTAATCTGTATCTTTGGGATACTTCTCATATTTTTAAAATACATGGGAATCTACATTAAGTAAAAGACACAGTTCATATTGTCAAAGACTTTTGAAAAGCCTTCATGGAAAATATGGAAACCTGAATTAGGCTTTAATGATGGACTGAATTTATGTGGAGAGAGAAAAAGTGGACATTTCATGTGCTAATATTCTATGACATTGAATTTTTTTAATTTCTATTTTTCTACTCAGGTTTCTTTACTATCACAACCTCCCTTTTTTTTCTTCTCACACATTTGTTTTGGAAATTAGCTCTCTTTTTTTAAAAAACTATTTGTATTGATGTATAGTTAATTTATAATGTATTAATTTCAGGTGTAGCAAGTGATTCAGATATATGTTTTCAGATTATTTTTCATTATAGGTTATTACAAGATATTGACTATAATTCCCTGTGCCATACAGTAGATCCATGTTTCTTATCTTTTTTATATATCATAGTGTATATATATTAATCCCAAACTCATTTATCTCTCTTCCCCTTACTTGCTATCCATTTGATAACCATAAGTTTGTTTTCTGTCTGTGAGCCCATTTCTGTTTTGTAAATAAGTTCATATATGTCATTTTTTTATATTCCACATATAAATGATACCATATATTTGTCTTTCTCTGATTTATATCACATCATATGTTTTAAATCTTTCAAGGATTCTAAATTGTTGATTTTATTTAGCATGGAATGCAGTATATGTATTTGGCCTATGTCCACCTTTAAACCTACATTCCACACCATTACCTTCACCCCCTCCTCTCCGCCATAAACATACCTCGACATTCCAAGAATCTAAAGTCATAGTTTCCTCTTTCATATCTCTTTCTCTTTGTGTACATGCAAATCTCTCTCTGTGGTATAATGTTATTACTGTACTTCACATATCCTCCTATTACATAACTTATCACAGTATATTATAATTATCCATTAATATGCATCTGTCTATTAGACTGGATTACTTGAAGATGAGGACTATACTTAGATATCTTTGTATATCTGACTAATATACCTGTCCTATTATAGATGCCTGATAGATATTTGTTGAATGCCCTCAAGAGACAGAGCTGCTCTAAACATTTTGTAACTTGTCAAATTCTTTATATAATGGAATTCTCAACTTGAGTTTTAAGCTGTGCCCACTGCAGGATTTCAGTCTTTAGTTGTTAAGATTTCAGAGAAGCCTATTTGCAAGGGGTCTAAGAGCCTCTTGTGAAACAGCTCAAGTTAGGCCACTGCTGAGTCTGAGACATGTCTGGAAATTAACCAGTCTTTTTAAACTTGGTGGATGCCCTGACAAGTGACTGTTGGCAGGGGTCCTGGGAGGGAGCTAATTAAAAGGAAGACTGACTCTAAATGCTGGAGGGAAAGAGTGATTGTGAGCACACTGTAATACACTTTGTTCCTACAAAAGTCTTTAGACATCTCATAGAAACAAATAGACACCAAACAAAGCTTAAAACATAAATTCACTAAAAACACTAGAGTCATAGAAGCACAAGCCACACTGCTTAGGACCATCTAAGAGAGCAAAAGACAGAGGAGAGATAACACCTCTTCTACTTCTCCTCTGACCTAAAGGTCAACTTTAGTCCAGTCAGGGTCAAGGAAACCATCAGGGATTGCTTGGCTAGCACGATGGTGCTGCACCTGCATCAGGAATTTGGCTCTCTTAGACCTTCACTTGACATCAAAATCATATTTATATGAAAGATTCCCAAATTTTCGCTTCAGGCTCTCTTGATTCTTCTCTTGAGCTCCAAAGCAATGTTTCCTCATCACCTGTGTATCCCTCAGAGTATCTCAAACTGAACATAACCAAAATAGAAAAAATTCCTTCTTCTGTTTGAATTCTTCTTTTGTTGCAAGTATTTTAAGTATAATGTGGTTATCTTTTTGGTCACTTAGACTGGAGATATTCAAGTTGTTTTAGCTTCTCTGTCTCTCTAATGTGTGCATCTAAGTAGTGGTCAGTCCCTGTCCATTCTGCTTCAGAAATGTTTATATAGTAGGTTATAGAGCATGAAGCAATCTAATTAACATAGTTTCTTGCTTTCTAAAAGAATATAGAACGATATTTTCCAGCATTAAAAAGGAAGGCAAACCTTCTGAGACAAAATGAAGTGCAGAGAAAACCAGTTGCAGCTCTCAAGAGACCTAACCAGTTAAATAGAAAGTAAGTACTCAAATATAAGACAGTATTATGTTATCCTTCATAAATAAAGATGGACTTCTTATACTGAGAATTCAAAGCAATGAATTTGCACGTGATATTATAGTTGTCTGGTCAATTTTGAGACAGATATTTGGGATGTCTGTTTGAACACTCAGTATGGAAGCATTTAGTTACAGCTTCCTTATTTCTTAGAACCAGTGTTGTTGATGAATTTAATTATAGACTTCTTAAGAAAAACATCACTCTGTTTCTTTGTTTCTCTTGACATATAGAAAAAAACTGCAAAAGGTGATTGTTTTGGTAAAAATACCTCAGCCAGAATTACTCAAAATTCTGAAAGCTGAATTTGTTACATACTCTCAGTGGCTCTTAAGAGAATAGTGTATGTTATTTGTGGGAAAAGCAAACTTGAAAGGATTTTTCATGAATACTTCTTAAGCTTAAATTATTTATTTGTCTGTGTCCAGTCTTAGTTGTAGCATGCAGGATCATTCATTGATTGTGGTGCGTGGGCTTCTCTCTAGTTGTGGCATGTGGGTTCAGTAGTTGTGGTGCACAGGCTTAGTTACCCTGGAGTATGTGGATCTTAGTTCCCTGATCAGGGATTGAACCTGTGTCCCCTGCATTGAAAGGTGTATTCTCAACCGCTGGACCACCAGGGAAGTCCCTAGCTGAAATTATTTTGATATTAAATTAAAAAGGGTATGTCCTGTGATTCCACTCTTGCAGGGTCCCCAGAGCAATCAGATTCACAGAGACAGGCAGCAGAGGGGTGGGGGCCGGGGGCTGGGTGGAGGTGGGCAGTGAGTTGGAACAGGAACAGATTTAGTCTGTGAAGGTGAATGTTTCTGGAAATGGTGGTGGTGATGGTACGACCACATGAATGCACTGAATGCCACTGAACTGGCCGAAGTGGTAAACTTCACATGTATTTTACCAATTAAGGATATTTAAAATGTTAAAAAGACTGTTGTTTAAAATGTGACCTATTATTATAGTACTTCTGCTTTATTGACTATGCCAAAGCCTTTGACTGTGTGGATCACAACAAACTGGAAAATTCTTAAATAGATGGGAATACCACACCATGTGACCTGCCTCCTGAGAAATCTATATGCAGGTCAAGAAGCAACAGTTAGAACTGGACATGGAATGGCAAAACTGGTTCCAAAGCAGGAAAGAAGTATGTCAAGGCTGTGTATTGTCACCCTGTTTATTTAACTTATATGCCAAGTACATCATGCAAAATGCCAGGCTGGATGAAGCACAAGCTGGAATCAAGATTGCTGGGAGAAATATCAATAACCTCAGATATGCAAATGACACCACCGTTATGGCAGAAAGCGAAGAAGAATTAAAGAGCCTCTTGATGAAAGTGCAAGGAGAGTGAAAAAGTTGGCTTAAAACTCAACATTTAGAAAACTAAGATCATGGCACCTGGTCCCATCACTTCATGGCAAAAGACGAGGAAACAATGGAAACAGTGACAGACTTTATTTTGGGGTCTCCAAAATCACTGCAGATGGTGACTGCAGCTGTGAAATTAAAAGACACTTGCTCCTTTGAAGAAAAGTTGTGACCAACCTAGACAGCATATTCAAAAGCAGAGACATTACTTTGCCAGCAAAGTTCCGTCTAGTCAAAGCTATGTATGGATGTGAGAGTTGGACTATAAAGAAAGCTATGTATGGATGTAAGTCATGTATGGATGTGAGAGTTGGACTATAAAGAAAGCTGAGTGCAGAAGAATTGATGCTTTTGAACTGTGGTGTTGGAGAAGACTCTTGAGAGTCCCTTGGACTGCAAGGAGATCCAACCGGTCCATTCTGAAGGAGATCAGCCCTGGGATTTCTTTGGAATGAATGATGCTAAAGCTGAAATTCCAATACTTTGGCCACCTGATGGGAAGAACTGATTCATTTGAAAAGACCCTGATGCTGGGAAAGATTGAAGGCAGGAGGAGAAGGGATTGACAGAGGATGAGATGGTTGGATGGCATCACCAACTTGATGGACATCATTTTGAGTAAACTCCGGGAGTTGGTGATGGACAGGGAAGCCTGGTGTTCTGCAGTCCATGGGGTCTCGAAGAGTTAGACATGACTGAGTGACTGAACTGAACTGAACTGATTATGGTACTCTGTTCTCTGTAAGGATAAAGTAGAAGTTGACAAGCTATGAGGTTTTATTATTTCAGTTTCAAATATCATTTATTCATCTCTTATAAAAGATAATTCAAAGCAAAAAAAAATACCTGAAATGAAGTTTTTGTATATGTGGAATGGCTATAATTGTAACTTTACTCAACTATCATCTCTTTGTTTTGAGAATCAATTGTGAGTACTTTTTTTGTGGAAAAGAGGAACTTCTCAAAAATTGGTCAATTACCTGAGCCATTAATGAGTCCTTGTTAATTGAGATGGCTAGGAAAATTATGCATTTGAGCCTCTATAAGGTTGGAGGTAAGATGAGGTGACATGTTAAACATTTATTTATAGAAATAAGCAGATAAGTATGAAAATTTGTCTTTTACCAACTTTCTATAGAAATTAGAAATTGGTGAAAGTAAAGTCAAACATAATTAAGATTACAGTATTCTATGCAGGAGAGACCAAACAGTGGAACAGTATGAGTTTTTATGTGATTTATATTAATATAATATGTATTATGAGTGAAGGAGAGCAATATATATGAGTGAAGGAGAGAGATTTGGAGAATATGTTATATTTCAGTATTTTATCTTTATTGGTTTTTAGCAGTTTGACAGTGATGTACCTAGGTGTGATTTTCTTTGTACTAATTCTTTTAGACAGTTGAATATTTGTAAGATAAATTAGCTCCAGAATTAACCAGATTGTTATATGATATCTGTAAATCAGATCTCAATAGCTTCATGTAAACAAAAACATAATTGAATCTTTGTGTTTAGTATACCTCAGTATTTTAGCCTATGCATTTAACTATTTTTGCTTATTTTTTCAAGATGTTTCAGAGTTGTTAAGTGGCGGAGACTTTTCATGGTACATGTGTTTTTTTTGTTGCAGAAATAACATTCCAAATAATTTTACCAGGAGTGGAAATAAATTAAGTCATCAGAAAGACACTCGTCAGGCAACTTTTCTTTTCAGAAGAGGCCTGAAGGTATAAAAAACCCTTGACAGTGTTTTCTTTTTACACAAAGGATCCTGACCATCCACCTTTAGTAATCATCAATTATAGACATGACCCATGATCAAGGTAGGGTTTGGGTTTAGGATATGGAGAACATGACATTAGATTAATTTTTTTCCCTCTTTTCTCTTTTGTTGTCATCAATGGCAGTGTCCTATAAGAATTTAACATGTTATTTAGGAATAAATTTGTTTTTACTACTTATTCTGATCCAGGAACCCCAAGAAAGAGGTGTTGTCAGAATAGGCACATGCTCCTCTCCTGCATTCAAACCCACCACACAGGGTTATAAAGTTACAGAGCAGGATAGCTCTTTGGATTCAAATCCTCTGCTTTCTACGGGATCTACTGCTTTTTTTTTTCCCCTTCAGGTTCAGGCCCAGTTGAACTCAGAACAACTGCTAGACGATGTAGTAGCAAAGAGAACTCGTCAGTAAGTTTCAATTTGTTTTTCAAGATGTCATTTCAAAACTCCCAGAATAGTAGTGACCTAAATTACTTTGTGCCGCAGTTTAAAAGAAATTAAATGAGACCCAGAGTGAATTAACCATTGAGCCTGAAATAAGTAAATCCTGTTTTGTTTTTGTTGATTTTCCCCAAAAAACATTTGGTTTTTCACATGTCAGTGTTACACGTTTTAGCAGCAAATGCATTACTCTGTATTTTTTTTCCTGTTTATTCCATTTTAATGAAATAGCTCTTTATTTTTTTATAATCACTTTATATAAATGAACCAATTCAGGGAATAAGTAGAAGAAAATCCAGTAGAGCTTTTAGAATATTTATAAATTTTTAAAAACAATACATTGTTTTCTTCTTATATTGCTTTTTTCCTCCTTACACTATGAAGGTATTTTAAAAATATTTTTGTCTCTTATAATTGCACTGCAAGTGTGAGTTGTAAATTACATCAGTATGACCAGTGTTTAAAACTAAATCATTTAAAATTACGGCTACTTCTTAGAAAACAAAGCATATATCACATGATCATGGTTCAGATATGATACCTTTTAGAATGGGCATGATTTTCAGCAGTTGGAGTATAAGAATGGCAACTATTTGAACTTCATGCTGATAGTATTCTTTTGCACTGGAGTTTGAGGATCAACGTATAGAACAAAGCACAAGATACTTAATGTGGTAACAATGTAATGTAAATGTCAGATTTTGACCTATATAAATATAAAAGTAAAGCTGATAAAAAGTGGGTGAAGAGGTGGAGGGAAGGAATTAGAAATACTATTGTCCTTTCTTATAAAAGGGGTAGGGGAAAATGTCAAGAGATACTACTGGAAAAAGAAATTCAAGTGTATTTATAAAATTAATGAAAGTAAAATAGTGATACAGCCATCAAAATGGTTCAAACTAGGAAGAGAAACTAGAGGATAGTGTGATGAGCTGAATCCTTATGATAGCAAGATATTATTACCTAAGTATCTTGTTTAGTGAACTAGAGGTAACTAACAAGCAGAAAATCAGGAAGTTAAAAGTGCTGCCTCTGGGGAACAGGAAGGGAGAACAGTGGAGTAAAGGATTATTGCTTTTTATTAGAAGCTTTTCTGAATTATTTGATTTTTTTATGTGCATATATCTGTTGCATGGAAAAATATTTATAAATTCGTGTGTCCAGTTCTTATAACCAATAGCTGATTAATTATATCATGTCGGGGCTCAGATATCTAGAATTATCTGAAAACTTAGAAAAAGTAATGGCTACCTTAAAATGTATGTTTTATGTAGAACACACAGTAGGATTTAAAACTTTCATTTTAATGAAATTTTTGGTTTTTTGAAACTAGATGGCGAACTTCGACCACAAATGGAGGAATTTTGACTGTATCCATTGATAATCCAGGAGCAGTGCAGTGCCCAGTGTAAGTCTTTTTTTTTTCTTTTCGGAAAAAATTATAACCTCTCAGTATGTAAGATAATAGAAAAATATTTGACTCTGCTCCAGAGTATGATGTACAAGTTAGGATAAACTGAGACAAGAAAACAATACAAAGTGGAAATTAATATAAAGGTAAAAGTAGAGAATTCCTTGGTGGTTCAGTGATTAGGACTCAGTACTTTGAGTGCTATGGCCCAGATTCAATCCCTGATTGGACAGGGCACTAGGATTCCACAAGCCACACAGCATGCCAAAGCAAACAAGCAAACAAACAAAAAAGCCAAAACAACTAAAAAAGTTACATGTTTTGGACTTCATTACATACACATCCGCCTTCTTTTTAAAGACTTCATAGTATATTCTTTTATTTTTGTTGTTGTTTAGTTGCTAATTCCATGTCTGTGATCCTATGAACTACAGCCTCCAGGCTTTTCTGTCCATGGAATTTCCCAGGCAGGAATACTGGAGTGGGTTGCTATTTCCTTCTCCATGGATCTTCTTGACCCAGGGATCAACCCAAGTCTCTGGCAATGACAGGTGTTCTTTACCACTGAGCCACCAGGGAAGCCCATTCTTTAATTTAAATGACCTTAATTAACTTTACCATTCCATTATATTTATTGCATTATAAACTTTCTAGGTTGAAGCTGGAAGTGATATTTCCTGGGGTAGGGGGTGAGCTGAACCCTGATTTCACAGGCAAGATGTGAGACTTGTAGCACTGGGCTGGAGATAAAGGATCCATTTCAAGAACGTTCTAAAACCATATTATCAAATTCAACCTGATAATTGACCTAGCCGTGGAAAAACCTCATTGGATCCTCACTAGACCACACTGTAACTCTCACTCTTAAATTTTTCCCATCAAAAAGTATCAGGAATGAAAATCTATGTTGTGTACTTAGAATTGAAAGAAAGTCCCGTATCAGCCAGTGGTCTAGCAGATTGGCTAATTTCTTGGAACTTCATGCAGACGTACTCAAGCTAACCAGCAGAGGAAAATGTCTTGTGTCGATGTGTGTGACCCATTAGTAGGTTATGAAGTCAGTTATGTGAGTTGTGATGAACATATTTTAAAAATAATAAAATTTAAAAAAAATTCCTATGTTTACAGACTTTTTGTTTTGCCTATACATCCATTTTAATAATTGAGATGAAAACATCAGATGACTCTTGAGATTTTAGAGGTTGCTTTATTTTAGTAGAAGATTAAGACTTGGAAATGACCAATTATTCCAAATTGTTGAAAAGTTTGTAATTCTACTTACAGAGGTATTCTGTGAGCAATTTATAAATTTTAGTCTCTAGATTAGTCTGTCAAGAACCAGTATTTTTTTTTAAATTCAGCAAGGTTGCAGGATACAAGATTAATACCTGTTTTTATATACTAATAATGAAATATCAGAAAGAGAAAGTAAAAAAGAAAACTGATTTAAAATTGTATTTACAAAATGCCTAGGAATAAACTTAATCAAGGAGGTAAAGGACCTGTATGTTGAAAACTGCAAGATATTGATGAAGGAAATTTTAGATGATTTAAAGAAACGGAAAGATAATCCCATGCTCTTGGATTGGGAGAATTAATATCATTAAAATGACCATATAACTGAGTAATCTATAGAGTTAACACAATCCCTATCAAAATACCCAGGACATTTTTCACAGAACTAGAACAGATAAAATTTACATGGAACCTCAGGTGATCCCCAAATTACCAAAGCAATTCTGAAAAAAAAAAAAAAAAAGAGGGAGGTCACACCCTGACATAAATCATAGCAGTATTTTCTTGGGTCAGTCTCCAAAGGCAAAAGAAATAAGAACAAAAGTAAACAAATGGGACTTAATTAAACTTTAAAGCTTTTACACAGCCAAGGAAACCATCAACAAAATCAGAAAACAGCCTACAGAATGCAAGAAAGTATTTGCAAATGATGCAACCAACAATGGGTTAAAATCCAAAATATACAAATAGCTTATACAAGTCAATATGAAAACAGTTCAGTCAAAAGGTGGGAAGAAGATCTAAACAGACATTTTTCCAAAGAAGACATACACATGGCTAGCAGGCACATGAAAAGATACTTAGCACCACTAATTGTTAAAGAAATGCAAATCAGAACCCCAATGAGGTATCACTTCGCCTGTCAGAATAGCTCTCATCAAAAAGTCTACAAATAATAAATGTCAGAGAGGATGTGGAGAAAAGGGAACCCATGTACACTGTTGGTGAGAATGTAAATTGGTTCATCCACTGTGGAAAACAGTATAGAGGTTTCTTAAAAAATTGAACTACCAATTCCACTCCTGGGTATATATCTAGAAAAAAATGAAAACACTAAATCAAAAAGATATGTGCACCCCAGTGTTTTTCATAACAGCACTGTTTACAGTAGTCAAGACATGGAAGCAACCTAAGTGTACATCAAGAGATGAATGGATAAATAAGATGTGGCATATATATATGTATATATACAATGGAATGTTACTCAGCTATAAAAAGAATGAAATACTGTTATTTGCAGCAACATGGATGGACCAAGAGAATGTTATACTTAGTTAAATAAGTCAGAGAAAGACAAATACTATATATTACTTACATGTGGAATCTAAAAAATAATACAAATGAATGTATATAGAAAGCAGAAACAGACTTGCAGACATAGTAAACAAACTTGCGGTTACACAGAGGGGAGAGAAGGCAGAAGGAAAAAAATCAGGTGTATGGAATTAACAGATACAAATTACTATATATAAAATAGATAAGCAACAAGGATTTACTGTATAGCATAGGGAATTAGACCCATCATCACATAACAACCTATAATGAAATATCTGCAAAAATACTGAATCACTATGCTGTATACCTGAAACACAAAATATTGTAAATTAACTACACTTCAAAAAATAACAAGAACTGGGTTGGCGGGGTTATTGAGAATGTAAATAAAGTAGCCTTCATACAGTTGAACATGTGTACAAGTCAAGATGTCTTATGAACCAAGTGATTTATTTCTCTTTTGATTGTTTAACTGATCTTAATTTTTTTTCTAATAGAACTCAGAAACCACGATTAACTCGTACTGCTGTGCCCTCATTCTTGACAAAACGGGATCAATCTGATATAAAGAAAGTTCCTAAAGGTGTCCCCCTACAATTTGACATAAACAGTGTTGGGAAACAGGTAATTTCCCCCCTGTATTTCTCTGGCCATTGACTGAAAATATTTTAATTAACAAAACTAATGTTGTATAATAAGTAGGATGTCCTAACTATCCTCAACCCTAGGAAACTACTGGTCTACCTGTTTTCTGTCTCAGGATTTGCTTATTTTGGACATTTCATGTGAATGGGATCATATAATGTGTGAACCTTTTTTCACTTAGCATAGTTTTCTCATGGTTTATCCATTGTGTATATCAGTATTTTATTTCTTTTTATTCCTGAATAACATTCCACCATATGGATATACTGTATTTTATTTGTCAGTTGATGGACATTTGGATTGTTTCCATTCTTTGGGTATTGTGAATAATGCTCCTTTGAACATTCGTATACATATGCTCACACAAAAACCTGTACATTCATGTTTTTGTGTGAGTCTATTTTATTTCTCCTTGGTAAATACCTAAGAATGGAATTGCTAGATCATATTATAATTCTGGGTTTAACTTTTGGGGGAGTACCAAATTGTTTTCCAGAGAAGTAGGTGCGGTATCATTCCTTCCAGCATGTAAGAGAGTTCTGAATTTTTCCATGGCCTTACCAGCATTTGTTATTATCTGTCATTTGATTTTAGACATTCTGATGCATGTCAAGTGGTATATCTCACCATGGTTTTGGCAGTTTTTGTATTACCTTGTGATCTTGCTAAAATATACTTTCTGTTTTTAATAATTTTATAGATTACTTAGGATTTTCTTTGTAAGCAATCATGTCATTCTTTAAATTTCTTTCCAATTCTTTAAATCTTTTCATTTTCTTCATTATGATGGCTAGCACATTCAGTTCTATGTTGAGAGCATGTTTGCTTGCTTTGTCTCCAGACTTGAGAAGGCATTGTTTTCCACCATTAAGTTTGATGTTAGCAATAGGCTGTTTTTATCAGATTGAGGAAGTTCCCTTCTATTTGTAATTTGCTGAGAATTTTTATCATGAATGAATGTTACATTTTAAAATGTCAACTGTGGCATGAAGATAAAATTTTCTGTATAGACAGAAATTTGACTAAATTTATTTTGCTTATTTTGTCTGTTGTTACTTTCCTTTCAGCCTGGTATTTCCATCTCTTTAAGAATTTTCTAAGTTAGTTGTGATCCACACAAAGGCTTTAGTGTAGTCAATGAAGCAGAAGTAGATGTTTTTTCTGGAATTCCCTGTTTTTTTCCTATGATCCAGTGGATGTTGGCAGTTTGACCTCTGGTTCCTCTGCCTTTTCAAATCCAGCTTGAACATCTGGAGGTTCTTGATTCATATACTATTGAAGCCTAGCTTGAAGGATTTTGAGCATTCCTTTGCTAGCATGTGAGATGAGCTTAGTTGTGTGGTAGTTTGAACATTCTTCGGCATTGCCCTTTTAGGGATTCTGACTCTAGGTTTCAATTCTAGACCTGCAAGTAGACAACTGACTTCCCTAAACTTCACTAAATTCACCTATTTCATATGGGTGTTTCCCTTATATATATGAATGTTAGGTATTGTTACTGTGAATTACCATTATGATCACATTATTGTTCCAAAGCAAATCTCCAGGGGATCTTTCCAACCCAGGAATCGAACCCGGGTCTCCAGCATTTCAGGCAGACCCTTTACCGTCTGAGCCACCAGGAAAGGTGGCTCAGATATATATAAATATGAATGTTAGGTATTGTTACTGTGAATTACCATTATGATCACATTGTTGTTCCAAAGCAAATGTAGCTTACAGTCAAGTTGTTAATTTTTGTTTTGTTTTCTCTAGACAGGGATGACTTTGAATGAGCGATTTGGGATCCTGAAGGAACAAAGAGCCACTCTCACTTTCAACAAAGGAGGAAGCCGCTTTGTAACCGTGGGATAGATCCCATGTCAAAGGAACTTTTCAGTGATGACTCTTAAAAATTTAATTGCTTGAAGAGTTCATCACAGAAATTCAAGAAACTTTATTTCAAAATATTCACAAGGCTAAATAACTCTTATTTTTATTTTTGAAGTTTTTTTTAAACATGTATAAATAATGCCCTGAAAGAATAACAGGGAATATACCTATATGTTCTTAAAGATTTCATGGTTGGCCCAGACAGAACAATTCTCTATTTGACTTTTTTGATTCCTCATGCAGCAGAAAGAATGTGGAAAGATAGAAATTATTTTATGATAGTGGTACTTAGGATCTCATCACCTTTGCCCATTTTTTACACCTTGCCATTGTAAATCTTGGTCTTCAAGATTTGAAATAGGTCCCTTTGTTGCTGTCACTTATACTTTAATAGTGTTGGTGTAATAAGTGCAGTTGACTTTTCTTCATTAGGGATATAAAAAATTATTAGAATTTCAGTTTGGGGGTTTAAGATTTATGGGGATATCTGGAACTTGGTTCATTTTTCAAATAACATTAGGTTAATCCTCCAGAGTTATAAATCTTTAATGCTGAACTTTTTTTTAATAAGAAATATGACTCCAGGCATTAGCTTCTGTTTAAAATGTTGGTGTTTAAAGGCTGTAAATGGGTGTTTACAAAATTATCTGATAAGAGCCTAATTGGAGGAAAATCCAGAGTAAAAATCTGGTAATTTGTGTGGAGAGAAAGTAGCAGGTGAAGATGGTAACTGAGATGAAGACTTTAAAACCTAGGTCATAGGTATACTGTTTGAATTTAGTGTAGTTTTGAGTCTAGTGTGCACAAAGTATTCTTCAGATGATATTTGGAATAATCATAATTAAAATGGATTGAGTTCCGTAGATATTTTGATAGGAAAATTAGCCATAAAGTCCTGGACTTCTTATTTGAAAAAGTTAAATTTTAAAGTTTACTAAGTTGAACAGTATACATACAGCTCTTAAAAAAAATGTATATGTCACAAGGTAAAAGGTGCAAAATTATAATAGAGTTAACATTATTATGACCTTGTTTTGTACCTTTGCTTCTGATTTCTTGTGTAAAGTTCAGGCATTTGTGGTGAGAAAAGGATTTCCCCCCTCGTACTCTGGAGGGTTAGGAGGAGTTAATTTGTTGTGCCAAGCTAGTGCTAAAAGTCCTCAGATGGTTGTAAATTTTAAGTTACGATATAATACCAAAATGCAGCAAAATATTGAAACTACAGGTTACGAGTTTGGTCATTTTGAAGCTTTTAACTTTTTGATTTGCTGTAATGTTAAAACCTCTTAAGTAGGTGTTAGTTTTCCCTTCAGTGTATTATTTGTGTTGAGTTTCCCTGTTAAAACACAAAACATTGTTACGGCTCCTGCCTGCGTTGCAGGGTATACTAGACTTCATTGTTGTTTCTCATGGTCCTTTGGTTACTTGGTTTATGCTAGCCATGGAAGGCTATCAATAACAGTTTCATGCTTATACCAAAGAATTAAATCTGATCCTTAATATCTGGTATTTTGCTTGTAAGTCTACTGATAAGGGATTATTGGAAGCCAGTCATATAATTTGAAAGTAAACTCCAGTCTCTCTGTAGGCCAAGGACTCACTGCAAAACATTTTTGCAAGTATGAATGCTTAGATTTGATTCATGAACAATACATTTTAGACTGGTTTAGAATTATTGATAACTTATTTTAAAACAAAGGAAAAACAACTGAGCACGAGTTTGCTGTCTTTAGAGCAGTTTGTGAAAATATGGTATAAAGATGTTTTCATTTCCTTGTTCTTTTAAATATTATTGTACAGAGCTATTATTAATGCCTTCTTTTTAAATCTTAAAAATCCCTCCAAATATTGATATTAAGTGCATCAAACAAAATGTCTTTGGTATATTAAACTTTTGCTCTTCATGCATCTATAATTTCATTTTCTTTTTAAATATAAAATCTTGCCTTTGTTACAGCCAAATTATAATTCTTGAGTGCTAACATGTTGTATAAAAACAAAGGAATATGCTCTTTTGGGGGAAATTTTTCCTTTCTTAGAATGTGGTTGTAGTAATCCTTTTTCAGTTATTAAAAGTTTTTTTTTTTAAACAAGATGCAACTTAAATTTCCCTTTGCATCAAGGTGTGTAAAAAACATTGATGCAGTGCATCACAAAATGAACGTTTGTATTTAATGAGGAGATGCTTTACACTGTACTTTTTGGTGTTTTTTGGAAAAGTTACCTTTAGATCTGAAGCTGTTCATTTTTAACAAATAAAATATTACAGGTCTCTCATGATTTATTCTTCGCTAAAAAGATTGAGTTGTGGTTTTTAGATCGTTCTGTGTTACAAAGAACTTTGTAGTGACTATAACATTTAGGATTTGAAAAGCTGCCGAACAAATAAATTGGTAAATCAATTTAGACTCATATTGACATCCCACTAACTATCTTTTGACTGCTTCATTTATAGCTCCAACAAGAACTAGTCAGGGGGAGTTAGAATAGAAAATCAAATTTTCTTAGAATGCAATATATTAGACTGAATGAACCTTTAGAGATCATTAGTTTTTTTTTTTTTTTAATCTTAGTTCAGTGATACTCAGCTTTTCAAGACCTGTGTGTGATCCAGTTACTTTTTAAGCTTAGATCTTTAATTCTCCATGAATGGAACACCCACAGAAAGTAGTAGAATGGTGTGCGGCTTGTCAGATATCTAAGAAATGGTAATACCATACTCTAGCATTTGTAACATGGTAAGTAAATATACTCTGCCAGTGATAATTATGAGATTTCATCACTTTTCATTCCAGTTAGGTAGACCTATTAGAAAAGGCCAGTGTTCTAGTCAAACATTATGTATTTTTTTCTAATAGGTATAAACTTCACCACAATTTTAATTATAAGCAAATCATAAAATACTGTAAGTATGAAGAAACTTTGAATTTATTGCCCAATGGTTATTTTTTGTTATAATAGATAGATATATTTTGCTGTCAATAGCTTTGTAATTCACAGTGTAACATAAACAGTGTTGGGGTACCTTTTGTTTTGATTTCTGCTACTCTAAGGAGGTAAGAGTGAAAAGAAATAGTGGACAGAATAAATACACTGCAGAGAATGAATACCATACATTCTAAATGCAGGCAACATTAGGGCAGAAAATGATTTCTTCATTTCTGTTCACTAAATCTTTGAAATCTCATCAGAATTATATGATTATTTGTTTTTTGCCACTGTAAAAAAAAAGCAAGCATGAGATTTAAGCTTTCTTTAAGTTAAAAACAAGTTATTTTTGCATGGATCAGTTTGGAGTTAACCCCTGTTTAAAAATGACACCAATAAACTCCAAGCATTTACAACAAGAATTTTGGACTACTGTGAACCATTAAGAGGGATTTTCCATGTGGCTCAGATGGTAAAGTTGCTGCTGCTAAGTCGCTTCAGTCGTGTCCGACTCTGTGCGACCCCATAGACGGAAGCTCACCAGGCTCCCCTGTCCCTGGGATTCTCCAGGCAAGAACACTGGAGTGGGTTGCCATTTCCTTCTCCAATGCATGAAAGTGAAAAGTCAAAGTGAAGTCGCTCAGTCGTGTCCGACTCTTAGCGACCCCACGGACTGGAGCCTACCAGGCTCCTCCGTCCATGGGATTTTCCAGGCAAAAGTACTGGGGTGGGGTGCCATTGCCTTCCCCGAGATGGTAAAGTGCCTACCCGCAGTGCCGGAGATCCAGGTTTGATCCCTGGGTTGAGAAGATCCCCTAGAAAAGGAAATGGCAATCCACTCCAGTACTCTTGCCTGGAAAATTCCATGGATGGAGGAGCCTGGACTATAGTCCATGGGGTTGCAAAGAGTCGGACACAACTGAGCGATTTCACTTTCTAAGAGGGATTTAAAGATTTGTTTCTAAATTGTTGACTTTGAATGTCTCTTTTTTCCTGCCATTACAGTTTACTTTCTACCTAAAATCTATTCAACTAAAAGCTTGATAAAGAAATGTGATACCATTCTGGAACTGAAATTCCTTTTTCTCAATATATTCTGATGAGGTTTATCAATGTTTAAAGAAAAATAAGAGGGACTTTGCTGGTGGCCCAGTGGTTAAAACTTCACCTTCCAATGCAGGGGGTGCAGTTCTATCTCTCCTTGGGGAACTAAGAACTCACATGCCTTGCAGGCAAAAACCCAAAACATAAAATAGAAGCAATATTGTAACAAACAAGTTCAATAAAGACTTTTAAAAGGTCCACATCAAAAAAAAATTAAAAACAGATAAACAGGAAATTATTTCCCTAGCCTGTATGTTTAATTTCTATTTCCACTTTTCCTGAGAAGAAAATCACAGTCTAAATTTTCTTGTAAAATTTTTTAAAAAGTCAATTCTTTTTTTTTTTTTTTTTTTCCACTAAAGTCAGAAAGGGTAGAACCAAACATTTGAACATATTCAACATACCAGCTTCTGTGCTTTGTATTTGAAGAAAAGGGGATTGGCCAAGATTTTAATCCTACTGCTCTGAGTTTTTAAAGTAGAATCTTAAAGGAGTAGCCATAATATATTTCTAATGAGTAAAAGTAGGGAAAGAACTCTATTCCTGCGAGATATGAGATGCAGAGGTGGAGAGAGTTACTAAGGTTGGAGTGAAACTTGCCACTAGTGTTCAGTGAGTAACCTTTCAGCCTATAAAATACACAGGGAGAAGCAGGGAGGTTCTTTGTGTTAATTCCTAACATTCGGTAAACCCGCATTGACTTTTCACCTGCTTCCAGACCATAAAGCAGTAGTGGAACAAGTTAGAGATCCCTGAAGCCCTTTTACTCAGCCCTTTTGCAACTCTTTCTCATCACTTCTTTTGTTTATCACTAGACTCAGTACTCTCGCCTGGAAAATCCCACGGACAGAGGAGCCTGGTAGGCTGCAGTCCATGGGGTCGCTAAGAGTTGGACATGACTGAGCGACTTCACTTTCTCTTTTCACTTTCATGCATTGGAAAAGGAAATGGCAACCCACTCCAGTGTTCTTGCCTGGAGGATCCCAGGGACGGGGAAGCCTGGTGGGCTGCCGTCTATGGGGTCACACAGAGTCGAACGCGACTGAAGTGACTTAGCATAGCATAGCATAGACTCTGGTGAATTCTCTACAATGACTCCCATTTCCCATACCTTATTTTCTCAAGATGATTTTGTCCCTTCCTTTATGGAGAAGATTGAGGGAGAAGGATGAGAATTCCCTCATTCTACCTTTATAGATAAAACTTCAAATCCTTAGAGGTCTCAAAATTCTGATTTATCTTTTCTTCCAGCCTTTCTTTATGTAGGACTAGTTCTTATAGTGTATATATAGCATCTTAATTTTTCCTGTATCCACAGGCTTCTGTTTTGACCTTGGTAGACAGATATTTTGGAATTAATGAGACCTTGTTCTCAAATATTGTAATTTTTTTTCTCCTAACCTCTGATCAGATCAGATCAGTCACTCAGTCGTGTCCAACTCTGCGACCCCATGGATCACAGCACACCAGGCCTCCCTGTCCATCACCAACTCCTGGAGTTCACTCAGACTCACATCCATCGAGTCAGTGATGCCATCCAGCCATTTCATCCTCTGTTGTCCCCTTCTCCTCCTGCCCCCAATCAGCATCAGAGTCTTCTCCAATGAGTCAACTCTTCGCATGAGGTGGCCAAAGTACTGGAGTTTCAGCTTTAGCATCATTCCTTCCAAAGAAATCCCAGGGCTGATCTCCTTCAGAATGGACTGGTTGGATCTCCTTGCAGTCCAAGGGACTCTCAAGAGTCTTCTCCAACACCACAGTTCAAAAGCGTCAATTCTTCGGCGCTCAGCCTTCTTCACAGTCCAGCTCTCACATCCATACATGACCACAGGAAAAACCATAGCCTTGACTAGACTAACCTTTGTTGGCAAAGTAATGTCTGCTTTTGAATATGCCATCTAGGTTGGTCATAACTTTCCTTCCAAGGAGTAAGCATCTTTTAATTTCATGGCTGCAGTCACCATCTGTAGTGATTTTGGAGCCCAGAAAAATAAAGTCTGACATTGTTTCCACTGTTTCCCCATCTATTTCCCATGAAGTGATGGGAACCTCTGATGTATTAGCACATAACCTCTACTGTGTTAGTACTTAACAGCATCTTTGTTTCTTTCCACTTTATTTTTAAACTATTGATATACTCAGTCAGGATATTGAAGATAACTATAGAGTTTAACATATTAAGGACCTTAAAATCTAGTTGACTAGACAAAGTATAATCAATCTATAAACTTGGTCAGAACTTCAAAGGCTGGAATTAGCATGCTGCTACTGCTAAGTCACTTCAGTCGTGTCTGACTCTGTGCAACCCCATAGATGCAGCCCACCAGGCTGTCCCGTCTCTGGGATTCTCCAGGCAAGAACACTGGAGTGGGTTGCCATTTCCTTCTACAATGCATGAAAGTGAAAAGTGAAAGTGAAGTCTCCTAGTCCAGTCCGACTCTTCGCAACCCCATGGACTGCAGCCTACCAGGCTCCTCCATCCATGGGATTTTCCAGGTAAGAGCACTGGAGTGGGTTGCCATTGCCTTCTCCGTGGTATGCTGTAATTATAATGATATGTGCAGGTGGATAGGAAGAATGAGGCCATATAATGGAGAATGTGTCAGGAATTCAAATGTGGAAGGTAATTGGTAATCAAATATAGATGATATCTGTGCATTGAACAAAGTATTTCTATAGTATTGTAGCATTAATATGGAATATATGGTTCTGCTTTTGTGGTTGAAATAGCTCTAAAAAAATTAAAATGAGGACCTGCTCTTTATATAGCTTGAAGTCTTTCTAAGAGTAACAATTTTAGAAGTCTAGAGTAACAATCAATTCATACATTGGATAGATGATACCTGCCAGGGATAACAGATCACTTGCTATTTGGGTGACCCATGTTTATTAGAGACATTGATCATGGAACCTGTCACTGAAGAACCTAGAACACAATTTACAGAACAACTCTCTGAGCAACTGATACTAATGAACTTTGGCACTGAGATTAAGCATTTTCACAGTCTCTTCTATTTAGGAGTTGGGGAATTGCTAATCAAGGTTTCATTGTAAAGCGGGACCTTGAGTGATGGACAGCATCTCTCCAACCTTACTTTCTTTTGCTCTCTGACATGAACTTTTTGGCCTGTGGCAATGTTCTCCACATGAACCACTATAAATCATACCTGGATGTGTTCATGCTGATATTCCTTTCAATTTGGGATGTTACGTTCCCCTTCCAGCCTACTGCACTTCAGAATCCTTCAGATTTGTTTCAGAATTTGACATACTAGATTCCTTTTCTTTGAATTCTGATGGTTAATCCCCACTACCCCGACTCAGCCCTTTTTTTGTGGTTTTAATCTCCATTGGGGTCGCAAAGAGTCGGACACGACTGAGCGACTGAACTGAACTGAACTGAATCTCTATTTGGCTTACTTGGATTCCATAATTACAATCTAGGAAAAGGACTGTATCTGACAGTCTTATTTCCCACAGAAAATACTAGTTGATTGATTGTAGGGGAAATTTACATCATTTAGCAGGAATGACTTAAAGTGTCATTCTGTAATGTCAAGAATAAGCTGAAGACTGTTTGTGATATATGTGAGGCCTAATTGGTTTAAAATGAAGTGGTGAGAATTCCCTGGCGGTCCAGTGGTCAGAACTCCCAGCTTTCATTCTGGAGGGCATAGGTTCAATCCCTCATTCAGGAAGTCATGCTGCTGTGCAAGTCACTCAGTCTTGCCAACTCTGCAACCAAACCTCTGAACTATAGCCCACCAGGCTCCTCTGTCCATGGATCAGGAAGCTAAAATCCTGCAAGTCCCGTGGTGTGGTAAAAAATTACAAAATATTTTTAGTAAAATGAAATATTTTCTAATTTTCCAGTAACTGAATGGTTTCATTTTTATTTTTAACTTTCTTCAGTTCTGTCTTTAATTCCCTCATGTAGATTATGGTAAGATCATTTTCTCTTCCTCAGTTTTGCTTCTAGACCCAAATTTTAGACTTAAGTGAGGTTCACCCAGTTTTGTTCAACAATAAAATCTTCCCCAAAGAAGAGGTACTATTTAAAGTGTTTATTTTCCTTAAGAAGCTATTTTGTAGGAAGAGCCTAAAATATTTATATAACCCTTTCAATGAGAATTATGAAGTTTGGGAGCCAGGTTAACACTTCTTTTTCCCTCAGGCAATAATGGTTAATAAATTCACAATCTCCACTTAAATCACTTGGCTTATAGAATGACAAGGAACCTTTCCCCTCTTTTGTGGCAGCAACAGTGTTAAAACTTAATGTTTAATCTAATCTTCCTAAGGGAGGAAGGTAGTTTTGGTGAGGAGCCTGTCTGAAAGACATTTTTGTAGAGGTATGTTAGAAAGGCCACTGGGAGCCTACCGTAGGGAGCTGCTCCACATTTGTGAGTTCAGTTTTAAATTTCTCTTGGAAACCTCCTGTGGGCGGAGGCCAGCGCCTGGAAGTGCAGAGCGGCACCGCAGCCCTGTCCATCAAGGGACCCGGCCGGGGTCTGTAAGCCCCTTTCCCCGCCCACCTATCATCTGGTCGCGCATGCGCTGAGCTGAAGGGCCGGAGAGTTGTCGGCTGGGAAATGGCCGCCGCGGGCTTGGTCGCTGTGGCCGCAGCTGCAGAATACTCTTGCCCAGGAGCGTCGGGAGGTAACCTCTCGGCTGTTAACTGCGGCCCAAACTCCGGGGCAGGCCCTGGTCCTGGCCCGGGCTCGTGGAGCCGCTCCCTCGACCGAGCGCTGGAGGAGGCGGCGGTAACCGGGGTGCTGAGCCTGAGCGGCCGGAAACTGAGGGAGTTTCCCCGGGGAGCGGCCAACCACGACCTGACGGACACCACTCGGGCGGGTGAGTGGGGTGGGGGACATCCCAGCGGACCGGAGGCCCCGGGCGCGGTTGGAGGCCGCCCTGGCCGTTCGGGGGAATCGCGGGTAGTTACAGTTACTGGTCCTATTACTCCTGGTCGGGACCAGGGTAACGGGGAGAAGCCGACTGCCCCAACCCGCCCAGGCCTGTGGGTCAGACCCCGAGCCTGGGGCGAGGCGGACAGCAGCATCTCTCGGGGAAGAAGGCCGTAGGAAACTGATGGGTACTGTTTTACTTTCCTAGAAAAGTAACTTCTGCGGAAGCTGAGGTAGACCCTTGCTCCGCCTGGTTGCTGCAGGCCAATTCGAATTTAGGATGCCAAATTGACTTTATAGATTGAGGTTTGTAGTGCGCTTTTAATAGGAATAATATTGGTCGCTGCATTGTCAGGAAAGCATGACTCTCAGCACTGGCGTTTTGTAAGAACTGTTGTTTTCAGAGTGAGCCCGAACGCTTTTTCTTTCTCCCCTTCGTCTAGTTGACTTACCAAGTGTACTTGTAAAAATAACTAGGGGCAACTTTAAGACTTCCACTACTTTTCCTCTTTACTCATGCCCCCTCAAAAAAAAGTTGCAGGAAGAAAACTATTTAGAAAAGGCACAAAAGATTGCCTACTGTATCTATGTTTAATTCCTTAAAAAAAATTACTTTGCCTTATACATATTTTTTTAACAGAAAAGAAAATAAATTAGATATTATTTGATTCTCTTAGTTGTAGAGAACAATATCTGGTGACTGAGGTGTTCAACATGTTTCCTTTGTGTTTAAAATACTGCTTCCTCAAGGAGTAGATTAAAAACAGTCAGTACAAAGGAGGAAAACATCTCTTACGTATAGTATATAGTATGATGTAATTATTTTCATACAGCCTTTCTTAAGCTGTTAACTTTTCCTGTTTGTGCACTCATTAAAGATTGCCGAGTATTACATATGATTCACTCATTTTGGAAAGATAAGCAAAACTGTTAACACTACTTTAAGAAACTGTTTTCCAAAGAAACTTTGCCTCTTGTGTAAAATGGAAGGAATCAAATGTCTGTTTAATCTTTTTGAAAACAGTTACATAGAATATAGTTTGTGTTTTTTAGTGAATGACCTTAAAATTAAATTTTTTTGTTTATGTAAGTGAGCAGCCACTTGCCTTTTGCAGGTGTTCTGATAGACAGCATCTAAACTTGTCGTTCATACCCCAAATTTCGTGATTCTGTTCAGGAGGTAGCTATATGGCATGTGACTGTTGAAGAGATGGATAGCATAGTGACTTCATATTGGCATGAGTCATTTCAGTATTACTACATTAAGCCTCAAGTTAAGGGATAAGTTGATTGTAGGAGTTTATCTAGCTCATTATCTTACTGTCTTTTAAATAGCTTTAGGGCCAGTGTCTTTTTCCTTTAAGAAATATTAGCTAACAAAAAAAAATGCAAAGGCATTTATGAAGAATAAGTAATGCCAATGGATTTTTTTTCTTTTCTTTTTTTTTTCTTACTATGCTGTGAACTTTTAATTCATTATTATCCACACTTATTTTTATTACTTTAATAGTTTATTTATAAACCAGATTTTTTGTTCATTGACATTTTATTTAGTCAAAAAGTCTAAAAGAGGAGAAAAAGATTACAAAGTACTTTACACCCTGTTAGACTAATTTCTAAAATGTCAGAAATATCACTTATTAAGTATAAGAAGTCTTTGGCAGACCTTGGTGAGTACAAAAATACTTAATTCTCTAAATTAAACAGATAATTTGATGTGGATAACATCATTGATTGAGTTTTCACTGTATACTGTTCATTGTGGTAGATGTTTAAAGTACATTGCCTTGTTAAATGCTTAACAACCAATGGATTAAATATTATTATCCCAAGGATTTCCCTGGTGATCCAGTAGCTAAGACACTTCCAGTGTAGGGGACCTGGGTTTAATCCCTGGGCAGGTAACTAGATCCCTCATGCCACAACTAAGACCCAGCACAGCCAATAAATAAAAATAAATGCTTAAAATATTATTATCCCAAATTTACATATGAGGAATCACACAGGATTTACAAAAAGCCGCTCGGAATCATGTAAATAATAATAGCGGTAGAATTTCAGCCTGGGTCCCTTTTTCTCTTCACTGTGCCACACAGCCTCTTTACATACAGATAGATATTATCATTCCTGTTTTTAGAGATAATGAAACCTAGGTTTGGAGAGAAAAATAATTTGCTTAAAGACCTGTAGCTAAAGCCAAGGAAGGTGTTGTTAGCCATGATTTGAGCCTAACTCAAATCCTGTTTGAGGTAACTCCAAAACCATAGACTGTTACACAGTGTCCTTTGAATTCAGACCCAACTTTAGTTAGCTGAAATGTTTTATTTAGCCCCTATAGAAAGTTTAAAGCCCAAAACATTACTTGGACACTATAATAAAAGTTGCCACGTTATCTGTTCTTTCCTAATATATAGAATGTACCTATAGATACATAGAACTGATATCCTTACATTTTAAGAAATAGTACAAATTACCTGTACTGTTTATAACTTGACATAATTAGAATTCATCATGCAACATTTTCTTGGAATTTTTCCCCTCCTGTTTATTTTAAATGGTAGATTTTTAGGAAGAAAAAGAAGTGTTTGTTTGGAAATGAGTTACTTGATGCAGTGGACAGGGAAAATCTTAAATAACGAAAGACTTTTGGGGGCTGAAAAGTTGTAGCTTTAATTTGGGGCGGCAGAAATGGGAAGGAAAGCCATTCCAGGCAGTAGAATGGATCCCACCCTGCCACAAAGGTGTGCACATAACTCAGGGCTAGCTAGTCAAGTAGTCCATCCCTCTGTCAACAGTGATAGTTTAGAAATGAACACATTTTCCTATCAGCATGCAGGAGTGTTAATTCTGTTGAGAAAGAGGCGTGCTTTGAACCCTGGAGTTGCTGAGAGAATAGAATGTGAACCTGGAGCTTGCCAATAAATTGAAAGCAGAGCCAAAAGATGGAAAGAATGAGGCCAAGTTCTGATGGTAATCTTTGGATCAATAGCCAGGCTTTAAATTGGTGGTATCCTTGGACTGTATGGATGTGAGAGCTGGACTGTGAAGAAGGCTGAGCGCCGAAGAATTGATGCTTTTGAACTGTGGTGTTGGAGAAGACTCTTGAGAGTCCCTTGGACTGCAAGGAGATCCAACCAGTCCATTCTGAAGGAGATCAGTCCTGGAATTTCTTTGGAAGGAATGATGCTAAAGCTGAAACTCCAGTATTTTGGCCACCTCATGCGAAGAGTTGACTCATTGGAGAAGACTCTGATCCTGGGAAGGATTGGGGGCAGGAGGAGAAGGGGACAACAGAGGATGAGATGGCTGAATGGCATCACTGACTCGATGGATGTGAGTCTGAGTGACCTCCGGGAGTTGGTGATGGACAGGGAGGCCTGGCGTGCTGCAGTTCATGGGGTCGCAAAGAGTCGGACACGACTGAGCGACTGATCTGATCTGATACTTATAATTAGACAGTTAGACTGTCTAATTATACAAGCTAATGAATTCTCTTTTTACTTAATCTGAGTAGACTTTTTGATACAAAATAAGAGTCCTGAGTAATGACCGTGAGTCTGCTCTTGAAGTTGTGGGGAGGTCAGTTTGGTCAGAATAAATTGGTGGGATTAGAGAATATGAGAGCTGCCCTTTGCATTTGAAGCAGCTGACTGATGATAGGTTTGGAAACAGGGAGATTGTTCATTTAACAGATGTTTGTTGACTAAAGGATTTTCAGGTGCAGATGCACAGAGAGGACCAAGACACTCCCTGTTTTCAAAGAACTCAAGAGATCTAGTGTAATAGAATGAATAAATGTAAAGATTATTTGAATTGTCTAATAATAGCAAAACTTTAATGTGTAAGGCATTATGCTAGGTAATATAGTGGGAATAAAAATAAGAAAAGACTCTATCCTGTAAGCATTAAAAATCTAGTAATCTGTTTGGCCGGCTGCAGTAACAGTCAAGGAATGAAAAACAGTCTGAGATCATACTGGAAAATAAATGTACAAATGTTGACTGATTTTTTTTTTTTTTTTTAAAGACAGAATGCCTCAAGTTGCCTTAGTTATTAAACCTGTAGGACTAGGAAGGTGATAATGCTACTGATAATAATAGTAGCTAACATTTTTTGAGCTGTTAGCATATTTCAGATATTGTACTAAGCTATATATATATCAAATGCACATTTAACAACCACCTGAGTTATAAGTACTAGTTTTAACCCCATTTTACATGTAAAAATGGAGACTTGAGATTAATCTGATCATTGTTAAACAGGTAATAAATGACAGCACTAGGATTCAAATTCAGATACATCTGATCCTAAAACTTCTGTTTTTGATCACTAAGCCGTACTGACAAAGTTTGGTTCAGTTTCTTTAGTTGGCCTGATACATGTTCTACTGGAGTCTTAAATGTGTCAGGCCAACTAAAGAAACTGTGCAGCAAATAGAAGTGTAAATCTGGAACTTGTAAGAGTGAAGTTAGAACTGCAGCATAAATTTGAGACAGTCATAATGAAGGGTTTATGCAGTTCTTGGAGAGAGACTGGGGAGAGTGGAAAAGTTGGTCACTGACAACCATGGGGGTACCATGGCACTTAAAGGGCAAGAAGAAGAATCAGTCCGAGAAAAAACCAGAAACAAAGTTTTATAACTAGGCTTCTACTAGAATTTAGAGACTCCTAAAACCAAAGGAACTGTAGTAACCCTCTAAGTTATTTTATAAATGAGAAGCTGTCTTAAAGATTAAGACTTTGTTTAAGGTTGTGAAGTGCTGTTTTGCAGAAGACAAATAGGATCATA
Organism: Tragelaphus eurycerus; assembly: GCA_935064755.1. NCBI lineage: Eukaryota > Metazoa > Chordata > Mammalia > Artiodactyla > Bovidae > Tragelaphus > Tragelaphus eurycerus. The sequence goes on along the minus strand of CAKXYN010000018.1, from coordinate 22,731,634 downwards.
GTTGAAGGTATTAGAAGTCTTTTCTGAATGGAAAATCGAAAACAGGAAACCAAGGATTCATCTTTTGGGACAAGCCTGTGGTTGATGGCAGGTGGAAGAGACTAATGATACAAAAAAAAGAAATTGAGATGTAATGGTGAGCCTAAGTAACACAGTCTTATTGAAGCCATGAGAATAAGGCTTTCAAGAATTGTGTGCTTATATCCTACATAAAGAAGAATGAGGATTGCATAAAAGACCATTTAATTTTTCAAAAAACATTCTGTAACTCACAGTCGTGGTTTCATTAGTCTAGGAAATATGCACTGAAATGCCAGGTCTTAAGTGGAAACCATATTTCTCTTGGATACTTATTTATGTACTTTTTGTATCAGTTGCAGTCTGTGTACGATGAATTTTCTACAACAGTGCTGTCCAGTGTAGTAGCTACTAGCCATAAGTGGTTATTAAAATAAGTTAAAGTTTTTAAATTTGGTTCCTTAATTGTACTAGCCACATTTCAAATGCTCAGTGGCCACATGTGTCGTATTGGTCAACACGTTAGATAGACCTACTGTCCATTATATTGGACAGCACAGGTAATAGAATCTTCCCATCATCACAGAAAGTTATATTTGACAGTGATTTTGGGATATACTGCAGTGCCTTTCTATATCCATGAATACAATAAGCCACCATGATCACTAGAGATGAGAACACTTAAATAATTGTTGAGAAGACAGCAGCAAATGGGGACTCAGTCATAATTACCAGATCTTTGATAATATCTCAGGTCTGAAAGGGGATATATAATTTTTTCTTCTAGAAATAATATCTTGTTGTTTTTTTTTTTAAGTAAGGGTGTTGACTTTTTACTTTTGTTGGCTGCACCAGGTCTTCATTGAAGCACACAGGATCTTTGTTGCAGCACATGGGATCTTTAGTTGTTGCTTGCGAACTCTTAGTTGTGGCATGTGGGATCTAGTTCCCTGACCACGGATTGAACCTGGGCCCCCTGCGTTAGGAGCACAGAGTCTTAGCTGCTGGACCATTAGGCAAGTCCTAGAAATAATATCTTCTTAATAAAAACTACCATTTAAGGATGCCATCTTTGTTAATAGAGGCATTAACTGTATAGTTGACCCATTTTTCATCTGTGAGTATCATGCGCTCAAATCAGGAACCTTCTAAGAGCCTTAGGAATGAGAAAAGAGTAGGAAAAAACCAAAGCTAATTTTATTTGACTAATCAGACTGTTTCAAAGTCATTCCTTCTGATATTAAGAGTTGTACATGCTCATTGGAAAAGACTCTGATGCTGGGAGGGATTAGGGGCAAGAGGAGAAGGGGATGACAGAGGATGAGATGGCTGGATGGCATCTGAACTCCGGGAGTTGATGATGGACAGGGAGGCCTGGCGTGCTGCGATTCATGGGGTTGCAAAGAGTCGGACACGACTGAGCGACTGATCTGATCTGATGCTCATTGTAGTACAAGAAGTTATAAATAAGACATTAAAAATCTTTTGTAATTCCACTTACCACAGAAAACTGTTAGTGAACCTTGGTTTGAAATCTTTAAACATTTTCTTCATGAATATATACATTCTCACTTTTATTTATTTATTTTTTCATAGATAATCCCTTTATTAAACGTCTGGTGGTTTGTACCATCCAGAAAATACAATCTTAACCATTCTCTGTGGGAAATTCACATTTTTTATTTTTAATTGCAGTAATTTACAATATTATACTAGTTTCAGGTATACAGCAGTGATTCAGTATTTTACAGATTATACTCTACCAAATGTTATTATACAATGATGGCTATAATTCTTTATCTGATACAATATAAATTTGTTGTTTTATAAATAGGAGTTTTTAATTTCTTAATTCCATACACACAGTTTGTCCCATCACACTTCTGTCTCTCCTTTGATAACTATTAGTTTGTTTTCTGTATCTGTGTAGTTGCTAAGTCATGTCCAACTCTTTGAGACCCCATGGACTGTAGCCTGCCAGGCTCTCCTGTCCATGGGATTCTCCAGGCAAGAATACTGGAGTGGGTTGCCATTTCCTCCTCCATCACTTTTAAAAAAAAATCTTAAAATGGGATCTTATAAAGGATGTTTTATCATTTTTTCCACTATATGATATATAGTATCAGAAAATATCTGCTACAGAAAGATATGTAGCATATTTTTTAATAGTAGTCTGCCATAGGTATACTGTCTTCTCATTTATCCTATTGATACACTTCGGGATTGTCTTCATCTTTCACTGTTATGAATGATATTGCTGAAAATAACTTCATGTGTATCTCTTTGCAGACTTGTTTAATTTCCTTAGGATAAATCCCTAGAAATATAATTGATTGGGTAAAAGAATGTACAGTTTTAGGGGTTTTTAAATACAGATTGTAAAACTGTTATTCCTAAAGGGTTTTTTAGCTTAGGTTTGTATCAGCAGCTCATGAGCTGTATTCACTTTGCTGATTTTATTCTTTGTGATCTCTGTCAGTCTGATGGCTGAGAGATTATATCTCCTTCTTCTGTATTCAGTTCATCTTAAGAAGTATAATTTTTACTACCATAAGAAAAAGTATACAAATCAAAGAGAAAATATTTGTTTTTTCTGTTTTTTTCTGTGTCCTTTTGTCAGAATAAATTGATGACAAAGACTCAGAAACTGTTTGTGCCTGTATATAAACTCCTGTATATTTGAACCTCTTGATGAAGGTGAGAGTGGAGAGTGAAAAGTTGGCTTAAAGCTCAACATTCAGAAAACGAAGATCATAGCATCCGGTCTCATCACTTCATGGGAAATAGATGGGGAAACAGTGGAAACAGTGTCAGACTTTATTTTTCTGGGTTCCAAAATCACTACAGATGGTGACTGCAGCCATGAAATTAAAAGATGCTTTCTCCTTGGAAGGAAAGTTATGACCAACCTAGATGGCATATTCAAAAGCAGAGACATTACTTTGCCAACAAAGGTTCGTCTAGTCAAGGCTATGGTTTTTCCTGTGGTCATGTATGGATGTGAGAGCTGGACTGTGAAGAAGGCTGAGCGCTGAAGAATTGATGCTTTTGAACTGTGGTGTTGGAGAAGACTCTTGAGAGTCCCTTGGACTGCAAGGAGATCCAACCAGTCCATTCTGAAGGAGATCAGCCCTGGGATTTCTTTGGAAGGACTGATGCTAAAGCTGAAACTCCAATGCTTTGGCCACCTCATGCGAAGAGTTGACTCATTGGAAAAGACTCTGATGCTGGTAGGGATTGGGGGCAAGAGGAGAAGGGGACGACAGAGGATGAAATGGCTGGATTGCATCACTGACTCGATGGGTGTGAGTCTGGGTGAACTCCGGGAGTTGGTGATAGACAGGGAGGCCTGGCGTGCTGTGATTCATGGGGTCGCAAAGAGTCGGACACGACTGAGCGACTGATCTGATCTGATGATTATAAAAGTAACACATGTTTATTACAGAAAATTTGGGAAAAAGTACACAAAGTAGAGAAAGAAAAAAGGAATACTACTGCATCAATAAACCACTGTGAACATTTTGACATATTCTTCCAAGTGTTTTTTTAAATCTGTGTACATGTATATTGAAAAACATGATACTAGCTTTTTTTAGTTTGCTTTTTTCCACTGTAGAGTATATTAGAAATATTGTGTCATATCTTTCAGTTCAGTCGCTCAGTCGTGTCCGACTCTTTGCGACCCCATGAATCGCAGCACACCAGGCCTCCCTGTCCATCGCCATCTCCCGGAGTTCACTCAAACTCACATCCATCGAGTCAGTGATGCCATCCAGCCATCTCATCCTCTGTCATCCCCTTCTCCTCCTGCCCCCAATCCCTCCCAACATCAGAGTCTTTTCCAGTGAGTCAACTCTTCACATGAGGTGGCCAAAGTACTGGAGTTTCAGCTTCAGCATCATTCCTTCCAAAGAACACCCAGGGCTGATCTCCTTTAGAATGGACTGGTTGGATCCCCCTGCAGTCCAAGGGACTCTCAAGAGTCTTCTCCAACACCACAGTTCCAAAGCATCAATTCTTCGGCACTCAGCCTTCTTTACAGTCCAACTCTCGCATCCATACGTGACCACTGGAAAAATCATAGCCTTGACTAGACGGACCTTTGTTGGCAAAGTAATGTCTCTGCTTTTGAATATGCCATCTAGGTTGGTCATAACTTTCCTTCCAAGGAGAACGCATCTTTTAATTTCATGGCTGCAGTCACCATCTGCAGTGATTTTGGAGCCCAAAAAATAAAGTCTGACTGTTTCCACTGTTTCCCCATCTATTTCCCATGAAGTGATGGGACCAGATGCCATGATCTTCGTTTTCTGAATGTTGAGCTTTAAGCCAACTTTTTCACTCTCCTCTTTCACTTTCATTATATCTTTACACTTAACCAAATATCTTTTATTGAGCATTTAGACTATTTCTAATTTTTTATTGTTATAAATAATACTAGAGTATAAAATGGCACCTCCAATATTGCCTGGAAAATTCCATGGGCAGAGGAGCCTGGTGGACTATAGTCTGTGGGGCCACAAAGAGTCGGACAAGACTGAGCACAACAAGTGAAATCTTACATAAATATAACTCTTTGCTTACATCTCTTATTATTATCTGTTACTGGATAAATTCCTAGAAGTGGAATTGTTCTAGCAAATTCTTATATTGTATTGACACAGTACAAAAGACTTAAAATATCCTGTTACTTATGTCCTTACCCACCTCCTCCCTGCTCCCCTCCTGCAACAGACACATATTTTATAAAGAGAAGCAGAGACCATGGGGAAAATCATGGCTGTTGAATATAAAGGCTTCTTTTTAATAAGATTTAAATTTACTTTTCAGGGGAAAAATCTAGACTCCGCTGTACTGGCATTGTTTTTTAAATAGAAAGGGTAAATAGTAGGATGGTGCCCTTAGGAGGGGTGAGAAGATGAGTCATAGATCATCACAAAAATCAGTGTTGAGACTAAAAGAATGGCAACAAGGTTGGGACCAAGGATTTCCTAGGATTCATTTCCTTCCTGTGGCTGTATTTGGGGTCTAGATGCTTAATATTACCTCATAACATGAAATAGGACTTTTTAAATAGTAACATGCATGTTCATTTTTGAAACAGTTACTCCACTGAAGTTTGGAAGAAAATACATGGTTAATATGGTAATTCACAAAAGGAACACTGTTTTGAGTTCCTGAAGTAGCCAGCAATATCAAATGCAGTGCTGGTACTAATTATAGAATCATAAACTAGTACTAAAAATTTAAGGAATTTCCTTACTTTTAACTTTTTCCCTTGCTCCTCTAAATTTGTAGATTTTTTATTATTTGAAAGAAATCTCAAACCAAGAACTTTAACTGATTTATTAAACATATTTCTTATAAGAACTAGGTAACCGATTTTTTTCAGTAAAAACGGGTTTTTAGAAATGACCTATAATCATAGAGAGTGAAAAGATAAGCCACAGAGTAACGGATTGGCAATAAATAAAACAAACAAATGATATTCAGAATATATAAAGAATTTCTACAAACAAGATGGCACAATAGAAAACTGAGAAAACTCTTGAACTGGTACTTCACTACAGAGGAATTCCAAATAACTGATAAATGTGTGAAAAGGTGCTCAATCTCATTAGTAATCAAGGGCATGAAAAAGAAAACCAAACTGAGGTACTTCTCATTGACAGACAGTACGCAGTACTAGAAAGTAATGGTCTCCCTCAGTGCCCTCAGGGAAATGGTTCTGGATCACCCCCCATCCCCACCCCCCAGATACACACAAAGGCATTAAAATTTGTGGTTGCTTAAATCCCTTACATAAAAATGGCATTATTTGCATATAATCCATGCAATTTTCCCTGCACTTTAATTCTTCTCCAGATTACTTGTAAGATTTAATACAATATAAATGTTGTATAAATAGTCACTGGTGCATAGCAAATTCAAGTTTTGCTTTTTGGAACTTTCTGTAATATTTTCCCCAAATATTTTCAATCCAAGGTTAGTGGAATATGCAGATGTCAGATCCCACAAATACAAGGGTACTGACTGTGGAGCATTGGGACATTTATACAGTGCCAATAGGAGTTGAAAAATACCTAGTAAAGTTGAAAATACACATATTTGATGAACCAGAAATTCCAGGCTCTGAGGTACATACCCCAAAGAAACTTGTGTATAAGTGGGCCAAGTCATATGTATAAGAATGTTTATGTGCTGTGCTTAGTCGCTCAGTCCTGTTTGACTCTGTGACCCCATGGACTGTAGCCCACCAGGCTCCTCTGTCCATGGGGATTCTCCAGGCAAGAATACTGGAGTGGGTTGCCATGCCCTCTTCCAGGGGATCTTCCCAAACCAGGGATTGAACCCACATCTCCTGCATTGCAGGCAGATTCTTTACTGTCTGAGCCACCAGGGAAGCCCAAGAATGTTCATAACGTTCATATTTGACAACACAAAAAAGGAAACGATCATCAATAGAATGTTGTTTAGTCGCAAAATCGTGTCAGACTCTTTTGTGACCCCATGGACTGTACCTGCTAGGCTCTTCTGTCCATGGGATTTCCCAAGCAAGAATACTGGAATGGGTTGCCATTTCCTTCTTCATCAATAGAATGGGTAAATCAATTTTGGATATTTATGTGATTTCACAGAAGTGAAGATGAATAAGTTACAATTGCATGCAATTACATAGGTGAACCTTGGAAACATGTTGAGCAAATGAAGTATATGACACTGTGCAGTACAGATATGCGTAAATGAAGGTCACAAACAAGCATAATCATTCATAAATGCTAAAACTTTTAAGAGGCAAGAAAGTAATTACCATAAAAGTTAGGATTATGGTTACTTGTAAGTGGGGACTTCTCTGGTGGCTAAAATGCTAAAGCGTCTGCCTGCAATGCAGAAGATTTGGGTTCGAACCCCAGGTCAGGAAGATCCCCTGGAGAAGGAAATGGCAACCCACTCCAGTACTCTTGCCTGGAAAATTCCATGGACAGAGGAGCCTTGTAGGCTACAGTCCATGGGTTCGCAAAGAGTTGGACACGACTGAGCAACTTCACTCACTCACTCACTCTACTTGTAAGTGAGAGGGGAAAATATTAAAGGAAAGGGGCAGTGGGTTAAGGGTGGGTGCATTTCTGAAGTACTGAAAATATTCTATTCTTTAACCTGGGTTCTTCACCTATATGGTTATTCACTTTATACGAATTTTTAAAAATTGTACATCTGCATTTATAATTTATTTACTTTTTTAATGTGCCTCTTTGTTTACCCCCCCCCCCCCCCCCCCCCCCGGCTTATTCATTCTTAACTTGATTATTACTCATATCACCTCTTCTTTTTTGCCTTCCCCTTTGCCTTCTCTATCTGTTTACCATCCACCTTCACTAGTCACTTTTCTTGCTTCCCTAATACTTGTTCACACTTTTTTTTTTACTGTCAAAGTGAACAAGTGTCTTTTTTCCATATTAACTTAAAGAAGGTATATTAGTTTTCTCTTGCTGCGTAACAAATCATTATAGCCAAAGCTTAAAACAATGTTTATTATTTTACAGCTCTGTAGGTCAGAAGACTGGACTCAGCTGAGTTAGCTGCTTGTGGACTCAAAAAACCAAAATCAGTGTCTTGGCCAGGTTGGACCCTTATCTGGAGGCTTTGGGGAAGAATTTCCTGAATCATTCAAATATTGGCGGCCTTCAGTTTCTTGCAGTTATAAAACTCAGGTCTCCATTTCCTTGCTGGTTGTCATCTTCCGGCTACTCTGAGGCTCTGAAAGGTATCCACGTTCCTTACAGCATGGCCTCTTTCACCTTCAAGCCAACAGTCATGTGTCCTCTTGGAATCTCTGACTTCCTCTTCTGCTATCAGCCAGAAGGCTCATTTGATGAGATTGGGTCTAGCCAGATTATCTATTTTTTGCTTAATTCAGAGTCAGTTGATTCAGTTCAGTTCAGTTCAGTCACTCAGTTGTGTCTGACTCTTTGCGACCCCATGAATTGCAGCATGCCAGGCCTCCCTGTCCATCACCAACTCCTGGAGTTCACTCAGACTCACGTCTACCGAGTCGGTGAAGCCATCCAGCCATCTCATCCTCTGTCATCCCCTTCTCCTCCTGCCCCCAATCCCTCCCCAGCATCAGAGTCTTCTCCAATGAATCAGCTCTTCACATGAGGTGGCCAAAGTATTGGAGTTTCAGCTTTAGCATCAGTCCTTCCAAAGAACACCCAGGGCTGATCTCCTTCAGAATGGACTGGTTGGATCTCCTTGCAGTCCAAGGGACTCTCAAGAGTCTTCTCCAACACCACAGTTCAAAAGCATCAGTTCTTCAGCACTCAACTTTCTTCACAGTCCAACTCTTGCATCCATACATGACCACAGGAAAAACCATAGCCTTGACTAGACGAGCCTTTGTTGGCAAAGTAATGTCTCTGCTTTTGAATATGCTATCTAGGTTGGTCATAACTTTCCTTCCAAGAATTAAGCGTCTTTTAATTTCATGGCTGCAGTCACCATCTGCAGTGATTTGGGAGCCCCAAAAAATAAAAGTCTGACGCTGTTTCCACTGTTTCCCCATCGGATGCCATGATCTTCGTTTTCTGAATGTTGAGCTTTAAGCCAAGTTTTTCACTCTCCACTTTCACTTTCATCAAGAGGCTTTTGAGTTCCTCTTCACTTTCTGCCATAAGGGTGATGTCATCTGCATATCTGAGGTTATTGATATTTCTCCCGGCAATCTTGATTCCAGTCAGTTGATTGCTGCTGCTGCTGCTGCTGCTAAGTCACTTCAGTCGTGTCCGACTGTGCGACTCCATAGATGGCAGCCCACCAGGCCCCGCCGTCCCTGGGATTCTCCAAGCAAGAACACTGGAGTGGGTTGCCATTTCCTTATCTAATGTGTGAAAGTGAAGTCACTCAGTCGTGTCCAACTCTTAGCGACCCCGTGGACTGCAGCCTACCAGGCTCCTCCGTCCATGGGGTTTTCTAGGCAAGAGTAATGGAGTGGGTTGCCATTGCCTTCTCCGAGTCAGTTGATTAGCAGTTACTTAATTATATGCACAAAATCCCTTCTGCCTCATGAGGAATATAATCAGTGATATTTCATATTCACAGTCCCATGGATTAGGGTGGAGATCTGTGGGAGGCATTTTAGGATTCTGCGTAACATAGAGGGTTCTGTCTTAACTTTATTTTGTATATCACTTAGTACAATACCAAATATCCTTTGAGTGTTTGTTGGATGGATGGGATATGGATGGTAGGGATGGGAGGGAAAAGTGAATGAATGAGAAGGCATAAACAGGAAATGAAAAGCCTGTTCTCTTTCTTAGCTTTAGAAATAGTGACAACTGACTTCTGTGTGACTGGGTTTAATGAGGAGCCTTGGGGCTTCAATGATATAGTAGATTTCAGTCAAAACATTCTCAAGCATAATGCCAGTGAATATACTTCCCTTTTATGTCAAAAGTCAGGCATTCAGACCCTCTTTAATTGGTGTCATAGAGGATAAGAGTGATCATGTTACATGTGCTAGGACTCAGCACCCCAAAATAATAATTAACAATTGAGAATTTTTAGGTGTATGAAAAATTTTAGAATAGGACCTTGATTTGCTAATAAAAGAAGTAAAACAAATTTTAAACTCCTTACAGTAAAGCAGGCTTTCCATGTATATTCAGTATTTATAACTTTAATAATTAGGCAAGGCTCAGTTATCCAAGGAGACTCTTAGCCTGATAAATATTTGATCCTTTTTCTATCTCAGTAACATTGTGATATCTGATCATCTGTTATCAAGTGACAGACCATAGCCTGTTGGTTCTCAAACTTTAGTGTGCATAAAATCCCCTATGGCACTTTAAAAAAAAAAAATACACATACATTGGAGAAGGAAATGGCAACCCACTCCAGTGTTCTTGCCTGGAGAATCCCAGGGACGGGGGAGCCTGGTGGGCTTCCATCTATGGGGTCGCACAGAGTCGGACACGACTGAAGTGACTTAGCAGCACACATACATTCCTGGGTCCAGACCCTAGAGAGTCTGAATCAGCAGATCTGGGTGGGGTCCCTTAAGTTCCATTTTTAACAAGCAGTCGGATAGTTCTAGGTGCATGTGGCCTAAGAACCACTACTTGAGGAATTCGTTCATAGACTTTACTACTTTACTCTAAAATTTGTTTAGGAAAGTAGTATCTGTTCACGTTGTAAAACTATCTTGATTAGGTAAGCCAAAAATTTTATCAACTGAAAAAAATATTAAGTATAAAATACAGACTTCATTTTGCAAAATTGGGCACTTTGGTACAGAATAAACCTTTGAAAGTTTGGTTTATTTGTTTTAAAGGTAGTGTTACTGAAGAGCTGTGTTGTTAACTAGATACAAATAGATAACCAATTTAATATGATTATCCAATGGATATGGGTATCCAGTTTATCTGTACAAACAGATAACCAAATAAACTATGAAAATTGAGCATAAATAATTAGGGTCTTAATTACAAGCAGCAGACACTGGCTGTGGTTATGAGTAGCCCCCTTGATCTCTGGGAGGACTGGAGAACCAGGCTAGTAAAAGGTTACTTACTTGTAATTAAGTAACCAGGAATGTGGCCTAAATCATGTGGCAGAACTTATCCAGTGAAGACACCACTAGCATTGCCACCTGGGGATAGACACCTCAAATTGCACCACTGTCACCAAAGATGATGTACACTCTTTACTAGCACTGGCGCGTTTGCCACCACTACCTGTGGAAATTGGAATGTAGTGTTATACTGGTTGTAGTTCAAGGTTAGGGGAGGATGTGCCTGGAAGAACCAGATCATATGCTGATGCCCCTAGCTGCAAGAGAGTCTGGGAAAGCTAACATATGGTGTGGCACTTTTCAGCTTCTGTTGAGGAAAGAACTGTTTCAAAAAGTATTGGATTCTCCAAGTAGGAATAGTGTTTAGATCCTGGGCAGCCTAAAAAAATGACATGTGTCTAACTACAAGTTGTATTTGATACTAAAACCAGGTAATGAATTAGGCCTTTATAATTATCAAAATGAACAAGAAGCAGTATGTATGATGCAGTGATAGGCAGTTTATTGTAATTAGTATAACTTTTTTACAACTAAACATTCCATTGCTTGATTCAGTTGGGAGAGGAGGAAAAGATTTTTCTTTTCAAGGGGTACCTTCAGTTTTCCTTTGCTTTTTTTTTTTTTTTCCCCTAAACTCTGAGCATACCCTTAATTTCTGTTTAAGATCTGAAGTCTGCATTAATTTGAGAAGAAGGATGAACAGTGTTGCCTACTTCCTATCCTCTGAAGTTTGCATGTCCCAAATCCCAGTACCTAGGGACGATATTCTGTCATTTTAGCCAGTGGTCCCCATAGTAAGAAATTATTGACAACAAATATGTTTGTTTATTGTGTGTATGTACTAAATTACATGTATGATAAAATAGACATAAAATACAAAATTTAAAGGAGAAATTAAAGACAAACAGAAATAGAAGTTCTAATGTTTTTGTTCTATACTCCAGTGGATCATTACTCTGCATCCCTTGGATCATTACTCTGCATCCAGTGGATAGCAAGCCCACATTCCCCCCTTGAATACTATTGATTCAGAACAGTGATTAGCCTCTTAAATATATAAGTAGAAGAAAGGGAATTTAATGTTAAGTATCTGAAAGCACTCTAGACCCTACTTTGAGGCAGTATGGGAAGTGAGAGACTGTCTGAGATATGGAATCCAAGGATAGAGAGCTGTGACCTGTTGAAAAGGAAGGGGTTTTAGAAGACAAAGACTTAGGAATTTCTTGAAGCAGTGCTATAGATGACGAGGTATTCCTTTTATAGCATGTGCAAAACAAACCAGTGTCTGTGAAGTGTGCTGCGCTGCTCCCACGGATTTGAAGAGATGAGGTTAAGTAGGGTAGGAGCAGTGTTACTTTGGGAGTAAGAAGATTTGGGTGTTTCTTCTCTGCTTTTAATACTTTTTTCCCTATGTCTTTTATTTTCTGCAGCTTGATTATGATGAAGCTTTCTTTATATGCATCCTGCCCTTAGGTGTACAGAGCCTCTTGATTCCATGAATTGAAAAATTCTTGGTTATTTGGTTTCAGTAGTGAGTTTTTCTATTTTCTTGGTTGACAGATACTATTCAAAGTCATAATTTTTCTTTTTTGTTTTGATTTGCTTTTCCTAGGGTACTGCTATTATATAACATCTTCTTTTGAAATTTTCAAGTGTGATCTATAGGTCTGAAGTTTTGCTGTTCAAACTGTGGCTTATGGACCAGCAATATGGCATCACTTAGGATTTTATGAGAAATGCAGAAATTCAGACTCCATCCCAGAATTAGAATCTGCATCTTAATAAGATCCCCAAGTGCTTATGAGAACATAGCAGTTTGAGAAGTGCTCCTCTATAGCTAATCCAGGTAACTGAGGTTGCTCTTTTTTTCCAAAGGGTCTCTGAGATAAGTATATAGATGACCCCAGTTATTCTAACACCATGCCACAGAAGTCAGCCAAATTGAGCACTCTCAACACCAATCTCTTAAAAAGGGTGGGGAGAGGTTCAATAGGCAAAGAAGAAAGTTATGCCAGCAGTTACTTTGTTCTGCTCATGTGATATGATATGCTCATGGATTTTTTTGGGCTCCAAAATCATTGTGGATGATGACTGTAGCCATGAAATTAAAAGACGCTTGCTCCTTGGAAGAAAAGCTATGGCCAACCTAGACAGCATATTAAAAAACAGAGACATCACTTTTCCAACAAAGGTCCATCTAGTCAAAGCTATGGTTATGTAGAGATGTGAGAGTTGGACTTGAGTGCCGAAGAATTGATGCTTTTGAACTGTGGTGTTGGAGAAGACTCTTGAGAGTCCCTTTGACAGCAAGGAGATCCAACCAGTCCATTCTGAAGGAGATCAGTCCTGAATATTCATTGGAAGGACTGATGCTGAAGCTGAAACTCCCAATACTTGGGCCACCTGATGCGAAGAACTGACTCATTTGAAAAGACCCTGATGCTGGGAAAAATTGAAGGTGGGAGGAGAAGGGGACAACGAAGGATGAGATGGTTGGATGGCATCCCTGGATGCTCCATGGACATGAATTTGAGCAAGCTCCAGGAGTTGATGATGGACAGGGAAGCCTGGCATGCTGCAGTCCATGGAGTCTCAAAGAGTCGGACATGACTGAGCAACTGAACTGAACTGATGCTCATGATCTGGGCATATCGTGGATATGTATAAGCTAGAGTTAAACTTGATGCTATCAAGTCCTTTAGACTGTGCCTTGGCTCAGCTGAGCCACTGCCAAAGTTATGTTCAGTAGGTTAAAAAAAAAAGGTCTTGGTGTGTCATCCTGTAGGTGTAGTAAGGATGCCAGCTTGTACAGAAACCCTAACCTATGTCCACAGCTCAGTCTTCTTGTGTTTTTTTGATCTCTACTTCTCTTATGAGGATTGGAGCTTTCTACCCAAAATTACTATGTCATAAGCAGGTTTTTATTTCTCATTGGTATATTTGTTTCTCATATTTGCTTTTAAAAGTCTAATTGTTACTGGTTCAGTTGTTTATCTTGCTTATAAAGACACTATTTAGTAACAGTACAAGTTAAATATTCTTGAGGTCGAATCAACAGTGACCAGCTTAAGTTTATTAATTTTGCTCTCCTATCATAGTACTTAGAGCTTCTCAGATGGCACTAGTGGTAAAGAACCCCAAGACATGCATCATACGCAGGTCCAATCCCTGGCTTGGGAAGATCCCTAGAGTGGGAAATGGCAACCCACTCCAGTATTCTTGCCTAGGAAATTCCATGGACAGAGGGGCCATGTGGGCTACAGTCCATAGGGTTGCGAAGAGTTGGACACGACTTAGCACACATGCATGCATCATAGTACTTGCAGTTTGTAAACACTTCATTTTCCAACATACGATAATGATAAACACAACTTAGACTTACTTTCTATAGAATCTATATCTTGATTATCCTTTTCTTTTGTCACAAAAGAAAGAATTTTTCATGGTAGGTATTGATTTCTTCACAGCATCCTTCATGTTATCTTTGCTTTTTCGGATCCTTCTGGACTTAAGGATCTCTTAAGAGGTTTAAGAGTGTTCCATTACTCACATATCACTGCCTAAACCCTTCATATGTGGGAGCCCTTGAAAATTGCATTCCGAGAAAAAATGTGATAAGCCACTTCAGTCGTGTCCGACCCTGTGTGACCCCATAGACGGCAGCCCACCAGGCTCCCCCCATCCCTGGGATTCTCCAGGTAAAAACACTGGAGTGGGTTGCCATTGCCTTCTCCAATGCACGAAAGTGGAAAGTGAAAGGGAAGTCGCTCAGTCGTGTCGGACTCTTCGCGACCCCATGGACTGCAGCCTACCAGGCTCCTCCACCCATGGGATTTTCCAGGCAAGAGTACTAGAGTGGGGTGCCATCGCCGTCTCCAAGAACAAAAAGTTTTTGTAACTCCGTAAACATTTGTTATCTTTAAGCAGTCTTTGTTCCTTGTAGTGAGCAGTAGGATTCAGGATTACAGTCTGTCTGCTGCAGCCTCCTTTTATCATATTTCACATGACAACTGATACCAGACAGGATGGCATCAGGGACAACTTAGATAATTTACGTGAAGGAGTAGGAACCTTTCGAAGTCATGAATGTGGACAATTTTAACTATTTGACCAAATTCTTTTCTTACTCTAATGTTAAAGCTCTGCAGTTGATTCTCATTTATATTCTAATCTGAGTTACCAACTTTTCCTTTCCTTCATACCCAGTATAGTCATATTTTATGCACTGTTACTATATTTTATTATAGCAAACTGTATTTTCAATTGAAGTACTGTCAAAAGTTTCAGAAATATTACATTTAAATGCCACCTTGTGACTGTTCATTTTCAGTAACTCTTGTATATATGATGCCACTGAACCATATTTTTGAAGGTTCCAAAGTTTAACTTCCTTAGTTTCCTCAGTATACTGATAGTTGGTCTGATTTCGTAGGTATATCCAGTTGGTTAATCAGGACCAATTTCACCAAAGATTTATCTTCTTTCTTTAAAAAATGAGTATTTCATATGCATAATGACTTTCTGGCAAAATGTATTTAAACTAACATACTAAGTAATGTAACAGCTGTTAAACTCAATGTAAAATAATATTATTATCAAGAATAAATAGTATCGAATTATTTCATGTACTCTCTGCCTCAGCATGTTATGGTTTTTGCAGAATACAATATGTTCTTTGCTGTCTTACATTATGCTGCCTTGTCAAAAGGTACTTTTTTACTTTGCCAGGGTTACGACTCAAAACTTTATATTTTTCTTTAAGTTGTTGTGTTACTATTATCATTAGGATATGTATTACAAGTTTGTTATTTTTATTTTCATCTGTTTTCTGGAGGAAGAAACCTTACTGCAACATACACAGTTGCAGCTTCATAGTAATGCACTATTCAAATTTCTTAGTCTGTTTTTCAAATATGGACAAACACACAGAGATAATTACACAACACCAGTCATTTAGCTTGTTTGAGAAAACAGTAAGAAAAAAAAAAACATATGTCTTGGTTGCAGACATTGAAGTTATTGTCTTGAACTAGAAATCCTAGGCCTGCTCTGCCAATACACTGTAGTATATGTATATGCCAATACACAAAATAGCATAGTTTACCATAGGGCATTGATTGTCAAAGTGTGGTAACCTAGACTAGCACCAACAGCATCACGTGGGAAATTGTTTGAAATACGTATTATTATTTTTAAAGTTTTTATTTATTTTATTTTTGGCTGCACTTGCTCTTCATTGCTGTGCCTAAGGCTTTCTCTAGTTGCAGGTGTGTGGGCTTCCCGTTGTGGTGCCTTCTCTTGTTGCAGAGCATGGACCCTGGGGTACAAGGGCTTCAGTAGTTGTGTCATACGGGCTTATTTAACTGCAGCATGTGGAATCTTCCCAGATCAGGGTTCAAACCCATGTCCCCTTCATTGACAGGTGGATTCCCAACCACAGGTCCACCAGGTAACTCCAGAAATAAATATTACTCGGTCTCACCTCAGGCCTGTGGTATCTGAAATTCTGGGGACCAGGTCTTGCAAGCCTTCCAGGTCCATCTAATGCATGCTAAAGTTTGATAGCCCTTGCCATCAGATCAGATCAGATCAGTCGCTCAGTCGTGTCCAACTCTTTGCGACCCCATGAATCGCAGCACACCAGGCCTCCCTGTCCATCACCAACTCCTGGAGTTCACTCAGACTCACGTCCACCGAGTCAGTGATGCCATCCAGCCATCTCATCCTCTGTCATCCCCTTCTCCTCTTGCCCCCAATCCCTCCCAGCGTCAGAGTCTTCTCCAATGAGTCAACTCTTCGCATGAGGTGGCCAAAATACTGGAGTTTCAGCTTTAGCATCATTCCTTCCAAAGAAATCCCAGGGCTGATCTCCTTCAGAATGGACTGGTTGGATCTCCTTGCAGTCCAAGGGACTCTCAAGAGTCTTCTCCAACACCACAGTTCAAAAGCATCAATTCTTTGGCACTCAGCCTTCTTCACAGTCCAACTCTCACATCCATACATGACCACAGGAAAAACCATAGCCTTGACTGGACGAACCTTTGTTGGCAAAGTAATGTCTCTGCGTTTGAATATGCTATCTAGGTTGGTCTTAACTTTCCTTCCAAGGAGTAAGCGTCTTTTAATTTTATGGCTGCAGTCACCATCGGTAGTGATTTTGGAGCCCAGAAAAATAAAGTCTGACACTGTTTCCACTGTTTGCCCATCTATTTCCCATGAAGTGATGAGACCGGATGCCATGATCTCCGTTTTCTGAATGTTGAGCTTTAAGCCAACTTTTTCACTCTCCACTTTCACTTTCATCAAGAGGCTTTTTAGCCCCTCTTCACTTTCTGCCATAAGGGTGATGTCATCTGCATATCTGAGGTTATTGATATTTCTTCTAGCAATCTTGATTCCAGCTTGTGCTTCTTCCAGTCCAGCGTTTCTCATGATGTACTCTGCATATAAATTAAATAAACAGGGTGACAGTATACAGCCTTGACGTACTCCTTTTCCTATTTGGAACCAGTCTGTTGTTCCATGTCCATTTCTAACTGTTGCTTCCTGACCTGCATACAGATTTCTCAAGAGGCAGGTCAAGTGGTCTGGTATTCCCATCTCTTTCAGAATTGTCCACAGTTGATTGTGATCCACACAATCAAAGGCTTTGGCATAGTCAAGAAAGAAGAAATAGATGCTTTTCTGGAACTCTCTTGCTTTTTCGATGATCCAGTGAATGTTGGCAATTTGATCTCTGGTTCCTCTGCCTTTTCTAAAACCAGCTTTAACATCAGAAAGTTCACAGTTCACATATTGCTGAAGCCTGGCTTGGAGAATTTTGAGCATTACTTTACTAGTGTGTGAGATGAGTGCAATTGTGCGGTAGTTTGAGCATTCTTTGGCATTGCCTTTCTTTGGAATTGGAATGAAAACTGCCCTTTTCCAGTCCTGTGGCCACTGCTGAGTTTTCCAAATTTGCTGGCATATTGAGTGCAGCACTTTCACAGCATCATCTTTCAGGATTTGGAATAGCTCAACTGGAATTCCATCACCTCCATTAGCTTTGTTCGTAGTGATGCTTTCTAAGGCCCACTTGACTTAACATTCCAGGATGTCTGGGTCTAGGTCATTGATCACACCATTGTGATTATCTTGGTCATGAAGATCTTTTTTGTACAGTTCTTCTGTGTATTCTTGCCACCTCTTCTTAATATCTTCTGCTTCTGTTAGGTCCACACCATTTCTGTCCTTTATCGAGCCCATCGTTGCATGAAATGTTCCTTTGGTATGGAATATAGAAAATCTCAAGGTAATTATATAATTATTTTTATAATTTCTCTATTAAATTCAGAGCATCTGTTATTTTTAATAGCACAAACTAAAGAATTTATCTAAATTCTAAAGCTCCAATTTTGAGGGGCCAGTACTTTAAAATCTTCATGGTTACAACTTTGCAGTGGAAGCCCTAGTACATTGCTTGCTGCAATAAAACCTTTATCATTCCCTCCACCATGCGTGTGTGCTCAGTCGTTTCAGTCTTGTCCAGTTCTTTGCTACCTCATGGACTTTCGCCTACCAGGCTTCTCTGTCTGTGGATTTACTCTGGCAAGAATAGTGGAACAGATTTCCGTTTCCTCCTCCGAAGACAATTTTCCCAACCCGGGGATCGTACCAGCATCTCCTGCATCGGCAGGTGGATTCTTTCCCATTGAGCTGTCAGGGAAGCCCTCCCTCCACCATACTTTGTTTTTAAAAACTGGAAAACTGCCTTTTACTTTTTAGGAACCATTGAGTAGTGGAGGGAGAGTAAAGGTTTGATAATAGTATAAATATTTTATTAAAAGTTTTATTAAATACTTCTTAATATGATAATAATCCCCTTCCCCTCAACATAAAGGAATAGAAATTCTAGTAGATACTGGAAAAGCAGGCCAGGGAGCATGAGTAAGAAAAGTAGCTCTTATCTCTTCCCATTATAATTTTCAGCCTTCGTGTTTTAAGATGTGAAAGAAAATCTAGTCCAGTGACATACCAGAGTATAAGTATATTGTAGTTATTTAACCTATAATCCCTGTGGATCTTAAAGGTAGTATCTAGTGAGAGTCTCTGAAGAAGCAATTTGATAATGTATTAAATGATATCTCTTCATTGACTATTAATCATATACCTGTTTTTCAGCATTTTAAAACAATTTTTAGTGTAATAGTGTTTGATGTGAGTGTATTTATGCATGGGCTTTTAATTTGAAGAAATCTAGGTTTGAATTTCGATCAGTCACTTACTAACTTTGTGTGACCTATAGGCAATGTTTCTTAACCTTCCTAATGGCAGTTTCCTCATTTGTCTCAAGGACATTTTTTGGATTAATTAAGACTGTGGCTATATGAAACAACAGATGTTCTCGTGCTTATATATGCTCAGCAAAAGATAGCTTTCTTTCTTTTCTCTTTTCCTTTATTTCCCCTGCTTAGTTCAGTGCCATATCTATTTAGTAAAAATGTATTTTGTGCCTGTGTCTCAGGCACTGTTTCAGGCATAGACATAGTTTTTTTTTTTTTTTTTTTTTTTTAATAAATTGCGAGAGCTTTTTGAAGCATGATTTTTGAATCTAAAATAAACTAACTCCAGTTTGTTACAAAATGTTTTCAATTTTCCATTTCACTATAGAGTCATTTAAGGGCTTCCTTGGTGGCTCAGTGGTAAAAAATCCACCTGCCAGTGAAGGAGATGTGGGTTCCATCCCTGAGTCAGGAAGATCACCTGAGAAAGAAATGGCTACCCACTCTAGTATTCTTGCATGGGAAGTCCCATGGACAGAGGAGCCTGGTGGGCTACAGTCCATGGGGTCACAAAAGAGTCAGACATGACTTAGCTGCTGAAGAATATGGAGTCATAAAATATATGTAACAGGATTAAATTGATACATTGTACTGCCATGGTTTTAAATGGACATATACCTCCATTGTGGAGAAGGCAATGGCAGCCCACTCCAGTACTCTTGCCTGGAAAATCCCATGGACAGAGGAGCCTGGTGGGCTGCAGTCCATGGGGTCACTAAGAGTCGGGCACGACTGAGCAACTTCACTTTCACTTTTCACTTTCATGCATTGGAGAAGGAAATGGCAACCCACTCCAGTGTTCTTGCCTGGAGAATCCCAGGGATGAGGGAGGCTGGCGGGCTGCCATCTATGGTGTCACACAGAGTCGGACACGACTGAAGCGACTTAGCAGCAGCAGCAGCATACCTCCATTGTTCTGATAGAAGATAAAGATAGTTGATTGGTTACTACTGGTAATTGGTATGTTTTCCCAGAGGTTTTTGTTGAAGTCATTTTTTTGTAATGTATGATTTAGTTTCCTTCTGTTTGTACTTTAAAAGTTTCATTTTACTTTGAATTTTTGGATTATCAAAAGAATTTCTTTTAAAATTTTGGAGAAATTCTTTAGTTGTCTTTACATTTTATATTACTTAGAGTAAGAAGCTGTCAAATAAAAATATTTTTGACTGCAGAATTTCATCATTAATAATGCCTTACATTTTTGAAACACCTTTTCAAAGAAGAGAGTTCTCCTGCTTTTTCATTACACAGTTTTTACATTTCACTTATCCTAGTTCTGCATATATCACCAGCGAAACAAGATTAGAACCCGGGTGTCCAGAGTGCAAAGATAATTAATTCTCTTAGCTAAAGTAAATTAAGACTTCTAAGTTTGATTTAATTTTTCACTCCTCTTGTTAAATTTCTTTAATATTTTTATCATAGCCCAGCTTTAGAAACATGTACCAACATTTTGTCAGCCTACATGCATTTTTCAGCATCCTACACTCCTAGGATATGTAGAAAACATAACTTGGGAGGGGGAGTTATTTTTCAAAATCATTCTGTATACATTATTGCTTTTCCTGGGTTAAATATGTGTAAAGTGATAAAACATGGAATATGGGCCTTCTTAGACTCTAGCATCCTTGATAGCTTTTCCATAAGACTTTTTTTTTCCTTTGGTTTATTACACACTCAGTTCCAAACGCTGACTGCCCTGGGGCCTGGCGCGTCCTCCACACAGTGGACAGAGGGTGGAAAGAAGGGCTGGAAAAAATGTGGGGTTTCATGATGTTATAGAAATGAGACCTTTACTCTGGCAATAGGAATTCACATTTCAAAAGTTGATGATTGTCAAGCTGATCTAAAAAACTTTATGAGAATGCCAAAATAGTTGCTTCTTTTTTAAAACTTGGCCCTTTCAAAAACAAATTTTTTTTCTCTAAATAGCCTTCCATATCAATAAGGAAAGCATATAACTGATTATTTTTGAGTTAGTTCTCTTCTTTAAGATATGTTGGGAGACAGCGTTCTAAGCTGGAGGAAGAAAAGGGGGCAGCTGTAGCATAGCTTAAATGAAATGAAATGCAATGAAAAAATCCATTTACCTAGGTGTAGTTGTGTGGAAGATAGATGGCATTGCTTACATTTTCAAATCTTGTAAAAACTAGTTACAAAGTTAAGTACTGTTTAGAACCTTTTGAGGTACTAAAAAAAATATCTCAAAGTTGCTAGAAACATCTTGTGTTGTGAAGGAATAATGATCAACAAAAGCATTTACATAAAATGAATATCTAGCAATTTTACACATCCTATAAAATAAGAGTTTGGATTTTGAACAAAATCTGAACATTTTAGTATAAACAATGAAACCAAATTGCCATCCAGTAGGAGCCTAGGAAACTTTGGTCATCATTAGTGAGCTAGAATATACAAGATCACCAATACGGTATTTAACAACTACATTGGGACTCCTCAGTTAATTGCTTTTTAGAATGACTGAATTGCAGAATAAAAAGGTTGTTTGAGGATATCTTTGTCTTCATCCTTTTGCTGAATAAAATAACCTGCTTTTTTTTTTTCACCAGTAAATCCTCAATTTGATTTAACAATTATACTATGAAGAAATCATTTCTGGAAAACTGATTAAAAATTTAAATAGGGTAATGATAATATCGGAGAAGGCAATGGCACCCCACTCCAGTACTCTTGCTTGGAAAATCCCACGGGTGAAGGAGCCTGG